>JARZZO010000015.1:2517500-5017500 GCA_030544215.1 Zantedeschia hybrid cultivar
GTACCTTCCGGTCGGCGGCGGAGTCGGACGTCGTCTGGGAGCGGTTCCTTCCGCCGGACTACGGCGAGATCCTCGCCCGGGCGGCGCCGCCGGTGGAATACTCCTCCAAGAGGGAGCTCTTCTTCCGGCTCTGCGCCTCCATCCTCATCGACGGCGGCAGAAAGGTACTGAGTGAGATAGCATAGGAAGATCGTACGGTGAGAGAAAGATTATAAATAAACGTGTAATCTACAATCCTAACTATGCGATTTCCGGATTCGCCGGTAGCTTTTCTGCTAGATCATGGCCTGGAATCTTCTTCTGATTTAGGTTAGCACTTAGTTTGCCGTGGAATTGGGTGATTGGAGCGGTAGTAGCGTTCTACACTGTTGCGAGATCAAGGAATCGGCGGCTGTGGATGCCCCCTTCTCCTGTTGATCTCGGGTCAGGCGTGGGCGTTCTACCGAGTTTGCGTTTTTGTGGTATATATATTTTTCCCTTTCCCTGAATGTAGAGTTTTGCGTTGGAGCGCTCAAGCGGGAAGAAATGTTTCATGCTGTCGGCAAGAGAGCTGGAGATCGTGTGGGGGGACACCCCCGCTTACTGGCGGTGGGTTGGTCACCCGGAATCGAGGTTCGTCTTTTCTTTTCTAATGCCAGTGCCAGTTCCGAGTTCGCCTTTCGAACCGAAGATGCGGACGTGTATCTATGTATTGAGTAACACTTGATGCACTGACCCACTGGTGCAGTAGGTTTAAACTTTTTTTATTTTTTGAATTTTCTAGGTGGTCTTCAGCTGGCCTACCTATCCGTACTGGTCAATCTTTGATGAGATGACTAAAAAAATCTGAAAAATTAAAAATTGAGCTCCAATGCAGTAAAAATACCTTTAATGAGCCGAGTCCGATAATAATTTGTGATTTTTCAGATTTTTTGGATCATTCAATTAGGTCCCGTTTGGTATCGGGATAGAAAAGGAGAAGAATAGGGATAAATTAACCTAGATTAATTTATCCCTATCCTTATTCTGTGATGTGTTTGGTATGTGAGGGGATAAGAAAAAAGTTAATCCTATTCTCTATTTGGTGAAAATGAGCACAGTATGGAAGATAAGTTGTGAAAAAGACATTGCTACCCTTCTAATCTAAAGTAACATGGGTATTATATTATTTTATGTAATATAACTATATATTTAATATATATGTAGTATATTAAGTGTAAATATTTTTTTATTTTTTATTACTCGTATCATGATACACTAAACATACTTAATTCAAGTTATTGAATTTAATTATATTTTAAAGACACTCAATTTATACTACACATAATTAACATATAATTAGAATATAATAATATATTAAATAAACTTAATAGTATTATTCAATATAGTAAATGAACCATTATTAAAGTTAATTATATTATTATTTTATAAATCCGATGTAATACTAATGTCTATTAGTACTAATACTAGTATGTAAGTACTAATACTAATCTAAGGTAATAATATATGTATTATATTATATAATAATATATTAAAATATTTATTAGTGTTATTTAAAATAATAATGTATATTATTATATTACATATTAAATATATTAAAGATGCTTATAGATTTATTTAAGTATTATATATATTATTTTAAGTATTATTGAATTTAAGTATATATTAAAGTACACATTATGTCATTAGCTAGTAATGAAGCCGTTATTGAATTTAAGTATATTATTTTATAAATCCAATATAGTACTAATGCTTATTAATACTAATATTAGTATGTAAGTACTAATATTACTAATATAAGTACTAATATTAATTTAAGATAATAATATATGTTATTTTATAATATATAATAATATATTAAAAAACTTATTAGTACTATCTAAGATAATAATATATATTATTATATTATGTATAATAATATATTAGATGCTTATTACTATTATTTAGTATAATAATATATTCCATCCGTATTGACTTGATTCATATTTCTATTTAATGACATAATGTCATTAACTAGAAATAAAATTGTTATTAGAGTTAATTATATTACTATTTTAAGAACACGATGTAATACTAATACTTATTAGTACTAATACTAATAATTTAAGTACAAATACTAATTTAAGATAATAATATATGATATTATATTATATATAATAATATATTAAAATACTTATTAGCACTATTTAAAGATAATGATATATAAGATAAATATAATAATATATTCTATAGGTGGTATCGATTTGATTAAGAATTTTATTTAATAATATATTTAACGTCATTAGATAGTAATAAAATAATTATTAGAGTTAAATATATTATTATTTTATGAACCAAGAGAAGGGGCAAATGAGGGTAACAATGAGGTTAAGGGGCAAGGATAAGTCATTCCACCTTTTTGGTGGAATAAGTTATCCCCATATCTAACCCCAAAAATGGGGTTAAGCTCCCTTATCCCTATTCCTCTTAACCCCTCTTATCCTCGTGACTTTTTGCAATACCAAACGAGGAACGGGGATATCCCTAGCTTATCCCTTGCTTATCCCGATACCAAACGGGACCTTAGAGATCAGCCTGAACGGATGTGTAGGACACTTAGGGGCTCATTTGAAAAAAAATTAAAAAACATTTTTTTAATCGAGTACTGCACTGACATTTAGTGCACAGGGTCAGTGCAGCAAGTGTTACTCCTATGTATTTGTGCATCATATGTAGCCCTTGTCCTTTCATGTTGGGCTGTGCCTTGGAGCCAGATCAGAGATTTCTGACCAGCTGACGATCCTCCCATTTGTTATCTTGTCGGGAGTAATGGAAGGAATTCCTTTTGAGGGTCTTCTACTAATTCCTCCTTGTTCTTAGTTCGCCTGTAACGATAATTATTGGAGATGAGAATGTAAAGGAATGTTACAGTGCCCTTTTTACTGGCTCATTTGCCACTTCCGTCGGACGGCTAAGAGGAGTTCGGTACGGAACTTAGGGCTTCCGAAAGAGGGTGGAATATGAGGTGGTAAAAACGGTGGCGCCATAGCATTACTCAATAAAAATAGAGTAAAACACCATTTACGCTAGCAATAATAAAATAAAGTTTTCTTTTTTTGGGTATCGTTCCCCTGTATTCTGCATATATAGTGAGTGACTCCTCTAATCCTGATATTTATTTATAACTTCTCACGATCTCATGCTATGATGGTCCTCCAGAAAATTAGGAATAAACCCCTAGAGCTTTTGGAAAAAAGTCCCTCAACAGGGAGATTTGTCAAAGCATAATTATGGGCTTGTAAAAATAAATATTGTGATTAGAAGGGTTGATCCCAAAATATAGTAGATCGCAGGGGAATGATGTCCAAAATTCCCTAATATAAATCTAGGTTAAAAATAAATATTCTAATGAAATAAAAAGGCCACAGCAAGGTACCTAAATAGAAACAGTAAAATCTTAGAGCAAATTCTATTTCAATTCTCAGAGCTCTCTGCATACCTCAGCTGCTGGCACTGGCTTATTATGTTTTGTTTAATGCAAATCTGTTTGTAACCTCCAACTAAATTTGATGATAAGCAACTAGAACTTACTGACCAAAATGATTGGGGATCAATGCATATGCCATGTTTTCTTAATAGCTTTCTCGCTAATACACAAGACAGTATGATGATTGATTGGATGCATAAGTAGGTCATGCAAAACTATCTGATAAATTTAGATCCTCAGCACGTGATTGCAATCGATTTGATGATGTAATGCAAATCTGATTAACCAGGTTTAATAATGGAAATAACCATTCCTTTGGTTGCATTCAATTCTAACACTTAGCATTTTCTTATTTGTCTTTCTTATTAATACACGGTCATGGTTTGTTCATGGATAGAACCATATGTAGGCCATTCATTACTGTTTGATAATTTCATTTTTTCATAGATAATTATGTTATTTTGATCTCACTTATTATTTTTGTTAGCGCATGATATTCAAGAGATGACATGATCTCGCTTGCAAAGTATACCTTAAGCTGCTGTCTTGTGGTCCAATTGTATTATGCTGCAAATGCCTGCTGCATCATTGTTTCAATCCTTCTTTATTTTTCACATCTGTCCCATAGTAGGTTTGTTTGCTGTTTTGTCCAGACATACATAGACTTACATAGGCTGATGGGCAATAAATATAGACACAGGCACCTCCCTGTGTCCCCCTTAGGGGTGTTCACTATTTGGTTTAAATCGAAAAAGTTGTTTCGATTTGAAAAGCGATTCAGTTTGGCAGCAAACTGGCAAGCTATCAGCTCCGACTTCACCATCTTCACAGGGCCTAGGAGGTCAGGAACCATGAAGGGCCTATTGTGCTTCCTGGCGTTGGCGAGCCCATCGTGGGCATGGCTCTGAACTGAGGCTGTTCATGATGGATTGCAGGAGGACACTCACTATGTGGGAGGCCACTTGGGGGATGCCCAAACCGGTGGTGATGGCTATTGGCTACCAGGCGTAGGCAATGATGGCTTCAGGGTGGTGCTCCCGGGGAATACGGTTGTGGGAAGGCTGAACAAGTTCAATGGCAGCCTGTGGAGTTTTTCCGACTCTCCTTCTGTCCTGTATCAGGGAAAGTGAAAAACCACAGCCTCAGAATGCCTATAAAAGAAACCTACCCCCACCTCTTAACACTCTTAACAGGATTTGAATGAGTATAGCCATTTGTGGTTGACGGTGCAAACCGAACCAAACTGAATAAATTTGTTTGGTTTCTGTGATCCATTCGGTTTGGGTTGGTTTGAGAATTTCTCTTCACAAACCAAACCAAGCTGACCCTATTCCCCGTCCCCCAAGAAAAAAGGAAGCCCTACATTATCGGAAGCCACTCTCATATATCCCTTATGTCGCTGACCTTTACCATCAGATTTTTCACCCCTCTTTCAACTGCTTACAATATTAAACCATTATGGATAGATCACATTTTTACCCCTGATTTGTGTTGAGCAAGTTGGGAGAATAAACCCCCAATTTGACAGGTCAATTGGTCTCCAAATGCCAATGTGAGGGATCTGAGATATCAAAAGGACATAAAAAAACCTGTGCGCTGATCTGCCTTGTTTCAGACCTGTAGGCCTCAATGCACCTGAACCATCAGATCCACATGCCGGGATTTGACATTAATTCAATTTCATTGTCTGATCATTTCCAAAAGGGACATCGACTATTGTTGAACCCTCTTGTCCTCTTTGTCTTCTTCATGTGCTGGCCCTTCTGCTCATTTTTTTGGCATTTACTGTAATGAATATAAAAAGAGAAGGAATATACATGCAAGACACTAATATCTCAAC
This sequence comes from Zantedeschia hybrid cultivar, assembly GCA_030544215.1. Lineage (NCBI taxonomy): Eukaryota > Viridiplantae > Streptophyta > Magnoliopsida > Alismatales > Araceae > Zantedeschia > Zantedeschia hybrid cultivar. The sequence continues at coordinate 2,522,786 of JARZZO010000015.1, forward strand.
CACCTCTGTACAAAAAGGCACTGAGCCGGTGTAAAAGTCAGTCCTCCCTCAACAAAACAAATAGGGGAGAATTTACAATTAATTATTAGCAAAAAACACAAGGCCATTCTCTCACTCTAGCACAGATAAATCTCACCACACATTCTGGAACAAGAGTTTCATTTCTGAAAAAGCCTCCTATTTCTCTCAGTCCAAATCGTCCAGATTGTGGCATGAAGGATCATCTACCAAATCCGTGCATCTTCTTTAAGGGTATGGTAACCCCTCCAAAACGTACGTAGAACATCTGTGGAATCCCCAAGATCAATATGCTTCTCTAACTTAGTACAGATAAGTTGCCACACTTCCTTGGAAAACACCCATGAAAGACATGGTCTAAGGACTCGTCCTGAAGTGCCCAAAGCGGATATTGCATGTCTAAATTGTCCACGAACCAGTCTATCCTTGGTAGGCAATCTTCTATGACTCACTCTCCATACTAGAGTCTTGACCTTCAATGGCTTTTGGGTTTTCATATAATAGAAGCAAAGGGATGTCTCAGGCCACCATCAGAAATGATCCTGTATGTGGATCTGACTGAGAATTCCCCCTTAGCATCCCACTTCCAAATCCATCTGTCTTGGGCAGCCGGGTTGGGCAAGCATAGTTGCAGGAGAGCGAGCAGCACCTCCAGTTCTCCTATTTCATCCTCCTTTGTTACCAGCATATCCATAGACCTAAAGGGAAGAATGCAGCTACTGAGCAAGGTTACCAGCATATCCATAGACCTCAAGGGATGTCTCAGGCCCCCTCCCGTGCTACTCCCTCAATTGTGGAGATAGTAGGGCATCTGCCTTTTGTATTCTCGACTCCTAAGATGACTTTTTGCACTAGCAGCTCCACCAACGTTGATGACGAGGAAACCACTAACAATGGACTTTGAGGAGTCGGTATCAGTTTATAACTGACTGCTCTTGATACAGTTCCTTGAAACGACTCCCTCTGCCATGTGCGCGCATGCATGCATGCACATGTACTCACAGCTGTCTCTCCTTTGTGTGGCTTAAATTATCCCTTGCCCCTTGAGACATCTTCCCAGGAAAATGATCCAACGAATCTTTGAGGGTCTATTCTTGCCGATGGGCATGACTGCCGTCCAACTCCTAACTGCTTGTTGATCTGCTCCAGAACAAACATTTTATTGGCCAACAGTGGAGCTCCACTTCACAGATTCTTTGCAAGCTCCCACTTCATGAAAGCAAAAGCAACACAGGCTCCAGGCACATTCTCTTCGTAGCCAGCCCACCCCCACCCCCTCCGCCCCACATCAGCAACTAAAACATTGGAACGCCATTTGGTTAGACTCCTAAGCCGGTACATCCACTTGATTCACTGGATGCTGGAATCCTTTTCTATTTCTGAGACTCTTGGCATCACTCCAGAACCTTCTATCCCACTTTCTCGGCAGCTACATACAACACTTGTAAGTACCAAGCAAGTTGAATTGGAGTAGATGCCATCGGACATGTCACCTGTTCTACACGTGTCTGCTACACCACCCTGCTCTATCTCGCATTGTAACCGGCAAAGCTCTTCAACCTCATCATATTTGGTTTCCTAGAAAAAAGATGAGACTCTTGGCATCACTCCAGAACCGTCTATCCCACTTTCTCGGCAGCTACATACAACACTTGTAAGTACCAAGCAAGTTGAATTGGAGTAGATGCCATCGGACATGTCACCTGTTCTACACGTGTCTGCTACACCACCCTGCTCTATCTCGCATTGTAACCGGCAAAGCTCTTCAACCTCATCATATTTGGTTTCCTAGAAAAAAGATTTGCTAACCTTGAAATTACTAGTTGTATTTCATTTCATATCAAAGCTTCAAGGAAGTATGTACTGTGGGCATGTGTGTTTTAGTTTCACTTTAAAGCTCTAAAGAATTGTGTATTGCACATTAGGCATATTCACGTTTTCAGGCTATACTTATAATTGCTACTGTCAGTCGCTTGCTTGATGTCCATGGACTTCACTGCACATTTTTTGAATTCTGTAAAGTTGTGTCATTCAAAATAATAGCAGGTGTTGGATGTTTGTGGTGCCACTTAATAAAGATAAAATATTCTGTTAGGGGGTCTGCATTTAATTGCCGTTAGGTTAACGCATGAGCTTTTGGACGAGTTTGAAACAGTTCCTAAAGTCATTGCTTTCTTATTTAAGTGATGGCATGACAAAAAAGGAAACTGCCATTGCTAGAGGGCTGCTCTGAAGGAAGATTGAAATCTGGCAATCCGTGCATCTTTGGTGCAATCTGAAATTTGATAATTAATTTGACAATAAATTAGAACGCACTGATTTGTATCATTCCGGCTAATGCATACTTGTTCGCATATGGGGCCTATTTATCTTCATGTGATAATTACCTATAGAGTTTTACTTGCTGCATCGGCTGCCAGTGCAACCAGGAAAAAAAAAAAAAAAAAAAAAACGTAATTTTTTTATATCGACCCCAGCCTGATCTACATGTTGAGACTATCCGATATTTGATCAGAGGAACAAAAAAAATCTGAAAAATGAAAAACCGAGTTCCAAATTGTCCTATTGGAGATCTCCGGTACGGACACCGGTACATAATGGAGCTGAGTCGGACTAAAAGTTTTTCCAGAAAAGAAAGGAAAATCTGGCTGCACCCGCAGTCAGTGCAGCAAATAACACTCACTCATAATGAGCGGCCAAAGTTTATGTCAGGTTATTATTATCCATTTTCCTTCATCGGAATCAAGAAATTACCGGATTGATTTGTTGTTTACTTCCATTTCCAGGTTCTCGGAGGTGGCTGAGCTGGTGGATGTCTCTTGGCTGGAGATCCGTGGAAAGATCAACTGCAGGATGCTGTCCCGGAACACACACTACGTTGCCTATCTCATCTTTAAGATTGGCGAAAATTCTCGTGGCCTTGGCTTCCGTCAGGAGGCATCACTGAAAGTTGGAGCTCACACGTCCGAGAGAGTCGTCCACCTACTACCTCGAGGGCAGCGTGAGCCCCGGCCGCCCATGCGCGGTGGTCTCCACGTAGGAGGCTCTCCACATCACCCTCCCGGCCCCCCGCCAGAACCCCCTGCGATGCGGCCTCTGCCCCTGCCTGTGGACGTGCACCCACCCCCAACCCCAGCTGTGGAGCAGCAGCCTGCGGTGGAAGCACGCGATGGGTGGATGGAGATCGAAATCGGTGATTTTTACAATGACAACGGTGACGACGGCGAGGTCGATATGTCTTTGATGGAGGTGAAGGGAGGGCACTGGAAGAATGGGCTGATTGTGGAGGGGTTCGAACTGAGGCCTAGGAGGTAGCTTGCAAGCATAGCAACTGAGCAAAAGCTAATGGAGTAATGCCCGATCCTAGCAAAAAATCGAAAAAAAAAATAACTTGCTGCAATGCCCGCCATTGCAACATGGATTCCTGTCTATTGTGAGCATTTATATGGTTGTGATTGTATGGTGCAGCTATAGCCATCACTATATACGAGTCTCTGAGTGGCAATGAGGCATTGATGGTTAATGTATGGTCATTTTTCTGGATTTTGTCATCAAAGCTTGTGTTTTGTTTTTGTAAGCAAAAGAATGAAATTACGCCAACCAACCTATAGCATTACGCTAAGCGTGTTGTTTCGCTGTTTCCCTACTTGATGCACGACGACAGAGGTAATATGTGTACCTTTTTTGGCCTGCTGCTCGAGATTTTCATATCGTCTTACTTGATGCTAGCCTACCAGGTTGGTTCTTCGCACAATTTATACCGTCTTTCATGGTAAGAACCGCACCCTTTTCTCAAACCGATCCAAGTCCGTCCTGCTTCCGATGGGGATAATCATCAGAAGACTCGGAATAATTCTAGTTTTGATAAATTTGTTCTAATGCAACATCATGAATGTTAAAAAAATATTTCTATTTACCTTAGTAAATGGACGTCCAGCAGCAATTATTCTCGATGAATTGAAATCTTTTACTCCACTTTTTGTATATCATTGATACTTCACTTGATCTTATTGATTCAGTTATTATGGTAGAAAGACAGTGGGACCTAAAAAAGAAGAAGTTTTTATTTTTAAATATTTTAAACCAATCAAAACTAGTGAAATATAAGTGGTGTAATAAAAATAGATTAGATCTCAATCTATCATTTTATGATCTCAATTGTCCTCCGGTGGCATCTCATCTGGATCATTTTTCCAAATCGATCATTTTATGATCTCAAACTACCAAGAAGCCAGAGGGTGCATACATGGTACAACATAACTCAATCCGAGCAAACAAGGGGCCAGACTGGCTGTTTGGTAGTTTGAATAAGGGACCTTGCTGATGGAAACGGTATTAGGAGCTCTTCCATCTGTTGCTTGTAGAAGGAAGAGAGCATATGTTTGTCGCCATGACTTGGCCAAAGGCTTGGCTGGAGATGTTGCTGTTCATTTTAACATGTGGTGTGCCCTCCTATCCAATTTATATTTAGTGGAACATTGCAGTAGATATTATTCGAAAGAGAAATACTTGCTGTATCTGAACTCTATCGCATTATTTGTCACATAACATGTGGTTTATCAGAACAAAAAAAAAAGGAAAAGGAAAATTATCGTCCTTCAGCTTTAAGTTTTTGAACAGGTCATCTGACTTCACGTGAATCAATCAAAAACAGAAAAAGTGAAATTAGAGTCACCTCCAAGTTAGCTGCATCAACGTGGCCTTGGATTTTTCTTCTTCCCTGGTCTCGATTCTAGTGCTTCCCTGTGTTTATTGAAGTCATAGACAATACCTATGATCGGAATATGTATCTGTCCTTCAAGGAAACTGCATATAAATATAAATATCATGACTTGTTTTTGTTTTATTGTGGATGACGTATTAATTGGAAAATTAGAGTTGTTCTTGTACAAAGAATTGTTTGGCATGTTGGACTCATGAGATCTCAAGCTAATAGCCTGTGTCGCCATTCTTATGGTAGACCACTTGTACTAGTCCAAGGAACACAGGCAAAAACAAAGCAAAGGCTTAGAAGGTTGTTTAGTGTGTGCTGAGATATAATGTAAAATGTCATAAAATTGTATATTATTATTATTATTATTTAGCGTATGTGGACAAAAATATGTTCTGCTAATAGGGCGCTGTTCCGAATAATTTTCAACAATAGTGGTATCTCCATCGCACATAAAACACAAAAATATTCACATTGGATAATACTATGCAATCGATAGAATTAAAAAAAGTTTTTACAATATACACCAATTAGAGTACAAGTAGTTCAAAATTATTTTCTACTTAAAGATGTTAAACTACCGTAGCCGTACTTTTTGTTGAGAAGATATATAGGGCACTTTAGAAATATAATTTTCTATACCTAAACATTTTAGTTACGTTTAAAGTTTATTTTTCTGGAGAAGACTTTCGTGTCATACATTTTATTATTTTTTTACCCAAAATAGATGCTATATTTAAACCTTTTTTCCACTAAAGTATTATTCCGTATCTTTGATCACAAACCATTGTTTTGATAGCCAGATTACTTATTCGATATAAGCAATATATAATTAGAACAAGTTCTATTTTACTATAGCAAACCTATTTTAATATTACTCGGAATAAAATTATTCTAATTAAGTAAAATAAAGAATTGCCTTCATCTGAGCTTGACGTGGCACATGTCCAGCTTATTAAGTACCCCTATCCCTAAACTCTTTTTTTCCTAGTACTCCTGGAACTCCTTATTTTAGTCCTTGAAACAAGGTGTAGCTAATACTTATTCTAGTTAAAATAAGTAATTCGAACTTTTTCCTTATTTCAGAATAAGTCACCTTTTACAGGATTAAGAAATCCATATAATTAAAGTGAACAAGAAAAAATATCATTGATAAGTCATTCTATTCTACCTTGTTTTGCAAATTAAGTAGGATCTTGATCAAATAGCTTTTCTTAAAAATACTTAATACGAATCACTTTAATAAATTGCTAAGGGATAATTTAAAGCAACTACTCTTGCATTCTAAATTTTAAAAATATTACGCCTTATTTTCATATTATTTTACATATTCTTACAAGATAACATATCTATCAAATATATTATTTCGGTGATACATGTAAAGTATTTATACATATCAAATATACTATTAAAGTGATAATTTTGAAATGTTGTACGTGCTAGGATGGGCTCCCAGACCGCTCCAATGCTCCCACTGTAGCATGGGCTGTCTTGCGTGAGCCAATAGATAATTAATGGCCCAAACGAGGGGTAATTTAGTATTTTGACGCAGGAAATGAGAGCGATCTAGGCCATCGGCCAGTTCCCTTCCTCCGAGGCTATTCAATTCTGTGTTCCTTCTTCCCCAAAAGGGGCTAGGGTTTCGATCGGATCCACTGCTATACCAGGACCACCCCGCCATCGCGCCCAACACCGCGAGCTTCCCGCCCTACCCGGCCGCAGAAGACCCCCTTCCGACTTGCCCTTGCTGCTCCCGAACAGCACGTCTCCTCGGGCTGCCGCCTTCTGCGAGACCCATCTCTCTACGTGGCTCCGCCGCGGCTGGCGCGGCTTTGCTTACCCTTCTGCTTGTACGGTGGCAGGTGGGTGTCTTCTCAGCTCGGGTGTTGTTGTGTGGTTGTTTTTGCGTTATGGGTTGTGTTTCGTTCTGAAATTTCTCGGTAGAGAGTGGCGGCTGGTGTCCGGCACGGCTTCCGCTCGTCCGGAGTTTGCAGACTTTTCACCTGGGGTTGGTGTTTTGTTTCGTTCGACTTAACAATTATGATGGTTCAGTAGTTAGAGGCTCCTTGTTCTAGACATTTTTTTCCAGTTTTGTTATTTGTTATTATTTTTTTAATCGGAACAAGGTTGTGCAAATCTTCTTCGATTTTTAATTCCATTATTTGTCCAGAACACACAGATTATTGTGTTTTGGTATTCGTTACTTGTGCTAAACTGTGGGGTTTGTTATCTCCTGTGCGCGTTTCTGTGTGGTGGGTTGGGTGGGTGAGTAGGGGACCAGGGGTGGCGGCTCATCTGCTAGTAGTGCAAATAATGTGCATGTCCCTCGTATATGAAGCCCAAGGAAGCATTTCTCTCAATTTGTTAGTGATCCTGTGATGAAGATTATAGCTGTGTGTTGCTAAATTGAGCAGTTTTTAATGCGGATTTGCATGCTTTGCATTTCTGTTGTTATTGCACGACTTCATTCAAATTTGTTTACTTTGCGTTTCTGCCAGGCGCCCTGCTCTTTTCAAGCCCCCTATTGCCACAGTGCTGAAGAAGCAAACTCTCTGGATCTCTGGTTGGAGCATATCTAGTTGGAGCTCCTGATGCCCCATCGAAATTGGCTTCATTATGCAGTAGGGGTTACTTCTTTATTAGTCATTTTGTTTTGATCTTAGTGTTATTGGTGTTGGAGTGGCAGTTGCTGGATGAGTCGAACGGAGTGGTGCAGACATTTCTTACATTCAGGTTATGGCTGACCAATCTTTGGCTATTCATGGCCATAATTCAGCTATTTCAGACACTCCCTTAGTTAATGTTTCAGACAGTTCGTTAGTTATTGGACAAGAGTTTCCAGATGTAGAAACTTGCAGAAAAAAACTTAAAGAGATTGCAGTTGCTCTACACTTCGATCTTCGGATCATGAAATCTGACCGAAGCCGGTTCATAGCCAAGTGCTCAAAGGAAGGGTGCCCCTGGCGTGTTCATGTCGCAAAGTGCCCAGGTGTCCCAACCTTCTCAATAAGGACTTTGCACGGTGAGCACACCTGTGAGGGAGTTCGTGACCTTCATCATCAGCAAGCTTCAGTTGGTTGGGTTGCCAGGTCTGTGGAAGCTCGTCTTAGAGATAATCCCCAGTACAAGCCAAAGGAAATATTGCAAGATATCCGTGAAGAATATGGGGTTGCTGTTTCTTATATGCAAGCTTGGCGGGGGAAGGAGCGTAGTATGGCTGCTGTTCATGGGACATTTGAAGATGGTTATCGCCTTCTTCCAGCATATTGTGAACAAATTGGGCAGTCCAATCCTGGAAGTGTTGCACTTGCTTATGCCATTGGGCCAGAAAATTGCTTTCACCGGCTTTTTGTCTCATATCGTGCATCCATATTTGGATTCCTTCATGCTTGTCGACCACTTCTGGAGCTTGATAGAGTGCATCTGAAAGGAAAATACCTGGGATCCTTGCTTTGTGCTTCAGCTGTTGATGCTGAGGGCATGTTATTTCCATTGGCATTTTCTGTTGTGGATGTTGAGAATGATGATAACTGGATGTGGTTTCTATCAGAATTGCGGAAAGTTCTTGGAATGAATACAGATAAGATGCCTATACTAACAATTCTGTCAGATAGATCAAAGGGCATTGTAGAAGCAGTTCAAACACATTTTCCTAGTGCATTCCATGGTTTCTGTTTGCGTCATGTCAGTGAGAGCTTCCGTGACGAGTTCAAGAACACAAAACTGGTGAATATATTCTGGAATGCTGTTTATGCACTCACAACTGCTGAATTTGATGCAAAACTAAATGAGATGCTGGAAGTTTCAGAGGATGTCATGCAGTGGTTCAACCGTTTCCCCCCCCAGCTCTGGGCTGTGGCATACTTTGAAGGGTTACGTTATGGACACTTGAGTTTAGGGATCACAGAAGTGTTATATAACTGGGCCGTTGAGGGTCACGAGCTTCCTATAGTGCAGTTGATGGAGCACATCCGCGATCAATTAACAAAATGGTTTGATGAAAGAAGGAATCAGGGAGTGTCATGGACAACATCATATCTTGTGCCATCTGCTGAGAAGCTCATTTCTGAAGCCATTGCCGATTCACACTGTTACCAAGTGCTTCGTGCAAATAAAGTGGAATTTGAAATTGTATCAACTGAGCGTACAAATATTGTGGACATCCACACCCGTTGTTGCTCGTGTCGTCGTTGGCAAATCTATGGTGTACCATGTGCACATGCTGCAGCTGCACTTCTTTCGAGTGGTGAAGATATTTGTCGTTATGCTGATGATTGTTTCAGTGTCACTAAATATTGTCGAACATATTCACAGACCATACATCCAGTTCCTGATAGAAGCCTTTGGAAAGAACTAGCAGAGGGAATAGAAGGTGAAGGTCAAAAAGCTAATATTATCATACGCCCACCCAAGACCCGCCGACTGCCTGGCCGTCCCAAGAAGAAAGTTCTTAGGATAGAGAATTTCAAGCGTCCAAAGCGGGTTGTGCAATGTGGTCGTTGTCGTCTTTTAGGACATTCTCAGAAGAAATGTACAATGCCAGTTTGACCAAATTAAGTGAACTGTTCAAAAATGAAGTTTGCAATTGAAGTATAACCGGTGTTGTTTTCCACAGTTAAGGTCTCATTCTTCAAATTAATGATATCTTGTTTGGACCTGCACCTAGATCTTTCCTATCAGATTTTTATTTTCCTTTATATATTTTATCTAGAGAAATATATGTCGGTTTTATTTATTTTATTTTTTAGACTATGAGAGTTCGAAATTAGTCCTCATAAAATCTGGAACTTCGAATCAGACGAAGATTCGAATATATGACATCTCTCCACTGATCTCGGTCAGTATTAATTACGTCGAGCAATCGCTCAATAATCTTTGATTAACCGAATGATGCCCTTCAAACTATTTATATTACCACACGACATGCACATATGTTAGGGTGGCTTTTATATTAATTCTTTAGCCTCTTTTAAGTCTTTAGAATATTTGGATTTGTTGTAATGTGTTAGGATGAACTCTTAACTGTTTAAATTCACTTTTAAGTGTTTTGAGATTGATTTTCAATATTTTAGGATCAATTCCAAGCATCTAGGGCCCATATGGGTATTTATGTAGTTATGTCAAATTAGGAATATAGAGTTTTTATAGTTATTTTAGTTTGTGAGATGTATTTTAGTGTTTTAGGGAGACTTTAAAACCCTAGGAAGTACTTTAGGGTTGTTTTAAATATATTTGGATTATAGGGATATTTTGATAATTTTATGCCAAATCGGGTTTTCGGACTTCTACCATGTTTTTATATTTTTTATACTTTTTTCTAAAAAAAATAATTATTTTTTATTCCATGGAGGGTATTTTGGTAATTTTCAACAGTTTTTAGGATTTGGAGAGTATTTTGGACATATTGGAGATTTTGACATTTTTAGGATTTTTTAATGATTTTTATAGATTTTTATCATGAGGGAAGGTATTTCAGTAATTTCATTAAGTTTTGGGGGTATTTAAGTCATTTCAATTTTTTTATATTTTATTTTCTGTATTTACTAGTTTTTTACTGTTTTTATTAATTTTTATTAGTTTTTTTATTAATTAACACTGGTTTTCTTATTAATTAATTATCCGAGGGTGATAGGCATTTGGTCTAAACTTAAGTGTATTATTTAGTGTGTATATGTTTTATTATTAAGCCTTAAATATGGATCAAGACTTAGTTATATGCAGAAGTGGGGCCGATGATATTTAGTTATGCATTTTCTTAAATGTGTATTTTATTAATCATTTGATTAGTTAATTAATTATAGATGTATGTGTTTAATCACATTGATATAGTGTTATTTAGATATAGGTCCATTGCATGAACATGAACATACACACATGCACACAAAACACATTGATATTTTATTCAAGATCTTGACATGGTTTTGCCTTATAGAAGGGCGGTTTTACAATAAAATTTCAGCAGTGCTTCCCTTAGAAAAACCTTAGGAAAACCCCAAAAATGAAACCTCCTCCACCGCTTGCTTTGAACTTGTGCAAGGCACAAATTTCAATCTTTAAATTGGTAGCACCTTCGCTTGGAAGGCTTGGGCCTCGAATGGCATGCAAGGTGTCCTTTGAGCTTTCCATGGGGTATATTTGTAGGCGATGGAGGCCACATCCAGTGGGGGGGTGCCACTATAAAAAACTTAGGTAGGAGGGGGTGCCACCGTAGTGAATTTTTGAGAGAGAATGAGAGGGGATAGAGAGAGTGGAGAGGGGTATGGTGGGCACCCTCATCGGTTGAGGGTGCCATTGTTTTGGACCCCCCACTGGTTGAGTGGAGAGGGGTCTGGTGGGCACCCTCATCGGTTGAGGGTGCCATTGTTTTGGACCCCCCACCGGTTGGGCAACCGGTGGGGGGTGCCACCTCTCTCCCTTTCTTATTTTTTTCTCCTCGTTCTCCTCCCTTTTTTCTTAATAAATGAAGAGAGCCTCATTAATTCTCACTACTTTTCCTCTTTCTTGAACAAGTGTGAATAGAGATGAGTTTCCAATGATTGGGGAATTAATTGTGAAGTTAGTGGAGGCTCCACTAGCCATGGGACAACATAAAAAAATCCTTCCATTAATTATCCCCTTTTAACAGCCCATTACCCCCACAACTGGTGGAGGACCTCCCATCGGTTCCCTCCTCTCTCTCTTCCCTATTATTTAAAGAGAGAGAGGGGGGGACCATTGGATATTTCATTCTCTTATGTTTTTTTTTGCTTGCTGCAAATTTTTGTTTTAGGCTGTCCTTCTCTCACCATTTGAACGATTTTGGGTTGCATATTGGGCTTGTTAGGACTAATATTTAGGCCCATTTTAGACTATCCATTGGGCTATATTTATTGGGCTGCTCCTAACCTTTTATTAGCAGCATATTGGACTGCATTTGGACCTGCATAGGAGGCATATTGGACTGCAGTTTGGGTCCTATTTCGCAGTCTTCTAGGCCCATTTTCGGCAGCATATCGGGCTGCCTAGCAGGCCCATTTAAGGAACTTGTGGAGCCACTTTTGGGCAGTATATTGAAGGCTTACGGGCTGTTTTGGACAGCATATTGGAGGCATCTCGGGGCTATTTTTGGACAACATATTAGAGGCATCTCGGGGCAGTTTTCAGTCAGATATATCGCCTACCTTTGTCCTCTTTTATGTATGCATGCACATGACTCATATTTGCATATATATGTTTTTTTTTTCCTCATATCTCATGACTACATGTATATGCATGTTAGGTATTTTATCATACATAAAAATATTTTGGGCCAACAAATGACCCCATGGGATGCGCACCGAAGACGGAGTCGGAGGCGAGTATCCTGTGCTCTATTTTTGACCACATGTCCCCTCTTTTTGCACATCCTAAAGGACTTTATTGTGCAAAGTATCGGTGCTGCCCCGCTAATTCCCACATCTCGCCCTATGTCTCTTGGGCTCATATATTTCTTTTGGGAATAGCGGTGCTGTCCCGTATATCCTGTGCGGTTAAACGCGCGGTCTATCATGTATACGCTCTTATTGAGCCTATAGGTCCAGACACCCTTTATCCGTGATAGTTAGGCGCTTCAAAGACGCACCCACAAGTCTTGTCTTCATGACTTTTTGGCTTCCCATGAGTGCTTGAATGTTACCCTCCGGATTTAGTTCATTTTTTTTTTACTTGAAATCTGACTGCATAATCTCGGAATAAATTTTACCATAATAAATAGATATGAGATCTAAACAACCACAAGACGATTTAAATAAATGGCATAATTATCAATTAATCCAAAATATCCAAACATAACAAATACTAAAGTTCACAAATTACAATATCTATCAAGTTGTATATAGATTCTTAATCTTACCAAATAAAGAAAAATACCTCATTATCCCTACTACATCAAATTTAAGAAAGTTGTAAATTAAATCTAGATAATCTCTTGAAGATGTCAAATGCCTTGATCAGAAATCTACTCAAATTTTAGATTCTTTTTTTCAAAATCTGAAAATGTTAATATGATTTATGAGTGCAACCATTCAGTAGGTTTCAAACTATCCGCATGACTTAACATATAGTAAATTTTATAAATCACATTATACAATTATACTAAACATGATCTTACACAGTTCTATATATAGTTCAAATGAGAACGTGATATAAAATATGGTCAGATTTAAGTTTTTCAAATCAAATGTGTTTTCTAATAGTATAAATAGATCAACTAACATATAACATACATGGTATGATCAGATTCTTATTTAACTGAATAAGTCTATTAGTCATGATCAGAACATATCACATATCAAATTGAACATATCGAACTTAACATATAACAAATTTATCATGGCATGGTAGCTTTATCAAATAAGAGTTTATATTGTTAGAACAGCTAATCAGAATGAATATAGATTCTTAATCAAATAGATTGAGATCAAAATAACTGAGTATAGATGTCAAAAGAACAAATTGAGTAGATTATAAGTTGAATCAAATAGATCTAAACAACAAATTATGTTTCATACTTATGTACTAAATAAATTAAATCCAAATATATCAAATAGATATACATTCGACTACCATATAAGGAGATGAACAAACAAATACCATAGCATATAGGCAAGTATGCTAAAGTCTTGGTACATGTATAGCTGGGGAGTCTATTGTCCCACCTCGGATGACTGTAAACAAAACACAATCACTGAGATTTTCTCGTTGTCCACGGGTAGAAGTCATCTACGGACGTTTATGGATATCCTCATGTATTCATTTGACTTAATGGTGTTGTCCTTGTACAGAAATCCAACTATTTCTACTTGTCATGTAGATTTATTTGACTTTCTAAAGATTGTAGTTTTACATTGGATCCCACTTCCTTCTGTCTTTCATTTTATTCCTTTTTTCTATATGAGTTATGAAGGATCATTTAGTTCCCTAGAAAATGTTGCTCTTTGTTTTGTTTCCTATTCACTATCATCATGACTGTCAACCAGGAGTCCAGGTTTGACGTAATTCATGCATCTTTGGCAAATAATTCTTCTCAGCATAAACTTCTTCATGCATTTTCATTTTACTATTCATGTACTATTTGCACAAGATAGGTCACCCCCTAAACATGCATGTGTGTATGGCATACATATGCATGTATTAAAAGAAGTTAGGGTTCCTTTTATGCCCTATGCATACCTCAGCTGGCAGCTACAGCAAATGAAAGAGAGAGCAGCAACAACCGCAACAACAACGACAATTGACAACAACCACAGCAGCAGCTGCAGCGAATAGGGACTGCAATCCCCTGTTTTGGGCCCTGCGCCCATGAAAAATAGCAGAAAAGAGAGAGAGAGAGAGAGGGAGAGAGAGAGAGAGAGGTGCGGTCAAGAGGAGACTCACTGTGGAGGGGTAAAAAAAGAAAACAGAAAAAATAGAAGATAAAAAAGGAAAGAGAAGGAGAAAAAAAATAGAGGGGAGGGGGAGGTGTCTCCTCCTCCCACCGGTCTCCCCCCCGGCTCCCAACTGGTGGCCACCTTGAGATCTATAAAAAGGCCCTAAAGGCCATTAAAAGAAAAGAAAAGAGGAGGACAGACCCCCACACACAAGGTGCATAAAAAAGAGAAAAAGGAGGAGCTCACCGACCCTTGAAGACCCTTCTTGCAAAGGATTTGCTTGTGCGTGGATAAAAAGGATACCTCATCTTTTTAAACATTGTAATTCTATTAAAAAGAATGAAGGGTTCGTTTCTATTGGTGAAACAGCCTTTGTTTTGATGGTTTACTCTTATTGGTAGATTAACTATATATGTCTTGGTACATTTTTAATGATGAAATGACCATGATGTTATTAGTTTGCTCTTATTGGTAGAGCGGCCAAATAACTCATGGGTCATTTCTCCCGTTGGAATGACCAAAGCCATGTAACATGAGTAATTAATTGAAAGATATTGTGTTATTGATGTTCTACTTAATAGCTTCATTTATGTTTTGTGGTTCGTTCATATTGATTGAAACAGCCGATTTAAGGATGGTTCCTCCATATTGGGTGAAGGACCATTAAGGATTATCCTCAAGTATGTGGCGGCCTTCCTGCCCCATTAATTAAGGTTATTTCTTATGTTTGCCTCTTTTAAAAAAATGAATGTAAAAAAAGTGGAGGTGCTGTCAAAGATTTCAATGGTCTTTAAAGGGTGCTTAATGAATACTGTTTAAGTGTCTTGATATCCTTTAAGCGGTGTTCATGGGATTATATTCAAAGGCATGTCCCCTTAGTACCATTTGAAAGATATAGGTTCTCTTATCTTTGTGTGAACCTGAAATCCGGTAAGTATCCTTTAAGACCTCTAAGGGATTCTAAAACAAAGAAATCACCAAAATAACAAATTCTTTGTATGCCATGTAAATAATAATAAATAATAATAATAATAATAAGTGACTTATTATTTTGCTATGTTTAAATTCCTTTTTTTATCCTTGTCATCTCAATAGGCTTTAATAGACGGATAATCAAGGGTTGTCAATCGGTGATTGACGTAATTAACACTGACTAAGATCAGTGGGGAGGTCAAATGCACATATCTACACTTGATCCAAAGTCTTAGACTTTCTGAGGACTAATTTCAAATTCTCAAAATCTACACTTTAAAGTAAAAAGAATCCATTTTCAAAAACACAAAACCATCTCTTTCTTCTTAAATCAAATTCTTTCTCAAATGAAGTCTCACATGTACCTTAACATGGCATTCTATGTTAATTATTGTATTCTTGATGAACCTGTTAGTGTATGAAAAAATTATAAAAACTATGATATATATTTTGAGAACTGCACTGTGCATGGTCTTTTTAGTCTTCATAAGCAGTAACACTTGAGAGTGTTTTCTTTACGATAACTCATGTTTCGTGTTTGCCGAAGGTATTTTAGGTGGGGTTGCACGCATCAGGGAATAAACATGGATTCATGTTTTTAGGTTGCACTCCATTAGCCTTCTAGAGAAGGAAATGAGGTGTTACAGTTAACTAGTCAATTCATAAAAAAGGAATTTCTGTGGCAACCCATGACCTGTGAAACCCCTATCTTTCTGAGCTTGGGTGTAAGCTGCAATCTCAGATTATTTTGTCTTTTTTATATATGCAGAAGAGGACAGGATTAGTCATTTTCCTTTTTCACTGTGCTTGTATCACAATCAGTAGTTATTTCAATCCCTAACAAATTTGGTGTAGTTTAATACGTATATCTGATCTCATTTTTGGTCAATCTTGCAGTGATGTGGTCCATGTGGATCATGCCATCTACACAAATGGGGTGGGGGGTGGGGGGGGGGGGGGACTTAACACAATGCAAATTGTTAAAGCACTTGAAATTCAGTTATCTTTCTTGCCATTTTCAATTTCACATTTCGTGCAGAATTGTCCTTTTACTTTGCTACCCAGGCAGATGTACAGCTTAGAAAGATAAGAGATAATCAACTTTCAGGAGGTCAGTAAGCAACACAGGAACTGCAGGAACATGGTTATAGCATGGTATGAAAGGTGATCATGCATTCTTTACATGCAATATTGGATGCTCTGTTCTTCCTTCTTAGGTGCATAATTCGGAATGTTTGTTTATCAAGAGCAGTAGTTCATTGATGCTCTTGAGATGCCTAGGCAGTTTATTGTCTTTACAATTTTGGTTGGATGTTAAAATTTTCTTTTAGAAAATGGGATTTTTGAAACTGTTGAATGAACAGATCGGACGTTAATCGTTTATTATTTCTGATTCCCTTTTTATTTCTAGCTCCCTGTTCTTATTGCGTGTCAATTATACTTCCCAATTGGGCTTTCTCTTTTTTTTTTGGCTCAGGGTACAATTTGCAGTATACACATTTTGCAGCTTAAATTCTGCAGATTTTCCACTGGGGGAGCTTTTTCGCAAGGGAGTTTTCCGCCCAGACAATTGTTCAGCATTGCACCTTCGGGTGCCAGTAGGTTTGAGCTCGTCCTCCCTGTCTTTTTTTGCGGGCTTAACGATCCATTTGGTGCAACATAAAATTTGTTGTGTGTACATATATCCATGGGCAAGCCAAGGGGCCACTGACTTCACAAAAGAAGGAGTACCAGTTCCAGCGTAGAATCAGCAAAAGACAGATGAGTTGGGGGATTGAGCTGTCAGAAGTCACTGAGCTATCCAAGCACTTTTTACAAGAAGATATAAAGGGCTGGTCTAGCGAATAGAGGGAGTAGGTCCGGTGAACCCACCCGGTTAGACCACTGCAGGGAGCCAGGGAGCGAGCACTTACGTATCAAAACAGGTTCACTCAGTTGAACAAAATGAGAAAGATTCCAAACCAGCTCTTCAAAGAGGAGGGAACCTGTAGTTGATCAGAATATTAGTGCCCAAATTTAGATATGAAGATAGTGGGTATGTTTTTTGGAGTTTTTGAATCAGTGAACTGCTTGGGCTCTCTCCTGTTGATTATGCCTGATCTGATGGAGGAAGAACCGCTCTTAGAAATGTGAAGATAACCTTCGCTATTTCATCTCTGGCTGTTGAGCCAAGTGGGAGAATTGATTGCACAATTGAAAGAATAGGCTCTTGGACTAATGACTTAAATGTTGATGGAATACTCCTAACGCGGACCCTACTCTCTTATCCGATGAAAGCTAACTGAATGCCTATCTGCTGCAATCGGTATTTCATTTGCCTTGAAAGAAGAAGAGCTGTGGCACTTCTGACTTTCCTGTTGAGCATAACTTTTGGAGGATTTGATATAGATGTCACTTGCTCTAGAATCAGCTGCTATTGAATCCGTTTCTGTTGCCGGTCTTGGATATTGATTAACTTTTTTTCGAAAATCTGTGATCCAAGAGATTTTACACAGTACTTAACACACCTCTAAAGTGTAGCCCACTAGATTCTTTGGACACTGACCGAGGGTGCATAAACAGGAAATGTTAGCAAGACATTTCACATTTAGCTTGAAATTTGAACCTATTTGCATCGAATCAAGTACAGTTAAATACGAAAGTCATGCCCATTTGTAACTACGGAATCAGTGTTTGATATTGGAAAAAGGCTAAAAATGCTTTTCTATGGTTCCATCTTTATGTATTAAAAGGTGACTGTTTTTCTTTAATTTGTAGTACACTGAAATATACACGAGAGTGGTGCATCTGCTAGTTATCCGAATAGAGAGTGCAAGTGCCAACACAAGAATTCTCCTTTTTGTGTGGTTTTATCCACGTAGTAGGTGAACATCGTTACCTGTAATGAAAATCTACTAGCCTTATGATTTAGAGGGATGTTGGGCATTTGTCTTTTTTGGAGTGGCAAAAGAGCATGGTAAGAGGGTATGGTATATTCTAATAGCCCGTTGAGCATACGAAAGAGAATGATATAAGATGGCAAATCTGACAAGACTAACCAAAGAAGTAAACAATTACAAAAAGAGATGAAAGTTAGTATGATTTGATCATCGACTTGTATACACATGCAAAGACGATGAAGGGTTTTACAAAAGTGATAAAAAATAAATGAGTGTGTAAGAACAAAGGAAAAACTCTCCTTCCGAAGAACCTTCCACCAATCATACTCCAAATTGTCTCTGAGGAGGTATTGATCACTCCGAATATTCAAAGCCTATCTCTTTCATGATTGTACAAATATGAGTTGAACTCAACCTTCAACATGGGAAGTACTTTACTCCTAATAAAATACTACTGCAGCTCAAGATAGGAGAAGGAGAACCAATAACACACGTTAGTGAACACAAATCAGAAAGTGATGCACCAGTTGACAAGGATCCTTGCGGTGCAGTGCACCCTTTCCTTTCGAATCAGGGAGGACATAGGTTCAATTCCTATTTCTTTGTGCATATATCCTTCTGAGCAGGTATGTGGGAATTTACCACCATAGGGATGCCAATGGTAACAGATAATTCGATTATGCGTACTTTTCGTTAGTCTAACGGAAGATTTGTAGATAATCTTTCTACCCCTAATTAGTTAATGGATATAGAAACTGATGAAGTTTTCAAACTTATTTTCCTAATGGATACAGAGATAGAAAGTTTTGTTTCTAAAATTGCTATCTGCTACTATCCATCAATATATGTTATTATTATATTGTTTTAATAGCTTAATGTCATCTTATCATTTTTATTTTATTTTATTTGTCTTTAATGATATTGCAGACCTTTAAATGAGAGAAGTTTATTGTAGTGTGATTTAGTTGAACTATTATCTTTCTGTTATGTTATTGATCAGAGAAGTTTGATTGGGTGATTTTTGCCTCTCTTAAGGAACAACTATTTTTCATAATTAAATTGATAATTTATAGGTAAAATTGTACTTCAAAATTTTGCTTTTATAGTTCTCTCATTTTGACTATTAGCTATCCCATAACATATTGTTAACTGCTTCAGTCTGGATATTGGATAACACTTTTTGATACACATTTTCCTGACAGTTAACGGATGCAGAGTTTGTCTGGTAGATATTACCAGCAGACCTATTGACATCCCTGACAGTTAACGGATGCAGAGTTCCAGATTCCGTCCTGCTCCGATATGAAATTGTCCGCTGTTTGTCGGTTCCGCTTACTGTTATCTTGTAGTCAATGTTATTTTCTTCTACTCCTTTGAAGTATTTTAAAAAGTTAAAAAAAGAAAAAGAAAGTTATGGATCCAATACGAAATTGAAAACTGTTTGTGCCCGCTCTGTTCACTGCGATCTTCTGGTGTTGGGTTTGAATCAAAGCATGGTTTTATCTTCTACTCAATGTTATTTGTTCTTAGACTACTTTGCCATATTTTAAAATAGAAAAAAAATTAAGATCCGATGTGAAACTGAGAGCCTTTTGTAAACGTTAAATGTTTATCTTATGGTTCAATGTTATGGAAAGTTAGTAGATTGATCGAAGAGAGGAGGAAGGAAAATAAAAAAGAATGGGGTGAGAGAGGCTCGAACTCTCGACCTCAGGATCACTCGTATAGCTATGAGACCTACGCGCTAGCCAACTGCGCCACCACCCCGTTTTCATAAGTAGGCATTACATGTTTTTATAATTAATAATATAAAATCTAATTCCTTATATCCTTCAGAATTCCCCACGAATGAAGTGTAACTAGATAGATTTAGTAAAATCTTTCTCTTTTAAGATATTCTTTCTAGTAGGGAAAATAAATGAATCTGGACCAAATTCTGTCCATTGTTACAGTACGGCTATCACGGTGGACGGCTCGGTTTTATGCGACCACCACATGCCATCGTTAACACGACTGTGATGGCTTAGAGAGGCACCCCCATCAGACAAAGAGAGACCACAAAGAAGACACGTGGCAGGACGCGCAGGGACATAAATGGAGTATCCCACTAAGGTCATTGGATTATTTTTTCAGTTGATCAGGTATGATGACATATATGATCAGGATGTTACTATCAACAAGGTCTAATATTTTTTTAATAAAAATATAAGTATGTATAATATAATTAATTTTATTTAATTAAATGACAATTCCGGACCTAAGTTAATACGGCAAACTAAGAAAAATGATCTCACAAGTACGACGCACTTTGACGGAATAAGGGAAAAAAAAAGTTTGAGCTACCAACTGGTTTGAATCCAAAGGTCTCGCGTTCGAGTTACCTTTTTCCTGATTGACTCAACAAGATGATCATGTGATCATCTCAACGGCTACGATTTAGTCACCAAAAGGTCGTGGAGCCGCTATCAATGTCGCCCGTGCGTGATCGCTGACGTCAGTCGTGTGTTTGACCACTCACGCTGGTGGGTCACCTCCGCTTGTCCCCTCCCCTCCTCAGGGCGTGCCTCGCATGCCCGTTCGCCTCTGCATTTCCAATCGCAAAAGTTTCCTCGTGTGTCTGCGCAGCAGCAGCCCCCGCGAGCCATTAAATTCTCGCCGACACGTCCCCATTCTTCTTCCTGTCCTTCCTGGTTTGGCTTCGCGAATTCGAAAACCCTAGCTGGTGTCCGCCTTCTTCCCAGTTAATTTCTCGAGGTGAGAAAGAGAGATATATATATATTTTTAAATTTGTTCTTAAGATCATCTCTCGTTCTGTTTCCTCGAGTTCGGATCGCGTTTGTTCGATGTTTTCGAGTGGTTTGAATTCCCACAAGATCGTCTAATTTTTCACCATGTTCTGGTGATGGGGACTTGTTCTTTGGTTGTTGTTTGTTTTGATGGTTCGTAGGATGCTCTGTTCTGTCTTTGTTCTTGTTTGTCGTGACGTGGTTTTGTGAATAAGACTGCGGGATTTTCCTTGCAGGTTTTTTTTCCCTTTTCTGGGATTTGAGTAGATTGTGTCCAAAATGTCGAGGAAGATGCTTATTGATGGCGAAGTGCGCAATGAGGAATCGGACCAGCAGTATGACTTCGATCTCTTTGTGATCGGAGCCGGCAGTGGCGGCGTCCGGGCGTCCAGGACTTCTGCTGGATATGGTGCCAAGGTAAGCGAAGAACACAGTGAATGGTTTTTCCTGGACCATGCTGTGTTTATGGCGTAAGCTAAGAACGGTACTAGTCTTACTGGGAAATTGAAAAGATCTTGTGCTTTTAACATGTTCTCCATAGTATGGAGATCTATATATGGTGTGAACTGTGAGGGAGTTTATGTTGAATTAAAGGCTATGATGTTCTATTCTTCGTGGTCATCTAGGTGTTTGGGTTATTCATTTACTTAATAATTTTTGTTTCTGATACTCCTCTGGATACCAACAATCATATAACAACTGTTGCCCTTTTAGGCTTATGTGTTTATTTTGTGAAAGAAAAAAAAAAAGTTCTGCTGCCATGATATGAACCTTACGGACAGTTAATCTGTGTGATAATGTAGTTGGGAAATTGATGTGACTTCAAAGGCTGTCTAACCAGATCAAATCCTAGCATGTTCCACTGCAGGAATCTACTTTTGTGCCGGGTTAATGGTCACGCTGTCTGATAATAACCATGGCTTGTTAGGATAATCACGCTGGTTCCTTGTGGTTGACTTTGTGATGGGTTCCTATCCTTCCTGGTGAATTACCTGCCCCCTTATGTGATTAGGCGGTTAATTATTGGAATGCTCCCTCGACTCAAGTTGTAGTCTTGTCGATAAACAATATTAAATTCCCCAATGTTTTTTTTTTTAAGTGAATGGTACCACATATATTATAAGTAAAAAAGGTGATATACAAAAGGCTCCAAGAGGGTGCAGATCAGTTCTCTCCCAAGCAACAAAAGAGGGAGGAATTACAAGAATCCATTCTACAAAAAGTATAGGCCCACTCCTTTACATGACGACAAACGAAAGACTTCACGTGTTCCGGAGGATTAGCTTCCTTTATGAAGATCTTATTTTTCCTTTCCCATCATAAGGCCCAAAAGTAGCATGAAGAATCAGCCACCATATAGTATCATCCTTTTTGGTGTGCCAAGGCCTTCCCCACGTGCTGAGTAAGCATTCCATTGAGTCCCACTAAGTTTTAGTAACCTGAAGCCTGTGCCGAAGAAGATTCCATACATCAACCGAAAAGGAGCAGGTGCAAAACAAATGATTCCTGGACCCTTCTTCAAGACCACATAGGCTGCAGATGGTGACCACTTCCGGCATGAACCTGGCCAATCTATCACACGTCGGGAGCCTACCTAGGAAAGCTCGCCATAAGAGAATCTTTACCTTGAGGGTGCTCTTCGTCTTCCAAATCTCTGAGAAGAACTTGAACCTCAAACCTCCCTCTGCCGTCCTGGAGTAAACTGAGCTAACTGAAAATGTCATTTCGTGTCCCACCGCCAGGACCATCTATCTATAGCACTAGGGTTCAGCTTAATGGATTGCAACATGCGCAGTAAATGACTCAAATCCATAACCTCTTCCTCCATGAGGTTCCGCCTAAAAGAAGGCCTCCAAAAGAGATCCTTCCTGTCTGCCTTACAACAATCACTAACACGAGCCGGGGAATTCTGAGAGGCAGCAAATCGCCTCGGGAAAAGAAGCTGCAACGGTCACTGAGAACACCATCTATCCAATCAAAAGAGGGTGGAGGAGCCATCACTTATAGAGATGCAAGAGCCGGCGAAGAATATGTCTGCACTATGGAGGATTCCTCTCCAAATGGCGGACAAGTAATAAGCCACTGTCGGTACCACCTCCCAGAGTTTGGCACTGCTATAGCACTTTTGGGAAATGATCTTCCACCACAATCCATCCCACGCTGTAACCAGTTTCCACAACCACTTCGAGAGGAGAGCCAAATTAAAGGTGTCAATATTCTTCAGCCTGAGACCCCCATTCTCCTTACGCCTACAAATTTTAGACCAATATACACTATATCCCCCTTTCTTAGCTTCCCTGCTGCCATGCCAGAAAAATCTAGCCTATAGGGAGTTAAGCTTGCTGACAACTGACTTAGGGATCCGGAAAGTTTTCATATTCTTTTCTTCATTTTTTTGTCATTCCGTTTATTTCATTTCATTTCATTTCCCATGGGAATAGTGGAATGCCCTCCAAGCTAAAGCAAAGCAATGGGAAAAAGGAAAATTCTCATATGCTTCCTATTTTTTAAAGATGTTGTTAACTTTATCTTGATTCACCCTTATCTTTCAGTTATTTTTTGTTCTATTTTAGCTATTCACAGTGTAATATCTCTGATGTTGAAGTAACAAATTTGCAAATAATGATTTTAGGTTGCAATTTGTGAGCTTCCATTTCATCCGATCAGCTCAGAGGTTATAGGAGGAGTTGGTGGAACGTAAGTTTACTAAACCAAGAATGGCTTGTGTTTTTGTCCCCAATATTCAAACCTAATTAAATATGTGATGATTTCGGTTACTCCCTTTCTATCCAGGCAGCCATACCAATATAGTTATGTTTGAAATGGAAAACTATGGTGACATAAGGATAGATGTAGGTAGGAGTTGTGGATATCCAGATGGGGCTGCTGTCATCATTTATATCGATGTGGAACTTTTGATTGGATTTCTAAAACATGAACTACAGGTTTTGCATCTGTATAGGTACCCTAAGTGCAATATGGGGGTTCACTGTTGAAGGTTTGTCTGGCTAGCTGCACCTTTCTGTCCCTAACCTGTGGGCCTTATGGTTCAGTGTACATCGATCTTTCCTTCTTGCAAAACAACTGCTCACTGACATGGACAGTATTTTACCTAAATATTCCGGAATAGTCAAAGTCATCAACCTCAGATTACATGTTAAAGGAAAATGCAAATATATGCATTATATTGCTAAAAAGTGATGGCACATGTGTTATCTACAAATCGTCACAACATGATGTTCATTTCAAAGATGCCGACTTCTAGTTTGTATTATATGTATCTTTAGTGTTTCTAAAAGAATCATACATTGAGTGTTATCTGGTGGAAATGTATACTTCCTTTTCTTAGTTTTAATTATCTAATATCCTTTGCGGCTCAGAAAACAGCAGTTTGTACTGCTTAGGCAATCTTTGACATTCATTTTCTTTAAAGAGAAGAAGAATATCTCAATTTGCCTTTGATAATTGCATATGTTTTGATTTTGCAGGTGTGTGATACGTGGATGTGTTCCTAAAAAGATTTTGGTTTATGGAGCATCTTTTCATGGTGAATTTGAAGTAAGCTTGTAGCTTGTGTGGAGAGCTGTTTTTGATCCTATTTATTAAAGCAATTGCATGAATTTTGTTGAGAGCGGTGACATCAGCATTTTGCTAATCAGATGTGATTAGTGTAGAAGTTTTTTCTCCAAGACTAAATGTTACAGGAATATACTTGTTTAGAGTTATTTTAATTTCTGGTCATGCCAGATACACATGTGCTTTCTAATGTACCTAATTTTCTGTATGGCAGGATGCAAAAAATTTTGGGTGGGAACTCAATGAAGAAATTGGTTTCAATTGGAAAAAGCTTTTGCATAATAAGGTCAGGAATGCAAAAGGCCGTTCTTCACATTCGTTAAAATCTCAGTATAGATGATCTTCAGTACTTACTACTTGGTTGTGTGGCTTTTGATGCTTCCAAGAATTTCAAATGAAATCATGGATAAATTATCCGAGACAGAAAATGAACCTAGTTTATGACAAGGTGAAGTTCCTGCTCTTCAGTCATTCACCCAGTTGCTCAGAAACAGGTACTGGCATGGTAGGGGAATGACTTAGCATAGAAATGTAACGACTTCTTGGAAAATTTGAACTATGCTAAAGGATCTTCTCAGTGTATTATTTCCAGAACTGGGTACTTTTACCATGGATATTCCTGAAGTACAGGGTATTAATACCATGGCCGTAGAGCATCCTCAGGTGGGTAGCCATGTGAAGGGACATTTTCCAGAGAATGCAGTTGGATTGGCACAGTCTTGGGAATGTGGAGCAGCTTGTTTGCAACTGGACTGGAAGATGGACGGTCAGGGAAGATGAGAAAACTTGGTGGCCGATTGTGCATGCTACTCTATGGACTTGGGGGGTGGGGGAGGGTCTTTAAGGATTGTCTACTTTGTGTTTGGAAGGTTGAGGAATGGGCTTGTTTATTGGAGAATGTGGACAATGGACAGAGTAAATGCTCCTTTGTTGGGGACAGACAACCCTCTACTATAAGGATTCATCAATTGATTTTTTTTTTTTAAAAGATTAAAAAGAATAGGGACTTTTGCTTAAATTGTTTAGCTGGTTATTGGGCCTTTAAAATAAATTTTAAAGGTATATGAATGTGTTCTAAAACATACCCTAAACACCCTAAAAAAACTCTTAAAGAGCTTATTGGGCCATCCTTTAATGAGCCAGCCCGACGGCTCCACCACCTCTCTCATTCTAGAACCTGCCACCTCACCATGGACACCCTACGCCATTTTAGCCTCTTCCATGGACACCTCGTCCCCTTTCTAGTTCCTTCACCTCCTCTCTCCATTATCCTCTTCTCCTCCTCCCTCTATAAATAGGAGTGTAGCCTCCTTTAGCTTTTACCATCTCTTCGAGGAAGAGGAGAGGTTGGTCCAGCAAAGGCTAGATGATAGTGTTCCAGGAGCAGCCTTCCAATAGAGGTAAGGTGAGACTACCTTACTTTTCCGTCAACTTAGTAGTTTAAAAACTTTCAAGATGCTAAGATGCTCAATTATTTTATTCTGATTTTTTTTGTCAAAGTGAATTCTTAAATACTGTCTCTTAAAGAAGAGACTATGCTAAAGTAGTTTATCAAAGAGAACCATTTCTCAAGAAAAGACTTTGTTAAAATCATTTTCTTAAAAATTGATACATTTTCTTTAAACATATTCTGCTAAAATGTTTTCTCAATTTTTTTTTTTTTTTTCACGTGGAGATATTCTATTGAAATAAACTCTTGTTCTGTCTTGTAGTCTATTTCATCTTGTAGTGGAAATAATAATGTATTAGTAGGGGATGAATAAATTGGTGCTAGCGAGTTATTATTTTTAATTTATTGTATCATACCATTTTTCGCTACAAGATGAAATAGACTACGGGATGAAACAAAAGTTTATTTCTGTAGAATCTCTTCAAGGAGAACAATTTCTTTGAAAAAATATTTTGACAAGGACATCAATTTTCCGGAAAATCATTTTGGCAGAGTCTTTTTTAAGAAATACTTCTCTTTGAGAGACTGCTTTAGCATAGTCTTTTCTTTGAGGGACAATATTTAAGAATTTACTTAAACAGAAGTTCTTCAGAATAAATTAACTGTGCAAATTAATCTTAGTCTCTTGTAAGTTTTAAACTACAAGGTTGAGGGAAAAGTAAGGAAATATCACTATACCTCTATTAGAAAGCTATTGCCGAAACACCATCACCTAGTGTCCATCACTGCTACTGGACCAACCTCTCCTCTTCCTTGGAGAGATGGTAGAGACTAAAGGGCTGCCTCCCATTTATAGAGGAAAGAGGGAGAGGAGGTGAATAAACTAGAAAGGGGGTGAGGTGTCCATGGAGGGCTGGAAGGGATGAGGTGTCCACAGTGAGGTGGCAGGTCCTAAAAGGAGAGAGGTGGCGGGGTTGTTGGGCTGGCTCATTAGGGGCTAGCCCAATAAGCCTTTTAAGGTTTTGTTTTTAAAGCTTTTTAGGGTATGTTTTAGAAATTAGAACCCATTCATAACCCATTAAAATTTATTTTAAAGGTCCAATTATCAAAGCCCAAAAACTACTTAAGAAGCCTCTTAAACAATTTATATAAAAGCCCCTATTCTTTTCAATCTTTTACAAAGAAATCTTTCAATTGATGATTTCTTACAGCTACCATCTCACTAATGGGTCTTTTTTGGGGTTTGGAGGGTATGCATGTTTTGTAAAGAGGCTTTGGGTAAGATTGTGTTTTGTTTGCTTTTACACATGTATGCATCTTTTTCATCCTTAATAATATTCATTGTACCATCCACTCTTAAATGGAAAAAAGCCACTGTCGCAGCTAGGGATGTAAACGGTACCCGAAAATTTGTTTATACATCCATTTCTGAAGCTTAGAGATCATTAAAGGGTATAGCCTAAAGGATAAGGATAATGATGCTATCCATGTCTGAATAATTAAGGATAAGGATGCTATCCATGTTTCGTAAAGAGGCTTTGGGTAAGATTGTGTTTTTTTGCTTTTACACATGTATGCATCTTTTCATCCTTAATAATATTTGTTGTATCATCCACTCTCAAAGGGAAAAAGCCACTGTCACAGGTAGCGATGTAAAGGGTACCCGAAAATTCGTTTATACATCCGTTTCTGAAGCTTAGAGATCATTAAAGGGTATAGCCGAAAGGATAAGGATAAGGATAAGGATGCTATCCATGGCTGAATAATTAAGGATAAGGATACACCTATTTCCGAGTCCAATTATCTGAATATCCTTCTGTTTTTTTCCACTCATCTTAGCTATTGATCATATCTTATTTACAACTCTTGTTTCTCACCTTGGCATTGCAAGTTGCCATAAATCAAGCCGGTCAATTTTGCAAGCTGTGGAGGGACACAAGGGGAAGCTAAACTTATTCTAAATTATATTTGTTGATGGAGTTTAACTTTTATTTCTGAGAGCATCACTGGCGTTGACTTGTAGTTTTTTGTTGTTGTTTTCCTGTACTCGCGGAAGAGGAACCTCTTTTCTTCCCATTAACTTATTATCCTCTGTTTATTTAATAAAATTGGAGGTACAGTTTCACCATTTTTCAAAAAACTCTCATTACTCATCTATTTATAAATGAAATCTCCACTCATGTACCTATATAATTACATGTGTTATTGTTGACACCATTGTTTTAACTCCCTTTCCCTCATTCACTGATTTGCAAGGTTCATTGTCACAGGTGGTGAGTGATACTTGCACCACACATCAGTGTCCCTTGTTTTGAGGGTTCTTTTGAGAGCTTATGTTCTTCATACTTGTGCATATGTACATTCACCCCTCCTTTCTGAATATATTGCATGGTACCATCCACTTTTAAAAAAATTATAAGAGCTATTTAGAAATAACTTGTACATATTTATATTCTAAAAGTAGAATTCTTTCGTTCCTTATAGAAGCAACATAAGATTAAACTTTTGTTCACACATAGTATTGTCCAATAATTTAACCTTTATGTATCAATTTTTGATGATTTCTGATAATTATAAAGGATAAGAATAGGGATACATGTCGCTTAAAGGATAAGGATAAAACCACTATTCAATCCGATATGTATCCTTTTACATCCGTAGTCACAAGTGGATGTACCTATCACCAATGATCTATTTTGATTTGAAGTTATGTGGCTGTTATTATTGGAAATCTGTGTCACCAATCACCAAAGAAAAGTTGCCTGAATGTGGCTACCTAGAACCTGATCATTATCCATTCAACAGGCTGAAAATGACTGATGCTATGGCTAATGTGATAGTGGTGGGGTTGTTCTTCTCAGATATAGTTGACTAGCTGTCAATCTTTGCCATTTGTGACAATTAATGAAACTCAGAATTTTGCATTTGCATGTAGTTGTCTGTGAGAGAATGGAATATGAGAACATTTACAGGCTGTGGATTTATCAAAGGGATATTCAAGCCTCCTCTCCTTTTTAATCTAATACGTAGTTGTGGCAAAACCTAGAGCAGAATACACAGTTCACTAAAAATGGGTCTTGCATCTTTCTTTCCCTCTTCTTGAGCAATGCAGACTGCGTATGATATTATCTCAGAATAATTTATTTCTTAAGAAAATTATCTGAGAATAATTTGATATGTTAGCAACCTATGTTTTGGTTGAAAGGGAGCTGTCTTTACTTGCTTTTAG
The DNA here is from genome assembly GCA_030544215.1 of Zantedeschia hybrid cultivar. NCBI lineage: Eukaryota > Viridiplantae > Streptophyta > Magnoliopsida > Alismatales > Araceae > Zantedeschia > Zantedeschia hybrid cultivar. The sequence goes on from JARZZO010000015.1 coordinate 2,551,733, forward strand.
TTGGTAACTTTGTGGAGCTTAGCTGATACAGAGCCTTCTGGTGACTAACTATTGGCTAGTAGATTTAAGAAGATATAGCCTTTCTCATAATACACTATTTTTTATTAAGAATCAAAATATTATAAATAAAATTTTGCATTGGTTGGTGATGCAGACCCAGGAGATAGTCAGACTAAATGGAATTTACAAGAGGTTGTTGACTAATGCTGGTGTAACAATGCTGGAAGGGGAGGGAAGAATAGTAGATCCTCATGCAGTTGAGGTTACACAACCAGATGGTTCAAAGCAACGGTATTCTGCAAAACACATCTTGATTGCAACTGGAAGCCGAGCTCAACGAGTAAATATTCCAGGAAAGGTATTTTTTTCTTTCAGGATGCCTCCATAATTGATTTTCTACAGCATTTCTCATTTTGTGAGAGTGGCTTATCTTTTGAAGGAGGCTAAAAAGGCTATGCGTGATAAGAGTTTTTGAATATTTGTTGATATCCTATCCCTTTGCCTTCGTTGCTGAGATGTTGGTTGGTGTTATGTTTACTTGAGGTGTGACCAAAAAATTCATTATAACCATGATTATATCATATACAAATATTAGTTAAAATTCATGTGCTAATGTTTGGATTTTTAAATTTTAATTCGAAAGAACTTTTGAATTAATTTTAAAAATATGTTGTACTTATTTGGGTTTGCCATCTCGGATCTTGCCTTCATCTCGGGAAGGACTATAAGCCATGATTGCATCATATATAAATATTAGTTAAAATTCATGTGTGAATGTTTGGATATTTAAATTTTAATTTGAAAGAACTTTTGAATTAATATTTTGAAAAATATATGTTGTACTTATCAAGATTTGCCATCTCGGATCTTGCCTTCATTTTGGGAAGGCAAGATTTTAATTGGGTTGACTCATACGAGTCGACTCGTATCTAGGGCGACCTAAGTTGCTGGCACTCTTGACTTTTACGAGTTGGTGCGATCTGGTGCGATACACCCTGATTCAACTCGGTTTTGGTCTGCTGTCTTCCTATTCGTACAGAAGGCAGCAGCCGGAGCCTTCGAGGCCTTCCCCTTCCTCTTTCCCTCTTCTTTCGCCCTTTTTCTTGAGGGGTTTGGTAGATGCAAGGTCTTGAAGGTGATTTTCTTGGAGGAGAATGGTTTGAAGCCTTGAAAGCAGTGTCAAATAAATGAGAGATTTGTCAAATAAAAAACAAAAATTGGCCTGAACTGGCCTGAATCAGCCAATTCGTGTGAGTCGGCCCGAGTCGATCCGATCCGACTCGCATCTGGCCGAACCCGATCCGATCCGGATCCATTAGTCAGCAAACCTCGATATTATATATATATATATATATATATATATATATATATATATATATATATATATATATATATATATATATATATATATATATATATATATAGAGAGAGAGAGAGAGAGAGAGAGAGAGAGAGAGAGAGAGAGAGAGAGAGAGAGAGAGAGAGGGGAGTTCTACTATGCGAACCACACCATCCGTACAGTTTGACTGTCCGGACCAAATCTACCCCATCTTCATGTTAAAAATAAAATAAAAATTACCATAAATTTCTAAATATTCAATTACCCCCTAGGGTTATTTTGATCTCTTGGAGCTTAATTGAATATTTAAAAAATCATGGTGAATTTTATTATTTTTTTATATAAGGAAGGAGGGCGAAACAGTGTATGGTTTGCATAGTAGATATATATATATATATATATATATATATATATATATATATATATATATATAGAGAGAGAGAGAGAGAGAGAGAGAGAGAGAGAGAGATGCTACTATGCAAACCATACACTGTTTCGCCCTCCTTCCCTATATAAAAAAATAATAAAATTCACCATGATTTCTTAAATATTCAATTAAGCTCCAAGAGATCAAAATAACCCTAGGGGGTAATTGAATATTTAGAAATTTATGGTGATTTTTATTTTATTTTTAACATGGAGATGGGGTAGATTTGGTCTGGACAGTCAAACTGCACGGATGGTGTGGATTGTTCTTTCCCTCCAGACAACACTTCTTTGAAGTATTAATTAATGGGGAAGTAGTCATATAACTCACTTTTCCTCTCTTTTTCTTTTCATTCTTTTCACAACGGGGAAGTTTGAGATCAAATTAGGATACTGTAGGAAAATGATCAACATATATAACATAAAACTTCTCCCCTAACTCCTTCTAGGCGAGCTTTTCGATCTGTCATTATACCTCGAGAAGTAGAAATAATAGCAATCCCCATTCCACCTAAAATTCTAGGAATTCGTTGGTAGTTCGAATAGATTTGTAGACCAGGTTGGCTGATATGCTTTACAAGAGTTTTATATATTCTTTCCCTATTCTTTTATGTCTGTAGCCATCCAATCGAGTTCGTCCTTAATTAAAGATGAAAATTAAACCCTGAGGGATGGAATCAACCCTAAGGGTTAATATAGATAATTTTCTATTTTTGACTATTTTCAACATTTTTAATATTGTTTTTTGATGCTCACTTGATTGGATGGTGAAAATTAAAGCTTCAAGGATGAGAACAACCCTAAAGGGCTATATATATATATAAATATAAATAAATAAATATATATATATAAAGAGAGAGAGAGAGAGAGAGAGAGAGAGAGAGAGAGAGAGAGAGAGAGAGAGAGATACTAGCTGCATTGCACCAGGGGGCAGCCTAGGTGAGCTGGAATGAGCCCCCCTATCTGCTCGCGGATGCTCTCCAGCGCCTCGGCATGCCCTCGAATATTAATCTGCTGAGCAATTTTTTTTTTAAATCTGGCCCTACCCGTATGTGCTGACGCGCAGCTGACGTCGAAACACACTTCATAGGGGGATAGGGACCATGTGGCGTTTCCATGTGGCGCAAGCAAATAGAGGGGCTCATTCCAGCTCACCTATTTTGTCCCCCATGTGGTGCAGCAAGTCGTTCTCTATACACACACACATAAAATTCACCCAAGAAAACTCAAAAAAACATAAGACTCATACAATTTTTCAAGATCTCGCCAAGATTGCTCGAGATTGTTGTTTTTGGCTGTTTCGCGGGTTTCATTTCTCGGAAGCCTGCTGAAACCAAGAATCTCACGAGATTGCATTCCATGGTACTTGTGAAACATAAAGTTGTGCTTATGATTATGCATTTTTTTATCGACTTAATTTATTTGCTAAAAGAGTAAAAGAACATAGACAAATATTGTTGTGCATTTGATGTACATTTTAGTTCAGAATCCATGATGTAACAATTTCAAACCTTATCTTTTGTGATTTTTACACCTAGCTACATTTTACTTGATTGTGGCCTGAACGGTGTAGTTTACTTCTATTTGGGCTTTAGCTATCATATAATTGATTATGATCTGAGTTGTTACTATATTTTAATTTGAAGTGCGTACATTTACTCTGCTATTGTTTATGTACATACATCTCTGATTCTCAATTTTTATGAAGGTTTTTTTGCATATAAGCCCTATAATCTTTTGATATTACAAATAAACCCCCCTAATCTGACTATTTACAAATAAACCCCCACAATCATAACTTTCTTACAAATAAGCCCTTTTAGGGGCTTATTTGTAACACTTTCACGGGTTATTTGTAAGCTTTAGGACCTTTCACTAATTTACGGTAGATTGTGGGGGTTTATTTATAAATAGTCAGATTAAATGGACTTATTTATAATATCAAAAGATTATAGGGGCTTATATGTAAAAAACAAATAAACTGTTCTATGTAGGAAAGATGTATATTAAGTGTTCTTTAATTTCCTTCAAAAATTCTTTCCCTTTCCATGGTATCTTACTTCTAAGATGATTTTTAGGAGTTGGCAATCACCTCTGATGAAGCTTTAAGCTTGGACGAATTGCCGAAGCGTGCTGTAATACTAGGTGGAGGGTATATCCTCTAACAGGGTCCACTACTCGAATTATTTTTCTCTGACATTTTTTATTGTTTTGTGATTTAGTTTGTGATGTGATTTGTTGTAAATATAGATATATTGCTGTTGAATTTGCTTCAATATGGCGCGGTATGGGTGTTACAGTCGATCTGTTTTACAGAAAGGAACTTCCTCTAAGGTTGTTTCTTAATCTCTTTTTTCTTTGAAATTTTCATGGGAGTTTTGTTATTTCTTTTTTGTCTAATCATGTCTCATTTACCTTGACATTTCTGTATGCTTGTATACTTTGAAGAGATGTCATATCCCCTTGCATCTGCACCAAATCTTTGAGGATACCTTGGACTGATGTCATAAATAATGAATAATACAGATACTTTTTTGCTATTGTTGGAAAGTGGGTCATTATTGTGAAAGGTACTAGAGGCTGCATGACTGACCTCACCGAATCATAGCAAATTAATGATTACAGAAGTTTAGATATGACTAATGGTCAAGCACATGGTATAATGTGAGAATAACTGTGTTATTTGACGAGGCCACTTATATGATTTAGCATGAGTGTCAAATTCAGTTTCCTTTATTATATCATGTTCCATGAATCAATCTGATGGATGCCTAAATGCTAGCAAAAAAGGAGGAAGAAACGGTAGAAGAAAGTCTGGCCAGGGCAGCAAAGTGTCCAAGCACAAGATGGGAGAGATGTCTATATTTGCTGCTACGGTTCTGTGGTATATTAGATTTGGATGTTTTCAATATTCGATCATTTCATTGGATGACAAAGTACATTGGCTAATAATTGGGCATCTTTCAAAAGGGACAGTCCTTCCTCAAAAGTACATTGGCTGCCAGAACGTTTATCATACGGAGGATGCCATCAGTCTAACAGTAATATTACTCTGGGATATTGATAACAATGTTTAAATCATTGGGAATAGCCATGCAGGTGCTAAGCAAGCAATATTGCTCTGGGATATTGACAACAATGAAGATGTTGATGATTCCTCTCCTACTATCATACTACTTATGTGTGAATTACAATGTTCATTTTTTCCAACAGTTTCTACTTTCCTAGGAAGGAAAATTCCCTTCTTGGACCAGTCATTCTTGTCGTCATCGTCATCATCATCAAAGCCTTATCCCATTTATTTGTGGTATGCTGTATGGATCCTGTGTCACCATTCCTTTCTATCACACCAGGTTTCTAGTTTAGCCTACAAAAGTCACGACTGCTTTTTTTGTTTTTTGGAGGGTGGGCAAAAACCACAATTCTTCTCTATCATGATTATTTGTTATTGTATGGAACCATCTCACTTTAGGCCTTACTTGAGCCCTTTTGCCATCTTCCACTTGAATTTGTACCATTTCCATCAAAGCTAAGTTGTTTGGGGCTGAGGGCTTTGTCGGGTTTTGGGGGATCTACCACCTTGGCTGCCTACAAAAAATAAATAAATAAAAATCAATCAAAGCTACCTAACTCTTTGTACATTTGTTCATTTTGAACCTTCTCCTTCTTAGCATTTACAGACATCCATTTTAGCATCTTCACCTCTGCTACACACATCTTCGATATGTATTTTTGCCTTGTCACCCATCATTCAATATCTTACATCACAGATCTCACAACAAGTTTACAGGACCCCTTAAACTTCAAAGGTATATGGCAATCACAGATGCTCCGTATCCTCTTAAATAATAGATCCAAGATACCAAAAATTGCTATTTTAGGAATAATTTACCCATTTTCATAACGATATCTGATTGATCCATCCTCATGATACTAAAGTTGTTTCATATACTCTCTGATCGGCCAATCCTAAAGCCTTATTCTAACTTGGCATTTAAACCTTCTATACTTCCATCAATTTTAGTATCATCTGCAAATGACATATACCAAGGAATATTGTCATGTAAATGTTTTGTCACTTCAATACTTCATCCATAAGCAAGGTAAAAGAGCTATAGAGTTAGTGGTAATGCTTGATGCAATCCTACAGCAATAGGGAATCCGTAAATCTCTCAAGCAGTAGTCTTTACTCTAGTAAATACCCTCTCATATATGTCCTTAGTCACATCAACATACACGTCAATATATCTTTTAGTGACTCCTTTATTCTCCAATAACCACCAAATCAATTCTTTGTGCATGTGATCATAGGCCTTCTCCAGATCAAAGAAAATAATATCTAGATAATTCCTTGTCTCTTTATGAGTTATGCCCTTGCCAACAGCTGCCTCAATAAGAAAGAAGCTTTTGTATTATATTTATCGAGCATAAAAGCAAACTGTTTTTTTGAAACATTAGTCACAAACCTAAGACACTTCTCAAATACTCTCTCCTAAAGTTTGATAGTATGACTCCGACGTTTGTTTTCATAATAATTATCAGAACTCTATGTATTTCCTTTGTTTTTAAATAATTCATCACATTCTGATCGTGAATCCTGAAGTGAATCCTTTTCCCTTATTGGACCAGTCATTTCCATATTTAAAGGCAGTAGATGGAAAGTTATTTGACTGTCAACTGACGGTCAGGAACTTTGTGAACCCTTATACTGACTGTCTTGCATAATATGAGGTATGGTCAGCCTTTCGTTGAAGATGAAGAGCATCACATTTTTACTAAATGAACAAAAAATGAGGTATAAAGTGTAATCAGAAAACCCCCAAAATTATATGCATGAAATTAAAAGGCAGAAGGTCCAAGGCCAAAGTGTTACAGGGAATCCTACCTTCCTAATCTGTCCAACAAAGGAGCACTCTATTCTTTCCTCCCAGAAAGATAGCCCACCCTATGGCCCTGTCAAAATGAACCAAACAGCCTGGTCTGAAGACCTACTAGACCTGTTGAAATCCTATTTTTAATGGTATAACATGTGTCTGAAATTCAACGTGAGAATTAAGAATAAAAGCTTGATAAATTTTTGAGTCTTACCCAAGGTACTGAGTTTAAGCTTTAGGATTATGGTTATGATTACAAGGTTAAGTGTCGCCAAAAATATGAGATGAAGGACACTGGAGTATTCTTTTGCAGAGTCATCATTTGTTTCGTTTGGAATGGCTGCATAAAATTCATGGAGAAAAGATTAATAAATAATATCCATGGAAAGTTTGTTTGCCTGAGCAGTGGGACTGGAATAGTTTGGGCTTGAAGTTCCAAGCTTCTTAATTTGGTGACTGATGAATATATTGCTGTTACTTATTGCCTATTTTGAATATGATGTGATGTATCTCATGTCTTTTGTACGTAAGGCCAGTTATCTATAAGAATTAGATCCATTCAACTCTCAAGTCCTCAGAATCAGTTAGCCATGTGCCTTGTGTTTTTAATCTGAGGTTTTGATGACCCTTTGTACTCAGAGGTTTTGATGATGAAATGAGAACAGTGGTTGCGAGGAATCTTGAAGGCAGGGGAATAAAGCTACATCCAGGAACAAATTTGTCTGAGGTATATTGGCCTGAACAAGAATGTATCTGCTGTCATAGGCTTAGGTTGATTGGTTAATTGATTTTCTCTTACCATGTTTTCAGCCATGTCAACTGGCTAGTGATTGTCAACTGGCTAGTGATATTGTTATTTCTTACAGTTAAGTAAAACAGAAGATGGCATAAGAGTCCTCACAGACAAGGGGGAAGAATTGATTGCGGATGTTGTTTTATTTGCAACGGGTAAGTCGTTATCCTGATCTTTTGTGTGTGTGTGTGTGTGTGTTGTAATTTGAGTACATTATTGGCTTCAAGAAAGAAAATGAGTAAATTATGATGATTAAAGGTTGCTTCGATTATAACATTTACCAGCAGAAATTGCTCACTGGAGTAAATTACTGTGGCTGCTGTAGGAACAAAGAAAACCAATTGTCTTGCACCTTCCTGGGCACATTTCCGTCATGTCTTAGAGGTAGTCCTAGATTGCAAGATTGGCTAATTCTGATGGTCAAGTTGAATCAGAATCTTCACCAGAAAAATCCAAGATTTAGGTTATTAACCAGAATCAGCCAAGATTGACCAGAAAATGTGTTGCAATTAGCCCAGGCGCTTCCAACTCCTTTTAAAAAAAAAAGAAAAAAAAGATTGCAAGTCCGACCAATCCAGATTGGGATCAGATCATATGAGCTGAAATTTAACCCCCCAATCCGAGTTGAATTCCTTGGACTGCTAGCCATCAAGCTGAACTGAGCATATACATCTAATTGATTATTGATTCCCTATTTGCTTTCATTCTTAGCAGTAATTTGATAAGGATGATGGTCATGTTAGTTATTGTACTTGCCTAAAAAACTAAGAGATCAAGTGCACCAACTCAGAATGGTTGAGAGAACTCAGTTTGGTGTCTGCAATGTCTATGCCAATATTTTATGATGTTTTCTATGATCCTGAATTTCTTATTCTGTGTGCTGAAGCTGAAATTTTCACTTCTTTCCCCAAAAAATCCTTTTGCTAAGCTCATAAAGTGATGTACAGCTAGGCTTCTGCATATTTTGTTGATAAACCCAGCATTTAGATAGATAGCAAAGGAAACCTCCATAAAGCCATCTTGATTGGACTTCTTCTTGGTTCGTGTTCATTTTTATGATAGAGATTTTCCTTAGTAAACTCATGTTTTGCAATATTATGGTTCAATTTAGTTATCATGTAACTGCAGGTCGGAATCCAAACACCAAGCGATTGAACTTAGAAGCAGTTGGAGTAGAAGTGGATAGAGCTGGAGCCGTTAAGGTGCTATCATTTCTTTGTATGCACCCTGCATTGCATTTTTGCTTTGAACTAATTAAATAAAGGTGGCAAACCAGAAGCACTGTGCTAACTATGTAACCTCATGGTGGCCTTTGTACACCAATTGATATGTACTTATCGGTAAATATTCCTTCTTATGTGTTGGAAATCCAATGGGAAAAAAAAGTCTGTAGTCAATGTAGTTAGGAACACACTTGCATAAAATGAGTCTCGTTTTGTTGATTAAATTATTATGGGATTTACTTTCTGAAGGAGATTCTCCATGGAAGTGAAAAATAGTGCATAGATAGTGCAGAAAGGGACAATATTTTGATACAAATATTCAGAACTCATGAACATGTTCACCCCTTTGGATGGGCGTAGTCACAGATGGCTTTCATCATCACCTCCATTGCCCACTTTCATAGAAATGACTTTATTGATTAATTTGACTGTGACTAACTAAGATTTGGGATGTTTGTTAAGTATCGAAATCTTGACACTTAGCAAACACTCCTAATGTTGATGAAATCCATTGTTCTGTATGGGGATTCACAGGCACTCCATGCCTATATTGATTCTGGGTCTCTCTACCTATTATCTTGAGTCTTGGGTTGACAGTTCGGCTCGACAGCTTGGTACTAGAGACAGCTTACTCATTGGGTCCCCCCCCCAAATTGGTCTCACCGTTTCTGGGGTGTCACTTGCTATATGACTCTACCTGTGTTTATTGGGAGGGAGGGGGGTGTTGGCAAGTGCCATTTGTCCCATATTGGGTATTCATGAGCCACTCCATGCCTATGTTAGTTTTGGGTCTCTCCACTTAACTAAAGTTTCAGGTCAGCAGTTCAGCTCAGTAACACCTGACAAAGTGTTGATGAGACGTCGGAAATAAGTTGTACTTACTGATGTTTCATGAGCACTCCTCCCTAAATGGCTTCGGAAGCTGGGTACTAAACATTGTGGGCTGTGGGCAGAGGTGATTAAAGGAAAATATTACTCCAGAAGCAGGGTTTGGGACTTGGTTCTAAATGTGTAATACATCTCCTTGTGGCGAGTCAGTTCATGCAGCTGATGTTACCATGGTGGCCGCTCGTGTCCTTGGGAGATGGCAGAAGATGTTTATTTTGGCTGGATAAGTGGTGTGGGCCGCTCCTTTATCCTGGGTCTTCTCAAGGCTGTCTGACATCTCCTCAGATCCTCTAGGCCTTGTGTTTCAGTTCTTCTTAAAGGGTTGTTTGGGCTCCTCCATTTAGAAGGAATCCTAGAGATGATGAGATCCAAGACTTGGCTGCTCTGCTAGGGTCAATTCAAGACTACACTGTCAACAATAATGTGCAAGATTCATGGGTTTGGGGATGGAAGGGCAAAGGGACATTCTTTTGTCAGATCGGTATATTCCATTATTGCTGATGGAGGGACGAGACCACTTTTCTTTGCCACAGTTGGGCACCCAAGTCTCCCTTGAAGGTGAAGATGTCGAGAATCTCTATTGGGCGGTTACCCATGACAGATAGGCTGTTTTGGTTTGGGGGTAATGTGTTCCATACATGTCCTTTATGCGGGGTAGAAGATGAATCTCTTGACCCCTCTTTGTTCGATGCACTTTTGTCTTAAAGTTCTAGGGGTTCTTCCAAGATTCAACAGCTGAGGTACATTCGTTCCTCAGTGAAACATCTTCTGCAGCATTGGTCCTCAGTTGTGGCTTCAATGGGGGATATTGTTATCTGGTGGCTCATCCTTCATGCCACCCTTTGGTCTATATGGGGTGAAAGGAATAGGCTGATTTTCAAGAAAGAGGCCTTGGATCCAGATAAAATTGTCTCTTTTGTTTGTCATAGAGTCAGGGAGTGGGTTTGGGTGTCTTGCTGTGAGCTCATTGGAACTTCTTCCTTTATGGATTTGTTAGGGAGTGATCGACTTGTGCACCATCTTGGTGATATTTTGATATTTCTTTTGTGAGCATCATTGTATACTCTTCTGTACACTTTTTTTTTACACTTTTATACTATGCAGTGGTACCATCCACTTTAAAAAAAAAAAAGTTGTACTCTAAAATGTGAGGAGGAAATGACTGCCAAATATTATGCATGTGAATTTTGCAATACTTTGGAGGCAACTCGCCTTCATTATTATCAAGTATATCATTTTGCTATATCAATGTCAAATTAATGATACTACTTATCAAGGGGATAAATTTATTATGTGATCCATTAGTATTATTACGAATGTTGCTCAGGTACCTGAATGAAAAATTAAAATGAAGAATTTATATTTGACCTGGTGCACATATCATTTGCTCTCTGCCTACTCATATAAATGAATTCAAACTTGCAGTGAAGGACACTAGCAGCACAGACAGTTTACTATCTGTATTTATGTTAAACCATGAGTTATGTTTGTGTATCACCAGGTGGATGAATACTCTCGTAGCAATGTCCCAAGCATATGGGCTGTTGGTGATGTCACAAATCGGATGAATCTCACGCCCGTGGCTTTAATGGAGGGAACCTGCTTCTCAGTATGTGAAACTTTTGCACTAGTTTAAGATCCATCCTAGAGCTTCCTGAAAGACTTTCTAGCTATATTTTCATTTCATAATCTACCTGGTTCATTTATAGTTTTTCATTTTTATTTTTCAGAAAACTGTTTTTGGTGGGCAGCCTACCAAACCAGATCACAACTACATACCTTGTGCTGTCTTCAGGTGCCAAAATTCTTCATATTTGATAAAGTTTGGTCCTTAGTTTACTTGTGAGTCTATGACAATCATTTATGAAGGCAACAATGCTTGGAAGATACAATGCCAGATTTTTGCTTTTATATGTTTCTCCATATCAGCGTTACAGTTGATATGCTTGCTTATGATGATTTCACAAGTGATTTTGCTTCTTGCTTTTCGTTCTCCTAAACTTTCCTGATTGTGCCTCCAGAGCATGACTGGAATCCATGTCATTTTTACATTCTTAACATATTATCTTTAATATGTATGCAATTTCTAGAGACTTAAGTTTAATGTCCTTTCTGGCAGTATACCTCCACTCTCTGTAGTAGGTCTCAGTGAACAGCAGGCCGTTGAGCAGGCGAAGAGCGATGTCCTGGTTTTCACATCTACATTCACTCCAATGAAGAACACTATATCAGGGTATGCATATTTTTTTTCCGAAGGTTTTGTAAAATTTTTCAAGTGATTTCTCACCTAAGAATATTTTTTCGATTCTACATTTGCCATCTGTTGGTTCAGGTGATTCTCCCTTAAACCTAAGATTATAATTGTGATCAAACTAACTGTATCTTTCTCTTTGTGCACATTCGGACATTCGTGCATAGCTCATGGATTGGTTTGGCCGAACCAATTTCATATGTCTCTACACATGCATTTTAGTCGTTTGGTAAATCAGCCTTACAAGTATATTCATTCTGAACATCTTATGCCATGGTACCAGCTCTAGCCTAAAATCCCAGCACTGAATTTTCTATATTTCTTCCTTTTCCCTGCATGTATACCTCTACAGTGCACGTTCATATTTTTATTGGTATCCTCAGTGAATTGGTACTTGCATGTATAAATCAAAATGTTTGCAGGATCTGACTGTATCCATCACAGTCAGTGACTTGTGTCGGGACACTCAAATAAATTACCAAGCAGGGATTTTTGTTGGCTTATGTTTGCAAGAGTCCTGTTCCTGTATTTATTCTAGTTGTCTTCTTGGTCTAGCTGCAGGTTCTTGATTTACTGTGTATGGTTACAGGAGGCAAGAGAAGACGGTTATGAAGCTTGTTGTTGATTCTGAGACTGATAAAGTCCTTGGGGCTTCAATGTGCGGTCCAGACGCACCTGAAATTATGCAGGTAATTCCCTTGTGTGTTCATATTAAGCATTCCTGCTGTTGCACAGTTGCACTTTCTGAAAAGGTTTTCCCTTAACATCTAGACCTGTCCTTTTTACCCACGGGAATCATTCATATTTCTATGAATCGTTCATATGCTGTACATTATGTTTCCAACTTTGTGGTTTGAATGTGTTTCCTGGCAACTGCAGGGTATTGCTGTTGCTTTCAAGTGTGGAGCTACAAAAGCACAATTCGACAGCACTGTAAGCTGTTTGTTTCCTTAGCATTTCTATGCATAATGTGTGTGAAAAAAGAAACGTGAGGAACAAAGATACAGTGATGATAAATGGTCTATTACTGTACACTTAGGCCCAGCCTAGAGCCAATAACTGCAAAGCTGACTTTGTTCCACCAATTATCAAATCTTGGAGGGTAACAGTAATAGGAGTGCTATGATAACAGTTTCCACTACATCTTTTGCCATGTTCTCTGGAACCATCAAATCATATGATTGGATGGCTGTGATTAAATGCACCAATGATTGAAATAAGGTGTGTCCTAGGCACCTTTAAGAGGATCTCTGGGTTTTCAAGAAACTCTCTGAGTCATATCATGTTTATGATGTCACGCCTTTTATTTTTGTGTTGGAGGCGCATGAAGTACTAGAAGTTTGGTGGTAAGATAGGTATCTGAACCATGGTATGATATTTTTTATTTGGCAACTTACAAATGCTTTTATACTCGCTAGGTTGGAATTCATCCCTCTGCTGCAGAAGAATTTGTAACGATGCGATCTTTGACAAGGCGCGTGGCAGCAGGCAGCAAACCAAAGACAAACTTGTGAGGGCTTTTGACAATTCTCCTTGGCTTCACACACTTCCCATGGAAGGCTCTTTTGCGCTGGTCAGGTGCTGCCTTGGGCTTTTACCAGGATTGCAGGTCAAGTTGAAATTTTATACATTGTTTTGCCCCAGAAGACTCTGCTGTCGACCTGCTGCCCTAAACTTCTCCGGGTTTATGTCAGGTTGAAAATTTATACGCTGTTTTATCCACAGAATAAAGGAGACTGCATCAGTTTCCTCTCCCTAAGATGTTCAAATTGCATTCGTTAATTGGTGTACTTCGACCTCTTGAATTCATGTGTATGTGGCAACACTTGCAGTTCGTGGGTACATGCTAATTTTCTAGTAGCATTTCAACATATGCTTTGCACTTGACAGGGTTTCTATTGAGCTGGCCGCCATTTTGTACGAAGTCATGTTGACCGATAAATTCCCCGCAAGAGGACTGCTTTTAGTTGAAAAGTTCTGCAGTAGTTAAGGCGTGTTTGACATAGCTGGAATCCGTTTTTGGTGTGCACTCTTAATATAAAAAACATGAGTGGAAAAGTTACAGTTGATTTTAAGTTGTTATACAAGTCAAATTCTCAGCAACCCGTTTAGAATTTTTAATTTAGAACTTTTAGTTAGAAGCAAGAAAGCAATCTAGAAATTACACAAGTAACTATCAAAGTCTACTTTCCCCGCACAGGCCAAATTTGTGGAATCCTAAAGGTACTCACGAAATTGTGCCTTTAACATGTTTGGCCGGCTTCCAATTGAAGCACTTTGAACTTTAGCCTAATTATTGTGCGAGGAAGTGGGGAACTCTTATCTTGTAGTCATTTTTTGGCTTCTACTTAAAAGATAAAATGAGAATAAAAGTAAACTTGTTAAGAAAGATTTGACTTGTGTCTCCACTTAAAGTTAGTTATAATTAATTCACCTTAACCCTTTTTATGTGAAAGGTGAAATCCAACGGTGTCTTCACGTAAGGGTGCATTTGGTATGATGTAAAATTTGTTGCATGCACATGTTTTAGAAAAAATAATGATAGTTAATGTTCAGTGATTCAAAAGTTTTAAACATTAAAAAACACAATTCATTATGGTCAGATCTGAATTTTGGCATCTGTACTATGATCTTCTTTTCTGAAAAGTCTGCGCATGTAATAAATTTTGCGGACCTCAAATCTGAATTTTACGGATACTTTGACCCCTTTTTTTCTAACTTTCTTTAGTTTCGACGATTTAAAGGACCTGTGGCATCTAGCTAATATAGGAATACAATCACCAGAGTCAGAAAGACACATGGAATGATGATCTAAACAAGTAACATGATCGATTCTCTATATCACATAACCCAACCCAGCTCGCCCAATTTACATCCCCAGTCACGACTTTAGTGTGGAGTGTAACCAATCATCCTTCACGACTTTAGACGTGCGATGTTACCTGTTTTGACGCAGGAGTTACCCTTTCAACGTTAACACAATGAAACAGATTGCATTCCTTTTCCACGGCGACCCTGTTGGTGAGGAGGCTGCCCGTGTACCCTTCCCCATAAAGGAGGCTGGTAAGCTTTCAGTACGTCCATATGCACCCCATACAAACGTAAGCACGACGCAGCATGAAGCACGATGCAATCCAGGAAACGCGGGCAATGAGTAGAGAGTGGGCAAAAAATATGGAAGAAATTACAACCAAGAAGATTTGTTTACAATCTTAGGTCCAGAATGGGTTTATCTGTCTCAAAACAAAACAATCGGTATGCTTGACTGCATATCATTGCTATGAAACAAAATGGTTGACTTGAATTTCTACAACCAACAAACAAGAAGAAACGAGAAAATGATCTTAATTACTTACAGGCCTTCACCTTGTTGTCGGGCCAGAGAAGCAGAGAGAATCCCAAGATTATGATTAAGAAATGTGAGTGCCGATTCACATTCCACTATTATGTTTGAGACAGAGGATGAAGCTTCACCTGCCATTAGTTCAGGTCCCCCAGACATGACCGCATAAGAATCCTTGAGGCTCCTCAGATTCCCTAAAAACTGCCATCAACATCAAAGTCAAAATGCAACTACTTTCAACATGGAAGTAACCAAAAAAAAGGTAGAAGGGAATTGTTTCAGTGCCCAAGTCCCCCAACCCTCTCTTTCACCGGAAGGGATGGGGTAGTCTGCTGTGGGGCAGCCTCTTGGGAACCTGGCCCACTTCTATGGAGATCAAGCCCATGTAAAAATAAACATTATAAAGATTTATTTCAAATATATTTATATATTTTATGAGATGAATGTATAAAACTGGATATAAAAGCATGTGTTTCCATTTCCCCTCCAAATTCATGTGCTTCTGGATTCAATTCTGATTTGTCGGCATCGGATCTAAAATTACTGTTTCAAGTCTCTGTTGGACAACAGTAGTTTTCATAGATAAGGAAGAATCAGCATCAACAAGATACATCTTATTCTATCAGTGTGGGAGGGAGCAGGTAGGTCTACGAAGGCTTTAAAAGTTTGGCAAGATTTTTTGACTGGCTGCCCCACCTGGTATCCACCCTCCACAAGGTGGTGCAACAAACTTGGTCAATTTTTGGCAGGAGAGTTGGTCAGAAGTAAGATCAGCTACTGGGTAAGGAACTAACAGAATTCCTTTCCACAAGTCTCTTTGTGAAATTCTGTTATGACTTCTTGAGTTGGGAAACTCCACCCCACTTGTGGATCTCATCCCCCATCCCCTTCACTCCAACACCCTTTGCTAGAGATCTCTATATTAAAATATTTATGGATTAAACTGAAGTGGCGGGAATTAACTTTGCAGGATTCCTTTCGAGCTCGAGCTACCATTGTCCATGCCCATGGTAAAGCCAACCAATTTTCAGACGCCATGCCTAGTATTGAGTCACGGTTTGTCTTTTTACTTCCATGATTCCATCCAACTCTCATCTTCATTTTATTAGAGACATTTATTTGTTGGACAGAGTTCACTTGCATATATAACATATTTGAAAGCGAGCTTGATGTAATTTTTTCCCTTTTTATTATTTCCATTGTAAATATGACTGATTTATGCTGAATAAATTAACATACAACTCTAGCATTTGGGTATTCTTGAGATTTCAGTCATTAAAATACTCTTGGATGCAGTTTGAGCTCATATAATCAGGGAGCATCCTTCAAATTTTGCATATAATATGGGAAGGGTTCACAGAAAGGGGAAGAGGCAAAATTTGAAGTATGTGGTCTCTTAGGGTGCTATGGACATTAAACCATGCAAATAAATGTGGCATAGAAGATGAGAAATGATCAACATTATTTTCACATCCTCGAGGGTTACCTTAGGGTGCTATGGACTCTACAGATGAAAAATGCAGACAATTGTGCACAAAGAAAGGAAATGAACAAAAGGAAGCCAAAATAAACCGATTGTGCGGTTCCTAACTGCCATTTACCACATAGCAAAGGGCCGGACCTGGCTCCCATCTCCAGTAGAGGCCCAAGCATGGACCATTAAACCTTTTAAAGGCTGCAATGAGAGCATGGTGTGTAGCTCAGGAAGCCTCCCTCTTGAAGATGAGGTTGCCCACCTCCAAGTCCAAAAAGTCCAAATCCAAGCAGAAGCAGAAGTGGCGCCGCGGGGGGGGGGGGGGGGGGGGGGGGGGGCGGGGGGTGTTGTTCAAGGGTGGGGGCAATTGCCACCAACCCCCCATCCCATTTTGGTTGACAATAATACACCTTGCTTGGCTTACTCTGAAATCTATTCAATTGGTTCGCCCTTATTGAGCTTGATCATCTTTAAGTTATTTATAGTGATGAAGTAAAAAAAATGGAGGGTTTGGTTGTATATTTGTCCTTCGAAAGAATCCACTCACAAAAATATCTTTGGAAGAAACCTGTATTTGCTTATGTATACATCTCAGAGGCACATTAAGCATCACCCATTTCTCTGCAACACAACCATGTTTGATTTAAGACTTAACTGACTCTAGAATGCCCCAATTGCAAGTTCTTCATCTATATGGTATTTCCATTAAAAACATGTGATTATCAAAGCAAGTGTTTTTAAAATATCTGAAAAAAACCCGGTGGCACTAAAAGGGTAAATGTAACTTTTGGTATTGTATCTATAACAAATATATATCAGCAATTGCTTTATTCTAAGAGAGGTATGTATGTATGTATGTATATAATTAATTCAAAACATGAACAATATTTTGCAAAAAACCCTTTAAAAACAAGTATAGTGAAAACCTTTTGATATTTAATATATGTAAAACTTCTTAACTATTGCATGCAAAGGAAAATATGCCTGCACCCTTGCCAAATTATTCAAGCCATTCTCTTCGGTAGTCCAGTAAGAGGCAGCAGATGCGACAGACTGAGGGGGAGGGGAAGATGAAAGGGGAAAGTGAATGACATGCTGTGGGGGTTAAAATTATTTTATGGGTTGTTTTAACAGATCTGGGACCTTCATACACTTGGCCAGGCCTTCTGGGCTGACCAAGCACACTGTCACACCCCTAGTAATAATGTCACCCTTTTAACCAAAGAAATTTAAATATTTGGAAATGAGCAACTTAAAGAGTATCGGATAACAGTCAGGTCAACAGTATCTTCACAAATGACATGAAACATATAGCAACAACAAAAAGAACGGCACACTGAGACTCACTATTTTCACAGGAAAACTTCAGAGAAGTCTCTAATTGAAATATTCCATGGAAGAAAATGGTGACGAATTCATAGAAATAAATGATATCAATGCATTTCTTCTTGGTTCTACAGTGCTTATATCTTTATCTCTCATACGACAACGGTAGGCTATGTTTTCATGTCTAAGCTAACTAAACTTGGATTAAAGAACGAAAGTCGTTCTTTGGATATATAAATGCTCACATTACAAACAAGCAGGACTGGCAAGGAGGAGGGGGGGGGGGGGGGGTGTAGGGGGCGGTGGTGTTTTGGAGAAGCACTACATTGTCCAAGTGACGAATATGTAGAAGATAATATATAAGACAAAATACATACCTTTAACAATGTATCGTAAGCCTCCAACAAGCGATTAGCAGCAGGGCCAAATCCATGCAACTGTGGCACTTCCATCATGTGTGTCCAAGGGCGAATTTCCTACAGAAGGCAGGATTATAAATGCTGCTAACCCCAGGACATAGTAAAATGATACAAGTTGCAGAGACAGGAAACAATACTGACAGTTCAGAAAAAGAATTTGTAACCCATTTGGAAATTATATACAAGTCCACCCTGATTGTTCACTTTGTCAAACACAGTCAAACTATAGCTACAGGCACTGGGTTATGAAGGCCTGACATAATAAATGGTAACATCTCTTGACAATATACAAAAGACTGGAAAAAAATGAATACAAGATATAATATTTTCCTAAAAACACTATTTACCTTTGTATAAATCAAATTAAAGGACCTCACAGTTTCCAGGAAAGACTCCAAACTTGCCCGTAACCGTGATTCTGTCTCTGCATAGTCCTCATTTGGATTGTAAGCATACTGTGCAGCATAAACAAATATCCATGATATTAAACTTAATCAATATCTGAGCCCCCTGAAAATGAATTCTGGAATTGATGTAAAGCTACAGTAGTTTCCCAGCAAGAAAACCATTGGTCAACAGTAACTTTATCGGTAATTTCAATGTTGAATGTTTCATCACAGTACATTAAAAAAATAGTCAATCATACATGCATCTATCCCAATACTTTAAAAAATAGTCATTCATATATGCATTTCAGGAATAAACATTTATTGAGGTGCCAAGTATTGACACATTGACAAAAAGCTAAAACCATCTGATGTGATAGTCACTTTTGCAGCAGTAGGAAAATTGCATGACTCAAGCTGGTGCCGGCAAATTGTGCCATGAAGGCAAAAATCTTGAATCAATTATATAACAAGCAAAATCATGATTAGAAAGCTCAAAAACCAGCGTCTCAAGAACTAATAAAAAAGGATCAGAGTATGCCTATAGCCTACAGAAATGGCAAATATGTCCAATCCCTGACTTAAAATTCCTTCTTGAGACCTCAAATTGATTGAAAATGGGGGAACTTGAAGATTTAACAAGTAATAAAATATAGGAATCAAGCAGTAACTGTCATATAATAGGAAGAACTTTAGAGGAATACCTATACGATTCATGGACGTAATGGGAAAATTCACATTGTTAGAGTAACTTTTTTGTTACATGATTGACACTTCATTCACTGGAACTATCCCTGAAACATCAGGACAGGTCATTTCAAGTGAAAAAAAGGTCCAGAATGATTCCTTTACTAGGACTGTCGCCTGGGAATTTTGGAAAAATTATTTCATTCTCCTACAACAGCAAAATTTACTTCCAGCTCAAGGATCTACTATATATCTAGATTTTCGCATAGTTTAATGGCCCAAATAAGAAAGAGACACTCAGAAAACTGAAAACCAATGCAAGTTGTCCTGAAAAATCCTCAGATAAATTAAAAAGAATTACTAGATAAATTAACCGACAGAAAACTGAAAACATCTGCATTGGAAATCACCTTTGATGCCAAATCTTGCACCATCTGTTGCAGATTAGTAAGCTTCTTTGAATGCTCAGAAAGCTTCAGCTCCAGCTCAGAAACGTCCGGCCTTGAAAAGAAATAGGCTTATAAGGGAATTATTAGTTCTAAATTATACTTTCATCAGAATTAATGACAAAACATATCAGCTATGCCACTAACATGTAGCATTGCAAGACTCAAAATATATTGATTCCAGCCTATTTGATTTGCTATTTAAATGCATTTGTAAAATCATACCATGCCATGAATGTCTATCTACACAGCACGCTATACAGAGAAATTGAAGAGCCACTAGAAATTAAAACAACATGAAGAATATATTCCTTGATTTACGATAGTCGCATTTCACAGGCAGCATAGAAAGAAACTACAAGAAACATACTAATAGTCAAATAAAAAGGCTGATATAGATATTTCAACTGAGAGACATCATTAAATTTTGAACTAGGACCTTGCATTAAGTTGAAACCAATCCATACATATCGACATTTGCAGCATTCAAAACTATGACCACTAAATGGAAATGGACAGATTGAACTTCTTTTCCACCATGTACGTGCATGTTTCCCTTCAGTAGTGATAGAATTGATCCCGGCAATCACCTTTCCCACTGTTACACATCTGAAAGAAACTAGAATTCACATGTGCTCATTAATGCACCTCACTTCACTACATTCCCTCATCTTTCAGGGGCATTAGATCCTGGATACAACCGCAACTGCTCAAATATCCCCTGGTGGTTTTGCATTTCATTGAATAACTCGTATGTTTTTAGAATTACCTAGCAATGCATGCATTAAATATATTTTTTTTCCCTCTCCTCCAGGAAGTTCCCAGAGGGAAGCATAGGACAGGAAATTAATTGTATAACTTGTTTTTTTTAAAATGGAAAATTAATTGTATAACTTAAAAGTATACTCCATGCTGGGAATAATTTTATTTAGAGCTCATGCTCTACAGGATAGATACAAGGGGTTGAATGCATCTGATCTAGTAGGCTCAGTTTGCTTGTATGTTCTACTATCTGCATGATATTTCTTTTTCTTCTTCTTCATCTTCTTTTTTTTTACTTTATTTATTATACTATATTAGTTTAAATCATGTAATCTATTTGTTGCACAATTGCACCATACAATCATTTGATAACCAGAGTCATTCTTTGATAAATGATCACTATGAGTCAGACTCAATAGAATTTGATCGATTCTTTTTTCTGTCATTATGGTGGAGAACTGTTCAGGATTTTAAAAAAGAATCTCAACATTTAGAATATAAAAATAGCAGGGAGGGAGAAAAGGACGTCCACTCATCCTAGCTACAAGAGTATCAATAATAGAAGAGACGCAATTGCTTACACCTCTAAGTGTTACAATTTATGAGATTATATGAAAATGTGCCTCCACTCATTGCCAACTGGTCTTGAGTTGGATGCTTTAATGCTTGCACCTCCAAGTACTCCTGCAACGAATAAAGCCTTCAGATATACAAAGCCCTTCATTTGCTTTGTATTTTTAGTTTTCTTTGTTCTTCATTTGCTTATATCCCTTCTACTTGAATGAGAAACCTTGATCTGCTTTCTCTATATAAGTTTTCTTAGGTCTTCATTTGCTTGTATCCCTTCTACTTGAAGGAGAAAGCCTCTGTCAACTGATGGCACGATTTCTATGTTTGGCACGATCAAAACACCTTGAAACTTCATTGGTCTTAATTTTTCCCATGCCAAATATTCTTCTGATGTCTTTTTTTTAATCATACTTTTTATGGCCTGTCCACTGCCCTGCCGGAATAGTGTCATCTATACTACCTTCAAGAAGGAATCTGCAGACTCAAGAGAGTTCAGGGCGAAGGCAAGGGTTGATAAGTAGTGTCTAGCCATGGAAGGTATTATTTGACATGAATTAATATCTAAATGAACCCATCTTGGCTTCCCAAGTTACACTTTGTCACATTTCTTTTCCTAGAATGCATAAGATTTAATAGTGATAAAGAGCCAAAAATGCTTACAGAGGAAATATAGAGTGGATCTGCACATCTGCAGGAAATAACTTGCACTCTTCAGAAAAAATTTGAGCTTGTCTCTCAGCTATGGAATCCAACAGTTGTACATCCTTTGCCAACTGCTCGTCAACACTTCAAGAAATTGTATACCAACAGTCAATAAAAGAATGTGTCTTGGAAAAGTTGAAGCATGACTTATTGTGATCCAGAGTATGACCTCTTTAACTCTAAAAGTTGGCATATAGTGTTTTTTAAGTTAAAAAAGGCATAGAGTGCTAAATAGAGAACATGCTATGAAAGAAAAACTATATTTTTGACAAGTATAGAGGGTAAAGAACTCAACCTCAATTCTGGATAGTCAGAATAGCAGCTTGCTTCAACAAGATCTACAATAAGACGAAGCATTTCAACACGATCTTCATAGCTTCCTTTTCCCTGCATCATGGTTTAAAACTCTAAAAAGCATGGACATTAAAGAAGCAACTGATTTTTCCCATAACCAAAAGAGATCAGAGTTACTAGGCACAGTCTGTGATGGTAGCTATAGGTAAGATAACTATTATGAGCAAAATTAAGAAAGATATTAGTAGTAGGAGAGTCATAGAATATTTAATAGCTGAAATGATCACATTTGTACAGAAATATTTGAAAAACACTTGCATGTCTAACTTCAAACTTAATCAGAATCCATTTGGAACCCCACCCACCCCAACCCTCCCCCCCCCCCCCCCCCCCGGTCATGTAAGGTCGGCAGTATGGAGTTGGCACAGCCGGCCATTCCATTGCAATTTGTGAAACCTTGGACTGTGCAAACCCACCCCTGCACCCTGCATCAGCATGCAGACATGCATGCTAGCCTTGAGCAAGCTTAGTAAAACCCCGGGCCACACGTCACCCTGGACAAGATGAACAATATTTAGTCTGTACCCCTGTGTTCAATAGTGCAGCAGGTGTCAACAGAAGGAATTGATTCCACAACCGTGTGGTATGTTATACACCTGCCTGAGTCTCCAACTTGACTTTCAGAATAGATTGACATCAAATGTTTGTTTTGAAAAAAATGGAATTGAAATGTTGTTGAAGAGTGAAATAATATACATAATACTAAACATATGTACATGTTTATAATTAACACAAGTATGAGGTGGTTCATTCTCATAGAAGTTTCCCATTCAACTGATAAGAAAAGTGAGAAATGCATACCATCTCTGTCTCTCATCTTCCTTTTGTTGATTGGCTTTTGGTGACAAGCAACGTCAGAGGTTTTAGGGTACCCCATGGCCCATATTCATTCTATGAAGTTGGATACTGTAATCTGACATTCTAGACTAGCTCCAATGTGAAATTTTGGATCACTTTCTTGTAGTTCTTTGTTGACCATTGTTGAAGCAACTACCAGATAAGTTAACAGGCACTCAAGGCTCGATAACCTTCTGAAGTTTAAAGTAACTCCAGAAATGATCACAACAATTTCTATTGTCTGCCACGTATCTTTTGACTGCTGAGTTTCTTCCATATGCTTTAACATGCCCTTCTCTAATATCGTAGAGAGTGAGACATGTAAAATTTAAGTTCTAGACAATGATTAGCACCATATTGCACATTCATCCTATCTTACCCAAAAGAAAATCTTGAACATTAAATGTTGCATAATCAGGCCAGCTTTGTGACTAAAACCATGAGGTTTCCCCTTTGCTTTTCATTAGGGGTGTCAATGGACTGGGCTCAAGTCGGGCTTAGCAAAGCCCAAGCCCATTATGAAAACTCATGCCCATGCCTGGCCCACGCCCATTTTTGCATGCCAAAGCCCAAGCCCAACCCAAGCCCAAAATAAATCGGGTTTCAGGTTTGGGCTTCTGGCCTAAGGATAAGGAATATTGCTTCTCGTGTTTAAAATATAACTTGTCAAGCTAACATGATGAGTATGCACTTGTTCATCTTTCTCACAAAATAATGGAACATAATTGTACATCTACTAGAAGCACATGTAGTTTAGGGTAAACAGAAGGGTACAAGAAATAATTGCAACTTCAATTGGCAAAATTAATATAAACACCATACTGTCATAGCTAACCAAAACATAATAGACACAAATGATTTCAATGCAAAAATTAGAAATAACAAAGATCCAAAAGACATGAGTAACCAATAAGTAAGGCACTATTATAATGGAGCGGGCTCATTGGGCTTTCGGGCTCGGGCATAGTCAAGCGCAAGCCCAGCCCGAAAAATGAAGGGGCTTCAAATTTTTTTAAGCCCGGCCCAAAATTTATTTGGCTCAATTTTATTACCCAAGCCTGATTTTAAGGCATCGGGCCAGGCCAGGCTTTTGGGCTTAGGGGGCCCATTGACAGCCCTACTTTTTTGTATCATACTTGGTAGCAGGGTTAGTATTCGAGTGCCTGAGATGGATTAAAGTCATACCATGTCTATGATTTACAATATCACTCACAAGGAAATGGCAACTCACTTGAATGGCTTCCGTATCGACAGATGATGTAATTCCCAAGAAGTTCGCTATCTCAGCCAAATCTGTGGAGCACCAAAAATCATTTATTATTCACAGTTGTTGGCGAACACATACTGCTACATACTGGAAAATGTAGTGCACAACTGCACATAGTGCTCATAAATCAGATAACTATTTCTTCCCTCTTTTTGTTTAAACAGAAGACATCATCTCACCACCAGAACCACCAGTTATGCATTTATGAGAAAGAAGAATAGTGTTCGAGGATAAAACCGACGAAATTAAGTCGTAACATCCTGCTTTAACATCAGAAAACAAAATTTTCTCCAACAAGAAACCAAGATAAGACATCGTAAGTAAATTGCTCCCCTTCCTAGAAGAATGACACTTCATGGACGCAAAGCTCAGGACTCACATTTATTTTGAATTCAACAAAATCTGGAAGAGGCATGCACAAGAAGCGCACCATCAGGTGCACAAAACAAATAGAACACCACATGAAAGATAACACCTACGCTGAATGCGGGCGGTCTCTTCGTCCCGATCCATTCTATCACCCTGCCAATTCTGCTGAGTGAACGGCGACTTGTCCCCCAAAAGCCTGCCAACCACAAGATTCCGCATTTGAAAACTACCACAGAGCACTATCATGTAAACAAACTACGGAAAACAAATGCAGCTAACGTAAAACCCTAAGAAACAAAAGGGATGCCGATGAGAACACGGCGGAATTGTAGAATTGAGGGGCTGGCGGCGATTAACAATGCGCGGCGATTAACAATGCTGGATGTAGCCAGGGAGCACGGAACATTTCTCGAAAAAAAATTACAATACGAGCAACAGAATTTGGTGGTGGAGATCAACAATGGTGGATAGATAGCTAGAGAACATGGAAAATTAAAGAAACAAAAAACAAATAATGGTGCCAGCAATCAAATTTGGGGCACAAGTGGATCGAGATCGAACGAAGTGCTTGCCGACGGGGAAGGGGGCGGTGCAGAAGGGAGCAATTGCGAGCGTCGTTTCTGGCGATCGTACCTGAAGAAGAGCCAGTCGAAGAGGGAGTAGCGCTCTACGCCTGCGAAGAGGAGGGCCTGGGCGGGAGCGTTGGCGCCCCGGGGGTAGCCCAGCGTCGACAGCTTCCGTTGGATATTCTCCATCTGCCGCGACGCCATGGCCGCCCATCAAAACCAGCACCACCTCCCCGCTCGCGCGCCACAGCCGCCACCCCCCATCTCACCCCCTCCGATTCAGTATTTTACGTCAATCCAAATGGAAGGAATCCGGACATTTTAATAGATTTCTGTGCTTTCCGTCGGTCCAAACGGCCCTTTTATTTCCGCCGCGCCCTTTGTTTGAAAATTTGTGGGGCAAACAGATCTGATTCGTGCGGAATCGGATCATTTCGAGGGGACGTTTGGATATGCGTTCAGGTTTGGGCCGACCTTGCCCAAAGGCAGTTGTTGTGGGACATGGTAAAATGGGCCTGATTTGGTAAATTCCAACTGAAATTACCTTTAGGGACAGAGAGTTGATGAAGGGATGTATTGGAGATCTCAATAATTGTAGTGGCTTCTTATATATTTACCAGTGTATCTGAATTTTGATTAAATATTATTTTATTGAATTTAGAAGGATAGATCACTTTTGAAGAGTCTAGAGAAAAGGCCAAGGGCATTGATGGGTCGAAATCTTATCTACCATGATTAGGACCCTCCGCTTGTGATTAGGGGGGGAACAGTTGCTCTTGTAAAAAAGAACATCGTCAAGGGCCCTTGGTGGTGATCCGGAGGATCCCTTCTGATGCTTAAGTCAAAAAGCTGGGAGATACAGGGAAGAAGCAGGAGGAGGCTAAGTTCGTTGTTGCGTACCTCGGCCTGTTAGACTGAGGGTCCTTATATAGTAGCAAGAATCCCGTTAGAGGTCAATTTTGATCAGGAAGGCAAGATCTTGAAAGATATGCTAGTCGAGTCCCAAACGAGAAAGGCTTGTGTGGGGTAGTTTGTATCCGTACGAGCTCTTAGTTATCTTTCTCGGTAAGCACTTGGTCGTGATCAAATCTGCAACTGAGGAAACCGGAATCTTGGACGGAGTCATCATGTTATAGGAGTCAAGTTCGTACTAGATCCGAAAGTAGAAGAGACATCCGTTACGGCGATTTGAATCCCTCCTAGGAAGACCGCGGGATTTCCTTGTGGATAGGTCTGTTCTTGAAGAGATAGGGATGATTTCTCTGCTGCAAGATAGTCTGAGTCAAACCGGAACTCCCAAAGGGTGAATCCAACCCCTTGGAGTCCGACCCTGCCTAGATTCTTATTATGGAGGAGGGAATGGAGAGGGTTTCTAGATAGATCCAAATCCTTCTCGGTCCTGAGCCGGTTCGGTCCCCAACTTATGGGAATTGGGCTTATCATATTGGGCCAACCCATTTGGAATTGGGTTTGCCGAAATCTTCCTCCTTCACTTGCCTCCCACTTCTTGATGCGCATGGAGATTGATGAGTAGTTGAAGTTCTTTGAGGGGAAGCATTTAGATAGCTAGTCCAACATTGAAGTGTTAATCAGTCCGATCCTGAAAGGTCAACTATCACCGCTCATCGTGCTTAAGGAGGAGGAGGCATCGTCGTACCGACCGCTCCTCTGGTTCACGTGCTGCCCCCGATCCCCAACAGGTGATGGATGTTGTTGTTGCAGCACCCGGTCGCGAATTCATTTGCTTAGGCGATCAAAAGAAGACATAAAAGAGGGAGCTCAGCGGCAGTTCTTGATGGGGATCATTGTTATTGCTGCCTGGGTATGAAGTGGTCGAGAGGGCAGCTCCTTAGTCGGGGCAGAGCCGATGGTTCCAATGGGAACAACACGAGGAGGTGGCAGTTATTGTAGTGACGATTTGCTTCGGGATCTTGATGGCCAACGATCTTCAGGTTTTTGATGGTCGAGGAAGTCTTCTCAACTCCTCCAATAGAGTTAGAGGTCACTAGTGGGAGGTCAGGGTCCTCTTTGATTTGTATTTATGTCGAGGGCCGGTCCTGGTGAGGCATGCTAGGAGATCCATCAGTTGTAGAGGGGCGCGTGGTGTTGGAAGTGTTGGAGTAGTATGATCTTCTGGAGGACTACTAGGAGTTGTAGTCTTTGGGCCTCGACAGCTTGCTCAGGTTGGCGGCCACGTCTTTACTGAAGGCAGGGATCTATACGATGGTGCTCTCGAAGGAGTGGGAGGCTGATACTCAGATAAGCTTGGCCGAAGGTGAAGTTTGGGCCGCGATCGTAAAGGCAGAGAGGCTCTCTCAAGAGCTCAGTGCTTCTCGATTGTGTGCTGAAGGAATGGAGTAGTCCTGCCAGTCTCTTCGTTGAGAGTTAGAGGCCGTCCGACGGAGCTTGCCTTTGAGTGTTGTCGATCAGTCCCCCGAGGAGTATCACTACCCTTGAATTGTAGCAGAGCGGTCCATGGGATTGGCTTCCGATGGAGATGCACAGCCACCAAGGGGTTCAGGTGATCGTATTTCGCCAAACTGATCGGCAGGACGAGATCATACAGAGATCTTTCTTGTTTTGTTCCTATTTACATGAATTGAACTTCTGGCACAATGAAAGAAAGAGTATGTTTTTGTGTACATCTGTGTGTTGTGTTTGGCCCATTTATCGCATGTGTACACGATCGACTTGTGAGTCATTGTGAGTACTTTCCCCTTCTTCCTCCGACCGAACATGCTAAGTTGTAGAAAGACAATTTGGGCTGGTGGGTAGTCGAGGTAGGCTTTGACTGGGATGTGCGATCGTGTCTGTGTAGGGACCTTTTGTCAAGTTTTATCCCATCTTCAGGTTGGGAGCCCCTTCTCTGTGTAACAGGGATAGTAGACCGATCGAGTTTACCATTTAAGGGTGGGGATCGCCTTTGCCGATTACGATCTCATCTTTGGGTGGGGAGCCCCTTCCCTGTGTAATAGGAGATAGTAGACTGATCGAGTTTTATCCCATCTTCGGATGAAGAGTCTCTTCCCTGTGTAACAGGGGTAGCAGACCGATCAAGTTTTATCCCATCTGAGGGTGGAGAGCTCCTTTGTCGATCACTATCCCATCTTCGAGTGGAGAACCCCTTCCCTATGTAATAGAGATAGTAGACTGATTGAGTTTTATCCTATCTTTAGATGGGAAGCTCCTTTCCTATGTAATAGGAGTAGCAGACCAATCAAGTTTTATCCCATCTGAGGGTGGAGAGTCTCTTTACCGATCATGATCCCCATCTTCGGATGGAGAGTCCCTTTCCTGTGCAACAGGGATAGTAGACTGATCGAGTTTTTTCTCATGTTCGGGTGGGAAGCCCCTTCACCGATCACGATCCCATCTTCAGATTGGGACCTCCTTCCCTATGTAACAAGGGTAGTAGACCACTAGGTCGGTGGTATGGAAACCGACATCATTGACGATCAGAGAGTAGCCGTAGGTGATCAAATGTAAGGACTGAGGTTTTCGGATTCGGTTTTCGGGGTCGGACCCTGTAGTTCTGGCCCTAGTGGGGTCTGGAACTTTGTGTTGTTTCGCGTCGAGCCCGCGAGACGCGGTTTAAACGGCGTCCACCATGGCAGACGCGTTTCAGGTTCTGCCACGTGGGTGCCACGTGGACTGACTTTGGACCGCGAGCGTACGGCCCTGTCAGGTCGTCTGAACGGCGTCCGTGTGGGTCGACGCCTTTTAGACTGAGACTCTGGGTGTGTCAGAGTACGGCCCTGGCAAGTTGTCTGAATGGCGTCTGTGAAGGTCGACGCGTTTCAGAATCTTGTCAGAGCAACCGTCATGTCACCTGATAGGCGTCCGTGCATGTCGACGCGTTTTAGCCAGCCTCTGGTTAACCCCGCGAGCCCTCCTTCTTTCCCTCATTTTCTCCTTCTCCCTTTCTCTCTTTCCCTCCGGCGAACTCGGCGGCGATCCTCCTCCTCCCTCTTTTCCTCACACCATTTCGCCTCTCCCTCCGCTCCACCCTCTACCTGGCTCCTACCCCTACCACCTCCACTTCCACTGCGGCGTTCTACTCTCCGGACGGCGGCCGACGTCACGGTGGGGCCAGGACGACCTCGGCGGTACCGGCGGCGGCGTGGGGCGAGATAGGCGGACGGCTTGAGGCTCGGAGGCGTTCGAGTGTCCGGTAGGGTGACGTTCCCCGTGGCACTGTGTTTAAGATCACGTTTTCCTCAATATGCATGTGGTAGATCTTCGGTTTCGGGGGTTAGAATGAGCATGTTTAGGAATTCTATGGGGGTGTTTGCCTATGAATTGTCTTGCTCTTCGTTTCCCTCCAGTTTGAATGATTTTCGGGGTTATTTGGAATTGGAAAGGGAGCCCTCGGGTTTAGGGCGTTCCTGGTTCCTGGGCTTGAAAGACGTCGTGCATGGACGACGCCTTTTTGAAGGGCGTCGGGCCATCACGACGTCTTTTTAGACAGGATTTGACTGACAGACAGTCTGCCCGGTTGGAATTTCTGTGGCTGAAAGACGTCATGGGTAAACGACGCGTTTTTGAACGGCGTCGGGCATCCATGACGCGTTTTAACCACAGAAATACCCTGGTTAAGGCCTTGGGAATTCCGGATTTTCGTGTTGAAAGACGTCTGGGGATGTCGACGCCTTTTGAAAGGCGACCATGAGGGTCGACGCCTTTTAAGGCCAGATTCTGAAGACTGATACATGTGAACCTGTACATGGAGCTTGAATGGCGTCGACCTCGGTCGACGCGATTCAGGATAGAATCTCACTAATGCATGCCAGTAAAACGTGTTCACATTGCTAGATAGATAGTTTGCACTTGTTTTAGTACACCCGATAGAGACGGATTCCTCACGATCGGATGGTTCTATATGTGTTGAGCGATCGCGGGATTTTCACGTGACCGGATCGCACTGTGTTGGGTTTTCAGTTACTGTGGACCTGGAGTGACATTGTAGCGCTTTATCACCCTGTGCTGGTGGGGGCGTGAGCACAGCGCCGGTGGGGGCGTGGGCGGGGTGACGCCTAGTGAGAGAGGGTCACCTGGTGAACCCCGGGGTCAGCTAGTACCGGTGTGGGAGTGGTACATTCGGAGAGTCACTCATGCTGAGGGAAGGGGTAGTCACCTGAGCCGGTTGGGCCGGAGTAGCGAGCGTGCTATCCGAGGGGCTACTCCTTGGTCTCAGCGGGTCGAGGTTTTTTCTCACCGTTGTTTGTACGGTCGGCGAGTTCTATCGAGACGGCTGTTGTGGGTTTTCTAACGGTTGGCTTAGAATGTGCATGATTATTATATTTCGACCGCATGTGTTCTCACGTAGAGAATTAGATATCGTACCTGCCACTACACTTGTTACTTTACTGTTAGTTGTACTTTACACTTGTGGGTGTGTGCGTGGGCAGTGGGGATCGAAGGATCCCTACTGAGTCTTGTCTTGAGACTCACCCCTGCGGTTTTCAGGTGAGGACTCCCAGCAGACTTAGAGCGGCGTGTGCGGCCGGGTGTGGTGTGTCTTCAGCGGTTGTTCCGGGGTATGCCCCGATGTAGTTGTTAATTATCTTGGCCTGTATGTTTAATTATTTCTTTCTGTTGGAGAATGTAATTATTTGCTGTATCGAGTCGCATTGTAATAATTTTAATTCCTGCACTTTTATTTCAATTCAATGCGATGTGAATGTTTAGCTTAGTTTATTATTTATTTCCCAGACTTACTAGATCCTGGTTTGGTCCCAAAATTAATGATTCGGTACCCATTTAGTAATCGGATCCCCGATTATAGGGTGGCGGGTCGTTACAGGTGGGAGGTGTGTGGTGGTGCTCGGAGACGATCGGAGGCGATTGGAGATGCTCGGAGGCAATCAGAGACAATTGGTAGCGATCAGAGATGATCGATGTTGGTTAATTTTAGTCAAACACAAAAAGAACAATTCGTAGATAATGAAAAAGAATTGTTCATGGTTCTCTTATTGTGTAAGTAAATATCGACATAAAGAACATGGTCAATCAAGAAAGTAACAATTATGAAGAGGTGATTAGATGTAGGTGCTCTACGTTCCATTTATTGACAATGAGCTTGCCGCTTGGTCAGGTGAGGCGATGTGCTTTGTTACCGTAGTTGCTAATCAGAGTCGGGCAGACCCAAACAGTGGCAAGGTCTTCTTTGGGCTCGGTCATCTATGTTACTGCTCGGATGACCATCACCTGTCTCTTCAGCTAGATATTGGTTGCCGTGAGATATGTTTGCCTTGAGGTGTTTTGATTTCCGTTTTGCCTTGAGGTGTTTTGATTTCCGTGGGTCTTTTCGATTCCTATCGCGGTCACAGGTGGCTTGTTGAAGTTGTAGATGGTAGTCTGAACCTTCCGCACCTTTGACATGCTGAGGCTAAGCTGTCAGGAGTTGTCCAGCAAGCTCCCATTGTCGACGAAGACTGGCTTGACGCGATAATCTGCAATGTTGGCCTCTATGATTAAGGCATCATTACGGGAAAGGATGATACCTTGCAACGGTCTGCCGAAAAGCTCATTGACGACTTGGAGAGGGGATTGCTCCGCCCGATGACGAAAATGGCATGACGCCCATTGCTTAGAGGTTATGCGGTTGGTTGGGGAATGGCGGTTGGAAGGTCATCTACGTTCCGACCGCTCGTGCGATTGGTTGTGGCTCTCAGCCAACTTAGGATGACGACAAGAGGATCGTTCTGATACAGGGTGTAAAGGATCGTTCTGTTGTAAAAGCTAATGGGGGCGACAGATCCTCCTGACCGAGAGGTCCTTGAAAGTGGTGATCACTACGGTGGCTGTAGGGTTCGAGGCCGTCGAGATTAGCTTCAAGATGTTGGATCATGTCGATCAGGGTCTGCAGGTCTGCTCCTTGTGGCGACAGATGAGTGGCCTTAGGAGTAGGGTTTTCACTGCCATCACCATTTGGTTCCACGATGGTGGATAGCAGCAGTGGAGACGTAGAGCTCCTAACTATGACTTCCCTTTGTTTAGAAGTCTGACTGTTGTTGGCCCTTGTCATGGATTCTTGTTTATTTCCTTTAGATGGCTCCAAAAGATGATGGGTTGAAACCTCATCCACCATGATCAGGATCCTCCACTTGTGATCAAAGGGGGAACTCAACTGCTCCTATAAAAGAGAACATCATCAAGGACCCTCCGGTGGTGATCCAAGGGATCTCCCTCCGATGCTTAAGTCAGAAAGCTTGGGGATAGTGGAAAGAAGCATAACAAGGTTGTTCGTTGTTGCATACCTCGGCTTCTTGGACCGAGGGTCCTTATGTAGTAGCAGGGATCCCGTTAGTAGTCGATTATGATAAAAAAGGCAGGATCTTGAAAGATCTACTAGACGAGTCCCAAATGGGAAAGGCTTGTGTTGTGGGGAGAGTTTGTATCTGTGCGGACTCCTGGTTACCTTTCTTGATAAGCTCTTGATTATGATAAGATTTACAACTGAGAAAATTGGGATCCTGGACAAAGTCGTCATGTTTAGTCAAGTCTGTACTAGATCTAAAAGTAGAAGAGGCGTCCGTTACAACGATCGAATCCCTCTCGGGAAGACTGCGAGATTCTCTTATAGATAGGTCCATTCTCGGAGAGATAGAGACGGTTTCTCTGTTGCAACGCAACTTGAGTCAAACAGGGACTCCCAAAGGGTGAGTCTAACACCTTGGAGCTGAGTCCGACCTACCTAGGTTGTTGTTCTAGAGGCAGGAATGGAGATGACTTTTGGATAGATCCTGCCTCTTCTCGAACTTGGGCCAGTTCAGGCCCCTGCTTTTGGGAATTGAGCTTGTCATATTGGGCCGGCACATTTTAAATTGGGCTTGCCGAAATCTTTCTCCTTCAGACATATTTGGCACAGTCTCTACTCAGAATCATTTTTCATTTTGAGATTCTTAGTTCAATTATTTGAAATGAAGATGTTGGATTTATAGTCTATTTATGCAACTTTTTAGTTTCGAATCAAAAGCTTGTAGGTCAAATTTTCTTAAATTAAAAAGAGATTGTTATAATGAAGAATTGACTAGTATAACAGTTGAAATACTTCAACCAAAAATGTCATCAAACATATCCAGAAAATAGCTTTAAAAAAATCAATCACAGTATAATTTGACTAGGATATTGGTCCCAAGTCAATTATCTCGATCAATGAAATTCCAAAACCTGCGTTTCCCAAAGCATATTTTCCCTATTTTCATGCTGCATAGACAAGCGTCCTATAATACTGAACATAGAAGCATACGAGTTTCACAAATGGGAGCAAGAAATTTGAATTCATCTTGCAAATATCTACTTAGATACATCAGAAACACATGATGTGTACCCCAAGTATCAAACTTAGGCATTCAGAAGATATCGCTTTGTTTGAGCAGTACATGCCGAAGGGCACAACGTCCCAGTGATCTGTGAGGATATCATCTCTTTCTTTTTTTTTTAATCATCTGATCAACAATAAGATAACATGAATGTCAAATTTAGGTCATTCTTTAATTTGATATTTTAAAATAAAAAAAATACTCAAGGCACTGTTGTTAAATTTTGGTGATTAGACGGCTGAAAGAACTATTGCAGCACCTATTATTCTCCTTTGAATATGCTTGACGTAATGCAATATTATGTGATGCATGCACCGGATCACAAAGGCATGCAATCTGATTCAGCACGCATTTTTCTTTTTTTTAATAGTATTTTCCATTTTTTTTTAGTCTGATCTTTGGTCGCACACTATAATGAATTTGGATGATGAGAAGAGATCCTCTCAAGTCTCAATACACATTTGGACCTCCTCGTATGATTTTAAAAGTTGATAAATACTTGAGTCCTCCCCCTCTTCAAACATATACTGGGAGGATTTCCTCTCATTGATGATTTTCGAGTTCAATAACGTTTTTTTTTGGAACCTTTTTGTACTGCCGTGGACCATCAGATTCAAACTTTTACGTTTATTGTAGTAAATAATATCATCCATTTGTAAGGTGGTGTTAGATTAACGGGTCGTTTAGTGGGACGTAAACTGCTGTAGAATAACATAACTTGTCATGAAACAGCATTTTTCTTATATTTAGAATGTTGTAAATTATTTTGCATTACTTTTTTATCTATTAAACTATCTCATTACAAAATCGGTTGATCTTTAAATCCTTCTTTTATTTAGCTGATTTTAATGCGGTCCGAAACCACCATAGACCAAAGGCGGATATTTTAATACTGATGATTTTAAAATCAGAGATCTTGATTTTTGTTGGTTTTAAAATTAGTTATTCCAAAACTGAAATTTTATGATATTTTAGGAGACACCGAACAATTAAACAAGCCCTTAACGTAAAACATTCTAAGATTTAGCAAAAAAGATTATGTCAAACCAAATGACCTCAAGATAGGAGAAAGAGGGAAAGAAAGTGCATCCATATTCCCTACTGGCAAAGCAAAAAGGATGGATTCTATGCGTAATGCACATTCTATATTCATACATACTGCAAAAGGCAATGCCATAGTGCCTTAAGATCTCCAAATACACTACCATCACATCTTCATAAATTTGAACATGAATGCATTGTTCAAGCTCCAGAGTCCATGGAGCCCGAAGACACATCATTATTCTGATCATCTGAGACTTAATAATATATCAAGAGCCCCTCTTTATGACCAAAAAAAGGAAAAAAAAAAAATCAAGCCTCCACAAACTTCTTCAGCACACAGACGTGTCATGCAGTCATGAGGAACTCCTAGCCTGATGTTCTTATAAATTTCTGCATAGCTCCCACCACTTTTTTGAGGAGTCAACTGGGCACCACCAACCCAATCCATCACGACTCCACCCACAACCCAAACCTTATATATATATATATATATATATATATATATATATATATATATATAGATCAGCATCCAAAAACCAAAACCCTTAGCAAGCTACCTGATCTCTGTACGTGGAGATCTCCTCGAAGATGGGCAGCCTCCTTGACCTGAAGGGCGTCCATTCGTTCATCAACAGGTCCAGCCGGCCAAGGACATCCTCGTCCAGGTCTTCCTTTTCCATAGGGAGCGAGAAGGTCGACGACGGCGATTGTGACTCCATCTCCTGCAACAACTCGTCTGCCCGTTTCGAGGCCTTCGGGTCGTCAGAACCGGGGACTCTCCCCCGCCGGACGTCCTCCAACACGTCCCGCGCCTCGTTGTACCGCTGCTGCTTCATGAGGGAGAGGGTGAGGTTGCAGGTCTTGTTGGCGTCGGGCTCGATCTCCTGCGCCTTGCGGTACACCACCTCCGCCGCGACGTAGTTTGGTTGCTGCATGTATGCCCAACCTAGGTTACCCTGACAAGATCACAATCCCAAAGAAGAGATTAGACGTGTATATATATATATATATATATATATATATATATATATATATATATATATATATATATATATATATATATATCAGTGTCTAAGTTTTGTGTCTTAGTTCTAAAGGCACTTGAAGAAGGGAAATGCCTTTTGTACTCTTTTGATGTATTCTCTTAGCTCCAATGTGTTCGTAGAATAAAGTATATTTGAATAAAAGGTACTTATCTTTGATAATTTTGTAGGATCCACTTGCGGAATAGGAAGGATAAGCGATTCTTAAGTTTATGGTCTAATTGTTTTATTCTTTTTATTCTAGTATAAACAATTTAACGCGGTATAAGTCATTCCGTACATCAAATTAGAATTAGCCTTATTCTAAAAATAAAAAACCTTATTCTTCTCCTATTCTCCAATCAAAGTGTTGCTTAATGTATTTCTAATCTCTCGACCATTCAATTGAATTTAATATAGTGAATTTTTTTGTTACGACGATCAATGGTGGTCAATTTGATGATGAAGTACTTTAAGGAAACGAGATCACTTGGACCTGATCGTTTGGACTGCCCAATGTCCCAGGACACACAAAAGCGAGCGATACTTGCACAGCTACATGATTTCAAAGATAAATGACTCATGTACCCCCATTT
Organism: Zantedeschia hybrid cultivar; assembly: GCA_030544215.1. NCBI lineage: Eukaryota > Viridiplantae > Streptophyta > Magnoliopsida > Alismatales > Araceae > Zantedeschia > Zantedeschia hybrid cultivar. The sequence goes on from JARZZO010000015.1 coordinate 2,588,021, forward strand.
TGATGTGTTTGTAGGCGTTGGGTAGTACATACGAAGTCTGGATGATCCCCTTTCTACCTTATCGGAGCATAGTAAAAGTGTAAGAATAGCATCACTCAGAAAACTCTAGTGGCAATGGTGGGTTTTAGGTATTTACCAGTATTCGTGTGGTTTCTTGCTTGATGGAGACCTGGAACTTCTTGCCACGGGAACGAGCCGTCTTGGTTGTCTTCCCGTTGAATGCCTCCCCCATGTATATCATTTCTAGCTTGTGCTTCAGCAGCTCTATCTGCTCCTCAATTCTCCCACATTTCTACAGTCCAACCACACCAATATCACCATAGTTAGCCACCAAAATGAAGCAGACATTAAACAGATGTATAGTATTGGATGTGCAAAGATGAAGATGTTGAGATGGACTTTTAGAAAGCTTAGAAGAGATAAGACTCATAATGAACATACTTGTGAAGATTTACGTACAACTCTACGTAAAACTTTGAAAAAATAGACTTTGATAGTTCAGTCATGTGTATTGTCGTGTGATCTCAAATTCAACTAGCTAGAGGAGGATAGAACTCCAAAAAATACTTAAAATGAAGAGATTGGACATCGTTGACGTGCAGTCAACTCCAAATAAATAAGACAAATATATAAATAGATAGATAGATATAGACAGTTACAGAATACCTTGTAGAGGTCGATGAGGACGTTGTCCAGGGACTCCTGAGCCTGCTTAGAGCAGCGGTGGCGGAAGGACTTGATGGCCTCCACGGCCTCCTCTGCCCTGTCCTGCTGCTTCATCACCACGGCCATGTCCTTGAGCGCGCTGTCCACCCTGTCCCCCGCGTTTATCGCCTTCCAGAACCACACGATTGAAGCCTCCGGGTCCTTCTCCACCAGCTGTAATAATGCAATACAGGTAGAGTATAGGGGAATCGGATCAAATTAACAAGTTTTAATTTTTGTCGTGCATGCATGCATGAGTGTTTAATCACTCCCATGCATGCAAAAACAACATAAGCCGTACGAAGAACGATATATGTTGGTGCAGGGATCTGTAAATATATTTGATCGTCCAAGTTCATGCAGATCAAAACAAATAGGCACAGGTTCACATAGAATTAATATTATTAATACTTGGAGATTTGGATAGTTAATTCCTAACACGTACAGTCACCAAGATAAGGACGGCCGGCACTTGGATCTAAATCACGACAAGTATATATACACAGCAAACATGAAATTAATTTATACAGTCGATCGAATAGTAGACTGCCTATGCATGAAATTTTTAGTACTTTCTAAGCTGTGCTTTTATTTGTGTCTAGTTAACGTAAGATCAGAGGCGGTGCTTGGGAGAGTGCCGGCGAGAGGACTTTTTTTGTAGATGACAAGAAAGGAGCCTATGCCTGCCGAAGAGAGCTTCTGTGAACTCGGAGTAATTAAACACCCATCATTAAGAAAACCCACAAGCGACGTAATCTTAATTTGCTTATTCTTTGCCGGCATCGAACGGGGAGAGAAATCTAGAGATCTTATATTTTTTTTCTCCATTAACTTACATCTATGTATAAAAACCAGACAAAACAGCACAAGTCAGCTGGATTAATCATCGAAGCTCACAACTTTTTACATCATTAACAGCCTGGGGATCTGATAATTAAAGATGGGAAGGACACGGTGTTGGGTTTTTACCCAATTAGTGATCCACTTGTATTTATTGGGCTACACATTTGCATACCATTAGGCATCCAATTAATGGAATATGTTATTGGGCTTAACCCATTAGGTGCCCATTGAGGATCCTGTAATGAGTAGGATCTTGTTAGTAGTTAGAACGAGACTGGTCCCTCCTCTCTATAAAAGAAGCATGTGACTCCCCATTAGGTCATATGCATCAAGAGAAATAGAGAGAGGAAACCAGTGGAGACAGTGTCAGGGCTACACCGTCTCCTCGTCCGGAGTTTGTACGTTTTTGTTCGAAACTCGCTGCGGGTGGGGATCGTCTTTCTCTGCGTTAGGGATGGCTTCCGCTCTAAGTATTCATAAAATTCTTACCAAGTGGTATCAGAATCCATGTCGGAAATTTTTTTTTTTTTGAGCTCCGATCTACGGGATTCTTCCCGGTTTTATTAAAAAAAAAAAAAAAAAAAATGATCGGCCGGACGGCCGCAGGCATGCCGCCGCGGCCGTGCACGGCTGCGGCGGCACGTGCGGCCTCGCGCGGCCACCCGGCGCGGCGGCACGCGCAGGGCCGCGCGGGCGAGCGCCCCGCAGGGGCCCGCCCAGCGCGGGGGCAGCGCCGCTGTGATCGTTTTCCGGCGATTTGGGTTTCCGGCGAGGGGTTCCGACGGCGGTTTCCTATATTGGGTTCAACTTGGGTTAGATTAATGGATATAAGTTAACGGGTCTTGGATTTGAACTTTGGGTACGATATCCGTTTGGATATCATTAAGACCCGAATCCGAATCCGATTAAGTTTCTGACCCGAACCCCTGTTAACCCGTTAGGATCCGGACTCGCATCCATTTATATCCGTTTGTGTAGATGTATCCTTTAAGATTTAAAAATCATTTAATTTAAATTCTTTTAGTCATCTTTATCTTTTAAAGTTCACTAATGGTCACTTAATTGATCCATTAAGTTCTGGATCTTTGGGCTATATTTCTAGGCCTATTTTAGGCTCATTAGTGATCTTTAAAGGATAAAAGATCTTCTTTTAAATATGTTTGGATACATACACAATTTCTGAAAATCTGTTTGTAACTTTGGTTATTTCTGCAAACAGAAACTGATATTTTTGCAATTCAGTTTATTTCTGCAAATTGAAAACGGACATGTTTGCAAATTCTGGTTGTTCTTGCAAACTGAAAAGTATGTTTACAATTCTGAATATTTCTGTAAACTGTACATGTTATGTTTGCAATTCAGGTTTCTTTTCTGCAAACAGAAAAAGACATATATGTAACAGTATACTATAAATTTGTTAAGTAGTCATTTTAATGTAGTTTTAAGCATGATTAATGTTATTTATGAATCAATAATTATTGCTATAAATTTAGGAGATATTTCTTGTGATTATTTGTCTTCTTTACAGTTTTTAATCATGCATGAATATCTTCATTTTAGATTGTAATAGTTATTGTGTTTATGTCCTTTTTGCTCATATTATGTGTTAATTGATGCTGTTATGTAGTTTTGTGGTAAATTTTGATTTCCAAATGATTAGTTTGATCACAAAAGTGGCACTAATCACGAGAATTGATAAAATCTTATCATATTAAGTTTTTAAATAGCATTATTGATGAGCATTTAGTTATTTGTTATCATTTTAATTGGGGGAGGATGTTTTAGTATTCAAAGTGTGTAAGTAGATCATCAAAGTGGCCTTATGTATGGAGAATAATAAAATACACTCGTTAAGAAATTAAAATGATATCAAATGCTTGTGTTCTTGGCTTGATTGTAAATTTAACTCCCAAATGAGTGTTTATTTTCATGTCATGAACATGATAAAATAAAATTTATCTACATGGCGATTCTTGAGAGTTATGTACCCAAAGGTATTCTCTCTTGATATCAAAGTATTTATAAACTTTAGTTTTATCATTTAAGTTAATTTGGGGAGTTCGCCATGTAGCTATCGGACGAATTGATAAAGTAGTTCATGTTAAGTAATTGAATTACTTTGCAATTTAAATCTTGCCTCATTACTTGCAATATATTAGTTCAATTGCCTTATATGTGAGTATGTGTTTGTTTATTTCAGCTGCTTTTCCTTTGTTTGCACCATTTAATGCTAGTGTGCCGTACTTGAATGGTACTGATTTCACTGAATGGAAACAAATGGTACAATTTGCTTTAGGCTGTATGGACTTAGATTTAGCATTACGTGAGGTTATGCCGGCTCCACTTACTCTAGAAAGCTCAATGGAACAGTAGACTCATTATGAAAAATGAGAAAAGTCCAATCGTCTCTGCCTTCTGTTCCTTTAGGGACACGTTGGACAGAACATCAAAGGATCTATCCCAGATCAGACCACTGCTAGTGGATTTCTTAAAGCTATTGAGGAACAGTTCATTAGTTCTGATATGGCCAAAGCCAGTACTTTAATGGCTAAAGTGTCCTCAATGAAATACACTAGTGGTAGTGTTCGAGAGCATATAATGATCATGAGAGATATTTCTGTTTAACTGAATGCCATGTGATAAAGTGTTAAATTGATCATTTAAGGGCAATCATACGCATCATACTCACGTTTTTATCTGTAAAATAACATGAAATGATAGATAATTGCGTATCAAGTCCAACGGTACCAATTTCGTCAAATTCTGACTTAAAAACATCGTCATTTCATGTGATTAATGGAGTATAGCGCATTTGCGATTTTTCGACAAAACCGAGATGAAATAAATAAATATAATGATTTTTTAATGATAATATGCTAATTTATATTTATTCTATGTGAACAGGACATGCTGATGATGCAGTGCAGTTGGTGGAGTTTCTGGAAATTTGGGGGAAGTCTAGTATTCGAATCTCAATAAATTCGACTTCATTTTAACCAAAAGATTAAAACAGGGGTAAAAATGTCATTTGATGCCCTAATGTTGCCCTAATTCTTACCCAAAGAACCCAAGAAAGACCAGCCACCTTCCTTTCCCCTACTTTCTTTATTTTAAAAACTCTTCCTTCTCTTTTCTTTAAAAGGATCCCCCCTTCCTCTCAACCGCATTATTCTTTCTCTCTCTCTCTGTTTTCCCAGCCGCACTCTCCTTCTCCCTCTCCGTCTCCTAGCACCCTTCCTCCCTCCTCTGTTCTCTCCTCCTTCTTCTCTCTCTATCTCCTCTCTCCCACACGATCTCTGTCTCCCACACGCCTCTCTCTCTCTCTCTTTCCCTCTACACACCTTCTCTTTGTGTTTCTCTCTCTCTGTCTTTCCTCCTCTGACTCTCTCTGTTCTCTCTTCCTCCCTCCTAGCACGCACCTGCTCCCTCTCTCCCTGTCATCTCTTTCTCTCCCCCCACGCTCTCTCTCGGATCTCCAACTGCCCCGCGCCTGCCACGCCTGCCCATGCACGTCCGGTGAAGCCCGGCGTTTACGGCGCCTGAAGCCGGCCCCCTCCTACGCAGCAACGTGCATGCATGTATGCCTACCCCGCTGCACGCCCAGGCACGTCTGATAAAGCCTACTGCTAGCCCCCACTTGTCGCCAACACCCTGCCAGGCCTCTAGCGGGACTCCAGTGCGCCTGCAAGCTCCCACGCGCATGCCAGCAAGAACTCCAGCACACTTGCAGGCTACCGACGACATGCATGCACGCCCCATGCATCAGCCACCAGCTGCTCCGCGTTGCCCAACGCTCCTCCAAGCGCCCCACCGCATGCACGCACGTCTCCGGCTGCAAGCTTCTACGTGCGGCACCTGCAAGCCTCCAGCCGGTCTACTGCGCCGCCCCCTTTGCTGATTGGTCCACTGCGCTGGCGCCCTCACAAAACACCCACAGAGGCTGCCGTTGCTTTGCTCTCTCACTCTCCACTAGTACAACATTTGTTTATTTGATTAGGATTAGTTATTTAGTATTTGATGTTTAGTTATTTTGTTAAGCCGTAGATTTTGTAATTTGATTCATGATTTTTAGATGATTAATGATTTACATATAGTTAAATAATGGTGTTTTTGTAAGGACTGAGGTTTTCGGATTCGGTTTTCGGGGTCGGACCCTGTGGTCCTGGCCCTAGTGGGGTCTGGAACTCTGTGTTGTTTCGCGTCGAGCCCGCGAGACGCGGTTTAAACGGCGTCCACCATGGCAGACGCGTTTCAGGCTCTGCCACGTGGGTGCCACGTGGACTGACTTTGGACCGCGAGCGTACGGCCCTGTCAGGTCGTCTGAACGGCGTCCGTGTGGGTCGACGTCTTTTAGACCGAGACTCTGGGTGTGTCAGAGTACGGCCCTGACAAATTGTCTGAATGGCGTCTGTGAAGGTCGACGCGTTTCAGAATCTTGTCAGAGCAGCCGTCTTGTCACCTGATAGGCGTCCGTGCATGTCGACGCGTTTTAGCCAGCCTCTGGTTAACCCCGCGAGCCCTCCTTCTTTCCCTCATTTTCTCCTTCTCCCTTTCTCTCTTTCCCTCCGGCGAACTCGGCGGCGATCCTCCTCCTCCCTCTTTTTCCTCACACCATTTCGCCTCTCCCTCCACTCCATCCTCTACCTGGCTCCTACCCCTACCACCTCCACTTCCACTGCGGCGTCCTACTCTCCGGACGGCGGCCGACGTCACGGTGGGGCTAGGACGACCTCGGCGGTACCGGCGGCGGCGTGGGACGAGACAGGCGGACGGCTTGAAGCTCGGAGGCGTTCGAGTGTCCGGTAGGGTGACGTTCCCCATCGCACTGTGTTTAAGATCACGTTTTCCTCAATATGCATGTGGTAGATCTTCGGTTTTGGGGGTTAGAATGAGCATGTTTAGGAATTCTATGGGGATGTTTGCCTATGAATTGTCTTGCTCTTCGTTTCCCTCCAGTTTGAATGATTTTCGGGGTTATTTGGAAGTGGGAAGGGAGCCCTCGGGTTTAGGGCGTTCCTGGTTCCTGGGCTTGAAAGACGTCGTGCATGGACGACGCCTTTTTGAAAGGCGTCGGGCCATCACGACGCCTTTTAGACAGGAATTGACTGACAGACAGTCTGTTCGGTTGGAATTTCTGTGGCTAAAAGACGTCATGGGTAGACGACGCGTTTTTGAACGGCGTCGGGCATCCATAACGCGTTTTAACCACAGAAATACCCTGGTTAAGGCCTTGGGAATTCCGGATTTTCGTGTTGAAAGACGTCTGGGGATGTCGACGCCTTTTGAAAGGCGACCATGAGGGTCGACGCCTTTTAAGGCCAGATTCTGAAGACTGATTTATGTGAACCTATATATGGAGCTTGAATGGCGTCTACCTCGGTCGACGCGATTCAAGACAGAATCTCACTAATGCATGCCAGTAAAACGTGTTCACATTGCTAGATAGATAGTTTGCACATGTTTTAGTGCGTCCGATAGAGACGGATTCCTCACGATCGGATGGTTCTATGTGTGTTGAGCGATCGCGGGATTTTCACGTGACCGGATCGCACTGTGTTGGGTTTTCAGTTACTGTGGACCTGGAGTGACATTGTAGCGCTTTATCACCCTGTGCTGGTGGGGGCGTGAGCACAGCGCCGGCGGGGGCGTGGGCGGGGTGACGCCTAGTGAGAAAGGGTCACCTGGTGAACCCCGGGGTCAGCTAGTACCGGTGTGGGAGTGGTACATTCGGAGAGTCACTCATGCTGAGGGAAGGGGTAGTCACCTGAGCCGGTTGGGCCGGAGTAGCGAGCGTGCTATCCGAGGGGCTACTCCTTGGTCTCAGCGGGTCGAGGTTTTCCCCACCGTTGTTTGTACGGTCGGCGAGTTCTATCGTGACGGCAGTTATGGGTTTTCTAACGATTGGCTTAGAATGTGCATGATTATTATATTTCGACCGCATGTGTTCTCACGTAGAGAATTAGATATCGTACCTGCCACTACACTTGTTACTTTACTGTTAGCTGTACTTTACACTTGTGGGTGTGTGTGTGGGCAGTGGGGATCGAAGGATCCCTACTGAGTCTTGTCTTGAGACTCACCCCTGCGGTTTTCAGGTGAGGACTCCCAGCAGACTTAGAGCGGCGCGTGCGGCCGGGTGTAGTGTGTCTTCAGCGGTTGTTCCGGGGTATGCCCCGATGTAGTTGTTAATTATCTTTGGCCTGTATGTTTAATTATTTCCTTCTGTTGGAGAATGTAATTATTTGCTGTATCGAGTCGCATTGTAGTAATTTTAATTCCTGCACTTTTATTTCAATTCAATGCGATGTGAATGTTTAGCTTAGTTTATTATTTATTTCCCAGACTTACTAGATCCTGGTTTGGTCCCAAAATTAATGATTCGGTACCCATTTAGTAATCGGATCCCCGATTATAGGGTGGCGGGTCGTTACAGTTTTTGTTATATTTTTTTAGTTGTGTTTATTCTCCATATGTGGTTGTGTTTAATTTTTTTTTTTTAAAAAGGGGATTCGTTTAGTTTACGTAATTATATTTTTAGGTAACGTTAGTTAATTGAGTTCTACTTTAAATAAGTAATTAATTAATTAGTTCACTCAAATTCTCACCTGTTTTTAGATAACTAAGAATCACAAGGTTTTCAAAATTAAAATCTTATTTCCCTATGGATCGACTCGGACTCACCATTGCTATTGTTAAAATTAGTTTATATGAGCCGATTAAAATATGATTGTTAGCTTGGGTTTTTAATGACATAATCATTGGCTATCAATTTTTGGTGCCGTTGCCGGGGAGTTAGATTTTTAATTTTGATTATTTTAGATTTGGTGTAATTATTCTTTAGTTAACCTTATTTTTCTTATTTTTGTAGGTATATTGAAAAAAATAAAAAAGAGGAAAGCGAAATCATGGTAAGTATGTTCCAACTTTGTATGTTTCAATTTCCTTACTTTAGTTAGTTTCAATTTTTGTAGTTTCTAATTTAGATAGGTTTTCATTAATTAAAAAAAGGAACAAAAGAAGAACATCCAAATTTAAAAACCTTCATTTCCAGATTAGAAACCTTCCATACTAGGCATTCATCATTCTAGGAAAGCATGAGTTACCTTCCTTTCATAGTTATTTCAATAAATTGTTGAAGATTGCGGGGAAAGGTACGTGTTTCAATTTTAGCAAGTCATTCATGATTGCATCAACACACCTTACATTGATTTGCTTATTGCCTAGTATTGCATTCAAAAAGACATTACGGGTAACAACTTTAACCACATAAGGTAGGGATTTGATCACCCTTCCTTAGCCCACAAATCACCTTCCTTGCATTGGCATTTCCTAATCTAATTAAAAGCAAGTCGAAAGAGAATCTAGGGTTTACACCGTAAGTGGTTTAAATTTCGGGTTGCCTCCACTTTTGGCAATGGTGTCTAGGCTAGAGGTTAAAAAGGCAAACGCCTAAGCGGGAAAGTGGTTCTCTAATAAGGTCCCTACGAAAGTAGGAGGAGCCTCCCACTACCCCACCTCTTACCTGGCCGTTGATTGATTGTGGTTGTGACTTGAGGTGGACCCCATTCACCTTGTAAGAAAATTCACATAGAGAGTCTAGGTTAACATTAGATCATTAGGGTAATTTGTTTGCCAAAATTGTTTGCATTTAAAAAAAAAAAAAAATAGAAAACAAAAAATTCAAATCCATCATCTCTCTCTCAGTCCTAGTATATGCAAGGTAGGAGATCTCAAAACCCTAACCTTCTAGGACTATTTGCTGAAATAGAGAGAATCCTACATCAAAGAAATCCACCACCGAAGCAAATGAAGGACTATTTCATTCCAAATCGATATCAACCTTCATCCTGTATTCACCTTCCTCAGAATCCAGCCAATCAATATGAAATTAAATCTAGCACCATTCAGATGCTCCCATCCTTTTATGGGAATACTAATGAAGATCCCTATAAGCATCTGAATGAATTTCTAGAAATCTCTTCCACGGTGAAGATCCAGAATTTCACCGATGATGGCCTTAAGTTGACCTTATTTCCCTTTTCATTAAAGGATAAGGCTAAACATTGGTTGGGGACTATAGGAAGGCCCATTAGGACATGGGAAGAAATGCAGAAATAATTTCTCAAGAAGTTCTACCCCATAGGGCGGACCAATACCACGAGAAGGGCCATCACGAGTTTTACCGAAACTACCGGGGAATTGATCCATGAATCTTGGGAAAGACTGAAATAATTGCTTAGGAAATACCCCCATCATGGACTTCAAAATGGCAAATTGTCCAAACATTCTATGAAGGATTGTCTGAACAGTTCAGACAGATGGTGGATGCCTCATGTGGAGGGGCATTTATGATGAAAAATGAAGATGAGGCCTATGATCTTTTTGAAATGTTAAGTGAAAATTCCATCAATCATACCTCATTATCATCTTATGAAAGGTCTGTTGGGCCATCTAAACGGACTGGAATGTATGAACTTAAGGCCCGTGGAGAGCCCGAATCCAGAATGGACATAAATCTGATTAATCAGAAATCGGATAAGGTAGACATCTTGGCACAGAAATTAGACCAACTCTTGGCCTTAAACAAGCAAGAGTTTGTTAGTTTAGGTGGCCTACAAGTCAATCTGACTATGTAAATCTCGTTCATTTATTAATATAATGGCATAATATTCATTATGTGTAAATCGCCTTAATTATCGTTTCATAATGAAGTCCGTGAATATGTGCTATAGTGATCAGATTATGATGAGATCATACTAATGAGACTGATCACTTAAACACACATATTCTTAATCGTTCCTAGTCGAAGGATATCCGAGAAGGACATCAGGTATCCAGTTAGACTAGTACAGATTACTCCTGCTCATATGATGAGGGTGACTGATCTCATAAGTCACTTGTGTGGAGACACTAAAGCGAATCTGTAGGTGCTAATTGGAGAATGAGTTCACTGAACTGATCCGACTGAATCGCTGGATGGTATTGTATTTCACTGTCAACCAGCTTGATTTTATTGTCGCAGTTGCGTGGATGGTCCTCGGACCTGAGACATCAAGGACACCTTGTCGGTGGACTTCTGTGCTTTGACCTTGGTTTACGAATCTCTAGCCACGGGATTCTAATACGCCAAGGATTGGGTACAGCGGAATACCGTCGAAGGGAATTGTGTGTCAATAAGGAATCATTCGCTCTCGGTACTTAGAGAGAGAATGCTCTAGGAAGGATGCGTGGAAGTCCCTGACCAGGGCGGACAATAATATCGGGAAATGAGTTTTCCGATATTCATCAGCGGCATCCAATCCAAGTGAGTCGACCGGTTAGGGTTTGACAGCACGCCATACCCTGAGTTGACTCGAGAGCATTGTACGAATGAAGGATTATATCAACGCGGTAACTGTCAGTGGAAAGGTTCCAAGAGTGGGTTACTTAACCCCAATACCTTCCGGGTTCACGCGGTGTTGCTTGGCACCCAACGTGATCGGAGGCCCAGTCGAATTCGATGTGCGACATCAATTCGATTGATTAATTAATTAATAAATGGTTATTAATTGATTAATAAAGCTAGTGAGGAGTCACTGGGCTTGTTGGGCCATTAACTGGACTGGTACTTGGGCCTAGAGGGTCATACGCAAATGATTCTCAAGGCGATGGATAAATAAGTGGGTTTTATACAAACCGGGGGTTTTTATGAAAAACTGCACGGTTAGTATAAAACATAGCAAACGGGCTGAGCAGGCCAAGCTGCTGCTAACCCTAGCCGCCCCTCCTCTGTTTCTCTCTCTCTCTTTGGCGTCCAGACAGATCTAGATCTGCTCTGCCGCTTCTCCGAATCCCGTTCGACGGGAAATCGTCCGCGCGTTGCGGCGACCGGCGGAGGTTTCGTGGGCTGCGAAGAACGAGGAACGTAAGAATATCCGTTGTGAGGAGGATCGCGTGGACTTCGCTAGAGGCCGGACGCTTGCGCGGCTTGCGGTGTCACACCGACGGAACCGAACGGTTGCGGATTCGAATCCGCACACAGTGAGAACTTCGATTATCCGATAATCGATTTTAGTTTTTCGAAACGGGAAAACGGATCGCTGTTTTATTTTATTTTTCGCTACGTGAGCGATCCGGAGAAACCCGAGAAATCCCAACAGTGGTATCAGAGTCAGATTCCACTGTTTCTCGTCCCGTTTCGATTTCCGAAATTAATTTTTCTTGTATTATTCCATGCGTAAGTTCGATCCCCTTTTGCTGGATCTAAGTTCATATGATGAACACCATTAATAAGATTAATTAGATTCTGCGAAATCGGATTTTTGATATATATATATATATATATATATATTTTTCGGTGTTCTCTATGCGATGAAGAACGGGGTTTTTTTTCTTTTTCGGTGCCGTTTGGGACATTTTGATGTCCGGGAAGGATGATTGGCTAGCCTAGATGATTCTAGGACTAAGGCCGGTCATTGAGAGCATCCCACCCTTCACAAGAGTAGCCTAGAATGGTTGTTTTGAGGAGTTCTCCTTCCTCCTATTTTATGTTTTAGAAAATCAGAAAAATTAGGCATTCAAAGGGGCTCGGGCTGTATATGGATGTCTCTGGGTGCCGCCGGCGAGCCCTCCGGCGAGCCCGCCGGCACCGGTCGGCACCGGAGGCCAGGCCACAGTGGGCCCTGAAGTTTTCCCCGCCGCCGGTGGCACCTGCAACCCATCTAGGGTTTTCTGCAGGAAGAAAAAGAGAGGGTGTCGGGTGGGGAAGAAGCCGGCTGGGCCGGTGCGCCCCAGGCCGGTCCGGTTCGACCGGGCCGCCACCATACGCCTAGGTGGCTGAGCCAGGTCCGGGCCCTGGCTCGACACAGGGCTGAGCCCTGGCTCCACTAGTGGGCTAAGCCCATTTAGTCATCTATTCCCTATATAAAATCTGGAAAAACCCCATTAAACCCCAATGTTCTAATTAAACCCATTGCCCATTTAAATTATGTATTAAATTGGATTTTAATTTTAATTTAAAATTATTTTGAAGTTTAAAATTATTATTCAATTTTAATTTATTTGGGCATCAATGATTTTAGAGTCATTATTTAACAAATTGTTGTAAATATATTAAAGTTGGTTATTAATTTAAGTGTTAAATTAATAATTAACTTTAATAGACTAATTTAATTGTTAAATTAGTAATTATTAGTTAATTGAAATTAATTGTTAGTTTAATTGTTAAATTGATAATTAATTTTAATTAACTAATATAATGGTTTAATTAGTAGTTATTAATTATTGGTTTAAGTGTTAAACTAATAATTAATATTAATCTAATAATCTAAGAGTTAGATTAGTAGTTAAATTATTAATTAGTGTTAATTACTAGTTTAAGAGTTAAATTAGTCATTAACATTAATTAATTATTAATCTAAGAGTTAGATTAATGGTTTATAACGAATTAAAGTTGATCATTAATTTAAGTGTTAAATTAATTATTAATTTTAATCTACTGATCTAAGAGTTAGATTGGATCCCAGCTTTTTGAAAGTCAAAGTTATCTATTTTTGAAAACTCTTTTATTTTAGCCATGTGATGTGTTGAATCATGTGTGGGATGTTTAAAACACACCGTGGTCATGGATATACACTTATTTAATTGTTCATGTGATGAATGATGTGTTTGTGTGGATCGTGGATGAATGATGGATGGTTATTAATTGTTAATAAATAGAGATCTGCGTATCTCTCCCTCTTTCATTCTCTGATGTATTTCGACCTCCCTCACTCTTGTACTCGCCATAAGGCCTTCTTCAATTTACCTGTAAATTCTAGAATTTATTGTAATATGATCGAGGCAACCGAGGAAGGAGCGAGGACGATTCACAGCTGCAACCAGGAAGGTGAAAAGATGAAGATCCTTTGCCTATGTGTTTGTAGGTTTATCTAATGTAAATGTTATGTTAGATTGTGTGTGCGTTTGATTGTTGGCTCCAGTCAAACCCACTGTGCTATCCATGACCACACTAATGACATGTATGTGATGTATTGTTTTTCTTTTTGATTATGAATCAAAGCAGGTATAGTGTTTAGTAAATATATACGATATATTTATATACTATCATCTAGGAGAGACTAAGATAAAAGTTATCTAAATACCCTCAGATAAACTCTAAACCGTAACGTGAGTAGTTAAGAACTTACCGCGTGGTCCACCATCGTTATAGTCATAGGATTCGAATCACTTTAGGCAGGTTTGTTGTGTTATCCATAAGGCCTGCTTAATTGGGAGGAGAAACTGTGGCTATGGCATTAGATGCCTATATGATCGGGGTAGAGGAACCATGTAGCTTTGTTGTGCTATCCACAAGGGCTGCATGCAAATCTATGCTCGTCGCATAATGATGGTTAGCTTAGACCAGAATTAATGGTTTGTTGTGCTATTCACAAGGCCATTAAATCTCTGGGGACCAAAGCTATGATCAGATATTGCAAGGAGTTGCAAGTCCCATGAGTTGGGTGCTCTTTGATTGTATTACAGTTTGTTGTGCTATCCACAAGGCTGTAGTGCAAGTTATTGAGATTCTGATCCCCACTAGGAGACTATCGACGTCCCCCGTTCTGTATAACTGAGGGTTATACAGTCCGTCGAAAATTAGTGGGAGTTAAACTTGAACAAAAGACCATGTCTTGTTTTAAATTTTAATGATTGAACATCTGCTAAATAGATTTTACTTATCTCCTGTAGGGAATTATGTCGTCGAATAACCCACTCCGTGGCATACTTGATGCCCTTTTGACTTACCTGATCTACTCGGATTGGTTCAGATACCTGAAGAATGTCTTCAGATCTGAGCACATTGACTTTGTCCCTGGAGCTGATCCTCCTGCTGAATCGGCATTGGATGCCTCTGAAGCAGAGATGATAGCTAACGATATAAGATCGAAGGACAAAGGCAAAGCAATAGTGAAGGGTGACTGCTTCTACTATAAGCAGTATGGTCACTGGAAGAGGAACTGTAAGGAGTTCCTTAACAATAAAGCTCATAGAAAGGTGAAACTGTCTGAAGGTTCACATATCTATATGATAGATATCAACTTGTTAGTTAGAGATTCCACATCTTGGGTATTAGATACCAGATGTGCTTCTCATATCTGCCATGATGTGCAAATGCTGACAAGTAAGCGTAAGCTGAGACAAGGTGAGGTGGAATTGAGGCTAGGAAATGGCGCAAAAGTTGCAGCGATTGCTGTTGGGACAGCAAACCTCAGGCTTCCATCGGGAGACGCCTTACTATTAGACGATTATTATTATGTTCCTAACATAATAAAGAACATCATATCAATATCTTGTTTGAACAAGATAGGATATAGGTTGACTATTGAGAATAGAAGTTGTTCGATTTATTATGGTAATAAATCAATAGCTTCGGCATCTTTAGTCAACGGTCTATATCTTTAGGATGTTTCTTATTACAATCTTCAAATTGATAATGCTCTTAATAAGAGCAAGAATTGTGTAAACCAGGCCTACATGTGGCATTGTAGACTTGGGCACATTGGTGAAAGCAGGTTGCAAAAGTTGCACAAGCATAGTTACTTAACGGTATTCGATTACGAATCGTTTGCAACATGTGAATTCTGTCTTATGGGAAAGATGACAAAATCTCCATTTACTGGACATGGTGAACGTGCCAAGAACATTCTGGAACTAATACATTCGGATGTATGTGGTCCTATGTTCACCGATGACTTCTCAAGATTCGGCTATGTATACTTAATGAAGTACAAGTCGGAAGCATTTGAAAAGTTCAAGGAGTTCAAGAATGAGGTAGAGAAGCAGTTAGGAAGGAGTATTAAAACTCTTCGATCAGATCGAGGAGGAGAATACTTGAGTAATAATTTCACACAATTCTTAAAGGATAATGGTATCCTTTCTCAGCTGACCCCTCCATATATACCACAGATGAATGGTGTATCAGAAAGGAGGAATCACACCTTGTTGGATATGGTGCGATCCATTATGAGCTTTTCGGGATTACTAGTGTCCCTCTGGGGGTATGCTCTAGAGTCAGCAGCATGCCTACTGAACAGAGTACCCAGCAAGTCTGTGGCCTCTACTCCATATGAGATATGGAAATGCAGGAAACCAAAATTTAAACATGTTAAAGTCTGGGGTTGTCCTACTCATGTAAAGAAGCATGATCCAGACAAGCTGGAATTACGAACTGATAAATGCAGTTTTGTGGGATATCCAAAAGAAACCTTTAGATACTATTTTTACCATCGTGGTGAACAAAAGGTGTTTGTCGCCAGGAAAACTGTCTTTTTGGAAGAGGAATACCTTCTCTAGAAGAACAGTGGGAGTAAAATAGTACTGGAAGAGGTTCCAGATCCCCAAACAGCTGCATTATCATCAGATGAGATATCAGTTCCTGAATCTGTTCAGGTACACACACATGAGCCTCGTAGATCTGGTAGATTACCTAGACTACCCGAACGATATGTGGGACATATCGCTGAAGGTGAGTCTAAGGTAGAATATAATGAGGATGATGATCCTAAAACCTACCAGGAGGCCATAGAAGGCCCAGAAGCCGGGAAATGGCGAGAAGCCATGAACTCAGAAATCCAGTCCATGTACACCAACCAAGTTTGGAACTTGGAGAACTTGTCCGAGGGTATTGTACCCATCAGTTGCAAGTGGATCTTTAAGAGAAAGATCGGTGTTGATGGACGGATCAACACTTATAAGGTAAGGTTGGTGGCAAAGGGATATCATCAAAGGCAAGGAATTGACTATGACGAGACTTTCTCACCAGTTGCCATGATAAAGTCGATCAGAGTTCTGCTCGCCATTGCTGCACATTTTGATTATGAAATCTGGCAGATGGATGTAAAGACTGCCTTCCTCAATGGTAACCTTGAGGAAGAGGTGTATATGATACAACCAGAAGGTTTCACATCCAAAGAATGTCCAGATAAAGTGTGCAAGCTTCAGAGGTCCATTTATAGACTGAAGCAGGCTTCCCGGAGCTGGAACATAAGATTTGACGAGGCTGTCAAGTCTTATGACTTCATTAAGAATGAAGATGAGCCTTCTGTGTACAAGAAGACCAGTGGGAGTGCAGTCACTTTTCTAGTTCTTTACGTAGATGACATACTACTCATTGGGAATGATGTAGCTATGATGTCATCAATAAAGATCTGGTTGTCGAAAAAAACTTCTCCATGAAGGATTTGGGAGAAGCATCTTATGTATTGGGAATACGAATCTATAGAGATAGATCGAAAAGGATGCTTGAATGACCCAATCATTGTACATAGATACCATAGTCAAAAGGTTTGGCATGAAAAATTTCAAGAGAGGTCTCCTACCGATGAGACATGGAATTAGTCTCTCAAAGGAGCAGTCTCCTAAGACTCATAATGGGAGGGCATCCATGGATAGAATACCCTATGCCTCTGCCATAGGATCTATCATGTATGTCATGCTATGTACACGGCCTGATGTTACATTTGTTCTAAGTGTTACGAATATATTTTAAGCTGATCCAGGCGAAGAGCACTGGAAGACAGTGAAATATATCCTTAAGTACTTGAGAAGAACTAAATATATGTTTTTTGTCTATGGAGGATGTGATTTGAAACTGCGAGGCTTCACTGACTCGAGTTTCCAATCATATTCAGATGATAGCAAGTCTACATCTGGATTCGTGTTTACATTAAAGGGAGGTGCAGTGTGCTGGAAGAGTTCCAAGCAAGTAACCACTGTAGATTCGACGACTGAAGCTGAGCACATCGCTGCAGCTGAAGCTTTCAAGGAAATAGTGTGGTTGAAGAAGTTCATCACCGACCTTGACATAGTTCTGGTATCTTTGATCATGTTCTGCTGTTGTGCGACAACAATGAGATTATTGCACAAGTGAAAGAGCCGTGGTCTCATCAGAAATTGAAAGATGTTCTGACGCACTTTCATCTTATAAAGAGGAGATGTAGTAGTGGAAAGAGTTCCATTCGTCAACAATGTAGCAGATCCACGGACAAAGCCGTTGGCTCAAATTGTGTTTGAGCGTCACCTAGAGTCTATAGGCTTATTGTATAAAGGTCATTGGCTTTAGTCAAAGTGGGAGATTGTTAGTTTAGATGTCCTACAAGCCAATCTGACTATATAAATCTCGTTCATTTATTAATATAATGGCATAATATTTATTATGTGTAAATCGCATTAATTATCGTTTCATAATGAAATTCGTGAATATGTGCTATAGTGATCAGATTATGATGAGATCATACTAATGAGACTGATCACTTAAACACACATATTCTTAATCGTTTCTAGTCGAAGGATATCCGAGAAGGACATTGGGTATCCGGTTAGACTAGTACATATTACTCCTGCTCATATGATGAGGGTGACTGATCTCATAAGTCACTTGTGTGGAGACACTAAAGCGAATATGTAGGTGCTCATTGGAGAATTAGTTCACTGAACTGATCCAACTGAATCGCTGGATGGTATTGTACCTCACTGTCAACCAGCTTGATTCTATTGTCGCAGTTGCGTGGATGGTCCTCGGACCTGAGACACCAAGGACACCTTGTCGGTGGACTTCTGTGCTTTGACCTTGGTTTACGAATCTCTAGCCACGGGATTCTAATACGCCAAGGATTGGGTACAGCGGAATACCGTCGAAGGGAATTGTGTGTCAATAAGGAATCATTCGCTCTCGGTACTTAGAGAGAGAATGCTCTAGGAAGGATGTAAGGAAGTCCCTGGCCAGGGCGGACGATAATATCGGGAAAGGAGTTTTCCGATATTCATCAGCGGCATCCAATCCAAGTGAGTCGACCGGTTAGGGTTTGACAGCACGCCATACCCTGAGTTGACTCGAGAGCATTGTACGAATGAAGGATTATATCAACGCAGTAACTATCGGCAGAAAGGTTCAAAGAGTAGGTTATTTAACCCCAATACCTTCCGGGTTTACGCGGTGTTACTTGGCACCCAACGTGATCGGAGGCCCGGTCGAATTCGATGTGCGACATCAATTCGATTGATTAATTAATTAATAAAGGGTTATTAATTGATTAATAAAGCTAGTGAGGAGTCACTGGGCTTGTTGGGCCATTAACTGGGCTGGTACTTGGGCCTAGAGGGTCACACGCAAATGATTCTCAAGGCGATGGATAAATAAGTGGGTTTTATACAAACCGGAGGTTTTTATGAAAAATTGCGCGGTTAGTATAAAACATAGCGAACGGGCTGAGCAGGCAAAGCTGCTGCTAACCCTAGCTGCCCCTCCTCTGTTTCTCTCTCTCTCTGGAGTCCAGACATATCCAGATCTGCTCCGCCGCTTCTTCGAATCCCGTTCGACAAGAAATCGTCCGCGCGTTGCGGCGACCGGCAGAGGTTTCGTGGGCTGCGAAGAACGAGGAACGTGAGGATATCCGTCGCGAGGAGGATCGCGTAGACTTCGCTAGAGGCCGGGCACTTGCGCTACTTGCGGTGTCACACCGACGGAACCGAACGGTTGCGGATTCGAATCCGCACACGGTGAGAACTTCGATTATCCGATAATCGATTTTAGTTTTTCGAACAAGAAAACAGATCGTTGTTTTATTTTATTTTCTGCTGCGTGAGCGATCCGGAGAAACCCAAGAAATCCCAACAGAGCCTACTTACCCAACACAATCTAGTCCATATGAAGGCCCATCTTCTGCCAATCATGACATTTGTGCCTTATGCGCAAGTCCAACCCATCAAGTGAATGAATGCCCAGCCGCAGCCCAACTTCCATCATTCATTCAAGAACAAGTTCAGGCTGCCTAGGAATTCTCCAAACCCAATAATGATCCATTCTCAAATACTTACAATCCTGGCTGGAGAAATCACCCTAATTTTTCTTGGAAGAATCAGCAAGCCCCATTACCAATGTCCAATCCTCCCATGCATCAAGCCCAAAAGCCACCGAATTCATTTCAACATCAATCTAATTTCTACGGAAATATTCAGGCAAGCGGATCTCAGGCCCAATTCTCTCAACCGGCCCATTATCAATCATTCCAATCAGGTCAACCAGCCCACTACCACTCATTCCAATCTGGACAACCAACCCAATACCATCCTCCACCCACTTACCAACAACCTCCTCAGCCCAACTTTGATGACAAATTCACTCAACTCCAACAACTGATTTTGACTCAGCAACAATCCATTTATAAGTTGGAAAGTCAAATGGGCCAACTAGCTGAAGCTGCAATGAGAAGAGAAGTGGGTCAACTTCCTAGTCAATCCATTGCCAATCCAAGGAATCAACCTCCGGATTTTCCACAGCAATTGGGCCTTTTACCTCAGCTTGGCCCGTTACCACAACCTAAAGGACCGCAATTTGAGAATGCTAAAGCCATTTCAGCCCTTAGAAGTGGGAAAAGTTTAGAAAACCCACATACAGATGGAGAGTTAGCCGAAGGTTCTACTGATGGGCCTCATGAAATTGAAAGTGAGAATGAGGCTGAACCCAACATGGGGAAGTTGGAGGAGGACCCGAAAGGAAAAATGAAGATAGATGAAGGCTCAAGTTCTTATCAACCTAAGGTGCCATTTCCAAATGCTTTGTTAGCTAAGCCCAATGCCAGGAAGAAACTGGCCCAGAATGAGGAGTTGTTGGATTTATTCAAACAAGTTCAAATTAATATTCCACTCCTCGATGCCATCAAGCATGTGCCAGCTTATGCTAAGTTTCTCAAGGAATTATGTACTCCACGAAGAGAATCTAGAATGGCACCCGAAAAGGTTCGGCTTTCAGAAGATGTAAATGCGATTGTGATGAATCATCTACTCAAGAAGTTGAAGGATCCTGGAGCACCTTTGATCTCATGTGACTTAGGTGGAGTTACATTTGATAGAGTTTTATTGGATTTAGGTGCTAGTGTGAACCTCATGCCAACAACCATTTATGAGAAATTTGATATTGGGGAATTAAAACCCACACCCATCATCTTGCAGTTGGTTGATAGGCCTGTGAAGACTCTACAGGGATTAATTGAGGATGTTATTGTGAAGGTTCATGATTGTTATTTTCCCGTGGATTTTCTTATTCTGGATATGGCATTACCTGAGGAACTCATTCACACCCCGATCATCCTAGGTCGTCCATTCTTAGCCACTGCCAAAACTAATATAAATTGTGAAACTGATATGATGGACATTTTATTTGGGGGTCAAAAGGTCAAGATTAATGTCTTCAAAGCATCTCAATATTCAGATCATGAAAAAGAATGCCATACTATTGATACCTTAGATAATCTAGTTGAAGAAAATGAGATGTTCATACATGACCTTTTGGAGGAAGCCAATATTTTAAAGGACTCTCCCGGCCCATTAACATCTTGGACCAAGGTTGAACCCTTACCAGCTTTACAATCTGAGCCTGCTTTGTCATCCTTAGAGGACCCTCCTAAGCTTGAACTCAAACCATTACCTGAGTCTCTCAAGTATATCTTTTTGGACTCGGACCAAACTCTCCCGGTCATCATTGCGGCAAATCTCACATCGCCGCAAGAAGCCCAATTAACCAAGGTCCTCAAAGACCACAAGGGTGCCATTGGATGGTCGGTGGCTGATTTAAAGGGAATTAGCCCGTCTATTTGCATGCATCACATCTATATGGAAGAGAATTCTAAGCCCAGTTGGGAGATGCAAAGGTGGCTTAATCCCAATATGAAAGAAGTGGTGAAGAAGGAAGTTGTGAAATAGCTGGACGCAGGTATCATTTACCCCATATCGGATAGCAAATGGGTCAGTCCAACCCAAGTGGTATCCAAGAAATCTGGATTAACGGTTATCAAGAATGATCATGGAGAAGAGGTACCCACTAGGCTCACTACGGGATGGAGAGTGTGCATTGATTACCGAAAGCTGAATCTCATGACTAAGAATGATCACTTCCCACTCCCATTCATGGATCGGATTCTGGAAAAGTTATCGGGCCAGAAGTACTTTTGCTTCTTAGATGGGTACTCCGGGTACAATCAAGTGGCTATTTACCCGGAAGATCAAGAAAAGACCACCTTTACGTGCCCTTATGGCACGTTTGCTTTTAGGAGAATGCCATTTGGATTATGCAACGCACTAGCCACATTTCAACGGTGCATGATGGCTATATTCTCCGATATAGTGGGAGAATTCTTCGAAGTTTTCATGGATGATTTCTCAATCTTCGGGGATTTTTTTGGAAATTACTTGAAAAATCTTAAATAGGTGCTAGCAAGATGCATAGATACCAATCTGATACTTAGCTGGGAAAAGAGCCATTTTATGGTTCGAGAGGGCATTGTTCTAGGCCACATTGTGTCTGAAAGGGAGATAGAGGTAGATAAAGCTAAGATCGACCTCATATCCAATCTTCCTCCTCCTACCTCGGTCAGACAGATCTGTTCATTCTTTGGCCATGCCGATTTCTATCGCAGGTTTATCTACAATTTCTCTCAAATTGCCCGGCCTCTAACTCTTCTCCTAGCTAAGGATGTTCCTTTTCAAATGGATGAATCTTGCATCAAGGCATTCAATTCTCTGAAGGAATCATTGACCAAAGCTCTGATTCTTCAATCTCCAGATTGATCTTTACCCTTCGAAATCATGTGCGATGCCTCTGATTATGCTATCGGTGCGGTTTTGGGACAAAGAATCAACAAGTGTCCCGTGGTGATCTATTATGCAAGTCGCACCCTTGCGGATGCTCAAATGAATTATATCACCACAGAAAAGGAATTATTAACTGTGGTTTTTGCCCTAGAAAAATTCAGATTTTATCTTTTAGGGGCAAAAGTCATAATCTATTCTGATCACTCAGCTCTGAAATACCTTTTGACCAAGAAGGATGCAAAGCCTAGACTTATTAGATGGATCTTACTCCTTCAAGAATTTGATTTGGAAATTCGGGATAAGAAGGGTTCTGAGAATGTGATAGTTGACCACCTATCCCGAATTCTGATTTTCGAGAGTGCACCAATAACTGATTCATTTCCTGATGAGCATCTGCTGGCCGTTTCTCACACTGTTGCACCTTGGTATGCTCATATTGTCAATTACAAGGTAACTAATCAGCTTCCGGAAGGATGGACTAAAAGTGAGAAGGACAAATTCTTTTCTTAGGAGAAGTATTATTTTTGGGAGGATCCTGAACTATTCAAATTCTGTTCTAATCAAATCATTAGGCAATGTGTTCCTGAAGAAGAACAACAGAGTGTTCTCAACTTTTGCCATAATCTGGCTTGTGGGGGCTATTTCTCGGGTAAGAAAACTGCAGCCAAGGTCCTGCAAAGTGGTTTTTATTGGCCCACACTTTTCAAAGATGCCCATGAGTTCAGCAAAACTTGCCTCCGATGTCAGGCTGTAGGAAATATGGCGAAAAGAGATATGATGCCACTCAACTCAATCTTGGTGGTTGACGTTTTTGATGTTTGGGGAATTGACTTTATAGGACATTTTCCACCCTCTTTTGGACATACATATATTCTGGTAGCGGTGGATTATGTCTCTAAGTGGATTGAAGCAATAGCCACCCGAACCAATGATCATAAAGTGGTCATTAAATTCGTTCAGAAGAATATCTTTTCTCGGTTCGGGTGGCCTAAAGCTATCATAAATGATGGGGGAACGCATTTCACGAATTACCAGTTTCGAGCTTTGCTTAAAAAATATGGGATTAATCACAAAATGGTCACCCCTTATCATCCCCAAACCAGTGGCCAAGTAGAAGTTTCCAATAGAGAGATTAAGAATATTCTGCAAAAGTCTGTTAGGCCCGATAGAAAAGATTAGTCTGAAAGATTGGATGGTGCCTTATGGGCCTATCGGACCGCTTACAAAACTCCTATTGGCATGTCTCCTTATCGCCTAGTTTTTGGAAAAGCGTGCCACCTTCCGGTGGAATTGGAACATAGGGCTTATTGGGCCATTAAACAAGTCAATCTGGACCTAGCCCAAGCTGGTTCCCACCGAACCTTACAATTGAGTGAGCTAGAAGAGTTGCGCAACAAGGCCTATAAAAATTCAAAGATTTATAAAGCCAAAACTAAAGCTTTCCATGATAAACATATTGTGAGAAAATTCTTTCTTCAAAATCAGAAAGTTTGGCTATTTAACTCTAGGCTCCGCCTATTTCCAAGAAAACTGAAATCTAGATGGGATGGACCATTCGTGGTCGTTAAAGCATTCGATCATGGAGCTGTTAAAATTTTGAATCCCAAGAGTGGGAACACTTTTACCGTTAATGGTCAACGGTTGAAACTATTTATTGAAAATCTTCAAAATGAGCCACCTGAATCTATAGAATTGAGTGATCCACATTAACTGAACTTCTGTCTGGTTGAAACTATTTTACTTCAGTTTTTGTATTTATTTTCCTTTTAGGTCCCTGAGCAACAGACGCCTTAGGTATGTTGCATCCTCTTCATCACAGGTTGTTTCTCTCCTTCACAATTCTCTTCTGGCTGACATGTTTTTCATATCTTTTATGCCATTGAAGACAATGTCAATCAAGTTGGGGGGTGGGACAATCAATTTGATATGCATTTATTGAAAATCTTTTGAAGAAAGCTGATACCTTTCACAGAAAAATGGTCAAAATTTTAAAATTTCTTTCAAAAACTTCTTTTCACATCCTATGAAAATTGCATGAAAATCATGTTTCATTAAGTAAATCTTAAACAAATCAGTTTTTTGGGAGTCACATTGGTTAAAGAGCCTTCAAAGTTTAAATATTCAATTTCACAAAAATCCACGGCAGGATAATTTTCAAACACACACAGCAACTTAGAATAAATGAAAGATCTTAAAAGTATAGAATTGCTAGAATTAACCTTAAGGATAAGACTACTTATTCTAATTTTTCTTTTGGGTTGAACGAAAGGAATGTGTTAGGATTCGTAATAGGGGCCTGTCCCACTCAGCACTCTAAAAGAAACGGTCATTTAAAATGGACAGCTGTAAACACTAAAGACAATAGAAGGCGTTAAAAGAGCTAAAGGAAGATAGGTGGCAAAAAGTACGCACTCTTAAAAGCAAAGGTACAATGAAATGAAAAAGCCACGCTGAAAAGTCCATCGTACCAGAAATATGACCAAGTCATGAAAAGTGCTGAGTCCGGACGGGAATTGAACAACGGTCCTCGCTGACTGATCGGGAAATCTTTTATTCTCTTCTCTTCCCTAGGTACTCTTATCTAAAGGGTAGTAAAGGCAAGAATATACCAGAAAGGTCGGAAACGAGTTCTAAGCGTGCCAATTTTCATGCACAATCACTTGTTGTGAATCAAAATATTGTAGGATATGAAAACTTTAGCTTAACTAATCGGTTACCACTTAAACTGTTTGTGATAGATAACTAAAAATGAAACATGATAATTCATTGTTGTCCTAATTTTTCCTCTATTTGCATTGCTAAGGGATTAGCAATGAGTAAGTTGGGGGGTGTGATAAAGTGTTAAATTGATCATTTAAGGGCAATCATACGTATCATACTCACGTTTTTATCTGTAAAATAGCATGAAATGATAGATAATTACGTACCAAATCCAACGGTACCAATTTCGTCAAATTCTGACTTAAAAACATCGTCATTTCATGTGATTAATGGAGTATAGCGCATTTGCGGTTTTTCGACAAAACCGAGATGAAATAAATAAATATAATGATTTTTTAATGATAATATGTTAATTTATATTTATTCTATGTGAACTGGACATGCCGATGATGCAGTGCAGTTGGTGGAGTTTCTGAAAATTTGGGGGAAGTCTAGTGTTCGAATCTCAATAAATTCGACTTCATTTTGACCAAAAGATTAAAGTATGGGTAAAAATGTCATTTGATGCCCTAATGTTGCCTTAATTCTTGCTCAAAGAATCCAAGAAAGACCAGCCACCTTCTTTTCCCCCACTTTCTTTATTTTAAAAATCCTTCTTTCTCTTTTCTTTAAAAGGATCCCCCCTTCCTCTCAGCCGCATTATTCTTTCTCTCTCTCTCTCTGTTTTCCCAGCCGCACTCTCCTTCTCCCTCTCCGTCTCCTAGCACCCTTCCTCCCTCCTCTATTCTCTCCTCCTCCGTCTCTCTCTATCTCCTTTCTCCCACACGATCTCTGTCTCCCACACGCCTCTCTCTCTCTCTTTCCCTCCGCACACCTTCTCTTTGTGTTTCTCTCTCTCTGTCTTTCCTCCTCCTCCCACACGTCCGGTGAAGCCTACCGCCGGCCCCCACTTGTCGCCAACATCCTGCCAGGCCTCTAGCGCGACTCCAGCGCGCCTGCAAGCTCCCACGCGCATGCCGGCAAGCACTCCAGCACGCCTGCAAGCTACCGACGGCATGCATGCGCGCCCCACGCATCAGCCACCAACTGCTTCGCGTTGCCTAACACTCCTCCAAGCGCCCCACCGCATGCACGCACGTCTCCGGCTGCAAGCTTCTACGTGCGGCACCTGCAAGCCTCTAGCCGGTCTACTGCGCCGCCCCCTTTGTTGATTGGTCCACTGCGCCGGCGCCCTCACAAAACGCCCACAGAGGTTGCCGTTGCTTTGCTCTCTCACTCTCCACTAGTACAATATTTGTTTATTTGATTAGGATTAGTTATTTAGTATTTGATGTTTAGTTATTTTGTTAAGCCGTAGATTTTGTAATTTGATTGATGATTTTTAAATGATTAATGATTTACACAGTTAAATAACGGTGTTTTTGTTATATTTTTTTAGTTGTGCTTTTCTCCATATGTGGTTGTGTTTAATTTCTAAAAAAAAAAAAGGGGATTCGTTTAGTTTACGTAATTACATTTTTAGGTAACGTTAGTTAATTGAGTTCTAGTTTAAATAAGTAATTAATTAATTAGTTCACTCAAATTCTCACCTGTTTTCAAAATTAAGAATCACAAGGTTTTCAAAATTAAAATCTTATTTCCCTGTAGATCGATTCGGACTCACCATTGCTATTGTTAGAATTAGTTTATATGAGCCGATTAAAATATGATTGTTAGCTTGAGTTTTTAACGACATAATCATTGGCTATCACCATGGAAGTTACTATTTCAGACACTTTCCTAGTCCATTTTATTCTCAACTCTTTGCCAAGTGAATATGAGGCATTTAAGATCTCCTACAGCACACATTAGGCTAAATGGTCAGTCAATGAATTGATGACCATGTGTGTCCAGGAGGAAGAGAGATTGAGAGGAGAGAGGAACAATGTTGCTTTGTTTATCTCTTATAAAGTGAAAAGTGGATCAGGAAAGAAGAAAGGTGTCTAGAAGAAGGGCAAGAAGAAGGACAAGTCAAAAGGCAAAAATGACAAGTGCTTCTTCTGCAAATTACCTGGACACGTTAAGAAAGATTGTCTGAAAATGAAGGCATGGTTTGAAAAGAAAGGTAATCTCTCATATTATGTTTGCTATGAGTCTAATTTAGTCAATGTTCCTAAAAGTACATGGTGAATTAACTCAGGTTCTACTGTGCATGTTGCCGCTTCTATGCAGGGATTCCTTTTCCAAAGGCCTCCGAATGAGGGTGAGCGGAGCATCTTTTCAGGAATTAAGACGCGCTTACAAGTCAAGGCCGTAGGAATTTATAAGATAGTTATGGAATCAGGATTTGTTCTAGATTTAGAAGACACTTTTTATGTACCATCTTTTAATAGAAATTTGGTTTCAGTATCAAGACTTGATTCAAAAGGTTTTCAAGTCAATCTTGGAAATTTTTCAGTTGAATTAATAAAGGATTCTATTGTTATTGGTACTGGTTCTATATCTGATGAGTTCATAGTATACCTACAGGAGGATAGTGTAGACGGGAGTGACATTGATGATCCAGTGACGTTTTCACATGCCATGAAGAGTGAAAAATCTGCCTATTGGTTTGAAGCCATGAAAGAAGAGCTTGACTCAATGGCTAAAAACCAAGTATGGGATCTCGTTAACTTGCCTAAAGGGTCTAAACTTGTTGGATGTAAATAGATATTCAAAACTAAGGTAGACGCTAAAGGCAAAGTTGAACGATATAAGGCCAGATTGGTGGCTAAGGGCAAAGGGAAGGCATTGACTATGATGAGACATTCTCTTCAGTTTCCAAGAAACTCTCATTCATAATAGTAATGGCTTTGATAGCTCATTTTGACCTGGAGTTACATCAGATGGATGTGAAAACGGCTTTTCTCAATGGGAACCTAGATAAAGAAGTGTATATGGAGCAACCTCAAGGATTTCGTGCTGAAGGGAAAGAACACTTGGTATGTAAATTAAGGAAATCTATTTACGGACTTAAGCAAGCCTCCTGCCAATGGTTCATAAAGTTTAATGAAATCATACTGTCCTTTAGGTTTAAGAAAAACATTATTGACGAATGTTTGTTCCTAAAGATCAGTGTGAGTAGTTTCATTGTTTTGCTTTTGTATGTGGATGACATCTTGCTTGCCAGCAGTGATTTTGGTTTATTGCACGAAACTAAAGCTTTCCTTCATAAGAACTTTGAGATGAAAGATATGGGTGATGTCCACTATGTTTTGGGCATTGAAATCACTAGAGACAGACCCTCAGGCACTCTTGGTCTCTCTCAGAAGGTTTACATCTCAAAGGTCTTTGAAAGGTTCAACATGCAGTCCTGCGCACCCGATAAAATACACATTGTAAAAGGTGATAAATTCAGTGAATTACAGTGTCCCAAGAACGACTTGGAAAGGAAGCAGATGAAGCCCATCCTATATGCTTCAGCCGTTGGGAGCTTGATGTACTTTCAGACTTGTACACGTCTAGATATAGCTTTTGCCGTAGGTATGCTCAGCAGGTACCAGAGCAACCCAGACATGGATCATTGGAAAGTTGCCAAGAAAGTCATGCGGTATCTTAAGGACACATTAGATTTCATGCTCACTTACAGAAGGTCAAATCAGTTAGAGGTCATTGCCTATTCTGATGCTGATTTTGGCGACTGTCTTGATTCGAGGAAGTCCACTACAAGATACATCTTTCTCCTAGCAGGAGGAGCTATCACTTGGTGCAGTGAGAAGCAGAGTATTACAGTGGCTTCCACGATGGCAGCTGAGTTCATTACTTGTTTTGAGGCTAGTGCACAGGCCATCCAGTTGCGGAATCTACTCACAGGTCTATCATTTATTGATTTCGTCTCCAGACCTATCAGGATATATTGTGATAATTCTGCTGCGGTCTTCTTCTCTAAGAACAATAAGGCGTCCAAAGATGATAGAACTTTAGACATTAAATATTTTTCTCTTAGAGACAGAGTGAAGAATCAAGAAGTGTTTATAGAACATATCGAAACGGATCTTATAGTTGCTGACCCACTCACGAAAGGACTACCTGCTAATACTTTTTGTAGTCATGTGATTCGGATGGGTCTTGTCAGTTCTTTCGATATGTTGTGATTCTTCTATTACTTTCTGCATTTTCTATTTATTTTGTATATATGTTGGTTATGGATTATGGCTGATAGATTGTATATTTAAGTGGTGACCAATGGATAAATATTATGTTTGAGTTTATCTACAGTTCAATATTTGGTATTCAATTATAGTAAGTTAGTGGCATTGTGGTACATGGAAGGAGATGTGTAATTGAATACATTTGCCGCCATGACTCATGTCATTTGATTTACTGTTCTTAAATCTTTAAGATTCCGTTAATTGGAATGGTGTGTAGTTTTTTATTTTATCGTGCGCGCACATACCGTGGTTCTCTCTTCAGGTATATGCCCATGATGTCAAATCTTTAAGAGTCCTTTTGAAATTATATATATTTATACTATAAATATGTTTTCAAAGAAAGATTTGATGTGTTTAAGACAAGTTGGACCAAGTGGGAGAATGTTGAGTTTTTACCCAATTAGTGGTCCACTTGTATTTACTGAGCTACACACTTGCACACCATTAGACATCCAATTAATGGAATATGTTATTGAGCTTAACCCATTAGATACCTATTTAGGATCCTATAATAAGTAGGATCCTGTTAGTAGTTAGAGCTGGACTGGTCCCTCCTCTCTATAAAAGAAGCCTGTGACTCCCCATTAGGTCATACGCATCAAGAGAAATAGAGAGAGGAAACCAGTGGAGACAGTATCAGGATTACACTGTCTCCTCGTCCGGAGTTCGTACTTTCTTGTTTGAGACTCGCTGCGCGTGAAGATTGACTCCGATATCGTCTTCCTCTGCGTTAAGGATGGCTTCCGCTCCAAATATTCTTAAAATCCCTAATACACGGCATTGAATTTATCAAACAAGGAGACATACTATATGTTGCTATTGGTAGATCAAAGTTAACAAGGCTCATCACAAACAGCACCAAGAACACACCGCCGACAGCCAAATCAAAGAGCACGGAGATCGGAAGATCTGGAAAGACAGAGAACAACCGAGAGAGAGAGAGAGAGAGAGAGAGAGAGAGAGAGAGAGATGCGGAGTTGCTACCTGGAGGTGCTTCGCCCGGACGTAGGGGCTGTCGCCGGCGGGGACCTTGTGGATGACATGGAACAGGTCCTTCTTCTTCCCCGCCGCCGCCGCCATCTTCCAACTCTCTTTAGAGAGCAAGCGGAGCAACGAAGCTCTGGGAGGTTCCTCTGTGTGCTTCTTCTCGGCCTTGGGGAAGGGAGGAGGGGGGGGAGATGCGGAGCTTTATTTATTTGTTGCAGGGAGTTGAGAAAGAATCGGGACGGAAAAGCGTCCAGATACGAACTCTGTGTTTTGGGGCAACGTAACAAACCAGATAAGAAAAACTGAAACGGGTCAACAAATCTAGAGAAGATGTGTTTTTTTTTTTTAATGTTATCGCTGATCTTGAGAGAATGGTAGAAAGAGGGAGGCCTGCGAATACGTGGGGGCTAGATGAACATGGCTTGGTTCCTGTACGTGGTGCATTCTGAGATGGATGTGGCCGGGAGGATCGTGGATCATGGGGACCGTCACCTTACAAGGGTGGGAAGTGGGAACTGCGAGCTAGCAGAATTTAACACGATCCGTCGCTTCCACTCCACTGGACAGTAGATTCTTTTTAGAGATTTTTCACCTAAAGTTTCATGTTAGAATGTTCGCCGACTAGACTAGTTGGGGGTGACTTCAATCTTTCATGGTCCGGTACTAGTCGGATTGACTGTGCCAACTCGTACAAGTCACATGGTCATATCGTACAGATTCGGTCAAATCGCATCGACTCGGATTCGTCCTGATACAGTACAAGTCGTCCGAGTCGGTACGAGTCAAGCCAATACAGCAAATCCTGAAATGAAGTCGTTTCAACTTGAATTTTACACTTGTTAAGAATATGATAAAAAGATGAGTGATACTTGTTGCATCACATGGGGGTGCAACACAAAATATGATATCTTTTTATAAAGAAATTATGTAGTCTGTTTTTTTATCAAACAACTCAAAAAATTAAAACATCAAAAATCAAGTCCAATGAATAGTGAGATTTTTTTTTGAGTCATCTGATCAGAGATTAAATTGTACAAATACATCAGATATGATAGAATCGAGCTTAGAAAAAAGAAAAAAAAAACCGTCAAAAGTCTTTCTCTAAAAAGATTTGACATAAATTTGTCTCAACTGGTCAATGGATGTAAATTTTAAAATATTACACTTTCCTACGTATTTCCTTACGTCAAACATATTATTTCAATGATGGGACATATGAGATAATATGAAAACATATATGATATTTTTAAAAATTTTGGTATGAGAATAACTAATACAAAAATACGTACATATCAAATCTGTCTCTTAATCTGTCTTGACTTGCCTTGAATCCCTTGATGTACTTTGCCTCTACTCAATAACACTAACCCAAAGCCAGTTGCGATGGGAGTTATAGATCGAATATTTTTTTGACTAAATCTGCACTTACGTCTCCGGCCAACAATCTTGTACACGTGAAACCTTACCTTCCAAGTTTACGAGTTCACATGATCTCTTCCTGAATTGCTAACTACACTCCCTGCAGGCACAACCACGAACAACGGATTCAATCATTCAAATTGTAGAAGATCACGATTCTATCTAAGGCAACATTTGAAGAGTACACGGGACTGTCCCAGCTGCATAAGTCAAGATGACAACCTTCAAAACTCCTCCATAAATCAGAGATAATGGCCAAGTCAGATTTTTGTGTTTTTTCTGAACATGTCCAGTTGGCCAAGTATGTGTAAGGACTCTCAAATAAATATATATATATTTTGTAAAACTCAAGATTCTCCTAATTTTGAGGATAAGTAATTCTTGGGGCAGCGAGCTGAGTTCAATTGCAATGAGCAATTCTATTAGTCCACATGGAGAGATATCAGTTGAACTAGCAGCTTTTTTCACAGGTGAAATATGACAAATATTAAATGTGGGTTCAGAGTTCTATGAACGACAAAATACACGTGAATATGACAAATATTTCTTAGACGTGACAAATAGTCTTTGTAGTCTATTAAATATTTGTCATGCTTAAAAAGTATTTGTCATTTATACGCATATGTATATAATTTTTTAGCATAACAAATATTTTAAAAATATTTGTCATATTCGCGAAAGATTTGTCGTGTTCGAAAAATATTTGTCATCCCTCCACATGTGTGTACAGAGTTATAGACATGACAAATATTTTTCAGATGTGACAAATACTTTGTAGATATAACAAATAATATTTATCACGTGCAAAAATTTCTTTCATTTTTATTTATTTTTTATCTTATTGACCTTACTTGTTCTGTCTTCACGTTCGCATGCATTTGTCATGCTCAAACTGTACGTACGTTTAATACTTGTCAGGTCCACTTATAAAAAAAATTGTCACACTCGTGTGATGCCTGCCTATGTGAGGCAATAGGATTCTCCATCGCAATTTACTCGGCGGGCACTATTCTTTTGAGGATAGATCCGTGCAACAATATTTCTATCTATATAAAGGTGCATTTGCACACCCAACAGTCTCTGAACTCACCTCCCACTTTGACGAGGCCATCCTATTCCATTCGGCCCACGGGCTGATGGTGGCCAAGTCAGATTTAAACCTCAGCATTCCAGAAAGGACAGAGGAAATTAACAAGACTCCCCCAATTTTGATACCCCACCATTCCATTTGTGGGGCCTGAGCAAAAGTTCTTGTCTTAACCAGCTGCCCGGGAGAGGTGGGTTCCATTTGTCGATTAGCTCTTTAGAACTAGAAGCTTAGTAGTAGGACATGGGCAGATAAAATCTTTGACTTTTTAAGTGCATCCATGGAAGGATGACCGACTCGATTTCAACCCATGGCATATGTCACCACCTACTCTGCTTGAAATTGTCAACCCATGGCGTGTCGCAAGGAATTGTTTGCCGGACCAAAACAGGAAATCAAATAAGGGGTCCTTTCTAGGTCACATTGGAGTTTTTGGATTGAGATTATCTATTTTGCTTTCTTTACATTAATACAGAATTTATTAAAATAAAAAAAGAGCTTTACCTTCTACAATCATCCTCTCCGGTCATAATAGATATGCCAGTAAGATGAAGTGAAATATAAATAATGTAAGAGAATCTTAATCTGGAGCTCTTCGCCAATAGACGGATTGAGAATAGGGCTGTAAATAATTACTCAATTATTCAGTTTTCAATCCGTTTCTTAACATATCAAGCTCAGATTCGAAGGCCTACTTGACCATCTAAGATGATCACGCTTTGAAATAAATAAAAAATAAATAAAAAAAATCTGATAATATATCAAATCAAATGTAGATACAAAAGCATTGTTTTCATCTCCACTTTTCAAAAAATTCTAATAATATTTTGATTTCAGTATTATTTATGCCAACCATGAGCTTGCTTTTGCACCTGAGGTCGAGCCCATGGCTACAAGGCAAGGATGTGTCTTGAGCCTAGTTGTATTTGGCTCTTGAGTAATACTTGCTGCATCATTAGGAGTGTAATCCGACTGAGATTATACAAGATTGGATGGTAGCATGGAAGATAGTTTTTATTTTTAAATTATCAAATTAAGGACCACCCTAATCCAGGGTATGTATTTATGGTTCATGAACATAAAAAAGGAGAATGCACTCTGCGTAATTAGAACAATTGGATGGTTGCACATGCATCGTACAACAGTTGATATTTGCTGTTTAGGTTAGAAGAGAACAACGCCTGCCGGTGCAACTACCATCAATTGGTAGATCCGATGGTGTGCGTTTTTAAAGCCTGTTACATCCATGTGAGATGGT
This sequence comes from Zantedeschia hybrid cultivar, assembly GCA_030544215.1. Taxonomy (NCBI): domain Eukaryota; kingdom Viridiplantae; phylum Streptophyta; class Magnoliopsida; order Alismatales; family Araceae; genus Zantedeschia; species Zantedeschia hybrid cultivar. The sequence continues at coordinate 2,621,760 of JARZZO010000015.1, forward strand.
GCAACGACCATATACCACAACAAACCATAAGGCCAATGGACTTATTAGCTGAGCACACTGGGAAAACCCAAAAGCCTTGTTCCGTTTTAAAGTTTTCTTGTTTAATAAATATTTGTGTTTTTATCTGTTTCCAATTAAAAGATAAAATTAGGACGCAAACAGAAAATATCAATTTTCCTCTTTTTTTTAAATAATTTTAACATTTTTATTGACAAGTAAAACCATTAGTATCCTTTCTGTCTCTGAACCCTTGACGACCCTAATTAAAGACTTCCATGGAGCCTTCGATGGAGCCCTAAGCAATAACAACGAGGCAGCACTTAGGGCAATGCAACAGTAGATTGAAAGGATATTTAATTACAGCAACATGTGAAAGATACATGTCAACAATTTGATTGAACTTAGTGCATGCCCCTATCAAAAAATGCAGGATAAACAAAACAGTGGACCGGCGTATGGCATGCTCGACAAATGCATCATTGCTTCCAGGCTTAAAGGATGCTGAGTAGGTTTCAAGAATCCAAAATCTCCCATATGAACTGGGAGGAAAGTAAGCCGCACTATCCAATTGAATAAATGTGGAGAAGAACATCCCTCCACACAGGTTATTTTATCATTTATCAATTCTGTGACAAAAACGAATGTTCTCCACACAGGTTATTTATCATTTATCAATTCTCTATCTGACAAAATATGAATGAAATAAAAAATTTAATACAAATGAGAAATATCAGACAGATCACTGATTTAATTCCGGAGGAGACCATGGATAAAAATCATCTAATTATCCTGTTTTTTTATAGAATATTTCTTTCTGAATATTCTTGATGCCAAATGAAATTTTAACATCTATCACCAAATAACCTTGCTCTCACTCATTCTAACGGTCAATCAAAAGTGCAGCTCTATAAAGATGTGCTATAGAATATGAAAGGTTTTATCTCGTCTCCACCATGTTATTGGAAAACACAGCTGGTGTGTGCGTTCTAATCAACGAAAAGTACGCCTAAGACTCCCCACGGAATTAGCATAAAGGTCTTCGCGTAAGGCCTGGAACACCCTAACATTACAAATCTGAAACCTTCAAATAAAACGCCAAAACTTACGAGTTCACACATGGAAGAAAAGTCTTCGCACAAAATGCGTGCTATGTCAGCGGTTCATTCCCCATACATGGTTTGGACTTGGGAACGAAGCACCTCTCAACTCTGCAAGAATATTCGGCTTTTCAGCTGTTCAACGGCATCATTTAGGGTGCATGTCGCACGGTGTAAAGTCCAATACATGTACAAGTTTTCTACAAAAGTTAATTTGGTGATTACCAAACTACCCACATTGAATGTCTTCAGATCTGGATTTTGGCATCCATACTACGATCAATTCTTCTGAAAAACGGACCCCTGTACGTGATACTGAGCCACACAAACCTCTGGAACACTGGCAGTAGAAACATATGTATATTGGGAAAAATGGAACACTAGATACATGGGAAGGGAGTTCAATAACAAAGGGATGAAGAGAAGGAACAGAGAAGGATTACAGTAACCTCTCACTCACTCTCTCGTTCTCTCTCTCTCTTTCTCTTTCTCTCAAACGCTCAGCAAACAGAGTGAAACAACCTGAACTTAAGGCTCACATAAGATTTAATTATAGAAGCAACATGACTGAACATCGCATTTCATTGACTCTAGAAACAAATAGAACCAGTTTCTCTCATAAAGATGCTCAAAGGTAAGACCTCGGACAATTCCTTCTCTTCCCTACTAAAGCAACCAAGCAGCACCAAATGAACTCCCAGCCACACGCATGCACTCCTTAGGCCTGGTTTCCCCTGCCTCTGCTGCTCATCCTTCCCCTGCTTCGGCCATAACCCCTACCACCACCACCCCTGCCTCTTTCATATCCACCACCTGTAACATTCCAGATGAATAGACCATAAAATATCAAAATCTTTTTCATGCAATCGCAAATGATGTAATAAAATAAAACATATCAATGTGTGTAAAATGATAAAAGGGTTTGACTTCTATAACAGGCAGGGTGTTTGTATACATAGAACCTGTAGTTATTGTCAATCCTACACATGATTGAAATGGGATTGAAACCATCTTAAGAAAACATGAGAGAAAAAAACACCAATCCTCATTCACGTCACTGCACGCAAACAGATTATCATCAGGGAAATCATATATGCCAGCGTTGTGGAAGAGAGCACATTTCATTGACTCGGTACTGTATTGTAACATAGAGGTACCTAATTAACTATTGCAACGAAGAATCAACGTAAGTAAAACTTAGATCCTGCCGACCATGTTAAGAACCTTAAGGTAACTGTGGTTTCCTTGCCCCTGCATAGGTAACTACATGGTAAAAAACTACATTGGCGGAGATTACTATGGCAGGTTAACACTGAATCTCTAACATAAACCTCAAGGTCTAAGAGGCACAGTGAACAATTCAATTTAATGGTAGATAGACACCTAGAGATCTATCGATCTGTATGTAGTAGCCGATCCACATATGGTAGTTTGTGATGCAGGACATCGGTGCACAGTGATGAACATAATCTTACCGCGATAGTTGTTCCAGCCTCTGCCCCGCCCACCACCTCGCCCCCCATTATAGTCCCATCCACCATTCTCTGCATAAAATAGGCCATCAATCAGCAATCAAAAGAAATTATACTAGAGACTAGCAGAATAGAACCAAGATCCTTGTCCAAACTGCCAAAATGAGAAATTGGAGCCTTGTCAGATGTAAACAAACAGGTTAGTTACATTGCTTTCCAGGTACTCAAAACCAAACCAAAGTTTCTTGTCCAATATGACACATTCAACCTGTAACATCTTGGGTTTTTCAGAATTTGAATCAAAGTAAATGCCAAAAGTGCCCAGAAAATAAACCTATGTAGCCACATTTATATTCAACAATGACAGAGAGCCACATGACCAGAAAAACTATTTACAGAAATTAAATGTTCTGCAATACCTTGATTGTTGTTGTAACTGGCATATCTTCCACCATATCCTCCACCGTATCCCCCACCATATCCCCCACCGTATCCACCGCCATATCCCCCACTGTATCCACCACCATATCCGCCTCTGGCCCAACTCCGTCCTCTCCCTCGGCCACGCCCACGCCCACGGCCATATGAATCTACAAATTATGCAAAGTCATTACGTTACATAAAAAACGAACCTAAATGCTGAAGCTCTACATAAGAAACAAGCACCACCTTCTGCCACTGTTCCTGGTGCTTCATTGGTTTGATGCTGCTGTTGCTGCTGCTGCCATTGCTGTTTCTGCTGATACTGACGTTGCGGCCTGGGCTGCTCCACATATGCTGGTGCTTGATACCTGATAACCCAGGAATGTGATAATACATGAACAAATCATAACCATTAACTACTCCAAAAATGGAGATCGGTAATTTTGCCCTTTCCAACTCTAGAAGAGTCCATTCAAGAAATACAGAACTTGTGATACAAATTATTTACCCAGGAGAATTCTTGTTTAGCTCTTTCGTAGACAAAGTGATTGAGATCACTGACACATGACGAGTCAACTCAAGACTGCAAAACATGCTTACAGCATTAGATTGCTAAGAGTACTGTCTTTAGACATATTTCAAATTTGAGAAAGCAACAGGAGACTCACGGCACAAGGCCCTCTTCAATTGGTTCCCACACATCAGTGATGCTGGCTGAACTGATTGTGGTATCTTGATGCAACCCAGGGATCCTCTTCTGTTTTCAGAAGCAAATGACTTCACAAATCTCAAGAATGCACGTGAAGAAAGTAAAAAGCAAATGACCATATACAGAATCAGAACCAACCTTTATAACCTCTGCAATGGCAACAGTTTTGCTGATTGCTTGTCCCATTGCCTTCAACACAATTTCTCTCATTCGTTTTTCCTGAATAAGTAATGCAACAGTCCATAGTTAGAACATGAAATGGTTCAGAATGATGAAACCTGACAATCAAATACCAAGTGAAGAAGAACTATTACAGGTGAACAGAACACTTTGTTAAAATAAGAAACATGCCATCAAAATTCTCGAGGGAAGTGAATAAAAAGCTAATAAAAATTAAGGAATGAAAAACTTCGCAACTGGAATTAGAGTGATTAAACTCATAATAGCAAACTGATTCACACAGTAGGCCACAAGCTTCTTGATGCTCATTGTAGATTATGTTACACAGAAGGGCCACAAGCTTCTTGCCCCTATTTTTCAATACTCTCATCTATAAACTGGGTGTATTGTGTTCATAGTCATTTATTTGTGGAACGCTGAACAGACAACACATGAAAAACATTTAGAAATAACTGAAACATACACAATAATTTTTCCACAAGAACAAATTAGTATGCCAAATCAATTTTCTAGCATACTGACAACCAAGGTTCGCCATATCGCTGATCCGTATCGGATCATATCTTCCTAGGTACGGTATGATACCGATCCGACTCGGGTCGACTCGCATGCGCCCAGCCAATGAGTTTGTTAAAATCAATGAGTTGTTTGTTAAAAGTAATGAGTTTAAGTCACATTTTATAGCAATGTACTCTATTAATTGATATAAAAAGTATAATTTTACTTATCAAATAAAAAAAACTCGACTTAAAACATTCCATTAAGCATGTATGAGTTGGCACGATCCGGTCCGACTAGGTGCGTATCAGCGGATCGAGTTGGCCCAGATACGAGTCGACTCGTACGAGTCAGCCCGATCCGGTACGATACGGCGAACCTTGCTGACAACCTAAGTGTACATATCATTGATAACCTACCATGAAAAAAGAACTACATCAAAACCAAAATCACGAAAAAAGGGGAATAAAATAGAAAGTAATAGCTGGATCAGTGCTGAAACATGGCATAAGGGGGAAACTCTTGTAAACAGCACCCATTATATTCAATGTATGTGTAAGGAAAGAAAATGTAATGAAAAGCCAAATTCCAAAATCCTCCCTCAAGCTTCAACAAAATGACCATGCCTTGAAACACACCACGCAGGCAAGGAGGCTAACCATGTTCACTAAAAAAGAAAAGGTTGCAAAAACAAAGCTACAGTGATCCTGTTGACTGGACTAAGCAGTACAGTTTTTTCCAAATAATTGTGGAATTCAACTGATGGAGAAGATAACACCATTAGTCGCATAAAGATTTGTCATAGATTATAAAAGAAGGATCGTCTAGCATGTACGACCAATAAACATATGCAAGTTCAAAACTCAAATGCCATCTAGACTATTTGACATCGGAGAGCTAAATTTAAAACTACATAATTAAGCCAAGAGTCTCTTTTCATTACAAAATGCAGGCTGATAAGAAGGCATGAACAGATTTCTTGGAGCATAATGAACTTCAAAAGTACTCTGTCAAGAAGGATGATTTCTTTTAGAAAACAAAAATGCATCAGACCTGTAGCATACATCCATGAATCAAAAGTCATCAAATAACATTAATTTATACAACCAATGGAGAGCTCATTTGACACACTTGTAAAAATAAACAATCGATTGATGTAATGAAAAATTTATTGATACTGTTGATAGATTGATGATTGATCAGAATTGGCATATACTGGTTTTAGAACATTGACTTGTGCATCATTGGCTTTTACTAACGGTTATTGAAGTTATATAACTAATATGTAGCCAGTGAACATTATTCTAGAACATAGTTTTTCATAGCTACACAACTAAACTAACCATGGTACTAAAAACTGGCTGAACAGGACCAGAACCAGCCAGAACTGGCCAGGTCCAAATGGCCTCAACTGGACAGAACCAACATAAAATTATTGGTCCTGATTCCCAGGTGGCTAAAATTCCAAGTATGCTCTTAATAATATAACAGAATCCATGCAACCATGGTCTTCACCTTCACAATACAATCCCTCTAGGCAATGTTCATATGTTCAGGAATTTGACCAAGTTGATGAACTTTAGTAGCAGTAGATATGTCATGCCACTTGATTATGTTAGAAGTTTGAGCAAACCTAGACATGCAAGGTAAAGTACAGGAGAACACTACCAATAGGATCTAAGGTCCAAGAGGACATGTCAACAGAGCTCAGCAGAAAATGTGGTGCTCTTATTCCTCAATACACTAGTAAACAGCATACCAACATATGCAGAAAACATTGCCAAAGGATGAGATGGGATGGAACATTGGAACAAAGGTTGAACTATCCTCAACAATGACATAATGCAGGAATTCTATCATCAGGATAATAAAAAATTACAAGACAGCGTAAGGTCAATGATCCAATGGCATTTAGCTCAATTATATGTACTTATTTTGAGAAGTGTCGTAGACAAGTTCAATGTTTTAGTTTTAACTAGATGACAAATGCTTCGACATTAAAAGAGAGACAGCAGATAAATGATGCTATCAGATTTCCCTTACTCCAAGATAAACTTCTGTACAAAGCTTATCAGAAGCATAAACAGGCAACAATGAATGCAATATATACATATATATATATATACATATATATAGCCTGTCCATCCGCTACATGCGGGACTGTTCCTGCATGGGGCGGAAAGACGAACTGGGGGCACCCAAGTGCCCCAGTTCGTCCTTCCACCCCACAGGAAACAACACACGCCCACCCGTGAATTTGGCAACTTTGGTGTGACCCATGAATTTGAGTGCTGAAGGCGCTGCAACAGTTTTTTTTTTTTGACAGTCATCAGATCTGATCCGATGGTAAAAAGAGAGATAGTCCAGATCGTACCAACTGTCTGGACTGTATTTCAGCACTGCATACATAAATATGAGCAATGCTCCTGTACAGTCAGGGCACTTGGTGCGGCCTGGCTGTACAGTGTTCCCCACCGTAGGGTAAAGAAGATGAAACGTAATTAAAAAAATGCATGTTGCAGCACCTTCGGCGTCCACAATTCACACAGGGAGGGGGGGTTGCGCTGATTGGTGCCGTAGGGTCCCTCCGAATTTCTGATCATTCCCCTCCACCATAACAGTCTACAGACTACTGGTGGAATCTCTATCATACATTACCTAATACTGTTGGTTGGTTTTCCACTATGGAAATTCCTCTCACTTCAGATACTCAGCCATTAAAAACACACTGAATTAATAATTTAAATGAAGGATTCACCGATCACAGAAAAATATGACATCCAATAATCTTTTGGGCACAATAGTTTCCCAGTGATTATACTCCTAACCACCAATACAAGCTACTCATGTGAAGATTTGGTTCTTCCCCTTCTCCACATCTACCTGTTCTTTGGAAATGTGGATGGTACCATTTTTTTATTGAAATGGGATAGCACCTGTGGGAAATCTTGACAGAGGTTGCGGGCAGGGCAGCTCCTAGACCAGACACCTAAGTATATTGACAAGAGCTGCAGAGGCTAAGGGCAGTTCCCAGGCTAGACACCCCAAGTATATTGAACAACCGCCTAGCATGTGAGGGGTACAACATGTTGAGAAACCACACCGGAGAAAGACAAGGACTCGAACCCATGACCTACAGGAGTTTAACCATCCACCTAAATTGGAGAATGTACAAGGGCGGATAACAAAAACCCTCGAGCTTCTCCATATCTCTTTGTTGCTATCGTAATCTTATCACGTAATTCAATTATCCAAGTATCATGATCACTCAACCTCCCATGCTCCAAAAAACGGTCAGTAATAAATCCAGGTCATCAAATACTATGATTTAAGTTAACGTCTGAGCAATAGTATACAATAGATCTACGACCACTCAGTCACATAAAGAGGGTGCAGTGCACTAAAAAGAGACATAAATGAAGGATACAAGATAATAGAGAGGAAAGTCATGTAAAGACCAAATAGAATATCAACATAATGACATGACATATTTGAGCTGCACCATATCACATCACTTGAACATTCAAGAAATAATACATAGATAGATGAACCACACCCTGATCCTTGCATTACCATGAAACAACTAAATGCATAGGCTTCAGGAAATCTAAAGCATATCAACAGATTGCAAATCTGTAAACTGCACCTACTGCATTTTAACCCACCATCAATAAGACACCCATATAATGACAAGCTTTTCTGCAAAATCTGTGCATATAATAGATTTTAGATTGTACCAAATGGACCCTAAATCAATTCATAAGATATCAACAGAAGCAAACGACCCACACAAACAATCACCTGTGCAAAATCAGTGCAATAAATTACAGTAACAATAAACTCCCTGCCCCAAAACCCATTAAACCGTCAAATGGAGAAGAACTGGCCAGCACACAGACACATAGGTTGTCCACCAGAAGCATACTAAAAATAACACCAATGTTACCACGCATCCCACAAAAATGGCAAAAGAGTAGCCATAAATCGAAGAACCGGCAACTTTTAGGGAAGGATTTCCACAATCAACAGACAAAGCCAATGGCACAAGGAAGCACAACGGTACGCGAGACGAAGAACACACAACGGATCCAAACAACACAACAGATAAAAACCCACAGGCTAACAAATCAGAACACGAAAACAGAATCAGATCCAAACGCCGCCTAAACAAGAAGGAACCGCCATCCGCTAACAAACAGCGCGGGATTCGGCGGCGATTGAGGGGTGTGTGGGGGAAGCGGCGGACCTGAAGCAGGCTGGTGGCGTAGCTGATGTAGTTCCGGATCATCCCCTGCGCCGTGATCCGGATCTCGTTCTCGTTTATGGCCGACTCCGGCCGCGGCTTCTCCACCCTCTGGTACCTGTCCATGGCGGATGGCTGGTGGCAGATGGCTTCTTCTTCCTCCTCCGCCTATGCTTCCGCCGCCGGCGATGGGAGAGGAGGGACCAGAGAGGAGATTGGGGAGGTGTTGCTGTGGTTGCGGAGGGAGAGAAGGGGGTGGCGCGGAGGTGGGGAAGAATGGGGTGGGGGAGGGGGAGGCTAAAACCCTAGCGCGAGAGAGGTGTAAAACGTGGAGAGCCTTCGTGCGGAGGGCTAAAACCTCCGCGCCGCTTTTAACGCGGATTTCTCCTCCTCTCATGCGGAATGAGCAGATTAGGGCACACAATTTTTGCCTTTTTTTTATTTTTTTTTCTTGGTATATTATATTTTGCTATTATATAAGTTGGGATCTTTGTAGTATTATATACGTTAGGAGTTTTTTTAAGGTGTCACATCAATATCTAAAAGCATAAAAATAGTGATAAAATAAAAATGAGGCGTTACTAAGGGAAGATGAGTTGGTTAAGAATCTAAGATGACGACAAATGTCTGAAAAAGGGGGAGGGTGTGATTTGAGGGGTGAATGGGGGTGTAGGCTGGTTTTATAAATATGTTTTACTTGTTAAATCTGTTAGTTTTTGTTTGAAGATTTGATCTCTTTTGGTTTAGTTATTGTTGAGGGAAGGAATTTTTTATTCTCTTGAACAAAATATTGTTCACTTTGGTCAATGGGTTTTATAATTTTATCTTTTTAATTCTCTCCAACCAAATATTATCACCACTTTGGCCCATGGGCCCCCTAGTTTTTTTTTTTTTTTTTGAAAAAGGGATCTTTGTTGAGGAGAAGATGGAAAACTTTCTTTATAAACATTAAATTATTTTCTCAATAACCGATGTTGGGTTAAAGTCCCATCAATCTATTTCTTTACGGTTATTAATGTTTTTCTAATTATTAAAATAGTATTTGAAGCTGGTATAAGAAGTTTTGCATTGTTTTATGGTAATATTTTTATTGAGATTGTGAGTTGAAAAGATAAGAACTTGCAGTGGAGGTAAAACCGGGCGGGAGAAGTATGTGTACCAATATATTTTTCTTAGTACAATAAGATACATGTAGAGAAAAAAATTAAAAGAAAAAGGTGTGAGAAATAGCGTCTATCGGATCTTTGTTAATTAGTGTGTGTATTTTGGGTGGAGGATAATAATTTTTAAGGTGGAGAGAATATGAGTGGTGTAATTTTAAATGACCACCAAAAATGGAGGATGTCAATATCTGAAGATATCTCTTATGTCTAATCCAGCAAAAGTTGGGATGAGATTAACCCCACCCTTGTGCTGTGAGGATGGATGTCTATGTTTCTTTTTTGAGTTTGCCAATAATAGTTTTGTCCTTCTCTATGTGACAAAAAAAAAAAAGTTGTCATGCTCCTATTTTGTGAGTTTTAGAGCCACTTAAAATATTGTGTTTAGTTTAAGTTTTATGGTACATATGTTTGGTAATTGACATGGTTCACTATCAAGTTTCACTAGCAGCATGTGAATTACTTTGTGGAAAGCTATACTCCAATCATAAAACAACATCATTGCGGTATTTACTTGATTAATATTTTGCTATAATTCTTTTCTGGTGAATGGAACTGAAGTAGAATAGTTGATAAGAATATGAAATTTGCATATCCTTCTTATGCCATCTACTAGCATGACCCTTTCTTTTGTAAAGAAATCCTTATTTCTTTATTGTTGAACATCTCCAATTTAGAGCCTACATGAGCAACCATAAATCTGTAATATTGATACCATTGACTGGATTCATTAGTTGCACCTTGAAGTAGTCCTATTAATATAATAATATTACCCGTTCCAATTACTAATTAAAATTTCTCATCCTTTGATCTCGAGAACCATGTAGCTATAGGATTTAGCTTGACAGAAGAGTTCAAAAGATCATATCAAGTTTTTTTTTTTTTTGAATCAAATAAGATACCATTAAGCACCAGTTGGAAATACAGGGGCGGGAACAGGGGAGCCTGGAACAGAGCATAGGAGCCTGTCCGCAGCGAGGGGCTCCGAGATACACTTGGGGAAAGGGGGACCAATCCAGTTAGTGCAATCGTTGGAGCTGATGGCCAGCTTACTCAACGAGTGAGCAACATGATTACCAGATCGGGGAACAAACGACAATGATAAATTGGGGTGCTGGGTTAGCAACTGTTGGCAGTCCAAAATGATGGACAAGCACACCCAGTGGGGGGGGCAAGAGCCCTGAATAGCATGGATAATAACCAGTGCATCTCCTTCAACTACAACAGGGAGGTCGTAGGTTGCTGCCGCACACAGCCCGTGCCAGACAGCCAAAGCTTCGCTAAGAAGAGAATTGGAACCTCTACAGACATGAGTGGAGCAGCTGATAGGATAACCCATCGAATCTCTGATAATGACACCAGCACCAATATGTGTGGGAGACACCGCGCCATCAACATTGATTTTGAACTGGTTAATCGGAGGTGGTTGCCAATAAGGAATCACAGCCGAAGCATTCACATTAGTACTGCCACTAGGTAGGTTCTCAATCCAAGCGTTGGCATTACTGGTAGCCTTGCTCACAATGCAGATGGGGTGAGTGTTGATGCCCTCCGAAATTAGTTTGCATCTGGCTTTCCATATCTCCCAGATGATTGCTATTCGCATAGCAGATATAAAAGGCTGATCAATCACCATTTGAGGATTTAGCCAATTTGGTATGAGTTCTTCCAGGCAGATGGTCGGAGAATCTGAAAGAAAGGAGAAATTGGAGGCAAACCAAGCAGCTCTCGCAATGTGACACGAGAAGAGAATGTGTTGAATAGTTTCCGGGTGCTGGGGGCACACAGGGCACATCCTATCTATGCCTTGTAATATTAGACCCACTCTGTCATTAGTAGGAATACCTTGATGAAGAGCTTTCCACATAAAATGGATAACTCTAGGAGGGATGAGTTGAGAGACCTTGGGGTTCCAGAGCAACTTCCAGATATGGTGATCACCAGACATTGATGCAGTGGCTCCATCCAACAGACATTTATATGCGGATTTAGTATTAAGCTGACCATCAGTGGTGAAAGGCCAGATTACCAAATCAATACCATCATTATATGTCTGAGGCAATAAAATGCTAAGTATCACCTCTTGGGAATCAGTATCAAATAGATCTTGAATGAAATCCGTCTTCCACCTCCCATTGCTGATCAATTCAGAGACTTTCTGAGGAATGTAGCCCGTATAAGCTCTGTTCATATTAGGAGGGCCAAACAGTCCAGGGATCCATCTGTCAGTCCAAATATTTATGCCAAAACCTGATCTGATAATCCATCGCACTCGATTTACCATCTCTTTTCTAACAGCCAGCATAGGAGACCATACATCCGATGGGGCTGATGGTGTGTTAATTTCCCAAAAAGAATACCCTCCAAGATATTTGTCTCTGAGCATACAGCTCCAAGGGCTATGGAAGTCATTCAAGAATCTCCAAGCTAATTTCATAACCAAAGCTTTGTTGTAATGAGTAAGGTCTCTGATGCCTAATCCACCCTGGCGTTTCTGCATGGTAATTTTGTTCCAGCTGATTAGATGTAGCTTTCTGTTCTCACCCCACCAGAATTCTCTTTGGATCCTGTTGAGATTGTGGAGGATAGTTTTGGGACGTAAACTGGTAGCCATTATATGTGCTGGGATTGCACTGAGTGTGGATTTGATCAAAACTGTTCTCCCAGCAGTAGATAGGGTATTTGTCTTCCAGTTGGCCATCCGTTGCCTCAGCCTGTTCTCCAAATATTGGTATTGTTTACATTTAGCTCTACTGGACCAAATAGGTACTCCAAGATATAAACCATCCGATCTCAGGGTTTCAATGCCACTCAACTCACATAGTTTCTCACGGATGGCATTAGGAGTGTTGGGACTAAAAATGATGCCAGATTTCTCTTTGTTGATAACCTGACCAGAGCATTGCAGATATGTATTGAGGCATTGCATAATTTCAATCATTTCGGCTTCGGTATTTCTACCAAAAATGAAGACATCATCTGCATACATGAGATGGTTGATTGCTTGGGCTTGAGCATTAATTTTGAAACCTCTGATTTTACCCTGATCCAGTGCACTCTTGAGTAATGAGGAGAGGACTTCAGCACATAAGATATATATGTAAGGTGAAATGGGGCAACCCTGCCGAATGCCTCTCTGGGGGTATATATAACCAGTTGGTTCACCATTGATGTTGATGGATTGAGTTGCACTAGTGATACACTTCATCACAAGATTAAAATTTTCTCCTTTGAATCCCTGTTTTGATAGCACACTCTTAATAAAATCCCATTCAATCTTGTCATATGCTCGAGAGATATCCAGCTTCATAGCAAATACCCCTGATTTCCCCTTCATTTTATGGAGAGAGTGCATGGTTTCTTTGAGAATTACAATACTGTCAGTGATTTGCCTCCCAGGAATGAAGGCTCCTTGGTATGGGGATAAGAGTTTATGTAGTAGAGGCTGCAGTCTGGAAGCCAGAATCTTAGTAATGCTCTTGTACACAGTGTTGCAAAGGCTGATGGGTCTGAAATGAGATGGATTGCTGACAGTCGAGATCTTAGGGATTAGAGTAATGGTGGAGTGATTCATACCTGTCGGAAGTGTGCCATTCTGAAAAATATGTTTGATAAGATCAAAGACATCTTCTTGGACAGTATGCCAATACTTATGATAGAAGATAGGTGGTAGTCCATCTGGGCCAGGTGCCTTGAGAGGGGCTTGCTTCATAAACGCCTCTGTGATTTCTTTGTCAGTTGGTGATTTATTAAAATTCTCCAAATCAGCATTGGAAATTCTGGGATTGGACATTTGGAAATGGGCAGGTAGTTGTGGAGGATTGGAGGATGTATATAGATTGGTGAAGTAATCCACAAATTCCACTTTGATGAACTCCATATTACCAGTCCAATCTCCATTACCTTTTTGTATCCAGGCAATTCCATTAGCCTTTCTCCTATTGAGGGTCTTAATGTGAAAGTAGCGCGTACACCGATCCCCCTCAATGAGCCAATGGGATTTAGCCCTTTGTTTCCAGTATTCCTCTTGTTTATCAAATAGATCCTCAAGTTCTAGTTGGAGCTGCTGTTCTTTACTGATATTTACCTGGGAGATTGGGGCATTTGAGAGGAGAGTGAGTTGTTGCTTGATCTGATCAATCCTTTTCACCACATTAGGAAACTTATTTCTGTGCCACTTTCGAATTTGCTGCTGTAAGTGATAGAGCTTATCCTGGTAGTGCTCAGTGAAGGAAATATTGGAATTCCAAGCTGACTTAATCACATCTTCAAATTGTGGGTGCTTGATCCACATAGATTCTAGCTTGAAAGGCACGGATCTATTTTTCCTGAATCCAGATGTATTGAGTAAAATTGGATTATGATCACTACAACATTTAGGGAGGTGGTGCACTGTGGCAGAGGTGTATCTGAGTCTCCATTCTGCATTGACCAGAGCCCAATCCAATCTTTCTCTAATGTGGAATTTTGCTGATCTCCTGTTAGACCATGTGTACAGAGGTCCCACAAAACCCAAATCCATCAATTTGGCATTGTTCACAAAATTTCTAAAGTGCTTCAGTTGTCGATTGTCTGCCCTACTGCCCCCATCCTTATCCTCTGGGTTGAGAACAGAGTTCATGTCTCCCATAACTACAATGGGTCCATTGGTTTTGTGCATTACAAGTAAAATTTCTTCCCAAAATCTCTTTCTTTCTTTAGGCCGTGGAGGGGCATAAATAAATAGGATGTGCCAGCTATGATTGTGGGAGGTGGGATCAACAACACATAGAATCCAGTTATGCCTAGCTTGGAGAATATGCAGATTAATACTGTTACTCCACCATACCCATAGTCCACCAGCTCTGCCCACAGGGTTACAAATGTAATAATGCTTGATATTTCTGCAGTGGAAGAACTTGTTGGCTTTGTGTTCATTTGTTTTAGTTTCCGACAGGAAGATAATCTCAGGATTGAGGGAGCGGGTCAACTGGTCTAGAAACTTGACTGTCGGGTTCCCGCCCAAACCACGACAGTTCCAAGATAAGATTTTTATTTGGAACTTGGCGGTGGTTTGCGGTCCACCGCCTCAACCTTGATACAGAATTTTTTGGATTTTGGGTAACTGTTGCCTTTACTGGGATTTCTGGTTTTGGCTTTGATAGGGGTATGCGATTGGGATTTCAAGTTACTGAGGTATGGGTTAGTAATGGGCAGGGGAGAGGATGTAGTAGCAAATGGACTAGATTTAGCCTTCTTACTTGGAAAGTCCTCCCATAGCAACTTCCTCTTAGATGTACCCTCAGAGTGAATGGGGTGTGGGGGGAGTGGCTCGAGGGAGAAAAGTTTCTGAAACTTAACAGGTACATTGAAAAGGTGATGAGGCGTGGTGGGTGGAGTGGGCAGTAAGGCTGATGGAGGGGTGAGTGTTGTGGATTTCTGCTCATACCCAGAAGTGGCCTCTGACAGAGTAATGTTAAACTGACAAGGCATGGGCTCAAGAACAGCCGGTGAGCCCATATTCCTGCATTCTTTGATAATTGAGGTCTGCAGGATAGGTATCTCTTGTAAAGTGGTCGTGGTATGGGTAGCCTGCAGTGTGGTGTCGTCCGTATTCAGAGGAGACATGGCAGGATGCGTGTGTTCATCTTTCCAGCTATGATCCTGTGGGCACTGGATAATGGCGAGATGTTCATTTGTACCAGTGGGTTCTTTGCCTCTTGGGTTCTCCTGTTGGGTATTAGGATGGGCATTGTAATCAACAGCCGGTAAAACACGATTTGAGACTTTGAGGTTATCATCAAATTTGAATTTGATTGCTTTCTCCATTCTGTTCTTCAATTGTGGGGAATAATTTTCAAACTGACTCCTAACCTTATTGAGCTCTTTACAATTCTCAACCTCATGACCCAATCTGCCACAGAATTTACAGAACTTTGGTAATCTTTCGTATGCTACAGCAAAGCTCTTAATGTTCCCATTCGAGACCTTGGCATGAACAGTTTTTGTCAGGGGGTTTTCAACATTCAGAGTGACTTTGATGCGAGCATGAGTGCTCCAATTGTTGACATATTCTGGGTAAGGTGGGTGAGGAGTTCCAATTTGTTTGGCTAAGGTCATGGCTGCCTGGCTAGTGAGATACTCCACTGGTAGGTCATAAATCCGAACCCATAGCTCGCCTTGATTAAGCTCATAATGGGATGGTGGGGTACCTGGTTTGCCTCTCTGGATAAGAATTAAATCATTGTTGAAAAACCAGGGAGATCTACGACATACCTTATCCACATCTTCATAGTTGGAAAATCTGACCAAGAATTTGTTGTCAGGGAAGTCCAGCATGGACCAATGGCCTATTGGATTCCAGAGTTTCTGCATCCATTCCTTTAAGCCAGCCGGTCGCACTATTGAATCCGTATGCACTTTCACAATAACAGAGTGCTTCCACAAGGCTCCGGTATAGACTGGAAAACGATGAGCAAAACCCAGAGTGGACCTCACGTGCCAAAAAGTATTCGGGGACTACATCAATTTCGTTAATAATACTTGTTGCAATGGTCACTGCTCATAAGTTAGACAGGAAAAAAAAAAAAACGATCTTCTAATTGGAAAGGTTGTAAATTCGTGGTCTCGTAAATACATAAAAATATTTTTCCACATGGTGTGTGCGATTTGGGGGTATTTCTTTCCCGATGTCTAAATAGACGAAAGTATCTCTGCCCTTCTCAGCTGGGAGCTGTTGTACATAGACATTATAGTTGCAACTGTCATTTGATCATCCCATCGCATGAGATTCTTAAGTTCCATTTGATCGAGACCTGTTAAGTGCATGAAAATAATTTTTCACATGGTGCATGTAGTCCATAAGATTTCTTGGCCGGTGATGGTTCTTGAGCCGGAATATTCGTTTAAATGAGTGAAAAAATTATCTGAATTGACGAAAGTATTGTTGCACGGATTTATCTCCAAGTTAAGAGAATATTGTCCGTTGTAAGATTTAAACCCTCCTCACCTGGATGCCATTGTACATAGGTATTGCAGGTCCAGTTGCCATTTGATTGTGACATGAGATTTTTAACTTCTGTTCCATTCTCTGTGCATGGTACAGTGACAATGCCATGTCTGATCATGTGATCCGATGGCGATTGCACCAGAATAAAGTCTCTGATTTTAGAATAACCAATTCTAAAACCTCTAATTTTAATTTTCAATAGTTTGTTTAGTACAAATCAAAATCAGAGGAAAAAGGTATAATATGAGTCAACTGATTTTGAATATAGTAATTTACGACACTCCAAATGAGAAGCACCGTAAATAGTTCAAACAAAAAAAATCTATTACAATTATATTTTATAATATCCTAAGGTATATTATGGCACACCAAAAAAAAAAAATCTCTTTATAGGCAACAATCCCCCATGGGCCTGTCTTTTGGGGAAACAGTCGAACATAAATCACATTGGAATGGTGAGTTAATTTTCAAAGATAAGAAGTATAATTCAACCTTCAGGAAGAAAGACTATTAGGATCTATTTGATTACACATCAAATATAATTGGACATAAATAATTTTCTAAAAAAATACATTTACAAAGAAAACGAAAACAAAATTCGTCATTTGGAGCTCATGAAAATATTTTCAGTTCTTTTGGAAAAGGGCATTCACTCTTATCCCATGGATACCAAAATCAAGAAAAGGATGAGTCAACGAATTAAGTTTTTCGTCGACTTGAGTTTTACGAATTATCAAATGAGTGATTGTGATATAGTTTTTTGGAAAAATCTTTTCTTGTGTCCCATTTTACGTAGAAACAACCAGACCCTTATGATCCGTTTGATTATGCGTAAAATGTAATCGGACGGAAATTATTTTCTAAGGAAATATATTTACAAAAAAAATAAAAATAAAATTTATCATTTGGTGCTTATGAAAATATTTTCAACTCTTTCAGAAAAAGACATTCGGTCTTATCTTATAGATACTAAAATAAAAAAAATGTGGAGTCAATAAATTAAGTTTTCCATTAATTTTAGTTTTACGGATAACAAAATAAATGATTGTGATATACTTTTTGATAAAAGCTTTTCCTATGACCCATTTTACGTGAAAACAAATAGATCTTTAATAGCTCAAATCAATGGCTTGTTGACAGTGAACTTATAAGAAGCGTTCTCCCTTAAGAAGAAAATACCAAGCATAGATTAGTGTCCTATTCTCAACATCGCTGTGCAATGTCTGCATCGGATTACTTTCCTTTCAAGGTTTCTGTGGGGACCTCGTCTTTCTTGCACATATCAGTAGATTGTTCCCTGTGTTCTATCTTCTCAACTCATCCAAATTGGCGACCGGTCTCCACCTATTCTTCAACTATGCCACTTCTAAACATAGCATGGTGAAGACATCTTTGATTGGATGTGGAAGTGTTTTCTCTTTTATGGGCAACTTGTCCTTTAAGATAGATATAAAAATTCCTCTCTCAGTGGACACTTGTCTTCTAATGGGCTTTGAATGAGAACGTGCTGTGCAGCAACGTCCTACGTCACGTGCGGTACAGGGTCTAATTGCACATTGGACAATTCGATGGCTTAGATCATGTGAGCCTTCGTTTCTTTTCTAATTATTATTTTTGATTATTCGATCAAAGATAAGACCGTATGGAGGCGAAGTTAGGTAATCTCTAATTTGACTTTTCTTTTTTTTAAGAAATTGTGCAGTGTTGCATTTCCACCCGAAAAGATCAAGCATCAGAGACAGTGAAGTCCACATGGATTGAGCAGCAAGTATTGCTCAACTGCAAATCTCATTGTTTTCAGGTGACTTGTTCTCTTGGATACAGTGAATATTAGAGATATTATTTCTTACGAACCATAAAACTCGGGTGTTGAGTTTGAAAGAGCCCAAGATTATAAGTACTGGTCACAACTGAAATTAACCGATGTAAGACTATTATATAGCTGCTCCAACACTCTCCCTCACGGCCAAGATGGGCCGTGAAAATTAGATAATAAGAAGTGGCGCAAATTAGAAGATAAAGTTGGGTTAAGCCCTGTTCTGATACCATCTTACAAACCACAAAACCACTCGGGTGTTGAGTTTGAAGGGGCCCAAGATCATAAGCACTGGCCATAATTAAAATTAACTGATGTAAGACTACTATATAACTGCTCCAACATTATCTCCTGACCTCTTTCTTTGGATCAAGATTGTGCCCCCACCTCATAGGACAGGGTGATCAGTCTAGTTTCACACCTATTTTTTCTAGTGAAATGCTTATTTTTTTGTAATTCTATGTGAGTGGAGACAAATCAGGCTCGTCTTGATCTATGTAAGTAGAGTAATACTTGCTGCAATGCCAATGCATGACACAGCAGTCAGATCGGACGGCTGCTATGCAGTCCGTCTAATTTAAGGAGAGCTAGTTAGGGGGCGTTTTTTAACTTTTTTTTTCAGATTTTTTTAAACGTCCGATCAAAAATTCGAGAGTACTTCCGGGTTGCTCTGGTCGGCTCCGATCCGATTGTATATTTTTTTTCAAAAAAAAACATGTTGCACGTAAATCGAGGTTTGTGTCTAATTTTTTTAAAAAAAAATATATACCGTCGGGTCGGGGCCGACCCGAGCAACCCGTAAATACTCTTGGATTTTTGATCGGACGTTCTAAAAAAATTAAAAAAATCCGACAAAAAAATAAAAAAACGCCCTCTCAATCAGCTCCCTTTAAATTAGACGGACTGCACAACAACCATCCGATCGAGCCAGATCGAACGGGTGCTATGCCATGCATTGCAATGGTATTACAACAAGTATTACTCATGTAAGTAAGGACACCCTCTATGCCTGAGAAAGTCCAAAATTCTCATCTGCAAATGTTATATATAATGTTGTTCTAGCCATACATTAGTCTTGCAGAACAGCTCACCGTTTTGATGCATGCACTTCTGGACATTTCAAGTGTTTTGTCCAACCATGCAGTTAGTCTTTTTTTTTTTTTTTTTTGGAAGGGGCTCAGAGATATTATGTACAGCTCTTTACAAGCAATCGGAGTTCTAATCGGGAATCCGAGATAATCCTCTAAAGTTGGAGACAATTCCGAAATATCTCTTTTTTACAAGGGAGGTGGTGAACCAACTGTCCTAGGCAGGACAATTAATCTTTACCAAAGTTCTCTGCTCATCCTTATGCACACATTATAATTGGTCTCGGTCATTACAGATAAGATCAGAATCCGTAACATCTGGTTAAAAAAAATTTAAGTCCGTAACAAATATTTGCAGTTATCCGTATATGGAGCCATGGGAATTGCAGTCTGTGTTCTGTTTAGAACCATAATTGCCGTCATATTGGCATTAAACACTGCCTTAACGTAATATGAGATTCCAAACTCAACTAAAGATTTTTGTTTTTTTTTTTTTTTTTTTTTTTTTTATTTAACGTGACAGAATTGACCTAAGAACAACCACCACACCAGACTTCTTGTTAGTGGGATGGAATCGAAACTTGCAAGCCGCAAGAACCCCAAAATAAGTATTTTTTTTGTCACAACTTTTCAACCCAACAGAGCAACAGGGAACCGACTATTCACTCATGCATATGAGAAGTGAGAGTTGAATCTGTGACCTCTCTTAAAGTGGCTTATGTCCACTGAATTACTTGCTCATGGACCTAAAATTTTTGAAAATTGCTTCACCTTCTTAGAGGACATAAGAATTTAGTATCAGCATCCTATATTAGAGGACTGCATCATTGATATTCTCTGACTATACTTGACCATTTAAACCATTGTTTGGACCGGACTATTTTATTTCATTGAAAATATTATTATATTATTTTATTTTAAAAATCTCATTGTGCATGGTGGTGCATGCACTCAATATGTTTAAGAGGTGGTACTCAGTTTAAATGTGATTAGTTTTGACTTTTAAGTGGCATCTCATTTCATAAAAAAGACATCTGATTTTAAACTGGTTGGTTTTCAAGCAAACTAGACTCATCTACTTGATTTTTTTTTTATACTATCCCTCGTCTTTCTAAAGAATATTAGTTTTGGTACACCGGGTCGGAAAGTTAAACAGTTTTGATTCTCTTTGGTCCTAGCAGTTGGCCCAGTTCAACAGTTTTGATTCTATTTGGGCCAAGGAGTGGGCCCAGTTCCATTTTCTTACACGGGTTAGAAGCTGGAGGGATTAGATTTGCTAAAGTTTGTCTGAAGTAGTTATGAAGCATTTTTTGTGTTCATTTTTATTTTATTGCTAGAAGCACCTCAATCATGTATACATAGGCATCACTATGGCAATTAAAAGGTATACACGTGATTTTTTTTTTACCTTTTTTTAATGATCTAGAACTCAATTTTTCTTTATTAGATATATTTACAAAACCTCCATAGCGGACATTGTACACAGACATTCACCAATTCTCTTTAAATAGAGAATTCTTCCGCACAACAGCAAGAGAAGCATATATTCCCTCATATGGACCCCGTCACCTGCAGGAGCACACAGACATAGGTTCTACCAACTTCGTGGGATAAATCCTCCTCCTACACAATCACAAGAAATAGAATTTGAACTCACGACCTCTCCTACTAAAGAGGAGGCACAATGCTATTAAGCCACAGGCGCTTCGGTATGATCAAGCACTCACTTGCCAGTTGCTACCTTGAGATGGTTAAGTAACGTTCACACATGACTACATTATATGTTGACATTTCGTTAATTTTGCGAGACAGTGATCAATTACCTGCTTAATCTCGGGTTTATTATAAGTGACCTTAATGCGCCATATACTGGTAAATGCTTCGTTGGACTCTGGTGACCTCATTTGACGTAGATAACTACCATTAGATTTACTAGATTCCTTTTAATCAAACGTAGTGGTATCGATCCCATTCATTCCATAAAGGGATAGGATATATAAGTGCCGTTTGTTTGATGCAATTTTAGGAGAGCATAAAATTTTAAAATAGCCCTAAAATGCCATAAAATATAAACTTTAAAACAGCCGATTTAAAATCAATGAAATAATTTTTTTTTTATCTTAAAATCATGGGTACCGTCCGCAGTTTCTATTTTCATCAGTTTTAAATTGAAAACTAAGATAAACAAAAAAGAGAGCATGATATAGATCAACCGATCGATTTTGAAGTAGAACATTTTTCAATACTCTAAATGTACAAAATAATTTAAGCATCGCAAACATAAGAAAAACATTATTGTATAGTACTTTACGACATTTTAAAGTATTTGACATCACACCAAAAGGATAATTACCATCAGGGGGATGCATGTAGGATGATAACACAGTGCTAGTTAGATTCTGATCACCAAGAAAAGGGACAATTACAATAGTCCAATTCCTTATTAAGTACTTTTGGCTCCATTTTCATAATTAAGTCTAGTAGGATATATATGATAGCAAGCATGATCACCTCTCATACACGTACGTGAACATGCACTTACTTTTCGTTTAACTTAGCAAGGGGATGGCCTAAGAGGGAACCCCACCCTGAACCCTGCCGGGTCCCCTCAGCTGGCCATGGCCGGGTGGCGCGCAGCAGCGTACCTAGCAGCCACGGCGGTCGATCCTCCGCAGCCGGAGGACTTCTTCCCCTTGGCCACCTTCCGCTCCTCCGCAGCCTCCGCCTGGATGGTCTCCAGCTTCCTCTCCGTGCTCGGCCTCCGCTCGAAGCGGACCACCGGTGGCGGAGCCGTCTCCATTGCGAGACACGGCCCTGCAGAAGAATTCTTCGACGGCATACCTCTCACTGCAACAAGAGAAGCCTTTGCATGCGTCTGGTAGTGCTAGCTCTTGTTCTTGGCGAGGGGGCAGCTGGTGCATCTCCTAAGATTTATACACAATTCCAAGAGGGTTAAATTGTTTCTATATGATTCATTTATTCCGGTTTATCTCTTTCTCTACTTGGGAATCTTTTCCTTTTTAGGCTGAATATAAATAAAATGGCACAAACTCACCCGAGTTTTTATTGTTAAGCTTATATATATATATATACTTCTAACTCTCACATATTATTATAAATGTCTCTCATGTCTTCAAAAAGTTACAATTATATCTTTTCATCTCATTGATGCGAACTTCGACCGAATTTGTTATGAAGAATACGTAAATTTTTAGTGAAGTTAAGAATATATATGTAAAATTATAATGAATTTAGAGGTATATGTGAAAAATATCCAAGTCTTTTTGGCACACTCCATTAGAGTTCACCGCATTTTGATTGGAGAGGTATAATTGTAACTTTCTTGAGAATGTTAAAAAGTATTTATAACAATTTACCAAAGATAAAAATATATATATGTAAATATGATAATTTACAAAAGTATATATACAAAAATCTCTAATTGTTATTCTTCTGGTTTGCCTTGGCCTTGTTGAAGGCCACTGTGGCTGGTGTGTGGGTCACTTGAAAAGCCAAGTTGTTGGCCTCCTTCCCTCTTGGCAAAACAGAAGAGGTCCATGTGAAGGGTATTGGATTCGGGGTTAATCTCATCAATGTGTACCCTTCAAGGCCAAGGTTGATGCGCTTTATAGTGGGTGTAGGGGGGAATTTTAGCATATGGCCTCGTCCTTATCCATAAAGAGATGGGAGAACAGCTTCTTCTTATGTGGCAAGTGGCAACTAACGCACAGTGGAAACAAATAAGATTACTTCCATTATTATATAGTAAACTGATCAAGAGTATATATGGTGTTATTTATTTTGATACAAAAGAATTATAAAAATATTATATTTTATGAGACATAATTATGATATTTTATAATACGATATCGTATTTTTTGAACTAAATGATCTTTTCTGTAAGTCCCTTTTGCCTATGTTTCCATTGCATATGTTTCTCAAAAAAAAGAATTTCATGCAATGGTTGGCGACGGCAACGTCTGGAATCTTCGTGTGATTAGAATATGTGACATCACCCATATATTCTCCAGCTTATGAGAATAACTTGCGTACCGATAGGCGGTTCTACTGTTCACCTCTTTGCGGTATTTATATATATTTTTTAATTTTTAATTTTTATTTTTTAGATAAATCCCAATCTAACTTACATGTTGTTCATTCGAGGTCAATTTTTTATTTTATATATATTTTTGGTCATCTGATTAGAAATTGAATTACATAAATATATAGAATATAATGAGATCCACCTAAAAAATATTTTTTAAAAAAATTTAAAAACACTGCCAGATGGAGTAGAATCACCTAGACCATGCAGCAAGTTATTCCCCTTAACTTTATCTGTTTGACGTCGTCTCACAGAGAGAAAGTAGGAGCTCTGGCCCCGCTACATTCCAAAGAGCTGATCATGGAGATCAAAATCTTCGGCGTATGCTCAGATGCACCCCTATTTATATATAAAAATAAGAGAATAACTTGCTCGACAGTTGGTATTATGCCGGGTTTTTTTTTTTTTGGTTGGCCCCAACTCTCTACATGGCCGTACGTATTTTTTCTTTTCATTTGGGGTCATTTTTTTAGTTTTTATCTTTTTCTGAGTCGTCCGATCCAAAATCAGACTGTATAACCTGTAGGACATCATGGAGCTGACAAAAAAAAATCTTAAAAAAAACTATTTAAATTAAAAACACAGGTTGCTTGTGTAGTAAGTTGTTCTCCAAAAATAAACTTGATGCTTTATTATTTGATCGTAGTAAATTGTTTTGGACAGGTGGCTCAATAGTAAGTATGTATAGTCAATCTCAAGTGGGAGAGGCTCGATTCCTATACACCTGCCTCTTAGAGGGAATTTCACACTGAATTTGAATTTTCTGTCTAATTAATCGTAATTCCAAACCAACTCCACCACCAAAGGAAAAAATCTAATGGGCCATGCTCAAATTCGTGGGTGCAAGTATTGTGGAAGTTGAACCTATACCTTCCCAAATGAGAAGGTTTCGTGAGGTACCAATTGAGCTAGGCCTTTGGTCCCACGTGATTAATGTGTGGTGCCCCAAATGTCTCTTGATATGTGCATTGCCCGCAGCTTTGTCTGACTGGTAATACAATATCTCCTCGACGAATCCGGAGCAGCAGGAGCAGCAGCGGACCGCGGCGCCTCCTGCGTGTGCTGACGGGAGGGAGGGGCCTCGCCTCCGTCAGGGCCCCTCCCCTCCCCCCCCCCCCCCCCCCCCCCGACCCCCAGATCTTTCTTCAGTTGTGAGGATCCTTCTCCCTTTTGGGAGTTTTGCTCAGGTGGGGTTCTCTTTCACCTGGTTTTGTTTCATTTTACCTCTGTGACTAGTAGATCTCACCTCTGTAGGTGGATCTGTTTTCTCTGGCTAACATTTGGCTAGGTGGAGCTCGGCCCTTCGGTTATTTAAGTTGCCCCTTTCTTCTTCCCTTTGGGTTTTCTTCCTTTGTGTTTCCTTGTGTTTACCTTCTCCTTTTCCTCCTCCTTCCCCGTTTTGTTATCTCTTATTTTGTTTGTTCGTACCATTTCTGGTTCCAGATCTAACCCCTTGTTCCATCATTTGGATTTTGTTGGTGTTTCACTATGGTGAGATGTTTTTGGAGTTCCCACCTCCTTAGAAGCATTCATCTGGCTCATGTTGGGTTTGAAGATTTGTGCTATATCCCATGCTCCTTTTTTGGGCATGCTCATCCAAGCCCTTATCTATGTTTGAGGAGATTTTCTTCCTCATCTTGTCTTAGAGGCTCATGTCCTCTTTGTGGCTTCTACTCCGAGCGGCGTCTACTCCGAGCGGCATCTTTCCGGATTCCAAGTGCTTTGTTCTACATCTCTCACCGACTACTCCATCGACCGGACGAGACCGACAATTCCCCAATCTGTTTTGGTGGGGCTATGGATGCTGGGTGTTGGATGTCTCTATTGTTGTTCTTCTTCCTGTGCTGTTTCGCTGGCGACACGTCTCAAGAGCTTCAAGAGTTGGTGTCTGGTTCTTCAGACCAGATTCTCTCTGTGGATGGTCTTTACCTAATGTTTATTTTGTTTACCCTGCAAAATGGTGGTGGCGTGTTCTTAGGCGTACCCTTCCCCTTCTCCATGTGTGTCGTGTTTCCCAGTGTTTCCTTCTACCTTGTACCCCACGCTTTCATGTCTATGCTTTGTACTACTTTTCTCCATGAATGAAAGTTATGGCAGCCTTTTATTGTTAAAAAAAAATACAATATCTCCTCAAAAGCAGAGGTCTAGGGTTGAGATAGGAGGGAGGTAAAGACCACTTCTTTTTTTTTTTGAACTATTCAAACATCCTATGATCATATATTAAAATATAGAGAGAAGTACATAACCTTTACAGGAGAGTCTCACAAACAAAGGGTGACATGAAAAGAGAAACAGTGGGTGCAAATTAAGACCATACATAGGTCGGTTGAAAGGATGTGCATCGGAACGGATACAACAGCTAGGACCAGAGGTCGCGCTAGTGAACAACACCAGAGAAACACCATGAATACCATGCTGAGGGAAGAGAGAAAGCTTTCATGGAGATGCCGACGTGCAAAGGTCGGAATAGGTGCTTCTTCATAGCAATTGAAAGAACGGCAGGTCCGGAGACGTATGTCAACGGAAACATACGGAATAGACATAGGAACATGAACCTCCACAATAAACTCCAAGAACTCATCTTGGAACCTTGATGAAGCTGGGTGCCAGAGAAGCAAATAGATCACCATAACACCGAATCTCTGGGGCAGAACCAACATGAAAATCTAAGGCACCACGAAGCTGCTGATGAAGTACACACCAAGCTAGAGAGCATAGAACAACTGTGGGGAGCACAAAACAAACACAACAATGAAACCAAACACAGAAAAAAAGCCAAAGCCGAACCATACGATCCTGTTATGGTCATTGAGCAGCACCTCCAATAAGGCCCCGAACCAAAAAGAGGGTGACTAGGTAAAAAGGAGAAAATAGGATGGCAGGAGGTGCAGGGGGGAGGGTGAAACGGAGGGTGAGGGGAAGGTGAAGGGAAGGGAAGGAGCTGAGGACAGATGCACTGAAGGAGGAGGAGGGGCACAGAGGGAGGGTGAGGAGGATGGGCGGGTTGGAGAGATGAAGGGATGGAGTAGAGGGCGGGCACAGAGAAGGAGGAGGAGGGGTGGCACAAAGGATGGTAGGCGGCTAGGAGGGCGGCCTAAGCGGCGGGGAAGAACGCAACGGAGATGGATCAAGAGGGGGGGGGGGGGGTGAGCAGGAAACGAAGGCGGCAAAGGAGAAAATGAAGAACATAAAGTGAAGAAGATAGCAAGACTGTCGGCAAGAAGAACTAGATGGCAGAGGGATTGCAAAAAGAAAAGGGACGGGCTAAAAAGTAGAGGAACGAGGAAGTAAAAAAATAAAATCAGAAAGGAAGAGAGGATGGAGGAGGGGGTAGGGGATCGCCCGGAGGCCTCCCCCCCCCCCCTGAAAATCAAGAACCGCCGCCGCTAAGGGAGGTGCTACTCAAGGTAAAGACCGCTTTGATAGCCAGATTGCCTATGCAAGAATAAGACCCGCTTTATTTTGGTGACTGCTTATTTTCTCTATCCATAATAAGACATTTTAATTAAATAAAAAAGTATGATAAAAAAACATCATTACTACTTATTATAAGTAGAATAAGCAATTATAATATTTTTGTCTAATTTATTTATTCAATTTTATTCCGATATGTTATTTTCATCCAACATAAAGAAATCTGCAATCAAAACGTAATAAAAAGAATAAAAAAATAAGTCATCTTATTCCCTCTTATTCTCTAACCAAACCAGAGTTCTCTTTACAAAAAGCAGGGCCTATAAAGCCTTCACCGTTGGTTTGATTTAATAGTGAAGGAAGTTTTCTTTTGGACGGGGCATAATATAATAAGTATCCAATTTAAGGTGTTTACGAATGAAATACTTAAATATAAGTAAGGTAAATCTTCAAAATGTGTTGAAAAGCATAGAAATTTATCAAAAGAATTTTCTTAAAGTTTTATACCAGATACTAGTCTTTTGTACATAAAATCAAAGACTCAACCAAAAAATGATATAAACTTTTACACATTCCATAAATTTTGTGAGGAGCAGGGAGAGGGGAGGCACGGCTCCCTTGGTTCCCCTCATGCATCCACACCTAGACAAATTTATTGCAGTGTGTGCAGAAAAGAAAGCAAAAAGAAAAGAAAGAAAATATTTTACTACGGTTCTCATAGAAGTTCACTTATTTACAAAGAAATACTGTTGTACCGTACCTTTTCCCGTTCTTTTTACCACATTGATTGGAAGCCCTTTGATCACTTGATCAAAAGGTCTTCATTAACTATATTAATTGTACAAAAACTTGTGTCAAAAATAATTTTAATGAAAATCGTTTGATTATGAAATTAAACGGTTCCAAATGAATGTAATAAAGAAGATAGTAAAAAAATGTGATATAATAACATTCCTCGTTCTCTGTAGTGACAAATTAATCTGTGTTAGTTTGGTCCCGACTGAATTAGGCAAATGACCAGATAAAAGCGAAATCAGGTCAATCGGAATCAACACAAAATGACTCGAACAAATTTGGGTTGAACTCGAGTTGAACTTCCTAGG
Source organism: Zantedeschia hybrid cultivar (assembly GCA_030544215.1). NCBI lineage: Eukaryota > Viridiplantae > Streptophyta > Magnoliopsida > Alismatales > Araceae > Zantedeschia > Zantedeschia hybrid cultivar. The sequence continues at coordinate 2,650,056 of JARZZO010000015.1, forward strand.
ATCGAGTTCGAGTTGTTTGAATTCAGTTCAACTATGGATGTATCCCAATTATCTAGAGTGAATCCAAGCAGCTCAATCTGCAACCTTACTTGAAAAGAAAAGATGATTTATGATCTTAAACATGTGATATCTGAAACAGCTATGATTATGTCTACCTTTTTCATATACCTTTGGGTATCTCAAATCTAGTGATTATATCAAGCTATCTTGAAGATTATCAGAAAGTATCATAAGTATCATTACGTCATTAGATTCGTCACATGACACCTTTTCAAGTCATGATCCTACCCCCATAGGAGTGATCTTCATAACCTTGTTGGAGATCATCTACCTTGGCAGAGGAGCATGGATTAAAAGGAGAGATCTTTTGGACCTTTTCGATTGTATTATAATATGTTTTCATTTACGTGGACTTAAGAAAATTTAATATTTTATTTATTTTATCTGATATTCACTTTAGACAAATAGCAATCGATGGTTTTTTCTTAAAAAAACTTGCCAACTATTTTGTTAAGAATTTTTACTTTTTGGGTTCTATATTTTTTTTAAGTCCCTTCAATCTTCATATTTCCTTAACCCCCTTAAAAAAATCCTTTTACAGGTGCTTTTTAGTGAGGGTTGAAGGGCTTTTTAAAGACATTTTAAATAATTATAGGAACCGATAAGAAATATAAATATCGAAAAGACTTATAAGAAATATTGAAAGGTTATAAGGACTAAAAATAAAAAATCCTTTTTTTTAATTAAGAACTGAGAGTTTGTTGAAACTTTTCGGTCTAACGTGCTATAAGTAAGGATGCAATTTAGACAGGTTGGATTAGATTATGTGGTAATTGAGGTTCAACTCAAAGTCAAAATAATACAGTTCAATTTCAGTCTAGCCCAAATTCAATCCGAATTTAACTCGATTCAACCCAAATTCAACCTAAATTCAGTAGTGAGTGAGCTGAGTTGGGTTTGATTGAATTGGCCCTATTTATAGAAAGTTTGTTAGAAGTAATTCTCTCTTATTATATTTATAAGAAAAATATTTGTTGTAACGTTCATTTGGTACTACACTACAACTATCGTTTAATAGATAGATCGGATGGTATGATGGATGTATCACTCTACACAGTAGTGCACCAAATATTTCTCCATTTATAGATATCCAACTCCTTTGTAGACCTTTGAAGTCGAGTGGTTAATAATGTACGGGCTTAAGCTCAGCTAGTACAGCATTTGAAACAAGAAAACTTACACAACTCCTTTTATAGGTGGATAAGTGAGTGGTATAATGGTAGATTCATGTGCACATTGTATCTGGATAAAAATAATGATGGTCAGAGTGTGCCTAGATGATTGAAGTAGGCCTTTCTCATCGTAATTGTTCTCTCTATTTTGGATATTCTTCATCCATTTTATCCCCAATTAGAAGCTGCAAAACTACAGCTTTAACCTAGGATCAATAACTCCATGTCCTCTAATGAATATATTCATTGCCCAACGCATATTATGGTATATTTTTTTGACTAACACTTAAAGAAATTAAGAAATTATTATCCCTCTTTATTTCCCATATATGTGACGTAGATCGTATAAATTATAGAAGCCTTTGTTTTCCCCTTAACATATTGACGCATTATATCATATTTAACATGTGAGATCCTCATCACTGTTTATTTGGAATTCTTGTTAGCTTAGTCTTTTAAGACCTTATGTCAATTTTACAATCTAAAGGCATATGGGAGTTGCCAGTGAAACAAGAATCAAAGTAGCTTCCAAGTTTTTACATGATGTGGCAAATGAGGACATACGACTTTTGAGGTTGTCAAAACATATGACCTTTGTGAACCAGCTGTGGGGCAGTTGGTTGCACACCTGCCACCCTCATGGGAGGTCTCAAGTTCGAATCTGGTTGGAGCATAAAAACTCTCTAGTCATGCAGCCTATTACATGCTGTTGGATATTTATTCTTGGTTCGTGGGATTACTTTTCCGGAAATCAGTTCGACCTGGAATTATCGCCTAATTAGGCGGATCTTTCGACCTATTCAGACTTATCTCCAAACATTGGAGGATTTCTCAGAACCACTCTGGAATCCCGGTCGCTTGTATATACTTGCAAATACTTAGCCTCTGTGCCCCCTGCAAAACAAAAAAAAAAAAGCAAAAAAGAAGAAGAAGAAACAAATATACGGCCTTTGAGGTTCACTCTCATGTGGATATGCACTAATGAATCTGAATTAAAACACAAACTATCCTAATTTCTTGTAGAAAATTTATCTGCAGGTTTAAATTTTCCTTAAAGAACTTGGGAATTTCTTGTGGAATTGTTTCTAAAAAATAAGGGCCGGTTTGTTTCGAGACTAAGTGTCGAATATGATGCACTATTCCGTGTTATTCTACTTATTGGGTTTGAAAGTTTGGACGCGTTATTTTTTGTTATTCTGAATGTGGACGTGTTATTTCTTGACTAAGTGAAATAAATCGTTTCACATAAAAGGCAAGAACTATTTATTCCGATAAACTACTTATTGTATCTAAAGTGAATTCTTCTTATTAAGATCCGAAAATAAAAAATCTAAAATATCACATCCACAAAACGAATCAACCCTAAAAAAATTAGAGAGGCACTCAAGGCTACTGGTTTGGTACGGTGTGCGTGCTAGCGGAGCCAAAGGCCATGTGTTCGCCATTCGCAGACTTGCAGGTGGTGATCTCTTGGCCAACTGCAGGCGTGCCCCAATACCTGTCCCTTGCAATTTCGTGGGTCATTATTTATTATTGGGCCTTGGCGTTCTTAGTGCTACTGCCTTGGCATAGTACAATACAAATATGTTTAAATATAGTTCAATTTGAATTTTAAATTGGACAGTTTAAATTTTGATCAAACTGTCAAAAAATAGTAAGAAGGTGAAGCAAACTACACACACAAAGAAATGCTGTGGTGCGTTTGCCACGCACTATTTTGACGTCCCTCCCTATATTTAAAAAGAAGGTGCCCTGATGGCCTTGTAGCACAATGACAAAGCATGAAAGGGAGTGAAAAAGGTAATTTAATCAAGTAAGACGATGCACAACTTTAGGTTTTACTGCATTCCTTACAAAGCAAGGCAACAATTATACGTTGTCTGATCTGTCTGATATCACAATTAGATGATGGTTGCAACAGCATTATAACAAGTATTACTTAACCAAGAAAGATACGAAGTCTAATAACCTCATTAATAGCTGTTGTCTTGATGGGATAGAGATAAGTCCTCTTAACATTTCTTCTCTACTACATTTGGCCTTCCACTTCCCCCAACTCCTTGTGGTTGGGGACATGTTTGAGGTAACTTTTAAATAAATACATTTGGGCTCCGGTACATGGTTATTTTTAATTTTAATCTTAAGCTTTAACCAAAAGTTTTACGACAAAAAAGCTGAGATTGTTGAGCAATGTTTGATTATCTAAGTCGAGATATGATTTTGCAAGTCTTTTTTTTTTATGAAAAGTGGATTTTGAAAGTCATTTACATAAAGTTGAGTATCTGAGTTAATTATAACGAGTGCATCTTAAATAATTTTTGTAGAAAGCCAAACCTTTGCCTTCAAATAAAAGTTCGACCATACACATAAGCACTAATGCCCGATGCCGGCTTTTGACTGTACACAATAACAAAAGATTTTCTTTCTACTTGTGCAAAAGTAGATGGAAAGAAAATTAAACAAAAACTAATACAAAAAATGAAAAGTGCATTGAAATATTTACACAAATTCTGTGGAACATTAACATCGGTAAAAATATAATAATGGACTCAATCAATTTGGTAACATTCATTTTGTCCGAACTTTCATAAGAATTATTCCAAGTTTATCTTTTAAAATTAGACATTGAAAACCTTCTCAAACTCAGCCACAACATGGGATACGTTTTGCTTGCACTCGCAACTCACAAGGACCATCAAATGGCTTCATTAAAACGAAATAAGAGGACAATTTGGTCATCTTACGGCAATGAAAGGGTGGTGGCAATCTCGTCATTCTTCGGAACAACAAGGGTATTCCAATAAATGCCCCCACCACCGCCTCTATCCCCCTCCTCTTCTCTCTATAAATACCTCTCTCTGGCCAAATCCGAATCCTTCGCACCACCTCTCTCTTTCTCTCAAAGTTTCTCCATCGTTCGGGTCCTTTCTGGGTCTCCTCTTTTCTTGGTGTGGGCTAATCTCGTCCGTCCATCCTGCCATCCTCCGGCCATCTGGGCCGTCGAGTTTCCGGCCACTACCCTGTGCGACAATCCATTTGCTGCTCTCCCCTCCCCCCACCGCTCAACCCACAAATCTCGTTTACCATTTAGTCCCTGATAAATCTCATTATTCACCATCTCCCTCTTCTCGGTTTTTAAAAATACTCTGCTCTCATCTCATTTACCATTCTATCCCCGATAAAACTTACTATTCACCGGATCACCCCTCTTTTCTTTTTCTTTTTATATATTTCTGTTCAGGAATCGGAGGTGATCCGGCGATGTCGAGCCAGATCAGCAACAGCGAGCGTCCCAAATGGACGCAGCATGGCGTGTCCAGGAAGCGCAAGGTTGGGGATCGGCTTGACGGCGGCACCCACCTGGCCCACGTGGCGACCAGAGCCGAGCCGGCTGTGCTAACGGCTCCTCTTTCTGCGCAGCAGCAGCCGCTGACCAAGCCGGCTGGCGCCGGTGGCAACAAGCTCCTAGCCGGCTACCTGGCGCACGAGTTCCTCACCAAGGGTACTCTCCTTGGCAAGCGCTGGGACCCTGCTGAAGCCGCGAGGCCGCTGGCTCGCCACCAGCCAGAGGCCAGAGAGCCGATCAAGTGGATGGCATCGACCGCGCTGGAGACTGAGCCAAGGAAGTCGACGATGATGGCATATGTAGAGGTGGCGCATCTACTGAAGACGGACGTGGCCCATGTCCCCGGAGTCGTCAACCCTACGCAGCTGGCTCGGTGGCTCCACCTGTGAGAGTCTGCGCCGCGCCGGGACCGAGCTGAGGACCTCATAACGAGCTTGTGGTTTCCCTGCGAGACAGCAGACCGCGGAAACATGACGTGGCCCGATAAAGATTGGTAACGGTTGGGCTGGTCCCCTCTCGCGTTTGTTCTGTATTCACATTTGTGTTTCGTGCTCGAATGAGAGGAAGAGTGATCAGGTCCTTCTCTTTCCACATGCATGCACATGCCCTTCTCTCTCCATATGTATACTAGTTAATGAAGAGTACTTTGTGCCAAGTATTTGCTTTAAAAAAGTTATTTAAAGTAAATATTTTATTAATAATTTAATTTGACATTAGTTCTGCCAATTATCTTGGGGGAAAGCAGTGCAAGCATATTTGGCGAAATTGATTTGACACAACTTATAAATTAAAGTAATTTTGGACCTACTTTAGTTTCAGCCAATTACTTTGAGGGGAACCATAGCAACTGCAAGCATATTTGGCGAAATCTTTAGGTTTTGTTTGGATGTAGAAAAACAAAATAAGTTTGATGGCAACCTTATAAGTTTGAATGGCTTAAAAATAAAGTTCACCATAAGCCCACTTCTGTTTATCATACATTCAAAATCTTTCCATAAGTAAAATTTTCATAGATTAACTCCAAACTGGTTTGCAATCTATGTGGACTTTTAGAAATTAATTTAGGAATAAGGCACACACGCAATTATAAATACAATTGTGTTCATAAAAAACAACCAAACAAGGGTTTATAATAAGTATATTTATGATAAATGAGCTTAAAAAAATGTAGTGACAACTCTATCTGGGATTTCTATACAAACAACCCCTCAGTTAGCAACTTTCGGCTTACACATGCATTATGAAAAATGGCATTGACTGAATTTAAGTGGTTATACAGATCAAATATTCTCTAATAACTATTGTTTTGATTTACAAAACCTTAATTTAAATTTTCAATTGGGAATCTAAAAAAAATTACTAGTTGATGAGGCAGAATTCGATTCGGCCCATTAAAACAAGTCCAACACAAATCAGTCCAACAGCGGCAGTAAAAGGCTCCCTGGAAGCCTTCGGCCCGTCAGTGGCCCAGTAGCCCGTTAGCGGCATTACAGCCCTCGGCCCAACAGGCAGCCCAGTGGTCTTCGGCCAGTCAGCGGCCCAATAGCCTTCGGCCTGTTAGCGGCACTGCAGCCCTCGGCCCAGCAGGTTTCGGCCTGTCAGCGGCCCAACCCCCTTCGGCCCAATAGCCGTGTCCGGCCCACTCCGGTGGAGGATTAAGCACTATGACGGTTTAACAGTAAGTCCGGAACATAGTCCTATATCGGCTACCATCGTTAGCCATCCTTTATCATCCGCTATAAATACACCGCTATTTATTGTCAAAGGTATGTCTCCGTGACCCTCAAGGACCATAGTCCAAATAGCATTAAAGCTACTCTTCGTCTTCTGAATTGAACCGTCTTCAGAAGCTAACTTAACCGTTGGAGGGAGTTCCTAAGGGCCGAAGTCCGGGACTCCTACTGACCGGTTTTTTCTTCTTTCCTTCCTGCAGGGGCTCGGTTCGAATCATTGCCGACCTTCCCGAGTCGGTCTCGGCCACCGACCTCGGACTCCTCCCTCCGGTCTCGATGCCGATCGCCGGCTGCTCCTCGCCCGAAGGTGGCTCGGTTCCGCACCGACCGACCTCCAGCCGGAGGGACTTCGGCCGCACCTTCCGGAGGCAAGCCGACATCCGACCGAGCGACCCTCGGCCTCGGACCTTCAACCACGTCTCTGCCTCCATCGACTTTCGGATCCCTGTCGGGCCTCTCCACCGATCCGACCCAGCTCCGGATCTCCGAAACTTCGGATTCCAGCTTCGGAATCCGGTCGTGATAGCTTCAGCTACATCACTAGTGAATAAGTTTCAAGACCTAAACCTATCCCTTACTAGGTTGAAACTTTGAGGAACTTACAAGCGTTTTTAATCATTTCTTAACTTTCAATGAAAAGCTTCAAATGTTATTTTCCTTAATTGAGATAAGAATATATAGGGTCTTAATTATGCATAAAACTATTTAAAATCAACTTTAACCAATTTTCATCCAATTTTTACATATCAAAAGTCGATGTCAGAAAGTTATTTCCAACTAAAACTCTTGTCAATCACATCTTTCATGATCTATCAAAACTTAAACAAAATATTCCAAGTCTATTTTTAAATTAGTCAGCCTTGTCAAAAAAGGTGTGAATCACCTGAGCGCAAGATTGAAGGGTGTCCTTGTAGTTTTTAATTCTCAAGCATCACATATGAGCGGTGAATGTGAGAGAAAGGGGATAGCTTTGAGTGGTCTTGAGCTTGCATTCTTCGAATAGAATAGCAGGATAATTTTTTTTGAAAGAAAATGCCAAGCTTGAAACCCACCTTAACTTGACATATATATATGTATTAACGCCAAAGATTTGCGAATGGAAAAGTTTTCTCCAACCCTGCACTATGATGAAATCAGATCCCCTTAGTACACCTATAATTTGAACTCAGTTAATCCATCGAGCGAAATTAAGAATACATATAGCCCCACTTTATTTGCAGAATAACTTATTACGTGGGGCTCACCGACCGAATAACATATAGAATAAGGGATGTTTCGATTTGATAATTTTGTGGGACCCGCAGACAGATGAAGAAGAAATAAATAATTCTTGAGTCTAGGATGAGATGACTTATTCTCCTTATTCTCCGAATACGTTATTCTGCATTGGTATAGGTCATTTCGCTTGCCAAAGTAAAATTAAGTTTATTCTTTTCTTATTCTTCTCCTATTCTTCAATCAAAGTGGCGCATATAATTTAATTTTTTTGAGAACTCTCTCCCTCCTCGCCCCATTGCACATAGGGATGCAAATGGTAGCAGATAATTTTTGATGGGGGAGAATCCGATTCGGCCCAGCACTAGGGGGCCGGCCCAATATAAGAGAGACAGCTGAATTTCATTCAGCCCATCAAGTAAATCGAACATAAACAGCCCAGGCGCCTTATTGAAATAGTACGGTTTCGGCCCAAGCGGTGTGCTCTGTTAACAACCGTATTCGGCCCAGTTGTAGCAAATAATAGGCCGAAGTGGGTCCGGTTCATTCCGATTAACTGCTACCCAGCCATCAGCCTATTAATAGAGTATTTCGGCAATTTCCTCTCAAACCCTAAAATAGTCCTATATCGGCTGCAACAAGAAGAGAACCTCCATCCTCCACTATAAAAAGAAAGCTATTCATTGCGGAAAAGGTATACCTGAAGCACTCAAGCTTCTTCCTTACTTACTTCTAAATTGAATCTTCTTCAGAAGCTAACTTAACCATCGGAGGGGGTTCTCCTGGGCCAAAATCCGGGACCCTCGCTGACTGGTTCTTCCTCTCGCAGGAGTCTCGGCTTGAATCTTCGTCGGTCTCTTCGTCCAGGTCGGCTTCGGCAACTGGTCTTTCGGCTCACATCCGGACTCTGTCCTCGGAATCCATCAGTGATAATTTCGGCTGCATCAATTTCATTATTCAATTAACGGATAATCATTCTAAATTAACAAACATGCATAATGGATATAAGTTTTTATGATTGAATACACATGATACACTGAGAATCCGAAACCAATTTACTATCTTAAGACAGTTAACGGAAAATCTTTTGAACCAATTTACTATCTTAAGATAGTTAACGGATAATCTTTTGAACCGATAACATGAGGGACACCGTCATAGACTAACCTTAGCTCTGCTGCTCTGCATCAAATCTACCCCGTTTAATCTCTCTAACAGTCAAGTAGATGTTTCGAGGGGATCTGGTTTCCCTCTCGAACATATGTTACGGTGACAGGACAACTCCTTACCACGGGGTATGTGACTGGTAAGCGTGGCAGTGCGGCTACACGTGGGATATAATTGTCGCAGGTGGAAGGTCACTTTGGTCATCTTCTCCTGCAAGAGAAGGGTGGCAATCCTGTAATTCATTCCCAAAGACAAGGGCATAACAACAAACGAACATAGACTAGATAAGGTCCCCAACACCTCCCATGCCCCCTCCCTCTGTCCTATAAATACCTCTCCCCCGCGAAATCCCCAACCCCTTTGTGCCTCCTCATTTGCTCTCTCTCTCTCTCTCTCCTTCGAGTCCCTTTTCCTACCCTTTGGGTCTCTTCTGCGTCTCCCCTTCTATTCATGTGGCTACCTCGTCCGTACGTCGTGTCGCCGTCTGGTCATCTAGGTTTCCAGCCACCACCTGCCGTCCGGCTACTAGGTTTCCGGCCCCCGCCCTCACCACCCCCACCCCACGAATCCAGGTTGCCTCGTCTCATTTTTACCATTTTTAATCCTGCTAAATCTATCTATCCATCATACATACCCTCCCTTACTCTTTTTAAATTCTCCGTCCAAAAGAGTGGATCCGCTCAGCTCAGCCCGCAAATCTGGTCTGCCTGAGCTCATTTATCATTATAACCCCTGTAAAGCTCGGTATTCATAGCTTCCACCCTCCTTTTCCTTGTTTCCTTTTTCATATTTCTTTCAGGTGATGTCGAGCGAGCTCAGCAACAGCGAGCGTCAAAAATGGACACAGCTCGGCGTGTCGAGGAAGCGCAAGGAGTGGGGCCAGCTTGATGCCGACGCTCATCTGCCCCATGTTGCGACAAAAGTTGCGCCGCCTGTCCTAACGACTCTCCTCTCCGCGCAGCAGCAGCAGCCGCCGACCAAGCCAACTGGCGCCGGCGGGCTGGTTATCTGGCTCACCAGTTCCTCACCAAGGGCACCCTCTTTGGCAAGCATTGGGAACCCGCCACCGCCGCCGCAGCAAGGCCGCCGACTCGCCACCAGCCAGAGGCCAAGGAGTCGATCAAATGGAAGCCGTCGACGGCACCGGAGAAGCCGCCGATGGCATACGTAAAGGTGGCGCAACTGCTGAAGATGGAAGCCGCCTACATCCCCGGGGTCGTCAATCCCACGCAGCTAGCTCGGTGGCTCCAATTATGAGAGATTGCGTCGCGCCTGAGAGGGAGCCGGTGCAAGAGCCACCTTGGTCAGGATCGAGTTTATATTTTACCCACGAGACAGCAAACCGCACTAAGGACGTGGCTTGAAGAGATTGGTAACCCTTTTGCTTTGTGTCACCTACTTTGGTGTCTCCTGCACGACTTTGGCTAATTATGCGAGGAGGAATTAAGAGGCAATTACAGAGGTGGTGCCAAGGAATGGGACAAATGGAGAATAGAGAGGTGAGTTGGGTGGTTGGGGGGGGGGGGGGGAGGGGTGTGTGTTTTGTAAGGAGGTCTCTCTCTTCTTTAACATACAAAAGTTCGCTGGCTGCGAGTTGACACGAGTTAATATAGTGTGGCGGATCTTAATTTTAAATATGTAATAATGAAAATGTTACAAAGTGTCACATCCGTTGCTTTTCCGTCAGGGAGGAGGTGTACGTTTCACGTCTTATTGTTGCTGCTCCTCTCTGCCAGTGCTGTTGTTGTCCGTCTCCATAGGCCGTACCACTGCTTACTACCACGTACAGGCATGCCTGAGGGGAGGAGCATGTTTACACCATTTGGTTAGGGCCGTACATAATTCAGTTTAAAATGAAAAATTGAATTGATCCAAGTGATTTGGTTCGGTTAGATTTGGGGACATTCGGTTTGATTCGGTTTCACAATGAAACCGAATCGAACCAAAAAATTGAATAAATTGATTCTTAAATAAATAGATATATTATATTAATATTATATATAAATATTTTAATATTTTAGTAACATATATATATTTATGTATAAATATGTATTTTTAAAATTTAATTTGAATATTAAATATATATATATATATACATTTAATATGAATAAAATAAAAAACTTCGGTTTCAATCGTTTGATTCGGTTCAATTTTTGAGGAAATTTTTTTAAATTGAATCGAACCGAATTGTCACTTAAAATCAAATCGAAGAACCAAACCGAACCGTGTACACCCCTACATTTGACTTCTATTCAAGGAACGAGATCTTCCTGATCTCTCTTCTTGGATGTATTTGTACTTCTCCATCTCTTTTTATAGTTTTTTTTAGAAGGTGCAATCTCTTTTTATAGTTAAAATGACTTATTTACTCTTCTCACTAGTGTCTATAAGCATATAAAGATTTTGAGAAGATGTCTTGATACCGTACGAGTTGAGACGAGTCAATTTGGTGCGGCGAATTTTAATTTTAAATATATAACAAAGTGTCACATCCTTTGCTTTTCCGTCAGGGAGGAGGTGTACGTTTCACGTCTTATTGTTGCTGCTCCTCTCTGCCAGTGCTGTTGTTGCCTGTCTCCATCTGTCTCGTAGGCCGTACCACTGCTTACTACCACGTACAGGCATGCGTGTGGGGAGAAGCATGTTCACACCATTTGGCTAGGGCCGTGCATAATTCAGTTTAAAATGAAAAGTTTAAAATGAAAAATTGAATTGATCCAAATAATTCGGTTCAGTTCAATTCGATTTGGGGACATTCGGTTCGATTCGGTTTCACAATTTTGTGAAACCGAATCGAACCAAAAAATTGAATAAATTGATTCTTAAATAAATAGATATATTATATTAATATTATATATAAATATTTTAATATTTTAGTAATATATATATATATTTATATATAAATATGTATTTTTAAAATTTAATTTGAATATTAAATACATGTATATACATTTAATATGAATAAAATAGAGAACTTCGATTTGAACCGTTCGGTTCGGTTCGATTTTGGAAGAAATTTTTTTAAATCGAATCAAACCAAATTGTCACTTGAAATCGAACTGAAGAACCAAATCGAATCGTGCACACCCCTACATTTGGCTTCTATTCAAGGAACGAGATCTTCCTGATCTCTCTTCCTAGATGTATTTGTACTTCTCAATCTCTTATTATAGTTTTTTTAAAAGGTACAATCTTTTTTTATAGTTAAAATGACTTATTTACTCTTCTCACTAGTGTCTATAAGCATATAAAGATTTTGAGAAGATGTCCAAAGCATCTCGTTCTCTATTCAAATAATGTTTACTATGTCTGATGGTTTTGGATTTAATTTGGATGGTGACTCGCAAAGTCACGTGGACCCCAACTCATTCTTGGGTCCGATAATTGACGAGTGACAATGGAGAAGAAGCCAATGAAGAGGATGTGTGAGGCTGCAGTGTGATGATGCCGTCTGTTAATAGGAAGTAGTCAAAGGCTGGCCTTTGATCCTTTCCTTTTATTTCGTATTACCTACGTGTGAAGGTGAAAAGAAACGTTTAAACATATAGCATGGAACGGACGAGAAACTTTGAAGCATGTGCATGGTGATCTAATTTACGGGGTTCATTTTGGATTTAAATCACTTTGTTTTTTAATTTAAAAATCGCATCTTCGTTCGATACGTATGGGGTCATAGAAGATACGTATTTGGCAACCACTCAATCGGTTCTCACACACCTCGCATCCGATTGGGTTTTGAGGAGAGCGGGACTCATTTATCTATTGAGAAATGCTCGCTGCGGGTGTGGCACTAAACTAGGAATTTTTATTTATTTTTTTGGGTCATCCCCATCATGATTCGATCCGTCTTTGATCTTTGATTGGATGACAATCTTTGATTGGATGACTTAAAAAATTTTAAAAATAAAAAATTGACTTTAATAAACATTAATTTTTTTTATTTTTTTAGATTGTTTATTTTTTTAGATCGTTCAATCAGAGATCAACCTGTATAAACAGTGTCAGACATGATGGGGCCGATCCGAAAAAATTTAAAAAATAAAAGAAATGATTGCTACTACAGTTGTCCGATCCAAACGGATTAAGCGGTTATCCGAGTGCAGTGCAATCCACGTTAGATCGCACTGCACCGCACGCGATACAGCAAGTGTTTCTCTTATCTATTTGTTCTTAATTAGAGGCCCTCCTTTCGTACAGCTAGGAATAAGCAATTCTCCAATCAAGCCAGTTAGGAATAAGCAGTCCTCCAATCGAATGGCTAGGACCGGTCTTTTCTTTAAACCAAATTATCGACCTCAAGAACTATCTAAGTTTAGTCTCCAGATCACTCAATCTTTGATCAAATGATTATAAATAAAAAAGTTTTCCAAGTTTTAGTCTGTCTAACCTATCGAATCTAGAAAAACTTCCCTGTATCAACTTAAGTTTGATAATTTCTTAGTTCTTATCATCTCTCTCATCTTTCAAACAACTATTAGCTAGTAGGACTTATTTTAAAAAAAGAATAATCATTTCACGGATCCAATATTAAATACAGGTCATGTGAATTTATTTTTAAATATGAATAAAGTAATATTTACTGTAATGCCCCCAAGACATTACAACTGCAAGTCTGCAATTACCGAACAAATGATATGTAGTCAGTGCACCTATCCTCAAGAAGTATAGTGAAATTTAAAGTCTCCTGTGATGTGATTAGACAAGGGTTGCAACTGCAACACCCTTGGAGTATTATAGCAAGTATTACTGGTATGAATGTTTACAGAGGTGGGGTGGTTTGCCCCCTCTTTCTTCTGGGCCCATCAATAGAGGTGGCCCAAGAATTGGCTTCTGCCGCCTGCGTGAGTCTCCTATTCCCTTGTACTAAGGTGATGACCGAACCCTACCCTAGAACGTGCGTAGGAGGACTCCAACTACAACAGGCCACTGATATGACGATAACTAAGAAGAACCGTACGTGTGTCCATGTCCATGGAGCGCTTGGCAGCCTCTGCGGCTCTTTTGCCACGTCCGCTCCATGCATGCATCCTAGGAACCTAAACGATTGGCCTTGTCGTTATGTCTTGGACTCTTAAGCTGTCTCAGTCACGTTACCAGCCAGGCACCTTCCCCACCACCACGACCACCCCCTTCGTCTTCCTGGTCATCATTCCTGGGCCACCTATTTGGCCTCCTATGATATGTTACAAGTTCTCTGACTATTCAATCTAAGATCAGACAGTGCAGATGCCCAATTGGTATAATATCTAGGGTTGGCAATTTCATTTCAAAAAAAAAAAAACTCAAACTGCCGAAAAAATGATTAGATCGGTAGCTGTCCAAGTATTGGAATTCACGTATATTTGCAGTACCTGGATGTTGCAGCAAGTACGTCTCATTTCAAAATCTTGCCAACAAACATGACACACCTTTTACTTAGCTGGTTTCCACTCCAAGACAACCGGAGACAGATTATGACCCATCTAGGGAAACACTATTCTACGACCAGAATTATTGATTTCAGCATCGCTGATTTAAAAACAAAATCAGGGCTTAAAAGTTTCACAGCAAAGCAAACACTTAAAAAATTTGTCAAACACACCCTTTAGTAGATTAAGAGTAGCGTTGGTCGTAGCATAAGATCCATACACGCCACAGAAAATCTTGTATTCACATGGTCGCATATGTAAATAATCATTGTATGCGCCTGGGTAGGGCTGTCAAAAATAGGCCCAGACCCATTAGAAGACCCGTTTGGACCCGTTAGTTATGGGTCTGAATATACTCGTTTACCCATTAAGCTTTCTATTGTCATACATTGCAAAAATTTATGGGTCGATTTCTTAAAATTTGGACCTCAAATCAACCCAATTATCTGGCACATAGAGATTTAAGATAAATAAATTCTATACCACGGTAATTTATCTTCCAACATGAAATAAATAAGTAGGCCCAGAACCCGACCCATTTACCCATGACCCTTATTGGGTCTGAACCAGGTCTTGGTACATTCATTTTGAGTATGGGTCTACCCAGACCTGGACCATTGACAGCCCTACACCTGGGCCTCTCATTATCACGTAACGGTCTATTCAAGTTAAATGACATATCGGGATGACTTTATACGGAATAATATTGACTACCATACAACTGTAACCGTCATCCCATCCCATGATCCAACAACATGTATTGCAGCGACCACAGCCGTCTGATTTTACAAATCAGACAAAGTTGCAACCGTAATGCCTTAGAATACTCAGCAGTATTACTAGTTTACACGAGTAAAACCTTCAAGAGGTTTTCACATATAAAGCACAAGCGAGGGCTTTGTCAACACTTTAATTCTTCTACTAGGCAAGTTCCACACAGAGAACCCTATATCGAGAGAGCAGGGGTGTATAAATTAGTTGTTGCCCCCCATCCTCCGGATACTACAATTTTCCCGATCAGAGAAACAATTCATACGCTTTACAACCTTCAGGATTCCCCACGCCACGCATCTTATTTTATTTGATGTTTTAACAGTTAAAAAAAGGAAATAAGACAAACAAAAAACAAAAAGGAAACTATGTTGTTACTTTTTTTTTTCGCCTTCCTTTTCGACCTTTGGCCTCCCTAACAAATCTACTACTTCCAAAGCTTAACCGACTTGTCATGGCTTGCGGAGGCGACCATTCCAGTAACAGGTGACTGCGCCAAAGCTGCGATCAAGTTATCGTGTGCCTGAACGGTCATGCTCTTGTTTTCTGCAACGTTCCACAACTCCAAAGTCTACAGCGACGATCACAAACGAATAAGCAAACGCCTCACAACACCGTGGGAAAACAGCAGAACGTGGCAAGATGCATTATATTCACAAAAAAATGGAACGAACTGAGAAGACTGCAACCCAAGGAGTACTTCAATTGACAATGAAGGAATGAGATTTTCCGCACATTGACGTTGGTTGATCTTTCATTACTCTCAAACAACTAGGGGGGTATTAATTATTATAATCATTCACACAAGATAGGAGAAAGTACAACAAAAAGTGAGGAAAGATAAAAGTATTCTGACATTGACGGACCTACTAGAAATAAGGTTCAGAGGACCTCGTTCTGACAATAAAAGAGGCCATGAGACTGTTGGCAGGCACAGTAATTACATGACTTCGGCATTTTAACAATGAATGCTAGATCTGTCTACATTGAGAACTTGGATCACTTTTGAAGATGGCTGATTATTTAGTTAAATAAGAGAACAATGGAGGATGAAATACTAGGGTATCCGGAAACAGGTCATAGAATTGCCAGCTATGGCTTGCCGTATCGTACCAGATTGGGCGATTCGTACAAGTCCAACTCGTATCAGGACAAGTCAGTTCACTGGGATGGTTCAAGTCACTAAGACACATTTGACTCGAGCCGACTCCATGCAACTAGGACCGACTCGTCCGACTCACATGTGACTTGTGTCAACTTGATGTGACTCGTATGTAACTCATGAGATACACTGCGATCTAGCTCCAGCCTACTTGATGTGACTTGTATCTTATTAAGTTAGACTTTTTTTTTCTAATTTGAAAAGTAATTAAGATTTTTTCTCTAATTGGTAAATAAGTGAACTTTTTCTCCAATTTAATAGGTAATTTACATTTTTATATTGATTAATAGGATTAATTTCTCCTAAATTTGACTTAAAATCATCGTCATTAATAAGCCACTGGAGTTAAAAGTCTATTTATGTCAAATTGTTCATAAATTTAAAGAATATGAAAAAGAACTGGTAATAAGCCTAAATTCGGCCTAACTAGTGAGACTCGTGCGAGTCGGACTGAGTTGGCCCAAGTCGGATCGGTATCGTACAGTGATACAGTGAACACTGTTGCCAGCAACATACAGATCAGATGTATGGAAGTGAGTACAGCAAAAGCAGTGACGTATTCTGTAAGAAGCTTGAGGCATAGTTTAGAATTATCACCTGGTAGCCTCCGATGATCAATAGAGTTGAATAGTTAGGATGAAAAACACACGAATGAAATTTGTTCCCATTGGAGCTGAACTCATGAATGCACTCTCCAGATGCCGACCATACCCTCACAGAATCCTGGCAAACAGATGCCAAGAAATCTCCAGTTGAATCCCAGCAAACGGAATTCACTTCTTTGGTATGCCCCTGGGAACAATCAAGCATGCATCAATAGTCACTAAACACAAGCCAAAATAGCCCACGTGACGCTGCAACATATGGAGTCTTACCTGTAATGTATGTATCTTCCTATCAGCCTCAATGTCGAATATAGAAACGTAGTTTTCTTGAGATGCCGCTAGAAGTTGTCCCAGTCTAGGCTGAAATCTAACTTGGCCTGTGGCACCCTGCCCAAGACAAACAAAAACCTAAGACTAGAAATATATATATCAATCTAGAAAAGAAAATCATATTAAATGAGGAAGAGGACCAACCTTAAAAACACGTGAAAGAGAGAGGCTGCTGATGCTCCATAGCCGCATTTCACCATTACCATCGCAAGAACAAAATAGATCCGTCTTTTTAGGATGAAAATCAAGGGACATTACTGGGGAATTGTGTCCAGTGAATGTGTGCAAGCTATTATGTGGCTGTCAAAGAAATGCAACAATCAGTGTTCAACAAGAAAACGAAAGTTGAATAACTAGATAGCCAACATGGGTACTTTCTATGGTTGGGCTACATATACCAAAGTTAAAGAAGTTTCATCTTTATGTTTGCAACTTGGCCAAAATAGTGAGCTAAATAAAATGCATCACATGGAAATTAAAGATTGAAGACTGACCACAGAACAAAAAAATGCTTAGCAAAGACAGTCTCATCTGAGTCTTATCAACACAGGATGAGATCACATGAGACTCTAACATTACCGAAGGAACAAGTTTGAGGTAACCTTAATGCACACCACAGTTTTCAAACTAATCTTTTGTTTAGACTGACCAAATGAAGAGAATGCAAGACACCAACAGACACACCAATTTGCACAAACCAAAATACAACACTCACAAGGCCATGGTAAAAAAAATGATGAATTTGTACTCTAAACATTGTGTTGAAAGTTTCAGACACTTACGCAAAGACACAAGGGCAATGCTTGTCAGGATAGGATAAATGGGATTGAATTGTTTTTTCAGCTAAGTAGGGTTTAACTGCTGGAGCTCCGACATTTCTCTGAAATGTCTCTGAGATCTCTCGGGATTTCAAGAAAATGATGAGATCTGGTATCACATTCCTTGAACACAGCAGCAACAAAAGCACGGAGGAGAGCAATGGCGGCAATGGCATAACTCAAGATTACTTCGTTATTCATCAAGATTATTTTGATGTATCTTTATGATGCATTTTATTTTAGAATAGTATATCATTGCATTTTCATTTATTTTAGAGTAGGCAAAGGTATTTTAATATATTTTTTTATTTTAGGGTTTTGAAGATCATAATGGGCATTATGGTCATTTTCTTTCATGCTCTTCCCCATGTAATCGTGTCAATGTAGGAATAAAGAGAAAAGTTAAACCTTAAATATTTTTTCGTGAGGAGAGACCCTGATAGGGGCGAGAGGTCCCAGCCGCACACCACTGCCATAAACTTAACACCTTCTCTTTCTTTTTTACTCCTGCCTTCTTCTTTCCTTCTTCTTCCCTTCTCATCTCCCCAGAACTCTGCATCAACCTGTACGGAGGAGCAGCCACATGAGACCAGTAAACTTCATGCTTGTGCCTGGAAGGTGCCATCACCATCCTCAATGCACGCACCGGGACGTGCCTACACACCGCCTTGCAGACACACGCACCAAGGCAACTTCCTGGTTGACATGTCCACGTGCCACAGAGAGACCCCCCCACCCCTCCCTGTGCACTCCTCTCATTCCTCCTCACCTCAGGAGCGTAGACACAGGGCACAAAGCCCCTGCCTGGCCCGTGCACGTTGGCGTGCTTGCATGTGACATGCCTGCGACTTCTCTGAGATCACCATCCTCTTCCCTCTCCCGTGCATGACCCATGTGGAGCTCCACCCGCACACTATCCAGCCTCAGCACCCACGCTTTTTCCCCCGTGCATCAGATGCCTTGATCTGTGTGCTCTTCCTACCGGTGCCCAGAGTCCCCACCCAGCGAGGGAGACATTTTCCTGTTTGCTTGTCAGACTAGAATATTAAAAGTAGAACTACAGTCTGTCTTTTGGCAGTTTCTCAACTGCTGTTGGTCCACTTGTTTCCAATTTTGTGGATTGTCATTGCAGGTCCACAACAACATCCACTTGATTATTTCATGATTTTTTACCTGGAAACTTCTGGTTAATTTATTATTAATTTGTAGGATATTTATTAGTCCATTGCTGACATCAGTTGCGCATAAACCGTCATCACACTTGCATTGCCCATTCTCATCTGCTCTTGTTTTGCACTAAGCACTCATAAATAAATTTCTGCTTGTCATGAACAAAGTAACAATTAAAAGCATAATATCTGTGTTGTTACAAAAAAGATGAAGCCATAATAATAATACATGCCAATTTGGTTGGAGTATTAGTTTTGAATCTTTGAATATGATATTTTTTTATGCCTACAATATTAATATTGAAAATGATATTAGAGGAATACAGAGGAAGACAACTGAAGGGGGAGGGAGCTAGATGTTGGAAAGAGAAAGGAGACGAGGTCTTTGGACTCTTAAAAGACTAAACTCTAATATTTTTTTAATACAGGTTCAGACTCATATTAAATTCATTATGTCAAATTGTCAATACACTTTACCAATGTATTAATATCAAAATGATATAGCATAATCAAATGCCCACTCTCAATCGCAATACCAAAAATTGATATTGACAGAGTTATCTAATGCAGCAAGTAAACACCCCATTTAACAATTTAATGAACCTTGAATTCCAACTACCAATTGAAGAAAAACTACATTCTACAAGGTCAAAAAAGACATTCGTGCACCGTGTCATGCCCATTCCCAAACTCTAATGATGCCACGAAGACAATATGTTCTATTGACTCCAAAAGATAAGTATTAAAAGACAAAAGAAATAAAAAAGAGCTTCTTTCATGACCATGGGTGGATCACATTTTGTAAGCATGGGTGCATTACATTTTGTAAGTGCCTACAAAAACGTAGGCAGTGATATCAGCAGTCAACTGGCAACTAGGATTCTAGATTCTAGAAAGAAAATACTTTAGCATAAGAATGTAAATCACATGGAAAAGTAGCATAATAAAAAACTTACTTCAGTCGTGTTCCACAGTCGCACAGTTCTATCAAATGAAGATGTTACTAGTTGAGTTGTGTTTGGCCTGAAGCGGATATCTGTAATAAGAAGACCGTGTTCTTCCGAAGAGCTCTCTGTCTGCAGTGTGTCCATGTTCCAAATAATAGCCTGCAACATATGGCTGAGTAAGTATCATGAGAAGACCCCTAGCAAGTATAACGTAAGCAATTATGTGACAGGAGCATCAATATAGAGAGAAGCACCTGAAATAGTCATGTAACAAACTATCATGAAGGACCACCATTAGATTTTTCACTCAGTAAAAACTATGTTTGTAGATAACTAGATGAAAAGAGGAAGGGAAAAAATTTGAAGCCATCATCATTATGTTGTTCCTAACTACATAATAAAATTATTGCATTGACACCATAAAAAGCAGCCATGGATTACCTTCTTCTCATGTCCACCACTCGCCAATAATTTCCCATCAGAAGAAAAATGGCAGCAGACAACCTTGCTATTACTTGTACGTATGCAACTAACCTCATTAAAGGAAAAACCTGAAAAACAGTGCGGACATGGTTATGCATACTTTGCAAAAATATCAGTATTTGCAAGTTGCAAAACATTCAGTCACCCTTTGCTGACTCTGTATTGTGGTCTGCAGGACTCCTTTTCAATGCAGCAAATATATCCCTTGCATCTCCATCATCGTGAGACAGGAAGGACTCCACATTATCATCCAAGGAACCAACATCCCCAAAATGTTCTATGTCATCCTACAATATGGATAGAAAATCAAATAAATGATGTTACACCAGGAGAAGGACTACTTTGATTTCGGGATTCAAAATAAATAAGACAGCAAGTAACAAGAAAAAGGAGAGTACCAAATGATTTGAAGATGACGCAAGTGTGGCCGTTCCATCTGTACCATACATCATTAAACTTTTTGGCATATTATTAGCATGTTGCAAGTTCCCAGTCAATGACACTCCATCACCAGGTGTGTGGGTAGAAGGGGTTGAAGGAGGGGAATTAGAAGGTCCCACTGTATTTCCTGTACCAGTACTATTTGCAGCTCCAGAAGATGTAGGCTGTTTCCTTTTTCTGTTGTTCTAAGATCATACAACCAACAGGAAAAGAGACCATGTTGGCTTATACATGAAGAATATGAATGTATTGCATGAACTGGGGAAAAGAAAAAGATCCTGAGCAAAACCATCCTAACATATTAATACCTGTTGCAGCTGCTGCTGTTGCTGCTGCAGCTGGTCCTGCGCTGGTTGTGAGGAGGAATGTTGCATTTGGGCAGCCATCTTCATCTATCTCAGCAATAACCCGAGTTTAGGTACCATTATATGAACAAAATCCAATTAATTAATATCATCTAAAATCCTGGAAGAAGTCCGGCACAATATGATGCCCCCAAAAAGGTTCGTTGATGCAGCAACAGTAAGAGAAAATAAATTCTCATTACATTTTCTGACACAATCGAAATAGATATTATAGGAATATGTGATGAGGAAATAACTGCTTTAAGAGGGAGGTGACAAACTTAATGTATCAATTCAAGTTACACCTTTTCCCTATAAGAAGGAACTCGGTCAATGTAGTGGTTCTAATTACACATACAAAAACCAGATATGAATGTGACTTTAATCATTAATTGTCCTATCCACAAAAAAGGTATAACATGTGTCTTTAAGAATGAATAATATGCTAGATCTCCAATGCTCATGTGATAGTTCTAGGCCTTCACCAATCTACTAGATCATGGTGCCACCAACACATGACATTACCCTTTTCTATAAACATTTCTTGAGAACTAGTCCCTAGTGCCGCAATCTGCTATATCTTTAGAAATACAAAAAGTCAAGAGCCACAATCTACTTAGCTAAAAGGTGGATCAGTTCATTCTAATCATCTTAGAGCTGAATATATGAAACTGATAGAAACGCAAGAAACCAACCTTCATAAGATATTCAGCTGGTTCTGTTTTGACTTTTGGTGAATTTGCTTGAATTGGGGAACTAATTGATCCATCGTTTCCTGCATGCTGACCATCTATTCCATTCAAGCTTCCACGTGGCAGGTTTCTAAATCTCCGAGGATCCATATCTCCATAATTAGGAGTGCTACCAAGACCACCTTGAACCTGAGCCTGAGCTAGAAGCTGTTGTTGCTGCGGTGATAAAAGTTGAAATTGATTTTGTGTAGGCAAAAATGGCTTCTGCACTTGTGGCCCTAAACTTGGGCGTAGCTGGTCAATTCCCTGTATGAATCAGTAACACCCCAAAATTGGTAAAACTA
Organism: Zantedeschia hybrid cultivar; assembly: GCA_030544215.1. Lineage (NCBI taxonomy): Eukaryota > Viridiplantae > Streptophyta > Magnoliopsida > Alismatales > Araceae > Zantedeschia > Zantedeschia hybrid cultivar. The sequence continues at coordinate 2,672,263 of JARZZO010000015.1, forward strand.
TATGTAAAATCCATGAAGGAGAAGCGCAAGTACAGCTCTGTACAGAAAATATCTTACAGTTAAAGGCCAGCCTTTTAACGGAAGACCACTGACACCTTGGTTCAGTCCTAAAAGGATGGAGAAAAAAGACATGTCAATGAAATAGAATCATTGGTGTTGATAGCGTACAGATTCTATAAATACCCTACAAAAAACATTGATGGCAACCACAACTTTTCAGTGTATTCATGGATCACTTATATCACACTTTCAGCAGACTATTAGAGAGCAGTTGAACCTGATTCAACTATTACTTTCATTTGTACATCAAGTATTAACCCTTGGACCTATTAATGTTCCTATGCACTAGGACTCATGAGAGCAGTCTAAAGAAAAGACCACACGCACAAAACAGAAAAAAATGTATGTGGTGTATGAGAATGGCTTTTTCAGATTTTGATCCCTACAAATATAATGATTTTGAAAATAAGTCCTTGTATCTCAGGTATTTAGTTATTAATCCTCTAAAACTTTCTACTTATTACAGACTAGTCTTTTCAGTTAAGAAATGTCTAAAAAACAAGAATACTCATGGAATATTCTTCAGACAAGTATTAAAAAGATGGGAGAATCCTAAATGTGTTTATTACCCTTAAGACTGCCCGCCGGCTAGGCTACTGGGGCTACACGTGGCCAATGCCCATGAGGCGCGCAATTGGCAGTGGCAGGGTCCGAACGGCACATCAGGGGCATGGCTGCTCTTTTATTAGCTCTAACACACTCACCGGCTGGTGGAGCACCTTCCACCCTTCCATCTGCCCTGATCAGCTTTATGCAGAGGGACGTCTTGCCCATGGAGGCCATTGTGACAGACCTGGTGGCAGCGGCAGATGCTGATGTGATGCGGGACAGCAAGGGGGTAGAAGCCGAAGAGCGAAGAAGAGAGGGGGGGGGGGGGTGGAGGAGAAGAAGGCTAGGATTCTGTTTGCGGGGGATCCGTTTCCCGGACCCCTCCGGTCTGGGACCTGACCTAGATATTAATCTCTCCTCCCTATGTCGGATTATTCGGAAATCCATTTTTTTTGTTTATCTAGAGGAATATAGGTCGGTTTTATATTTTATCGGACTATGAGAGCTTGGGATTAGCCCTCAGGGAATCCGGGACTTCGAATCAAACGAAGATTCGAGTATATGACCTCTCTCCACTGACCTCGGTCAGTGTTAATTACGCTGAGCAACTGCTCGGCAACCCTTGATTAACCGTCCGTATGATGCCCTTAATCATGCAAAACTACTACTACAGGCAGCGCATGCATATGGATATGAAGGCATGTTTTAGGTTCAATCCTTAGCCTCACCCCGGTTTAGGGACAATTTTTATATGGTTTAGGATTGATTCCTGGTTATTATGATTGATTTCCAGTTAGACGGATTAATTCCAAATTATATTGATTAATTCCCAATTTTTAATCCCGCAGGGGTTTTTTTTGCAATTATACACCTTTTAGGGGTTTTTATGAATTATAGAGGTTTTATGAAAGTATAGTAGCTTACAAACATGTATGAGTGAGTTTTAGGGGTTTCAAGCTTTATGGGAGTTATAAAATCAATTTTTAATTATATGAGGGTTTTTTAGTAATTTTACCCTAAACCGGGTTATTATGTTTTGGGCTTCGTATTTAATGATATTCAGGTTATACGGGGGAAATTCCACTCATGATATGATTTTTAATATTTTCGGGGTTATATATGTAAATATTATACATAGGGGTATTTTTGTAATTTTGTATTCATGTATTATGTATACTATTAATGATTTATATTCTTTCAGATTTTTAATTATCTGATTTTTTTATTAATTTTATTCATTTTCTTATGATTAATTTGATCAATTTAATTAATTAGTTAGTTAATTAAGCATGTGAGAGTATTTGGGCTTATTATGACTTTTATACTACATTTCAGATTTTTACTGTTTTCTTACAGATGTTACTGATTCTTCCTAGTTTTTTCTGATTTTTAATTAATTTTATGAATTTTTATTAATTAATTAATTATAAATCATTTTAGGCTTAAATATGATTTTACTAAGATTTCTGAACTTATATTTTATTTATTTATGGAGTGAGGTTAAGGTTAAGTTGAAAGTGTACACAGATTTTTTTAGTTTTAGGAAATTAAATATATAAGTATATTACCTTTAAAACATGATGATAATTATATACTTTTAATGACACACATAAGCACACAAATTCAGATTTCATTTCGACAGTAATTCGCCTTGTAATAAGGCATTTTTACAAAAAAATCCGGCAGAGCGCCCCCTTAGGATTGAACCTTAGGAGAGAGGACTCCCCGGGACGAAAGAAAGATCTCCCAAAATCGCAACAAATCCGGGTTTGAAAACCCGAATTTGGTCTTCAAGTGGGCAGCACCCTCTCTCACAATTTCACCCTTATATATGGGCTTTTCTCTATGTGTGCATGTATATGCCTTGTGTCCTCATTTAGGGAGCCCCGGGGTCCTATTTATAGGCCCAAATTCTTAACCCGGTGGGGGGTGCCACCGGATGGAGCAAGGTGGGGGGGGGGGGGGGGGGTGCCACCGGTTATAGGCTCTATCCTCTCCTTTTTTTATTTTTTTATTTCCCATTGGCCAATGCATGGCAAGAGGGATGAGAGAGAGGGCAAACAAAGGAGAGGAGGGGGGGATTCGGTGGGCACCCCCACCGGTTCCAACCGGTGGAGGGGGGTGCCACCGGTTGGCCCCCCACCGGTTCCCAACCGGTGGGGGGTCTCCCCACCGGTTTTGGGAAACCGGTGGGGGGGTTTTCCCCTCCCCTTTTTCCTCCTCCCTTGGCTCTTTTCAAGGTCCATTTAATGAGGGGTTCTCAGATTTTGGGTCTTTAGTGGTTTTTAGGCCAATGTGAAAGGGGCTTAACCCCATTAACTCGATGTCTTGGCCCCATGTGAAAAAGGTTTGGGATGGGATTTAAGGAGGGTTCCACATGGGATTCTTAACCCATGTGTGAATGGGGTTAAGATCCCCCATTAAACACCCCCCATTTTTAAATTTCAAAAAAATCTGAAGAGTGGAGGGAGAACTCCTCCCCCCCCACCGGCTCTCCCTCTCTCTCCTCCACCTCCCTCATTCCTATTTCAATAAGGGGGGAAGAGAGAGGGGGTCCACATGCTCTTTGCTGGGAATTCTTTTTGGAGGTTTTCTGCTCTCTAGTTTGCAGGTTTAATACCCTTGTGGGGCTGATTTTTTGGGCCTGTTAGAGGTGCCTATTGGGCCTCATTTTGGGCTCCCCCATTGGGCCATTTATTGGGCCTATCTCTCCCATCATTGGGCCTCCGTTTCGGGGCTGATTTAGATAAGTTCCAAGACTGGTTTTACCTTATTTCGGGACAGATTTCGGTCCGCTTCGGGACTGATTTTGGGCCTATTCGGGGGGCTTAATGGGCCTCGTTTCGGGCTCCCCCATTGGGTCACTTAATGGGCCTGCCTCTCCCATTATTGGACCTCCCTTTCGGGGCCATTTGGGCGAGTTCTAGGACCAATTGCGTCCCAGTCCGGGACAGATTTCAGCCCACTTTGGGACTGAATTTGGGCCTATTCGGGGGGCTTAATGGGCCTCATTTCGGGCTCCCCCATTGGGCCACTTAATGGGCCTGCCTCTCCCATTATTGGGCCTCCCTTTCGGGGCCATTTGGGCAAGTTCTAGGACCAATTACGTCCCACTCCGGGACAGATTTCAGCCCACTTTGGGACTGAATTTAATCCGCTTAGAGACTAATTTTGACCTCTGTTTTGCAGCATTTGGTGCCCCACTTGTCGCTGCACTTAGGGTCTCCTTCCGGGTCTCGTTATCGAGGGTTGCAACGGCGGTTCGGAAATTGACCTTGGAAGCCGAAGCGAAAGACTTGGGGCCGTCTTAGGCTCCTTAAAAAAATCTGATTAAGGCCTTCTTGGCCTAGGTACGTTCCTTACCCCATTGCCCTCGTAATGCGAGCCCGTGACTTCATGCATTTTGATGTTCATCCATATCATAGGCATATATATTTTTTGCCTAGCATAGTCTTTTATGAACACGTCGTCATGTCCATGTATATGTGTTTTCCTATGGGAATCCCCCATCGACGGGAGCATGTGTCGTATGTGTATGAATGTATATTCACATAGTGCAAATCTGCGTATAAGATTATTTTCGGGTTCAACAAATGCCCCCCATGGGATGCTCGCCGGAGACGAAGTCAAAGGCGGGTGTCCCGCGCATTCTTCCACATGTATATGCAGGGGCTTATATGTATGTATGCGTGTATGTATATGCCTTTGGGCTGATCCCGATGGACCATATTTATGCCATATATGCGTTGATATTGCTTTGCTGAACATTTCCACCCTACCCCACATGACTGGAGCGTATATGGTTTTTTTTTGAAAAGTAGCAACGCTGTCCCGTATTCTCTGCGCAATCAATTGCCCAATTCGCCTTTTGCGGGTTTGGACACCTTATGTATTTTGGTACTTGAGTGTTCCAACGTCACCCCAGGGGCCTTGTCTTTATGACTTTGCGACTTTCTGGAGACGTTTGGAGTTATGAAACTTCCTTTATATTCAGATCCTCTTGGCCTTTGTGACTTGGAGGGTCCTCATAAGATTGACATCATTCGAATTGTCCGACACGTTGCTCGGTCCCGAATATCTCTTGGCCTTTGTGACTTGGAGATCGGTTGGGAGCATAGAGCGGGTCACTCAATCCTGATAATGTCATTCCTATTCAAAAGATATTAGTACCTTATTTCAGCATTTCCGGGAGCTCGATGCGAGGCATTCCGGATTGGCCACATGTCCGCCACTAAGGCACATATATGAGGGCATGATATGGACGTCGTGCTAGTATTAGCACTTCATCTTTTTTATAGTTTGGGCATTTCCAGGAGCTCTTCATGAAACATTCTGGATTGGCCGTATTTTTGTCATTTGTTGGCGACATATGAGTATTACCGCATTATCCTGACTTTCTGTCGAGATTTAACTGTATCGTCTGCTTTGTGCATTGTTTTAATGTATATGTCTTTCTTTGTCTTTTCACAGGTTGATATCTCTGCCTCTGCATTATCATGGCCGCACTTGGCGATTTCCCCCACGAGGGGTTTCAGGAGGAGGGTATTGCTTATCCAGATGCGGGGTTCCGCTGGGTGGCTCAGCCACATTTGCGGGTTACCATTGAGGATGCTGTCCCCATTTGCCATGAGAGCATCTACAGAGACGGGGAGTTCTTTTATTTTCTGCGAGGCGAGACCGCCCGGCATCTTCCTTCGGATATCTCCATCTACGAGCTGCTCCAATCATATATCAATATTGAAGATGGGGTCGAGAGACCGCTATCTCCTGCAGAGCGCCGCGACTTGGAGCGTGCCATTTTATTAGATCGGGATAATATGGAGGGGCTCCTCCCCTTTTCATATCCGGCTTTTCCTCTTGCCGTTGATCGATTGTGGGAGTTTCCTACTCGCGAACAGATGCGGCCCATCCGGGCTATTCTTCGGGTTCACGACATCAGCAGGACCTACCCGCCAGCCATGTGGACGAGAGCAGGAAGTCGTCCCCTTGAGGCCGCTCGACACCCTCAGGGGGTGTTTCTGACCGAGGCGGAAGAGGGTTCTATACACGACCCGTCCGATTTCAGCATATTATTATCGGACATATGCCGGGGCGTTCGCCCCGCATGGGATGTCCGTCTCCAGATCAGGAGTTCTCATGTTTTTCGCCTGGGGGCTATAGAGTGGCTCCTGCACATTTTGAAGCATCACCGGCAGATTCTCGACAGAGCCGTTATTTATGAGGCCGTCTCAGCGGCTCAATATGACTATCCTTGCCACCACGGCTTTATCCAGGCGATCGCAGAACGGTATATTCGCGATACCAACACCATCGCGACTGCTGAGGGCGAGACCGCCATTGACCTCTGGGCCTTACATCGGATTTCGGCTTTGCCGATCGTAGGGGAACCCTATGAAGAGGGAGTGTTGGATGAGTTTCATCGCAGCAGCACCGACGGTGCAGGGAACTATGCTACGCCGTATTGCTATAGATACTTGCTGAAGATATGGCGGGACTTATCCAAAGCCAAGCGTGCTGCCTCATCCTCCACTGGGGGGAGTTCTTCCGGCCCGGGGAAGGTATCACCAGCTGCCTGGGTCAGATTTTTCTTTGGAGGGCCATTCCGCTACCATCGAGGTTTCGCCAGCATCTTCGATGAACGGATCCCTTCTATCCTGTCACACAGGGACATCCCTCGCAGAGGCATTATTATTGCACCGGAGCACCAATCCGAGAATCCCTGGGGCCTCGATGACATTACTTATGTGGTTGCTTATCTAGCCTATTGGCTAGTCACTTTTGTTGTCCCCCACGGGGACGAGGGGGCTTTGCGGCCCGAGGTTTTGCTAGCGGCCTCCAGACTTGCAGCGGGGACTCGTCTCGCTATCGCGCCGGCGGCACTTGCCAGTATATATCATTCTTTTGGGGCCCTTTGCAGCTCAGCTACCCCAAATTCATGTTCAGTGGTTATGACCACTCATTATGTCAGCGCTTGGACGGGGCTCCTACTTCTGGGTTATTCTCCCCTTGGCAGGGAAATAGCCCCCTCATTGCCTACCGTGCTTCGACTGGCAAGCCAGCCCGCCAGCCAGGGGACGGATCAGCTTTCTTATGCCCGTGCAGCCTTAAGTTTCATACCCTTCGGCTTTTCTCGGAAGCTGGATTTCGACCACTCCTCGCGGAACTTCAGGCCGTATCTTGACATAGGAGGGGCCGCCGACCGTGCTTGGTTCGACCCGTGGACGGGCTGTATGGGCCACAACGGCGCTGTATTAGATGGGTGGACTTTGAGCACTCGCCCATCCTTGCTCATATTGAAGAAAGGGCGAGATGTCATTTTGGAGCCCTATTATCCGAACCGCTTCGCGCGGAATTTTAGATATGATCAGATGATCCCATCCGGTCTTGCCTTTGCCGAGTTGCCCCGAGTATATCAAAAGCGAAAAAGCCATCTCGTTGCTTAGCTATGGTGGAATTATTTTCAGCATCAAAATGCATTTGGCCCAGTGGCAGTGCCTTCCCCCACTCATGAAGGGGGTATGATTGTTTCTTTTGCTGCTTGGTGGCATAAAAACCAAGGGAAATTGCGGCTCCGACCCGATCCCGAGCAGACGAGGAGCTCCTCCCAGGCTAAGTCCACCAAAGGGCTTGGCCGACATACATATAAGGGCCGAACTGGTCCGTCGGCGCCAAAGACGACGAAGAAGAAGGGCGGCGATGACGATGGCTTTTATGGGCTTGCCGCTCCAGGATATGCTTGGACACATCACTTCTTGGCGGACTGCAAGATCCCAAGAAGGTTCGAGCATAGCGCCCGGCTCCCCGTGGGCAGTTTCAACGGGGATCCCGCCAGAGATTGGCTGTGTTATCTCAGCCATATGCTTGCTTGCTTCGACCCTCGCCGCGAAGCATTCTTGATATTGAGGGTTGAGACCGTAGGCGATGTATGGCAGGTAATGGGGCAGGCGGCGACCCAGCTAGGGATGCCTTTTGATTCCCTTATACCCGAACCACCGAGGTCTTTTGCCGCAGCAGGTATTCCCATTTTCATATTTTTCATTGTATTTCCTATTGTATATGTGCATCGCATTTGTCTTAATTCCTTCACTTTGTAGGAGATGTCGTCTCCCCCTTGCCTGCGGCTCCTGGGGGATCTCCCGTGCATCAGATGCCTGAGGGAGGGCCTCACATTCCTGCTGGGGAGGCGGCTGCACCCTCCGCCAGCATCGGCCCTACATCGGAGATGCAACTCCTAGTGGCCGCGGCGAAACAGGCAGCTCGGAAGAAGCGAGCGGCCGAAAGAGAGACAGAAGGTCGGTCGGTTCGGCCCCGACTGTCTCCTGCTTCTTCACCGGCTCCGGCACCTATCGGAAGGCCACCTTCGCCTATCGGTAAGAAACTTGCTGATTTCTTTTGTTTTGAGGATTAATTCCCTTTTTGAAAATGACTCCTCATGCTGTATATATATATTTTTTTTTTCATACCAGAAGAAGGCGGATTTGTAGGTGAGAACGCGTCTCAGGCGGCTATGGAGCCTGCTGTTGGCGAAGTCCCGCCGACAACAGGTGGGGCTGACTAGCCACCTCATCTTTGTATGTTTGTATTTCTGTCCTTGCCATATTTACAAGGCTCTCGCCTTCCACCATTCCCACTTTTCAGGGGCCTATGTTCCCGAGCCTCCCGCTCATGATCCAGTTCGGATGGCTTCGCCGGCCATTGCCGAGGTATGCGGATATATATATATATATATATATATATATATATATATATATTGGCAAGCCCGTTTTCATCCCTTACTGGGAGTGACTGCGATTTTAATCATTTTCCCTTTTTGCTTCCTACAGGAGAATGTGGCCACAGCTACAGATGTTGCCTTGGGCAACGACGAAGAGCTGGGGGACCTCAATTGGGCCGACTACGAGCCCTATAGGTCGGATGCCCCTTGGTCGACCAATTATATCACGAACTCTTGGACGACCAGAACCGTTTTGGTAATATACAGCTTTTTTTTCGACATATCGCAGCTCCTTTGTTGTTTTTTTTTTTTGCCTTGCATAGGATCTGATTTTTTTGATCCTTTTCCTATGCAGATTTTACTTTCGAGGAGCTGATACGATCAGCCTCCAGCCATTCAGGCTCTTCATTCATGAAGGGCCTGGTAGGGGACTCGACAGCTCCCCCTGCAGTGGATAGTCCTCCACTTGAGGGTAAGTTATGTTTGCTTTGATCTTTGCGGCATTTTTTAACTACTTTGCTCTCTTATGGTAGTCAACATCAAATTTTTGTGTTACAGAAGTTGTTGAAACGATGCCAACTGCGGCTGCCTCTCCTTCTGTCGCTCCTCCTTCGGAGGACGATTCGGCTGCCCCTCTTGCGATTTCCTCGACAGAAGGGGAGCCTGCAGAGATTGAGGCTATCCAGGAAAAGCTCGCGGCTTCATCACCAGGTAGATCTATTTTCTTTGCCTCGTGCTTAGAGCTGCACATATTATGTCTTCATATTTTTTTGACTGTGCCTCTTTTGCCTGTTCTCATCTCTTGGCATAGACGCCATCCTTGTGTCCACCCAAAGGTGGGAACGCCGGGAGGGGGTCAGATCAGCCCCTGGGCTTCTTCTAGGGAGCATTGAGGGACTAGCAGCATCGGCGGCACGCGCCAGAGCTAGGTCCCTCCCTATTTGCTTTAGCCAAGTCCCAGCCATCGAGGACATTGATATCTTGGCAGGTATGAGGCCTCCTATCCCTTGTTGTTTCTTCATCAATTATTATTGGGCATTGACCCCATCTCTATCATGCAGCTTGGAGGGCTTCACTGCCTGATTCCCCGACCCGTTCAGGGGACACCGTCCCCCTTTCTTACTCGGGGGGAACTCCCTGGACTCCTCGAGTTGAAGAACCAGTCTATACTTCGACCGAGCTGCTCGACTATTCCGGAGACGAGGGCGAGCCCGAAATCACTTACCCAATTGTCTTTGATCAGAGGGTAGGTTCGCCGACATGGAGCGGCTCCACCATCAAGCAACCGCCTTCATGTCACTCGGGGGACACCGAATCCCTTTTTTCCTCTCCCACCAAGGATGGGGAAGTGGGTTCTCCCGACTCTAAGAAGACTGCGGAGCCAGGTAACATCCTCTTCCCTTCATTTCATTGCCAACATCATTTGTCGACACTATCATTTCCACTTTGGTCTTATAATACTCTCTTTCTTTTGTTTTATCAGGTGGAGAAGGCCAAGATGACTCTGCTGCATATGCTGCCCAGCAAGCTCAGCTGCGGGCCGAGTTGGAGTCCGTTCTCAGAGATGTCGCGGCACGGACCGCAGAGGTCTCTGAACTCAGGGCGGACAGAGAGATATTGGATTCCAGTATTGCCGAGGCGAGGTCTCAAGTCTCTGCCCTCCGTCTTCAGCTAGAAGAACTGGAGAAGGGCTTGGAAGAGGGCGTCGAGCAAGTGGCGACCCTCGACCGCCGCCTGGACGAACTCACTCGGGAGCGAGACGTGTCGGTAGACAGGGTTGAGGCTCTCCGTCTTCTATTGGACGCCTCGCAGGCTTTGGTGGTGCGGGAGCCGACTCCGACTCGGGACTAGCTATCGGGACTCCCTCCTCCCTTTTTGACCTTGGTATCGTTTCATTATGAAACGCATTTTTGAGTAACCCGGAGGGTTTGTCTCGGGCTTCCACCTTGCGGTCATCTATATGAAGAATTTTTAGTTGGAGATGGTATTCATTTTCTCTTTTTCTCACTTCTTCCCTTCTTTTCTTTCTCTTTTTTTTATAAACCAGTGCCAGCGCCATTTCGGGTTTTCACCGACATTAGCCCCCTCTTATTTTTGCCTGCACGCCCTTGCGGGTTTTCATGCAGCGGGGTTACCCGATTTTGCCTAAGGCGCCCTTTCAGGTTTTCACCTTAGCTGGGTATAAGACCTTTTTACCCTTAGCCGATCCTGATATGGATGAGATCGATTAAATCCGTCGGGGCACCTCGCTTTTTAAGCTCCATGTTTTTTTTTTTTTTTTTTTTTTTAATATTACGCACGACTCTAACTACTATTAAATACAAATATATGCTATAACTGTACCAACAGTTATTAGGAGAGTATTCAATATGGGAACTTGATATGATGTGGGTACATGAAAAGGATTTTTTAGGATTTAACGCTCCTCGTGGGCGAAGTATGAATTACAGGATTTAATGCCTCCCGTGGGCAAGTATGAATTCCAAGATATAAAGCCTCCTGTAGGCGAATATGAAATATGAATTTCCAAGATATAAAGCCTCCTGTAGGCGAATATGAAATATGAATTTCCAAGATATAATGCCTCCTGTAGGCGAATATGAAATATGAATTTTCCAGGATATAAAACTTCCTGTAGGCGAATATGGAATATGAATTTCCAGGATATAAAGCCTCCTGTAGGCGAATATGGAATATGAATTTTCCAGGATATAAAGCCTCCTGTAGGCGAATATGGCATATGAATTTCCAGGATATAAAGCCTCCTGTAGGCGAATATAGAATATGAGTTTCCAGGATATAATGCCTCATGTAGGCGAATATGGAATATGAATTTCCCAGGATATAATGCCTCCTGTAGGCGAATATGAAATATGAATTTCCAAGATATGATGCCTCCTGTAGGCGACTATGGAATATGAATTTCCATGATATAAAGCCTCCTGTAGGCGAATATGAAATATGAATTTCCAGGATATAAAGCCTCCTGTAGGCGAATATGAAATATGAATTTCCAGGATATAAAGCCTCCTGTAGGCGAATATGAAATATGAATTTCCAGGATATAAAACCTCCTGTAGGCGAATATGGGATATGAATTTCCAGGATATGATGCCTCCTGTAGGCGACTATGGAATATGAATTTCCAGGATATAAAGCCTCCTGTAGGCGAATATGAATTTTCAGGCCACTAAAGCACACCAATGGGACCAGCGTGTATTAGGGGTAATTTTAGGGTATAATACCTCCTTGGAGCGAATTCGACCGCTTACGGCACGCCGATGGGACTATAGCATATGGGTATGCCGATGGGACTATGATTTATGGGGGAGATTTTTAGAATAGAACGCCTCTTCAGGGCGGAGGGAATTTTCAACCCTTCAATGGCATGCCAGTGGGATTGGTGTATGCCCAGGGAAGATTCGGGATACATTGCCTCCTCGGGGCGATAGGAAAATTTTCAACCCTTTCATGGCATGCCAGTGCGACTAGTTTAAGCCAAGGAGAAGATTTAGGATATAATGCCTTCTCGGGGCGACAAGAAAATTTTCGACCCCTTTATGGCATGTCAGCGGGGCTGGCATACGCCCAGGAAAGACTTTGGGACACAACGTCTTCTCGGGGTAAATATGAAAATTTTCAGGATATAACGCCTCCCCAGGGCAGATTCCGGAGTTTAACGCCTTCCGTAGGCGGATGCCGGAGTTTAACGCCTTCTGTGAGCGAAATATGAATTCTGGGATTTAATGCCTCCCGTAGGCAAATTCCGGAGTTTAACGCCTTCCGCGGGCGAATACCGGAGTTTAACGCCTTCCGCGGGCGAGTACCGGAGTTTAACGCCTTCCGTGGGCGAATCTCGGAGTTTAACGCCTTCCGTAGGCGAATGCGGAGTTTAGCGCCTTCCGTGGGCGAATCTCGGAGTTTAATGCTTTCCGTAGGCGAATGCCGGAGTTTAGCGCCTTCCGTGGGCGAATCTCGGAGTTTAACGCCTTCCGTAGGCGAATGCGGATTTCCATTGCATAATATTCTTGACGGAAGATATTTTCTTTTGAGGTGAATCACCTACAATTATGTGACATCTTTCAAGAATATGTCTATGTATTTACATTTGGTATAACAGGAACGGGGATTATTTTCTCAGGCTGCATCGAGCAGAAGAGCAAGTTTTCCCACTTCCTTATCGAGTCGGGAGGTCATCGTCATCATTGCCTCGGTCGTAGCCCTTGATGGGACATTATTGTACCATCATTGTGGTACCAAGGGTTTATTCGTCATTGGTGACTCTAATATCCTCCCTAGATAAGGATGTGGGAAAACTCGATCTCTGCCTTTAGCAGGCCGAGAGAGTCTTCCCCCCGCCGGGGAACAAATATGTGGCTTTATGAGCCTATACGCCCGCGTACGAGCATTATTGGCTTTTCTTAGCGCAGATGGCTTTTACGTGTTATCCCCCGACGGGTTGCCGGATTATTTTGTCTTCAAGACATATATTGGGCTTCACGGCTCTGGTTTGTATTGTTGTTGTCGCTCGGGCTGATCATGTACTGGGGCGTAATACAACTTCATATGCCGGCCGTTCAGCGGCGGGAAGGCCAGATTCCCTTTGTCGTCTACCAGCCTGTAAGCACCGCCTTCATAGACTTTGCTTACTATGAATGGTCCAACCCAGTTTGGCTTGAACTTATTTTTAGGTCGAGACGCCATAACATCTTTATGCTTGACGATTACAAGGTCCCCCTTTTTGAAGGTTCTTTCTTTCACCAATTTGTCGAATGCACGAGACACTCGGACTTGGTATAATTGCAGACGCTGATATGCTTGCAATCTTTCGCCTTCGAGGTCCGATAGTTCCTCATAACGTCTTTGAGTTTCGCTCATGTCGCCTTCATGCACTCCATAATGCAGGGCGACCCTATAAGATGCGAGCTCTATCTCTATTGGGATTATGGCTTCTGCTCTATAGACCAAAGAGTATGGGGAGCATCCCGTTGGAGTTTTGTAGACGGTGCGGTAGGCCCATAGTGCTTCATGCATCTTCTCGTCCCAATCCCGCTTTCGCCCTCCACTGATCTTCACCAGAAGTTTGTATAGGGTTTTATTGAAAACTTCTGCCATTCCATTGGCTTGGAGATAATATACTGAAGACGCATTCCAGTCTATATGAAACTTGGCCGCCATCTTATATATTGTTTGATTTTTGAATGGCGTGCCATTATCTGATGTAATCCGGTTGGGAGTTCCGAACCGGTATATGATATTATGCCTGACGAAACGTGATACTGTTTCGCCGGTCACTTCCTTCAAAGGAATGGCTTCTGCCCAACGAGTAAAATATTCTGTTGCGGCAAAAATGTATTTACACCCTCGGGATGACGGTGTTAATGGACCCACAACATCCATTCCCCAATGGGCGAAAGGCCATGTCGGGGTTGTCGGGTACAAATAATTAGGAGGTGGCCTAGGAATAGGTCCGTAGGCTTGGCATTGGGGGCAGCTTTTCGCCATTTTCTCGCAATCTGCGAACATGGTTGGCCAATAGAAGCCTTTATTTTTTATGTTGATCTTCATTTTTGCGCCTGACTGATGGGCTCCGTACATCCCGGCATAAACTTCTTTCATTATTTTGCGAGACTCCCTTGGGGAAGGGCACCGGAGTAGAACCGCATTTTTGTCTTGAGGGACAAGGCGATATAGCACGCCATCTATCAGCTGGTACGAAGTTGCTCTCCGTAGCAACTGGATTCTTTCGGCTTTGCTGTCAGGGAGCCAACCCTTCTTTATCTTGATGATAGGAACACGCCAATCGTCTTCCTCCTGGATATTATGGTCTTCCAGTGTATTGATCTCAAATACTGTTAGACCATCTCCTTCATTTAATGAGGCGGGGAAGAGTCTCCTATCCCTCACAACTATTTCAGCTTCACCTTCGGGGAGTAATTTCAGCGCTGCCGCTAATTTAGCTAATACATCGGCCTGGGCATTTTGGCCTCTTCTGATATGTTCTATGACGAAGGTATAGAATCTTTCGCTCAGCCGGACGGCCGTCGCATGATAAGCTATTAATTCGGTCTTCCTGACCTCGAATATGCCGAGAATTTGTCGGATGACCAACAGGGAGTCCCCGTATACTTGGATACATCTGACGCCTATTTCCAAGGCAATTTCCAGCCCTACAATTAGAGCTTCATATTCTGCCTCATTATTAGTTAGGGATTCCATTAGGGCACATGAGTGGTGCAATATCCCACCTTCTGGGGTGACTAGGACCAAGCCAGCTCCGGCCTTTGTGGTCGAAGTGCCATCCGGCTTTATAATGGTTCTTGAGGCCCCATCGAAGTATAGCTGCCACATCTTTATTTCTGCTTGCTGTACATCCAGTATTTCCTGTGCAGGCAAGACTTCTTCATCAGGCAATTCATTATTCAGAGGGGAAGTTTCAGGAATTGGGTGTGCCGCCAAGAATTCGGTCATACCCTGTCCTTTTATCGCCCTCTGGGGGACAAAGGTAATATCAAACTCCATGAAGAGTAAGGCCCATTTTCCTAACCTCCCAGACAACATAGGTTGGCGAAGCAGGAATTTTAGCGGATCAAACCGCGATATGAGTTTAACTTCATGTGCCAACAAGTAATGCCTCAGCTTCTTTGTGGCGAATATAAGTGCCAAGCACATCTTTTCTGTTGGAGTATATCGGTGTTCAGGACCCACCAACATCCTGCTGAGGTAATAGAGCGGCTGCTCTTTCCCATCCTCATTTACCTGCGCCAATAAAGCTCCCAAGGAAGCATCCAGGGCTGCAATATAGAGTATGAGTGGTTTACCCTTTATGGGTGCTCCCAGCACTGGCGGCTTGAGGAGATATTCTTTTATATCGTCAAGTGCTTTTTGGCATTCTTTGTCCCAAGTAAATGGGGCTCCTTTCTTTGTTAATTTTGAGAAGGGCCTGCACCTTCCGGATAGATTGGAGATAAACCTCCTGATATAGGCTAGCCTGCCTTGCAAGGATCTAAGCTCAGTTAGAGTCCTGGGAGAGGGCAGCTCCCTGATTGCTTTGATTTTATCGGGGTCGATCTCGATTCCCCTATATCGGACTATGAAGCCCAAAAACTTTCCGCTAGAGACGCCGAAGGCGCACTTCATGGGATTCATTTTAAGTTGATATTGGCGAAGCCTTTCAAAGACTTTTTGTAAGTCCCCGAGATGGTCGTCTTTCTTTGTAGATTTCACGACGAGGTCATCAACATAGCATTCGACCAAATTATGCAGCATTTCATTAAATATTTTGGTCATGGCCCTTTGGTATGTAGCACCGGCATTCTTCAGACCGAAGGGCATCCTTTTGTAATTGAATATTCCTTTCGGAGTACGAAAGGCTGTATGATTTTTATCTTTGAGGGCCATTCTAATCTGATTATAGCCCGATGACCCGTCCATGAAAGACAAGGCTTCATATCCTGTGGTGACGTCCACCATAGTTTCAGTTATCGGCAATGGGAAGTCATCCTTCGGACATGCCTTATTTAAGTCACGAAAGTCAATGCAGACTCGGACTTGGCCGTTCTTTTTCTTCACTGGCACAATATTTGTCAGCCATATTGGGTATATGCATTCTTCGATGAAGTCAACTTCTCGCATCTTGTCAACTTCGGCATTCACCATGATTTCTAATTCATGGCGCATTCGCCTCTGAGTCTGCTTTATTGGCTTGACTTCGGGGAGGATTGATAGCTCATGCTCCGCCACTGAAGGGTCCAGGCCAGGCATTTCTTTATAGTTCCAGGCGAAACAATCTTTGAATTCTATCAAGAGTTCAGTGCATGCCTGTCTTTCTTTATCGCTTAGGAGGGCGCTGAAGAAAACCGGCTGAGGGTCTTCTGGTTCACCGAGATTGATCTCTACCAGTTCGTCGACCGTGGCTTGTCCTCCATCCTCTATCTCGCGAGGAGCTGGCTAAAAGTCGATGAAGTCCTCATCTTCGTCTATATCGGCCGAATAGGCTTCATGCCATTCGCCTGTATTTTCATGCGGGCTTTGGGAGATCGCATCAGCAGCTCCCAGAGGTCCTTCTTGCTTTTCCATATTGGTATCATGGCCTTTATCTGTGTATTGGGAAGGCCTTGCCGGACATCGTTCCCATTCACAAATAGCATTTGGTTTAGTTGAGGCTATTTCGACAGATGGGGAGATTTCTTCATTTTCGTCTCCCGTATTGTTAAGCCTGATATAGCCAGTTGGCTCCTTTACCCCTGGTAGTAGACTCACCATATGGACTGCATATAGGTTAGAAGACCCATGGCGTGGCCTATACCCAAGGCCTCTTCTATCTTGATTGGATGATTGCCCCCTGACTTCTGCAGGATGCCATAATTCCCGAAAGAATTTATTCCTGGCTGCACTTTGTCTTTCTGGGATGTTTTGACGCTTGCACATATGTTTTATATATTGGGGCATATCGTCCATTTCTTGGACCACTTCCTCGACTTCCGGCCGGACATTTTCATGTCCAAAACCGTCATCGGGAGGACCCTCTGGTGCGAGATCTCCCTTATAAAATATGATGCGCCGCCCGTCTTTGTGACGGACTGCGAAGGTTTTCAATTCTTCCACAGTGTGGACTTCTCTGGGGAATATGGGCTTTGTAAGGCCGGGAGGTAGGCATATGCTAGCCTCTATTTCTTGGCTAATAGCATTAGCTTCCAAATTGACGGCTGGCCTGCCAAATCTAGCCGACCTCCGACGAGACTGGCCGGGCTTCATTCCTTGCCGGAATCTAGCGGCTTTGTCTTCGTTAATTGTAATTCCGCCTTCCTCATCGGAAGACTTATCGGCTATCTTCTTCCCCTTACGACGGCTTTCGCCGGTCGTCGGGTCCGAGGCCTTATCAAAGTATAGTTGTGCATCTGCCAGATGGCAGTCATATGCCTTGAATGGCTCCAAATCGGCAAATATCCGGTGTTGCTCACCGTCTTTTGTATATTTGAGGCATTGGTGGAGAGTCGAAGGCACCACCCAATTCCTATGCAACTAAAGCCTACCGAGTAGTGCCTTAAAGGAAGTATTGGAGTCGACTATGAGGAAGGACACTTGGGTCACCCAATCGTCCAGACATAGCTCCACATCAACTCGACCAAGGGCCTCTTCTGCCTCTTGGTTGAATCCCGATATCGTTATGCCTTGCACCTTTTTCATATATATGGTGAGGTATAACACTTGAAATGTTTTGAGGGGCAGTATGTTTACGGCAGAGCCTGAGTCTACCAATATTCGATCGACCTCCCGGCCATTGATTTTGCCCCGCATGTATAGCGGTCTATTGTGGCATGGCGATGATAACAGCATATCATCATCAGTAAAAGCTACCGTAGCCTCATATGTTTCATATGCCTGAGCCCTTATTTCGGCCATATGGACCTCATATGTTTCGGGATTTTGTAAGGCAGTAATCAACGCCTCCCTTAATTCTTTGCTCAAGGCTATTGCTTCCCATATACTGAGGGATGCTGGCATTCTTTTCATATTCTGCAACACCTTTCGATCGGCCCTGGCTCGGGCTTGTTCGATAGGAGGCATTATTTCTACCATGTTGTGAAGGGTCTCCTTCAAGGCTTTTGACTGCTCCCCAGAAACCGGGGATTCTTCTGTTTGCATTTCCCCTTTTGTAGGATCAATTTGTGCTTCTTCGGCGAATAATTCCGCCAAGGTCTCGACTCCTTCTGCGGGATTTGGCTGGACCAAAGGGTTTATCTCTCCTGGTTCCTTGATGGATTGAGCATTTTCTGCTTGCGGAGAACATTCTTCTTCGTCGGAAGAAAGGCAGAAGCGAATATTACCCCGGACTTCTGGCTTCGGAATTGGCCCTGAGATTTCTCCCCTGAAATAGATGATTTTATCTTGATTGTGTTGGCCTTTATCCCGACCGTTATTGTGGTCTCGACCTCGGCCTCGGCCTCGGCCTTTATTTTGATTTCTCCGATTCCCCTTCCTTTGATAGGTAGCCAAAGGGGTCCTGATTTCCGGCGGAGCGTGCCTCGCTTCGCCACCGGGGATATCTTGCAGTTGAGCCGACACCACGTGACAGGCTCGATATTGTTGTTCTATCTTTTCCATTGTTAGCCCATCATCCCAGAATAAGCTAACATCGTCCGGAATGGAGAGCTCATCCTCACTAGCCTTCCGCATGCGACTCTGGAGGTCTAACAGCCATGCTCTGAGGCGAGCTCGTCGGTCGAACTCTTCCCATGGAATATATTGATTCAGAGGGACATGCTCTGTGGGCCGATTTGGCTGATATTCTTCTAATTCATCGATGATTTTCTGTAGCCTTCGAAGTGGTGAGTTTTTGTCCTCAGACATATTTATGGCATTAGCAAGCATTTCTTGCTTCTTTAGCCTTCTCTTCTCACTTCTTTTTCTGTTCTTTTCTTACTTCTTTCTCCTTGCTGCTTCTTGAATGAAGCTGGGTCTGGCCGGCATTTCTGGAAGTGGGTCGAAATGAACCACAACTTTCCCTTTTGCCGTCTGTGTTTGCAAGGATTTAGCCATTTTAGGCTTCTTTTTCTTCTTTGCCTTGGTCCACGGACTTTCTGGCTGATTGTGGTCAAGAGTAACTTTGACAGCTTGCTCGACCATCGAATCTGGCAACATTTGATATTCGCCGAATATTTCCTTTACGGACTTTTTGGAGGGACCCACCTCCGGATTTTCTTGTTGACACTTCATGTCCAACATTCGTATTCTCGTGGCTATTGCTGCCACAGTGTCAATGGCGCGAAGGGTGGGTGGCCCATCGGGTGCCATTCCCTTATATGTACTATCTATGACGTCCTTCATATTGGAGGAGAACTTATGGACCATATTCACAGAATAATTAGTTACATGAGGTTGTGAGAGATCAACCAAATACTTCCCCATATTTATTTGTCCTTCTTGGATTAACTTTTCTATCTCATCCTTGAGGACGAAGCAATGCTCCGTTCGGTGCCCAAGGGCACGATGGTAGTGACAGAAATTAGGATCATCTGTCATATACATCTCTTCCTCCCTTCTTGGTTTTGGAAGAGCGATGACTTTCTTTTTCATACAAAGTCGAAAATGTTCACGAACTTTGTCTTTAGGGAATGAGTAGGGCTTTGCGCGTCTTTCCCTTAGAGTTAACGAATTTCTGAAGTGTATTCCAGCCTCTTTATCGACCATTCGCTTGGCTTGACGCCCTCTTTCGGCTATTCTTACGCTTTCATGGCTTCTTCTATAAGAAGTGGTTTCTTCTTGGCGATATGTTTCCGAATCCTCTCTAGAAAACATAGCCCGTTTGCCTCTTTTCCTTGAAGGACGATCGGGATCCGACTCCATCCCTTCAGAAGAGAAGAATCTGTCAACCTTGTTGAATGACAGAGTTTCTGAAAATTGCCTGGAGAGTCCCTCCATCATCTGGGTAAGCTCCTCCTGTTGACATGAGAGTCGTGTCAGGCTTATCTGGATTCCTTCCAATGCCGCCATGACCGAGTCCCCAGGGGGAGGGGTTGCTGGAGTATATATTGGTGTTGCCTCGCGCTCCGGCGAGGGCTTCACCGCTTCTTCTTCGGGATGATACCCGGATGAGCTCTCGCTCATATAGATGACATTAACAGCAAATGCCTGCTTATTTCTTTGGTGAGGCTGAGGAGGGCTTACCAAATGTTTACCTATCTCCACTGCGCCCTCACGGATGAGTTTTTCTATTTCATCTTTGCAGACATAACAGTCTTCTATGACATGCCCCAACATTCGATGATATGGGCAATATTGGCTCATTAACCCTGCCTGCCTCAGCCGGCTTTTTGGGCTCAGGGAGCGATAGAAGCTTTGCCCGCATACATGTTTCGAACAATTTTCTTGTATGCTCGCGGGTGAAGGAGTATGGCTTTTTCATTCTTTCGGCAAGAGAAGAAACAGGCGCCTTCCCTTCCCCCTTTTTATTGGCTGTTGGGACACTGGGACCTCCCCTAGCCTCGCTCTTTTCTGGAGCTGGAGAAAAGTCGACTGTATTTACTTCTTTAGCCGGCGCGCCTCGCTCCCTGGGTGCTTTCCCCTTATTTGGAAGTATAGTGGGGTAATCGGCGAAGAACATTTCGATCTCCGTCACGATATTATTGAGTTGATCGAAGTTTCTAACATTGGCTCCGATCAGTTTCTCGTTTATCTCGAGTTTCAAACTCCTTTTGCATAATCTCACTGCGTCTTCATGGACGGGTGGATTGTCGTACCTCATGCTGAGGTTCCGCCATTTCTTAATATAATCTACGGCGGATTCATTCTTTCCTTGTTTGAGTGTCACCAACTCAGTAATAGTAACCTTCCGCTCCGATACTTTGAAGCGATCAAGAAATTTTTTCTGCATTTCTTCCCAGCTGCTTATAGAGTCGGGCTTCAGTTTGGCATATCACTGGAATGCCGTGCCGGTGAGGGAAGTCGAGAAGAACCTTAAAAGGTATGCCTCCTCAGTTGCCAATTCTCCCAGATCACTCATATAATGGGCTATATGCTCTTGGGCTGAGCCCTCCCCGTCGTATCTTGTGACTTTGGGGCGTTTATTATGATCCGCTGGAAGCTTTTTGAACATGTGACGAACCGGGAATGGCACCTTATATAAGTCAAATGTGCTTATTCCCTCGTCCTGTTCGGCCATCTTGACCTCAACAATTTGCTCAATCAAGTGCTTTTGCGATGCTGTTGCATCTTCTGCTGATGTACGTAATTGGTGAGCATTATAGTTGGGCTCTTCGGCCCTACCTTCCTGAATTTCTTCAGGACTGAAGTTGACCTCAACAACTGGGGGTCCCGCTGGTGCAAGAATGGCTCTAGGTGGAGGTAGATTCACTGGAGGAGCAGGGGCCACCCTTTGCTGTTCCTCCATCTTCTGTATCAGGCCATACAACAAGGCCTTTAATTGTTGATTTTCCTGCCTAATTTCCTCAAGAGTCTGAGGTTGCGGTTGTTCCTGCGGCAGTTGTGCAACTCCTGGCTCCTGGGCATTGGCCGCACTTTCGTTGACTTGGGATGGTTCTGCCCCTTGGCCTACTTGGCCCAGCAGGCGCATGGCTTGCTCCATTTGGCGGGTAATTAGCCCACCTCTTTGCATCATCCCAGCAGTATTGCTCGGCTCTTCCGATTGAGAAGGCTGCCGATTTGTGCTGGAAGTATAGCAGGTATATATTCGGATGCCATCATCTGTCATCCGGGCGGTCCTTTTCCTCTGTGCTGGCCGCACCAGGGCACCAAGTCTTTCAAAGACCGAAGTCCGCTTTTGGACAGGTTCTTGCACTTCGTGGGTATCCTTCTTTCCCCGACTTCGCTTAGGATGAAGCCGAGTCGATGGATGAACTATTTTCCTGACCGGCTCCGCAGGTCTAGGATGCTGTTGTTCCGCTAGGGTAGTCCTAGCCTCACGGATTTTACGGGCTTCCTTTTTGGTCACCCATATTTTCTTTAGGCGGGGCGCCTGCCCCTCCTGGTGTTTGTCCCCATTTTGGGGAATAGTGTTATCCCGTGCTCGGGGTGCGATATTGCCCCCGGTATGTCGGGATGTAGTATACGCAGGCCGATGAACCACAGCTTTTTGCGTTCTCTTTCTCTTTTTAAAGGCTGCCACATCTTGGCATACCTTTGGCAGAATCCCGAAACGGTTGCGGACTGGGACTGTCGGGACGTGCCGAGTTTCTGGAATGATTGGTTCCCTGCCATCTAGACGGATGCGCAGGTCCCCAACCAATATGGTTTTCCCAGTCCGGGAGGGACTCGGGGGAGCATTTTTCTTCTTCTGCCTCCTGCTGGACGAGGAAGCGTGGGATACAGTGATAGTATTGGTGGTGTAGACGACTTGTCTTTTTCCACCCTTATTGGCCTCCTTCGCGCGGGAGGTGCGCTCCCTCTCCTGCGCAGGAGCTTGCTCAGGTACTGGGATTACTCCCAGGAAGTATGGTGACCCCACAACTGCGGGAAAATCGCCGAAGCTGGTCGGCACTGCGAGATACCCACACTGAACGTGGGCTGCCACGGCGAGGGAGCCATAAGTGACCCTTGCTACCATTGTTGTTCCAACGGATGGAAGACTTAACCACCTGCATAAGGCATGGCAAAGTTAGTAGTAGAGTTATGGTGAGGGCATCACCGGACGGAGAGATGAAGGGAAAGAGTGGTCCCACCGGGCGTGCCATCTCTGGACCTGACCTAGATATTAACCTCTCCTCCCTATGTCGGATTATTCGGAAATCCATTTTTTTTGTTTATCTAGAGGAATATAGGTCGGTTTTATATTTTATCGAACTATGAGAGCTTGGAATTAGCCCTTAGGGAATCCGGGACTTCGAATCAAACGAAGATTCGAGTATATGACCTCTCTCCACTGACCTCGGTCAGTGTTAATTACGCTGAGCAACTGCTCGGCAATCCTTGATTAACCGTCCGTATGATGCCCTTAATCATGCAAAACTACTACTACAGGCAGCGCATGCATATGGATATGAAGGCATGTTTTAGGTTGAATCCTTAGCCTCACCCCGGTTTAGGGACAATTTTTATATGGTTTAAGATTGATTCCTGGTTATTAGGATTGATTCCTAGTTAGACAGATTAATTCCAAATTATATAGATTAATTCCCAATTTTTAATCCCGCAGGGGTTTTTTTGCAATTATACACCTTTTAAGGGTTTTTATGAATTATAGAGGTTTTATAAAAGTATAGTAGCTTACAAACATGTATGAGTGAGTTTTAGGGGTTTCAAGCTTTATGGGAGTTATAAAATCAATTTTTAATTATATGAGGGTTTTTTAGTAATTTTACCCTAAACCGGGTTATTATGTTTTGGGCTTCGTATTTAATGATATTCAGGTTATATGGGGGAAATTCAACTCATGATATGATTTTTAATATTTTCGGGGTTCTATATGTAAATATTATACATAGGGGTATTTTTGTAATTTTGTATTCGTGTATTATGTATACTATTAATGATTTATATTCTTTCATATTTTTACTGTTTTCTTACAGATGTTACTGATTCTTCCTGGTTTTTTCTGATTTTTAATTAATTTTATGAATTTTTATTAATTAATTAATTATAAATCATTTTAGGCTTAAATATGATTTTACTAAGATTTCTGAACTTATATTTTATTTATTTATGGAGTGAGGTTAAGGTTAAGTTGAAAGTGTACACAGATTTTTTTAGTTTTAGGAAATTAAATATATAAGTATATTACCTTTAAAACATGATGATAATTATATACTTTTAATGACACACATAAGCACACAAATTCAGATTTCATTTCGACAGCAATTCGCCTTGTAATAAGGCATTTTTACAAAAAAATCCGGCAGAGCTCCCCTTTAGGATTGAACCTTAGGAGAGAGGACTCCCCGGGATGAAAGAAAGATCTCCCAAAATCGCAGCAAATCCGGGTTTGAAAATCCGAATTTGGTCTTCAAGTGGGCAGCACCCTCTCTCACAATTTCACCCTTGTATATGGGCTTTTCTCTATGTGTGCATGTATATGCCTTGTGTCCTCATTTAGGGAGCCCCGGAGTCCTATTTATAGGCCAACCCGGTGGGGGTGCCACCGGATGGAGCAAGGTGGGGGGGGGTGCCACCAGTTATAGGCTCTCTCCTCCCCTTTTTTTATTTCCCATTGGCCAATGCATGGCAAGAGGGATGAGAGAGAGGGCAAACAAAGGAGAGGAGGGGGGGATTCGGTGGGCACCCCCACCGGTTCCAACCGGTGGAGGGTGGTGCCACCGGTTGGGAACCGGTGGGGAGGTTTTCCCCTCCCCTTTTTCCTCCTCCCTTGGCTCTTTTCAAGGTCCATTTAATGAGGGGTTTTCAGATTTTGGGTCTTTAGTGGTTTTTAGGCCAATGTGAAAGGGGCTTAACCCCATTAACTCCATGTCTTGGCCCCACATGAAAGGGGTTTGGGATGGGATTTAAGGAGGGTTCCACATGGGATTCTTAACCCATGTGTGAATGGGGTTAAGATCCCCTATTAATTCTCCCATTAAACACCCCCCATTTTTAAATTTCAAAAAAATCTGAAGAGTGGAGGGAGAACTCCTCCCCCCCACCGGTTTCCCTCTTGGAACCGGTGGGGGGTTCCCCAACCGGTGGGGGGGGCCCCCCACCGGCTCTCCCTCTCTCTCCTCCACCTCCCTCATTCCTATTTAAATAAGGGGGGAAGAGAGAGGGGGTCCACATGCTCTTTGCTGGGAATTCTTTTTGGAGGTTTTCTGCTCTCTGGTTTGCAGGTTTAATACCCTTGTGGGGCTGATTTTTTGGGCCTGCTAGAGGTGCCTATTGGGCCTCATTTTGGGCTCCCCCATTGGGCCATTTATTGGGCCTATCTCTCCCATCATTGGGCCTCCGTTTCGGAGCTGATTTAGGTAAGTTCCAAGACTGGTTTTTACCTTATTTCGGGACAGATTTCGGTCCGCATCGGGACTGATTTTGGGCCTATTCGGGGGGCTTAATGGGCCTCGTTTCGGGCTCCCCCATTGGGCCACTTAATGGGCCTGCCTCTCCCATTATTGGGCCTCCCTTTCGGGGCCATTTGGGCGAGTTCTAGGACCAATTGCGTCCCAGTCCGGGACAGATTTCAGCCCACTTTGGGACTGAATTTGGGCCTATTCGGGGGGCTTAATGGGCCTCATTTCGGGCTCCCCCATTGGGCCACTTAATGGGCCTGCCTCTCCCATTATTGGGCCTCCCTTTCCGGGCCATTTGGGCGAGTTCTAGGACCAATTACGTCCCACTCCGGGACAGATTTCAGCCCACTTTGGGACTGAATTTAATCCGCTTAGGGACTAATTTTGACTTCTGTTTTGCAGCATTTGGTGCCCCACTTGTCGCTGCACTTAGGGTCTCCTTCCGGGTCTCGTTATCGAGGGTTGCAATGGCGGTTCGGGAATTGACCTTGGAAGCCGAAGCGAAAGACTTGGGGCTGTCTTAGGCTCCTTAAAAAAATCTGATTAAGGCCTTCTTGGCCTAGGTACGTTCCTTACCCCATTGCCCTCGTAATGCGAGCCCGTGACTTCATGCATTTTGATGTTCATCCATATCATAGGCATATATATTTTTTGCCTAGCATAGTCTTTTATGAACACGTCGTCATGTCCATGTATATGTGTTTTCCTATGGGAATCCCCCATCGACGGGAGCATGTGTCGTATGTGTATGAATGTATATTCACATAGTGCAAATCTGCGTATAGGATTATTTTCAGGTTCAACAGATTCCCGTCCCGTCTCGGGAGAAAACGCCCAAAGGCAACTCTTCATTTCCAAAATCTTCTTCAATCTCCCCCAAAGGAGGTTTACATTCCTTTAAATAGAGAAACACAACCCTAGTGAAGCCCTAATAAAATAAATGACTAAACTGACCCTCCTACTATAAAAATAACTGAAATTCGTGCAGAAAAATAACAATAAAATAAAATACATCAATTGGGCCTTTAATGGGCCAAACAAAATATAAAATGGGCCCCGAAGTCCGTTCAGCAGCCTCTGAATTCCCATCATTCTCCCCTGCTTCGAAAAAATTCGTCCTCGAATTTTAAAGTGAGTCAGAATAAGTATGTGGACGACTAGATCATCAGTAGGAGTCTTCAAGCAGAGGATCATCTCAAGAATCACAAACTGATCTACTGCATGTGAATCATAAAAGACCTGCCATATCATGTCTACTGGAGACTGTAGCAAATCATACGGGTCATCATGTAGGGTAGCTATCATCACACTCTCAGTAAGTGTTGGACGAGACTTTGAGTCAGTAAAAACATCATCAGCAATAAGATATAAGCCTGCCTCAACAAATAATTCTTGATCCCATGAGACAATGTGAACTACTGCAGTATCAAATAGACCATAGCTAAACACATCTTCAGAGATACGATTCAATCCTGACCGTCTAAACAAAGTATGATCCCAACTGTCAACCATATATCTGACATCAACCTCGAACACTGTATCAACGATCATATGTAGTCCCGATGTCATGAATAAGTCGTGATCCCAACCAGTAACAGGTGATGGTGTCACTTTAGGGAAACAAGCTAAATACAACTGTTGAAACTTCTCTCGATCCTGATAAGTGGCATTGAGAATACGAAAGGATGCCTGGTATCCCTCGGGTCGTATAAGACAATCTCGCCCAGTAGGATCAATCACAACTTGCCGCTCGTCTATCCATTCTCTACCCAAACTGATATATGAACCATGTGGCATAATCTTGCACCGTGCATCATTATGATGGATCGGGAAGTACTTTTACTCTTTAAGAGATGGAAAAATGGCACATAAACTCGATCTCCAGAGACAATTACGCAGTCCGTTTGGGAGATAAAATCCACAATAGATTGTGAAATAACATTATCGAACGAAATTGCCTCAAGATACACTCTAGCTTGCACGGAATTGGGTAGTTCCACCTCAAAACTAAAATCCATGGTGAGGAAACGTACCACTGGCTAAAGAAACGATGGACGAGGTCCGCCCGGCTGCAAGGATGGCAACGGTACGATCGGCGCAAGAAACATAGCTCAAACCACCAACCTCGGTATGCGTGCAAAAGTGGCACGTAAAACGAGGTGAAGCGGGCACTAGCTACTGCGAAATCAGTGCGCTGAGATGCTAGCATGCAAATCAAGGCGGCTGACGCAGGCGTCGGGATGTACGATATGGGTCCTCGGTATGCGTGCAGAAGTGGCACGCAAAACGAGACGAATCTGGGATACAACGCATTGGATTTGAGTTGACCTCGTTAAGACGAACCCAACAACACCAACGGCACGCGAATCGGAGTCCGGAACAACCTCGAATGGCGAGTCCAAATGTCCTCGTAAAGCATGCAAGTGTGGCATGCAAAACAAGACACTGTTGTCGGGCGAAACGTACAATGAGGTCGGCCTCGCCGATACGATCCCAACGGTGCGATCAACACGCGAATCGGAGCACAGTTGAGATCGTGGCGCTGGCGGTGCGATAAAACACCAGTTGCATTGCAGGGTGCACTGTGCTGGACCAAGCCTGGGCACAGTGGACTCGGACCAAATGGAGACTTGGTTCGGATCAGGTCTCGAGCTGGGCTGCGATAGGCTCGAACTAGGCTTGAAGATGGACCCCAATGGGACCCTAGCCGGCTTGGACCATGGCCACCAATTGGCTTGGGCCGGTTTGACTTGGGACGATCCAACCGGGTTTGACCGGACTGGAGTTAAAAGGGATCGGGTTCGTCCCTTTTCTTCTTCAACCTAGCCGAGCTAGAGGAGGGGGCAGCGGACAGCTGCGGCCGCGGGGTAGGTGGTGACAGCGGTCGGCCATGGCAACGACGCCGACCGTCGCCGACGGTAGCGATGTCCGACGGAGGCAGCTTCGGGGCTGTTGGGCGACAGCGGCTTCGGCGGTGGTGGAAGGCACGGGTGGCTCCGACGGCAACTAGAGCGGCGGATCCGAAGGGTGGCTAGGGCGGCGGCAACGACAACAGGGCCGGCGGCTGGCGAAGCCGGCACTGGCAAAGCTGGTGGTAAGCGGTGACGGCAACAGCGGTTGTGGCGGAAGTCGACTCCGGCTGGCGTTGACAGCGGCAGCGGGGCATCGGCGGGGCTGCGCAATGGTGGAGGCGAACTACGGCGGCGCTGGCTTTGGCAGCAGATGACGGCGGCGACGGTGACGTCGGCGCTCAGAGGTATCGGCTATGTTGGCAGGGCTCGAGCTCTCCCCTTCCTCCTCTTATTCCCCTTCTTGTTCTGTCCAAAGAAACCAACAGAGAGGGAACTGAGCGGGAGAGAGGGAGACGCCTGAGAGAAGGGACAACAGGGGAGATCTGTAGCAAGGTTCGAGAGAGAAGAGAAGGCAGTCGCAGAGCGACGGCACGATGGGGGACGATGGCGACAGTGGCGGGGAGGTGGTTTGCACGGTTTGGGTGGGAGAGGGAGGCAGCGGGGGTGGCACAGTGCGGGGACCGAAGTTGGGCTCTGATACCAATTTGACGTGGGACAGCAAGGGGGTAGAAGCCAAAGAGGGAAGAAGAGAGGGGGGGGGGGGGGGTGGAGGAGAAGAAGGTTAGGGTTCCCGTCCCGTCTCGGGAGAAAACACCCAAAGGCAACTCTTCATTTCCAAAAATCTTCTTCAATCTCCCCCAAAGGAGGTTTACATTCCTTTAAATAGAGAAACACAACCCTAGTGAAGCCCTAATAAAATAAATGACTAAATTGATCCTCCTACTACAAAAATAGCTGAAATTCGTGCAGAAAAATAACAATAAAATAAAATACATCAATTAGGCCTTTAATGGGCCAAACAAAATATAAAATGGTCCCCGAAGTCCGTTCAACAGCCTCTGAATTCCCATCATGATGTCTAGGTTGTGACAGGCAGTGGTGCTACCCATGATATGGGAGCACCAGGGGATCATCCGCAGGTTGAGCGACTTGATCCCCATGACGGATCTTTGTATATATGTACACACCTAAAAGTAGTGAGGAGTGGAACCTAGCCAAACTAGGAAGGTCACAGGGTGGCATAGGGCATGAATTGAGCCTTCCTTTGAAGAGAGGAGAGAGAACACTGGGAGGGGTGGGGTGAGAGAAGAGAGTTAACAAGGCATGTAAAGGACATCTACACCATTAACCATGGAGGCATGTAAAGGACATCTACACCATGTCACCATTAACCATGGTTTAACCTTTTTTTTGCGTGTGTGTGTATAGTCAGATTGGTATGAGTCGGTACCGATCCAACTCACATGAGTCATATGAGTCGAGCTGATTTAAGCCAATGAGTTTAAGCCACGTTTAAGAGAAACGTACCACATTAATTAATATGAAAGTGTAAATTTACTTACCAAATAAGAAACACTCAATTTAAAACAACTCATTACGCATGTATGCACAATCTGGTTTGATATGATATGTGCCACCAGACTAGACTCACCTAGATACAAGTTGACTCGCACGAGTCGGCACGATCTGGTACCATATAGCGAACCATGATACACACGTGCATGTGTGTGTGTATACATGGGACAGGAGCAAATGATTCTCAAGGCACCTAGCTTTGATGCACCCTCCCTAGATGACCATGTTACCACTAATAAGGAGCAAGTATTCAATAAACATGATCATGAAAATGCGGATAATCGTTTTGTGTTGAAGTTTACCAGTTGACCCTCCAAACACAAACATCCTTGCATATTGCCAGAAATATGGCTTGAACAAACACCCCCATGAAATGTCACAAGTACCTCCCTACATCTCTGATTACAAATGTGACAAATATACCACAAATACCCTTCACACATCTCTTTTTTAAAGCATTGAAAAGAGTTAAAAACATAAGGTTAAAGGAGGCATGTCTAAATTAGATGCACCAGGTTCTCATTATAAAAAGACAATTCTGGCAGTTATAAGGTTGGAAATGAACAAAAAGCGATAAGAAATCAATTTGCAACTTTCTGTAATGTTTGTGCCATTTATTTACTTATTTGGGGGGCTATGAAGGTAGAATTAGAGTTTTCACCAACACCCTTTTCCATCCCAAACCATGATTAAGGAGGAGGGAAGGAGAAATGGATGGGACAGGACGTATATGCCACCCATCTCCTGCCAAACGCACCTCACACGTGCTGCCTTTCTTTCTTTTACCTGCCCACCATGTTCATGCCTCCCAAAACTCACCATGCCAGTTTTCTTTCTTTTCACCTCCTCTTCTCTTCAGAACCAATGAGGTGGCCACCGAGGAGAGTAATGAAAAGCCAGAAGAGGAGGCTCATCTCTTAATATTTTCCTGTCTCTCATTCCCCTCCTTCCCCTCCTCCCTTTCCTCCAACAGGATGGAACAAGAGGTACATAGCCAGAATCTGCCAGTTTCAGCCCAAAATCAGAACTGAAAATGAAAAAAGCCATCACGATTCTGGTGTCAGATTCCAGTTTTTGGTTCCTTATGGGAAACAAATCAACCAGATTGTCACTAATAGGAGACTCTGATTTTGCTGCCCACTACATAAAAGCACCAATGTTGTGCCATTATATTGCATATAAACTCAAAGACATGCTCCAAAACATCTAATGAAAAAAATCAATTATCTATTAAATATCAAAAAGCATCTAATGAAAGCCTTAATAAAATTATTAGCAATTGAACCACTACGGGCAAAAGTCAATTCAAACATTTAGCTGTATCAATAACCTGTATTCCAAAAGACATAGAGCAGATTAAAAATGAATATGCTCAATTATTATGAATAAGAACTGCCACACAATCAGAAACAGTTCAACCTTTAAAATAAACAACCGGAATAAATTTTTCACTTTCAAACTTGAAATGCATAAACTCTAGGAAAGACTATCAGTTCACCTTCTTCTTTTTCAGAATATTAAACACAAATAACATTTGCCCGCTTAAACATAAAGGCCTCAAAGAACATCAACATTCTGTCTCTAGAAGAGCTTACTTACCGGCAGTTGCCAGTCCAGTCTTCGACTGCATAATTCCCTGTCCATACGGATCCATGGGTAACGATCTTTGTGTTGTACCCAAGTTGACTTCACTCTTAATTTCCTATCAATACAAAGAAAGGAAAGATCTTTAAAACTGCAGGATGGTATAGCAGACAAGGTAGCAGAGGAATGTATAGTAAACATAAATAGTCCAAGTATTTACAGTTGTCTGCTGAGTCCGTGCCTGAATTTGCTGTAGTGCTCCAGAGACACCACCAGGGTTGCCTTGGACCAGCTGCCTGTGTTGACAAAAGGAAAACATGACCAACCAATGCCAAATGGAACGCCATAAGGCTTATGCACCAAAGTATCCTAAGAATGTCAACTGTAATTGAATATGTTACCCTGGATGGTTAGTTGCTGACTTAAGAAGGGCCATCCTATTAGCATCAAACTGTGGGGATGACTCAGATTCCATTGAATGTGGGACCTTCATACGTTCTTCATAGAGTTTGGCAGCCAACATGCTAGCACTAGATGGTCCCAATATTCCATCTGAATTTATGGTGTTTACAGGACCACTGAGTGAAGGATGACTAGTGTCTCTTCGCAACTGAGCTTGTCGTTGTTGTATAAGTTGTAATTGTTGCATTTGTAACTGCTGCTGGTGTTCTCTTGCCTTCATTTGCTGTGCCTGTAGAAATAAAATGACTTCACGGATACCGGACCACCACTAGATGAAGACAACAGTAACTCACAAAAAAAAAGTATTTCTTCTTTCTGCACGTTATACCTCTATATACGCTGCAGCTGCCTCAGAATGTTTCTCATTTGTCCTTGCAATGAAAATATCCCAGAACACAGACCACCATTCAAAAAGAAATCCACCAGGAGCATCGATTGCTGCATTTCAAGTAGGAAGTGACAACATTATCTTGCGGCACTTTAAGGCTAATCTTCAACACCTTATCAGCATGGAGAAAATATCAAATTATGTTCAGGAAATGTCCTTGTTTCTTAAGGAGATGATGGGTTCACTAGGAGGTGAGAGAATAGAAATATAGAAAGAGTTTACTGATTCTTTCCAACTGTGATCCCATTTCTTCAATTCATAATGCAGGCATTCATGATTGATATCAAGAGGAAACATTATGTTATATACTTCTTAAAGGTGACATATGGCTAATAGATGGGGTGAAAGGAACAAAGTTAAGACACAAAAAATGAATTACAGAAAATCAAGGGGGATAAAGTGGTGTATGATCTGTCCAGATAATACAGCAGTAATTGATTGGATGAAGAAAGGATGGAGAAAGAGATACATACTATAAAACAACTGTACACCAATAAATCTAGTAGTCACAAGGCTTATCCGAATCTAAAGTTAGAGATGCCCAGGTGAGGACCCCATGTATTTGACATAAGCAACTTCAAAAAAATAATAATAATGATAACTTCCAAAAAAATTGTATCTGACATAATCGCCAACAAAGCACTCATGCATTTGACACTATCGATAACCAGCTGTAAGCCTAATGTCACATCCAGATTTTTGCCTACAATCATCTAATAAGCAGTTCATGGGAAGGGCTACCTAAAAGTGTATACATGACAAAGGACAAAATGAGCCGCAGACAGAAAGGATATACGTAGAACAGCATATTATGGAAAAGATCTTTACACTTTTATTGTGTATTCTTATTTTCCTATCATTTCTTAAGGGCCGTGAAGATGGCATAGACAACAATGTCTCTTCACAACTTTCATACTCCGTATGCCCATAATGTAACAGGTTTTACCAGCGACACCATTCCCCAAGCAGTTTTTGCCTCCCAGTGAACATAGCTAAAGTATGGAAATAAATTACTGAAAATCACAGAGAAAAGAGTGGGGTGTGCTCTCTTTTGAGAGACCTGCAAATGATGTTATGGTATCCATCTGCTTTCCACAAAAAGAAACTGACAGTATGGTATCTTGATCAAGTGCCCAGAAAGCTGATTCAGTTGACATTAGAGAAGAAATGGATTTCCAAAGGATAGATTGATGTGGTCAGAGATACGTATGAGAGGGCACTTACTAGTGCAGGAATTATTTCTGGAGAGACTTGCGAGTTTCATGTCACTATAGGATTAGATCAAGGGACAGCATTTAAATCCACACCTTTTCATTTTAACTGAGCTATGCATAAAGTGCCAAAATTTCTTGGCACATGTTAACTGAAAACGACGTTATTTTAATCAATCCGAGTATAGAATATTTAAATGCTACATTAGAACATTGGAGAGATGCCATGGAATCTAGAGGTTAGGATTTGCTGAACACAGTCAAAGTATATGAAACGTAATTTTAGTAGCATCCGAATGGGACAAGCAGATTTTGTTTTGACTGATGGACAACTTTTTTGTATAATGAGACAAGTGAATTTGTTTATGGGTGATGGATGAATTATTCCTATTAGGCTATAAGTGCCAAATTTCAATGTCTATGGTTTATTATTTGAAAGTATGGGGAGATCCAAAATGATGACACATTGGATTAATGTATTCGATGGAATGCGGAACCATGTTGACTCCTCTGAGATCATCATGTACCCTTCAACATTAAAGAGAACCTCTAATGAGTGTTGTGAGACTTACAATGTTGTACAGTACTAAGTGTTAGGTGGTGAGAAAAGAACATGTAAAAAAGGTATGTAATGCAAATATGAGGATTGTGATATGGTTATGAGGAAAATTAGAAATATCTGATTTGAAAAATACATATGAAGAAGCAAGAGTTGCTCCAATTGGCATTATGCTCAGAGAAAACATGATAGTTAGGCACTTGCATGCTCACCCATGTTCGGCACCAACCGGAACTATCCAATTCAAGTGGGATATAGCAAGAGGACGTGGAGAAGGTGTAAATAAGATGGCTTCACATAGTAAGGACATGACTTTTCTAAGTTTAACAAAGCGACCATGACACTTGGTAGAATAAAGTAGTGAGACAAGATTCGTGCAGCTATCCGAAAATTAGAAATGGGATAGGACTAGCTTGAGGCAGGGCCATGGAGAGTTTCTGCTGACAATTTCATCTCGTACCATATACACCATTCTCCAAACATGATTTCCTTGTTGGGGGGGGGGGGGGGAGAAGCGTGGGGTGATGGGGTGGGGACTCTCATGCCCACCAAAAGGATTAGAAGCCTGCTTGTTTTCTCCCTCTCTAACATGAGCTCCCAATATAGCATATGCTTATGGGTCGTGAAGATCCCAGTCTGATTGAAAAAATTACTACGTTCGGCCATAAAATCACTAATGATTTCTGGTTTTCGTCACCTCTGCTAAAAGACAGACTAGGTTTAAATCATAAACAGACAAGCACAAACTTTTCTTGAGCCAAGTTTTACAGTAGCATATTGCTACCGGGTAAAGAAACACAAACCAACAACGGATGTGATATTACCTACTGGATCTGTTGCAACCTTCCCTTCGGTCATGAAGGCCTTCGCGGAGGCATGAAGATTCCTCTTCAACAGGTAATCATAGATATATACATCAAGCCTAACAGAAGCCATGGTAGGATCATAGCATAAATGTCAGAACAAAGCCAAGAAAAATAGGAACAAGTTACCGAAACAGAGTTGCTAACGCCGCGTACATTTTATCCGCTTCCCAATTACTCTGCGCCATATTTCTCCCTAACCTGCAAAATACGCAAAACATCAATTAAAACCAAGCATCTCATCGTATCATCACCTTCTGGAACGAAACGAAAGCTTCTCACGGCAAAAAAAACACCGACCTATGATCGGGGTGAACAGAGTTCGATCACAGCCCACATTACTAAAATCAGACCCACAACCAGCTCGATCTCCACATACCGAATTCCAACTCCACCCCCAGCAGTTTAGGTCCGCCTAAACGAAACGATTACACTGATCACGAAATCTAAACAGGATGCCCAACAATCTCCTCAGGAAAGCAGAAATTTCCTACTCCATGGATCCCAGAGCGCTCACCTCTGGATTCCCCCACTTCCGGCCTCCGAGACCTCGATTCCTCGCGAACCTCCGCGGTTTCCCTTGATCAGAAGGCGAAGCGACTCCGGCGGCGGCCTCAGCAGTGCAATTGACCTGGTAGACTGCAAGCCTGGAAGAAACCTGGAGCTTCCGCGGAAGGAGAACCCGCACAAGCGCCGGCGGCGATGGCTGTAGAATCAGAAGAAGGCGAACTCGAGCTTCGCAACAATGGAGATACGCTTCCCCAACCGCTCTCGCCCTCCTCTCCCCTTCACCGCCTTCGGGGGGAGAAGGGTATGATTTCCGTGCCCGCACGAGGTTTCCGCTCGGGATCCGAGGCTCAGCTTCGGAGTACGTTATGGTAGTTCGGAACGGTCCAGTCCCCGGTTCGGTGACCGCTGACGGCTCGGTGAACATGTCGGCTTACGAGCTGACTCCAAATCTCATTGGTGGAAAAGATATTTCATGATATCAGCTCACGTTATGGCTTCACAAATCCACCAATACAATTTTGCAGTCGTGTCGTAAATGACTCTAGGCGTCGTTTATTCCAGCTCTTTCATTTATGCGCGGAATTGTTCTTCGGATGCTGGGGGGTCCATCTGAGCCGTCGCGATTCGCGTGGACGGTGAGGATCCTATTGGAGCACGCGTGGGGTGCTGTGGGTGGGGAATTTCCAGCGTGATAGAGGGTGTGGCGCGTGGAGGGCATGATCTAGATCTCCCTCTCACCAGATGTCGATCAGGACCGTCCAGTTGATGATCCTCTTGCCGGCTTCCTCAATGGTTAAGAGGGTCTTTTGAAGTGAAACTTACGGATAAGGTTAATTAAGGGTGCAAATTTTATTCCTGGGCACCAAATGTTTGAAATCTCTAATAATGGTACCGGTCTCTGTATTAATATTTAATTAGAGGGTTGGAGCTCTAATTAACATCCTCGGTTGTTAATGGACCACCGGCCCTAATCTCTCTGCCCCTTCTGCCAGCAAACCCAAGTCGGGTCCACGGACACACGTGTAGGCTTGCGGGTCTGCGGCTTCTTGCAGAAGCCCCCCCCCCACCCCCCACCCCCCAAACACCCGCCCACGGGTTATTTTAATGACCTTTTGCGTCTCCTCGATAGACACGATGGACGCAACACAATTTGATACTTTAATGAATTTTATATATAATTTTTTTCACACTATCGTGATAAATTTGTCTTTTAGACAATCATTCGCACCGTTTGGATATAATTTTCGTTCACGAGATTCTAAAAAAAATCTGATTCTATGCTATGTGTCAGACTTATCTGATTTCTTTGACACGATGGTCTACAGTTTGGGTTGATGAAATCACAGGCACAAAAACCTGTTCTTTGTCGAACAGTTTTCCCATTTCTTTTACCCCTGCTGTGAGGGCTGTGATTGGGTTATTAGAGATCTTATCCTAGAGAATCATATTCTTTCCACATGTTCTGGCTCTTGCACAAAAACGTTAAAATATAGACCCCCACAAATTCATGAGATAAATCTCTAATAGAAGATGAGATTTAGACCCAGAACCTTTATTGTGAGAGAAAGGTTAAAATACCACTGAGCCAAACAGACTCTTGGCTTTAAGCCAACAATGCTTTACAATAGTATCTCACAAGTTGTTTTCATTTCTTCAATTTTATTATCAATATTACAATCAAATGTTATCCTCCTGTTAGTAGATCAGCTTGTCAGACTTAATATATCATATTTATCTTCCAATCTATTACATTGTCCATGATTTGTTTGCATAATTTTCGTCCTAAGACTATCCCTATTAGAAAAAAGAGTGAAATATATAAACGAAACAAATCAGGATAAAGACAGTGTGTCTAAAAGAATCAGACTATAAGACGATAGAATCGATCTTCGTCTTGATTAATGAAAAAAAAAATACAACAAAATTAGTAATGTAATTCAATTTATAATTTATTCTATTGAGACTAATCTGTTTAACATATTGCTTACTCACGCATAAGCAACTGCTTATGCTTGGATAGAACACCTTAATAAGGAAAATAAATTAAACAAAATAATGTTTTTTTCAAAATAAGCATTATTAACTATTATCCTAACGAAAATAAGAAGTTTAACATTTATTTATAGGAGGGTTACTTGTTTTAATCTGTTGGGAGGTAAGTCATTCTCATTCAAATATACAATCCATACAGCCAAGGTAAGTAAGCTCATATTAGATAGATTGACCGCTCTATTGGAGCTTTGATCTACGTGCGCAATGTGGACTCCTATTTAAAGATAAATAATACTTGTTACAATATTCTAGATGTTATTACACTTAGGACTACTGTCCAATCATGATCAAGATCGCATGGTTTTGAAGTTTCGTTGTACCTTTTATTAAGTTATGCAGTGACAACTATAACACCTTGAAACATTGCAATTAGTATTTCTAAGAAAACTCACTTCACAACGTGAAGTACCCCTCTTTCTCTTCCAATCGCAAAAAAAAATCCATAATATCATAACACACATGCATCTCTCTCTCTCTCTCCCAACCACCCCCATCTTCCAACCACATCCCCTACTTATATGCATCTCTTTCTCAATAGCACTATGTGTCAGCTAATGGATAGAAGTTTTCTTGACTTATTAATATACATAGACCGACACCCTGAGTGGGTAGCCCTTTTCTGGCCCACTGGGCCTGCCAGAGCCCACGGTCCATCCAGCCACGTCTGGCCCGTGGTGAGCCGGGACCCTGGAGTGGCGGTTCCCGCGGCCCTGCGCGGCGCGTCCCTTTGCGGCAGTGGGCGCGCACCGTCCCTATCACACCACTTTTCGTGGCGGTGGGCGCACACTGTCCCAATCAGCCATCCGCACACGCTGCCTTCCCCTCACGCAAGGAGCAGCGGAGGCCCGGCGGAAAGGGCCGCCGAAGGAATCCACCGGCACCGCCACGTGGAGCTGCCCGGCCCGACGCCCGCCATGGACCAGAGCAAAGCCGGAGACGATACTGCAGCCCTGCCGGCACCGGCGCCCGACGCCGTCGAGCCTTCGGTCCCCGGAGGCCCCGAATCGGGGGAGCCGACCTCCCTGCACACCTCCGGCGAGGAGTTCGAGTGCTGCGTTTGCCTGTGAGATCACGAACATTCCCTACCGACTGGTTAAATCCCTTTTGCCGATGCGTCTGTGTTCGAATTTTCCGCCCCAGGAGCAGGATTTGAGCGGTGTTTTGTTCGTTTCTATTTTCTTCGATCCTATTTTCCGTGGTTTGGTTCGTATTTGTTAGAATGGGTTCTGCATTGCCCTGTTGGTTGGAAGTCCGAGGACTCCGCGCTGATGTTCTTGTTTTGATTGGCAGAAAGTTGTTGCTTAGATGTTTGTTGAAGGTTAAGTTATTTTCGGACATGGGGAGTTCGAAATTACGTGGTTATTGGTGCCAGAGTAACATGGAATACTCTCTTTTCTTTTCTTTTTATTGATAATGGAAGGTTTTGGGATGAAAACGGAGCCAAAATGGAAATTTGGTACAAACAAATGTGAGAGTTCTGTGATTTGTGCTAAGCAAGTTGGAAGACGAGGGATGATGTATGACGTAAATTGGG
The DNA here is from genome assembly GCA_030544215.1 of Zantedeschia hybrid cultivar. NCBI lineage: Eukaryota > Viridiplantae > Streptophyta > Magnoliopsida > Alismatales > Araceae > Zantedeschia > Zantedeschia hybrid cultivar. The sequence goes on from JARZZO010000015.1 coordinate 2,710,627, forward strand.
AGAAGAGGGATGTTATATGTCCTAAAATTAGAAGAAGAGGGATGATATATGCCCTACTTATTTGAGGTGTCGATGTGTCAATTCTGGAGCAGCTTTGTCTGAGGTCACAAAGGCACAAACTGAGATATGATTGGGTTGGCCTACAAAGACAGAGTTAGCAACGCGTACTAGCTTTAGTTGCCCTAAAGGTAGACGATTGGCACTTGTTTTCCAACATACATTCTTCTCTTTGTGACATGGTTGTCTGTAAGTTAAAAAAAAGGTAATGTGCTATGGGATTTACCTAGATCGGTGTGGCCAGTAGGGCTGTAAACGGATAGGATTCGGATACGGAAACAGGTGTTTTCGTTTTTCGATTCCGATAACGATAACCTGTTTCTGTTTCTGATTCCGATAAGATCATTTCCGTTTTCGTTTCCAATAAAATCGGAAAGTCCATTTTCCGTTTCCGATTCCGATATCGGATTCAGATATTATTTTCGATACTTACCGAAAACTGTTAATTTCTTGATTGATTTATTTAAAATATATAAAATGAGACCTACATATAACCAATACGCCTTAGTATATTAGATAGTGATCAATAAGATTACAACACAATGAGGGTAACCATGTATCCATAAAGTTACATTTAAAAATCTTTAATAATGATCGGAATCGAAAATCGGAAAGCGGATATGGAAACAGGTATTTCTGTTTCCGATTCTGACAGCTTATCGGAAATATCAGATTCCGATTCCGATAACTATCGGACGGATATTTTTTATTGAAAACGGATATTTTTTTAACGGTAATGGATCAAAAAATCGGATAATCGGGTTTCCGTTGACAGCCCTAGTGGCCAGGCATTAATAGTTAGGCCCTGTTTGTACGCAACTTAAAAAAATGTGGATGGAGTCATCATAAACACATCTATCATAAATTCATTCATCATAAGGGCTTTTTTTTTTGTAAACTCATGTTTGGTTGTTCTATGTAAATGTAAGTGAGTTTATATGAACCTGAGAGAGTCTCAAGCGGAAACCAAGTCCAAGTAGGTTTATGGAATATATGCTTATAGGGAGCTTTTGAATTTATGATAAACTCGAGTGAGTTTATGGTTTACCATTCAAACTAAGGTTATTATGGAAAGCGGTAAACGTAAATGTGCTTATGGCTTGCATCTAAACCGGCCCTTAGTGATGTAGGAGCAGACTTATGGGCAGCGCAGAGTAGGCATCTATCGGACTTGGAGCCATCTTCTTTGGCTTTTGAGGCACTTCGTATTTTTATTTGAGCATTTTAGAGCATTCTGTTATTAATAAGGTCCAGTTGAGGCCCATTTAGTCTCTTTTTTATTTTTTTCTTTATTTTTTGTACTTATTTCCTATTTTAAGGACATACGGATAACATGGTAATTTTGGCTTTTATAGGTTCCTTTTTGGGGCCTATATATATCCTATGTATTCCCTTCGGGAAACCTGATGATTAGAATGGAGGAAAATTATGGCCTGGCTGCTATTTTTGTGTGCTTGTGTGTGGAAGGACCTGTGAGGGGTTCTGTGAGAGAAAAAAATAGGGTGGGGTGCCCCGATTAGCTTCGTCTTCTTCCTCCCCTTCTTCTCCTTGTTCACTCCTTTTCTTATTCCCCTGCTTCGTCTACTTCATCTACCACTGTCATCTTTCTCACCACTGGCCTCCGAGCCATTCCTCCAGTTTCTCCCAATTCTGTCCCGCATTAGTCTTGGTATCAGAGCTGGTGTTGGGTCATTCTCATGGCCCAAGTCCTGCGAGAAACCGCTCATCTTCTCTCTCCTCTTCGTCCCCTTCCATCTCCCTTCGCTTCGGTTCGGCTCGAAGAAGAAGAAGAAGAAGAAGAAGAAGAAAAAGAAGAAGAGGGAGAGGAGGGCGTTGACTCACTTGGAAGCCGCCATCGCCTGGCTCCACCGGAGCCATCACAGCCGTCGTTCGGCTCTATTGGAGCCGTCGTCGCCATCGTTGGCCTCCGCCACCGCCAACAACGTCCTTGCCGTTTCCTCGACCTGGCCGCAACCGATGCGCTTCTCGATTTGCTCCCAATCCTCCTCCTCCTGGTACAGCTGAAGGTGGTGCCTGATGAAGCTCTGCACGGTCTTGCGGTAGCCCTCATCCTTCGGCACCGCCTGAATCTCCTTAAGGGTGCGCGTGTGTAGCCCGACCAGCACCTCCCGCGTGTTCGGCACCACGTCCAGACCCACGATCATCGCCAGCCCCTGTTGGCTTCTCCCTACCGCCCACACCATCCCCTCCCGCAGTCGCTAGCATCTTCATTTCAATTTCTTCGGAGAAGAGGAAAGAAGGAGAAGACGAAGAAGAGGAGGGTGAAGCCGTCGCCGACCCTCGCCGGTGCAGTCGTTATCGTTACTGGCCTCCGTCGTTACTGGCGCCGGTGCCGCCGGCCCCTCTCGCTGCCCCCTACCACCTGCAACCACCACCGCCATCTTCCTCTTCCTCGTCCTCACTCATTCCTTCTCTGCGTTAGGGTTGGTGGGGGAGGAGGGCGATCCAAAGAAGAGGGACTCGTGCCCTTTAAGGCAGCCAGGTCAAACGTGGGTTGACCGAACCAGGTTCAGGTGGCCCGGACCCTAGTTTGCACCTGGTGCCATCCTGACTGATCCAAAGGGGTTCGAGCCCACTACGCCGGCTGGTTCAACTAGGTTCTAACCTTGGTTTGAGCTAGGATCCGACAGATCAAAACCAGAGCTCTGTAAGGCTCGAGCCAGGCCTAAGCCTGATCTAGTGCAGTGCGTCCGACGGTGCACTAGGAGTCTTTATCGCATCACTAGTACCGAGACCACATCCGTGCTCTGATTTACGAATCGATTGCACCAGTGAGTTCGTCTCAGCGAGGCTAACCTTGTTGCACCTCGCGTTTGCAAGTTGGACCTCGTTTTGCTTGCCGCACTTGTACACTTTACGAGGACGTTTGTGCTCGCCATTTAAGGTCGTCCGGACTCCGATTTGAGCGCCGTCAGCAGCGTTGGTCTCGTCTCAACGAGGTCCATCCAGCTTCAGCATACATCTGCCCCGAGCATGTCGCTTCTACATGCATATCGAGGCTATCAGTTTGGGCTTTGTTTCTTGCACCGATCACACTATTGGTTTCGTCTCAAAAAGGCAGACTCAACTCCAGAGTGGTGCTGCCCCTACGACCCCCCGTTCTGCATGCCACTGTTGATTCTATCAAAATTGGAGTCCCGAAGTAATCTTTTGCAACATGTCGTCTATCTATTTCCATTTTGATGTATTCTTGCCGAATCGAGAATGAACGACATTGATTTTAGATGAGTGAACGAGTGATAATGTGATTCCCATTCCCTAGTCTATTGTTGATTCACTGTTGAGGATGGGCGAGATTTTTGTAGAGGGTAATAGAGTTTTTGTGGAGTTCTATTGGCGGGTTAAGGGTGTCACCACAGGACACTCCACTACTTATGTGGATGGAGCTTGGTGTACTATAGATCTATGGAGTTCTTCTATTTGCTTTGGTCGAAATTGGCTATCAAAGTGCCATGCTACAATGGATTGTGATAGATGTCGATGCTCCCTCTTGCACCCCCATTTTGATGAATGTGAGTTCACGTTTCCGGATTCTTCACTTTATTCTCCTAAGGCAATGGAGACACCGTCAAAGTTAGTTGATATCTGTCTCGCCGGCTATAAATGATGATTTTCAGATATGTCGGTTCATACTCAGGGTGCTAGTATTGATCCTACGATTGACGATGTTCGGAATGCTACTCTATTCATTGAGTCTGTACTTCATTTGATGGCGGACGATGCGTTTGAGACCAATTCAGTACTGTTGGTTGCCAGTGAATCATCAAATGTTGTTGTGTGGGATCAGACACTCATAGTTGAAGCCATATTTGACTTACTTTTTGAGTACTCGTTTGATGTTCCGGATATCTAGTGCCATTCCTTATGTCTTGCAGACGTTGCTTCATCTGAGTTTGACTTGTTATGGTGTAATTTTGAAGGCTATTATCAGTGTCACCTTTAGCTCCTCACCCTAATGATCTATATGGAGTCGATTGTACATCCCTGTTCTGTTGCCCCCTTGCTCCTCATATGGTTTCTTCGGCATTTCAAAGTTCGAGGACGAGTTTTTTCGAACCAGGGGAGATTGATGCAGGAGCGGACTCATGGGCAGTGCAGAGCAGGCCTCTATCGAGCTTGGAGCCATCTTCTTTGCCTTTTGAGGCACTTCATATTTTTATTTGAGCATTTTAGAGCATTTTGTTATTAATAAGGCGTAGTTGAGGTCCATTTAGTCTATTTTCTATTTGTTTCTTTATTTTTTGTACTTTTTTCCTATTTTAAGGACATAGAGGTAACATGGTAATTTTGGCTTTTAGGGCTTTCTTTTTGGGGCCTATATATATCCTATGTATTCCCTTTCGGGAAACCTGATGATTAGAATGGAAGAAAATTATGGCCTGGCCGCCACTTTTGTGTGCTTGTGTGTGGAAGGACCGGTGAGGGATTCTGTGTGAGAAAAAAATAGGGTGGGATGCCTTGATTAGCTTCGTCTTCTTCCTCCCTTCTTCCCCCTGTTCACCCCTTTTCTTATTCCCCTGCTTCGTCTACTTCATCTACCACTGGCCTCCGAGCCATTCCTCTAGTTTCTCCCATTTCTGTCCTGCATCAGTCTGACCCTCAAATAGGGATAAGAGAGAGACCGCAGGTCTCTCACAGCTGAATTGCAGTGGGGAAGAATCCCACCTCCACCCTAATCGAGTTGAGAAAGCCCACTTGATGAGTGTGGGAGGAGTTCCAACCTACCTCATCACATTGGGAAATCCCACCTGACGAGGTTAGGCATCCGATGGAAGGGAATCCCTCTTCTGTGGTACTCTTCCCCCTCACTGGACCAGGGAGAGAGGCCACATGCCTCTCCTCTCCCTCGTGGGTGCATTGGTGAGGGTAGGGAGGCTACGCCTCCCTCACCTCTCCCATAACTGCCATGACAGTTAGATTAGAAAAAGAAGAAGCAGGGATTTCCCTGCAATTTCCCAATAACCCTCACCGGATTACTTCCTAGTCACGTGGGATTGATCTCTATCTCCTCTTTTCTAAAAGGGGTGGGATACAATGAAAATAGAAAAGAAGAAGAAAATAGAAAGGGGTTTTTATAATTTTCCAGCCAAACCTCACCAGGTGGATCCCCATTCAGATGCGCGCACGTGCATAACTTTCATCTGGTGAGGGTGGATGGTTATTCAGATTCTTGCGCTCCAAGTATGCAACCTAGTGAGGCTGTGAGGGTGCATCTTGCACGCGAAGAGTGATTGTACAACCACCACCTGGTGGGGGTGGATGATTATTCAAACTTGGAATTCTTGTTCTCCAAGTATGCAACCTGGTGAGGGTGCATGAGTTTTTGGTGCATGCATGTGCATAACCACCATTTGGTGAGGATGGATAGTTGTTCAAAACTTGGAATTCTTGTGCTGCAAACATGCAACCTGATAAGGGTGCATCTTTGGCATAAAAATAATGAAGTTTAGGCGTGTAACTTCCACACGGTGAGGGACTGAGGGTGGACTCTCATTCAAAATTGTCCGCGCTTGAAGCATGGCAATTACCTCTCCTGGAGGTTATAAATACCACCTTGGGGGTGTGTAGACAGACAAGTGGAGCATGAAGGTTCCTTCTCCACAGAGGGTTCTTCAACACCCTTTGAATCTCACTTAGTGAACTCATAGTCATGTGTATTAGTCATATATGAACTATCACATGTATGAATTATATGCTTTTGATGATTGCGATTATATGTTATGTACCTTATTCATGTGTTTTAATCACATGTAATGACCATATGAATCTAATCACTTGGATCATATGTTGTGACATATGTATTAATCACTCGTTATAATCACGTAGTCTTAATTGTTTTTTGATTATGTGGTTAATTATATATGTTAAATACATGCAATAAGCAAAGTTAGGCATGGCTAATGCAGTCATATACTATATGATTCCACATGGACGTGATCAAAATACGATTACATGATTTAATGGTCCGATTGTAGTAACTGCAACCATAGATGTGAATCCAACTGTCTGATCATATTGATCATGATTTGTAACTCAATTATAATAGTCTGATCATGCTGATTGCATCTGCTGACATTAATATAGTGGTCCAATCATGTTGTTCATGTCTGTTAGCTAATCTAACGGTCAGATCATGCTGATCATGTCAGCTAACGCAAATCTGATGGTCCAATTATATTGATCATGTCCACTTTCAAAAAATTGTATTGATCATGTTGGTCAATGCAAATCTAACGGTCCGATCATGCTGATTGTGCATGTTAACACAAATTCAACGGTCCGATTCTATCGATTGTGTCTGGTAACATAAATCTAATGGCCCGATCATGTTGATGATGTTTGTTAAAGCAAATCTAATGATCTGATCATGTTGATCGTGCTTGTTAATACAAATTCAACTGTTCGATTATATCGATCATGTTTGTCAATTTAAATCTAATCGTTTGATCATGCTGATTGTATCTGTTAACATAAATCTAATGGTTTGATTATGTTGATCGTGTCTGTTAACATAAATATGACGGGCCCATCATGCCAATCATGTTTGTTAACATAAATGCGACGGTTCGATCATGCTGATCATGCATGTTAACATAAATCTGACGATCCAATCATGCCAATCGTGTTTGTTAACATAAATCTAATAGTCCGATTATGTTGATTGTGTTTGTTAACACATCTTACGATCTGATCATTTTGATTGTGATCGTGAACTTCTATTTAATAGTCCTATCGCATTGACTGTGACCATTAATGCAAATCCAATGGTCCGATCATATTGATTGTGACCATAAACACAACTCTAATAGTCTGATAGCATTGATAATGACCGTAAACACAAATCTAAAGGTCTGATCATGTAATCATGACCGTTAACACAAATTTAACAATCTAATCATGTTGATCATGTCCATTAACACCAATCTAATGGTTCGATAATGCTGATTGGTCCGTTAACGCAAATCCGATGGTTTGATCACACTGATAATCATGACTGTGACAGCATGTTTAACGGTCCAGTTGCACTGATTGTGTCCATAACTGCAAATTTATCGCTCAGATTATAGTGATTATATATGTAATCATTCATGTAATAATCCAATTATGATGATCGCGATTAGTAATTGTAGTTGATGCCTCATTTGATGCCTCAACTATGGCATTCACCATTGTAATTATAATGTTTATAATGAATGAATGATTAAATTATTTTGATTATTGTCAGTCCTATTTATCATTGTTATTTTCATCTGTTATTTATGGTTTGGTAAATTTGCACAAACTTTATCGCACGTTTAGTTATATTATCACACATAAGAGGTTAATCAAAGGTGTCCATTGATTTCACTAGTGTTTTTGATACCTATTGTGGACAGTGGAGAGGGGACCAATTACATGATTCCACATGCTTGATCAGTACTGGTATTGATACCAGTATCAGAGGGTACCGGTACCGATACGTACCTGTATCGGTATCGGCCGTATCGGCCAAGATCGGCCGGTATTGGATCCCTTTTGGCCCAATACCGTGCCAGTATCGGCCGGTATCAGTCCACTTAGTATGGTATCGGTACCCACCGATACCGATACGTATCGGCCAATACGTATCGGTATCGACCGATATTGCCAACCATGATCGAGGCTCACCTTGGAGTTCTAAACTAAGTTCAACTCTTTATTCGCTTTTCTTTTTTAATAAAGAGATAATCAATCCCATCAAAAAATACGAAGAATATATACAGTTTTTAAATTCTATCCTTTTTGAAATTTAAATACATTCCCACAGGGCTCGAGGAAGAATCCTTCTACAAGGGTTTTTTTGTCACCCTCTTTTGGACATGTTTCCTTTGTCTATTACCTTAATAAAACTGGTGTTATATTCTACCTTTCTTCTCAAAAGTTCCCTAAAACAGCTTACACATTAGCACTTGCTGAATTTCAATAACATGCACTTGAGTTTATTGGTATGCATTGGTGATGTAGTCCAAACATATTATGCCAAGTGAGCTTTTCAACTGGTGCATGCTTTACTTTGATGTGGAGTACATTGTGAACTTTATACTTCTCTATGTTGTAACTTGTACATGTTACTGTCAAGATCTTTGTGTCTTATGTTGACCATTTATTCTGAAATATTTTCTGAGGGAAACATTAAATGTTTGGATATATTACTATTGCAAATTTTTTAGGTTTTTTTCTTGCTGAATAATATTCACACAATTGCTTTATAAAAATTTAGATAACAAAGACTAATAGGAAAATCATCTAAGATTCCATTGCCCTAGAGATCACACATTCTTTTTGGAAGGCAGCAGAAAGCCGCTTTCATTAAAGAAGAAGAGAAAAAAGTGTACAAACAGGGAGAAAAAGAAAAAGAAATACAAGAGGTAGATCTACCAAGAAGGTAGACCCATGAAAACAACTCAAGCACTCCCAAACACAAAAAATCTAAGCTTAAAACTCAAAAGAAGACTCTCTTTCACTCACTAAGCTTGGAGAGGACAATAATCTTATCCCTTGATCTGAGAGTTCCATTCTTGGGTGAAATGAATCACAGCTACCAATGCTTGGAGCCGGACAGGAAAACTGGTTGATTCCTCGCTCTCCAAATAGCCCAGAACGTAGCTGGTAACACAAGCTTCCACAATTCTATCACCTCTTGATGTGGACAAATAGACCTCCACCATTCCATGAGGCTGAAAATGTTCTGAAAGTCCCCCTACGTAATACCCATGGATCTGAAAGGAGCCTTCCATATTGCATCACTAATACCACAGCTGAGAAATAAGTGATAAGCACCTTTTTAGCTTCTCTTTCTCTCTTCCTTTCTCTCTCTCTCTCTCTCTCTCTCTCTCTCTCTCTCTCTCTCTCTCTCTCTCTCTCTCTCTCTCTCTCTCTGATTCTCTAGACCCTAATTTGTGTAGGGACTTTAAGAGGTGAGAACATGCCAATTAAAGCTAAAGGAGATGAATTGATAGAACATGTCACTTAGAGACCATAATGCGCAAGTGAGGAGGTGTAAGGTTTATTGAGGTTTCAAATTGTGGACTGTATGCTCCCACGTGTCAAATGCTAGTAAGAAGCGCAGTGGAGTTATGAGAAGATGAAATGTGACATCAACAGAAGGATCTACAAATGTCTTAACACTGCCTTACAGAGTCGGTCCAATTAGTAAGGGCCTAGAGTCCAAAGCCAACCTCTAGTGATTGGTTTTGAGTCCAATAGTCCATGTTATTTAAGAAAACTTTTGAGTAAACTTTGAAAATCTAGAAGTGATTCTGAAAACTGAGATCCAGCAGGATATGATTTCTAACATTCTCTCTAACACATGTTGACACACAATGGCAGTGCTGGAAATTCATAAACTAAGAAATCAAAACAAACGAAAGTGCACCGAGACTTTTTCCACACTTTAATTTCTTGACATAGTTTAGCATTCATTTTTGTTACTTTTCCCCCTTCTTGAACGATCCTATCTACTAATCAGCAATTTTGATTTTTCAGTTTTGCCATATACCTCCAATTTACTTTTCTCCCTTGTATTTGATTAAATTGTAAAACCTCCCTGGTCCTCACAGCGTGGAACTTTATTGATCTGAAAAAGAATAATGGAAGCACTTTCATATTAAAGTTATTCTGCTGCAAGCCTGCAACCGTTCAGCAGTGATGTTCACAACCACTCCTGATGTTGTTTTGTGTTGTCAGTTCATTTGCAGTACTTTTAATTAAGTATTTAAACTAGTGGACCACTTGTTTGTTGTTTCAGGGATCTCATCTACAAACCAATTGTTCTTGGTAATGACTGCACCTTCTTGAATTTGGAAAATGAGATAAGATAATTCATTTGAATAATTCAGCTAACGATGTTTCTCCTTCTCACCACAGCTTGTGGCCACATTTCGTGCTTTTGGTGTGTCCATAGAGCAATGGATGGTGTCATGGAATCCCTTTGTCCCATATGTAGGCAGCCGTACAAATATTTTCCTGCCATCTGTCAATTACTTCACAATTTGCTTTGGAAAATAGAACCTGCAGCTTACAAGAAGAGAGAAAGGGAAGTATTGGGTGAGTTCTTAACATTCAAATCATAAACATTACTGCCCATGAATATTGAGTTCTATTTGTAAATCATGTCAATGTTTGGCTTATTCTGTGAACTTTAGCACTCCTTTGTACATTGTTCCAAGTAATCAAGTAAATATCTATGCTTATTTTATCCTTTCAGTCTTTCTTGATGATCTGAATAGTATTTTCTTATCATTATTAATTTCAAGCTGTCAATGGGGTTGTGAAAGACTGGTCTTGGTATGGATCTAAGGTTACACAGCTTTTGTATGGATCTAAAATACTGTGTGATATAAAACTATAGGATCCATAACCTGCAGATGCTGAGAAGTAACTTGCCTATCCAATTATGTTACCTACAGGATCCATAACCTGTTGATGCCAAGGTTAAGAAACCCGGGATCGGGTCCCGGATCGGTCGGCCCAAAACTGATCGGATCGGCCGATTCCGATCCGTCCGGCCCGATCTTATCTGATCTTGGCTGAGTCAGGGTTGGCTGGATCAGGTAGCAATTTTTTTAAAAAAAAAAATAAGAAAAAAATTGAACAAATATAAATACAAGTCCAATACATAATTGTGTTGAAATACATTGATTTGAAGTATACAGATGCTGTACAAAAAAAACTTGAATAAACTTATATATACGATAATGAACTTACATTTATTCCAAACGTACATTATACTGAATGAACATATGGTTTACATACTCAGACTATGACATATAGCTTTAGTAGTATTACTCATATTGCATCACATACCGGCTATAGTCATCTGTATTAGTATAGATGATTGAAGTTTGTGGATATTTTAGATAACCCCTTGAATAGTCGGATGTATCAGAATGTTAAGGAGGGCAAACTACATATCCAATAGAATGACTATACCCTTCGTATAGAGAATACAATGATGCATCTGATAGTTACTCTTGATATTCTCTCTCCCTCCTGAGTTATTCTGCTGCTTCTGCTTACTGAGGAGCTTTTTCTTTGTCCTTCTTCCTTAATCTGCTGAATGTTTGAATGAGAGATTATTCTCGTCCTGCTCTGCTACCATGATGTTCATCTTGAGTAGTATGTGTGTAATCTTATTCTCAAGTGAATTGAATTGGTAGAGGTGGGGTAGCATCTCCATGGTCAGAACTGTTAGTGCTCGTCTTTGATGTTGAGTCATTTGAGATTTGATATTGTACCTCATCACTTGATTCGGGCGTTTCATCCTCCTTCTTGATAGTCTCTAGATCAACAATGTCAATTCCAGTAGCACTCTTCCTTTTTTCTTGGTGCGTGCTTTTTATTCTTCTTCTAACGTTTTGAAGGAGGATGTTAAAAATTAGTAAGTAGTGCAACACCATCTAACTCACCTTCCGCCCATTCCCGATTATTTGGGTCGAATTCAGGCTCATTTGAAGTGCTTGTATCAACCAATGCATTTAGTGCATGTTGCTCCTCGAACAGCTCATCTAAGTCTATAGGTTCTTCTGCATTTGTCGTCTCCGTGTCTTGTCCGAAAATTCTCTCCTTCTCCTTGCTCTGAAGGTTCCACATGAGTTCGAGATTTTTTAGCTTCAATCTCTTGTTATAATGATAGAACATTAGCTTTTTTAGACGGGTCGACTTCAATCTATTCCTTTACTTGGTGTGAATCAAGTTAAAGGTGCTCCTGTTTCTCTCACAACCTGATGAAGATGTTGTTTGACTTAGGACTTGAATTGCTACGTAGGCTAGATCTTTATATTCATATGTTTTTTCATAATCTAGCCACCAGTCAACTATAAATAGAAAATTTTACATGTCAATAATGTGCAAGTTATAATTAAAACCTAAGTAGAATATCTGGTTAATAGTTTCCAAACATGGATTCAAAATCTTTGCAGTTCTTTGAGCAATACTTGTCCTAAAGTAGTGTAACATGAGTCTATAATCATGTATTTGTTTGCATACCATTATTGCTCTATTCTTATCTTCAAACATGCGCTTAAAAACATTCTTAGTCCCCATCTACATTTCTGAGTTATTCTCATAGTTATCCTTCTTCCCATCAGTTTTATACATGTACTAAAGGTTGAAAAAATAATCTACTTATGATAAATGTATATACAAATTAATAAATACACGAAGTTAGTTACTTACCAGCTGCATGAAGATCATGATGTAAAGTATATTCTCAACGTCTGTTTATTATGTCCTACCACTTCACATAGGTTGTTGTATTGTTAAGTTGAATGAGCTCCTTGGCTCTGTCCAAAGTCTTATATAAATATCTCACATCTGATCTTCTTTCTGCATCACAAGATCGCAAGACACAGATATGCGGTTCTACAATATTTAACACCGCTTGCACTTCCCTCCAGAAGGGCCTAGACTGAATTAGATTAGCCACTTTCTTACCATTCTCTCTGACCTTGGTTGGTGCATGCCGCAATATGTAATTCTCCCAATCTTCTGATGCCACCATCTTAATCAAGTTGTTCTTTTGTTGACTTAAACTATCTACAGAGATATATTGAGATACAAACCTAGTGGCTCCAGGACGAAGCAACTCTCTTCCATAAGTATGTGTGCACATGATATCCAAAATGTTGTTATGGTTGTAGATGAATGTGGTGATAAATCGAGCATTCTTGACCACGCCATCTACTATCGGATCAGAGCAAATGTCTTCTAACATCAAGTCTATACAATGAGCAGAACATGGAACCCAATATAAATGTTGTCTTTTCTGCATCAACATTTGTCCAACTAATTTGAACACTGCTGCATTGTCCATAACCACTTGGACAATCTTTTTTTCTCCCACCTCTTCTACCATTTGATTCATTAATTGGAATAGGTACTGAGCATTCTTTACCTTTCCAGGTGCATCAATGGACTTCCAAAACACGGTTCCGGCTTTACAGTAAATTAAGAAGTTGATCATACTTCTTTTTGTTATCCTTGTGAAGTTCCATATGTGATAAGAAATCAGAAAGAGACGCATTCGTATTTAAGAAAAAAATATATGAAGAAGATAAGGCTTACGTACCTGTTCATCCATTGCACATTAAAGTACATCTATACTCATCTCATATCCTTTCAAAGGATGTAATATATGTCCGGATGTCGTCAACTTCTAAGTCAAAGTACTTGTTGTATATCTCATATGGGGTAGGCCCCTCAACTCATTTGCTAACTTCTTGGATAGTTTTGACCATTGAATCATAATATGGCCCTTTGGCAACATTAACAGGGATATTGTTATAGAAAAACCACCTAGATATAACTCTCCCTATCTTCTCCTTACAAAGTTTTAAGTTCTTAAATGCAGCAGTAATGGAAGGTTGTTTATCCCTCTTCTTGGTGAGGAAGGGATCTATTGGACCTACTCTAGGATCTCCATCTCTGGTGAACTCTTGAGGTAATTTTCAGCTCTGGTGAACTCTTGAGGTAGCTCCTCGCATACATTAGTGCTCATGCTGGCGCTAGTGCTTCCTTGTCCAGAAGGTGCATAGCCATTTTCTTGTCCTGCATATCTTCCAGTGTGTCGAAATAAGTCCTCATCTGCAAAAGACCGTCGGCTTGCCTCCATTGCACATCGCAATTCAACTTTAAATGTAAAAGAAAAAATTTAATCTACTGTAACTTTTTGTCTGAAAACGTTAAATGAAGAACATGAAAATAAGTTAAATAAGAAACTTGTATCCCAATCATCCACATTTATAGGTTGGCTATTTTCACCAAGCCGAACTCCAGCATCAAACCTTCGCGTTGGTTCAGATAACTCCTCTCGAATTTCCTGTCTTCTTCTGGTAGTACTTGTTTTGTTTGATTCATTCTCCTTCATATAAGTTCGAACTTGAATCTGAACCTTTGAAGGAACTCGAGCACATGCGGCGACTTCACCTTTTATTCAAGCAAGATGTTATTTGAATCGATAGACCTTGCCAGAGACGATCTGGTTGCAATATTTGCATTGTACTTTTCTTTGGCCCATGTCCACTGGCGTGCAATGAGCCCAAACAGGATCAGTGCTAGGAGGGTTCCCAGAGGACCGCTCAGCAACACCTTGAGATGTCATTCCTTAGGCAGTTGAGCAGTTCATAATTCACAGTATGTCGACTGCCAAAGGGCAAATAGAGATGTTGAGAACAATAGTATAGAAAGAAAAAAATTGACAAACAAAAGTAAATGAATTTAAAAGAAGAGGAGAGATCGTGGATCTTGTAGTTGTGGCCTCGTGGGAGAGACCGAGAGAGAATTCTATGATCGAGAGAGTGTGAGAGAGAGCAAGGGTGTTAGGAGGTGGAGGGCTTTGGGGGGGTTTAAATAGACCCCCAAGGCCCAAACTAATCGTTTCTGGCCGTTTGTAAACGGCATTGGGGCCTGGATCGGCCCGATCCGAGTCCTGAACTCGGCCAGGTTGCATGGGATCGGCACGGACGGCCCAAAATCGGTCCGAGTCGGCCGATCCATGCCTATCTGTGCCGAGTTTTTGAACCTTGGTTATAACATATGAAAGCATGTAACTTATAGATTATATTTATTGTTTCAACTGTGCCATTTAAGATATCAGGTAAGAGATTTGGTTACATCACCATCAATTTGGTGTCACCACCATCTTATCCTGTCAATTAGGGTCGCAAGTTACCATGAAGAATCCAAGGATTTGGCCAAGTTTTTTGGCTGGTTGTTTGCATGACGTCAACCCTTTGCATGATGGTGTCAAGATAAGGATAGGGGAGGTTTTGACAAAATTCTCATGAGTCCAGTGTATAGTCCCTTCAAGCTTATGCAACTAGAGGACAACACTCGAAGGTTCCTCTAGAGTGGTAAGAATTTTGATGAAAAGGAAAGATGAAGTTTGACATCAGGATATGTTTCTTCTCTGATGCACTGTGGTCCTTGGTCACCTTCTAAAAAAGATGTGCTCTGTATGGCAATTGTTGGCCAAAGTGAATTGTTCATAATTCAATACTTATTAACAATTTGTACTGCTTCTTGCCATTGCCAAAACCAGTCAAGAATCAGCTCGAGAAGCAAATTCGAAATCTTACTGGAATAACATATTTGGATGGAATGAAAACTACTGCTGAGTGCATTTATGTGTGAGTTGTTGCTTCTCTAGTGAGATTATATGAATGAACAAATGTTTGAACCAAAATATATCATTGCTATGAGGGCTTGTAACTATAGTATGACAGGCAGGATGTTAAGTACCGATCTTATATTACATTAAAAAAAAGTACCGATCTTATATTACCTATTGGGGAGTTGACAAGTTAATTCCTGTGGATGTCTATTCTTTGACTGCCTGCCTAAACTGGAGGCAATTGTAAATGCAATAATGAAACTTCGTAAGAAGATGTTCAAGTAGTACATGAAGATAAAATTAGCTCTCAACAGGAAAATCAATGTTTTACTACCAATCACAAGTTTCATATTCGATGCAGAATTCATAGTGAAAATTACAATCAAGAATTGTTCTATCAATCATCATCACCTCTAAAAATACTGTCTGAAGCATCTTTTAGATTCAAAAGTTTAATCTCTTCCTACAAATTAGTAAATTAGGCAGGTCGCTACTTTGCAAATGACAAAAAGCTGTCAATCCTTATGAATTTCGTTGTAATTATACAAATGAAATGTGGGAGAAATCAAGAAGATGTAGAATCATGTATTTGGGCCTCCCATTATCTTGTGGTCCTATTAGTTTAAGGGATTAGGATATGGTGATTAAAAAATTTGATCATAAGTTAGAAGGATGGAAAGCAAGATTTCTTTCAGATGGTGAGAGATGGATTCTCTCCTTATCAGTCCTCTCCTCACTAGCCACCTACCATTTTTCCATCCTTAAAGTCCCAAGATTTGTTGAGATAATGATAGAGGCAAGGAGGAGATTCTTTTTCTTGGGGGGAGGAAAGAGAGATGGGAAGGGTCTTCATCTCATTGTTAGGGATAAAGTATGCAGAAGTAAGGATCAAGGAGGGGCTGGTCTGGTGAAAATTGATTATTTCAACAAGGCTATGCTAGCTAAATGGCTGTGGAGATTGGAGGAAGAAGTGGAGTCACTCTGGGTAAGAGTAGTAAGGGAGAAGTACTATCTTAAAAGCTCTAGATGGGATGTGAAACCTTCAAGGACCTATAACCTGTCTCATATCTGGAGAAAATATTGCACAAATGCAGGATTTGGTTCTTCCAGCAGTTAGTCTACAACTAGGTAATAGGAAACTTATTAGTTTCTAGAAAGATAGATGGCTTTCAGATGTTCCCTTCAAAGAACAGACTCCTAATCTATATCAGCTAATAGAAGACAAAAATGCTTCAGTGGCACATGTTCTCTCTCAAGGTAATGACCCCCAGTGGAATCTCATCCTCAGAAGAAACCTTATAGAGACTGAATTGGAGGAGTTGCTTAGAATTTTAAGACTAACATCAGAAGTTCAACTAAGTAGGGATCAGGAAGACAAAAGAATCTGGATATAGAACACCAAAGGATCTTTTTCACCAAGCATTCTTACTTGAATTACTCAAAATGGCAGCACTAGAGTGTGGTGGAAATCCTTAGTGTGGTCCAGACATATCCCAAACAAAATCAGGGTTTTCCTTTAGAAGGTAGCAATGAATAGGCTTCCCACATCTCGAAGACTGAGGAGAATCTTTAACATTAACAATATCATGTGTGTTTCCTGTGGTTTATTTGAAGAAGATCAGGATCACCTATTTTGTCACTGCGGGATTATCATTTTTCAGTGGAGGATTCTCTGCAAGACTTTGAAGATCCAGTGGGTGGAACCTATAGACACCTTACATCTCATGCAAGGTTGGTCAGAAATTTGTCCTAAGCAGTCACAAAGAAAGGTGTGGTCTCTGTTTCTTCCAGCTATGATGTGGACTGTTTGGTCGGAAAGGAATAATAGAAGATTCAATCAGGAGTTTAATAACCCTTCTAATATTCTTCGAAGAACTATCAAATGGGTGAAGGATTGGGGAAGAGCTGCTAACATTTGGGATACATCAGAAGGAGATCTCATTTCATGGGCTTGTAAATGGAAAGACTTTACGCTCTGATTGCTTGTATTTCTTTGAGGCATCTTTGCGAAGGCTTAGAGTCTGCCTCTCCTTTTGTTTGTAGTGGGGCTGGTGTTCTGCCATGTTGTATGGCCTGTGGCCTTCTTTGTAAATTTTTTTTCATCATTAATGAAATGTGACTTTGTCACCTTCCAAAAAGAAGAAGAAGAAGAAGAAGATGTAGAATCATTTATCTGCTTGGTAAATTAGATATGCTAGGTCAAGATGTTTCTTTAATGCCCAACTCGGTTTGAGGCTAAGTGGTCCATTCACGTAACCTGCATCAACTATAGTTAAAAGAAAAACATGCTATATTTCTTAACATGGGAGTGATCTTGATGCAAAAAAGAGTAAACCAGTGAGTGAACTGGTAAATAAGGGCAAACAAGGATTTGACTTGTAGGGAACTGGTTGGAGAAATATGCCTGAGGTTTTGGTGATCTTCAAATTTAGTAGATTGTTGGTTTGTTTATGTAGAGGAAACAAAAACTTTTGTTTGATAGAAAGAGTTGGAATATGATAAATATCAATAAGGTAGAATCACTGACCGGCATAGCAGTCATGTCTAGAGCTCAGTAGAGTCATCACCCAAAGAAAATTGGAATCAACATCCAAAAAAATTATGAATGGGGCAGTAACTGCTAGCAAGGATGGCAGTAGTACCGGTATCTCGGGCGGGGGGTGCATATCGGCCTGGTACCGGTCCATTTTGGTCTAGTACCAGCCAATATTTTTTTTTTTTAAAGTACAAATGACCTTATGGGGGCTATCCCCCAATATCATATCGGTACCCACTGATATTGATACGTTTCGGCCGATACGTATCAATATTAGACGATACTGCCAACCATGAGTTGCTAGAGACTGACAATCTGTCATTCTTGTTGCATCAATTCCTATGTGTTGTGGGCTTCGATTTTCCAAACTATACTGATACGTTTCGGCCGATACGTATCAGTATAGGTTGGTACTGCCAACCATGAGTTGCTAGAGACTGACAATCTTCCATTCTTGCTGCGGCAATTCCTATTTGTTGTGGGCTTCCATTTTCCAAACTGAAGTAAGATTATTACTTGCACCGTATAGGACTTAGCAGCTAACATCTGCTTTATCAGTGAAAAACCTGTTGGATTACAGCAGACCATAAAAACTCCTCAACTCAACGAAGCCTTAATCCCAAATAATTGGGGTCGGCTATATAGATTATCTGTCTCCACTCTAAACGATTTTGGGCTACCTCTTCTAAAAAGTTTAAAGTTTTCAAATCATATTGTACTACCATCTTCTAAGTTAATCTAGATCTACCCCTTCTTTTCTTCCCCTCCTCATCCTAATATGCTCCACTATTGGAGCCTCCCTAAACCTACGCCTAACATGCACAAACCATCTCAGTCTCCCTTCTCTCAATTTGTCCTCAATTGGTACCACTCCTACCTTTTCTCTAATATACTCATTAGGAATTTTATCTAGCCTAGTATATCCGCACATCCACCTTAACATTCTCATCTCGGCAACACTCATTTTGGAGACATGTTGTCCCTTGATCACCCAACACTCGCTACCATATAACATTGCAACTCTTATCGCCGTACGGTAGAATTTTCCTTTTAGCTTCGTTGGGATCTTGCGGTCACACAAGACTCCCGTGGCAAGTCTCCACTTCACCCATCTTGCTTTAATCCTATGACTAACATCCTCATCACATCGTTCGTCTTCTTGGAGGATCGAACTAAGATATTTGAAATGGGTGCTTTGGGGTATTGTCATCTCATCCAAGTTAACTCCTTTCTTTTCGCCTATCCGACCTTCACTAAACTTACAATGTATGTATTCTGTCTTAGTTCTACTTAACATGAAACCCCTAAACTCTAAGGTGCTCCTCCAAAGCTCTAGTTTTCTATTAATTCACTCTTGCGTTTCATCTATCAACACAATATTATCCACAAACATCATACACCATGAAATGTCCTCTTGCATATCTTTTGTTAAATCATTCATAACTAATGCGAAAAGGTAAGGACTTACTGTTGATCCTTGATGCACTCCAACGGAAATAGGGAGATTTCTGCTCCTTCATACATGTCTTTTAATACTTGTATGTACCTAGTAGATATCTTCTTACGCTCCAACACCCACCACAAGACATCTCTTAGAACTTTATCATAGGCCTTCTCCAAATCGATGAACACCATATGTAAATATTTCTTCATATCTCTATATTTCTCTATCAAGCTCCTAATGAGAAAGATAGCTTTAGCGACCCGACATAAAGTGAAATTGATTAGTCGAGATAGTTGTGTCAGAACGTAAATGATGTTCCACAATTCTCTCCTACAGCTTCATAGTATGACTCATGAACTTAATTCTTCTATAATTTGAGCAGTGCTGGATGTCTCCTTTATTTTTAAAAATAGGTACAAAAGTGTTCTTCCTCCATTTATTTGGTATTTTCTTAGAGACTAGGATCTTGTTAAACAGTCGGGTCAACCATTTCACTCTTACATCTTCTAAACATTTCCACCCTTCAATAGGAATTTATCAGGGCCATAAGCTTTACCTACTTTC
The DNA here is from genome assembly GCA_030544215.1 of Zantedeschia hybrid cultivar. Classification (NCBI taxonomy): domain Eukaryota; kingdom Viridiplantae; phylum Streptophyta; class Magnoliopsida; order Alismatales; family Araceae; genus Zantedeschia; species Zantedeschia hybrid cultivar. The sequence continues at coordinate 2,730,379 of JARZZO010000015.1, forward strand.
ATCCTCTTCAATGCTTTCTTGACTTCCGAAAATCTAATCCTCCTAGTATAGTTTACATCATACTCTGTTTGTACATTTTATGTTCATTATATTTTCATTATAATTATCATTAAAAACATTGTCAAAGTAGTTTCTTCACTTTTTTCTGATGTCCTCATCTTTTACCAAAATCTTTCCTTCACTATCTTTGATGCACTTAACTTGGTTAAAATCCCGACACCTTTTCTCTCTTATCCTTGCCAATCTATAAATATCTCTTTCCCCTTAGTTCTAAGTTTCTCATATATCTTTTCAAAGGGCTGAGCTCTTGTCCGACTAACATCTTTTTTTGCTATCTTGTATTGTTCGTAAGTCTTATTATTATCGCACTTTGGCAATCGTTTATACCATTTTCTTTTACTCTTCACTGCCTTTTGTACCTCCTCATTCTACCGCCACCTCTCCTTCGCAGGTGGGCCATGTCTTTTAGACTCTCCGAGCATTTTTCCAGCTACTTCTATAATCTTTGAGGCCATATCTATCCACATAGTATTGGCCTCCAAATCCAACTTCCAGTCACCCATATTGAGAAGTTTATTCTTAAATATCACTTGCTTCATTCCTTTTAATTCCCACTATCTTGTTCTAGCAGCAGTTTTCCTTCTAAACGTATCTGACTACCTCTTGATCTTAATGTCTAAGATTACTAATCCGTGTTGACTTGTTAAGCCCTCTTTGGGGATAACTTTGCAATCCTTGCATAAAGCACGATTTGTTTTCCTCGTGAGAATGAAGTCAATTTGCCTTCTATTTTGTCTACTTTTAAAGGTCACTAAATGAGATTTCTTTTTTATAAAGTGAGTATTTGTTAGTATAAGGTTGTAGGCCATAGCAAAATCGAGGATATTTTTTCCCTCCTCATTTCCAGTCCCAAAGCCAAAACCTCCATAAGCCTTCTCATAACCTTGACGTTCACTTTCTACATGCCCATTGAGGTCCCTGCCAATAAAGATATTATCTTCATTTAATATGCTCTGCATAAGGTCATCCATATCCTCCTAAAACCTCTGTTTACTCTCACTATTTAATCCAACTTGTGGAGTATAGACACTAACTACATTAATCGCATCTCCTTCTATAATTAATTGTACTAAGATAATCTTATCTCCTACTCTCTTCACTGTTACCACTGCATCCTTCAAAGTCTTATCAATAATAATACCTACCTCATTCTTATTTATCTCATTTCCTGTATATCACAATTTGTAGCATGTATTTCCTACTTCCTTACTTTTCTCTCCTACTCATTTAGTCTTTTGAATGCAAGCAATATTGACTTTTTTTTCTCTCCATGGTGTCAACAAGTTCCATCAACTTTCCTGTAAAAGACCCTATATTCCAAGAACCTACTCTGATCCTCTTCTCAGCCTGCTCTTTCTTATAATTCTTTCTGTAGTAACATCTATTATTCTCTAAGCGCCACTTTGATTGGAGAATAGGAGAAGAATAAGGGAGAATAAAGAGACAATAAGCTTAATTTTACTTTGACAAGCGGAATGGTTTATACCGGTGCAGAATAGCGTATTCGGAGAATAAGGAGAATAAGTCATCCCACCTTAGACCCAAGAATTACTTATTCTTCTTATTCCGTCTGCAGATCCCACAAAACGATCAAACCGAAACACCTCTTATTCTAGTATACGCCATTCCGTCAGTGGGCCCCACGTAATAACTTATTCTGCAAACAAAGTGAGGCTAAGTTTGTCCTGTGTCCTATTTTCTGTTCGGTTCTATGGACTAGTTTCTTTACCCACACCCGTCTATAATGTGGGAACCATTGCTCATTTAACACCACATCCGGGCGTCGACGTGGTTCGTCGCTTGCGGGAAACGCCTTCAACCCTTGCCTATTTCTCACTACACTTGAGATCTGGTGCAGCGCGTCGTAAGTAGAGGACGCCCCAACGTTAATTTTGATTGAATCTATATCATAAGATGTGACAAGATTTTTACACTGGCTGTCACCTACCGTAACCCTCCTCCTTTAACCGGGCTTGGGATCGGCTAAGCACAAGAGGCTCATACCTAGGCGAAGTTAGACCATAACAACTCCTAATCAAAACAAATAGAGGTGAGACAAATGTGGTAACCCCAACTGGTTGTACCTCTGTGGACAAGTTTGCAACGAACATCTTCTTTGTCTCAGCATGTTTTATATCGTTTTGGAGATGTCTTCAGGCAAGTATACACTAATTTTTCATTCTTGAGCAATTCATGCGGGAACGCTTTCTCCTTTGTCTTTTACCAATTTGCCTGCTTTTATTCATGTATTTTCATTAAATCCTGTGTTTTGCACTAATTTCTGTTTATCATCTCTCAGCAATGGAAAGTGAAGAAAACTGCTTCTCACCTCAGTTTGTTGATCATTTTACTGAAGGTATGGATACAGTCCAAACCTCTAAGTGCTAAGTTCATTTTTTGTTTCATCTTTTTTCTTGCATTTCTTTTCTCTGTCTAAACAAAAGATTTTCAGGTGCTCCTCTTGTGGAACAGAGTACTTTTAGTATTGTAAACGCACCGCAAGAGAATGTCATTGTTGATATGGAGAACACCAAAGTTGCAAATGTTAATGTGGATGGCTCACATATTGATGGGTGTATAACCATTGAAGACAGGAAGTTGCCAGAAGGTGGCCTCGCAAATGAATCTTCCCAAGATCTGTGTGTCGCTGATGCACTTTGTGCTGGGTGTAAGCAACTGCTTTTTCAACCTGCAGTTCTTAACTGTGGACATGGTGAGCCTACTGAGTAATTATGATCCCAACTTGCTGATGCACATATTTGGTATGCTGAGGTTGATGGTATATACTAATATCCTTTTGTACAGTATATTGCAAACCTTGTTTGCTCGGCCTTGGGAGTGAGACTCCTAGATGTCAAGTTTGTCAAAGTGTACACCCTGGGGACTTGCCAAAAGTATGCTTGCAACTGAGTAGTTTCTTGGAAAAGAAATTCCCACGCGAATATGCACTGTGCAGAGAGTCCTTTCAGGATCTATCAACTCGTAAGCCTTCTTTTTCATTGATCATATTACAAGCAAATCTGCAGATAGACGGTCTTAAATAATTGGCATGTAGCTTATTGAGGCCTGGTAACTTCTATTTATCAGATTCTTGGCAGAAACTTGATATTTTTTGTATTCTTAGACTTAACCATTGATGCAGTTGGTGGCAAACCAGTTTTATGCTGAATATCTTATATGTCTTAATAAATTGGCAAAAGTTTATGGTAATGTGACAAGCTGAGGGGGGATAATATTCCCTTAGACCGTAGAGTATGTTAAATATTAGCGGAAATGATTTTTTAGTTATATTGGTTGAAATAAAAAGAAATAAATGGGGAGGCCTCTGCAAAACTGGACTGTCTGCAAACCCCTTGTAACATGGAAACGTGCCTGCAGAGAGGTCCACGTGCTTGTAACCAAAATATGTCATTGTTATGGGGACTCCCAGCATATAGATGCTCTATTTCTGTGCTTATGTTTTCACCATACTGTTTTTCTAATAAATCAAGAAAGATATTGGGGTTGGGGGGGGGGGGGGGGGGGGGGGGGAGTGGGGAGGTAACTGTCCAGAATGCTGGCCTTAATTGTGAAAGTTGCATTTCAAACCAACCAGCGGGCTGAAACAGTGAAAGATGAGTGGTGGGTGCCCCATTCTGCCAGGATATACAAATTTTAGCCTAGGTTGTCTGTCACATCTGGGTGGGTGGGGGATCAAGAGATTCAAGACGGAACTAGAAAAAATCCTTTTCTGTTGTAAAGTGGAGTGAACTAGGAAGAACGACTATACATGTTAGGATAAGCTGGAAAACTATTCAACGTAGCCCAACAGGCATTCCAAGGTGATAGAGTAGTAGTTACTAATATGGAAAATGAAAACAGGAAAAGTGCAAAACTCTTTTTTGATAGCATTTCTAACTAGAAACTGAGTTGAAAGGAGAAATGAATGTGAGAAGTGGGAAGTAAAATTCAATATATTAAAGTGTAAAAAATTTTCTTGGTAACTATAGATAGCAATAGTCAACAATGCCAAGAAGATTCTATGGAGAGGTTTCCCCAACTTCATGGACTACAATCCCTATGCTGGCTGTTGCATACGCTTTTGACCATTGGCCATTAGAAGGAAGTGGTCTCTGTTACTTAAAGGGGAGACGTGCAAGATCATGAGATGCAATTAGGAGGGCTCTTCTCACTCCTTCAGGGTCAGAATCATGATTTCTGCAGGGTGAATAAACGGGATGGAGATGAGAGGGTAATGGAAGATTCTTTGTCAAATCAGCTGACAACTTTGGTATGGATGGTCTGACTTGATATTCATTGTCTAAGCAAATGTAGGCTCCCAGGCATGGATTGCAGTACCGGTACCGGTATTGGTGGGTACCGGTATGTACCGGCCGGTATCGGCTGATACCCTTTATAGGTATGGTACCGGTGCCGGCCAATACCGGTATGTACCGGTATCGGCTGGTACTGCCAACCATGCTCCTAGGAGCCATATGAAAGTTGAAGATTCTTACTCGGAGAACTTCACATGTAAGACTGCCTATTGTTATCACTTGTCTCATTTTTTGCAACATCTCAAGACACAATCTTGTCTTTGTGAATTTGTGAAGGGGAGGAATCTGTAGATCGCTTGCTGGTTCGATGTTCTTTTCTGTTCAGGAAATATTGCAGCAGACTCTTGACAAGATTCACCGCTCAGGTGATCTTATATATGAGGTGCAAGGGCCATTATTGAGCTAAAATCAGAGCTGGGTCCTCAAAGGGACCCGTTATGTGATGGTTGATTCTCCATGCCACACTACGGGCTGTTTGGAGTGAGAGGAGTGCAAGAAATTTTGAAGAGAAACCAAGATGTCGATTCTCAATGACACCTGTTCAGCGCCGAAAGGGTCAAAAGTGTTTGAACTTCTCAGATGTCATTGGCATTGGTGGTGGCACCACTGGAGGCAAAAAGCAGGAGACAGACGGGTTGAGTCATCCACATTCATGGGGAGAGGCTGAATAGCGGTGCTGTGCATGGCATCAGGGTTGTTGTGGGTGGGCAGAGAGAGAGGAGCCAAGGAGAGCCAGGAGGCACAAAGGCAGTCCTTCAGGTTGCCAAAGCATGATCGGACATTATCTGATGTTCCAAAAATAGAAGAAAGTTTCATCAGATACTGATGTGCAAGAATATGATCAGAGACCATAGATATCCAATTCTATAAAATAGCAGATACATCTGAAAAGTTTCATCAGATGCTGAATGCAAGAATACGATCAGAGGCCATAGATATCCAATCCTAGAAAATAGTAGATACATCTGTTTTGGATAACCTGATCCAATTTGAATGCCCAGTGAGTGGGTTTGGAATGGACACGGCTTCTTTTTAATTTGGATGAACCCAGGTCTTCTCTGTTGGTCTATTTGGGGGGATGGAATGTGGCTTACCTCCTTAGTGCAGGCCTCTTTTGTATGGAGATTTTTTGAGAGCATAGAGTCCACATTGTGCATACTGCTTTTCTCAGTTTAATAAAATTTGTGGTACTATCCACTTAATGAAGAGAATACCAAGAGGACTCTAGGGATCTATACGGGATAATTGAAAAATATATTTTTTATAGGCAAAGAATATGACAATGAATGGAACACCATCCAATGGTTAGACAAGACAAGGGGTGTTACAGAATTAGGGTTTTTCTTCTCAAGTATGGCAGGTGGAAAACCATATTTTCTTCTGAAGAGAAAAGATGGTGAATAGGATACTTTGACCGACGAAGTCAATACCAATGTAAAGAAATACCCAGATTCTTAGTGCATCAAAAGATACAATGGAAGACAGATTAGCAGTCTTCTGACTAAATTGGAAATGTAAAACAATGTACAACAATATCAATTGCCACGCTTCTTAGATGTTCTTGATGCAGTTGGTTCCTTTTGGACCTGAACTGTGAGATTAAATGGATAAAATGGTATTTCACCATTTTATTACTAGACATTGGAGGACTTTTATTTCTCGTGGATCAGCATCAGACCCATGATAGGGAGATCCATTGCTTTACTTCCCTTCCATGGGGAGTGCTTCTTTCTTTTTGCACCATTTCTTTTCAATGGGTAATGCCTCTTCCTTTTTAGAGCTTAAACCCCTACAAATGTCTTTATGCCCTTCATCAATCAAATTCTTTGTTATATTAGAGGGGACATACATGTGCACACTTCGCAAAAATGTCTCAAAGTGGTTGCATAGATAAAATTTGTATTTTCTCTTGGTAAGAGTAGTTGATATCGACGTTGTTGGCCAAGATTCCCAACCCCTCTGGGACCTCTTGTCTTGACCCTGCTGAGATGGCCCCACGATGCAAGCGGGCAAACCTTTGTAACAACTCAAGGTCTATATTAATCTTCTTCCCTTCCTCTTAAAATCTCCTTCGACATGTGCATAGATCTATAATTGTGGCAGGGGGATTAATCTGCTCTCTTCTAAGATAGCCCTCTGGGATCGGCGACAGCCTCTGCATATTTGCCACTGTCCTTATCAACCCACTCAGAAAGGTGATGATGAGAACCCTACCCTTCTTTTGCCTTCTGTTACTGAACTTACTGCTGCAAATCCCAGCTGACCCCTTGGCCACAGTAGCCATCCTCAAGTCCTGATCTTGCTCCTAAGGTTCAATTACCATATTCAACAGATAATAGTTTTTTATATAAAGAACTTGAGCTGATTCTTTTTTGGACAAAGCATACTTATTCAAGAGGCAATATTTTTATATAAAGAGTGCTGAAGGGATTCATTTTTTCTTGACATATCCTACAATGTATCTGTTGTCTTGTTATTGGTATAAGGATCTTTCCGAGTCCTGTTTGAATTCCTATGGACTTGATGCCAATGAAAATTCTAACTCAATTTTTTTTTGTTTGTGGCACATGCAACATCTACGTTAACTCTAAGCCTCGTAAGAAAATCATCTGGTTGTATCGTAATTTACTGTACAAGTCAATTCTATTGGTATTATCACATGCATTACTTCCTTGCAATGGGTATCTTTGTTTTTGTCGTTGAAGAAGTTGTATCATGTCAGGTGGCAGCAAAGCTAATAGGCATGACCCCAAGCTTGATAATCACAAGCGGGTGCTATCTTTGGAAGATATGTTAAAAATTCATGTTCGAGTTGGATGTGACTCATGTGGGGTAAGTTGGTTCTTATGACATTTGTTGCTGGGGTTATTACACCTTTAACCTGACTTTCTAAAATATTTGTTGAATGATTTTTTCAAAAATTGTATACGAGAAATGAGTGAAATCTTTCAAACCATGTGACATGGGCAAGAGTGAGATCAAATGTTTTCTCACTTGGTAAAATGGTTAGCTTTTCAAAGAGTTAATCATCTTTTCCTTGAGAATAATAGTAACGATTCAACTGGCAAGCATCTCTCAAGTAAACAGATGGTATGGTTAATACCCGACACACCATTGTTTAAAAAAAGGCAGCGCATCAAGGCACTGAGCCATACGCCTCAAGGCAAGGCGCTAGGAAAATGCCTTGAGGCATGCACCTCAGCCTTTTGTTAATTGAGGCATGCACCTCATGCCATTTACATGAGGCTTATGCCTTGAGACTGTTAAGGCAATGAGATGCTTTAAGGTAGAAGTAAGGCTTATGCTGCCTTTATTGCCCTTAAAATATGATTCAATGGTGACAATTTTATTAGATAGACAAAATAAAGGGGTTTAAACAAAACCCAACTCTTCTACTTTGCTTCAAGGTCAACTAGTACCCAATGGCTTTCGCCCATAGTTCATTTGTATGGGGGCCCTATTATTAAGTTGAGCTTAAGTTGAGATAGTATTGCCAATGGCAAATCAGCGTTGTTTAATTTTCTTTGATAGTGTTAACTTCCTTTAGACTTTACCTAAAATAGTGAGGCATACGCCTCATTGCTTCTCAAGGCTTACGCCTTGTAAGGCTCTTGAAAAGTGCCTCGTGACTGGCTTAGGACCTTTTAAACTATGCTGGCACCTATAGTTTGGCGTCATTACCCCAACCATTTTTTGAATGAAGATGACATTCACAGTCAGTCCAATTACGGAGATCCTGGAATGCTGCATTCCACACTAGGCTGATGTATAAGCCATCCCCAATTGATGTCCCTAAAGTGCTCTGAGATAAGTAAAAACCTCATGTCAATCTTTTGCCTAATTAAAACATGAAGACAATGGCTCTAATGGGTCTCAGTGTATATCCAATGGATGGATTCAGCAGGTATACATGGGTTTGTTAAGGCAGCCCCAGTAGCTACACTGACTGGGAAATAAGACAACATCTAATGTAATTTGAATGTCTGTGCAGATGTTTCCCATAGTGGGAAAGAGGTACAAGTGCAAAGACTGCAAGGAGAAAGTAGGCTTTGACCTCTGTGAGTCATGTTATAATACACGCTCCAAGCTTCCGGCCAGATTCAATCAGCAGCACACACCGGAACACACGTTTGTGCTTGATGAGACGATGACACTTGCGAAGTTGTACAGTGGGGTACTGAGACAAGATTTTGATGAGGACTTCTCTGGCGATTCGGCTGAGAGTGAGATCCCTGATGATGGGCCCCAATCATGATAGGAGAGGCAAAATGACATATCTACTGGAGTGTTGAATACAGGTATTTATATGTGCATAGCATGTGCAGTTAGCTGTAAAGGTTGTGGACCTCTCAGCATCTGATGTGATAATGCCACATCATCAATCTTACATCATCATCCAATTTGGCACCCTATCGCATGCATCTTCTCAGAGATTGGTTGTCCCTGAAAACCAACCCCGAGGTGCCATTGGCAGGTGAAGTTGATGTTGTCCACCCTCATGATCCTACCAATATCAGCTCATATTTGGGAGGGCAGCGGAAAGAGTCATTCGAAGTGGCCTCATCTTCTCAAGCCTGTATCATATCCTGTGCATGCCACTTTGATCTCCTTGTCCTTGACATCCTTGTGAGGCTATGCCAGTCTCAGGTCAGAGCTTTACAAGTTGGTACTTGTCAGGAGGAAGATATTTTGCTGCCGATGTGTCGCCTCTTCTGTTGTGGCAACTGGGATTGGTGCATGCCATCCAGGTGAAGATGTGAAGAGTAACCTAAAGTTGATAATCTGCCCTTTCATTGCTTATAGGAAGGATATTCTTGCAAGTTTTTGAAGTCAGTATGGGTTAAGTACACTATTGTCTCTCTTTATTTAAGATGGAAATGGATGGATGCACTGCTGTTCCCAAATCTGTATGAGATCGCTTTATATGGACTATCCATTTACATTTAATATGACGTAAGATCAATTTGATCACGAATAATGATTAATAGCAGCAGTTTCTTATTGTTTGCACAAATAAAGTGTCTTTAGGAAACTTCTAACCCTCAAACTCAATTTGCTTAGCACCATCTTTCCCCTTCTTTTTCTTCTTCTTTTCTCTCATTTTTATATCTTTATCCTTCATTTCTTGCCTTCGGATCTGCATAAATGTCAGTTTCAAGTTTGCTTATGATCATTAGTGTTTTCTTTTGTGTGTGGCATGTTCATTTTCATTCATTTAGCTTACTCGCATGTACAGATCATATTTTATTGACTAGAATTTCTAGTGTTTTGATAACTTTTAGGCTTTTGCTTCCCATAATTTTTGATGTTGAGTAGAGGATACATAAAGTCTAGCTTCAAGATACATTGTATTGTTAGAAAATAAAGACCCTTACTTGCCTACATCCAAAAGCTCATCACTACTAGTGTGAGTTTATTACCCTTGAACTCCTGCTGCCCAATGCTGCTGGCTTGGGGATGCTGCAAGTTTTTGGTCGCCGTGTCAACCAGATTAGCTATTTGGATGCCTCAAAGTAGATCGCCCATCTAGATCTGATTAGTTTGAGTCTTGGACCCTCAACACAAAGGAATTCAGTAGCCAATGTGCCAAGTGCATTGATAGTTTCAATTGTTCACTTTGCCACAAAAATGAAAAGGAAAGGAGGGGAAAAGAGAAGGACAAGAGTGTTCTTTGTGTTTATCAATCTGCTTTCATAAAGCAATGGGAATTTTGGCGCATTCCTTTAAGGATATTTTCACCCATTGAACTCATTTGGTCTTAATGCTCAACTTGACCATGATTTTGGACTCTATTAGGACCTTGTCCTGATTTAATTGGATGCTAAATTTGGACCTTACACTAGCTATGATGCATGTTTGTCTTGAAATGAAACTTTATTGTATTCGTCTTCAGGTGTATATGCCTAAGGATGTGGCATATGTTAATTCAGCCTCGTCTTTTCATGTTGGCGAAGTTGAAATGTTGCAAAAAGTGGCCTTGGGGTCGCTGTGTTTGTGTGTGTTAATATTCATCATCCTATCGGTGCATTGTCATCTTTCCTGTGTCAAGGAGGAAGTGTTAGAGAAGAAAGCTCAAGTCGATGGGATATGAGATTGAGGGAGAGACGTAAAAGACTTTCGCCTTGAAATTGTCTCACCATTCTCCAAAAGTGGCCTTGGGGTCGCTTTGTTTGTTTGTGTGTGTGTATCCTTAGGGTCGCTCTGTTTTTTTTTTGTGTGTGTGTGTGTGTGTGTGTGAGAGAGAGAGAGAGAGAGAGAGCATTTGTCTCTCTCCTCTTGGTAAGAAAGTGATTGGATAGAAGCCGACGTGTCTATGCTAATTGGGAACAAAATGCTTACCCAAATTAGATTATAGGATAGAAAGCATTACCAAATGGAATTTTTGAAAACATATTATCGCAAAATTTTATTAGTTCCAATGAGCGCAAGGTAGGGCATCCATGTAAATCGGATGTTCAATGCTTTAAAAGTCATATGTTTAGACCACTTTACCCCCAAAGAAACCAGTAGTTACATTTACGGCAACATAAAGCACTCCTTAGGGTTTGAAGCATTTGAGGACCTTTTCCTGTCTCCCGGGCCCCAAATCTGATAGCCCCAAAAGGTTCCTTCCAACAGCCCAACGTTGCATCATGGGCTGTTCCCCATTCCACCCTCCCCTTCTCATCTGACAACCCCAAGAGGTTTCTTCCAACAGCCCAACCTTCCCCCCCCTCCCGGCACGAGTCGGTGGCTGAGGTCCGGCTCCGTCACTGGTGTCCTCCCGCTATCATCACCTTTTCAGGTCAGCTGTCTGTGAAATATGGGAGAAGAATATGATCAAAGACAATCTTCGATAATAGAAGATCTGTGAATAAAGTTGGAGAAGTCACTATTTGATAATAGAAGATCTGTGAATAAAGTTGGAGAAGTCACTATGTTGGAGAGTCACATCTTTACTCATGATTCTTGAAGAGACATGCAAAATAAAAAAAAAGACCGATAACTTTTTTTTTCTCAGAATTCTATTATAGCAAGTGAAAAAAAAAATTAACATATGACATGATTCTACCTACCCCTAGAAATAGGGCATCACTGGGTTGTCACAGGCTCAAAATATAGTAAATTCGTGGGGGTGCAGTCTGGGACCCCGTGACAAATCCAATTAACCAAAGATTACTACTATTTGATCGAAACACTCAAAGCTCTGGACAACGTTAGTGTCAAGTACCACAAAGCAGACTGTCTGTATCCAGTTCTTCACGTGCAGCCAGCTTCAGTACAACCAGAGCTGTGATTCCTCGGATCAAAGGTCACGAGCTCTATCCGGGACCCATTAAATACTAGGTTTTAAACCCGGTTCGTATGAGAGATTAGCATTGAGACAGTCCATAACTCCCTATTAAGTACTAACACACATTGGACGACTCGCTTCGAACAGGAAACAAAACGATTAAAGGACCCTTTGTCCATATAGTGACTCTACAGTTTGGCCTCAGTTCAGGATTTAAGCCCGAGAAAGACCCCTTGTAGTACATAGACACCCTTGCATTCTCTGCAATTTTGGCCAAAAGGACACTGAAGATTCTTATGCATGCTGGCCCGTGTCTTCTTGGATGTGCATATATTCCCATATATGCCGATACACCCACAGAGGGAGGGAGGGAGGGAGTATATTCCCGCATATGCCCACACATCCACAGAGGGAGACACACACACACACAGAGACACACAGAGAGGGAGAGAGTTTTTTTTCTTCTTTGGAGACGATATCTACCAGAGATTCCCATCCACGCATACAAATCCACGGAGGCAAAAGCTGGACCCCCAGGAAGACATCCTGAGGAGCACGGCCACCTGAGGGCCTGAGTTCTACACATGAGCATGATTGGGGCGTCAAGGCAGACCTGGTTCAGGGTCAATAGCCTTTGTCCTGTTGTGGTGTTGGAGGGAGACGCCATGGTGAGTTGCCCACACCCCAACTTGCACACTGGGGACCTGGCCCTCCAAGAGTAAAGGACACTGTGTAAATGTTCCCCAAAGGACAATCATGGACGCATGATTTGTGGTTTTCATGCCTGCTGTGCTGCTCTCTACTGTTCCTCGTCTGATCATCACACTTTTCTTGAAAACAGATGTTTGCCTCTGCCTGTCTGCCCTCCCCCATCCTTTTCCAAGACTCTTGTCCAGATGACCTCATGCACATTCCAGGCTAAGTGGGAACCCCCCCCAAAAAAAAGAGGTTGGGGAGAGAGAAGGTTATTACCCGCGAGTCTCAAGGAGTTATATTTACTGCAATATCTGAAAATTGTTACAATGCAACATGTATTGCAATGCTATCAACACCATCATCTTTGGGTGCAATTTTTTTAACATTGAAACCACTTCAACTCGACGTCTGTACTATCCAATCAAAGATTGAATGGTTAAAAAAAAAAAAATTAAAGAAAAAAGAATCATGCCTATCTGTGAAGTGAAGCAAGTGTAACTCTTCTTCCTCAAGTTGCTGAAGCTATTGTGGTTCTCTTCGCAACAGGTTGGTCAGGCTGGGCCTGTCAAGCGGCCAATGGCAAGTCTGACCCACTATTCTTAAGTAAGCTGGGCTTGGTCGTTCGGGCCCGCTTTTTATGGGCCGATATACCCAACTCCATCCCGTGCCCCAATTACTGGGCTTTTTCTAACTACAATTTTCAGTGTGGCCGGGTAAAAGCATGAACATCAGGAACGAACAAGCTCAAACGTGTAAAACACCGTATCTGTTGCAAATTCATTGATTTTAAGGTCCTAGACAGATTTTTCAAAATTGTGGATCGTAGCATGAGCGCCAAAATTTGAAGTTGGTTATTCTTTGAAGAGTAATACTTGCTGTGCCCGCATTACAGCATTGGATCGTGCTGCCACACGGCCTGACGGCTCCGATTATATGGTAACCTGGTCTCTTTTTTTTTTCCAACTGTTTGATAAAAAAAAAAAAGGACAGAATAGACACTCTATTAGATCAGTCTCCCAACTCAACAATTTCCTTTAAAAAAAATTATGTGTCAGATGGCAACATCCTGGCATTCGAAGTAGATCTTTTTGGTAGATGTAAAAACAACCCAGACCTAATCGACGTAGATTCGCTATGACCTATCAGATTCCATGCTGTACCAAACACATCCGCAATCTTCCCCAGATTAATAGGGTAAGTGCCGTAAGGCTTATGATGATTAATTATATTGTGACATATCAAATATGTCAACTGTTTCTTCTGATAGTTATCCTGTTATGACGACCTAACTTGAACAGGGGGAATCCTGTTGTGAGCAGTATCAGCACACATTTCAAACCCTATTTTTACTGTTTCTCCACATATTCAAATGCAGGTAGTGGGATTGATTGAACGATTCACCAATCACCATCTTTCTGCGAGGGGCACCGTACAGGTCCTCCATGGCTGTTCGCAACAGTGATGTACCAACAAAGAATATACTAAGAACTTTGTAGGGTGGCCAGCCATTTGATCGAATCCAAAGCACAATCTGTCTTCTTCCTTTCTTTTTTTTTGGGTGAACAAAAGCAAGCTTTGAACAGCTATAATTCCTTGGACACTAAACCATTCCGTCGGACCCACGGACGCAACGGAAACCCAGGATCACATAATCAAACTGCTCTGCCTAAAAAGAAGGGTAAGGAAGGAGATGGAAGGGGAAGTGTACTGCAAAAAACAAAGGTCTCAAAAGGCAACAGCACCGAGCTTATGTAAATATTATTTCCAACACCTCATTAGTAGAGCTCACTGTCACTAAGATCACTGGTATTCCGTGACCTCATTTGATTTTATAAAATTTGTAAAAATTCACTAATATTGCCCTCCTTAAAGTGACTAGCTTTTAGAAATTTGATGTAAATCTACTGTTCCTGACCCATTAGAATGACCTCATTGATTCTAACTCAATACGAAGGTTTACCGTATCGTACCGGATCGGGACGACTCGTACGAGTCGACTCGTATCTGGACAATCCCGAGTCGCTGGTACGGGTGGATCGTACGGGTTGGGACGTTTTTGGATCGAGTCGTCTTGCACAATATCAGACTGATTCATGCCGGATTGCACGATACGAACACGAGTTGCTGCGATCCGGTGCGAGTCAATCACGGTTCGATTTGATTCGGTGCTATCCGACTCGATAAAATGTGATCCACTCTCTTTAGTCTAGGTATACTACTTTGTTTTGTTAATTGAGATTTGACGTTTCTAACTTTCTATGAAATATGTATGATATACTATGTTTTTTTGCAAATTGAGATCCCTAGACTAAATGCCTCTCAATTAGTATCCTGGACTAATTTTTTTACAATCAAATCTATAAATTAGAGTATTTTCTTAAATATGACTTATAATCATTTACAGTAACGATGGACGTGAAGTATGATGTTTATAATTAAGTAATTATTCAAAAAAATGAGATTTGTCAAAAAAATTAGTCTGCATTGACTTGAATCAGTCCGACTCGTGCGAGTCGGCCCGAATCGGTCTGAGTCGGATCGAATCCGACTCGTATCTAGTCAAATCCGATCCAATCCGAATCCACGAGTCGGCGAACCTTGTTCAATACAATGACCCTGTCGATCCACTGTCCAATAATTTTACTAAACAAAATTTTTGTGTCCACCGCTACTCCTCAGACACTCCCCTTCCCTTTCCTCTCATTGCACCTACAAGCCACTCTTTCCTGATCACCAACAATGATGCTTTCCGCGTAAGAACCGATACCCATTCTTTGTTAACGAGGCTTGTGGTGTAATCTTTCAATCAATTATGTAAGCAACTTAAATCCAAACTCACTCTTTGGAAAGCAAACACATTATCCACTGCAGGCAAGATCGTCCTCATTAATTCAGTTCTTGCCTCCATTCCTTTGCATGTAATGGGATTGGGGTACTTCCCAAAAGAACTCTCTCTCGCTTGAACTCAATCCAATGCTCCTTCCTTTGGGGTGATACTGCTGTGCACCGCAAGATACATTTCAAGAATTGGCACTCTTTGAAGAGGCACCCTCTTTCTGGAGGTCTGGGCATTCTGATTTGGAAATCCTCAATAAAGCTTCTATTATGAAGCTCATATGGAGATTTATAACTGACATCAACTCCACTTGGGCCTCTCTGGTTAAAGCCAAATATCTCCAAAACTCTTCCTTTTGGGATTTACTTCCCCCTTGGAAGGGTTCCATCCCATGGAAAGCAATGCTTCAGCTTAAGTTTCATATGCAACATATTTGCTGTAGAAGTATTCAGGATGATTATTCCACTAATATTTGGTCGGATAGATGGATCCCTGGATATCTTGGTCCCCCTGCTACTAAGCATCATGAATTGGGTTTTCCAACTCATTAAAGATGGCAATTGGGATAAGCCTTTGATAAAGGATCTCTTCTCTAAAGACGCTGCCAGGAAGATTTTAGCTCTGCAACTCCCATCTGTCACCACGGGTATAGGAGATCATTACATCTGGCCTCTAACTATTGATGGATGTTTCTCTTTTAAGTCCAATTATTCATACTTAGCAGAGATCTTTCAAGGACCCCCTTCCTCTCAGATTAATCCCATTTGGAAAATCATCTGGGATCCCCATCTGAGTAAATTAATTCCTCTCAAAGTTCTGGTGTTCATCTGGAAATGTTTATCTAATGCCCTTCCTGTTAATGCCAACATTGCTAGGAGAGTTCCATCCATTGATGCTAATTGTCGGCTCTGCTTCCACGCTCATGAATCCATCCAACATATGCTATTTGAATGTGATTTTGCCAGACTTGTCTGGCTGGCTTCCCCACTTAATTATCACTCTTCTGCTGACTCTAAGCCTTTGGTTGACATAATTCAAGATTGGTCGAAAACCCCATTTAGCCAGCACTCAAACGATAAAAGCTTTTTGGTCATTTGCTTCTCAGTTATCTGGCACTTATGGAAGAATAGATGCAAAGGGTCCCTTCATGAGCAAAAGACTAATCCTATAGTTGTTGTTCGTAGAGCTTTAAATGATGTTCACTTTTGGCTCTCTGCAAGTCACTTAGATTTTATGAATCCAAAAATCAAGTCAACCTTTTCTACCACGTGGATGCCTCCTCAACCGGGTCGGCTCAAGATAAATTTTGATAGGGCAATCTCTCAAACAGATGGTGCCTGCGGTATTATCATTAAATATTGCATTGGTACTCCTTCTTACTGCTTCTCCAAATTAATTCACTCTTTTGTGGTGGAATGGAAGCTACTGCTATGTTCGAAGCTTTAATGATAGCTCAAAATTTTGAAGATGTTGTAGTTGAGAGAGATGCGCAAGTTCTCATTTCAGCCTGCCTAAAGTAGAGAGCTCCTCCGTGGCAAACGAAGGCCCTGATCTCCAACTGTCAGCACGTTTTGAGTGTCTCTCGGATTCATCTTTCTTCTGCTCCTCGTTCTTGTAACAATGTGGCTCATGCCATTGCTAGGTACTGCGTCTCTAATCTTCTCGAAGATAGCTGGATTCCTTCCACTCTTTCAGAATGTATTAGAACCGCTATCTGTACAGATAATGCTCGTCTAGTTTCTTCTTAAATGAATGAATCCTTTTAAATGTCAAAAAAAAAAAGAATGGAAAAAGGTAAAAACGAGTAGACTGCCATCACAACATGCTAGCGTGTACCATATATCAGTGCTCCAGTCTTGTGTTGGAGAGAGAGGAAAAGAGAGACAAGATAGAGGCAATGTATGAATGAAGTTATGGGGATCCGTGAGTGAAAACAAGAGAAGAGAACTTCAAAGGGAGTCCACGTGTGTATGAGTTATTATTATATAGAAGGTAGGATGGCTTGGGAAAAGGAGAGGGGAGTACAAGTCTTATGATTATACCAATGGAAGCACAGGGGAGACCACTACCCCCTCTTTCCCTCCCTTCCCCCCATATCCCCTTCTCCCTCGGTGAAAGGCTGGTGAGAAGGGCAGAGAAAGAGGAGTAGGAATTATAAGGCTGCCACAGGACCCTGCAGCCTAAAAACTCCATAGACTATACTATGCATCCTGTGACTTGTGAACACCTGGAAGTGACATATTTCCTCCCTATCCCCTCTCCCCCACCCCTAAGTTGGAGTTGAGTGATGGAGACATGCCAGTGACATAAACCATCCCAGCCATGCAGCCACTCATTTAATGGTTTTGCCATCTGGGAATGATGCTCTCACAGTTAGTTTCAACACAAAAGAAAAG
This sequence comes from Zantedeschia hybrid cultivar, assembly GCA_030544215.1. Taxonomy (NCBI): domain Eukaryota; kingdom Viridiplantae; phylum Streptophyta; class Magnoliopsida; order Alismatales; family Araceae; genus Zantedeschia; species Zantedeschia hybrid cultivar. The sequence continues at coordinate 2,747,956 of JARZZO010000015.1, forward strand.
AAAGAACCTCGGATTCTATCCAAGGGGTCCAGCCCCCACCACACCCATCTCCACTGTTCACTCCATATGCTTTTAAAACCGACCTGTTAGGGGTCTGGGGTGGCTCAGTCCCTCCCCCAAAAGTCTCCCTACTCAATGCCCAGGACCCTGGGGATGTCATATGCCCATCATGCTCCTCCTCACTTATCTCCACCAGGTGGACCATCCTAAGTCCTAACCCCTCCCACATATATAGAATTTACCATCATATCTGATGCATCTATATGGACAACACCACCATCTCTGGTGGTGCTGCCCCTGCTGGGCAGTGCTGATGGGTGATGTTTGGAAAGAAAAAGATGAGACAAAGGCGCAGTAGAGGCTTGTTCATAAATGAACCCCCTTAGAATCCCACCCTCCCCCACACCCCACCGCCACCCCCAAACCCTCTTGCTCACTGCTAGCCAGTACAAAATTGTACAATGCAAAGCACCACCACAAAACGCAGGACACCGGAGGGAAACGACACAGCCGTAAGGAGATGTCCTCCATTTTGGGGAGCCATTCGTCAAAGGATGTGAAGTCCTCACAGGGCCACCACCCCCCCTTCATTCATGGAATTTTGTACGTTTACAGTCTTGCAAACGTGATGGAAACTTATGGATGTGCAAACGGTGGGCCCGGAATTTGAATTTTGTTTTTTTGAATATTTTTTTTCGGTTTGTAGTCTCCCTGCTTAATTTAAGAGTCTCTGTTTATTTAGTGAAAACTCTTTGTAATCTCAATTTTATTTGATAAAGAGAAGTTAGTGTTCTTTAAAAGTATTTAGAAACTTTTGAATTTTTTGAGATGTCTTTAAAATAAAAAGTGAAATCAGAGATTATCGAGTTTTTCTTAGATTAAGTAGAAAGAGAGACTAAATATTAAGAAAAACTTTTTTTAGGCAATAGCACATTTGACCAAGTATGTACAATGTTCCCTCAATAAAGAGAGTTCAAATCTTAATAAATAATATTAGAGTATGTCTCCATATCAGGGATATTTCTGCACAGACAACTGTTCCAGGCCCATTCTCAAACTTGACAAGATAGAGGCCCTTAGAAGCTGATTCGTCCTCACACACTAGTGTACATTGGAACGAGATAACATATGAAATCGAAATGTCTAGATCCAGACGATCTCATCCCGTGCACATTAGAGAGGTGGAAATCCAACCCAAACAACTCTCATAAAATTTACCGTGGGGGACCCATGAATCAGATGACCATCAGAGCCTGTCCAGATCAGACGGCCATGAAAAATCCCCCCGTTTCCTAAGCTTTTGGGCCATGTGGGGCCCACAAAGCATATTATAAAAAATGCGCTTGGACATGGGTTTGCAGCGGTGGGACGGGGGGGAACAGTGGCTGCAAACAGTAGCGGCAGCAGCGGGCCTTTTGTTTGGAGCGGGGGCTTGGAATAAATGGAAGTTTGAGCGGAGTTATGATTGGCTGGGCTCGCAGTTTGCTTCCCGTGTTGACGTCAGGCGCCCGGGTACGGTCGCTGGAGAGTGGGCGCGGTCCCCGAGGCCGAATGGCGGGGAGACTCGTGCCCCGAGATCCCAGGCCCAGATAACACTAATTTACGATTATGTGCAGGGAGGGAAAAAAGTTACTGTTAAACACTGGGTTTAGAATAAATATATTTTAGCGTTGTTATTAAATTATTGGGCTTGTTATTGGGCCGCGGACCCGTCTCCCTCTCTTTTTCGAATCCCGTCCTTGCCATCGAGAAATGGAAAAGGCAGAGTACTTTTTATTCTCCGCTCCCAGGTTCCTTGGCAATTCCCATCGGGCCCCCTGGTTGGGGACTAATTTGGAAATAACAAGGCGGCTTGTAAGGACGGTCCGAGCCCGTCTATATTTTTTCTTTTTTCTTTTTTAAAAAGATTGTTTACTTGACTAAATGTTTTACTAAGGACCCTGATGAGGCAGAATCCGATTCGGCCCATTAGAGCAGGCCCAAACTCCGTTCAGCCAAACAGCAGCAGTATCAGGCCCTCCGGGAGCCTCCGGCCCATCGGCGGCCCAGCAGCCCTCGGCCCCCCAAGCGGTACCGGCGCTCCCGGCCCAACAGGCTTCGGCCCGTCAGCGGCCCATCAGCCTAAGGCCCGGGAACAGCACGGCAGCCCAAGGCCCAGCAGGCTTCGGCCCCTCAGCGGCCCAACCCCCTTCGGCCCGATAGCTGAGTCCGGCCCACTCTGGTGGCGGATCCGGCACTATGGCGGTTTACCAGTAAGCCCAAACATAGTCCTATATCGGCTACCACCGTTAACCAACCTCTATCCTCTGCTATAAATACACCGCTATTTATTGCCAAAGGTATGCAACTCTTTGCCTCCGAGACCCTTAAGGACTACGGTCCAAAAAACATTAAAGCTACTTCTTGCCTTCTGAATCGAATCATCTTCAGAAGCTAACTTGACCGTCGGAGGGGGTTCCTAAGGGCCAGAGCCCGGGACTCCTGCTGACCGGTTTCTTCTTCTTTCCCTCCTGCAGGAGCTCGGTTCGAATCATCGCCGACCTTCCCGAGTCGGTCTCGGCCGCCGACCTCGGATTCCTCTCCCTGGTCTCGACGCCGTGCGACGGCTGCCCCGCAACAGGAGACTCGGCCCCGCGCTGTCCCCTCGTCCGGCAAAAAGGGCTTTTGGGCTCACTATCCAAGAGCAAGCCGAGTCCGAGACCCTTCCGGCCTCGGACCGTCGGCTTCGGTTCCATTGCCTGTCGGCAATACAGTCAGAAAGAGCTTCATCCACGCCGCCCCTTCGCCCGCCGAAGCAGCCTCGGCCCCGACTTCCCGGAGACGAGCCTGCACCGACCGAAGCGCCCTTTGGCCTTCGGACCCTCGTCTTCGCCTCCGCCTCCGCCTCCTCGGCCTTCCGGATCCCCGTCGGGCCTCAATAACACCGATCCGAACCGGCTTCGGATCCATTTCTTCGGGTTCCAGCCTCGAAATCCGGTCGTGATAGATCCAGTCTACATCACGTGGCGCCGTCTGTGGGAAACAAACAAACAAGTCATGTCTCAGCAACCTACAAACCGACGATCCGGACAAAGCAAAACAGAGGCACGGGAAGTCTCAGCGCGGCTACCACCCTCCGAAGGCACCCCGTCCGTCCCTTCGAGTGCGGTTCGGCTAGTTGCGCCAGGGTCCTCAGCTGAAGACAACCGGATAAAGGAACTTCAGCGGCAGATGATCGCACTGACTGCCACGGTCGCATCTTTGGCGGACATGGTATCCGCCATGGCCCGGTATCTTGGGATACTGAGCCAACTCCCTGGTCAAGCACCTCCCTTTTGCCCTATACAGAACGAGGAGCCTCGGCCAGCGCCTCCGCAAGTCTTTGCCGACGAGGCCGTTTCGGCAAACAAGCCCTCAGCACCACTAGCTCCTCCAGCGGCTCATCCTCAATCTGCAAATCAAGAACCTTCACATGGGCGGTATCGAAAGGAACGGGGCCGAGGCAAGCGACAAGGTCCGCAGCCACGACACTTATTGCTACCTGCTCCCCCTTCCCGAATACTGACAGAGATAAAGCATATGCTCCGACCGCCACAGCGCATGAAAACTGATCCTCGCCGAAGGGACCCCAGCAGATATTGTGATTACCATCAGGGAACCGGCCACACGACCGACGAATGCCGGCAACTTCGGGAGGAGATAGATCGCCTCGTCAGAGAGGGCCAACTGCCGCTACGACGGTAGGAACGGCCTCGACAGAGGCGCAACTCGAGGACCTCAAAGAAGTAAGGCAGCATCCAAAGAGATCCTCCTTTCCAAGGCTATGCCTCTGAAACAAAAGTGTTTATAAGCAAAAGCGACCGGGGGGCTCACGAATTAGGGACCCCTTCGGACACGCGTCCCCCGTTTTTTTGTGAAAAACGGAGCGCCTTCGGCACTTCCTGTAAATTACACCCCTCGGACTATTAGCCGGGAGGAATAAATAAAAAATTTCTTTCTCAGAGAACCTGATGGTATTCTTTAAAGTCCGCAGCAACCTGATTCGGAGTGGCTCCGGCCATGTGTACCGAATCAGAGCGGCACGGATTTCTCAACAAAAGTCCGCAGGTAACCCGTACCGATCGGGAAGCAGCAAGGTATACTAAAGTCCGCAGGTAACCCGTACCGATCGGGAAGCGGCAGGGTATACAAAAGTCCGCAGGTAACCCGTACCGATCGGGAAGCGGCAAGGTATACTAAAGTCCGCAGGTAACCCGTACCGATCGGGAAGCGGCAAGGTATACTAAAGTCCGCAGGTAACCCGTACCGATCGGGAAGCGGCAAGGTATACTAAAGTCCGCAGGTAACCCGTACCGATCGGGAAGCGGCAAGGTATACAAAAGTCCGCAGGTAACCCGTACCGATCGGGAAGCGGCAAGGTATACTAAAGTCCGCAGGTAACCCGTACCGATCGGGAAGCGGCAAGGTATACTAAAGTCCGCAGGTAACCCGTACCGATCGGGAAGCGGCAAGGTATACAAAAGTCCGCAGGTAACCCGTACCGATCGGGAAGCGGCAAGGTATACTAAAGTCCGCAGGTAACCCGTACCGATCGGGAAGCGGCAAGGTATACATAAGTCCGCAGGTAACCCGTACCGATCGGGAAGCAGCAAGGTATGCAAAGGTCCGCAGGTAATCCTGATCCGAGGGTGGCTTCGGCCACGTATACCGGATCGGGAAGCGGCAAGGTATACTAAAGTCCGCAGGTAACCCGTACCGATCGGGAAGCGGCAAGGTATACTAAAGTCCGCAGGTAACCCGTACCGATCGGGAAGCGGCAAGGTATGCAAAAGTCCGCAGGTAACCCGTACTGATCGGGAAGCGGCAAGGTATACTAAAGTCCGCAGGTAACCCGTACCGATCGGGAAGCGGCAAGGTATGCAAAAGTCCGCAGGTAATCCGTACCGATCGGGAAGCGGCAAGGTATACTAAAGTCCGCAGGTAACCCGTACCGATCGGGAAGCGGCAAGGTATACTAAAGTCCGCAGGTAACCCGTACCGATCGGGAAGCGGCAAGGTATGCAAAGGTCCGCAGGTAATCCTGATCCGAGGGTGGCTTCGGCCACGTATACCGGATCGGGAAGCGGCAAGGTATAAGCCCGCAGGTAACCCGTACCGATCGGGAAGCGGCAAGGTATACTAAAGTCCGCAGGTAACCCGCACCGATCGGGAAGCGGCAAGGTATGCAAAGGTCCGCAGGTAATCCTGATTCGACGAATGGCTCTCGGCCATGTAATCCGGATCAGGACGCGGCAAGGTTTTTCTAAAGTCCGCGAGTCCTTTTTGATCCGACGAATGGCTCTCGGCCATGTAATCCGGATCAGGACGCGGCAAGGTTTTCTAAAAAGTCCGCGAGTCCTTTTTGATCCGACGAATGGCTTCGGCCATGTAATCCGGATCAGGACGCAGCAAGGTTTTTCTAAAGTCCGCGAGTCCTTTTTGATTCGACGAATGGCTCTCGGCCATGTAATCCGGATCAGGACGCGGCAAGGTTTTTCTAAAGTCCGCGAGTCCTTTTTGATCCGACGAATGGCTCTCGGCCATGTAATCCGGATCAGGACGCGGCAAGGTTTTCTAAAAAGTCCACGAGTCCTTTTTAATCCGACGAATGGCTTCGGCCATGTAATCCGGATCAGGACGCGGCATGGTTCTAAAGTCCGCGGGTCCTTTTTGATCCGACGAATGGCTTCGGCCATGTAATCCGGATCAGGACGCGGCATGGTATTCTTTCTAAGTCCGTGTAAACCGTACCGGGAGTGGCTTCGGCCATGCAAACCGTATCGGGAGCGGCATGGTATTCTTTCTAAGTCCGTGTAAACCGTACCGGGAGTGGCTTCGGCCATGCAAACCGTATCGGGAGCGGCATGGTATTCTTTCTAAGTCCGTGTAAACCGTACCGGGAGTGGCTTCGGCCATGCAAACCGTATCGGGAGCGGCATGGTATTCTTTCTAAGTCCGTGTAAACCGTACCGGGAGTGGCTTCGGCCATGCAAACCGTATCGGGAGCGGCATGGTATTCTTTCTAAATCCGTGTAAACCGTACCGGGAGTGGCTTCGGCCACATATACCGATTCGGGAAGCGGCAAGGCATATCCAAGTTCGCGCAAGCAGAAGCATGAAGGGCTTCGGCCATCCGACATACGTAAGAAGCGGCAAGATGTCCCTTCGGGATCATATGGACCACGATAGTAAAGGCCCCGGCCGAATACTATGGCGACATTCTATCCGAACCTACATCGGGTCTCGGCCTTACAAGCTATAGCGAACGACGACAGGATCTCAGGCTCCTGAAGGGCCATATTCGGTCGATCATATGCAAACACCAAGGTAAAGCCGAAAACATTCCTTATATTTATAGAAAAGGAAGTACAAAAACCGGCCACACCCTTGGCCGAGGGCTTACAACAGAAGAAGAAGCGGAAACCGGGGCGGATCCCCGCGTCATTCTTCGGCTTCGGCCTCCTCCACCTCGGCTGCGGCTTGTCCCGGAGAGGGAGAGGGAGAGGGAGAGTCGACGATCTGCACCGCTTCAGGAGCGGCAGCCTCCTCAGCGGCGGCCTCCTCGTCGGCAGCCTCCTCAGGGGCCCCCTCAGCGGGCGCAGCTTCATCATCCGGCGCAGGAGTCGAGGTCCTCTCGGCTATAAGTCCCTGCCACCAAGACAGGAGCTCCTTGGCTTCCTCACCCCTCGGTAGGGCGACCCCGGTCAGATCGACGCTCGGGCAGGCCCTCTGGGCGACAGCCAACCCGAGGTTGAAGACGGAGGAAGAAGCCAGCAGTTGAGCTTGGATGATCTCCTCGGTGAAGTCCGGGCCGGCCTTGTATTCAGCTACGGCCAAGTCCGCCACCTCCTCCAGCTCCTGCTTCAGCGCCGATACCTCCTCGGCGTGTCGCCGCTTCTCCGAGGCCCGCCGGCAGTCCTTCTCCTGAATCTGGGCCTTGAGGGCCCGGATCTCGGACTGTGCCGCGGCGAGCTCCCCCTCGGCCTTCACCTTGGCCTCGGCGGAAGCGCGGGCCTCAGCTGTCCTCTCCTCCAGCTGCGCCCGCGCCTGGGCACTCGAGGTTACGAGCCCACCGACTAAGGGCTCGATGTCGGGCACCACCAAAGTGCCCTCGCCCGCGCCGTCCGACTCCCTCTCGGCCTCCAGGAGCTGGAGCCGGAGCTGCTCCTGATGGTGCATCAGGACGCTACCTGTCACCGCAGCCTGCGAGCCGAAAGCAAACAGTGATCAGAAAAAAGGAAAACCAAGAGAAAGCTAAGGAAAGCTCGACTGAAGCACCTTCAAGCTTATTACCTAGACAGACAACCGAGCGCTCATCGCCGCCAGATCGATGACCGAATGGCGCTTCAGCCCTTCAAAGGCCGAAGGGAGAGTAAGACTGCGGAGCAGACGGAGGCACGTCTGCGAGTCTTCCATACTCTCGTCCTCGTAAATCCCCGGTTCGGGGCGCCACCACTTGCGCTGCGCCCGGGGCGCCTGTGACCCGGCGCCTTCGTCGCCGACCCCGGCCGCCACAGCCGAAGGGGAATCGCCCCTCGGCGTTTCAGGAGACGCCAGCCTCGCGGCCCTTCGGGCCTCGGCACTCCTCCTGATCAGCGGAGCCTCCTCCGCGTCTACGGCCCCTTCCGACCGGGGGCGCTTCGACGCTCGGCCGCCCCTTCGAGCGGCGAATTTAGACTTTTGCTCTCTCTCGAGAGCGGCGGCAGCAGCACGGCCCTCGGAAGAGGCCGCAGTCCTTGGGACCCCGCCTCGGGTCCTCGGAGCCCCAGCGCCTCGGCCGGGCCTGCCTGCCGCCTGCGGGGCCAGTGCCCGGCCCGGACCGCGCTGGTCAGATATCCGGTCGAGGAGGGCGTCGAGATCGGCCATTGCTGCAAGCAAGAAAAGCCTGTCAGAAACAGAACAGTGAACAAATACAAACTCAGAGCCGACTTACCCTCGGCCGAAACTTCATCAGCATCCTCAGCTGGAAGAGCTTCGGCCAGAGGAGCGGCGGCCCTTCCTCCGCGGCCCCGCGGAGTCTCCCCGGGAGGAAGATAGGGGAAGGCCCGCACCGGATCGGACCGGGGATCCGGCCATACCCCGGCGGTCACCAGACGCTCCGACGCGCTGAGAAGCCCCCAGACATTGTACGGGGCCATCATCTGGATGCGACCCACGAGGATGCTCTGGACCTGGGTGAGGATAGGAGGATCCGAGAGGCCTGCAGCCAGCGGCGCCCATTCAGTAGGGAAGGGCCACACGCTCTCCTCCTTCTCCGGCAGGGAGACGAAGACAAACTTCCTCTTCCAGCCATGGATAGACGAAGGCTTCCCGGAGAATACGCTTCGCCCGACCCGAGGGACGAAGCAGTACCACTCGGACTTCCCCTGCCTTTGAATTTTGAAGAGGCAGCGGAAGACATTGATGGAAGGGCGGATCTTCACATGAGCGAAGACGCTTAAGAAACCGTACACGGTGCGCCAGGAGTTGGGAAAAAGCTGAGACGGAGCCAGCCCGTAGAAACTGAGAAGGTTGATGACGAAGGTGGGGAGTGGAAGACGGAAACCCGCCTCGAAGCTATCAACGTATATAGAGAAGGAACCCGGGCGGAAAGTGTTAGGCCGGGTGGCGGAGTCAGGCCGAATGACCGTCATCCAGGAAGGGAGCTGGAAGTAAGAGACCAGGCGCATAATCTCTGCGTCCGAAAGGGCGCAGGATGCTTCCGAAGCCATATCAGGACGACGGCGTCCCGAAGTGGAAGCCTGGCCTGGGTTCCGGACCTCTTCGGCGTACTCGGCCCCGGAGGTCTCGGCCCCGGAAACCTCGGCTCCGGAAGCCTCGGACCCCTCAGTCCCGGAGACCTCGGACTCTTCAGACATCGCTGGGGCAGATGAGTCTGAGGTGAGGGGATCTGACAGGAGAGATCGCAGAGAGTGGGAAGGAGTATACTCCTCGTCCGAAGGAGTAATCTCACTGGAAGAATCCCGGACCATAAGGCCACGAAGGGAAGGAGGAAAGCTAGGGCTTACTCGCAGGAAGGGGGAGGAAGTCTCTCCTGAGCCGAGTGCGGCTCCTCAAACCTCCCAGCTCCACCAGCGATGCGCTCCGAGGAATGGAGACCTTCCCACGGTGGCCGGCGAGCTCGGACGAAGCCTTCAGGAAGCTAGCTTTCCGCTGAAGAAGGAAGACGAGCTTGGAGGATTGCAGAGGAAACGCAGGCGCAGCAGCAGGAAGAAGAACAGTGCCCTGCTGAGGGCTTGTATTTATAGAGCCCACTCGGAGCGCCTCCCGCCGAAGCCAACGGCCGTGATCGTCCCGCTCGTCCCCTCGCCCCTCTCAGATGCACGCCACGTGCGCTGTCCATCGGCAATGATGACGGACCGGCTCCGGGACTTGCAGCGAAGCAATCAACGGCCGAGGGCGCTCCGACCCTTCGGCTGGCCGCCCGGATACGCGCCGCGTGTCCCGATCCGCGCGCTGAAGATGAAAAGGGCGGCAATCCGAGTGAAGCCTCGGGCAGAGAGCCGAGGCGATCCGCGACCAGAGAGCGGTCAGGATCCTTTTGTGTTTTCGACGGAGCGACCGGATGCGCGACGCGTGTCCCGTGCTTCCTCGCGAGGCGACGCGCCATCCCGTCCATTTAATGGAGCCTGACACGAGTCAGAGGGCTCTGCCCTTCGGCCTCTTGGCTCCGAGCCTTCGTCGCCACTCCGAGCGGGGACGAAGCAACCGCGTAGCCCTCGGCCGACCAAGGGCCCCCTCTTCCCAGTAAAAAGAGAACAGAGCTTCGGGTAAGACACCTGTTATGATGTTCTTTTGGCAGCTTCGGGCTTTACTCTCGCCATCTCAGAGCTGAGGAAGACAAGAGTGGGGGGCTATGTGATGAGGCAGAATCCGATTCGGCCCATTAGAGCAGGCCCAAACCCCGTTCAGCCCAACAGCAGCAGTATCAGGCCCTCCGGGAGCCTCCGGCCCATCGGCGGCCCAGCAGCCCTCGGCCCCCCAAGCGGCACCGGCGCTCCCGGCCCAACAGGCTTCGGCCCGTCAGCGGCCCATCAGCCTAAGGCCCGGGAACAGCACGGCAGCCCAAGGCCCTGCAGGCTTCGGCCCCTCAGCGGCCCAACCCCCTTCGGCCCGATAGCCGAGTCCGGCCCACTCTGGTGGCGGATCCGGCACTATGGCGGTTTACCAGTAAGCCCAAACATAGTCCTATATCGGCTACCACCGTTAACCAACCTCTATCCTCTGCTATAAATACACCGCTATTTATTGCCAAAGGTATGCAACTCTTTGCCTCCGAGACCCTTAAGGACTACGGTCCAAAAAGCATTAAAGCTACTTCTTGCCTTCTGAATCGAATCATCTTCAGAAGCTAATTTGACCGTCGGAGGGGGTTCCTAAGGGCCAGAGCCCGGGACTCCTGCTGACCGGTTTCTTCTTCTTTCCCTCCTGCAGGAGCTCGGTTCGAATCATCGCCGACCTTCCCGAGTCGGTCTCGGCCGCCGACCTCGGATTCCTCTCCCTGGTCTCGACGCCGTGCGACGGCTGCCCCGCAACAGGAGACTCGGCCCCGCGCTGTCCCCTCGTCCGGCAAAAAGGGCTTTTGGGCTCACTATCCAAGAGCAAGCCGAGTCCGAGACCCTTCCGGCCTCGGACCGTCGGCTTCGGTTCCATTGCCTGTCGGCAATACAGTCAGAAAGAGCTTCATCCACGCCGCCCCTTCGCCCGCCGAAGGAGCCTCGGCCCCGACTTCCCGGAGACGAGCCTGCACCGACCGAAGCGCCCTTTGGCCTTCGGACCCTCGTCTTCACCTCCGCCTCCGCCTCTTCGGCCTTCCGGATCCCCGTCGGGCCTCAATAACACCGATCCGAACCGGCTTCGGATCCATTTCTCCGGGTTCCAGCCTCGGAATCCGGTCGTGATAGATCCAGTCTACATCAGACCCCTTTGGAGGAAATGCCATTTTTAAGTTTTCTCACTATTAATAAAAGATATCGAATAGGAGCAGTCACAATTAATCTTTGATTAATTATACAAGTTAAAACCTTTTTTCTAACATTATTTTTACCTTAATTAGGAAATTTTAATATAGGTTTTATTTGAAAGTCAAAAACCACCTAAAAATCCATATAAATGACTTGCAGGTTCAAATATATTTCTTTTAAAAGCTTTAACTGAGTGAAATCATAAAAAGGGGTAACATTTTAGGTAGGGGTAACACTAGTGTTACCCATACAAAGGGGTAACATTTTCTTTAGTATTTACAATTCCCGTCGACAAGGAGATATTCAAATTTCACAAGAGTCTTCTTATTGAGGATATTTCAGGACAAGACGTGATTATTCCACTTGATTAGATTTTTAGTCAATTCCATCATTTAAAAGAAAAATCCTACAGACTATATATGTTCTCATTGCATGCACCTAAGATGAATCAAACCTTTAATAAGTCTTTTGGCCTCCTCAAGTGATAAGGACATGAGATATAAACTGAACTGTCATATTTCTCAAAATAAGATTTTGATCTCAAAATCTCTCTCAAAAGACAAAGATGCTGTGGAACTGAACAAACCACTGGCTGGTTCGCCGCTACAACCTGCAATCCTTGTGCTCTCTCCTCTTCTTCGTGCACAAAGTGCCCCTGCGGCTTGGCTTACGGAAAGGACGAGGGCAGCATTTTCTCTTCCCAAAAACTTTAACTAGACCAGAAGAACCCGTGTCATCTTTTCCTCCTCTGCTCACTCCCCTCTCCCTCTAACTAGCTCTCTCTCTCTCTCTCTTGTTACCTTTTGAAGAGTTTTGCAGAGAGAGAGAGAGATGGGTTTTTAGCGGGAACGCAGTGTGAGGGAGATTCCCGCGCAGGGACGCTTTTGGCGGACTTTAGCTCCTCCTTTTCTCCAATATGATACGTACCATTCTTTCCCGCGTCTTCCAACGGCTCTTTTTCTTTCTTTTGTAGGGTTAGGGTTTTGTCTTGGTTTATTACTTGCCAATAAGGATAAGGATGTAAATTAGGCGGGTTGGACTAGATTATGTGATAATTTGAGTCTAATTTAAGTTTAAAATATTCTAGCTCAATTTTGGTCTAATTTAAATTTATCCAAAATTAAGCCTCAATTCAATAGTGTATAGGTTGGGTTTTGTTGGATTAAGCTGGTCCTATTTATAAATAATTTATTAAAATATTTCATTTTTTATATGAATTATTTTAAAATCAATAGTTTAAATTGGGCTAACCCGTTTTCAACCTAAATTTAATTAATGTCAATTTAAATTTAACCTAATCCACTTTATATAACTTAGACCAACCTAATTTCTTTTAATATAGACTGAGTTGAACTGAGCCACAGACTAATCCGTCCGATTGACACCTCTACTTGCCAACCAATGATTTAACTATGCGCAAGGAGACTATTAGACTAGTAATTTAACTATGTGCAAGAAGACTATTTAGTATATTTGTCTCCATGATTGGGAGGCCAAAGGACGGCGGCTTTGTGGTAGCCGGTGAACCTTGGGACAGGAAGATCTACTCTCTTAAATGGGATTCTTTACACCTCACAGCATAGTCTCATTTTAAAATGTGAAGAATTGAATATATGCTCTTAGCATGTGTTTCCATATTTTTTTACATTATTGTCTATATCTTCATATTTAGTGCTATTATTGTGGTTATATTCCTATAGTTCCAGTGCTGACAAATTGAAAGAATATCCCTTAGAAATATAAATGAGACATGGAACATGAGATTTTTTTCAAATGGTATGTGAGAGAATATGAAAGATTCTAAGGATGTGTGCGTGTGTGTGGTCTTTTTAATTATATAAAGAAGGCTAAACAGAGTTCAATTTCGTGAGATTAGTCTTTTTCCCTCTTGACTCACCCAAGGTAAAATTAATAAACATGACTGTACGACTACAAAAGGAAAATATAAAAGTATATCAGAAAACGATTGATATTGGAGGTATGAATGTATAATTATCCCTAAAATGTATGGCAGAGTTGGCTATGAAACAATTTACTTAGCCTCTGTTTTGCATCTAATAGACTCTATTGTATGTATAGATATTTCAAAAAAGTTGATCATAATATCATGTCAAATTCAAGTTTAGAGACAATCCATGAACATGTCTTTGATTGTCTAATTTGTTCTTTTGTTCCTTTGGTAGGTGGGTAGATGACCAGAGAGTACTCCAGAATACGTACAAACCAGCAAAGTTCAGATCCCGCCAAGGTGCCCATCAATGGGTGAAAAACCAACCCCTGAAGGCAGACTCGGACAAAGCACAGGACGTCTCCAACAAGGCAACATGTATAAACTTTTTCTAACTGAATACATATAGTACGTTATGATCTAATTATCTCATCAATTATTAGTTTATAAGATAATTAACATATAATATTTTTAAACTGATAACTTAATAGATACGGTCACAGATCTATCTTAGATACGCACCGAATCCAGTCAGTTTGTATCCTTACCATCATTAAAAGTTACATCGGAAGAACCAGTCAAAAGATCTCATTTAAATGTGGAGCTAATAATCTTCAGAGACTGTGTAGCAACACAATTTACTTTACGATCTAGCAACAACAGACTGTGAAGCATAACAGTTAACTCGAGCATTTAAATGCATAAAGAACTTGCCACGTTGGTCTCACTTTTACTCGCGTTTAATTACTGCGAGGGATCTTTTTAAAAAATGACCAGGGACGCGTTCTCTTTTCCCGCCATGTTTCAAATTAAGGTTTCTATCCCACTTACCGTGGTTAAACTTATTAAACCAGGCCCCTCGAAGATTGGATTAGGATTAGCCTTACTAATCCCGGAACCTAATCTTGTCATCTGTTTTTACTGGAGATATGGGTTCATCATTATGCTCATTCTTCCGTATCTCCAGGTAAACAGTGGAACAGTAGTCGGGTACGTGGAGTTTCCCGCCAAATTTAGATTGGGAGATGAGAGGGGCAATAATAATATTTCTGGCGCATCTAAGGGTCTCCGAGTAAAATGCCATAACTCACTCAAACTTGGGATCCAAAGCTACTTGGAGGCCGTCGTTTCTACACGGTACACACTGCTGTGCAGCGTGCACGGATCAGTGAGCTGGAAGACACCGAGATGGGCTCATTTAAACTTGATCCTGTTATGTGGCCTGTTGTAGATCCAATAAATATACAGATATTAATCGTTTGGCAGTTTGCGTCTGGTTTCCATACGAAAATTTCAAAAGTTATCTAACATTTTACTTCCATGTGTCAAAATAACAAGATGAAAGCAAAAATATACATGGAGACGGATCACGGTGATGGGTTAGCAATTATATTCACGGCGACGTACGGAGAAAAACGGTAAAACTTTCGAGATGATGGGGAAGAGAATTACAAAGTGAGCGTCTTCCTTAATTCCACACTTCAAGACCCAAATACCTTAATGATAATCTCTCACGAGAGAGAGTCTTTATAGAAAAGAGGAAAAAAGAAAAAAAGGCCTCTTAATGTGTTCCCGTTTTCCTCTCTTCCCCCATATATATGTCTCTTTTTCTCTTTCAAAAAGAGGAGGGAATGATTAAGAAGGGGTGAGAAAAAGACATGCGATTAAAAATGGCATGCAAAGTAGGACTCTTCACAAAACTCACCGCTCTTCCCTATACTTCACGTGCTCAACGTGGGCAGCAAAATCATGGACTCGTGCTCCCACTCCCACTGGTCAACAGTTCCAAAAATTAAGTTTCTATAGTCTTCATTGTGATATTGTATTATGTGTGCCTGACCAATAATCTGGTAGATTTTATACGGTTTTGAGTGGATCAGATTTAATTACTGATCACCTCAGTAAAAGGAGAAGAGAACTTCCACAATAATGAATGCGCAGGCAGTCCCTGGTACATGGTGGGTTCGAATGATTAGAGACTCTTTATTTATTTTTAATTATTTTTTCTTAAAAAATAAAAGTTTCAAGTCACTTGAACCCTCGTGCTTACATTGCGCCTACGCGTTGGTGATTGTCTCCCTTCACGCAAGAGTAATTAGTAAATTATGAAAAACAAAATTTCTGAACAGTGATATTGGGTAAGTCTAACCTACCTAAGAGCGTTAAAAAATTGCATCATAAACTTATAAAAAGAAATTATAATCCTATTGAGCTTATGTGTATCTCTTCCTTTGCTGAACTTGGGTGGTTTTGTTTGCCTTAAAAAGTTCACAAATCAAACTATTTGCACAAGTTTAGTGAGAAGATTTTTTTTTTTTTTTTTTTTAAAAGCAAGATGATATATTCTCTTTTTCTTTGGGACTAGTATGGTCCTCTTCACCTGCAAGAATAAGTAACTAGTTCGACATGTCACGAAGTGACTCTCAAGCAAGGTTCGTTGACTCGAAGAGACGGACCGACTCGGACCTCCTATGATCGGGTACGAGTCAGATCAACTCGTGCCGACTCGTATGAGTCGCATGGCTAAATCATATAGGTTCGATCGAGTCTTATCAACTCAGGTTCGTCTTGAAACAGTACGAGACATCCGAATCAACACGAGTCAATTCGGTACGACAACTTTACCCCCAAATCTCATTTCCCAACCTTCAATTCAAATAGGGTCGCCCGTCCCCATGCCTACGGGGGCAACAGGAAAGTGTAAACATAAAAGAGGGTTCTCCCCTATATGCGCCTCACAGTGTCCAATGCACAAGACCAAGTACAACCCGGATCCACCATCTCATCCCACCTCCAATTTCTTTCACCAAAACGGCATACTTATCTAAAAATTTCATTGTGCATGTTCTAACGTTTTCCCCCTCCTCATGAGGTGGAAGTGGAACACCCCCATGTACCCTTCTGCAACAACCACACAAAATTCCAATAAACACGAAGACAAAACTGAAGGCATAAATTATGTTGTACTATTGTAAGAGAAGAGGATAAGATTAAGATGACTACATATAAGATGCCAAACCATCCTCCCCCTTAAGTCTTTGTTGAAAGTTGAAATCCTTAACCCTGCCATAGTGCTATAATCATAAGATCAAAAATCAAAGGTATAAATTGTGCTATACTATTGTAAAATAGGAGGATAGGATTAGGATGAACGAACCCTCCCTTCCCCTTTATAAGTCTATGTTGAAGGTGGGGGTGCAAATGAATCAGATTTGATGTGAATGTAAGATAGATCCATGACCGTATCTATTAAGGCATTAATTTAGAAATAATATCCGTTATTTGTCTTATAAGTTAATAATTGATTAGATAATTAGATCTTAATGTACTATATATATTCGGTTAAAAAATTATATTTAAAAAGACTATATGTTAACTGACCTATAAAGTAACGAAATGATCAGATAATCGAATTATTAGTAACCATTTACATCCGTAGTTGAAGGTTAGAATCACTGTGCTTTATAGTCATAAAATCAAAACTTTTGCTCTCTCTCCTTCTCTCTCTGTGGTTACCTCACCTGAGGTCAGTTGACACTTGACAGGGTCATGTCCCCTCCATAGTATGAATTCATGGGTCCCATTTGAATTAGATTCACTGCACACTTTTTATAGGGCAGGCACCGCACGGTTAGTGATAGTCCGACGAGGGTGTGTTTCCATTTAAAATTTAAAATACGGTGTACAGAACCCTCGGGCCAAGGGCGAAGTTGAAGTCCCTCCAATTAAACATTTTATTCTTTTCCCCTTTGATTCCATGGCTTAGAAGAGTTTTCCATTTGAAATTTTTATTGCTCGAATTAAAATTTTGAATAAAAACCATTGGAGGAGGAAAAGATGTGTGTTTCTGGTGAAATTAACTTTTAACTAGAATTCTATGTCTATTTAAGCACAATCTTGGAATCTTATTCCCCGTGGCTATAAAGTCGTACATTTTTTTTGTTTCTCGATAACTTTTAGCTTTCAGTAGCTCTATAAAAGAGTGTTAAGAGTTGCAACTTCTTAATTTTTATTTTACCAATTTTGCCCCATTAAAATTATGCTGATTTGTTCGAGGTGTTGATTATATATTGCAACACCTTCCTTATGATAGGACACTTTATTTCTTCTTATTTGTACTGCTACATGATTTTTGAAATTGTAGAATATCTTCAACATATCCCTTATGTGAAGAGAAAACACAGACTCAATCCGTGAACTCGAATCTGAAGCAATCATTCTATCTAAATCTCTTACCTTATTTCCTTCCTTTCTTCAGATTTTTGACTTCGTCTAATAATTGTATGGCTGAATGTAAATAAATGGTTAATGCAAGGCAGGTTGTTAGCTAATGCCAGTACATATCATATGACCCTTCATCTCCGCTTTAATTACTCGTCATCTAAACATCCAAGTAGCCATTTGTTTCACTTATCTTTTTCTTGCAAACTTTCTAATTTTAATGATCTTTTTCCCCCACTTCTCTCACCCATGTCTCTTCCCATAGTATTTTCAGTTTCTTATTTTACTTTATACTGATTAACGACCAATTAGTTTTGTAGAGGCATAAAAATGACAAATCGTTTTAATCCTACATCGGATGAAATAGACGTGTGCTTATAAAAAGAGCGCAACCTTTTTTACCAACGAGGACCTTTTTCCAAAAAAAAAGACAAAATCTCACCTCCGCTCTGAGGACAATACTTCGAAAAGGCACGTAAATTTTCACGCATCTATATTGGCGCCGTATGTGGAAACTGAACAAAAAGCGACTAACTTGTCCGGACGCCCCTTGCCGGCCTGACCCGTCCAGCGGCTCAAAGGGGTTCGCACACGCCTACTTTCACTAGAAGGCTGTGTAAAGATATAAAAATGGCAAATCACTTCAGTCCTACATCGGATGGTGTAAAAATAAGTGCAGAACGCAATCTCTCTTTCAAACGAGAGCCCTTTTCCAAAGAAAAAAACAAAACCCCACCTCATGAGGACAGTACTTTAAAAAAGCACGCAAATTTTCACCTATCTACAAGTTTCAACCTTACTTAATTTATAATGTGAATCCCATGAGACCACAACTACTCAAATTGTAAGTTGTCCATCTTACACCTCTGCCTTCACATCTACAACTTCGACATTGTAGACACAGAACTGATAATCTACAACATCATGTTGTACATAAGCATCCTACCAACTTGTCTTGAATGAGATATCCACCTCTACCCCTCCCCCACCCATTATACTAACTTGTCTTGAATTAGATATCCTCCTCTACCCCTTACCCACGCATTATGTGCATACGTGAGAGGCTTTCCCTACATGATAGGGAAAGTTTATGGCAGATGGAGATGATGTCCATGGCATCTGTCGTGGGTGAGATGCCGATCTATTCCTTCTAAAGGTTGTCACGATGTGTTCCCTTGAAAATAATCTTTTTAAGGAACTGGGGAATGGTGTTGACATCTGCATGTAGGGTCACTTGCAGTGAATGCCCTTCATTGACCCATGGAAACATTAGTTTATGATTTTTGCTTGTTGTGCCAATCACACATTTGGATAATAAACTTGTTGCTTAATCTTCCTCCTTTCATTAGTGATGAGGCAGAATCCGATTCGGCCCATTAAAACAAGCCCAAACCTAGTTCAGTCCAGCAGTAGCAGTACAAGGCCCTCAGGGAGTCTTCGGCCCATCAGCGGCCCAACAGCCCTCGGCCCGTAAGCGGCACCATTGCTCTCGGCCCAACAGGCTTCAGCCCGTCAGCGGCCCATCAGCCTACGGCCCGGTAGCAGCCCGGCAGCCCCAGGCCCAGCAGGCTTCGGCCCATCAGCGGTCCAACCCCCTTCGGCCCGATAGCCGAGTCCGGCCCACTCAGGTGGAGGACTAGGCACTATGGCGGTTTACCAGTAAGCCCGGACATAGTCCTATATCGGCTGTCACCATTAACCATCCTCTATCCTCTGCTATAAATACACCGCTATTTATTGCCAAAGGTATGCAATTCTATGCCTCCGAAACCCTCAAGGACTATAGTCCAAAAAGCATTAAAGCTACTCTTTGCCTTCTGAATCGAATCATCTTCAGGAGCTAACTTGACCGTCGGAGGGGGTTCCCTAGGGCTGAACCCGGGGACTCCTACTGACCGGTCTCTTCTTCTTTTCCTCCTGCAGGGGCTCGGTTCGAATCATCGCCGACCTTCCCGAGTCGGTCTCGGCCGCCGACCTCGGACTCCTCTCCCTGGTCTCGACGCCGTGCGCCGGCTGCCCCCACGACCGGAGGAGACCCGGTATCGTGCCTTCGTCCACCGAAGGAGCTTCGGTCCACTGTCCGAAAGCAAGCCAGCAACCGACCGAGCCAGCATCAGCCTCGGACCTCCGGCTTCGCCTACGCCTCCCGTGGGCTGGTACACTTCATCCGAAGGCGTCTCGGCTTCGCCCTCAGCAGGCTACCGCCCGAGTACCCTTCAGCCTCTGATCCTCGCCTTGTCCCGGATCCCCGTCGGGCCTCTCATACGGATCCGATCCAGCTCCGGATCCAATATCTTCAGATTCCATCTTCGGAGTCCGGTCGTGATAGATCCAGTCTACATCAATTAGCATTTACAATTTTAGCATTGAAAGTTATTACCCAAAGCTTGACGAATTCTTCATCATTTTTTTTCTGAGTCCATTGAAATACTTCTTCCTAGATCCTTACACTTCAATAGTTAATGTTTTCATATCACTTGCATCTTGGGATAACTCTTCATAGAGATAGTTATATGACACATGTTTAGGTACTGATGTAGCCGAAGCTATCACGACCGGATTCCGAGGCTGGAATCCGAAGCTTTATGGATCCGGAGCTGGGTCGGATCGGTGTAAGAGGCCCGACGGGGATCCGGAAGGCGATGGAGGCAGAGACGAAGCCGAAGGTCCGAGGCCGAAAGTGGCTCGGTCAGATGCTGGCTTATCTCCGGAAGGCGGGGCCGAGGCTCCTTCGGTTGGGGATGCAGCCAGCGCACGGCGTCGAGACCGATGGGAGGAATCCGAGGTCGGCGGCCGAGACCGACTCGGGGAGGTCGGCGATGATTCGAACCGAGCCCCTGCAGGAGGGAAAGAAGAAGAAACCGGTCAGCAGGAGTCCCGGGCTTCTGCCCTTAGGAACCCCCTCCGACGGTCAAGTTAGCTTCTGAAGAAGATTCGATTCAGAAGGCAAAGAGTAGCTTTAATGCTTTTTGGACTATAGTCCTTGAGGGTCTCGGAAGCATAGAATTGCATACCTTTGGTAATAAATAGCGGTGTATTTATAGCAGAGGATAGAGGATGGTTAACGGTGACAGCCGATATAGGACTATGTCCGGGCTTACTGGTAAACCGCCATAGTGCCTAGTCCTCCACCAGAGTGGGCCGGACTCGGCTATCGGGCCGAAGGGGGTTGGGCCGCTGATGGGCCGAAGCCTGATGGGCCTGAGGCTGCCGGGCTGCTACCGGGCCGTAGGCTGATGGGCCGCAGACGGGCTGAAGCCTGTTGGGCCGGGAGCAACGGTGTCGCTTACGGGCCGAGGGCTGTTGGGCCGCTGATGGGCCGAAGGCTCCATGAGGGCCTTGTACTGCTGCTGCTGGGCTGAACTGGGTTTGGGCTTGTTTTAATGGGCCGAATCGGATTCTACCTGATCACATAGCCCCCCACTCTTGTCTTCCTCAGTTCTGAGATGGCGAGAGTATAGCCCGAAGCTGGTTGGAGAATAGCGTAACAGGTGCTTTACCCGAAGCTTTATGTTCCTCTTTTTGAAAAAGAGGGTGCCCTCGGTCGGCCGAGGGTTAAGTAGCTGCTTCGTCTTCATTCAGGATGGCGACGAAGGCCTTTGCCTCTGAGAGCGAAGGGCCGAGCCCTCTGACTCGCGTCAGACTTCATTAAATGGACGGGACGGGCGTCGCTTCGCGAAGAAGCACGGGACACGCGTCGCGCATCCGGCCGCTCCGTAAAAAGCACAAAAGGATCCTGACCGCTCGCGGGTCACGGATCGCCTCAGCTCTCTGCCCGAGGTTCTACTCGGATTGCCGCCGTTCCCTTCTCCGGCACGCGGATCGGGACACATGGCGGGCATCCGAGTGATCAGCCGAAGGGTCGGAGCGCTTTTGGCCGTTGATCGTTCTGCTTCGAGTCCCGGAGCCTGCCCGTCATCATTGCCAAAGGACGGTACACGTGGCGGGCATCCGAGAGGAGCGGCGAGACGACGGGGATGATCTCGGCCATCGGCCTTGGCAGGAAGGGCTTCGAACGGGGCCTATAAATAGGAGCCCTTCGCAGAACACTGTTCTTCTTCCTGCTTCTGCGCCTGCGTTGCTCTGCGATCACCTGAGCTCTCCCTCCTCTCTGGCGAAAGGCTAGCTTCTCTGAAGGCGTCGTCCGAGCTTGCTGGTTATCGCGGGAAGATCTACATCCTTCGGAGCGCTTTGTTGGCGGAGTTGGGTGATTTGAGAGGCTACGCTCGGTCCAGGAGAAATCTTTTCCCCCTTGAGAGTAAGCCTTGATCTCTTTTCTCGCCTTCCCGACCTTATGGTCCGTAGCTCTACTTCGAGCGAAATTACTCCTTCGGACGAAGAATATACTCCGTCTCATTCCCCCAAGTCTTCTGTGTCATCTCCCTATACTTTGGACTCCCTCGTCTCTGTAATGTCTGGAGAGCCCGAAGCTTCCGGGGCCGAGGCCTCCGAGGCCGAGGCGTCCGAGGAGGTTCGAATTCCGGGCTAGGCTTCCACTTCGGGACGTCGTCGTCCCGAGACCACTTCGGAAGCATCCTGCGCCCTTTCGGACGAAGAGGTTAGCAATCTTGCTTTGTACTTCCAGCTTCCTTCATGGATGACGCCTTATCGGCCTGGTTCCACCACCAGAGCCAACACTCTCCGCCCGAGTACCTTTTCTATCTATGAGGATAGCTTCCAGGCGGGCTTTCGTCTTCCTCTCCCCACCTTCGTCATTAACCTCCTTTGCTTCTACGGGCTGGCCCCGTCTCAGTTTTTCCCCAATTCTTGGCGTACCGTAAACGGCTTTTTGGCTGTGCTTGCCCGCATATGGACTGTCCCTTCCATCAATGTCTTCCGCTACCTTTTCAAAATCCAAAGGCAGGGGAGATCCGAGTGGTACTGCTTCGTCCCTCGTATCGGGCGAAGCATCTTCTCCGGGAAGCCCTCGTCCATCCACGGCTGGAAGAAGAAGTTTATCCTCATTTCCCTGCCGGAGAACGAGAAGAGCGTGTGGCCCTTCCTTACCGAATGGGCGCCGCTGGCCGCAGGCCTCTCGGATCCTCCTGTCCTGACCTCCGCCCAGAGCACCCTTGTGGGCCACATCCAGGCTATGGCTCCGTACGACATCTGGGGGCTCCTTAGCAAGGCGGAGCTGTTTGTGAACGCCGGGATATGGCCGGACCCTCAGGTCGATCCGGAGCGGGCCTTCCCTTTCCTTCCTCCCGGGGAGACTCCGCAGGGGAGCGAAGGAAGTGCCGAGGCCGCTCCTCCGGCCGAAGCTCCTCCGGCCAACGAGGTTGCTGAAGCTTCGGCCGAGGGTAAGTCGGTTGTAAGTTGTAACTTCTGTGCTATTCGTTTCTAACACGTCTTCTCTTGCTTGCAGCAATGTCCGGGATCGAGGCCCTCCTGGAACGGATAGCCGAGCAGCGCGGCCAAGGCCAACCACGACCCCCGCAGGCGGCAGGCGGGTCGGGACGCGGCGTTGTGGCCCCGAGCGCTCGAGCCGGGATCGCCATGACTGCGGCCTCCTCCGAGGGCCGTGCTGCTGCCGCCGCTCTCGAGAGGGAGCGAAAGACCAAATCTGCTGCCCGAAGGGGCGGCCGATCGTCGAAGCGGCCTCGGGCGGAAGAGCCTGAAGAGGCAGAACCCGCCCCGTTGGTCAGGACCGCCGGGGCCCGAAGGGCCGCAAGGCTGGCGTCCCCCGAGGCGCCGCGGGGCGACTCTCCTCCGGCTGCGATGGCTGGAGCAAAGCATGTGGGCGCCGGATCGCGGGCGCTTCGCGCGCAGGAGCGCGAGCTGTGGGTCCCCGAGCCGGGGATCTACAGAGATGAGAGCATAGAGGACTCTCAGACGTGCCTCCGTCTGCTCCGCAGCCTCACTCTCCCTTCGGCCCTTGTGGAGCTGAAGGACTATTCTGTCACCGAACTGGCGGCGATGAGCGCCCGATTGGCGGTCCAGGTAAGAAGCTTCTGAGTGTGCTTCAGTCTAGCTTTCCTTAACTTCAATTTTTGCTGATCCTTGTCTGCTATCGGTCCGTAGGCCGCGGTTACGGGTAGTGTCCTGCTTCACCATCAGGAGCTGCTCCGAGACAAGCTCCTGGAAGCCGAGAGGGCGTCGGCCTCGGCGGATTCGGGTGAGGGCCCTTCGGCGGGGCCTAACATCGAGCCCATAATTGACGGGCTTGTGGCCACGAACGCCCGGACGCGGGGGCAGCTGGAGAAGAGGGCAGCAGAGGCCCGTGCTTCTGCCGAGGCCAGGACGAAGGCCGAGCGGGAGAAGGAAGAGGCCGAGCGGGAGCTTTCTGTGGCCCAGGCTGAGATCCGGGCCCTTAAGGCCCAGATACAGGACAAGGACGCCCGGCAGGCTTCGGAAAATCGCCGCCATGCCGAGGAGATGTCGGCCCTGAAGCTGGAGCTGGAGGAGGCGATGGACTCGGCAGTGGCTGATTATAAGGCCAGCCCGGACTACGTTGAAGAAATAATTCAAGCCCAGCTTCTGGCGGCCTCCTCGGTCTTCGACATCGGGCTGGCCGTCGCCCAGAAGGCCTGCCCGAGCGTGGACCTTACCGGGCTTGCCTTGCCGACAGGTGAGGAAGCCAATGAGCTCCTATCTTGGTGGAAGGAGCTTATGGCTGAGAGGGCCCCGGTCCCGGCGGAAGGCGATGAGGCCGTACCAGCCGAGGAGGCCCCTGTCGAAGTTGCCCTGCATGACGCTGTGCAGATCGTCGATTCCCCTTCTCCCTCTTCTGGCCGAAACCCAGTTGAAGTGGAGGGGGTTGCCGAGGACTAACACGAGGGCTTGCCCTGGTTTTTGCTTTTCTTCTTATGTAAGCCTGCGGCCAGGTGGATGGCCGGTTTTGTACTTCCTTTTCTGTATATATACAAGGAGTATTTTTGGTTTTACTTTGGTGTTCGTGCATGGTCGACCGAATCTGGTTTTTCAGAAATCCGACGTTCGGTTCTACGCTATAGTTTGCAAGGCCGAGACCCGATGTAGGTTCGGATAGAAAGTTGATAAAATATCGCCACAGATAGTATATACAGCCGGGGCCTTTACTAACGTGGTTCATATGACCCGTAGGGATATCCTGTCGCTCGAGGCGGTTTGCGTGGCCGAAGCCACTCCCGGTACGGTTTATACGGACTTAGAAATATATCGTGCTGTTTCCCGAACCGGTACACATGGCCGAAGCCACTCTCGGTTCAGGTTATTTGCGGACTTAGAAAACCATGCCGCTTCCCGATCGGTACGGGTTACTTGCGGACTTATAAATATACCGTGCCGCTTCCCGAACCGGTACACATGGCCGAAGCCACTCTCGGTTCAGGTTACCTGCGGGCTTAGAAAACCATGCCGCTTCTCGATCGGTACGGGTTACTTGCGGACTTATAAATATACCGTGCCGCTTCCCGAACCGGTACACATGGCCGAAGCCACTCTCGGTTCAGGTTACCTGCGGGCTTAGAAAACCATGCCGCTTCCCGATCGGTACGGGTTACTTGCGGACTTATAAATATACCGTGCCGCTTCCCGAACCGGTACACATGGCCGAAGCCACTCTCGGTTCAGGTTACCTGCGGGCTTAGAAAACCATGCCGCTTCCCGATCGGTACGGGTTACTTGCGGACTTATAAATATACCGTGCCGCTTCCTGCACCGGTACACATGGCCGAAGCCACTCTCAGTTCAGGTTACCTGCGGGCTTAGAAAACCATGCCGCTTCCCGATCGGTACGGGTTACTTGCGGACTTAGAAATATACCGTGCCGCTTCCCGAACCGGTACACATGGCCGAAGCCACTCTCGGTTCAGGTTACTTGCGGACTTATAAATATACCGTGCCACTTCCTGCACCGGTACACATGGCCGAAGCCACTCTCGGTTCAGGTTACCTGCGGGCTTAGAAAACCATGCCGCTTCCCGATCGGTACGGGTTACTTGCGGACTTATAAATATACCGTGCCGCTTCCCGAACCGGTACACATGACCGAAGCCACTCTCGGTTCAGGTTACATGCGGGCTTAGAAAACCATGCCGCTTCCCGATCGGTACGGGTTACTTGCGGACTTAGAAATATACCGTGCCGCTTCCCGAACCGGTACACATGGCCGAAGCCACTCTCGGTTCAGGTTACTTGCGGACTTATAAATATACCGTGCCGCTTCCTGCACCGGTACACATGGCCGAAGCCACTCTCGGTTCAGGTTACCTGCGGGCTTAGAAAACCATGCCGCTTCCCGATTGGTACGGGTTACTTGCAGACTTAGAAATATACCGTGCCGCTTCCCGAACCGGTACACATGGCCGAAGCCACTCTCGGTTCAGGTTACTTGCGGACTTATAAATATACCGTGCCGCTTCCCGAACCGGTACACATGGCCGAAGCCACTCTCAGTTCAGGTTACTTGCGGACTTATAAATATACCGTGCCGCTTCCTGCACCGATACACATGGCTGAAGCCACTCCTGGTACGGTTTACACGGACTTAAGAATAACATGCTTCCTGAAGAAGGGACCTTTATTCATGCCTTCCGGCCGAAAGTCCGGGAAAAAAATGATTTACATAAAATAACGCCGAAGGCGCTCTACATTCCAGGTGCGAGGGAGAGGCTGGCCCGAAAGGGTTTCCAACCGATAAGCCCCTCGTCTAATTACTTCTTTGACCCGATAAGGCCCCTCCTAGTTGGGGGCAAGCTTTCTTGAGGCTTCGGCCGGTTTGGAAGCATGAGCATTCCTCAACACGAGGCTCCCGATTTCAAAGTTCCGGGGCTTCACTCGAGTGTTGTGGTACTTGGCCATGCGCTGTTGATAAGCTGCTAGCCGGATACGAACCTTATCTCGGGTCTCTTCAATGAGGTCCAGATGATCTTTCAAGCCTTCTTCGTTGGCCTCCGGATTGTAGGCAACGACTCTGGGAGAGGGGAGGCCGATTTCTACTGGAATGACGGCCTCTATCCCATAAGCCATGCGAAATGGAGTTTCGCCTGTAGGAGTTCGGCTCGTCGTCCGATAAGCCCACAAAACACTCGGAAGCTCCTCTACCCATCGGCCTTTGGCTTTGCCGAGGCGGGTTTTCAGTCCCTGCAGCAGGTTTCGGTTAGTGACTTCGACCTGGCCATTTGCCCGAGGGTGAGCTACCGAAGTGAACTTGTGGAGTATGCCGAAGCTGGCGCAGTTGTCGCTGAATCGTCGGCTGTCGAACTGTTTTCCATTATCCGAGATGATGGCCCGGGGGATGCCGAACCGGCAGATGATGGACTTCCATACGAAGTTCCAAGTATTGCTATCGGTTATTGACGCGAGGGGTTCGGCTTCTACCCACTTAGTAAAATAATCTACCGCCACGATGAGGAATTTTCTTTGGCCGGTGGTGACGGGAAAAGGCCCCAGGAGGTCGATTCCCCATTGAGCGAAAGGCCAGGGGTCGGATAAGGGGGTCAGAAGGGTGGCTGCCTGGTGGATGAGGGAGCTAAACCTCTGGCACTGGTCACAGCGCCGTACGAAGGCTAAAGCGTCCTCTTGGAGCGTCGGCCACCAGTAGCCTTGCCTTAGAAGCTTGTGAGCCAGGGCCCTTCCTCCCGCATGCGCTCCGCATGCCCCTTCATGTACTTCTCTCGTGGCGTAGTCGGCTTCAGCTGGGCCGAGGCATCGCAGCAGCGGTCAGCCGAAGGACTTCTTGTATAACACCCCGTCCAGAAGGAGGAAATGGGATGAGCATTGCCGAATGTGCTTCGCCTCCCTTGAGTCTGGCGGGACTTCTCCTCGGAGGAGAAAAGCGACGAGGGGAGTCATCCACGTCTCGGCTTCGGCCTCAGTGACCTGCATGGCTTCAGGCTCGCCGAGGCTTGGTTCGGCGAGTTCCTACACTAGGATCATTCGGCCTCCTCCCCCGTCTTGAGTCGACGCCAGCCGGGAAAGTGCATCGGCTCGGGCATTCTCGGCTCTCGGGATCCTCACGATTTCATAAGAATCGAATTGAGCGAGGATCTTGCGAGTCACCTGGAGATAAGATGCCATGATCGGGTCCCGAGCCTCGTATTCTCCGGAAATGTGGCTGGCGATCAGCTGAGAATCGCTGAAGGCCTTCAGATTCCGGGCGCCGAGCGTCTTCGCGGCCCGGAGGCCAGAAATGAGAGCTTCGTACTCGGCGGCGTTGTTAGTCGCTGGAAAGGAGAAACGCAAGGCGTACTCCGTGACGACTCCTTCGGGCGATGCTAGGATCCACCCGGCGCCGCTGCCCGTGGAGCACGCGGAGCCGTCTACAAAGAGTTGCCATTCGTCTGCTGGCGTAGGAGCCGAAGTGGCCTCGGCTTCGGCATCGGGTTTCGGCTGAAGTGCCGAGGAAGCGCCGGGGGTGAGTTCGGCGATGAAGTCTGCCAACGCCTGAGCTTTTATTGCTACCCGAGGTTCGTAGGAGATGTTGAACTCTCCTAGCTCAATCGCCCATTTCGCTAGTCTGCCGGACACCTCCGGCCGGGAGAGAACCTGCCTCAGGAGCTGGTCGGTGAGAACCCGAACTGAATGAGCCAGAAAATAAGGCCGGAGCCTCCTCGCGGACGAGACGAGGGCTAGAGCCAACTTCTCCAGGGCAAGATACCGGAGTTCTGCTCCTTGAAGGGCTCGGCTGGTATAGTAAACCGGCTTCTGAACGCCATCTTGCTCTCGGACGAGGACGGCGCTGAGAGCCGTTTGGGAGACTGCGAGGTACAGGCTCAGAGGTTCCCTGGGAACCGGCTTGGACAGAACGGGGACTTTGGAGAGGTAGGCCTTCAGCTGGTCGAAGGCTGCTTGGCACTCATCCGTCCAGTCGAAACAATTGGCCTTCTTCAGCAGCTTGAAGAAGGGGAAACAGTTGTCTGCCGCCCTCAACATGAAGAGGCTTAGGGCTGCGATCCTCCCGTTCAACTTCTGTACCTCTCGGAGGTTTGCCGGGGGGCGCATTTGGATGATGGCCGAAACCTTTTCGGGATTAGCCTCTACCCCTCAGCGAGTAACCATGTAGCCGAGGAACTTCCCGGAGGCTACCCCGAAGGCGAATTTGGCCGGATTCAGCTTCATCTTGTACCGCCGTAGGGCGGAGAATGTCTCGGCCAAGTGTTCTGCGGCGACGCGGCTTTTGACCAACATGTCGTCTATGTAGACTTCCATGTTGCGGCCGAGCTGTGGAGCGAACACTTTGTTGACCAGGCGCTGATATGTCGCGCCAGCGTTCTTCAAACCGAAGGGCATCCGGGTATAGCAATACAGGCCCAGATCGGTTGTGAAGCTGGTTTTGCTCTCATCATCCGGATGCATCCGGATCTGGTGATAGCCTGAATAGGCGTCGAGGAAGCTTAAGAGCTCGTGGCCGGAGGTTGCGTCCACCACCTGGTCTATCCGAGGCAGCGGGAAGCTATCCATCGGACAGGCCTTGTTGAGGTTGGTGAAATCTACGCACATTCTCCATTTGCCATCCTTCTTTGGCACCATTACCACGTTGGCGATCCAGTCCGGATGATGCACCTCTCAGAGGTGTCCGGCGTTCAGCCCCTTTTGTACTTCGGCTTGGATGGCGGCTCTCCTTTCCTGATTGAAGGTGCACCGCTTCTGCTTTACCGGGGGCTGCTCAGGATCGGTATGGAGTCGGTGCTCAGCTATCTCCGGGTCAACACCGGGCATGTCCGCGGGAGACCAGGCAAAAACGTCGAGGTTCTTTTTCAAGAACTCGGTAAGCTTCTCTGCTTCGGTCTTCTCCAGGCCGGAGCCTATCATCAGGGTTCGTCCTTCGCCTCCCGGAACCGGAATGGCGAGGAGTGCTTCTCCCGGGGATGCCTCGGCTGATGATTCGATTGCCAGGGTTTCGGCTGCTGCCTTCCCTTTGACCGAGATCATGTAGCATCGCCGGGCTGCTTCTTGATTCCCTCTGGCCTCGCCTATTCCATGGCTGGTATGAAACTTCAGCTTCTGATGGAAAGACGAAGGCACGGCTCCGACCCCACCGATTAGCCTTCGGCCGAAGATGGCGTTGTAGGCCGAATCGATTTTTACAACGGCAAAGTCCGTTTCAACGGTTATTTGCCGGGGGGCGGAGCCTAAAGTTACAGGGAGTCGGATAATGCCCTCTACTCGGCAGGGCGAGCCGTTAAAACCGAAGAGGGGGCCCCGGTGAGGCTTCATATTAGCCTCACTCAATCCCATCTTTTCAAAACAATCATAAAATAAGATGTTTGGGGCGCTTCCATTATCAACAAATACTCTATGTACATCGTAGCTATTTATTACAGCGTTTATGACGAGGGCGTCGTCGTGAGGGACCTGAATATCAGTCAGGTCCTCTGAGCCGAAGGTGATATCTTCTTGGCGAGGCCGCTTCGGCTCGACGTCGATCCTCGCTATAGTAGCAGAGCTGCGCTGCCGTGGCCTCGATCCTTCCCCTGGCCCTCCGGATATCATCATAATAGACCCAGAGCTAGGTCTTTGATGGGGCGCTTCTGCCGGAGCCTTCGGCGGAAGAGCGGCTTCTATCGCCGGGTGCTGCTGCGGCCTGGGCGTTTCAGGGACGTCCCGGTTCCGCTGCGGCGGGGGCTGCTCCCGTCGGTACTGCAGCAGTCTTCCCTCTCGGATGAGGCGGTCGATTTCCTCCCGGAGGTGCCAGCACTCATCCGTCGTGTGGCCGATCTCCCGGTGATACTCACAGTATTTGCTGGGATCCCTTCGGCGAGGATGCATCTTGATGCGGTCTGGTCGCCGGATCATGCCCTTTACCTCCATGAGCATTCGGGAAGGGGGAGCAGGTAAGGGTAGGTACCACGGTTGCGTGTCCCGTCGCCTTTCCCTGTCCCAATCCTCCCGGCGGTACCGCTTTCGGGAGGGCTCTTGGTCTTCTGGCCGAGGTCGGGCTACCTGGGGGGCAGGCGCCGAGGCTGCTTCGGCCGCGCCTTTACCTCTGGACATCATCAGGGCCTCGCGGTTGATGTATTTATGGGCTCGGGCCACGAGGTCATGGAAGGTAGGGGGATGGCGTTTCCCGATGGAGCCGAGGAGCCCTTCGTCCCGACACCTGCTGATCACGGCCGAGACCGCGATCGAGCTGTCGAGGTTCGGGATTTGGGCGGCCTCGGTCCGGAACTTGATGAAGTATTCTTGAAGAGTTTCGGTGGGGCCTTGCCGAATGGCTAGCAGGCTGGCGGAGGTTTTGCATTGCCGGGTGGCATCATAAAACTGGTCGATGAATAACTGGCCCAACTGGACTAAGGAGTGGATGGAGTTAGGGGCCAGTGTCTCGAACCAGGTGAGGGCGGTTTTCTCAAGGGTGAGGGGGAAAAGTCGGCAGCGGACTGCCTCGGGGACCCCTCGGACAGAGAGGTAGGTGTTGAACCTCTGGAAGTGACAGACCGGATCTGTCATTCCATCATAGAGGGGGCCTTTTGGCAGTTTAAAGTTAGGAGGTACCTCGACAGCCAGGAGTTCTGCCGTGAACGGGGTCTGCTCCAGGATGTTGCTGGCAAGAGGTGCCCCGTATGGCCGGGATACCATCTGCAGCATTTCCTTGCGCATTGCCGTCAGTCGCCGGTCCAGGTCCGGGGCGGTCGAGGTAGCGACTGATTGTCCTCCAGTCCGGTCCGGACGGAATTCCGACGAAGCATAGCCCTCCTCCGTCAGGCGGTCAGCGCGAGGAGCTTAGGCAGGCAGTGCCGAGGGCTCGCTACGTGTCGTAGCGGTTTCGGCAGGGGAAACCGGCGCGGGAGTTGGCCGAAACCTCGCATCTTGGACCGGACAGAGTGGAGGGAGTGGTACTTGTTGAGGAAGCTGGTCCAGCAGTCCCATGCGCTGGGCGATGGCGGATACCATCTCCTGAAGAGGCGCTAGGGAGGTGACGGCTGCGGCCAGCGTAGCCACTTGCTGCTGGAGTAATCCCACCCGGTCGTCTCCCGCGGCGTGCGACTCCGGTATGACTGGCAGAGTCGCGCCTGGCGGGGCGGACGGGGCGCCTTCAGAGTGTTGTAACTGCGCGGAGGCTTCCCGCGTCTCTGCTTCGCTTTGCCCGGATCGTCGGGTGACAGGTCGTTGAGACATGACTTGTTTGTTTGCTTCCCCCAGACGGCGCCACGTGATGTAGCCGAAGCTATCACGACCGGATTCCGAGGCTGGAATCCGAAGTTTTATGGATCCGGAGCTGGGTCAGATCGGTGTAAGAGGCCCGACGGGGATCCGGAAGGCGATGGAGGCAGAGACGAAGCCGAAGGTCCGAGGCCGAAAGTGGCTCGGTCAGATGCTGGCTTATCTCCGGAAGGCGGGGCCGAGGCTCCTTCGGTCGGGGATGCAGCCAGCGCACGGCGTTGAGACCGGTGGGAGGAATCCGAGGTCGGCGGCCGAGACCGACTCGGGGAGGTCGGCGATGATTCGAACCGAGCCCCTGCAGGAGGGAAAGAAGAAGAAACCGGTCAGCAGGAGTCCCGGGCTTCTGCCCTTAGGAACCCCCTCCGACGGTCAAGTTAGCTTCTGAAGAAGATTCGATTCAGAAGGCAAAGAGTAGCTTTAATGCTTTTTGGACTATAGTCCTTGAGGGTCTCGGAGGCATAGAATTGCATACCTTTGGTAATAAATAGCAGTGTATTTATAGCAGAGGATAGAGGATGGTTAACGGTGACAGCCGATATAGGACTATGTCTGGGCTTACTGGTAAACCGCCATAGTGCCTAGTCCTCCACCAGAATGGGCCGGACTCGGTTATCGGACCGAAGGGGGTTGGGCCGCTGATGGGCCGAAGCCTGATGGGCCTGGGGCTGCCGGGCTGCTACTGGGCCGTAGGCTGATGGGCCGCTAACGGGCTGAAGCCTGTTGGGCCGGGAGCAACGGTGCCGCTTACGGGCCGAGGGCTGTTGGGCCGCTGATGGGCCGAAGGCTCCCTGAGGGCCTTGTACTGCTGCTGCTGGGCTGAACTGGGTTTGTGCTTGTTTTAATGGGCCGAATCGGATTGCATATTACTATGTCCATGTTATTTTATCTCTTCATTTATTTTTCTCCTACTTTGGACCTTCTTTTAAAACTCTTCTCATTTATTTGTACATTTTTTCTTGATCATTGCCTACCACTGGAAAAGCTTATGAAGATTTTAGGGGAACCAACAATTCGAAAGGTTTGACACTAGAAAACATTATGAAGATTTTATGGGAAGTAACAATTTGAAAGGTTTCTAAGCCCCACCTTTGTATTATGAACATCATACGATTCTTGATGTTTTCCAACATGACTATTTAGTCTATGGGATTGCAACACAGTTTAATTTGTGCTTGTAACACTTCAATACAATCGTACAACTTGCATTTTAACAAAAGATGACAAATGTTTATAGAACTACATAAGTTGGTTATGTTATAATTTTTCAAAAATAAATAAATAATCTTATAAAAATAGCATGGTTTGATAGAAGATAACAAGAAGTTTGCTAATATATGGCTAAGCTCCATTAACTTTAGAAAGGGGGGAAGTTAAAGTTTTAACTTAAGGGTCAGTTAAAGAAAATACAATACTACATGAGATGACATAGAACTAGTATAAATGTGAACATTTAAAGGTTTGAGTAAAACAAAGTTTTAAGTTAATATTGATAACTTAACTTCATTATTTTTTCTTTTTTTTAAGTTGACATAAAGTTGGTACATGCAAAATTGCATATAGACTTACTTTTGCTAGCTTCACTCTTTTTCAAATATGTGCTACTTAAAACTTCCACCTTTTTACATCGTTCATCCCATTTTGATTAAATATTCCATTTTGATTAAATATCCAATCTTTTTCCATATATATCACCATTACATGTAAATATTTTTCTTGTGCATTTACAAGTACATTGTTACTAGTAATATTAATAAGGAAATTTTTGGAGGTCAAGTAAAGCCTTGTTTTTTTAATAAAGTGCGCAAGTTCTTAGTTAAGTCATAATAAAATAAAACAATACTAAAAGTAACACCATAGTAATAGAAAAGGTTTAGCACTTTGATAAAGGAGAAAACTCTAAAGAGGAAAAGAAGAAAAAAAAGGGCAAAATACTAGATCCTCCTGAGTAATTTAAAGAGGGAAGGAAAGATAGTGATAAAACCACTTTAGATATAAGCAAATAGAATGGATATTGGAATCGTAGAGGAACTAATGTTACACACTCCAGCTTACCCACAAGAATCATGAAGTACTAAGCATCCCTATGAGAGCAATACTGTAGTACCATATCTTTTACTGCTTCTTTTGTCGTTCTCACTATAATAGTATTTACATTATTAAAATTTAAATTTCAGAGCACTTACAAATTCGTTGCTCTTGATGTTGAACCACTTGATCTTCTGACAGATGATTTCGGCCTAATGGGTATGAAAAAAAAAGGGATCATTAAAAGTATAATATCACAGGAATGTGCATAATGTATGGATGGCACAAAGTAGAATGAGGGAGAGTAACTTAAGTTAGGTTCCACTTTGACCATGCCTGAAAAGTTAAAAAGAAAATCAAAGTATTTAAAATTTATACATCATTTTAGAATCACTCATGTTTATTTTAAAATATATTGCATAAAATTTAAAAAATGCCTATTAACAAAATGAGACATTTACATCCTTAATTTTCTATGGAAAGAGGGACGTGGCAACCAGCTGCAAGAGTCTATGTAAAACTAATCGGGGCTGAATGGATTACATCATACCTTAGGCTCCAATTAGTCCGTAAGTAGATGATCCTCTATTTCGAAGAACAAAAAGAGTAGATGATCCTCTAATTATTTAGAAAATTTCATGTGACCACAATCTGATGAGACATATCGAAACTGACTTCATTCGTACAAACAAAGATCACTTCTTGACGAACCATTCTGAGCTTTTTAGTCCAAAATACAATCAACGACCAAAGTACTGTTCCTCATCAGTTGCACAGTCTCATCTCCATTTATTTCATGAGTAACACTTTTTACAATGCAAATGCAACTATGATCTGATTGCGAGATCAGATGGCATGGTGACAAAAGAGTTTAAAATTTCGCTACACCTTCTGTAGAATGGTCTATTAATCTTGTGCCGTGTTAAGGCTAAATATATTACACCAATTATTATTCTTCACCGTTGTTCAAACAAGATGCACAATAATAATCAAGTTCGGATCCTCTTAGTACACTGGTTGACCGAACTCAATCAGTGCATTGGAGAAAGGGAAGGTAATTTTTGAAAAAAGATTTCCATCGAATTGGAAAGCTCGGCACACTCCACTTTCCCCCCCTCCAGTATTAGGTCAGCCAATATACCTCCCCACTTATTTGCAGAATTAGAGAAGAATAAGACCACTTATTTTTAGAATAAGACTAATTTTAATTTGATAGACATAATAACTTATACTGCGTTAGAATTACTTATATTATAATAAGGAAAAGAAGCAATTTGACCCTGGCCTCAATAATTACTTATTCTTCATATTCTACCAGTAGGTCTTACAAAACTATCAAAATTAAAAATCTTTTATTCTAATATATACTATTCTAAATAAAAAATTCAGAATAATTTATTGTGCAAATAAATTGGAGGTCAAGAGATTTCGGACTCATAATAATCCTGCAGTTTACCCTCTCACCTTTCCCCTCTTTCTCTCTCTGTCTCTTGTTGGGAAGGATAAGCAAACCGAGAACGGGAGGAAAACAAAAAGAGGACACCCAGCCTCCCCCCAACCTGCCTTCCCTGCCGCAAAGTGCTCTCGACAACCCTCAATTTGTCACCAAAATATCACACGCCGCATTGAAGCAAGCCGCTGCACCCGCCGGGGCCTTTCCCTCTCTTTCTCTCTCTTTCCCCTCCCAACTCCCTCTCCCCTTCCCTGCCCCACCGCATGCAAATAGAAACCCCCCTCGGCGCCCCTCCCCTTCCCTTCTCTCCTCCCACCCCAGCACCCCCCCCACAACATCAAAACGCCATCTTTCCTTCTTCCTCCTCCTCCTTTCTCTTCTTCTTCTTCTTCTTCTTCTTCTTCTGCTTTCTGTGTTGGGCTCCCTCCTTTGCTGTTGTCTTCCTCTCCCTCCCTTCCCGGCTTTTCCTCACTCCAGCAACTCCCCACCCCACCTCCTCTCCCAACTTTCTCACCTGGGTCTCCTCTCTCCGCCTTCCTCTGCTCCTGTTCTGGTCCTCCCCCACACTGCTTTCTCCCACCTGGGCTAGCTCTCTTTTCCTGTCACTTTTCTTCCCAAGCTTTTCCTCCTTCCTTTCTGCTCCCGCGTCTTTCCCCCCTAAAATTCCCTCCTTTCCTCCTTTTCCTCCCATGAAATCGCACGGGCGGTAGCTGGGTCTGTGCAAGCTCGCTCCTTTCTTGTTCTTTCTCGCTCTTGCGCTCCTGTTTCGCATGGGGAAGTACATGAGGAAGGTGAAGATCACGGGGGAGGTCGCCGTCATGGAGGTCGCCCACCAGTCCACCCTGGGCGTCCGCACCAGGGCTAGGACGCTGGCCCTCCAGCGCCTCCAGCGGTCCTCCTCTCCCAACCCCCCTGCCACTCCCCCCGCCGCTGCCGACACCGATGACGGCTCCTACCTGCAGCTGCGCAGCAGGCGGCTTGAGAAGCCCCCCGTGGCCGCCTCCAGGCCCAAAGACACGTGCCGGGACGGCGCCAAGCCGGGCCACCACGCCCCGAAGGGCGCCGCCGAGCACGCCGGCGCCAAGCCCAGGATCGCGGCCTGTTCTGCAAATTCCGGGTCGGCGGCTGTCGCGAAGGGCGGCTCGAAGAAGGGCGGCAGGGAGGTGCGGGAGCCCGCGTCGGAGGCTTCCCCGGACAACGACGGCGTCGAGGCTTCCTTTGGAGAGAACATACCGGATTTCGAGCAAGGAGACAGGTCTGGATTTTGTTTTCCACTTCCTCTGCATCTGCACTTACGTTTTTCTTTCAAATGTCATGGAGAAATCATGGTTTTTATTTTCAACTAGTGTTTGGTATTTGGACTTGGTTTCCACCCTATAAAATTAGGGTTTTGATCTCTCTTCAAAAATCTAGAAGTTTGCCTGGTTAGCTTTCATGCCCACGGGGGTTCCTATGCTTTCCGTTTCTAGGGTTTATGTAACACATACATAATTTTCTTCCCTTTCTGCATATACTTTCTAGACTTGCTTTTGACATGCTGGATTATTCTTCTACTAGATTGTTTGCTAACTTCCCTCCCCCAAAATATGTCTTGTTTGGTTCCTGGAAGTGGCTGATAGAAAGTGAAAGATAAAGTTCTTCTCCAGGTCTCCTTGTTGGCTTCGCTTGCTCCCCCTTTTGCTCTCTATTCTTTTTTCTTCCTTTTGGTTTTGATTTCGTTGTCAGTGATTTTTTTTTCTTCTTCTGGATTTGGATGCCATGCCTGTGGTTCGTACATGTACAACCATCTTTACATCATCTATTTTCTTGTAAGTTTTGAATGTGATGTGAGATTTTTCCTTTTTTCTTGAAAGGGGGGGGGGGGGGGGGGTTGGTGTTCCTGTGCTTCTCTTAGAAATGGGGATCTATGAAGAAAAAATTCTTCTTTCCGTTTGTGCAAAAATGGGTCCTTTATATTTGAGTAAAGTTTGAATTGATGTTTTCTTAAACTGCGGCTCTGTTGGGGCCTGGGGGTGGTAACTGTAAGAACTTTCTTTGCATGGTTGTCCAGAAGTAGAGGTGTTTTGGGGGATTGGGCTAGTAGTTGGCCGGGTCCTTGTTCATGGGGGACTTCTCCACTTTCTTCTTGTTCTGGTTAGTTGGCTGGAGAAACATCAGGCTTCTGATCTAAGGCAGAGTTTCTACTAGTGAAACATTCACATGCCTTTTCTGGTTCAGGCTGTATGGTCTCCATTTTTCTCCATACGTTGTGCTTATTTTTTCTTATCATATAAGCCTTTTAGTTCTTAGTGTTTGGAAAACCAAACAAGCAACAATACGTTTTGATCTTTTTTCTCACATCAGAAGTTGCCCTCTTTTGGATTTTCTTTTATAATATCCTGAAGTAGGTGGGGAGTGTTGGTTATATGTATGTTCTAGTTGACATTTTCCCCTTTTCTTGGGTTTTGTGTGTGGCAAACTGGGAAATGGTAGAGTATATATATTATCTTGCTGTTACATGTGCATGATGAAATGTAGTTGTAAGCAGTTTAGAGAATGTTTTCAGATTGTTCATTCAGGCAATGTCTTCCTATGAACCAAGTGAACTTGAATGTGGGCAATGTGCTCTGCAATTCTTTTACGAGCATGCATTTTAAATTACCAATTTGTGTTTCTTTCATGCCTTCTAACTTTACTAACCGGAAATTAGGTTAAAGGTTGGTGTTTTCTTAGTCATTTCCTTGTTTGCTTGTCCAGTTTTCTCTGATTTTATCCTTTTATCTCTTTGTCTTGTTGTGAGATGAACCTGGCGATGTACTAAACCTAATATTTTGGATTTTCTGGTATGTTAACTGGACACGGGATGATGAAAGCAAGGAAGTAAACTGGATGGTTTTGATCCATTAGTCCTTGTT
Organism: Zantedeschia hybrid cultivar; assembly: GCA_030544215.1. Classification (NCBI taxonomy): domain Eukaryota; kingdom Viridiplantae; phylum Streptophyta; class Magnoliopsida; order Alismatales; family Araceae; genus Zantedeschia; species Zantedeschia hybrid cultivar. The sequence continues at coordinate 2,785,561 of JARZZO010000015.1, forward strand.
CTGCTTTGGAAAAAGTTGAAAACTTTTCCCCCACTGATGTGTGCAAAGTGTACATATAGAAAGTTGAATAAAGCTTGATCTGACAGTGCATTTGGTGTGTTCCTGTTCTTGCATGTTCCAACTATCTGATGGCACAATTGATGTGTTCCAGTGGTAACACTGTATCATGTTTTAATATCTGGTAGAAACATATGCATAATAGCCATTCATTTGATCTTATCTTTCAGTCAGTGGCCTGTCCTTGGAAGGATTTCTGTGTGGCATTAACACTTGGCAGCTAATCAATGATCAAATCCCACTAGTTGGTGTGTGTAAGGATTTGCCACTGAATTTGATGCTAACTTTTATTTGGGCAAACATTTTTTTTCTCCTTTTAATCCCCTTTGGTGTATAATTTGTTGCTTAATGTAGTCTTCGAACCATCCAGATCAAAAGTTGCCCTTTCTTAGAGGTGGGAATGTTTTTGGGTAAATTTCAGTTTGTGTTAGGTCAGGAGTGAAGGGATGGAAACATGTGACCCATGTGTCTGATCTTGGGTCAGACCGGTATATGTGGCAGGGTGTGTTTGATTAGAATTAAGGTGGGTCAGGATGGCTTTACTGAACTGCATGATCTACAAAATTTCTATATCTGCTTAGATCATGTAGTATCATTTCAAAGACACTTTTTAGTTTTAACTTCATGTCTCATGCCTTTGGGTTTTCCCTTGGTATAGCATGGGAGTTTTGTAATTTCTTTCCTTGCCTGCTATTTTTTCTTATGACTCTTCTAAAAGAGAGCAATAAATTCACTCTTAGGATCTTTCTGTATTCTATTTTTTGATTCGTTTCTCCAAATTTGTCAAATTAATGATTTTTGTGGTCAGCAACTTAACTTCTCTCTAGTCTCTGAGACATCCATGAACATATTTCCTGTGTTGTTAACAGGAACGCCAGGGAAACTACACCTTGCAGCTTGATAAGGGATTCAGATAATGTCGGAACTCCAGGGTCTACCACAAGACCCAGGACCACATCGAATAGGAGAGTGCAAAGTTCAATGCATAGGAGCATCCCCACCACTGATGAGATGGAAGAATTTTTTGCTGGTGCAGAACAGTTGCAACAGAGGATATTCACAGAGAAGTACATATTGTCCATTATTTCTCCCTCTCTTCTTTGTTCAGTATGAGATTCACATTTTGATTTGTCTTTATCCTTATAGGCTACTTTTTTTTGTTAATATCATTGTGGATTGCTTTAAGACACTTTGCTTAGTAAAAAGTGCTATGTTGAACAGTCTAAGAAGCTTCTGTGGTTAATCTCCCTGTTGTTGCATGAACCTAGTGTTGGCTTATATCACTCCCACCTTTTTCCCCCTCCAACTTTCTGTAATTTCTGTTCTACTTGGGTATTCATTGCAGGTATAACTATGATCCGGTGAATGATTGCCCACTTCCTGGTCGATATGAGTGGATGAGACTGGATTCTTAAACTGCATCTTTTCATCTGGGCATCGCTTCTCCATTGATCTCTGCACGAGGGTTTTCAAAGAAATGCAGGGGCTGGTGGTGATAAGCACCCTTTATCCATTGAAGCAAGGTGGGGAAGGTTTCTTCTAGGTCATCATGTACTCTAGTGATCCGTAGCATGCAGAGTTGCTTAGAAAACAAAACAGAAGCCAACTTGACAGTCTCTAACATATCATTGCATGGTAGGAGGTGTCCATCAGCTTATTATTGTTCGTGGCAACATCAAGCATGGGTTAAGGCTTCTTGGGGTATATTGTTATGGGGGTGGTGTACCCGATTTTGTTCTACACCCATGCTACAAATGATGGATGTGTAGAAAACTCTGGAATTTAGAGAATGACCCGTTTGCATTTGCACTATGTTTGTATATGATACTAGTAGTTTTTTTATTCTCCACCATTGTTCTCAAGTACCCATCAATTGCAATCGTCCCAAATGGAATCTACCTTGTCTGGCGTGTCCGGGAAGACGTTTCAACTTATTGGTCTCGTGGCTCCTTTTGAGTGTCGTCCACCGGTGGGGTGGAAATCCAACTAAAAGGATCTTGTACATGCCAAAGAATTTTAAAAAAATGACACTCTGCAAGGCTTATGTGCAATATATTCACCAAAACATCACGTCCGCAAGAGTGGTAACACTGAGCTGTAGCTTTACATATAACAAAGCATCAAATTTCCCACATACGCGTGATTCCATTGGGTAGCTATGCAAAAGGTCTTTCTTTTTTTCCTCTGGGTTGGTAAGTGGGAGCACGAGTACATTAGTGGCTATCGGTATCGTAGAGCAGCACTTCATGGTGCAAAAGCACGTTCATTCATATAGAGACGCTAGTGGACGTCTCGATTATTTTAGTGATGTGGGTGGTTCTCACTGTCTCAATTATTTGGAGAGAAAATGTAGGCAGGATCCTTAGATATCCCCTTCAAAAATCAAAGAGAATAACTTGTTGCACCGGCACTTGGTTCTATTTTTTATTTTATTTTTTTAAGTCGGTCTCATAGTGTCTTATATGGCCGTACAATTCAATCTCGGATTGGATGACTCAGAAAAAGATGAAAAATTGAAAATCGACTTCAAATGAACAGTAAAAATAGTCATCTTTTCTGTGGGTTGTTAGATCCGAAATCGGACTGTACGACCATGTTGGGGTGTTGGGTCCAATCCATTTTTTTAAAAAATAAAAAATAAAAACACCTCGGAAGAGAATTCTTATTGCGGGTCCATGTCTACAACCTCTACTGTTTTTTTCTCTTCATTTCTTTGATGTGATGGAGTCCTGAGATACTATACTGCAATGAATTCTTGCTCACCATTGATAAATGAAACTGTTCACTCCGTGTGGACGTCCACACCTCTCTCTCTCTCATACGCATACACAGAGGGTTTCAGGTGCATGTGCGGGGGTCTGAAGGGTCGTGGGGCCTCGGCATGTGCCAGGAGTTCAGGTAGCTAGTTGTGGAGGGAAAAGGTTTTCCTCCCTGCCACTGCAGAGGGCTCTTGGAAATGGAGGGGCCATGGCCTTTGGTGATGGACACAGTGAACAGAAAAGGATGCTGGGAGATGGCAGAGAAAAATGGTTAGCTTCTGTGGACGTTATGGCACGGTTCTGCGCTGCTGCGCGGAAATTCTCGTCACCAAGCACAGCAACTTCAGTTCGAATCAAACCCAGCTGACACGAGGAAGGAAAATTTTGGAAGAAACTTTCTTATGTTCCTTATTGCTCTTAATGTGCAGGGTTTTTAAAAAGAAATGTCTCATCTGTCCGAGTCTGAAGATCACCTGAAATTGTCGGACCCCGAAGTCCGAAGACGGCACCCGAGAGTCGAATCCGACATGCATGGAAGAAGAGTTAGGCCTGGACCGTGGGTTCCGAGAAAACCCATTTCTCCGACGATCAAGTTCGTTTGAGTAGCAAGCCGAGGGTTTAGCCGAGTTCAAGCTTAAAATGGTCTTAAGAGTTCCAGATTGTGTACCTCTTCACGTAGCAAGATGGGGGGTATATATAGGATTCGGTCTCTAGATTTTGAAGGTCTGATGAACTTACTTCTTCGGACACGTGTATCCTTCTCAGTGGCCGTTCGAAAAGTGCCATGTGTACGGGGCGGGTCTCAGCGAAGCCCAAAAGCCCCACTAACCAGCAAGTTCAGGTAGTGGCTGATCCGTTAGAAGTCGGCCCAAGGCCGGTGTGGAAGGGCTGCAGGCCCACTAAGCGTTGGGCCATTCGTGGGCCGTGTATGACGTGCCTCATCAGAGTCCTTAGTACATGTGAAGGTTGTAAGATGAGTAACATTTGCTGCACTGACCCCAGTACTGCACTAAAGGTCAGTGTAGTGGGATAATAATATTTTACATAATTTTACAGTATTTCACAACATACCCAGTAACCTAAAGAATAAAATATTTACAAAATTTTATAGCTATAACTACTGCCTGATTGCAGAATCGAATGATATGCAATTTTTAAATTTTACTACATCTTTTACAGAATAATACAATGACTGCGTATCATCCGATCAGATAATCCAATGGGCATTGCAATTTACGACTGTAATGCCATTGCAACAAGTATTACTCTTTCCTTCCTATATATCTCCACTCCCTTTTCCTGAATCTTTTTGCTTATTCAGCCACTCCGCCCGCAAGTTGCACCACTCATCTCCTTCCTGATAGAGGTGGAACTGGTGGCAACTCACATCCGCAAGCCACAGCCTCTCCCTGTTCTCACTGGAGAACAAAAAGGGTTGATGATATGATGGTTGAACTAATTGAAGGGAGACAAGTAGAAGTGCTAGTTATGACGTAACCAGGGGGACCAGAGTCTGTGGATAGGTCGATTTAATATATCTGAGAGGCTTTTGGCGGTCCAGACGTACAGATTCAGACGATCTTGTTTCATGGATAGACATTTTTTTTTTGAACTTTTTTTGTATCTGTTATTTTAATTGCTATGCATATGGATGTAGAAGAATCATATGTTAACTGATTTATAAACTAATACTCAGTTAGATAATCAAATTATTAGTTATCATTTGCATTCCTAAGAACAAGGGACCGACGACTTTGTTAAACAATTCCAGAGATTAGCCTGCAGTTAGAGCCAAAATTTGAAGGAATTCATGGGCAAAATTGACAATAAATTTGAAGCAAGAGCTTTCTGGACTCGAGCGAAGCCATTAGAGTTCCCTATCCCATAGCTTCGTGGATGATGTCCTCCCCATTCCTTAGGAAGGAAGCGACTACGTACATGATGCAGTGAAAATAGTAATGGGAGAATTAACGAACAATGTCTAAAACAACTGGAATATTAGGAGGCCCCAATTAGGATTGGAAATTAAAGAAAATGCTGTGATATTCAAGTTAGCAAACATACTTGAAAATAAAAAAGAGAGATATTTGCTGCAAGGTCTCAAAGACATTGTAATTGCAATCGCCATTCCATTGATGGATCGACAATGCGCAGTCATCTTAGCAATCATTTCTTGAAAAAAAAAGGGTTTGAGAAAACTTTTTCCATCTTCCGATTGGGCCAGACTCTGGCCTAAGCAATAAGAATAATACTTGCTGAAGTGCATGCTAGTTTACTACACCACAGTGCCATCGGACCGTGCCCCCACATGATCTGAGCCATCTCTACTCGGGATGTGGAGTAGGAGTTGGTGTTGTCTGTAGCTGACTCATTTAGAGTTTTTTCACCGAGTTCATGCTCATGGCCGCCATAAAAAACCACTCCACTTATACCAACCATTTTATGTCAACTTACCAAGTCACCTTGTTCCGATGGCTCTAGAAGCGACATTTGGTGGCCCCTCACAACATTTAAACAGAAATCTTCTCCTTTTTATATAAGCAACTTAAAGAGATATCTCATTCTGGACAACCTTCTTTTATGGACACTTATTCTTAAGAATAAGGATTTTTTACATATATAAGTTCCTATAATTTTATGATATTATAAGTAAGTCTCTCCTAATTTGACTGTTCACAAATAAACTCTCACAATCGAAACTTTCTTACAAATAAAAGACTTATTTATAACACTCTCAAAAACTTATTTGTAAGCTTCAAGAGTCTTTCACTGTGAGAGTTTATTTGTAAGCAGTCAGATTAAGAAGACTTATTTGTAATATTAAAAGATTATAAGAATTTATATGTAAAATATTTTAAGAATAAATACATACATCTTACATATACGTTATTGAGAATCTTTGTTTTTTTCATTCATCTCACATAGGGGTGTGCATAATACGGTTCAAATCGAAAAATCGAACCGAACTGAGTGATTCGGTTCAGTTTGGAGTCAGGTTCGGTTCGGTTCGGTTTCAGAAAGTTGTGAAATCGAACCGAACCGAAAAATCGAATAAATTGATTTTTTAAAGTAAATAGATATTTATATTAACATTATGCATATAAATATTTTAATATTTTAATATCATATACATATTTATGTATAAATAAGTATTTTTAAAATATAATTTTGATGTTAAATATATATATATATATATTTAATATCAATAAAAATTTTCGGTTCAATTCGATTCGGTTTCAAATGTCAGTTCGGTTCGGTTCGGGTTGAAGAAATTTCCTCCAAAATCGAAACGAATCTAACCGTGCACACCCCTAATCTCACATGTCTTTTTGCCTTGATATTGACTCAAACCATTGGAATAATCTCCCTCTGGACAAATTCCTAGGTCCCCACCCTTCTTCGTCTCGCAAAGCTCTCCTTCTGGGTTCCAAGCGCAGTTCATCCCTTCTCGGCACCAGCCACTGACCTTCGAGTCTTCGACCAAGCTGGTTGGTCGAGCTCAACAACTGCCTGCTCTGAGCTCTGCAGTTTCGCAGCTACCCCAACGCCTTTCGCTTTGAACATGTTCTCTCTTCACAGATGGTTTTGCATTGCGCCATTCATTACTACATCACGGGCTCGGCGACTCAAGTTCCAGACGTGAAGGTTGTGAATAAAATCACGAGTTAGCTCCCTCTATCCTTAAGTTCTTCCACCATATGCCGGTGTCGTGCTCTCTCTCCGACAACACCGTCTGCTAGAACAGCTGAAGGACGTGTCCTTGGATGTGCTCCCTTCAACTCGCTAGCACGCATGTCACCCTTGCTAGCTTCCATGCATTGGGTTAATTTCTTCTGCAAGAGCTAGCACCTCAACAAGAACTTCCATCGGACGTAATTAATTGCTTGGTTGCATCGATGTATTAGATCTAAATGATCAGTATAATATTAGGTTTCTCTTAGTTTGCTTTTGAATGGTTTCTTAACAGCATTATTAGAATTTGAAAATGTCACGCCGAAACCTTTTTTTTTTTGAACTGGCAGCCTAGTGGTAAGTGGACGGGCATTCTACTAAGGGGGAAAGGGTCTCGCCCGATGGAGCACAGGGAAAAGGGAAATCCGTGACAACGCACGGATCAAACCCGGAACCTCCCACACAACGGCGGGAGGGTGAGCAAGGGGAGCATAACGTTGCATACATTTCACTCCCTAGGAGCTCTATCCCGGAGTGGTGGGGAATACCTTTGTTAGTGACAAGCAGCCCAGTAAAGACCCATTAAGGTTTATATTAGGTCCAACATATATAGTAGATGTCGAAAAATGGCTGTTTCTTCCCTGCTGAAGGCACGTTTCAATCAATAAGATTACTTGAGAAAAATTCTATATCAATTTGGTTAGATAAGACTACTTTTTGTATGTGAATAAGTTCTCCATCGATGTGGTTGGATAGGAGCATTTTTGGATGTAAATAAAGGCCCCACAACATCGTGAAGCCGCAGGAGAAGTTAAGTAGTAAGAAGCTGTTAACTAACTCTAGCTTCGTAGATTTCAGCATTGCCTCTCCGTAGGGGTCTTCATCAGGTAAGTCTTCGGACCCTCTGGTTTTGGTCCTGTTAAACGATAAGTTTTAGTTTATTTGAAAATAATTATGTCATCCTAAATGATTGAAATCTGTCATGATTATTTTAAGGAGACTTAAAAATATCCATCACAAAGTCTATACCAAGATTTTTAGCAAAACCTTTTATAATCTATCACAACGTCGACACCAAGATCTTTAGCAAAACCTTTTATAAGAATTATGTTATAATTTGCAAATTTTCTCTTTACTTTTAAATTACATTCAAATTTAACATACATGCAATTTTTATTCAGTAAGTGATAGTTGAAATCTGATGCCTTCAAGCGGGGTTGTTCTAGCATTCTCTCGACTATGCCGATGTTTCAACTCCACAGCACATTTGTGTAGCTTTCCTTTTCTCTGACTTTCTTTTCCCTTTCCTTGCTACCGCTCCATGTTCTATTTTATTCACCTTCTCTTTTCAGGTTTACCATTCTACTTTACCTCGACTTCCTTTGGTATCATCGGTGGTCTCATGGTGGCTCCATCGACTCGGAAAAGATCTCCTTCTGGGATCTTGGAGTCTCATAGTGGTGCTTGAGAAATCGAGTATATTTTGTATATCTTCGCCGGCTACATCTTTGAGCCAACTGGCTTCTGCTACTCAGTTAGAATTGTAGCCATTTTCGATAGTCCTGTGCCTGTACTTTCGAGGAGGTCCGCCCTCTTCCCCACAAATGTTGCATCTTCCATACTGCTCCGGTGCCTTTCAACTGATGCTTAATGGCTTCTTTATGTTGGTCTTCCCTCTATTGACTTCTTTGTGGTTGGTTTCTCTGGCATATTGGCTTCTCTAGTAGAGGCCTTCTTTTGTACATATGTCGCAATAAATTTTTCATATTTGTATGTATGCGCCTAATTCCTACATATTATTATGCATGTCTTTGACATGCAGAAAGATTGTAGCTTGTGATCAAAATGTTGTCAACTCCAACAAAATATGCTAGAAACATTATGATTTTTTTGTATGTATACCCCTATATTTATTAGAGTTGACTAAATGCTTTTGGCATATTCAGTTAGAATTCATGATATCTTGGCAAAAAGTTATACTTGCGACCTTTTCAGAGATGTTAAAGAGTATTTATATAGAAGTTATGGGTACATATGCAAGTATGTTGGTTTACAAAGGTGTATATCAAAAATTTCAAAATTAGTTAATCTAATGTCTTTTTTTTTTGTAAAATAAACAAGTTTTACCGTTCCTATTTGTCATTCTAAAATTTTAATCATCTTTTTTTCTCAAAATCCAAAAACTCCCTCAAGAAGAATAGTGAGAAAAAGGCATCTTTTGTTTTGTTTTTATCTTTCTTAAAATTTATTCGTACGTAAATAAAGGCACTTAGATATGATTATGTTATATTAGTGATTAAATTATTAGAATCTTTGACACAATTCTTTCTAAATGGCCTTAAACATCATTTACATGGTGGAGTTACTAGTGGAGCAGCCAAGGGTAACTGCTCCAAGGGAATCTCTTTATTAACGTGCATATAACCACACCAATCGAATGATGCAAAGATCAAAAGATCTTCACGTTCTGATTGCCGAAAATAGTAATCAAGCAAAAAAAAAAAAAAAAAGAGAGAAAAGAGGGGCACCACATGAACCTGACGTGATCACTTATGTCATCTAATGAATGAATTTAATAAATCAATATATTTAATAATTAAGTTAGTCATCTAATCGATCTGCCCGGCAGAGCGGCCCACAAATGCGTATCAAAATGGGCCGTTGAATCAGCAGTCCATCTCCGACTCGGGAGTTATCATGGGCCTCATCATCGCGCTGGACGAGGACTCGGTCTGCCCCGCGGCCGCCCGGTTCGCCCTCCTCGCCACCGCCGAGAGCAGCACCAGGCACCCGCCGGCGATCCCCGCCGCGTGCACCGCGAAAAGGAGGTTGACCAGAGCCAGCCCCCGCAGCTGGTCCTCCTCCAGCTCGCACACCAGCCCCGCCGCGCTGCGGTGGCACCCTTTGGGCGGCACCCCGAAGAGGCACCACCCCGCCTGCAGCACCCAGGTGCCCTTAAACGCCAGAGCCGCAGACAGGGCCACGTCGGCGACGAAGGCCGTTCTATGGGCTGCCAGCACCGTGCAGGAGGCCGCACACGCGAGCGTCAGCATGGAAAGGAGCCCATAGATGCGGCGCTCGATGGGCCCGGCTCCGCCGCCGGTGAGGAAGAGCTCGACGAGGAAGGCGAGGGCGGCGAGGGCGAAGACGAGGTCGTCGGGGAAGGAGGCGGAGGCCTGGAGGGAGTGGCGGATGGATATGGCGAGGAGGAGGAGCCAGAATACGGCGAGGGCGGCGGACTGGTGGGAGAAGGGGAGGCGCTGGAGGGGCTGGGCGAGGGTGAGGAAGAGGAAGAGCTCGGAGAAGGCGGCGACGGGGAGGACCACGAGGAGGGCGTACAGGTCGAGGTCCTTCAGCAGAAGGAGAAGCCGCTGCTGCTGCTGCTCCTGGTGCTGGTGTTGGCGGCGGCTGGTGGGCTCCGGGGTGGCGAAGTACCAGGGCTTGGCGACGTAGTAGTGAGACGGGGTGGGGCCGACGTGGAGGGAGTAGGCGGAGAGGAGTCGCCGGAGGCCGATGGGGAAGAGGAAGAGGAAGGCCGAGATGTACGTGGCCATCGACCCCATTCTTCTTGTTCTTCCTCTAGTTCTTCGCCTCCAGTAACTGTGCCAAGGCAGATCCGAAGGACTTCCACCATTTTTAGTAGGTATGTGCTACGTGCCTACGAGTTTGCAGAGTCTGACCATTTCAAAAGATGGGCTTTGAGTGGGCATCCACTCCTAGTCGGTCCAAAAGTCTGATTTAAGAGGATGAAAGACAGGCAGGTCCGGGTTTGTTACCCATTAACATGGAATCCTGTATGTGAGGAGGGAACTGGGCAAGTACAAAGGTGGCGAGAAAGTTTTTCAAGAAAATCCTTCATAGAGATTGGAAAAAGTTTCACTTGAGGGTTCTTTTTGAAACTTTTCTCTCTCTGCTAACTGAGTCCCATCTTCACCTGCACTTAGAGGATCCCAATTCATTAATATGAGTTATTCGATTGAAGAGAAATATTTGTTGCATCACCTGTTTCCGAAGCTATGATCTTCGTTTGATCATCAAATTAGAGGATGGAAATAAAGTTAATAGGGTGTTTGGTTGTGTTTTAGTATTTTACATAGTTTTGTTATAAAAATTTATATTAAAATAAAAAGTTGAATGATTTTTAGATTATAAACTGTACGCAATTATCATGTTTGGTAACAACATGATAAGTTTTAAAGAAACATTACACGATTTTTGTGAATACCTTTGTGTGTGTATCTATCTCTTCTGCTACGGCGAATCCGCCAGTTGGTTCTTCTCAGAAGAACTGATGAAGTCCAGCCTGCAGATTTCTTTGCTCGGCGGCACATCCCAACTCACCGACCTCCGCCTCAGCTCCTCCCAATCCTTGGTGCATGCCACCATGCGGAGCGAAGCAATATGACGCCTTGCGGCGACGGCCTCCTTATCCACCACCCTGTTGAAGAGGCTCGCCCAACTATCCTCCCACGCACCGCTGGCGTCACACAGCTCCAGGGACCCATTCCTCCACTCTGTCCAGCTCCACCCCTCGTTCAGGCCCATGCCCACCGCCTCGGTGCAGGGCCCCGCGCAGGTTGGATGGCAGGGCTTGCACTTGGCCCCACTCAGCAGGCCGGGGCTCCCTATGGAGGCCACGGGTACCCCGTAGCGCCTCGGCGAAAGACGTACCGACAATCGCTAAGGACGCAAAAGGGGAGGTGGCAAGTGACGAAGGGGACGCCAGACTCTTTCAGCTGGGCCTTGAAGGCGGCTTCGGAGTTGAGGCCGCGGTAGCCGGCGGCGTCAAGGGCGGGGATGAGGGAGAGGCAGGAAAGGGCTGCGCGGGTGGTGTTTTGGTCTACCGGCGGCCAAGGACGAATCGCGGCGAGGGTGAACCGGTATGGGGCAGATCCAAAGTTCCAGATGGCGAGGTGGGTGGAGCAGGGCAACGGGACTTGCCGGGGGGAGGGGGGGACGGGTGGGAGGCTCGACGTGTAGGAGAAAAAAATAAAATAAAGTCACCCCTCTTTTTAATTTTATCATGTTTTGTGATGTAAAGTTCTACCAAAATACATTTTAGTAGTATTCACCAAACATCTTTTTTAATATACTTTTGTTATAAAAATATATATTTCTGAAAAAGAGTTACATTATAATACAATCAAACACCCCATAAGCCTTGTTGCACTCCTTAGTTAGGCTACATGCTGTCCGAACTTGTGTGGGATAGTAAGAGTTATTTGTTTCAACATAAAATAGTATGATTCAAATTAATTGTTTCATTTTACAATGTTTTTTGGATGTTTGAAATAATGTAAAATAGTGTAAAATAAAATCTTATTTAGATATTGTTTGTCCACTTGACAACTCATTTTTCTTGTTTTCATTTACAGGTGGGACATCCTCTTCCAGCACGGAGGTCTTGGGATCGAGCGCGGGTGGGCGCGCTGTGTTTGCTGCTTTGGCACCTAGTTTTCACCCATTTATTGGGTGTGTCTAGTGGAGATCGAATCATGCTGGTTTATAAATAATGTATAGTCTTTAGTTGTCTAGACTATTTACTGAAAAATGACCTCCCGTAAACTGAAAAAGAAGAAGATTAAAATAATCTTTTATTTTATTTTATAAGTAATTAAACAAATACTTCCTGATTTTAAAACCACAAAATTTCACTTATTTACAGGTGATTTTGAAATCAACAATTTACAGAGTTTTACATTAAAATAAACAACCCCTAGGTGCACCATACAGTTGGCTTAGATGCAACAAGTATTCCTCAAATGCAGGACCGGACTTAATAGTGGGTGATGTAGACTGGATCTATCACGACCGGATTCCGAGGCTGGAACCCGGAGAAGTGGATCCGAAGCCGGTTCGGATCGGTATTACTGAGGCCCGACGGGGATCCGGAAGGCCGAAGAGGCGGAGGCGAAGACGAGGGTCCGAAGGCCGAAGGGCGCTTTGGTCGGAGCAGGCTCGTCTCCGGGAAGTCGGGGCCGAGGCTCCTTCGGCGGGCGAAGGGGCGGCGCGGATGATGCTCCTTCGGGCTGTACTGTCGACAGGCGATGAAGCCGAAGCCGACGGTCTGAGGCCGGAAGGGTCTCGGACTCGGCTTGCTCTTGGATAGTGAGCCCAAAAGCTCTTTTGCCGGACGAGGGGACAGCGCGGGGCTGAGTCTCCTGTCGCAGGGCAGCCATCGTACGGCGTCAAGACCAGGGAGAGGAGTCCGAGGTCGGCGGCCGAGACCGACTCGGGAAGGTCGGCGATGATTCGAACCGAGCCCCTGCAGGAGGGAAAGAAGAAGAAAGACCGGTCAGCAGGAGTCCCGGGCTCTGGCCCTTAGGAACCCCCTCCGACGGTCAAGTTAGCTTCTGAAGATGATTCGATTCAGAAGGCAAGAAGTAGCTTTAATGCTATTTGGACCGTAGTCCTTAAGGGTCTCGGAGGCAAAGAGTTGCATACCTTTGGCAATAAATAGCGGTGTATTTATAGCAGATGATAGATGTTGGTTAACGGTGGTAGCCGATATAGGACTATGTTTGGGCTTACTGGTAAACCGCCATAGTGCCGGATCCGCCACCGGAGTGGGCCGGACTCGGCTATCGGGCCGAAGGGGGTTGGGCCGCTGAGGGGCCGAAGCCTGCTGGGCCTTGGGCTGCCGTGCTGTTCCCGGGCCTTAGGCTGATGGGCCGCTGACGGGCCGAAGCTTGTTAGGCCGGGAGCGACGGTGCCGCTTATGGGGCCGAGGGCTGCTGGGCCGCTGATGGGCTGGAGGCTCCCGGAGGGCCTGATACTGCTGCTGTTGGGCTGAACGGGGTTTGGGCCTGCTCTAATGGGCCGAATCGGATTCTGCCTCTTCACATAGCCCCCCACTCTTGTCTTCCTCAGCTCTGAGATGGCGAGAGTATAGCCCGAAGCTGCCAAAAGAACATCATAACGGGTGTCTTACCCGAAGCTCTGTTCTCTTTTTACTGGGAAGAGGGTGCCCTCGGTCGGCCGAGGGCTACGCGGTTGCTTCGTCCCCGCTCGGAGTAGCGACGAAGGCTCAGAGCTAAGAAGCCGAAGGGCCGAGCCCTCTGACTCGTGTCAGGCTCCATTAAATGGACGGGATGGCGCGTCGCCTCGCGAGGAAGCACGGGACACGCGTCGCGCATCCGGCCGCTCCGTCGAAAACACAAAAGGATCCTGACCGCTCACGGGTCGCGGATCGCCTCGGCTCTCTGCCCGAGGCTTCACTCGGATTGCCGCCTCTCTCATCTTCAGCGCGCGGATCGGGACACATGGCGCGTATCCGGGTGGTCAGCCGAAGGGTCGGAGCGCCCTCGGCCGTTGATTGCTTCGCTGCAAGTCCCGGATCCGGCCCGTCATCATTGCCGAAGGACGGTGCACGTGGCGGGCATCTGAGAGGAGCGAGGGGACGAGCGGGACGATCTCGGCCGTTGGCTTCGGCGGGAGGCGCTTCGAGTGGGCTCTATAAATACAAGCCCTCAGCAGGGCACTGTTCTTCTTCCTGCTGCTGCGCTTGCGTTTCCTCTGCGATCATCCAAGCTCTTCTTCCTTCTCCAATGGAAAGCTAGCTTCCTGAAGGTTTCGTCCGAGCTTGCCGGCCACCGCGGGAAGGTCTCCATTCCTCGGAGCGCATCGCTGGTGGAGCTGGGAGGTTTGAGAAGCCGCACTCGGTTCAGGAGAGATTTCCTCCCCCTTCCTGCGAGTAAGCCCTAGCTTTCTTCCTTCCCTTCGTGGCCTTATGGTCCGGGGTTCTTCCAGTGAGATTACTCCTTCGGACGAGGAGTATACTCCTTCCCACTCTCCGAGATCTCTTCTGTCAGATCCCCTTACCTCAGACTCCCCTGCCTCAGCGATGTCTGAAGAGTCCGAGGTCTCCGAGACTGAGGGGTCCGAGGCTTCCGGAGCCGAGGTTTCCGGGGCCGAGACCTCCGGGGCCGAGGCTTCCGGGGCTGAGTACGCCGAAGAGGTCCGGAACCCAGGCCAGGCTTCCACTTCGGGACGCCGTCGTCCTGACATGGTTTCGGAAGCATCCTGCGCCCTTTCGGACGCAGAGGTTATGCGCCTTGTCTCTTACTTCCAGCTCCCTTCCTGGATGACGGTCCTTCGGCCTGACTCCGCCACCCGGGCTAATACTTTCCGCCCGGGTTCCTTCTCTATTTACGTTGATACCTTCGAGGCGGGTTTCCGTCTTCCACTCCCCACCTTCGTCATCAACCTTCTCAGCTTCTACGGGCTGGCCCCGTCTCAGCTTTTTCCCAACTCCTGGCGTACCGTATACGGCTTCTTGAGCGTCTTTGCTCATGTAAAGATCTGCCCTTCCATCAATGTCTTCCGTTATCTCTTCAAAATCCAAAGGCAGGGGAAGTCCGAGTGGTACTGCTTCATCCCTCGGGTCGGGCGAAGCGTATTCTCCGGGAAGCCTTCGTCCATCCATGGCTGGAAGAGGAAGTTCGTCTTCGTCTCCCTGCCGGAGAAAGAGGAGAGCGTGTGGCCCTTCCCTACTGAATGGGCGCCGCTGGCCGCAGGCCTCTCGGATCCTCCTGTCCTCACCCCAGTCCAGAGCACCCTAGTGGGTCGCATCCAGATGATGGCCCCGTACAATGTCTGGGGGCTTCTCAGCGCGTCGGAGCGTCTGGTGAACGCCGGGGTATGGCCGGATCCCCGGTCCGATCCGGTGCGGGTCTTCCCCTACCTTCCTCCCGGGGAGACTCCGCGGGGCCGCGGAGGAAGGGCTGCCGCTCCTCTGGCCGAAGCTCTTCCGGCTGAGGATGCTGATGAAGTTTCGGCCGAGGGTAAGTCGGCTTTAAGTTTGTACTTGCTCACTGTTCTCTTTCTGACAGGCAGGTCCGGCCGAGGCGCTGGGGCTCCGAGGACCCGAGGCGGGGTCCCAAGGACTGCGGCCTCTACAGAGGGCCGTGCTGCTGCCTCCGCTCTCGAGAGGGAGCAAAAGTCCAAATTCGCCGCTCGAAGGGGCGGCCGAGCGTCGAAGCGCCCCCGGTTGGAAGGGGCCGTAGACGCGGAGGAGGCTCCGCTGGTCAGGAGGAGTGCCGAGGCCCGAAGGGCCGCGAGGCTGGCGTCTCCTGAGGCGCCGAGGGGCGACTCCCCTCCGGCTGTGTCGGCCGGGGTCGGTGACGAAGGTGCCGGGTCGCAGGCGCAGCGCAAGTGGTGCGCCCCGAACCGGGGATTTACGAGGACGAGAGTATGGAAGACTCGCAGACGTGCCTCCGTCTGCTCCGCAGTCTTACTCTCCCTTCGGCCTTTGAAGGGCTGAAGCGCCATTCGGTCATCGACCTGGCGGCGATGAGCGCTCGGTTGTCTGTCCAGGTAATGAGCTTGAAGGTGCTTCAGTCGAGCTTTCCTTAGCTTTCTCTTGGTTTTTCTTTTTTCTGATCATCGTTTGCTTTCGGCTCGCAGGCTGCGGTGACGGGTAGCATCCTGATGCACCATCAGGAGCAGCTCCAACTCCAGCTCCTGGAGGCCGAGAGGGAGTCAGACGGCTCGGGCGAGGGCACTTCGGTGGTGCCCGACATCGAGCCCTTAGTCGATGGGCTCGTAACCTCGAGTGCCCGGGCGCGGGCGCAGCTGGAGGAGAGGGAAGCTGAGGCCCGTGCTTCCGCCAAGGCCAAGGTGAAGGCCGAGGGGGAGCTCGCCGCGGCACAGTCCGAGATCCGGGCCCTCAAGGCCCAGATTCAAGAGAAGGACTCTCGGCGGGCCTCGGAGAAGCGGCGACACGCCGAGGAGGTATCGGCGCTGAAGCAGGAGCTGGAGGAGGTGGCGGACATGGCCGTAGCTGATTACAAGGCCGGCCCGGACTTCACCGAAGAGATCATCCAAGCTCAACTGCAGGCTTCTTCCTCCGTCTTCGACCTCGGGTTGGCTGTCGCCCAGAGGGCCTGCCCGAGCGTCGATCTGACTGGGGTCGCCGTACCGAGGGGTGAGGAAGCCAAGGAGCTCCTGTCTTGGTGGCAGGGACTTATGGCCGAGAGGACCTCGACTCCTGCGCCGGATGATGAAGCTGCGCCCGCCGAGGGGGCCCCTGAGGAGGCTGTCCCTGAGGAGGCTGCCGATGAGGAGGCTGCCGCTCCTGAAGCGGTGCAGATCGTCGACTCTCCCTCTCCCTCTCCCTCTTCGGGACAAGCCGCAGCCGAGGTGGAGGAGGCCAAAGCCGAAGAATGACGCGGGGATCTGCCCCGGTTTTCCGCTTCTTCTTCTGTTGTAAGCCCTCGGCCAAGGGTATGGCCGGTTTTTGTACTTCATTTTCTATAAATATAAGGAATGTTTTCGGCTTTACCTTGGTGTTTGTGTATGATTGACCGAATATGGCCCTTCAGAAGCCTGAGATCCTGTCATCGTTCGCTATAGCTTGTAAGGCCGAGACCCGATGTAGGTTCGGATAGAATCTCGCCATAGTACTCGGCCGGGACCTTTACTAACGTGGTCCACATGATCCGAAGGGACATCTTGCCGCTTCTGATGTATTTCGGGTGGCCGAAGCCACTCATGCTTCTGCTTGCGTGAACTTAGATATGCCCTGCCGCTTCCCGAATCGGTATACGTGGCCGGAACCACCCTCGGATCAAGGTATCGGCGGGCTTAGGAAGAATGCCATGTCGCTCCCGATACGGTTTGCATGGCCGAAGCCACTCCCGGTACGGTTTACACGGACTTAGAAAGAATACCATGCCGCTCCCGATACGGTTTGTATGGCCGAAGCCACTCCGGGTACGGTTTACACGGACTTAGAAAGAATACTATGCCGCTCCCGATACGGTTTGCATGGCCGAAGCCACTCCCGGTACGGTTTACACGGACTTAGAAAGAATACCATGCCGCTCCCGATACGGTTTACATGGCCGAAGCCACTCCCGGTACGGTTTACACGGACTTAGAAAGAATACCATGCCGCTCCCGATACGGTTTGCATGGTCGAAGCCACTCCCGGTACGGTTTACACGGACTTAGAAAGAATACTATGCCGCTCCCGATACGGTTTGCATGGCCGAAGCCACTCCCGGTACGGTTTACACGGACTTAGAAAGAATACCATGCCGCTCCCGATACGGTTTACATGGCCGAAGCCACTCCCGGTACGGTTTACACGGACTTAGAAAGAATACCATGCCGCTCCCGATACGGTTTGCATGGCCGAAGCCACTCCCGGTACGGTTTACACGGACTTAGAAAGAATACTATGCCGCTCCCGATACGGTTTGCATGGCCGAAGCCACTCCCGGTACGGTTTACACGGACTTAGAAAGAATACCATGCCGCTCCCGATACGGTTTGCATGGCCGAAGCCACTCCCGGTACGGTTTACACGGACTTAGAAGGAATACCATGCTTCCTGATAAAAGAAGTCTTTATTCATACTCTTCGGCTGTAAGCCTGGGGAAAAGTGACTTACACATAATAACGCCGAAGGCGCTCAACATTCCAGGTGCGAGGGAGAGGCTGGCCCGAAAGGGTCTCCAACCGATAAGCTCCACGCCTGATCACCTCCCTGACCCGATAGGGCCCCTCCCAGTTGGGGGCAAGTTTTCTTGAGGCTTCGGCTGGTTTGGAAGCATGAGCGTTCCTCAACACGAGGCTCCCTACTTCAAAGCATCGGGGCTTTACTCGAGTGTTGTGGTACTTCGCCATGCGCTGTTGATAAGCGGCCAGCCGGACACGAGCCTTGTCTCGGGTCTCTTCAATGAGGTCCAGGTGGTCTTTCAGTCCTTCTTCGTTGGCCTTCGGATCGTAAGTAACGACCCTGGGAGAGGGAAGGCCGATCTCCACCGGAATAACGGCCTCTATGCCATAGGCCATGCGAAAGGGAGTTTCGTCGGTGGGGGTTCGGCTTGTCGTCCGATAAGCCCACAGAACACTTGGCAGCTCCTCTACCCATCGGCCCTTAGCTTCGCCGAGGCGGGTTTTCAATCCCTGTAGGAGGCTTCGGTTAACGACTTCGACTTGGCCGTTTGTTCGAGGATGCGCCACCGAAGTGAATTTGTGGAGTATGCTGAAGCTGGCGCAGTTGTCGCTGAACCGCCGGCTGTCGAACTGCTTCCCATTGTCAGAAATGATGGCCCGAGGGATGCCGAACCGGCAAATGATGGACTTCCAGACGAAGTTCCAAGCATTGCTATCGGTTATTGCCGCGAGGGGTTCGGCTTCGACCCACTTAGTGAAATAGTCTACTGCCACGATGAGGAATTTTCTCTGGCCGGTGGCGACGGGAAAAGGCCCCAGGAGGTCGATCCCCCACTGAGCGAAAGGCCAGGGGTCGGATAAGGGGGTCAGAAGGGCGGTTGCCTGGTGGATGAGGGAGCTATACCTCTGGCACTGGTCACAGCGCCGTACGAGGGCTAAAGCGTCCTCTCGGAGTGATGGCCACCAGTAGCCTTGCCTTAGAAGCTTGTGAGCCAAGGCCCTTCCTCCCGCATGCGCTCCGCATACCCCTTCATGGACTTCTTTCGTGGCGTAGTCGGCTTCAGCTGGGCCGAGGCACCGCAGCAGTGGTCGGCCGAAGGATTTCTTGTACAGGACCCGTCCAGAAGAAGAAAGTGGGATGAGCGCTGTCGAATGCGCTTTGCCTCCTTCGAATATGGCGGGACTTCTCCTTGGAGAAGGAAAGCGACGAGGGGGGTCATCCATGTCTAGGCCTCAGCCTCGGCCTCAGCGACTTGCATGGCCTTGGTTTCGCCGAGGCTTGGTTCGGCGAGCTCCTCGACGAGGATCATTCGGCCTCCCCCCCCGTCTTGAGTTGACGCCAGCCGGGAAAGTGCATCGGCTCGGGCATTCTCGGCTCTCGGGATCCTCACGACTTCATAAGAGTCGAATTGGGCGAGGATTTTGCGAGTCACCTGGAGATAAGAAGCCATCATTGCGTCCCGAGCCTCGTACTCTCCGGAGATGTGGCTGGCGATCAGCTGGGAATCGCTGAAGGCCTTCAGGTTCCGGGCGCCGAGCTTCTTTGCGGCCCGGAGGCCGGAGATGAGAGCTTCATATTCGGCGGCATTGTTGGTTGCTGGGAAGGAGAAGCGCAGGGCATACTCCGTGACGACCCCTTCGGGCGATGCCAGGATCCATCCGGCGCCGCTGCCCGTGGAGCACGCGGAGCCGTCTACGAAGAGTCGCCATTTGTCGGCTGGCGCGGGAGCCGAAGTAGCCTCGGCTTCGGGCGCGTTTGGTACTAGCTGAGGTGCCTCGAAGACGCCAGGGGTAAGTTCGGCGATGAAATCTGCCAACGCTTGGGCTTTTATAGCTACCCGAGGAGCGTAGGAGATATCGAACTCTCCTAGCTCGATTGCCCATTTTGCCAGCCTGCCGGACACCTCTGGCCGGGAGAGGACTTGCCTCAGGGGCTGGTCGGTGAGGACCTTCACGGAATGGGCCAGAAAATAGGGCCGGAGGCTCCTTGCGGACGAGACAAGGGCCAGAGCCAACTTCTCCAGGGCAAGGTACCGGAGTTCTGCCCCTTGAAGGGCTCGGCTGGTATAATAAACCGGCTTCTGCATGCCTTCTTGCTCTCGGATGAGGACGGCACTGAGAGCCGTCTCGGAGACCGCAAGGTATAAGCTCAGGGGTTCCCCGGGAACTGGCTTGGATAAGATGGGGACTTTGGAGAGGTAGGCCTTCAGCTGGTCGAAGGCTGCTTGGCACTCTTCCGTCCACTCGAAGTTGTTGGCCTTCTTCAGCAGCTTGAAGAAGGGGAAACAATAGTCGGCCGCCCTTGACATGAAGCGACTAAGGGCTGCGATCCTCCCGTTCAGCTTCTGTACTTCTCGGATGTTCGCCGGGGGGCGCATCTGCATGATGGCCGAAATCTTCTCGGGGTTGGCTTCCACCCCACGGTGGGTGACCATGTAACCGAGGAACTTGCCGGAGGCTACCCCGAAGGCGCATTTGGCCGGATTCAGCTTTATCTTGTACCGCCTAAGGGCAGAGAAAGTCTCGGCTAGGTCGGCCAAATGCTCTGCAGCGATACGGCTCTTGACCAACATGTCGTCTATGTAGACCTCCATGTTTCGGCCCAGCTGCGAAGCGAACACTTTGTTGACCAGGCGCTGGTATGTCGCGCCGGCGTTCTTCAGACCGAAGGGCATTCGGGTGTAGCAGTACAGGCCCAAATCGGTCGTGAAGCTGGTCTTACTCTCGTCATCCGGATGCATCCGGATCTGGTGGTAGCCCGAATAGGCGTCGAGGAAGCTTAAGAGCTCGTGGCCGGAAGTCGCGTCCACCACCTGGTCTATCCGAGGCAGCGGAAAGCTGTCCATCGGACAGGCTTTGTTGAGGTTGGTGAAGTCCACGCACATACGCCACTTGCCCTCTTTCTTTGGCACCATGACCACGTTGGCGATCCACTCCGGATGATGCACCTCTCGGAGGTGTCCGGCGTCCAGCCCCTTCTGCACTTCGGCTTGAATGGCGGTTCTCCTTTCTTGATTGAAGGTGCGCCGCTTCTGCTTTACTGGGGGCTGGTTGGGATCGGTGTGGAGACGGTGCTCGGCTATCTCCGGGTCAACCCCGGGCATGTCCGACGGAGACCAGGCAAAGACGTCGAGATTCTCTTTCAAGAACTCGGTAAGCTTCTCTGCTTCAATCTTTTCCAGGCCGGAGCCTATCATCAGGACTCGTCCCTCGCCTCCCGGAACAGGGACGGCGAGGAGTGCTTCTCCCGGAGATGCCTCGGCTGATGACTCGATCGTCAGGGTTTCGGCTGCGGTCTTCCCCTTGACCGAAATCATGTAGCACTGCCGGGCCGCTTCTTGGTTCCCTTTGGCCTCGCCTATTCCGTGGCTGGTATGAAACTTCAGCTTCTGATGGAAGGATGATGGCACAGCTCCGACCCCGCCAATGAGCCTTCGGCCGAATATGGCGTTGTAGGCTGACTCGATCTTTACAACGGCAAAATCCGTTTCAACGGTTAATTGTCGGGGGGCGGAGCCTAAGGTTACAGGAAGCCGGACAATACCCTCTACTCGGCAGGGCGAGCCGTTAAAACCGAAGAGGGGGCCCCGGTGAGGCTTCATACTAGCCTCACTCAATCCCATCTTCTCAAAACAGTCGTAAAACAAGATGTTTGGGGCACTTCCATTATCCACAAAGATCCTATGTACATCATAGCTATTTATTACAGCGTTGACGACGAGGGCGTCATCATGAGGGACCTGAACATCAGTCAGGTCCTCGGCGCCGAAGGTGATGTCTTCCAGACGAGGCCGCTTCGGCTCGCCGTCAACCGCCGCTACGGTGTTGCGCTGCCGCGACCTTGATCCCTCCCCGGGCCCTCCGGATATCATCATGATAGACCCAGAGCTGGGTCTTTGATGGGATGATTCAACCGGGGCCGAGGTGGCTTTTGGCGGAGGAGCGGCTTCTATCGCCGGGGGTGGTTGTTGCCTGGGCGCTGCAGGGACGTCCCGGTTCTGCTACGGCGGCTGCTCCCGCCGATACTGCGGCAATCTCCCCTCCCGGATGATGCGGTCGATTTCTTCCCGGAGCTGTCGGCACTCGTCCGTCGTGTGGCCGATCTCTCGGTGATATTCGCAGTATCTGCCGGGGTCCCTTCGGCGAGGATCGGTCTTGATGCGATCAGGCCGCCGGAGCATGCCCTTCACCTCCATGAGCATCCGGGAAGGGGGAGCAGGTAAGGGTAGGTACCGCGGCTGCGGGTCCCGTCGCCTCTCCTTGTCCCAATCCTCCCGGTGATAGCGCTTTCGGGAGGGCTCTTGGTCCTCGGACCGAGGTCGGACCACCGGGAGAGCAGGTGCCGAGGTAGCTTCGGTTGCGCCTTTGCCCCTGGACAGCATCAGGGCCTCTTGGTTGATGTACTTATGGGCCCGGGCCACGAGGTCCTGGAAAGTAGGGGGATGGCACTTTCCGATGGAGCCGAGGAGCCCCTCATCCCGGCACCCGCTGATCACGGCCGAGACCGCGATCGAGCTGTCGAGGTTCGGGATCTGGGCGGCCTCTGTCCGGAACTTGGTGAAGTACTCCTGGAGAGTTTCGGTGGGGCCTTGCCGGATGGCCAGCAAACTGGCGGAAGTTTTGGACTGCCGGTGTAGACACGCTAATTTTGACGTCATTTCGAGTAAATTTCATATCACACAATAATGCCTCAGAATGGTCTAATAATTAATCATTAATTAATTTTTATTAATCTTTTTAAGTGTCGGGTTTAACAGATGTGTTTAAGTTAATCAATGGAATTGATTTTAGCTCAAATTTGAGTTAAAATATGAAGAATTCTAAAAGACGTCGACCAACATAGACGCCATTTAGACTTTATTCCTGTTTTAACGATTAAATTTGAAATTTAATTAATTGATTTATTAACTAAAAGGCGTCTGGTAATGTCGACGCGTTTTAAGTTTCCTAAATGGTTTTAACTTCTCCTCCGGATGTTTATCCTTATCTTAATTAGTCTAAAAGACGTCTACACATGTAGACGCGTTTTACCTAATAAAGATAAAGATAAGTTTTCCCGGATATTTATCCTTATCTTAATTAATCTGAAAGGCGTCAGCCAAGGTGGACGCGTTTTAGATAATTACAGATAAAGATGAATTAATCAGTAATTATCTGTCGGTTAAGATGGAGAAATTCGGAGTTTTTAAATGTTAATCGCGAACGCAAGAAATGCCTATAAATACCCTGCATGTTAAAAAAAGAGAGAACAGAATTAAGTTGAGTTGAGCCATAGCGCTATAGCGATTTGAAGATCGAAGCAACAACGTCGTAACGCCGGAGCACTGTCGTTTCCAGAAGTCGGCGTTCCTTTCAAGATCTTCATCCTTTCAAGAGCTTCAACCAACTGGGCATAAGTTTTTCATTACTGCATTCATTTCATTAGTTTCATTCTTTCATATTCACTTCATGCAAACACACACCACATCATAATCTTTCAAAAACCTACTTGATTTAAGGGGTTTCAAAGCCATTAAAAAAAGTGAGTTTGCTGTTTTAAATATGCTTAAAATCATGATTAGTTCAAATACTACTTCTATTTAAATTCTCATCATTGTTTCTTCATTCTGTTCTTTTTCTGTCTCTGCTGCACTCAACAACGACAACAAGAGATCAAAAGGGGAAATCAAGCATAACTTCTGGACGATCCTCAACCTCAAACTCAACAGCAAGAACAAAAGAAGCAAAGAAAGGGCTCTCTTTCTTCAGCCGGCTGAGGAAGGGGAACCAAGGACTCAATCTTCCGCGTTTTGTAAGGTAGGCGATCATACTCTCTTTTGAAACTTTTAAGTTAAAAGTTTCTGGCGATCACTGCACTTTAGTTGCTGTTTTTAATAGGTTAGTTTACACCTAAACAACATAGATATTTCATGTTAATCACACGGTCATTCTAAGCACCTACAGCTTTTTTGGCGATCACGGTGGGACTTGGTCTCGCCATCTTTTAGTTTCTTTTTGTTCTTGCTATCATCATATCGGGCACCTACGGTGCACCATTTGTGTCTCTGGACACGTCCTCACCAATTGGTGAGTGTTTAGTTTAATTAATTTTCCTCGTGCACCACGTGCACACCCCAGTGGCAAGATCTTGCCTCCCCTTTGATTAGTTCAAAAAGCTGTTTTTTGTGATGAAATGCTGTGTGATTGCGTGATTTCTTAGTTGTTTAGATAGTAAATCATCCTGTTTAAAATCTGAAACTAAAAAAATCTTTGCATGAGTCGATTGTTTACTGCATTTTACCCTGTTTAAGGAGGATTCGACCCAGAAAATCCTTCTGGAAATCTGTTTCTGCGAACTAAAAAGCGTCCAGGAACAGCGACGCGTTTCAAAACCGCGTCGTCACTACTAGACGCCTTTTAGCCTCCAGGCTTTCTCTGCTGTTTGCATCTCTTTCTGCGAAATAATTAAGTTCTGTGTTGAATAGCGTCGACCATAATCGACGCTATTCAGACAGTTTTTAGTTATTTTCCAGGCTTTCTCTGCTGTTTGCATCTGTTCTCTGCGAAAGAATTAAGTTCTGTTTTGAATAGCGTCGACTATCATCGACGCAATTCAGACAGTTTCTTGATTATTTTTCAGTTTCCAGATTTCTGTGATTGAGTGCTAGCTACCCATTACTTTATTAAGCATTAGAGGCCATCCAGGTCGCAGGACATACGCATTGAGGCTAAAACCCTCCTTTTCTTAGGAACACATTTCTCGACGTTAGCAACTCTCTCTGATTGGGTTGGTCCCTTGATCAGACTAGAGAAGTTGACGTTGAGACCTCCATAAGTCCCCAAAATCAAGGTATTCCTCCTTGATCATCGGGCTGGTTGTACCAATTGAAGTCCCGGTTAGATTCTGAAAGCGTTGTGAGAGAGAACCCTAGAGAATAACGGTGGAAACTGAACTGAAACTAGGATCCTTCCCTGAGCGAAATTGTGGTTTAATCCAATTCAAATAATTCAACAAGGAATCCTAAAATCACGTTAAGCATCCACTTGTTTGATTAATCTCTGTACAACTTGTTTGATTAAATCTTTGAAAAGGGAATCTAACATCATGTTGCTACGATCAGGTAGGGACTTGAGTGTGGCTCCAGACGCCATGATTAATTACGAGGGAGATGCTAATGCCCCTCGGAATTCTGAGTACAACTATGAGAGTGGGAGAGATGCTGATGCCTCCCGTAGTTCTATCCCCATTCCGTATCGTCTAGACGGGAATGTTCGGACACCCCTTTTGCCTCCACGTGATCAATATCCTGATCCTCTTCCGCATGAATATGCGGTCCATAATCCTGATCTTGAGGGGGACATGAACCAGAATGATCCCTCATCCTCTGATCCTACGGATCTCGTCAACGCTCTGGGAGTTCTTGCCTCCCGACTGGACCCTCAACAGTTCGAGGCCATCCAGTCTATTTTGAAGGGGAAGGCACCCATGCAGCCTGCTGAGCCGAACCCTATGGCTCCCCCTGCTGTTCCTCAGCAACCTTCTTTTCCTCCTCCTTATATCCATCAGGCCGTGGAGGGCCTTCATATTACTTCTCGGCCGGCTGGGCCGCAACTTTCATCATCTGGGCAACCGGCTAGACCGCAAACGCCTACTTATCAAAATGCCCTCGGGCATGGCGGAAGCGCTGCCGGACCTCCCCTCTATTGTCCACCCTGTCCAACGTACTCTAGGCAGCAGGCCTACCAAGTACCTCCTCCTCCTCCTCCTCCTCAAGCAGATCTGACCACACAAACGCTGTTGGCCAAGATGGAGCGCATGGATGAGCAGTTCAACAATCTCCAGAAGATGATGGGGGTTAAAGCTGTGCCAGAAATCAATTTACCGAGCCTGCCAGTATTCCATCTGCCACCCTCTGAAATGCCAGTGTATCGAAAGTATAACGGTACTGGTAACCCCTTCACGCACCTGAAGGAGTTCATGTACGAATCCTCTTTCTGGCAGAATGATAAGAGGTCATTGGCTTTCTTGTTCAGGAGATCCCTAGAGGGACCAGCCCTCGAGTGGTTCTTTTCTTTGGAACCCTCCGAAGTAGAGGATTACAGTATCGTTTCACGCAAATTCATCCAACGATACCAGGACAGAGTTGCACCCTCCTTGTCTATCACGGACCTCATTGCAGAAAAAATGAAACCTGATGAGGAGTTTGTCAGTTTCGCTGACAGGTGGCGGGGCCTGGCTGAAAAAGTAAAAGATCACTTGTCTGAATCTGAACAGGTGAAAATGTTAATTTCTAATGCCACCCCCCAGTTCAAGCTCGTCCTCTCCTTGAACAATTTGACTAACATGGCAGAGCTCTATGAAAGAGCACGGTACTGCCAGAATGCTTTCAAGGACGCTACATTCTCTAGCGTCTTTGATCCTCATAGACCTAGCAGGCCTCCGCCTCGGAAGCCTGCAGTGCCGAACTCTTCCAGCACAGGTCCGACTACCGAGGGCACGCTCTCTCATGAGCAAGTGAGCACCATGAACAATAACTCGCCCCAGTTCGTGAGGAGTCAGCAGCAGTACCAGAGGCCACAGCAGCAAGGGTACAGACAGCAGCATAACCCCCAGTACCAACAGCAGTACCAGCGGCCCCAGCAGCCGAATCAAAACCAGCAACAGCCGCAACGGCAACAGCAGTACCAGCAACCCCAGCAGCAGCAGTATCAGCCGCAACAACAACAGCCACAGTACCAGCCGCGTGCACCGCCGGCGTACCACAATGTCCCTCCTCCTGGTGACTACAACCAGCAGAGAAGACCTCCAGGCCCGAAGAGGGCAGAATACCCGGCTCTCCCAGAATCCTTGGCCGATATCTTCAGTGCCTTAATGGCAGCCAATGCCCTAGTTTTGCCAAGGGAGAAGGCCGTCTGGCCTCAAAATGCCGATACATCCAGGTATTGCTACTTTCACAGGCAACCTGGGCATACCATCGACACCTGCTTCCAATTCAGAGATTACATTCATGATCTCAATGAGCAGGGCGGCATAGACTGGGAGGAAATGAAGAAGTACATAACAGCCCTGAAGGCGAGAAGACCGCAACAGCAGCAGCAGCAGCAAGCAAGACCACCGGCACAAGCAGCAGCACCACCCAACATGGGCATAGTGCAGAATCCACTCCCGGAGCACCAGAACCAGAACCAGGTTGCTCCCATTCTAACGAACAGCCAGTCTGAGGCTGGTCGTGGGCAACAATGGAGGATAGAGGACTCTTCCTCTCTCTACTCAACGGGTCACGTTCAAAGTACCGCAGAGCGACTACCACGCCGCACCATCCACATACCCAGACCACAACCCGTCACCATCACCCCTCTACCCACACCCACATATCACTCGCCCTCATCCAATAACCCATTACCACTACCCACCTTCCTTAGACCCATTGCGCCCCGCACTCCTACGCCTCCATCATATACCCCACCGCAAACCAATAACGCACTCCTTTTACCATCTAGGCCACTATTACGCATACCATTTCCTACTTCGCCCATTACCACTACCACCTACCCGGATATGCCCCAACCATCCAAACCGTTACTACGCATACCATTCCCCACTTCGCCGACCACTTACCCATCTACCATCCAACCATCTAGGCCTTTAATCCGCACCGCGCCATCACCACCTAACCCAACGCCACCACCTACGCATCAACCCTCCGCACCGCTTACGCCACCCAACTCTGCAGTACTCAAGGTGTCACCCGGATCCTCCACGGTCGAGGAACACGCGCTCCGGAGTGGGAGGATTTTCAACAAGGTCTTTCCTCAGTCCACAGTCAGAGACGGCCCATCACAGCCGACTGAGGAAGCCCATAATGAAGAGAGTGCACCAGGCACTCAATATGACTTGTTGAAACATCTGGACAAAACACCGGCACGGATCACTGTACTTGAATTGATTAAAAGGTCCAAGATTCACCAAGAAGCCTTAATGGAATACCTACAGAAGGTGATGGTCAACGAAGACGTGCCGGTAGAGAAAATTGCAGCACTACTAGTTCCTCAGGGGGATCAGCCCTCAATTACATTCCACACATCGGAACTAGCACCGCCAGCCGCTAGAAGCATGGCTCTGAGCATCACGGTCAATATCTGCAAGAAGGCCGTGGATGCATGCCTAGTTGATACAGGGGCTTCAATTAATGTTTTACCTCCGAAGACCCTGGAGCTATGCGGTGTGCCCAAGGAGAAATGGCTGCCAAGCCCCATCTCAGTTACGGCATATGACAATTCTACCCGTTCCCCTCTGGGAATGGTTTATTTAAAGGTGGAGCTAGGTCCAGTAAGTCATGCAGAGGTCGAATTTCATATTCTAGAAATCGACCCTTCCATAAATGCCATTCTGGGACGTCCTTATATCAAAACTCTTGAGGCGATTCCTTCTACGAATCACCAATGCCTCAAATTCCCTTATAAAGGACGAATTATTAAAGTGACGAGCATGCCGATCCTTGCTGCTGCTCATACATTGAATATTAAATCTGCTGTTTTACCTGGCCGACAACCTTTTCTGTCGGTATTACAGGTCTACCGTCCAGTGGCTGATCCTTTGAAAGCCGCTACCATTTCTCCATACCCATTAAATGCTATCAAAAGGGGGAAGTGCATGAGTACCCCGGGATGGAGAATCATGATGAAGAACGGCTACGAGCCTGGAAAAGGTCTGGGCACACAGTTGCAAGGCAGGACCACTCCTGTTAAAAATCATCGGGCAGCACCTGGAAGCGGTCTGGGCTATAGGCCAATGAAGCTAAAGCAAAATCTGGTTCAGAAAGCAGAAACCGAAGACGGTCAAGAAATCTTGGAAACAATGTCCACACCACTGAAAGAAGGCCGAGATCCCTTAACATGGACTCTATATACACACTTTGTGAAAGGGCCCATACTTAGTCACGACAACATGGTGGTCATTACTTCATGTTTTGACTTCCATGACATATATGGGAGGGATTTGGCCAGACATTGTTCCGAACTACTTACGTACCAATCCTTGGAGGCTCTGCGGCCTATGAAAAGGAGGAAATTCCATGACCCCGAATGCGAATGGTACAGATGGTTCGACCTAAGGGACCTATACATAGCATTGAACAGACTATTCCTGGATCCTGCAGAACCCAAGTGGCCACCGCAGATTGACGAGCTAATTGAGAGCCCTGGCACAATCTTTGACAAGCGGATACTGCTGTCCGAAGAAGCTGATGAAGGGGAGCCAGATGACCCCTATGAAGCTGGTTATACAACAGATCTGCTATGGAGGGGGACATATCCTTCACATGTCTTCATGCTCCATACTCTCTTTCGTACACTACTCTTGACCCCGACTTGGTCGCGGGTCATAATTGAAGATATTCCACGGGCTCCGCCCCTTATGATAACTATGTCCCCTCGGGACTTTATTCCACAACCTCCTCTCGACCTAGAGAGGTTGTATAATCTGATCTGGGACATATTGCTATATGATCCCCCTAATCCTCTGGCCTTGGTGCCGCTTCCTCCGTCTGATTCTCCTCCCATTTGTATTCATTCTTGTCTTATGTTTAATTCTTTCATTGTCCAAAAAAAAACGCCAATTTGGCAACAAATTCTTCCCAAATCATTATCGAGGAAACATCTTACTTGTCCGATTACACCCCATCGCGCGGGTCCGTCGGTCAAGATTCTCTCCTAGATCTACTCTGTCCCTCCCCACGGGAGGATTCCCCTGTATTTCTACCTGTATCCCAGGATTTTCATCCTGTTTCATCTTCCTTAGGTTATGATAAACAGTTTAGTGAAGTTAGTAAGTCTAGTTTTAGGCACGTTAGTCAGTTTAGGAAGTCTAGGAAGCCTAAGGGTAGGCAAATTCCAGAAAGATACCTCCAGGATTTGGCTGATAAATGTTCCTTTTGCTCTTTAATCCCTCAGCTTTTAGAAGATCCAATTCAGATGCCAGAAGATTGTACAGATGATGAGTCAGTCAATGATGGGTACGGGGTATATGAGTTAGTGCATGAAAAGGACCCCATTGTTGAAGATGAGGAAGATGATGAGGACGCAGCTGAGGCATATGCCAGTGGAGTAAAGAGATTTGATGAACCTTCAGCTGCCGTAGAGGAGCCCACCAAAGAAATAAACTTAGGGACTGAAGACGAACCTAAGGTTGTCCTCGTCAGTAAAAATCTTTCTGCAGAGGATGAAAAGGCAATGATACAAGTGCTTAAGGATTATAAGGACACTTTCGCCTGGAGTTATGAGGATATGCCGGGGTTAGACTCATCTTTAGTTGAACACAGGTTAACATTAAAAGATGGAGCTAGTCCGGTCAAGCAGAAATTAAGGCGATTCCACCCACAAATGGCTCTAAAGATGAAGGAAGAGGTCGACAAATTACACAAAGCCAAATTCATTAGAGTTGTCCTTTATCCACAATGGGTGGCCAATATAGTCCCGGTTATGAAAAAGGACGGGAAGGTCAGAATTTGCATTGACTTCCGCGATCTGAACCGGGCGTGTCCTAAAGATGATTTTCCATTGCCTCATATTGATGTACTCATCGATAACACTGCTGGCTATGAGACGTTATCGTTTATGGACGGATTTTCAGGATACAACCAGATTAAGCTGGCAGAAGAGGATTAAGAGAAGACTTCATTCACTACACCTTGGGGAACATATTGTTATGTCGTCATGCCATTTGGATTGAAGAACGCTGGAGCCACTTATCAAAGGGCTATGATGGCAATATTTCATGACATGATGCATATAGATTTGGAAGTGTATGTGGATGACTTATTGGTTAAGTCTAAAACGAAGGCTGAGCATGCCAAAGTTTTGGCAAGGGTATTAGAGAGATCAAGAGAATATCAGTTGAAGATGAACCCCAAGAAATGTGTATTCGGGGTATCTTCAGGGAAATTGCTTGGATTCATTGTCAGCAAACGGGGAATTGAGATCGATCCCAATAAGGCGAAGGCTATCAGAGAAATGCCACCTCCCAAAAACTTGAAAGAGTTAAGAGGATTAATCGGGAGGTTACAATTTATTCGCCGTTTTGTCTCCCAGCACTCACAAAGGTGTAAGCCGTTTTACGAGCTTACCAAGCCAGGAGTCAAATTCAATTGGGACGATAAGTGTCAGGAGGCATTTGATGGATTAAAGGACTATTTGGCAAGTCCTCCTGTTTTGAGACCACTATCTCCAGGCAGACCATTGATACTTTATATTTCTGTCCTGGATGATGCAGTGGGGGCTGTCTTAGCACAAGAGGATGAAGAAGGAAAAGAGAGGGCAAACTACTATCTCTCTAAACTTCTCAACCCCGCTGAACAGAGATATACGGCGATGGAGAAAACATGTGCAGCATTAGTTTGGGTTGTTCAGAAATTAAAGCATTATTTTCTGGCCCATGAAGTCCATCTCATCGCTAGGATGAATCCGATTAAGTTCCTTCTGGAGAAATCTGTTCTTACTGATAGGTTAGCGCGATGGCAAAGCTTTCTATCCCAATTCGATATCATTTACATTCAGCAGAAAGCGATCAAGGGCTATGCCATAGCAGAACATCTCGCTCATCATCCCCTTCCTCGATTTGATCCAGTGCGATCAGAGTTTCCGGATGAGGAACTGATGTCTGTAAATCAAATCAGAGATGATATGTGGACTTTGCATTTTGACGGAGCTCTGAATTCTCATGGAAAGGGGATCGGAATCGTTCTGTTATCACCTGAAGGTGTCACCATTCCACAAGCCTTTCAGCTTGATTTTCCAGTCACCAATAACATAGCTGAGTACGAGGCACTTCTTGCTGGTCTCGAGGCTGCTCATTTTCATGGTGCAACCAAACTCAGGATTGTAGGTGATAGCCAATTAATTCTTCGCCAAGTGCTGACCAAGTATCGAACTCTTGATCCCAAGCTTAAGCCATATCAAGAACTTACTTCTGCTTACTCGAAGCTTTTCACAAAGTTGATCTTTGTCCATGTCCCTAGAAATCAAAACATCCTAGCTGACGCTCTAGCTTCACTTGCATCTTCCCTTGATTTTCCTATCAGCAAGCAATCTGAATCGATCATAATTCATAGGCGTCTTTCACCTGCCGTGAAAGATCCTTCATTTCTTAGAACTAAAGAGAAGTTGCTGAAGAAATTCAAAGATGGAAGTATCGTGGAGAAAAGAGAAATCATGTTGATGGAGCTGTTAGAAGAGATGGATGATGAACAGAAGCCATGGTATTATGAAATTGCAAAATATTGTGAAGATCAATCGTACCCTGAGGAAGCTACAACTGAGGAAAAAAGAGCTATCAGGAGAGTTGCTCAACGATACACCCTAGTTGGGGGAGCATTATATAAAAGAGGTTTTGATGGAGTTCTTCTGAGATGTTTAGACGAAGATGAGCTTTGGAAGGTTATGGAAGGAGCTCATAGTGGAGTTTGTGGTGGCCATGTCAATGGACAGATGCTAGCAAAGAAGATCCTTAGACAAGGATTTTATTGGCCAACCATGGAAGAAGATTGTGTAGGATATGTCCGTAGGTGTGCCAAGTGTCAACTTCACGCCGACAAAATTCATTCTCCTGCATCTTCACTCCATCCTGTTTCTTCCCCATGGCCTTTCTCCATGTGGGCTTTCGACATTATTGGACCTCTTGGTAACCCAGATTCCGGCATCAAGCAAAAATCTTTCATTCTCACGGCAACGGAATACTTCACCAAGTGGGCAGAAGCTGAAGCGTACGTGGAGATCAAAGCATCAACCGTCTGCAAATTCGTCATGAGGAACATCATCACAAGATTCGGAATTCCAAGTACCATCGTCACCGACAACGGACCGCAGTTCGTGTCACAGGAATTGAAGGACCTCTGCAACAGGTATAAAATTGCATTGCATCATTCATCTCCTTATTATCCGCAAGGCAATGGCCAAGCAGAGGCAACTAATAAGACTTTGATAAAAATTATCAAAAAGACGTGTAAATCTAACAGATTCGCAGATTGGCCAGAAAAATTGGTTGAGGCTCTATGGGCCTACCGAACTTCAATCCGCACGCCTACTGGGCAAACTCCTTATTCCTTAACATTTGGAATGGAGGCGGTAGTTCCATATGAGACCCTTATACCGTCATTAAGAGTACAATTGAACAAAGAATTATCCATTGATGAACATCGTTCAGCACTCCTTGCTCAATTGGAACTTTTAGACGAGAAAAGATGGTCAGCTGCTAATCATGCCAAAGTTTATCAAAACAGATTAGCACGTTTTTATCAAAAGAAAGTCATTGAACGAAAGTTCAAAGTCGGTGAAATGGTTGTTAAAAGAATTTTTGTAAAACCTGGTGGTCCGCGTTCTAAGCTCCAACCCAACTGGGAAGGACCTTATGTTGTATCGCACGCTTATCCTGGTAATGCTTATCGTTTGGTTAATGCAGAAGGAGAAGAGCTAAATCATCCCTGGAATGGTTTACATCTTAAGAAATACTACCCTTAAGTTAAAGAGTCGATCAGTATGGTACAAAGACCAGTGGAATCAGAAAATTTATAAACTCAAATTTCTTTGTTAGTCTGAATAATTTAACTTCAAACCCATTACTGCACACACTGACACGTTTGATTCATGAGTAACAAGAGATGCCAAGTCCTGAAGAATATCAAAAGCTTGACTAAGAGTATAAAGTACAAATCATTCCTTTTAAAATAAAATTATGTTTTACACTCGGCCCATGATGTCGGAACGAGGCTTAAAATAGACTACCAAGAATACCCGCCATCTTAGTAGGAGGCCGTCATAAAAAAAGGGGGAGATCCGTTCCAAAGCAAAGCAAAAAAGAAAAGAATAGAAAAGCAAAAGCAAGGCAAAAAGCCAAATTCAAATCAAAAGGTCATTACACTACAAACGTTACATCAAGGCCTTGAAATGAAACAAAAGGGAACGCAAGGTCGATAAATACCCCGGAAAGAAAATGACCGAACCCCAACATATATTAGGGTTGGAAAGGAACATCTTTTTAGGTCTCCGGAACCTTCTCATGGGCTTTCTAAACTTACTCTTCTTTTCTTACTAAAGAGGTGTACTTCAAGCTTAAAGGATGGCTTAGATTGACTAAGGGTCAAATCATCAAATGGGATCACGAATGGAAACACAAGTTCAAACACGATGGGTTTTAAGTTAAGTTGTTAAAGAACAATTTGGAAATTAAGTTAATAAATGAATATGATCTTTTGATCTAAGTACCATACTGGTCTTTTAGTCCAAAATTCAAAAAAAAAATGTATATGCCAAAATTCAAAAAAAAAATGTATATGTCAAAATTCAAAAAAAATTGCATAGTCAAAAATTCAAAAAAAAAGGGATATATGTCAAAAATTCAAAAAAAATGTACATTTTTCAAAATCTAAAAAAAATACATATTTCAAAACCCCAAACAAAAAATGAATATTTCAAAACAACAAAAATATTTCAGTTAGCATCTGCTTGTTGCATTTAGTGTGTTTCATTCTTTTATTTTCAGTGAGCATCTGTCTGCTTGTATGTTGCACTTTGCTTAAGTTTGATTATTCTCATTACCTTTGTTAATAAAGGCTATGCCCCTTGACCATTTATTGAAGAAAAAATTGATTGATCATTTATTTGGTCAGGCAAGGGGCTAAGCCTAAACAGATACTTAACATGTTTGTTCAAGTTGTATACAGGACACAAGGCATTGGTACAGTTGGAATCCAAGTAGAGAACAGCCAGAAACCTGTTTCTGAGATTCAAGAAAGCCTGAGTAAAGCTGGAAATGTCAAGAAAATCCCACTGTGGGAGTTCAAGTCCCGACCGTGGCTAAAAAGACGGTTATTTCTATCCTTGTACTCTTCCATGTAAATCATTTGCATTACTATATATTAAATATTTATTAGACTATATCAAGGACCTTGTGGTTTTGATGAAACTGGAATTTGAGTTCCCCTTCAACAAAAACAGTGATAATTCCAGAGGATTCTTAATCGCACGGATAGGCCGTTGGATTGTTAATTAGTGAGGACGATGGTTCCACTTTTGTGAAACGGTGCGTGGATAAACAAGCTTCGGCTTAGCACTGAATTACAAGAATTGGTATCTTGACTCATTAATGACAATTTAACAATATTATCCTTGATTAATTTATATTTTATTTGACTTTATATTTTTCTTTTAGCCCAGCATGCATCATGTAGGACTTTGAAATCAGTGTGAAATAAGAATTAATTATTGATTAAGTTTCAGACCATTAAATCAAATAATCTCAAACATGATATGAAATATTCCATTCTGAATTGAGTATCTTGATTATCTTTGAGGTTCGCTTGAAGATATCCTTGGAATTTTATCCTTGATTGGATTCTTTATCCGATATTCTTGTTTTCTTTTAAAGATCCATCATGGCCGTAGCACGTCCACATTGGCTGGCAAACGCTCCCCATGATGAAACCTGCAGTGTCTACGACCTGGGGTACTTCCCACTCCGAGGAGGTTGATCGACTTTATTTTGTTTCCTTGTCTATTTCATCCAGACAGGATTAATTCCATTGATTTCCTTGAGCTATCTTCATTGATAATTTTGAGAAAAATTCCAGTCATGTGATGTTAAGAGCGTGTCTCATCACACCTTGGCATCACCTTTTCAGTACATTCCATTTCATTTCACTCCCTTGCAAAGACGATGCCAAGGTGAGGCAGCTGTAGACACGCTAATTTTGACGTCATTTCGAGTAAATTTCATATCACACAATAATGCCTCAGAATGGTCTAATAATTAATCATTAATTAATTTTTATTAATCTTTTTAAGTGTCGGGTTTAACAGATGTGTTTAAGTTAATCAATGGAATTGATTTTAGCTCAAATTTGAGTTAAAATATGAAGAATTCTAAAAGACGTCGACCAACATAGACGCCATTTAGACTTTATTCCTGTTTTAACGATTAAATTTGAAATTTAATTAATTGATTTATTAACTAAAAGGCGTCTGGTAATGTCGACGCGTTTTAGGTTTCCTAAGTGGTTTTAACTTCTCTTCCGGATGTTTATCCTTATCTTAATTAGTCTAAAAGACGTCTACATACGTGGACGCGTTTTACCTAATAAAGATAAAGATAAGTTTTCCCGGATATTTATCCTTATCTTAATTAATCTGAAAGGCGTCAGCCAAGGTGGACGCGTTTTAGATAATTACAGATAAAGATGAATTAATCAGTAATTATCTGTCGGTTAAGATGGATAAATTCGGAGTTTTTAAATGTTAATCGCGAACGCAAGAAATGCCTATAAATACCCTGCATGTTAAAAAAAGAGAGAACAGAATTAAGTTGAGTTGAGCCATAGCGCTATAGCGATTTGAAGATCGAAGCAACAACGTCGTAACGCCGGAGCACTGTCGTTTCCAGAAGTCGGCGTTCCTTTCAAGATCTTCATCCTTTCAAGAGCTTCAACCAACTGGGCATAAGTTTTTCATTACTGCATTCATTTCATTAGTTTCATTCTTTCATATTCACTTCATGCAAACACACACCACATCATAATCTTTCAAAAACCTACTTGATTTAAGGGGTTTCAAAGCCATTAAAAAAAGTGAGTTTGCTGTTTTAAATATGCTTAAAATCATGATTAGTTCAAATACTACTTCTATTTAAATTCTCATCATTGTTTCTTCATTCTGTTCTTTTTCTGTCTCTGCTGCACTCAACAACGACAACAAGAGATCAAAAGGGGAAATCAAGCATAACTTCTGGACGATCCTCAACCTCAAACTCAACAGCAAGAACAAAAGAAGCAAAGAAAGGGCTCTCTTTCTTCAGCCGGCTGAGGAAGGGGAACCAAGGACTCAATCTTCCGCGTTTTGAAAGGTAGGCGATCATACTCTCTTTTGAAACTTTTAAGTTAAAAGTTTCTGGCGATCACTGCACTTTAGTTGCTGTTTTTAATAGGTTAGTTTACACCTAAACAACATAGATATTTCATGTTAATCACACGGTCATTCTAAGCACCTACAGCCGGGTGGCATCATAAAACTGGTCGATGAACAATTGGCCCAACTGAACCAGGGAGTGGATGGAGTTGGGGGCCAGAGTCTCGAACCAGGTGAGGGCGATTTTTTCAAGGGTGAGGGGGAAAAGACGGCAGCGGACTGCCTCGGAGATCCCTCGGACCCGAAGATAAGTGTTAAATCTCTGGAAATGACAGACCGGATCTGTCATTCCGTCGTAGAGAGGGCCCTTCGGCAGCTTGAAGTTGGGGGGTACCTCGGTGGCTAGGAGCTCCGCCGTGAATGGGGTCTGCTCCAGGATGCTGCTGGCGAGGGGCGCCCCGTGAGGCCGAGACACCATCTGCTGCATCTCTTTGCGCATCGCCGTCAGCCGCCGGTCCAGGTCCGGGGCGGTCGAGGTGGCGACGGATTGCCCTCCGGTTCGGGCCGGACGGCACTCCGACGAAGCATAATCCTGCTCCGTCAGGCGATCAGCGCGAGGAGTTCGGACAGGTAGCGTCGATGGCTCGCTGCGCGTCTCCGCGGTCTCGTTGGGAGGAACCGGCGCAGGCGCCGGCCGGAACCGGGCATCTTGTACTGGGCAGAGCGGGGGGAGCGGCGCCTGCTGAGGAGGCTGTCCCATCAGCCCCATGCGCTGGGCGATGGCGGATACCATCTCCTGGAGAGGCGCTAGGGATGTGACGGCAGCGGCCAGCGCTGCCACTTGCTGCTGGAGCACCCCCACTCGGTCTTCCGAGCCGAGAGACTCCGGTATGGTCGGCAGAGGCAGGCTCGGCGGGGCAGAAGGTGCGCCTTCGGAAGGCATCATCTGCGCCGAGGCCTCTCGCGCTTCTGCTTCGCCTTGTCCGGATCGTCGGGTCACAGGTCGATGAGACATGACTTGTTTTGTTGGTTTCCCACAGACGGCGCCACGTGATGTAGATTGGATCTATCACGACCGGATTCCGAGGCTGGAACCCAGAGAAGTGGATCCGAAGCCGGTTCGGATCGGTGTTACTGAGGCCCGACGGGGATCCGGAAGGCCGAAGAGGCGGAGGCGAAGACGAGGGTCCGAAGGGCGCTTCGGTCGGAGCAGGCTCGTCTCCGGGAAGTCGGGGTCGAGGCTCCTTCGGCGGGCGAAGGGGCGGCGCGGATGATGCTCCTTCGGGCTGTACTGTCGACAGGCGATGAAGCCGAAGCCGACGGTCTGAGGCCGGAAGGGTCTCGGACTCGGCTTGCTCTTGGATAGTGAGCCCAAAAGCTCTTTTGCCGGACGAGGGGACAGCGCGGGGCCGAGTCTCCTGTCGCAGGGCAGCCGTCGTACGGCGTCGAGACCAGGGAGAGGAGTCCGAGGTCGGCGGCCAAGACCGACTCGGGAAGGTCGGCGATGATTCGAACCGAGCCCCTGCAGGAGGGAAAGAAGAAGAAAGACCGGTCAGCAGGAGTCCCGGGCTCTGGCCCTTAGGAACCCCCTCCGACGGTCAAGTTAGCTTCTGAAGATGATTCGATTCAGAAGGCAAGAAGTAGCTTTAATGCTATTTGGACCGTAGTCCTTAAGGGTCTCGGAGGCAAAGAGTTGCATACCTTTGGCAATAAATAGCGGTGTATTTATAGCAGATGATAGAGGTTGGTTAACGGTGGTAGCCGATATAGGACTATGTTTGGGCTTACTGGTAAACCGCCATAGTGCCGGATCCGCCACCGGAGTGGGCCGGACTCAGCTATCGGGCCGAAGGGGGTTGGGCCGCTGAGGGGCCGAAGCCTGCTGGGCCTTGGGCTGCCGTACTGTTCCCGGGTCTTAGGCTGATAGGCCGCTGATGGGCCGAAGCCTGTTGGGCCGGGAGCGACGGTGCCGCTTATGGGGCCGAGGGCTGCTGGGCCGCTGATGGGCTGGAGGCTCCCGGAGGGCCTGATACTGCTGCTGTTGGGCTGAACGGGGTTTGGGCCTGCTCTAATGGGCCGAATCGGATTCTGCCTCATCAGTGGGAATCAAGAAGCTGGTAAGTTCGTCCTCCAATCTCGAGATGGGTCGAGTGATCCAAGCGACTTCCACGATTTCTAGAGTCTAAGTCTTCTTCTCAAAGATTCTGGCCCTTTTTGGAATAATTTTCAATTGAAATGCTTTTGCGTCTTCATGAATTTTAGTATAATTGGTTTGAAGGAATGATTTTAGATCTTAAACAGAGTTGAAATATGATTTAGACAGTTGGTGTAATCTGACTGCATTTTTTTCTATCATTAAATTAGATTTTTTTCTATCAACACCCCATACATGCATGGAGGTGCCATGGGTGACACAAAGAAGCCATATGAAAATACTTGTTGCACCACTTTGGGGTGTAGCAACTCAAGTGGAAATCACCCTTCAACTTAAAAAGGTCACCTGACACTTTCACATATTTTCCTATAGTGTAATAATGACATTGACGCGCCATGACGTCAACGCACATGGACGTCTCTTGAAAAGAAAAAAAAAATACTTTTTGCCCTAGAGAACATATTTGCACTTTGGAGAACATACACATGCTCTCACGAGCATATATATAAGGTTTGGAGAACATGTTCACGTTGACATGCTTCTCAGAATTTGTACATATTTTAGAGAGCACATACTCCCCAAACTTTGTATATACTCTCCAAAGTACGAATATGTTTCTCAAAATTATAGAAAACATGTAAATTATTTTTTTCAAGGGACGTCCATGTGCGCTGAGGTTATAGTGCATCATCACTATATTACATTGCAAGAAGACATGTGGAGGTGTCAGATGACCTTTTGAGTTAGGAGGTGCATTTCACGCGGGTTTGCTGCACCACTTTAATATTTCTCAGCCATTTAATGTGAATTAGAGAATTATGATCCCTTCTCCTTCTCCTTTCCTTAGGTCAAACTTATATCAGCATCTAGGGGTGTTCACGAGTCGGGTCGGGTCGGTTTTTAAAGAAATTTTTACAATCCGAACCAAACCGAGTTGTTGAGAGAAACCGAACCAAATCAAACCAAATATATTCGGTTGAATTCGGTTCGGGTTAGCTTGGACCGAACACCACTTGATGCAGCCCCCGGCTCAAGTCTAAGGGCTTCTTTTATGCAGTTTTCAAGATCTGAAATTTTACGTTTGTTCGATACTGGACTAAACTGGGTTGCACACAACGTGCCGGGAGCGGGGTGAGCGATCTCTTGTTTTACTTGCACACGAGACGTCCTGCGTACGTACCTGTTGCAGCTATTGGGGTGTGGTGGGGCATGAAGATTTTTAAATCTGACATGTCTGCAGCTGCTAGGGTGTGGTGGGCATGATGGCGCCAGACGTGCATGCGCCAGGCGAGACGTGCAACTGCTGGGTTGTGGTGGGACATGTTGGTTTTTAGTCTCACATCGAAAGCTCTAGAAAAGTTACTGGCCAAGATTTTTTATAAATGCTGCCCAGCCTATATAATCCACCCTTGAAGCAACTCAAATCCATAAGTGAACGGGTATGGGCTTCGGCCCAAGTAAAAACGTTCAAGCTGGTCCAAATGAAAGTATACAATATATAGGTTATATTTGTATATTCAAAATTAAGAATTCAGTTTGAACGGTTCGGTTCAGTTATTTTGGTTTTGAGACTTCTGTAAATGGAACCAAACCGAAATAATGGTTTGGTTCGATTTGGTTTTTCGGTTTGAACCGAATAGTGAACACCCCTATCAGCATCTTACTAACTCAACTTCCACAATTTCAACTGTGTGTGAATCAAGTTGTGGAGTGTTGAGAGGAACTCGAAGGTCAAACCTATGTCGGGGATCCTACCACGAGAAGTGCAAGGGCCTACGGGATCCCACTATACGACCATCTATTCACATTCGAGAATTGAATCACGAAATGGAACCCTGACTGGTCGCCTTGCCCTACAACTCGCTTCTTGTCTAGTGACCTCACGAAGGGGGAAAGTGGTTTCTCTTCCGGTTGGAAGACCTAATCCCTCCTCCCCCCTCCCTCTTGGGAGGCTCCTTCTCTCCTTTGGGAGGTTATTTTTCCCTTTGTGGAAGGTTTTGTCTTGCTGTTTAGGGAAAGTTTTGCTTAGGATAGTTCTGGTCTCCTAAAATAGTCTTGTTCAAGAGGTGTTTTTATCCACCATTGATTGTGGTCAGTGGCGGATACAGAAATTTTGTCCAGTGGGGTCACTTGGGTAATTATTAAATCTATCAGTATTTTATTTTTGTTATATTAAAAATATTAAAATAAAAATAAAAAATAAATATATTTTAATTATTAAAAAATAATATACTTCAATACAAATGTTACACTTCGTTACAAAGAGTTTTTTCTTCCGGATGCACTCAATGAGTTTTTTATTAAATTATAAATATAAATCATAATAGTATGTCAAATTACTCACCACCCAGACTCACTAGATTACATATCTTATCTATAGTGATGTCAGAATGACAAGGCCGATTGCACTCCGTAGTTTTGCAGTTGTAGTCGCAGTCGAGGAAGGGAGGAGTTGGGGGAATTGCTATGGAGCAAAAGAGGTCAGTCAAAGACAATGCTGAACTGTCATTTTCGGGAAGGTCGAGTGAGAACAGAATGGGAGCAGGGCCTGGCCCATACGGTAGGGCACGACAAGGCTGAGGAGAAGAGAAAATGGTGGGACTACCAAACTAGCAAAGCATTATAGTGCTGAGGTATTGGGCTAATGGTGACAGGGACTCTCGTGTGGCAATTCGAGTCCATTTCTGTGGGCCCTCATGTCCACCGTTGAACTGGGATCCTATGGGTCATCTACAAAATCCAATAGGGTCACCTTATACCTAAATTTGAAATTTGCCTTATTAAATTAAGACTCTTATAATAAAATTTTAAAATTTCAGTGGGATGGGACCCCACTGAATACAAGTTGAGTCTGCCACTGGCTGCGGTATTCCTCCTTCTCCACTCTCTTTTTATCCCTACTGACTTGTGCTGTAAATTGTTTGGTTTTGGGTCACTTGATTGTTGCCGAAAGTTGGTTCTACCTCCACCAGGTGACGTCTCATTGATTGAAGTGGATCTGTGCAGATCAGGCAGTACACCATCTACCTCGTGTTTGACAATATGTTGAATCCACGATGGAGCTTCAAGTTTGTATGTAGAGCAGTCCCTTCAAACGCTCCTTTCTTAAGTTAAGTTGCTTCAGTTTTTGCAGCCGTTCTCCTCTCATTCTCCCTTCTCTCCTTCTTAATCCTCGTACTGCTGCCCTTTACCTCGCTTGGTTTTTCTTCTTCTCTGCCACCCTCTCCACCGCACTCCCACACCGTGTAAACCTCCTTCCCTGTGTTCTCTGCTCACAGCTTCCTCTGCTGGGTATGTACGTTCCTATGTTTTAATTGAATAGTAGCTATCTTTAATGGCCAAAAGGAAAAAAAAAAAAAAAAGTTGTTCGCTGTTCTCTTTCTGATTATTATCTGCTGTGCTTTAGCTTTGTGCCATGTGCTCTATCTCAGTGATGGCCCTGACTTCCTTGGGGGCATGGTCTTGCTCTATTGTATGGAAAGTGTTGTTTTTAAGTTATTTTTTTATCTTTGAATTAAAAGTTACAAAATTCGAAATTTTAGAGATTGAGATGAAAGGAGAATAGTTAAAGAAAGTTTCACTCGTACAATACGTAACGACCCCATTCAGTACTCTTCCACATAAAGGCTTGGGTATATGACCCTTTAGTCTTCAGAACTCTCTGTTTTCTCAAAAGTAGGAGTCCATTTAAATGTACAATTCTTTTTTAGAAGGAGGAGAGAGAATACGTGCACAGCAGAGCTGACCCAAAAAGAGGCAAAAAAATGTTTGAACGGATGTTAACTATGCAGGCCATGTCTATCCGTACCTAGGGGTGTTAACGGGTGGATTTGATTCAGTATAAGAGGAAAAAATTAAAAACCAAACCAACCCGAATTACAAATAAAACCGAACCAAATCGAACCGCACAAGTTCGGTTTATCACAGTTCGGTTCGGTTTCAAACCGAGGTGCATTTACTCACCCCGCGGCCACCGTATCCTCGGTAAAAGAGGTGGTCGAAGCATATTTATAAAGTCTCCCACACACACGTTTCCTGAAACGTCCGATGTAGGACTAAATATACTAACGCGTCCAGCGCGCAGCTCCTTGTGCACGCTGCAGGGCTAGGTGTACCTTCTCTTCCTCTTTAGTCGGATATCGGAAATGGAAAAGTGAAACGGCATTGAAACGGGCTTAAATGAAGGCAAAGCCAGCTGACCCACGATCTTTAAGTGGGCCGTGCGCCAACCCTACGTGTTAGGCCCTGCCCAAAGCCAATGGGCCAACAAAAATGGGCCTCGATCTGCCTGGCTTTCATGTGCAGAAATGGGATAGCCTACATGTTCGGCCCTGCCCAAAGCCAATGAGCCAAGAATTTCGGTTTATACAGTTTGGTTCGGTTTGGGATGAAGTGAAACCGAGCCAAACCAAATTGGTTTTCAAATCGAATCAAATTTTGGTTTGGTTTTTCGGGTTAAACCAAACAATAACTGTAAACCTTAGGGAGTGAAATGTAAACTTTAGGCTCCCCTTGCTCACCCTCCCGCTTTTGTGCGGGAGGTCCCGGATTTGACTCATGAGTTGTCACAGGTTTCCCTCTCCTCCTGTACTCTATCCGGTTATTGCCGTGACTTGAATTTGGGACCCTTTCCCCCTTAGTAAAATTCATCTCTCCACTTACCACCACTAGGCTACCAGTTCTATAAAAAAAAAAAAAAAGGTTTTGGCGCAACATCTTCAAATTCTAATAATGCTTTAAGAAACCATTCAAAAGCAAACTAAGAGAAACCTAATATTATACTGATCATTTAGATCTAATACATCGATGCAACCAAGCAATCAATTACGTCCGATGGAAGTTCTTGTTGAGGTGCTAGCTCTTGCAGAAGAAATTAACCCAATGCATGGAAGCTAGCAAGGGTGACATGCGTGCTAGCGAGTTGAAGGGAGCACATCCAAGGACACATCCAAGGGTGACATGCGTGCTAGCGAGTTGAAGGGAGCACATCCAATAAAAAACCCTTTTATTTACACCGTCCCGTGAGAAGAATACCTGTTTAAATATCTTTCTACAAACAAACATGGCATGAATGGTATTTTATAATTAGTGAGACCTAGGACACATCTAAGTTAGATGTGCTCCACTTCATAATTTGAATATTATCTCTTTGTCAGAAGAGGGATCATCCATAAGGAAAAATATTTATGGAGTTTCATACTTAGATGTATGTGTAAAAGATTCGTTGTGGTAGCATACATAACAATATCAACAAACATTACTAGTCAATTTTCAAAGTTTAAAAAATGGATACATAAAGATAAATGTTTTTTGAATTTTTATCATCAAGTTAAGAAAGCTATATATCTATACTTGCATACTTTTGGATAAGGGTAAAGATATGTGTTTCAAAACAAAAAGTGTTTCAAAAAAGCTAAAGATATACTAATTTCCGAATCAATTATCTGAATATCTATCCTCTACATTTCTTGGCTGAGCCATTATGGCATTAATTTTTATCTATGGACTATAGCTCTTATTTCCCACTCTTTCATAGATAATATCCTAATTGAATGCTCATTTGGACATTTCCTTCCACATGTTTCATTCCCATTGCATTCCCTCATCCCTTATTTTCCATTCAGCAATTTACCAAGTTCATTTTAAGGCATGTCACGTATTCGAAAAGTAAAGATTTCAAAGACACAAGTTTGAAATAATCTATATATTTAAAAAGATTGTAATTATACTCTTTTGATTAAAGTGCTGTAACCTTCGATAGAATATGTTAGAAAGATTCAACGAAAGATGCAAACCCTGATAAAGTTAGGGAGTCCGGGACATAGATATAAAAAATGCTGCAATCCTTTCACATATTAGGTTAGAACTCATAGCATTTTCACAAAGAGTATTTTGCCG
Organism: Zantedeschia hybrid cultivar; assembly: GCA_030544215.1. Taxonomy (NCBI): domain Eukaryota; kingdom Viridiplantae; phylum Streptophyta; class Magnoliopsida; order Alismatales; family Araceae; genus Zantedeschia; species Zantedeschia hybrid cultivar. The sequence goes on from JARZZO010000015.1 coordinate 2,830,375, forward strand.
GAATCTTTCGAAAGATGTTAAGGGAAAAATATGTCAGAATCAAGAGTACAAATACAAATATGGTACTTAGATAATAAAAAACCCCAAATAATTGCCTCTGTTGGTGGGCGACACGGAGCTGCTGTGACAAGTCCAGGTGATCTAGCGCCGTTCGATTGTATCTTCCTTGTGATCGGACGGTGTCCACCGACGAGCCAGGATGTTCCCTCACAGGGGAGCACGCGAGGCCAAGTCCCGGCATCGCTCGGATCCACCTCAGCTTCGAATTCGAAGCCGAGTAGGAGCGCCCATTATCTTTCCGATTAAAAGTAGGAAACGAATATCTCAAATTCCGAGTCCAATCATCATTCTCGCCTCCAACGGTCATATTTTTCTCTGCAGACCGTTGTCCCTCGGGTCCCCCCCTCTTCGTCTTCTTCCCAAGGAAGGGAACACCCTGCAGCAGCCTATCCTCCATAGAGACCCAAAGAAAGAGAGAGAGAGAGAGGGAGAGAAGCTGCGATGGGGTGCTTCCTCGGCTGCTTCGGAGGTCCCAAGGACCGCAGGCGCGGCAGGGCCGTGAAGAGGATCCCGTCCAGGGAGCGGGTAAGTTCCCATCTCCAACTTCCCTCTCCCATGTCATGCTGTTGTGTTGCTTCGTCTTTCTTGTCTCCGGGGTTCACATCTCTCGATTTTGCAGGTACCCGTGCATTACGAGCTTCTACAGCAGAACTCCCTTCGAAAGCTGCGGCAGCAGCAGCAAGGGAGCTCCCCTTTGAAGCTGCAGCTCCTCCCCGCGGAAGAAGTACGACCCGGTTCGCTCCCGGAATCGAGGTATTTGATCACGATGGCTCTAACATTGCCCCGACACTTCCGTTAGGATCCTCTAGTCCTCACTTGTCTCACAAGCTTTCCTTTTTCTGCCTTTCCAACCTTTTTTTTTTTAAATCGTTCTGCTCCTTACAGAGATACAAATGAACAGTGGGTTGCCCCTCTGAAGCAGCTTCCCGAAGAAAAACCTCCCACTCCAGTTCTAGAATTGAGGTAAATTGTTTGCACTTTAATGGGTGGTAATTAGACTCTGGGTGTTGTCACTCAAGTGTTTGGCACAATGTCAGCTTGGAAGCATTCTAAATCGTGGGTAACTTTTCCTTGTTTTCTTCTTTCTTAACGGTTTCCTAAAAGGGAGAAAGTCGTGAAACCAAGCTCCAGCATCCCCAGGAAGAAGGTGACCTTTGACCTGAACGTCAAGACATATGAGCAGGAACCAGCGCAGGACGACCAAACTTACTGTTCAGTGGATGCTATAGAAGAACAGGAGCACAGCAATGACCAGAACTCACAGAAAGAAGGCAGTTCGACTCCACAGAGCTCAGAGGCCTTCCCTTCAAACCACAGATACCAAAACTGTACAATTAACGATGGTGAAAACAGCGAAGAAGATGGAGAAGACAACTACAGTGATGAGTACGAGGAGGAAGAAGACGACTATGAGGACTGTGCTCTTGGTGATGATGAAGATGCTCTTATCAGAGGAACTAATGACTTAGAGGAAGCCTTCGAATCTTATTTTTCACTAGCAATGGAAAGGGAGAAGCAAGATTATGAAGAGGCCAGCCATGCTGTGCGAGACAGGAGTCGATATGTGCATTCTGTCTTGAACCCGGTGGAGAACCTATCACAATGGAAGCAAGCCAAGGCTAAGGCACAGCCCACAAGTTTAAAGCTTCTAAAGAAGGAAAACATAGATGTGGTGCAAGAACCCGAGCTACCCTTCAGCTCTCATCCTAGCTTCGAGCTCCCAAGATCGCACAAGGCCATGGATTCAACTCCAAATCTCAACATCCACACAAAAGATGAGGTTTTGATAGAAGCTAGCCTTTCAAACTGGTTACCATCTTCAAAAACCTCTCCTGCCAAAGGGTTCAAGGGAAACATCTGTTGTCGGACAGAATCAAAGGTTAGTTTAGACGATCGAACAATTGTAGGTGCTGTTAGCAATTGAGGAGCTCAGTAAGCCATCAGGGTCAGTGTGTCGTCACTGGAGTAAAATTTTCATCTGGGCATTGTTGTTGCTGATCACTGGAGTAGTACAAACCAAGTGACAGATCAGGATCTCCAAGGACATGAAACACAAAAAGCGGAGTACAGTTACTTGAACCTAAATCATATATATGCTGTGTTTGGAGTGGAGCTCTACCTGATCCAGTCCTATGTTAAGACTGTGTAAGAGAATGAATTGGCATTCTGCTCAATTTGAAGTCAGGCTTCGAAGGGCATTGAAAGGAAGAAAATATGGTGCTTCCTCAACCTTCTTGTGGGTGTTGTAAGTTCGGGGAAACTGGTGAACATTGTTCTTTTTGGTGTAATTACATTTTTTTTTGGGTCCAGTGCATGTGATTCCTCTTTCCTGTCAGTATTTTGTGGCACCGTTTGATAATGCAGTTTGTGACATAGTGTTCCTGTGAGGTGATATGGTGGATATGAATCTTTTGTTTGCTTATGTTAAAAACAATAAAAAAATAAAAGCAACAACATAAGAGGCTGAGGCATTTACTATTATACTGTGGTTTGCAGCTTGTATGAGAGCATTGTTAACAAATAATGATACTGCTAGAATCATGACCAAGTCTTCATGACGTACAGGCAGCACACTTGAATGTTGCTATATGCAACTTCTGTTGATTTTTCTCTCTAAGCTCTTTTTCTGGAACATCAGATCCTCAATCTTCTCTGATAAGAATGCTGGCCAAATTGTTATAATCTTTATAGGACTTGGAAAGTCCCTGACCATTTCAATCCCAACCTCCTCTCAAACATTGTAACAAGCTCAAGCTTTAGCAGGTTAACACCTGTATCTCCAGGGTCACACTTGACGTTAGTGGGGGGAAGGAAACAACTTGTTCAAAGATTGATTTTTGAAGGGTGGCACAGAGCCGGGTGTGTACAGGTATACAAATTACCAGGGTTCCAATCCAATTCGAGCGGAACCCAACATATCCTCCAGAGTTGGAGATAATTCCGAGTTGGTCGATAGGTCCGTTTAATAATTAGACGAGAATTTCAGGTCCGCCTGATTATCCAAAAAAGTAATCTCACAGATCGGAAGATAAGTTTCAAATAGCACTTTATAACTATCTGGTTGGAGAATTTTTAAGTTCTAACTAAAATCGAACCTGAGACCTACCAAATGAAAGGGAAATGGTGAAGCCGACTGTTAGACAGGTGGTTCACTTGTTCAAGGATTGATGCTCGTTCCAATCAAGTCGGGACGTTAATAAAGCAACCGTGAGATTCCTGAGCACCACTTTGATTGAAGAATAGGAGAAGAATGAGGAAGAATAAAGGGAGAATAAGTTTAATTTAGCTTTGATAAGCGGAATGACTTATACTGGTGCAGAATAGCCGATTCGGAGAATAAGGAGAATAAGCAATTCGCCCCTGGACCCAAGAATTGCTTATCCTTCTTATTCCGCCAGTGAGTCCCACAGAATTATCAAAGCTAAGCATCCCTTATTCTAGTATACGTTATTCCGGATAAGTAATTCCGGATTAACCTATTCTGCAATCAAATTGAGGCTCAGATCATGTTGGGGGCAACATGTGGCAAATACATAATCCCAAGTGTGCAGTACGATGTATTTGACGAAAAACAGAATATTAGTATTGACCTTAACATATGTACATACTTTCACTAAACATAGATGCAGGGTTTTTTTTTCATATCTATCCTTACAAATATAGTGAATTCAAAATAAGTCTCTGTATCTTACATATTTTGACGTCAGTCCTTATATATTTAACTTTTTTAAGTTTTAATTCTTACCATTTGCTTTCGTCAAATTTCCTTAATGCTACCATAGTTAAATGAGTTTAAATTTAACTTACTATGGAAAAATTACTCATAACCCTGTTTAAAGTTTGATTTTTACTTGTTGCAATGGCAAAAGATGCTACATTGGCTGTCCGTGTAGCTGAAAAAAAATAATTAATTTTTTTGAGGAACCTCTAAACATGCCGTACATCCCAATCTCTGAACAGATGATGCAAAAAAAAAATCTAAAAAGTCAAAAACTACTATATTAAGGTTATTTTTTACTATTCATTGAGGATCTATTTTTTATTTTTTAAAGTCATTTCAAATATTTTCGTCTATTTTAACATTAGTTTTAAGAATATTTCATGAGTATTTGAGTTTTTTTAAATGATTCTTAACTAAAATGGTTTATTACTAAATTATATTAAATTATAAGGACTAATATCAAAATACACAAGATACAAAGATTTATTTTAAATTCACTATGTTTATAGGATCGATATTAAAAAAATCCTACCTTTTAAACATGTGCCTTGTATAAGTGGAAAAAAATTCTTTTCACACACTTTATTTGAATTGACAAAAAAATTTCTGCACATATAGTTGACCATGAATTATTGTGAATCCCTTTTGCAATGCAAGTACTTTTCACCTTTTACGTTTATTAAGGTTGGCTGAGAACGATCCATTCGTGTCCAAGTCCCTTATAAACTTCATAAATGTAGCTCGGCTGAGAAACTTATATTGTTAGAATAGTCTTACATGGATTAAGAGATAAAATAAAATAAGTTTAAAAGAATAGAATCCCTTTCACTCGATACTTTTTAAGTGTTGAGTTGGGAAGTCTTATAATTTCAATATAATATCAGAGTCTACAGTTATAATTCAAGTCATATACTTTGTGTTTATCATTTTATGTGATAAAACTTAAATCAGTTTGCAAGTGAACATGCATACTATAATAGTCCAACATTAATTAAAGTGCCAAAATAAAACGAGTTTAAAAAAATGAAATCCTCTCCACTCAATCCTCTAAAATTTTGAGTTGGATGACGATACCTATCATATCTAGAGACACTGCAGATGGATTTTACAAAGATCAAGGTAGGCCATCCCCAAATCCCATCTATTTATAGATGTTTGCTCTTACCACAGTTGGATGCCCAGAAAAGATCTGCACTGAATTCGACCTGTTTGCATCCCTAATCGTTTGCAGTGAAAAAAGTTAGAACTATCAGCTTTTTTATTCGATTGATTCATCAAAAAATGATACCTTCTCAAAATCTAAGAGCATCAGTCAAAAATCAACTAACATAATCCTATTTACATGAAAATCTGCAAGGTAAATGTAAGAGTACATGTCATTGAGGAATCCCAGATTCCCAGCATTGTCGTATGTTCATTGAGAATTATCCAATATTTTAATTATGCGAGTTTTTCTAAAAACATTTTGGATAGACCAAAAAGTTAAAAACATCTCGGAGATGTGTTTAAGGTACATCCAAAGAAAGCATCCAACGGAGATATCGGATGACTTCGCTTGCATGTGGTTTACCCCATTTCCGACATGTTTGGAACAACTTTTATTTGAAAGTACTTTTGCACGTTCATTTAATTATTTTTTAGGAAAGTTATTAGATCTTGAAAATCGTTTATGTAGTATTTTACTTGTGTTTTGACTCCCAACTAAAAGCTACAAGGATAGAGTTTTCAAGATTAGAGAAAAAAGTGAGATTATTATGAAAGAGTTAACTTTTGTAACAACCAAAATTAATTATAACCATTTCCCCTCGATTCATTCCATATAAGAAGTGGAAGTTAAAAGTAACTTTCAAATAGAAATTTTACCAAACATGCCCTTCCTAACATGGGGTATATAACATTCTTCTATTCTGTCTCACAAAATGTCTTTTGAAATTACTCAGTTTTAACCCAAGACTTTCAATAAACCATAAAATGTACATTATTGCAAAGCTCCAACAAGTTTTGGCCGACAACAAAATTGACTCAAGAATAACTTCCACCTCTTCTTAGAGGAGACTGATCACTAAGGGTTAGATCAATAGAGATGACATCAACATCTTATGATTCTACCATTAAGTATTTAGGATTAATTATGAGTAGTTAGTGAGATGAATTTACTAACCTTCTCGTGATCAACAGAGAGAATCATATGTATGTATGGCTTGATCGTGTTTGATATAAGATCTCTTATTAAGATTCTAGGTGAGAAGAACTCACTTGGTATCATCTAGGCCAAATTAAAGGCACCACTCATGTGAGTGGCTGGTGGATATTGCAGAGTCCTCACCTACGCTAAACTAGATGTATTTGACATAAAAGATTTCTTTTCTACTTTTCTCTAAATAATACCAACTGAGTTCCACCCATTGCAGATCAGATCTTCATCTCCAACATGCTGGAACCATTGCATATTTACCTGTGCTGATACTCATGTCCTAGTCTCCCATAAGTAGGTTGACTTACATTGTATCACATAGACCACAAACATGAGAAACCCTAAACCCTAAATTGTATCACATAGATCACAAACATGAGATGTGCGGCCTAATTCGTAATTATGAGTTTTGATATCATATTAAAATTATTAAATTATTCAACTCGAAATCTTAAAACATTGAGTAGACTAGGAATCATCATTTTAAATATATTTTTATTTTGTTCCTTTTTTAATATATGACTATTCTAACAAACCTACTTCTAAGTTATAAGTGAAACTTTTTTTCTTTTACTTGCACCTCTGGGCACCCAGGAAAGGAGCTTCCCTCGCTTGTGACTTGCCCTCCCATCGCCCTCCCCCTTAGTCCATGCATGTCTTATAGGCGTGGAGGAAATGCCCTTGGCTTGTTGCACGGAAAAGGATGGGTGTGGAAGTGGTTTTGGCACCTAGATAGCTCAGCCCCATATGGGTTTAGCTTGGTCAGGAAAGGATGGACACTTTCTCTTTTAGAGTAATACTTGCCGCAGTGGATAAATGGATTTTTTTCTTCTTTTTTTTTTTTCAGGTCGGTTATGAAGTGTATTAAACGTCCGCATAGTATAATGTCCAATTAAATTATTCAAAAAAATCTGAACAATAAAAAATCAAACTCTAATGAACAATTAGAAATGTACTTTTTCTTTTGCTTGCACCTCAGGACAACAAACAAAAGAGCTTCCACTGCTTGTTGCACGGAAAAGGATGTGTTGTGGAAGGGGTTTTGGCACCTAGCTAGCTCAGCCCCAAATGGGCTTAGCTTGGTCATGAAAGGAAGGGAACTTTGCCTCTAGACTCTAGAGTAATACTTGTTGCAATGCTCCTGTAAGCGCACGGGCATTGCAATGAGTAAATAGAAAAAAAATGATTTTTTTTAGTCGGTCTTGAGATATCCTAATCGTCCGTATAATGTAATGTCCGATCGGACAATAAAAAAAAATTGAAAAAGAAAAAATTGATCCTCAATGGCCAGTTAAAAAAAATGTACTTTATTATTGTTTGTGGAGCTCTACTTTTTTTTTAAAAAAAAAAAAATCAGTTCATTCGATCGAGTATTACATTGTACGGACTATTAAGATACTTTAGAGTCCATTTGAAAAAAATTCAAAATTTTCTTTTGATCTACTTACTGCAATACTCCATTACAGTAAGAGGACATTGCAGCAAGTATTATTCTTGCTTCTAACTCTAGCATGCTCATAATTTGTGGGGGCTGCAAGGTACCAAAGGGGACCATCCTCTCCCCATTTGGAGGGTGGGGACTAGGGAAAGGTGCCCTTCGTTGCTGGGGAATGTGAGGCCAACTATAACAGCTCACATGCCGCTTTTCAAAGCAGCCACCAAGTTAACAACTTAACACCTAACAATTCGAAGAAGTTTACAGATGGATTTTTATTTGTATAATTTCCTTTTAGACGCAAATCATCAAATATGCATAATTCTTCGTAATAAATCCTGACGGAGATGTTTTTTTTTCCAATTGAAGAGTGTTTCCTCAAAATGGAAATATTCCCGTACAAATGACCGTTCTGCAAATATTAGAGCACTTAAATATAGACCTTCTCGAAGCCGTGACTTCGATAGGAAATAAACAGAAAAGAATATCCTTGGTGCCAATCGATCTTCATAAATACTAATTCAAGATAAATATTAATTAAAGATCAAGAGTGGTCAAAAAAAAAAAAAAATCTTCAGAGGCGAGATCTTTCACTACATTATCAAGCAAAGGCCAAGATCCCCACGGTATCTCATCCAATCTCTAACTAAACGTAGGTCGTACCTTTAGTTTTGAGGAATTTTACCGAGAGATGGGATATATATTCTCCTCTCTTTCTAGATCATAATCAGAATGATATTTCACCTTCCTTTTTAGGAATTTTTTTGTAAGTCTCAATCTTGTGATTTATATGAGAATGGGAATGGATAACTTGATGCTTACAATTACTGAATAAGCTAATTTTCAATTTTGAATGACAGAACATCATCTCAATTGATATAACTCAATAGGTTGTAAACAAAAATGTTTGATCTACCAATTAGAATTCTAAATAATTTATTTATTGACTCTGAATGTCAAATAATTTAGTCTTATCTAAACCTACACAGACCTGGTGGAGTGACTGTCACCTGGCCATCCATGAGCTAGCTATTGCTATTTGTCCAATCTTATTGTACCTCCATTATGGGAGAGTAATTATTTTTTTAATTTTTTCAGATCTTTTTAAGTCGTTCAATTAGAGGTCACATTGTATGGACATGTAAAACGTACATAATAAGACTCACTTTAAAAAAAAATCAAAAGACTTTTTTAGTTAAAAATATCAGACAACAAGTTATGCTCATAGAGGAATGGAGGAGAACACGACCTATCACTAGAAAACTTACCATTTTTATTAGTTCCATGAGGAGAAGATTCAGAGTTTCCTGATTAATGGGAGCTCACACGCAGAATCCTTTGATTTTTAGAGAGATTAATTGACTTGTAGATCTAGTTTTCCGGTGAAGCTCGAGCTAAGGAAAGTTGCGGGTGAAGTACGAATTTAGCATTCACTAATGAGTCATTTGGTGTGCTATAGAATATCATATTTTGACATTTGAAATGTCTTAAATTATTTTATGGTGTCTTTTTTATCCGTTTAGAGCAACTCGAAACTTGTGAATTTCAAATGGTGCTCACTTATAAGGCACCTTAATTTTCAAGATTTCACTTCTTCAATTTTAAATCTGACGATTTCAACACTAAATTTTATAACATCCGTACAATCCAAAACCATACGTCAGAAAGTTCAATTCCCGCCCACATTTGCGTTGCCATATTTGTCAAATACCCAAGGTGCTATCAATCAGCCTGCAGCACAGGCAATGAGCGAACCTCCAGATAGATAAGACTTGGGAAATTCCATCTTCAAGACAATAGGGAAGCAATTCGTCAACATTAGATAGAAAAGGACCAAGATAAAACGATTACATGTTTTCCCTAAGCTCCTTTTCGTGCAGGTGAGCTTTGCTTATGATTTGAATAGTGTCCGGTGGAGAAGTGTGATGCCTAGGGATGCAAACGGTAACCGATTATTTGACCGTTTATTGACTTATAGATCAGTTAATGAATAGGTTTTTAAAATCGTATGCATAGTGAATAAGGTAACATATATAATTTTTCTTGATCGGATAGAATGGTACACTAGGATCCGATTGTTAACTTACGGAACAGTTAATGGATAAGAATAAGGGAGGAGGCTCTGGTGAGTCCTCCGGAAGTCGTTCGGGATCCTCCCCGATGGTTTCAGTGGACCGTGGCGGACGTCCCGGCGCCTCTCCGTCAGATTTATGGGAGTCCCCCCTCCCCCTCCCGCTCTCTTCTCTCTTTCTCCTCTTTCGTCTTCCTTTTCTATTGCTTCCACGTTTTTCCTTTGTTTTTCGCTAGAACTGCTCTTTGTCCTCCACCGCCGATCCTTCACCCAACCCCCTCCCCTTCGCTTTCCCCATGCTCAGTTCCTCCCTCGCCCTGGCTTTCTCCTGTGCCCTCCTCTGTACCTCTGTTTTGTTCGATCACCTTCCCTCCTTCCTCCTCCGCCTCCGGTGCCACCACCTCCTGTCGCCCGCTCCACCCCCTTCATTATGCTCTCCATCCCCTTTTGTTTTGGTTTGGGTAACCCCCTTTTGAAACCCTTGCTATCTGGGTTCCCGGCTAGGTTGCGGTGCAGTAATCGTTGTTCTCCCCCTTGCCTTTCCTCTTCTTCCTCTCCCTTTACTTCTTTATTCTAACGTTTTTTTTCTGTGTAGATCCCATGATACCTTGGCGTGGTGATTGGCCTCGGCATCTCACAGAAGAATTTACAGTTCAGGTGGATCCCAATTTGGGGATTGTGGATAATGCGGCCGGAGTTCGCGTTCTTGGGCTTCTTCCGTACTCCTCTGTGGGTGTACTTCACCGAACTCTCCCAACTTTTAACTGCTTTCTTTATGCAGTTTCTCCCAACGGATCTGGTCGATTTCTCCGATGAACGTTGTCCTCTTCTTCGAGCTCGTTGGATTCCTTGGCGGTTTGGCATCTCTTCATCCGGTGTCCACTAGTTTCTGTTTCATGTTTTACTTTTTGTGTTACCCCCTTGTGCTTTTGATCTGTTTCTTCCTATCGATTGCCCAGCAAGGGATGGCCTATGTGCCATGTGTCCTTGCTTTCTTTTTGTTACTCTTTCCTCCTTATGAATGAATGATCCCAACTTTAATATTAAAAAAAAGTTAATGAATAATATTTTTAAACCAATCTACTTTAGATCCGCGATTGAATCCTACTTGTTTGCGTCCATAATAATGCAGGCACCGTTGTTTAGTATGTTCTACTAATAATAAGACACGACGATCCTATGTAGACAAGTGTCTCATCAAGCTAAAACCAAGACTGCAATGGCACTCTTCACCGAGTTCATTGGCATTATATATCGCGATCATCTGTTTTACTTTCTCCATACCATGTGCATATATTATGACAGCAGAAAAGTAAGATACTGAAAGAAATTTTTATTTTTTAAAAAATTTAGACCAACAAAATAGGTGGAGCATAAATAATGTAAAGAAACTAGAATATAAATATTTCAATCCATATGTGATGACAAAATGTTTTAAAAGAAGTGTGTTGAGTATTGTTAGTTATCTTATACCAAGTTGACATGTTAATCGATGTTTTTGAAAAAAATATCTTCATGTTGAGCTGTGTTCAACTTGACACATTTTCCTTTTAAAACTTTTTTCGGATGTTTAGTCAAGGGAAGTGACATGCCTACTCAGTAAAAAAAAAAAAAAGGTATCGACAGAATCACAAAGATAAGTCCAACCATGCCGTAGAGTATGAGCTTTCTAGTTCCTTGTGACTTCATCATGGTTTATACTAGATAAAATTTATCTCGCTAAAATAGATTACCACGTCCGCTATAGATACATTTGGTGCACACCAGGTGTTGGGTGTGCACCAAGCTTCTTTTTTGCTATTTTTTTTAAATTATGTTTTTAGGTTGTGGCCGAGATGTTTTTTAATTTTTTTTCTAGATGAAAAAAATAGGTTGTATCTTGTACTAACGTGTAGATCAACTTGGCCACGACCTAAAAGTATAATTTTTAAAAAATAAAAAATAAAAAACTTGGTGCACATCAGAGGTGTGTATTAGCACCTGGTGCGCACCACACATTTCTCTTTTATTTTTAAGATAGATCAATTGGTTAGTTATGTACTTAGGTAGGCAGAATTCAAGTCACATGAGACTCAATATTCTTCAAACTTGGAGATAAATTTGCGAGTGAAAATCCGCACGATGATATTTTTGCCTATATGGGCAATTTTTCTACTTGATTCAGGTGAGTAATTTAGAATCATGAAAAAAAAAGAGAAATACTTAGTGTACACCAGGTGTTAGAGAATATCTCTAGTGTGCACCAAGCTTTTTTATTTTTTATTTTTTAAAAATTATGTTTTTAGGTTGGAGCCGAGTTCACCTACACGTCCGTACAAGTTATACCCTATTTCGACGTCTAGAAAATTTTTTTTAAAATAACTTTTTTTAGACTTCGACATAAGGTGTGCCTTGTGCTTTTTTAAATTTTTTATAGACGTCGAAATAGGGTGTGCCATGTATGGACGTGTGGGTTAGCTTGGCCCCCACCTAAAAACATAACTTTTAAAAAATAAAAAATAAAAAAACTTGGTGCACACTAGAGATGTTCTCTAACACGTGGTGTACACCAAGTATTTCTCATTTTTTTTCATGATTTTGAATTATTCACCTAAATATAGGCAAAAATATCATCGTGCGAATTTTCACTGTGCAATTTTTTCTCCAAATTTGAAGAATATTAAGTCTCATGAGACTTAAATTCTGCCTACCTTAAAGTCATCGTACATAACTAACCAATTGATCTATCTTAAAAATAAAAGAGAAATACTCGGTGCACATCAAGTATTAATACACACCTTTGATTTTGTGCACGAAGATTTTTTATTTTTTAAAAATTATATTTTTAGGTCGCGGCCGAACTGATCTACACGTTAGTGCTAGATACACCTTATTTCAATGTCTAGAAAAAATTTAAAAATTAAGGCCAATGGAGACCCCATCACATGAAACAGCCAGAAGAAAAGGTTAACGGGCGACTGCGTGATGTGTACATTCCTTTTTTTAATCTTTTATAACTTTGGTTACATCCCCGGCTGAGCTCGAATATACAGAGATTTGTCTACCAACTCCCGGACACTAGGTAAACGTAAGGGATTTTCCCATGATTCTTGAGGTGAGGAAGGCTCCTGCCTCTTCCGTTTTCCCCCACCCCGCAACACTATAGAAGGCAGGCAACACTGTGATCCCAAACTGTCCCAGCGAAACGCTTGGAAGCCACAACATGGCAGCAAGGGTAGATCATGAGGAGGGCATGGAGACGGAGGACATAACACAAGATGGTTCTGTGGATCTCAAGGGCCGGCCCTGCGTCCGATCCAGAGGAGGGAGATGGACTGCGTGCTCTTTCATCGTCGGCAAGTGCCCTTGTGTTTGAAACCTTCTTTCCTGCAAGCCATGCCGTGTTTCTTTATCTTGCATGCTTCTTCTTCTTCCTTTTGTTAGCAAACCTTAGGTTTTGTTTTCCTTTCATTTATGGGATGCACATTGGGCAAAAGCAATCCTTTGGTTGATAATGCATAGTTCAGACTTGAGAGATGTTCTTGATGTTAGTGTATCTTGTTGGCAACAGTAGTCTGAATGAGTTGTGAGCCTATGTGAATTCAAACATTGGTTTTATGATTCACGAGGAGACTTTAGGTTTTTGTTTTCCTTTGATTTATGGGATGCATATTGAGCAAAGCATTCATGCAGTTGATGATACATAGTTCAAACTTGAGAGAGATTCTTGATATTAGTGCATCTTATTGACAACAGTTGTCTGAGTGAGTTGCAAACCTATGTTGATTCAAACATCTGATTTATGATTCAGGAGAAAACTTTAGGTTTTGATTTATGGGATGCATATTGAGCAAAAGCATTCGTGTAGCTGATGATGCATGGTTCAAACTTGAGAGATGATCTTGATGTGTTAGTGTTATCTTGTTGGCATCAAGTGTCTGAGAGAGTTGCTAACCTATGTGAATTCAAACATCTGTTTTATGATTAGGGAGGAAGTTTAATTTGCTTCTAATGGTTATCTTGGTTCACGAAAAAAATGCCCAGCAACTGACAGAGGCAATGCTGGCTATATGATACCCTTTTGCATTACCCTCCCAGCTGGAAACCGAATATCTGTTGCTAGCTAGCATTCAGACTAATTTTGAATTTTTCTGTAAATTAAACCACTAATGCAATTTCTTATAAGTTCGGCAAGGTTTATGATAGAAGATCAAAAGATGAGACTAGCTAATCTATTTATAATTTATTAGAGGAGATCCTCTTAATACACATTTGTACCTAAGTCGAAGAGTATTGAGAGAGAGAGGGAGGTCAAATATTACAAAAAACTTCTCATATGATGTCCAAAGTTAGCATATATCTAAGTCTTTTCCTTCTCAGTACTACTAAATTTCAGTCCAAACATGTATTGAGAGAATCTCTTCTCATAATCTATATAAATGAAGACAATTGCTCGGTTTGTGGTCGTCCGGCAGGTCCTCTTATCAGAAGGACCCGGTTTGTACTTTCCGGTTCCGGTTCTCTTTCAAGCTTACTTGCGTTTTCCAAGTAATTGTAAAGAAATGATGCCCAAAGTTAGCATATATCTAAGTCTTTTCCTCCTCAGTACTACTAAATTTCAGTCCAAACATGTATTGAGAGAATCTATTTATAATTTATTAGAGGTTTATAATTTATTAGAGGAGATCCTCTTAATACACATTTGTACCTAAGTCGAAGAGTATTGAGAGAGAGAGGGAGGTCAAATATTACAAAAAACTTCTCATATGATGTCCAAAGTTAGCATATATCTAAGTCTTTTCCTTCTCAGTACTACTAAATTTCAGTCCAAACATGTATTGAGAGAATCTCTTCTCATAATCTATATAAATGAAGACAATTGCTCGGTTTGTGGTCGTCCGGCAGGTCCTCTTATCAGAAGGACCCGGTTTGTACTTTCCGGTTCCGGTTCTCTTTCAAGCTTACTCGCGTTTTCCAAGTAATTGTAAATTTCTTGTTTCAACTACACACGTTCTATCCTGCCGCCGCTAGATATCTCATTGGGTTAATTGCTCTTCATGTATTGCCCATAAAAATATAATGCCTATAAAATTAAAACAGGATACAAACAATATTTTCTTATTCACTTAATACTAACCTTAATTATAGGGAGATTTTCACATATAAGGTTATTTTGCTAGCATCTCTTCTTGCCTATCATTGCCAATGTCACCAAGTTGGTATTCTGAGAAAAATCGATCCAACGCAAAATTCTCAAGTCATAATCTTCCAAATTCGTAATGAAAGATAAGTTACTTTTTAATATGTAAAATATAATTTTAAAATATAAGATAAAAGTTTATAAATATCTAATATAAAAATGAACAAGTTCCACTAAAAAAGGTATAATTTTCTTAAAAAAATACGTGATTAAATCGTTAGTTTTTGAATTTATGAAGATTTTAAAACTTTTATCAATAAGTTGAGATCTATTCATAAAAAAATATTAAGATGAAAAAGTATGATTAAATAGCATTTTTTTTCAAAAAAATCGCCAACTTTACACTGATCATTGTGGGAAATATAGTGGCACTGTATATTATTTTTAATCACATGAAAAATAGATAGTCGTGTATTTTTATCATTAGTGGACTAATTACTATCACGAAAAATAGTCGTGTTTTTTTTTTTTTTTCACATTTGTTCTTTTTCAGCCCAAATAATATGTGTTTATTGGAGGAGACATTTATACAGTAAGAAGCATATTCTAATAAACAATCTTTTGCATGTTAGACAAAACTAATTAAGGACTTTTCCATCACTTTGTTTTCTTTTCATTCAACTCAAAGAAGAGTTTTAAACTAAACGTTCCAGTAATGTAATGCCATAAAATATACACCTTTACATGCCATAAAAGAATGATATTTTCTTAAAATACTCTTTGAATTATATGATTGTCATATTTTTTTTTTATTATTTAAAATGTGTACACCCTCCGATCATGAAATCAATTGTAAGATTTGATCAAATGATTATAGTTAAATTTTATAATCGGACGATAAAAATTAAACTACATAGAATGAAAAAGGCTAGGGAAGTAATTGAATATTTAAAAAATTATATGATAATTTTTATTCTTTTAACATGAGATGAAAAAATGACTGTGAGGTCCGACCACACAGCGGTATATTAGCATCTGTGGTACATACATGTGCGTCTGTGTTATATGCACTGTTGGGCCCTTTAATTGAGTTTTCCTCAACTATTTGTCTATATGCCCTTTTTGTACAAAACCTAACATAATTACCAATATAAGAACTGTTTCACATACATACACATTCCCTCTTACATAAACAATAATTAAATATTTTATTACTTTTGATCAAAAATTAATTAATTATTAAAAATATTTACTTTAAATAAGATTACATTAAGAAAATACTCAGGCGAAGCGCATTTTATTAACTAGTATATATAGGTGTACGACAGTTATTAATCCTACGATATAAATTGGTTGGAAAGGAAGACTTGGCTAACTGATGCAGTGCCTTTGATTTATTTTATAGGGTATGAAGTGTTTGAGAGGATGGCAATCTATGGGATAGGATCAAACCTTGTGATATACTTGCAGAACAAGCTCCACCAAGGGACCGTTTCCTCTGCCAACAATGTCACTAATTGGGCCGGAACGGTTTGGATAACACCCATCATGGGGGCCTACATCGCGGACGCCCACCTGGGCCAATATTGGACCTTCGTTGTTTCATCCGCCATTTATCTGCTGGTAAAGAAAAAAGCTTGCATTGACACCCATGCATTCTTTTAATCCTGATCATTATTGTAAGAATACACTCACATTGAAAACGAGATAAATTAAAATAGAATAATATTTGCTGCAGCGTCCAGGAGGTATTGCAAAAGGACATTACAGTA
This sequence comes from Zantedeschia hybrid cultivar, assembly GCA_030544215.1. NCBI lineage: Eukaryota > Viridiplantae > Streptophyta > Magnoliopsida > Alismatales > Araceae > Zantedeschia > Zantedeschia hybrid cultivar. The sequence goes on from JARZZO010000015.1 coordinate 2,846,747, forward strand.
ATAACTTTAAAAACCATATGGATATAGTTTGCAGCATTGCATCAAACAGTCATGATTCTACAAATTAATGATACGAGCGAGGGCTTTGCTGAACAAGGGGAGGCCTGAGGCCACTACTCCAGAGCGAGGTTTGGCGAACCCACAGCTCGAAATTCTGGTGATGCTAGACTTGATCTTGAGTTCAACTCTCGAGAATGGATCCTTTCAATACAACTATCTATCGAGTTCGGTCTGTACATTGAGGAGAAGGGGACATTTTCTATATTAAAAAAAAGAAAAAACTTTCCTTAAGCTTGAGCAAGAAAGTGTCCCTTCCTCTCAATATGTTGATTGACTCAATCAGTAGTTGCATTAAGGAGATTGATTCTTTTAATTATCATAAAAAATGTTTGATTTGACATAAAATACTGTAAAATATTATATTTTATGTCTATCATATTTAAATAAAAAAAGAAGGCAGCAAGCGCACTGCATTGACACTCACCTTCTTATGTGCTTATGAAAGAAATTTCTTCCACATATATCACTTTGAGAAATTTAGACTGAATTAACCCGGAATTTAAATCACACAGGGGATGAGCCTGTTAACCCTCACTGTGTCGCTCCCTTCGCTGCGGCCGCCATCGTGCAGCAGCGACCGCGATGGCGACAGCTGTGCGACCCGGGTGACCACGTTCCAGTTGGGCATCTTCTACTGCGCCTTGTACACCATCGCGGTGGGCACGGGCGGCACCAAGCCCAACATCTCCACCATGGGAGCCAACCAGTTCGACGAGACGGACGCCAGGGAGAGGTCCCAGAAGCTCTCCTTCTTCAACTGGTGGATGTTCAGTATCTTCTTTGGCACCCTCTTCGCGTACACCGTCGTCATCTACATCCAGGACAACGTGGGGTGGGGGCTGGGGTACGGCCTGCCCACCGCGGGCCTCGCCGTCTCCATCCTGGTGTTCCTGGTGGGTACGCCCTTCTACAGGCACAAGGCGCCGGCGGGCAGCCCCTTCACGAGGATGGCTAGGGTGCTGGTAGCAGCCACAAGAAAGTGGCGTGTCCCGCTTCCTGCTGATCCTAAGGAACTGCATGAGCTCGACATGGAGGAGTATGCCAAAGGTGGGAAGCGTAGGATCGACCACTCCCATTCCTTGAGGTCTGTCTGTCTCTCTCTCTCTCTCTCTCTCTGTGGCACACATTCACACTGTAAATATGGCATTTAGTCAAACGGTGATTGAGCCAGCCTTAATTCAACTCATGATCAAGAATCTCTTAACTTTTAATCTAACTCAACTCAAATGATTCAATCTTTATTAAATTGGATCAATTTGAATGGATGATCTTTTATATGCATTAATATTGCACTCAAATTAGGTCAAATTGTTACAGACTCTTCCAATCTCTCTCTCTCTCTCTCTGTAACAATGCGTCTATCTCTGAGCCCATCTTTAATTGGCTGTGTAGGTTTCTCGACAAAGCAGCCGTGAAGAGCGGGCAGACCACACCGTGGGCGCTCTGCCCGGTGACCCAGGTAGAGGAAACCAAGCAAATGATCAAGATGCTGCCGGTGCTGGCGGCGACGATGGTGCCCAGCATGATGGGGGCCCAGGTCCACACCCTCTTCATCAAGCAGGGCGCCACCCTGCACCGCAGCATGGGTCCGCACTTCAGCATCCCTCCTGCCAGCCTCCCCGCCTTCGTCACCCTTTTCATGCTGGCCAGCCTCGCCGCCTACGACCGCCTCCTGGTGCCCGTCGCCCGACGCTGCACCGGCAACCCCCGGGGCATCACGCTGCTGCAGCGCATGGTGGTCGGCCTGGTGCTGCACGTCCTCGTCATGGCCACGGCCTCGCTCACGGAGAGGAAGCGCCTCAGCGTGGCGAGGGAGAACGGGATAACAGACACGAAGGCGACGGTGCCTCTGTCCGTCTTCGTGCTCCTGCCCCAGTTCGCCCTCATGGGGGTGGCTGACACCTTCGTGGAGGTCGCCAAGCTCGAGTTCTTCTACGACCAGGCGCCGGAGGGCATGAAGAGCTTGGGGACCTCTTACTTCACGACGAGCCTGGGGATCGGAAACTTTCTGAGCAGTTTTCTCCTCTCCACGACGTCGAAGCTCACGAAGAGACACGGGAGAGGGGGGTGGATCCAAGACAATCTAAACATCTCCCACCTGGACTACTATTATGGAATGTTTGCTGCTTTCAACGTTGTTAATCTTCTCTGCTTCGTAGGCATCTCTTCGGCTTATGTCTACAGTGCCAATGCCGACAAGTTTGGAACTGGCTCGATTGAGGAACGCAGCTGTGAACACTCGGCAAACAAGTTTTTAGCTGGCCAGGAGAAGTAAGACCCAGTAGAGGTGGACAGGTAAGTGTGAATAATTGTTGCCACTATAAGACTCCCGGTAGATTTGATAACGAGACCACTAACCAAGTGGGCGTTGGATCCCTGTGGAGTTGCTGCTGTTGGAATTAGACAGCTCAATTGGATTATCTAGGGCAGCAAACGAATCTGTATATTGAGTTATTTTCTCCACACATAGGGAGGAATTATGAAAAATGGTACTGCTACATGGAAAATCTTACATACCTTGCTCTCCGTAGATATTTGTACGTCTCTGAACTGCCCAGTTATGTAATACAACCGAGTGGAATAACTGCCACTATATAAGACTTTCTGTAGTATTGGAAAGATTGATCACGTACAACACCACCACCGACCGAGTGGGTGTCGGATCTCTGTGGAGTTGGTACTCACGATGTGTGTTGGTGTTAGAATAGTTCCACAGCAAAAAAGGGACACAAAACAAACAATGTTTAAATAGATACTGTCACTCCACTCAAGCTTTCTAGTTTTGATTAGTTGGATAGTTCAATAACTACAAGATGGTACTAGAATATCATGCAATGAATTGAGTCGCGCAGTTCATATTTATGATCCACGTCATATAACCTAATTATGACTTACATGTGAGAAGGTGTGTTAAAATAATCATACCTTAGATATAAGACAAAAAAATAATGCTTAAATATATAATGTCTACTTTACTCACAGTCTTGAGGTTTTGAATTAGATAACCTAATAATTTTAAAATAGTTTCAAAGCCTATGGCTATGAGCCGGACCACGCATTTCGTCTTTGTGACCCACGTGATAGAGTTTAAAATCGGTTTACATGTGACTCCACTTAATGTGTTAAGATTTTGAATTGAATGGCCGAATAACTTCAAAGATTGGAATTACACTAAGGGTAGAAAGAGTGTGAATTTTCCATATCTGAGCTGGTTGGCTTTCCCACGTTATGGCCAGAGAGAAGCACCTAAATAGAGTGCATCTTCGAAGCGTTGGTTAATATGTAGAGCACTGCAGAATTGTCTCCAGAGCAATGGGGAACTAAAAAGAATTCCTGGCTTGTGTTTACTGAAACCCTGTCCCAACCAGATCATAACTTGAGAGGCACTGCTTTCAGCTCCTGCTGATCTTCAACTTCTCCAAATATAAATAGATCATCAGCGTACATATAACATGTGTTATTGAGGAAGTTTGAATATTTACCTTCATCCCTTTGATCAACCCTTGTCTAAATTTCTGATCAATAAGAGCAGTATGGGCTTTAGCTCCTAGGATGTAGAGATAAGGCAATAAGGGGGATCCCTATCTCAAACCACCTTCAGGGATAATATGGCCAACAGAGGTTCCACTTATGTTTACGGAGAAGGATGTTAAAGAGATACACAAAAAAGATAAGATCTATAGACTTATCTAAGAACCCATACTTTTTGCGGATATCCCTGATGACATTCCATTCAATACATTCGTAAGCCTTACTAATATTCAACTTCAAAGTAAATAATCCAATTTTCCTCGCTTGTTCTTCAAATTAAGAGTGGAAAAGCTCCTGCACAGTAACAATATTGTCAGAAATGAACCTCCTCAGGACAAATGCCCCCTGACTTTAGAGAGATGAGGCGATTAAGCATTAGTTTAAGTGAGGAAGCAAGCATTTTAGAAATAATTTTGTAAGATGTATTACAAATATTGATCGGTCGATAGTCCAGAAGAGTATGCAGGAAATTTTTTGGAGATGAGGACTATGAGCATGGGATTAAGACCGGGAGGGATGTTTTGATGAATAAAGAGGAGTTTAATGAGTTCAATAACCCCCTCTTTGAGAGATGGCCAATAGGTTGTAGCAGGGGGAAGACCGTCCAAGATCGATCCCTTTTGCAGATTCATGAAGTTGATGGCTGCCTCTACTTTTGCATCACTGGGGCATGTACAGAACTTTTCATTCTGCAGTTGTGCGATTTCCTTACCAAATAGCAGGAGTTGATCATCGATACACGTCGAGCCAGCAGAGGTAAAAATATCTTGAAAATATTAAATGGAAGAGTTGTGAACACTAAAAAAATCGAGTTATTAGTGACGGAAAAGTACCAACGGCTTAAAAACAATCGTCGCAAAATAATACCCATTAGCGACCGTTTAAAAAAATCGTCGCAAATAATCTTTATTTGCGACAATTATACTTAGCTGTCACAAATAAAGAATATTAGCGACAGCTACTATCATAGCCGTCGCTAATACTTATTTTTTTACAACGGTTTAAATAAGAGTCATCACTAGTGTTGATGTTAGCAACGACTGCATTAAACCGTAGCTAATATACCAAGTATTAGCGACAACAAAAAAAACTGTCGCTGATACGTAGTATATTTCTCACAGTTAAAGAAAATTGTCGCTAATTTTTTTTTTATGACTGTTAGAATAAAAGTCGCACTTACGACGCATTTATTCACTAACAATTGTTAATTGCGATTGTTATTTTAGCCATCGCTAATACTTTTTATATTAAATTTATAATTAATATACTTATAATTAAATATTTTAACTAATATTAATTATAAAATATAATTAGAATATTTAACTTAATATCTTTCATGTATTATAATAATATAACTATACTTTCTATCTTTCATGTTCCTCCTCCTTGGAACATTCATCGAGCTTCTGGCAACAGTTTGGACAGTGTGCAGGCATCGGTCATCGCCGTCGATTACCTGGGAGGGGGGAGTCCCCGCTGGCTGGGAGCTCCTTCCCTCCCCCCTTCCTCTTCGTTCTTAGTTTTCCTCCCTCCTTTCTTCTGTATTTTCTTGTCTTTCCTTCCAACATTCACCAGCTGACCCCTCTGCAACCGCCATCTTCATCCTGTTGCTTCCTCCACTGGTTTGTTCAGCTCTTCACCCCATCAATCCCTATGATGTTACGCCCACACCCTTGTTAACTTCGCCCCCTTCCTCCTTTGCCTTCACCTCCGAACCCTATTCTCATCCTAGTTTGCCCAATCCACCCCTTCAGCCCTCTTTTGCTTCCTTTTTGGAACGTCCCTCCATGCCTTCAGACCTCCATGAGATCGAAGGTTTTCGACTTATTACTCATCTTCTATGTTATGTGGATGTGTTGCACTTGTTTCTTGTTGTTCTCAGATCTATCGGTAAGATCGAGTGTGGCGATGGTGGGCATCACTGGTGTTCTCTTGATGGTTTGCTGAAGTTATTGGATCATCCAACTCAAAACCTTAAGATTATGAGTGAAGTAGGCACCATCTATTAAATACTTTTTGATTTTGTTCTTTTTTCAATACAAGACTATTCCAACACGTAATACGTGGACTACAACTACGGGGTACGTGGCTCGGTTCGTAATCATGGACTATGATATCATGTTGAAGTTATTGAGTCATCTAACTCAAAACATTAAGACTATGAGTGGACTAAGCACCATCTATTAAATATTTTTTGATTTTATCTTTTTTCCAGTACAGGACTATTCTAACAGGCTTTAAGTTCAGAGGGTGTCCTGTTCTGGGATCGATACTGGAGAAGATGGTGATATTCAAGTTATTTCACTTAATCCGTGCACCAACGTCAGCGTGTCTCCAAGCATCCACTTGTTCGACTGCTTTGAAGTTGCAGCGTTGTTCCAACTATTCCCTTGTCGGCATCTCCACGAAGATCTTCTCCGTCCATGCATAAACCTCACTCAGGTGGTTCTCCGGTGGTCTATTCAACCAGTGACTCTCGGTCCTTTGGCGTTATTTCTTTGTTTCTATAGTATTTTCTTCATGTATTTCTGAGGTTTGATACTGGTTCGGTGCTCAGCACCGAATGTGATGTTCGTCTACCGTTCTATCCTCCACTGTGTTGTTTCTCCAACCTTTGTTTTTACTTGTTCCTTGTATCCTTTCTCTGTAATATGGTTATACGAATAGAAATGTATTTATCGACCAAAACAAGAGTAAAACTTGAACTCGCACAAAGTCCACACCTTGTCCTTGCACAACTGTAGTAGAACAAATACATGAACACAAACGTCAATCTCAATATGGCGCATCTACCGTGGAGATATCTGCAACGTTAACTTTCTCTTTCATGCTTCTATTTTTCTCCCTCACATGTGGACCTTCTCTGGTGATGCCCAAATCTTTCGAAGTAGGTAAGTCTTGGAATGTGTATCTGCAGGGCACAGAAAAGCTCTCCATCGGCAAGAAATAGTCGGTTCTAGTTCACACAAGAACACCACCAAATGAAGTTTTTACCCAACTATGTTCACATTCCTCTCTAAAAACACTTTGTGAAATGATGTACTGTTATACTAATCAAAGTTGAAAGTGAATATATAAGTTGACTCTGAATCATGGCTTGCCGTACCGGATCGACTCGTACTAACTCGAGTGACTCGCATCGTATCAAGACGAACCCGAATCGGTACGATTCGACTGAACTTGTACGATTTAGTCATGCGACTCGTACGACTCGGCACGAGTTAACCTGACTCATATCAGATCATGGAAGATCTGAGTCGATCCGACTCTTCGAGTCATGAACCCTACTCTGGTTGTCAAGTAATCTGTATCCAATTCAAAAGTCGATCGAAAAAATATTGTGGGCTTTGAACTCCAGATGATACAAATGGACTTACAGGACTTTTGTCCTCTACAAGAGCATGGACTTTTTGCCTATGACATGAGACCTTCCCGGATGGAGTTAAGAGGACTTTTTCCCGGATGGAGTTATCAGTATCAGATCACATCCTAGTAGTTGGACATTGACTGTGCAATATACCTTTCTACAAGGTGCATGTTGGACAAATTTTTGGAGGTTATATAATCTCTCTAATTGACCAAGTGTATACCTAACGAAACTTCCAGCTGGAAACGCGTCTAAACTTCCATCGTTTTCACTATCAGCCTTATATTATTTTCAGGAGAGATCAGTATAACCTGATGGTCGCCTGTCTATTTTTTCCGACTTTCAACCAAAAAGTTCTAAGGGCTCATTTGAAAATACAAAATATACAAATTGAGGTTGGAGAAATTGCGCAATCTTCTTACTCCTCAAAGATGTTTAGATTGTGGGTGAAATTGAGAGTGAGAGTTCTAGATGATGTCCACAAATGCCACATCATGATCTACGGGAAGATTGAAGCGCCATAAAAAATCAAATAATAGGAAGTATGTTTAGGATTTCACTAAAATGCAAAAATTGTGACTAGATTATTAAACTTTTTAGCGGTTTTCTTATATATAAACCATCCTTAAAGTGAATTGGTCAAAAAAAATTCTGAAAACGTATTTGCACATATATCGTTACTTTTAACGAAATATTGCAAAAATGTCATTTTGCAATGTTACTTTTAACGAAAATGTCGTATAAATGCCAACATTTTGTTAAAAATAATGATATGTGTGTGCTAATATGTTTTCAAAGATGATTTCTTTTACCAATTCAGTTTTAAGGATAATTTATGTGCAAAAATCTCAACTTTTTATCCATACTTAATCTTGAAGACTTATTTTATGAACTTGTTCGATATTACATTATCAACTGCAACAAAAATTTGAGCGGCGTAGATTAGGGACAAAATAAAATCATTAGAAAGAGAAGTACTTGACCATGTGATTGTCAAAAACTAATTAAGCCTATTAAAATAAAAGATATAAATAACCTCTAACTAAAATTTTTATTAAAGGGATTGTAAGTCATCATGTGTACATCCCCATTAATTCTTCTTCTATATTTTAAGCATGTGGGATTCTGAAAAGTCATGTATTCTGGCTGTGCTGACTGATGCCCAAGTTTTAGCCTGTAGGATACTCTGAGTCGAACTTAAATTTAAAATAGTTCAGCCTAATTTTAGTCTAGCCCAAATGCAATAGTGAGTGGATTAGGTTGGGTTGGATTGGGTTGGGCGGCCCTGTTTATAATAATTTGTTAGAAGTATTTTACATTTTGTATGAATTATTGTAAAAATCAATAGATTAAAGTTGGCCAGCCCGTTTTCAACCCAACCCACTTCAAATTTAACTGTTGTCAACCTAAATTTAGTCCAACGCAATTTATATAACTTGCGTCAACCCAATTATTTTTAATATAAATTGGGTTGGATTGGACTATGCGTTAGCCTGCTCAATTGACACTTCCTTTCACTCCAAACATGGAGACCTTCCAAGCCCACTACCAACACTTCCTATTAGTCGTCTTCTTCACACTTGCCCAAACCAACAATTGACACCATTACTCTTCATACCTCTTGTTTGATGTTAAAAGATTAGTCGCTGGGCAAATAATTAATCTATGGAGTTTGGTGGCCACGGCAACATATATAGTACTCTAATAGGATGCTTCTTATCTATTGGTTAATTTTGTAAATAACTTTATAAATGAATTATAGCATAACTATGCTGCAGATGCATACTTTCAGGTCAAATTATTAGAAACATGTGAATATATCTGACTTTTGGGTTCAGATGTACATCTTATTTGGTGGGAGGTTGTTCTCAGGTCTGTTAAGGGGTTAATAGGTATACCCGAACTTAATCTTTTGTTAAGTCAAGTGCGAGATTTGGTGCTGTTTTGCCGATCTAACATGGAAGGGAGGAATGTTATATGGGATCTAGTCTTTGTCCCAGAAGGCCGAAGTATTTAAAAGAAAAAACTCAAAGAGATTTGAAAAACATATTAAAGATTTTGACAATTTCATATTTCTTAGACAAATTTTAAATACTATATATCCAGTCATTGTATGATTAATTAATACAATAATAATAAGAATAAGAACAGTGTTAAAAGGCACATAATACACATGCGAAAATTGATTTATCAAAATCTCCTTACTATCTCAACATGTTGGGGAGGAGAAATTTGAAGACATCTAAAAATAATAATCTCTCTCTCAATCTCTCTCTCTCTCCCTCTCTCTCTCTCTCCCATATCCCGAAACCTTGTTATTGCAAATCATGGCTAAGCTAATAGGGTGTTTGGGAGTAGTTTTTATTTTAGAGGTATTTTATTTTTTAAATTAATTTTATTCAAAATTTTGTTTCAACTTTTAAAATTAGTACTAATCAACTTTTTAAGTTGTTTGATAAAATTACATGACTTTTAAAAGTTTTGGAGACATGTTTTTTTTTAGAGAGAGAGAGAGAGATAGAGTTTTATGGACATATATGTGTGTGAGAGAGAGAAAGTTATGGGCGTGTGTGGGAGGAGAGAGAGAGAGAAATGGCAGAAGAGTGGAGGCCATCATGCATCTTGAAAAAAAAAAACAATCCAATAGTTTTTATTTTCAAAAAAATTATAAATTTTTTCATCTCTTTCGAATAAGAGGGAGGAATCCAAATAAAATATAAGTCTTATTTTATTTTCAACAGAAAAATTGAAAGAAAAAATGAAAACTGCAACCAAACACCCTAATCCCTAATCTGGTCAAAGAGTTGGTGTGGTTGCACTTGTAACTAGGAAGCGTAACTATGCGCATTTAAGCAAAGACTAAATTGCCAGAATTATATTTTTTTAGCGTACGTGGTGGCTGTGCAAGTCCAATTTAAAGGGTTTTTTAACCTGCAGTCTAAAAAGTGGTCAAAATTAACTTTCAATCCATTGGTCAAAATTTTTTAAACAGTGGTGTCGGTGAAATTGTACTCCGAGATCTGACTTGATCAGATGTACTGGTTGGAACACGTTATTGTCCGTCTTCTGGTCTTTGGCAGTGTAGCATTACAGCGTCCGGTTTGACCGCACAAGTCCTTCTGGAATGGCCCCTCGTGGCTTCCCCACCTGCCTTTCCACCACCTCGTTCACATTCTCTTTGATTGGTACTTTTTAGGTTATATTAAAATTTAGTTAAATTATTGGTTTATTAAAATTTAAATTTTTTATCTAATTTTAACTACAAAGGGACTGATGAAAAAATGTGAAATGTGACGTAGGTAATTAGATCTTGGTTCCATTACTGGCAGAATTTGAAATATATTATTCGAAATGTTAACTGCTGACAGTGGGCAGCTTTAGTCTCTTGAATTAAACACTTTGCTGAAGTTTTTAACAGATAAAATTAAAATGAGTATGATGAGATACTTTAGCTTGTTATCATTTACTTGGGGTTATTAAGTTAAGAAGATGGTTAGATGTGTCTCATCTTATTTATTTATTTTTAGATTTTAATATCAAGTCAACTAGAAGCATTATTGCAGGCTATTTGTCAAATTGGAAGGAGGAACGCATTTAATTATACCTGGCCACATGCCAGTGCATATCCAATGTTGTCCATAGTACGAGGAAATGTGGTAATTATACGATTTTTTTTCATTGCCCAATTAAATTGATATTTTGAGGTCATAAAATTAAGTTACAGGTTATTCATGAATTCTACCTCCACAAATAACATAATTTAATAGTATCCACAATATTGTAACTAAATATAATGATCTTTAAAGTATATCTATTAATTAAATATTGTAAAACCTATTAAATCACAAGTTAATCATATCATTCTACCCCGGTAACAACGAAAATTTATTACGAAGAAAATCTTATGTTGACTTGCAAATTACAAGTCAACGTGCGATGTTTGTTTTAAAACTTTTCAGTGTGTCTAGATGAAAATGTAATTGTAGAGAGAGTCTATTTATTGATTATAGACTGAGTCAATGACATCATAGAGGGATCTTATTAATTGACATAGTTTAATTACATTTCCTTAGCAAACTAGCTACTAATGATCATATAGCGTGCATCATTAAATAAATCATATAATCTAGATATTTTCCTAAGAATGTTAACAATTTCCCCAATTTTTAGGCCACAACAAGTTCTTGTGAAATTGGGAATTTATTCCAACCAAAATTTTCTTTGCCTTGAAGAGGGATCGGGTTAAAGAATAAAATAAGCATTTTTTGCATATGTACCTCTAGAAATTGGCATATTTATATCTATACTGACAACTCCTATATTGTTGTATGAAATATTCTTGAAAACCTCATAAACGTCGTGGTTATACTCTTTCGTCAAAGTGCTGTTAACATCAACCGAATATATCAAAAATATTTTAGATAATTTTTTAAATTCACTAAAATTATTTTTACAAATATACTCCTAAATCCATTAGAATTTTACGCATATACCCCTAATTTTATCAAAATTTATTGGAATATTTTTGACATATTCGGTTGAAATTAACGACATTTTGACGAGGGACATAGTTGTAATATTTCTGTGGTTTTCAAGAGTATTTCATACAATATATGAGAATTAGATATATAAATACAAATAGGCTAATTCTAAGGAGTATACATACAAAAATCTCATATAATAAAGATCAGAAAGCACTCTGCCGTTTGATCAGCAGCTTCTCGTGATCCCAGTGGCCCAATTCACACGACGGCGTTTGGTCGTGTCGGCCCTCACTTGTCCTGCCGTCGTCCAAAACTTCTGAGTAGGCGTTGTGATGGAAACTCAAATCCCATCATTGTTCTATGAGTAATACTTGTTACAATATCCTCCTTAATTACTATTTGCTGCAATGTCCTTTTTAATTACGAGGAAGATATTGCGGTGGATAAATAAAATTTTGTTTTTTAAAAATTTTAGGTCAGATCCAACATAGCTTATATGTCCGTACAGTGCAATGTCTGATCTTACGATCTAAAAATTAACAATAAGAAAAAATTAGATTTTTTAAGATCGTAAGATCAAGCATTGCACTGTTTGAATGAATAGGGCACGTCGGACTTGACCTAACAAAATTCAAATTTCTTTTTCTGTTTACCCACTGCAATGTCCCCATTACAATTAGGAGAATATTGCAGCAAGTATTACTCCTCTTCTATTCGGTACAATTTAGTATATTTTTGGTATATATTAATCCCATTAATGTGTATATAAAAGTTATATAATTTTTATATAAAAAGACTATATTTGTAAATAATTTATTCACTATATATTCATGAATATGGTCACAATTTTTATTTTTATTTCAAGAATATAACTTTAGAATGATGTTTTCCATTGAATTCGTGTCTTACTATTAAAAAGATTTTCAATGGTTGCATATCCAACTTAGTGCTAATGGGGTCACGTGATCTATAAGTATATGATTTTTGAAAAGTGGTCTAATATGATCTTTGAAATTTTAATCTATAAGTTTATGATCTTATTTTTCACTTTGCTCTTTCTATTTCATTAGAATTCTCTAAAATATTACAGTTTTGAAAAATTAGTTTAAATTGCGTCCAGATCAAGATCAGTGGATGTGATTTAAAAGATGTCCACCCGACTAGATTCCTTTCAAAGTCAATTATTAGAACCCATTTCAAACACAATTTTAAACTTAAAAGGTGTCTACCATTCTGGATGCCATTCGTTCTTCTGTTTGCTATTAGTTCGAAAATTTGATTCGATTTTTTTTAATCATAACTCTTTCGTTTCTTGATCAAATGATATGAGATTTTGACCATAATCCTGTTTTGAATGAATTATAAGTGTTTGAAAAATTTTATAATTTTTAAAAATTTATTTATAATTATTATGTTATTTATTCTATAGTCAAAATCTATTCATGTTCTTCATATGCAATTCAATACTCTAAATCACTCAAACGATGTCCCATTTGTTTGAAATTTTATCTACATATTTCATTTGATAGATTTGATTTGTTCATCAAGTTTGATAATTTTATGAATATATTTGTTATTTTTGACTTTATTTGTTAATTTTTTAATTCTAAAAATTAATTTTATTAACAAAAATTATAATTATTTGTCCGAAAAATTTAAGAAAATTTCAATAACATATTCTTCTACCTAAAAATCTACTTAGATTAGTTATATTCTGATTTTCTATATATATAACATGTTTGACTCTTAAATAGTTATTTTGTATGTTAAAAACATATTTTGACTCATGTATATGTTTATTTTTTTATTAAATTTTCAAATTCATGATAAGTCTGAAATCTGTGAAAATATGTTTATGTCATATTTTTTATATATATATTTAGACATCATCATCTTAAAGAGATTGTGACTCATTTGATAAGCGTCCGTAGATGAGTTCTGTCTGTGGGTCACGAAAAAAATCTTAATAATTATAAATATGTGATCAATTATTCGAGTAGGTTAGGAAGTTCCGACTATGTATGTATTATGACATTAACATATTTACTTATATACTTTAGTATATATTTTGTTCGATTCTTTATATAATAGTTGAATGCATATATATTTATATGTTAGTTTGTGATATGTTTGACACATAAATATGAAATATAATTTACTATTTGAATCATATACATTAAGCTTATAATATGTTCAATTCATTCATCTAATATCTTTACTCAATATTCTTTAATCTCAACTTATTCGTTTGATAATATATATTCGTTCTGATTAGATATCTTTTGAAAACTTATGAATTTGTTCGGACTATATGATCTTTAACTAGTATATTTGTTCATGGTTATCATCACTATATGATCTTTACTGTAAGATCATATTTAGTATAATTATATAATATGATTTTAAATGTTATTATGTGTTAAATTTTATAGATGATTTAAAGTCTATTAAATGGTGGACCCATAAATTCAACTAACCGCTTTTTAAGAAAAACTGATTTATAATTTGTCTAAATAGAGAATCAAACATGTTAAATTTTTAAAAGACTTTTTTATTATCAAATTAGTAGTTTGATGTAATAAAAAATGACGAGAGATTGATGTACCTTTCTTTATTTGGTGATATTGAGAATTTAAATACTAATTTATGGATATTATAATTTGTGAACTTTGATATTGACTATATTTTAGATATTTTAGATTAATTGATAGTTATAGAATTTATTTAAATTATCTTGTAGTTGTTTAGCTCTTATATCTATTTATTATGATGAGATTTATTTCGAAATTACACAGTCAGACTTCGAATTAAAAAAAAAAAAAAATCAGATTCAAGACGTAACAAATCTAGTCAAAAAATATAATATAATAAAACTAGAAAGCACTGCCGTTTGTTCCGTGTGTCCATCCTCAACTGATGTAAGCTGAAGTACCTTACGTCATAGTACTTATTTTTTATATTTTCTTTTATACGTAGTCAGTAAACTTAGTAGTTTTAGTTTTTTCGTAAGTTCACATGTAAATTTATATATAGTTAGTAAACTTAGTAATTAATATGTAGTTAGTAAACTTATCCATTTACATGACAAATGTGAAGTTAAAAAAAATCGTATCGGTGCTTACTGTATGGTAATCGCATTTCATATATATGATGAAAAATTTATAATTCAATTTTGTTGTGTAAAAATATGCAGAATCATATGTTGTCGGGTAATTTAACCTTTTTTGCATCCATTTTTGTTTTAAGTTTAAAGATAATGATAAAAATACAAGTATGTAAAGAAAAAGATAAAATTAAGGATATATCTTTTATTTTAAAAATAAAGATAATAATATAATTATTATCCTCACAGTTGAATGGCCTTTTTCATCCATGCACCAAACGGCTCACCTGAAGGGCCAATTTAATAGTAAGGAGGTAATAGTGTAAACAGCAGGATTAGTGTAAACACCAGGCCTCCACAAGTCAAGTCAGCCCGCAAGAGGCAAGACAAAACCCCTTCCCGTCTCCTCTCCACCTCCATCTTCCACCCAAACCAACAAATGCTTCTTCTCTACCCCTCCATCATCCCCACCAAGCACCCCTAATATAAGGGCCATATCAGACACAAATCCACAAGCAAAACCCATGTTTTCCCACCCACCATCCTTCTGACCTTCCACACCCCGCTTTCGCCGTGTTCCGCGTCTTCTGCGTTTGCCCTGATCACCAATGCATCTGCCGCTTCTATCCTAAGGTTACCTTCTCCTCCTCCTCCTCCTCCTTTCACTCCAAACATGGAGACCTTCCAAGCCCACTACCAACACTTCCTATTAGTCGTCTTCTTCACACTTGCCTCCATCTGTTCTTCACCCGTCAGAGCGGCCACTGAGGCGGAGGCCCTGGTGAGATGGAAGGCCACCCTGTCGCCCAACCCCTCCCTCCGCTCGTGGTCTCTCCGCAACTCCTCCGCCCCCGCCGTCAGCCCGTGCAGATGGGCCGGCGTCACCTGCAACGCCGCCGGAAGCGTCGTCCAACTCAATCTGCCGGGGCTGGACCTGGCGGGCACCCTCGACGGCCTCGACTTCCCCTCCCTCCCCAACCTCACCCGCCTCAACCTCAACAACAACCAGCTCTCAGGTGGCATCCCGGCCAACATCTCCGCCCTCTCCAAGCTCACCTCCCTCGACGTGCGCAGCAACGGCCTCAGCGAGCCCCTGCCGTCGGAGCTCGGCGACCTCTCCCAGCTCGTTGAGCTCCGCCTCTTCAACAACAACATCGCTGGCCCCATCCCTTACCAGCTCGGCCGCCTCCCCCGGGTACGCTACCTGGACCTCGGGTGGAACTTCCTGGAGGACCCCGACTCCTCCAGGTTCGCCGCCATGCCCTCGCTGGTGAACCTCTCCCTAAACCTCAACAACCTCACCGGAGGCTTCCCCGAGTTCATCTTGAACTGCGTCAACCTCACTTACCTCGACCTGTCGGAGAATAACTTGACGGGGCCGATCCCATCGTCCCTCACCAGGCTCTCCAAACTCCAAGTCCTTCGTCTTGGGACTAACAAGTTCACTGGGGGGGTCCCCCCGGCATTAGGGTCCATCTCCACGCTTCGCATACTTGAGCTCAACAACAATTCCCTGGGTGGGTCGATCCCTCCTTCCCTGGGGCAGCTCCTGCGGCTCCAACATCTGGACATCAAAGTGGCCGGGTTGAGCTCCTCTGTCCCCCCCGAGCTGGGCAACTGTGCCAATCTCAGCTTTCTTGAGCTATCACTCAATCAGCTGAGGGGGCCCTTGCCGGCCACGCTCGCTCAAATTGGGACGATGAGGGAATTCGGCATCTCCGGCAATCGCCTCTCAGGCGAGATTCCGACGATCTTCTTTGGTAGGTGGAGTAGGCTCATCTCTTTCCAAATCCAAAACAATTTTTTCACTGGCCGAATTCCCCCGGGAATCGGATTGGCGAAGAACCTTAAGGTTCTGTACCTCTTCTCAAACGATTTGACGGGTTCGATCCCTCCAGAGATTGGAAATTTGACAAATTTGGAAGATCTAGATCTATCTGCAAACTCTCTAACAGGTCCAATCCCTGCCACCATAGGCAAGCTCCAGAAGCTTGCAAACCTTAATCTCTTCAACAACAGTCTCACAGGGCCAATTCCGGAAGAGCTTGGAAACCTGACAGCTTTGAGGGTACTCGACGTCAACACCAACACATTGAGCGGTGAGATACCCAGCACCATCTCTCAGCTTAACAATCTTGAAGGCTTATCCCTTTTTGGGAACCGCTTCAGTGGTAGCCTTCCCCGTGATCTTGGACGACATGGTTTGTTGCGGTATGTTAGCTTTGCAGACAACAACTTCTCAGGAGAGCTGCCAAGAACTCTATGCGCTGGCTACAGACTCCAGAACTTCGCCGCCCTGAACAACAATTTCACAGGAACCCTACCCAGCTGCTTGCGGAATTGTTCGGGACTGATCAGAATCCGCTTGGAGTCGAACCATTTCGCTGGGGATATATCACGAGCATTTGGTGTGCATCCCGACTTGGTAAACTTGTTTCTCTCTGGAAACCAGTTGACAGGCGAGCTCTCACCAGACTGGGGCAAATGCACGAGCCTCCAAAGGCTTCAAATCGACGGTAATAGAGTCACCGGCAGGATACCCCCGGAGTTCGGGAAATTACCGGGACTACGAGTTCTGGATTTATCTTCAAATTTGTTGACGGGGCAGATTCCAAGCGATCTGTCAAATGCGAGCTCGCTCTTCAGCCTGAGCCTGAGCAACAACCAGATTTCCGGTCAAATTCCTGCAGCGATCGGCAATCTTTCTGATCTCCAATATCTTGATCTATCCAGGAACAGACTTGTTGGTCCAATTCCTGCCAAACTTGGTTCTCTTAGCAAGCTACTGACGCTGGATTTGAGCCACAACAATTTATTCGGAACAATGCCAATTGAGCTTGGGAACCTGAACGATCTGAGCAACCTGTTGGATGTAAGCAGCAACTCACTCTCCGGCCTAATTCCTTCCGACCTGGGGAGGTTAACCAGGCTGCAGGCCCTCAATGTCTCCCACAACCGCTTCTCCGGCCAAATCCCCGACATCTTCTCCCTCGGATCAAGCTTAACTTCCATAGATTTCTCCTACAACAATCTAACAGGTCCCGTGCCGAGAACGAGGATTACCGAGGATGCGCCAGCGGAGGCTTTTGCTGGGAATTCGCTCTGCGGAGGGATCAAGGCTTTGAATCCCTGTACATCTGGTGGCGCGAAATCTCACAGCAGCCGCAACAAGATCATCATCGCCATCCTCGTCCCCGTCGCCTGCCTTGCCCTGGCAGGCATCATCGCCCTGCTCATCGTCCTCGGATGCTGCCGAACTCGCCGACGGGAGGACGGCGAGCCCAAAACCCGCCCCCGCGGCGAGGAAGCGCCGTCCTACTCGGTGATATGGGAGAGGGAGGGCAAGTTCTCCTTCGCCGACATCATGAACGCCACCGACAACTTCAGCGACGCCTACTGCGTCGGCAAGGGCGGCTTCGGCAGCGTCTACAGGGCGAAGCTGCCGACGGGGCACCTGGTGGCCGTGAAGCGCCTCCACATGTCGGACTCCGGCGACTTCCCGGAGGCCAACCGTAAGAGCTTCGAGAACGAGATCCGGGCGCTGACGGAGGTGCGCCACCGCAACATCGTGAAGCTGTACGGGTTCTGCTCCAGGGGCGGGTGCATGTATCTGGTGTACGAGTACGTGGAGAAGGGGAGCCTGGGGAAGGTGCTGTACGGGGAGGAAGGCGGGACCGGCGGCGAGTTCGGGTGGGCGGCGAGGGTGAGGGTGGTGCAGGGGGTGGCGCACGCGCTAGCCTACCTGCACCACGACCACACGCCGCCCATCGTCCACCGTGACGTCTCCGTCAACAACATCTTGCTGGAGGCCGGGTTCGAGGCGCGGCTGTCCGACTTCGGCACGGCCAAGCTGCTCGACGCCGACGCGTCCAACTGGACCGGTGTGGCAGGGTCCTACGGCTACATGGCTCCAGGTAAAATTAACTACCCACCTCAGGAGTACACGTTATGTTACACGTCTTAGATGGCATTTGATAACACTTTTATTAGTGTTTAATTAATTACCCACTTTAACATTATATTGTTATGTTACGTCTTTGATGGCATTTGAGATGACTAGTATTTAATTGACTACCCTACCCACTTCAAGATTACACATTATGTTACATCTTTGATGGCATTTGAGACAACCTAGCTATGCCTAATTCTGAGGGATCTACTCCAGCAATAGACCAATCATATGTACAGCTATACCTCCTTGCAGAGGGTACTTTATGGTTTGTACCCCTGTGGCATAACGGACACCTCTCCCTGTTTGGGTAGGAAAGTGTCTGAGTTCGACATCCATGGGATTTCTTTTCGCAGACGGACATCTTTCTCACCCCACACATATTCTGGCCGATCGTGCCGAATTTCGAACTCAAGTCCTTTTGTAGGGTGTCCTCCTCCCCTTAGCTACTGAGCTATCACATCAAAAAAAAAATAAAAAAAGAAGCTGCTTTTTGAATAAGCTAGGAAGGTATGAACTATTTGATTGGAGTTTGGAGGAGGCTTTTACTGGAGTTTGGGGTTAGGAAGTTTAGGTTCTATTTGCTTCAACTTTTCTTCATTTTTACTCGAAATCAGTGGTGATTTTTCGCTAACCATGGTTTAGGTGCTGTTTGATTTGATTGAACATACCATTGAATACTGTAAAGTATCTCATTTCTGTGAGACAAAATGCAGTGTTCTTTCGGTAGCTTACCTCAAAACTAAGTGACCTCTCAGTACATTCAGTAAAAAAAAAATGTTGTTTATTGTTTTACAAAATGTGCAGGTCAGAATTTCCTAATAACAATGTTTAGTTAGCAAAACTTGAATTTCGAACATTAAAAATCTCTCACATAAAAAACACAACTATCCATACTATACCTTGATGTTAAACTTTATAACTGTGTATTGGTTAACCATCTTCTCTTGGACACTAGGCGTATCTTTTGAGGCCCACCAATGACTTATGTTTGCATGAATCTATTTACTGTTTGTTTGTCGCTAACTTGATTTCACTTATTTTAATTAATTTTGATTTTTTCAGAGCTTGCTTACACGATGAAGGTGACAGAGAAGTGCGATGTGTACAGCTTTGGAGTTGTGGCACTAGAAATTATGATGGGGAAGCATCCAGGGGACTTGATCTCCTCTTTGTCTACCCTAACCTCCTCCTCAGCTGATGGAGAAGGTGCTCCATTCTTGAAGGATGTTCTGGACCAGCGCCTGCCACCTCCAACAGGCCAGTTAGCCGAGGAGGTAGTCTTTATAGTTAAGATGGCCCTAGCATGCACCAACACAGATCCGGAGTCTCGACCAGCCATGAGGTTCGTAGCCCAGGAGCTATCCGCTCGGACCCAGGCCTACCTTTCGGAACCATTCCGCACCATTACCATAAGCAAGCTTGTCGGATTTCAGAAGTAGGCGACCATCTCTCTCTCTCTCTCTCTCTCTCTCTCTCTTTCTCTCTCTTTCTCTCTCTCTCTCTCTCTGGTTTACCTTGCAATACTGATTGGCAAGTCTTATCCCATTAATTTATGGTCACTTATAGTTCTAACAAGTTCGGACATTTTGAAGGGAGTTGACTGTTTAATCACTGGAGAGGGGTTCTTCTGTTGTATACGTATTATATTATATACATAGCTTGATCTGAATGTTACATTATTGCTCTCTGGAGCCACAACTGTGCATGGTTGCCCTCACTGCTCTTGAAGACAACTATATATATTGCTTCTCATGTGTGTGTTAATATTCTAATCCGCTATAGACATGCAGCAGCCTGCCTGTTTAATTGCTTATGCTGCTCATATAAAGGGTTAACTGTTTAGACGTAAAATGGGACAATCTAACAAGAAATGCTACATCGTACAGGGTTTTTGGATGTTTAGTATGAAGTAAAATGGTACAAAATAAAATTTTGTTTAGACTTTGTCTACTTATTTAATAGCTCATTTCGTCCTTTTGATTTTTAAGGAAGACCTATTATAAATCAAAATAAAAAGATTTAAATATTATCTTGTCTTCTTTTTGAGTTTTTTGCATATATAGCCCTCAAAAATATCGTAATTGCATGTATACCTCCAATTCTCACATATTATCATCTATACCCCTGCAATTTTCAAAATGTTCCATTTATGCGGAACAGTGTGCAAGTCTATAATAAACCAAAAAAAACCTTCTTTTTATGCAAAACCAATAAACACTTTCTGATTTAGAACCATAAAATTTTCACTGATTTTGAATTGATGATTTTGAAATCAGTAAATTATAGAAATTTACATTCACACAACCATTCCTAAAAGAACTCCTTAACTTGTTGTGCATGTTTCTGCTTTGCCAATTAAGTGGCGGCCAGGCTGTGATGTTCGGCTGGTTTTGTATTTCTTTGAAGAAGTCGGAACGCATGGAAGAGAAGCGCGTGGAAAACTGCATGGTGTGCGTCCTCAGTGTCCCTCATCACGTGGGGCCTACGAGAAAAACGCACGTGGTCAATGCGATGTGTCAACGTTCAAAGTTCGACCGACCACCAAATTTGACCAGTGGCGTCCTTTTCGGATTTCGTGGACTCTGTTGAGATGTGCCAACGTAATCCAGATTTCTAGATGTTATTTGATTTGATGAAAATATTATAAAATAGTATACAAAAATATTACTTTTTATGTTGAAAGTTTTGTATATATAAATATGTATATATCTCAAAATTATCATATCTATATCTATACTTCCAACTCTCACATATTATTACAAATATCTTTAAAATCTTCAAAAATATTCTTCTGACAGTGCTGCAGAATCAATTTTGCATATGTATCTTAAATTCAATAGTTTTTTATACATATTTACAAGTTCACCAAAATCTTATAAATGCATCCCTGACTTTATCAAAATTTATGGAATTTGCATACTATATTTAACTGGAGTTCACGATATCGACAAAGGGATATAACTACGACCTTTTTGAGCAAGAGTTGAGAGTTAAACTTGTGGCACCACCAGACACTATATCGTCTGGTAATGTTTTTAATTTTTTTAAAAAATATTTTTTTATTGAAGGGCCCCAAAGTGTCCTACATTGAATAATAATAATAATAATAATAATAATAATAATAATAATAATAATAATAATAATAATAATAATAATAATAATAAAAGATGAAAAATCAAGAATCAAGTTCCAACATCTTTTTTTGGTATCCGATCTAAGATCGGATTGTATATTCATGTAGGACATTTGAAGAGCTTTCAAACAAAATTTGAAAAAGGTTTTTTAAATTAAAAATACCTGGCACATGTTGCCTTTGGGAACATGTACGGTGGACAATTGTCAGCCTTCACCTTCCCTCTCTTTCCATGTTTTAGGACTCTTTTTCTTCAAGATCCATCTTAAATATTATCACATGAGTTATAGTTTGCATGCAATTGGTAGCTAGGTCCATAGTTTTTATTGTCCAATGGTGCAAGATAGTGATGCATTCCAGCTACCTCCCTGCCGAACTAAGTTGCTCACGTCTCATTAATACCTCACCAACGACCCGTACGTGGAGTCGACGCTACAAAGGAACAAGGTCATTCCCGGTTGGCATAGTTGGTCGGTTGGCACTTCATAGACCTTAGTGTCATTTTGATTGAAGAATACCAGAGGACGGATAAGGGGAGAATAAGTTTAATTTTGCTTTGACAAATAAAATGATTTATATCGGTGCAGAATAACGTATTTTAAGAATAAAGACAATAAGTCATCCCATCTTAAACTCAAGAATTATTTATTCTTCTTATTCCGTCAACAGACCCCACAAAAATTATCAAACCGAAACATCCCTTATTCTAATATACGTCATTCCGTCGATAGGCTCCACGTAATAATTTATTATGCATACTGATGAGGCAGAATCCGATTCGGCCCATTAAAACAAGCCCAAACCCAGTTCAGCCCAGCAGCAACAATAGAAGGCCCTCAGGAAGCCTTCGGCCCATCAGCGGCCCAACAGCCTTCGGCCCGTAAGCGCCACAGTAGCCCTCGGCCTAGCAGACTTCGGCCCATCAGCGGCCCAACCCCCTTCGGCCCAACAGCCGTGTTCGGCCCACTCCGGTGGAGGACTAGGCACTATAGCGGTTTACCAATAAGCTCGGAACATAATCCTATATCGGCTTTCACCATTAACCATCCTCTATCCTTCGTTATAAATACACTGCTATTTATTGCCAAAGGTATGTCTCCGTGACCTTCAAGGACCATAGTCCAAAAAACATTAAAGCTACTCTTTGCCTTCTGAATCGAATCATCTTCAGAAGCTAACTTAACCGTCGGAGGGAGTTCCTAAGGGCCGAAGCCCGGGACTCCTACTGACCGGTTTTCTTCTTCTTTCCTTCCTGTAGGGGCTCGGTTCGAATCGTCGCCGACCTCCCCGAGTCGGTCTCGGCCGCCGACCTCGAACTTCTCCCTCCGGTCTCGACGCCGTGCGCCGGCTGCCCCTTGACCGATGGAGACTCGGTTCCGCGCTGCCCGCCCGACAGCCGGAGGAACCTCGGCCCCACCTTCCGGAGACGAGCCAACCTCAGACCGAGCGACTCTCGGCCTCGGATCCGCAACCACGTCTCTGCGACCATCACCTTCCGGATCCCTGTCGGGCCTCTTACACCGATCCGACCCAGCTCCGGATCCAAAACTTCGGATTCCAGCTTCGGAATCCGGTCGTGATAGCTTCAGCTACATCACGTGGCGCCGTCTGTGGGAATCAAACAAACAAGTCATGTCTCAACGACTTATAACTCGACGATCCGGACAGAATGAAGCAGAGACACGGGAAGCCTCGGCACAGCTGCTACCCTCCGAAGGCGCCCCTTCTGCTCCACCGAGCGTGGCTCTGCCCGTCATACCAGAGTCCCTCGCTGCAGAAGACCGGGTGGGAGTGCTCCAGTAACAAATGGCAACGCTAGCCGCTGCCGTCACATCCCTCACGCCTCTTCAGGAGATGGTATCCGCCATCGCCCAACGCATGGGATTGCTGGGACAGCTTCCTCAGCAAGCACAGCTCCCCCCACTCTACCCGGTCCAAGATGCAAGGTTCCGGCCAGCGCCCACACCGGTTTCCCCCGACGAAACCGCTACGGCGCGCAGCGAGCCCTCGGCGCTACCTGCCCGAGCTCCTCGCGCCGACCGCATAACGGAGCAAGGCTATGCTTCGTCAGAATTCCGCCCGGTCAGAACCGGAGGACAATCAGTCGCCACCTCAACCGCCCCGGATCTGGACCGACGGCTGACAGCGATGCGGAAGGAAATGCAGCAGATGGTGTCTCGGCCATACGGGGCGCCCCTTGCTAGCAACATCCTGGAGCAAACCCCGTTCACGCCAGAGCTCCTGGCTACCGAGGTACCTCCCAATTTCAAACTGCCGAAGGGCCCTCTCCACGACGGAATGACAGATCCGGTCTGTCATTTCCAGAGATTCAACACATACCTCTCGGTCCGAGGGGTCGCCGAGGCAGTCCGCTGCCGACTTTTCCCCCTCACCCTTGAGAAGACTGCCCTAACTTGGTTCGAGACACTGGCCCCCAACTCCATCCGCTCCCTAGTCCAGTTGGGCCAGCTGTTTATCGACCAGTTCTATGACGCCACCCGGCAGTGTAAAACTTTCGCCAACCTACTAGCCATCCGGGAAGGCCCCACCGAGACTCTCCAGGAGTATTTTACCAAGTTTCGGACCGAGGCCGCCCAAATCCCAAACCTTGATAGCTCGATTGCGGTCTCGGCCGTGATCAGCGGGTGTCGGGACGAAAGGCTCCTCGGCTCCATCGGGAAGCGCCATCCCCCTACCTTCCAGGACCTCGTAGCCCGGGCCCACAAGTATATCAACCGGGAGGCCCTGATGATATCCAAAGGTAAAGGCGCAGCCGAAGCAGCCTCGGCACCTGCCCCCCAGGTGGTCCGCCCTCGGCCCGAAGATCAAGAGCCCTCCCGAAAGCGATATCGCAAGGAGAAGTGGGACCGAGAGAGGCGACGGGATCCGCAACCACGGTACCTACCACTGCATGCTCCCCCATCCCGAATGCTCATGGAGGTGAAGGGCATGATCCGGCGACCAGAGCGTATGAAGACGGATCTTCGCTGAAGGGATCCCGGCAAATACTGCGAGTATCACCGGGAGATCGGTCATACGACGGACGAGTGCCGACACCATCGGGAAGAAATCGACCGCCTCATCCGGGAAGGTAGACTGCCGCAGCTTCGGCGAGAGCAGCCTCCGCCGCAGCGAAATCGGGACGTCTCTGAGACGGCCAGGCAACAGCAGCCCCCGGAAAAAGGAGCTACTCCTCCACCGAAGGTCACCTCGGCCCCGGTAGAAGCATCCCATCAAAGACCCAGCTCTGGGTCCATTATGATGATATCCGGAGGGCTGGGAGAGGGATCAAGGCGCCGGCAGTGTAGCTCTGCCACTGTAGCGACGATTGATGTCGAGCCGAAGCGGCCTCGCCAAGAAGATATTACCTTCGGCTCAGAGGATCTGATTGATATTCAGGTCCCTCACGACGACGCCCTCGTCATAAACGCTGTAATAAACAGTTACGATGTACATCGTATTTTTGTCGATAATGGAAGCGCCCCGAACATCTTATTTTACGATTGCTTTGTAAAAATGGGATTGTGTGAGGCTGATATGAAGCCTCACCGGGGCCCCCTCTTCGGTTTTAACGGTTCGCCCTGCCGAGTAGAGGACATTGTCCGACTCCCTGTAACCATAGGCTCCGCGCCCCGGCAACTAACCGTTGAAACGGATTTTGCCGTTGTGAAAATCGATTCAGCCTACAACGCCATCTTTGGCCGAAGGCTAATCGGCGGGGTCGGAGCCGTGCCTTCGTCTTTCCATCAAAAGCTAAAGTTCCATACTAGCCACGGAATAGGCGAGGCCAAGGGAAATCAAGAAGCAGCCCGGCAATACTATACGATTTCGGTCAAAGGGAAGGCTGCAGCCGAGTCCCTGGCGATCGAATCATCAGCCGAGGCGTCCCCGGGAGAAGAACTCGTCGCCATTCCGGTTCCGGGAGGCGAAGGACGAACCCTGATGATAGGCTCCGGCCTGGAGAAAACCGAAGCGGAGAAACTCACCGAGTTCTTGAAAAAGAATCTCGACATCTTCGCCTGGTCTCCAGCAGACATACCCGGGGTCGACCCGGAGGTAGCGGAACACCGGCTACACACCGATCCTAACCAGGCCCCGGTTAAGCAGAAGCGGCGTACCTTCAATCAGGAAAGGAGAGCCGCCATCCAAGCCGAAGTGTAGAAGGGGCTGGACGCCGGGCACCTCCGAGAGGTGCATCACCCGGACTGGATCGCCAACGTAGTGATGGTGCCGAAGAAAGGTGGCAAATGGCGAATGTGCGTGGACTTCACCAACCTTAACAAAGCCTGTCCGATGGATAGCTTCCCGCTACCTCGGATAGATCAGGTGGTAGATGCAACCTCCGGCCACGAACTCCTGAGCTTCCTCAATGCCTATTCAGGCTATCACCAGATCCGAATGCATCCGGATGATGAAAGCAAAACCAGCTTCACGACCGATCTAGGTCTATATTGCTATACCTGGATGCCCTCCGGCCTGAAGAATGCTGGCGCAACATATCAGCGCCTCGTCAATAAAGTGTTCGCCCCGCAGCTCGGCCGCAACATGGAAGTCTATATAGACGATATGCTGGTCAAGAGCCGCGTCGCTGCAGAACATTTGGTCGACTTAGCCGAGACGTTCTCCACCCTGCGGTGATACAAAATGAAGCTGAACCCGACCAAGTGCGCCTTCGGGGTAGCCTCCGGGAAGTTCCTCGGCTAAATGGTCACCCACCGAGGGGTAGAAGCTAACCCCGAGAAGGTTTCGGCCATCATACAGATGCGCCCTCCGGCAAACCTCCGAGAGGTGCAGAAGCTAAATGGAAGGATCGCAGCCCTAAGCCGCTTCATGTCGAGGGCGGCAGATTACTCCTTCCCCTTCTTCAAGTTACTGAAGAAGGCCAATAGCTTCGCCTGGACGGATGAGTGCCAGGCAGCCTTCGACCAACTGAAGGCCTACCTCTCTACAGTCCCCATTCTGTCCAAGCCAGTCCCCGGGGAGCCGCTGAGCCTTTACCTCGCGGTATCCGAGACAGCTATCAGCGCCGTCCTCATCCGAGAGCAAGATGGCGTTCAGAAGCTAGTCTACTATACCAGCCGAGCCCTTCAAGGAGCAAAACTCCGGTATCTCGCTCTAGAAAAATTGGTTTTGGCCCTTGTCTCGTTCGCAAGGAGGCTCCGGCCTTACTTTCTTGCTCATTCGATAAAGGTCCTTACCGATCAGCCTCTGAGGCAAATTCTCTCCCGGCCGGAGGTGTCCGGCAGACTGGCAAAATGGGCGATTGAGCTAGGAGAGTTCGACATCTCCTACGCACCTCGGGTAGCGATAAAAGCCCAGGCATTAGCCGACTTTATCGCCGAACTCACTCCCAGTGCTTCCTCGGCACCTCAGCCGGAAGCCGACGTACCCGAAGCCGAGGGCACTTCGGCTCACACACCGACGGACGAATGGCAACTTTATGTGGACGGCTCCGCGTGCTCCACGGGCAGTGGCGCCGGATGGATCCTGGCATCGCCCGAAGGGGTCGTCACGGAGTACGCCTTACGCTTCTCCTTTCCAGCCACCAATAACGCCGCCGAGTACGAAGCCCTCATTTCCGGCCTCCGGGCCGCAAGGAAGCTCGGCGTCCGGAACCTAAAGGCCTTTAGCGACTCTCAGCTGATCGCCAGTCATGTTTCCGGGGAATACGAAGCTCGGGATGCAATAATGGCATCTTATCTCCAGGTGACTCGTAAGATCCTCGCCCAATTCGATTCCTATGAAATCGTACGGATCACGAGAGCCGAGAATGCCCGAGCCGATGCCCTTTCCCGGCTGGCGTCAACCCAAGACGGGGGAGGAGGCCGAATGATCCTAGTAGAGGAACTCGCCGAACCAAGCCTCGGCGAGCCTGAGGCCATGCAAATAACCGAGGCCGAAGCCGAGACCTGGATGACTCCCCTCGTCACTTTTCTCCTCCGAGGAGAAGTCCCGCCTGATTCAAGGGAAGCGAAGCATGTTCGGCAACGCTCATCTCACTTCCTCCTTCTGGACGGGCTGTTCTATAAGAAGTCTTTCGGCCGACCGTTGTTACGGTGCCTCGGCCCGACCGAAGCCGACTACGCCATGAGAGAGGTACACGAAGGGGTATGCGGAGCACATGCGGGAGGAAGGGCCTTGGCTCACAAGCTTCTGAGGCAAGGATACTGGTGGCCGACACTCCGAGAGGACGCTTTGGCCCTCGTACGGCGCTGCAATCAGTGCCAGAGGTTCAGCTCCCTCATCCACCAGTCAGCCACCCTTCTGACCCCCCTATCCAACCCCTGGCCTTTCGCTCAATGGGGAATCGACCTCCTGGGGCCTTTTCCTGTCGCCACCGGCCAAAGGAAATTCCTCATCGTGGCAGTAGACTATTTTACCAAGTGGGTAGAAGCCGAACCTCTCGCGTCAATAACCGATGGCAATGCTTGGAACTTCGTATGGAAGTTCATCATCTGTCGGTTCGGCATCCCCCGGGCCATCATTTCGGACAACGGCAAGCAGTTCGATAGTCGCCGGTTCAGTGATAACTGCGCCAGCTTCGGCATCCTTCATAAGTTCACTTCGGTAGCACACCCTCGGGCAAACGGCCAGGTCAAGGTCACCAACCGAAGCCTATTGCAGGGACTAAAAACCCGCCTCAGCGAAGCCAAAGGCCGGTGGGTAGAGGAGCTACCAAGTGTTCTTTGGGCATATCGGACTACGAGCCGAACCCCTACCGGCGAAACTCCATTTCGCATGGCTTATGGGATAGAAGCTGTTATTCCTGTAGAAATCGGCCTTCCCTCTCCAAGAGTCATTACTTACGATCCAGAGGCCAACGAAGAGGTCTTGAAGGATCATCTCGACCTCATAGAAGAAACCCGAGATAAGGCTCGCGTTCGGCTGGCGGCTTATCAGCAGCGCATGGCCAGGTACCACAACACTCGAGTGAAGCCCCGAAGCTTTGAAATCGGGAGCCTCGTGTTAAGGAATGCTCATGCATCTAAGCCAGCCGAAGCCGCAGGAAAGCTTGCCCCCAATTGGGAGGGGCCGTATCGGATAAAAGAGGTAATCAGACGAGGGGCTTATCAGTTGGAGACCCTTTCGGGCCAACCTCTCCCTCGCACCTGGAATGTGGAACGCCTTCTGCGTTATTTCATGTAAACCACTTCTCCCGGAATTTAGCCGGAAGGAATGAATAAAGAAGGTCTCTTTTTCAGAAAACCGAGGTATATCTCTAAGTCCGTGTAAACCGTACCGGGAGTGGCTTCGTCCATGCAAACCGTATCGGGAGCGGCATGATTTTCTTTTCTAAGCCCGCAGGTAACCTGATCCGAGGGTGGCTTCGGCCATGTATACCGGATCGGGAAGCGGCAAGGTATATCTCTAAGTCCGTGTAAACCGTACCGGGAGTGGCTTCGGCCATGCAAACCGTATCGGGAGCGGCATGATTTTCTTTTCTAAGCCCGCAGGTAACCTGATCCGAGGGTGGCTTCGGCCATGTATACCGGATCGGGAAGCGGCAAGGTATATCTCTAAGTCCGTGTAAACCGTACCGGGAGTGGCTTCAGCTATGCAAACCGTATCGGGAGCGGCATGATTTTCTTTTCTAAGCCCGCAGGTAACCTGATCTGAGGGTGGCTTCGGCCATGTATACCGGATCGGGAAGTGGCAAGGTATATCTCTAAGTCCGTGTAAACTGTACCGGGAGTGGCTTCGGCCATGCAAACCGTATCGGGAGCGGCATGATTTTCTTTTCTAAGCCCGCAGGTAACCTGATCCGAGGGTGGCTTCGGCCATGTATACCGGATCGTGAAGCGGCAAGGTATATCTCTAAGTCCGTGTAAACCGTACCGGGAGTGGCTTCGGCCATGCAAACCGTATCGGGAGCGGCATGATTTTCTTTTCTAAGCCCGCAGGTAACCTGATCCGAGGGTGGCTTCGGCCATGTATACCGAATCAGGAAGCGGCAAGGTATCTCTAAGTCCGTGTAAACCGTACCGGGAGTAGCTTCGGCCATGCAAACCGTATCGGGAGTGGCATGATTTTCTTTTCTAAGCCCGCAGGTAACCTGATCCGAGGGTGGCTTTGGCCATGTATACCGGATCAGGAAGCGGCAAGGTATCTCTAAGTCCGTGTAAACCGAACCGGGAGTGGCTTCGGCCACGCTAACCGCGTCGGGAGCGGCAAGATATCCCCTTGGATCGTATGAACCACATTAGTAAAGGCCCCGGCCGCATATACTATTGATGGCGATACTTTATCGACTTCGTATCCGAACCTACATCGGGTCTCGGCCTTGCGAGCTGCAACTAAAACAACGACAAGGTCTCAGATTCATGAAGAACCAGATTCGGTCGTTCATTCACAGCACAAAGGTAAAGCCAAAAACACTTCCTATATTTACAGCAGAGGAAGTACAAAATCGGCCGTTCATCTGGCCGCAGGCTTACAAAGAAGAAAAACAAAAATCGGGACAAGCCCCCGCATCAGCCCTCGGTATTCCCCTCATCCACATCAACTGGGCTCCGGCCAGGAGATGGGGAGGGAGAATCAACTATCTGCACGGCTTCGGACGGGGCGGCTTCGACAGGGGTCGCCTCGACTGGAACGGCCTCGTCGCCTTCTGCCGAGGCTGAGGCCCTCTCAGCCACGAGCCCCTTCCACCAGGATAGGAGCTCTTCGCCTTCCTCGTCCGTCGGCAGGGCGACCCCGGACAAATCCACGGTTGGGCAAGCCTTCTGGGCGGCAGCCGGCAGCCAGCCCAATGGTGAAGACCGAGGAGGCCGCCAGAAGCTGCGCCTGGATTATCTCCTCGGCGAAGTCTGGGCCAGCCTTGTAATCAGCCACGGCCGAACCGATAGCCTCCTCGGCCTTGGCTTCCAATTCCAGCTTCAGGGCCGATAGCTCCTCGGCATGGCGACGGCTATCCGAGGCCCGCCGGGCGTCCTTGTCCTGGATCTCGGCCTTAAGGGCCTGATTTTCGACCCGGACCGCCGCCAGCTCCCGCTCGACCTTCTCCTTCTCCCATTCGGCCTTCGCCTTGGCCTCGGAAGAAGCTCGAGTCGCCGCTGCCTGCTCCTCCAGCTGAGCCCGCATCCGGGCGTTCGCCGCTAAGAGCCAGTCGACGCTAGACTCGAAGTCGCGTCCCGGCGAGGGGCCCTCGCCCGAACCCGCCGATGCCGACGCCCTCTCGGCCTCCAGGAGTTGATCCCGGAGGAGCGCCTGACGATGGATCAGGACGCTACCCATGACCGCGGCCTACGGCCAAAAGCGGATAAAGGTCAGCAAATCCGAAATAATCTAAGGGGAATGCTAGACTGAAGCCCATAAAGAAGCTTCTTACGTGGACCGCCAATCGGGCGCTTATCATCGCCAGGTCAGTGGCCGAGTGGTCCTTCAGCTCCTCCAGGGCCGACGGGAGGGTTAGGCCGCGAAGCAGACGCAGACACGTCTGCGAGTCCTCCACACTCTCGTCCCTATAGATCCCCAAGTCGGGGACCCATAGCTCGCGTTCCCGCACGCGAGGCGCCTGCGACCCAGCGCCTTCCTGGTCCTCCGCCCCCGCCATCATTGCCGGGGGAGAGTCGCCCCTCGGCGCTTCAGGGGACGACGGCCTCGGGGCCCTTCGGGCCGCGACAGATCTTTTAGCCGGGGCAGGCTCTGCCTCGGCAGGCTCGTCCGCCCGGGTCCGCTTCGATGAACGACCGCCCCTTCGGGCAGCCAACTTGCTTTTCCGCTCCCTCTTAAGAGCGGCAGCAGTAGCACGGCCCTCGAAGGAAGCCGCCGTCATCATGATCCCGGCTCGGACGCTCGGGGCCACGATACCTTGTCCAGACCCTCCTGCCGCCTGCGGGCGAGATGACGGGGGTTGGCCACCCTGCTGGGCTATCCGGCTGAGGAGGCCCTTGATCCCAGACATCGCTGCAAACAGGAGAAGAAGTGTTAGATGTTAATAACACGCAAAGGTCACAACTAAAGACCGACTTACCCTCGGCCGAAGCTTCAGCAACCTCGGCAGCCGGAGGAGCTTCGGCCGGAGGAGCGACCCCGGCATTTCCTTCGATCTCCCGTGAAGTCTCCCCGGGGGGAAGGTAAGGGAAAGCCCGCGGAGGATCCCTCGTCGGGTCCGGCCATGCCCCGGCACCCACAAGCAACTCCGGCTTGCTGAAAAGCTCCGAGATATCATACGGAGCCGCGGCTTCGATAAGGCCCACAATGTTGTGCTGGGCGGAATTGAGGGTGGGAGGATCAGAAAGGCCTGCGGCCAGCGGTGCCCACTTGGTAGGAAAGGGCCACACGCTCCTCTCATTCTCCGGAAGAGAAACTAGAATGAAATTACTCTTCCAGCCATGAATGGACGAAGGCTTCCCAAAGAAGATGCCTCGGCCGAGACGAGGGACAAAACTATACCACTCGGATCTCCCCTGCCTTTGAATTTTGAAGAGGTAGCGGAAGATGTTGACCGAGGGGATGATCTTCGTATGGGCAAACACAGCCAAGAAAGCGTAGACTGTGCGCCAAGAATTGGGAAAAAATTGAGACGGGGCCAGCCCGTAGAAACATAGGAGGTTGATGACGAAGGTGGAGAGAGGAAGACGAAAGCCCGTCCGGAAGCTTTCTTCGTAAATAGAAAAACTACCCGGGCGAGGAGTGTTGGCCCTGGTATGCGAACTAGGCCGATAGGGGGTCATCCAGGAAGGGAGTTGGTAGTAAGAAGCAAGGTAGCTGACCCCGTCATCCGAGAGGGCGCAGGCTGCTTCCGAAGCAGTCTCGGGACGACGACGTCCCGAGGAGGAAGCCTGGCCCGGAGTGTGAACCTCCTCGGACCCTTCGGCACCAGAGGCTTCGGCCTTGTCTGCCATGGCAGAAGCGAGGGAATCCAAAGAAAGAGGAGATGACAAAGAAGACTTGGGGGACTGGGACGGAGTATATTCCTCGTCTGAAGGAGTAATCTCACTCGAGGAAGGACTCCGGGGCATGAGGACACGGTAATGAAGAAAGGAGATTGAGGCTTACCCTCAAGGAAAAAAGATCTCCTCAATCAGACACCGCCTCTCAAGCCAAAGGAACTCCCCCGGCAACAGCTCCGGGCGATGGAGAGCTCCCTGCGACAGATGACGAGCTCGGAAGCACCTTCAGAGGACTAGCCCTTCGCCGGAGAAGAAGGAGAGCTCGGATGATCGCAGAAGAACGCAGGCGCAGGAAGCAGGAAGAAGAACAGTGCCCTGCGAGGGGTTCCTATTTATAGGCGCTGTTCGAAACCCTTCCCGCCGAAGCCAACGGCCGGGATCTTCCCCTTCGTCTCACCGCCTCTCTCGGATGCGCGCCACATGTACCGTCCTTCGGTAATGATGACGGACAGACTCCGGGAATTGAAGCAGAATGATCAACGGCCGAAAGCGCTCCGACCCTTCGGCTGATCACTCGGATGCCCGCCACGTGTTCCGATCCACGTGCCGAGGAAGGAAGAGGCGGCAATCCGAGTGGAACCTCAGGTAGAGAGCCGAGGTGACCCGCGACCCGCGAGCGGCCATGATCTTTTTGTGTTTTTAACGGAGCGGCCGGATGCGCGACGCGTGTCCTGTGCTTCTTCGCGAAGCGACCGTTCTGACGGAAAAAGCGACGCCCGTCCCGTCCATTTAATTGGGCCTGACACAAGTCAGAAGGCTCGGCCCTTCGCCCTAAGAAGTAAAGGCCTTCGTCGCTACATCCCGAATGAAGACGGATAAGTGACTGCTGACCCTCGGTCGACCGAGGGCATCCTCTTCTTAAAAAAGAGAACATAAAGCCTCGGGTAAAACGTCTGTTACGTTATTTCTCAAAAAGGCTTCGGGCTATACTCTCGCCATCTCAGAACTGAGGAAGACAAGAGTGGGGGGCTATGTGATGAGGCAGAATCCGATTCGGCCCATTAAAACAAGCTCAAACCCAGTTCAGCCAGCAGCAGCAATAGAAGGCCCTCAGGAAGCCTTCGGCCCATCAGCGGCCCAACAGCCTTCGGCCCGTAAGCGCCACAGTAGCCCTCGGCCCAGCAGGCTTCGGCCCATCAGCGGCCCAACCCCCTTCGGCCCAGCAGCCGTGTTCGGCCCACTCCGGTGGAGGACTAGGCACTATGGCGGTTTACCAATAAGCCCGGAACATAGTCCTATATCGGCTTTCACCATTAACCATCCTCTATCCTTCGCTATAAATACACCGCTATTTATTGCCAAAGGTATGTCTCCGTGACCTTCAAGGACCATAGTCCAAAAAGCATTAAAGCTACTCTTTGCCTTCTGAATCGAATCATCTTCAGAAGCTAACTTAACCGTCGGAGGGGGTTCCTAAGGGCCGAAGTCCGGGACTCCTGCTGACCGGTTTTCTTCTTCTTTCCTTCTTGCAGGGGCTCGGTTCGAATCGTCGCCGACCCCCCCGAGTCGGTCTCGGCCGCCGACCCCCCCGAGTCGGTCTCGGCCGCCGACCTCGGACTTCTCCCTCCGGTCTCGACGCCGTGCGCCGGCTGCCCTTGACCGAGGGAGACTCGGTTCCGCGCTGCCCGCCCGACAGCCGGAGGAATCTCGGCCCCACCTTCCGGAGACGAGCCAACCTCAGACCGAGCGACTCTCGGCCTCGGATCCTCAACCACGTCTCTGCGACCATCACCTTCCGGATCCCTGTCGGGCCTCTTACACCGATCCGACCCAGCTCCGGATCCAAAACTTCGGAATCCAGCTTCAGAATCCGGTCGTTATAGCTTCGGCTACATCACATACAAAGTAGGGCTAGAGGTTGCAGATTCAATGCCCGCTAGGTGCATGAATCTCCTCATATGAGAGTGTGATCATTTTTTTTTTTGACACTTAAGAGAGTGTGATCATGGAGTTTCTTCTTTTAGTGGTGAGATTGATTTGAAACAACTAATTAGTCTAAATAATCGTATTGGGTGTAAAAATATCTCTAGGAAAATACTTGTGAGATATTAACTTGCGGAAATATCTCTAGCAGGGAGATATGTGTAGGATTTAGACCTCTCCCACTTAAGAGACATTAAAAATACTTGGTCAGAAACAAGGTGTAAGGATGTAAATGGTACATTTTCAGCTTAAAAAGAAAGGAGGATCACACTACTTTTATTTCCTTGTTTTTAAGAAGGATGAGAAAAATGTGTGAATAATTTTATATATACATCCACGGCAATGAGGCAAAGCCCTTTTGTCCTTTTTCCCTTCAATGCCTCTAGAACAAAACGTTCGAGGGGAAGGGGGGACCAAGAATGAGGTATTAATATCGAATGCTTGCTCAAAATAAGCAGTCCCAAGTATCAAATCAAAATAGGACTTATTTGCGAAATAAGGAGTTCTTATTCTGCACTGTTGTGCTATCAAAGAGAGGGTAAATTTGCGGACCCAAGATCCAAAATTCCACTACTCGAAAGGGACACTAATTTTCATGTTGTTCTCTAAAATAACCAGCTCTCCTTCCACACTATAGTCAAGAAAAACTAGTGTTCTCCAGCCCCTCTAGCTAATAACTGAAGACGGATAATATATATACTATAGAAGAATTATATTATATTATATTTTTATCACTCTTTTTGCTACATTAATTGGGAACCGTTTGATCTCTTGATCAAATGATTCTTATTACAGTTACCTTTCACATAGCTTTTCATTCAGTTAATGCATAATAAGAACTCTTTGATAATGTGATCAAATGATTTTAATGAGTGTGATAAAGATGATGGTAAAAGTATATATAATAGCATTGAGTTGCCCTTACACAATAACAAGGGAAAATTTTGAAACCAAATTATATGAAGTGTGATAATATGAGTGTGATTTCATGCTATTTTGGAAGGGTTTTTCAATATGCAGTCCAAATAATACATGCAAATTTGGTTCATCCCAAGCTTGCACGTATTTGTTTTGTAAATCAGGGGTATTTGTTTTGTAATCAGACAAAATGTTTACATTCACGTATTGCAGTACAAAGGCATGATCTGCAGTATTGCCCCAACTTGGTTTGACATGTTTGAGTTGAATAGGTTTTCAGAGTTTCCAGTGCATGATATGGTACCAATTTACGACTGTTTAGAGAACCAAAAACCCCAAAATACCCCATCCTCGAAAGCCTAACGTCCAGTCCCGTGTCCAACCCCTGATGCCCGCCTGTGACCCAAGAGAGAAAAATTTGCAGCTGTGTAGGTCTACCCACATTGTGATCTAGATCCCCCAATATGCACATATCTATACACTTACAGCCTTCAAACCTACCATACATAAGCCCTCTGTGAGATTCTCACCAAGATGATGCCCATTTCATTACAATTCCCTCAATTTCAGAAATTGAAACTGCCATCAACTCCATGCATCCTAGGAGGGCCCCAAGTCCCGATGGCCTTTCTTCCAGAAATACTGGTCCACCACCAAGAAACCAGTAGTGAAGCTCATCCAAAATTTCTTCAGTAACCTTGTCATGCCCAACAAACTCAACCATACCTACACCCCTCGACCAATCCCGACCACTTAGGCTCATCATTCTCTGCAATACTCTCTTTAAAATCACTACCAAAATCCTTTCCACCACACTTGAAGCCCCTCCTTCCCAGCCTTATCTCCAACACCCAGGGAGCTTTCATTCCGGGTCAGCCCATTACTGACACTATCATTGCTGTGCAGGAATTGACTCATTCTCTTGGTACTAAATCTGGAAAGATAGATATTTTTTGGTCTCAAGTTGGATGTCTCCTAGGCATATGATAAGTTGGAATGGAATTTCATCCTGCCCATGCTGCAGAGGTATGGTTTCGCACTGAGAGCTGTGAAGTTGGTGAGCCAATGCATCTCTACTGTATCCTACTCGGTGCCATTGAATGGTGAAGCCACTGGCATTATCTATCCAAACAGAGGTCTGCACCAAGGCTGCCCATTGCGCTGAAGCTTTTTCAGCCTGCCTCGAACAAAGTCTTATTGAAGGCAAGATCAAAGGCTTTAAGATCACTATTTGTGCTCCCACGGTCACTCATATAATGTATGCTGATGACATTTTTCTCTTTGGAAATCAGAACATGGTGAGATACAGGAATTCATGAAATGCCTTCAGTTGTATGACACATGGTCTGGCCAGGCATTTAACAAATCCAAATCGGGCTTCCTTTTTAGTAATTTATGCTGATGAGTTCTTGTAATTTGAACTTATGTTACCTTTGTGAACTTGTTAGATACTATACTATTGTTGTTTGTTTTAGAATATTATTATGACTTTTAATTTCAATAGGATGATGTGTGTGTTTAATGTGTGTGATGCACTTTAAATTGATTTTTTAATGTGTGTGATGCACTAGTGTGAGCTCTGCTCATTTGGGTGTTTGAACAAAGTGATGGTTAAAGTTGTCAAAGCATTTTTAAGAGTGACCTTTCCATAAGTACCATGGTCTTGTGAAAATTTTGTTGTGAGTAGTTGCAGTCGCTGTGGTATATGCTGCTTTACAGGCATTTAGGGGAAGGGTTTCAGCAGCACATCTCCAAATAAAGTGGATGAGCTTGGATGGCATTGCTCTATTTTCAGGTGCTTGTCGCAAATTATATCTTCCATACTCTATTAGGAATCGAAGCCCATGGAATCATTTTGTTAGCATCTGACTTCTTGTAAGCCGATCTAGTGGAAAAGGGCCCATCAATGGTGATACTTTATATCATAATGTCATCTGCATCCCTATTCTCTTCAAATGAATATCTATAATGAGCATACTAATAAAAGGTGGAAAAGTCGAATAGCTCTGTAACTCTGTGTTCCAGTTATGGCCTATGGCGTTTCTGATGAATATATATGACAAGCTTTAACACCTAAATAAGTTTAGATAAGAACTTGTCTTTTAATCTTCTGAATTTGACAGTCATCTCTCAACGTCTGCATAAGAACAACCTGTCTAAGACCGAGATTGATGCCATTCCTAATGGATTGCAAACTTGCATTGGGGGTGCTCCGCCAAAGGGTGTATCGTTGGGCCTTGATAACGCACACTCTTCACTGGCAGTTTCTGAGAGAGAGATTTCTTCAGACAGTGATGAATCTAAACTGGCAGTTATCGTTAAGAAAACAGCCTTAGGCAGTGAAGTGGCCGCTTTGCCGTTGAAGAGTGATTGGGTTGGCAGTGGTTCTATCTCTGGTTTTGATTTGACAATCTCTTTCTCTGAAATTCAGGTGAACATCATGCTATCAAGTTAATAGGCTAGGCTAGGTGACATGCTGTCAAGAGAACTGTTCAAAATTATTGCAAAAATCAATGGAGCTTTCACATATATTATTGCAAAAATCACCCGTCATGTTTGATGTTTCCACGAAAATTAATCAAGTATGTTACCACCAAAATCACCTGTCTTGAACAACTAGAGTTAAGCATCATCATCAACAAGTGGAGCTGAAGTAATTCCTTCCGAATTTGGACTCTATGTTACACCTAATGGATTGAAAAGTATTGGACTAGAAGTTAAATATACAATGGACTGAAAATTAAACTTGGGAGTGTTTAGAGGGCAATCTTGTCATTGAAAGCTGTTCAGATTAACGACTGTTAACGGGAAGGTAGATTTTGGACCGGAAATTAAAAGATGCCAATAAGGAGGACCGAGTATAATGAAATCTACGATGGGGACCGGGAATTAAATTGCAGGTTAATTTTTGGACTGCAGGTCAAATTCTCGATTTTAGAATGCTTCTTTCTTACACAGACACTCGGATATAAGTTAATATATATATATATATATATATATATATATATATATATATATATATATATATATATATATATATATATATATGTATATTGGTTATTATATATGATACACGTACATATAAAAAAACATATGCTCCGTTATTAGGTATTAACTTAATTGACATATATCTACGTATATGTTTATTATTTACATTGTAAAATTGGATTTTCAGTATAGAATATTTCAATGATATAAGAAAACATAAAATATGTTATATTTCATATTCTAAAAAGTTACAAACGATTTTATGAATTGGTCAACCTTGGTGAAGAAATGAATTAATGAGTCTTGGACTATTACCTCTATCCTTGCAAATTGGTATTAGTGAGTGCTTGAAGAGGAAGGGCAATTTGGTCCTACAAGTACTTTATCCTAGGTCTTATTCTCCTTGGTGCAATCAAAGCAATTAGAATAAGTACTTTATTCTCCCTTGAATAAATACTTATTGTCAAACCAAAACCCCTCTTATTCTGGAATACGCAATCCAGAATATACAATTCAGAATAATCTATTCCATAAACAAAATGGAGCTAAAATAACCAGCTCTCCTTCCACACTATAGTCAAGAAAAACTAGTGTTCTCCAGCCCCTCTAGCTAATAACTGAAGACGGATAATATATATACTATAGAAGAATTATATTATATTATATTTTTATCATTCTTTTTGCTACATTAATTGGGAACCGTTTGATCTCTTGATCAAATGATTCTTATTACAGTTACCTTTCACATAGCTTTTCATTCAGTTAATGCATAATAAGAACTCTTTGATAATGTGATCAAATGATTTTAATGAGTGTGATAAAGATGATGGTAAAAGTATATATAATAGCATTGAGTTGCCCTTACACAATAACAAGGGAAAAATTTCAAACCAAATTATATGAAATGCCGGAAGTTCTCAACCACGCAATAACTGAATCATTTAAGCAGGAGCTGCCCTAGCCCAGGATGAGATCTTTCCACTCTCTGGCACATGTGCTTGAGAGTTGTCAAATTTATTTTGAGTTCTCATCTTTTTACATAGAATTGAGTTCAACTATGACAAGACCCCTCAATGGGTACAACATACGGCACACAATCTCGTCCACCTGTGCCCCAGAGCATCTGGGAATCTCATTTGGGACGAGTAAATTTGATTGGTAATCCTTCCTCTCTTCTTATATTAGAAATCGAATCAAATGATTGGGATGAATCAACATCTCCATCACTAAACCTTACCATTAGCTTCAATCGGACTGCAACACTCCTCCTCCAACAGTTTATGTTAGTCAATCACATCCGTCTTTCTTTCCCTTCTTACATCTCTAATGGAGCATACTATACCCACTCTTTCTCTCACTATCCTAAAGAACTCATACTTCCAAAACGCTCTTTTCTCTGTCACCCCAAGATTCTCTCTCTTCCCACCCTTCTAACTCTCACCTTCTCTCTTTTAATTGTCACTTATCAACCAATAAATAACGTTTTTTAAACTTATTAACATAAATAGATTATCGACATCAGTTGGGCTCCTTTTTTGGTCAGTTGGAGCTAACATCAAGCCTTGACCCAGTTCAATCCCCTTTGGCTCCCTGCCTCATGGGGAGGAACCGTGATGAGCTAGCTAATGCAAATTAATACAGTCCGATCAGGTTCCATATGCTTTTGTCAATAAAAGAGGAATACGAATTTGGACTGAACTCAGTCAGTACAGAGAGAGGAGAGAAAGGCTCTCATAAAAACTCCTCCTTAAGAATGAGAAAAGCATCACATGAGGGAGTTTTTTAAAAAGAAATCATTTCTTTACTGATTGAGTTCAATCCATATATTTAGACGTAGAGGATCTCTACTCATAAAAGAGAGACAGGGACTAACCAACGTTTGTAGTCAAATTGGGATCCCCTCAGTGTAGTGCGCACTACTGGATGGAACTCCAACAGTACAGTGAAGGCACTCATGGCGAGAAAGAGAGAGACAGGAGATTTTGAAGTTCTCCCTTCCTCCTCTCTCACTACATCACTTAAATTCTATATAACAGTATACTGAGAGGATCCTTACTCTTGATAGTCTCTTCCCCCCAAACCCCAACCAGGGACAAAGTTCAAGTGGTCTTATTGCTCCGATGGTTCATTGGCTCTAGCCACTGCCCCGTGTACTGCAACATGTTGGTCCCAATTCCGTGACGGACCTGCATCTGGGTTCCTGGCCCCCGGCCGGGGCCATTCCTAGCCGTCCATCCAGATTTCGGTTGTGTGTGGCCTTGAACACCCCTACAAGCCAAAGGCCATCGACCAAACACGACGCCATCTACGTACCAATCAGAGCACTCAAACTTGTACCCACCATATCCATCTCCTTCCCCTCTACCCTGGAACAAGAAGCCTTACAGCAAGCCAGCAACAGTGGTGGAATTAGGTTACTAAGGGGAAAAGCTTTGATTTCTCCTTCTCTACCTCTCTCTCCTCTACTGTGCTCTCCAACTCTCCCTGCATGGCTGCAGTCACCATGTCTGCCACGGCGTTTAGAGG
This sequence comes from Zantedeschia hybrid cultivar, assembly GCA_030544215.1. Classification (NCBI taxonomy): domain Eukaryota; kingdom Viridiplantae; phylum Streptophyta; class Magnoliopsida; order Alismatales; family Araceae; genus Zantedeschia; species Zantedeschia hybrid cultivar. Next base: position 2,887,627 of record JARZZO010000015.1, read on the forward strand.
CGGCCTCTCTTCCAGCTTCCTGGGCGAGCGAAGTGGTGGAGACGACGGCCGTGTGCTGCAGACCAGGGCGGCGCCGTGGTTTCGGAGGGCGAAACCCATCCGGGTTCAGCCCATGATGAAGAACGTGAACGAGGGGAAGGGGGTGTTCGCGCCGCTGGTCGTGGTCGCCCGCAACCTCATAGGGAAGAAGCGTTTCAACCAGATACGAGGGAAAGCCATAGCTCTGCACTCGCAGGTATGCTAACACGTTAGTGCTAAATGCTACCCAACTTCTAACCGAGTTATTGCTTGGTTTATTGCAGTGAAGTCTTTGGATTCTCCTATCAGCTTCAAAATTTGTGAAAATGAAATCTTTGATTTTTATTTGCTAACGTTTTTAATGAAAAAAAAAAATCTTTGGGTTAGACGTAAAATACTGAATCCCTGCATCTTGAAATCTTTGCCTTCACTGCTATTTTTGGTTCACTGAAATCTTTGCTTTCACTGCTATTTTTGGTTCACTGCTATTTTTATGTGAAAAGGAAAACCAAATGAGAGATTTATTTTTTTTGTAATTTATCTCAAATCAAACTGACACCCAGGAAACAAAGGTTATCTTTGGCATCCATTTTTAAAAGTTCTTTCTCATTCCTCTTTATAGAAAGTGAAAAGGCATTCTCCATTTCTCATTATTAGAATGACAATATTATTTGACCATCATTTCTAATTCGTGTAAAAATATATTTTTTAAGACAACATTAGGTCTAAGTGAAATAATATTTTTTGAGAGAAGGCCTTTTGAATATGAGAAGGAGATTTTAACGTCATTCTCGTTCTCTCTCTAGAACGTACGACTCCTTCTTTGTCAGAAGATTTTCCTAAAATGATTATCAAAGACATTTAAGTAGATTCATTCATCATTGTAAGTGATAATGAGTTTTCGAAAATAGACGATGAAAAACTAGAACCTCTTTTAAAACATGGTTGTATTGCATTTTTAATTTAGCGTCTTACCTCAATTCAAATAAAAAAAATTCAAGGATCCGGCAAAGACGGTATTTTACATCAATCCAGATCATCTTAAGGGAGAACAATGACCTACCAAAGTAATACGAGGCTATTTGTGCAGGTAATCACAGAATTCTGCAAGTCCATTGGGGCTGATGGCAAGCAGAGGCAAGGGCTGATTCGTCTGGCGAAGAAGAACGGGGAGAAGCTTGGGTTTCTCGCGTGACACACCAAGGCATTTGCTCCAACTCTGTTAATTTGTAAGGATGTTTTGGGCAGGATACATATATGTATGCATGATATGTAAAATCTGGTCTTCCCGCATGAACACTCGTACGTTCAAAGCTTCCGTTTCTTATTGGTTATGAAATTCTCATCATACTGCCTCTATTTTTCTTTTTTTATCGACAAACATATATCCCGAGTTTCCTTCCATTGGAGCATCCATGAACAATATTGACTCATGGCCACATTAAAGAAAAAAGGGAAAGAAAATATTCAAGTTTAGAAGGCAAGCTTCATTCAGAAACACTTCGAGCATATTCAGATTCTTGCAAAGTGTATCCAGTTCAATTATTTTCGGTTATCCTAAGGATGCTGTAGTTTACAGGCCATTGCGTTCTCTATTGATTCATGTGTATCAACCTACAGGAGCATCATTCAAAATACTGTAAAAGATTGTAGAACATTGTATTTTTGTATTTTTGTCAAACACCAAACATAATATTTTACAATATTTTACGATATCTTATGTCAAACCAAAGAACTGTTAAGCCATTACTGGGCTGGTGCAGCATCTCCGACCTGATTTCTAGCCCATTTTCATATTACAATAATATCCACTACCAAACAGGCCCATGAAGTGTATAAATAAATGAGAGGCATGGCAGTTCCAACTGCTGTCTGATCATGCTATTGGACGGTGTTCAGACTTTCAAATTTTTACTGATCCCCTGCAGATCAATGCAGCGACTGTGCACCATCCAATCTCGCGATCGGACGGCAGGTGCAACTGTAATGTCTTTGGACATTACAGTAAGTATTATTCTAAATAAATCCCTTTCTTAAAAAAAATCAAATAATAGACCCATTGTGAATGCTCATTTGGACCAAAGTGGACTATCCGATCATCGATAAAAGAGAGGACAATAAAACACTCCTAAATGAGATGCATGTAGGATCAAAGAATGTTTGAAACATTCTCCGATGTGAGGGATTTAAATATTTTGATAACATTAAGATCTAAATACAATTTTTTCCGAGAGGGAAGAATACTTGAACTGTTCCTCTCTCTCTACGCCAATGAAGATCGAATCATCGATGCTCTTTTTAGTCCAACACATTGAAGTCATTCGGAAGTATGATCCGACCGCATTTTATAGATTCCGGGGATTGGATTTTTACCAATAAATTATAATTTAAATATCAAGTAATACTTGCTGCACCCAGGAGTCATACAGTCCACGGCATAGCCATCTGACGGCAAGGCATAAAAAAATTGCTAAGCTTGAGGACCACTTCACCTCAGCAACCGACGATTAAAAAAAATTAGAAGAAAAGGATCAAGGCATCGGATCACGTGATTTAAGGCATCGGATTGGACTACGACAATCCACGAGGTGCAACACGATACAACAAGCATTGCTTATAATTATCACTCAATATAGTATCCTCTGCCCAAATAAATTGCTACAACTTGCCCACGATGCACCCCCAACTTATGAAAAAACAGATGGTGATAGGATAAAAGTATTTTTCATAAATCTATTTATCAATAATATTATTTCTAAAAACTCATGCTTTTTGGTTCTGTAAATATAATTAGATTTGATATTTATTTATTTTTTAATCTGTTTAAACTGCCAATCTAAAAAGAACTCCATATATCTGACATACTTAGATTTAATTTGCATCTTTTAAATAACTGTTGATCAGAGGAACTAATTTTTAAGGAAGAATAATTTCCTAGAGTCAACAGAACAAGGTACAATAGTTTATTTTCAAATGTAAATATTTACAGAATACTTTTTTTAAAAATCCTTAAATGTGCTGTAAACCTGAGCCCCTCCATAAACCAATTCCAAAGTATATTTATGAAAACGTGTTTATGGAAACATCCTGATTTTATGATAACCTCGAGTGAGTATATGATAAATACAGGTTCACCACGGAGAAGACGAGTTTATGATAAACATAAGTACCTTTGTTAACCGCATCTAAATAGGCCCATAACCTGCGATTCCATGACCAAGGAACGAGACCCTGGATCGACGGCACCTTGGGCCTCTCCTTGTTGGAGAAATCTTGGGTCAATTCCCAACCCTCGTCGTGAGCAGGAGCGTGTGAATTAGCCTGCAGTTTTTGAGGGGACCTGGCATGCCCATCTGGGGACAGAATCTATGGAACTTCCCAAGACTAGAACAGTCTCCCATATAGGTGCGGGAGAGTTATTTCATGCCGAAAAATCTCTATTTAAGAAGAAAATACTTGACATTGTTAGGGTCGAAACCCTCCTCACTTGAGAAAGAAGTGTACAGAGTTGGCCGACTTTGCCCCCGACGAAAAGAGAAGGGGGAAAAAAAAAAAAAATCTTGCGTTTGCATACGCTCCAATACAGAGGACATTTTCACGAAGGGCTTTATGATAAGTACACGGTGGGGATGCTTGCTGTGGAAGTATAAAGTGAACCAATAGAGTAAGCCCACAACACAAGGAGAAGAGAGTAGAGAAAGTTTCCATCGGATAACACCTACCGTTTCTGCAGAATATGCTCAGACTCCACAAACATGAATGCCATTCTGGAAGCTCCCTTGCACTCTTAAGGTCATATTTTTATCTCGGAGGCTCTACCCAAAATACTACCTTTGACAGAACCTCGCCACAGTTTCCTAGCAACATTTCTCCACAAATGCACAAAATGTGGAAGGTGAAATGAATCTAATGAGCACTTATTTTTCAATCACTTCTAAAGCTTATGGATAAAACCATCCGAGCATGCAATCCAGCACACAGAACCAGTAGCACTTTCAAGTCTTTCATTTCACCAGGCCGCAAAGTTCAATAACTATACGTTCAGATCTTCCTTCTACATGCATTATATGAAATTTGGCTCACGATGAATAATCTTATTTTCAACGAGGACTGCCCGTCTTAGAAGGATCTGTTTTGGAGAGATACAAATTCCCACCAGTTGATTTCTAAAAATTCTCACCAGTTGATTTCTATGAACAAACCATATTTCTACTAATGATGATTTAATACAAAGATGGAATATCACATCTGATTCTAAAGTACAAGCACAGAGATGGATTAGATGGGAGCTTCAACCTCTAAACTGTTTCAAAATAAACTTTAATGGGCTCTTAGACATCAGAATCAAGGTGCTTACCCTGCTGTGATGCAAGAATTGGAAATGACCTAATGGCAATGGTTCATGGAAGATGGGAAAACATGACCCTACACAGTTTGCTTTGGAGATTTCTCATTGAGGATATGACTGGAGGGAGACTCCCCGAGTGCAATTCTCAAGATTCAGACCAAGTTAGATTATTCAAGGACAGCCAAGACTATAGTGCAAGATCTCAAATGTATGCTTACATTTGCATTCCAAGAGAACAAAGTTGATCATTGCACACCAGCCTTGGTATTCCTTCGCCTTGTTTCAAGGAGAGAATTTTTTTATTGGAAAAAGTAGCAGTTTATATAAGTGGTGTCAGTAGGCATGACAGAACAACTATATTACTTCAAAACAAAACTTCTGAACAGGTTTAAAAAAACATGAGTTTGGCAACTGTCAAGTATAGGGGATTTTAAGGCACAACGACGACTGATTCGCCCCAAAGCAAGAGATACAAAAACCAATGCTGACCCTTACAAGCCTCCAAGTTCCTGTTGGCTTGATTACAAGTTCAGTAATCAGTACTCAAACAGAGTAGCGGCTAGATCTGCTTGACGACTTCTCTCTTCGCGAGTCATCCTGCAGAAGCAAGCAAATTTGATACAGAGAATTAGGATGCTGAGTAGATGAAAAACAATTGAATGCCGGCAAATTTCAGCGTAGTGCAAGTAATTTCATTCTCATATCATACAAGGTCAACATACATGGAAGTTGTATGTAATTTTGTCGGTGACGTCTATGATTTCTTTCCATTTTTTCCCAATGCTTGTCTGTCAGATTTCATGAAGAAAACACAATCAGATCAACTTCAAGCTGTACCTACCAAAAAAGTTTAAACTGTTTCTGTGCTAAATTACAGTGATAAATAACATATGCCAAAATATTCTGGGGGCAAAGATCTTCACAATAGACTTTGTCTGACAATTTTCATAAACTTAAAAATATTTTTGCCAGCTCTGTAACATATAGTTGGCCAAGCTACACAACAATGCTTCACCAAACAGAATCACCACACATGAAGGCCATGATACAACGATGGGATATTGGATTCACAAACAAGGAAATCATCAGAGCAAAAGAACACCTGCAAAGATTCATTGCTTGCATTCTTAGTCCACAGGGCAAGTTTGTCCTGCCTCTGACGCACACTAGCAACAACACCACAGATCTCCTCACTCTCATCAAACTGCTCTCCAATTAGAGCCATCAACTGCATAAAGTTGCCAGTAGATGGTTAAGCTAATGTCAAAACTGGGATGGCTGAAGACAAATGAATCAAAAAAGCCCCAGATAATCTTATGATAATGCTAAGCAACATTAGAAAAGAAACTACACGCTAAAAGACACAAAACCAGGAAGATATACAGCTTAGTTCATCAACAACAAGGCTGTGAATTAGCGAAAGCCTGATTCTGCGGCATCTAACCCTCATACTCAGTCATAGAATCATAACATGATTCCAAGAATACTTTGTTACAGGAAACAAGTTAGGTGCTAGATGCTTATGGTCTGGGTTCCTGGGTGTTGACGCATCCAGCCAGGCCGAGAAGATAATGAAAATGCTGCATATAATCTCGAGTGAATATGTGACTGAATTCTAGAATCTTTGCCAGTCATATCCAAACTCCAATAAGCAATCAAATCAGTTTTCTGCAGCTGGACCACATTGGATTACAGCCGCAGTTGACAGCCACAATAATTGGTAACAATAACACATGATATTAACAATGATAGCAGAAGTACATGTGAACTGGGAAGCTTCAACTCACAGTTTCAAGCCACATGCTGTCAAGGTTAGACTTTCTGGTACTAATCACGGACCACTTGCCACCATTGGCACATTCAGGGTCTTCCCACTTTGGTTCTATTCCAGCTTTGAAGCAGTGGAAATCAGCATTTGCTGGGAACCTGCTGGGCCGAAATATCTGATCATACAAACTGCAACAAGCAGAAAATGATATATCAAATACACTGGCCCACTCATATGTTTGTATATATATGTCCACACACACAACACAGCGCGCGCGCGCACATCGATGGATTCCTAAATCCACAAAAGCAAGTTACAAGTATTTTCAGAGGAAAAAGGTTTGTGAATTTTAAAATAAAGTCATTATTGTGCCAGATAGTAAAGGGTAAACGTTAATATTTTTCATTGGGGTGAACAGACTAGAAACCTTTGTGCTTTCCTTCTTGTCATGACTCATGAAGATCAACAAGAAAAGAGTGATAAATTACTTGTATGGGTTTCTCACATAAGAAGATAAACGACTCATCACGACTCAAACAAGGAAGAACTAGAAGTTGGACAAAAGGGAAAAAGGGCCAAATGGACTTTATGCTGTACACAGTAATATGAAGCCCAGAAATCCACAAATCAAACGTAAGTAAACTAATCCATCCAAACTACACTGAACCTACTCAAAACCTTTGCTCTTCATTCTTGATCCACTTTGGAGCTATTTGAATTAAAGAAAAGAAAAAAATAGAGTCGGGTCAATTTTGGCAGTTCCAACATGTTCCAAGTATCTGAATTGCAGAAGAACAAGCCTTCAGGGATCCTGACAGTGCCCTCGTGGCCCATGTAGAATGGACTGACTTTGTTTGGCAGAATATTCTCTTGCAATATTAGCCAGAAACCTAAATTACACACATCGGGCCTGTCCACTCAGCATGCCAATCAATTTTGATGTGCATTGTGGAAACCCATCTAGCTATTTAGTTGTCTCATCATCTACGACTCTACCTCTTATCTCTTCACCAGTTCACCTCACAAAGTTTCTGTTTAGAAAAGAGTATTAGTCATAATCACCAACATCTGACATGAAGCTCACATTTAACACATCAATTTCCCCTCAGAATTACAGCATACATGAGGAACACAAGGTCATGGAAGGCATCAAGCGGTGCTCTACTTCTACAATAGTATTCCTCCGAACAGAAACACCATTGCTTGCCCTAATCCCCAAAGTCATTTGTGAAAAGCCGGTAATGTGAATCCCCCAAACCACAGGCCCGAATCTCTTCCGGTCCTCTCTAAACATTTTTTTCCAACAACAGCAGCATACCCCTTCACTGCCATCCCCCATGGCACTGAAATCTACTGAGTTAACACTAACTACATTTTCACCATCTTAAGCAAATGAAAAAATAGATAGACAGACTGGAAATTATTGCCTTACACAGCACGATTCTTTGACTGTTATCAGAATATTTATAACCAGTGAGTTCCTCGTGACAAGGTTCCATTTATGATGCTAGTTAATCAAGATTAAATCAACAGATATTAAAGTGGCAGCAAGAAAAGGTTTTCAAAATAAGCTGAACTTTATCAAATTCCTACTAATGTGAAAGTATTTTGCTTGACCTTTTATATTTAACAATCTACGTAGTCAAAGGTGAGAGGCAAGCGAGGTGCTAGGTGTCCACTTTGAGAAACAATGATCATGTCCAAGATATAATGACCAATTTGCATAAAGCACTTATATATGTAGTGGATGATTTTAGGAATCATCAAAAATAAGAAAAAATGTGACAGTATGTAAGAGAAAAAGGGCACTAGACGTTTTAAAACTTAAAACAGGCATTACCACTTTGGAATAATTAAGAATAAAAAAAGTAGTACTACATAATTAAAAAAAAAAAGAAGCATTTGGCATAGACTTCATAGGCAAGTGCCTAAGTAAGTGAGGAGAACATGAGAAATTGAGGCAAGGTGGGGTGTTTTTGGCTTGCTTCAGCCTAATTTATCGCCTAGGCGAGTGAGGCGATTGCCTTTGGTAACATAGTTAACAATAACTAACATTTTGATGGCAAAGTCGGCTTAAAAAAAAGAATCTTGTCAAGAGAGAAATATCCAAAAGCCAAATGTACCTATAATTCTTTTCATTGGTAGATTATTGATGGAATAGATTAGCTTCCACAAGAGGTATAAGATAACATCCAAAAATTTATTGTGCGAGCAAGGAATAAAAGTGAATTTACAGGAATACAAACCTGATTATTGTTTAGAATTCAAGTGCAACATGGATTTAAGGAATTCCAATGATAATTTAGCAAAGCAAAGTACAACTTCAGGCAAATTGCAGGAAGTTGATCTAATTCATCCAAATAACGAATAATGGAGAACACGGCTGGAAGCTCAACCAGAGTCTCAGAAGGTTGAAATCCCTCTTTCGGGTTCAACTATTGAAGCAGCCATCTTTTGCAAAACACCAAAGCCTATAAAGATCCCCTTTTTTGTTTGGAAAGTGGTTGGTACCAAAGCTATAAAGATCAAACGTTAACCAACAAAGAAGCAAACAAACCACGTCTTTCTTGCCCTTCTTTTTATTATGGGTGGACCAACAATGGGGGAAAAGGGTTTGTTATCACTAGAATATTTTTCCCCCTTTAAGATCATTGTCACTTGGATGCTATGCATGCAATTTTCTGCTAAGCTATTAATTTAAGAGAGAAAATCCCTCTCTTGGCTTCAACTATCAACGCAACAATCTTTTGCAGAATACCAAAACACATAAAGATCAAACATTAACTACTGCACAAGAGATTATTTAACAAAAAACAACTTTGTACACCCTCTATTATTATGGCTATTTCCAGGGTGGGGAAAAGAAATGGTTTTACATCAAATCGCTAGATTTCCTCATAAGCTAATTGCTCACAAGTTTACCATCAGAACTAATGCGAGAAAAAAGTATGCCTTTTATGGTAAATATGCCAAAAGGTACTTTAAACCACATAGATGTGCTGCACAAATATCAAAGAACAAACCCCCTTTATCTGCATCCGCGTGGCTGCCACTAACCACATACGACCCGCAAATACGAGTATGCAAAAGAGAATTCCAATATTAAAATTGACTCGAATCCAATGTCTCTTGCCCATAATAACCTGCAAAAAAGCTTAGGGGTACACTTGAACTCTTGTATTGGCTCTCCAGTGCTTGTCTTAGCGCATCCAAGGAACCGACGCAGCCTAAGAACTACAGATATCGCCCGTACCCCCACAATAGCATAGAAACTACTGAAATCCGAGTAAAGATACCGCACATAAAAGAAGAAAATCTGCAGTAGTCGTTCAACGGAATCTAAAGCAGAAAACCCTAGAACGCACCAGGAATCGCCAAACAGAGCTTAGCAAATAAATTGGGAAAAGGTGGAATCAGAAGACACAGGGGGCAACAGATCTGGGGTCAGATTAGATACAAAAATCAGAAAAAGAAAAAAAAAACGAAATCGAGCAGGTAGAACGACAAAGAAAGAGGTATTGATCCAGATTTCGTCATCCTTTCAAGAGATAATCCGGAGGTCGGCACATGGATCTCACCACCAGAACTCCTCGACGGTGTCGAAGGTGTAGACCTTGCGGAGGGAGCTGCCCCAGGCGGCGCCTTGCTTGGGCTTGGACTGGTTGTCGTACCAGAACGTCCACTTCCTCTCCAGCTTGTGTGGCTTCTCGCCGCCCTCCGCTCCCTGCTGCTGGCCAGGAGCCACCGCGCTCACCGCTGCCGCAGCCTCCACCTCCGCCATCGCGCTCTCTCCCACCAAACCTAGCGCTGCGTTGGAGGATCTCTCCTGTTCGGTCTCGTGGACGTATTTGTACGTGCGCGAGGGGCTACTACGACAATTGGGCTGCCAAAGAACGAATGTGGACCCGCATTAGAATTGGAGTTGTCTTAGGCCAGGCCCACTTTCGGCCCGGCTTGTAACCCCAACTCCGATTCAATGTTGGGCTAATTAAAGTGAGGCCCATTGCAGCCAACATTCAGATCTAGGAACTCTTGCAAATACATCCCTATAACATATATAAATGGTCGATCTTTACAATCAGCTTTAGTTTGACTTGGTTTTGGGAACGTTTTGGAGAAGATAAACTAAACCAAATAAAATGTCAAACTAAACCAAAATAAGCCATATATTTTTTAAATTAAACTTGGTCTAGCCGTCATAATGAGCCCCCAACTTTCAAATAACTCTTCAACAACTTAACAACGTATATAATGAGTGAATAACTTATGCTGCAAAGATTAAATATACTGCTTAATTATTCTAGTGGACCTTACGATAGATGATTTAGGCAACTATGCAGCAAGAAATTTGCTACATCAAAACTTAGCACTAAAAGGAAAAGATTCAAACTCAAAACTCGTTTAACTTATTCCGATAGATGTGCGTCGGCTTGCAGGAGACAAGGTACGTGGGAGGCCATGCAGAACCCCACGTAATGGAGAGCGGCGGAACGCGTGTTCGGAGACCCGTTCTCTCCGTCTCTTTCCTTTCCTGTTCCCCGTGCAAACTGTAATAAAGTCTCTCCCGGCCCTTAATTTTTATGTGTTTGTGGTCTCAAAACCCAAGTGTCTACTAGAAGTTGCAGAGCGAGCGCGAGAGAGAGAAAGAGAGATGGAGATGACGGACTCGAATGATGCAATGGAGACGGTGGCGCTGCAGGCACCGGTGACTCTGGAGCGAAGGGTGCGGGGAGACCTCGAGAAATCACTAGCGAAGCCATGTAAGTGCATACACCGCTGTGTTCTTCATCGTGGTGGCAATGGGTGCATGCTACTCGATCGCCAAACCAAACACAGTTCTTTTCAAGTACATGCGCATGATTTAGGAAGGAAATAGACTGATGCACGCCCCAGGGACTTCTCTGCCATGGTTTTGGCCAGTGGCGGCGCCGCTCAGCTGTTCTTCCTCTTTTCCTGATATCTCTTTGCTTTCTCCCTCTAGACTTGGCCAGAGCACTGGCGGCGCCTGACACAGGTCATCCCGAAGGCACCATAGACCACGGGCACTACAACCTGAGCGTCCTCCAGCAGCACGTCGCTTTCTTCGATCGGGACGACAACGGGATTATATATCCCTGGGAAACCTATGCAGGTTAAGTGATTAAACTAACCTGGATCCGTGCGCTAGTGATTTCTACCGCTATGGCCTGGGGAAACTGCATGCTGCAGTCAGGGCGTGGCTTCTGTCGTTCTTACAGTGGTGTTTCCGCAGGGTCGCGAGCCATTGGGTTCAACCCCATCATCTCCCTGCTCATCGCGATTCTTGTGAATGGAACCATGAGCTACAGTAGTTTACCTGTGAGTTCTTCACTTCTTTGTCCAATTTGGGACTTCCAACTCGCGTCTTCGAGTACCCTTCTCATGAATTCATCAGAAGGAAGGAGATGTGCACATACATATATGCTTCACTAATCATTCATCAGTATAATTAAAGATTTCTCAACCAAGAACTTCGTTTTCTTCACTCAAATAACCAATCATGCATGTAACGAACTATCTGCTTCTTTGGGCAAACAGCCCCAATCCTCGAATATTGGAAAGAGGATGGGTTAATTAACAGGAAATCATTGAGAGCTTTAGAAATGAGCCGTTCACCCATCTCTGACGTGTGATTACGCTGCCTATTGGGTCAGTGATAGTCTGATAGATGACTCCTCTAACCTTTTCCTATTGTTTCATTTCATCACTGTTTGGCTCGTGTTAACCTGAAGGGTTGGATCCCCTCTCCCTTGTTCCCAATATACGTACACAACATTCACAAGTGCAAGCATGGGAGCGACTCTGCAAGTTACGACCCCGAGGGCAGGTATTGTCATTAGGCTACATATGCGTACAATATATGAATTCAGCTAGTCTTATATCTATATTGATCATGGACATGAGTTCTGTGCTAGTGTGCTCTGTGTGGTCCTAATCTTTTATTCTCTGTGTCTGTGGTGCAAGTTGGATGCTCAAACATGTACGTAACTTTTGGTGTATTTTTGGTGGCGTGTCTAGGTTTGTGCCTGCCAACTTCGAGAACATCTTCAGCAAGTATGCCCGCACAGCACCTGATAAGCTCACGTTAGGGGAGCTGTGGAACATGACGGAAGGCAACCGCAACCTCTGGGACTTCTTCGGCTGGTGAGCTCCATCTCTTCACATTCTTCTGAGATTTTATTTCATGTATCATCGCCGGTTACGTCTCTTATGTAGTCCTCTCCGTTGGGATGGAACTAATTCTGCAGGATCACGAGCAAACTGGAGTGGTTGCTACTATACGTGCTAGCCAGGGACCGCGATGGCTTCCTGCCCAAGGAGGCCATGAGGCGCTGCTTCGACGGGAGCTTGTTCGAGTACTGCGAGAAGCAGCAATCAGGGGTGGATAAGATGGGTTAGATCTTGGTTCTAGAATGTTGGACAAGGTTATCCTTGTTCACACAAGGTCGCAGACAGCTGCTATTTGTCTGATCAATAGATGTATGACTATAAGAAGGTTCTGAACACAGAGCTCAGATCTCTATAAAAATGTTGTATATGAAATAAAAGGGGGTTCAGGTTTCTGTTTATATGTTCTGTATTTGGGAATTAATTTTATGACATAGAGCTTGTATCTTCCTGTGCCCCATGGCATAGCTCAGGGTTACAATTTTTGGGAGGATCAATCCGAATATGTGCAAGTTAATAGTTGGGGTCGAGTAGAATCCGATTAAGATGGGGGGGGTTCAATCTGACTATTGATACTATGCTTGTACGTTTTTATTTATTTTATTAAGGTACATAAATAAATTTATTCATATTTTTTTACAATAAATTTTAGTAGTTAAAAGGAAAAGTTAAAAATATGGATTTTAGTAGTAAAAAGAAAAAGTTAAAATTATGGATTATGTAGAATATAAACAATATAGGTTATTTAGAATATAATTTAACTTGGTTCCATTTAATTCAATAAAAATAATGTGATGTGGATTGAGTTGAATTGAGACATTGTTAGATGGGTTGTGACGGTTGAGAGTTGTATTAGGTTTGATTAAGGTTGAAAATTTTTTGACATAAGTTAAATTTAACTCAACTTAATTGGATCCATTTGCAGCTCTATGTTCGATGCTTCATTTGTTACAAAGACGCCACAGGTGCAGTAACTCCTCCCCGGAGTTCTGAGATGGTTGTCGCAGACCTCCACTGCAGCTAGCTACAGCAGAATGTGAAAGAAGAAATGTAAGAAAGAACAGGTGGAATTAGATAGTGGGGAAGAAGGTTTCGATGGAAAGATACCGGAGGTACCAACGTCTTGAGATTTTAAGGTGGAGGATCCGATATTGTAATATGGTAGGGACATAATATGTCTTTAGGTGTGAAGGGATCATAAAATAAATCTCAAGTCTCAAGATGGATGATCCGATATTGTAGTATGGTAGGGACATTCATAGTCTGTCTTTAAATATGAAGGGATCATACAATAAACTTCTATATAGTAATTTAAATTTCATAGATGGTCTAACCACCTATAGCATGGTGGCTGTTTTCATGTTTTCCTTTCTGTCATTGTTTTCATTTTAATCAACTAGTGTATGTTAAACAACAAGGGTTCATTTGGTATAATCTATATATATATATATATATATATATATATATACAATTTTTAGGAAGGTGATCAGCCATAACATAGCTAGCAGATTCCAGATCTGAAGATAACCACTGGTGTGATTTTCGGATGTTTGAAGTTTTTCAAGATCACCAAAGAAATCTATGCTCAGTGGTATTAGACCATCCTCTGTAAGTGGAGTCATAGGTTCAAACTTTAATATCTCTGCCGGTCAAAATTTCATCAAACAAGACTTGTCCTCGACAACAGTGGCACGATGGACACCTCTCCGGCTTGGCCGGGAGAGTACAGGTTTCGACCCTACGAAGTACGAAGGGCTCTTCACGGGCGGACTTTCTCCTCCTCGCACGTCACCTGGTGACACCTGGTGATTGTGAGCTTTGAATCCGAGGTCTTCTGAGTGGGTTTCTCCTCCCCCCTATTACTCCCTAGTGACGGAGTTAGTTTCTCAAAAAAAAAAAAAAAATTACTTGGAGCAGGGAACGCAAAAGAGTTAAGGAGACCTGAATTTCTATACAACACAATATACAAGAGGTCATGGTTTAATCATGCCCTTAATTGATGACATTAATTAATGTTACTACAAATAAGATAACTTCTAATTGTTTGTCATACTTCTACTTATATTAGAGAATGACAATTAAAATCAAAGTTGGTTCTTAATCACTCTTTGTTATGTGCCAACTTTTAGGATAGTTGCGATATGTCATAATTAGAGTAGTGAAACTGAACTTAGCACATTAGTATGTATCTAATTACAAATCCAAGATGAAGCAATATTTACAACTCCATTGACATAAGCCAAGTTCGGAAAGAGTTAAGCATTTGGGTTCTTGATTTATGCTCATCTTCAAGCATAGTATATATTTTTGAAGGATATTTTTTATTGTTTCTTGAAATTGAAAATGGTATTTTATTGTTCTTGAGATGGAAGGTTTTATTTAGGGTTTTTTGAAATTAACCTACTAAAAGATTTCGTATTTGTAAATAACCCACTGCATCATTCATAATTTGCATGTCCGCCCACCCTTGACTATGGTGATATTTGCATATAACTTCCTTAATTATGTTTATTTTGAAGTTTAATGTGAGTTAAAATATTTTTCCTCTACATAATAATAATAAAAAAAATTATATTAAACACATATAACAAGTTTACGAGTGAATGTTTATGTGATTTTTCTTATGAGGTTTTTATACTTTAAGCGAAGATGTAATTAATATTTTCACTTAATAACTTTCACATAAAATTCAAAGTAAACTTACACAATTAAAAGAGTTGTAAACAAATAACAACATAGTCAAGAGAATTATATACAAATATGAATCCCCAATGTATCACACATACTATATGTGATATATGTGAGACAATTCTAATAGTAAAATTTCCCTCTTTCCCCTCTAAAGTTTCTCTCTCTCCCTCTTTCTAATTGCCCACTAAGATAATCTACTCCTCAAAAAAACAAAAAACAAAAACTTTTAACTCGTGGAAACTCCCCCTCCCCCTCAAATGTACTGTCTCACCTCATCTGCATCCTTAGATGCGTGCAAAGTTAAAAGTCACAGTTGGCGACTATAGAACTTTCTTTCAATTGTCTACCAAGTTGATCCACTAAATCCATGTCAAATGATTGGCATATCCAATGAGACAGGGCATATCAGTCATACGTAGAGTAGTTTAAGGTTGTATCTCAAAAACACACAAATTATGCCTGCGGCTGCGGCCGTGGAAGCCCTAGTAGGAAGTGGGAAATATATAAACCTAGCAAAACCTCTCCTTCTGAAAACCTACCGCCGCGCCAGGCCAGCACAGCCCCCCGGAAGCGGAAATGTCGAAGCGAGGTAATATGCCCTCTTCGTCTCCCTCTTCCCTCTTCGCTAATGGCGTTTGATCATCGTACGCGTTCACTGGAGTCGGAATCGAATCTTTGAATCCCACTTTCTTTGCTGTCCTTAACGTTTGATTCGATCCTGGAAGCATATTACTGTGATCGTGACCTCGATTTGATCCCAGAAACCTCTGTAACGAACATGTCTTCTAGTTTCCCAATCGATCTGTAATTCTGCGTGCACTTTTTTTTCCTTTCGCTGTAGTTTATATGATCCTCCATGTTAATCCTGTTTCCGAGAGACTAATGATGGCATAGTTAGCTCCTGTCGATCGCATTTTTCATTTTGCCCCCCTAAAATCAATCTCCGCCACTAACAGCGTTCTAGGGTTACGATCGCAATTTTCTGGCAAATTCCTGTAGCTGGGATAATTTATCATATCTCTGTCACACTTTTCCTTTCTCTTAATGATTGCTTTGGATACATCTATGTAGATGTAGACATATAGATATGGATCCTAGATATATATAGATAGATAGATACTACTGGTACCTTTAATTTGCCCATTTTTTTCAGTGGAGATGGTTGGAACAGTTCATGCATTTCAGTGTTTTGCTGTTCGTTGCCCTGGCTTTCTTTTTTCTTTTTTAATTTTCGGTTTTGGAAATGGCCAAGCATCTAATATTGTTTCTGGTTATTGCGATGCCTAAAGGACGCGGAGGTTCCGCTGGGAACAAGTTTCGGATGTCGCTGGGTCTTCCAGTGGCAGCCACAGTGAACTGTGCGGACAACACAGGGGCCAAGAACCTCTACATCATCTCAGTCAAGGGGATCAAGGGCCGCCTGAACCGGCTTCCTTCCGCGTGTGTAGGCGACATGGTGATGGCCACCGTGAAGAAAGGGAAGCCTGATCTTAGGAAGAAGGTCATGCCAGCCGTCATCGTCAGGCAGAGGAAGCCGTGGCGCCGAAAGGATGGGGTTTACATGTATTTTGAAGGTACTCTTGTCATCTCACATGTCAAAAGATGGAATGTGGGTTCATCTGTCTGCAGATGTTGATTTGCATATACTTATGTGTGGATGTTGTTGCCAAGCATGTGTTGAATGTGAAATTTTACATCAGTTTATAGCACACCAATGCTTTTATTTATCGTGACAATAATTGAAATTTTGTGCTATGGTGTCTGATTGGCAAAGTTTCTACCATCTTCTTTTCTTTAGAGATGTGTATGTTCTAAGTTCTAACTATGCATAGTGTGTATGCTAGCTAGCTTTTTCATTGGTCTTCACTTATTGTTCATATTCTCCTTGATAATTCAACGAGTCTTTTATGGAGTACTTCCTAGGTGGTCTCATCTTTGATTTCCCGGGTTGTGGCATTGTTGTTTTTACCTTTTGGAAGACTGTGAGACGTGTAGTATTTTGAAGTGGGTCCTTGTAGCTATACTTTCTTGAAATTGGAATGCTTGGACTGAGTTTTTTACCCCTCATGTTTCGGGTTGGTATTTTGCATTTGTTGTTTGAGAAACATTGCTGACGCCATTGTTGGTTTGGTAAGCATGACATGATAGTTGCGGTTCTATTAGAAATTATGTTGATTATTTTTCTTTACAAAGCCATTGTAACTTCTTTCTTCATATCATCAGCTATAGTTTATTTTTTTTAACTATCTTGTTGTGAAGCAAAATAATCCTAGAGTTGTCCCCGGCCCTGTGACGTGGTGGGAAACCCTCCCCCCTCCCCCCCACCCCCCTTGAGGGGGGAGATCTAGGGTTCGAGCACAGCGGTGCACGCTGGGTTTGGGCATTTTTTGGCCTGGGTTTTGGTCACGCATGCACGCTAGCGATTTGCCCCTCATGGGCTTGGGTGTTGGCCGGTTGGCCTTGTGTCGCCCCCAGGGATCAAACCCTGGTAGGCTGGGTTGTAATTAGTGTCGGTATTGCAGTATTGCTCCCTAGACACTGTGCTAGGAGGACCAGAAAATAAAAAAAAGAATCCTAGAGTTTGTTGTTTACAGTAATGTTTTGTTGTTTTCTCTTTTCATGATCCAAAAGGTAGTTTGTTAAGGGTATCCTAATAGAATTTTAAACTGTGCTATGATGCTGAAAGAAATTTGAACTTTCAGTGAGGGCTAAATGAAAGGTAATGTGAAAACTGCTTTACTCTTGAAAACTGCCATGCAGTTTGCATTGGCAACTTTGTCATTATATTTGAAAGTTGTTAGAATTTGTCGATTACCTACCTGATCACTGAGAGGATGTGGTCTAAATTGGCAAATGGTGTGCTGATTAATGATGATGTGGAAGTAATTGGTGATTGAGCACATATTGTAATTTTACTTTCAACTCTAGAGAGATAATGTCCCTAAATGTGCAACAATAGATAGGAGAGGGAAGGTTTTACCTCGAGTCTGCCAGTGTCGTCATTTAATCTATCCTGCCATTCTGCACAGAGGTCATCACCTTAGTGCACCTCACACTATGAACTGCTTCTCTCTCCTAAGCTGGGTTAAACTCTGTTCTGGCTCTGTGATCAGCTGTACCTAATCAACTGGATTTTTCAAATTAGTAATAATTCTCACCCCACATTAAAAGTGATTTTTTTTGCTGCTTCTACTTACTATACCATGTCCCTTTGTGGCTGTTCTCAAGGAATAAACTGTTACCTGATGCTTATGCTCATTTTGTAGCAGTGAGTCATGCCCTTTATTTATTTAAATTAATTAGTGTATGTTATGCATTTATTTCTTTGGTATAATTGCTTGCTTAAATAATACTAGCACATTCTTTCTTTATCCAAAAGTTTGATCCAGGTTAAGGGAACTCTAATACCTCTTCGCTTAACCATCTATTTGCCACTTTGCATGTCCTTTCACATGAAATGACTTTCCTTTCATTTAAATGTGCAGATAATGCTGGAGTGATTGTCAACCCAAAGGGAGAAATGAAAGGTATGTTGGCACCTTTGTACGTTGTTTTGTTCCATTGATGACCATAACTATTCTCTGTTTGCATGGCCCCGTCTTGATTTTCATGCCTGTTGGATGGAACGAAATAGAGAGTAGGAGGCATTACTTGTTCCTGCATGTTAATAGATCCATTTTTACTTTAGTTGTTCCATCTGACATTCTATTTTTTTGGGGTTTAACTGGTAGGATCTGCTATCACTGGACCTATTGGGAAAGAATGCGCGGATCTGTGGCCCAGAATTGCGAGTGCTGCCAATGCCATTGTCTAGGATGCCTTTTATAAGGATTTCTGGATTGCATTTGACTAGTAGACAGCTGTTTGTTTTAAATTGTGTTCTACGATTAGAAGAACACAGAACACAATTCCAATGTCATAAGTCTGTATTTGCTGTTTTCTGTCTTTAGTTAATGAAAAAGTTTGGTCTCAAACCTCTTGTTAAGTTTTATTGCTGCTTGTGGTTATCAGGGAACTTTTGCTCTTTCGTCTGCCTGAGAAATTCTATGCACGATTTGATTCCGCCTTTACTTAAGTGCCCATGCTCGGATTCTTCGTGCATGCTTTTATTTCTTTTATATCGGGGAAAAATCGGGTATGCCGTATGCTTAGTTGATGCCTGGAATGAAATGAAATTGTTACCATTAAGATTTTAGTTGGGTGCAAAAGGAGTTATTGAATTATTTTTTCTATTCAGATTTTATCATAACATTAGCATATATACTCAAAACCTTAATTATATGTACTTTTTATAAGCCTTGAAAAGATGTTAAAATATGCATAAAAATACAAAGAAAAATGTCAATCTGACCAATGTTTTTTGCTGGCTGCTGTTCCTTCTACCTGCATTGCATCTTTCATGAACAATGTAGATGATCAAATTGTTCCTTTATCTCTAGTTTTACATTAGGTGCTACTTAGGTCACCAGCCAGTTCCCGTTACCGTGCATTTGGACCCCATGCAAGCCAGCCACCGGACCTAACGGTTTGGGACCATCCGAGGTATGGTCGTGGGAAGGTGGGGGTGAAGAGCATTGGAGGATGGAGGTTGGGGAGGTCTTCGGCAGCTGGTAACCGCTTCCAACTTCTTACCGGATAAGGGGTCATTATATTTGTTTAACCTTTTAAACAAGATAATTAAGAAAGCTGTGTAAAAAACACTTGGGCTGTGTTTGGCACAGCTTCCATTGAAAGCAATTTTGTATTTTCATTTAATTATTTTGTATAAAAACCATTAGATCTTAGAAGTCATTTATGTGATATTTTACTTGTGTTTTAACTTCCAACCAAAAGTTACAAGGGGAGAACTTCTAATATTAGAGAAAAAGTAAGGTTGTTATCAAAGAGTTAACTTATGTAATAAATCAAAATTAGTTATAACCTCTCTTCCTCACAACTCATTCTATATAAGTGGAAGTCAAAAGTAATTTTCAAGTATAAGTATTGCTAAACACGCCTTTAATATCAATTTGACGTAGCACTCAAGAATGCAAGTCTCAACTCATTCTATATAAGTGGGAAGCCAAAAGTAATTTTCAAGTATAAGTTTTGCCAAACACACCCTTAATATCAATTTGACGTAGCACTCAAGAATGCAAGCAAAAACACAATCCAATCCAGTAAGCAGACTTTACACGAACAATGTAACAGCACTCTTAAATACTCTTGAGCTACAAAATCAGTGCATCAAGCTAACAATCTTTCAAAGTGCTGACAGATTGTCGTTAGGAAAAATGCTATCCCACCAAAACACCTATACACTTCCTCAAAAGCCTGGTCATACACCAAGTCATTCAAAATGGAATTACATTCCTCTGAAGTGTTTCTGCTGGTGCAAATCTGGAAATGCACCACAGCAGCAATGTCTCAACGACGCGAACTTTGCCCCTGCTGTATACAAAACTTTCAGAAGTACTGGCAACATCATCGTTAGTTGCGGAACAAAAAGAGTACTATACAAAAACCTATATACAAACATTAACCTTCGTTAACAAGGGTGCCTACGACAAATGTTGCCTTGCTTAAACGTGATCACTTCAAAACAATTGCACCTACTTTTCTTCCTGCAAGGTAAAGACAATAGACAAGATTGAGTGCAGAAATTATATGATCTGGCAACAGTCAGAAAAGAGTTGGGCAGCCTGCTGCCATGTAACTATTTCTGGCAAAGCAGAAAAGCTTACAGGATGACTACCAACAGTAAAGAAGATTTGTTTCTCTCATAGTACTAGTACCCCTCATTCAAATCATCGTAAAGTGTATGATAATGCGGTTCTTTCTTTTTTAGTCATACGTGCGGTGAAGATGAACGGTAGATACAATTGTAAGCTGCAAAGAGTTAATGTCACTTAGTTGGAGAGAAGGCTGACTTTATTCCAAAAACCAGCTCCCCATTGGATTCAGATATATTCAGTCCATTCACAAGGCAAGACCAATTTCTAAGCACATTGCATACATCCGGTGAACAAAAAAGCGCTTTGCTCATCTTAGCAAACATTACGTTCCATCATAATACACATCAAGGTAAAAATTTCCCCAGGTTTAATTGCCATGTAGTGAATATGGAGTTTTCAGTCAGAACTAGTGATTTTGAATAATTTAAACCAATGTAGAAAAAGTTACTATCAGCATAAGAAGAAGATAGGCACCACTCTCACTTAGCATTACAGTACACTGGAAAACCCACCCCGTGATGCAGGATGCAATGGTCACTTCCCCAACTGTCCACAATGGCTGATCACATCTACCCTCTCTCTCTCTCTCTCCCAGCTCTCTAATGTCACCCTCTCTATAGTTCTGTACACCAAAAAATCTATACCTTTCAAGACTCTCTCTCTCTCCACCCCCCCCCCCCCCCACGTCTTTCACTTTTATCAATAGATTGATAGAGTAGCAACTCTTCCCTGTAGAGAATGAATTGAACTGAATAGCCATCAACTAAAAGACTAGGATCAATCAAATTTAGGCAGAATATATTGAACAAAATGTCATTAATGTACGCAAGGACAAAGAGGATCTTGTTATGATCAAATATCAAGTTATTCCAAAAATAGCAACCTTTATCATTTAAGCACTATTATCCAAAAGAACGGAGAGATCCAGGAGGATGTCGTAGGGAAAAGCACCTACAGTCTTCTGTGAGTGACAAGTTCCCGAAAAGCTCAAGGGAAGTTCTAATGAATTACCTGATAAATGGAATGAGGCTTGATCATGATGATCCCTCGAAGCAGCAAAATATGAATTTACCATTGCACCGTTACTTTAAAAAAAAATAAAACCTCTCTCTCTCTCTCTCTCTCTCTCTCTCTCTCCATTATGTAAAATAAAATATAATATAAAATCCCTTCTTTCTCTTCCCACCCTTTTGTTGAAAATATCTGACAATTTTGACCACATTTTTTTTATTGAGCGTTGGATTCACAGCTGGGAACTGATGGGTTCAATGCTCAAAATCCTTGAAACAACTGAATGATAGCCTCCACCCTTATATCACGAACTAGATATCATACTTCTTCTACTGTGCAAAAATTATTTTTTTCTAAGACTCCATGATTGGAACGGAATAAGAAAAACAAGAATAAGAGTACAGATTCAACGTAGAATATATGTTCTAATTTTTATCCTAATTTTAATTTGGTAGGTCAAATGCTATTCTATGTTGAACAAGGATTCTTATTCTTCTATAACTGAATGTGCTTTGGGTAAGAAGTGAATAAGAACCAGAATAAATGACTAACTTGCCATAATGTCTTATTCTAGCAGGGATAAAGATTAGAATCCATGTTCCTACAATTTGCTAGAATATGAATTCTGGCCCTTAATCCAATTCAAGTGCAATTTGGATCCTGTTCTATTCCAGGTCACTGAATTAAACTTTAACTTCTTTAAAATCCAGGCCCTCTTCCACCCTTCATTCTAGGCTTATTCCATTACCAAACCAAGTCCCAAAAAATGACCACCATCAGAACCTTCTCCCATTTATTTGGGGCCATTTACATGAATCCCATTTCACCACATTATTGTCCAATGCTATATTTGTAGTTGAACCTAGAAAAACCATGTCGTCTTTTACCACATCAAATCATCTCATTCCGCAGATCATGATTTTTTAAGTCCCTGCCCTAGATGGTCCCAAGAAGGCCAAATAAGAGTGAAGGTGTGCACATAGTTGTCAAGGTGCCAAGGCGACCAAAGGCGTTCTCGGGGAGCCTAAGCGCTTAGGCGTTAAGGCGGCCGCTTAAGTGATGCCTAAGCGGTGACTTAGATGCCTCCTTAAAATATATATATCAAATATGTTAGTATTAGTTGTAGATTCTTCAATATGAATAAACAATATCAATAAAATCAGACTAAGTATTAAAATTGAAAGGAACTGATTTTAGCATGAGATAACTAACTTAAACATGTATACATAAATCAATCATGACAAATATTGTAATCAAAAGAAATTGATCTAACATGAGATAATGAACTTGAACATATAAAAGGGCCAAATTAATGAACTTGAACATATAACAACAAATTTACAACGAAAACAACAATTAAAATAATTGTTAGAAATATCTGAAATTTGCAAACAAAGAGGACTGAAGCCCTGTGGGACAGTGTATATGTGAGACTAAGAGAGAGAGAGAGAGAGGACTTGGGACTGAGTTAAAGAGAAGAGAGGGCTTCGGCTCTACCCCTCTGACACACAGTCACACACACGCAGAGACTGTGAGAGGAGTTGAGAGAGAGAGAGAGATTAGACAGAGAGAGAGAGAGATTAGAGAGGGAGATAGAGTCACAGAGGGCTTCGGCCCTATCTTGGCCGAAAGCAAGAGAGAGAGAGAGACAGCACCTTGACACTATGTGTGGCGCGCACAGACATAGAAAGAGAGGGGGGGTGTCCACTTCTGTCGGCTCCACTGAGAGAGAGAGAGAGAGACGTTAGCCTAGGCTGACTCCACTGGGGGTTCGTGGGGAGAGAGAGAGGGTGAGAGGCAGAGAGTGAGTCTATAAGAGAGAGAGGGAGAGGGAGAGAGACTAAGAGAGAGAGAGAGAGAGAAAGAGAGGGGAAGGGCATCGGCCTCGGCCAACTCCAATGTGTGTGTGTGTGTGAGAGAGAGAGAGAGGCATCCGACCTTACCGAAGGTGACAGCGATAACAAAGGTGTCCGGTGAAGACGGCAATGGTGACGTCGTTTGGTGAAGGTGTCGGTGGTGGTGAGGCGATCAGCAGCAGGTGATGTTGGGGCAGCGCCGCCACAGTGGAAACCCTAGAGAAGAGGAGGGGGGGGGGGGGGGTTATTGGATCGAGACGGTGAGGGAAATGGGAGGGTCGAGCGGCTCGGGACGGGGCAGGGCGGGGTTTAAAGTGGGATTGGATACGACTTTCATACAGGTTCTCCCGGGCCCCAAGCACTTAGGCGCACGCTTTCGGCAGCCTGGGATACCTAGGCGAGTGCCTAGCGCACCTTATTGGGCTGGAGAAATGAGGCCCAGCACCTTGGGCTCAGATTTGCGCCTGGACGCCTAGGCGCTGCTTAGGTGTCACCTTGACAACTATGGGTACGCATTAGGTTGACAGCCAGCATTTGACAAGATTTGTCACCTCCCAATTATAAATCCCAGACCAAAAAAGACATCAAAAACCATGACATGCAAACTCAAACAATCCAAAATTTTGGCAGAAGATTAACTCCCATGTTCAGCCAAAAGAAAAATATTCAGTAGATCCTAAATCTGCCAAACTGACTCTACATTTCGTACATGTGCAGATAGAGGGTTTGACTTCGAACGGCCTGATCTGTGACAGCTCACCAGTGTTGAAATGATCGGATTAAAAGGTTTTCATTTCCCAGGCTCTGAGTCTAAAATCCCACATTCAGCAAATGGAAGAAGAGGCTCTAAATTGGCCACGGTGATTTGACTCTCATGGGCACAATGAGAAGTACCAAGCCTGATGGTCACAGGTATCCCAATGCCACAGAGATAGCAGAAAGGAGGGGGTTGGGATCTGAGGGTCTAGCCAGTAGGACTCCTAACATACAAGACAGAATAAAGTTTATCTAAGACCTAATCTAACAAAAGATTACCCACCAAATCTAATAGACGATTACCCTTATTCACAGCCTGTTTGATACTGACAATATTCTTTAACCAAAATTGTTAGCTCGACAAAAGTTTTGGCATCAGCTAGGATACCAAATAATCTGATAATATTTTATTTACCATTTTACTGTAAACAGGATTCTCCACTAACGCACGAGCTTTGTGCAATATTGATTATACAATATTTATGACGAATATCATACTGCTTTAATCACATTGGAAGAATAGACACTGTGGGGTTTGGTTATATGTATATGTAAAAAAAATTCAACTCTGAACTGTCAGTCTTACGAAAATTTTCTATCTTATGAGATTTGAACCCCATGTGTTCTCTGTTTGGATGCATTTGTTTTCACTAGACAGTAGTCGTGGATTGGGTGCACAGACAGCCAATTCCCTGGTATCATTCTCTCCCTGAGGAGAATTGGATGGCACCATTGAGAAGCCTTGTCAGGCTGCCACATTTAACACTTTTATAAGCCCAAGTTTTCAAATTAGCTAGAATCCATGAAAAGACATCTTACCATTTGTTTTCACTTCCCTTCAAGCTAGCTTCTCCTATAATCTAGGACCTTGAAATCAAGGCAGGTATTGAAAACCTCTGACTCATACCACCCAATGTTTCAGATATTGGTAAAAAAAATGAAATGCGACAGATTTCATGCTCAAACTAAGGACCTTTCTTAGCATCGTTCCCTACTGCTCATTATATTCCTAATGTCTATGACAAATGATCTCAAAAACCAAAATTGCTTTTAAACTGAATGACATTGAGTAAAAACTGCACTTACTTCTTGGACGTTTTATATCTCTACACAATTTACTTCCACAGAGACAACGAAAGGCTTTGATTGGGTGGTCGTGATCATCAAAATCAATCCCATAGTCCTGCAATAGAAGGTCACATATGAAATAAAATAATGTTAACAACCAGCTGAACTAATGGTTAAGATTGAATTGGCTAGCTATACAGAGCTGGATGGATGAAAAAAAATCTTATTTATCAACCATGTGATAGTCCAGAGGCATACAAAATGCAAGCGACATGTTATTAGAATTCACAAGATCTATTGTATTGTTAAGCCTTTAAGGAAACCTCCAAGCACCTGTTCCTACAACACGGAATCATCTCATCTGTCTGGATCACTCTTTTTGCCTGCCTCGGAATGAAATGGGATCAATTCCACTCTGTCCGTAATCTGGTCACCTCCAGGGATGACCTACTCAAAATGCAAAGGGGACAAGGAATTGGTCGATGCTATTGGGTGCTGTTCTCTGGGCTACCTGAAAAGGGTGCAATTCAAGAAGCTTTAAGCATGCTTTTTCATCACCCTTCAAGATCATTAATCATTCTATCAGCCTGCTCAACAATTAGAGAATCTGCCGCTTCCAACAACCGGACCTTGATTCTCCAAGTTATCCTCCTTGTGTACATGGAGAGATTTCCTTTTATAAGGTTTTCTTGGGTTTTTAACTTGGTGTATTCGAGTCCTCTGGCTACTTTCTGTGTAGCATCCTTTCTGTTCTCTTCTACCCTTTAATATATCAATTGTGGCTTTTGCAGCCTTCCCAAAAAAAGATGTTAATCAAGAGATAAGGTTCCTCATTTTCATTCAGGCTTTTCAAACATCACAGAGCAACTTAAGAAGTCAGAGATTTGGAAATCCATGCTCAATAACTTCCATGGTAACATAGAGATATAGCCTTGCAACGATGAACAATGACTACGTGAAATGCAATGGCCAAATAATCCTATATATCCAGTCTCTGGTTTGTTCTTGATTGTCACAACATGCTTTAATTGAACAGCCTATGTCAAGGTGACTGCAGCACGTGCAAGCAGATGGACCGCTTAGCAGCAGAGTCGATAAAACCCAACAAGAACAAACAGCACCCAGAAACAAGGCACAAGTGTGCAGAAATCCCCTGGGACCTTATCTAGGTTTATCTGCACTTGAAATCACAGGATCACTAATAAAAAGAAATATATTGGAAACAAACCCATTGGGAACCTGATGGTCTGATCTGAACCATCAGAACCCTATCTTGTTCTCTGATTGGTGTGCTCAAGGATTAGAATTTTAACGAGTTGTTCAGTTGTCCACAAGTTAGGGAAACTAAATATTCTTACTTTGCCTAGGGATCATTTAAGGACTTGATGGAGGAATTCAGAAAGGGAACTGCAGTCCTAAATAGGCTACAGCTCATTGATGGAACCGAGATCCAATAATAAAATTAAAAGAGGCCTAAAATGAAGGTCTTAAAGGGAAAAAATATATATACTTACCCCAGGATAGAAAATTTAGGAGTTATAAATTTATGAGAAAAATGAGTTATAGATTCCACCATGGCCGGTCCCGAGCCTGGGTGAGAAAGGAGGGTGTGTGTTAGGTCGACAGCCAACACTTAATCAAGCTTGCCACAACCCAAACATCAATCATGAACCAATAAGATGGCGGAAAATGATTCATGTAGCTGACCCCAAATAGATGGGATAAGGCTTTGATGATGATGATGAAACTGTCCATTGACATCATTAGTTGATTTGGGTCTAACAGGAGGGTTAGTGCATATGTGCCATTTCACACATTGGATTTCAAAATTTATTGTACACGTACAGCAATTCCATACCTACAAAGTATGACCATGATTTCTGAAAACATAAAGACGAGAAAGAAAATGCTCACATAAATATACGATAATTATAGCTAGAGCAGTCCTCTTCTTTTCTTATCCAAATCTAGCAGCATCCACGTTCAGGAAGAAAGACTCCGTCTAAGACATGTTGGGGAGAAAATTTGCAAAAAAAAGACCGACTTACCCTTTAATGCATAAAAGAGAGGAAGGGCATAAGGGGTCTTTTGCCTCAAAAATTCTGAGAAATCTAAAAAATCCTCTCAAAAGTAAAAACACAATAGGAAAGAAACAAGGAGAAAATACACAGAAATTCTCTGGAAAATAAAAAAAATTAAAAATCCAGAGAAAGTCAGATAAGTCCAAAAATTACAGGGAATGAAAAATCCAAGATACCCCCCCAACCTGCTGCCCCAAGCAGCAGCCCTTTGAGGCTGCCGCTCCTCATGAGGCGGCAGTACCTTGGGGGCTGCCACCTGCTCTCCGTGACGGCACTTCTCTCCTCCGCTAATTCCCTGTAGAGATAAAAAAATATTTTTAAATAGAGAGTGGGTCCAAGTGGGTCCCACATGAGCTTGCATGAACCAATCACGATCTGACATGTGAATCTCCACCACCACGTCAGCGCCTTGTCAGCGCCAAGTGGATAAATTGGAAGATGCCAAGCTTCAAGCCAATAAGATGTTGCCACCTAAGCTGGCCCCCCACATGAGAGGGCCAACCAAGGGATGCCACTTGGCAGCATCCCGTTCGTTGTAACTCTATATATACCCCCCATAACCAAGGAATTCCGGATCGGATCGGGTCCCCGAATCGGGACCCGCCGATCCCGATCCGACTCGGATCGGATCGGCCGAGTCGGCCGATCCAGATGAAGTCTGGCCAGTCCGACTCGGCCAGATTAAAAAATAATAAAAAATTAAAAAAATCAGAAAAAATTACATACATATTATTCAATTGATATACAATAAGAATGAATGCAATTCATGTACATCCATAAAAACTCTAAACCTTAAAACCCTAAAACCCTAAACCCTAAACCCTAAAAAAAACCCCCCCCCTAAAAAAAAACCATAACCCCTTAAAAAAAACCCCCCCCTAAAACCCCTAAAACCCTAAACCCTAAACCCTAAACCCTAAAAACCCTAACCCTAAAACCCTAAACCCTAAAGCCTAAACCCTTAACCCTTAACCCTTAACCCTTAACCCTTAATCCTTAACCCTTAACCCTTAAACCCTTAAACCCTTAAACCCTAAACCCTAAAACCTAAACCCTAAACCCTTAACCCTTAACCCTTACCCTAAAACCTAAACCCTAAACCCTAAAACCCTAAAACCCTAAACCCTAAACCCCTAAACCCTTAAACCTTAAGGGGGGGATCGGGACCGGCCCGAACCGGACCAGATCGGGTCCGGACCGGCCGATCTGGCCGGTCCGGCCCCGATTTGGTCCGGTTCGGGCCGATTTCGGCCGTTTTTTTTTTTTTTTCAAATCGGTGGGGGGGAACAGTGAAATCCCCCCCGAATCGGATCGAAATCGGTCGATTCCGCAATCCATGCCCATAACCCCTCTTGTAAATGGGTTGGAATGCCATAACATACACATGTACACATAAACTCTCACTCTTCTTCCTCCAAGGTAATCTAAGGGGTGGAGATACGTCGCAAGGTCCTTGTGACGTATCCAATGGATACATCGCAGCCATCTTGCGAAGCATGGTGCGACATATCCTATCACTTATAGCCTATGTGATATGCACTGTACGGAACCCTCCTCAGCCCATCGTCACGCCAACGTGACGATGGTGAGCCGTCAAGCATATCTTCTCGGGCCACCCTTACACTAGGGGGACGGTGAGCCATGAATTGAAGCCCCTCAGGTCGACGTCACATATGAGCAGTGATTGGCAAGCTGTAGGTGATAATGAATCCTATACGTTCGCTGCCACATACGAGCGATCCATCGCATGCCAAGACCATAAGATGCGACGTCGGCCAATCAAGTCACCCACAGTCAGAAGCTGTCGCAAGCCACGACAGGCCTCGAAATCCATGCCAAGAGTCAAACTATTACATGAATCAATCCCGCATAATTGCTTCGACTCAACTAATAATGTGCATATTTTCAAAATATTCGAGGGTCGGCCCGCTCCTACATATGGCAATGGAGCGTCAGCTCGTGTCTGGGACACCATCCCCAGCTGGAGAGCACCCTTGCACTATGCCTCAAAAGGCGTCCCAACCATCCAAATGTTTATAAAATGAAATCAAAGCAACCCTCATCTTGGGTTCACAAGCGTCGTCTAGAATCCATGTCTCTAATAAGATGGATGAATATTTTCGAGCTACCTCGTGCCTCTACTTGTCTGTAGGTCCCACTTGGGACAGTTGACGCCAAGGTGAATAGTGCACCTTGATAAGTGTGCCAATTGTTTATATCCTCCAAAGCACAAATCAAAGGAAATTGCATCATGCATCACCTTGTGCTATTGCATGTCGATGTCTAATGCTAGACAGTTGTCTCTGGGGGGTGAATAGTATCTCGATAAGTGTGACATGCACGCTTGCGCCAATCAGAATAAACCAATTTAATATTTCAAATGTGGCAATGTTGTACAACGTTTGGGGTTGACTCTCAACAGACAGAGCACCCTAGCGCTTCGAAAAATGTGCAAGCACTTGTGCATTCCAAAAAGTTAATCAAAGCAAATCACTTCATGCAGTCATATGTATACCTAAGTTTGGGTATCATGCGTCGCTCAGTGTCACCTCATGTCATTACCCGCACGTCTCATGCTGAACAGTTGTCGCCAGGGCATAAATAGCGTGCTCTAAAGTGCCCCATGCACATTTGTGCCAATCAAAGCCAATCTACTTATTCTTTTAAATGTTGTGATGCCCCATGCCACTGTCTATCTGCAGGAACCACATGGGACAGTCATCGTCAGGGTGAAAGTGCATACGAAAGCGTGCCATGCACGTTTATGTTAAATTAAGCAAACCAATGGGCATTTTCGACCATGG
Source organism: Zantedeschia hybrid cultivar (assembly GCA_030544215.1). NCBI lineage: Eukaryota > Viridiplantae > Streptophyta > Magnoliopsida > Alismatales > Araceae > Zantedeschia > Zantedeschia hybrid cultivar. The sequence goes on from JARZZO010000015.1 coordinate 2,917,928, forward strand.
CGATGTCTTTGTTCACCACAACCCGAGTTCTAGTCTGCAATGCCCCTCGATAATGCCACGACATCCCGCAATGCACAATCTCAAATCAAATAAGGAAATAATGTGTGCTAATGAGGCATGACCCCAATCGGGGATTGACAACTGTACATCAGCGTATGAATAGTGCACCTCGCTAGGTATGTCGTGTGCCTCTATACCATATAGATGACTCAAATTGCAATTCAATGGCCTGGGAACGACTCAACTCGTGTCATGACTCACCAGTGGCGCATCGATAGCACGCATTGATAACGTGTTGCACACCTTTTCATAAAATGAAGACCTTAATATCACTACAATCATCTAAACAGAGTCAACGCGTACTGGGATTCATCAACGGCACATGAACAGTGCACCTTGATAAGCGTATTGTACCTCCTTTACCAAACAAATGGATCAAATTATGTCCAAACCTGGTCGAATGCCCTGAGATAGAGCCAACCAGGGTCGGGGCCCACATGCAGCACATGAACAGTGCCAATGAATAGTATCGATGAATAGTACTAATGAATAATGCATGTGAATAGTACTTGTGCATAGTACCCTCCTATAATGTGGGGTATTGATGGAGCCACAATGTGTGCCTCATTGTGCTTTCCAAATGATGTGTCTTTGCAATATGACATCATTTTTATATGTTCAAAAGGGCCAATGCCGATCGTCTTGATACAAATTCCATATGTGCGAGGAATAAAACAAGAATGAGTGAGAACTTTGTGCTGCGTAGCAGCAATAAGGCGTGGAACACATTTCAAATAAATCAAAGGGTTTTCCTGTCGTAGCAAGATGTAATTAACGCCACTATACAGACCGATGAAAAGAGTTTCAATTCAAAAGAATCTGGATAACCCTTTCTATGGGCAAGTTGACATATTAATCAAATGTTTCCATGTTTCACAGAACTGATTCTAGGTCGAAACTCCAAAACAAAACTTCAAGGCACAATTGCCCACCGTTTAAATCAAATGCAATACCCAACAATGCCGAGAAATCATGATTCCCAAAAAAACAAACAAAAAAGAAAAAGAAAAAGAAAACTAATCAAATTCAAAACAAATTGGTCGTATCAAAAATGACTGTCAACAACATATCAGCAATATCACCCTTGTTATCAGCAATGAAAAGAAAGTTTTTTAATATCTAAGACATTCTAAAAAAAATCAGCCCAATCAAATGTGCGAGTTTTCCACCTTCCGAATACAAAGTGCTTGTGTTTTCCCTTTTTAAGAAGGCAGTAGAGTAGAACAGTTCTCCTAGAAACAGCATTAAAACAAACAAACATTAGTAATAGTGATGATGATAATCCTTTCCCTCTGTCATATGAATGAATAATGCTCCATCCAGAATTGTCAGTGACATGCCCTATGAAGATGAAGACATGCAGCACATGTACCAAAATTAGGTTAACAACCTCACAAGCAAAGAAGTGATGGGAATCCAGGAAGTGGAGAACAGAGTCCAAGGCCTATTTTGTATTTTGTTTGGCCCATTAGAAGCCCAATTATAGTATTTCTTGTTTTAGTTCTGTTTGAATCTTTTTACTTTGAATAAGGGTCATTTTAGTCATTTAGTATTAGGGTTTCTTTTGAGAAGTCTATATATTGTCATGTATCCCCTCGTGGGAAAGCATTGAAGAAGATTTTGAATGAAATGAGCCGCTGTGCATTTTCTCCCGAGACGGGACGGGAACCCGTGTGAGGGCATGAAGCCCTAGCTTCTTCCCCCAACCCCCTCTCTTCTTCCTTCATCTGGTCTCCCTCCCTTGCTGTCCCGCATCAAGAAGCAGTTTTGTATATCCTTGAAAGAGAATATTGGTTGGCATTAGAAGCAATATCTCAACAAACAAAGAACCTTCCAAACAATGATATGCCCCCACCAAGACCCATGCTGGCACTTAACCAGTTCCACCAATTTGAAATGGAAGACCTAGCAAGATAAAACCTGGAAATCAATTCCAGACTGAACTAGGTTTGACTAATCAATAAACATCACAATAAAACAATCGTTGTCTTTTCCTAATGCTAAAAGATGGTAACTACTTGCCAAACATGATGGAGATGAACCCATCAAGTACGAAGGTAAAAATATGACTCAAATTTTAAGATGCTTACCCATGTTAGTTCTTCAAATGCTTCCACTTTTCTTGTTGTGAAAAATGCGAGCTTTAAATTAAAAAAAAAATCACGTGAAATTTTGTTAACTCAACGAGCGGATCAAAAATGTTAGTACCAGTTTAAATAAAGCTTAAGAATTTCCTACATGATAGTAGTGATGGTCGGGTGTCTCCACCTCAACTGGAACCTCCACTAGATTTGCATCATCACATCTGCAAAAATTATATAACTGTTATCAAAAAAATGTTACAAAATAACAAATCAAATAATTTAGTCAACTTTAAGATCAAAGAATAGCATAACCTGTAAACAGAGCCTGTAATCAAATGTTTTTTGTTTTCTTTAAAAAAAAAAAACCTGCCCTGTACAAAATATCTAATCATTTATTGTAGGCAAGCAATTGTGAAGTCTTAAAGTTCCTTATTTTCTTCAAATACATAAAATATTAGGGTCCCATTCGGTATCTGAGAAATTTTAGTGGAGAGGCTTAAGTTATTCTTCGTCATCTGGTTCATTAAAGGGGGCCATTAGAGAGGATGCTAATGGCCATAAGAGGTTCCAAGTTTGTTGAAGTTGGTAAGTGGGGCTTGTTGCCTCATCACAGCCATCATAGCAAGAGGTGAATCTCAACATCCATGTAGGAGTGCCTCGTCGCTAACATTGAGGTTGGCTCAATGAGAAGAGCTGATGCTAAACACAACCGAGAAGATGAAATGGTGATGAAGATGAAATGAAGGGGTATCAATTTGGGTTGGGTCACAACGGATCTAATTTGACCGGCCCATGAACTAGCCTAGACGTGCTAGGCTCGCCTAAGCGCAGCTAAGTGGTTAGTGGTGCTTGAGACCTTGGGCCCCCTTTTTAAGGCAGTCAACTCCCTTTCTCTATACTTTGTAGGCCTCCCTTTTCCCCCACCCTCCACCCTCAGATTACACAGGCTGGGTCAGGTTCAAGAGTGAGGTGGCAGGTTAGGATTTGGGTTGAGCCCCCAAACCTTGAGTTAGGATTAGGGTTGATGTTAGCCTTACTCAGCCTGTGTTGCACTCCTACTAAATCATAAGATCTACAGTTTGTGCAAAGAAATATAATATGATCATGATCTCTGGTATGCTATTCTCAATCTCTCCAAAATAATTTCAGATGTCTTCTCTTCGGCCTTCTAAGATGATGCCAGGATCTGAATGCAGCATTCATCAGGCACAACTACAAGCAACAGGCATGATATGCAAAATAAAGCCAGAATAATTAATTCATAAACAAAACAACTGCAAATGAAATGCCTATGATTAATAAACAGGCATCATATGCAAAATAAAGCCAGAATAATTAATTCATAAACAAAACAACTGCAAATGAAATACCTATGATTAATAAACCGGGCAACATTTCCATAAAATGTTGCATCAAGACAAAGTGCTTCTTCATCTTTCAACACTCCCTCTGAACCCCAATCAGCATCAAGGAGGACTGGGTACGTGTGCCTTGCATTTCCTGTGGTTCGTACTGTTCGATCATAAAGCTCCATGTTTGTCAGTACTTCACCAACATATTCACATACAAATGCACCTCGGGGCAATTCATCCAATGTACGCAAACCCCAGCCTTTCCCCTCAGGTGTAAAGAAAACCTGAAAGCACACTAGATAATAAAATACTGACAGGAAACAGAAATTGCCTATCACACAAGCTTGGAGAAAAAATAATTACCTGCAGGTTACATGTTATGCCTCGTTGAACAACTCTATTGCCACATTGCTTATTACATCCACACTTGCTCCAGCACTCTTTAATAAACTTTCTCAGAAGATGACCCTTGCAGGCCTCTGGTTTTCCATCATTCTTTGACCTTTCAAGTGGGCACTCTTTACAATAAAACATGCGGTGCTTCTGTGGATCACGATTCATGGAGATACAGTCATCCAAGAGCTCTTTCTTAAGGAGACCATCCAATGAGTATGCAAATTCACCCCCAGTCTCTCGTGCACATGCACAAGGAATTGAAGCTGATAAACAGTCACCAAAACAATCAGAGCAGTAATCCTCATCGCCTATTCTTGCCAAAGAGAAATTCATATATGCATTTTGAAAGATGACATTCTGTGGTATGTAACTGAAATGAGGAGGACATTGTTCGCTGGCATATTCATTGACTATGGATACTCTAACTCTTTCTTCGCCTTTTGTGATATCATTGACATCATGGACTGGTCGAACAGCACCCAATGCAGGTTCATGCTGTCGTACCAACACCAAACTGCCTTCGGATCGTTTATCCTTCACAGCATGGCCAGCATCATCATTGTCCTTTCTCTTCTGATCAGACTGTTCCCTACGCACAAGCCCATCCATGGCCATCAAGCCAGCACACTTGCGCAACTGTGTGACAGTAGAATTGCCAGCAGAATATGCGAACGCACCACCCAAATGCTTTTCAGCCCCAGATGCTTTCAGTGCATCCAGTGATGGAACTATCCTTATAGGATCTTCCTGCCTAGACTCAACTGACTCAGTTCCCAACTCCAGGACAGTTTTGCAAACATCTTTCATTATGTTCATGAGGCAGAAACTAGGGTCTAGAATCTTGTACGATCTCAAACACCTGTCTTCAACTCTCTTTAGGACTGACTCAAGGCTTGGCATTTGAAAATCTGGGCAATCAACAACGTTGTACAGAAGTGAAACTTTTGCCTCCCCAATGGATGATGATGTTATTTCAATATTAGTGGAGGATTCCACAACATCTGCAACCCTATTACTTGTCCTACCCCTCTTTCTAACAAAAGAAAGGCAACCACCCCCATTCTCTCCATTTGAACTCTGAGTTTCTAATGAACCAGTCACTTCCAAAGCGGCCGCACTGGCAGGTGGAGAAGCTTTTTGACAGTGTCCATCTGGATGACCCAAATGAAGCACTGTTGCAAGTTAAAGATACATCAGTAATAAAATTAATAAAACATAAGGGGTGCCAGAACCATAAAACAAATGAATGCCAAATTCAGAGTCTACTTTGAGAGATGGACTATGCAAGTCAAAGAACATAAATGAAATAGAGCCTAGGTGTATGGAGAATCATAATACTCATCAGAGCAGATATGCACCAGAGAAACTTTTCTAAGGGCAACTGAGAAGGCAGTAAAAACATATATGGCATGACTAGACATCTTTACATAAGGATTTATGAGGCAGAGTGCCATCGTACAAACCATAAATTATGCAGTGCAAGCCATTGAATGTAAATAGGACCGACTGACATTTTGACCCACAAAAGGCAAGCAGCAGACAGGAACCATTCATCTCGAGATGTACCATTCTTATGTAAATTTATTTCACTTAAAGCACTAGCTGCTCAATATCGAGGTATATCTGGCAAATGATTTAAGAAAAACGCGTACCTTCCTTTCTAGTACAAAGAGGGGGACGCGGGCGAACGATTGCAATAGGGACTTCAAAAGGCAGTGGTTCACCAGTGATAGGCACATCTTTGTCCATGGGCGCAGCTGCTCCTGACACATAATCAAGACCAGGTTCAATCTTTGGCTCTTTAAGACATATCGATCGTTCAACACTTTCAGATGATGATTGCCTTTGATATCCAGCAATTAAATGTTCCTTGGGCCTTCCATTGACATGGCCTGGTTGGGGTGCAACCACAGCGACTTCCTTCCTTTGACGTTCTGAGTGAAGTGCAGCAGGCTCAATGTTTCCTTGTCGGAGAGAAGTATTAGCCGATGCAGGCTCTGTCCTTACACTGGGTTCATTCCTTTCCCTAAAATTAGCCACAGATGCAAGATTCCTTTCAGATGAAATGTTCCTTGGGGAAGAATCATCCCTTTCCGCCTTTGGTGTGTTCGTCGTAGGCATTCCTTCACTCTGAACTGAAGTCGATGGCCGTTGTTCTTCTTGTCGTGGCCTCAGTCTCTTCCTAATAAGTTCGGGTTCTTCATTGTCCGGTGGTTCTCTCTTCTTGCTATCCACGTTCTGATCCAAGCAGGCCAATGTAGACAAAGAATAATAAGAATGGCTGTTTGCACGGGTAAATAACAGAAAATAATTTGATTTAAATCACAGATGAAGGGCAGGACAAGTTTCACACCTCCCTACTCTTCTCTTTTGGATCCTCTTCCTGCAAAAGAGAGAGAGAGAGAGAGAAGAGAGTTTTGGGGGAGGGGGAATGTATCAATCTCAGCATCAGACTAACTAATAAATACTCTGTTGGCCGGATGATGAGGAAAATAGCAACCAACGGGGAAACTGAAATAGAATGCACCTCACCTCAGCTTCGTCGGAATCAAGTATAGTCTCAATGAGCAGCCTGTAGTTTTCCGCTTCGATGGGCTCCCAACTGTTCTCGCAGGTTTGCAGAAGTCTCTTTAGTATGGGTTTTGTCTTCTTAGTTGTGAACCCCAAAACCTTCATTGCAGCCAAGGCTTTGTTGCCTCTTTCTGCTCTTTCCGCTCTCGATCCCATTGTTATCCAGTATATCTCCTCTCAATCAGAGGCACAGGATACCCAAATACTCACCTAGAGTAAGCCCTCCCTAAAAGATACGTGGGGAAGCTAACAAGTGTGGGTAAACAAAATGACACAAAACCCTACTCAGACATGGCAATTCCAAACAGAAGCTTACGACTGCCACAAGAACGCATTAACAGAAACCAAACAAATATACCACTCGATTTCCAGAAGAGAGAAAAACGAACGAGGAACCAAGAGAAGGTCTCTTCTTACCAATGTGCCGGAGGACGCCAAACCCCTGGCGATCTCGCCTCTTCTAGCACGCCACCATGGCGAGAAATCCCAAACTTACCAGTGCAAGACTAGATTTTTCCAGTAGATTACCACCCCAAATGCCTGGAAAAGAAGAATGTAGGAAGAAAAGGACGTCACCAAACACACGTGAGTACTACAGCAAGTAGCTCCTTCGGAACCCGGAACCGACCATTCGGCGCAGAGCCCATTCCAACCCAAACAAGAGAGAGACAGATAGGATCATAGATAGATAGATAGATATAGAAAGAGAGAAACCTTCATGCGCCGGCAAAGAAGGGGCTAAACGATTAGCCAATCTCCTGCAACGCCATGGGAGAAGAGCAAATAGAGAAGGGAAACAATGTTGCCTTCCACGAGGAAACCCTAGAAAGATCCGGCAAATTTGCTACTCAGAAAGAAGAAAACTCGGGATTTTGCAGAATCTTCGAAGGGGACGCCATTTTTTCCCCGATCTTTTTCCCTTCTGTCCCCCCTCCTCTCTCTCCTCCAGCCCGCTCTTCCACTGCGGGCAACAGGAAACTGGGAAGAAGTGTATAGAGAGAGAGAGAGAGAGAGAGAGAGCGCTCCAACTTCGAACCAGGGACTCTGTCCGACCCTCCGAAAGACCCCAGTAGCTGACTCTCTCGCGCGACCCCCGGGTGCGGTCGTCTCCCCCCAGTCCTAGCTGAGCGTCTTCTATTTTCAAAGGAAATCGATAGAAAGAAGATCCTCTCTATGCACGTTTGGATTGAATTCTAATAATATAGAGAGAGATAATTTTTTCAATGTAAGAGATTTCAAAGTGTTTATGAGACCCACCCCTTCTTTTTTTGCACTCCCATCCAATCATGCGACTGAACCCGCACTCAAACCAAAACGTCAGAGGGTTGCACGCATGCGTGCGAACCCCGTCAAATCCACACATTCTCGTCCATAGGCTGTCAGGGCGCAAGCAAATTGAGTCAAGCCGAGGTTAGCTCTGTCATGTTTAAACTTAGTTCATTTAATTTTAATCGGAATTCGACCTTGAATACATTATAATGGTTGTTCAAGTTTGATTCTTTTAGATATTAAAATAAGCTCAAGCTAAGTGTTGACTAGCTTGCGAGCCTAATAAATCTATGATAGATTTTAGTCTAGAATTTTTTTAGTTTAAATTTATAAACTTAGACCAAACCATTGTGAGTGCTTAGTTGTTTGCACTCCTAGTTATTTGAAATTGATAGAAAATATTAAATATCTCATTGACAAGTTCATTCATGAATAGCATAATTGAATGAGTATTTAAAAGAGGTAATGAACACTTAAATAAACTCTTAATATATAAATGTGTTCTTAACGAGTATTAAAACGAGTTATAAATGAGTACTTAATCGAGCTTGTTCACGAACATGATCAATTGAGCTCGCATGTGTTCAAACTTGACTGTTTAATGAATAAGCTTAATTTTTCGTTCAAACTTGTTTATTTAGATTAATAAACGAGTCAAGTCGAACTATTATCAAGTAGTTTTACGAGTTATTTATCGAGGGTATTGATTTGTTTGCAACCCCAGGCTACAAATGGATACTCAAGTTTGGATTAGTCCCATTTTCATTTATGATAACTCCACTTTGTTAGCCAAATTTGACGAATAAGGCCTCCTTATTCTCAAAATAATTCAAATTTTGATTTGATAAGAACACTTTGATATTTCAACGAAGAATGCCTTATTCACATAATTAGATAAATAAGCAATTCTACTTTACATCTAAGAACTTGATATTCTGCTTTGGATTCTAATTCGCTATCAAAGTGAAATATCTCTTGTTCTGAAATAAGCATTTTATTATCAAAATGAGGCTTAATGAATATAAAAATACATTAAAGACCACCAATTATATATATAATAAGTTATCAAAAATTGATCTTTGGTAATTATCGAAGTTGAAAATGGAAACAATTGTTTCTATGTACATTAATCAGTTTTGGGTTCTAAATTATCATATATCCAAGGTAAAAATCGAATCATTAAATAGGTCCCTCTCATATCCAATTGTGTGGATATCTCTTGACAATTTGACAAAATTAAAGTCAAGGTAAGAAGTAGGAATCCTTTTTAAACTTTTTAGTGTAATTTTATGGTGCATGATTTGAGTAGATTTATAGTACGTAAGCTTAGATCGATACATAAAGTAGATTTCAAAATTCAAAGTTTATAGGTTTCAAGAATTTACATAAATTAAAACTATGTGGCTTTGTAATGTTTAATTATTAGAAGAAAGTTTATCGAAATGAATAGTAACAATGATTTAATAGCTTCTTAGTATAGTGACGATGATAGCAGAAACTTCTGTTTACTTCATTTTTTGTTTTCATTTTTCAATTTAAAAAACAAAAGTGGATGTGGAAACAAAAACATTCATTTCTATTTCCGTTTCCTCTTTGATAAACTTTATAGAAAACACAAATAAAAAGTGTCATTTCCATTTTTCTGTCCAACCTCCTAATTAGAATCAAGTCTTGCTTGACCATTGCTCCAATGACACCATATGATCTCTTGTACTTTGTATCAAGGTTCTCTCACTATGATAACTACCTCTCCCCTTGCTATTTGTACGAAGGTTCTATCTATGCCTCTACCTTTATGTTCACAGAAAAATGAGATCCTTCAAACCTCATTTTACAGTTCAGAGTATGTCTTCACTCACATGAAGTAATAATGAATCATTCACTTTATCAAAAAATAAAATTATATATATATATATATATATATATATATATATATATATATATATATATATATAATCCATGTTCACTTCTATCTCATATGAGCATGAATATAATTTAGTCTAGAGAACAGGGTCTAAAAAATCTCATCTCCCACACTATTCCCATAGCACGTATTTGACCCCACTTTTATTTTAAAATATTTTATTTTTATATATTTATTTTAAAATATTAAATTACAAAAATCTTCTAAATTACACCACCATGACTCGTGAATAGTGGTGGCCAAATACTATTGCGACGTTATACATCTTGATCATTAACATTCATTTGACTTTCATCCATCAAATCCTAGTCAAATGTATCCTTGTTTTTCAAAATTTTGAGTCAATACATGATGAAGTGATAGCCAATTAACATACCAACCTTCTCACATACATGTTAAATAGGAACATAAAAGTCAAAATACATCGATAATATATGTTCTGCTCATTCATGAATTTGAACAAATGATTACATCATTTATACATTGTAGAAATCCATATGAACCTTTGTTTGACTGAATTTTTGACAACTATTGACTTTGGCTCTTAAAGTTTTTTTTGTGCCGCATATTTCAAGTACAACAAATTTTAGAATTTAAATCCGAATGTGTTGAGTTACTTTAGAGTAATACTTACTACACCACATATGGTGTAGAGAGGCTGAAGTGGATTGCAACATTTTACCTCCTCCATTCATCTGTTCCAGTTACTTTTCTACTTTTTTTATTTTTTGAGATAGAGAGAAAGAAAAGATAAAGTCATCTGACAATTTTTATTGTTATTCTTTTCCACTCACCTTTATTTAAAAGAGATAATCAGTTCATTCTTATCACTAAAAAAGAGGTAATCAATTCCTTCTCATTCTAGTATGGCCGTTTCTCAGTTTATCACTTACAACAGAAATTTATCAGTTTTAAATCCAAAATTATTACTTCTAAGTGCATTTTATTACTTTCAAAATATATTTTTATCACTTTCTAGTTATTCTAGTGTTATTATTTGCTACACAAATTTATCACTTCGTAATATAGTTTTATCATTTCTTACGCAAAATTGTCACTTTATAAGTCTAATTTTGTCACTTCCCTACTGTTTTAGTTTTATCACTCGCTATTTAATGTTATCACTTTGTAATACAATTTTATCGCTTCCTATGCAAACTATCACTTCCAAGTAGAAATTATCACTTTCAAATATTTTATTACTTCATTTGCATAAGAAGTGATAAAATGTTCGAAAGTGATAGTTTTTATTTTAAAGTAATCATTTTGCGTAAGAAGTGATAAAAATACATATGAGAGTGATAAATTTATGTTGGAAGTGATAAAACTAATAGACGTGACAAAATTGGACTTTGGAAGTGATAAAACTAATAAAACTGAAACATATAGGAAATGATAAAAATGTATTTTAAAAGTGATAAAAATGTGTCTGCAGTGATAGTCTCATACTTCGAAGTGATAAACATACACTTAAAGTAATAAACTGGGATGTCGCCATATTTGGGAAGGAATCAATTATCTTTTTAAAATGGAGTGAATGAATTGATTATCTTTTTTATAGAGATTAGTAAGAAATGACAACAATAAAAATTGTCAGAGAGTTACACTCTTTATTTATCTTCAATCAAGAAAATTAAAAAAGATTGAGAAGATAGTAGGACAGATGACGGGAGGAGGGAAGTGTTGTAATAAAGGTGGGGAAAATAGTAGGACAGGTGACAGGAGGAGAGAAAGTATTGCAATCTATGTCAGCCATTCCATACGACATGCGATGTAGTCAGTATTACTCGTTACTCTAACATGTCTTCCACTATTTAATTCTCATATGGTAAATTTCATTTTTCTTTTCTCAACCTTCATCTTCTCAATTAAGCAGGCCTCAAAAGCTAAACAATTTTGTTGTAATGACTTCCATTGTCAAACATTGATACGAGTCCCAGATCCAAAACTAAATTTATATCTTAATTAATAGAGAATAATTCAAAAGAATCAAACCCAACATCACTTTTTCAACTGACTTTGTAATGGAGACAAAGTATTAGTCATCTATAACTTACATCCGCTCGACCATATTCACCCATACTCCTTTTGAGCTCTAATATCCTTCTATATTCCTTGGAGTCCCTTAGCAAACATTTGCTTTATACCATGTTGAAGAGACTCTACTTTTCATTACCTTTAAGTTTAATCAAGAACACATTCAAGTAAAGAATATTTTGAGTGGTGAGTAGGAATCACTATACAAAGAATAATTTTGAACTTTAGTTGAGTGGAAGCATTCAGTATCAAGAATCTAATAGATCTTGAAAGAATTATGTTTTACTTTATAGAAACTTGTTCATCTTGTAATTCCTAACTTTCTTACTAGGGGATACAAACTAAAAGCACTATCTTGATGAGATTCCATTCTCTAGATTTTGCATGTCCTCTTGCTTGGACTAAAATGCATGATTTGGTTATCTAATAATACTCTCTCATTTACTTTGACATAAAGTTCATACTGTTGTATTCTTTTCTTCTTCTTCTCCTTTTTTTTTTTTTTTTAATTTTTTTTTTGGGGGGGGGGGGGGGGGGTGTTACAACTAGAGAATCTAGAATCTTAAATTGGCTTCCTTCCACATTCCTTATTGACAAATCTTCCAATACATGTGAGCAAAAAAAATTATATGGCCCTTCTTGGTGTGCATCTTAGGTTCATGAATAGAGCACGAAGGCTTCTGTGATGATATGTACACTTTGGACATAGTTTAAGCAAAAGTTGTCATGTACTGTTCTTTTCCACTAAAGTGTTAACAATGCAAAAAGGATAGTTTGACTACCCCACCTTTCTCCCTCAAAGGATGTTGTAGTTTATAGAATTACTATCACTAAAAAGGTTTGACATAATACTTCGTTGCTTATGTTAACCTAACAACAGCAGGGATGTGCACTAGTCAATTGTGACTGAGATCTACTCATCTCTTTTGTTCTCTTTTCACTGATTCTCCCTAATTAGTTCAAGTAAAAGATTACTATGAATGTTACGATAAAGAATATTTATTAATGTTATTTTCTTCGAGTTAGCTAGGGACAAATGGATGATTTGACATCAGAATGCGGCAATCAAATTGATAATGACAAAACTTGGCTAAAATGAGACCATTCAAATTCCCAAAGGACAAAAGGACACTTTCATTCCTATTAAGTCCTTTGGATGTAATGAAGTAATGTACTGCATCATTTTTCCCAGATAACAAATCAGTACATTTTTATGTCACTTACTTCAATCTCTGGATCCACTGCCTAGCAAATAATAATAAAAAAGAGAAGACAAGTCATCTTAGAACTATCCAGTTCACTTTTGCACATCAACATGGGGGAATTCTCTATCAAAAAATTCGTGAAACTATATTTTCATTGGATTTGTTTTTTTTCAAATGTATTCAATTTTTTTCTTACTATATTTTTGGAACATTTTGATGTGTGGTCCTTCGATTCTATCTTACTTGTTGAACAACTTTCATTGGCTTTATAGATGGTCAAACGCTTTTGATTTTTCATGAAAGATTTAGAAAAAAAACGATGGACTTCCCACATAACATATTTCCCATTACTAGGGCTAGTGGATTTAGTCAAAGAGTTGGCTTTTGCATGCTATACGATAGTTGATTACATTGGTAATTGTTACCTTACTTGTCTAGCATCATGCACATCACATATATTGCCTGCATGTGGGAAAAACCTTGAAGCTTGAAACATGTTGCCTAGGAAACTAGCCAAGAGAATAAATAAGTTGTGCTACATGTACTAGATATAGGAGGTTGTCTACCTTTCTTCGCTTTATAGTGAGTAGTGAGGCATAACAGACTAGCGGTAATTAATTAACTACTAATGATTTAACTCAGGACATGAATTTCCTGTGGGCACTAAAGCCACATGACAACATAAACCAATATCCTATACTATCTCATTTTTTATGATTGTTAAGAATATTTACCATTTTCCTAGCATATGTTTGACCAGTTACATATATTGGTATCCAAAAGTTTGTGAGTTTACATTGACAAAGATTTGAACTGAGCTTGTTTTCTTAAAAATGGAAGGTTAGTGTCGGAATGTACTACAGGATTTGTCATTATCCATTGTTGTGCTTTGACTTCTTCTCCTTTCTTTTTTCACAGGACACACGCTTCAATGTGAAAAAATTGTTACACCCTTTCACTGAAAGCCTCATTCACATCAATTAATGCACAGTTCTCACAAGATTTTAAGGAACCTAATCTATATGTTTCCTTTTTAAAAAAAATTTAACCTATATATACCGGGATATATATGGTTTTTGAGATGTACCTTCTACGTAGTTATACCGAGGAACATGTATTCTCTCGCATCTAATTTAATAGTCCAAAAGAAGATACATGATTTATTCAACATCTTCTGGCACAAGTGATTTCCTTGTAAGTTTCAAGTGATTCATGTATTACGACTACGAGATATTCATCTTAAAAGGTTTATGAAGTGCACCTCTTGTAATAAAATTTAAATTAGTTTGTTTTTCCTTTTCTTTCTATTAAGCTTCTCAAGTAAACTACTTATAACAAATAAAAATTTATTCTGCACATGGATATATATATCTAGTTGGCTTTGTAGAGCATGTTAAGTCAATCTATTAAGCTTTATTGCGTTCATTCTTTTCCACCATTCTTTCGTTGGAGGACATTCCAATTCACCACGATCATTTGCACAAATTTATTGGAGAAAACATAAAACAGTTGAAAGATGTACACGTACATAAAATCACTCTTTAAGAGACTAGCATGCACTCACACCCTTCTGTACTCAAAATGTTGCCAAGTCTCTTGCGAGATATTACTAAATTCAATAATTTAGATTGTCTTCAACTGTCATACAAAACTCAAAGAGAGGGAATTTACAAGAATACAAGACAAAAGTATTCCCAAGAGAGAAAAAGGTTGTGGAGTTATTTCTGCAAACTACGATCACTATATTCAAAATGATGGCCTACCCCCCATCCATCTTATTGCATTTGATAATACCACTTCTCTTGGTGAATGGATGTTGTAGAAGAAAAAAATGTTCAGACTCACATCTGAAAAGTTGTTTATATCCAAGATTCCAAGGTGTAGTTGCATTTGAAAGAGTTCATGCCACTAAGGTGCGCATATAACTCTGAGGTATCGATCATATCTTCTTCTTCCTTTATCACCAACTGTCACGTAAATGAACAAAAAATGATTAGAAGGATTTAAATTTATATGTACATACACATCTGAGGCAGTGTTCATAAATAATTATTTGATAGTAGAGATAATCTAAAAAGGACTGACCTCTTCCTCATCTTCATCTTCATGATGGCTAGAATTGGACTTTGTTGCCTCTCCAAACTCATCATTCTTTGCAAATCTACCCCTGACACGTGGTCGGCTGTCTGCCAGAGTTTTCCTACATGCGTACTGCAACACATTTGTATTAGTTATGAACCATCACATCATCAGTGTTAATGACAAAAGCTTGTTATATATTATGCATATAAAACATAATCTAACCACTGGGAGTGAAGGTTCTAAATGGGAGTGGCAGGTAATGCTATGAGACAAGACAAAGGCCTAGTTGTAAATGCGATGGGAATTTGACTGCAACAAAGAATTTATTTTTTGACGATAACTTTTTCTTTCCTCTCTTTAGTCAATCTCTTTCTTCTGTCATAATTTTTTTTTTTTCAAAAAGTGAAACAATAAGTAGGCGTGTTTAAAAACACGAGGGTGTTGAACGGATGTTATCTAGTAATTATAACGTCCCAAATGTAGTTCCAAAAGCAACCTTAGTCATCCAGAGTTTTTGAAAACTGAATAAATCTTCTAGCCTGATCAAACAAAGATTAATGTATGTCCTAAATAGAATCCTCCATTGTATGAAAATTTTGTCCCAAAACAGCTTTTTCTTTTGTTGTGATCTGTTCAGTAGGAAAATGCTGCTACAAAGGTGAAATTCTGCAGGATCTCCATTAACTATTGTCATAATTAGGATGTGTACCTTGATCTTCTTGGAGAAATTCCGCTCATTCCTCTTCTTCATGTATCGATGGATCTTCTCTTTCCTTTCTTCCACGGAGAGGCGCCCAACCTTGAACGTTGACTCATCAAGAGTTGCCATGTCGGATGGCAACGGCGTTGGGCTGCCGCCCCCGGTCACCAGATGTTGGTTGTCGCCAAACACCTTGAAACGAGAGAGCAAAGCCAAAAAACAAGGAAACAAAATTAATAACTTAAATAAAATTGATTAGGCTTCTCAAATTGAGGAGATAAGAAAATAGATTTAATATGTTGGAATTTTCAAGAACTTCTAGATGATATGTATTTTCAACCAGAAAGGCGATGTGTAAAGCATATATCTCTAGGGATATTTACATAAATAGTTTTAGTAAAGCTATTACTTAAATAAAAAATATTCTCAAGATTATAGTGTTTTAAGTGCTCTATTTAAAGGAAAAATAAATGTTGTCAATCGTGATTACTTTTTTAGTTGCTGCCTAGAATATATACGTATTTGTAAACTATGAGAACAATATTTATGATATTATGAGCAAAAAAAAAAGATATGTGTGATATTATAAAAAGTCATTGTGATATTATTAATCTAAAGAGGGTATCCATGAAATTATGATTTCCAGGTCGTTTCCGACCGGACCGGTCGGCGCAACTATTGTTTTGGCGGAATCAAAGTAAAGATAAACGGTCTAAACCGGACTCAAAATTACCTGCGACTCGCCCGAGCTTCCGTAGATCCTCTGATGCGCCATACTGTCCGTCCCGTAGATGCCCATCCCGCCGCCACCGCTCTCCCCCTGGTAATCCATCACCACCTCCTGAGCCGCCATCATCGACTCCGTCCCTGCCGCCACGGTCCCCGGATAGAACCCCAGGCCCTCTCCGGACACCGCCACTCCCATGCTGCCGGCGTAGAAGGCGCCGGCAATGGCTGGGGCCATGAAGGAGCACGACGTGGACGACGGCGACGAGTCCAGACCCATGTAGCTGGACAGCGACAGCATGCAGTCTTCGTCGAAGATGGAGGACAGGGACGGCGGAGCCAGTACTGGCGGCGGGACGGCGGAGAGTGGCAGCAGCGAGTCGGACGAGCACGAAGAGTAGCCATTGATGGGGTTAATGTTCGACAGCGCCGTCGCGTCGAAGCTGTCCTGTGGGTTGGAGAGGTACGACGGGATGGTGAACAACCCCGCCTGGGGAGGCGGCGCCGGCTGCATGGACGAGTAGTTGCCGGGGAGGATTATATCGGGCTCTGGCTCGGGCGGTGGCTGTGAATCCAGCAGCGCGGAGAGGGTGGAGGGGTCCATGGAGGAGAAAGGAGAGAAGTCGGACGGCAGTGAGACGTCGTCGTAGCAGCAGATGCCTGCACCTCCGCTTCCAGCGCCACCGCCGCCTCCTGAACAGGACGAGACCTCCGAGTTCCTCAGGGTCTCGGAGAAGATGTCGCCGTCGTCGCAGAAGTCGAGAATCTGGGCGGTAATGGGGCTGGAGATGCCCTCCTGTCAGATCCAAGAGAAAAAGAAGAACAGGTCACATATAGAGACACATGCAGGAACGGGAACGGGCTGCTGCTGTTGGCAATTATGTTGATGATAACGTGGTAGACTTTGTTTTGCGTCCATCTTAATCATTACAATTTTAGTGCCTCTTGACAGGAGAGGAGAGGTCAACCCGTAGGCCGGTCACCTCTCCCTTTGACCTAACGTTGAGAAAGTCAACTCCAGGATTGACCCCTCCTTCCTTCTTTTCATAGTGCTGGTCCACTCTGCGTTGAGTGTTATCGGCGTTGGCCCAGCCCCACGACGGGAACGGGTCGAGGCAATTGGAAATGTTGCTAGATGACACTTGTTCTTGGTCGAGTGGCTTGAATGGAGATCATGCTCCCTGTTGTGTTATATGCTAGAGTATTAGTTGATGCTAGCGTTGCTTAATCTATTGTTTATTGCGGTTACAAGTATGACAAGTACTGTCTGGCCTTTTGTTAACCTTTTCTTATTTTATGTTTACTTTTATGTTTTTTTATGTTAAGGTGGTTTGATAGGGGGAGAACAGAAAGGCAGCTGACTAAAAGCCAACTATCCTACCAACATAACAATGAAAGGGAGACAAACAAAAGAAAGAGTCCACGAGTAGGAAGGAGAAGAAAGCAAGGAGAAATGTCATGTTGAAACCATGCAAAGATTTCATCATAAAAGAAAATAATCGCTACGATCTTGAGGGAAGTACGTAATCGCAGCTTGCAACTTGGGAACGTAGTGGCGCATCTGCTTTGAGAAGCTGAGTTGGGGATAGTTAGACCGCGTGACATCGCCATATACGCGGATTTCCTCAACTTTTGAGAAAAGATGAAAGTCTCCTGTTTAACCGGGGGAAAATATAAAATGATGGCATTTGACTGGGTAATTAAGTTGTCTATGCCTTTAATAGCTACTTGCCCTGTCGCTTTTATCCTTGAAGGAATCTGTGGTAAAGGCCTTAACCCTAGTGACCTAGTCTCTCTTATTAAGAGAGCATTATATTCTTTGTACTTACGGGACAGAAAAAAGAGCAACAAAGATTCTCCAAGTTGGGATTTTCCGGTCACCTCATGGATATGTCTGGGAACTTTAGCCGTACGCACAGAAGCGAGAAGAGAGTCTATTGGGCACCATATGTGAATGGGGTCTAATAAGAAAGAAGAGGACGACGTCAGGTTGGTGGAGAAAGGGCCAGGTAGAGAGGACGAACCCCCTCCTACCACTACCAGGGACAAGATCTCCTCCACCTCGGTGCAACGCACCCAGCCAATGAAAAGAATCCACGACCCCCATACAATTTGTTTGGGCATCTTGTCACAGTAGATTATGACGTATTCTTGTTGACCAAGCACCTGGTCCATGACGCAAAGAATGAAAATCCTCTATGTCCAGGTTTAGACTGAATTTAACAGTAAAAAGAGGGGAAGGTTTCAAAAAATCCTTGACGCCACTTTGATCAGAGAATAGAAGAATAAAGAAGAATAAAGAAAAAATAAGTTTAATTTAATTTTGACAAACGGAATGACTTATATCGGTACCGAATAACCTATTCGGAGAATAAAGAGAATAAGCAATTCGACCTTAGACCCAATAATTACTTATCCTTCTTATTCCGCCAGTGGATCTCACATAATTATCAAAAATAAGCACTCCTTATTCTAGTATACGCTATTCCGGATAAGTAATTCTAAATTAACCTATTCTGCAATCAAATTGAGGCGTGGTGTTTTTCCCATTCTCTATGAGGAGTTTTCATGGAAGACTCTCTTCTTTCCTCTCTATATTGACTGAGTTCAATCTAAATTAGTACCGAGAGAAACCACATTCTGAGGTAAAAGATATCGTACCCTTTCCACCACATCACCTGGAACAGCTGGAGAAGTGGAGAAGGCATATGCACAGGCTGAGACAGTGATGCTTCGGACACGAGAATTCTGAAAAGCCGGGGAAGGGGACATCAACACCGTTTTCCCATCTCCCCGTTCTTCCCTTTGGCTTGTGGGGGACATGGAATTCCAAGGCACTGTCGCATACAGGAAGCTGGAGAAGAGATTATTTAGGCCATGCAGAACCCTGAAGCTATATATGGATGGTATGGCTGCATGGATCTGTCAGGTGACCATGCCGTACCGGCAAACTACGAGTTAAGGGACGTCGACCAGAGGCCAGGGGCTATCTTAGGAACGAACAGCATTTTTTTTAAAGAAAAAAAGAAGAAGTGCAAGCTAATAATAGCATCAAGAGCATAGGAAGGGGACACAACCGTAGGGTCTATATATGCACTGGAACGTGAGGATATGTAGGAAAGAGGATGATATCAATATAAAGAAAGAGGAGAGTGGGAAAACTGGACCATCTCAATGTGTACATATAATCAAACACGGTTACGTAGTATCAGTTGACCTTACAAATTAAGCAGCTTCCACGTTTTATTATTTTTACTTTCGGCAATAGAAAATTGAGTGAGCTATATAAACGTTATATCCTCCGTACTGACCAGGCCATCCCAATCCATGCAGAGAAAATGTGGCAGTGGTGTCGAAAAAAACAAATAATGATGCCATTTTCTTGTAGAAGAAAGCCGGGCTAGATCGGGGATGGATGGGCAAACAAAGAATGAAAAAAGAAGCATCAAGGTTTGGACAAGGGTGACGAAACGAAAGCGGATAGAGACGAGGTGGATTCATAAACATTCTTCCGAAGCATCCAAGAAAGATTAGAATGCCAAAATTAAAAACGCGGAGCTGGGTTTATCTAAGTTGTAGAGAAATGCAAAGATCAAGATAACAAATGTTCGAGAAAAAAAGTATGAAATTATTACCGCGGGGAGCTGCTCCGGGGGATGTATGACGTCCTGCAACATCCTGCCTTTTTCTAATTCTCCGAAGTGTGACCTCTCCTTCAGCTCTCTATACACAGCCAAAAGAAGTTAACAAAGAAAGGAAAAACGACTAATCCTCCCTGGTGATAGCAAGACGGGCAATATGTATCCCGGCTAGAAGATATATAACTAGCAAAGCACCCCCTAACTCACCTACAAAACAAGGAGATATCCTAATTCACTTCTTGTTCATCTTCCTCTTCTCCTAGAAATAGGAGAGCACCAAGGGAGAAAAGTGGGGAAAACTTAAACTAACTAAACCGATATGCTCCATCACGTATATATAGAGTCAAGTTTAGGAGAGAGAAAGAGAGAGAGAGAGGGAGAAGTTTTCAGAACACGCGAGTCGGGTACACAGTTATATATAGCGCCTTCTAATTTGGGGGCCGACACGTGAGAGTACGGAGCCCTCCCTAACGGCGAGGAGCCCGGCCGTTTGCGTCCTGTCCTCGCGCCGTCGGCCCGGGTTGCGGGCAAAGCGGGGAAACAATACCCCGCCGTTAACGGGCGGCCACGAACTCGCCCGCCAGCGTGGCTCACGAAGCGGGTCTAAAACGGCCCGTAAGAGAAGACACGAGTGGATGAGGCCCCCACATTGGACCTTTTTGAACGATGAGATCGTTTAGGCTTAGGAATATAAATCTGACGGATTGGTCTGTGTTACGTGATAATATAAATTTAACTTAAATTTAAAATAATCTAATCTAAATTTAGTTCAGTTCAAGTTTAACTTAAAATAATTTTAATTTAATAATAAGTAGATTTAAGTTAATATTAACTAAATTTGAATTAAGTTGAACTGAAAATGGACTGGTTCAATTTAATTTATTGACATTTATAATAATTCATGCAAAAAAAGAAAAAATTCAACCCAACTGAGTCCAAAGTTCAGACCACTTTATTCGGACCGGGAAAGAGGCAACGATGTTGGAAAAAAATTTCTTGCCACGTGTCGCAAAGCCATTGGATCGTCTTTTGTCCTTTGGCATCAGAAAGCTCCTAGCGAGCTGATACGATCTGGAAGCGGGTCCAGAAGACCCACCAGTCCATGTCTCCAGATTCGTGTGCGAACATCGTACGGATATCGGATACTGCTGGGCATATGACACATCTTCTTGTAGGTGCTTCTATTGCCGCCGGCCCTGGGGCCCACGACAGGAATGCTTTGTCGGCCCATTTGACCCGAAATAGATTTCGGACATCCCACGGCCCCTCTCTCACTTTCACCTGAAAGATGACAAAATATCCAAGAGCATTTCCTGTAAACTAGAGAGTCTTGGCTTGGATCACCCCCTTAACTGTGGGCTGGGATGGCTAGTTTCGACCCCGGGAAAGCCATTTCCGCGTTCCATATTTATCATGTCTCTTTTGAAAAGTGCGCGCCAGCATAACGAAAATGTGATAGATTTTGGGAAGAACTAGTACAAGGAAAATAGTTTGAGCATAGATGCGCTAAAAGGAGTACACATTTCAAGAGCCAAGAGGACTTTCGCATGTACAATATGGTCTGTCAACATTTTACAATTAGAGGTGTTGATCTGTCTTGTCACGCTATTCGTCCGTAAATTGTTTTTCCCTGTTGAAAATGGAAGATGATGTGTTGTACTTGATCTGAATACCAAGAAACCTTAATTAATTTGATTTACCCTAGGCTGTAGGAGGTTTACTTTACCCTTTGAAATGTTGGGTGTTCGATTCGTAACGTGCTGCAAGAACTGGGGTTGGGGGTGGGGGGGGGGGGGGGGGGGGGTGTAGGGAAGAACAAAGATGGGTGAAGTGTACAATTCGCGTTGGAGGTAACAACATGCACCAGCCACTAGGTTCATGTGGTTAGATGAACTGAGAGTTTTAATTGGCAAAATTCAGGTGAAGCGCACTACTCGTGGGGAAGTGCAACATGCATAATTGGTGTCATGGCTTTAGTTAGGCTTTCATGGCCAGCCGAGTCGTTCACGAGTTATTCTAACTTAAAGATCTAAACTCAAACCTTAGCATTTATCAGGTTCATGTGGTTAGATGAACTGAATTTGAATTGGCAAAATCAATCTCTCTCTCTAACATGGACATGTAATAAAGTCAAGTTGAACCAAGGGTAGGCAAACTTAGGTCAAGCCCATATTGGGGTCCAAACCAAGCTCAAATGTGTTTTAGGTTAACGTTCTTCCGTCGAGTAGCTAGACTTGAACACGCAAAATTTAATCGGGTGTTAAACTAGATAACTCACAAGGATTAGCGAGGAAAGCAGCATTACGAAGCGATGCTTGGACGGCAGCAAAACCCCATAGAAGATAAGGGCAGGGGGAGCACCGAAAAGCTCGATCCAAAGGCAACATCTGCCAAGGGAACTAATGCCCATCAATCCTTGAAAAGGGGTCTTAAAGGCACCACAGGGGTGGGTGGGCACTGGGCAGCCTTTTAGGCAGAACGCCTCACACAAGCCCCTACGCACCAAGAATCTCACAGGCGCCAAAGGCGGAGCGGCAGCGACAGGGGCAAGTGCCAGTGGAGGGGGCGTGGGGGGTGACCAAGATAAGAAGAGGGGATGATGGCGGCCCTCCAAAGCAGGGGAAGGTAAATCTCCGGGGGAACGACCTTGCCGCCTCTTTAGAGCTACACAGGAATCCCATGCCCACCGGGCCATGTCCCCCAAGTCCTCTTTTCTGGCCCCGAAGTTGGCGTAATTCCCCTTCCAGAGAGTGGAGAGGCCCTGCCCCCCCACGTTCCCAGATTTAGCAAAGGTTCTTGCGAGAAGTCAGGGACGGAGCAGGCTTGTGTTGAGTCCCTCCGGGACTGCACCGCGGTTGGGAGGGGGGGTGTAAAAGGTGGGGAGATTGAGATGGTGATCGAGCTGCCTGCTGCCTGCCTGCGTTTGGGGTGGTGAAGGGAGGCGGAGATGTTCGAACGAATGACATATATTCCAATCATTTGACGTGACGCGGCCTTTGCTCTGTAAAACTTGATTCGAATTTGTGCGAGATCAGGAATCTGCACAAGAGGGGGGGAGATGAGATCGACATTGGATGCGTCGTCTAGCGTGGTGGTCGAGAACAGAAATCTATCATTTAAGTTAGGTTGATCGTTACATCGAAGAGGCCTATTAGCTCAGTTGGTTAGAGCGTCGTGCTAATAACGCGAAGGTCGCAGGTTCGAGACCTGCATGGGCCATGAGTTTTTTGTCTTTTTGTTATTCAGATGTGCCACGGGCCATAATATTTTGTTTTTTTGTTATTCAGATGTGCCACGGGCCATGATATTTTGTCTTTTTGTTAATCAGATGTGCCACGTACACTTATCAACTTGTCATTTGTCCTTCTGCCATGGATCTATGGCTTGGAGGGACAGAGACAATTAGCCAGATCAGGACTTGGGATTTGGGAGATCATGTTTAGGCCGAGTCCCATTTGAAGCCTATGACATCTGACATCAAAACAACTTACGGCGGGTATCCTTGTTGATATAATAAATGAGCAAATAATTGAATAAGTATAAGATGTGGGTCTGATTTAAGCTGTCTTCCAAGATCCTGATATTTTTCGAGACGTGTGCATGAGTTTGCATGGATTGATCTGGGTTTTTCCTTTTGAGACGTGTCCATAAGTTTGCATGGATCGATACATATATAGCGCTTCTCAACTCTTTTCCTTTCCTCTTATTAACCCACGGAAATCTTTCGCACGCAAAAGTTTGAGTAGTTAGGGGTCCGTGCACAAGAATATAAAAGAGCAACAGAACGATGATGTCCGGAACAGGTTTATCGCTTACAACTGCTGAAGTCTTGGAAAAATTCTACGGACATCATCTTATTGAACCCCTCATTCTTGTTATGTTTGATCTGCCGAATTCTAATTCAACGCATCGAGAAAGGGCCTAGACAATACATGAGACATTGCGAAATCTATGAATTATAGCACCGTAAAAACTCATCATAATTTTTAGATTTAATTGAAACTTCTTGTAAATCTTACTGACGAGGCAGAATCCGATTCGGCCCATTAAAACAAGTTCAAACCCAGTTCAGCCTAGCAGCAGCAGTACAAGGTCCTCAGGAAGTCTTCGGCCTATCAGCGGCCCAACAGTCCTCGGCCCGTAAGCGGCACCGTTGCTCCCGGCCCAACAGGCTTCAGCCCGTCAGCGGCCCATCAGCCTACGGCCCGGGAGCAGCCCGGCAGCTCCACGCCCAGCAGGCTTCGGCCCATTAGCGGCCCAACCCCCTTCGGCCCGATAGCCGAGTCCGGCCCACTCCGGTAGAGGACTAGGTACTATGGCGGTTTACCAGTAAGCTCGGACATAGTCCTATATCGGCTGTCACCGTTAACCATCATCTATCTTCTGCTATAAATACACCGCTATTTATTGCCAAAGGTATGCAATTCTATGCCTCCGAGACCTTCAAGGACTATAGTCCAAATAGCATTAAAGCTACTCTTTGCCTTCTGAATCGAATCATCTTCAGGAGCTAACTTGACCGTCGGAGGGGGTTCCCAAGGGCCGAACCCCGGGACTCCTGCTGACCGATTTTCTTCTTCTTTCCCTCCTGCAGGGGTTCGGTTCGAATCGTCGCCGACCTCCCCGAGTCGGTATCGGCCGCCGACCTCGGACTTCTCCCACCGGTCTCGACGCCGTGCGCCGGCTGCATCCCCGACCGAAGGAGCCTCGACCCCGCCTTCCGAAGACAAGCCAACGTCTGACCGAGCTACCCTCGGCCTCGGACCTTCGGCTTCGTCTCTGCCTCCATCGCCTTCCGGATTCCCATCGGGCCTCTTGCACCGATCCGACCCAGCTCCGGATCCATAACTTCGGATTCCAGCCTCGGAATCCGGTCGTGATAGCTTCGGCTACATCACTTACTTTTACTTGAAAAATATCTTTTTGTAGAAGTTTTTTTTTCAGAATATCCAGAAACTTTTTCCAAACCTTTCGGAATACATATTGAATAACTCAAGATTTTGAGGTCTGTATATTAATAACTCAAGATTCTGAGGTCTACAAATTAATAATAAGAATAAGAAGGTTTATTGTGAAACACAATTAGAAAATCAAAAAAATTATGCTTGATACAAATTTTATATTTCCAAACTACTTTCACTTTTAAAATAAGAAATACTTCTATTTAAAATCACTCGGGATTCTGGCTTCTGGGGCAGCTAGCCTGGTGCTGTTCCCGGAGAAGAGCGGGGGTGATTGGCATCAAGTGTATACCTGGCACAAACACAAATAGGTCCTTAAAAATTAATTTAAATTTATTTTTAAAAATTTTACTTATTATAATTTTACACAAAATTTATCTACACTTGGACTCCTAAAATTTAACTTGTTATAATTTTAAGTTCATACTGCAAGCAAATGTTGGCAGTATAGGTGGAAGAATTGGTCCAATGTTAATCCAACCAATAGAAAAGAATAACTTGTTGTATCACTATAGCCAAAAAAAAAAAATTTGAAGGCCCCCAACGTTGCCTGCATCCTCATATAATTAAATTTTTTATAGGACAACTCAAAAAATATGAAAATTCAAAAACCTTAGCTCCATAAATAATATATTATTGGCCATCGGGGCTAGGTTTTTAAATTTTTATCTTTTTTTGAGATGTTCGATCTAAAATCGAATTACATAGGCATGTAAGGCATGTCAGGGTCTTTCACAAAAAAATTAAAAAATTAAAAAATCACTCCTAATGAATAGTACATACTGTTCATTAGGAGTCAAGTTTTTGAATTTTCATTTTTTTTAAGATGTCTGATCGAAAATCGAATTATATGAGCACGCAGGTCATCTTAGAAGCCTTCAAAAAAATTGTGAAAATAAAAAAATCGATCCCAATGAATAGTATATTACTATACATCGAGCCTTGGTTTTAAAATTTTTATTCTTTTTTAAGATGTCCGATCAAAAATCTGATTATGTGGACAAGTAGGGCGCATATTGAGGGGTTCAAAAAAATATTAAAAAAGTTTTTTTTTTTTTTTTTAGTTTGATTGGTTCATCAGTCGACGAAATATCCCCTAACGTATAGTAAGCTATTCTCCCTTTGAAATTACTTATATTTATACCCTTAAAACTTAAGATATTATAATTTTGCGTAGAACCAGACCAAACTTACCCCAAGCTAAAAATAAAAAAGAAAGAAAAAATATCTTTTAATGTTGAGGTTCGAATTTTGATCATGCAAAGATATTGCCCTTTTATTTGAATTGTCCAATCAAATGTAGAATTGGAATATTCTCTCAGTTCAAAAAAATATAAAAAAAGAAAAGAGTCCTTTGGCTTGTCATATCTATGTTAAAAACAAATTAATGTTAAAATTCTTTTATAAGTAAACAAATATATGAAATCATTTTCAGAAAAAGATTTTACGGGCAAACAAACGAATGAAAAGATTTTCAAAAAAATATTTTTAAAAATGTCAAATGGTCGATTACGCTTTCATTTTTCTCGTAAATTGATTTCCTTAAAAAACATTTTCATCTGAATATGTTTTACTTGTAACCAAACGGACCCATAGGGTACTCAAGGATCCAAGAAAGGATCATGCATCATAACTCATGGGGAATACCTTCCTGAATTTCTATGGAGGGGAAAATGGTTTGATTGTTGAATATAAGCACATTTAATTCTAAGAGAAAATGGGGGCCTTTGCTTTAACATGATTGTTTTGTTTAACGTAAAATATTATATATTATATATTACAAAATTATAATATTTTATAATATTTTACGATGTTATGACAGAAAACAACTGGCTCCTTAATTAATGCATATGTAATAGGCACATTGAATCTTTTTGATGCTCCTCCAAGGCTAAAATATCAATAATAGCTAGATGCATCCACATAAAACTAAGCTCTTCTAAGCGTTTGCACATCTAAGGACTAAATTAAGGCGTTCGTCAATTTACACTGATTCAATTAGAGATGTAATTTGGATGGGTTGGACTGGATTATGTGGTAGTTTATGTTTAACTAAATTCATAATAGTTCAGCTCAATTTTAATTGGGCACAAATTTAGCCCAAATTTAACCTAAATTCAATTTAAATTTAATCAAAATTTAATAGTGAGAAGGTTGGGTTGGGTAAAGTCCGATTGTCATATTTATAGATAATTTTTTAGAAGCATTTTATTTTTTATATGAATTAATGTAAAAGTCAATAGATTAAAATAGGACAACCTATTTTTAGCTTCCTTCAATTCAAATTTGCCTAATGTCAACTCAAATTTAACTGAACCTAATTTACTATAATATGACTTAGACTGAGCTGAACCACGGGCTGATCCGCCCAATTAACAACCTTAGAAGGTCCGTCTGATGTGTTGCACTTCTAAAAGTTTGTATTTGCTAAAATTGAACCATGGTCGTTTTGTATATGGTGTGTTTGTAGTCTGCCCCCTAGTCAACTGGCCCAGGAATTAAAAAAAAAAGATGTGCCCCAGGATTAGTTTTTGAGCACTTCTTTGGTAGTGGATATAGCATTTCCAGCCTCAAGTTAACGTAACCTAATCCAGCCCAACCAAAAAAGTACTTTGGCAAGTGGAATAATCTAACCCAGGTCTAGAGGAGACCGAACAAGTTTAAGGCCAAGTTAACCCTGGGTCTCATGTTCCAGCTCTTCCCGTGGAATAACCCTGCCGCTCACTTTTCACGGTTTAATTTAGTTTGGTTTAATTTTAAAAATTAAATCAAATCGAAATAGAGAGTCAGATCAAATTAAATTAAATTGCAAAAATTTGAAACCATGTCAAACCAAACCGACATAATTTTGTTTGGCTTTATTTGGTTTTTGGTTTGGCCGTATAATAGGTTATTATGATTAAATAGTTCACTTGAACCTTATTTTCTAAAAAATAGTTATTAAAAACTAACACTTAAAAATTGTTTGGAGGTTTGGGTCTTGAAATGGGCCATTATAGTTTAACACCCTATTTTATAAAGGGCAAAACACCTTTTTTACATATGATGACGATTTAAAAGATATTATCTAAAAATAATTTAGGCTTTTATGCCTTTTAATTTACATACACTCATAATTAATCTAAGAATGTAATATTTATATTATACCCTCTTAACTTAATTCTATTTATTTTAATTGATTTGATTTATGAATAAGGAAAATTAAACTAAACTAAACTTGAAAAATTGAAACCGAACTAAACCAAATCAAATTGGCCAGTTCAAACCGAACAGAAAAGTAGACATCCACTTTTCAACCCTCTGGCCCACGTGAACAGTTCCACCTTAATTTTTCTAACCCTCTGTCTTTAATTAATTATTTGCTGCTTTTTTTCGTTCTTCTTTCCATCCAAACAGACAGGGCTGCATGCATTTTTGTTGCCGCCAATGAATCAGTCTTCTATTTAAAGCAGTGAATTGCTTCGACGATGCGCCCCAGTAGAGAGAACCATTCTGGAGTTATGGGATGCCTCCCATACCGTGTTTACTGAATTGACCACATTAGTCCTTGTAATAATTGTATTTTAAGTATTTAATTATCACAATTGCATGATATAATAAGTTACATTGTATATAAACTGTAGAAGAAATATAATAAAGTTATCTTATAACATAATACTATAATATTTGTATAAGAGTGATCATATAATAATATTAGTATACAAATTGTATAAGAGTTATAATAAAGTTGCAATTAAATTCTACAATTGTATACAAATTTACAAGAGATATAATAAAGTTATCTTATGAGATAATACTATAATATTAATATATGCTAAAAAATATATATATAATATTATCATATAATAATATTACAATCTCTAAAATGAAATAGCTTGCACTATTAAGATATTATAATATTATATTAAGTCAAACAAATCACACTGGTAAAACTTATTATAATCTTTGTATGAAGTCAAATAGTCAATGAGGTCAAAGTGTCTAGTCTAATTGTCATCTCGGTAGCATTTGGAATTGTTAACAAAATTTATTATAACAATACAATAATATAACTATATATTAAATAAAAGTTAAGCTTATAATTCAATAATATAATATTATAACATTACCATGTAATGTTGCATTGAGTCAAGGTGTAAAGAAAGATAACCTACTAAGTCAGATCGTCAACACCATAAGTAAAATAATAATATAATATAATATTCATGTTACATGAACTTATACTTAAAAATAATAATAATATATTATTATATTTGAGACATATGTAGTATTAATATGCATTATTATATTTAGTCAAGTAGTCAATGAAGATAATCTACTAAGTCAAATTGGCAACAGTATAGGTAAAGTAATAATATAATATAATCCTTATGTTACATAAACTAATATTTAACAAGTATGATAAAAAAAAGACAATAGGTTAACTATGGAACAACAAAGGTATTTTAGAATTTTTGTACATTCTGTCTATACTATACTAATAAAATAAAATTTCTAACCCAGCTTATATGGCACTTTATTGTTCTTTACCTCCAAAAAATATTAGTAAAAAAATTCTTAATATAAGAGACTAAGTGTCTTCCTCCTTCTTGGAATAGTCCCACTTTTATTAAGAGAAAAGACCGAAGTTAATGCAACCTTCTCTCTCTCTCTCTCTATATATATATATATATATATATATATATATATATATATATGAAAGAAGGAAAAAAATAGTAATTATAACGGATTTGGATTTTGGAGTTACATTTTTAGCAATTAAATCATGATTAATGGAGCCCAAGGGGCCTATATTAAGAAATTGCCAACTGACGTGATAAGTCATTGTTTTTAAAGTACATATTTAGATGTCGCAGGAATTTGTCCTCAGCAATTTGGTCAAAATATGACTAAAATAGCATTAACATATTAATTATTTAATAATTAAAAAAGATTATACTTTTCATGAGTATTTTAATTAATTAATAATTAAAATATAATTACTATATCAAATATTCACGTGACTTGAAAGATTAATTTTCAGTTGAAAATTTTAAATAATTTTTTAATTTCATTAATTTTAAAATGATTAGATAGAAAATAGTCAGTTCTACTTTATATAAATCTCATCTTCAATCCATATATTTACAATGAGCATTAATTAATAATTAAAATTTTAAAACAATGAATAAAAGTGAATTTATCTATTATATTTTTAAAAAAACTACTTAAATATCATGAATTTATGTTTTGTAAAAAAAAATTGTATCAAATATATACTTAACTGTGTTCAAAGTATATTGATATTGACAATAAATAATATTTGATAATAAAAATATTGAAACAATGAATAATACTGAATTCATTATAAAAATTTTACATCAAAATAAATGTTTAAATGAATTTAGTTTAATAATTTATTTTGAAATATATCCTTAAGTGTCATCATGAATTTGTCATTTAGGTTGTTTAGTCATTAAAATAGTTATTTATGTATAATTATTTAAGATAATTAATTATTTAATAATTAAAATATATTATTTTTTAAAGCATAATTAAGTGAGTTGCAAAACATTGATCTAAAGTATACTTTTTAAATATATATTCTTAAGAATCAAGAATTTGTCATTTTACCTGGAAATTTATAAAAAAAATTAATATTATTAATTTAAAAATGATCAGACAGAAAATAGTTGATTCTACTTTTGAGCAACATCCTTAGAATTTTAAATATAAAAAAAAAAATAACGGTTATGAATTTTAAAAAACGACTTCTATATTCACATCATGATTAAATCATTTGGTTTTTAACATTTATATGTTATCCAAACACAAAAATACATATGTTATTTCAGTTATTCTTGCAACCGTTGTTCCTCTTGATTCAGTTGTTCTTAAGTATCAAGAATTTGTCATTTTGGCTGAAAATTTTATCATTTCTCTTTTTAAAATGATTATTTGCATTTGAAAAAAGCGAATTTAGTATTAAAAACTTTTATACAAAAATAAATATATTCTTAAGTATAAAAAAAAATTAAATATCATGAACTTGTCATTTTAGTTGCAAAATTTAAATAATTTTTTAAATATTATTAATTTTAAAATGATGAGACAGAAAGTAGTCGGCTCTACTTTATACAAATCTCATCTTCAATTAATATATGTACAACGAGTACTTGTATTTGAAACAAGTTAATTTATTATTAAAATATACGTATATTAATTATTTAATAATTAAAAAATATTTTTGCAAGATTATTAATTAATTAACAATTAAAATATAATTATCATATTAAATACTTAAGTGAGTTGAAAAATATTAATCTAAAGCATACTTTTTTAATATACATTCTTTTGTATCAAGAATTTGTCATTTTATATGAAAATTTTAAAAAATAACTTCTATGTTCATATCATGATTAAATCTTGTGGTTTTTAACCTTTATATGTTATCCATGCACAAGAATAGATATGCTATTTTAGTTGTTCTTGCGACCGTTGTTCCTCTTGGTCAGTTGTTCTTAAGTATAAAGAATTTGTCATTTTAACTGGAAATTTTATCATTTCTCTTTTTAAAACGATTATTTGTGTTTGAAACAAGTGAATTTATTATTAAAAAAATTATACCAAAATAAATATACTCTTAAGTATGAAAAATTGAATATCATGAATATGGCATTTTAGCCGCAAATTTGAAATACTTTTTAAATATCATTAATTTTAAAATGTTTAGACAGGCAATAGTCAATTCTACTTTATATAAATCTCATCTTCAATTAATATATTCACAATGATGATTTGTATTTGAAACAATTTAATTTAATATTAAAATGTAACTAACATATTAATTATTTAATTATTAATTAATTTTGCAAAGTATTTTTAATTAATGAATAATTAAAATATAATTACCGTATTAAATATTTAAGTGAGTTGAAAAATATAATATAAAGTATACTTTTTAAATATATATTCTTAAGTATCAAGAATTTTTAATTTTGTTATATTTAAGGTTGAACTATATCAAAATGAAAACTTTACTGTACAATGATGTTGGTTGCATTTTAAATTTATTACATGAGTATTTTTTAAATTAGTAATTTTATTTAGGTGATTTAAAAATACTAATATGACAGTAATTTAATTAATAGTATTATGCCTAGATTAATACATACGTTAACTTTTTTATTAAGATGAAGTTATTTTAATCAATATGAAATTTTTATCATAAAATAAAATATAAAATTTGTTAAACAAATTCAAAAAAATGGAAACTGGTTCTACTTTATTCTACTTCCACCTCCTCTCAATTTGAGAGTCAGCCCAGGATGGCCGAACTTATCAAAAACAATTAAAACACCCTCGAATCGGAGCAAGAAGAGGGTTAACCGGGATAACTTATCCCTCAGAGTTAACCTCTTTTTATTCTAACCCTAAGTAAAAGCAGAGGCGAATGTCCAAAATCTCTACAACTATGAACAAAGGAGGACAGATTGATAGGATTATTAAGTTTCTTAAGTTTTTTAAGTTTCTGGTGGGATATATTTCCACAAACCTTGTCCAACTAGAGACTTGTTACTGAAGAACGTATACTTGTTAATTAAGTGTGAACTCATAACAAAAACTAAAAAGGTTTAATCAATCAGTTAACATTTTGGACAACTTTGTTTAGTCATATTAGCTATTTTCCATTCATTTAAAATTTTGCTAATCAAACAGTTAAGGTTATTGCAAAACCATGAGACTATCTGCTTTGGAGAAAGAGATGAAAATGGAACTAGTCAGCTTTTCATATAAATTTAAACTTTTTTTGAAAGTGATATAGAGAACTATTTCACCCATTTCACATTAGTTTTTTTTGGTTTTTGGCCTCTAATCTACTTAATTCTAGAAATTTCCGTATCATCTCTCTATTTAGTAAAAACTCCCTATAATTTCATTTTTATTTAGAAAACTCTGTTTTAGAGAAATTTTCCAGAGCATTCAAGAGATTTATTTGATTTTTTTTCAAATAAAAGTAAAATTACATTTTTTACAATTTTTTACTACATATAAAAGATATCGAGAGTTTTTTCTAAATTACATATGTTGGATCAAAACCTGAAAAAACCATTCACATTAACAAAGAACACACGGCACCCCGTGGGCCGTGGGACGACGAAGAGCCACGGAGGCTTTCTCATAATTTCTAACCGTGCCAATCAGCATCCAGCAGTATATATGGCAACTCCAAACCATGGTCTCACTTTTGTCTCAAACTTCCCTCCCTCCCGCCATAACCTCCTCCGTCCTCCCACATCTATTCCCTCGTTCCTCCGTTCCCCATTCGCCCTCTGCCACTATTGTCCCCCTTCCACCGCCCTCCCCCACCATCGCCGCGCCAGAAACCCTCTCTTCCTCCATGGACGACGACAGGGTCCCGGCCGGCGGGCACAAGAAGCGCGCGAAGCGGACGGTGGGATCCCTTCCCTGGCTCGGCGCGCTAGCTTGCCCTCTGTGTTCTACCCCTGACACGCTCGTTATGACCTGTGATCCGTCCTCCAGGAGATCCCGACAGCATCGCTGGAGCTGGTGGCGGTGGGGGAAGCCAGCGGCTCGGCCGTCGCTGAGGAGGCGCTGGAGGAGGAGGCCGGGGCCGTGATCGCCTGCTCGGAGGAGATGGAGGCGCGCATCGGCCAGATCTTCGAGAAGATCGAGCAGTTCACCCAGCACGTAATCGATGATCGCCCCGTTGTGGATCGTCCCTGGTGTTTTCTTTTAGACCTGTTCTTGAGGAAATCCATTTAGGTGGCGGAGATGCTCGAGGCGGGGAAGGCCATGTTCAAGAACCTGAGCGCGGAGTTCGAGGAGCGCCTGATCGCGTGAGTTTCGCCACTTCCCTCTCTGTGCGGATTTGTTGATGCCTTCTGCGTTTTCTCTCTGTTCTGATTCGGTGCTTTCCGCTTTCGTCTTGCCAGAATTCACCGGGAGCAGATCGACAAGTGGGAGGAAGAGATCAGGGAGCTGCGGCTGCTCGATGCGTCGAACGAGGAGGCCGGCGCCCTGCTCCAGAAGGCGCGGTATCATCTTCTCCAGAACGTCCAGATGGACACCTGAGGTATACGGAGTTGTCTCATAGCTTGTCTGATACGATGCATAATCTTGATTCAGAACCTGCTCATTAGTTCTAGACATCATGGATTTACGGTAATGCAAAGTTTTCTTTCTGGACCAATTGGCTGTTGTGACGAGTATGGGGAAATCATCTGAGCAGCTTTTGGTCAATGACGGTGCCCTTACTAGTTGGATCGTGGTACATATGAATTAGAGGGACTTGTACATGCATGAAATCCTTGCGGCGGGGAAATTTTTGTAAATAAATGTGGGTAAAACTAATAGATGGTGACGAATTTACGGCAGTGTAGCATTCTTGCCGCAGAAAACTGTGCTTTCTTGTAGTCCTTATGTTGCTATTTTCTATAAGAAACTGTGAATGAGATGTAATTCCCCTGTTACCTGTGTAGTTTGCATTGGTCGTTTGGGTTGATCCACTGGTGCATCGTTGCACATCACATCAGCACGCTTTGTCGTGTCATACTCAATTTGGTCTTCGCGTACACCCCCCCCCCAAAAAAAAAAAAAAAAAAAAAAAAATCATTTTGGTCTTCAAAGTAGGAATCACGCATTTTACCATTGCTCCAAAACCTGTTCTTGCTCCCGCTTCAGCTCCCAAAGAAAAGTTGGAATTGTAAGCTAACAAAAAGTACTTCGTTCTCATTCTCGTTCACCTTCCTGCTCCATGGTTATAAGAATTTGGTGCTTCGTTCGCAGCAATGCCATTTTATGCTTGATTGAGGAATAGTGGAAATGTTGAAGGGCTTTAATAATGTTCAGCATAACTTTTCAGAAGCGTCTTGAAGATATTTATGACAAAACTTATTTGTCATTGAATATAGTCAGGCAAAAAGTGTGGAGATGCAGGTACAGAATGCCTACCTCCCAATATTGTCATTTATTTGTGGTGCAGATAATAGTTAGGGGACTGCTTGAACTTGTCTATCTGCATGAGAGGACAGGATATAATATTATGGTCAGCTAAGTAGATCCATAGAATGATACAATAACTAGAGAGAAGAAGATTGGCATAGAACACATAAGGTGACATCATAAATTCTCTTTGACTAGAGCATGCTCTGGAAAAATGTGGGTGCGCAGGAAGTGTTTGGAAATCTGGTCCTCTAGAACAATCTCGTTCGAGGTAAACAGTATATGCATCCTCTGCGCATATTATTCTAAAAGGTTTCTAAAGCTTATTGGCTGATTGCACAAAGCTATGCGTCCCTGCTGCGGGAAAGTGGATTTTTTCGGGCATCCTCTGCATTGTCCAGGTCATTGCGTATGTGCAGCAAAAGTCGGAGAACATCATTTCCTTCGTATGTTTAAATGAACTTCTTGGGTGGAGGTCACTTTATATGAAATCTAAGGAACATCACCTTCCCTCTTTACATGGGTGTTGATGAGGCAGAATCCGATTCGGCCCATTAGAGCAGGCCCAAACCCCGTTCAGCCCAACAGCAGCAGTATTAGGCCCTCCGGGAGCCTCCAGCCCATCAGCGGCCCAGCAGCCCTCGGCCCCATAAACGGCACCGTTGCTCCCGGCCCAACAGGCTTCGGCCCGTCAGCGGCCCATCAGCCTACGGCCCGGGAACAGCGCGGCAGCCCTAGGCCCAGCAGGCTTCGGCCCATCGGCGGCCCAACCCCCTTCGGCCCGATAGCCGAGTCCGGCCCACTCCGGTGGCGGATCAGGCACTATGGCGGTTTACCAGTAAGCCCAAACATAGTCCTATATCGGCTACCACCGTTAACCAACCTCTATCCTCTGCTATAAATACACCGCTATTTATTGTCAAATGTATGCAATTCTTTACCTCCGAGACCCTTAAGGACGACGGTCCAAACAGGATTAAAGCTGCTTTCTTTGCCTTCTGAATCGAATCATCTTCAGAAGCTAACTTGACCGTCGGAGGGGGTTCCTAAGGGCCAGAGCCCGGGACTCCTGCTGACCGGTTTCTTCTTCTTTCCCTCCTGCAGGAGCTCGGTTCGAATCATCGCCGACCTTCCCGAGTCGGTCTCGGCCGCCGACCTCGGACTCCTCTCCCTGGTCTCGACGCCGTGCGACGGCTGCCCCGCGACAAGAGACTCGGCCCCGCACTGTCCCCTCGTCCGACAAAAGGGCTTTTGGGCTCGCTATCCAAGAGCAAGCCGAGTGCCCCTTCGCCCGCCGAAGGAGCCTCGGCCCCGACTTCCCGGAGACGAGCCTGCACCGACCGAAGCGCCCTTCGGCCTTTGGGCCCTCGTCTTCGCCTCCGCCTCCTCGGCCTTCCGGATCCCCGTCGGGCCTCTGAAACACCGATCTGAACCGGCTTCGGATCCTCTTCTCCGGATTCCGACCTCGGAGTCCGGTCGTGATAGATCCAGTCTACATCACGTGGCGCCGTCTGTGGGAAACAAACAATTAAGTCATGTCACAAACCCGACAATCCGGACAGGCCGAAGCAGAGACATGGGCAGTCCCAGCGCAGTCTCTGCCTCCCGAAGGCACTTCATCCGCTCCAGCAAGCGCCACTCAACCAACCATGACAGGGTCTACTGTTGGAGACAACCGGATAGAGGAACTTCAACAGCAAATGACCGTACTGACTGCCATTGTTACTTCCTTGGCAGGCATGGTATCTGCCATGGCCCAATATATAGGGGTACTGAGCCAACTCCCCCATCAAGCACCATTTCCCTTTCACCCTGTGCAGAACGAGGGGTTTCAGCCAGCATCTTCACAAGGCTTATCCGACGAGGCCGTTTCAGTTGAGAGTGAGCCCTCGGCACCGCCTGCCCCTCTAGCGGCTCACCCTCAACCTACGAATCAAGAGCCTCTATGTAGGCGATGTCAAAAGAAGTGGGTCCGAGGCAAGCGACGGGGTTTGCAGCCACGTCACTTACCGCTACCTGCTCCCCCTTCCCAAATGCTGACCGAGGTGAAACATATGCTCCGGCGGCCGCAGCGCATGAAAACTGATCTTCGACGAAGGGATCCTAGCAAATATTGTGAATACCATCAGGAGACCGGCCATACGACTGATGAATGCCGGCTCCTTCAGGAGGAGATAGGTCGCCTTATCAGAGAGGGCCA
The DNA here is from genome assembly GCA_030544215.1 of Zantedeschia hybrid cultivar. Classification (NCBI taxonomy): domain Eukaryota; kingdom Viridiplantae; phylum Streptophyta; class Magnoliopsida; order Alismatales; family Araceae; genus Zantedeschia; species Zantedeschia hybrid cultivar. The sequence goes on from JARZZO010000015.1 coordinate 2,955,081, forward strand.
ACTGCCACTGTACCGGTAGAAAGGGCCTCGACAAAGGCGTAACTGAAGGACCTCGGAGCAGTAGGACAACATCCAAAGAGATCTCTTCCAAGGCCATGCCTCTAAAACGACCGAGGGGCCCGCAGATTAAGGACCCCTTCGGGCTCACTTTTCCCTTGTACCTGAAATACGGAGTACCTTCGGCACCTCATGTAATTAGACCCGGGTTTTAGCCGGGAGGTATGAATGAAGTCTCTTTTGAAAAGACCGTGTCCGACAACGGATTCCTCCAAAGTCCGCGGCAAATCCGATCCGAGAGTGGCCTCGGCCATAAAGACCGGATCGGAGCGGCATGGCTCTTCTAAGTCCGCAAATAACCCGTACCGATCGGGAAGCGGCATGGCACTTCCAAGTCCGCGGCAAATCCGATCCAAGAGTGGCCTCGGCCATAAAGACCGGATCGGAGCGGCACGGATCTTTCTAAGTCCGCAAATAACCCATACCGATCGGGAAGCGGCATGGCACTTCCAAGTCCGCGGCAAATCCGATCCGAGAGTGGCCTCGGCCATAAAGACCGGATCGGGAAGCGGCACGGATCTTTCTTAGTCCGCAAATAACCCGTACCGATCGGGAAGCGGCATGGCACTTCTAAGTCCGCGGCAAATCCGATCCGAGAGTGGCCTCGGCCATAAAGACCGGATCGGAGCGGCACGGATCTTTCTAAGTCCGCAAATAACCCGTACCGATCGGGAAGCGGCATGGCACTTCTAAGTCCGCGACAAATCCGATCCGGGAGTGGCTTCGGCCATGCAAACCGTATCGGGAGCGGCATGGTATTCTTTCTAAGTCCGTGTAAACCGTACCGGGAGTGGCTTCGGCCATGCAAACCGTATCGGGAGCGGCATGGTATTCTTTCTAAGTCCGTGTAAACCGTACCGGGAGTGGCTTCGGCCATGCAAACCGTATCGGGAGCGGCATGGTATTCTTTCTAAGTCCGTGTAAACCGTACCGGGAGTGGCTTCGGCCATGCAAACCGTATCGGGAGCGGCATGGTGTTCTTTCTAAGTCCGTGTAAACCGTACCGGGAGTGGCTTCGGCCATGCAAACCGTATCGGGAGCAGCATGGTGTTCTTTCTAAGTCCGTGTAAACCGTACCGGGAGTGGCTTCGGCCATGCAAACCGTATCGGAAGCGACATGGTATTCTTCCTAAGCCCGCCGATACCTTGATCCGAGGGTGGTTCCGGCCACGTGTACCGGTTCGGGAAGCGGCCGGGTATATCTAAGTTCGCATAAGCGGAAGCAGGAGTGGCTTCGGCCACACGAAATACATCAGAAGCGGCAAGATGTCCCTTCAGATCATGTGGACCACGTTAGTAAAGGCCCCGGCCGAGTACTATGGCGACATTCTATCCGAACCTACATCGGGTCTCGGCCTTACAAGCTATAGCGAACGATGACAGGATCTCAGGCTTCTGAAGGGCCAGATTCGGTCAATCATACACAAACACCAAGGTAAAGCCGAAAACATTCCTTATATTTACAGAAAAGGAAGTACAAAAACCGGCCATACCCTTGGCCGAGGGCTTACAACAGAAGAAGAAGTGAAAGCCGGCCGTATACTTGGCCGGAGGTTTACGATAGAAGAAGAAGCGTAAACCAGCCATACCCTTGGCCGAGGGCTTACAACAGAAGAAGAAGCGGAAACCGGGGCAGATCCCCGCGTCATTCTTCGGCTTCGGCCTCCTCCACCTCGGCTGCGGCTTGTCCCGGAGAGGGAGAGGGAGAGGGAGAATCGACAATCTGCACCGCTTCAGGAGCGGCAGCCTCCTCAGCGGCAGCCTCCTCAGGGACAGCCTCCTCAGGGGCCCCCTCGGCGGGCGCAGCTTCGTCACCCGGCGCAGGAGTCGAGGTCCTCTCGGCCATAAGTTCCTGCCACCAAGACAGGAGCTCTTTGGCTTCCTCACCCCTCGGTAGGGCGACCCCAGTCAGATCGACGCTCGGGCAGGCCCTCTGGGCGACAGCCAACCCGAGGTCGAAGACGGAGGAAGAAGCCAGCAGTTGAGCTTGGATGATCTCTTCGGCGAAGTCCGGGCCGGCCTTGTAATCAGCTACGGCCACGTCCGCCACCTCATCCAGCTCCTGCTTCAGCGCCGATACCTCCTCGGCATGTCGGCGCTTCTCCGAGGCCCGCCGGGAGTCCTTCTCTTGAATCTGGACCTTGAGGGCCTGGATCTCGGACTGAGCCGCGGCGAGCTCCCCCTCGGCCTTCTCCTTCTCCCGCTCGGCCTTCACCTTGGCCTCGGCGGAAGCACGGGCCTCAGCTGCCCTCTCCTCCAGCTGCGCCCGCGCCCGTGCACTCGCGGTTACGAGCCCATCGACTAAGGGCTCGATGTCGGGCACCACCAAAGTGCCCTCGCCTGAACCATCTGACTCCCTCTCGGCCTCCAGGAGCTGGAGTCGGAGCTGCTCCTGATGGTGCATCAGGACGCTACCCGTCACCGCAGCCTGCAGACCGAAAGCAAACAATGATAAAAAAAAAAATCAAGAGAGAGCTAAGGAAAGTTCGACTGAAGCACCTTCAAGCTTATTACCTGGACCGCCAACCGAGCGCTCATCGCCGCCAGGTCGATGACCGAATGGCGCTTCAGTCCTTCAAAGGCCGAAGGGAGAGTAAGACTGCGGAGCAGACGGAGGCACGTCTGCGAGTCTTCCATACTCTCGTCCACATAAATCCCCGGTTCGGGGCGCCACCACTCGCGCTGCACCCGGGGCGCCTGCGACCCGGCGCCTTCGTCACCGGCCCCAGCCGAAACGGCCGGAGGGGAATCGCCCCTCGGCGCCTCAGGAGACGCCAGCCTCGCGGCCCTTCGGGCCTCGGCACTCCTCCTGACCAACGGAGCCTCCTCCGCGTCTACGGCCCCTGCCAACCGGGGGCGCTTCGACGCTCGGCCGCCCCTTCGAGCGGCGAATTTGGACTTTTGCTCCCTCTCGAGAGCGGCGGCGGCAGCACGGCCCTCAGTAGAGGCCGCAGTCCTTGGGACCCCGCCTCGGGTCCTCGGAGCCCCAGCGCCTCGGCTGGACCTGCCTGCCGCCTGCGGGGCCGGTGCCCGGCCCGGATCGCGCTGGTCGGATATCCGATCGAGGAGGGCGTCGAGATTGGCCATTGCTGCAAGCAAGAAGAGCCTGTTAGAAACAGAACAGTGAGCAAGTACAAACTTAAAGCCGACTTACCCTCGGCCGAAACTTCATCAGCATCCTCAGCCGGAAGAGCTTCGGCCAGAGGAGCGGTAGCCCTTTCTCCGCGGACCCGCGGAGTCTCCTCGGGAGGAAGGTAGGGGAAGGCCCGCACCGGATCGGACTGAGGATCCGGCCATACTCCGGCGTTCACCAGCCGCTCCGACGCGCTGAGAAGCCCCCAGACGTTGTACGGGGCCCTCATCTGGATGCGACCCACGAGGGTGCTCTGGACTGGGGTGAGGGCAGGAGGATCCGAGAGGCCTGCGGCCAGCGGCGCCCATTCAGTAGGGAAGGGCCACACACTCGTCTCTTTCTCCGGCAGGGAGACGAAGACGAACTTCCTCTTCCAGCTATGGATAGACGAAGGCTTCCCGGAGAATACGCTTCGGCCGACCCGAGGGACGAAGCAGTACCACTCGGACTTCCCCTGCCTTTGGATTTTAAAGAGATAACGGAAGACATTGATGGAAGGGCGGATCTTTATATGAGCAAAGACGCTCAAGAAGCCGTATACGGTACGCCAGGAATTGGGAAAAAGCTGAGACGGGGCCAGCTCGTAGAAGCTGAGAAGGTTGATGACGAAGGTGGGGAGAGGAAGACGGAAACCCGCCTCGAAGCTATCAACATAAATAGAGAATGAACCCGGGCGGAAAGTGTTAGCCCGGGTGGCGGAGTCAGGCCGAAGGACCGTCATCCAGGAAGGGAGCTGGAAGTAAGAAACAAGGCGCATAACCTCTACGTCCGAAAGGGTGCAGGATGCTTCCGAAGCCATGTCGGGACGACGGCGTCCCGAAGTGGAAGCCTGGCCTGGGTTCCGGACCTCTTCGGCGGCCTCAGCCCCGGAAGCCTCGGCCCCGGAGGTCTCGGCCCCGGAAACCTCGGCTCCGGAAGCCTCGGACCCCTCAGTCCCGGAGACCTCGGACTCTTCAGACATCGTGGAGGCAAGGGAATCTGAGGTGAGGGGATCTGACAGAAGAGATCTCGGAGAGTGGGAAGGAGTATACTCCTCGTCCGAAGGAGTAATCTCACTGGAAGAACCCCGGACCATAAGGCCACGAAGGGAAGGAAGAAAGCTAGGGCTTAATCGCAGGAAGGGGGAGGAAATCTCTCCTGAACCGAGTGTGGCTTCTCAAGCCTCCCAGCTCCACCAGCGATGCGCTCCGAGGAATGGAGACCTTCCCACGGTGGCCGGCGAGCTCGGACGAAGCCTTCAGGAAGCTAGCTTTCCGCTGAAGAAGGAAGAAGAGCTTGGATGATCGCAGAGGAAACGCAAGCGCAGCAGCAGGAAGAAGAACAGTGCCCTGCTGAGGGCTTGTATTTATAAGCCCACTCGAAGCGCCTCCCGCCGAAGCCAACGACCGAGATCGTCCCGCTCGTCCCCTCGCTCCTCTCGGATGCCCGCCACGTGCACCGTCCTTCGGCAATGATGACGGGCCGGCTCCAGGACTTGCAGCGAAGCAATCAACGGCCGAGGGCGTTCCGACCCTTCGGCTGACCGCCCGGATACGCGCCACGTGTCCCGATCCGCGCGCTGAAGATGAGAGAGGCGGCAATCAGAGTGAAGCCTCGGACAGAGAGCCGAGGCGATCCGCGACCCGTGAGCGGTCAGGATCCTTTTGTGTTTTCGACGGAGCGGCCGGATGCGCGACGCGTGTCCCGTGCTTCCTCGCGAGGCGACGCGCCATCCCGTCCATTTAATGAAGCCTGACACGAGTCAGAGGGCTCGGCCCTTCGGCTTCTTAGTTCTGAGCCTTCGTCGCCACTCCGAGCGGGGACGAAGCAACCGCGTAGCCCTCGGCCGACCGAGGGCACCCTCTTCCCAGTAAAAAGAGAACAGAGCTTCGGGTAAGACACCTGTTATGATATTCTTCTGGCAGCTTCGGGCTATACTCTCGCCATCTCAGAGCTGAGAAAGACAAGAGTGGGGGGCTATGTGATGAGGCAGAATCCGATTCGGCCCATTAGAGCAGGCCCAAACCCCGTTCAGCCCAACAGCAGTAGTATCAGGCCCTCCGGGAGCCTCCAGCCCATCAGCGGCCCAGCAGCCCTCGGCCCCATAAGCGGCACCGTTGCTCCCGGCCCAACAGGCTTCGGCCCGTCAGCGGCCCATCAGCCTACGGCCCGGGAACAGCGCGACAGCCCTAGGCCCAGCAGGCTTCGGCCCATCGGCGGCCCAACCCCCTTCGGCCCGATAGCCGAGTCCGGCCCACTCCGGTGGCGGATCAGGCACTATGGCGGTTTACCAGTAAGCCCAAACATAGTCCTATATCGGCTACCACCGTTAACCAACCTCTATCCTCTGCTATAAATACACCGCTATTTATTGCCAAAGGTATGCAATTCTTTGCCTCCGAGACCCTTAAGGACTACGGTCCAAACAGCATTAAAGCTGCTTTCTTTGCCTTCTGAATCGAATCATCTTCAGAAGCTAACTTGACCGTCGGAGGGGGTTCCTAAGAGCCAGAGCCCGGGACTCCTGCTGACCAGTTTCTTCTTCTTTCCCTCCTGTAGGAGCTCGGTTCGAATCATCGCCGACCTTCCCGAGTCGGTCTCGGCCGCCGACCTCGGACTCCTCTCCCTGGTCTCGACGCCGTGCGACGGCTGCCCCGCGACAGGAGACTCGGCCCCGCGCTGTCCCCTCGTCCGACAAAAGGGCTTTTGGACTCGCTATCCAAGAGCAAGCCGAGTCCGAGACCCTTCCGGCCTCAGACCGTCGGCTTCGGCTTCATCGCCTGTCGGCAATACAGCCAGAAGGAGCTTCATCCGCGCCGCCCCTTCGCCCGCCGAAGGAGCCTCGGCCCCGACTTCCCGGAGACGAGCCTGCACCGACCGAAGCGCCCTTCGGCCTTCGGGCCCTCGTCTTCGCCTCCGCCTCCTCGGCCTTCCGGATCCCCGTCGGGCCTCTGAAACACCGATCCGAACCGGCTTCGGATCCTCTTCTCCGGATTCCGACCTCGGAATCCGGTCGTGATAGATCCAGTCTACATCAGGTGCCATCTACTGTTATTTCTCTATTATTGTATGATTAGTATCACTTTGGCTGAAAGTCCACATTTCCTCTTGTTTCTTAGCTATCTGTTCCATTCTCTTTGCATTTTCTTTTATTCACACTATCTAAGGAATAATCTACATAGTCAGAGGCGAGAGGCAAGTAAAGTGATCAGGGGTGCCTTGACTTCAAATGTCTAGGCAATCACCTAGACATTTGAGGCGATGCATTCTCTTATAAATCACCGTAAAGAAAGAAAATGACAATATAAAGAAGATAAATAAAACATCTTAAATAATCATATGTAAAATTTTAAGAAACATTAATCATGTCCAACATTCAATGTCCTAAGACTATCTACTACTCATAAAAGTAGTGGATGGTCTTAGGAATCATAAAAAATAAGAAAAAGCATATAAGAGAAAAAGGATATTGGACATAGTTAAAAGAAGTATTAGTCACTTTGGCATGATTAAGAATAAGAAAAAGTAATACCACAAATAAAAAAAGAAACAAACATTTGGCATAGACGTCACAACCAAGTACCCAAGTGAGTGAGGTGAATATGAGGCACGGCGCACATTTGGCTCGCCTCAACCTAATTCATCGCCTAGGCGAGCGAGACGATCACCTTTGATAACATAGTGAATAATCCAGTTAAAGATATAGCATTCAGATATTCACTCACTCCAAAAGTTTCTCCTTTATGGCTTTATATTTGAGATACATGTTGCAGAAATAAATACCCTCTGAAGAGTAATTTGTGCATCAGTGAGGAATTGCCCACTGGCACATTTTTCAGCATTGTCATTGTATTGGATGGGCATTGCATTAATAGCCAATTAGCCATATCAAATGATGAGCAGTAATTGATTGAGCAAATAACCTGCTACAAATTTGTGAAAATTAGGATAGAAGGTTAAAAAGTGACGACTCACATGCTATTGATACTCGTGCAACAGATAGATTGCTGATTTGTTACTTGGTCCTGCACTTGCTCTTGCCATGTTGTGCCTTCATGGTTCGCGATGCTTATTTAAGATGCTATGCTAACACCTTATTATCTGTTTCTTTTTTGACAAGATCATGACAAAGACCGTGTTTGGGTAGCTTTCAATTAGAAGTACTTTTTGATTTTTACAGATTTCAACTAGGTTCTTTTGAGCTGATGATCTTAGGCCTTAAAAAGCTACTTATGTAATATTTTGTTTTGTTTACTTTTTGGCTTAGAACAAAAGTTACAAACTCAAGCTTCCTAAGTTGAGGTAAAGTATGATTATCAGTGTTCGCTCAATATATGGCAAACCTAGGAGCCAGTGTGCACTGAAATTAGAAAATTTTAACTTCTAAACTAGAATGGCATGAAGAAAAAAAGTAGTTAGTGCAAACACAAAATTTATCTGAATGATGATAAACAATAAAATGAACAAGTTACACACAAAGATCTAGAACAACAAGAAGGGAGAACAAACACAAAAGGAAAAGTAATTTTATTGTAGTTTGGCCTAACCCCACGGCCTATGTCCACTACGTTACACTTTGTAGCAAATTTTCCACGTACACAATAGAAATGAATTTAGTACAAGCGTTAGTTAATTGTGCTATCTCCCCACTCATAGTGCTGAGGACACCACACAACGCTATAGGCCTTAAATACATCCAATAAACACCATAACCATGAGCACTCTATATGCCGCATTAAACTTTCAATCCTTAAATGAAAGAAAGAAAATTAAGCCAGTGTAGATCCACGGAAGGCCAATCTCCGATGGAGAACACACCTAGGATGCTTTTGGGGATGGGTTTGGAGAGACTCTTTCTTCTTTGCCTCTCTACTTCTCTCGGAAACAGGTGGAGATAAGTGGGAGAAGAAGCTTGAAGATGGTAGAGGCTTGAAGTAGTAAAACATCTTTTTTTAATCTTTCTTGTATAGTCTTCAAATGGTGTAGAAGGGGCCTCTTTATGGAGCCCTCAAAGAGTCATGACCTTTCAAGGTAGGTGAACTCCGACATTCAAATTTCTCGAGCTGGCAGAAGAAAAAAGTAGAAAACCCATTGACGAATTTGACTAAACCTAGTGACCATTTTCATCAGGTGCATTACCCAATCTTGAACAATATTCCTGTAAAAGATAGTCAGCCTATTGGACTTGTTTACATGAATGCCTATGGTCTTCACTTGTCTTTGACTTTGTCAACTTCGTATCCTTATGCTTTGGGACGATGTTTTAACACTCTATCTTGGTCTTTTACACATTAAGCTCCGTCCACACTTGATCAAATGATTACTCTTTTAAGAATAAATTTTGTTATCATCAACTTTATATATGAAGGCAACATCCGGGAAGATTTAACTTGTGTAATCACTTAAAAACAATTATAACCACCAAGGGTCAATACTTTAATGTTGAAAGTGGAAGCCAAAAATAGAAACCATTGAAAGTTGCACTAAATATGCCAAAGTGTTTCACATGGCAACATCGCAGGCAACAATTACAAGTAATTGCTAGTTTCTTCATATATCGTTTAGGAATTTGAAGTTAGTCATCCCAAGGATGACTCCATCATAGCTCTCGAGGATAACAACTTGAAATCACTTTTTAGCTTTAATTTGATAATCTACATTTTCATGAAATCCTTGGCAGGATGAAGGCTAAAGGACTTTTTGCTATGGCCCAAAGATGACAAATATGTAGCATGTCAAGCGTGATTTTGACAGGAAATCATCACCGTGCTATTTTGAGGAAAATTTGTTGCTAATAGGAATGCAGTGGAAGTGAAGCTTTGGGAATGTAAGTACATCCTATCTTATACCATTTCCTTTTACATGTACCATCGTTTTGCACAATATTGTACAAGGAATTACGGTTAAGGTGCATGGTTTGTTAGTTTTAAGCATGATTACATTGGTTGCTTTAGTCCAAAAATACTCATATTTTGGGGCATTAATTCTATCTAAACAAGAGAAACATCAGGTAGGGATGCCCTAGTGGTGATAACCATTGGCTTTCACTAGCTAGCCCAGCTTCGACTCCCAACTTGGTGAGCAGCCAGTTGAATTTGTCACCTAGAGAAAGCCATAGAATTTCAACCTGGTCATCGAACCTCCATCGACAACAATTAAGTGGAACAAAATTAGTGGGGCTCATTGGTAAAACCTATGGTCTATATGGGCTATGCATTTGAAAGCTGGAGCACATTGTTTCCCACAATACATTGCAAATTCATCATGAACTATGCAACTGAAGTCGAAAAGCAAGACCTACTTGGGGTCGACAGAGTTTGACACGATATCCAAGAACCTTAATGAAACCTAAACATATCAAAGGATGAGCACCAGTGATTTAAAAGTCGGCCGCCTAGGCGGTTCACAACCCATTCTCACTTAGGCAGAATTGACTTATCTTCTCTTATGATATTTTAGTTGGGCATCTTCACCTTTTGTTGAAAAACCTTTATGCTCCCACCAATAACTCATACATAGCCTTGAAATTTGTCCTTTGTATAGGCATGCTCATGAAGACCATGATGAAAGGTTTGCTTTGACTTCGCCTAGGACATAACTCTTTGTATGTCCTACTATAGCAACTAGCGGGGACTGTAGCTATCTGGAGACTTCCCTCCCCCATAAAAACTGCAATCAACGACAGTCATTGACTTGCAGTAAATTAGGATTTATAATTGAATTTGATATTTTATTATTCTATGATGTTTGCATAAGTAAATATGAGATGTCTATAGTCAACAACATTATCAATTAATAGAGAAAAATATAAGAACTTTAAAAAAGGATCTGAAAAAAATAACTGACTCATAATTGAGGCACCCACCTCGCCGCTTAGGCAATCCGCCTAGGTAGTAACGGGGTTGGCCGACTCATTCTGCTTAGGCATTTTTAAAACATTGATGTGCACATCAAAATGCATGCAACCCAAGGATGATCATACAAGAGCTCAAAGGCTAGAAGACCTCGTTGATTGAAGTGCTAGTCAGCGGGCCACAAACCCTGTCGACTAGCGCATTGGCTAGAGGCCAGCAAATTTCGACTTTGTCAATTAGAAGCCAATTAATGCCTAGGTCCCAGTCAGCAGGCCTCAAACTTGCACTAATTGGGGGCCAACTGACAATTGACTAGCTCCTAATTGATGGTTATATAACCCTCCAGTCATGTTTAGAAAAGAGGGCTCTTGCAGAAAAAAGAAAGAGTAGCCACTTGGTGAAAAGTATCTAGGGCTTTTAGGGATTGGATGAGAGATTTTGATTGTGTGGGGGTGGGGGGTACCCCAACAATTGAATAAGCAATTTTTCCTTCTCCAATAAATTCTTGTTAATTGTGTGAATGATATATGAGAAATTTGCTAAGGGTTTGTAGGAGCAACTCTCTTGAGAAATGTGCTCCCATTCACCATTCATTTATCTCTTTTATATTTTTCCTTCTTTCTCTTTGTTTCTTATGAATGTGATTTTTTTATTTTTATTTTTATTTTTTTATTTATTTTTTAAAAAAATCATAATGAATTGACCTTTATCGTTTCTGAGAATAGCAGAACCTGCAGAATTACCCGGGTTACCTCTATTACAACCATCAGTATTGAGTTTAAATTTACCTATAGGAGGATGAATCCATCTGACAATGACCGGTAAAGAGGGAGAAAAGTTATCAGCAATGCCCAAATCTTGTAGAACAAATTTTTGTGTTGGTGTAGAGGTAGCCTTTGGGCGATACATAGTGGCAAGTTTTCGAATAAAGTAGAGGCTCTGATGTAGGATGCTTTCTTTATTTGGATAAGCGTCATCAAATTTGGTTGAGCACCTGGCTTTCCATAGAAACCAAGCCACAATAGTAAGAGTTATACCCATAATAAAAGAGTAAAGAGATGTACCTGAGGCGAGGGTAATGAATGAACTAAAAATGTGTTGGAAAGAACTCATGTTGAGAGAAATTTTACAAGTATCCTGAAAGAACCTCCAGCAATAAATAGCCCAATCTCCATATGCCAAAGCATGGTTAAGAGTCTCCTCATACGGAGTAAGGCAACATTCACATTTAGAAACTAAGGGAATGCCAATTCTTTGAATATTGGAGTCAAATGGCAATTTATAAGCAAGAGCCCTGTAGATAAATATAGAAATCTTCTTGGGGATCTGAGTACACCAAATCCATTTGGAAATGGAAAGAGGCTGAACCTGGTGTCTTATAATATGCCAAGTTGATTTAATTTGAATCCCTTTTCATTTCTTGGCTTTTCCACACCAAATCTCTATTTTGTTCAAGGGATTTTTTAAGCCATGAAATGGGTTCCCAAGTTCAGCATTGTCCCATATCTTGATTCTTCATAAAGTTCAGAACTCCATCCTTATCTTATTCTCTTGTTTTTTTTTTCTTTTCATTACCAAATCTCTATTTAGGGTAAGATTTGTGTTGTGGATGAGACCTTGGGAGATTTTTCTGAGATGCATTCCCAAGGTTTAGCTATCATCCGACACCACCCTAAATGCATATTTGGCCCATTTCTTAATTCTCAATCTGACCTAGGAGGCGTTTGGTAACTCTTATTGGACTTCTTATGTTTGAAGCAATCAGACATAGTATAATTAAGATCATTTGTTAAAATCACTTAATTAAAGTCTTAACCTAACACGTTCTCTAAAATTTTAAGTTCACAAGGGGCACTTTATTTCTTTTAGACTCTCTTTTCCCCTTCTCTCTCGCGTGCGCGCAACGAAGGGACCAGTTCCTCTGCTAGGATGAAGGAGAGGCTCGACCAGTTCCTCCACCAAGGACCCTTACCCTCCAGGTCCCCAGATCTTCCATCATCCTCCTCCTTGTCCCTAGATCCATGATCGTCTTCCTCAGCTCCATCCAATGTTTCCACCCCTAAGGCACTCCCTTCTCTCGTAGATGGGTTCATGGAACCTCCCTTCCCCTCTCTGATGGGTTTACGAAACGCCAGGTTCACCACCTCTCTCTATCTCTCCACTTGATATTAGACATCAATTAAGTTCTATGTTGCCAAACGGACAATTTTAATGTACCTTTTATTTCTTTTTAGAACTTTTTGTGACATTGTAAGACATTAGGGGTGAATACTAGATTTAAGATAGTAGACTTAAGTTTTATCAAGCAATGCTTTACAATTGTATTCTTTTCCTATGCTTTTAGTTTATTTTTGAGTTACACCTCATTTGAGGGCAACCCATCCTTTAAATTGGAGTTCGGGAAATCTCTCGCAACTAATGTGATGGGTTCTCAAGATCTTGTAATCATCTAATATCACCCTCATTGGGAATTCAAGGTTTATGCCCTCACTTTCCAGATTTTGATCATTTTGTATTCTGTCGGCTTGACTTTGTTTCAAGTGCCCTCCTAGGAAGAGGAAAGCTCAGAGTTATCCTAGAGGATAACCCTTTACAGGGAAGAGCTATCCAAGAGTATAAAATCCAATTTTCTTCTCATGTCTCCATTTTTCTTCATTTTGATTCCTTGTTTCCCTATGAACAAATCGGCTTCTAAACCTGCCATATTTCCCATTGCCGTCCTATTTCTTGCATGGAATAGCCTCCTGGGTCATGTCCCAACAATGGGCAGCAGCATTACGAGCCCATTAATCCATCATTTAATATGAGGAGTAACATCTGCTGCATTGACCATAGTGATGCATTGAGGTCAGTGCAGTGGGGTAATTTTTTTAAGGTTTTTTTCATATGTACCGTATTTACATGTATACCCTCAATTATCACGTATTAGCATCAATATCTTTGAAATCTTTAGAAAGTTGCACTTATACTCCTCAATCTAATAATTTTACATAAATACTTTTAAATTTATTAATATTTTGCATAAATATTCCTCAATTCACTAAAATCTTGCATTATGTACCCTTGACACCTCCAATGATATCATGACTTATGCAATATTTTTGACATATTTCGTTGAAATTCACCTAAGTTTGACGGGAGGGGTATAAATATGACATTTTTAAGATTTTTAGGAGTATTGATGATAATATGTGAGAGTTGGGGATATACATGCAAATATAATGTAGTTGAGGAGTATATATGCAAAAAAATCTTTTTTAAAAAAAAATTAGGTTGGTCCCGAAGTGCACTACATGTCTGTTCAAGCTTATCCGATTGGATGATCCAAGAAAATCTAAAAAATAAAAAATTGAGCCCTAATGAATAGTAAAAGATGCCTTTAATGGGCTGTGTCACTAACAATTTTTTTTTCATTTTTTTTTGGATTGTTCGATCGGAGACGATATATACAGATGTGTAGGACACCTCGGGATCATCCTTAAAAAAATCAAAAATAAAAAACAAATTTTATCCCGCTGCATTGGCCCTCAGTGCAGGGTTGAGGTCAGTGTTTCTAATACGAGTTTCACTCTCATCTCAACGAGTGCAAAAACTCTTCTATTTAAGATCTTCCAAATTTGGTTCTTTGAGTTATTCTTGTCATTCTGGCCAGTTTGAGAATAGTGTGTCTGCATTCATCAGTGTAATCACTTAATTAGGAGTGTTAATTGGGCGGGTCAGCCTGTAGTCTCTCTCTCTCTCTCTTCCTCCCTGTGTGTGTGTATACCTCCCTTCTTCTCTCTCTCTCTCTTTCTCTCTGTGTGTGTACCTCTCTCTCTCTCTCTGCGCTTGGTATCAGACATCAATTAAGTTCTCTGCTGCCAAACGGACAATTTTAATGTACTTTTTATTTCTTTTTGGAACTTTTTGTAACATTGTAAGACATTAGGGGTGAATACTAGATTTAAGATAGTAGACTTAAGTTTTATCAAACAATGCTTTACAATTGTATTCTATTCCTATCTTTTTAGTTTATTTTTGAGTTACACCCCTATTTGAGGGCAAGTCATCCTTAAATTGGAGTTCGGGGAATCTCTCGCAACTAATGCGATGGGTTCTCAAGATCTTGCAATCATCTAATATCACCCTCATTGGGAATTCAAGTTTTATGCCTCACTTTCCAGATTTTGATCATTTTGAATTCTGTCGGCTTGACTTTGTTTCAAGTGCCCTCCTAGGAAGGGGAAAGCTCAGAGTTATCCTAGAGGATAACCCTTTACGGGGAAGAGCTATCCAAGAGTATAAAATCCAATTTTCTTCTGATGTCCCCATTTTTCTTCATTTTGATTCCTTGTTTCCCTATGAACAAATCGGCTTGTAGACCTGCCATATTTCCCATTGCCGTCCTATTTCTTGCATGGAATAGTCTCCTGGGTCATGTCCCAACAATGGGCAGCAGCATTATGAGCCCATTAATCCATCATCATTTAGTACGAGGAGTAACACGTGCTGCACTGACCTTAGTGATGTATTGAGGTCAGCGCAGTGGGGTAATTTTTTTTAAGGTTTTTTGCATATATACCGTATTTGCATGTATACTCTCAACTTTCACGTATTAGCATCAATACCTATGAAATCTTTAGAAAGTTGTACTTATACCCCTCAATCTAATGATTTTACATAAATATTCTTAAATTCACTAATATAATATATATATATATATATATATATATATATATATATATATATATATATATATATATATATATATATATACATTGTATCCCTCAATTCACTAAAAGCTTGCATTATGTACTCCTAACACCTCTGATGGTATCATGACTTATGCAATATTTTTGACATATTTCGTTGAAATTCACCTAAATTTAACCGGAATAATATAAATACAACATTTTTAGATTTTTAGAGGAATTGATGATAATATGTGAGAGTTGTGGTTATACATGCAAATATAGTGTAGTTGAGGAGTATATATGCAACAAAAATCTTTTTTATTTTTATTTTTTTTTAGGTTGGTCCCGAAGTGCCCTACATGTCTATTTAAGTTGATCTCCGGTCGGATGATCCAAAAAAATCTAAAAAATAAAAATTAATCCCCAATGAACAGTAAAAGATGCCTTTAATTGGCTGAGTCAATAACAATTTTTATTTTTCATATTTTTTTGGATTGTCCAATTAGAGACGACATATACAGATATGTAGGATAACTCCAGACCATCTTAAAAAAATTTAAAAAATAAAAAACAAAATTTATCCTGCTACATTGGCCCTCAATGCAGGGCTGAGGCCAGTGCAGCAAGTGTTTCTAATACGAGTTTCACTCTCATCTCAACGAGTGCAAAAAATCTTCTATTTAAGATCTTCCAAATTTAGTTCTTCGAGTTATTCTTGTCATTCTGGTCAGTCTGAGAATAGTGTGTCTGCATTCATCGGTGTAGTCACCTAACTAGGGGTGTCAATTGAATGGGTAAGCCTGTAGTCAGTCCAGCTCAACTCATATTATAATAAATCGGATGACTCAAATTATCTAAATTGAGTTGGGTTGAATTTAGATTGGCATTAGCTAAATTTGAGTTGGGTTGGCCCAGTTCAACGTTTTTGACTTTCACATTAATTCCTACAAAAAAATAGAATATGTCCAGCAAATCATCTATAAATAGAATTAGCCTAATAAAACTCAACCTAGCTACACTCGTTGTTAAATTCAAGTTGAATTCGCACTGACTTTGAGTGAATTTAGGTAAGACTGAAATTGGACTGAGTTTCATTAAATTTAGATTAAATTTCAATTACCACATAACCTAATCCAATCCAGCCCGCTTAAATTACATCCCTATACCCAACCTTTGACCGAAGATTAACTTCGGGAATAACTCTAGGCTCTTCAATCATCCATGGGTCCCATGTTCCAATGTGAGATGGGCCAGAGCGGGGTCGTCCTCGTACTTTGGAGGTTTCCGCCATCGCCCTACTGAGGTGAACCGCACCCCTCGTAGAATGGCGGCCGTGGCGTCGCGGCGAGCGGTCGCCCTCTGTGGTCGTCGAGATAGACTAGGCGTTCAGTACACAGCAGACTGAGCGATCGGCGACTGGTGCCTTCCTCCCAGCAGATACCTCCTTTGCTTGTGCGCTCGGTGGAACTGCTGTTGAAGGGAATCAGGGATTCATATGTCACCTGGCGCCGGTGGTACACGTTTGACAGCTGTTGTCCCCCGACGGTGGTCCCAAGGAAAGATTCTTTCGTCCATTTCTTTTTCTGAAACGTGGTTCAAACGACTAAGGATCTAACTATTTATCCTTAGAACCCGAGATCAAAACTCATACCCTCTCTCCCTCCAGCGCCACTCCTCCCCCCTCCCATATTATACGTCCGAAAATAGAGAGAATATCCACACGGAGGGAAGAAAGCGCAAGTGGAACTCGCAACGCCCCGTGTGCAAACGCAGAGGATGCCCAACTAAGCCACAGGCGTACGGGCCTCTGTTTTTAAGCGGCGTGGGCTACCAGCTTGGCATCTTTTAGGCGTACGCCCTGATACCGCCCCGCCAGGTCCTACGACGTCCCGGTCGTCCTCTCATCTTCCCCCTTACCCTCCTGTGCAGTGTGCACAAACTTTGGCGCGTAGCAGCTGCCTGCTCGCTCTGAAGAAAATGGAAGCTGAGTTAGGGTGGAAAATGTTTGCAGTTGAAATAAGAGGGTAACTGAGTTCATACGTCCTTTTGTTGCCTGTGTGACTTAAATTTAACATCACCACATCGATAAGATTACCTTTTTCTTGCCTGAGGTCAGAAGGAAAACTTGCGTCCGAGCCAAAGAAACCGGCCGTTCTAATCGCCATTTGATCCGTCTTCTGAATGAGCTCCTGATATTCCTGTCGCTATAGTATCTACTATGCAGTTTTTGGCAAACATTATACCATAGAAATTGCCAACCATCAGCAGAATCTTGAACTGTTGCCCTTTACCCGTAGTCGAGGGAAGACCACTTCACATTCACTCTTAGTGGCAACATTTGTCAGCAGTTAGGCGCATGTGATAGTAGGGTTCGCATTGCAAGAGACGTCCGTTCCATCGCGGCATTATAGCAAAAACCCTTAAGCATCATTCCATACCTCAGTCCTTCATAATGTTCCAGACATGCATACACCCCTCTTCCTCCCGAGGCGCCGACGCCGTAGCCCGTCGAGTGGAAGCAGGGGGCGGACCAACACGGTCGCACCTTCCACAACACCTCGTCGTCCTTGAACAAAGCCTGGGGTGGCTCCCAAATAGGAGGAATTGGCACCCGGAAGGGTTTTAGTCGCTAGGGCTCTCCAGTGCGATCTCTAGTTCTGCCTTTAGAACCTTGCCTTCCCCTTGCTCCATGTATAGTCTGCGAGACAATAGAGGGGCGGTCGTGCGACAGACGATGTGCTGGATTTCTCTTTTCACTGCCCCAGTTCCGCCGCATTCCTCTGCACGTAATTCAGCCCAACCCAGACACATTTTATCATGGGCCAACCCAAATTAAACCCAGCACGAGAGGATAAATGGATCATCTCAAGTCAATACGACTTTGGGCTATTGGGCTGTCCGCCTAAGTTGCACAATCGGTTGTCAAGTGCTCGCCCAGGTCCAAATGTCCACGTGGGCTCATAGAATTCGCAGAGAATGAACTGAAAAAAGGATGTCTCCTTAGCATCCATGCTCCCATCAGATATGCTGGCAACTGAATAAGACAGACTGTAAATCCGCGGGAATTTGCGAATTCGGCGTCCAGGGATCATTTCTAGGGCCATTCGTATGTTCCCTGAGGTCGGGTCCAATGGCTCCCAAATTGCCGCGGGACCTGAACCTTCGCCGGGCATCTTTTCCCCAAGAAACTTTGGAAAGGTAAAGATAAAGACCAAGATAACCTGCAACAGCCGGATCAAAGGCCTATCCTTTCAGGCTTCTATCTGGGGCCGGGGCTACGGCTACACAGAAAAGAAAAGGAAAAAGAAAACGGAAGAAATAAAAGGGAAAATAAATCACGGCACGCTCTGCTTTAAAGTGTCATGGGTTTTGAGCCGGTCAACAAATACCGAAAGGGTAGAATCAGATTAGGTGACTTGAGTTATATCTCGGTGAAACTCCAACTCAGTGAAGCTTGTTGAAGATAGTACGAGTTCTGTTTGAGTGGCTTCAATTGAACTAGAACTGATAGATCCACTGTTCAGTGAGTGATGATAATCTACTTTGATCCTTCTTTAATGTAAATATCAAACAAGATTTGCTTGATCCCTTGCGCACAAGGTGCCATATTATACATGCCACAGGTTAACGGGGTCGTGGCAACTTTGCTGGCCGGCTTGCTACACCACACCGGCGATGTATCGACGCTCAAACTCTTCAGCACCCAGCAGACCTGATTTGGACTGCATGTCCGGTTCCACGATACGAATAGAACACATGAACTCGGTAAAAAGTTTGAAAACCCAGCTCTAAATCAGAGCACCTCATATGCTCTTACGTGTTTTTTTAAAGGAATTGCAGTCCATTTGACAATGGAGCTGAACCAATAGTTCACACTACAACGTCGGATATAGAATGCATTACATCATTCACTTGGCATAGTATATTAACCTGCAGGATGCTAATTATTCTCGGAATGATCTCACATGCAAAAGTACAGTGCATCAAACAACTGGCATCAGAAAATTGATGCGTACACAGTATTTTCCAATTGCATCAAAATGATACCAAGGAGTACATTGCAAAATGTTTACCCAACGTGCCCCATGCACTCTCTTATGTACTCACAGAATCCCATAAAGAGGAGAATTGCCTCAAGTGGGTAGGCCGTGACAGAAATACAGAGGAAGAGCATCTCAAAACAATGCAAAGACAAACATTACCTTCACCTCTTCATTCTTGCTTCTTGTTGGATCGCATTACACAGGCCGGGGACGGCACCCAGGTACCCTCCTCTTATCAGCCCCGCATTTACTGCCCCCAACAACTCTCTCTCTCTCTCTCTCCACCCACAGTTCTGTCCAGTAAACTTTCTCAAGAATCACCATCAACCTTTAGGACCACAACAGCAGCCATCAAAGAGCCAAACCCTTCCACCCATCGCATCAATAACCTGCACAAGGACAAACCACCAGTTGTCGATGCTCCATCGTGTCATATGTACAGCACAGAGCCAAGAAAGGGGAAAGCTATGCTTGGATTCCACTTCACTTCTACTCACCGTCCTTCTTCTTGTATAATGACCTCACAAAGAGCAGGAACACCACCAGGAATCCTAACGCGGCCGCCCCTCCTACCACAATCGCGACTGTCTTCCCCGTTGGCTGCCCTGAACATCATCAATAGACAAGCAATGTCATCGTTATCAACAAAAGAACGAAGAACCCCCCCAACCATTGCAAACCAGGAACAACTTCTCAAGTCCACGTCTCTGTACAAGTATTCTATGATCACTTCCTCATAGGAAGTGAACATTTTAACGCTACAACCCCCACGCAAACCCAAACACAAACAGACCAAAATCCAAAAACCGCTCACCATGCTTTTGGAGAGATCGGGTTTCCCCAAATCCACCCAAGTGCCTATACGAAATTTTGCTGCCATAGTTACTGCGTACCTGAGGAACCGCCACCGCTGCCGCCGCCGCCGCCGCCGCCGCCGCCGTCGCGGGGGGCGCCGTTGCGGTAGTAGCTGTAGCTGATGTAGCACTTGTCCAGATACATCTGCCCGGAGGCGGCGCCCCCGCACTCCACCTCCGCCTTCTGCACCGCCTCCGTCACGCACTCGCTGCAGTCTGCCACCGACAGATCCCCCTCGCACTGCGCCATAACGTACACGTTCCCGTAGCTCGTGGCGTAGAACCCCCCAGCGCTGCCGCTCGCCATCGCGCTCTCCAGGCTCGCAAACGCCGTGTCCCTCTTCTCCTCGAATCCCCCGCCGCCACCGCCGCTGCCGCACACCTTGTATAGCATCTTGGTGCCAGACACCTGCGGGAAACCGGAGATCTCGTAGAGGGCGTAGCACCCCATAAGCTGGACCCGGGCGGCAACGGCCGGGCCGCAGAGACGGCCCCACATTGTTGGTATGCGGCCGACGCAGGCGGCGCAGGCGGAGGTGCTGAGATCGCCGCGGCACTGGAAGAGGCCGAAGAGGGACGGCTGCCCTCCGCCGGCCGACGTGGTGGTCTTGTAGAACTTGGCGGCGGCGGACTGGGTGGTGAGGCTGGAGGAGAGGGAGGCCAGGACCTGCTGGGAGGCGAGGCCGCCTGAGAAGGTCTGGTTGGCGCAGCCCTTGTAGACAAGCTCGTACAGGTCCGCCGCGGACACGGCAGCGGTGACCAGAACGAGAAGCGCCGCCGCGAAAGCCAGCAGGAATAGCGATGGTGACGGGAAGAGGGCGGAAGAAGAGGGGCAAAACGTTTTGGAGGTGCCCATCTAGCTAGGGTTTTCTATCACTCTCTTGCTTCCACTTTTTCCTACTTTTTTTTCGTGCTAACGATTGCATTGGGGGCTCATTAGGAGGGAACGAAGAAATGATCTATCTCAGGAGACATCTCTTCACATTTTCCGGTTTGCCTCGAGAGAGAGAGAGAGAGAGAGACGGGAATGGGAGGGCAGGGGGAGGGGTGACCGAGCGCGTTGTGTCGTTTTCTTCAGCTTTGATGGGTTTTTCTTGCTTCAGCTCTGCTTTTCCTTCACTTTTCTAAAAACTCGGGGGGATTATTTAATGTTATGTCGACGCTGGGAGAGGTCGATTTCAGATGTGGATCGACTGTGCGAAGGGAATGAGAATAATGCGACCCACGGTCCACGCGCTGTGGAGAGTGGCGACAGGTAGGGCTGCAGACGAGCCGAGTGTATTTTATTTAAGTTTGATTGGACTAATTCTAATTGAATTCGAATTCAAGTAAAAATTTTATAATAGGTATTTAAATTTGAATCGTTTACATATTAAATAAGCTCGAATTGAGTATTCAGTAGCCCGCGAGTTCAATATTTTTTATTCTAAATATATAAATTCATACTAAATTATGGCAAGTAGCAAGTTGCTTGTGCCCTTAGTTATTTGACACAAAATTCAATAAGACATTAAAATATCTTATTAATTAATATTATTTATTATTAGAATAATTAAATAATTATTTTAAAAAATCTTAATAAGTACTCAAACCAAGTTTTAACGAGTATTAAAATGAGTTTTTAACGAGCTTGTTCATAAGTATATTCGAGTAGAATTTACTTGTGTTTGATTTTGACTTATTTAATGATTTGAGTTTCAATTTTTGTTCAAATTTATTTATTTAACTTAATAGACGAACCGAATCAAACTCTTATTGAGTAATCTTACCGGTTATTCATCGACATATTGGTTCATTTGCAACCCTAGCGACAGGGTGGGAGTTTGAATATATTTATTGACATTTTATAAGTCCACGTAATTTTTATATTTTTTATTAGTCTTTGTAATCATTCAAATTGTCTTAAAAAGGTCACTCAAGCCTTCAAGCTTTTTAAGAATGATTCAAAGATGTGAAATTTTTTAAAAAAATATAATAATTTATAAAGAATATTATAAGGATCTGTCTTACAAAGAGTAGTTAGAAGTGACAATCTCGCACGTGACCATACCATCACCATCTCCAAAACATCCATCCTTGTTTATTTCCATTAAAAAAAATAAGAATTATAAGCAGCCAAGATGTTTGACGGTTTATAAGCTAATGGGAACCCATTGGCCGTAGCTTTTACCTCGATCCTTCAGTTGTATATAAAACAGTGACAGCTCATGAGAGATGGAGGATGCCTCCAAGAATCATGCATCCGATTGGGGGCATGTAGATGAACATCTATAGACCGAGCATTCCAGGTCAACAACGTTACTTCTTCGATTCTAGGAAGTTCAATAATGCCTAATTATGACAAGTCTCTTTGAGATTCGGCGAAAGCGTCGTGATGAGCTTCCAATCAACAGATTCTTAGTATGTCTCCAAGCGCAAAGAATATCCACTGTCCAAAGAGAGGAGGGAGGGACAATCATAGAGGAGAAACATTGGGCTAGGAAGGTGGAAGAGAAAGAAAAGGTAAAGATTTAATAGGGACTTAATCAAAAAAGTTGAAAGAGAAGACAAACCTCAATCAAAGTCGACCAGACAAATAATTTTGTCGAAGATGAAACATGATCAGTATAGTCCGGGGAATTTACTTGACACAAAGTCGCCTGAGATGGGCATCCTAAAGAAGATGGATTATCCCAAGAGGGAGGGTGGAGGGAGGTTTTGCTCAGAACTCCTGGGAGGAAACCCCTTCCCTGGAGAGGATAACCAGATGAGTGTTGGGCGAGAAGGGAGGAGGTGAGAGTGCTTGCTCTCCTCTACACACCAGTTTGTATTAGCTATTCTAGTAGTTTTTGGCCATTATAATCTCTCTAGTTCCGGCTACGGAACCCTGAATCAAATTAGATTGAATTATGTGATTTTATTTCTTACGAGTTTAGTGTGAATTTCTATCATGGTTTCTGATGTAGCCGAAGCTATCACGACCGGACTCCGAAGCTGGAATCCCAAGTTATGGATCTGGAGCTGGGTCGGATCGGTGTAAGAGGCCCGACAGGGATCCGGAAGGCGACGGACGCAGATACGCGGTTTTGAAGATCCGAGGCCGAGAGTCGCTCGATCGGAGGTTGGCTTCTCTCCGGATGGTGGGGCCGAGGTTCCTTCGGTTGACGGGCAGACAGCGCGGAACCGAGTCTCCTTCGGTCGAGGGGCAGTCGGCGCACGGCGTCGAGACCGAAGGGAGAAGTCCGAGATCGGCGGCCGAGACCGACTCGGAGAGGTCGGCGATGATTCGAACCGAGCTCCTGCAGGAGGGAAAGAAAAAGAAATCGGTCAGTAGGAGTCCCGGGCTTCGGCCCTTATGAACCCCTTCCGACAGTTAAGTTAGCTTCTGAAGATGATTCGATTCAGAAGGCAAAGAGTAGCTTTAATGCTTTTTGGACTATGGTCCTTGAGGGTCACGGAGACATACCTTTGGCAATAAATAGCAGTGTATTTATAGCGAAGGATAGAGGATGGTTAACGGTGACAGCCGATATAGGACTATGTTCCGAGCTTACTGGTAAACCGCCATAGTGCCTAGTCCTCCACCGGAGTGGGCCGAACACGGCTGTTGGGCCGAAGGGGGTTGGGCCGCTGATGGGTCGAAGGGGGTTGGGCCGCTGATGGGCCGAAGGTTGCTGGGCCGAGGGCTACTGTGCCGCTTACGGGCCGAGGGTTGTTGGGCCGCTGATGGGCCGAAGCCTGCTGAGGGCCTTCTATCGGTGCTGCTGGGCTGAACTGGATTTGGCCTTGTTTTAATGGGCCGAATCGGATTCTGCCTCATCACATAGCCCCCCACTCTTGTCTTCCTCAGTTCTGAGATGGCGAGAGTATAGTCCGAAGCTTTTTGAGAAATAACGTAACAGGTGTTTTACCCGAGGCTTTCTGTTCTCTCTTCTTTTTTAAGGAGGATGCCCTCGGTCGGCCGAGGGTCAGCAGTCACTTATCCGTCTTCATTCGGGATGTAGCGACGAAGGCCTTCACTTCTAAGGACGAAGGGCCGAGCCTTCTGACTTGTGTCAGGCTTAATTAAATGGACGGGACGGGTGTCGTTTTTTCCGTCAGAACGGTCGTTTCGCGAAGAAGTACAGGACACGCGTCGCGCATCCGGCCGCCCCGTTAAAAATACAAAAAGATCCTGGCCGCTCGCGGGTCGCGGGTCACCTCGGCTCCCTGCCCGAGGTTCCACTCGGATTGCCGCCTCTTCCTTCCTCGGCACGTGGATCGGAACACGTGGCGGGCATCCGAGTGATCACCCGAAGGGTCGGAGCGCTTTCGGCCGTTGATCATTCTGCTTCAATTCTCGGAGTCTGCCCGTCATCATTACCGAAGGACGGCACACGTGGCGCGCATCCGAGAGAGGCGGCGAGACGAAGGGGAAGATCTCGGCCGTTGGCTTCGGCGGGAACGGTTTCGAACAGCGCCTATAAATAGGAACCCCTCGCAGGGCACAGTTCTTCTTCCTGCGCCTGCGCTCTCCTGCGATCATCCGAGCTCTCCTTCTTCTCCGGCGAAGGGCTAGCCCTCTGAAGGTGCTTCCGAGCTCGTCTCCTGTCGCAGGGAGATCTCCATCGCCCGGAGCTGTTGCCGGGGGAGTTCTTTTGGCTCGAGAGGCGGTGTCCGATCGAGGAGATCTTTTTTCTCTGAGGGTAAGCCTCAATCTCCTGTCTTCATTGCCGTGTCCTCATGCCCCGTAGTCCTTCTTCGAGCGAGATTACTCCTTCAGACGAGGAATATACTCCGTCTCAGTCCCCTAAGTCTTCTTTGTCATCTCCTCTTTCTTTGGACTCCCTCGCTTCTGTCATGGCAGACGAGGCCGAAGCCTCCGGTGCCGAAGGGTCCGAGGAGGTTCACACCCCGGGCCAGGCTTCCTCCTCGGGACGTCGTCGTCCCGAGACTGCTTTGGAAGCAGCCTGCGCCCTCTCGGACGAGGGGGTCAGCTACCTTGCTTCTTACTACCAACTCCCTTCCTGGATGATCCCCTATCGGCCTGGTTCGCATACCAGGGCCAACACTCCTCGTCCGGGTAGTTTTTCTATTTACGAAGAAAGCTTCCGGGCGGGCTTTCGTCTTCCTCTCTCCACCTTCGTCATCAACCACCTATGTTTCTACGGGCTGGCCCCGTCTCAATTTTTTCCCAATTCTTGGCACACAGTCTACGCCTTCTTGGCTGTGTTTGCCCATGCGCAGATCATGCCCTCGGTCAACATCTTCCGCTACCTCTTCAAAATTCAAAGGCAGGAGAGATCCGAGTGGTATAGTTTTGTCCCTCGTCTTGGCCGAGGCATCTTCTCTGAGAAGCCTTCGTCCATTCATGGTTGGAAGAGGAATTTCATTCTGGTTTCTCTTCCGGAGAATGAGAGGAGCGTGTGGCCCTTTCCTACCAAGTGGGGACCGCTGGCCGCAGGCCTTTCCGATCCTCCCACCCTCAACTCCGCCCAGCGCAACATCGTGGGCCTTATCGAAGCCGCGGCTCCGTATGATATCTCGGAGCTTTTCAGCAAGCCGGAGTTGCTTGTGGGTGCCGGGGCATGGCCGGACCCGACGAGGGATCCTCTGCGGGCTTTCCCTTACCTTCCCCCCGGAGAGACTTCACGGGAGATCGAAGGAAGTGCCGGGGCCGCTTCTCCGGCCGAAGCTCCTCCGGCCGCCGAGGTTGCTGAAGCTTCGTCCGAGGGTAAGTCGGTCTTGAGTTGTGACCTTTGCGTGTTATTAGCGTCTAACACTTCTTCTCATGTTTGCAGCAATGTCTGGGATCAAGGGCCTCTTCAGCCGGATAGCCCAGCAGGGTGGCCAACCCCAGTCGTCCCACCCGCAAGCGGCAGGAGGGTCTGGACGAGGCACCGTGGCCCCGAGCGTCCGCGCCGGGATCACGATGACAGCGGCTTCCTCCGAGGGCCGTGCTGCTGCTGCCGCTCTTGAGAAGGAGCGGAAAAGCAAGTCGGCTGCCCGAAGGGGCGGTTGTTCGTCTAAGCGGAGCCGGGCGGACGAGCCTGGCGAGGCAGAGCCCGCTCCGGCTAAGAGATCTGCCGTGGCCCGAAGGGCCCCGAGGCCGTCGTCCCCTGAAGCGCCGAGGGGCGACTCTCCCCCGGCCATGATGGCGGGGGGGGAGGACCAGGAAGGCGTTGGGCCGCAGGCGCCTTGCGTGCGAGAACGCGAGCTATGGGTCCCCGACTTGGGGATCTACAGGGACGAGAGTGTGGAGGACTTGCAGACGTGCTTGCATCTGCTTCGAGGCCTAACTCTCCCGTCGGCCCTGGAGGAGTTGAAGGACCACACGGCCACTGATCTGGCGATGATATGCGCCCGATTGGCGGTCCAGGTAAGAAGCTTCTGTGTGCTTCAGTCTAGCATTTCCCTTAGATTATTTCGGATTTGCTGATCTTTATCCGCTTTTGGCTGCAGGCCGCGGTCACGGGTAGCGTCCTGATCCATCGTCAGGCGTTCCTCCGAGATCAACTCCTGGAGGCCGAGAGGGCGTCGGCATCGGCGGGTTCGGGCGAGGGGCCCTCGGCGGGACGCGACTTCGAGTCTAGCATCGAACGGCTCTTAGCTGCGAACGCCCGGATGCGGGCTCAGCTGGAGGAGCAGGCAGCGGCGACTCGAGCTTCTTCCGAGGCCAAGACGAAGGCCGAATGGGAGAAGGAGAAGGTCGAGCGGGAGCTGGCGGCGGTCCGAGTCGAGAATCAGGCCCTTAAGGCCGAGATCCAGGACAAGGACGCCCGGCGGGCCTCGGATAACCGTCGCCATGCCGAGGAGCTGTCGGCCTTGAAGCTGGAGTTGGAAGCTAAGGCCGAGGAGGCTGTCGACTCGGCTGTGGCCGAGTATAAGGCGGGCCCAGAATTCGCCGAGGAGATAATCCAGGCGCAGCTTCTGGCGGCCTCCTCGGTCTTCACCATCGGGCTGGCAGCCGCCCAGAAGGCTTGCCCAACCGTAGACCTGTCCGGGATAGCCCTGCCGACGGACGAGGAAGGCGAAGAGCTCCTGTCCTGGTGGAAGGGGCTCGCGGCTGAGAGGGCCTCAGCCTCGGCGGAAGGAGACGAGGCCGTTCCAACCGAGGCGACTCCTGTCGAGGCCGCCCCGTCCGAAGCCGTGCAGATAGTCGATTCTCCCTCCCCATCTCCTGGACGGAGCCCAGTTGATGTGGATGAGGGGAATACCGAGGGCTAATGCGGGGGCTTGTCCCGGTTTTTGTTTTCCTTCTTTGTAAGCCTGCGGCCAGATGGATGGCCGATTCTGTACTTCCTCTGCTGTAAATATAGGAAGTGTTTTTGGCTTTACCTTTATGCTGCGAATGAACGACCGAATCTGGTTCTTCATGAATCCTAGACCTTGTCGTCGTTTTAGTTGCAGTTCGCAAGGCCGAGACCCGATGTAGGTTCGGGTACGAAGTCGATAAAGTATCGCCACCGATAGTATACGCGGACGGGGCCTTTACTAACGTGGTTCATACGATCCGAGGGGATATCCTACCACTCCCGACGCGGTTTGTGTGGCTGAAGCCACTCCCGGTTCGATTTACACGGACTTAGAGATATACCTTGCCGCTTCCCGATCCGGTATTCATGGTCGAAGCCACTCTCGGTTCAGGTTACCTGCGGGCTTAGAATAGAAAATCATGCCGCTCCCGATACGGTTTGCATGGCCGAAGCCACTCCCGGTACGGTTTACACGGACTTAGAGATACCTTGCCGCTTCCCGATCCGGTATACATGGCCGAAGCCACCCTCGGATCAGGTTACCTGCGGGCTTAGAAAAGAAAATCATGCCGCTCCCGATACGGTTTGCATAGCCGAAGTCACTCCCGGTATGGTTTACACGGACTTAGAGATATACCTTGCCGCTTCCCGATCCGGTATACATGGCCGAAGCCACCCTCGGATCAGGTTACCTGCGGGCTTAGAAAAGAAAATCATGCCGCTCCCGATACGGTTTGCATGGCCGAAGCCACTCCCGGTACGGTTTACACGGACTTAGAGATATATCTTGCCGCTTCCCGATCCGGTATACATAGCCGAAGCCACCCTCGGATCAGGTTACCTGCGGGCTTAGAAAAGAAAATCATGCCGCTCCCGATACGGTTTGCATGGCCAAAGCCACTCCCGGTACGGTTTACACGGACTTAGAGATATACCTTGCCGCTTCCCGATCCGGTATACATGGCCGAAGCCACCCTCGGATCAGGTTACCTGCGGGCTTAGAAAAGAAAATCATGCCGCTCCCGATACGGTTTGCATGGCCGAAGCCACTCCCGGTACGGTTTACACGGACTTAGAGATATACCTTGCCGCTTCCCGGTCCGGTACACATGGCCGAAGCCATTCTCGGTTCAGGTTACCTGCGGGCTTAGAAAACCATGCTGCTTCCCGATCGGTACGGGTTGCTTGCGGACTTATAAATATACTGTGCCGCTTCCCGATCCGGTACACATGGCCGAAGCCACTCTCGGTTCAGGTTACCTGCGGGCTTAGAAATGTACCGTGCCGCTTCCCGAACCGGTACACATGGCCGAAGCCACTCTCGGTTCAAGTTACCTGCGGGTTTAGAAAACCATGCCGCTTCCCGATCGGTACGAGTTGCTTGCGGACTTATAAATATACTGTGCCGCTTCCCGATCCGGTACACATGGCCGAAGCCACTCTCGGTTCAGGTTACCTGCGGGCTTAGAAATGTACCGTGCCGCTTCCCGAACCGGTACGGGTTGCTTGCGGACTTATAAATATACTGTGCCGCTTCCCGATCCGGTACACATGGCCGAAGCCACTCTCGGTTCAGGTTACCTGCGGGCTTAGAATGTACCGTGCCGCTTCCCGAACCGATACACATGGCCGAAGCCACTCTCTGTTCAGGTTACCTACGGGCTTAGAAAACCATGCCGCTTCCCAATCGGTACGGGTTGCTTGCGGACTTATAAATATACTGTGCCGCTTCCCGATCCGGTACACATGGCCGAAGCCACTCTCGGTTCAGGTTACCTGTGGGCTTAGAAATGTACCGTGCCGCTTCTCGAACCGGTACACATGGCCGAAGCCACTCTCGGTTCAGGTTACCTGCGGGCTTAGAAAACCATGCTGCTTCCCGATCGGTACGGGTTGCTTGCGGACTTATAAATATACTGTGCCGCTTCCCGATCCGGTACACATGGCCGAAGCCACTCTCGGTTCAGGTTACCTGCGGGCTTAGAAATGTACCGTGCCGCTTCCCGATCGGTACGGGTTGCTTGTGGACTTATAAATATACTGTGCCGCTTCCCGATCCGGTACACATGGCCGAAGCCACTCTCGGTTCAGGTTACCTGCGGGCTTAGAAATGTACCGTGCCGCTTCCCGAACCGGTACACATGGCCGAAGCCACTCTCGGTTCAGGTTACCTGCGGGCTTAGAAAACCATGCCGCTTCCCGATCGATACGGGTTGCTTGCGGACTTATAAATATACTGTGCCGCTTCCCGATCTGGTACACATGGCCGAAGCCACTCTCGGTTCAGGTTACCTGCGGGCTTAGAAATGTACCGTGCCGCTTCCCGAACCGGTACACATGGCCGAAGCCACTCTCGGTTCAGGTTACCTGCGGGCTTAGAAAACCATGCCGCTTCCCGATCGGTACGGGTTGCTTGCGGACTTATAAATATACTGTGCCGCTTCCCGATCCGGTACACATGGCCGAAGCCACTCTCGGTTCAGGTTACCTGCGGGCTTAGAAATGTACCGTGCCGCTTCCCGAACCGGTACACATGGCCGAAGCCACTCTCGGTTCAGGTTACCTGCGGGCTTAGAAAACCATGCCGCTTCCCGATTGGTACGGGTTGCTTGCGGACTTATAAATATACTGTGCCGCTTCCCGATCCGGTACACATGGCCGAAGCCACTCTCGGTTCAAGTTACCTGCGGGCTTAGAAATGCACCGTGCCGCTTCCCGAACCGGTACACATGGCCGAAGCCACTCTCGGTTCAGGTTACCTACGGGCTTATAGTAATCATGGTTTCCTGAAAAGGAGATTTTCTTTATTTATGCCTCCCGGATAAATTCCGGGGGATTCATTTACATGTAGTGCCGAAGGCACTCCATATTTCAGGTACGAGGGAGAGGTTGGTCCGGAGGGGTTTCCAATTAGTAATCCCCTCGTTGGACCTTCCCTTATAAGCCCCTCGGTTGTCTTAGAGGCATGGCATCGGAAGAGACGGGATCTCTCCGGACGTTGCCTTATTGCTCCGAAAGCCTCTTGATTCTGCCTCTGTTGAGGTTGTTATTACCGGTATTGCGGCAGTTGGCCCCCTCTGATGAGGCGATCTATCTCTTCCCGAAGGTGCCGGCATTGTCAGTCGAATGGCCGGTTTCCCGATGGTATTCGCAATATTTGCTGAGGTTCCTTCGGCGAGGATCAGTTTTGAGGCGCTGCGGCCGTCGGAGCATACTCCCTACTTCTATAAGCATTTGGGAAGGGGGAGCAGGTAACGGTAGGTACCGCGGTTGCGGATCCCGCCGCTTGTTTCAATCCCACTCTTTCCTGCGATATCGCCTTCGGGAGGGTTCTTGATCTTCTGGCAGAAGACGAACCGCTGGAAGGACAGGCGGTATCGAGGGCTCGCTGTTCACCGTAACAGCCTCGTCGGAAAAGACTCGCGAAGACGTTGGCCGAAACCTCTCGTTTTGATCGGGGCGGAAGAAAGGAGGTGGTGCTGGGTGGGGGAGCTGGCTCAGTACCCCTATGCATTGGGCCATGGCATATACCACGTCTGGCAGGAGCGCCAAAGAAGTAACGGTGGCAGCCAGTGTTGCCATTTGCTGCTGAAGTTCCTCCATCCTGTTGTCTCCAATAGCTAGGGACTCTGGTATGACAGACAGAGCCGTGCTTTGCGGAGGAGCAGACGGGGCGCCTTCGGAATGAAGTGGCTGTGCTGGAGTCGCCCGCATCTCAGGCTCGTCTTGCTCAGATCGTCGGTTTACTGGATGATAAGACATGACTTCTTGCTTAAATACCCACAGACGGCGCCACGTGATGTAGCCGAAGCTATCACGACCGGATTCCGAAGCTGGAATCCCAAGTTTTGGATCCGGAGCTGGGTCGGATCGGTGTAAGAGGCCCGACAGGGATCCGGAAGGCGACGGACGCAGAGACGCGGTTTTGAAGATCCAAGGCCGAGAGTCGCTCGATCGGAGGTTGGCTTCTCTCCGGATGGTGGGGCCGAGGTTCCTTCGGCTGACGGGCAGACAGCGCGGAACCGAGTCTCCTTCGGTCGAGGGGCAACCGGCGCACGGCGTCGAGACCGAAGGGAGAAGTCCGAGGTCGGCGGCCGAGACCGACTCGGGGAGGTCGGCGATGATTCGAACCGAGCCCCTGCAGGAGGGAAAGAAGAAGAAACCGGTCAGTAAGAGTCCCGGGCTTCGGCCCTTAGGAACCCCCTCCGATGGTTAAGTTAGCTTCTGAAGATGATTCGATTCAGAAGGCAAAGAGTAGCTTTAATGCTTTTTGGACTATGGTCCTTGAGGGTCACGGAGACATACCTTTGGCAATAAATAGTAGTGTATTTATAGCGAAGGATAGAGGATGGTTAACGGTGATAGTCGATATCGGACTATGTTCCGGGCTTACTGGTAAACCGCCATAGTGCCTAGTCCTCCACCGGAGTGGGCCGAACATGGCTGTTGGGCCGAAGGGGGTTGGGCCGCTGATGGGCCGAAGGCTGCTGGGCCGAGGGCTACTGTGCCGCTTACGGGCCGAGGGCTGTTGGGCCGCTGATGGGCCGAAGCCTGCTGAGGGCCTTCTATCGGTGCTGCTGGGCTGAACTGGGTTTGGGCTTGTTTTAATGGACCGAATCGGATTCTGTCTCATCAGTTTCTTTGTACTTTTCCGAGGTTTAGGCAAACTTAGTATGGTGATTTGAATGACTGATCTTGCCGGCTAAAAATCCTCTTAGTGACATCCCAAGTTTATTGATGAAGCATGGTTGTCCGCATTAATTTATTGATTATGTGTGTTTGATTTTTTGGTTTTTTGTTCCTTTAATAAACTAGTTAATTTAGGGAAAAACTTACTATAATCTCTTTATTTGGTAAAGACTTTTTGCAACCCACTTTTATTTGGGAAAGAACATTTTTCATAAAGTTTTTTCAAAATATTCAGAGGTTTCTTTTGAATTTTTTTAAGTGTTTCAAAACAAAAGTGAAATTGCAAAGTGGTTTTACTGAATATAAAGATTATAGTGAGTTTTTACTAAAGTTAAGTAGATTTGAAGGACCAAAAACTAAAAAATTCTCTCTCTCTCTCTCTCTCTCTCTCTCTATATATATATATATATATATATATATATATATATATATATATATACCATGATGCGAATGCGGATAAATTACACGTACTGTCTCAATTTTTCCTCTATATTTAAAAAATGGTAAATTTTAAATATTCAACTCTCCTCTTAAAATAAATTTCATTTTTTTTTTACTTAAGTTTCATCGTCGGATCATAAGGCTTTTAACATAAGCAATATGGTTTTATATTTGTAAATTGGTGATGAATATTAAAATCATAGGTGATGGGAACAATCTTAGGAGCTAATCAGAAGAATTTTTAGTTTTTTACTATTTTTTTCATAATTTTTAAAAATCAAAATTACGTGCTCGATGGACAGCTAAGATCGAATTTTAACATCAAATTACGATCGGATGATCAAAATAAACCCCAAGAAATAAAAATAATCTTAAGGAGGATTATTAGATATTTAAAACTTTATAAAAAAAAATTATTATTTTTTAAAATATGTGGATAGATCAAAACAGTGCATGTAGTTTAACTGCACCACACATTCAACAAATATTTTTACTCTCTTTTCTCATAAAGACTAAAAAAAGTAATTATTAATGCTTAAAAACTTATCATGCTTCAATTGGGGGGAGGCACGATTCTTTACCTTCTTTCTCGGACGTTAACTTTTCCTGAATATTGTTGGAACTCAATCATTTAGTCGGAAAGTGTGGCCTTGCGATTCCACATGAGTGAAAAGAATCAGGCACTCACGGGCATTCACCTCTGGGGGCGTTAGCTTAGCTTGCTTTCTCTCTCAATCAAGAGTAATACATGTTGCATCATTTGCAAGTTTGTTTACTGCACAGTAAGACATCTAAAAAAAAGTTTAATGGATCATCTAATTGGATATCAAGTTATATAGACATGTGAGGCAGATGGGGCTGACTTTGTAAAAAAAAAAAAGAATAAGTATTGCTATTAATGAAGAAGATGGCCGGTAGACCTTTGATGGGTTTCTTCGCCAAGGGTGTGGCACCGACACTGGATATGAACTCCAAGTGGGCGGGTTATTGTCATCTAGCTGCACATCTGCTTTCAGGTGGGTCGGCAGCAACAAGGAATGGTGATCTCAGTATAATGGAACTCAGGTCTAAGAAATTGTGAAGTTCCAGAGTTGAGCTCACTAAACATCTCAACTTCCACATTTTTTTTCCGAGAATAGCAAATCTTGAACTCGCTTCTCTGAAGGTTAAATGTGAGCCACGTACCTTCAACCTTGATACTCTCATTCCTTTACTACGGCCCTCTAAGTTTCTCCTAAATCAACTGTAGTATTCTTGTACTAGACTGTAACAGTCCAAGCAGATAGAGTATGATCTTGCTTTTGTGATATATAAGGTCGAAAGTGGTGTACATATGCCTAACCACGGCTTTATCTAGTTTCTTATGCAAGCGCGCACAATCTTCCTTTATGCCAAAATATGTAATCGTTCTAGAAATCCTAAAAACCAAGGAAATGCCTTTGTGAAGTCCATGCTTACGAGCTGCTCTAGGTCCTACCACGAAATTCTAGGAAATGTTATCATGTGACCCCTTAGATCATGCACACAAGTTCATTGGATCATGTGTCAAGTTGTCTATTGCTTAGAGGATCATGCGTTGCGTTGTTTATCCTTTCTAGAGGATTATTTTAGGAAGAATTACGCTGTTCTTTGGGAAATGAATTAGCTGCTTAGAAGGTGATGCTTGAATCTACTCATCATCACAGACTCTGAATTTGAGTGTTGCAATAGACCCTTTTTATTCTTCTCGGGATAACAATCACAAAAATTGATCATCATGGAATTTGTGTTGTTTCTTGTTGGCATTTAAGATATCATCATGCCCTGCATATGTCCTTTATTTGTATACTAGATATGTTGCTTACAGTAGTGTCAATATCAAAGGTTAATTCACGTTCCCCACCCTCTCCACATCCGTGAAAGTTGTGTTGTTAAAGGGCGGGCCTCCCTGATGGGCCCCCTCTCAACCTCCTGTTGTACCATTACGGAACGAGATCACTTGAACCTATGCGGCTATCATTACAAGAATTGAGCGCTTGACCTTAAACCTCTTCATCGATAGACTCAGCTGATGACTGGTTTCCCAGATATGAGATCACATGTTTGCTGGTCAACGGATAGTCTCGAGAGCAGATAATTGTTAAGCTTTGGTATATAGCACAAGAAAATTATCTGATTGTTGTACTACATATTTGTATCAACAGAAATTTAGTTTGCCACCAATAACAGCTAATAGAAGGCAGTTGATCACTTTTTTTGTCAATTTTGGTATTCCCGTATCAGAAAAAAATTACAACTATTATTTTTTTCTATTCCTTTTTATATTCGTACATTAGAATACTTTATTATTAGTACAAATATAACATAGATCTAAAAGTTTATATTAAAAATGGTGTAACTCATTTGAGAGTTTATGCGATACTCATCTGGTATGTCCTACCCGGGTGGCAGTCCGCCCAATGCATTGCTGTTAAGCTATACCCTCTTCTCTTCCGTCCCCCAGACTCCTTGCTCTCTCCTCCTTCGAAGTTAGGGTTTGTACTTCTTCTATAATAATTATAATTTTAATATTTTAAATTTTAAGCTATTATTATTCCAGTGAATATTATATCAAAATTTACACCCCACTCGAATAGAAGATAAAGTATGGAAAAATAGCAAAAAGCAGACTCTAGAAGTGACTATTCAAATAACTAGTTAACAATCACCTCAAACTCTCATCTAGATTTGTACAGGAGCATCTAATTCGAACTCCTTCGACAGGCATGAATAAACACTTACGTATATAAGCTTGAAATAGATCATATTTTATAATATACTGTCATATTCTTTGTATCATCATATACACTCAAGATAATTATTTTTTGTCATTTGTGTTTTTACCCTTATTTGTTTGTTTGTTTAACTGAACCTTACGTGACTTAAGAGAGAAAAAACCATCATTTATGTTTATTTAACCTCCTCAAATTATTCAAATGACAATACATATACCTTTAGAATCTTCATATTTTCTTGTACTCCTCTGAAACCTTATACTTCACACCTCAGTTACATTTTAACAGAACACTCCTTCCATTAGTATCGGAACAAGAAGAATATAACTCTTATTATGAGGATATAGTAACAATATCAGAAACATAGTAGCATCTAGTACAATAGCCTAGTGATTTCGGGAGGGTATATGCAATTATCTCAAGAACTAAACATACAATTACAAAATTTTCTGAAAATGAAACACAGAATAACGAAAGAGAAGGGGTAGATAGGTTTCAGTGGAGGAAGAAGAAGGAAAGGACAAGTCGGAGGAAAGGGGGTAGTTGGGGGCACCTCGAGGGCCACATAGAAGCTCAACCGAGCGTTAGGCAACTCAAATCTTCACCTGATATCAGAATAGCCCGAGTATAAATGAAAATTGGGAGTGGAAGGTGGTCTATCTTCCTAACCTGTTTGAGAAGTATATTGTAGCATATATAGTGATCTAAAGGGTGAGATGGCTCTGCATACAGCCTCTTGTCTCTACCATCTATTGGTCGCCCACAGGGGTGTCATTAGTTCCCGCAGTTCCCTTGGGAGCAGACCACTGCGGTCCACATAGAGAAGTGGGCCAATGGGCCTGCTCGGCTGCCCCATTTCAGTGGACCGCGTCGATCTCTGGCTCTAATCATTTTAGTCCGTGGTCGAGTCCGGTCTTATGGGTCGGCGGCTGATCTGTCCCGACTTCGCTGGAGTTGGTTTGAGGTGGCTCCTTTTTCGGGCCTTATCAAAAACTACATCTGTTTTGCAAGAGCCAAAGTATAATCACAAACTCAACTAAATCCCTATCCATACATCACACTCTTCTCCTTTATCACATCCGTTCTTTTACTCTCTCTCTCTCATACTCACACTCCATCTCACCTGTTCTCTCTCCCCGCCCGTATAAAGACCAGACACTCCATCTCTCATGCTCTCTCTCCCCCCCTGTTTGAAGACCAGGGGCCTATCCCTACTCTGCAACAGGGCATGCACACTAGTGCCCCCATTAACCTCGTTCAAGTCACCGTTTGTAACGCGCGCCACCTCCATCTTCTCCTTGGTGGCGGCTTGAGAGTACGTTGCACTCGACGGAAAGGGCAGTGCTGTCGAGAACAAGATTATTTGGATTATTTTGTTTGGACTTCGGTGCACCTCTAGATTCAACAAGGGGAAGACAAATGAGTCATTTACATTTGAAGTGATAAAACGGATCAAATACATCATTTTTTATTGAATATAAGGGTGCATCAAGATCTAGATAAATCGATTCAGACGATCTCATTCGGTGCTGACGATGGATGCACGATGATCGCACGGTTGACGGTGGAGGAGCCGGTGGCGAAGTAAATAATGCGGTTGGGGTGATGTTCTCATGCCAGGTTGGTGATAAACATGGGGATCAATGATGAAGGGTATAACAACATGATGAGAACCCGTATAATAAGATTGGTTGTTGACACCAAATTTGATACAAGGTATAAGAAGATAAAAATGATATATATTAAATTTTAAATTTTAAAGGACTGACCTATTACACTAAAACAAGAGTTACCCCATTGTAACATGTGCTAAATGTAGTGTCAAGAACGAGTGTTATTACTTTTTCTCTTAACAACATTTGATTGAGCTTTAATCTGACCCAAGATGTCAAATCAGATTTATATGACCTATATTCTGTTCCAAATTGATATGGTCAGGAAAGATCAACAGTAGTTAAAATAAAAAATCATAGGTCAAACTCAGTTGTGGCAAATTTCAGTCATTTTTTTTGGTCTTACATCGGCTTATTATAAAGTCCAAGTCAAGATGACTTAACTTGAGTTTAACCTCACCATCGAAATCCTTTGATATGTATATACATTTTTAAAGGTCAAGTCAGGTTATTAGGTCAGGCTAAGTTTTGACAATTCTAAGTAGAGAGGAGGTAATCAGGTCACATCTGAGCCGACCCTATCTCGTGTGAGAACCTGCATCCTGTTTTTCTATAGAACTTGTAAATACTTGTATTTTCTTTTCAGGTTTTTACTTTCTTTGATTTCTCTTTTTGGGGTTATTTGGTTTGACTATTATAAAATTAAGATAAAAATATTCTATTTTGGGTCTCACATGAATAAGATGTTTTAC
Source organism: Zantedeschia hybrid cultivar (assembly GCA_030544215.1). NCBI lineage: Eukaryota > Viridiplantae > Streptophyta > Magnoliopsida > Alismatales > Araceae > Zantedeschia > Zantedeschia hybrid cultivar. The sequence continues at coordinate 2,992,136 of JARZZO010000015.1, forward strand.
AGTCTTATACGATGTTTTCTACCAAATCAAAAGACTCCTTTACGGAAAATACTTGCTACGATTCTAGATTTGTTCGGGAAGAGCAAAAACGAGACTCAGCAATCAACGGGTCCGGCTTGACAACGTGGACGGTGATCGAACGAGGCGGAGGTGGAGAAGAAGATCCCCCATTAGTATCCGCAAAAGACAAAGGCCCGTGTGCTCCAAGCAAGCAAACATCAAATAACTCACGTTTTGGGCCCCCACGTGACTGTCCGGAGTCCAGACCCGCGTGCTGAAGATTCCGGTCCGGGGAGATGAACCGGGTGGGTGGGTTTGGGCACATGTCATCACGTAGGTTGGGAGAAAAAGGGCAACTCTACGACGTTGTTGTTAATGTTGGACGGACCATATTCGTTTTGCTCCGGTATATTCGATTCTAATGGGGATGCGGGCGTAAGAGATGAGAGGATGGTGCCTGCCAGCCTTCGCCGCACAGGGTACCTATGGCAGTCCAAATACGCTATCTTATACGTCTTCTTATTCTTCTCTTCTTTAGAGCTGCAGGGCTCCTGCCTGTAAACTTGTCCTCTCTTTCTTTTCCTTCCCCGCGTCTGGAAGCCGCCTTCGTATAAGTTTCTGGCGGTCTGGCCTCGTGGGAGACTTCTATATAAAGAGTTTTGTGTGCCTGCTTCCTGCAGTTCGTGTTGTAGAGCTTGGAAGCCAGAACAGGTGCCGCCAAAAGAACCAGTATGTTCCTTATTCTTTCTTCTTCCTCTTCCCCAATCCCCCCTCCCTCCCCCGCACCACACAAAAAAAAAACGTAATGGCATCACCTCAGCAAGAGAGGCAGGACACCCTGCAGTCTTTAATTGCGAAGGGACATGCCAGCAGCGTAGACAGTGCAGCATATATACGTGCAAAGAAGAACCAGCTGCCGCCGGTTGCACGGACCTACGCTGCTAACATGGTGCCTCACGATTGAAAACTGCAAGAAATCTCACTTCTTGTCCTTTGAAGTGATCCCAATTCCCCAACCTACATGCTATCCTTCTATATAGAGTAAACTGGGATGGGGGCCGAGAAAGCTCTGCATCCATGTGCCGTCACATTCTTTGTTCCGGTCCACTGTGAGGGCGCAACGAATGCCCATTATTAGGTGAAGCTGTGGCCGCGTTCTATAAGGTTCTTGTTAGGCGTCCTGCGAGGTTCTTTTGTAAGCTGTTCGTCACGTTAGCCTACGTTGGATCAACTCCGGAGCATGGATTTTGGGATTATGGACCGCGGGCCGGAAGCCACGAGCAGCGGCCCATAATTCTGCAGTTCTGCCACGGGGATTGGACTACCTGCCCTCCTCATACGTAGTTAAATTTGCGTATTACGCATATGCATGTACACGAGAGCTTTGGAATAACACATTTTCATATGTTAGCATCTGCCATGTATGCTAGAAAAAAAAACTAACACTTTGCATCTGAACACATCATACTTGCTAAACAAACCCAAAACTAAATTTGCTTATTTATGATGGAAAACCTGATTCAAGTCTTTATATCCGGATGCATTTGTGACATATTCTACTCTAATATAGTATTTAACTATGATTCACCTCCCATGTTTTACCACTGGCACTAAAATCTTTAAAAGATGGGTAAAAGTGTAAGTAGATTTCTAACAGGATTATATATGTAATTAAAGGTCTTCCGTCCATCTGGATCTGGGTTCCTCACTGTAGCCGCCCGGCCGGTGGGGGAACGTACGTGCGTCTCGTGGCTCTTTAATGCGCCCCTCGTGCTTCCTGAGCGCTTTCCCTCGCGTTCCAACGCTCCTGCGGAACACGCCAGGAGCACCTCACCGTTACACCGTCCCACTGGATAACACCCTTAACAAAGGCCTTTTATCAGGTAGGTTCTACGCAGCTTACGCGTACCCTCGAGTGAGTGCACCCGACCGCGAGACAGATCTCGCCCACCAAGTCTAGGCGCCCGCTTCTGTGGACGCCAGCGTTGGCAGAGCCAAACAAAAAAAAATCTACTAAAAAAAGAGAAAAAAAACCCTAGCCCCACCTTATTAATTTCCGACTCTTCTTCTCCACAGGTTCCCCTTCACCACCTCCCAAAAACAGACCGACAGCGCGCCAGGTCGAAGAGGACGATGCGTTAGAAGAGAAGAGAAGCTAGAAGAAGAGAAGAAGCGAAGTGAGAAGAAGAGGAGAAGATGTTGCTGAGGAGCTCCTCCACGCCGATCCTGGGGTCCCTGCTCGCGTCCTCCTCCTGCTCCTCCCCCCATTTCGCCGAGAGCCCCGGCCACGGCGGCGGCAACCCCTTGGAGAGGACCCACTCCGACAACCTCCTCAAGCTCTCCTTCCACCACGGCGGGGCCGCCCACCTCAGAGCCGCGTCCTCCCCTGCCTTCTCCTGCCAGTTCTCCCCTTCCCCTGCTGCATCCGCGCCGGGCCCTGCCGCCGGCGGCTTCCGCAGGGTGCGCTCCGACGGCAACCTGCAGGACCTGGCGGGGGGCGATCGCCAGGATGAGCACCTCCGCCGCTCGGCCCCCCACTTCCCTCCGCCGCCGAGGGCCGCCGGGTCCCGCCGGCCGGCCTCCGTTCTGGAGAGCATCCCCTCCTCGTTCTACAACCACAGGGGTCGGAGGGACGCCGAGGACGCGGTGCCTGAGGAGATAGAAGAAGAAGAAGAAGACGAGCAGGAAGAAGGCGGCGATGGGAAGGACGGGATCGAGAGATCCGTCACCATCGGCGACAGCATCGGGGCGGAATTCATCTTCCCCGGCGGAAAGGCGAATGCGGCGTGGAATGCCGGCGAGGAGAGCGGGGCGGCGCCTCTGTTCCTCGCCAAGGGGCTTGGGCTGGGCGCCGGAGACGGCGCGTCGGGGCTGATCGTCGGATTTGGGGCCGACGCCGCCGCCGCCGCCGGCGGCGCGCAGCCCGGTGTGCTGGGCGGCGGTGGCCAGTCGGACATGGAACAGTACTACAAGAAGATGGTGGAGGAAGACCCCCACAACGCCCTATTCCTGAGGAACTACGCCCAGTTCTTGTACCAGGTAATCAGAATCCCTTGGATCCCTCAAACTGGTAGATTTCTGCAATAACTCCCACCAAAATCGCCTCCGCCTCCAAATATCATATCTGCAGATTGAAACATCCCAAATTTCGAACTTTGTGATGGAAATGGCGTCATAAACTCTTCTTCTATTACCTGATACAGACCAAGGCGGATCCCAGGGGCGCAGAGCAATACTACTCGCGTGCGATATTGGAAGAGCCCGGCGATGGGGAGGTGCTGTCACAGTACGCGAGGCTAATCTGGGATCTCCATGGCGACCGTGAGAGGGCGTCCAGCTACTTCGAGCGGTCTGTTCAAGCAGCTCCTCAGGACAGGTATGCGCATTTCCCTTTGTAACCTGCAACCACTCCCCACCCTGCTGGCTGCCATGGTGGCTAGGCTAACCTGTGGTTCTGTGTGTACAGCCATGTTCTAGCAGCGTATGCGGGCTTCCTATGGGAAACAGAAGATGACGAAGATGGTGGCGATGGCAACGCCGGCCGATCCCAAGACTTCGGCATGGCGCCGGTTTCGTGCGGGGCCCTGGCTTCTGCGCAGGCTCGATAAGTGGTACCGGGTGGCGAACCGTTTGTTTACCTTCTACTTGCATTCGTCCAAATGTCGAACAGTATGTTAAGAATAATTCTTGATTGTCCCAACCGCTTATGTTGGCTACTTACTGTTATGTTGTGTGCAAACTTGTAAATCCTAAACCCAACTGTTCATTCTTAAGAAACTTTGCTAATGAAATGGATTTCCAGTCTGCTCTCCTGACGACTACGCTGGCAACAAACAGGCCTTGATGATTGTGCATTGTGTTAGATATCTTGCTTCTTTTCCTCTGTTTTTCACCGTTCCCTTTTTGTTCAAGATTAATACCTGCTGTTGGCCTGTTGCACGTCTGCTGCATCACAAAGAGGAACAATCTTTTTTTTTTTAATTTTATTGGACCAGCTTGATGGTACAGAGTACAGACACCGAGTTGAGTAGCTTCCAACTTGATATTTAAAATAAATAAAAAAATGCTCGAGGCACTGCCATCAACGCCAGGGGGCAGGAACCTTACGATACACCTCGTTCGGTTGCAACCCCCCCACCCCCCCCCCCCAAAAAAAAAAAAAAGCCATTGCAGCAAATATTTCTCTTCTCCTATCAAGTTCATGAGAAGTCGATCCTCCTCCCTCTCATACCGGCAAGTCTTTTGGCATTGGAGGAACCTACCGTGTTCAGTTGGCTGACCTACTGTGCATTGTTCTCAATGCTTCCTCTTCTGTGTCGCGATGGTTTGCTTTTGCAATATGGAGCTCTTCTTGCTCTTTTTTTGCTCTAGTTTACTGCTTGCATGATGAAAGACATCCGAAGTCGTCTCGTGCGTCTGGGAAAATGAAGTTGATATTGTTGCCGTTTTTGTGCTCTGTCCTGCTTCATCTTGTTTACTTAAACTTGCAGCCTGCAAGGAGGTATCCTTTTCTTTTTGAGGCATTAATCGTGAATGTCTGCATCTCTCAATTTGTTATCTCGACTCTATACAAACATCAAGCACTGGATGTTGCTAGATTCCCCTGGTGGGATCTCAACACAAAAGAAGAATATTTGATCCCAAACCTCCATTTCAAGTGTTATATTATTCTTTTTATTTAAAAAAAAAAGAGGTTTCCGTACGGTCCGAAATGCCTGCCGGAATTGGCTACGTAAATTCAAAGTCGTCATGTGATGCAAATGCCTTAGAAGGTAGCAGCTTGATGTTGACTGATAACCTATTCTCTTCTAGAATAATCAAGTCATTGTCAACGTTGTTTACTACTAAGAAAGAGGATTAGTCATTACGTAGCAGTCAATTTTTCGCTCGTTTTGCTACCACTACGTCAACAAAATTAAATAACTAAATTAGCAGACCTAAAAGTGCAGATGGATTTTACCATAAATCCAAAGAGAAGACAAAACTGAAATTACTCAGACTCGCGAGAAATGTGACCATTTCCGACGTACACAAATAGAGCGGAATAGGTTAAACACGATACAAGTATGAGAACAAATCTCAGCATCTCATCAACCTTAACAAAGCATCGAAAAGAATAGCTGTGAATTTAGAATATGGGGGATATGTACAGACAAGAAGAAATTCAAAATATGGGGCAATTAATGAGTCCCAAACACGACAAGATAGGATCAACGCCTGACATCGCTTGGTACTAGAAACCATCTCAATTATATTTGATCTGCTGCTGACATTAAGATAAATAATGAAGTTAAAAAGTCCTCCACGATTCACGAAACTCATCTAGACTCAAGCAAAAACGCCCATACCCCTCTCCTGTAGAAAAAAGGAAAGAGGAACTTAGAAAAGAAAAGAAAAGACGGGGGACTCCCGCCAAACAAAAAACAAGAAAACAGTGGACTTGCGCATTTCCATGCCAGCTAATCTCCAACATAAGCTAATGTCCACAGAATAATGATCAACATGCGGGTGGGAAACGACAGTATACAGTAAATCAGAGAAGGGACCAGATTCCCCATAGAAAGGACCTGATCTCCCCCTCAAACTTAAGCTGCAGCATCAGATAGGCTCTGTCCGTTCCTTGACACCTGGGAACCCAGGATACCCCGCTCTTGACGTCCGCCTCGTTGATGGTACCCATTTCCCCTGAGCCTGCTGTTGTAGTCTCCCCGATCACCGCCGTCTTGAGCGCCCCCCCGACCGAATGCCCTACCACCAAACCGCCCTCTAGGAGCCTCTGACTGGTACCCTCCCCTTCCTCTACCCCTTCCTGCCCAGAATGGAGAACAGATGAGTTCAAAGTATTTAGCACTCTTCCTATGGGCACCAAGAGCCCAAAGTTATCGATTAGCACACAAGAATCTGCAATCAACTTAATGCAATTTGCATAATGAATGGACATTGTATAAATAGGATACCCACAAAATGATCAAGCCAAAATCAGAGGCTATTATAGTTAGCAAACTGGGTTGACTAAAAAGAGTTCAATAAAATTCAACCCCAACCATCACCACCAATTGCCATCTAGGTCCATTCTTTAAAACAAAGCTTAAGCCACGTTAGCTGACAAGGGGAGACACCAATCAGTCGCCCGGGCAAGTCTTCTAACTGCATTAAAGAATGACATAATATGGGAAATTTTGATGACTTCTCCACTGTCCTTCAGGATGGTTCTCCAAACGAAAGCCATCTGATCAAAAGCAGTCAAAAACACAATACCCCAATTCAATGCCGAACGCCACAAAAAAAATTAAGAGACCTGCTTTTCATGCAACATCTATCAGTTACTGCACATATGATGCCCAAGACAACCATTTAGAAATGGCCGCCAGTGGATCAGGTAAAATCTACAACCCAATCCACCTCCAAAGTGTAATGCAAACCAATGCATAAATATATGGTCTGGAATAGTGCTTGTTTTAAAATCTCCTATCAGCAAATTCTTATGGATCAAGTTACAGATCCCCTCAAAATGGAAGGCATCTGATCCACTCTGCATGGATTAGTTGGGTTACATGTTTCTGCATCTGCAGATATCTATGGATCTCCAACCCGATCCACAATTTTTATAATGCATTCATATTTTAGTATCATTTCAATAATTCTAAATCTATTATACTTCTCTTTCGTACATGAAAATATGATAAGTTGAGAAACACAAGTCACTGCGCTTCATTAACCTCTTATGATTCCATCAAATTAAACATGAACTAGGCATCTAACCTAAACCTTTGGCCCTTGTCCAAAACCCCCCCAAAAAAAAACTACAGAGAATGTCTCACCTTCCCCCCCCCCCAAAAAAAAAAGGCCTAAGGTTTTATTTTCAGATCTTGCACTGAACAAGTTTCATAATGCAGTAATGAACATGAACAGATTTTAATCATTTTAGTCTAGTGCTGTACAATTTATATAGGTTTTACAATACTATAGTCTAATATGCATGGGTAGGTTTTTCTCTGGAGCATGGACATGATCAAATTTTCAAGTCTAACATGTATAACAATTAAACAGTAGAATCTACTCCGATCTGCATCAAGTGGGTCACATGTAGATTATATTCTTCTCATATCCAATCCACATCACCCACTGATGATCAAAATATTGTCAAATCCAATTCAATCTTATCTACAGTAATGGTTGGACTAAATTTTCATCCTCCATCTTCAATGGGTCACATGTGGATCAAGCTACCAACATCTGCTCAACCATCTGCAGCAAATGCTCCATACATAAAAGATGCACATCTTACGTGACCACAAAAAGAGTTTCAGCACTAATGTGACACAATTTTCTATAAAGATTGGCTGGGGTGGGGGAGGGGGTTAAATAAGAGATCAATGAAATGAAACGATTTGCAATGTAAGATTAAAAACACAGAAAACAAAACTCAGGATAACACTTACTTCCTCGAGCTGCAAGGCTACCAGGTCTGCGTTCTTCTACATATATTGATCGTCCGCCAAACTGAATTGGAGATGCCTGCAGATCAGTCACAAAATGAGACAAAACACCTACCATAGCATCGAATTCAGGTAACTTGAACTGGAAATGAGACAAAGCCTGTATGACAAACACTTGCAAAGGTTAAAAAATGTTTAAATAGCTATTAACATGGATGTCCCCAATCAAGGTTAGTGGTCAGTAACCACACAATCTAAATGCCATAAGATATGTCAAAACAATTAAGATTGTATGACTCCATGAGAAAGTGTATCCCCAGACATGAGCGCAGTTGGTAGGCAACACATGCATTAAATGTCTTACCAAGTTCTGCCAAAAATATATAGAGGACTTAGAATAATTCAAAGGACTACTCAAGCACCACAAATAGGGGTGTAAATGGATCGGGTTCATATCGGATCCGAAGCCGATCCGAAATCAGATCCGATTAGCTTAGCTTGATCCGGATCCATATATTTCAATTTTTTCGGGTCGGATTCGAATATGGAGCGGGTTTGATTCGGATCACACCTTTGACACGGGACCAGACGTCGGTCGCTGACTCACCCGGCCCATTTACATCTCCAGTTACAACTGCCGAACAGCGGCCTTTCGTCTCATTACCCCTCCACACCAGTCGACCTCAAAAACCTTCGTCGGAAGCACTCCTGCAATGTGAGAGACCACCGCCTTCCATCCCCCCTCCTCTACTTCCGCTCCGCCATGCGGGTAGTAGAGACCTCCGTCGCCATGGGGACTCGCGACGTCAAGTCCCTCTTCCGGACGAAGGTCGCCGAGATCCACGCGGTGGAGGCGTCCACGAAGCGCGAGAACGAGGAGAAGGAGGAGCTCCACCAGCTCGTCGACAACAGCTACCACGACCTCATCGACTCCGCCGACACCATCGTCCTCATGAAGTCCTCTTGCAACTCGATCTCCTCCAACCTCGCTGCCATCGACGCCGCGGTCCGTTCCCTCTCCGCTCCTTTCGCACGCCATCATTCACCCTCCCATTCTCTCTCTGCACCTTTCTTTCTGTCTCATCTCCAATCCAATGCTCTGACATGGGCTCTACCAGCGCGAGCAGGGCAGGAGGGCCGTCGAAGCCCACCAGGAGGGCCGGCGACCATGTCGCTCACCCCCCACCGGAGAACCCTTTCCACGGCCAGGGTGCCACCCGCAGTGGCAACGACTCCAACCCCTCGGCTATGGTTGCCGCCTCGTCGGTGTGCCCCCTCTTCGTGGATGGCCTCGAGGAGGATGCGGTGTTGTGGTGCGAAGGGCTCCTCTCGCGGGAGGAGGTGTTACGGCGCCAGCTGTGCCGAGTGAGGCAGCTGGCAGGGTACTACTGGTGCCAATGTTGGGGGCTCATGAAGGCGGTGAGGGTTCGCCACCGGGATTACTACTGGAGCTTTGGGAGGAGCCCAACGGACGGGGAGGAAGGGGGCGGCAAGGAGGGGCAGGAGAAGGGTGGAGCCACCGCCGGGGCGGCAGAAGGGAGTGGGGGAATGGGAGAGTGGGGGGAGGGGGCAACAAGGGTCGGTGCAGCATCTCGGGGTGTAAGACGAAGGCGATGGCGCTGACGGGGTACTGCCACCTCTGTCAAGTTGGTGCGCCAGCGTCAATGATCCGGGGCAACCCGAGATCCGAAGTTAATCTTCCGGGTCAACCCGAGATCCGACAAATAGTATTTTCAGATCAGAAGCATGATCCGAATCCGGCTTAAAGCGCGGATATGGATCGGGTTGTCGGATCTGGGTGATCCATTTACACCCCTAACCACAAAATCATAGAAAAAGAAAGCAACTACATATCTAGAAGAGATGCTTGAAACAAATCCACTTGGTATCTATAGGAATAAAAAAAGGACAATATGCAGCAACAACATTTTAGGAGGAAAAGAGTATAAGCTGGATATATTGCATAAGAATGACAAGACCGGCTGCATCCTACATCTCTCAGAAGTGTAAAATGTACATACCCTGAGTGCATTCTGAACACCAAGGAGATCCTCAAATTCAACAAACGCATAATAGACACCAGCATCCTAGGAATAAATTTTAAAAAGCAAAATTTAGCAAATCTCAAGACAAAAAAATACACAAATGCAAACACACAGGATGGGAGAAGGACCTTCCGGCTCTTGATAAGCACACCATCACGCTTGATTCGACCAAAATTCTTGAACTCTTGTTCAAGATCGGAAGCAGTCGCAGAAGACGGTAGGTTTCTCACATAAACAGATTTAACCTCACCTAATAAACATAAGAATGATCTTTACAAACTATAACCAAAAGAGTTGAAAAGAAAGTAACATAACGGCACTAAAACGAAAGAATGGCCAACTTGAAAATGTTAAAGGATCAAAACTGGTTTTCTCCAAAATTTTGCACATATAATGAACTTCTAAACACATGGTAAAGACTAAGAAAAATGAATACATATATGGATCAATCAGTAGCCTTTACTGACAGATATCTGGAATCAACCAATCAAATTAATGAGTTTTACATACTTGCAAATACCATAAATAGAACAACACTCGATGTGGAAGGAAATTAATGTCTTCTAGAGAAATAACAAACTATAAAAGGACTAAAACATCAATAGAAGCCCAATTTTCTATACATTCCCCTTGAACTTTACACCAAGAAAAAGAAATAAATGCTTGAGGCATCCTCCAAAAACCTAGTAGCATTTTCAAATCTTCAATGTTCTAAATGAGTTGCATAACTATTTGATTTTTATCATCCATGAGCAATGGTAGACTGCATAGATAAATGATGTCGCTGAATAAGCGCCAATCTTAATAACACATTCGAGTTTCCAAAATAGTAATGCCTACAACCTTGTAGCAATATTCCATCTATTAATAAAAAGAGAAAATCACCTTCATCTTCCAGTGCTGCTGGATCTTCCACTTCAGTACCGGATCTCTCAGGTCCAAAGTATGACTGCTGTGGCATTGCTTGTTGTGCTTGCTGCCATTCTGATTGTGCAGGTGCACTTTTGGCTACAGAAGGTTGAGCAGGTACTACATGCCCAGGTTGCCCTTTAGCCACCCGCAACTGACATTTATATTGCATTAAAAATGCCAAGCAAAGTGGCAAAGTAAAAAAACCAAAAAAGGATAAGGCAAGGTCTACAATGTAGCACATACAATGGAGGCATATGTATGCTTTGGTGGTTCTCTGATGGCTTCCTCAACAGGTGGAGGTTGATCTCGCAAGTTAGACACACTCACAAGTGAAGCCACAGGCTCGTCCATTGGAATTTCCTCCTCACCTCTGTCATCAGCCTCAGAAATATGCTGTTGAGGTTCAGGGATGCTATACTCATCAACAGATTCACTTTCATCAGGGTGAACAGGAACTGCTGAGTCATCCTCTTGCGTTTCTCTTACATGTGTGCTGTCCGAAATGGCTGAAATCAAATATCACAGTCAGCATCTGGCAAGCTAAATAACATGGAAACTTACGCCAGAGAGACCAAACAACAGTAAGTAGCGACGTCGACAAACCTGCAATCTTAATAAAAGCAGCAAGTATCCACAACTGCTTTCCCCACCCTACACAACTGCATAATTTCAAGTCTCTTCCCACTTCTCAACACCTATCTCTATGTCATCATTTCCCTATTCTTTTAGCCATGTGTCACTTTTTAGGCAAAATCTCCATTCACTTATAATGTAGTAGCACATAACAAGAGACTGGATTACACACATGGCTCAAATATGGGAAAAAAAACACCTTCTGATCACAAGAAATAAATTCGGTAAAGATAGCAGTTGCGGAATAGAAATTTACATAGCAATGAAACAGATCATTATTAAGCTGAGCTGATTGAGGGCAATTGAAGGTCGGAAAAAAAGTTATTAGATCTTCTGATAAGCAACATGGGAAGAAAATATGAGAATGTCATCCCAGGCAATTGGGGAAGGTAAAACAGAAGGGATGACACAGACAAATGTGAGATCCACAATGCTGGAGGAACAGACAAACCATGGTTGAGTCAGCTAAAAAATGGCATTCACTCATCATTTTGTTGATCATGGTTGATAAAACCTAGTGTGACACTAGAAAAGGGCGTACGCAGTGCACGAGGCTCCCACCATTTGTGGGGTCTGGGGAAGGAACGATGTACCTAGTCTGACATTCACTGAAAGAAATATCCTAAATCTAAACATGTTTCCATAGACTACCAACTCTCAAGAGTATTTTTCTCTAAATACATGGGAATATGATTTTTCAAGATACAGAACAAGTAAAAAGATAACTGACACTATGAAGGTAAAATATTCCAAAACATGGGATGTCCAAGCAAGGTAATGGCATTATCTTGTATTTACAATTGGAGCATGTTCTAATCAAAGTACTTGCAGATAGGTGACAGATAGTCTGAAGAAATTCATTACTGCTATCCCACTTTTTTTTGGGTTTCCCTCACAGGACTGCGTTTGTGTTGTGGAGGAATCTCTCCTCCCGCCTCAATTGTACCATGTATCTTTATTACTATAAAATTGGCAGTACAATCCATTTCCTTTTCGGGAAAAAGCAGGCTCTGACATTCTTTTGGCATTTTCCAGTTTATGTGAGGACTGGTCATGTTTTATCATGGATGTAGTATAAATGTGCTCAAACCAACTTTCCTCTGAATGAAAAATATACAAAATGCAATAAGTAAACTGAAGAGAAAAGAATAATGAAACAAGCTACATGAAGCTGTAGTAGTCATTATTTCAACACCCATTAAAATGTAAATCAGTATGAACAATAACAGACTAAGCCACAATAACATGAACTAGATTGAACAAGTTACCAAAATCCAAAGCTACATGACAAAAAAAACAGAGAATCAAGATGGATAATTCAAGTGAAAAATGCTCAAAAATAAAACGACCCTAAAGAAACAACAGATAAAATAAAAAAACTTAAAGATTCATGCCCCGGATGGAATTTCATTGTATAATCAAGTCATACTTTTGGATGGCATCATCTATTTAGCTTCTATGCTCACAGCTCAATGAAGAAATCCATCTGTGATTTGGGCACATTAAGTAGAGGAAGAAATGCTGCAGTGTGCCAAAAACTTGACTAGAGAAGGAGCCTTGTTAATTACTGTTAATTCAAGTTCATTTTTCCCATGCTCTTCTTTGTGGGTACTCTACAATGCACGGACCTGGTTCAACCCAGCCTACGTCTAACGTTCTACGTCTAACGTTGGTGGAGGACTTCTACAATGACATAGGTTTCGATTTGGCTCGATGATGGACATGGACCTCTTGAGGATTGATTTGTATTTCATATGTAAGAGAGTCCTTTGGACATGTATTTGCCCCACTTGTGGCCCGTTTAGTCTCATTTATATTTTTTAAGCATTTTCTGCACGATTTTATGCCATTTTTCAAGTTTAGGGGTATTCCTATCTTTGTGGTCTAGGGCTTACCAAGGGTTTTCACTCTATATAAACTGTTGTAAGGCCTCTTTGAGAAGAACTGGATATTTTGAGTGTTTGCCATCATGTGCATGTTAACCCCATGAAAGGGCGTGAAGCCCTAGCCATCCTCTCCCTCTCCTCCTTTTTCTCTCTCTCTCTCTCTCTCTCTCTCTCTCTCTCTCCCCCCTTTACTATTTTTTTCTGATTTTCATGTATGCACAGTATTTCTAAGTTTAAGAAATGATATATTTAATTGTCGACCTGTTTGTTTTAAGAAGAATGAAAGATCCCTCCTCTTGTCACCTGAATCCTTCTCCATAGTCATGTTGTCAGACAGCAGAACAGATCTTAGGTTGGCCTTCCCAACTAGGTTCTCTGCAGCCGACAAATTCAACAGCACTGTAACTTCTCATTGAGGAGATACCTCAGAATGTAGCTCTGACAATAGAGTGGCTTGCAGATGACATCTCGGGGTTCACATACACTGGGAGGGGGCACAGCACTAATTCTAACATTGGCCCACAGGTGTGTAATGCTCATGCTCCTGAAACTTTTCATCATCCTCACATGCACGATGGTGGGGTGTGCAGTGCTTATGCTCATCAAATATTCAACCATAAGAAAAGGCGCCAGTGGTGGACACAAGGAAGAAGAAAAAAGATGAGATGACAGAAGAAAAGACATCAAGGCTGGTTGTGGGAAACTGGGTGATACGGAGTGGAGGCCCAACATCCTCCCCCAACACCCATACTAACATTCCTTCCCTCATCCATTTACTTTCTTCTTCATCTTTTCCCACCTAATTCCTAGCCCACACAGAAATAAGGGGAAAAATTTATGTCCTGTTTTTTTTCATTTTCGTCTGGCCCCAGCCATGATATCCCTCCTATGCACAGGGAAGGTGATGTAAAGGGGAAAGGAATGGTCGTAAAAAGCCAGAAGGGGCAAGTGTGGCTCTTGCCAAGGACTCTGCTGCCAGGATGCAGTTCTGCAGAGGATCTTGTAGATGAAGGGGAAGAAGAGAGCGGAGACCAAAGAAGAGGAAAGGAAGGAGGGGAGAGGAGGAGACGGCACATGCAACCGCCTTAAAAGGAGAGGAGCCTAACTTGTTATCTTTCCAAGGGAGTTTTTTGAAGAGTCAAACTCCTCCATAAAAACATAGGATAGGTTAATCCAAACAGATAACTATATTTAGGGAAAGAAAACATCAAAAAAGAACGTCCCAAATGCCCCATTAGTCCTTGCTTTTTTTTTATAGCTTGCTTTTTTGTTCATAGTCTTTACACTTTCAAAGGAAAAACAGTCAACAGTCTATACCACAAAAGAGCTAACATATGTTAATCCATGGTTTGCCGTATTGTACCAGATTGGGCCAACTCATACGAGTCGACTCGTATCTGGACAATCCTGAGCCATTGGCATAGGTGGATCATATGAGCAGGGTTGGGACACTTCCAAATCAAGCCGACTCACACCGTATCGGACGGACTCGTGCAATACGGACTCGAGCCGCTGCGATCCGGTGCAAGCCGGTCACAGTTTGGCTCGACTCACTGCGATCCGACCCGATATGGCCTAATACAGTGCGATCCACTTTCTTTAGTCTAGGTGTACTACTTTGTTTGCAAATTGAGATTTGACGTTTCTAACTTTCTATGAGATGGGTGCACTTTCTTTTGCAAATTGTGATCCCTAGACTAAATTCCTCTTAATTAGTATCCTAGAGAATTTTTTTACAAATTTAAATCTATTAAATTAGAGTATTTCTCTTAAATGTGACAATCATTCACGCTAATGATGGGAATGAAATACGACATTTATAATTAGATAATTATTCCAAAAAAAATGAGAGATTTGTCAAAAAATACCCTGAATCGGCCCAACTCATGCTAGTCGGCCCGAGTCGGATCCAGCTGTACCCAATCTGATCTGGATCCACGAGTTGGCGAACCTTTTGTTAAACAATATATGTAAGGCAGTTCCCAACAGATAAGCTTTTTGAGAGGTTCCCAATGTGTCCAGAAGGTCAGCAGTATCTTGGCCAGAAAACCTGCTGGATCATATACATTAGTCCCCCTCCCCCTTTTTCCCCAAGGCATGCAATACATAGACACTTAAACCAAGTCGAGACTAACCAAACATAGCTCAGTGTGATGATGAAGAACTCTTTTTTATGGATGGAAAAACTCTTTTCACATGGATGGGAGAATTCTTTCCACATGGAAGGAGCTATTTGTGCCCCTTGCCAGGAGTCCTGGACAACCCCTTCTAGAGGAGATCATGCCAAAGGGTTTGACAGTGGAAGGAAGAGCATCTGAAACACCTGGGTGCAAGCAGAGACGAAACAGAACGACGTCCATGGATGTTCAGGGTCTAAAGTCAACAAACTGAACCTACACAGAACCCCTGTGTGGTGCATCAAGCAGCAGACAGTGGGTGGGATTGGACTCAATAATGTGATCATCTGATAGTAAGAGGTAGGCAAACATAATCAACAGAAAACTAATTTAACAATGTTACAATATAGTGGCAGGCTAACAACAAAAAACTCTTGACAATGTCACAATATACTGGCATGGCATCAAATGATGCCCACATTCTTCATTCTCACTATCAAGCAACAACAGCTTGTAGCAACTATCAAAATGATGGTAGTCTGTATAAAATGCATCTCATATTGGTTGGGAATAACTGCAAAAAAATTCACTAGGCAGGGGGTCGGATGCTAAAGAAAATATCCTACAGAAAACTATCCTATATGAAGTAATGTGTGTGTCTGGTGTCAGTACCACCACAATGCCAAAAAGATTCACTCATAACAATTTATGTGATCTGAGAAAACAATGAAATATAAAAAAAAAAATAAGCACAATTAACTTCAATACATAAGTATTATGCCAATACCTGGTTCAGGGATTGGAGTAGGCGCATTAAGCTCAAAACTACTGTGTCCTAACATGGTTGCTTGGTGTGAATGCAGCTGTTCTTCCTCCTGAAGGTGAAGGATATCATTGAGAACAAAATATCCTTTCTCCTGAGGAGCAAGGAAAAAGGTCTGCACAAATCCCCTCCGACTATTGAACTCCTTGGTTTGCACAAAACCTGATACCATCACCAAAACACCTCCATTCCATGATTCTAGTGAATGAGCTGTTTTAATCTCAATGCCAGTGAACTTCAGAGACATGACGAGAGTATGTATTTGCTGCAGTTTAAAAAAAAAAACAACTTCAGTGGGAATAAGAGCTCATACTGTTGCCCAAAAGAATCCCCATTAATATGATATTTATAACTTCTACAACGCATTGTAACAGCATACGCCTTGTGGAGCAGGAAAAGAAAATACCATACGCTTCTCTTTTCCACCACCACCACCACCCCCACCCCCCACCCCCAAAAAAAAAAATAGTGACGCATATATAGAATTGCACATGAAAAGAATGGGATACTATGCATATAAGCGTGACTAGTTAGCCAGCTGTTAACAAAAAATGATAAAAATCACAAAGCAAAAGAACGGAATTGTATAAGGCTACAGTGTGGCTAGACTAATGTACTCAATGTGACTATAGATCCCTCCATAACCGGACATTGAAAGAAGATAGACTAGGCATTGCTTTCAACAAGTCCCTTAAAAGAAATCTTAGAAGCAAAATTTGTTGATTGACTTTGTCACAACATTCTCTAATTGTCCAATGCCATATGCGTAAGGTCATGCAGCAGGAAAGCATGGCCAGCTCTTCCATGGTTCGGATATAACCAAACCCCCTTATAATTATCTTTTCGAAGATACACAAACTTCCAGCAAATTAGTTATGACTCCAGTCAACTTGGAGCCCACAAACAGAAATAAAACTCAACCAAAGATCTTCCAAGAATAACTATTTGTCCAAAATTGCAGCTAAAAAGGGGGACTTAAAGCCAACTTATGTGATCCAAAAACAGAAGTCATGTAGCACCAACCAATAAACAACAGTTAGGGAGCACATACACTGCAACTCTTATATCATCTTCTTCGAAACTCAAATTAGTTAACATTTTAAAAAAGCGCACTGTTAACTTAATGTATGCAAGCCCCAGGTTAACTATATGCTTGCTTCAATCAAATCTATATGGAATCAGAGAGCAAGAAGCGTAGTCAAGCTTTTGGTTAACTGTATGCTTGCTTCAATAAAATCTATATGGAATCAGAGAGCAAGAAGCGTCTTTTTGCACTGATTAGGGATCCTCTGATGGACCATCCTTTGGGTGATCAAGCAGCTCAACATCCTAGACTTGGTTCCGGCGGTGAGCGTAGCAAGGAAAGAAGACAAACATGATCTTGGCCCTCCAGCTTACCAGCGGTGGTCTAAAGATGGGGGAATAGACCTATGTAGAAGCGTATCTTTCTTCCCTAACAAGGCAAACCAACCACCCAGCTGTGGGCTCCCCATTTAGGTAGCTTCCCGGATCTCCCCCAATAAGCGTTTTGAATCCCAACAGATGCAGAATCTGTAACCTATTGAGGATCAGCAGCGCAACTGATGAGGACAAAGAACTAATATCTCTTGGCATCCCTTTGACGATGAACAACCAGATCTGTGTCTAGGCCTGGCATGTCTTGTCTTCATAAGACCAAGCAAAAATGGTAAGCCTTGTTCTTTATTAGGAATTTCACGTATTTTTGCGAGAGAAAGGGAAGCGCTGATCGCAACAGCAAGGGGTGATGTGAGCTTAGCTTACCTAGTCGTAGTCATGCAGCATTCGTTATCAATAGCTCCAAACAAGGTTCAACTCCAGCTTTTGCTTTAGGTATGAGGTTTCATCTCAAAGAGAAAGGCAACTTAATTTGCAAAAGGTGATGTGAGACAACTTCTATAGCACATGGAAGGGTTCTCAGGGACAGAAAGATCTTTTCTGTAGCTATGATAAGTATAAGAATACAATCCCTACAAATGTTAACAAGTGAGTAAACCAAAACAGCATTGAACTTATCAGGAGGAAAAAAAAACTTATGGTAAACTCAAAATGATAATGGTTCTCTCTTCCCAATAAAATGTGGGATGGGTGAGTCATAAAATTCTTTGAAATTCTTAATGCAAGGACAGACTATTGGCATCAGAGGGACAGCTGAACGGGGCACAGGCTCAGATCAAGCCCAATTACTGAAGGCCAGGTCCAGTCTGGGAAAGTCACCCCATCCTGGCACTGAAAGAAGGTAACAATGTGAGGTGAGAAGACACACAGGCACAGACAAGGTTTGGCTGGGAGTGAGGTGTTCGCCAACTACGTTAAGTCCTCAAGCACAGGGTGTTGGCTAGGGAATTCATGTCTGATTGTGACATAGTGACACCCGCAAGGGCAAGCTGAGGCCAAGGGCGTGAGATCCTTTATGGCCATGTAGACAAAGGTGATATCCTCCAAAGCACTGCAGATCTGGGGATGGCAATCGCTCTGTAGATACAGCAATGCTGACAACAAGGACAAGGGCTTTGTGGATCTAGCCAGTGATTCGAAAAATAGTGGCAACATCCCTAGTGATGGGTCTCCCAGCTGACTGCATTGGGTGGATGGTCTACAAGGGGATCGAAGATAAGAAGTTGACAAAGAAGAGGGCAAAGCAGTTGATGCTACTAGGGTTTGTGGAGAGAGATACCAGAAAAGGCTGGAGAATGAATAAGAGGAGAAGAGGAGAGGGAGAATAAAGAGGACGGAATAGTGGGTAATCAAGTGCATGTGGTGAGGTTTGTGGAAAGTGAAGGGACTGGGAAGTGGATTGAGGATAGAATAATTTATGGACAGGCGGGGTCCTGCATGCATGGGGAGTAGCCATGTCATGCTAGGCCCAAGTCTGTGTACATGTCCAATCAGGCAAGGCTGTGCAGGGCTTACTTAATTCTGGGCGTTTTTGGTTCCCAAGCACAGGCTAAAGGATGTGTACTAGACTTTTAGGCTGGCCCGGCATATCAACACCCTAGAAGGACACAAAAAACATGGAACAAAAAGGAAACACCAACATGGGAGAAATAAAACAAAGTAAGATCGTGAATTATAAAGTCCCTTATAGAGATCCTCGAGACCCAAATGGGAGGACCAGATAGCTTGAGACTTGGATCTGTTCCCAATAACCTTGAATGACTTTATACAGTGGCATCTGTCATGCATATCACACAAAGTGGCTTCACACGGCTTGGGTTCAGTCCCAAATGCTTGTGGACTTTGCCCTTTCTCAATCTGGTGGATGAAAAAGGGTTTTAAAAGCACATCAACATGTGACACAGCCAGTTGATGTGGTTTTCTTAAGCCTTAAAAACAATTGCTAGACCTTGACTAAGGGAGGTCAAAGATAATTGGAGAAGGTACTTCATTTCCAAAAGAATAAGGACAAGATACTGAAAAGTGTAAACATTTGGAGAATATATATAAAAATATGTTGAACCTGAGTAAAAGCATATATGCTAAAAAAAAACCTTTTCCTAAATAAGTCCTTAAGCTTCATTCATTCCAGAACCTGGCGTTCAACAGGAACATAGACATTGCAACATGGACTATCAAATCATTGCTGCTCAGAATCTTCCTTGGTACTGTTAAATCTTGATTGACCAAAGAAATGATTTATCCCACGATTATCCTGGCATGATTTGCTGACATGTCTTGCCAAACTAGTGGACTGAAGAGCTCACCTCTACAGCTCTGCTTAAAGTCTTTCCATTCTTCACTTTTGAACTCATATCCCAACAACCCAATTGGCTGGTTTTGATACATCGTGCCATTATGCTAGCACTGACTTATCAAACTAAGAACATCCTCTTACTGTCAAGTAAAGATGATACAAGGGCTGCAATCAGTGTAAGATCCTAAAATAAGTTTCCATGAGGAAGATACCTTGTTGTCTCTTTCACTTTCAAAGTGGACAATACTATAATTTACAAGTAAAAACAAAAAGGCATGTGAATACATGAATAAGCCAACAAAGAATCCTCAAGAAATACATCTAAAAACAAGAATTGCTGCCCGCTGAGAAGCCATCAGAGAATATGCCAGTTAGCATCATGAATTAGACGACAGGGGATCCGCTCATCTTTATATTTGTCTGCACCTTGACTCCGCTATGGATTTTTGTCACATTTGAATGGTTCCCGATCTTTAAGTGTGTTGTAGTTATTGTAACTCAACAAATATTTTTAAGCTTTAATGCATAAAATCCCACTTACTTTTAGGCCATGCATGGCGCAGCCTCCAATTGGAAGCACTTTGGGGCTTCAACAAGTTTCAGCCAGTTATTTTGAGACGATGGTGCTACGCCTTGTAATTTATTTAGACTGTCCTTTGGTTGTTTTTCAGCCTCCAACCTGAACCGACAGCTTCAAATTGGAGCTTCCTAGACTGGAGTACAAGTGGGATTATTAGGAAAAGTTTGACTTGTGTAACAACTCAAATCAGTTATAACTGACCCCACTAAACAGTTTTCCGGTTGAAAGTGGAAGCCAAAGTAGTTTCCAGCGAAAAGTTTCTCCAAACATGCCCCTAAAACGCCCAGCCCATCCAGAAAAATTCTAGACCTCCTCATAAATTAAAAAGTGAACAACAGTGGTCGCCACCTATTCCAAAAATTATTTCACATAATGATAATAAAACGAGTATAGAAACTAGGAAAAAAAGTATTTATCAACAACATAAGAATCATTACCGGGACTACATTTCAGTCACATAAAACACTAAATAGGAAACATTTCAATTTTAAAAAAACGTACCAAACAAGGGTGGCGAAAGCAAACAATTACCAGCATGCCAGAAGCCGTCTCGGTGGCGCTCCCGTCGATGTGCATCATGGTGCTCATCTCCGTGTAGAACTGGTGAACAAAATCCGGTTGCTGCTGGAGAACCTGGTAGTACTGCCTCACGAAGTAGCTCCCCACCTGCTCCACACCAAAACAGAATCGATCCATAAACCCTAGCGAAAACCCTCGGCGGACGAGCAAGAAGCGCAGATCGACAAGACGAGAATCTCCATGGACAACCCCTGGTGTTTCCCATAACAACAAATCCAGAATCACCTGAATAGCGCTGACGGATCGACCGAACGCGGTCGCCATTGTTGCCCTCGCAAAGCACGCAGCGGGCACAAGCCCCCCCAACCAGGAACCCTAGCACCACCGCCACTCCCCTCCGGCGTCCCTCCCGGAAACCCTAGATCTGCACGATCGAGATCTCGGCGGCGGCGGCCTTTTTGACTTCGCGCCCCAGCACTGATCTGAGAGATTTTTCCCAACGGGGGCCAAAAATAAGAAGAGAAGGTTCCCTCCCCTCCTTGGCCTCACGGTTGCCTTTATCGCTAGAGGCGCACTTTTAGCACGCTGGCGACGCGTACCCCCTTCCGCTATCGCGGTGCGGTCGCGTGGACGCACCTCAGCCGTCGGAACGCCGAATTGGCTGACCGTAGGGGTCTGGCCTGGTTTTTCTCCCCGTCCGTCCGATCGGTGAGCCATTCGTGCCGCGGCGCACATGGTGCGTCCCGTGATCGGTCGCCCAATTTGGGTAGGTGCCTGACCGCAGAAGGATCCGAAGATCGGTCGCCAGCGTCCTTTTCAGTTTTCACGGCCGAACGAGGATTTTTTTTTACTGTGCCGGGGGCGTCAATCATCGCTACCTCCCAAATTCGGATATGGAAGCGGCCAATGTGACGTGTGATGTAGGATAACAAATAAAGCGTTTTAAATTAACAGGAATAGTAAAAAGTGAATTGAAGGAGGATATGAGATATAGGTGGATCCTTTTGGTTTTTAGTCTACTGCAAATATTTATATTTATAAATGACTATGGTTGTAAATGGATCGAAGACAAATAAAAATAGGTGTTTTCGCTTTCGTTCCTTATATGGATATCAAAAAGGAAAGCGAAAACGGAAGTACATATTTTTGTTTATATATTCATTTCTTATATGAAAACAGAAACGAAAACGGAAGTATTCATTTTTTATAAGACTTAACCTATATGTAATGTTATGTCAATTGTATTAGGTTAAGATATATTTATTATTTAATATCATATTTAGACAAGAATAAAAGTGAAGACTTTTTTCTCTTTATGCAAGTGCCATCATTTATCAAACTAAAATTAATAGTATATATCTACCTACTTTGAAACAAAAGTTCAAATCATTGATGGTACTAGTTAGTTTTTGTAACATGAGAAAAATATAACTAATAATATACTATCATAATAAATATCGGAAAGTAAATGTGAAGATGAGTATTTCTACTTCCACATCCATTTACTTATCGAAAATTCAAATTCATAAGCACTTCGGAATAAAAAACAAATGCCTTACTTTTTTATGTTTTTGTATCCATTTCCGAAACATCGGAAACAAATCAAAGATCGGAAACTTGGAGTACCATTTACAATCTTACATGTGACTTATGTTTTTACCGTTGATTCCAAAAATTTAGCCATTCTTAAGAGCACATCCTCTTGATTAGGGTTGCAAACATGTCAGAACTGAAAGTAGAAATACATGTTCCCACTTATATTTCCTATATAGAATATCAGAAACTGAAGCAAAAACAAAAATACATGTTTTAGTCTCTGCAACCATTTCCTATATAAAAGCGAAAATAAAAATGAAAGTATCAATTTCCCATAAGACATGTTGAATGATATCTTTTATGAGTTACATATGATATATGTTACTCATCATCGAGTATCATAATATATATATATATATATATATATATATATATATATATATATATATATATATATATATATATATATTTGTAACTTCTATTGTATTAGGATAAACTAGTATCTTTATTGTTTAATATCATATTATATAAAAGTAAAAGTGAAGATTTAAGACGGAATCATCTACGCTACGCCTGTCTAGAATCATCACCTGAAAATCGCAGGGGTGAGTTTCATCGAAATAGACTCAGTAGGGATCTTCCGATCTCCACCACCCACTCACGCACCCACAAATGCAACAACACAAATATAGATAATTAAATAAGTAAAAAAGTAAGCACAACTCCCAAATATTCATAAATTTCGATATAAAACATATGCATTCGTAAATGCAACAGGCACAAGTATGAAATCACTCCACTACGGAGTCCACAATCAGCGTCTCGGCTAAACACACAAACCACGAAGTCGAACGCGAAAAATACCGATCCATTAGAACAGAGCAATAATCACTCGGATAGTGCACTAATTATTCCGGCATATCTAGTTCTAAGTGATTTTGCTTCCTCCCAACTACGAGTGACACTCCGAATGTACCACTCCTATACCGGTACTAGCTATACCCCGAGGTACACCAGGTGACCCTCTCTCATTAGACGTCACGCCACCACTCCACACCGGCGCTGTGTCACTCCAACATCGACACAGGGTATCAAGTGCTAACAACTGTCACTCTAGGTCGACGATCGCACAAAATATAATACGGTGTGATCCGGTCATGTAGAAACCCTCATCATCGAAGTACGATATCGAACATGCATTTAACCAAGTTATCTAGTGATGTAAACACATGTTAATTTCATGAATTTATGGGGTTCTGTCTTGAATCGTGTCGCCCGTAGCCGATTCAAGACCCCTAAACTAATTCAGTTTTCGTTAAGCCACTGGGACCACGGATACTGGCCTAAATGACGTCACCCATGGCCAACACTATTCAACTCTTTATCCCACACTAGCCTCGGGAATCGGAAAAATTAGCCGTAAATCGCTTCAACCCAAGTCAACTTTATTTAAATTGGCGTCACCTTGTCTCAACGTCATTTAACGTCTGAAACTGCGTTCCACCGAACCAAACCAAGGGTCCCTCTTCTCCCCCAAAAGACACAAAAACCCAGAGGAGACAAGGGGAAAAGTGTTGGGATCACTGTGTCGAGATTCGACCGAAAAACGCAGCGGAATAAAATATTCGGGATCGGATCTATCCTGTTTGGATCGTAGAAATAAAACCGGAGTAAATCGGATTTACCTTGCGCGGATTCGAATCCGCGTTCGTTTTCCGGTTCCGTTGGAGCAATGCCGCAAGTCGCGCAGATGCCCGACCTCTAGCGGTATCCATGCGGTTCTTCTCGCGATGGATCGTCCTCGCTTCCTTGCTCGATTAGACGTTCGTGGATCCCGTCTGGCTTCGCGTAATCCGCCGCGACATGCGGATTCAGAATCTCCCGTCGGACGGAAGGCGGAGCGGTCGGGAATCGAAGCGGAGCCTCCACAGGGCCGACCTTGTGTCGTGCATCTGGAAGAGAGGATAGAGATGGAACAACGGCTAGGTTAGGGTTGCTAGCCTCCAACGTAGTATCCGTTCTTTTATAATAAGTCTGTCTATGGTTTTTCGTAAAACATCAGACTTATTCGAAATCATGTCGGATTATTCATCGACTTGAAAACCATTTGCGTGTGACCCTCTAAGCCCAAATACCAGTCCAATTAATAGCCCATTAAGCTCAGTAACCCTTTACTAACTCACTGAATTAATTAATATCCTCATATTCAATTAATCAGTCGAATTTAATGTCCCACAATAAATTCGGACGAACTTCCGATCACGTTGGATGCCAAGCAACATCGCATGATCCTGGATGGTATTGGGGTTATCGTAACCCTCTATTGGAATATTTCCGTCATCGGTTAGCACGCGGATATAATCTTTCATCCGTGCAATGTTCCCAAATCGACCTAGGGTATGGTTTACTGTTAAATCATATTCAGTCTATTCACTTGAATCAGATGTCGCTAATCTGAATCCGATAACTCCTTATCGAACACAGAGTCCGCCCTGACCAGGGACTTTAAGCGCATCATTCCCGGAACATTCTCTCTCAAATTACCAAAAGCGGATAATCCCGTATTGAACACACAATTACCTTCGAAGGCATTTTCCTGAATCCGATCACTTGACTTATTGATAACCCATAGTTAGGGATTCGTTAGTCAAGGTCAAAGTTTAGAAACGTACCAACAAGATATCTTTGGCGTCTCAAGTCCAAGAATCATCCACACAACCATGACAAAAGAATCGAGCTGGTTAACAGTAAGGTGTTTACCATCCAGCGATTCATAGTTTGATCAGTTCAGTGAACTCATTCGCCAATGAGCACCTACATGTCCAGCATAGTGTCTCCACACAAGTGACTTATGGGATCAGTTACTCTCATCATATGAGCTGAAGTAACATTTACTAGTCTATCCGGATGTTCGATGTCCTATCTCAAACATCCTATGACTATGAACAATTAAGAACATGTGTTTATAAGTCTTCGGTTCCATAATTATAATCTCATCATAATCCGAAGACTGTTGCACATGTTCATGAACTTCATAGATCGAATTAATTACACATAATGAATTATTGCCATTTATTAATAATCTGAATCAGTACATAGTATCGGATTGGCTTTGAGACCATCTAATATTAACAAGAAGTTCAATAACCTATTATCACCTAAAATCTCATTTCATAAAAATACCTATTTTCATTAAAAAAACCTTAAAATATGCTTTCTACAAAAAAAAAATCTATATACATCGCATGCTTCAAAGCGGAAAAATCATGATTTTAAACAAAACACAACACGGATCGTCACCCTACTAGTTACTTGAACTCCTCCTAACTCCAAACCACTGCCGCTACACCACAAGTCGCCGTCAGTACTTCCGTAGACGTTGTCACTCCACCGGGACGTCAGCCGTCCTCTAGAGAGCAAAACATCACGGAAGAGATGGTGATGGTAGTGATGAGTGTTAGGAGGTTGATGGAGTGGAATAATATGAGGAATGGGGAGATGAAATGAAGGAAAAGGGGAAGGGGGAAACAGAGCGTTCGGAGGGAGAGAAGAGAGAATGAGGGAAATGAGAGAGGACTTCGGAGCGTCAACCGAAACTAGTAAAAACGTGTCGTTCCTGAACGACGCCAATCAGAAGATAGGATGGGGTCGTACACTGGCAGATATCTAAATAGCGTCGTCCATGCAAGATGCTATTCAGACGACACTACCGGGGCCGTACACATGCCCTCCCACGCGGCACCCATGCAAAGCTCCTAAAAAACGTCTCTCTAGATCGACGTCGTTCAAAATCGCGTCGAGCTTGTCCCAACCTCACAAGAGTTCAAACCAAGAGGTCCGACACTGAAACCAACCCGATAACCGAATCCGGAACCTCAATCTTCACATCAATAATCCATCTACCTTGGCTTGAATGCTTAATGGTACTAATTATTTTTTGTGAAAGGATAAAATTATAACTAATAATTTTGGAAAGCATATGCAGGAATGAGTACTTCTACCTCCATATCCATTTGTTAATTGAAAAAACAAATTTCGATGGACTTTATAATCAGAACGAGTAGGTCCCCTTTTGTGTTTGCGTGTGTGTTTCTGCATTTATTTTCAAAATGTTGGAAACACGTCAAAAATCTGAAAGTCGGAGTATCATTTGCAGCCTCACTTCTGATTATTAGTTGTTTTTATTCATGGAGCCAAAACTAAATATGTAACGAACAAGAACTTTTCTTCCATATTTAGAGTTTACAAGGATTTTTTTTTTTTAATCAAGATAAAAAAAAAAAGAAAAAAAAGATGTGTGAAGTTGTGTTAATGAGTTTAGCCTTGGGCCTGGTCAAGCTATTTTGCATTAGCAAGATAGGCCAACTATGTACGGTAGTGGAAATGCTTGTTGCACTGCACCATGCAATCTGCATGGTGTGGTGCTGCTTCTTGCCCAGTGGGAGTATTGCTGTTGTTTTTTCTTCTCTTTGTTTTTTTAAGAGTCGGATCCATTTTTTAATTTTAAGAAGGCTCATTATTTTCAATATATTAGAATGATTAGCCTATTGATCTCGCCTATTAGGCCTTGTTTGATTGGGGGATAGGAATTTAGCCCGGAATAAGATTAGATTAGGTTAGCCCTCGGTTAGTCCACTTTTAGTTTGAAAACATTGGGATATCCCGGTAGGTTAAAGTGGGTTATTTTGGTGATAAGTAACTTTGGTTTGTTAATAAAGTAGGGGATAAGTTGGGATAGGTTCATAGATTACCCATTTTACCCTTCCTAGTCCACTTCTTAATAGCCTTATTCCCCTCTTATCCTCCCAACCAAATTAGAGTTAATTAGTGCACTTAGCCCGTTACATGTTTCTTATGACATCAAATGAAATCAAATTCACATTCATTATGGTTTTAACAAATGTCCAAAGGACGTATACATGTTTTAAGTTCATTAGTTATAGTTATGATATTAAGTAAAATTAAGGTATATTATTCATTAAGTTTTATTAAAAGAAATTTATATTTATTATGATACGAACTAATGTCCATAACACGTATCACCTATTCAACCATATTGTTAACTTAGTCGATAAATATTTTTCGTACTTTTTCTAAGCGTGCAAACTAACCTCATCATCGTCCGCACCCCAAAATCATGGATATCACAATATCACCATCGCCAACTATACATGTCGGTACCCATTATATGTGTCGCAGATGGGACTGCAATTGATGCCCCGCCTGCCACGTATGTACATTGAGTGTGGTGTACATATTGGGGGCAACATTAGTGGCCACATGATAAGGGGTGAAATTGGCACAAATTCCTGTCGCAAGACGAACATATGTAAGACAACATAAAACACAAGTAAACATTACATACTCAACCATTGAAATGGACAACGATGCCATCGAGTTGGTCGTAGATTAGTGTGTTTCGTTGGTGGGCTCAGGAGGAATTTAATGTGAGTATAGTCATCTTGTCAAACAGGGTTGCTATGAAGGCCAACCAATTGTTTACATATCTCATATTTGTCCTCATCATCGCCCTCACCTCAAAACCATGGATATCACAATATCGCCATCGCCAACTATGCATATCGGTACCCATTATATGTGCCGTAGATGGGGCTGCAATTAATGCCCTGCCTACCACCTACGTACATTGAGTCTGACATACATATTGGGGGCAACATAAGTGGCCACATGATAAGAGGTGAAATTGGGACAAATTCCTGTCACAGGATAGCATACGTTAGGAACATGTATAAGACAACATAGAACATAAAAAAAGATTATATACTCAAAATTCATAGGCGTTTGACAAAAACATGTCCTACGGAGTGTCTAACAACACATCTCAAACACCACATTAGCTCAGAAACAAAAGAGTGCTGAAACGATAAAAGGATCCCACTCATAGAAACGTAGACCAACATTGATAGATTAGCATCCTATTCTGCTTCCCATAGCTGGCGTGCGATGTTCGTCCTCAAGACCTCCCCTGCTCTCATTTCAATTGTTGGGGTGACAACTGTTGGATCGACATTATCATCACCTACACCATATTCCTCTACAACATTTTGCAGAAAGTAGAAGTCATGTCCATGCTCCCGACGGATGAAGTTGTAAACCACAACACATGCGAGCACAATGTACAACTGAGTACGAAAAGGATATTTGTTCCCTTTCCTAAGCGTGGTAACATGCATCTTTAAGACGCCAAAGGCACGCTCCATACAGTTCCTGATTTGTGCATGGCGGTGATTAAATTTATCCCGCAGGCTCCTGTACGGAGCATTACCACGGCCTTGATATTGTTCCAAGTGGTATCTCTCTCCACGGTACGGGGCTAGGAATCTACCAGTGTTTGCATACCCACAATCAACCAAGTAATACTTTCCCTGTGGTACACTGAAGCCACCTCTCTCTAATGCTCTTGAAAGTATCTTCTGATCCCCAGTGGCGCCTTCCCAACCTACACCAACATAAATAAACTACAAATCGAAGGACACTGCCGCCATCACATTCTGACTTATCTCACCTTTACGATTTCGATACCGACATTGCTTTGACTTGGGAACATGTGCAGGGATGTGGGTGCCATCAATTGCACCGATGGCATCCTACAATAACACTATTAGGTTACATTATTTGTTTCCACCAAAATCAAAACATTGAAAATACAAATCTTGGTTTACCTTTAAGAAGGGGTAAAACTTCGGATTGTGACGAATGGATGGGTGTACTGTTGGGATCGCTGTGTCGGGATCCGATCCTAAAACGCAGCGGAATAAATAAGTTCGGGATCGGATCTGTCCCGTTTCGGTCGTTAAAACAAAAACCGATGTAGATCGATTTACCTTGCGCGGATTCGAATCCGCGTCTGTTTTCCGGTTCTGTCGGAGCGATGCCGCAAGTCGCGCAGATGCCCGACCTCTAGCGGTATCCATGCGGTTCTCCTCGTGATGGATCGTCCTCGCTTCCTCGCTCGCTGCGGCGCTCGAAGATCCCGTCTAACTGCGCGTGATCCGCCGCGACATGCGGATCCAGAATCCCGGTCGAACGGGAAGTGGAGCAGTTGGGAACGGCACGCCCAGAGGAGAGAGAAAGTGGGGAAGAACGAATGACGGCTAGGTCAGGGTTGTTGGCCCCGGACGTAGAATCCGTTCTTTTATAAAAAGTTAGTTTGCGGTTTTTCACAAAAAATCCAGACTTATCCGAAATCCTGTCGAATTATTCATCGACTTGAAAACCATTTGCGTGTGACCCTCTAGGCCTAATTACCAGTCCAGTTAATAGCCCATTAAGTCCAGTAACCCTTTACTGACCCACTGAATTAATTAATATCCTTATATTCAATTAATCAGCCGAATTTAATGTCCCACAATAAACTCGGACAGACTGCCGATCACGTTGGATGCCAAGCAACATCGCGTGATCCTGGATGGAACTGGGGTTATCGCAACCCTCTATTGGAACATTTCTGTCATCGGTTAGCGCGCGGATATAATCTTTCATCCGTACAATGTTCCCGAATCGACCTAGGGCATGGTTTACTGTTAAACCCTATTTAGTCGATTCACTTGAATCAGATGCTGCTAATCTGAATCCGATAACTCCTTATCGATTACAGAGTCCGCCCTGGCCAGGGACTTTAAGCGCATCATTCCCGGAACATTCTCTCTCAAACAACCGAGAGCGGATGATCCCGTATTGAACACACAATTACCTTCGAGGGTATTTCCCTGAACCCGATCGCTTGACTTATTGATATCCCATGGTTAGGGATTCGTTCGTCAAGGTCAAAGCTCAGAAACCTACCAACAAGGTATCCTTGGAGTCTCAGGTCCAAGGATCATCCACGCAACCGTGACAATTGAATCGAGCTGGTTAACAGTGAGGTGATTACCATCCAGCGATTCATAGTCGGATCAGTTCAGTGGACTCATTCACCAATGAGCACCTATAGGTTCAGCATAGTGTCTCCACACAAGTGACTTATGGGATCAGTCACCCTCATCATATGAGCTGAAGTAACCTATACTAGTCTATCCGGATGTTCGATGTCCTATCTCAAACATCCTATGACTAGGAACAATTAAGAACATGTGTTTATAAGTCTTCGGTCCCGTAATTATGATCTCATCATAATCCAAAGACTATTGCACATGTTCATGGACTTCATCGTGATACGATAAACACAGATCGAATTAATTACACACAATGAATTATTGCCATTTATTAATAATCTGAATATGTACACAGTATCGGATTGGCTTTGAGACCATCTAATACTAACATGTACATCCTCCAAATTCGTTGGGAGTTGAATATAGTCGAACCTAAGATCAGCGACAGCCTTGATGACACGGTTGACATATTGACTAATTGTTTGAGAGGAGTGCTGGAAGTGCTCACATGCAGCCTGCGTAGTAAGTCCGTGACCCATAACATATAGGAACATGGCTAGTTGTTCACTAGCAGTAACATCTCGACAATCCCTAATGAAACCTCTCCCCACTAAGGTGTCCTTCAAACGAATAAACATATGTGGATTAAGTCTGAACATGTGATAGCAACGAGCCTCATGACCGTGTAAAATGTGCTCGACCCACACTCGGCCTGTATAAGTTGAGGTGTGCATCAATCTGGGCACCCGCACATTATGCATAGGCTCTTCTTCGAGCTCTTCCATGATAAGGTGGTCGAAGATAAGGAATACTTCATTCTCCTCTTCAATGATCTCCCTTAGCATGTTGTCCCAATTTGGGTGTGGGTACCCTACATTTACACCCATCTCAAATTTGTTGCCACTAAATTATAGTCATAGGCAAGGTGTAAAGCAAACAAAGTACATATAATTCGGATAACAATTAAGAGTAATGTCTTTAACATATAGAACTTACATGACAAAGAAGAAAGTAGAGAACAATGCAGCATGAAGACATGAAAACATGATAACATAACAAGACACCATGCAGGCGTCTATGCACGCGCTAATAAAATCACTAGGCCAACCAAGATTAAGAATAACAACAGGAAGATTAGTAACATGATGCAAATAGAGACGACAACAACATTCCGCATTCGTACGGATGTAGGATTCATCTCCATTGTTTGAGGCAGATGAGGTGCCGTAATACCGGTGCATGCTGCCACTAAAGGAGGAATAGAACTCCCAGCTACGGTACCCCCAAATACATCGTTTGCGTCTTCCATTGATGTGAAACCTTTAAACCTGGCACTTGGATAACCATTTACTTGGACATAGCACTCAGCCCAACTGTAGTACACACCTGGGCAGCGCCCAACCCATACTACATAGCATTTATACTTGCCCATTTCTGGAGATACTCAATATCCTGCAATAAAGGCATGTAGGATAAAATAAGACTTCGTGTAATTTAACATAGGAGAGTACAGTACACAGCATGCAAGAAAATAGAAAGCAATAAACATAATAGTCCTACAACTGCTCCCAAACATAGTATGTCCAAAATAGGGAAAAGTGTCACAACATAGTACAAATAACAGTCATATAAGGTCATAGCAATATCACTGGGGTGGTGCAGGTGCAATTTTAATCTGGTGGTAGATCCATCCCAACTTGTCCTCATCATCTAGTGCCAAGAAGACCACCCGATTCTTTGGCTCCATGAAGAGACCAGCTCCACTGTAAAGTAATTCACGAGTAAAGCCCGGCAGAGATTTCAACTTAAGTATACACTCTCGAACTGCCTGCTCCTCGTGGGCATACGCTTGTGATGATGAATGAGGGCTCAACAGTTCACGCATTTTCAGCCTCTCTTTGTTAACAGCAGTGTACTCCCTCAACGAGTCACATGCATAGTCAATACTTTTGCGACGCCTCTTTCCTCCCGTAGACGAATAAGGGGTGGCTCGTCTCTTAGCAGGGGAGATTGCTTCATCATCGGTCGGGACTGTTGGTTGTGGAGTGTGACGCGTAGGAGGAGTGTCCTCTCCTAACAGATCGGTGAAAGATTGACGTTGAGAGGCCGACAAGTTGAAAGGATTAAACTCATCGCCGAAAGAATCTACCCCCATGGCACTAAACTGTGACTGTGTATGTGGCTCCGGTTGTGTATGTGGGTGTGGCATTGGTTCTGGCCGTGGCCGTATCGGTGTACGGCTCTCCTCATCGTCACCAAAGGATCTCCTACGTTCAAGATCAACAACTTGATTTGAACCGAAGAATAGACTCTCCCGAGTCGTGCTCTTCCCACATATGAGATCCAACTCTGCTTTCAACTCAAACGGCTTTCCAAAGAATACCTTGTATTTAGGATTTGACTGTGCAAAAAAGACAAAAAAAATCAGGTGCTGTTTTTTTTTACACAAGTATTAGGTCGAAATATTGAAATTGTGGGAGTCTACGCACATACCGCAATAGCATCTTCCCATGCATCATTGCCATAAGGGATGGGCATATTGGTGGTGTCATCCCAACCCCAACCACTACGATCTATCAATTGTAGATACTCTCGATAAGTTCTCTTAATATTCTTCCAACGATTGGACAAATTGTCCTGATCCATATTGATATGTGTGGCTTTATTAAAGGGGACCATGATCTCGGTCCAAACATGTTTTTTAAAAGTCCCCTGATGGCAATGATGTTTATGGTATTGATCCACTAATAAGTTAACTAGTATCCTGTCCTGGCGGGGGGTCCAATTACCGACCCGAGCCTTCCCTCTTGAGTCTAACATATTCAAGTAGGAAGCAAGGTACAACATTTAGGGTTAGTACAATAGCACAAGATGTAGGACAGGATGTATGCATGCCATGCATATAGAAAATCTAAGTGGAAAGTAATTGTATACATAAGTTTATGTTTTTACCTGACTGAGACATCCTGACAATTGACGGATGCGAACGTAAATCACACCTACAATTGACATGTGAGTAGTCATACAACATGTATAATGATATTGGGTAACCAAGCATGCATGAAAATAAATCACTCGAACATAGGCCAGCATAGACCCACTCACTGACTTAAATGGCTTTAGGGGGATAGACCTAAATTAATTCTTATGAAAATTTTGAAGTAAATCCGACAACAAAAATCACAGGAATTAATAATCAGCAAAGCTGATATTTTGGCCATCATCTGTGACAGTAAAGTAGGCCGGGAAGAACAAGGATTGCAAGAATAAGGATTGTATGTATGAAAAATACCTATAGGGGGACAGGGGACATACCTAAATTAACCGGCCTAAATCAATTCATATGTCTATTTCAAACAAATGACATAACAACAACCGTACGAACTAATAATCAACAAATGTGAAATTTTGGTCAAGATCTGTGACAGTAAAAAAGGTTGGAAAGAACAAGCAAGCATGTACTAAATCCTGCCGAAACAAAATAAATAAAATAGGTATACGGGCAGGAACCTAAAATAATTAGACAGTAAATTTTCAAGCTAATCAAACAACCAAAAGCACATGAACTAATACACACCGACAACATAGCTTTGGTCATCATATGTGACAGTAGGATAAGTTGAAAAGAACAAAAACCGTACAAATCAGAATTCGATGTATGAAACCGTATCTAAAGAAACTCCATTAAAAATATAAACATATGACTTACGGATTGCAAGAACACGCACGAACAATAACGTTTTACCAGATCACAACAGTTGTAAGAATAAGTCGGACGCAAAGGCTAAGAAGAAAAAAAAAATTTAACTTTTACACGAACACAGGGAAAGGGGAAGATCGGGAGGTTTGTGAACAAAATCCTCCTCTGCAGGTTCGAGTTTGAAAAACCTACCTGTGCTTTGGATGACGGTCCACGGTCCAGAAAGGAGGAAACAAACGCTGTTCGTAGAAGAAGGGATGGTCGCAAATGTGGGAGTTCGAACAGAATGGATGTTGGTGAACGCAGTGGTTGCCGCAATCAAAGATATCGTTTTCTCCCGTTGAAACCGCCATAGTTGAACCACCATAGAGATAGGAAGAGGCGCACGGAACAACCAAGCCATCGGAAGGGAAAGGACGAGAGACATCCACCCGAGGTGAACCCATATGTTCTCCATGCCCAGTGCGCTGGGAACACGAGTTCATGAAGGGGGAGGGGACAGGACGATGGCGGCCTCGAGCGGCCAAAGAAAGGGGAGAAAACGAACCTGATAGATCTTCTACGACAGCCGGATGGTATGCACAGAACGGAGAAGACCACGAACGAACGGGGGGAAGGCGGAGCCTTCTCGCGAAGGAGAAGCGCGTCGAAGCCAGTGGCGGACAGCGGGTACGCAGGAGCAACGCCTCCACGGTCGGCAGAGCAGCGCCTCGGAGCCAGAGAGGAAGAGGAGAGGTGGTGGCTAGAGAGCGAGCAGACGGTCGACGGTCGCCAGAGCAGCGCCGCACGTAGGGAGGAAGACGAGAAGTGTCACAGAGCGCCTCGGAGCCAGAGAGAAGGTGGTGGCCAGAGAGCGAGCAGACGGTCCACGGTCGCCAGAGCAGCGTCGCGCGCAGGGAGGAAGACGAGACGCGTCACAGAGCGCGTCGGAAACAACGCGCGAATGCGTGATAACCCGTATCCCGCCGAAACCATTGTGATGGGTTGGCCCGGGACAGACCCCGGTTATACCGGGATTAACCCACTTTTAACCCGTGTACATTACCCCTCGTTTCAAACCAAAAAAGTAGATAACCTTGAGATAATCGCGGGCTAAACCGCAATCAAACAGGGCCTTAGAGTGTGACCCTACTAGCCTACTAATTTCGCTTCAATAGAATGACCCCATTGATTTACTGTCCGAGTGACCTTATTTAACAATTTTTTTGCGTCCCCACTATTTTGAGGGGCTGAATCTAATAACGATTTTTATTTTTTAATTTTTTTTGGGTCATCAAAATGGATATTGGCTTGTACAACGATTATGGCATGTGGTAGTCGACCAATTTTTTTTTTTTTTTTTTAAATACTCACTGCAATGTCCCATTGCAACAGGGAGGCATTGCAGTGACTATTACTCATTTTATTATGTTCTCATGTAACATGCGAGATAACGAGTCTATGATTAGATAAATTGGAAAAATTAGATTAGAGATCTTGCTTTTAAATGTGTCAAAGTACAGGTCCCAAAGCAATTTTGACTGTCCTAAATGCGATTGTATTTAGAATGGACTAATTGAGCTTGGCATGCATGACGATTGACCATTCTAAATACCTCTACATTACATATATTTAAGTACATATAAACACATATAATTATATAAAATAGACTTTTGAATGTGAGCTGATTGGGTCGTTATCCATAAGAGGACCAGACTAACAATAGAGAAATAAACATCTCCATCCGATTTTAGGTCATTTTACTAAATATCCCATTCGAGCATGCTTAGCATGATTGATTAAGGATCCTAAGACTAACTCATTTAGTTGCAATCCCGTGCGATGCTCGGTGAATTAACAGAATTGAATGAAATAATTATAATTAATATAAGTGAAGTTAATTTTCATTCTTTGTGAATGAATGAATAAAATAATTAAAGAATAATATATGTTTAGAAATACTAATAATTTTTCTATGAATATTAGGTTAGTTGTTTGATAAATGTTAAAAATTTAGAACCATTGTTTCTATAGAAATATGCATTGAAAGAGCAAAATAAAAAGTGTACTGAAGGTTATTATTATTATCATATGAGATTATTTCAATAAATGTTGTGTTAAAACATAGATTGAGAGAAAAATGAGAGAGAGACTACTCTCGTTAATAACGAAATTAGTTATTATTATCCTATGAGATTATCTCAATAATGATAATAAATATTAAAATATATTATTATTATCATCTCAATAGACTGTCCCAATATTAACAACAACAACAACAATAACAATAATAATATGAGTGAGAAAAGTGAGTTAACAACAACAATAGTAATATCAATAACAATATGAGTAAGAAAAGTAAGACAAAGATTGGTCTCGTTAATAATAATAATAATAACAACAACAAAATTAGTAATAGTTTCAAACGTAATAATAATATTATTAAAATTAGTTATTATTATCTCATAACACAACATCAATAATAATAATAATAATATATCAAAATTAATTATTCTTATCTAAAAAGATTGCAACAACAATAATAATAATCTAATAGGAGAAAAAATAGGAGATAGAAATAATAGAGAGAGAAAAATGTGAAAGAGGAGAAAGAGATATAATAATAATAAAAAATAGTTTTATAAAATAATAATAATGTCAAAATCAGTTATTATTATTATATGAGATTATCTCAATAATAATAATAATAATGATAATGATAGTATCAAAATTAGTTATTATCATCCTAAGAGATTGCAACAACAACAACAACAACAATAATGATAATAATAAAAAAAATAAAATAGGAGATATAAATATTAATAGGGAGAGATAAAGATGTGAAAGAGGAGAAAGATAGTTAATAATAATAATAATATAAAATTAGTTATTATTATACACGATACTATCATTTCGATATCAATTTTAATAAGAATAATAACAATATCAACATTAGTATTATTATCTCATATGACTACCTCAACAACAATAATAATAATAATATAATACTTTCCACCATCTTAGATTAAAATAATAGTAATAATGATAATAATATTTTAAAAATAGTAATAAAAATATGAAAATTAGTTGCTATTGTCCTATGAGACTACCATAATAATAATAATAACAATATCAAAATTAGTTATTACTATCCCACAAGACTATCTCAATAATAATAATGATCATAAGAAGATAATAATATATCCCATGAGACTATCATTCTGATATTAATTTTAATAAGTATAATTATAATATCAAAATTAGTTATTATTATCTTATGAGACTATCCTAATAATAATAATAATAATAACAACAATATCAAAATTAATTATTATTATCCGATGAGACTATCCCAATAATAATAATAGCAATAAATTTTAATATTTATTTATTATTATTAATATTCCTATTTTTTAGACCGTGAGAAAAAAAATGTGGCATTTTTGTGTTGTGTAAGTTATAAGAACTGTTCAACAAAATCCTGAGGCTTACCATAGATGACAACCTGAACGTATAGTAGACAAGAGTTATATATATATATATCATGGTTCTTCCTAAGGTCTTACACGATTGAGACATAAGAGCATGGAGCTGTTCTTACGAAGTAAACATTTTCCTAAGGCCAGTGCTGCTGTTGCTCCCTTAAGGTACTCTTTAGTGTTAAATTATGAAAGTAGATCTCTCTCATTAATTAACAAGCTACTCCACCTCTCATTAATTCAAATCTATTGGTGTGATGTGTAGGGAGCAATATAAGAATATAGAGGAACCAGCTACCTAGGGCAATTGGTTTTACCCCTTACCTCCCATATGAGAGGTCTCAGGAATCTAGTTGGAGCCTAAAAACTCTCAAGTAATACAGTCATTAGGCACTGGTAGGTGTTGATCCGTAGGATTATTTCTCCAGATAATCAGACGGACTTAGAATTCTCGCCTAATTAGGCAGACTTATCGACCTGTTTTAGAATTATCTTTACGTGGAGGATATCTCAGATTCTGCTCGATTTGAAACTCCGGTCGTTTGTATATACTTG
Source organism: Zantedeschia hybrid cultivar (assembly GCA_030544215.1). NCBI lineage: Eukaryota > Viridiplantae > Streptophyta > Magnoliopsida > Alismatales > Araceae > Zantedeschia > Zantedeschia hybrid cultivar. The sequence goes on from JARZZO010000015.1 coordinate 3,029,946, forward strand.
TACATAGTTGACCACTGTGCCACCTTTCAAAAAAAAAAAAGAGAATACAAGCTACGTTTTCCTTAAAATTAAAACTACTCCTTCAAATCACGATGGTCCATCGCGTTAATGAAAGAGACCATCAATCACTAATTCAAGGTGGTTCATGTGATGGGAAGAGAGTATATTAAGGGAATAACACAGTAGTCTGAAGATCTCATCTTTAAAAAAATTGCCATACTTATGTACTCTGTACAAGATTAATAATTATAACATTTCGATCAACTGTTCTAAGAACATTTTCTAACATGATTAATAAAAACGATTGGTTATGGTTTTTACTCTTTCGAATGTCAAGAATGAGTTTTTTTTTCTCTCTCACATTTCCTCTGTTTTTAAAAGTTAAGTACTGATTCACCTCTAGTTAAGTTAGGGAGATAGAGATGAAAAATAGATTTGTTTTTAAAAGCATAACAGGAAGAAATTTTTATGTACATATTCGTATAAACTACGGTCGACTCTTACATATTGTTATAAATGCCCCTTTCATCTTTAAAAATATTATGGTTATACCCTTCCAGTAAAAGTGTCTTTTGACTCCAACAGAAATCAAAGGTATATATGCAAGAAATCAGGGGTATACAACACAAACATGACCGAATCTTTTTAGTATATTTCATTAGAGTTCAGGGCCTTTGAACTCAAGAAGATCATAGTTGACAGCAATTTGACTGAAAAAGATAACAACTCTGATTTTTTAAGAGAAGCCAGAAGGGAAGCTTATACATACAAATATATTTGAAAGAATAGATAAATACAAAAATAAATAGTGCCCTTTCAAAATCAAACGTCTCTCTCACATTTCCTGTCGTAATAACGAACATAACGAACACATATAAAGAATCACTACCTGCGCAATTAACTTTGTAGTAAGGGTACATATGCCATAAATTTGCTTTTTAACTACGCAGGCGGAGGGGGCAGCAGCAAACTAATACCCCCGCCGCCTGTCGCATTTAGGTTTCGGCCAAATCGGGAAACAAAAGCGGAGGAGGGGAAAGAGAGCGGAAAAAAGAAGAAGAAGAAACGAAGAAGTGGAAGGGGCGAGTACGCCACACCCACCCACCCCCCCTCACTCCTGCGCGCACCATCGAAATCTTCTCACCTTGGAGTCCTCCCATGCCCGCTTCGATCGCATCCACGAATCTTCGGTTGGATTCCCCCTTCGCCCAGGTTTGATTCTTCGAGAACCTTGGCATGCGCCTTGATCGGTACCCAGTGTCCCCTTTTTGAGAGAAATCGATTTGTTTGGTTGACATGGGTGAAACCTATCTCTTGATGCGTTCTTGGTAGCATCCGTCTGCGAACCATGGCAGTTTTCTGCTGTTGTTAGGGATCGTGTTGCCTTGCCTTGTCGTCTCCCCAATTCTGTTCACTGCGTTGTTGTTCTCAGATGAATCGTTTTTTTTTTTTTTTGAGTTTTATTGGTTCCTCCCTGCCTCGGTAATTCAAGTAGTTTGTGGGCACCGGGGTTGTCAAATTCAAAATTTTCAATCATACTGTTATGTTCTTTCAACTCAGGTGGTCAAGTTCTTAGCTTGGGTGCTTTCTTCCAATCTGTCAGATGTGATCCTTGAAGGGACATGGTTGGGCCACAGCAGCGGTTCCCGATTGTTCTCCCAACTGTTGTTTTGTGAAAGAAACTGGCTTCTTTCTTTTCTGTCTGCTGCGATTGTAAGTTTTATTGATCCTGTTGGGATTGATGGGTCCAGAGCATGTTGTACTGGATATTAGCTCTGACGAAGAGGACGCGGCCGTCCATGGCTTGGGTGGAGATTCTTTTGATTACCAGTCCTTGGAGTGGCTTTCAAAAATGCTCGAGCTTGATGAACCGTGGGCGTCCGAGGATGTCGTAATTGTGGATGAGCTCTCTTGCACTGCCCCAGTGCAGAAGTTGAGTTCTGAGCAGTCCAATGTGGAGAAGAATGTTTCAGTTGATGATTCTGACGATGATTGCAAGGTTTTAGATGGTGACCCTGATAAACCCGTGGAGGTTGTCCAGAATGAAGGGAATGGGTCGGATGAACTGCTGATTGTTGGTGAGAACGGTCAGGTGCAGCTCCTATTTTGCCTACGTTCTCTTGTTTATAATTGTTTTTTTTTGGTTACCGACGTTGAATTGGAAGTGCTGAACTTCACTTCATGATAGAACATATTCAATGGAGCCTGATACTATGTGTCTTTTTATTTCATCTATAGTTTGTGGGCTCGATGAAGCTTAAGAATTTCAGTTGGTATTCAATAACAAATATACCAGCTCCAATGTTCCTTTGCCTCCATCATGTGAATTCGGAATTTCTGTACTGAAATGCAATTATACAATGCTTCATGTTCATCATTTGATGAAATTATTTGTTTAGCCAAGATTGTTACTGCACCATGGGCTCTGCATTTTGGGAGTCAGAAGTTATGGTAAGTAGTTGCGATACATTAGTTGTATGCTTAATCCCATGAGCACAGTGTGAGAAGGCAGTATGTATTGGAGTCATGTAGATTTTATATTAGGCAACAAGAGGCATATTCAATAATCAGTGACTTTTTCGATCTCACAATCAAGGCTTTTCTGGAAATTAGTTTAGTTGAGAAGGTGGAAGCTTTAGGTTATTGAATAATATATTTCCGTAAATGGCAGATGTACTGATATACCAAGCATGGAAAAGTACACTAATTTATTTCAGAATGGAGCCACATTATCACCCTTTCCAGTTGCTAAAGATAAACAGTGATGATGTGATCTATTCATGTTATGTGGCCAGCATAATCGTTCCCAGGCAGGACAATTTGTCAACACAACAAGTGCAAAGTGGTCCCTTCATATGCAGTATAATACCTTAGCCCCCATTTGGCAGCGGAATAAGTGGGTGGAATAAGATGTTATCTGGTCATCTATATTAAAATACCGTTTGACAATTGGAATATTTAGGGGTCAAATATTTGATCACAGGGCAGAATAAGCTGGTGATTTCTGTACAAGCTCTCCCCTGAATAAGAAAAGAGATTGTTTATCCTGCTCTCCTATTGAAAAAAAGTTTATTCTTACCATCTTTTGCCAAATAGGAAATTGATAAATCACATAAGAACCTATCCACGAATGGATATTCTTCCCCACATCTATTCCATTGCCCAGTGGGGCTTAGTCTGCCTTTATTTGTTTTAGGACATGGTCAGCAGCCCAACAGAGGGATCTTAAACAAATGTAGTATGATATGTATGTGCACTAGTATTGATGCGGGATGGGAATGGGGAAGCTCAGATGATGGCTCAGAGGCCAAGGAAGAAGAAGAAGACTGGGGTAGCAACAAGAGATGAAGAGGAGAAGGGGGGGGGGAGGTGGAAGAAGAAACAGGGGCTTCTCACCCCTACTGCTCACACAGCCCCATTCGGGCTCTCACGCACATAGTGGCGGCTGCAACTTCTTCTTCTCTTCATTAGCTCTTCAATCTCCAAAAAGGGGGGAGTACATGGGGTATATATATGTCCCAAAAGGAAGCCCTAATAGGAAAATTACCAAGATACCCCTAGGACTCCTAAAATAGCAAAAACATGCATCAAAATTACAGAAAAATAGAAAAGATCTCAATTGGGCCTCTAATGGGCCAAATATAATATGCAAGGGCTCTTTGGCTCCAGTTTTGTAGGTCTTGAATCCCCATCATTCTCCCCTTGTTTGAGAAAACTCGTCCTCGACTTTTAGAGTGAGTCAATACCCATGAAGGAATGATGGTAGCATACTCGAAAAATAACACCGACGGCTCATGAATCATCATGCGCAGGAATGCTCCAACTTGAGGAGAAAAGTGTGCCTCGATGTCGCTCTATATGTGGTCAAAATCATACAGACGGATGACATCTCGAACGACCTTCGGCTGATCGGCCATATCTCTAAGTAGCTTTCCTATCTTCGACTCATTCTCTTCAATGAGGAATATGTCATTATCTGCTACAGGCATCACCGATTCAACCTTCCTTAAATATTCATCTTCTAGTGCTAGATCGGCTATATAGTGTACCTCTTTCATTTGATTATCATACTCCTCGATCATCGACGTCGGCCTCATAGGCAACATCTTTTGGCTTGGTTAGCATGGCATAAAGGCTCTGAAGATTACCCTTCAACTGGTCCCAATCGTGCTTCCAGTCATTCCTAAAGTTGTCCCAATCGTCCACTAATTTATCCAATCCAAGATTCTTGGACATCTCCCAATGTCTGCTCGAGTAGTTAGTAGCCATCGCCTCGGGAAGTAGGAGAAGTGACACGCAAAATGAGGCGCCACTGACTGAAGGAGCACGGGACAAGGTCCGCCTCACTGCAATGCCAACGGTACGATCGGCGCAAGAAACAGAGCTCAAATCACCAACTTGGTATGCATGCAAAAGTGACATGCAAAACGATGCAAGTCGGAGAAGATGTGTGCTGAAACTGGATGGACCTTACTGAGACGAGATCAATGCCGCTGACGGCACTCAAATCGGAGTCTGTGACGACCTCGATGGTACCCTATGTAGTTAAAGGCGAGAGGCGATTGAGGCGACCAGGGGGTCGCCTCGGCCTCAAACGCCTAGGCGATGGCCTAGGCGTTTAAGGCGACATTTTTAAAAAATATATATTTATAATTTACTTATTACGCTAAATGTCAAAAACACAAATATAATCATACATAATGACATATTCATTCACTCAAATTATCAAATATAACTAAATAATTTTAAATCAAAGTAATTGAAATAAAATTTAATCATTCAAAGATGTAATCAACAATTCATACACATTTTGCTACTAATTAAATCCACCATAATGAAAAATTATCAATGAAATGCTAAGCAAACACAATATAAATGTACAAAGAGAGAGTGAGAGAGAATGTGTGAGAGACAGACAGAGATTGAGAGAGACAGTGCGTGAGAGAGACAGAGAGCAAGAGAGAGTGAAAGAGACAGACAAAGAGAGTGGAGGTCGGGGGGAGGGGAGAGACAAACAGAGAGAGTGGGGGTCGGGGGAGGGGTGAGACAGACAGAGACAGGGTGTGTGTGAGAGAGAAAGACATAGAGAGTTGGGGTCGGGGGAGGGGAGAGACAAACAGACAGAGAGAGATTGAGAGAGACAGAGTGTGTGTGAGAGAGACAGAGAGCAAGAGAGGGTGAGAGAGAGAGAGACAGAGAGAGTGGGGGTCGGGGGAGGGGATAGAGAGAGACAAAGAGAGTGTGCGTGAGAGAGACAAAGAGCAAGAGAGAGAGAGAGAGAGAGAGAGAGAGAGAGAGAGAGAGAGAGAGAGAGAGAGAGAGAGAGACAGAGAGAGTGGGGGTCGGGGGAGGGGAGAGAGAGACAAAGAGCAAGAGAGAGTCAGAGAGAGTGAGAGAGATAGACAGAGAGAGTGGGGGTCGAGGGGAGGGGAGAGACATACAGAGAGAGATTAAGAGAGACAGTGTGCGTGAGAGAGACAGAGAGCAAGAGAGAGTGAGAGAGACATACAGAGAGAGTGGGGGTCGGGGGAGGGGAGAGAGAGAGACATAGAGCAAGAGAGAGTAAGAGGGTCCGGGGAGGCAGAGAGAGAGAGAGGGTGGGGGGAGGGGAGTGTGTGTGACACAGAGAGAGAGGGGCGATGAGTGAGAGAGAGAGAGAGAGACGAAGAGATGCTTACTTGCTGCGGTCGTCGCCGTCGCCGTCGTCGGAGAAGTAGGCCGCCGCCGCCGCAGAAGCTTCTCGCTGCCGCTGCCGCCGAAGACGCTTCCCGAGGTGTTAGGGTTTGCTCAGGTGCAGAGGACGAAAGAGGGTACCGATTCGGGGTGCTCGAGCTTATAAAATAGTATATGTGGGCCGGGTGAATGGGCTGGGTGAACCGCCTGATAGCTTCTTGGGCTGGGCAAGGCGATGTATAAGGCGAGGAAGGCGGACGAAGCGCGCGGAGGCGAACGCCTAGGCGATTGCGGCGATCGCCTAGGCGACAATGGTCGCAGCGAGGCGGCTTGTGGGCGCCTCGCCTCGCCTCATCGCCCAGGCGATCGCCTCTGTCGCCTTTGATAATAGAGATGGTACCCACAACCGTCCTCGTAAAGCGTGCAAGTGCGGCACGTAAAACGATGCATCATTAGCCGAAGAAGTGTTGGACGTGGTCCACCACGCTGCAAGGATGCTAACTGTATGATTAGCGCGCAAACGGAGCACAAACGAGGGCCTCGATATGCGTGCAGAAGCGACATGCAAAATGAGGCGAGCCGGAGACGCAGTGTATCGGATTTGGCTTGGCCATGCGAGACGAATCCGACAGTGCGAACGGTGCGCGAATCGGAGCACAGACGAGCTCCAGATGCTGGCGGTGTGATAAGCCTTCTTAGTGCACCATCTGTGTACTGTAGCGAACTGGGTGGATTTGGGCCCGGGCCAGACCACCTAACAGGCCTAGTTGGGTTAAACCCCTTGTTAGACCGGACTACCCTTAAGAAGAGAACATGTTGTGGGTGAACCGATTCAATTGAACCGCTTGACTTAATTATCGGGTTCGCTTGCTGGGTTTGGATCCGGGAGCTTCAGGGCACCGGCTCACCGTTAAGAACCTGGGGTCCTTAATTCATTCGGATCCAACCGTTGGATCCAGATCTGGTTAGTCGTTCGTAACCTTCGACCTCTCCTTCCTCGTCTTCCTTCTTCACCCGAATAGCTCCGGAGGGGAAAACCCGGGTATGAAGGTGGCGGAGGGGCAGAGGCTCCGTCACCGACAACGTCGGTGGAAGGCGTCGTCGTCGTCGACGACAAAGGGGTCCGAGGGTGGGACCAGCTTAAGCGGCAGGCGAAGACGGCGGTGACAGAGGCTCCTACGGATGCCGCCGTGAAAAAAAGAGGAGGGGAAAAAAGGTGGCAACGGCGACAACCGCGCCGGTGGGCACCGGTGACTGCTGCGGTGGAAGCCGGCGACAGCGCCGGCGGTAGCAGCTGAAGCAGACGGCGGCTCCGATGGCGTCGGTAGAGCCAGGCAACGGCGACGGCAGCCCCGAGGTGAGTCAACGCCCTCGTCTTCCTCTTCTTGTGCTTCTGTCCAAAGAACCCAAAAAGAGGGAACTGAGCGGGAGAGAGAGAGGCGACTGTGGGGCTGTGGAAGGAGACTGAGGGAAGACAGATCTACAACGAGGGAGGGAGGGGAAGGCAACCTAGGATCTTAACTTGTGAGAACAAGTTAGTTTCCTAAGCTCTGATACCAAGATACCAAGTTGATGCAAGACGGGAATGAGGAAGCTCAGATGATGGCTCGGAGGCCAGGGAAGAAGAAGACTGGGGTAGCAGCAGGAGATGAAGAGGGGAAGAAAGGGGGGGGGGGAGAAGAAACAGGGGCTTCTTACCCCTACTGCTCACGCACACAGTGACGGCTGCAACTTCTTCTTCTCATCATTAGCTCTTCAATCTCCAAAAAGGGGGGAGTACATGGGGTATATATAGGCCTCAAAAGGAAGCCCTAATAGGAAAATTACCAAGATACCCTTAAGACTCCTAAAATAGCCAAAACATGCATCAAAACTACAGAAAAATAGAAAAGACCTCAATTGGGCCTCTAATGGGCCAAATGCAATATGCAAGGGCTCTTTGGCTCCATTTCTGCAGGTCTTGAATCCCCATCAATTGGGGTTAGCTACCAATTGGGGGCCTTAAACCCCTTTTCTTTCTCCTTTTGATTGGCTCATTAAATGCCATCATTGGGGGTTAACTCCTCCTTCCTCCTTTGATCATCATTTAATGTGGAGAAACCCCACCTTGAAGGCCATAAAAAAGGCTTTAACTTCGCTCTTGCTCCCCCCACCTTCTTTGCATTTAATGGGGGAGAAGCTCCCACTGGCGGAGGACTAGGAGGCAACCGGTTGGGAGGGGGGGTCTTGGCTTCTTTCTCTTCCTCTTTAATTAAATGGAAAGACCCCCCCACTGGTGGGGGGTCTTTGTGGCACCAGTGGGGATTCCAAACCCACTAAAAGAAACTGTCAAACACCTGGCTAATACTAGCCCAATTTGCATTTGTGTTCAGGAATGTTATCGCTCCTTTGGGCATCTAAGCGCTTAGGTGTTGTTTAGGCATGAAGGGAGGGAGGGGGTAAGTTTAGGAGGGTGGGTGGGTTAGATTTAGTTAACAGGATCCAGAAATAGTTGGATCTTGAGAATTGGGCTGGTCTAAGTGCCAAGCATCAAATGTTGCATTGCTGGATTCCCTTCCGTCCGCAGCTTACTTGGAAGTGAATGGCAATTAGGGATCAATGGTTTGGATTTTGCCGGCACTTAGAGCATCTCCTCAAGTGTTCTTAAGCTTAAGTTAATTAAGTGGGTTCCACTTGCATAATAGTGTGTTTTTCCTTGTTTATGGCTAAGCAATCTTCATTTCATTGGGCTTGCATGTGTTTATATTTTATGAACAACTTTGCTCTATGCTATGTTATCAAAGGCGATCACTGTGCTCACCTGGGCAATGAAGTAGGGTGAGGCAAGCCAGCAGTGTGTCACCTCGCCTCATGTTTGCCTCACTCATCTAGGCACTCGCCCATATTGTCTATATACGAAATGCTTGTTATCTCTTTTAATTATGCAAAACTGTTTTTACCACTTTCTCTTATTCTTAATTATTCCAAGATGGCTAATGCCTCTTTTAATGATGTTCAATGCCATTTTTCTCTTGCACGTTGCCACTTTTTTCCTATTTTTGATGATTCTTAAGACCGTCTACCATTTATATGAGTGCTTTACACAAATTGATCTTAACATATTGGGCATGATCAGTGTTCCTTGAAGTTTTACCTACATTATCTTGGATGTTTTCTTTATTTTTCTCCTAATGTCATTTTCTTCCTTCATGGTGATATATGGGAGACAACTTATCACCTCAAATACCTAGGTGATCGCCAAGGCATTTGAAGTTGAGGTGAACCCCTGGTAGCTTCACTCATTCGCCTTTGATTACACAGGCTCCATGTAGTAGTTATATCATCTTAGTCTTCCAAAACTTCATGACTAGCATATGTTGATTGATATCGCATCAAACCTCATCCTCAAAGACTCCATGGTTGGAAAATCTTATAGGCAACATCTTGGGACAGGTGTTTGGACCTTTACTAAACCACGCAAAGTTGTAGTTTTTACTTCATTTTAATCACATCTTCCTTTGGCACCACTGTGTTCTCTATGTTCCATCCATCCATGATCAGTGCAAATATTGCCTCCACATGGCACTCATGTATTGATGCAATGATAAGGTTGCTCCATTCGTAGGTTTGAGATTGGAAATAACCTCTCTAGAAAAAGCAAGGGTGAGACTGCATACAGATGGTCCTTCCTAAAACCCACAGTGACAGGAGCCTTGTGGCACTGTAGCCTTGTGGTACTATATTGATGAGTCTTCTTTGGCACTGTTGTATTCCTTCTTTGGGAACTTGTGGAGTCTTCTTCACCCACCACACCATGTTACTCAGCATCTAGTTGCTCCTTGCATAGTTAGTGGACATGGGTGGCTCATCATCTTTGTCTGCTGTATCTCCTCCTCCAACCAAGTAGTTTAGGGAATGATGATGGCATGGCACTTGACTTGGTTGGTAGATGATGAAAAGGGCTTGGGTGAATGCCTGCTTGGCCTAAAATAAGAGATCCTGCACCATTATGAACTAGAGATTCTGCTCTGTTGCCAAAAGGTTTCTGACTGAAGTAGAATGACATGGCCCTTGGTTATTATTCATTCTTTAGTGATGCTGGCTTATTGGTTAGTGTCTTCAGAGCATGCATGCCAGACAATCCCAGCACATGTGCATAGTAGCCAAATGGTTATCGGATTCACCAAGTCCCACCTGCATGCACAGAATGGAAGTTCCAAGATGTACTTCCTCCATATTTGTCATACTTACCAAATTATTTTAAGTTATGTAGATTTTATTTTGTAATACAATCCAATTAAAGGAGCTGTTTATGGAGTTCTGCAGCAATTATGGCTTTCATTGAGTTGCTCATCATTCTTCCAAGCATCTCCATTGTTATTTTCCAATCCTTTGCCATATTTTTCCTCTTGAAATATCGTCCATACATGCTTCAGTCTTAAAAACTCTCACTGTGTTCCCCACCAGAAAGTAAGGAATGTCTTGGAACCCACTGCCTTGATATCACTGTTTATATCCTATGTGTTCAATTATTCTTGTCATGTGTGCTCAGCAAGTAGGTTTAACGGTCCTTGCTTTTGTTGCTTTGCTTGCTATGTTCTGCTTTTGTCTGATGTAGGAGTTTTGGAACATTATGTCGATCCTCGCCACTCCTAGCATGTCTCCGTGCTAAGATTCTGATGAAACTTTTCAAACCCACAGGACCCTGTGGGAGTTGTTGCATGAATATCCTTAGTTCATCATTCTCTTGCATGTTGCGGCTGCAGTTCTCTGTTATTTTAGCAAGGCCTGCGTACATTACCCATTTACAGCTGTGGATGTTGAATACTTCCAACAAAATTGAAAAATGTTGCCCTGACATCAATTAATGCCACTAGATCCACTGTAAGCAGTCTAGGATGGTCTAAAGAAAAATTGATACAGATTCATGAGAGAGGAAGGAACCCAAAGTGGTAGAAAACAAGGAATGCCCTTAATCTAAAAACTAAAACAATAAAAATTTAATTGTAATTCTCCAAGTACATCTAATGTATACAAGCCATAAACTTGCCTTTTTTTACAAACATGAGTTGGTTCCCTGCTTGAAACTCTTGAGCTTTTATGTTAATCTCTATACACACAAAAACCTTAGGATCCCCTCAAGTCACTCAAGTATTTGTAGGATGAACTCATTTTGCCATCATTCCCATCCCAAAGTGCTTTTGTTCCCGGTTCTTGCGCCCACTGCCAAGGGAAATTGATGGTAAACTGGAATATCCCCTACTCCCATCCTGTTCCCATTACTGCTCTCACGACCGCTCCGTGCAACTACAAAATCAACTATTACCTTGGAGCATCTTACTCATTGGTGGCATCTTAGCTTTGGCCTTTTGTAACCTCATTGACTTACTTTCCTATCTACAATACTTGAGCATTGTTTTAGTTGCAAATGGATATGAGAATAATGCTCTGTGATATTATTGATGAGGGAAATAGTTCTCTCTCTCTCTCTCTCTCTCTCTCTCTCTCTATCTATCTATCTATACACACACAAAAAAAAGTCATTAAGGCATCCTCTAATCCAGTGGTGAGTCACCATACAAAAGCAATCTGTATGTACAAGTCCTATACACCCAATGTATGATATGTACATGACACTTTTCACCCCCTCAAACTGATCAGGGAAGAGGAAGGATGCTGGAAAGATAGTTTTGACAAATGAATGGACAGTCAATTTTAGGATGGTTCATCTGCTTATAACAAAGCAGACTGCAAATGCAATCTATAAAGCTCTCCAGTTGTCACAATGCAAAGATATGGGAGTGGAAGAGCCGATGCCTAGATCAAGAAGAAGGTACCAAAGCTTGACAACATCAACAAGGTATTTATCAATCATAGTATGATACCTGCCTGGTATTGGAGCGATAGAAAATCATCTACCTCTTATTGCACCAAACAAACGAGGGAAATACTGAAGAATACATAGATTTCCGTGGTAGAATAGTAGTTAATACAGTTTTCAGACTAAACGACATCAACAAAGGCACATAACTCGAGTAAAGAAGTGGTGGACATAAACATAGAGCATTGAATAGTGCCATGAAGATATTGAAGAATGTGAAGAAGAGTTGCATATTGAAGAAAAGTGGGAACACTTATTAATTGGCTCACAACATGCATCGCAAAGTAGTACCAAGGTGATATAGTCAAGTATGTGAAGAACACTCATAAGTTATTCGATAATAAGTTGGATCTATTAAAGAAGCTTCAATTGAAACTCCATCATATCTTAGTTATTCGAGAATTAGACAAGGGAACATGTTGAGAGATATACTTTTTATTGAAAGAGAATATAACAGTGGGCAGTTTGAGGCCCATCTCAAACTGATGATGAAGATGTTACTTCAAATTGGCAATAGTTACTGTATCTTCGATGATAATCATGCCATCCTTATAGAACAAAAGAATGGCACAACTATGTGAGGTAACATGACTAAAACAGTATAATCATGTGCAACTTTGGCTAAACCAGCACCAAGGATATTACAACAAAATTGTCGAAGTAGGTTTGTAGCACCTACTTGAGCTCAGGAGGGTGCAAATATGACAGACATGCAAAGGTGGACTTAGAGACCAGGTGGGTGCTGCACAAAGTGCACATAGACCTCCTTATGGAGATAATTTTGAAGAAAGACATTCTTCACATCAAGCTGATAAAGAGACCAACCATGAATAACTAGGATTGCAATGAGAGTGCTGACTGGTATCATCTTGGCCACCGGAGCAAGGTCTCTTCATCATCCATGTCATATCCCTTAGTAACTTACAAGCTGCTAGTCACGCCTTGCCACTCAATAGAACCATCTGGCCTGGTTTTGATTTTGTAGATGTATTTGAAGCTGATAGGAATGCTGTTAGTTGGGGGTAGAACTAGGACCTTGGTCTTAGTCCACCAAAGAGCCTAGAGCTTCTCTTCCATAGTTTGCCATTTCGCAAGCTATTGAACAGCCTGTGATACGGTTGAGGCTCATCATGAGTGTGGATGGCTGCAAGACAGGTGTGAACTTAGGAGTCAGCCATAACAAAACCAAGTGATCTGGAGTATGCCGATCCCAAAGAGAATAGTTCCAAGCTGGAGGTGTAGAAGGCAGAGTATGAACAGAAAGGTGTCGAGAAGTACCAGAGGAAACATTAAATTGAATTTTGCAAGACCCAAACAAGTTATAGGAGGGCCACAAATGTAGGCTTGGGTAATAGGAGGGTTGGAGTAGGCGGAAAAGAGCTAGACTCAATTGGCTGGGAAGAAGTAGACACAATTAGTAGAGCAGGGTAGATTCAGTAGGTGAAAACGAATGTTTAACCATAGGATAGAAACATAACTCCTACAGATTCAGCAGGTGTTTAGTCGGCTGGTTTGTATAATGGTGTTGTTTCCTTCGGTATGTTTGTTTCACCCAGAAGAGCTAATATATATATATATATATATATATATATATATATATATATATATATATATATATATATATATATATATATATATATACATAGTGACTTGTGAATGTCCAGTTTAGCACTAAATGGTTTTTATCAACACCTTCCTTACAAGTCATATGGCAAATGGTGCCCTGATAGAGATGAGGTAAAACTAAGGGAAACTTAATGAGCAAGTCAGTTCTAATACCATGTGACATGTGGAGGTGAAAATAATGATCCCTAATATTGTTGATGAGGTTAACAGACAGATATATACATAATTTACTAGGGCATCCCCTGGTATGGTGTGAGTTTGCCACATCCAAACAATATGTGAACAAAACTCTTAACACTTTCCAAGGGTATCTACGATCCTTTGATTAATATGTAAGTGAAGAAGCTTTAACCTGCATTTCCTCCTTACACCTTACACTTCCATTGTTCATCAAGAGGGACATCGCTCCATGAGTGCCACCAGCCATTTCCAGTAAGGGATTAGCAGTAGGGGTTTGGAAGGGGATAACATACTGCATAGTCTGTTAATTTTTGAGGATTAGGCTATTGAATTTGGACATTATGTTCTCTTTGTTCTCCCAGATTCCCTTCACATGAATATGATATAATACTTCTTCACTTTGGGGAATGTATCCTTTACATTCTTGTGCCATGCATGTTCTAAACTAAAGCAATAGAATTCTGCTGATCCATTTCCTTTGTCTTTATGGTGATGAGTCCTAAAAGAGTCTCTGGTAACATTTGATTAATAAAGGTAAAAACTCACATTTCATTAAGAAACTCGGGTAACATGTATGCATGGGATTTGTAATGCTTTGATATGTGTAACATGTGAATATTGGTTTGGTTCTGATGGTTTAGCTGATAAATATTTCTTTTGCCAAAAAAAGTCATCTTGTGATTATCTTCATCTCTGAGAGACACTTGCCTTTATGCGGATGCAATGGTGGCTCAAAGATTTACCCTTTTAAAAATTGAATGGACCTATTGTAGTAGATATATCGATTTTTTGTTTATCCTATCTGCATAAAACCATTTGTTTTGACCTAGAATCCATTGTAACATCTATCTTCCATTGTTTGTTCATCCCATCATCGTTTTCTTAGTAAGTAAAAGAGAGCTGACAATTTTCATTGTGAATTTCCACAGCTGGATTTTCCCATCTTCAGAAAACCGTTTGCTTTTGAATTAATGGAATGCGCCTAATTTTAAGCAAATCATATGACGTTCCATTCTCAGGTGGAACTTCTTTGTAGGGAAATGTACATTTTCAATAATAAAAGGGGATATGCGTGCTTATAGTCTGACTTATGTGAAATGTTAATTCTAGGTCTCTTAGAGAATGATTTCAAGGCATGATCTTAAATACTTTTTTTGAAAATGATTGTGCAGCTAGCTTGCAGAGATTTTCCGCATTCACGCCATTTATGTGCTACATTCCCATTCGGTGCAACATCACATGAGAAGTTTTGCAAGTTGGTAAGCGAAAATGCAATAAAACTTAGCTAGGTTTTGACTGGATAAAGAACTGCATGTCGATAAGAACCTGTGGATAGCACTTTTATTTATGCCAACTAGCAATAATTGTGAATTTGGCACCTTTTGCATGGTAGCCCTCCTACAGGACAACTGCTATCTTTGTGTCATTGCATAGTGTATGGAAATTTGGCATCAGACTGACAGCCGGCCAGAATATTTTTGTGCAAGTTCTTTTGGATTATCAGATGAGGGGGAATATTGGTGCAATGGTAACGTTGCTCCATTGTGACTTGGAGGTCACGGGTTCAAATATGGAAACAGCCTCTTTGCAAAAAAGCAGGCATAAGGCTGTGTATAAAAGGCACTCCCAAGCCCTGCATTGGAGGGACCTCATGGCCCTGGGTTGTCCCTTTTTTCATTGCAATTCTAAGTTATATTTCCTCATCTAATCCCAAATTGATAGGACAAGGGCTTTATGATGTTTCTGATGATGAGAAAAGCATAGGATGTTGCTAGGCTGTATTTTTCAGCAGAAACCATCTTTTGCACTTGAAGACTTTAATACCTCTTTACTTTTCCTTGACAAATGCAGTGCCACTGTTATGTCTGTGACATACCTGCACCGTGTATCTATTGGGGCACTGGTTCATCGAGTGATGACCATTGTCACTCTTCGGATAAAGAGGAAACATGGAGACTGAAAAGGAAGGCAATAAAGCGTGCCAATACTGCAACAGATCCTTCAGAAAGTCTCCCTGTTGCCACTCCGTCCACCTGGCCACGTGGAATGAGGCCACCAAGGATGAGTGTGCCAGGCGTACGGATATCCCGTAATAACTTGCCACAAAGGACATCTTCCTCCATGCATACTGGTCCTCAGTCAGTTCCTCCTCAAACTCCGGACTTCATGCAGGTCAGCCCCAGGTCAGTTCCAGCACAAACTTCAGTTTCCTTGCCCATTGGCCCTGCATCTGTTCCACTACAAAATTTGGGCTCCAGACTGCACACCTTTCGCCACTGTTCTGCTACGAGTTTTGGCACTCCAAATATAATAAGCCAAAGGCGCAACCAGCAGTCTAGCATCCCTCATGGTGGCCACAGGAATATCCATCAGTTAAATAGACCCCGGAATTTTTCTGAACCAGGGAGCGTTCAAAGGAATTCACATGGTTTCTCTCCTCAAATCATCTCTGCTCGTGCAAAGGGCAGAATGGCGGTTGCTGGTGTTGTAAATGTGCCTGTGAAGAGAAGGATGACTAATACCAACCAATGTCAAGTATATTCCAGGAAACTGCAGAGAGGTTCATGCCTTCCACCTCCATCAGTGGATGAGGACTTAAAAGAATGGCAGGATGTTCTCCTTGGAAATCCAAATGCTGAAACAAATTTTCGGCAGGGTGTAATCTATCCTCAACCTGAACTGGACAGTCAATCTTACACTCAAACCGCGCCGAATGTAGGTATGAATTTGCTTAACAGTTCTGCTCCAGCAATTGGCAACCCAGATTTTCTGGATGGCAGATGGTTAAATGCCGCATCTATGAATACTACAGATCATGTATCAGTAGCAAATTCATCATTGCCTAATGTACAGTCTATAAATCAGTATGCTGCTCCTGAAGGTAACCCAGTCTCAGCAGAGGTCTCTTTAGGGGAGAGGATTGGTCTTCATGGCCAGGAAGCTCTTCAAGAGGCGGCAGGAGATAGGGACCCCAAGTTGCTAATCCATGTGCATATGATGAGCAAGAGATGTTGAACAGTCTATTGTATGTGTAAATTGATAGCCAATGGCTTCATTTACGAACTTCTGTAAAATTTGTGCTTCAAGGTCTTTCATGTGTAGTCGATCCTTTTCCGCACACAGCCTCAGGTTTTGCTTTCAGTTTTTCAACAAGCTAATTGATGTACAGTTCGAGTGAAGAGCTCATACCCTATGACCGGGGCAGTTAGTGTAGCTGGAGTACTTATTGTAAACAGGTGATAAGATTGTCAAGTACATGTTAAACAGTGAACAGCAAAAAACCCGAACAATTGTTTGCAAGTGCAACCAAAAAAATGTTTTTATTAAAAAAATAGGCTTCCGTTTACTTTGATCACTCTACTGGCAGCTACTTTCTTGGTTTCCAGATGCCATGGTAAAAATTACGGGTGGTTGTGTGAAGACGAAAAACGCATATTTGCATTCTTTCTTGGAGGTTTCCCCTAAAGCAGCAGTGTGTTTTCTCCATTAATGTTGTATTTTTATGTTAACGTTATATTTTTTCAATCAAGTATTGTAGTACAACATTGATCTTGAAATATG
Organism: Zantedeschia hybrid cultivar; assembly: GCA_030544215.1. Taxonomy (NCBI): domain Eukaryota; kingdom Viridiplantae; phylum Streptophyta; class Magnoliopsida; order Alismatales; family Araceae; genus Zantedeschia; species Zantedeschia hybrid cultivar. The sequence continues at coordinate 3,046,846 of JARZZO010000015.1, forward strand.
AGTGTTATATTAAAAAAAAAATGCTATCTGAAAATACAATGGTGAATAGGGCTGTCAAAGTGGGCCCAGGCCCATTAATAGACCCGTTTGGACCCATTGATTATGGGTCTGGTTATACCTGTTTATCTATTAAGCCTTCTATTGTCATAGATTGCAAAAAATTTGTGAGCGGATTCCTTAGAATTTGGACTTAAAATCAATTCCAATTATCTGGCATATAGAGATTTAAGATGAATAAATTCTATACCAGGCCCATTTATCTTTTAACATCAAATAAATAAGAATTAGGCCCAAGACCCGACCCATTTACCTATTTACCCGTGACAATTATTGGGTCTGAACGGGTCTGGGTTCATCCATTTTGGGCATGGGTCTACCCAGACCCAGACCGTTGACAGCCCTAACGGTGAACATGCAATATTTTTTGGGGGAAATTGGTAAGGAGAAAAAGTGAACCAACTTGTAATAAGGTTGGAGGGCTCAGCTAAACAGCCACTTGTCCCACAAGGAGTAGACAATCTTAGAATTCCATCCAAATTCTTACCGAGGGGATGGAATCCTTATGCTTTCCAAATGCCATGCAAAACCTGTAAAATAGTTTTTCATATTTGCATGAAAAGTTGTAATATTTCCTCAACCCTACATCAGTCATGGCTCTTTTGTAATCCTAATGAAGGCCTCCAGAATCAGACTTATCCAACCTGCCTTGCCATTGCAATTGTTCTTCTCCACTTCTCTCAAAGATGGGGCTCTTCCAATGCGATCGATCGGGAATGAAGCACTCGCAAACTGAAGTTGCTAAAATCTAACTTTGCCACAATTCAATTTTGTTTCTTCGGATCAATCAAAGCTAATTAATTAATTAAACAGGCATTACTCATGGGAAACATGGATCTTGGGCATTTACCAAGCAGAAAAGCTAACTAAAATTGTAGGGAACTAAGATGCATCCAGCATCCCTTGAGAACTGGCTTCCTCTTATTGCTTTCTACTAAACAAATTCAAACACTTCATCAAATTTATGATAGTGAGAAGCTTGCAGTAGAAAGAAAAGGAGGACATAAATGCATATAAGTAATAGAACTGGAAGCGGAAGCACCCAATACTAGTTCTTTGTATATACACAGACGACTTGAGAGATTAAACTATAGGGGAGCCAAACATCTAAAAAAAATGGTTTTTCTCTTCCTACTAAAATTCCCATCTATCTATCATTCGTCTGCTGTTGAGGCTGAGGCGGCCATGGTTGTGGTGGTGCCTGCTGTGGCTGCTGCACCTTCCTCGATGGGTTTCTCTTCTCCCCCCTTGGCCGGGGAAGAACCCGCGGTCCCTGCCAACTCTGGCTTGATCTCCTCCAGTTGCTGCAGGACTTGCTGCACCTCCGGCCGCGCCGCCGGCGAAGGGTCCACGCAATGCAAGGCCAGCTTCAGCGTGTTGAGCAACTCGTCCCCGGTGGTTCCCCCCGCATCCCTCATCAGCTCCAGGTCGAACACCTCGTTCGTCCACTCCTCCTTCACGATGGAGGCCACCCACTGCGGCAGGTCCACGCCGTTCATGGCCTCCCCGGGGGATTTCCCCGTCAGCAGCTCGAGGATGACCACCCCGAGGCTGTACACGTCGGTCTTGGTGTTGGCCTTCTTGAGCTTGGAGAGCTCTGGGGCGCGGTACCCCAGCGCGCCGGCGGTGGCGATCACGTTGGAGTTGGCCGCGGTGGTCATGAGGCGGGACAGGCCGTAGTCGGCGATCTTGGCAGTGGTGTGCTCGTCCAGCAGGATGTTCCCACTGGTGAGGTTCCCATGGACCATGTTCTCGTGGGTGTGGAGGTAGAGCAGGCCCCTCGTGGCTCCATTGGCTATGCTCATCCTTGTCGGCCAGTCGATGGGCGTATCAGGCCCGCGAGCTGCAACAACAACACCAGCAGAAAATTTCAGAATAAAACGAGCATCGCAGCGATGGAGAGTTGCAAAACCAGTTCAGATGGGCTGAGAGCTTACCGTGTAGGAAACTGGCGAGGCTGCCCTTGGGCATGTAGTCGAACACGAGCAGCTTCTCCCCCTTGGGACCCAAATAGTAAGCTCGAAGGGCCAAGAGATTGGGGTGCCGAATCTTTCCCAGCACGTTCACCTCGGCCTCGAACTCCTTTTGCCCCTTGGCGATCTTCTCCCTCAGCCTTTTCACCGCCACCTGGTTTCCGTCCTCCAGTGTGGCCTTGTACACAGTGCCGTAGGTGCTCTTTCCCATGATCTCTGCCGTCGCGCACAGCAGGTCGTCTGCCGTGAAGACCAGAGGCCCATCGAAGTGCACCAGCTTCCCGCCCGTCTCCCCGCCAGACTCCACCTCCATGCCGCCGGCTGCAGGCACGGCTTTCTCCCCTCTGCTGGCCGCCCCGGCTTCAGCGCTCCTTCTGCTCTGTTCGGTTCTCTTCTTGACGAGGCAACAGAGCAGAACACAGCAGAGCAGGAGCAGTAACAGCAGGACGGCTCCGGCGGCTATGAGGATGATGTCTTTCGTTTGAAGTCTCCGGCCTTTCTCTGTGGGGATAGCCGGCGGCAGGTTGGTGAGGTTTGGAGACGGGGCCGTGGGGCAAGGGACCGACGCGCTGTAGCCGCAGAGCTGTAGGTTTCCTCTGAAAGAGCTGTAGTTGAACTTTTCGGAGAGGAGCAACGGGACCGGCCCGGATAGGTTGTTGTAGGAAACGTTGAAGGAGGTAAGGTTGGTCAGATGGGCCAAGGACGCGGGGATTTCGCCAGTGAAGTTGTTCTCCGACAGATCTAACCGAGACAAGCTAGAAATGTTGCCAATGGTTGCTGGAATGGGTCCTTGGAGTTGGTTCCGCTTCAAGGAGAGGACGGAGAGATTCTTGAGCCCGTCGATGGCTTCGGAGAGCTGGCCGTCGAGACGGTTGTTGTCGAGGTTGAGCTGAACCAGTGAGGACAGGTTGGAGAGGGAAGTGGGGAAGCCTCCGGTGATGGCGTTCTGTGCCGCATCCAGTGTCCGAAGCCTCGAGAGGGTTCCAAGACCCTCAGGTATACTGCCGTTGATCCTGTTGTTACTGATGGTGAGGACGTGCAGCATGGTTAGCCTACTGAGAGATGGAGGAATGTTCCCAGTGAAGGAGTTGTACTCGAGGTTTAGGATCTGAAGCTGGGGTTGCCCAGGACCAGGTCTTGTCCCTGCCCAAGTGTCAGGAATGGAACCGGAGAGATTGTTGTGCTGGAGGGAGAGGAAGGTGAGAGAAGAGGAACGGGTGAGGCCGACGGGGATGGATCCCGAAAGGTTGTTGTAGCTAAGGTTGAGCCTGTAGAGCCTGGTAGAGTTGGAGACGGCGTCGGGGATGACACCAGTGAGCGAGTTGTTGCTGAGGTCGAGGGTCTGAAGCAGCAGGCAGTGGCCGATGGCTGCGGGGATGGAGCCGGAGAAGCGGTTGTTGAAGAGGTAGAGGCCTCGGAGGTTGGGGAGGAGGCCCAGCGCGGCGGGCACCTGCCCGCCGATGAGGTTGTCGTGGAGGCTGAGCTTCCTCAGCGCCGTCAGCTGGGCGATCTTCTCGGAGATGCCCCCCCCGAGCCCCTTCCATGGGAGCTGGATGGAGATGACCTTCCCCAGAACGCACTTTATTCCCGTCCAGGCGCCGGAGCACGCGCCGAGGCCCGTGTCGTTCCAGCTCTTCAGGAACCCTCTGGGATCCACCAGCTCGTGTCTGAAGGCCTGGAGACCCTGGTAGTCCGCCTGGGTGATGACGACGCCATCCCACCGCTGGCCGCACGAGACAGGGCAGGAAACAAACAGAAGGACTAGCACCTGGAGGAACCATAACAGGTACCCGCGTCGGAGGCGAGCACCCTGCGCTGGGAAAACCAGCTGCTCAAGGGGGCTTCGGCCGGTGGGCTCGCCATTCTTCCATTTATGCTCCTTGCCCCAGGTGAAGGAGATCTGGGGCTGGTCCACCACGCCATGCTCCGACGGGCTCCGGAGAGGATGGGGTGGAAATGGGTGGTTCAGCAACCCGCCAGGGGCATCGCGGCGCCTGCCCATGTGAATGGCTCGATGGCGCTTCTAAGGGGACGCTGAGGGGAACAGCGGGCCGGCGCCCCCTCCGTCCCAGCTTTCTGCGCAGAGCTGCCTAACAACTGTCACACAAAGAAGGAGCGATCCAAGGAAGAAGGAACTGGATAGAGTGGTGTTGCTGTTGAGATAGACAGATAGAGAGATAGAGAGAGAGATGCTAGAGAGAGTGAGGGAAGGGAGGGTGTCAGAGTATAGTGTCCCGCTTTGGATGGAGCTCCTCTATGGACTCGGGTTTGTGTTGGTTTGCTCCGAGGCTGGGGGAATCTCTGCACCTCGGTCGCAGGCAACGGCTAGTTTTCCCTTTTGAAAAATTAGTATGAACCCCGTCCAAAGTAACCCTGCTCAGAGCAGGTGCGCTCCTCCCGTTTTCCAACTCCAACGGTCACTTTCCGGCGGGGCCCGGGAAGCTGCCATCTGGCCTCGAGAGTTTTGGATCGTGCCTTGCACTCGTAAGCCGTACAGTCGCGGTGGCTGACGAGGACGCCCCAAAGGGCCTTTTGGGGGTGACACGTCATGGGGAATGCCGCCTTCATCCCTCAGAGGCCCCACTGGTCAACCTTCAAATCGGTAGCGGTAGGAATCCCAACGACCCGACGGCATGGCCCCCATAGTTAAACTGGTTGGAGCCGTGTAAGTAGGACCGCAAAACGGGTCGGGTAGATCCGGTTCCGACTCAACCACTTTCCCAATTCTCGGATCTGGATCCTCTGGGTACCGGATTTTGAAATCTGGGCAGAGGTTGACATCCACATTTCACTGTGCGGCCCTCCTACGGATCTCTATTTGAACCTCCCAAATTTATTTGACGAAGATGCAGAGGAGAAAAGGCAGGGAGAACCGGCATGTGTCGATGACTGCGGTGACATCCTTCACTAAGGGTCTGTTTGATACCATGTAAAACTTGCTACATGAAAAGGTTTTCCCGAAAAGGTTTTCAAAAACGTCCATTTGGTTTCATGTAAAACCCCAGTCAAAGGAAAACCAAATTTGTTGACCGACTCCTTTTCCCGATTTTGGCATCCACGGGCTCCTCCCGGATGCCATTTTTCCCGCAGCATCTCTTCCCCCTTGCGAATAAGATTTTTCCCGAACTCGTCTCCCTCCTATGCGGCGGCTCGCCTCGCCTCTGGTTCTCCCTCTCTCTCCTGCAGCCACCACGGCGAGCTGATCTCCCTCACGCACCGCCGATGAGCTGATCTCTCACACACCTCATGAACCGCCGGCGAGCAGATCTCTCACGCACCTCACGACCGCCGGCGAGCAGATCTCCCTCTCATAGACGTGCAACAACGAGTTCATCTCCCATAGCTGCAACAAGGTAACCCTCCGATCTGTTCTCGTATCTTTTCTCCCTCACGCATGCAGCCCTCCGCTAGATCGAGCTCCCGTCCGTCCTTGTCAACTCTTCAGCCATAGGGTGGCTGCTGCTGTCTCTGCCTCTTAAGCAGTTCCATCTGGGCCCTCATCTTCTCCTGTTTCCCCGCCCAAAGCCCCTTTATCACCTCTGCGCTAGATCAAAAAAACCAGTAATAACATGTACGAGGCGGTAGACCTGGCCGAGCAGGAGCGTATCCTTGGGGCAGAGGAGGTGGACCCGGGTGAATTGCACACCCTTGCCGGCACTGTTGCCACCGGTGGCTCTCTGGGGTTGCCCAGGCTGCTGGTGCTGGTTTCCTAGATAGTGCAAGATTTTTTTCCTGCATTCTGCTTCTCCAATGCTTCTTCTGTTTTTATGCAATGCATTAATCATATATCAATTTCCTTAGATTTGTCATATTTTAAATTGTTGCCATGTTAGTTTACAAAGTTAGGAAGGAATGAAGAGATTTTCGGTAATCATTAGAAAGGTTTCTATGGATGTAATTTTAGTTTCTATATGGTCCCAGAAATTTCATGACTAGTTTCTATATGGTCATAGAAATTCTATGCCAAAACTAATCTTTTTCTTTTATCATGGATAAAATAGTAGTGGGTCTGGAAAGAACAAGACGTTAGGATGAAATTATGACATGATGAAGATTTTCTTGCACATCCTCCCTTGTTCTCATATTTTTTGCCTTATCACCAAATCTATAATACATATTTTGTTTGTTAAGGCCCAACAGAATCATTGGGTGAACTGGGATTGGCATTCATCAAATTGAGAAAACTTGAAACAGAGGGGGCTGCTTATAATTCTTGGGGAATATGTCTTGCTAAGCTTTACTGTAGTTTGTTCCACATAAAATTAGTCTATTTGGAAGGCATCCTGGTGGCTGGCTTGGCTTCATCCCAAACCAAGAAGGCATCCTGGTGGCTGTCTTGGCTTGACTTCGTTCCAACTAAGTTTGGAGATTAGCTACATTTTGCTTCTCCTACGTAAGAATAAGATACTACTCTAGTTGATGCATAGATTTTTTCGGACATTTGGCTTCCCTATTGCTCAGTTATTGTGGTTAATAATCTAGGAGTGTGGATAATCTTTCTACTTCTTCTGAGCAAGTGAAGAAAGGAAAAAAGAGGAAAAGAGATCTTGATTCCAAGATTGATTTATTAGCAATCAAAATTGGAGAATTAGCTTCAACCACATCAAAGAATCGTAATCGTGATATTTCGACAGAACTATATGAGCAAGTGATGAAATGCAAGGGTTTATGAAGAACCGCTATTAGTGAAAGCATTTGACTATTTACTTGAAAATGAGATCTAAGCTAGATCATTTCTTGCTAGAAGTGATGCCTTACGTCAAAGGTGGTTAGAGGATTTTTTTGGGTTTTAATTTTCATCAGGTAACTACAATCCTTAGCTTTTATATGCAAGTTTTTTCCACTGTTTTTATATAGTGAATCTCAAATTTCATATTTAGGAGTCATGAGATCCTGCGTTTATATTTCAATTGGTCGTTCTTTTAAGTTCTTAATTTCTTATAGAATCAGAAATATGGTCAAACTCACAGTGCAATGTATGACCTCTCTCGTCTCGCAAGATAATACCAATAGCACTCTTCTTGGCAGAAACAACTCCATCCACATTGATTTTTAGTGATCTTGGGTCAGGGGGTTTCCAAGTTTGTTTGGTTCTCTGCTTTTGGGGGCATAATAGTATCTAGTTTCCGTCCAAGAGAAGTATTCCATGACTGCTTACCTCATGATCTTGATTGGCTGAGGCTTGGAACCATCAAATATCATATGGGTGTAGAGCACTATGCAATATCACTGTGATCATATTGCTATTCCAGAACCTATGATCTCTGTCATGCTCAGTTTATTACATTATCAATTGGGAACATTCAACAGCCTACTAATTCCTATATTACTTTTGTTTATGCTAAATGTTCAGTTGTTGAGATGTTCAGTTCCTATAAAGTTCTCGAGCTCTATCTCTGTCCCATGGTTTATATCCAGTGATTCTAATGCTATATGCTCATTATCAGAAAAGCATGGGGGCTCTTCCTCCTCCTCAATCGGCAGAGATGAGTTTAATTCTTTCATTCAAGCATGCTCCCTCATTGATGCCAGATTTGAACGGCCAAGCTAGTAGCAAAACTATCTTCGCCAGGCTTGATCGGGCAACAAAACTGCTTGGCTACACAATTTCCCATCTATAAAAGTAGTCCATCTAGCTAGATTATATTCATATCACTCACCTTTATTAGTATGTTTAAAAATGCAAAGTGTGGACATAGATGTCTTTGTAACTGTGACTATCAGCTCCTCCATGATTTGAATCATATCCATCAACCTGGAGGTATATATTTATTGTGCTTGTTAGATGACCTAAAAATAATCTTCTTTGTTATATATATGCTTGAATCTTATAATTGTCTGTGAATGGGCAAAATTTGTGGCCATGGTTTAAGTGGTCGCCACTAGAAGTTCAAGTTCAAATCTTGTTCTCCTTCCTTGTTGTCGTATATACATTTTCGTTCATTTCTTATTTTGCCCTTACTGCTATAAATATTCTCTTATCAAAATGAGAAAAGACAAAAAATGTACTTTTCAACTTTTAATACCTTCTTACTAGTCTGTAGCTAGGGAATAGATTCTCATGTTCTTTCACATATCAGCTTCCATGATTCCATCCATGTATTTTTTATTTCTGATGCATGGTTACAACTTTGGTTTTAAGTGCAGACGGTAACAAGGAAATGCCTAGCATTGAAGACTATTGTGATCTTAGAACATGAGTCTAGTAAGCAAAATACAAGTGGCAATTGAGGAAATCTAAGTACAAATATGCAATTTTAGAAGACTCTTGAATGAAAATCGGGTCTACTAAATTTATTTTTGAGAAGTGTTGCAGAATTGAACTATCTAAGTCAAATTCTTAGGAAAATCGGATCCTTATCTTTGTTATTTACTGGGAATATGGCCAGTTTTGTTGTTTAGAATTTGAACATTTCGTATGTTGTTGTGGTTTAGTTCTCATTAATCTTGTGTATGAACAATGACAGTTGAAACATAGAACAAAGGTTGACTTAATTCTTACTTATGTGAATATGATGTTCTTTGTATGATCAAATATCGAGTTAAGGTGTTTTCTTAAAAAAAGAGGAACGAAAAAAAAAAAAAAATACTTTACGATTCAAATTTTGATCATGTGTAGGTATATATATATATATTTATTTGTACTGTCCGCTCAAATGTCGAATTGATCATCCAGCTCAAAAAATTAAAGAAAGAAGATTCTTTGACTCTTCCCATATTTATGTTAGTTGGTAATGTGACCAAATAAATATCGAGTTAGGATGTTCTCTTAAAAAAAGAGGAACAATTTTTTTTTTTTATTCTACAATTCAAATTTTGATCACGTGGAGGTATATATATATTTTTTATTAGTACCGTCTGTTCAAATGTCGAGTTGATCTCTTAACTCAAAAAATTAAAGAAAGAAGATTCTTTGACTCTATCATATTTATGTTAGTTGGTAATGCGACCAAATAAATATTGAGTTAGGGTGTTCTCTTAAAAAAAGAGGAACAAAATTCTTTTTTTTACTCTACAATTCAAGTTTTGAACACGTGGGAGTATATATATTTTTTTATTTGAATCGTCCGCTCAAACGTTGAGTTGATCTCCCAGCTCAAAAAATTAAAAAAAGAATATTGTTTAACTATACCGTATTTATGTTAGTTGGTAATGTGAAAATTCTTTTATAAGCAAATAAATATATTAAATTATTTTCACGAAAAACTTTGACGGAAAAACAAACAAATGAAAAGAACTGTCCGCTCCAACGATGAGTTGATCTTCCAACTCAAAAAATTAAAAAAAGAATATTCTTTAACTATATCATATTTATGTTAGTTGGTAACGTGAAAATTCTTTTATAAGTAAATAAATATATAAAATTATTTTTACGAAAAAGTTTTACGGACAAATAAACAAATAAAAAGATTTTCAAGAAAATTTTTTACGGACAAACAAACAAATGAAAACGTTTTCATTTTTCTTGTAATTTGATTTTTTTAAAAAATATTTTCCATCCGATCACATTTTGCGTGCAACAAACTGACCCTAAGTGTTCATGTTAAAAACCGTACCTTGCGAAAGCTACCGAAGACTTGCCGCAGCAACTAGGAACATCCACCGCATGCAGCAACTTCATTCACGACCTTCACGTGGCTTTGGAATCTTTCACAGCCACAATGCAAGATAAGCAACTCAGCACTATGTGTTAACATGAGAAGAGGAGACGGGACGTGGAGAACAAGAGAAGGAGGCAGGTGGCGTGGATAATCTGGAGATTAACTTGACTATTATCAATACAATAACATGAACTCCATATTACATATGTTGGGCGTAGGCCATATATATAGATTCATGATTAATACTAGATAAATATAAACCAAACTTTAATATGTTATATAGATAATTACGGTAAAGATCAAATCTAATCATAATAACTTCTAAAACCAATAAGGATAACCACGACTGGAATGTGGTGGCTTCGAATCAGATCACAACGGCAGATTTGGATTATCTTTCAACAGTTGCAGCATCCGTGCTCACCTCCTTCGTCAGCGTCGTTCACGGCGCAGAGGAAGGGCATGGGATCTAGACCTCCTTATTAATGGCGGAGATTATGTGGAAGGATGGTTAAGGCGGCAGTCGTCGGCCGTCGTCGGCACGAGATCTAGATCCACCCGGCTGGGGTCTCATTGGCGGCGTTCGGCGCCTTCACAGTGTGGGCTTCGCGATGGCGGCAGGTGTAGGATCTGGCATCGGGGGCGAAGACGTTTTTGGGACGGAGGTTGGGATTGGCCCAGGCAAGGGAGGAAGAAGATGAGGATGGGGATATGGTCGGCTCGCCGTCTCCACATGGTCCCACCCTGCAAGCGACAGCTACTACCAGTCCAGTGTGTCGCTGCTCTCCATGATGCCGCCGCCTCCAGCCCGCTGTTGTCGCTGCTACGCACATTGCCGCCGTCACCAGCCTGCTTTGCACACCGTCGCTGCCGCCAACCCCACATCTCATGATACCACCGCTGCATGCCTTCCTTCTCCAAGCAGTGCCTCTGCCCTCCCCTGCCTCCCCTTCTTCATCCTCCTCCACCTTACAAAAGCCACGTACTCCGATCTCTAACGCCATATCATATGTCCCTTGGAAGCCATCACCTACCATGTTGCAACTTCCCAGCTCCATCACCACCGTGGCCCGCAAATACAAGATCCCCACCATGTAGAGATGGCAGACGAGGGGGAGATTGGAGTTCCCAGCAAATTCCATCTTTATCCGGACCTCTGAGATCCGACGGGTCAATGCTCAGATCTGACCAATTAAGCGATACAAAAACGGGTCCAGATATAGGTGATAAAAATATGAATCCGGATCTATTTCGAATCCGGTCGGATCCTACTGGATTCGCCCATTTTGCGGTCCTACGTGTAAGATTAATGGAGAGCTGGCCTAGGTTGCTTCGTTGTTTTGAAATCTGGGTGAATGTCCTCCCATATTGTAACAGATCAATCATGCAATCACTTTCGTAAGTTAGGGTTGCAAGTGGGGAGAAGAAGAAAATTAAAATGATAACTTCTACTTTCATTTCCTCCGAGGTTTATTGGAGATGAAAACGGAAACAAAAGTTAATGTTTCCGTTTCCACATCTATTTTAATTTTTATGTCAAAAATTAGAAAAAAAAATGAAAGTAAATGAAAGTTTTCGCTATTGTCATCACTATAATAAGAAGTTATCTTAAATCATTATTACTATTTGACGGCGGAGAATCCGATTCGGCCCAGCATTAGGGGGCCGGCTCAATGTAAGAGAGACAACCGAATCTCATTCGGCCCATCAAGTAAATCGAACAGAAACGGCCCAGGCGCCTTATTGAAATAGTACGGTTTCGGCCCAAGCGGTGGGCTCTATTAACAACCGTATTCGGCCCAGTCATAGCAAACAATAGGTCGAAGTGGGCCCGGCCCGTTCCGGTTAACTGCTGACTAGCCGTCGGCCTATTAACAAGATATTTCGGCAATTTTCTCTCAAACCCCAAAATAGTCCTATATCGGCTACAATAAGAAGAGAACCTCCATCCCTTGCTATAAAAAGAAGGTTATTCACTGGGGAAAATGTACACCTTAAGCACTCAAGCTTCTTCCTTCCTTACTTCTGAATTGAATATTCTTCAGAGGCTAACTTAACCATCGGAGGGGATTCTCTTGCGCTGAAACCCGGGACCCTCGTTGACTGGTTCTTCCTCTTACAGGAGTCTCGGCTTGAATCTTCGCCAGTCTCTTTGTCCGGGTCGGCTTCGACAACTGGTCTTTCGGTTCACATCCAGATTATGTCCTCGGAATCCGTTAATGATAGCTTCGGCTACATCACTTGGCGCCGTTTGTGGGAAAGAAACATTATAGTCATGTCTTATTGACCAGTGACCAGACGATCCGGTCAAGACGAATCGGAGACGCGAGTGACTCCGGCGCAGTCACTCCACGCCGAAGGTGCTCCGTCCGTCCTTCCGCAAGGTCCCGTCCTCCCAGCAATACTGGAGCCCCTCGCTCCCAGGGACGACCGAGTAGAGGAACTCCAACAGCAAGTGGCTGTTAGAATTGGGTGGCCTCAAAGCCAATCATTGTACATTCTAGTTCGGATTATTAATAAAGGCAATTATTTCTTTATTTAATAGTTCTCGCAAACGACTATCGTAATGAAGGTCCATAGACAAATGTATGGGATATTGAATCATGATGAGATCGTGATAGTGAGATCAATATCCTAAGGCAATTGTCTTAAATAGTTCTCGATCGTAGGATATTTGAGATGGACATTAAATATCCGATAAGATCGACACAAGTTATGTCTGCTCATATAATGAGGGTGAATGATCTCACATTCACTCGTGTGGTGACACTAAGACAAACAAGTGGGTGCTCATTAGAGAATAAGTTCACTGAACAGACCCAAATAAGAATTCCTGGATGGTAATTATACCTATTAGTCAACCAGGGAATTCTATCGTTGGAGTAGCACAGTTGGTCCTTTGACCTGAGTCACCAATGATACCTTGTTTGTAGACCATTGTATCTTGATTCTCTGACTCGTGGACTTTAACCATTAAGTCCACCATAATCGGTCTTTCAGATACAGTGGAAAGCTTGCGAAGGTAATTGAGTGAACAACAAGGGATCACTCACTCTTGGTATAAGACTGGAGAGAGAATGTCCCATGGATGTGTACACAGAAATCCCTGGCCAGGGTCAAATGAAAGAGATGTCTTTCTAGATATTAACTGTGTACTGGAATCCATCTGGATAATGCGATAGAGGGTTTGACTATAAAACCATACCCTTGCGTTATCGGGACATTGCATGAGTGAAGGATTATATCTGTGCGGTATCTGCAGACGGAAGTGTTCAATTAAATGGAACAATATCCCTTATATCTTATGGGATCATGAGGTAGTGTTTGGTGTTGTTCATGATCAGAAGGCCAAGTGAATTAATCATCGGATGATAATTTACTTGTTTATTAAATTAATCATTTAACATATGATGTTTAAATGTTAATTAATAAATATTAAACTCAAGAAACAGTTCTAAGTTTAATGGGCCTGCAACCGGACTGATATATGGGCCTAGAGGGTCATACACATAAGAGTTCTCGTCAGACGGTGAGAGATGTTAAATTTCATACTTATCTGGGTTTTTATGAAAAGCTGCAGGATAAACATGAAGATTTAATGGAGAATTATCCAAGGCCAAACTCTTGGATAATCATGAGGATTAACTATTGTGCTTATCCTTATTTCTATATAAGGAGGGCCAATGAGGAGTGGTAAAAAGTTAGTTGGACGAATTTTACTCCCCAGATTCTCTCTCCTCTCTCTCTCTCCTTCTCTCTCTCTTGGAGTGGATCTGTCTCTCTCCGCGCATGGTGGATTTGAGATCTGGTCGGAGCACTCAAGTCGAGGAGGAAATCGCGTCTGCTGCGGGAACTCGTGTGGATACCTCTAGAGATCGTGCGCATGCGCGATTACCGAGTCAGCATCATCCACGGGAGATTCGAAACCCCGCAAAGGTGAAGAACTGTTCTTCCCGCTTAGATTTTAATGTCCGTTTTACGACCCCAGCAACCGATACAATGGAATCATTTTTATTTCCGCTGCGTTCATGGCGATTCCTTACAGTGGTATCAGAGCCAGGTTCGCTGGTTCGGTCGTAAAACGGCATCGTTTTGCGTGTTTTCTCGTTATGCGTGAAGAACCCGTATTGTACGTGTTCTTGTGTTTAATCCGATTAAAAATGACAGATTAGTGTTCATATGATGATCAAAATCAATTTGATTATTTTTCTGTATTTTTCGGATTTTATTTGAGTTTTTCGGAGTTCTTCATGTAATGATGAACTGGGGTACTTCGGCGGCTTCGTACGTGCATCCCAAGCGTGATAGTCACCACTTCGCATTGAGCATGAAGATCGGGGCCGGAGTGCCCGTGGAGGTCCTCGAAATCGAGCCCAAAGTCGGATTTAAAATCCTGCAAAATCAGATTTTGGAGGGATTTTGGGCTTAATTTTTCACCTCACTGGAGGCCGCCGGTGGCCCTGCCGGCACCGGGCACGACGCCGGCGTCGGGGGCACCGCTGGCCGGCGCTGCCGCCGCCGGGGGGGGGCTGGCCGCCGGCGCCACCGCCCTGTAACCGCCGCCGGGTTCTAGGGTTGCAGGTTTAGGGTTTATAAGAAACGGGCCGGTCGAATCCGAGGGGATAGGGCCGGACCGCCGGGTCCCGATCCGGTCGGACCGGACGGGGGCCGGGCGGCGCCCTGGCTCGACCAGGGTTCGACCCTGGCTGAGCCAGGGCTCGACCCTGGCCGAGCCAGGGTTCGACCTTGGTCCAGCCAGGGTCTGGGTCCGAGCCATTTGGGCCCTAATGGGCTGGGCCCATTTTTTGGTTAATTAAAAATTGTTTTTAATTACTGTTTAGCCCCTTATAAACCCATTATTAGCCCATTTAAGCCAGTTTTTAAAATTGTTTTAAAACAAAAAAATTATAGAAATAATTAATAATTGTTATTAATTATTTTTATGATTATTAACAGGTTATTAAAGTGTTTAATAACTGTTAGTCAATTAAAGGGCTCTATAATTAATGGGTGTTGGTTAATTATTTAAAATTGTTTTAGATAATTAATTTTCCTGTTAAATTAATTAGTTTAAAAATTGTTTTAAACTAATTTCATGCATAACTTGATTACACTTTGCCGTTCAAATTGTTTGAATTATTATTTAGATCAACTGAATGGTTTAGTTATTTATTTGTCAATAATGTTTTGAATGTTATTGATAATACTGAAATAAATGTTATTTCGAAAACTAATTGGTATTATAATTTTATATTTATAAAATTTAATACCAAACAGCAATTATGTGATGATTGTGGTACATGTGATGTGTTTTATGGTGGGATGATCATGGACTTAGTATTTTCATGTGATGAATGATGTGATTGGATGCGATGCTTATTTCATTTGGTATTTTAAATAGGACCTGCGTGTCCTCCTCTCTCTTAATCCAAGTGTACTTTCTACCTTCCTATAAGATTGTACTCCCCTTGATAAAATCAAGATTTCTAATTGTTTAAATGTACATTTGAGGACCTGCGAGTCCTAAATTTCATATTTAAATGTATCGGATTAAGATAAGAGGACGAGATCTTCTGAAGACACCTCTGGAGGGAGGACTCGCATCAAATGGAACCAGTGTTGCTGTTTTCACATTAGGATCCTATTATGGATCATCGTTTGGCTCCGATGATTCCATAGTAGCTTTAGCAGTCCATGATCATCCCCATTTAATTTTTCTGCATATATGTGATGTTTGCGGACCATGCTATCATATATATATTTCTATTAAGTATATTGATACTTCAAATTGAAATACTATTGATAGCACGATTTTTACAAATCAAAAATCAAAACCCTCTTTTAAAACTTAAGTTGTAAACGTGAGATATTCAGAATAATCCACGTAACCCACCATCATTATACATCGTAGGATAATTCTTATCTCAAACGGATTTGTCGTGCTACCACAAGGTCCATTTGATTTAGAAATTAAACTAGATCTACGACATGTGATGTCATTAAGATGAATGGACAAATAGTGTAGTTTTGTTGTGCTACCACAAGGATTGCACTATGAATTCATGTCATCTAAGTAATGCTGGATAAACTTAACTGAATCAAATTGATTTGTTGTGCTACCACAAGGTCATTCTGATTCAGGGGTTAAATCGATCGGATATTGCAA
This sequence comes from Zantedeschia hybrid cultivar, assembly GCA_030544215.1. Taxonomy (NCBI): domain Eukaryota; kingdom Viridiplantae; phylum Streptophyta; class Magnoliopsida; order Alismatales; family Araceae; genus Zantedeschia; species Zantedeschia hybrid cultivar. The sequence goes on from JARZZO010000015.1 coordinate 3,062,643, forward strand.
ACGTTGCAACTGTCAAGAGTTGACTGCCTAAGGGACTTGATGTGATTTGTTGTGCTACCACAAGGTCACATGCATGTTGCCCGAAGGATTCTGATCCCCACTAGGAGATCACCGGAATCTCCCGTTCTGTATCTTAGAGGGTCATACAGATCGCCGAAAAATAGTGGGAGCATAAAATCTAGATTAAAAGTCCTAAATCTGATTTTAAGAACTATCTGCTCATTTTATATATTTCCATGTAGGTCGCTATGTCGTCACCTAACCCCCTCCGTTGCATACTTGATGCAAACAAACTCACGGGACCAAATTACATTGACTGGTTACGCAACCTGAAGATTGTCCTCAGGTGTGAAAAGCTAGCCTATGTCCTGGATCAACTAGATCCTGTGCAACCCGGTGATAATGCTAACGAAGATGAATTAATGATGTATGAAAATTGGAAGGAAGACTATGTCAAGGTCCAGTGTTATATGCTCGGTTCAATGAATAATGAACTGCAGCGACAGCATGATAACATAGAACCTAAGACCATTCTGAATCACCTACAAGAGTTGTTTGGTGAACAATCCAGAACAGAAAGATATGAGATATCTAAGAAATTGTTCAGGACCAGAATGAGCGAGGGCACATTTGTGCAAACTCATGTGCTCAAGATGATAGAGTGGATTGAGAGGCTTGCTGTGCTGGGTTTTGTTATGAATAATGACCTAAGCATCGACTTAATCCTACAGTCCCTTCCAGATTCATTTTTACAATTCATTATCAACTTCAATATGAACAAAATTGAAGTTTCACTGGCTGAGCTGCTCAACATGTTGAAGACAGCAGAAGGCACTATCCAGAAAGATAAGCCAAATGTAATGCTTGTTGGTAAGACCAACAAGAAAAGGAAAGCTGGACAGACCTTTAAGAAAGGTAAGCCTAAGAAGCTAGTGAAAAGCAAACCGGCGGCGCAAAAGGACAAAGCTAAAGTCAATGATAAAGGTCAGTGTTTCCACTGCCATAAAGAAGGTCATTGGAAGAGAAACTGCAAGGTTTATCTTGCAGAAAAAGCAAAGGAGAAGCTTGGTGAAGCTTCAGGTATTCTCATGATCGATCTTAACTTGTCTTATAGAGAATCAACATCCTGGGTATTAGATACTAGATGTGTTTCTCATATATGCAATAACTTGCAGGTGTTAACAAGTAAAAGAAGATTGAACCGTGGAGACGTAGATCTGAGGCTCGGGAATGGAGCAAAAGTTGCTGCGTTAGCTGTGGGGACATCAAGACTTCAGATGCCGTCAGGAGACTCTTTGGAACTGATAGATTGTTATTATGTTCCAACCATTATTAGGAATATCATATCTATTTCATGTTTAGATAGACAAGGATATTCTATGAAGCGAGAGAATAAAGGTTGTTCAATTTATCAAGGAGACAAATTGTTTGCTTCCGGATATTTATTGAATGGATTATATTTACTTGATATTTCATATGATGTTTGTCTGGTAAATAATTCTCTTGAACGCTTAGATAAGGATGTGAATAAATCGTACCTATAGCATTGTAGGCTAGGTCATATAAATGAGAACATGATCATAAAGTTGCAAAAGAATGGATATCTTGATCCATTTGATTATGAATCATTTGCAACCTGTGAAGCTTGTCTCATGGGAAAGATGACCAAAGCTCCATTCTCAGGACATGGAGAAAGAGCTAAGGACTTATTGGAACTAATACATAGTGATGTATGTGGTCCAATGTCCACTCATGCTATGGGTGGTTACTCATACTTTGTTTCATTTACAGATGATTTCTCAAGATTTGGCTACATATATTTAATGAAATATAAGTCAGAAGTCTTTGAGAAGTTTAAAGAGTTTAAAAACGAAGTTGAGAACCAGACTGGAAAGAGTATTAAAACTCTTCGATCAGATCGAGGAGGTGAATACTTAAGTACAGAATTCACAGAATATCTTAAGGATAATGGTATTTTGTCTCAGTGGATTCCTCCCTATACACCTCAGTTAAATGGTGTATCGGAAAGGAGAAATCGTACTCTATTAGATATGGTACGATCCATGATGAGTTATGCCAAACTTCCAATCTCTTTATGGGGATATGCACTGTTGACTGCTGCATATCTGTTGAACAAAGTTCCCAGTAAGTCAGTACCTTCCACTCCATATGAGATATGGAAAGGAAAGAAATCAGACTTTAAGCATGTTAGAGTCTGGGGTTGTCCTGCACATGTCAAAAGACATGATCCAGACAAACTGGATTCTAGGACAGAGAAATGTAGATTTGTGGGATATCCAAAAGAGACTTTTGGATATTACTTCTATCAGCCCAACGATCAAAGGGTGTTTGTCGCAAAAAGAGCTGTCTTCTTAGAGAAAGAATATCTTTCAAAAGAAGACAGTGGGAGCAAGATAGAACTGGAAGAAATTCTAGACTCACAAATCAACACTGGTTCATCTACTGAACCATTGACTCAAGAACTTGTTCAAGATGATACACAAAAGGTTCGCAGATCAGGTAGAGTGCCTAAGCAGCCTGAAAGATATGTTGGACATATCGATGATGGCAAGCCAAAAGTGCACTTAAATGAGGATGATGATCCTCAAACCTACCTAGAAGCCATAAATAGTCAAGAATCAGAAAAATGGCAACATGCAATGGATTCTGAAATTCAGTCCATGTATGCCAACCAAGTTTGGAACTTGGTTGATCTGCCAGAAGGTATGGTACCTATTGGCAGTAAATGGATCTTTAAAAGAAAGATCGGGGCAGATGGACAGATTGACACATACAAGGCAAGGCTGGTAGCAAAAGGATATCGTCAAAGGCAAGGCATTGACTATGACGAAACCTTTTCTCCAGTTGCCATGATTAAGTCAATCAGAATACTTCTTACTATCGCTGCATTCTATGATTATGAAATATGGCAAATGGATGTGAAAACAGCATTCCTTAACGGGAACCTTCAAGAAGAGGTGTATATGATACAACATGAAGGATTCACTTCCAAAGAGCATTCAAGCAAGGTATGCAAGCTGCAAAGATCCATCTATGGATTAAAGCAGGCATCCCGAACTTGGAACTTAAGATTTGATGAAGCAATCAAATCTTATGACTTCATTAAGAATGAAGATGAACCTTGTGTATACAAAAAGGCTAGTGGGAGCGCAGTTACCTTTTTGGTACTGTACGTTGATGACATTCTACTCATTGGGAATGATGTAGGAATGTTATCATCGGTAAAGACTTGGTTATCCAAAAACTTCTCCATGAAAGATTTGGCAGAAGCATCCTATATTCTGGGAATAAGGATCTATAGAGATAGGTCCAAAAGGATGCTTGGCTTGTCCTAATCTATGTACATAGATACCATAGTCAAAAGGTTTGGCATGAAAAATTCCAGGAGATGCCTCGTTCCTATGAGGCATGGAATTTATCTCTCTAAAGAAATGTTTCCCAAGACACCTGAAGAGAGGGCATACATGGATAGAGTTCCTTATGCCTCGGCAATAGGATCTATCATGTATGCAATGCTATGTACTAGGCTTGATGTGGCACATCCATTAAGTGTCACTAGTAGATATCAGGCTGATCCAGGTGAGGAACACTGGAAGGCGGTGAAATGTATCCTTAGATACTTGAGAAGGACTAAGGATCTATTTCTTGTTTATAGAGGAAATGACTTGGAACTTCGAGGATTTACTGACTCGAGTTTCCAGTCGGATATGGATGACAACAAATCCATGTCTGGATTTGTGTTCATGTTAAATGGAGGTGCAGTAAGTTGGAAGAGTTCCAAACAGGAAACAACTGCAGATTCGACGACCGAAGCAGAATATATTGCTGCAGCTGAAGCGGCCAAGGAGGCGGTTTGGATGAAGAAGTTCATCTCGGTGCTTGGAGTAGTTCCAAGCATTTCAGATCCTGTTCCATTATTGTGTGACAACAATGGGGCAATAGCTCAAGCGAAGGAGCCCAGATCACATCAGAAGTCAAAGCACATTCTGAGACGATTTCATCTGATTCGTGAGATCATCGCCCGACGAGATATAGTAGTTGAGAAAGTCTCATCTGAAGATAATGTAGCAGATCCCTTGACTAAGCCATTATCTCAAAACAATTTAGAACGTCACCTTAAGTCTATGGGACTTAGACACATGGGTGATTGGCTATAGTCCAAGTGGGAGAATGTTAGAATTGGGTGGCCTCAAAGCCAATCATTGTACATTCTAGTTTAGATTATTAATAAAGGCAATTATTTCTTCATTTAATAGTTCTCGCAAACGACTATCGTAATGAAGGTCCATAGACAAATGTATGGGATATTGAATCATGATGAGATCGTGATAGTGAGATCAATATCCTAAGGCAATTGTCTTAAATAGTTCTCGATCGTAGGATATTTGAGATGGACATTAAATATCCGATAAGATCGACACAAGTTATGTCTGCTCATATGATGAGGGTGAATGATCTCACATTCACTCGTGTGGTGACACTAAGACAAACAAGTGGGTGCTCATTAGAGAATAAGTTCACTGAACAGACCCAAATAAGAATTCCTGGATGGTAATTATACCTATTAGTCAACCAGGGAATTCTATCGTTGGAGTAGCACAGTTGGTCCTTTGACCTGAGTCACCAATGATACCTTGTTTGTGGACCATTGTATCTTGATTCTCTGACTCGTGGACTTTAACCATTAAGTCCACCATAATCGGTCTTTCAGATACAGTGGAAAGCTTGCGAAGGTAATTGAGTGAACAACAAGGGATCACTCACTCTTGGTATAAGACTGGAGAGAGAATGTCCCATGGATGTGTACACAGAAATCTCTGGCCATGGTCAAATGAAAGAGATGTCTTTCTAGATATTAACTGTGTACTGGAATCCATCTGGATAATGCGATAGAGGGTTTGACTATAAAACCATACCCTTGCGTTATCGGGACATTGCATGAGTGAAGGATTATATCTGTGCGGTATCTGCAGACGGAAAGGTTCAATTAAAGGGAACAGTATCCCTTATATCTTATGGGATCATGAGGTAGTGTTTGGTGTTGTTCATGATCAGAAGGCCAAGTGAATTAATCATCGGATGATAATTTACTTGTTTATTAAATTAATCATTTAACATATGATGTTTAAATGTTAATTAATAAATATTAAACTCAAGAAACAGTTCTAAGTTTAATGGGCCTGCAACCGGACTGATATATGGGCCTAGAGGGTCACACACATAAGAGTTCTCGTCAGACGGTGAGAGATGTTAAATTTCATGCTTATCTGGGTTTTTGTGAAAAGCTGCAGGATAAACATGAAGATTTAATAGAGAATTATCCAAGACCAAACTCTTGGATAATCATGAGGATTAACTATTGTGCTTATCCTTATTTCTATATAAGGAGGGCCAAGGGGGAGTGGTAAAAAGTTAGTTGGACGAATTTTACTCCCCAGATTCTCTCTCCTCTCTCTCTCTCCTTCTCTCTCTCTTGGAGTGGATCTGTCTCTCTCCGCGCATGGTGGATTTGAGATCTGGTCGGAGCACTCAAGTCGAGGAGGAAATCGCGTCTGCTGCGGGAACTCGTGTGGATACCTCTAGAGATCGTGCGCATGCGCGATTACCGAGTCGGCATCATCCACGGGAGATTCGAAACCCCGTAAAGGTGAAGAACTGTTCTTCCCGCTTAGATTTTAATGTCCGTTTTATGACCCCAGCAACCGATACAATGGAATCATTTTTATTTCCGCTGCGTTCATGGCGATTCCTTACAGTGGCCACATTGGCCGCTACTGTTACTTCTTTGGCACCATTGCGGGATATGGTGTCTGCTATCGCCTGTAGGTGCTTAGAATGACCGTGTGATTAACATGAAAAATCTATGTTGTTTAGTGTAAACTAACCTATTAAAAATAGCAACTAAGTGCAGTGATCGCCAGAAACTTTTAACTTAAAAGTTTCAAAAGAAGTATGATCGCTTATCTGTTCAAACGCGGAAGATTGAGTCCTTAGTTCCCCTTCCTCAGCCGGCTGAAGAAAGAGAGCCCTTTCTTTGTTCTTTTGTTCTTGCTGTTGAGTTTGAGGTTGAGAATCGTCCAGAAGTCTTTCTGACTTTGTGCTTGATTTCCCCTTTTGAATCTCTCGTTGTTGTTGAGTGCAGCAGAGACAGAAACAGAAAACGAAGAAACAATAATGATGAGAATTTAAGTAGAAGCAATATCTGAACTAATCATAATTTTGGACATATGATTGAACATCAAACTTACTTGTTGAGTGGCTTTGAAACCCCTTAAATCGAGTAGGTTTTGAAAAATTATGCTGTGGTGTGTGTTTGCATGAAGTGAATGAAGAATGAAATTAATGAAGATGAAAATGCAGAAAATGAAACACTTATGCCCAATCGGATTGAAGCTTTGAAAGGATGAAGATCTTGAAAGGACGCCGACTTCTGGAAATGGCAGCGCTCCGGCGTTCCGACGTTGTTGCTTCGATCTTCAACTCGCTATAATAATGCTCTCTCTTAATGGATTTCAACTCTCTCTCTTTTTTTTTAACTCTTCAACATGCGAGGTATTTATAGACATTTCTTACGTTCGAGATTAACATAGAAAAATCCCGAATTTATCTATCTTAACCGACAGATAAATACTGATTAATTCATCTTTATCTGTAATTATCTAAAACGCGTCCACCATGGCTGACGCCTTTCAGATTAATTAAGATAAGGATAAATATTCGGGAAAACTTATCTTTATCTTTATTAGGTAAAACGCGTCCACCTTTATAGACGTTTTTTAGACTAATTAAGATAAGGATAAACATCCGGAGGGGAAGTTAAAATAGCTTAGGAAACATAAAACGCGTCGACCTTACAAGACGCCTTTTAGTTAATTAATTAATTAATTAAAATTCTAATTTAATCACTAAAATAAGAATAAAGTCTAAATGGCGTCCACTTGTGTAGACGTCTTTTAGAATTCTTCATATTTTAACTCAAATTTGAGCTAAAACCAATTCAATTGATTAACTTAAACACATCTGTTAAACCCGACACTTAAAAAGATTAATAAAAATTAATTAATAATTAATTATCAGACTATTTCGAGGCATTATTGTATGATATGAAATTTACTCGAAATGACGTCAAAATTAGCGTGTCTACAGCTGCCTCACCTTGGCATTGTCTTTGCAAGGGAGTGAAATGAAATGGAATGTACTGAAAAGGTGATGCCAAGGTGTGATGAGACACGCTCTTAACATCACATGACTGGAATTTTTCTCAAAATTATCAATGAAGATAGCTCAAGGAGATCAATGGAATTAATCCTGTCTGGATGAGGTAGACAAGAAAATAAAATAAGGTCGTTCAACCTCCTCAGAGTGGGAAGTACCCTAGGTCGTAGACACTGTAGGTTTCATCATGGGGAGCGTTTGCCAGCCAATGTGGACGTGCTACAGCCACGATGGATCTTAAAAGAAAACAAGAAATATTGGATAAAGAATTCAAGTAAGGATAAAATTCCAAGGATATCTTTAAGCGAACCTCAAAGATAATCAAGATACTCAATTCGGAATGGAATATTTCATATCATGTTGGAGTTATTTGATTAATGGTCTGAAACTTAATCAGTAATTAATTCTTATTACAATGATTTCAAAGTCCTATATGATGCATGCTGGGCTAAAAGAAAAATATAAAGTCAAATGAAATATAAATTAATCAAAGATAATATTGTTAAATTGTCATTAATGAGTCAAGATACCAATTCTTGTAATTCAGTGCTAAGCCGAAGCTTGTTTATCCACGCACCGTTTCACAAAAGTGGAACCATCGTCCCCACTAATCAACAATCCTACGGCCTATCCGTGCGATTAAGAATTCTCTGGAATTATCACTGTTTTTGTTGAAGGGGAACTCAAATTCCAGTTTCATCAAAACCACAAGGTCTTTGATATAATCTAATAAATATTTAATATATAGTAATGCAAATGATTTACATGAAATAATACAAGGGTAGAAATAACCGTCTTTTTAGCCACGGTCGGGACTTGAATTCCATAATGGGATCTTCTTGACATTTCCAACTTTACTCAGGCTTTCTCGAATTTCCTACAATCAAAATTATTAATAATTCCAAACAAATATTCAATTTAAACATTAAGATCCAAGAATTTTGGGGAAAATAGTAGAATTACTAAAACGCGTCGTGTCGAGCAGACGCCATTCAAATTTGAAACGCGTCAGGTATACTAGACGCCTTTTACTCACAGAAACATGTTTCTGGTTATTCTCTACCCGAACTCCAACTCTATCAATGCACATCCCTTTTCCAATCCGGAAAAGGTCTACTTAGGATCGCAATTCCTCCTATATAAACACCCTTAGGTTATTCCCAAGCAATCCTACCATAATCCAAAGATCCAAAGGAGAGTTTTCTTCCAAATTTTCAAGGTTTCTTCAAGGTTTTCAAGCTTCCCAAGCTTCAAGAAGGAGGAACTCCGAAAAAGGAGATGGATTCCTCAAACAAGAAGATGAAGATGTCTCTAGAGAAGTTTGCAGACATAGAGAATCATCTCAATGGAAGAAATCCCAATCTTCAAGTAAGTCCAATCAACTTTCTTTTCATGTTCTTCATGTCTTCCATCATGCTCTTCATCAAACTTCATCAAGCTCCCTTTTTATCTTTCTTTCAGAATTACCCCATGTTTCCTGGCCCAAGAAAGTTCACGTCTCTCCCTTGGATTCGTAAACTTGCAAAAAGTGTTAAGCTTTCTATGCAAGTGTTCATATCCAAGTGGGATCTTCAAGGACTTGTAGTGCTTGCCAAGAATTACAAAAGTGCGAACGTAGACTGGGCGGCTATGGGCGCCTTGATCGAGTGGTGGCATCCCCAAACTCATACGTTCTTCTTCCAAGATTTCGAGTGCACAATCCTTTTAGAAGAGGCGGAACTTCTATTAGGTCTCCCAAAGACCAGAGACAACAGAGACAAGATAGACTTGACAAAAGAGAGAATCACCGGTCAACAGTTATTGACATCGATCATGAAGGATCCTTCAGAAGCTAAATGATGTCTCACCAAGAAGGGGATCAATCTTGCAAAACTAGCCGAGTGGACTCTTTATGAAATTGAAGATTTAAGGGAGGATGAGGCAGAGGATGTAACGAAAGCTCTCGTTACATGCCTTGCCGGTGCCTTATTCTTTCCTGCACAGGATAACATCTTGGAAGATGATCAAATTAGTGCTATTTGCGCAATTTTCGAAGGTAAATCCATTAGCACTGCACTCTTAGCATATCTCTACAGTGGACTTTCTGCGGCTTCTGTGGGTCGTCCTCCATATGGATGCATGCTACTCTTTGCCTTGTGGGTTGAACTTCACTTCAAATTCGAGCATAGCAAGAAAAGGCCTCTGAATCCATCTCAGATCTTCTTGAATAGTCCAATTCATTGCATTGCTAATATTGTAAAGTTCAATGAGTGCATGGTCAACAAGGTTCCAAAACTCAAGACCCGAGCCGATTGGAGAGAGTATTTGAAACTCATGACATCCGACATATTCGACTCGTCTCCGCTTGCTCTTGTTGGAAAACCAGTTTGGGTGCGCCATACAGCAGGAGCAGATCTCAAGTTAATTGGAGCTACTGAGTTTGTGTTGTACAATCCACACCGGTGCCTTACTCAACTTAGCTTGGCCCGTCGTGAGTTTCCTGAATTCTCTCCCACACTTCCAATCAAGAAGCGCGACTTGGAGTCCGATGAAGATTATGAAGCCATACAAATCATCATTACTCTATGGAACCTTGGCTTTAGCTATCGTGTAAGATCTTCTAAAGACAGAGATAAAGGATTGAAATTTTCTTATCTTAAGGGTCTTCATGATATTCTCCCTTGAATGTCCTCTTTCTCTTTTTGATTTTGATGTTGATGTAATAAAGATTGATTCCATTGAATAAAGATTGGTTTTTCATGTCTTAGAATCTTTCCCCAACTTTCTGTGATGTGCACATGATTTTTCCTTAAGTAAAAACTTGATTTTTCCTGAAAATTCAACAACTCGGGTTCTGTAAAATGTAAAACGCGTCCACTCAGAAAGACGCCTTTAAAACTAAATTCTTTTCCAGAAATTCAATTTAATCCTTAAAAACCCGATTTAAAGCTTAAAACGCGTCTATGTCGATCGACGCCTTTAAACTCTCTCTCCTACTTTTCCCAGGATTTTGTCATTAATTCCATGATTAATTCCCTGAAATGCGTCCAATTATCAAGACGCCTTTCATGATTTTCCTGTGTACGGCTCTGAACAGAACCTGAAACGCGTCCACTAATATGGACGTGTTTCAACCAATTCAAACAGCTGTCCTTTGCCGCCTCAACTTATGCGCCCTAAAACGCGTCTGTCTGAGTCGACGCCTTTCACCCTTTTCGTTACAGACCCGCGAAGGCCCTCCTTTCTTCCTCACTTTCACAAAAATTTCTCTCTCCTCACCGAGCTCCGGCGATCTCTCCGGTGATCTCACTCCTTTCTCTCTCAAAAACTCCTTCTCTAGAGCTATGGAACACGGTGAAGGATCAAGGAAGAAGAAGGCCTTGGCCAAGAGGAGGCGGAGGCAAGAAGAAGAAGCTCCCGAGGAGATGCCGGCGGCGTTAGCCGAGGCGGCGGCCTTCTTGGAGGAGGAACTCCCTCCACCGGCGCCCATGGCGGTGGAAGAGGAAGAGGAGGGCGACCTCCACACGGTAAGTCTCCTGTGGTTTGAATGGGGTGAGGAAAAGAGGGGAGAAAGGGGTTCTTGAAGGAACCCGAAATCTGGACTTGAAAGGCGTCCAGACTAGGTGACGCCTTTCAAAAGGCGTCGCCCTGGGTCGACGTCTTTCAATCCAAATTTCGAATTTTTAAAGTAGGTAGAAAATACGTTTGAATTGCGTCAAGGTATGTGGACGTGTTTTGAAACACGTCTGTGTGTGCTGACGCCTTTCAAAACAGAAAGTGAATTTTCCTGTTTTTATTAATTACTGACCCTATTTTTTTATTTTTTTATTTGCAGGGAGTGATGAGGGCCAGGATTTCTTGGTATTTAGTGATAGGGGCGTATAGGGGACTCCCGGATTTTCAGAAGGCGCGTCTGCGCCGGATGGGGTTCGGCGAGATACTAGACATCGAGCCATTTTGGCTCGATCTAGTCCTGTTGTAGGCGCTCAGGGAGCGTTGGCATGCAGAGAGTCGGGCATTTCTGATGCCTTGGGGGCATATGGTCCCCACCTTAGAGGACGTGGCCAGGATCACTGGCCTGCGGGTAGAGGGCCGACCAGTTAGTGGGGTTACTTACCCCAACTATCAGGGACTAGCAGAGGCCTTGCTAGGGATAGAGGTATCCAGTATTGGTAGGGAGTCTAGGATGGTTCCTAGGGTAGAAGTAGAGGCTGCCCTAGGTCTAGATGAGCCCCGGCGTCGGTCTGACGAGACCCGGGTAGAGTTTAGAGATAGGCTAGCCGAGTCATCTTCCTCTGCCTATTGTAGTGACCCGAGTCAGGTAGAGGAGGTAGACAGACAGCTGAGGGTCTTTTTAGTTTTCTTTTTCGGTCGGTTGCTCTTCGGTACGAAGGGCGACCATATCCACTGTAGGTTTCTTTATTTATTGGATGACCTAGATAGCTTAGGGGAGTATGCTTGGGGTGCGGCCCTTCTGGCCCACCTGTTCGCAGACCTATCCGCGGTCACGCCGGACCGCGAGACTACTATAAGTGGCTTCTCACCGTTCCTTCAGGTATTAAATGTTTTATTATTTATTCATGATATGCAATGTGTAATATGCAATGATTTTTCTAACCTATATGTTCATGAATGCAGGTGTGGAGCTACCACTATTTTCCGCTCGGCAGAGCGCGGATTGTTCGTCCGGATGCCGTCCCATTGGCCTGCCGTTGGCAGCCAATTGTGGACACGGCTCCGCAGCACCACCAGCTGACGGCCCTCCGCCGTCAGTTCCTGGATTATCCAGAGCTATTGGTAAGTTTTTAACTTGTTCAATTTTTTCATTAAATGCAATTCTTTATTCCTTAAGTACAATTTATTTATGAATGCATCTAACCTATATGCAGGTGATCTGGCGCCCGTATCTGGGCATGAATGAGGAAGGTCAGCCGTGGGTGACGGCTGGCAGGAGGCGATTCGGGAGGCAGATGTGGGTGCACTGCCTCAACGAGATCGAGCCCCTCCGTCTCCGGCTCGTGATGAGGACGTTGGGCCTCCATCAGGAATGGATAGATGAAGAGGTCCCGGAGGGCATCGGAAGGAGCATGAGGGGCAAGCAATCCCTCACCGACTGGCGTGCCAAGTTCCCGGAGCAGTACGAGGACTGGCACCGTCGGGGCATTAGAGTGGAGTCCCGTGCGGAGAGTAGCGAGGGCTATCTCCAGCAGTACCGGGTCCATTATGCCGACCAGCTGCGGCTCCTCCGACCACTCGATGTAAGTATGCATTCATGAGTCTTTAATTTCATTATTATCTTGATTTATGTTGGTGAATGAATGTATGTATATGTGATTTGCAGGATGCTCGTGATGCGGTCATCATCGACCTCCGGGCCCGACTACATGATGCTGAGGCCCAGCTCGAACAAGTCCAGAAAGAGCTCTTTGATCTGGTATGTATGAATGAATATGAATGCATGTTTTAATTAATTAATTGTTTTGGCGATTAACCACTGACAGTGTTCTTTTGGTGCAGCGAGCCGTCTACACTCAGGCGGCTCCCCCTACCTATGGAGCTTCATCTTCATCATCATTTGCTGCGCATGATGCTGCCTTGGCTGACCTCCAGAGTCAGCTCGCCTCTGCCATCCACCGGGCTTCTCTTGCGAGGAGGACCGTACTGCTCGGGTAAGTTTTGATTTTTGAATTTGACTTGATTTACTTGATTGTCTTGAACTAACAAAATCTTCTTCTGCAGGTTGCTGAGCTCCAAGAAGCCCTTCAGAGGGCTGAAGCGGATGCCTATGCTACAGCGACTCGTGCCGAGGCTGATGCAGAGCGGATCCAGGCTTTAGAGGAGCAGGTGGCCCGACTTTCGGTTGGAGATCTTGCGCGCCTCCAGACCCGCCTGGAGGTCATCAACGAGGAGCGAGAGCGGGAGAGGCAGGAGCGGCAGAGGATGGATGCTGAGATATCCGCTCTTCGAGTCCAGCTTGGCATCGCAGAGCATGAGTGCCGGAGTGTGGAGGAGAGGTACAGGCGTGCTCGACAGCGTGCGCGGGAGCGCGGTCTGACGAGTGCTTTCACTGCCAGTGCTGCCGTGTCTTCCGGCCAGGCGGGGCCGAGCACGATGGGGCCACCTCCACCTCCCAGTCGAGGACCAGCACCAGACGCACCTGACGAGGCCCAGAGCCAGTTAGATGAGGGCGGAGGGGAGAGCCAGCCTTGAGGGCTTATGTACTTCTTTTCTTTTCATGTATCATGTATAAAACACTTTTGATATATACATGAAACTTTTGGGCTCCAATCTCGTGTTCCTGTGCTTATCTTGCATCCTGTACAACACTTAACAAATAGGTTAAGTATCTATTTAGGCTTAGCCCATTGCCTGACCAAACAAATGGTCAATCAATCTTTTCCTTGAATAAATAGTCAAGGGGCATAGCCTTTATTAACAAAGGTAATAAGAATAATCAGACTTAAGCAAAATGCAACATACAAGCAAACATATGCTCACTGAAAATAAAAGGAATGAAACACATTAAATGCAACAAGCAAATGCTAATTGAAATATTTTTGTGGTTTTGAAATTTTCATTTTGTTTGGGGTTTTGAGATATGTACATTTTTTTTGAATTTTTTTGAAATATGTACTTTTTTTTGAATTTTTGACATATGCAATTTTTTTGAATTTTTGACTATGCAATTTTTTTTGAATTTTGACATATGTATTTTTTTTGAATTTTTTGACATATACATTTTTTTTGAATTTTTGACATATACATTTTTTTTGAATTTTTGACATATACATTTTTTTTTGAATTTTTGACTATGTATTTTTTTTTTGAATTTTTGACTATGTATTTTTTTTTGAATTTTGACATATACATTTTTTTTGAATTTTGACTATGTACATTTTTTTGAATTTTTGACATATGTACTTTTTTTTTGAATTTTGACATATACATTTTTTTTTGAATTTTGACTATGTACATTTTTTTGAATTTTGACTATGTGACCAGTATGGTACTTAGATCAAAAGATCATATTCATTTATTAACTTAATTTCTAAATTGTTCTTTAACAACTTAACTTAAAACCCATCGTGTTTGAACTTGTGTTTCCATTAGTGATCCCATTTGATGATTTGACCCTTAGTCAATCTAAGCCATTCTTTAAGTTTGAAGTACACCTCTTTAGAAAGAAAAGAAGAATAGATTTAGAAAGCCCATGAGAAGGTTCCGGAGACCTAAAAAGATGTTCCTTTCCAACCCTAATATCTGTTGGGGTTCGGTCATTTTCTTTCCGAGGTATTTATCGACCTTGCGTTCCCTTTTGTTTCATTTCATGGCCTTGATGTGACGTTTGTAGTGTATTGGCCTTTTGATTTTCCCTTTTTTTTTTTTTTTTTCTATTCTTTTCTTTCTTTCTTTGCTTTGGAACGGATCTCCCCCATTTTTTTTTATGACGGCCTCCTACTAAGATGGCGGGTATTCTTGGTAGTCTATTCTAAGTCTCGTTCCGACATCATGGGCCGAGTGTAAAACAGAATTTTACTTTAAAAGGAATGATTTGTACTTTACACTCTTAGTCAAGCTTTTGATATTCTTTAGGACTTGGCATCTCTTGTTACTCACGAATCAAACGTGTCAATGTGTGCAGTAATGGGTTTGAAGTTAAGTTATTTAGACTAACAAAGAAATTTGAGTTTATAAATTTTCTGATTCCTCTGGTCTTTGTACCATACTGATCGACTGTTTATCCTAAGGGTAGTATTTCTTAAGATGTAAACCATTCCAGGGATGATTTAGCTCTTCTCCTTCTACATTAACAAGACGATGAGCATTACCAGGAAAAGCACGTGATACAACATAAGGTCCTTCCCAGTTGGGTTGGAGCTTAGAACGCGGACCACCAGGCTTTACAAAAATTCTTTTAACGACCATTTCACCGACTTTGAACTTTCGTTCAATGACTTTCTTTTGATAAAAACGTGCTAATCTGTTTTGATAAACTTTTGCATGATTAACAGCTGACCATCTTTTCTCGTCTAAAAGTTCCAATTGAGCAAGGAGTGCTGAACGATGTTCATCAATGGAGAATTCTTTGTTCAATTGTACTCTTAATGACGGTATAAGGATCTCATATGGAACTACCGCCTCCATTCCAAATGTTAAGGAATAAGGAGTTTGCCCAGTAGGCGTGCGGATTGAAGTTCGGTAGGCCCATAGAGCCTCAACCAATTTTTCTGGCCAATCTGCGAATTTGTTAGATTTACACGTCTTTTTGATGATTTTTATTAAAGTCTTATTAGTTGCCTCTGCTTGGCCATTGCCTTGCGGATAATAAGGAGATGAATGATGCAATGCAATTTTATACCTGTTGCAGAGGTCCTTCAATTCCTGTGACACGAACTGCGGTCCGTTGTCGGTGACGATGGTACTTGGAATTCCGAATCTTGTGATGATGTTCTTCATGATGAATTTGCAGACGGTTGATGCTTTGATCTCCACGTATGCTTCAGCTTCTGCCCACTTGGTGAAGTATTCCGTTGCCGTGAGAATGAAAGAGTTTTGCTTGATGCCGGAATCTGGGTTACCAAGAGGTCCAATAATGTCGAAAGCCCAAATGGAGAAAGGCCATGGGGAGGAAACAGGATGAGTGAAGATGCAGGAGAATGAATTTTGTCGGCGTGAAGTTGACACTTAGCACACCTACGGACATATCCTACACAATCTTCTTCCATGGTTGGCCAATAAAATCCTTGTCTAAGGATCTTCTTTGCTAGCATCTGTCCATTGACATGGCCACTACAAACTCCACTATGAGCTCCTTCCATAACCTTCCAAAGCTCATCTTCGTCTAAACATCTCAGAAGAACTCCATCAAAACCTCTCTTATATAATGCTCCCCCAACTAGGGTGTATCGTTGAGCAACTCTCCTGATAGCTCTTTTTTCCTCAGTTGTAGCTTCTTCAGGATACGATTGATCTTCACAATATTTTGCAATTTCATAATACCATGGCTTCTGTTCATCATCCATCTCTTCTAACAGCTCCATCAACATGATTTCTCTTTTCTCCACAATACTCCCATCTCTGAATTTCTTCAGCAACTTCTCCTTAGTTCTAAGAAATGAAGGATCTTTCACGGCGGGTGAAAGACGCCTATGAACTATGATTGATTCGGATTGCTTGTTGATTGAAAAATCGAGGGAAGATGCAAGTGAAGCTAGAGCGTCAGCTAAGATGTTTTGATTTCTAGGGACATGGACAAAGATCAATTTTGTGAAAAGCTTTGAATAAGCAGAAGTAAGTTCTTGATATGGCTTGAGCTTGGGATCAAGAGTTCGATACTTGGTCAGCACTTGGCGAAGAATTAGTTGGCTATCACCCACAATCCTGAGTTTGGTGGCATCATGAAAATGAGCAGCCTCGAGACCAGCAAGAAGTGCCTCGTATTCAGCTATGTTGTTGGTGACTGGAAAGTCAAGCTGAAAGGCTTGTGGAATGGTGACACCTTCAGGTGATAACAGAACGATTCCGATCCCCTTTCCATGAGAATTCAGAGCTCCGTCAAAATGCAGAGTCCACATATCATCTCTGATTTGATTTACGGACATCAGTTCCTCATCCGGAAACTCTGATCGCACTGGATCAAATCGAGGAAGAGGATGATGAGCGAGATGTTCTGCTATGGCATAGCCCTTGATCGCTTTCTGTTGAATGTAAATGATATCGAATTGAGATAGAAAGCTTTGCCATCGCGCTAACCTATCAGTAAGAACAGATTTCTCCAGCAGGAATTTGATCGGATTCATCCTAGCGATGAGGTGGACTTCATGGGCCAGAAAATAATGCTTCAATTTCTGCACAACCCAAACTAATGCTGCACATGTTTTCTCCATCGCCGTGTATCTCTGTTCAGCGGGGTTGAGAAGTTTAGAGAGATAGTAGGCTGCCCTCTCTTTTCCTTCTTCATCCTCTTGTGCTAGGACAGCCCCCACTGCATCATCCAGGACAGAAATATAAAGTATCAATGGTTTGCCTGGAGATGGTGGTCTCAAAACAGGAGGACTTGCCAAATAGTCCTTTAATCCATCAAATGCCTCCTGACACTTATCGTCCCAATTGAATTTGACTCCTGGCTTGGTAAGCTCGTAAAACGGCTTACACCTTTGTGAGTGCTGGGAGACAAAACGGCGAATAAATTGTAACCTCCCGATTAATCCTCTTAACTCTTTCAAGTTTTTGGGAGGTGGCATTTCTCTGATAGCCTTCGCCTTATTGGGATCGATCTCAATTCCCCGTTTGCTAACAATGAATCCAAGCAATTTCCCTGAAGATACCCCGAATACACATTTCTTGGGGTTCATCTTCAACTGATACTCTCTCGATCTCTCTAATACCCTTGCCAAAACTTTGGCGTGCTCAGCCTTCGTTTTAGACTTAATCAATAAGTCATCCACATACACTTCCAAATCTATATGCATCATGTCATGAAATATTGCCATCATAGCCCTTTGATAAGTGGCTCCAGCATTCTTTAATCCAAATGGCATGACAACATAACAATATGTTCCCCAAGGTGTAGTGAATGAAGTCTTCTCTTGATCCTCTTCTGCCAGCTTAATCTGGTTGTATCCTGAAAATCCATCCATAAACGATAATGTCTCATAGCCAGCAGTGTTATCAATGAGTACATCAATATGAGGCAATGGAAAATCATCTTTAGGACACGCCCGGTTCAGATCACGGAAGTCAATGCAAATTCTGACCTTTCCGTCCTTTTTCATAACCGGGACTATATTGGCCACCCATTGTGGATAAAGGACAACTCTAATGAATTTGGCTTTGTGTAATTTGTCGACCTCTTCCTTCATCTTTAGAGCCATTTGTGGGTGGAATCGCCTTAATTTCTGCTTGACCGGACTAGCTCCATCCTTTAATGTTAACCTGTGTTCAACTAAAGATGAGTCTAGCCCCGGCATATCCTCGTAACTCCAGGCGAAAGTGTCCTTATAATCCTTAAGCACTTGTACCATTGCCTTCTCATCCTCTGTAGAAAGATTTTTACTGACGAGGACAACCTTAGGTTCGTCTTCAGTCCCTAAGTTTATTTCTTTGGTGGGCTCTTCTACGGCAGCTGAGGGTTCATCAAATCTCTTCACTCCACTGGCATACGCCTCAGCTGCGTCCTCATCATCTTCCTCATCTTCAACAATGGGGTCCTTTTCATGCACTAACTCATATACCCCGTACCCATCATTGACTGACTCATCATCTGTACAATCTTCTGACATCTGAATTGGATCTTCTAACAGCTGAGGGATTAAAGAGCAAAAAGAACATTTATCAGCCAAATCCTGGAGGTATCTTTCTGGAATTTCCCTACCCTTGGCTTCCTAGACTTCCTAACCTGACTAACCTGCCTAAAACTAGACTTCCTAACTTCACTAAACTGCCTATCATAACCTAATGAAGATGAAGCAGGATGAAAATCCTGGGATACAAGTGGAAATACAGGGGAATCCTCTCGTGGGGAGGGGCAGAGTATGTTTAAGAGAGAATCTTGACCGACGGACCCGCGCGATGGGGTGTAATCGGACAAGTAAGATGTTTCCTCGATAATGATTTGGGAAGAATTTGTTGTAAAATTGGCGTTTTTTTTTTGGATATCGGAGGAATTATACATGAAGCATGAGTGAATACAAATGGAAGGGGAATCAGACGGAGGAAGTGGCACCAAGGCCAGAGGATTAGGGGGATCATATAGCAATATGTCCCAGATCAGATCATACATCCTCTCTAGGTCGAGTGGAGGTTGTGGAATAAGGTCCCGAGGGGACAGAGTAATCATAACGGGCGGAGCCCGTGGAATGTCTTCAGTAATGACCCGCGACCAAGTCGGGGTCAAGAGTAGTGTACGAAAAAGAGTATGGAGCATTAGGACATGTGAAGGATATGTCCCCCTCCAGAGCAGATATGTTGTATAACCAGCTTCATAGGGGTCATCTGGCTCCCCTTCATCAGTTTCTTCGGATAGCAGTATCCGCTTATCAAAGATTGCACCAGGGCTTTCAATTAGCTCGTCGATCTGCGGTGGCCACTTGGGTTCTGCAGGATCCAGGAATAATCTGTTCAGTGCTATGTATAGGTCCCTCAGGTCGAACCATCTGTACCATTCGCATTCGGGGTCATGAAATTTCCTCCTTTTCATAGGCCGCAAAGCCTCCAAGGATTGGTACGTAAGTAGTTCGGAACAATGTCTGGCCAAGTCCCTCCCATATATGTCATGGAAGTCAAAACATGAAGTAATGACTACCGTGTTGTCGTGACTAAGTATGGGCCCTTTCACAAAGTGTGTATATAGGGTCCATGTTAAGGGATCTCGGCCTTCTTTAAGTGGTGTGGACATTGTTTCCAAGATTTCTTGACCATCTTCTTGCTGAACCCTGTCTTGCTTCAGTTTCCTCGGCCTATAGCCCAGACCGCTTCCGAGTACTGCCCGATGATCTTTGACAGGAGTGGTCCTGCCTTGCAACTGTGTGCCCAGACCTTTCCCAGGCTGATAGCCATTTTTCATCATGATTCTCCATCCTGGGGTACTCATGCACTTCCCCCTTTTGATAGCATTTAATGGGTATGGAGAAATGGTAGCGGCTTTCAAAGGATCAGCCACTGGACGGTAGACCTGTAATACCGACAGAAAAGGTTGTCGGCCAGGTAAAACAGCAGATTTAATATTTAAGGTATGAGCAGCAGTAAGGATCGGCATGCTCGTCACTTTAATAATTCGTCCTTTATAAGGGAATTTGAGGCATTGGTGATTCGTAGAAGGAATCGCCTCAAGAGTTTTAATATAAGGACGTCCCAGAATGGCATTTATGGAAGGGTCGATTTCTAGAAATTCGACCTCTGCATGACTTACTGGGCCCAGCTCCACCTTTAAATAAACCATTCCCAGAGGGGAACGGGTAGAATTGTCATATGCCGTAACTGAGATGGGGCTAGGCAGCCATTTTTCTTTGGGCACACCGCATAGCTCCAGGGTCTTCGGAGGTAAAACATTAATTGAAGCCCCTGTATCAACCAGGCATGCATCCACGGCCTTTTTGCAGATATTGACCGTGATGCTCAGAGCCATGCTTCTGGCGGCTGGCGGTGCTAGTTCCGATGTGTGGAATGTAATTGAGGGCTGATTCCCCTGAGGAACTAGTAGTGCTGCAATTTTCTCTACCGGCACGTCTTCGTTGACCATCACCTTCTGTAGGTATTCCATTAAGGCTTCTTGGTGAATCTTGAACCTTTTAATCAATTCAAGTACAGTGATCCGTGCCGGTGTTCTGTCCAGATGTTTCAACAAGTCATATTGAGTGCCTGGTGCACTCTCTTCATTATGGGCTTCCTCAGTCGGCTGTGATGGACCGTCTCTGACTGTGGACTGAGGAAAGACCTTGTTGAAAATCCTTCCACTCCGGAGCGTATGTTCCTCGACCGTGGAGGATCCGGGTGACACCTTGAGTACCGCAGAATCGGGTGGCGTAAGCGGTGTGGAGGGTTGATGCGTAGGTGGTGGCGTTAGGTTAGGTGGTGATGGCGTGGTGCGGATTGAAGGCCTAGAGGGTTGGATGGTGGATGGGTAAGTGGTTGGCGAAGTGGGGAATGGTACGCGTAATAGCGGTTTAGATGGTAAGGGCATATCTGGGTAAGTAGTGGTAGCGGTAATGGGTGAAGTAGGAAATGGTATGCGTAATAGTGGCCTAGATGGTAGGAGGGGTGCGTTATTGGTTTGCGGGGGGGTATATGATGGAGGCGTAGGAGTGCGGGGCGCAATGGGCTTAAGGAAAGAGGGTAGTGGGTTATTGGGCGCGGGCGAGTGATATGTGGGTGTCGGTAAAGGGGTAATGGTAACGGGTTGTGGTCTGGGTATGTGGATGGTGCGGCGTGGTAGTCGCTCTGCGGTACTTTGAACGTGACCCGTTGAACAAAGAGAGGAAGAGTCTTCTATCCTCCATTGTTGCCCACGACCAGCCTCAGACTGGCTGTTCGTCAGAATGGGAGCAACTTGGTTCTGGTTCTGGTGCTCCGGGAGCGGATTCTGCACTATGCCTATGTTGGGTGGTGATGCTTGTGCCGGTGGTCTTACTTGCTGCTGCTGTTGCTGCTGTTGCGGTCTTCTCGCCTTCAGGGCTGATATGTACTTTTTCATTTCCTCCCAGTCTATGCCGCCCTGCTCGTTGAGATCATGAATATAATCTCTGAATTGGAAGCAGGTGTCGATGGTGTGCCCAGGTTGCCTATGGAAGTAGCAATACCTGGACGTATCGGCATTTTGAGGCCAGACGGCCTTTTCCCTTGGCAAAACTAAGGTATTAGCTGCCATTAGAGCACTGAAGATATCGGCCAAGGATTCTGGGAGTGCCGGATATTCTGCCCTTTTCGGGCCTGGGGGTCTTCTCGGCTGGTTATAATCACCAGGAGGAGGGACATTGTGGTATGCCGGCGGTGCGTACGGCTGATACTGCTGCTGCTGGGGATACTGCTGCTGCGGGGGCTGCTGGTACTGCAATTGCCTGGGTGGCTGCTGTTGTGGCTGATGCTGGTTCTGATTCTGATTCGGCTGCTGGGGCCGCTGATACTGTTGTTGGTACTGGGGGTTCTGCTGCTGTCTGTACCCTTGCTGCTGTGGCCTCTGGTACTGCTGCTGACTCCTCACGAACTGGGGCGAGTTATTGTTCATGGTACTCACTTGCTCATGAGAGAGCGTGCCCTCAATAGTCGGACCTGTGCTGGAAGAGTTCGGCACTGCAGGCTTCCGAGGCGGAGGCCTGCTAGGTCTATGAGGATCAAAGACGCTAGAGAACGTAGCGTCCTTGAAGGCATTCTGGCAGTACCGTGCTCTTTCATAGAGCTCTGCCATGTTAGTCAAATTGTTCAAGGAGAGGACGAGCTTGAACTGGGGCGTGGCATTGGAAATTAACATCTTCACTTGTTCGGACTCGGACAAGTGATCCTTCACCTTTTCAGCCAGACCTCGCCACCTGTCAGCAAAACTGACAAACTCCTCATCAGGTTTCATCTTTTCTGCAATGAGGTCCGTGATAGACAAGGAGGGTGCAACTCTGTCCTGGTATCGTTGAATAAATTTGCGTGAAACGATACCGTAATCCTCTACTTCTGAGGGTTCCAGGGAAAAGAACCACTCGAGGGCTGGTCCCTCTAGAGATCTCCTGAACAAGAAGGCCAACGACCTCTTATCATTCTGCCAGAAAGAGGATTCGTACATGAACTCCTTTAGATGCGTAAAGGGGTTACCAGTACCGTTGTACTTTCGGTACACTGGCATCTCAGAGGGTGGCAGATGGAATACTGGCAGACTCGGTAGACTGATTTCTGGCACAGCTTTGACCCCCATCATTTTCTGGAGGTTATTAAATTGCTCATCCATACGCTCCATTTTGGCCAGCAGCGTTTGTGTGGTCAGATCTGCTTGAGGAGGAGGAGGAGGAGGAGGAGGAGGTACTTGGTAGGCCTGCTGCCTAGAGTACGTTGGGCAGGGTGGACAATAGAGGGGAGGTCCGGCAGCGCTTCCG
This sequence comes from Zantedeschia hybrid cultivar, assembly GCA_030544215.1. Classification (NCBI taxonomy): domain Eukaryota; kingdom Viridiplantae; phylum Streptophyta; class Magnoliopsida; order Alismatales; family Araceae; genus Zantedeschia; species Zantedeschia hybrid cultivar. Next base: position 3,085,433 of record JARZZO010000015.1, read on the forward strand.
CCATGCCCGAGGGCATTTTGATAAGTAGGCGTTTGCGGTCTAGCCGGTTGCCTAGATGATGAAAGCTGCGGCCCAGCTGGCCGAGAAGTAATATGAAGGCCCTCCACGGCCTGATGGATATAAGGAGGAGGAAAAGAAGGTTGCTGAGGAACAGCAGGGGGAGCCACAGGGTTCGGCTCAGCAGGCTGCATGGGTGCCTTCCCCTTCAAAATAGATTGGATCGCCTCGAACTGCTGAGGGTCCAGTCGGGAGGCAAGAACTCCCAGAGCATTGATGAGATCCGTAGGATCAGAGGATGAGGGATCATTCTGATTCATGTCCCCCTCAAGATCAGGATTAGGAATCGCATACTCATGCGGAGGAGGATCAGGATATTGATCACGTGGATGCAAAAGAGGTGTCCGAACATTCCCATCTAGACGATATGGAACGGGGATAGAACTACGGGAGGCATCAACATCTCTCCCACTCTCATAGTTGTATTCAGAATCCCGAGGGGCATTAGCATCTCCCTCGTAATTAACCATGGCGTCTGGAGCCACACTCAAGTCCCTACCTGATCGTAGCAACATGATATTAGATTCCCTTTTCAAAGATTTAATCAAACAAGTTGTACAGAGATTAATCAAACAAGTGGATGTTTAACGTGATTTTAGGGTTCCTTGTTGAGTTATTTGAATTGGATTAAACCACAATTTTGCTCAGGGAAAGGATCCTAGTTTCAGTTCAATTTCCACCGTTATTCTCTAGGGTTTTCTCTTACAACGCTTTCGGAATCTAGTCGGGACTTCAATTGGTACAACCAGCCCGATGATCAAGGAGGAATACCTTGATTTTGGGGACTTATGGAGGTCTCAACGTCAACTTCTCTAGTCTGATCAAGGAACCAACCCAATCAGAGAGAGTTGCTGACGTCGAGTAACGTGTTCCTAAGAAGAGGAGGGTATTAGCCTCAATGCGTATGTCCTGCGGCCTGGATGGCCCCTAATGCTTAATAATAATGGGTAGCTAGTACTCAAAACACAGAAATCTGGAAACTGAAAAAATTAAGAAACTGTCTGAATCGCGTCTATGGTCGTCGACGCTATTAAAAACAGAACTTAATTTTTCGCAGAAGCAGATGCAGACAGCAGAGAAACTGTGAAGGCTGAAAGGCGTCTAGGATTGTTGACGCGGTTTGAAACGCGTCAGCGCTACTGGACGCTTTTCAGTTCGCAGAAACAGTTTTCCAGGAGGATTTTCTGGGTTGAATCCTCCTCAAACAAGATAAAAAGCAGTAAACAATCGACTCATGCAAAAATTTTTAGTTCCAGATTTTAAACAGGATGATTTACTAACTAAACAACTAGAAAAACAATCAATCACACATCATTTTTATCACAAAAACAAGTTTTTGAATTAATCAAGGGGAGGGCAAGATCTTGCCACTGGGGTGTGCACGTGGTGCACGAGGAAAATTAATTAAACTAAAACACTCACCAATTGGTGAGGACGTGTCGAAAGACACAAGTGGTGCACCGTGGGTGCCCGGTTGATGATAGCAAGAACACAAAAACCTAAAAGATGGCGAGACCAAGTCCCACCGTGATCGCCAAAAAAGCTGTAGGTGCTTAGAATGACCGTGTGATTAACATGAAAAATCTATGTTGTTTAGTGTAAACTAACCTATTAAAAATAGCAACTAAGTGCAGTGATCGCCAGAAACTTTTAACTTAAAAGTTTCAAAAGAAGTATGATCGCTTACCTGTTCAAACGCGGAAGATTGAGTCCTTGGTTCCCCTTCCTCAGCCGGCTGAAGAAAGAGAACCCTTTCTTTGTTCTTTTGTTCTTGCTGTTGAGTTTGAGGTTGAGAATCGTCCAGAAGTCTTTCTGACTTTGTGCTTGATTTCCCCTTTTGAATCTCTCGTTGTTGTTGAGTGCAGCAGAGACAGAAACAGAAAACGAAGAAACAATAATGATGAGAATTTAAGTAGAAGCAATATCTGAACTAATCATAATTTTAGACATATGATTGAACATCAAACTTACTTGTTGAGTGGCTTTGAAACCCCTTAAATCGAGTAGGTTTTGAAAAATTATGCTGTGGTGTGTGTTTGCATGAAGTGAATGAAGAATGAAATTAATGAAGATGAAAATGCAGAAAATGAAACACTTATGCCCAATCGGATTGAAGCTTTGAAAGGATGAAGATCTTGAAAGGACGCCGACTTCTGGAAATGGCAGCGCTCCGGCGTTCCGACGTTGTTGCTTCGATCTTCAACTCGCTATAATAATGCTCTCTCTTAATGGATTTCAACTCTCTCTCTTTTTTTTTTAACTCTTCAACATGCGAGGTATTTATAGACATTTCTTGCGTTCGAGATTAACATAGAAAAATCCCGAATTTATCTATCTTAACCGACAGATAAATACTGATTAATTCATCTTTATCTGTAATTATCTAAAACGCGTCCACCATGGCTGACGCCTTTCAGATTAATTAAGATAAGGATAAATATCCGGGAAAACTTATCTTTATCTTTATTAGGTAAAACGCGTCCACCTTTATAGACGTTTTTTAGACTAATTAAGATAAGGATAAACATCCGGAGGGGAAGTTAAAATAGCTTAGGAAACATAAAACGCGTCGACCTTACAAGATGCCTTTTAGTTAATTAATTAATTAATTAAAATTCAAATTTAATCACTAAAATAAGAATAAAGTCTAAATGGCGTCCACTTGTGTAGACGTCTTTTAGAATTCTTCATATTTTAACTCAAATTTGAGCTAAAACCAATTCAATTGATTAACTTAAACACATCTGTTAAACCCGACACTTAAAAAGATTAATAAAAATTAATTAATGATTAATTATCAGACCATTTCGAGGCATTATTGTATGATATGAAATTTACTCGAAATGACGTCAAAATTAGCGTGTCTACATCGCCCAGCATATGGGGTTGCTGAATCAGCCCACACAGCAGGTACTGCCTCTCCCTCAATACTGCCTTGCTACTCAACCTGCGAAGGGACAGCCAACACCCTCGCGGGCGTTTCACAACGAAGTAGCTTCGGCGCGCAGCGAACCATTCGGGCCGCAAGGCCGAATTCCTCGCGCGAGTCATATTCTGACGGAGTAGGACAATGTTTCGTCCGGATTTCATCCGACCGAGGCCGAAGGGCGTTCGGCCGCTACCTCAACCACTCCGGATTTGGACCGGAGACTAACAAAAATAAGAAAGGAAATGCAGCAAATGGTCTCCCGGCCATATGGAGCACCTCTCGCGAGCACTATCTTGGAGCAGACTCCTTTCTGTGAGGAATCGCCAAGAACGCAGCGGAAAATAAAATCGATTCCATTGTATCGGTTGCTGGGATCGTAAAATGGACATTAAAAAAAATGCGGGAAGAACGGTTCTTCACCTTTGCGGGGTTTCGAATCTCCCGTGGATGATGCCGACTCGGTAATCGCGCACGCGCACGATCTCTAGAGGTATCCACACGAGTTCCCGCAGCAGACGCGATTTCCTCCTCGACTTGAGTGCTCCGACCAGATCTCAAATCCACCATGCGCGGAGAGAGACAGATCCACTCCAAGAGAGAGAGAAGGAGAGAGAGAGAGGAGATAGAGAATCTGGGTGAAAAATTCGTCCAACCAACATTTTACCCCTTCCCCTTGGCCCTCCTTATATAGAAATAAGGATAAGCACAAGGATTAATCCTCATGATTATCCAAGAGTTTGGCCTTGGATAATTCTCCATTAAATCTTCATGTTTATCCTGCAGCTTTTCATAAAAACCCAGATAAGCATGAAATTTAACATCTCTCACCGTCTGACGAGAACTCTTATGTGTGTGACCCTCTAGGCCCATATATCAGTCCGGTTGCAGGCCCATTAAACTTAGAACTGTTTCTTGAGTTTAATATTTATTAATTAACATTTAAACATCATATGTTAAATGATTAATTTAATAAACAAGTGAATTATCATCTGATGATCAAATCACTTGGCCTTCTGATCATGAACAGCACCAAACACTACCTCATGATCCCAGAAGATATAAAGGATACTGTTCCCTTCAATTGAACCTTTCCGTCTGCAGATACCGCACAGATATAATCCTTCACTCATGCAATGTCCCGATAACGCAAGGGTATGGTTTTATAGTCAAACCCTCTATCGCATTATCCAGATGGATTCCAGTACACAGTTAATATCTAGAAAGACATCTCTTTCATTTGACCATGGCCAGAGATTTCTGTGTACATATCTATGGGACATTCTCTCTCCAGTCTTATACCAAGAGTGAGTGATCCCTTGTTGTTCATTCAATTACCTTCGCAAGCTTTCCATTGTATCTGAAAGACCGATTATGGTGGACTTAATGGTTAAAGTCCACGAGTCAGAGAATCAAGATACAATGGTCCACAAACAAGGTATCATTGGTGACTCAGGTCAAAGGACCAACCGTGCTACTGCAACGATTGAATTCCCTGGTTGACTAATAGGTATAATTACCATCCAGGAATTCTTATTTGGGTCTGTTCAGTGAACTCATTCTCTAATGAGCATCCATTTGTTTGTCTTAGTGTCACCACACGAGTGAATGTGAGATCATTCACCCTCATCATATGAGCATACATAACTTGTGTCGATCTTATCGGATATTTAATGTCCATCTCAAATATCCTATGATCGAGAACTGTTTAAGACAATTGACTGAGGATATTGATCTCACTATCATGATCTCATCATGATTCAATATCCCATACATTTGTCTATGGACCTTCATTACGATAGTTAATTTGCAAGAACTATAAATGAAGAAATAATTGCCTTTATTAATAATTTGAACTAGAATGTACAATGATTGGATTTGAGGCCACCCAATTCTAACACTTTCTCCCCAGAGCTTCTGGCCGTTGAGGTACCTTCCAACTTCAAGTTACCAAAAGGATCTCTGTATGATGGAATGACAGACCCAGTCTACCATTTCCAGAGATTTAATTCTTACCTCTCCGTCCGAGGGGTTTCTGAGACAGTCTGCTGCCGTCTCTTCCCCCTTACTTTAGAAAAAACAGCTTTAACCTGGTTTGAAACATTGGCTCCCAATTCTATTCATTCTTTAGTACAACTAGGCCGATTGTTTATCGATTAATTCTATAATGCCACTCGGCAATATAAAACTTCAGCCAGTCTGCTTGCCATTCGACAAGGGCCGACCGAGACCCCTCAAGAATACTTTACCAGGTTCTGGACCGAAGCAGCCCAGATTCCGAACATGAACAACTCGATTGCGGTCTCGGCCATCATCAGCGGATGCACCGACGAGAGGCTTCTCAGCTCTATTGGGAAGCGTCATCCTCCTACCTTCCAGGACCTGGTGGCTCGGGCCCATAAATATATCAACCGGGAGGCCCTGATGATGTCCAAGGGCAAGAGTATTGCCGAGACAGTATTGGCTGTTACCCCTCCAGCGGCTCGTCCTCGCCCTGAAGATCACGAACCCTCTCGCAAGAGATACAAGAGAGAAGAATGGGGCCGAGACAAGCGCCGAGACTCGCAGCAGCGGTATCTACCACTGCCTGCTCCACCCTCCCGGATGCTCATGGAGGTGAAAGGTATGCTTCGACAGCCTGAGCGCATCAGAACTGATCCTCGCCGAAGGGACTCCCGGAAATATTGTGAGTACCATCGGGAAACTGGGCATTCGACTGACGAATGTCGGCACCTTCGGCAGGAGATTGATCGCCTCATCAAGGAAGGCCGCTTGCCGCAGTACCGACGAGTGCAACCTCAGCAGCGGCAGAGCCGAGACGCCCCCGAAGCGCCAAGGCAACCCCAACTCCCGGATAAAGCACCACCTCAGCCGAAAGCTACTTCGGCCCCGACAGAAGCATCACACCAGCGACCCAGTGCCGGGTCAATCATGATGATATCCGGAGGACCAGGAGAAGGAGCACGGCGTCGTCGAGGCGAGGCCGCATCAGATGTAGCGGCGATCGATGCTAGGCCGAAGAGACCTCGTCAAGAAGACATCGTCTTCGGCCAGGAGGATCTGACTAACGTTCAGGTCCCTCACGACGATGCCCTTGTTGTAAATGTTGTACTAAAAAATTACGATGTCCATCGTATCTTTGTTGATAATGGAAGTGCACCTAATGTGCTTTTTTATGATTGTTTCCTGAAAATGGGTCTGACCGAGGCTGATATGAAGCCTCACCAGGGGCCCTTGTTTGGCTTTAATGGTGCACCTTGTCGGGTGGAAGGCATCGTTCGGCTACCTGTGACCCTCGGTACAACACCGAGGCAATTAACTATTGAGACGGATTTTGCCGTCGTGAAAATTGATTTAGCCTACAACGTCATTTTTGGCCGAAGGCTGATCGGAGGAATTGGAGCTGTGCCTTCGTCCGACCATCAAAAATTGAAGTTCCATACCAGTCATGTAGTCGGCGAGGCGTAAGGAAATCAAGAAGCTGCCAGACAGTGCTATATGATCTCAGTCAAAGGGAAGGCTGCGGCCGAATCCCTTTCGATCGAATCTTCGGCCGAAGCATCCCCAGGAGAGGAGCTTGTAACTATTTCAGTTCCAGGAAGAGAAGGCCGAACACTGATGATAGGTTCTGGCCTTGAGAAAACTGAAGCCGAGAGACTTGTCAACTTTCTGAAGGAGAACCTCGACGTCTTCGCCTGGTCTCCTTCGGATATGCCTGGAGTCGACCCGGAGGTAGCAGAGCACCGGCTGCACGTCGACCTGAATCAGCCTCCGGTCAAGCAGAAGCGGCGCACCTTCAACCAAGAAAGGAAAATGGCCATCCAGGCTGAAGTACAAAAGGGGCTGAATGCGGGACATCTCCGAGAGGTGCATCATCCGGAATGGATCGCTAATGTGGTGATGGTGCCCAAAAAAGACGGTAAGTGGCGAATGTGTGTTGATTTCACTAACCTCAACAAGGCTTGTCCGATGGACAGTTTTCCGCTGCCTCGGATAGACCAGATGGTGGACGCCACTTCCGGCCATGAGCTACTCAGCTTCCTCGACGCCTATTCGGGCTATCACCAGATACGAATGCATCCAATGGACGAGGACAAAACAAGTTTTTCAACAGACCTTGGCTTCTATTGCTACACCCGGATGCCTTTCGGCTTGAAGAATGCTGGAGCAACTTATCAGCGCCTCGTCAACAAAATGTTTGCTTCACAACTCGGCCGAAACGTGGAAGTTTACATCGACGACATGCTGGTAAAAAGCCGCGTCGCTGCTGATCATTTGGCCAATTTGGCTGAAACATTCTCTACCTTGCACAGGTATAAAATGAAGCTGAACCCTGCCAAGTGCGCCTTCGGCGTAGCTTCCGAGAAATTCCTCGGCTATATGGTCACCCGCCAAGGGGTGGAGGCGAATCCTGCGAAGATTGCGGCTATCCTTCAAATGTGTCCTCCGGCGAACGTCCGAGAAGTTCAAAGGCTAAGTGGACGAATCGCAGCATTGAGCCACTTCATGTCGAGGGCGGCGGACCATTGCTTCCCTTTCTTCAAGTTACTAAAAAAGACAAATAACTTCTCCTGGACAGACGAATGCCAATCGGCTTTCGATCAGCTGAAAACTTACCTTTCCAATGTTCCTGTTTTATCTAAACCAGTTTAAGGAGAACAACTGTTCGTTTATCTCGCCATTTCGGAAGCTGCTATCAGTGCCGTCCTTGTCAGAGAAGAAGATGGTGTTTAAAGGCCAGTTTATTATGTAAGCCGAGCGCTCCATGGAGCAGAGCTTCGGTATCCAACTCTTAAGAAGCTGGTCTTGGCCCTCGTCACTTTCGCGAGAAGGCTTCGGCCCTATTTCCTTGCATATTCAATAAAGGTCCTCACGGATCAACCTTTGAGGCAGATTCTCTCTCGGCCGGAAGTCTCCGGGAGATAAGCAAAATGGGCGATTGAACTGAGGGAGTTCGACATCTCCTATGGACCTCAGACTGTAATAAAAGCTTAAGCTTTAGCTGATTTCATCGCTGAGCTTACTCCCGAGTCGTCTTCGGCCCCTTAACCGGAAATAGTCGGAGCAAATCCTGAAGTCGAAAGCACTTCAGCTCCGATGTCCTCGGCTGATGAATGACATCTATATGTTGACGGATCAGCATGCTCTTCGGGTAGTGGCGTTGAGTGGATCTTGGCGTCTCCAGAAGGGGTCGTCACAGAGTACGCTCTGCGCTTCACCTTCCCGGCCACTAACAATGCCGCCGAGTACGAAGCCCTCATATAAGGCCTTCGGGCCGCTAGAAGGCTCGGTGCGCAGAAGATAAAGGCGTTCAGCGACTCTCAGCTAATCGCCAGCCAGATCACCGGAGAGTACGAGGCCCGAGACGCATTGATGGCGTCCTATCTCCAGGTAACTCGCAAAATCATTGATGAATTCATTTCTTTTGAGATCGTGCGGATCTCTCGGGCCGAGAACACTCGAGCCGATGCCCTTTCTCGGCTAGCATCAACCTATAATGGAGAGGAAGCCGAATGGTCTTGGTAGAAGAGCTATCTGAGCCAAGTCTCAAAGAATTCGAGGTCATGCAAGTGAATGATTTCGAAAGGGAAACTTGGATGACTCCATTAATTGCTTTTATCTTCCGCGAGGAGCTTCCTTCCGATCCAAAAGAAGCGAGACGCATTTGGCAGCGCTCCTCTCATTTCCTAATTCTAGATGATATGTTATATAAGAAGTCATTCGGCCGGCCGCTCCTCTAATGTCTCGGCCCGACCGAAGCCAATTATGCCCTTCGGGAAGTACATGAAGGAATCTGCGGAGCGCATGCAGGAGGAAGGGTCTTGACTCATAAACTCTTGAGGCAAGGGTACTGGTGGCCGACACTCCGAGAGGACGCAGCTACTCTCGTCCGCCACTGTGACCAATGCTAGAGGTACAGTTCTCTCATTCACCAATCAGCAACCATTCTAACACCTATGTCAGACCCTTGGCCTTTCGCCCAATGAGGGATTGACATTTTGGGACCTTTTCCCATTGCCACCGACTAGAGAAAATTCCTTATTGTAGCAGTAGATTATTTCACAAAGTGGGTTGAAGCCGAACCTCTTGCGTCTATCACTGATAATAATACATGGAGCTTCGTATGGTAGTCTATTATTTGCCATTATGGCATCCCTCGGGCGATCATAACAGATAATGGCAAACAGTTTGACAGCCACCGGTTTAAAGACAACTGTTCAAGCTTCGACATTCTACACAAGTTCACTTCGGTAGCTTACCCTTAGACAAAAGGCCAAGCTAAAGTCACTAACCGAAGCATATTACGAGGACTGAAGACTCGTCTCGGCGAAGCTAAAGGCCGATGGGTCGAAGAGTTGCCGAGTGTTTTATGGGCTTCTCGAACACCAAGCCGAACCCCTACTGGAGAAACCCCATTCCGAATGGCTTACGGAGTGGAAGCTGTTATTCATGTTGAAATCGGCCTACCGTCGCCGAGGGTTCTTGCTTATAATCTGGAGAATAATGATGAAGCCCTAAGGGATCACCTTGATCTAATAGAAGAAACCAGAGATCAGGCTCGCATTCGGCTGGCAGCATATCAACAACGCATGGCAAGATATCACAACACTCGAGTGAAGCCTCTAAGTTTTGAAGTCGGAGACCTTGTGTTGCGGAACGCCCATGCATCCAAGCCAGCCGAAGCCGCAGGAAAGCTATCTCCAAACTGGGAAGGCCCTTATCGGGTGAGAGAAATAATCCGACGAGGGGCCTATCGGCTGGAGACCCTTTCGGGCCAACCTCTCCCTCGCACTTGGAATGTAGAGCGCCTTCGGCGCTATTTTATGTAAAGTGTTTTTCCCGGGCTTCAACCGGACACCTTAAATGAATACTTTGTTTTGAAATATTGTGTCCGGCATTATTCTAAGTCCGTGTAAACCGTACCGGGAGTGGCTTTGGCCATGCAAACCGTATCGGGAGGGGCATTATTCTAAGTCCGTGTAAACCATACCGGGAGTGGCTTCGGCCATGCAAACCGTATCGGGAGCGACATTATTCTAAGTCCGTGTAAACCGTACCGGGAGTGGCTTCGGCCATGCAAATCGTATCGGGAGCGGCATTATTCTAAGTCCGTGTAAACTGTACCGGGAGTGGCTTCGGCCATGCAAACCGTATCGGGAGCGGCATTATTCTAAGTCCGTATAAACCGTACCGGGAGTGGCTTCGGCCATACAAACCGTATTGGGAGCGGCATGGCTTCGGCCATGTGCCCGGCCTCGGCAACTCAAAAGCAAAAACATCCGGGACAAGCACCCGGATCAGCTATCAGCGTCCTCGCCATCTACATCAACATGAGTGTAGCTTGGGGACGTCGGAGGAGAAGAAGCATGGTCCGAACCTGCTGCCGCATCTTCCGGAGAAGCTGGGATCCTCTCGGCCTTAAGCTGTTGCCACCAGGCTAAGAGCCGATCACCTTCTTCTTCGGTGGGGAAGCTGAAACCAGTCAAAACTGTGTTCGGACAAGCCTTTTGGGCAATGGCCATCCCCAGATCGAACATGGTTGCGGCCGCTCTGGCCACGGCATCGAGTATCTCGTCGGCATATTCCGGACCTTCTTTATAACTCGCCACGGCCGTACGAGCAACGTCATCGGCTTCTTTTGTTTTGGCCTCTAAGTCTGCTTTCAGGGCCGAGACGACTTCGGCGTGACGGTGGCGTTCCTCGTCCCGCTCCTTCTCCTTGTCCTAGATCTTGGCCTTTAAAGACACGATCTCTGCTCGGGCATGATCCAGTTGCTTTTCGGCCTTCTCCTGGGCCTCGGAGGCTATTCGAACCACCTCCTTCTGTCCGTCCAGGTCGGACCGCAGCCGCACGTTTGCCCCAATAAGGGCATCGATGTTAGCCTCGAGGTCTCGCTGCACCGAGGCCACCTTGCCTGCGGCCAGATGGTCCGAGGCTTGGTCTACATCCTGGAGTTTATGCTGGATGAGAGCCTGACGGCGAGCGAGAGCCCCACACATTACCGCGGCCTACAGCATAAAGAAAGAAAAACGTAAGCCGAGAAAACTAAAGGAAACAACAAGAAGAAGTGAGGATGAAGAGAGAGGTCTCACTTGGATGGCATGGCGGACGCATTGCCGGGACAAGCCCTCCGAAGAAAGCTCCGGGATCTCGTCTTTGGCCATCGGGATGGTCAATCCCCGAGCCAGGCGCAAACACGTCTGGGAGTCGTCCAGACCGTCGTCTGTGAAGACCCCCGTGTCCGGATGCCATGGCTCGTGTCCGTATTCCCGAGACATATGGGTCCCGGCTGCCCCGAAAGGATACGGCAGCACCGTATCCGTCGCAGCGCCTGTGGCCGAAGGAGAATCGTCCCTCCGCGGCTGGGGAGATGATGCGAGCGGAGCATCCCGACCTGTGACTGACTTCTTGGTCACAGGAGCAGATCCCCTCTCGTCGTGGTTGTCCCGGCGCTTCCGCTTCTCGGACCGCTCGCTTCCCCCGGCAACTGCCTTGCCCTTTCGTCGCTCTCTCTCGAGAGCGGCAGCGGCCGCACGGCCTTTGGCAGAGGCTGCCGTTTGTCGCGCTGGGCGAGCATCTGGTGCCGAGATCCCTTCGGCCGACCGCCCTTCATTAGGACGCGGTTGGGACGGTCGAGATGGCGCGGATTGCCGGAAAATCCGGTCCATGAGGTTTCCGAGACCAGACATTTCTGAAAGCAGAGCAGAAGAAGAGTTAGGTGAAATCGAACGATAATTGTATGACCCAAAGCCGACTTACCCTCGGCGATTGCTTCAGCGCCCTCATCGGACGGACGATGGACCTCGGTCGGAGCCTTAGTCGCGGTAGCCCTCGCCACGGTTTCTCCTGGGGCGTCTCTAGGAGGAAGGTAGGGAAAAGCTTGGGTAGGAGGGTGCGACGGGTTCGGCCAGGCTCCCATCACTATGAACCTGTCCTCGTCCTCGAGAAGCTCAGCAATGTTGTATGGAGCGTCATCTTCGAAGAGGTGGGCGTCAGTGAGCTGTTCGGGGTTGAGGGATGGGCACTCGGAAATGCCTTCGGCCAAAGGCCCCCATTCGGTGGGAAAGGGCCAGACACCCTTATTCCCCTCCGGTAAAGAGACAAAAAAGAAACCCTCTTTTCAATGATGAATGGACGAGGGCTTCCCGGAGAAGATCCCCTGGCCGAAGCGGGGAACGAAGCAGAACCAAGAAGATTTCCCTTGGGGTTTGATTTTGAAGAGATAACGGAAGAAATTTACAGAAGGGACGAAGTCAAGTATAGAATTAAGAGCCAAGAAGGCATAGACTGTCTGCCAGGAATTCGGAAAGAACTGAGACGGAGCCAGCCATAGAAGCTCAAGAGTTTTACGACGAAAGGATGAAGGGGAAGACGAAAGCCTGCCCGAAAGTTGTGCTCATAAATTGAGAAGGAGCCCGGCCGAGGAGAGTCGGCTCTTGTACGCCTCCTAGGCCGAACGAGAATCATCCAAGATGGAATCAAATAATAATTAGTTATGCCCGTCAGTTCCTCGACACTAAGGGCACAAGCTACATCCGAGACCTTCTCGGCCTGACGGCGACCGGTTGTGGAAGGCTCGGCAGCAGCAGGGACCGGTTCTGCCTCGTCCGCCATGACGGAAAGGAAGGAGTTCGAGGAAAAGGGAGATGACAGAGAAGATTGGAGAGTAGGTTTAGACGAGGAGCACGATGAGCTACTCTCGGCCGAAGTAGAACTACCGGACATGAATCAAAAGAGGAAAAGGCTGGAGCTGAGGCTTACCCTCAGATTAGGAACTCCCCGGCGATTGACAAGACGTCCCTGGACGACGTCGATGGAACACTCGCGGCCGGAGAAGAAAAGACGTGCGCGGCGCTGCTCGCAGGAATGTTCTGGTGCGGAGAAGAAGAGAGAGAGTGCGAAGGAACAGTTTTCATGCGAACGAAGCCGGTATTTATAGGAGAACCTAAGGGGGTCGGGTGGCGAACCGACGGCCAAGATCCTTCAGCCTTTCGGCTCCCCCTCACTCGGATGTTTGCCACGTGTCCCGTCCTTTGCCATGATGACAAGTAGGCTGCGGGATCGAAAAGAGGCGATCGACGGCCGGAAGCGGCCTGACCCTTAGGCTACTCCTCCGGATGCTCGTCACGTGTCCCAATCCTCGTATCGGGGGCCGGAGAGGCGGTGATCCTGGTGAATTCTCGGGCAAAGAGCCGAAACTGCAGTGATCCGAGTGATGACTGTTAACGGTTGAGATCTTTTTGTGCTTTCGGCTGCTCGGCCGGATGTTTGACACGTATCCTATGTTTGTTGTGATGCGACTGTGAAGGCGGGAGATTCAAAGTCATTTCTGTTAGTTTTAGGTGGCCTACAAGCCAATCTGACTATGTAAATCTCGTTCATTTATTAATATAATGGCATAATATTCATTATGTGTAAATCGCATTAATTATCGTTTCATAATGAAGTCCGTGAATATGTGCTATGGTGATCAGATTATGATGAGATCATACTAATGAGACTGATCACTTAAACACACATATTTTTAATCGTTCATAGTCGGAGGATATCCGAGAAGGACATCGAATATCCGGTTAGACTAGTACATATTACTCCTGCTCATATGATGAGGGTGACTGGTCTCATAAGTCACTTGTGTGGAGACACTAAGGCGAATCTGTAGGTGCTCATTGGAGAATGAGTTCACTAAACTGATCCGACTGAGTCGCTGGATGGTATTGTACCTCACTGTCAACCAGCTTGATTCTATTGTCGCAGTTGCGTGGATGGTCCTTGGACCTGAGACACCAAGGACACCTTGTCGGTGGACTTCTGTGCTTTGACCTTGGTTTACGAATCTCTAGCCACGGGATTCTAATACGCCAAGGATTGGGTACAGCGGAATACTGTCGAAGGGAATTGTGTGTCAATAAGGAATCATTCGCTCTCGGTACTTAGAGGGAGAATGCTCTAGGAAGGATGCGCGAAAGTCCCTGGCCAGGGCGGACGATAATATCGGGAAATGAGTTTTCCAATATTCATCAGCGCCATCCAATCCAAGTGAGTCGACCGGTTAGGGTTTGACAGCTCGCCATGCCCTGAGTTGACTCGAGAGCATTGTACGAATGAAGGATTATATCCACGCGGTAACTGTCGGCAGAAAGGTTCCAAGAGTGGGTTACTTAACCCCAATACCTTCCGGGTTCACGCGGTGTTGCTTGGCACCCAACGTGATCGGAGGCCCGGTCGAATTCGATGTGCGACATCAATTCGATTGATTAATTAATTAATAAAGGGTTATTAATTGATTAATAAAGCCAGTGAGGAGTCACTGGGCTTGTTGGGCCATTAACTGGACTGGTACTTGGGCCTAGAGGGTCACACGCAAATGATTCTCAAGGCGATAGATAAATAAGTGGGTTTTATATAAACCGGAGATTTTTATGAAAAACCGCGCGGTTAGTATAAAACATAGCGAACGGGCTGAGCAGGTCAAACTGCTGCTAACCCTAGCCGCCCCTCCTCAGTTTCTCTCTCTCTCTGGCGTCCAGACAGATCTAGATCTGCTTCGCCGCTTCTCCGAATCCCGTTCGACGGGAAATCGTCCGCGTGTTGCGGCGATCGTTGCGGCGACCGGCGGAGGTTTTGTGGGTTGCGAAGAACGAGGAACGCGAGGATATCCGTCGCGGGGAGGATCACGTGGAGTTCGCTAGAGGCCGGGCGCTTGCGCTGCTTGCGGTGTCGCACCGACGGAACCGAACGGTTGCGGATTCGATTCCGCACACGGTGAGAATCGATTATCCGATAATCATTGTTTTTAGTTTTTCGAAACGGGAAACGAATCGCTGTTTTATTTTATTTTCCGTTGCGTGAGCGATCCGGAGAAACCCGAGAAAACCCAACAATTTCCGCCATCACTTGGCGCCCCAAAGTGTTTTGGTAACCCTGTCCTTTTACACCTGGGACGAAGGTGTTTGTCGCCAAGTCTCGGCCTAGGACGAAGGTGTTTGTCGCCAAGTCTCGGCCTGGGACGAAGGTGTTTGTGACATGGTCTCGGCCTGAGACGAGGTTGTTTGTCACCAACTCTCGGCTAGCTTGAGACGAGGTCGTGACTCCTGGTTTTTAAACAAGAATGTGGATAACAGTTTCAGACGAAGACCATCTGTCGGATTTTATCTTTCCGTAAGGGCTTCGGACTTTACTCTCGGTGTTTCACAAAGTTGAGAACGTTGAGAGTAGGGGTCCCTGTGATGGGGGAGAATCCGATTCGGCCCAGCACTAGGGGGCCGGCCCAATGTAAGAGAGACAACTAAATCTTATTCGGCCCATCAAGTAAATCGAATAGAAACGGCCCAGACGCCTTATTGAAATAGTACGGTTTTGGCCCAAGCGGTGGGCTCTGTTAACAAGCGTATTCGGCCCAGTCATAGCAAACAATAGGTCGAAGTGGGTCCGGCCCATTCCGGTTAACTGCTGACTAGCCGTCGGCCTATTAACGGGGTGTTTCAGCAATTTCCTCTCAAACCCCAAAATAGTCCTATGTCGGCTGCAACAAGAAGAGAACCTCCATCCCGTGCTATAAAAAGAAGGCTATTCACTGCGGAAAAGGTACACCTTAAGCACTCAAGCTTCTTCCTTCTTTACTTCTGAATTGAATCTTCTTCAGAGGCTAACTTAACCATCGGAGGGGGTTCTCCTGGGCCGAAACTCGGGACCCTCGCTGACTGGTTCTTCCTCTCGCAGGAGTCTCGGCTTGAATCTTCGCCAGTCTCTTTGTCCGGGTTGGCTTCGGCAACTGGTCTTTCGGTTCACATCCGGATTATGTCCTCGGATTCCATTAGTGATAGCTTCGACTATATCACTATTCACTTCCGATAAATTTTCTTCTAACAATTAAAAATTTTTGACCTACAAAATTTTAGTTTATGTAAATTCTTGTAATTCATGAACTTTGAATTTTGAAATCTATTTTACCTATTGGTCTAAATCTACATATGAATTTATTCAAATCATGGACCATAAAATCACATTAAATTTTAAGAAATTTTTTTCCTTCTTACTGTGGCTTTACTTTTAGCAAATTGTCAAGAGATATTCTCACCGTTAGACATTAGAGAGACCCATCTAATGGGTTCAATTTTTACCTTCTATATATTATAATTAAGAAACGGAAATAAAAATGGGTTAGTTGATGTGGAAACAACTGTTTATATTTTCGACTCTTATAATTATAGGACATCCGCTTCTGTTTCCAATAACTTAACGCGATCTTTAACAAATTCCTATATCCATTAATAGAAATGAAAGTAGGGCAGATAATTAGAACGCGGTTATCCATTTGCAGCCCTAAGAAAGATAGTATTTTTGGCGTCATGTGTATGTCCTAGCTATCCCTGGTATCACAAAACTGGTATCATATAGGATCCAATTTGTATGTCCTAGCCTTTATGATTTTATCACTGGAAAGGCCAATTTCAATCTAGGGGAGCTTGGTTATTTCATTGGCCTAGAATCTGGACCGTGTAAGGTCTATGGCAAAATAACACTTGTTAATGTCGAAGGATGTGAATCAAAATCATCTTATCCCTACCCTCTATACAACTTCTTGGCCATGGGTCATGGGATTGGTTTATTTCATAGCAAGGATTAGACAATCATTGACTTAGAATTCTGATCGATTGAATATCTGATATGATGATAGTTCTAGAAATAATGATGTCAAGGATATATAATCCATCAATTATATAGGCTAGCCCCATTAGTCATGGATCTCCAATTGCCCCTCGCCCTCTTTTGTTGTTGTTCAGGCTAGAGCTTATCATCAACTTAGTATGTCCACTCCATTGCCCTCTTAGTCACCTCATGTCAATCTGTCCTCCTTGATCATCATCTCTAGGCTCCCAAGTATGAAGCTTATTTAAGTGATGACAATATTCACATGGGGTTCTCCCTCACCCTCTTTTGCGGAATAATAAGGGGTTGTTGTTAGTCATACCAAACGATGTCAACCTCAATATCTTTGCCAATACGAGGAACGAGATCGTATGGACTGTATTATTTGGACCTCGTTGCACCTCCGGACTCAACCAAGGGACGGCAAATGAGTCATTTGCATTTGAAGTGATAGGACTGACCAAGTATATCACCTTTTATTGAGTCTGGGGGTGCATCGAGGTGCAGACAAAATAGTCCAGACGATCTCGTTCCCCAATAGGAGGCTAGGACAGTGTTCAGCTACTCAAGAAGTGAACTAGACCACTTGCCATAGTTGTCTCTCTACCTCCTTTGTCATGTCGCACTTCCCCTCTTGGTCATGCTCTCTATCTCGAGACTAAATGAACCATGTGCTTCCAACTTTGCAAGTTATAGACTTATCTTTTTTAATTACAGTAAATTAGTGACCAACTTTGTAAGTACTGGATGTATTAGAAAATAATATTTTAACTAAAAAATAAAAACAATAGATTTTTTTTTGTTCGTTTCTGAGCAATCATGATGATTATTCATCTTTTTAAAAGTCTTCATCTAGAGTTGCAGTTAGGTTAGGGTCAAATCCTAATCCAACTCATGTTAAAAAACTCTCCACCCTAACCTAACTCAACTCAAATCTCAATATGGCCATCCGAATCTTAACTAATCACATTCAATAATGTCTCAACTCAACCTTAAACCATGTAATTCAATCTCATCAGATTGAGTTGAATGGAGTTAAATTAAGTCAAATTATAACTTTAGTAGCCCAAATCCTCTTTTTTTTTTTTCTTACAATCAACGTGTTTTGTTCAACAATATAAATGAAATTATCTGTCTACCTTAATAAAATAATCGAGTCTCACTTTGACGCAAAATGAGTTATGAGGAGATGAGTTATTCTAGATTGCTTATTCCAGAATAAGGGGTGTTTCACTTTGATAGTAGGATTGAACAAAAGGTGGAATACCGTGTTATTCGGTGTAGGGTGGAAGGGCTTATTCGGCTTATTATGGGAATAAGTCATTCTTGGCCGAAATATTGGATCCCTTTTATCGATTGGAATTTGACTTATTCTGAGAATAAGGAGGCCTTATTCCTTAGGGTTCTACAATAAAAATAAGGCTAAAAGTAACGATAGAGAACTAGATGAAATCAAAGTGCTTGGGACAAGTACCTATAAAAAGGTGAACCATGAAGGGCCACTCGAGGTCAGGAATCCATTCCCTTCGAACCCAATAGGCATATGGCTCCATCACAACCACACATTCATCATCAAGCTTGAATGCGCCTATTTGAAAGAGCACCGCCTTACCCAAGATTCTCCATCATGAATCCCACCATTTGTTACGCCTCCGAAATCCACTTCAGTACATCAACAAACATCGGACTCTGAGTACGCAACATTGGCTTAACAAAAAGATATAAGAGATAAACATACTACAAGACAACTTAAATAAATATCATTATCATCATATAGTCCAAATAAATAGCCAAATACCAAAGTCTACAAATTACAATATCCATCAAATAATATCTCAATTCTCTTAGTCTCACCAAATAAAGAAAATTACATTACATTTCTCATAACTAATCCTACTACATCAAACTACTAAATTAGAAAATAAACTTCTAAAAAGCTCTTTCAAAGATCCAATATGCTTGACTTCTTACCTAGTCCGATCTTAAATCGATTCTTCCTGAAAAACGTTTGGTTAGATTTATGAATCTATTATTCAGTAGGCTTTAAATTATCCACATGACTTAACATGTGGTACATTTGCAATCACATTATATAATTATACTAAGCATGATGATCGGATCAACTTCTACATATAATACAACGAGAAAATGATACAAAACATGTCATATTTGTCAAATATCATCATGCGAATATTTTGTAATAAAAATATGTAGATCTAAAATAAGATGATCATATAGTCAAATCAAGATATTCAAATAAAAAAATTTATGTTGCATATAATAATTCTCTAGTCAGTGCACTCATGGAACAAATAACCTCTAATACATAAGAGGTTCACATAGCACATATCAAATTCTCACATGGCTAGCAACACATTAACTTAATTATATTTTTATGATTCAAAACTCACATGTCATAGATTATAGCAGAGCCATAAGATTATGAATGAAAGACTAATCAGAGTAGAACATAATAATCGAATTTAAAGGGACAAAGGCTAATTAATAAACTAATAAAAAAATGATATAAATAGCTAATCAAGTATGAACATGACTAACCAAAGAAGCGATTTAGATAGCATATGAGCATGGAAGATCATATCAAATTTCATAACATAAGTCAAATCAGATGATCATATCACATGACATATTAATTATCATATTTTCACTTCAATATATTAGATATGCATCCAACCACAACATAAAGAACAACCTACACAAATAACAATGCACCTAGGTAAGTGGCACAAAAGTTTTGGCTACTTCGTAGAATTGTAGATACCCTATCCGTATACCCATTGTTCGTGGGTTCTGACCTATCCTGCGAATGTTTATAAGGCCTGTCCAAAACTCTCTTACGGTGGTACTGTCCATATACATGTATTTTATATATTTAGATCACATATCTTAAAGAGATCAGAAATGTAAATCCATACGAGTTTAATGGTCAAACTTGATCAAACAGATTTAATATTATTTATTTACATAGAGCTATGTATAGTGCTATAATAAAGTGTATTATGATCTAGAAGTGCAAATCAAATTAAATTTGATTAAAAAATGTCAAAATATATTTATGTAGATATGAGTAATTTTTTGAAATTATCATAAATAATCTCATAATTTTTCGGTATATATATCAAATTTCAAGACATAGAATAGTGAGAATAATTAAGATAAATATCAAATAGATTTAGAAAATAATCAAATCTAGTGAATAGGTTCATAGGATCACACTAAAAGTTTTGACAAAATTTTATGATTTTGATTTGATATGATTTTGGATCCGCACATTGATTCTAAAAAGTCAACTTTAACAGACTTTCAGCAAATAAAAATATAGATTAAAATAAATATCGAAAGGGGTCATAAATTTCAAAATTTATAGAGATATTAAGGACAATAAAATAAATATCTATACAAAATTTGACATGATTTAGACATGAATCAAATGAGATAAAAGATCTACAAATTGGAATTTCAGAACTACTAAAACAAATTATATAGTTAGATAAGAAAATTATGAAATAAATATCAAAATAATTGAAAAAATTATAAAATTTATTGAGCATGACAACATCTAAAATAAACTTTTCAAAAAAGATTAGCTCAATTAAACACATTGGAGAGAATATAAAAAATATATGTAACTCAAGTGATCACAGTTAAAAACAAAACAGATTGAGCAGACAGATTGCATATGCTGAGAGAATAATTATAAAATAAATAGTAAATAATATCATAAGAATATAAAATTTAGAAATCATAAAATATAAATATAGATCAAGTTTCTTACTAATTTATTAATTTTTGAAAATTTTTAAAATAATATAATTTTTAATATAAAATAGATGATGCTCAGAGTTATCTACCTACTTTTTGAAAAAAAATCGATTCTTAGTAGATCTTAAAATTCCTTCAAGTAAGTTCCACTACCTATAATCCTTTCAAATTCTTCTCCACACTTTCTAAGTCCTCAAAAGAACCTTCTCACGTTGAAGAAGCACCACCTTGCCCTTATTGGTAGGGCGATGAGACCCATTAAGATGTGGCCTCCACATGCTTCCCCCGTGGCATCCCATAGAAGACACGGGTCCATCCACACCTCTCCTCCTCTCTCTCTCTCTCTCGAAGTAGATATCAAAACCTTACTTCTTCCACCATGTAGAAGATATGCGAAATTATGCCTAAATATCTTAACACCCATCTCCAGCACTGACTAACTTAAGCATCATATGGTTTCTCTCCTTAAACGACTAGGGGTTCCCTTGACTGCTTTCTTCTATTGTTGCAGGCGTCACCTCTGTTGTCCTTCATATAAATCTCATCGTGCAAGTAGGATCAGATGGTTGGGAGCTCCAATTAGATTTCGGCCTCTATAAGATCCATTTCTCATTTGTTATCCAACAAAAAATTAAAGAACATCATATGATGTTTAGGTTGAGTAACGTTATTTTTTTGACAAAAAATAACATAATTGCATAGGATCTATCATAATCTATCACTCATTTTTTGTTTAAAAATTTGGAGAATAAGATCATGATAACTATGTCACTGAAAAAAAACTAAATTAGCAAAAGAGGGTGGACTACGAGTTACATTCCTTTTTTTTTTTAATGCAGATTCCCTTAGTGCACTGTCGGATTGAGTCCTATCAATGCAGCGAGGGGGAAGGGGAGCGGCAGTGCACTGAGGGAATTCGGACTCATTTTCTTTTGCTCTAACAACTACAATGTTTATTTGTCATTAAGGACTTTTTTTGTGTGTTATGAAATGTCACAAAATCTCGATTTTAAAAATAACAAAAATAAAATTATTGATTTTAAAATCTCTGGTGTTGATTTATGGTGACTTTGAATTGAAAATCGAAATAAGATGAAAGGAGAATTTTAAAGGTCAATTGATTTTGGAAGACCGTAACTTATGACCCTCTAAATATATAAACCAATAATATAAAATAATTGACTGTAATCTAAACATAAGGAGACGTCGTTTTAAAATTATTTATGATATTTTATTATATTTTACGACAGACACACGCAACAAACCCCTAAATGAAAATAGACTTATATGAACAGACAAAATAACAGCCAAATCAAAATCAGAATGGGACGCTTGCAGAACAGGAGTTGAGTAAAAAAACTGAAAATTTAAAATCTTATTCCCAAATTGGGCCTTTAAAAGATAATAAATTCGCATCATGCCACAAGCATGAAGGGCAACAATAATGGGTGGTTCAGGACGTCCATCTGAATTGATGAGAATTATGAAGATTCGTAAAAATTCCTAGGAACGCACAAGATCACAAAAGAGGACTTTTCAAAAGTCCAGAAAGGCCAAAAAAATTGTTACACTTTTTACGTAAAAACATATAAAAGGGCCGGTTTATCTTAGAATGATAACGTTTAGGTAGGTTGTTCGCAATTTGAAGTATACGTACGGTGCGGTAGAACACCCAGAAGAATTAAAAAATTGAGTAAGGATTAAAGTGATACAAGGCTTTTCCTTAATTATATTTTTTTAAAACAATAAACTTGCAAATAAAAAAAAATCAAAAGAATGCGGTGAGCGTGGATCGAACACGCGACCTTCAGATCTTCAGTCTGACGCTCTCCCAACTGAGCTATCCCCGCGTTCTCGCAATTTTGTTGCACTTATTTTAATTTATCAATTCCACCAGTTACGAAACCGATACTGCTCTTAGAACAGTTTTGGAGCACTTAATCGTGATAAAATTCTTAAATATTATTCTTCTGTTTCTCTGGTCCCTTATTCGCAAGTGGCACCAGTAGCGAAACCAAAAATATTCCTCGGACAGTTTTGGAGCACTTAGGTTCCTTTAACTTATTTTAAATATTTTAAGTCTAATTTCTCATCTATTATTTAAATCTGTAATTAATTTTTTTTTTAAAGAGAATAAGAGTTATATGGAGAACTTGTTTGGTAAACAAATTAATTGACATCCAAATTAATATTTATTTTTTAAAAATATTTTTAAAATATAAATAATACTTACAATTTTGTTCTTTTTTCTTTTATTACCGTTATTAACTGGATATGTGACTTTTACATATATCCTTGCAACTATAATATTTACATCTAGATCCTTAACTTTTATATTTTACAAAAATACCCTAAAACATAAAAAACTCATAATTTTGTTCAGTTTTATTTTATTACAGTTGAAATCAATTGGATGTGACTTTTCCATATATATCTCTCTAATTATAATATTTACATTTAGGTCCCTAACTTTTATAATTTATAAAAATATCCTCAAAAACTTATAAATACTCATAATTCTGTTTTTTTTATTCTACTACGGTTGAAATCAATCGGATATATGACTTTTACATATATATCTCCCTAATTATAATATTTACATATAAGTCCCTAACTTTTATAAGTTGAAAATATACCCTTAAAAACTTAAAAATACTCATAATTTTGTTCTTTTTTATTCCACCACAGTTGGAATCAACCGGATGTGTGACTTTTACATATATACCTCCCTAATTATAATATTTACATATAGGTCCCTAACTTCTATATAGTCACTTCTTCCATTACAGGCAAATTAGAAATTTCACCACACATGTTTGCATGGACAGTTGAAAAAGTATATCATAGAAATGATCTAATTTTGTTCTTCATGAATCAAGAAAGAAGAAAGAAAAAAATCATCGTGACATACGTGCGGTTTGTTGGGATGTAATACACCAAAAAAATTCTTGTAAGACCACATTTTATCTTGTGAAACATATTGATCTTCCATAATATGCTACTATTTTTTTCAAACACCCAAAATTTCCAAATATCCGGAATAAGATCATGATATTTTTCATTTCAAGTAACAATCATTCATAGTATCAAATAACAAACTTGTTCCCTACCTCCCTATTCTAATTAAGAATGTTGATAATTCACAAAATTGTTACAATCAACAATATCTAGAAAATAAAAAAAATATAAAAAATAATATCTTGGGAAGGACTTTTTCCTCCAGCATGACAAATCCCTGCGCACAGCTGACATCTTTCCCAGGTGAAGAGGAGTTCCAGACAGATTGAATAACTTTCTGAAGATCAGTTCTAGAGGCCCAGGCAGCTTCAAATTGGAAATTGTGGTGTTTCTGCCGGGAAGAGCATCAGTATATAGCAGAATATGGCAGTGGTCACTAGCAATCTTAGGTAAGTGCAACAATTTTGCTTTTGGGAAGTTCAAATACCAACAAGAGTAGAGTAGACATCTATCAATTCTTTCCCTGATATGAAAAGCAGCTTTCCTGTTGTTAGACCAAGTGAAGGCTGGCCCTTCATTGCTTCCTCCCAGTTTTTCTTGTTGCTGGGTGACACAAGTGAAATCCCCAATAAGACAGACCAGACCCTTTAGGGCAGACAAGGAATTTAGGATTGCACCAGAATTGTCTTCTGTCTGAAGGCTTGGGCGGGGCGTAGACGCAAACAAGGGTCCAGCATTTACCATTGGCTTCCTCAATTCGCAACTGTAAGCATTATAATTAACAACTTTTTTCAAAGAAGAAACTTTTAAAAATATGATGTGGTTCAAGTGGATACCTGCAACTAGAAGCATATATTGAATATGGAAGTGAATAACATGCAACAGTAACAGCCTCACCCAAACACAATTTTAGCCAGTAACTTGACTTCAAGAATTTACTAGATTATTCCATGTAAGGGTCAAGTAGATGAAGTTAAAGACCTTCATTAAGCAAAGAATCTAAAAGACTAGCTAAAGTAGAAGAGAATGCCTACAAACAAACCAGCAGCTGACAAGAAATCTAAAATATAAAGCCAATTAAAGTTTTTATCTACGTGTATCACTTTCACCACTTTAATTCACATTGGAGATTGAAACATGTACCACAACAAATGTACAGTGTATCCTGGTGGAAAATTACCTCAAAAGCATGTCTCTGACTTATAGTAACACACACAGGACACACGATAGCCAGAGGCAAGAACCAGGTGAGTTTCATATATGGGACAAATGGCATGAAGATAGATCCTATGGGCAATGAATTCCTGCTACTGGGTTCCTATCTCCACCAGTCCAAAAATATAGATAAAATATATTGTCAAAACCAGCGAAGAAACGAAGATCGCCAAGATCAAAGGCACACGTCATAGCCCACACTTCGGCGAAGCTTGATCTGTTTTCTGGTTTCTTAAATCATTTCAGACAATTAAGCAGCAATCTTGATAAGCACCACCTATCCACTTCTTTCAGGTCCCCCATCCAAAGAATGCACCTGATACAATGAAATGCCAATCAGCTTTCAATAGGGAAAATATTGTTTTAACTTTACCATATGGAGTATTGTTGCATAGCTCTTAAGAATACGTGTATTTCAAAATTTCAAATAAACACGGAGCAACAAAAGATCACACATAATAAATGAAAGACAATAAACTTCAAAATCTTCCACACAGGACTAAAGAATTTTCTACTTACCCAGAAGTACTAATTGCAATTAGAATAACATGTATTAAATTAGTTCATGTGCCTAATATCACAAGCCAAGTTAAATGTTGCTTCAGGATTCCTATTGGACAACACCTATAACTCTTCTTGGAAGACTTTGTTGGAAAAGAAGGGTTCATTCTCACTGCATGGAACCCCCTCCCCCAAACACAAAGTTTCCCTTTGCAAGACAATGATCTTAAAACAGGAATGACATGTGGGGTTCATGGCTCTGTTGCCTTCTCTCACCCTTGACTGGATATCATATACTATCCAACTATATCAGGCTCCAAATATTATCCAGTAGATGGAAAATATATGGCACGTCTGGCTATGTACTGTGAATAGACAGACAAGGATACTTGATTAGGATACTTAGAAGTAAACAGAACATGATGAGATATTTGACAACACATAGATGCAGAGGATGACCTGCTTAGAAAAGAAATCTGTTGTGATGACCTCACCAAATTTACAGGAGATAGAAGGGCAAAAGAAAAGACCTCAATATGTTAGAAAGTGTGGCCCATGTGCTGGGTGCTGCGGTGCTGCCGAGCCAGCTCACAGTAGAGAAGCAGCAGAGTGGTAGATAGGAGTGGACAAAGGCCAGATCAGGTAAATATTGGTTCTAATTTGTGTCAGTCATCAACAAAAAATGAAAAAGTGGATACATCATGCACAAATATACTAGATGCATGCATAACCAGAAATTAGCACAATTTACAAGATGAGATGTAGAGATCTGGCAGTCAAATAAAACAAATGTTTGTTATTTTCTGGTGGCTTATAGTGCATGCATATAAATACCATGTTTGTTATGAAAATATATCAGCACAAGCAGTGATAACCAGAATATTGTTTTAGAAACCAGACCGGAGGTTGAACCGGCAAGGCATTTGATTCTGATTCTCTCTAATCTAATAGTATAAGAGTCGAACAATAAAATAAAGGACGAAAAACAAACTAATCATAGATATCCAGTATACCTGGAACAATGAATGCAGTTATTGGTTGAGTTTGATGTCCCTTTGGCCATAGATGACTTGGGCTCTTAAAAATGCAGATGTTGAGAGATGCCTTTATATGCAGTACGTTTTTTGCAGACAAACAAACAAAAAAATCCTAAATCAGAAAATATAATGCATATCACTGACCTGGAACTATGCCACTTGAACGAATGTGAGCAGCATGTGACATGGCATAAAGTCCTATGAAGAAGGATAGAATATCCATTTCATAGGAGGACAATTGAAAAGCATATGAGCAGTAAAGTCAATGCATGTTATCACGGCATCTGTCAAGTTGTGGCCATTGATCAAGCTGTGATGTCTTCCACCAGGAAGCTCTATCCCTTGACCAAATGAAGGCAAAGGTTCGATTACAGGCCATTGTGATGGATCCTGACAAGAAGGAAGAGGAATACTTACTAAAAATTTATAATATCTAAAAATAAATAAGCAATCTTTTCCTGAACAGCCAGCATGTCAAGTTTTCATATATATATATATATATATATATATATATATATATATATATATATATATATATATATATATATATATATATATATATATATATATATATATATATCACAAGCATGCATCTAATTATTCATCGCATGGCGCTTCACATTTTGAATTCAAACAAAATTATAAATTGGAGAATGTTCGGCTAAAGCTTCTAAGTCGCCTGATCTTTAATTGGATGGTGGTAGGACTCATCTCAATATGCTGCTGCTGCATCATATATAACAGGTTGCAACAAGCATTATAGTTTCAGCTAACAGAGTTTTCCTTTTTGTTTTTTTAAACACACGTACATATTGTCGCGGGCTAAAGAGTGCAGGATACATGCAATTGCATTGTCATAAAGGACTACATGCAATTAGATTGTCATAAAAGGATTACTTCTATCCATAAAATTTCCTAAAAAATTATCTCTGCAACAAATTACTGATCTGAAATGGAAAAGGGAGAATTACAAGAAAAACAACTTGGAAAAATATCCCTCTTACGGTGGCAGAGCAGGTTCACGCCGTGCTAATGGTCTCAATTCTATGGCAGAAGACATTTTGGTGCTGCTGCACACCGAGAATTGATCCAATCATATGATATGGATCGAACATTTTAAAATATAAAGATGGTTGTGCACTCACAGATCAACAGCAAAGGGTCATAAAATCACATGCGCGCAGTAGCATGTCAAACTGATGAGATCCCATCTAGTAAAGCCTTTCTATGTATGACATTTTTCTTGGGCTAGCTCCAATATTTTCACTCCAGAAACACACTGAATTATCTTGATTTGCACCTTCCACTGCAAACCTGATCACCAGCCTGTTATAAATTCTCAAAGTGATCACCTAACTGATCGCCAACCCGGGCAACAAGCCCCTGTTTGATCGCGGTTATCCTGCGGTTATTCTTAATATCACATCCAGAACAAAAAAATACTCTGCACTAAAAGACGTTTAGACAATCAACCGCAATCATTCTGCCAAAAGTGATTTGTCAAAGTAACTAGAAGAACCACACTGATAAATCCAATTTTAAAAGTCATTACAGAAGCACTAGATGAACAGTTCCTCATGTCCACAGGGGTGCTGCTTCCCCGGGGTCTTCCATTGACAACTAATGAGTAGGCGGTTATCAAAATAAGTGGGGATGGTACCAAACAAACCGAAAAAATATCACATTCAACAATACTCAAGCACACTGATCATCAAACAAAGAAAACATGCAGTCTTTGAAAAATATGCAGTGCACGAGCACCTGACCTGCCTTTGTAGATATCCACATCTGTTGACATGCAAGCAAAAAAAAGGCCAAAGTAAAACATGGAAGAGGGGCCGTGAGGAAAAGGATGTTAGCTGGCATACTCAAGTGACATACAAATGTAGGCAGAAGAACATACAAGATCAGAAGAACATACAAATGTCACTGGTGCACTCAAGTGACAAAGAAACGTAGGCAGCCATCTTGGGAGAAGATTGAAACTTTCATTCTTATTTTCAAAATAACATATAAATATAAGATCAGTAGTAGACAAACATTAAACAAATTTCTCAAATGCTCGAGATAACTACATGTAGATCGATCTAGATCTAGATCTAGATCTAGAGAGAGATATATATTACCTGAGATGAGAACAGCAGCCCAGAGCCACCAACCTGGAGCACGTCGAGCAGAGAGGAGAGGAATCTGTAGCCTAGACTACAAGTGTGGAGAGACTGGAACACTGTGAGACCTAGATCGAGAGGGAGAGAGGGAGAGAGAGAGAGAGAGAGAGAGCCGTTACCTGGGATGTGAAGAGGAGCAGCACCACAGAGGAGTTGCATGCATGCCGAGCGTAGGAGAGAGGAGAGGAGCAGCGTCCCAGAGCTGGAGTAGCTTGGCACTGCAGAGGAGAAACGAGAGGAGCACTGCGCGGACGAGTGCCGTCGCGAACGAGTGCCGTCGCGAGGAGCGTCGATGGCTAGGGCGGCAGGGACTCTGAGAAATAAAAAGTGCCCTCCCAGTGGCCTAAAATTTCAGGGGTGTTTCAGATATAAGAGATAGAATCAGACTCTATTTCAGTCATTTAATCAAACAGTCTGAAATTTCAGACATCTGAGCGCTTCAGATACTAGAGGCCCATTAAGAGTTATCCAACGGACCCTTAGTCATAGGGAAAATAAGACCATTTTACCTTATATCAATCAGTCTCCCCTCTCATTTAAGTCATTAGTAAACTACAACTTTCAAATGTGTCTTTCCCCAGTTTCCAGGGGGATCTTCAGGGAAACAGTAAAAATATGTTGTTGAAAAAAATATTAAGCACCAAAAAGAGGCTCATGATACAATCAAGTTAATTAACCAAGTGACAAAGTTAACAAGTTACTGGGTAATCTCTTGAGTGCTCCCAGAGATATGAGTGGAACAGCTCCAAATTATATGTCAAAAAGGACAGCAGACCACCACCATGCTTCCTCTTGCCAGATCCACTGTGATCTGTAGGCGAGTTTATCTGAATTGTGAAACTACCCCTTTCAAATATCCAAAAATCCAGCTAGATATTCCAACACCTGGATGATCTCATGGGCCTCAGGGTGCGACCTATCACCAGAGTAAAACTGGTGAACCTTGCTTTCCACTTCAATCCAACTACACCCGGGCAACTTCTTCCCTCCTGTATCCTTCAGCATCTTCCTCACATTGCCCATATCTTCCCATCTACCTGAAGCACTGTACAGATTAGCCAACAGAACACCATATCCAGCATTCTCCGGCTCCATCTCGAGCAACTTTCCGACCGCGAATTCTGCCAGCTTCATGTCCCCATATATCCTGCAACCATTAAGCAAAGATCCCCATATGACCTCGTCGGGTTCTACTCTCATGTCCTTGATAATCTCCATTGCCTCTTTGAACTTCCCTGCGCGGCCGAGAAGGTCAATCACACAACCATAGTGCTCGATCCGTGGCTCGATACTGTAATCGTATGTCATGGACTTGAAGTAACCCTGACCCTCATCGACCAGTCCTCCATGGGTGCACGCATTCAACAGGCCCACAAATGTGACTGCATCCGGTTCAGGTCCTGCATGCTCCATTTCCCTGAAGGTCTCAATGGCATCCTCACTGTGCCCATGGAGTGCAAGGCAATTGATCATGGAATTCCACAGGGTCAAGCTTTTATGGGGCACCGTATCAAACACACACCTTGCTTCTTTCAAGCTCCCACATTTTCCATACATGTCTACGATGGCATTGGCTACAAAGGGGCTGGCACGAATGTGGTTCCTGTAAGTGTAGGCATGGATCCATTTCCCCAGCTGGAGAATCCCCAAGTGGCCACAAGCCGAGAGCACGCACACGACCGTTGTCTCATTGGGCCGGGCCCCGGCAAGAACCATCCGCCGGGAGAGAGCAACCGCCTCGGAGAAGAGGCCGTTCTGGGTGCACGCGGCAATTATCGAGTTCCACGACGGCACGTCCCTCTCGGGCATTTCCTCGAACAGGCACGTCGCGTTGCCGATCATTCCGGCTCGCGCGTAGCCGGTGATCATGGCGGTCCATGAGACCACGTTCCTCTCGGGCATGTCGTCGAACAGTTGTCGAGCGGCCTTCAAGTTCGAACACTTGGCGTAGGCGTCCAGGAGCGACGTCTGCACGACGGCTTGGCCGTCGAACCCCGTCTTGGTAGCGTGGACGTGGACGGATCCGACGGCCCCGAGGTCTGAGGCGTCCGAGCAGGAGCGGAGGACGTGGGGGTAGATGAACTGGTTGGGGCGGGGGTGGCCGCGGCGGTGCATCTGGTGGAAAAGGCGTAGGGCGGAGGCGGGGTCGGGCTGAGAGGAGTAGGCGGTGATCATGGCGGTGTAAAGGTAGACGTTGGGGGCGGGGAGGGCGTCGAAGAGGTTGCGGGCGTAGCGGAGGTCGGCGAGGGCGGCTGCGCAGTGGCGGACGAGCTTGAAGGAGAAGAACTGGGTGGAGGAGAGGCCGAGGACGACGAGGTGGGCCTGGAGCTGCTTGAGCTGGAGGAGGCGGGAGCATCGCTGCAGGGCGGCGAGGATATGGTGGTTCACGGCGGCGCCGGGCTTGCTTTGGTCGGGCGGCCGCGGGGGCATTCTAGATAACGGTCGCGCCAAGTTTGCTCAGGGCTCGCGCCATCCTCGTATCTACGCACTCGGCAGCTTTGGTCTCCCTTTTTAATGCTTTTGTTGGTGGATGGAACCATAAAAAATTAGTTTCTTAACACTAGTTATTAGAGTTTAAAAAATTATAATTAGGGTGCCTTAGGTTGTTTGAAGATGGAGCCAGTGCCTTTGGTTAGACGTAAGTAACTCACTTCCACAAGTTTACGATAGTGAGTTCCCCGTAAGGTCAATTTTATTGTTTGGTAATTTAAAAGTGACCTCCGTAAACTCACTTCTTATTGTTGGATTATACATAAGTATTAAATCAAGTCACCACCTAACAATACAAGGTTTAACATCATTAATAAACAAGAAATAATATTAAAAAACACAATACCTTCATAAGTTCAAATATTCATGACGTATGACGTATAAATATAATTGGCAAACTTTGTCCTTTACAAAACATCTAATATGAGAAATAAAATAACTTAAAATATCTTTATTTCTAGATGTCAATGATATAAATAGAACTCATTTTTAGATTTTTTTTTCAGATAATGATATTTTAATTTGATGTTAATCTTTAAGACTCTTCCTACATCTTTACAACCGGCTCCTCTCTATGCAATGTTAACCCAACTGTAGGATAGAGTCCTAAAGTAATATTTAACATTTTCTTTCTAAGAGGAGACAATTGTTGGGTTGCCATTGGCAGGCATGGAGATGGTCGGAGGAGAGCTCAGTTCCTGGAGGTGTCTTCGGAGCCTTTTTCTCCGAAGTCACCTCAGCTCTTTTTGAGCTCCTTTTTGTAGGTGAGTTCTATCATTTTTAATATTTTCATACAATCAAAGTATTTGAGGTGGGGTGAAGTATGTGTAAACTTACTTCTAGGCTCACCTTCAGACAACCAAGTGACCCTATAGGTAACTCACTTATTCCATTTCACTTCCGCTTGTTTGGTTATTTGAAGATTTTGACAATAATGGAACCTACCTCCTTTTTTTTGGTAAGTTGAACCAACTTCTATAAAAGGTTTGGAAAACAATGGAGACGATTTTCTAAAGAAAAGGTTCTGAAGACATTGCCATGTAATTGACCTCCATACGTTTAATATGAATTCTACTTTCTTCTTAATACATATGGCCAAGCAAACAATCAAAATTGACTTTATTAAAATAAGTTCTGCACAACAAATAACAAAATTGACTTTTTGATGGTGAGTTACTAATAATCAAAGTATCATGGTTTCAATCTAATGTAACTAGGTTTCATGAGGTCACTTCAATTTAAGTGAATGTAAGTGAACTACTTATGTTGACCAAAGGCACTACTAGTAAAATGTGCATTATATATGCTTATATGAATTTTTGAAAATAAAATCTCGTAAATCATATTGAATTTGAGGATAAGAAAAATATATTTATTTTTTTGATACTGTTTTACTTTGTTCATGTATAATACAAGATGTTTGCTAGGTAGTGGTCAACCTCATGATGAGCTGGGGCTTACATGCAACAGCCCACATGCCCATATGAACCCTATTCCCCAAGCCTACATCCTTCGTTTCGGCATAAAACCAACATATAGCGAGAGAGGGAATACAGGAAGGAGGAAGAAGAAGAGTAGTTTGAGGGTTCTCTGGTGACACCACGAGAGAGAGAGAGAGAGAGAGAGAGAGAGAGAGAGAGAGAGAGAGAGAGAGAGAGAGAGAGAGAGAGAGAGAGAGAGAGAGAGAGAGAGAGAGAGAGAGAGAGAGAGAGAGAGAGAGAGAGAGAGAGAGAGAGAGAGAGAGAGAGTGTCCCTTCTTGGTGTTTTAGTCTTAGACATCTTTTTGGGGATATCTCCATCAGAATGAGAGGTGTATATTTTGTAGGATTGGGCAGGGAGAACAAGAACGCAGTAGAAATGATGATTAAAATTTAAATCCCGTTATCATTGATCTATTTCGATAAAACTAAATGAAGAATGGCTGATAGTTCATCACCTTATGCTGATTCAAAATTGCATTTGCGTTGGTTATTCGGAGCGACGTCACTAGCACGCAGATGTTTGGCCTTCAGTGATATTCACGTGATTCTCCTATTCTAGGGACGACCTCGCTTCCTCGATCGGATCAATGTGCTCGCCGATGTTTCTGTGCCACGACAGTGCCCGCGGCATGCGAACAGAACTTCCTAGACATGCGGGAGTCGAAGACGGCAGAGAGATGGACCTCTGGGGGGCCAGCTATATGGCGCACAGAGGAGGAGGGGAGAGAGGGGGGGGGGGGGGAGCCAGTACTGGGAGAACCCTGGAGTTTAGCCTAAGGTTCTCTCACGACGATCTTTTATATTAACTACAACAACTTTTCATAAGTCTTCGGTTTAATATAAAACTCATTAAAATACCCTAAATTGAAAATCTATGTGTGTGCGACCCTTTAGGCCCAAGTATCAGTCCGATTTTTTAGCTATTAAGCCCAATAATAACTTATTAGTTTATTATAATTAATTAATATCTCATATTTAATTAATTATACAGTTGGATTATCAACTCATGATAATCGATCGGATTTTCGATCATGTTGGATGCCAAGTAACACCATATGATTTTTGAAGGTAATAAGATTTGGCAATCCGTTCAAGAAACATTTCTACCTACAGTTACTACGTAGATATAATCTTTCATTTGTACAATATTTCCAGTTAACTTAGACATAGTTAACTACTAATATCAAAGAATTCATTTTTCTGATATTAACGTCCATCCTGGCCAAGGATTATGTGCATCTTTCCTAAAGTATATATTCTCTCTCTATTTAATCTTAAGCCTCCTCCCTACTTATTAATTGGAAGGGAGCAAAAAATGAAGAGATTAAGGTATCATTCCCAAATTTGCCTCCTCAATCTCCTCCCTTCTCACCAGTGAAAGAGAGTTAAAGGAGAGGAAAGACTAGTTACGTCCATATATAATGATATAAACTAGCAACTATAACTTTATATAATGATGGATTGTAGAATTTATACAGGTCTTTAAAAGGTTTTAAGATTCAGTGTTCACTCTTTCATCTTCATGGTCAATTTTACTAAAACTTACTATCCAACATTTATTTTCTATTTTAACCAAACGCTTACTAGTGGAATTTAAATTCTTAGAAAGTACACGGGTCATCTTTGTTAAGTTGCCTACCCTGGAAATGATAATTGTTAAACCAAGTTTGGTACCTTGGAGCAATCTAAGTTATCTAACACGAGTCTATGGTGACAACTTGGTGTCGACAAGTTGCAGCTTTGTATTCTCACTTTTTTAATATCATTGAATTAAGTAACAACACCAACTCCCAGCTACTTTGTCAACCTAAAACTAATTAAGTTTAAAATAGATTTTTTATTTCAAAATATAATATTTGTATTATTTATTAACATGCTTTTGATATCTTAATGACATTGCGTCAACAGTTGGGTTGTTTATACTATCTTTTTGTAAGTAAAGAAAATTGATATGTAAGAAATAACTTTGTGAAGTCAAACTCTGAATAAATTTAATCATGCAGCTCATCTTACAGAAAGATAAGCAGAAGTGAAAGAAAGCAAGAAGCATCAATCTTAAGCATCGTCCTTCTTCCTTCTGCAACAAGAAAGAGAGAGCAAGATCTTGGGAATAAAGGCTTCAATCCACTGTAACTTTTAAGCTCTCGGGATATTAGCAAACAAGATCAAGACTTGTGTTTTCCACTATATTCTTGTTGTCTTCATTCTTTATTTAGTGTTCATCATTATAATATTTGCCAATCATAGAGGCATACTCATAATACCGTTATTCACAATTATTGTTGTGCCATTTCGAATTGGAAGGGAAGACGTGTAATGACATGTGGCTATTGTATCCCTTCAAGTTGGAAGGGAAGACCTGTAGTAACAGGTGACTGATGTGTCCCTTCGGATTGAAAGGAAAGACCTGTAGTGACATGTGGCTGTTTGACCAGCAAAAGAGGATATATACTTTTGGACCAACAAAGGATCTGTATCTTGTAGATAGTGAAACTCCCAAAGATTATTTGGGGACTGGATGTAGGTCTGGACGAGATTGAGCAAGTATAAATCCTCGTGTCTATGTGCATTTGATTTTCTATTCTTTATTTTCCTATGCACATTATTTTGCTTCCCTGATTAATTTCTACATAACACACGGGGAGAACTCATTCACCCACTTCTGTGTTCTCTATAGTCAGATCCAACAAAATTTTTAGAAGACTTTTTAGTTCGCAAATTAGTATTTTGATGTAGTAGGGAATGATAAAAGATTGATGTACTTTTCTTTACTTGGAGAGATTGAGAATTTAGATACTAATATTGATATATATTGTAATTCGTTGACTTTGATATTAACTATGTTTTAGATATTTTAGATTAATCGATAGTTATGACATTTATTTAAATTATATTATAATTATTTAGTTTTCATATATATTTGTTATGGTAAAATTCATCTTGAGATTATGCAGTCGGAGTCCGAATTAAAAATAAATAGATCGTATCCATAGCATAACAAAAAGTTTGCACATATAATAAATTTTACAGTGTACCAATGAATCATGTCACCTAAAGCATGTCTTGTCCAAGGTCTGAGCGGTGAATTCCTTAATACTCGATAAAATTGGATGATCCTAGAAGAGAAAACACTATTCGGACCTCAAAATGAGTAGATTTTTTATGTGCCCTCCCATATGTAATAAGATCAATTTTATTAGGGGTTTTCTACGTACATACCCCTCAAATACACCGTATTTACATATATAACTCCAACTCCCACATATTATTTCTCCTGAAATCTCGGTTATGCTGCGACTAGCACTTCTGGTGAGGTAGCATGAATTATAACTGAATATTCTGAAAAGATTCCGTAAATCTTGATAACATCAAAAGTACATATGTAAAATTTCAGTGAATTTAACCGTGTATATGCAAAATATCAGTGAACTTAAGAGTATGTATACAAAATCTTTAAGTTTGATTTAACAGCATTTGACAGAAGGTATAACTACAACATATTAGAGATTTTACGGGTATAAAATAGTATATGAGAGTTGGGGGTATATATATATAGTGTATTTGAGTATATATGTAAAAAACCCATTTCATTATTTGTGTCACCTATTTTAGTAAGATTTTGGTAGATAATAAAAAAGTTTTATTTGCTACATTACAGTAAACTGAGGTGGAATGGACCGTTTAATCATGTTCTGCAACTTGGAACTCGCAGATGTACGTGCTTGATGAGTACATCTTGCCAGTATATTTTTTTTGCTGACTTCAGGATGCATTTAAGCTGAGAATAAAGTCATGTGCAAGTTTGAGGTGACTTCAGGACCCATTCTGCCTCAACTTATTGAAGTGCTACAAGTAAAACTCATAATAGAGAAGTAAATTAGTTCCTGTGGAAATGTTAAAGGCACGGAGCTCAGCATTCCTTCCTCATGTTGGTGGGTAAATCCACGTGGACGAGTGCATTGGCCGTCCTCAATTGGACGTGGAGGAGTGCTTCTCCTACCTTCTGCTATTGGCTTGGGCTAAGGGACCTACAGATCCACCGAAAGTAGCCGTTGGAGTTGCGAGGAGCGCACCGGAACCGAAGACTGCAGAGGGCGTGGACCGGGGTGTTTTCTTCTAATTATTCAAAGGGAAAGTAGCCGTTACCTCCGTGATGAGAGATTCCTCCGGCCCGCACAAGCCCTACCATTACCAGCCAACCTGAACTGAGCTCCTGCGTCTTGGATCCCAAAGCAGCATACCCCACTCTCCCCATCCTCCTCTTCTCTAGTATCTATCTATCTATATCTCTCTGCAACACTGCTCTACCTGTATATCCATTTCCTCCTTCGTTGTGACAGTTGTAGGAGTACGGAGAGAAGTGAGTGGAGATTGGAGAGGATTGGGGAGGAGACACTCATATGGGCAGGCGCCGTGGTGCTCCTTGTGGGCTGCTAAATGGCGTGGTGGACGAGTACTCCCAGATCTCCGCCTCCGGCAAGGAGAAAAAATGGAAGAACGGCGAGCCCTCCGGCCGAAGCCCCCTGGGGCAGCGGGGATTCCAAGTGCAGGATGCCCGCTTCCGACGCGGGTACCTGTTCTCGTTCCTCCAGGTGCTCGTCCTCCTGCTCGTTTCCTGCCCCGCGTCGTGCAGCCAGCAGTGGGACGGCATCGTCATCACCCAGGCGGACTACCAGGGCATCCGGGCCTTCAAGCACGCGCTGGTGGATCCCAGAGGGTTCCTGAAGAGCTGGAACGATACGGGCGTCGGCGCTTGCTCCGGCGGCTGGATGGGGATCAAGTGCGTGCGGGGACAGGTCATCTCGATCCAGCTCCCATGGAGGGGGCTCGGCGGGAGCATCTCCGAGAAGATCGGCGAGCTGACGGCTCTGAGGAAGCTCAGCCTCCACGACAACCTCATCGGCGGCCAGGTGCCCGCCACGCTGGGGTTCCTTCCCAACCTCCGAGGCGTCTACCTCTTCAACAACCGCTTCTCCGGCTCCATCCCGGCCTTCATCGGCCACTGTCTGCTGCTTCAGACCCTCGACCTCAGCAACAACTCGCTCACCGGTGTCATCCCCGCCGACGTCTCCAACTCCACCAGGCTCTACAGGCTCAACCTTAGCTACAACAACCTCTCGGGACGCATCCCCGTCGGCCTCACCCGGTCCTCTTCGCTCACCTTCCTCTCCCTCCAGCACAACAACCTCTCCGGTTCCATTCCCGACACCTGGGGAGGGAAAAGACCTGGTCTTGGGCAACCCCAGCTTCAGATCCTAAATCTCGAGCACAACTCCTTCACTGGGAACATTCCTCCATCTCTCAGTAGGCTAACCATGCTCCAAGTCCTCACCATCAGTAATAACGGGATTAATGGCAGCATGCCCGAGGATCTCAGAAGCCTCTCGAGGCTTCGGACTCTGGATGCTGCAGAGAACGCAATTACCGGAGCCTTCCCCTCTTCCCTCTGCAACCTGTCCTCACTGGTTCAGCTCAACCTCGACAACAACCGTCTCGACGGCCAACTCCCGGAAGCCATCGACGGGCTCAAGAATCTCTCTGTCCTCTCGCTGAAGGGGAACCAACTCCAGGGACCCATTCCAGCAACCATTGGGAACATTTCTAGCTTGTCTCAACTAGACCTATCAGAGAACAACTTCACCGGGGAAATCTCTGTGTCCTTGGTCCATCTGACCAACCTCTCCTCCTTCAACGTTTCCGACAACAACCTATCCGGGCCGGTTCCGTTCCTCCTCTCCGAAAAGTTCAACTCCAGCTCTTTCAGAGGAAACATACAGCTCTGCGGTTACAGCGCGTCGGTTCCCTGCCCCACAACCCCTTCTCCTTCTCCAAGTCTCCCTCTGATACAGCCGGCCGCGCCCATGGGCAGCGGGCGGAGACTTCACACCAAAGACATCATTCTGATCGTCGCCGGAGCTGTCCTAGTTCTACTGCTCCTGCTCTGTTGCGTTCTGCTCTGCTGCCTTGTCAAGAAGAGAACGGACCTCAGTAGAAAGAGCGCTGCTGCCGGGGCTGCCAGCAGAGGGGAGAAACCCTGTCCAGCAGCTGGCACGGAGGTGGAGTCTGGCGGGGAGATGGGAGGGAAACTTGTGCACTTCGACGGACCTCTGGTGTTCACGGCCGACGACCTGCTGTGCGCGACGGCGGAGATCATGGGGAAGAGCACCTATGGCACTATGTATAAGGCCACACTGGAGGACGGGAACCAGGTGGCGGTGAAGCGCCTGAGGGAGAAGATCGCCAAGGGCCAGAAGGAGTTCGAGACCGAGGTGAACGTGCTAGGGAAGATTCGACAGCCCAATCTCTTGGCACTCCGAGCTTACTATTTGGGTCCCAAGGGGGAGAAGCTGCTCGTTTTCGATTACATGCCCAAGGGCAGCCTCGCGGCTTTCCTACATGGTGAGCTCTTAACCCATCCGAACTGGTTTGTGCAACTCTCCGTAGTTGCGATGATCGTTTTTGTTCTGAAATTTTCTGCTGGTGTGGTTGCTGCAGCTCGCGGGCCTGACACCCCCATCGACTGGCCGACAAGGATGAAGATAGCAATGGGAACCACGAGGGGCCTCCACTACCTCCACACCCGCGAGAACATGGTCCATGGGAACCTCACCAGCGGGAACATCCTGCTGGACGAGCATGCCACCGCCAAGATCGCGGACTACGGCCTCTCCCGCCTCATGACCACCGCGGCCAACTCCAACGTGGTCGCCACCGCCGGCGCGCTGGGGTACCGCGCCCCCGAGCTCTCCAAGCTCAAGAAGGCCAACACCAAGACGGACGTGTACAGCCTCGGGGTGATCATGCTCGAGCTGCTGACGGGGAAGTCCCCCGGGGAGGCCATGAACGGCGTGGACCTGCCGCAGTGGGTGGCCTCCATCGTGAAGGAGGAGTGGACGAACGAGGTGTTCGACCTGGAGCTGATGAAGAACGCGGAGGGAACCACGGGAGACGAACTTCTCAACACGCTGAAGCTGGCCCTGCACTGCGTGGACCCGTCGCCGGCGGCGAGGCCGGAGGTGCAGCAAGTCCTGCAGCAACTGGGGGAGATCAAGCCAGAATTGGCAGGAGCCACGGACATCGCCGCCATGGCCAAGCCCACCGACGAAGGTGAAGGCGCAGCGGGCGCCGTGGGGGCTACAGCCCCAACAACAGGTGAAGAAACAAGTGACTGATGAAGGAAGTGGACACTGGATGAAGAAGCAGGTGACTGATGAAGGAAGTGGACACTGGATTTGATTGGAATGAGGAAAGAAAAATCCGGTTTTGGTCATTCTATAGAATTTCCCGAAAGAGTCTGTCTGTGTATATGAAGAAATTTATAGTATTCTAGATTGTTTCTGATTCCATTATAGATTCTTGATCTAGTGAGGAGATGCAACCTCACTCTCTATCCCTGAAGAGGAAGTCTCTGGATTTGTTTCAGTAGAAAGCAATAAGAAGAACCAAGAGGTGGTTCTCCAGTGAGATAAGATGGATATCTATTCTTTTCTTCTTTGATAAATGGACAAGTTTGTAGTTGGCTATTCTTTTCGTCTGATAAACGGACAAGTTTGATTCCATTATAGATTCTTGATCTAGTGAGGAGATGCAACCTCACTCTCTATCCCTGAAGAGGAAGTCTCTGGATTTGTTTCAGTAGAAAGCAATAAGAAGAACCAAGAGGTGGTTCTCCAGTGAGATAAGATGGATATATCTATTCTTTTCTTCTTTGATAAATGGACAAGTTTGTAGTTGGCTATTCTTTTCGTCTGATAAACGGACAAGTTTGATTCTTTTCCCAGTACTTCTTGTTGGATCAATAAGCTAGCAAAATTTCCCTGTTTTTTCTTTCCTTGATCGTGAATGATGAGGCAGAATCCGATTCGACCCATTAAAACAAGCCCAACACATCAGCCCAGCAGCGGCAGTAAAAAGCCCCCTGGGAGCCTTCGGCCCGTTAGCGCCCCGGCGGCCTTCGGCCCAGTAAGCAGTCCAGTGCTCTTCGGCCCGTTAGCGCCCGGCGACCCTCGGCCCAGTAAGCAGTCCAGTGCTCTTCGGCCCGTTAGCGGCCCAATAGCCTTCGGCTTGTTAGCGGCTCAGCAGCCCTCGGCCCAGTAGGCTTCGGCCCATCAGCGGCCCAACCCCCTTCAGCCCAATAAGCCGTGTCCGGCCCACTCCGGTGGGAGGACTAGGCACTATGGCGGTTTACCAATAAACCCAGAACATAGTCCTATATCAGCTACCACCGTTAAGCATCCTCTATCCTCCGCTATAAATACACCGCTATTTATTGTCAAAGGTATGTCCCCGTGACCCTAAAGGACAACAGTCCAAAAAGCATTAAAGCTACTTCTTCCATCTCTTTGACTTCTGAATCGAATTATCTTCAGAAGCTAACTTAACCGTCGGAGGGGGTTTCTAAGGGCCGAAGCCTGGGACTCCTGTTGACCAGTTTCTTTTTCTTTCCCTCCCGCAGAGGCTCGGTTTGAATCTTCGCCGATCTCTCCGAGTCGGTCTCGGCCGCCGACCTCGGGCTTCTTCCTCCGGTCTCGACGCCATTCGCCGGCTGGTCCTCCTAGCCCGAAGGCACCTCGGCTCCGAATCGGTAGCCCTTCGACCGGAGGAACCTCGGCTGTGCCTTCCAAAGGCCAGCCCACATCCGACCGGGTGACCCTCGACTTCGGGTCTTCGGCAGCGTCTCCGCCTCCATCGCCTTTCGGATCCCCGTCGGGCCTCTTCTCCGATCCGACACAGCTCCGGATCCCAATTTTGGATTCCAGTCTCGGAATCCGGTCGTGATAGCTTCGGCTACATCACATGGCGCCGTTTGTGGGAAACAAACAAATAGTCATGTCTCATCATCCTGTAACCCGGCGATCCGGACAGAGCGAGGCAGAAACACGGGAAGCCTCAGCGCAGCCACTGCATTCCGAAGGCGCCCCGTCTGCTCCACCAGGCACGGCTCTGCCCGTCATTCCAGAGTCCCTCGCTGCTGAGGATGATCAGGTGGGAGTACTTCACCAGCAGATGACAACGCTAGCTGCTGCCGTTACCTCTCTTGCGCCTCTGCAAGAGATGGTGTCTGCCATTGCCCAACGTATGGGATTGCTGGGCCAGCTTCCCTAGCAAGTGCCGCTTCCTCCACTCTATCCAGTCCAAGATACAAGGTTTCGGCCGGCGCCCTCACTGGTTTCCCCCGACGAAACCGCCACGGCGCCCAGCGAGCCCTCGGCACTGCCTGCCCGAGCCCCTCACGCCGACCGCCTGATGACGGAGCAAGGCTATTCTTCGTCCGAGTTTCGCCCAGCCGGAACCGGAGGACGTTCGGTTGCCACCTCAACTGCCCCGGACTTGGACCGGCGGTTGACCGCGATGAGGAAGAAAATGCAACAGATGGTGTCTCGGCCGTACGGAGCGCCCCTTGCCAGCACCATCTTGGAGCAAACCCCGTTCACGCCAGAGCTCCTGGCTACCGAGGTACCTCCTAACTTCAAACTGCCGAAAGGCCTCCTCTACGACGGAATGACAGATCCGGTCTGCCACTTCCAGAGGTTCAATACCTATCTCTCTGTCCGAGGGGTTGCCGAAGCAGTCCGCTGCCGTCTTTTCCCCTTCACTTTTGAGAAGACCGCCCTTACCTGGTTCGAAACATTGGCCTACTAGCCATTCGGCAAGGCCCCATCGAGACTCTCCAGGAGTATTTTACTAAATTCCGAACCGAAGCCACCCAAATCCCAAACCTTGACAGCTCGATTGCGGTTTCGGCCGTAATCAGCGGGTGCCGGGATGAAGGGCTCCTCGGCTCCATTGGGAAGCGCCATCCCCCTACCTTCCAGGACCTCGTGGCCCGGGCCCACAAGTATATCAACCGGGAGGCCCTGATGATGTCCAGAGGTAAAGGCGCGGCCGAAGCAGCATCGACGCCTGCCCCCCAGGTGGTCCGCCCTCGGCCTGAAGATCAAGAGCCCTCCCGAAAGCGATATCGCAGGGAGGAATGGGACCGAGAAAAGCGACGGGATTCGCAGCCGCGGTACCTACCGCTACCTGCTCCCCCTTCTCGAATGCTTATGGAGGTGAAGGGCATGATCCGGCGGCCGAAGCGCATCAAAACTGATCCTTGCCGAAGGGACCCCGGCAAATATTGCGAATATCATCGGGAGATCGGCCATTCAACTGATGAATGCCGGTACCTTCGGGAGGAGATCGACCGCCTCATCAGGGAGGGCAGACTGCCGCAGTTCCGGCGAGAGCAGCCTCAGCAACAGCGGAGCCGGGATGTCCCCGAGCCGGCCAGGCCTCAGCAACCCCCGGAGAAGGAAGCCGCTCCTCCGCCAAAGATTACCTCGGCCCTGGTAGAGACAACTCATCAAAGACCCAGCGCTGGGTCTATCATGATGATATCCGGTGGGCCAGGAGAAGGATCAAGGCGCCGACAGCACAGCTCTGCAACCATAGCGACGGTCGACGTCGAGCCGAAGCGGCCCCACCAAGAAGACATCACCTTCGGCTCTGAGGATCTGACTGATGTTCAGATCCCTCACGACGATGCTCTCGTTGTGAACGCTGTAATAAACAATTACGATGTTCATCGTATTTTTGTTGATAATGGAAGCGCTCCAAACATATTATTTTATGATTGCTTTGTAAAGATGGGATTGAATGAGGCTAATATGAAGCCTCACCGGGGCCCCCTATTCGGTTTTAATGGCTCGCCCTGCCGAGTAGAGGGCATTGTCCGGCTCCCCGTAACTATAGGTTCCGTCCCCCGGCAATTAACCGTGGAAACGGATTTTGCCGTTGTAAAAGTCGATTCGGCCTACAACGTCATCTTTGGCCAAAGGCTAATCGGCGGGATCGGAGCTGTGCCTTCGTCTTTTCATCAG
The DNA here is from genome assembly GCA_030544215.1 of Zantedeschia hybrid cultivar. Taxonomy (NCBI): domain Eukaryota; kingdom Viridiplantae; phylum Streptophyta; class Magnoliopsida; order Alismatales; family Araceae; genus Zantedeschia; species Zantedeschia hybrid cultivar. The sequence goes on from JARZZO010000015.1 coordinate 3,128,564, forward strand.
AAGCTGAAATTCCATACCAGTCATGGAATAGGCGAAGCTAAGGGGAATCAGGAGGCAGCTCGGCAATGTTATATGATTTCGGTCAAGGGAAAAGCTGCGGCTGAATCCCTGTCGATCGAATCTTCAGCCGAGGCATCCCCGGGAGAAGAGCTCGTCGCCGTCCTAGTTCCGGGAGGCGAGGGGCAAACCCTTATGATAGGCTCCGGCCTGGAGAAAACCGAAGCAGAAAGACTCGCCGAATTCCTGAAAAGGAATCTCGACGTCTTCGCCTGGTCTCCAACAGACATGCCCGGGGTTGATCCGGAAATAGCCGAGCATCAGCTACACACCGATCCCAACCAGCCCCCGGTCAAGCAGAAGCGGCGTACCTTCAATCAGGAAAGGAGATCCGCCATTCAAGCCGAAGTTCAAAAGGGGCTGGACGCTGGGCACCTCCAAGAGGTACACCACCCGGACTGGATCGCCAACGTAGTAATGGTGCCGAAGAAAGATGGCAAATGGCGAATGTGCGTGGACTTCACCAACCTTAACAAAGCATGTCCGATGGTTAGCTTCCCGCTACCTCGGATAGATCAGGTGGTGGATGCGACCTCTGGCCACGAGCTCCTGAGCTTTCTCGATGCCTATTTGGGCTACCATTAGATCCGAATGCATCCAGACGATGAAAGTAAGACCAACTTCACAACTGATCTAGGTCTGTATTGCTATACCCGGATGCCCTTCAGCCTAAAGAATGCTGGCGCGACATATCAGCGCCTCGTCAACAAAGTGTTCGCCCCGCAGCTCGGCCGCAATATGGAAGTCTACATCGACGATATGCTGGTAAAAAACCGCGTCACTGCAGACCATTTGGTCGACTTAGCCGAGACGTTCTCCGCCTTGCGGCAATACAAAATGAAGCTGAACCCAGCCAAATGCGCCTTCGGAGTGGCCTCCGGGAAGTTCCTCGGCTATATGGTCACTCACCGAGGGGTGGAAGCTAACCCCGCAAAGGTTTCGGCCATCATTCAGATGCGCCCTCTAGCTAACCTCCGAGAGGTTCAAAAACTTAACGGAAGGATCGCCGCCTTAAGCCGCTTCATGTCCAGAGCGGCGGACTACTGCTTCCCCTTCTTCAAGCTACTGAAGAAGGCCAATAGCTTCTCCTGGATGGACGAGTGCCAAACGGCCTTCGAGCAACTGAAGGTCTATCTCTCTAAGGTCCCCATTCTGTCCAAGCCAGTCCACGGAGAGCCGCTGCTCCTTTACCTCGCGGTATTTGAGGCAGCTATCAGCGCCGTCCTCATCCGGGAGCAAGACGGCGTCCAGAAGCCTGTCTATCATATAAGCCGAGCCCTTCAAGGAGCAGAACTCCGATATCTTGCTCTTGAGAAGCTGGCTTTGGCCCTCGTCTCATCCGCGAGGAGGCTCCGGCCTTACTTCCTCGCCCACTCGATAAAGGTCCTCACCGACCAGCCTCTAAAGCAAGTCCTCTCCCGGCCGGAGGTGTCCGGCAGACTGGCGAAGTGGGCGATCGAACTGGGAGAGTTCGACGTCACCTATGTGCCTCGGATGGCGATAAAAGTACAGGCGTTAGCCGACTTTATTGCCGAGCTCACTCCCGAAGGTCCCTCGGCACCTCAGCCAAAGGTCGACACATCCGAGGCCGAGGATACTTCGGCTTTCACACCGGCGGATGAGTGGCAGCTCTATGTAGACGGCTCCGCATGCTCCACGGGCAGCGGCGCCGGATGGATCTTGGCGTCTCCCGAAGGGGTCGTCACGGAGTATGCGCTGCACTTCTCCTTTCCTGCCACCAATAATGCCGCCGAGTATGAAGCTCTCATTTCCGGCCTCCGGGCCACTAGAAAGCTTGGTGTCCGGAACATAAAGGCTTTTAGCGATTCTCAGCTAATTGCCAGTCATGTTTATGGGGAATATGAGGCACGAGATGCGATAATGACATCCTATCTCCAGGTAACTCGCAAGATCCTCGCCCAATTCAACTCCTATGAAATCGTGCAGATCCCGAGAGCCGAGAATGCTCGAGCCGACGCTCTTTCCCGGCTAGCGTCAACTCAGGACGGGGGAGGAGGCCAAATGATTCTTGTAGAAGAACTTGCCAAGCCAAGCCTCGAAGAGCCTGAGGTCATGCAGGTAACCGAAGCCGAAGCCGAGACCTGGATGACTCCCCTGGTCACTTTCCTCCTCCGAGGAGAAGTCCCGCCCGATCCGAAGGAAGCGAAGCATGTTCGGCAGCGTTCATCTCACTTCCTTCTCTTGGACGGGCTGTTATACAAGAAGTCCTTCGGTCGACCACTCTTGCGATGCCTCGGCCCGGCCGAAGCCGACTACGCCATGCGAGAGGTGCATGAAGGGGTATGCGGAGCACATGCGGGAGGAAGGGCCCTGGCTCACAAGCTTCTAAGGCAGGGATACTGGTGGCTGACGCTCCGAGAGGATGCAATAGCCCTCGTACGTCGCTGCGATCAGTGCCAGAGGTTCAGCTCCCTCATCCACCAGTCAGCAACACTTCTAACTCCTTTGTCCGACCCCTGGCCCTTCGCCCAATGGGGAATCGACCTCCTGGGGCACTTTCCCGTCGCCACCGGGTAAAGGAAGTTCCTCATCGTGGCGGTAGATTATTTTACTAAGTGGGTAGAAGCCGAACCCCTCGCGTCCATAACCGATAGCAATGCTTGGAACTTTGTCTGGAAGTCCATCATCTGCCGGTACGGCATCCTCCGGGTCATCATCTCAGACAACGGCAAACAATTCGACAGCCGTCGGTTCAATGACAACTGCGCCCCGAACCCCTCGCGTCCATAACCGATAGCAATGCTTGGAACTTCGTCTGGAAGTCCATCATCTGCCGGTACGGCATCCTCCGGGTCATCATCTCAAACAACGGCAAACAATTCGACAGCCGTCGGTTCAATGACAACTGCGCCAGCTTCGGCATCCTCCACAAGTTCACTTCGGTAGCACACCCCCGGGCAAACGGCCAGGTCGAGGTCACTAACCGAAACCTGCTACAAGGACTGAAGACTCGCCTCGGCGAAGCCAAAGGCCAATGGGTGGAAGAACTACCAAGTGTTCTCTGGGCGTATCGGACCACAAGCCGAACCCCGACCGACGAAACCCCATTTCGCATGGCTTATGGGATAGAAGCCGTCATTCCTGTCGAAATCGGCCTTCCCTCTCCGAGAGTCCTCACTCATGATACGGAAGCCAATGGGGAAGCCTTAAAAGATCATCTCGATCTTATAGAAGAAACCAGGGATAAAGCTCGCATTCGGCTAGCAGCTTATCAGCAGCGCATGACCAGATACCACAACACTCGAGTGAAGCCCCGAAGTTTTGAAACCGGGAGCCTCGTGTTGAGGAACGCTCATGCATCTAAACCAGCCGAAGCCGCAGGGAAGCTCTCCCCCAACTGGGAAGGACCATATCGTGTAAAGGAGGTAATTTGACGGGGGGCTTATCGGTTGGAAACCCTTTCGGGCCAACTTCTCCCTCGCACTTGGAATGTGGAGCGCCTTCGGCGTTATTTCATGTAAGTTACTTCCCCCAGAATTTAGCCGGAAGGCGTAAATAAAATTCTCCTTTTAAGATGCCAGGCATAAGTATTTTCTAAGTCCATGTAAACCGTACCGGGAGTGGCTTCGGCCATGCAAACCGTATCGGAAGCGGCATGGTATTATCTAAGTCCGCGTAAACCGTACCGAGAGTGGTTTCGGCCATGCAAACCGTATCGGGAGCGGCATGGTTTTCTATCTAGGTCCGTGTAAACCGTACCAGGAGTGGCTTCGGCCATGCAAACCGTATCGGGAGCGGCATGGTATTCTCTAAGTCCGCGTAAACCGTATCGGGAGTGGCTTCGGCCATGCAAACAGTATCGGGAGCGGCATCGTTTTCTATCTAAGTCCGTGTAAACCGTACTGGGAGTGGCTTCGGCCATGCAAACCGTATCGGGAGCGGCATGGTATTCTCTAAGTCCGCGTAAACCGTACCGGGAGTGGCTTCGGCCATGCAAACCGTATCGGGAGCGGCATGGTATTCTAAGTCCGCGTAAACCGTACCGGGAGTGGCTTCGGCCATGCAAACCGTATCGGGAGCGGCATGACATTTTCTCTAAGTCCGCATAAACCGTACCGGGAGTGGCTTCGGCTATGCAAACCGTATCGGGAGCGGCATGGTATTCTCTAAGTTCGCATAAACCGTACCGGGAGTGGCTTCGGCCATGCAAACCGTATCGGGAGCGGCATGGTTTTCTATCTAAGTCCGTGTAAACCGTACCGGGAGTGGCTTCGGCCATGCAAACCGTATCGAGAGTGGCATGGTATTCTCTAAATCCGCGTAAACCGTACCGGGAGTGGCTTCGGCCATGCAAACCGTATCGGGAGCGGCATGGTATTCTAAGTCCGTATCCAAATCTAAATTATGCTTCGGCCGCGCGAGCCGCATCTGAACAGAAATAAGGTCTCGGACTCCAGAATAACCAGACTCGGTCGTTCATTCAGAACACAAAGAAGAAGCAAAGTACTTTTTATATACATAAAAAGCAGAAGTACAAAATCGACCCTACATCTGGCCAGTCTTTCAAAAGAAGTTAAAAGCAAAAACTGGGACAAGCCCCCGTACTAGCCTTCGGTGTTCTCACCATCCACATCAACAGGGCTCTGGCCCGGAGATGGGGAGGGAGAATCATCGACCTGAACGGCCTCGGCAGCGGCAGCATCCACAAGAGTTGCCTCGTCAGGAACGGCCGCATCGCCTTCCGCCGAGGCCGAAGCTTTCTCGGCCTTGAGCTCCTTCCACCAAGATAGGAGCTCTTCACCCTCCTCGTCCGTCGGAAGGGCGATGCCGGTTAAGTCCACGGCCAGACAAACTTTTTGGGCGGCGGCCAGCCCTATGGTAAACACTGAAGAAGCCGCCAAAAGCTGGGCCTGGATTATCTCCTCGGCATATTCTGGGCCAGCCTTGTAGCTGGCGACGGCTGTACGAGCGGCCTCTATGGCCTTAGCCTCCAGACTCAGCCTCAGAGCTGACATCTCCTCGGCACGGCGGCGGCGATCCGAGGCCCACTGGGCATCCTTGTCCTAGATCTCGGCTTTAAGAGCCTTATTTTCGGCCCGGACCGCCTCCAGCTCCTTCTCGGCCTTTGCCTTCTCCCGCTCGGCCTTCAGTTTGGCCTCGGAGGAAGCGCGAGTCGCCTCCTGCTGCTCCTCCGGCTTAGCCCGCATCCGGGCGTTCGCCTCCAGGAGCCGGTCGACGCTGTCCTCGAAGTCGCGTCGCGCCGGAGAGCCCTCGCCAGAAGCCGACGGGTCCGATGCCTGATCGGCATCCTGGAGTTGTTGTTGGATGGCCGCCTGACGCCGAATCAGGATGCCACACGTAGCTGCGGCCTGCAGCCAAAAGCAAACATGGGTTAGCAACCCCAAGACCAACTAAGGGAAATGTCAGACCGAGGCGCGCAAAGAAGCCTTTTACCTGGACCGACAGCCGGGCGCTCAACAGCGCCAACTCATTGGCGGTCAGGTCCTTTAGGTGATCCTCGGCCGTCGGGAGGGTCAAGCCTCGGAGAAGGCGCAGGCATGTCCGAGGGTCCTCCAGGGTCTCGTCCCTGTAGATCCCCAGATCCGGGACCCACGGCTCGCGCTCGTGGTCGCCAGATGCCTGTGACCCGGAACCTCCGAAATCCTCCGCCCCCGCCGTCGCGGCCGAAGGAGAATCGCCCCTCGGCGCTTCGGGAGGTGACGAGAGCGGGGCCCTTCGGGCGGCAGTTGGCTTCCTGACTGCCGGGGCAGGCTCTGTCTCGCCGGGCTCGTCCACTCGGCCTCGCTTCGATGGTCGGCCGCCCCTTCGGACGACCGACTTGCCTTTTCTCTCTCGAGAGAGAGCAGCAGCAGCAGCGCGGCCTTCAACAGAAGCCGCTGTCGTTATCGCGGCCCGGACACTTGGGGCCACGCCTCATCCGGCCCCTCTCGCCGCTTGCGGTCGACCGGACTACTGAGCCATCCGGCTAAGAAGGCCTTTAATCCCAGACATTTCTGCAAACAGAAGAAGGGATTAGTATCTTACGACGCGTAACTCCGCGATTCAAGATCGACTTACCCTCGGCCGAAGCCTCAGCACCCCTGGCGGTCGGAGGAGCTTCGGCTGGAGGCGCGACCTCGGCAGCTCCTTCAGTCTCCCCCGGAACCTCCTTGGGAGGAAGATAAGGAGCGGCCCGCGGAGGATCCTTCGTCGGATCCGGCCATGCCCCAGCCCGCACGAGCTGCTCCGTTTTACTGAAAAGCTCCGCGATGTCGTACGGAGCCGCGGCATCTATGAGGCTCACAATGTGAAGCTGATCGGAGTTAAGAGTGGGCGGATCGGAGAGGCCTTCGGCCAGTGGTGCCCACTCAGTGGGAAAGGGCCACACACTCTTCTCATTCTCCGGAAGAGAAACCAAGATGAAATTCCTCTTCCAATCATGAATGGACGAGGGCTTCCCGGAGAAGATACCCCGGCCGAGGCGAGGGACAAAGCTGTACCACTCGGATCTCCCCTGCCGTTGTATCTTAAAAAGATAGCGGAAGATGTTAACCGAAGGGGTAACTTCGATGAGGGTGAACACAGCCAAGAAGGCATAGACTGTGCGCCAGGAGTTAGGAAAGAATTGAGACGGGGCTAACCCGTAGAAGCACAGAAGATTGATGACGAAGGTGGAAAGAGGAAGGCGAAAACCCGCCCGGAAGCTTTCCTCATAAATGGAAAAGCTACCAGGACGAGGAGAATTGGCCCTGGTATTCGAACCAGGCCGATAGGGGGTCATCCACGATGGGAGTTGATAATAGGAGGCAAGGTATCTGACACCATCATCAGTGAGAGAGCAGACCGCTTCCGAAGCGGTCTCGAGACGACGACGACCAGAGGAGGAAGCCTGACCTGTGGCAAGAACCTCTTTGGACCCCTCGGCGCCAGACGATTCGGCCTCATCCGCCATGAGAGAAGCGAGGGAATTCGGAGAAAGGGGAGATGATAAGGAGGATTCAGGAGACTGAGACGGAGTGTAGCCTTCGGCTGCAGAACTATTATCAGCCGAGGAGGAACTGTGGGACATGAATCGTGGGGATGGAGAAAGGAAATTGAGGCTTACCCTCAAAGAAAGATCTCCTCGATCGAACACCGCCTCTCAAGCAATAGGAACTTCCCCGGCAACGACTCCGGACGATGGAGAGCTCCCGGTGACAGACAACGCACTCGGAAGCACCTTCAAATGGCTAGCCCTTCGCCGGAGAAGCAGGAAAGCTCGGATGCTCACAGGGAAACGCATGCGCAGGAAGGGGGAAGCGGAACAGTGCCCTGCAGAGGGTTCCTATTTATAGGCTAAGTTCAAAGACACCCCCCGCCGAAATCAACGGCTAGGATCATCTCCCCCATCAACCTCGCCTCCCTCAGATACGCGCCACGTACACCGTCCTTCGGCAATGATGACGGCCATACTCCGGGAATCGAGGCAAGATAATCAATGGCCGAAAGCGGTCCGACCCTTCGGCTGATCACTTAGATGTCCGCCACGTGTTCCGATCCGCATGCCAAGGAAGGAAGCGGCGGCAATCCGAGTGAAGCCTCGGACAGAGAGCCGAGGTGACCCGCGATCCGCGTACGGCCAGGATCCTTTTGTGTTTCTAACGGAGCGGCCGGATGCGCGACGCGTGTCCTGTGCTTCTTCACGACGAGACTGTTCTGACGAAAGAATCGACGTCTATCCCATCCGTCTGTCAGGCCTGACAGTCAGAAGGCTCGTCCCTTCGCGATTAAGGACGAAGGTATTCCGTCACTACATCCCGAGCAAAGAAGATTAATGGCTACTAACCCTCGGCCGACCGAGGGCATTATTTCTTCTTAACAAGACAGAAAGCCTCGGATAACACCTGCCACGTTGTTTCCCAGAGGAGGCTTCGGATTATACTCTCGCCATCTCAAATTTGAGGAAGACAAGAGTGGGGGGCTATGTGATGAGGCAGAATCTGATTTGGCCCATTAAAACAAGCCCAACACATCAGCCCAGCAGCGGCAGTAAAAGGCCCCCTGGGAGCCTTCGGCCCGTTAGCGCCCCGGCAGTGTGAGTGCTTAGAATGATAGTGTGATTAACATGAAAAATCTATGTTGTTTAGGTGTAAAATAAACCTATTAAAAACAACAACTACATGCAGTGATCGCCAGAAACTTTTAACTAAAAAGTTTCAAAAGAAAGTATGATCGCCTACCTGTTTAAACGCGGAAGATATTGAGTCCTTGATTCCCCTCCTTCAGCCGGCTGAAGAAAGAGAGCCCTTCTCGTTCTTTGTTCTTGCTGTTGAATTTGAAGTTAAGGTTGAGGATCGTCCAGAGATTCTTGTGACTTTGTGCTTGATTTACTCCTCTTGATTCTCCTTTTGTTGAATGCAGCAGAAATAGAAAGAGAAGAAATGAAGAAACAATGATGAGAACTTTAAGCAAAAGCAGTATCTATTCTAATCATGATGTTAAACATGCAATTAAACAACAAACTTACTTGTTGAGTGGCTTTTGAAACCCCTTAATCAAATAGGTTTTGGAAAGAATGATGTTGTGGTGTGTGTTGCATGGAGTGAATGATGAAGAATGTAGAACTAAATGAAATAAATGCAGAAAATAAAGACTTATGCCCAATGGTTGAATTCTTGAATGGATGAAGAATCTTGAAAGGACGCCGACTTCTGGAAATGGCAGCGCTTCAACGTTCCGACGTTGTTGCTTCGATCTTCAACTCGCTATTGCTCAATGATAATCAACTCAAGATTACGTTTAACCTTTTTTTAACTCTTCAAGATGTAAGATATTTATAGGCTTCTTCTGCGTCTGCGGATTTATATAGAAAAATCTTAGGATTTATCCATCTTAACCAACAGATAAATACAGATTAATTTATCTTTATCTGTAATTATCTAAAACGCGTCCACATAGGCTGACGTCTTTCAGATTAATTAAGATAAGGATAAACATCTGGGAAAACTTATCTTATTAGCTAAAACGCGTCTACATGTTCAGACGTCTTTTACACTAATTAAGATAAGGATAAACATCCGGAAGAGAAGTAGAAATAGCTTAGGAAACCTAAAACGCGTCAACTCTTACAGACGCCTTTTATCTAATTAATCAATTGATTAAAATTCAAATTTAAACGTTAAAATAAGAATAAACTCTAAATGGCGTCCACACAAGTAGACGTCTTTTAGACTTCTTCATATTTTAACTGAAATTTGAGTTAAAATCAATTCAATTGATTAACTTAAACATGTCTGTTAAACCCGACACTTAAAAAGATCAATAAAAATTAATCAATGATTAAATATCAGACCATTCTGAGTCATTATTATATGATATGAAATTTACTCGAAATGACGTCAAAATTAGCGTGTCTACAGGCGGCCCTCGGCCCAGTAAGCAGTCCAGTGCTCTTCGGCCCGTTAGCGCCCCGGCGGCCCTCGGCCCAATAAGCAGTCCAGTACTCTTCGGTCCGTTAGCGACCCAATAACCTTCGGCCTGTTAACGGCTCAGCAGCCCTCGGCCCAGTAGGCTTCGGCCCATCAGCGGCCCACCCCCCTTCAGCCCAATAAACCGTGTCCGGCCCACTCCAGTGGGAGGACTAGGCACTATGGCGGTTTACCAATAAACCCAGAACATAGTCCTATATCGGCTAACACCGTTAAGCATCCTCTATCCTCCACTATAAATACACCGCTATTTATTGTCAAAGGTATGTCTCCGTGACCCTAAAGGACAACAGTCTAAAAAGCATTAAAGCTACTTCTTCCATCTCTTTGACTTCTGAATCGAATCATCTTCAGAAGCTAACTTAACCGTCGGAGGGGGTTCCTAAGGGCCGAAGCCCGGGACTCATGCTGACCGGTTTCTTTTTCTTTCCCTTTCGCAGGGGCTCGGTTTGAATCTTCGCCGATCTCTCCGAGTCGGTCTCGGCCGCCGACTTCGGGCTTCTTCCTCCGGTCTCGACGCCATTCGTCGGCTGGTCCTCCTAGCCCGAAGGCACCTCGGCTCCAAATCGGTAACCCTTCGACCGGAGGAACCTCGGCTGTGCCTTCCAAAGGCCAGCCCACATCCGACCGGGTGACCCTCGGCTTCGGGTCTTCGGCGGCGTCTCCGCCTCCATCGCCTTCCGGATCCCCGTCGGGCCTCTTCTCCGATCCAATACAGCTCCGAATCCTAATTTCGAATTCTAGCCTCGAAATCCGGTCGTGATAGCTTCGGCTACATCAGTGAAGATTACCTAATATATTCATTCATAAGACAAAGAAAGAGTACAATACCATGGGAAGAAAACCAACTGAGAACGAACAAGAACAAAAGGCAAACAGCTGTACTTGTTCTAGCGGTTATAAAGTGTAAGAAAACACAACTCCTCCACGTACTGGATCCTTGTATTGATTTGAGATAGGTTTTTGCTTACCATGAATAAAATTTACAAAACCTCAAACAAGATGTTTGGATTAGAGAATGGGCATTTCTAATAGCATTTCTTCTCGTACTCAACATTTTCATGGTCAACTATGGTACAGTTAAGAGAAATGGACCGAAGCAAACGATGGAAATTAAAAATTAAAAGGTATATAAAGACTTATATCAAAATATACAAGATACAAGGACCTATTCCAAATTCACTATATTTTTAATGATCAACATCAAAACAAATCCTTATTTTTATCAAGAATATTTTTTTTTCTTATCAAGAGTAGCACAGAGGACTAATTAAGACAGATTTTAAAAACGGTTTATGCACTTATCTCTAGTAGTGGGGGCGCGGGGAATGAATCTACCACATGCCCAGTAAGACTCGAACTTGGGTCAAGAGGCATCCTTGCTAGAGTCTTAGTTAGCTAACTGCGTCAGGCTCTCTGTTAACACAACAACAACAAAAATCCTTATTTTTATCAAGAATATTTTTTTATCAAACAAAGCCGAAACATCTTTAGTAGCAAAATGCAATACTTTGCTTGACTGGTTAAGGTATTGCATGGTGTTTGAAATTTGAGTAAAACTTACTTTGCCGTCTGGAATTTAAAAAAATATTTTTTTTTTCAAAGTTAGAATCATCATGTGTGACATATTTGTACAACTCAATCTCAGATCCGATGACTCAAAAGAAATTTTAAAAAATTAAAAATTGAATCCCGACAACTGGTAAAAAAAACTATTGGTGGGTTGAGCCGAATAAATTGGAGTTCGAGTTTTAACTTTTTAAATTTTTTAAGTTATCTAATCAGAGATCAAGTTGTCTAGATACAGTGGACATGATGGATCCAATCTTTAAAAAATTCAAAATAAATTCTTTTTTTAGAATTTGGATTGCACCCGACGTGGTGGTGCAAGTATTACTCTTTTATATCCGAAAGGCCACATGCATTCACAAGCTTTAGTTGGGCTGCAAAAACAACGTGTGATCCTCCATGGAGATTATTCTATTAGTCGGATTAAATTCTCGATTTGCTGTAATTTTTTGATATCTTGGATCTTTGATTCATATTGAGAGGGCAACAGATTTAACCAGTGTAGGATTATGAACTAGCGATCATCACTCTTCACTCAAGCAAATTACAGTTGATGAGAAGAGGTGTTCGTGAAGCTCACCTGAGGACCTAACTAAATTCCGGCTTATAAGAGGAAACGTACGTGTAAGTTAAAATTATGAGCTTCCTAATTCGTAAGATCAATTTTATGTCCAAAACTAATATCTTTATGTGGTGTGTCAAATATATGATTTTTAACATTTGGAGGATAAACCAACGACTTTAATGCTGATTCCTCAACTAAAATTGAAGTCTTTTACTATCATTAGAAACACTTGCTATTTTAATTTAGATAAAATATGTTTTGAAATTTTTTAGGTCTGCCCCATTTTATCCAAAATGATGTACAATCCGACCTCTGATGCACGTCCTTTTCACTGTTCTTTTTGGTTTTTCTTATTTGAGGTCAATTTTTAATTTTTCGTTTTGGTTGAGCTTTAGTTCAATCATTAAAGTCAAATTAGAATTTATTAAAAATTAAATAATTTTTTAATTAAAAACATCGACAGTGGATGGAACAATGACTGCCTGTGTAACAAGTGTTTCATTGCACATTCAAGTGATGAACTAAGTCTCCAATTTCATCTAATCGGAAAGGACGGTTTGTACCGCTTTCTATGTAAATTGCCCTTAAAAATAAGAGTAATATTGCTGCAATGCTATGTGTGTTGCACGTAAGGACATTGCAGTGGGTAAAAAAAAAATATATTTTTTTAGGTCGACAATATTCATTGGAGCTCGATTTTCGATTTTTTTAGATTTTTTTGGGTCATTCGATTCAACATTTCATTATACGGACGGTTAGGACACCTCAAAGCCCCTTATAGCCGACCTAAAAAAATTAAAAAAAAATATTTGCCCACAGCAATACTCCTGCAGACAGCATGTTGGAACATTGCAGCAAGTATTATTCAGGAACTAAATATAATCGAACACTATTTTATAGTTTTGAAAAAGACGTGTGCAGATTACGTTGTTATAGTGAACATTAAAACTACCTGAAGAATTGGCATGCTCATTATTGTTCGTGAATGTGATAAAGCAGCAATAAATATATGTTTATACATGTAATAAAATATTTATATTTATATTATTTTTGAGAAGTAGAAGCTTTATTATGATGAGAGAAAGAGAGAGAGGCACAACATATTTGGGTAGAATTTTAATGTTTATGCTATCTTAAGTCTTAACCTTTGTATATTTATTCTAATAATTGTTAAAGATAAGAATAAGGATGCTGATATGCAGAGATAAGAATAAGGTTAATAATTTATTTTTTTATTTTAAAAATAAGGATAAAGATAGTGTAGCGGTCAAAAATTAGTTCAGATATGAGGACGGTCCGATCCTATCTCCGGCTAGGCGATAAAATTTGTAGTGAAAGAGAAGAATGCACTAGACAAAGACTTACAAGCAAAGAAATGTCATTAGGAGTCCCTTGTCTAAGTGGGATGCCCAAGTCTGATCCTTGAGGCGAATGAGACTTAACGGCTAGGATTTTCTGAGTATGAGTATGCATACCTCTATTGGGAGGAGTAGTCGATATATTTATATTGTTGTAATGGCCAAATGCTAGTCCATGATTTAGACCTCTCATTGAGAGGCGTGTAGGTCAACATGTTAGAAGGCACAACTCTTTTTCTTGATGAGAGGCGGAGATCATGGTATCTTATTATGGGCAGTTGCATAATGCGGAGCTAGAATTCTTATTCGGAAAGAGACAGGAAATTGAATCTTTTCGGACTTCTCAAAAAGCCGGTATATGTTAGAATAGTCCTACGTCAGATAAGAAACAAAGCTTAAATACATAGTGCCTACTCCGCTTAATGCTTTAAGATTTTGAATTAGATAGCCGATAGCTTCAATATGATATTAGAGCCTATAGTTACAAACCGGGCTGCGTATCCCATCTTTGTGATATACTTGGCAGAGCGTAAAATCAGTCTGCACATGAAGATGTGTGTTAGAATAATCGTACATCGGATAAAGAACAAAAAAAACAAAATTTAAATACATGGTGTTTATTCCACTTAATACTTCAAAGTTTTGAATCGGATGACCCAATAACTTCAGTAGCTTCTCCCTGGCTCTGCCATGAACGGCCTTCTTGAGGATCCGAACTTCTTAAGAAGTCGGTAAAAGGATTGATAGGCATTTTCCCGTGGGGTCCTCATCCCTTGGCTCTAGATGCAGTGTGGAGCATCTCCAACTGTTCCCATCAGTTGTCAAGTTCTCTCCATGGGGCCCTGCTTCCAGCGGCTTGTTGGGCCACAAGCTTGATCCCATGGGGCGATCCGACTCGCCCTCCTCTGCCTGGGCCATAGGCAGTTGCTCGTTGTTGGGCACTTCATGGGCCAAGACCAACTTAACACTTTTCCAATAGAGATGCTATCTTGACAACTAAGTACCAAAACTCTATTCTAATAAGGAATGGTGAAGGTAGGATGATTTTTACAAGTATTGAGATGGAGAAAGATTATAAGAAATAATACGAATATGAATAATTCTGCAAGTAAAATTTCCATTTTGATATAAAAATAATATGAGTATAAATTTTTTATTTTTATAAATAAAAGTTTAATAAGAATATATTTGCAAAAGTCTCATATGATGTTCCCAACTATGATAAGATATTTTAATACTTGCACGTATATTTATAATTCAAATTATTTATTTAATTTTTGACATGTAAAAACTATATTATATATAGGATGATAATGTTTTCTACTAGTTTAGCCTTTATATATTTATTTCCGTACTTTTTAAAGCTACAAATAAAGATGCATTTATTTTTTTGGGTTAGTAGTCCAGTGGTCTGGGATATAGTCCCCAACTCTAGGGAGTTGGGATCAAGCTGCCCCAAGTCATAGATTTTCCTCAAAGGAGGAATCTTTCCGCACTTGATGCGTGTTTTTTGCGGAGCACTGAGAGATAGCCTCCTATGAAGGAAAGACTTCTGCGGGATCGAACTCGCGAGCAGCTCCCCCAGTGGGAGCAAGGTGTCTGCCCAGTGCCACTACGCTACAGGCCCGTGGACAATAAAGATGCATATATAGAAGGATAAGAATAAGCTAGTAAATAGATTTGTTTGGGATTTTGTATATATACTTTAAAAACTCACATATTTATCTCTAATTCTAGTACTCATATTTTTTTTAAATATTCCTAAATACTTCAAAAGTATTATGGTTATACTAGTCTAGCAAGATGCCATGAACTCAAACTGAATATGCTATTAATGTTCAGATATTTTATACTTACATCGCTAAATTTATTAGTATTATTAGTATTATGCATATATGCCTCTGACTTTACCAAAATTTATAGAATCTCTTTGACATATTCCGTTGAGGTTTATAGTATTTTGATGGAAGCTTACAACAGCAATACTTATGAGGTTAGTTCTGAAGATATTTTATATAATATATGGGAATTAGTGGTATAAATACGAATATATTAGTTTCAGAGGTATTATACAGAAAAACCTTTTTTTAATTTTAAGGATAATGATAAGGATAGGTTGCTATCCTCACCATTAAGCATCAAAACCCTACCTCCACACTATATAAACCTAAAGACCCCGTTGGGCGCCGCGGCACGGAGGCGAGTAGGCGTGGCGGCGGGGCGAAGCGAGAGAGCGTCGACTGAGCAGACGCCATGGGCTTCCGGGTGCTCTTTCCATCTTCCCATCCATTACTTTGCCCCGCTGCCTGTTCTGGATGATAGGAAGTCGTCAACCTTCGATGCTGGTTGGCTAGGTTTCTCTGCGATCCGTCAGATCTGTGTTTCTTTTAAGGAATCCGCCCTTATGGAATTGGATTTGGCATCGGATCGCAGTTTACTAGAATTTATTTTGATGCTTAACCTCCTTCATGACGTTCCCAGTGGGGAATGGATGGTGGTGGCGGTGATGGTGGCCGCTCGTTTTGTGCTTACGATTTTTTCTCATTTTTTCTGGGTCTATCCGTGGTTTCTTGGCGCAGTTTCATCAGTACCAGGTGGTGGGCCGAGCCCTTCCGAGCCCCTCGGACGAGCACCCGAAGATCTTCCGGATGAAGCTGTGGGCAACCAACGAAGTGAGGGCGAAGTCGAAGTTCTGGTATAAAAATTGGAACTTGGAACTGTCCTTTGCCTTTTGGTTGGTATCATATGTGCGCTTATGTCTTGAGCCTTGAGATTTTTCAGGTACTTTCTGAGGAAGCTGAAGAAGGTGAAGAAGAGCAATGGGCAAGTGCTCGCCATCAATGAGGTACATCCCGTCAACATGTTGTTCACTGTTTTTACCCCCGTTGACATCTGCATCCAGTTCAGTTTTGTAGTATAGTTGGATTTTACATTTAAAGTGGTTTCTTGATGGATCTGGTAGCAGGTGTTGTGGATTTCTTGTTAAATATGACGGTGTTTGCATGTTTGTGAATGGAAATATTGAATTTGGACATCTCATTTCCTTTCCATGTTTGAGTTACATTTCATTTTTTTGGGTATTTTTTTCCTGATTGGCATTCATTTTCTGCAACATCATATCAATATTCAGGTACCCTACAAGAAAATTTGCAACAGTTTTAGGTGAGCTCAAGTGTTTTGAGGAAACTAGAATCAAATGTTGAGGCAACTTTGCCGAGACAACCGTTTTTTATGTTGGTTCTGTCTTTTCCCTCTTGACCCATATCATATTTGGCTAAGTGCTGTGGTTGACAACTATATATCTTTATGGTTGATGACGCACCCGGGTCAACATTTCGTTCCTTTAATTTCTTCTAACATAGCTGGGGGTGTTCTTTTGTCTTTTTGTCCACTTTGCATTTAATTATCTTCTCCTCTTTTTATTCTATTTTGATGTGTCACATTAGAGACTTGAGCTCATGTCAACTTATTAACCTCACATCCATTTTGAGCGTACTTTATGATAACCTGCTTAGGATGTTTCTTTTGTGGTTGCAATTTGTTGTCTGCCCACTTGGCAGCCCAATTCACTTGCTTTGGTTTGCATGAGGGATTCACTGTAAACCAAAACAAGAAGATTTAAACATTCTCTTGTTTTGTTTTACAAACAACCAAACAAATACTCTCTTGTTTTAAAATCATAAAATTTCACTTGTTTTAAAACTGGTGATTTTGAAACCAGTGAATTTATGGAGTTTAAGATTGAAATAAACAATATGTTAGAGACTTGAATGCATGTCAACTTGTCAACCTCACATCCATTTAGAACATACTTTAGGTGGCACGTTTTCGGTGTTTCTTTTCTGGTTGCCATTTGTTGTCTGCAATATCAAATGATTCAAATCAAATATTCAACCCATTTTACAAGAAAAAAAGCAACATTTTTAACTCATCAGGCCAAGTATCTCAAGGAATGTTGAACCAAGAAAAAATTGGCAACTTTGCCGAGGCAACCGTTTTCTTTGTTGGT
This sequence comes from Zantedeschia hybrid cultivar, assembly GCA_030544215.1. Lineage (NCBI taxonomy): Eukaryota > Viridiplantae > Streptophyta > Magnoliopsida > Alismatales > Araceae > Zantedeschia > Zantedeschia hybrid cultivar. The sequence continues at coordinate 3,145,550 of JARZZO010000015.1, forward strand.
TTCCTCTTTTCCCTGTTGCCCATATCACATTTGGCTAAGTTATGTGATTGACAACTAGCTATCTCTATAGTTGTTTACGCACCCTAGTCAACATTTCCTTCCTTTAATTTCTTCCAACGTAAGAGGAGTGCGATTTTATTATTATTTTGTTCGCTTCACATTTGATTATTTTCTCATCTCTGTATTCTTTTTTTAATTTATCTTATTAGGGAGTTGGATCTATGTGAACTTATTAACCTCACATCCACTTTGACCGTATTTTAGGATATCATGTCTTGGTTGTTTCTTTTCTTGTTACCACTTGTTGTCTGTACTGTCAAATCAAATGAATAATCATAGCATTTTTACAAGAAAAATTGCAACAATTTTTAGTTCATCACACCAAGTTTATCAAGGTATCTTGAACCTAGAAAATCCGCAACTTTGCAAGGCAGCCATATGCAGTGTTGATCCTGTAGTCCACATGATATTTGGCTGTTGTGATGGGGAACACCTGAGTTTATGCCAACTTGGACCTCAATGCAGTGTGATCACTGTAGGATGCCATGGTTGGGGTGTCCTTTTCTGGTTGCTATTTGTCGCCTGCAACTTCAAATTAATATGCAATGGGTTTATTTGAGAATTTGCATCCTGTTCACCAGACCAAGTATCTTGAGTAATCTAGAATGAAGGATTGAGGCAACTTTGCCGAGGCAACCATTTTCTGTTGGTTTCCTCTTTTCCCTGTTGCCCATATCACATTTGGCTAAGTTATGTGATTGACAACTAGCTATCTCTATAGTTGTTTACACACCCTAGTCAACATTTCCTTCCTTTAATTTCTTCCAACATAAGAGGAGTGCGATTTTATTATTATTTTGTTCGCTTCGCATTTGATTATTTTCTCATCTCTGTATTCTTTTTTTAATTTATCTTATTAAGGAGTTGGATCTATGTGAACTTATTAACCTCACATCCACTTTGACTGTATTTTAGGATATCATGTCTTGGTTGTTTCTTTTCTTGTTGCCACTTGTTGTCTGTACTGTCAAATCAAATGAATAATCATAGCATTTTTACAAGAAAAATTGCAACATTTTTTAGTTCATCACACCAAGTTTATCAAGGTATCTTGAACCTAGAAAATCCGCAACTTTGCAAGGCAGCCATTTGCAGTGTTGATCCTGTAGTCCACATGATATTTGGCTGTTGTGATGGGGAACACCTGAGTTTATGCCAACTTGGACCTCAATGCAGAGTGATCACTGTAGGATGCCATGGTTGGGGTGTCCTTTTCTGGTTGCTATTTGTCGCCTGCAACTTCAAATTAATATGCAATGGGTAGAATTTGCATCCTGTTCACCAGACCAAGTATCTTGAGTAATCTAGAATGAAGGATTGAGGCAACTTTGCCGAGGCAACCATTTTCTGTTGGTTTCCTCTTTTCCCTGTTGCCCATATCATATTTGGCTGGGTTTTTGTGGTTCACAGCTTTCTTTATGGTTGTTGTTGAATAACCTGGTCTACATTTATTTGTTTTAATATTTTCCAACTTAACTTGAATGTTATTTCTTGGTCTACTTCATTGTGGCAGATGCTTCTTTTGCCATCTTTTTACTATGTCAACTTGTTAACCTCACATCTGCGTTGACTAATATTACACTAGGATGACATGCTTAGCCTCGTTGCATGTTACATATGAAAGTTTTCAGTCATCTTTCAATTACCTATGCTAGTGTTTTTGGTTATGTATTCTTAGTCCCTTGCTTGGCCCCTCTTCCAACCGATCAGACTTTAGTCATCTCTGGAAGTCTGACAACCTTGTAAGGGTTAAGAAAGTGACGACTGCTGTAATCTCCCTAACAGTTTAACTTGGTTACTAAGACACTGTTTGAGTCTCATATTTTAGATAAGCTGCTTACGTTGAACAATTAAATAGCATAATTGGACTCATGTTACCTTAACCTCCAATTTTGAGGACTGATTTTAGACAGGGCATGGCATGATTCTACTGTATCTGTAAACAGTTTTTGCTTGGTTTTTAATAAGCTAGGCATTTAAAGGGGATCTCTAAGGCCTAGACCTGTTAATGTTTTATCCAGTTGTTGGTGTCTCATAATTGATTTCTCAGTGATTCTGAAGCTGAAAGGGGAATTATCTTTTCTTCCACTTTTCTCATGCCCAGTTTATCCAACTAGGAATTCATTATTTGCTGATGCTATTAATTGTCTCGTTTGCTCTGTTGGATCAGATTTTTGAGAAGAAACCAACAACCATCAAGAACTTCGGTATCTGGCTGAGGTATCAGAGCAGGACAGGATACCACAACATGTACAAGGAGTACAGAGACACCACACTCAATGGGGGTGTTGAGCAGATGTACAATGAGATGGCGTCTCGTCACCGTGTGAGGCACCCGTGTATCCAGATTATTAAGACTGCTACCATCCCATCTAAGCTCTGCAAGCGTGAGAACACCAAGCAATTCCACGACTCCAAGATCAAGTTCCCACTCGTCAACAGGAAAGTAAGGCCCCCTACCAGGAAGCTGAAGACTACCTTCAAGGCCAATCGCCCAAATGTCTTCATGTAGACAACAGTATTTTCATGTTTTGTTTCAGGATATTTTTTATTACTGCTTTAGTGATTCCATTTCATGGGTCGTGGCTTTTCTTTTAGCCCTATAAAACAGCAAATTTCCGTGATATTTTGTTGTGGTGGATTAGGAGTCCTTTCTTTTGGGCACAAGATTGTGTATCCGAATTGACTATGTACCGAGTAATTTGGGTTTCCAGAGGTACTGTTATTCATAGGTAATTCAGTTTTAGCGTGCCTTCTGTTCCTGGTTTCTCATGCTGCATCTGATAAACCTGTTAGATATGGTCATGAAGATAACTTTGTGGGTTGATCAGTGTTTGCTAATGTCTGGCTTCTTGATCATTTGGACTTCAGCTGGTGGAGAGATAAGGTGCATGCAATCTTCATGGCAGTGAAATGCCTATGTGGAAGCATTGTCAATCTTTTGGGTATCAGTAAGTTTAAGTTTTCGCTCTGTTACCTTCAGAGTTGGTAACTGTACCGAATCAGGGAACAGTGACACCATGAAGAGGATGTGAGCAGTAATTAACTGAATTGTAAACCATTTTGTAGTAGTTGAAAAATTCATGATATCAAGGGTAAGTGGGGTGGATAACACGCAATTTTTTTTTTTTTTTAAAATTTCACCAGGCCTTGCACTCCTGTGAATTTGGGTGCCGAAGGCGTCGGAACATTCCTAAACAATAGGATCCGCTGCCAGCGGACGTAAATATATATAATTAGAGAGAGAGAGATTTCAACTTCAGGAGAACATGGGAGCATACGAGAGAGAGAGAGAGAGAGTTCTGTTGGGCTTCTCCATTCCCTGAGACGATTAATGCTTTGCCTTTGACGCACAATGGGCTCTACCATGGACCGTTTGATCTAAGTGATCCAACAGTTCCAATCTGGTGGCAATATAAGATGCTGCTACCAATGACAGTCGACATTTGTACATCTGCAAAAGATTTGTCTCAAAATTCTCTCATTTTAGTAACTGAAAGATGCGTTGACTTGAACTTATAATCCCCTAATATAACAATTCTATACGATAGTTGGCTTAAATTGTGGGAAATTGAATGCTATTATATCACCCTTTTTACCAATTTATTTGTTGCACTCATTGTGGGTCGTTTGATTATTTGATCAGCTGATTCTTATTGAATTTACTTTTGGCACAATTTTTTGTTGTAATAATGCACTCAATAAGAGTTCTTTGATCAAGTAATGATATAGTTCTCATTCAGTGTGACAAACATGATGATAAAGAGTGGTATAATAGTAGTCCTTTATAGTTTTTTTCACCCAAGATATTTTGAAATGGCACAAAAATCCCACATTAACCTTGAGTGAGTATATAAAAATTTCTTTCGCTTTTTTGTTCTTTAGAACACAAGTTGTTTGATTGCTATATCAAGTACTCATTAGTAGTAATTTTGATATTGCTATTAACAATAGATGTTTGATTATGTCTATCGGTTTTCATATTTATGTATAAACATATTTTCGTTCATATTTTAATGATCTAAAGACTCCTCCTCCTCTCCTTTTTCTACCCCTTATTCTCTTCTGCTTATGTTTCACACTCCATGTCTCTCCTATGTCAATTATAATATTGATATTTTACTCCTCATTTTGATTGTATATTAAATAAAAGATTAATAGCTTTAATGTTTATTAAAGTTACACTGAAATTGACATTTGAAAAATGTGAGGGATGATAGACAAAAGGGGAGAGAAGAGTTAGGGGTGGTGAAGGGAGAGAAGGAGATTCTTTATACTTTCAAAGATTGAATAAAATGCTTTAATATAGGTTTACGTTTATATTAAATTTATTATAATAAAATATTGTAAAATATTAAAATTAATTAAGTACAACTAAATACATATTATTAGTAGTATATCAAAATTACTATTGATGGATACATCAATTAGAGACATCAAAATATTAATGGTCAAACTAATACTCCAACCAAATGCGGCATAAAGTGGAGATCAGGAGAATCTGATTGATAGGATTCAGCGTAGATATCATCTGACTCAATGTCAAACAAAATAATTGTGCTGGCGAATGAACAAAGATGCCAAGCTCATGGACTATGAAGAGTTAACTTGAGAATGCTCTACACTACAAAGAAACCTCAAGTTCTCATATTACAAATTGTGTCTATCATCATTCTATGTGAATCCATAATTTTCTGATCTAATTTCCGATTGCAAATTCTTCTTTTGAAATATATAGCGTAGATCCAATATTATGGTATCCCCTGTGAGACGACCGGGAAATAGTAGCTTTTGCGTTCATTTCCTACAAAATTGAACGGAGACATTAACATAAGCAAAAAAATGATTATTTCAGTACTTTCTGCTTTTAAATAGATACAAAATAGAAGTTTTGTTTCTGCCATCACTGCAGTAATTAATTAACGATCGAGTTATTCTAGATTTCTGTTTTCGTTTATTTCTGATAAATAAGGGAAAGTTGGGAATAATGAATTGAGAGGAGAAGAAATGAAGGGCCAAAGGCTAGTGTGTTAGGATTGATTAGGATTTCTTTCTTATTCAATTTATTTACTTATTGTTTTTCATTATATACAAAAATAATCCCATCTAATGGTTCACAAGTAGTTATTTGTTTGCTATATAATGTTAGAATACAATTAAGGTAATCGATACACTCTGGTTGTATCCAATTTGGGCTGTGTAATACTAATCAAATGGCCTGAGGTGAGATGCGAATTACATTTCAGTTTAATGCAGAAGTTTCTTGCACTAGGCAGGAAAGGGAGGAATGGGCTTTACCTTTTCCGTAAATTATGGGCGCCAAAGGCACATGAGACAACTGATGCAAGAATGTGCATCGATGGACTGGCGAATTTGCAAGTCCACTTAGGGTCCGTTTGGTACGACGCAAAAGGTGTTGCAGGGGGGGTTTTTCAAAAAACTTGATCCAAGTCATTTGTTTGGTTACACGTAAAAGCAAAAGTCAACAGAAAACCTTTTCCTTCAACCACCTCAAATCCCGATTTTGGCATCCACTCCTTGAGGCCGGATGCCATTTTCCAGGAGCATGTGGAAGAATGGTACGTGAATCCAACAAATGAAAGAAGATAACTTGTAGCATCACCACAGTAATTTTTTTTTTTTTTTCAAGGCCCCCAACATTACCGAATCTTCATATAATTTGATTTTACATAGAACAACTCAAAAAAATGTGAAAATTCAAAAACCTTAGCTCCATGAATAGTATGTTACTATTCACTGGGGTTAGGTTTTTAAATTTTCATCTTTTTTTTTAATTTGTTCGATCTAAAATCGAATTAGGCATATAGGACATGTCAGGGGCTTTCCCAAAAAAAATAAAAAATTATGAAAAAATAAAAAATATGGCCCCAATGAATAGTACATTATTGTTCACTGGGATTCAAATTTTGAATTTTCATCTTTTTTTGAGATGTTCGATCGAAAATCGAATTATATGAGCATGTAGGTCGTGCTAGAAGTCTTTTAAAAAATTGATCCCCAATGAATAGTATATTATTGTTCATTGAGCCTTGATTTTTGAATTTTTATTATTTTTTGATGGAAAATCAAATTATGTGGACATGTAAGGCACGTCCGGAGATTCAAAAAAAATAAAATAAAAGGTTTTTTTAGTTTGAACCAGACCTTTAAAATTACTTATATTTATATCCTTAAAATTTAAGATATTATAATTTTATGCAAAACCACACCAAACTTATCTCAAATTGAAAATTTTAAAGAAAGAAAAAATATCCTTTAATGTTGACGTTCTAATTTTTATCATGTGAAGATATGGAATTTTTTATTTGAATTATCCAATCATACGTAGAGTTGAGATATTCTCTCCGTTCGGAACAATATAAAAAACTTTTGGTTGAGATCATTTTGAGAAAAGGATTTCACCAGCAAACAAACGAATAAAAGGATTTTCAAAAAAAGATTTTCAGCAGTGCCAAATAGTTGATTACATTTTCATTTTTCTCATAAATTAATTTTTTAGAAAATTTTTTTCCATCCAATTATATTTTACGTGCAACCAAATGAATCCTTATGTTCTGTTTTCTTCAAGTTGGACAATTGTCACTTGGTTATGCGAAGCCTATTAATAAGTGGGTTCTCTGCCTTCCGTGGAATACATAACACAAATGAGGAATAGAGATCACTTTCTAAAGAATTTTGTGGTTGATCATCAAAACTCTTTTCCCACACCCTCCCCCTTTATTCCCCTTCAATTTCAACTATTAGATGCATCTTGGTATTTCTTTTTCTCTCCCTCTCTCTCTCTCTTTGTATATATGGATTGGAAATTGAAATTGATAGACATAAATACTTATTTCTATTGAGAAATGATTCAATAAGCTCTACTTTAACTGTGAGGTCGAATTCTACAGTCAAAAATATTTACTTTTCTCTTTCCGTAAAAAACAGAAAGAGTAAAATGAAAAATACTCTTGACTGTGAGATTCGACCTCACGGAGAGGACGAGCTTACTGAATCCAACCTCATTTCCATTTCTAACTCTAACGATTATTGGAGAAAGTTTTTGTTTCAAATACATTCGTGGATGCATATTAATTAATGGAGTTCATTCTCTAGTTTGAAATAGTTCAGACAAAAGGGAATCCAAAATCATTTACATCTTTGGTCCATACGAAGTGATAAAAGATGAAAGCAATAAAACAGAAAAGAAAACTAGCATTAAAAGAGAATATGGAAAAGAGTAAGAAGTAGGAAGCGCATCGATCTTGACACCTAATAGCTTACATGTTAACAGAAAACTAGGGTTTTTAAGTAGTATATATAGATCTTCCCCCCTCCATCAGCTACGTTCCGGAGGGTCAAAGTTACATTCAAAGCTCATTGAACGGCATAAATAAGATTACCTACTTCGAACGGTGATGCACCTTGACTGATGGGTTTTTCTTTGACTGGAATAACATATCTAAACACCTCCCCAAGTACTTATGATGGTTACTAGTAGAAACTACGTAAAGAAGGCAAAAAGCCACAGCAAGTAGAAGCATCTAGAGGGGAGCTCCTAAGAAGAATCAAACTTGTAGTACTTGTCGACGGCCACCAAGACTTCCCAGGTGCAACTAAGGCCCTTGGGGATGACTACGAGGTCGCCGGCGCCGAACTCCACGCACGCTGAGGAGCCCTTGGTGTGTGCCTTCACCTTTCCCTTCAGGAGGTAGCACGTCTCTTCTGCGTCGAACTTGATGGGGTACCTCCCCGGAGGGCAGCCCCACCTGCAAAACCAGCAAACAACGGGAGGATCAGGAAGAAGAAGAAAGGAGAGAGCAAGTAAACAGTGACATGAAACACAGGTTAGAAGATGTATACATGGGTAGGCATAATAAAAACAGCACAAAGAAACCTATATATATATATATATATATATATATACATGCAGTGTAGTCGTAATGATGTACATCTCCGTTTCCAGGAGTGGTAGAAGGGAGGAGATCGGTGCACATGCAAAAAGGGAGGAGGAAGACCAGGAACTCACTTTGGCCAAGACTTGACACCCAACTCCAGCAACCGCGACTCAGGCGGGTTCCTCTCGACGGTGATGGAGAGATTGCTGGGAGGGTCCGTTTCCATGGTGTCTGCTCTCGACTGTGAAGCCATCGCAGCTGATGGGTTGGGGGAGGGGGAGATGGAGAGAGGAACAAGAGAGAAGGTGGACGAACAAGAATATTTAAAGAAGATGAAAGACAAGGGTAATGTGAGAGATAGATAGATAGAGAGAGAGAGAGAGAGAGAGGAATATGAAGAAGAGAAAAGGTGAATGAACAAGAAGACCGGAAAAAGATGAAGACAAAGTTAACGTGCAGAGAGATAGAGAGAGAGGAACGAAAATAGGAAAGGTGGATGCAACAGAAGATAAGAAGAAGACGAAGCGAAAGCTAATGTGCAGAGAGAGAGAGAGTTGTGATGCAGTCGGGCGTCTCATAGCTAGGCGACCACATATATAGTTATATACATAACATATCCCTTGATTCTTCCCTTTTAGGGTGGGGAAGCCCTTCTGAGCTCACAGCCAGTCAAAAGAATCAACGGAAATGATCTGGTTATATGGACGAGCTGCTCTCGACGGCTCAAGATTAAACTCCAGTCAAACCATTGACTTGAATGGAACAAAGGCTCTTCTGCTTTTTTTTTTTTTTTAACGAAGGCTCATCTGCATTTTTTTTGCCGGTGCCGACTTGGCCGGCTGCACGTAGCGACCTCTTGGACTAGGCGACAAATCGCTCTTCGCTCTCATGGTTACACTGTCTTTTGGGGGTGAGATTCTAATTCCAGGCTTTGACTTTTTTTTGTAGTGAGAGATCCTCTAAAATATAAGTTTAGATTGAACTCAGTGTAAGAAGGAGAGTTTTTCAAAAAACACTTTTACATGAAGTTTTTCTTAATCCCAATGAAGGGCTTTCAACTTTTGGTGAAAGACTTCCTCACTTCCCTCTCTGCAATGACTTTTGAGTTTAATTCAAACTTGCATTTAAAAGATCCCTTCTCTTTTTTTAACGCCCATTAAGCGAAGTCGAACAAAATGCATTGCACGTCTAATCTTAGGGTATGATTTACTTAATATTGGACTTAATTTCAAACGCAGCTAAAAGGTTTATGCCACAACAACATTTGACTTCTATTTTATAAGCTAGTCAAGAATTGAGTTTAAATCTCGCCTCTAATAGTTGTGCAGGAGAAATTTGTCTTATCGAGATCATACTCTCAATATATGGCAGAATTTGCAAGGAGATTATTATTTTTGTGGTGAGACTTTCCGTTGGAATGGTGCAGAAAAATTAATCTCCTACTCAAGGGGAACATATCGATTAAATATTGATATACACATTTCTTAATTTATTAGAGAGACTTCATAAATACTTTTGTCAACAAAAAGTTTCCTTCCAAATGGATGGCGTCCTTTCCCTAGCTCCACATCTGTGTGTATATCTTAGGTTTCAAATTAGGTGACTAGCTAGATGGATAACTAATGTTGATCATCAGATTTTCTTGTTGACTTTATTCATATTGATATGAAATAGCATTATTGATATTAAATAAGATTATTATTATTTTTTAAGATCAATGAGATCTGATGGCCGAAACAATCATCTATCTTGATTGTTTAATTCGATACCCATGTGTCATCATACAATATTCCTTCCCTGGTTATTATTGGACTGAGATGAGAGGGAATAACACGTGTTCAAATGAGAGGATGGAGAGGGGATGAACCTAAGAAAGCAAGATCCTCTGAATCTATCCGTGTAAAGGATTAGACGAAATATGTATATATTACATCCTTGGGAAAAAGAATATACAGTTGAAGTCCTTTCGTGGCAATGACATTTCCTCGTTTATGTCACCGGCCCAGCCTAGAACCACCAAAGTGATCAGGGAAAAAAAAAACCATTCAACCCCACATAAAAAAGAGAAATTTTTTTGAGTAATACTTATTGCAATGAAAGAGCAAGCTAAGTCATCTTGTAATATGAGATATCATTGGTTCACCTAAGTAAGAGTCGCATCACATGGATTGTGCAACTTTTTTCATTGGTAAACTGACAAGTATTAAATATAGACATTAAATTTTAGACGTGACAAATGTACTTACGCGTGACAAATGATTTGTGAGTATGACAAATACTATTTGTCACATGTACAGTATTTGTCATGACTGAAAAATATTTGTCACGCTTATAATTCTATATGCATGCGTGACAAATATTTTTCAGCGTGATAAATACTTTATGGATGCTACAAATATTGTTTATCGTGTCTACGAAGTATTTGTCACGTCTGTAAAATATTTATCATGTCAGAAATTCTATACATAGATATGTAGATAGGATAAATATTTTCTAGGCGTGACCTTTGTTAGTTTATTCACGTATTATACGCGTATTATACGCATCTGTACATATTTTTGAGAAAAACGGGCGTATGCCGAACATAAGCCAAACATGCGGTAAAATTCACGAATTTCATTGTTCAGAGTATAAAACGCGTATAAAACGAGAAACGTATTAAACGGGCTGAAAAATACGGCCCATGGACTATGGCCCAATTGCCCGGCCCGCTGGAACGGTCCAACTCTGACCCGCTGCCCCCCAAACCCCCCCGAGCGTCCGGCAGCGAGCTCCAGCCAGCGGCAGTGCCTCTCCTCCTTTGCCTCTTCTCTTCCACCACTCTTTCCGCCGTCGTCGCCGCTGCACCGCCACCGCCGCCGGTGGCTCACTCTGATGCCACTTCCTCTGTCCTCCAGTCGCCGGAGTGCCGGATCTCATCTTCCAAGGCACCAAAAGGGAGCAGTGCGTTGGGGATCTTGCCGGTCCTCTTCCTCCTTCCTCCTTCCCACTAGTGGGTCTGCAGGGGCTATGGGCTACGGGCTGCAGGGGGGCTGCAGATCTTGCCGGACCCTTCTTCACCTCTTCCTCCTTCCTCCTTCCGCACCAGTGGGGTTGCAGGGGCAACGGATCTTGCCGGACCCTTCTTCATCTCTTCCTCCTTCCTCCTTCCTCCTTCCCCACCAGCGGGGCTGCAGGGGCTACGGCCTCCAACGCCTCTTCCTCGTTCCTTGGATCGTAGGCCGTCAAGCATTCCACCACAGAATATTTACCTCGGATGGCAGTGCGTTGGGGATCTTGCAGGCCTTTGTTAATATAGCTTAGAATTACTATTTGTCAGGTAAACTTTTGAAGGACATAACCATCTATTTCTCAACTTCTTGTGTTGTTTGCTTTTCTTGAAAGTGAACTTTACATGTTTGTCATCAAAAACAAATTCAAGATGAATGAAACCAGCAGTTCAGAGTTTACAAATTATTTCCTACTTGCAAGTGTAATTCAATTGAATCTGACATAGTAAAGAACCATGCTAAAAAGGTGATTTCCTGCCTGCAAGTGGCATCAAGTACCCAGATGTGGTGGCTGCAAATCTGCAAATAACAGAGGACCTGTCAAAGTTATTGTGGGACTTGCAGGTCCTTCTTACTTGGTATAGTTAATGCTATAGAATTCTTAGTTTTTACTGCAGGTTCATGTATGCCTTCACAGGAGATATTGCAGAAGGCAAATAACGTACCTGAGGAGCCCTTCTCCCCTCAGTTTAAGTAACTCACTCGGACCATGGTGGCGCTAGCTGCCATAAGTTTCTACAGACCAAATAAATCCATGGTCATAAGTTTGTTTGCTTAACCGCTTTATGAAAGATGCCTAAGCCTTTTGAGTGCTCATGTTTTCTTAATTCTCATGTGCTATTTTATTTCTTAGGATAGGAATTTTGTTTGACTTACATTTTTTATGATCATAGTGGTGAAAAATTATTTGCTTTTAAAATATGAGTCTAAAATTAAGCTAATACTTGTTGACATATAAGAAATATGAATCCGTATTTTTCGCTACGAATTTATCAAACTTTCCGTATAATACTCCGTATATATGCCGTTCCGTATTTTTAAAATAGACGATTTTTTGACCGTTTTATTCAAAATTTAACTCGAATTATATTCGTACGTACTTTTACCGTATTATATCCGTCCCATATTTAACTAACTATGGATGTGACAATGCTTTGTGGGTGCTCACGAGGCAATTTGTCACACGTATTGTACATTTGTCACGTTCAAAATTCTGCACCTCGCATTTAATGTTTGCCAAGTCAAAAACAGCTCAACCCATTTGACTCATACTTAAAGTCTTTGTTAATGAGTAATATGTCGTATCTTTAGCTGCAAGCTTTTGTCAATATCTTTCTATCTAACTTAACTGAAGGTGTGTTAATACTTAACCACGAGGTACCAACTACAGTCAAAGAAGAGAGGAAAAAGATATAATTTTTTATTTTAAAGAAAAATTATAATTCAGTATTCTTGTTAATAGCATTCCAAAATGATTTTAGAATATTCTCAAGGCAATAATTGACCAAAAAAGTCTGATTGTAATGTTTATTTGAATTTTAGGGACATAGCAATTAATATGAGGGTATAACATCAAGTAGATAATATCCCATTGATACACAAACAATAAGGAGAGTGAGAGAGCGTGCTGATCTGACGTGACGGCAGAATTCCAGTTCAAAAGTGGCCTTTTTTTGTTAATAAATATAGATGCTTTTCATTAACATAAAGAGAGAGAGTACAGATAGGAGCACATAATATACCATAACATGGGAGTCCAAACAAGGAGTAACAAACACATACTGATTAAGCTAAAGTCAGGAAGAACATTATCAGCGAGCAAACTGGATTTCGAGTTGCCATTTTGTGGAAGGTTCACTTTGAATGGAGAAAACCCTCTGTGGAGACGCTGGCAGAACATTGGCCGGAAGAATTGCTTCTTTTTGGCAATTTGAACAACGGGAGCTCTGAGACGTGCACCAACGGGGATGCACGGAGCATGCGCAAGAACTACAACTCCACTCATTCTCAAGATCCACTCAGGATCCAAGAACTTTTTATGAGAAGCTACGTAGACCTGCAAACCTCGCCTAGGTCGAAACCTACAATAGAAGAAAACAAAGCAAACACCACACATATATATATGCCTAGATCCGAGTCGACACACTATGTTTCCAAACAAACCTTGAGGGGCAGAAACCAAAAAAGGCAAAAACAAGGGAAGATTGAAAAGCAAAAGGGGGAAGGTGGCAACAGGGCAATGAAATGGAGATGCAGAGTAGGAGGTGAGGGGGTATGGAAGAAAGATAGTAGGGACAAAAGGAAGAAAGAGTGATAAGGATGGTCGGAAAAAAAGGGGCTGGTGGTGGCAGTGAACAGTGACTAGAGGAACATAGTGGTTGGAGGTGGCAAACACCAGCGACTGGCTATGGCGATGAGGGGGAAGGGAATGAAACAATGACTGATAGTGGTGGTGAGGAAACAAACTAGATCTGGGACAAGAAAAAGGTGAGATAGGATGAAAGGAGGAAAAAAAAGGTGAGGGATTGAGAGTAGGGAGGCTGAGGTAGTAGAAGAAGGGTGGCGCGGAAGAGGGAGGAGGGGGAAACAGCGGAGGAGGAGGAGATCCGGATGGAGGGGGTGAATACAGGGAGAGGAACGGACAGAGTAGAGGAGGAGGAAACAAACGAAAGAAGCTAAAACGAGGAAGAGGGGGGGGGGGGGGGGAGCTACCGGCTGTTTCCTCCCTCCTGACGATCCCGTTGACAATCACGTCAAAAGACGCCGCATCGTCGCCGAAGTTTCTGCCAAAGAGAGAACCCTAGCGAGCGTCGATTCAAAAGTGGCAACGAGCCACAACATCAATCAATGTAATAACGTGTCTTTCGTCATTGAGAATGCACAGTATCAAGTACCTATATATATATATATATATATATATATATAATGTGACTAATTAAGTCGTGTCCCGCACATTTTACTACCTAACTCATGATGTGCCCAAAAGAGAACAATGTATACATAATTGAGTTCAACTTGCTGCATCAGTGTTTTTATTAAAAAAATTTAATTTTTTTTTGGGTCGGCCTCACGTGTCTTATATGGTCGTACAATCTTATCTCATATCAAAGGAAAGTTTTTTACTATTCATTTGAGGTCAATTTTTTATTTTTATCTTTTTTTTTAAGTTATTTGATCCGAAATCAGATTGTACGACTATGTATCCAATTCAAAAAAATTATTTTTTTAAAATAAAACACCCGCAGCCGGTTCAGCATGGTTTACTCTAAAGAATATGATGCAAGAGGTATTTACGTTAATTCGTGATTGTGTGTCAAAAAGTGCTTGGAACCATGGATGATAGGCTATGTATTTGCAGGGAAAATCCTCTTCATAGCGATTTTAAATACAATATTATTATACAGCGCGCGGGCACGTTGGCGCAGATCGTCCGAGTGTATGATATTTTTTTTAATTTTTTAATTATTCGATTTAAGATCAGACATTACGGATGTTGAGTCGGAGTCCTCCCCAATTTTATAATTTTTTTAAAAATAAAAGAAATTACTATATCACTCACTGTTGTCCGATTTAAAAAATTAGATGGCAGTGCGGGCCATGCAACAAGTCATTCTCTTTTATTAATATTTAGCTGTGGAGTTTGACCGGAGAAGTTTCTTTCTGATCTTTTTATTAGTAACCGACTAGAGGTGGAATATTTTCTTGATGTGTTAACGTAGAGATCTTTCCTTCGATAAAATGTGATTGATTTAGGCAAACCTTAAATTTAAATTGAACTCAGCACAAGTTTGATTTATTATAACTTAAATTTAACTGAAACTTATTTTAGATTATTTAAGTTAACTTAATTTAAAAATGCTCGTTATAATACTCGGAGACAATATAGTTACAACTTAAGACCGTTCTCGAATCGTGTGATCAAACCTTGCAGCGGCCATGTCGGCATTGTGGTCCGTCGGTGTCGTGCATACCTGGGCATCGTAAGCGGGTGGGCATGTTTTTGTTTTTGAGTCGGCCCATGTTGTCTTATATGGTTGTACAGTTTGATCTTCGATCGAATGATTAAAAATAAATTAAAAATTAAAAATTAATTTCAAATGAACAATAACTTTTTTTTTTTAATTTTTTTTGGGTCGCCCCTAACCCCTCTTACATAGTTGTACAGTTCAATTTCAGATCGGATGACTCAAAAAAATATTTAAAATCGAAAACTGACCCTAAATTAACATAAACATTATTTTTTACTGTTTATTTGAGATCGGTCTTTGATTTTTTTTTTATTTTTATTCGCCTGATCTGAAATCAAACTGTATAACTATATAAGAAGGTTGGGGCCAACTCAACAAAATTTAAAAAAAGTTTTTTTACAAATTAAAAATACTGACAATCGAAATAATACTGACTGCCGGTAGAGCAAATTATTCTCTTTATTTTTAAGATCAGACATTACAAACATTGACCAGAAGCGGACTCTAACTTTGCCGTATATTTTTTCTTTTAACTTTACACATCTGTCCGATCAAAGTGTGATAGGATGGCGGCTAAGGGGGCATTGCGCGGCCAAGGGGGCATTGCGCGCAATCTTTCTCCACCGACAAATGAGTTGGGTTGGGCCAGGAGGTGGCCGGCCCAAATCGCACATTGTCCAGAGTCCAGACGCCAGCCTTGCTCCTCCAAGCACCTTCTTCTCTACACTCTCTCTCTCTCTCTCTCTGCGGCGACCGCTGCAAGAAGCTGGGCGTCGGCATTAGAACCAGCGGTGGGAAGCGGGAACAATCGACCCTCAAAAGGTTAAAGAGGGTTAGAGGTAAAACTTCTTGCACCAGTCGCTCTCTCCTCTACCTCTTGTCATATGAGATTTTTAAACTTCCTTAAAACGACAAACTTTTGATCCCCCGCAGAAACTTTCTGAGGCATTCCATTTCTTCAAACTAGATCGTACTGGGTTTGGAATTATAACTGAATACGTTATGTAGAACGAGTTGAACGACGGAAATGAATCATTATTTCCGTTATCTAAACGTTTTTTTAATAGTTTGAGCAAAAAAAAAGAGACTTTGCTCAAATTTATTACATCAGTTTAGTAGGGCACTTGCAGGATCGCACGCTGGGTGCTGAGATAACAAATACACTATTTTTTTTTTCCTTTTTGTGCTCAATCTTTTCCTCCAAACGCCGCGATTGCATTGTTCCTTCTTACATGGAAACTAGGGTTTTTCTGAGTTCTTTCCCGCGGTAGCATAAGGTCTTCTTTTCTAATCGTCCTTCTTTCTTCTGCTTCTAAAGTTTATCTTTTTAAGATTGTAATGTGGTTTCTGTCTTTGAAATGCTTCGTTCTGTAGCTATGTGTTTATTAGCACTTTGTCATTTGTTAAATGTTATGATTTGGACGTGGAAAAATGTTTGCTTGGAGCAGCATGGAGCCTGAGGTCGCAGACGCCGAGATCTTGTTGCCCCCGGTTCTTCCTTTCAAGAAGATACAGATGTCTGAGAAGTACCCAAAGGGGCAGTCAAGAAGTAGGCATTGGAAGCACCTGAGGCAAATACTTCAGGCTGAGAATTACCAGGCCTACCCCGCAAATGAACCATACTGTGAGTGACCATATTGCAAGGCTTTCTTCTGATTCTACATGCCCCATCCCTTTTTTTTTTTTTTTTTGGGGGGGGGGGGGGGGGTTGTGTTTGTCCAATTTCTCTGTTGCATTTGCCATGGTATATCATCCTTATTCAGCATGAAGAAGTAGGCATTGGAAGCACCTGAGGCAAATACTTCAGGCTGAGAATTACCAGGCCTACCCGGCAAATGAACCATACTGTGAGTGACCATATGGCAACGCTTTCTTCTGATTCTACATGCCCCATTTTTTTTTTTTTTTGGGGGGGGGGGGGGGGGGGGCGGGCGTGTGTGTCCAATTTTTCTGTTGCATATGCCATGGTATATCATCCTTATTCAGCATGGTGGGTTGCATTCTCTTCTTTGTTTCTCTTTAGATGTGAACAGGTCTTATGCTTCAGTGGATTGGTCAACACTTCCTTGAGGATTCTAGTTACCTTTGATGTGTAAAGAATCTCTGAAGGTGTTGCGCACGAATAAGCTTGGAGAATCTTGTTATTCTTTGGGAATATATCTTCCTAGAGGATGCATGTACTATGGGAGAAAAATAAGGTTTTCTTTATTATAAACGGCTTATAATTTCAAACTTTTAGTGAACTGTGATGAACACATAAATTTTAAATTTTTTGTTGTAATTTTTTCCCCTCAAAATGACAACGAAAAAGTTTAGATTTAACCCTTCGTCACAGTTAAACACTTATTTCACCTTTCTCCACATTTGACATTTGTGTTTATGTTTGGGGACGGTTGCTAGTGCACAGAAAGCACTTATCATCAACTTTTCTTCTTCATTCAGAGAAACCTTTCTGAATTACCTTGTTTTGCCCCATTTTCTTGACCTGCTTCTGGACATTAAACATTGCATATACTCATCAGTTTGTTGGCTTTAAGTTTGAGCAAAATGGAACCACAGGTAACACAATTGTGCAAAATTATTTTGAGAAGCTTGTCGGCTAGTTTAGTGTTCAAAAATTACCATCCACCACCATAGGTTTGCTGGGATTGTACTGCTTGGTGTCTGTCAATTCTAGAATTGTTAACGGTTTATGAGTGTGTGTCGATATTTTATTGAATGCAAATTAACCATATTTATTTGATTGAGTGCTACATATCCGTAGTCTTGTTGTACTTGTGACATTGAACTGTTTATTTTACTTGTATTCCTGAAATTGGTTTAATTTTGTGACTCACATCTTCTCTCCATACTTTTAATCTGTAGTTATACACTTAATGTTATCGTCCTTCTAGCTCCCCGTGATCTTTGCCTAGTCCCATTCGTCCCCTTCCAGCTGCAGCTATCACTTGTGTAGTGTAGGCCAGAAATTGCAACAGCCTCCAGTTATATGGGGAAGATCTAAAAGGATATGTATGGAAGTGTTAAGATATATTTGAAGAAACTGTACTTTGAGAGAAAATGGAGCAGACAGAAATTTAGAGCTGTCCATCCCAAAGGTGTATTTTTGTGAAATGGGACCCAAAGATTTATGTTCCCTGCTGCATGCAATTTCCATGGAGGGAAGTGATCAGCGCAAACTCAGGTTGTGACATCCGGGTTACTTTTAGACAACTCTTTTTTTTTGTCCTCTTGGACCTAGATTCCTTGGGTAAGGCATATGATTTGTTGATTAACTATACACTAAATTTGAACAGTCGTTCGTGGGTGTTAAATTGCTTTCAGGTTGGTAGTGTGGTAGGGGACATATACAATGGTTCTTTGTTTTTAAAAAGTTTTTAGGCACAAAAATAAGAGAGATTTCAGTCACATAGGTATGAATTTATTGCAGAGATGTCCGATAATATTTAGTTGACAGTAACTTAATGTGCCATATCTTAGGTTAAATGCCTAGGCAGCTTCTACTAGAACAATCACTTCTTTTTTCCCAAATTACGCATAAATGGTAGTAATTCTTAAATGTAAAACGGAAGTGAGATGAGAACGGGC
Source organism: Zantedeschia hybrid cultivar (assembly GCA_030544215.1). Lineage (NCBI taxonomy): Eukaryota > Viridiplantae > Streptophyta > Magnoliopsida > Alismatales > Araceae > Zantedeschia > Zantedeschia hybrid cultivar. The sequence continues at coordinate 3,164,114 of JARZZO010000015.1, forward strand.
TTCTTCATCCATCCAGAGTAAGCAGGTAAAATAATGAACATTCACAGAAATCTTTTGTGTTTATCCAACTAAAAAGCAAAGCAAGCATCTCATGTACCTAAGGACCAAAAAATTCCCTTATTTAGACTTGATTTTTGATGGGAATCCAAGTGTTGCGGGAGCAAAGCTAAGAGTCTATTTTATATTTTATTTGGCCCATTAGAGGCCCATTTGATGTATTTTCCTTTTTTTACTTTGATTATTAGTGTGGTTTTAGCTTTTATTTCGAGTTAAGGGTATTCTAGTCATTAGGACTAGGATTAGGATTTGCTTTCTCTTCAAATAATCCTGTCACACTCGTTTTCAATTAATGTTTAATTTCGTTGTGAATTTCGGATTATTTTTCCTTGGTTCTTTGAGATGGAGAGCCACAAGCCCTGAGATGGGGTGGGTGCAATGCCCTAGCCGCTGGTGTGACGCCGGAGGCCTCTACATTCACCTTGTTCCATGTTCTTCTCCGTTGTCCAACATCAATTTTTCCCTCTCCTTTTAACTCAGCTTCTGTGTGAGTTCAGTGTCTCATTACTGATGCTGAAGGGCTGTGATTGATTCCAGAGTTTCAGGACTTGATGAATGAGTGTTCGTACTAGATTAACCCTTCTATGGACCGAATGTCTGAGGGTGAATTGAGCAAAGGTGAGAGTGGGAGCAAAGGTGTGAATGAAGATGAGGAACTTCTCCTCGAGGGAGGGATCAAGCAAGCAAAATGTCTATGGAGAGAATTGAAATGGAAATCCAAGGAGGAAGGACAAAGCAATGCTTTTAGAGGTGAGAGATGCCCTCATTTGCGGTAATGAGAGAACCCTAGCTGCAGGCAGAGGGACTACAATCACCCACAAATGAAGGACTTCATGACCAAAGCTTCCACATGTTCATAAACCTGTACACGTCTGGAGGCATAGCATCAAAGTAACATGTGCTTTTGATGTTTAGACAAGGGGCATCAGGCAACATCTTGCTGGAATGCATTGCTTTGTTGGAAACATAAATATATAGCTGTGGGCCACACAAGCTTTCTTTGCAACGGTGTGGTTGTTAGAGATCCTCCAAATTTTAAGACGAGTTTTACTTGCTGCACCGCAGCAAGCTGATGTGGAATGGGCGTCCCAGCCCCATGCTGCCATCTGGAGCACGCACACGGGCCTGTCCCTCCGCATAAATGCGTCTTGACGTCAGCAAAAATAAAAAAAATTGCCCCTCCGTATGTGATCTCGAGCGCATCCTGGGGTGCTTGAGAGCATCCTGGCGCTCTCGAGCGCATCAGGGCGCTCTCCAGTGCATGAGTGCAGTGGACTCATGTGTTGGAGAGCGCCCTGATGCCCTCAAGAGCACCAGGATGTTCTCGAGTGCTTCAAGGCGCATCCTGAGGCTCTCGAGAGTATGCTGGCGCTCTCCAGTGCATCAGGGACTCCATCACATGAGTTCAATGCACTCATGCGCTGGAGAGCACCCTGATGCGCTCAAGGAGCACAGTCTGTAGGCAAATTTTTTTATTTTTTATTTTGGCTGACGTCAGGGCGCATTTATGCGGGGGACAGGCCTATGTGTGCGCTCCAGGTGGCGGAATGGGGTTGGAAGGCCCATTCCACGTCAACTTGCTCCTGTGCAGCAAGTAAAACACTTTTAAGATGGGTAGTCGCCAAGAGGAGGAGCTTGTTAACAGTAGCATTTTGGAAGCACCATGGTTTCCTGCAGCTTGATTGGAACCTACAAGCTTTGCAGGGCTGCCTTGTACGTACTGTATAAGGCAGGACCATTGTTAAGGAGGAACTGCTAGGAGCTTTGAAACAAACCTAGCTGATAGTGATCATAGAAGATTGATACACTTGATGATATGCCAGCAAACATCAGGTGTCAAGCTTTCTGCAGATTTGTCATTTTAATTACACCTCAATAAAATGGTCAGAGTGGGAAGGCAAGTTGGGAATGACAGTTGCGGCACAATGACTGACAAGATTGTATCTTTTGGTGTCATCTCATTGGTATGAATTTGCAGTTATGGAGCATAGAGGCTTTTAGAAGCATGGTCACCTGTTTTGTTGTATTGAAAAAAGCCGACAAAGACACCAAGTCGTGGAACAACTTAAGAGTATGCAAAATTGTTGGTGGAAGTCAGACGAAGTTGAACGTTCCCAAAGCCTTGAAGCTGCAATGTGCTAGGTTTTACATCTGGACAGAAGCGAAGGTCAAATTTGCTTCATCTGGTCCTTTGGGCAATATGGATTGGACTTATAAGGAGGTGTACTCTAGCTAGAGGAGGGATATGACTGTCAGCCAGTACATGTTCATCTAAGATTTGTACTCCTCGTGGGTGTGGTTGAATTAGAATTAATCCTAGATGATGTTGTGACCATGGTTTGCCATACCGGATCGACTCATATCGACTCGGGCGACTCGTACCGTATTAGGGCGAACCTGAGTCAGTGCGACTCGATTGAGTATGTGCGATTTGGAAGAACTTTTCCATGTGACTTGGCTGAGTTGGCATGAGTCGACCCGACTCGTACCGGATCATGGGAGATCCGAGTCGGACCAACTCTTCGAGTCGGTGAACCTTGGTTGTGACCAAAGTTCCATTTTATGTCATCAACTAATGTAATATATAACAGTATCTACTTTGCGCAATGCATCAAATTTCCACTCATGGGGAAGTTCACAGGAAATTTTCAGAATGAGATCCATTTGAATTTTGAAAGTCATAAATGTCATCTCCTCAGTGCAGGGCTTTGTCTGTCAAACCCACCCATACTAGTGAAAAGGCAGAAAGTCAGAAACACAAGATTGGTTCCCTTCTCCACCAAAAGATGCTATCACCAAGGAGGGGTTTCAAGATGTTAATAGTCCCAGCTTGGAAGATGAGCCTTGATATAGCCTGCACTCAGCCACTGGTGCTGATAAGTTTGCAGTATTCTTACCTTCACTGCAGAACATGGAAACGCAAGTGCGGTAAAAAAACCCTTGGATGTGCTGTCAATTATCATATATGAATTGCTCAAAAAATGATGGGAATTTTTAATTGTTGCAGCTATCGCCATGTGTGGATTACTTTGTTTGAGACATTCTGCTACATACATTCTGTGCACGAGAAAGTTGACTAACAATAATTTGATCGTCTCTGCTGCTCGTCAAAATTGGTTTCAAAGAATGCTAAGTTATAACCATTGCATGTTTTCTTTGTTTGCAGATCTGAGTATAGAATCACCTCCTTCTATGTACCCATCAAGGAAATTCTGTGACATAACGGGCTTCGAAGTATGTTGTGATCTATTATGCTCTTGGAATTATTTTCTAGCCTTTGCATATTCATGAATGCATTTGAATGTGGATTTCCTCTCCTTTCCTTTCGAGTGACCATTCTTTTTTACCGTTGTCTGCTTCTTATTTCTTTAGATAGACCATTCTTTGTGCTCACGCTTACTAGAAATATGATCATTATTATGGTTTTCTACTAATTTGCTAAATTCTTTAACACGGGTCCTTCACTAAGGTGCTTATGAAAGGTCATTTTTTACCTTATACTGTACATTACTAAAGGAGAATGTACTAAACAAAACCTTGTATAGAAGTCTTTCGCACATCTGTGCCATTAGTGGAACTTCTACTTCTACTTTGGAATCTGAAAAGTTACTTTGTAAGAGTTGATACTATGATTGTTCTGTCAGAGACTCAGATCAGAAAGTTTTGAGGAAGATTTCTTGGTCTGTCACAAATTTCAAACTTTTGTGGTTACTTATGCTATATAGTTGATGAAGAAGCCCATTATTATTATGTCAGCTTAGCTCACCGTTGGTGTTTCTGGACCAGGGCAACCTACCTGGCTAGCACTTGATCTGGTTTCTTTCTTCTCAGATCAGAATTGAGCTCAAAAGGGTGGCCAGTACATGTGTTATAAGAAGGCTGAATCAGGTTAGAAATGCACCGAGGAAGTTTAAAGGATTTGGTTGCAAAGGACCTGGGTTCAGTGGTTTATTCTGTTCCTGAATTTTGGGTTTCAAGTTGCGTTAAGAATACACATGCCGGGTTGGAAAGGTTTCAGGTTGTAGGTTGTAATGGGCTAATTGATGTTGAGCTTGGTTAGTGGGTTGTGGCTTTTGCAGCTAAGAGCTTAAAACTAGTTGGATTAGTTAGTAAGTAACATGGAAGCAGTAACCTTGGTTTAAAGATATCAGTTTCCTTCTTTCATGTGAAACAGAGATGTGCAATGTTGTTGCCTGTAAACTGTAAGGATAGCAACTATGGAAGGGGTAACAGTGATGATGGTTTGGGTTTAGATTTGGGTCCTTGGGAAGAAGATTCAAGCAGGGCTTTTAGAGTGCTTTGGCACCCAGGTGGCTGGGGATAGTGACTGGATAATTGCAGCAACAAATCTGAGAAATTCTGTCTCTGAGTGTGACAATCCTGGAAAACCTAGGAGGTTTTTGACAGGTAGGTTTGGCCATTTGAGGATGCATATTTAGGCATTCAACTCCAGAAACAGCAGGTAGGATCAGTGTATAGACCTTTTTTAGGGGGTGTTTGCATTCACTAAAACTTCTCTGTGAAATATTTTCCCAACTTTCATACGTTTTGCAAATGCGAGTAAAAGTTAGTTGGAGAAATATTTCCTATATTCCCAGAATATTCTCTTTTTCACGGGGTTTATTTCCCCACCCCTCCCTATGGCGAAATATTTCCCAAGATTCTACTTTGCACTTTTGTATATCTCTCTCTCTTCACGTATGACCTCTCTACTTTTCCCACCCATGTTCTTATGACTTTTGCAAACATGTGTTTTGGTTTTATGAGAAAATACTTCCCGAGGAAACATCTCCCGTGATTCTCTATTTTCCAGGGAAATGTTGCACAAACACCCCGTTAATGTTTTTCCTGTGTTGATGCTTTGAATGATGAAAGTAGCTCAGAGCATGGATGGCAGTACCGGTACTGGTGCCGGTATCGGTGGGTACCGGTACCGGTACGTACCGGCTTAGTATCAGCCGGTATCGGCCGATACCCTTTACAGGTATGGTACCGGTGCTGGCCAATACCGGTACGTACCGGTATCGGCCGGTACTGCCAAGCATGGCTCAGAGAGAATTGACTGTGCTTCTTGATGTTAAGGGCATGAATGAAAATGTGAGAGAGGAATGTGAAAAAAAGTTAGGAGATGGAAAAGAGGAAGAAAGGGAGTTACCAAGTTTCCAGCTAAGTCCCACACTGTGTGGCCTTCTGTAAGAAAGCTTCATGCTGGAAATGGGAAATTGTCTAATTCATGCCACCTGGATTCTAGTTATATTTATGTTGCAAATAATACTGCTAGTAATTTCACCTGTTCCCTGAAATCCTAGTAACAGCACTGGCATAAATGCTATGGACAATTAAGATCAAAAGCATCCATGTCCACAACATAAACGATCCATCTAAAGAGAAAAGAAAAAGGAACACTAATGCTCTACTAAAATGACAGTTATGCATCCATCAGATGTCTTGATCATGTTCATACATAATACATTTCCTATCTTGACAATTCATCTCATGGGTTTCTTACAATGTCCACCAACTTCTGTATTTCGCCAGTTATTTACTGTTTATGATATCATGGAAGCTTCTTTGGTTGTTAATCCTGAAAACCTAGCAATGGAGTAAAGTGGATGGGGTAATGGCAGAGTTCTCTCAGTTCATTGTCTGCATTGAGTGTCAATATTTGCCTTATCAATTAAGATTTGATTGACTCTCCCCAGAACTAGCTAATAATGATCACCATTTTCACCCTGCACATCCTTCTTTCAAGGGTCAATCTAATACATACCACTGATAAATTAAATATCAGATTTGCCACTCGTGGAAACACAACATGTTGTGTATCCTCCTCTTGTGAAAAAAAAAAGTCCAAATGTATATTTGCTATTATCTTCCGTATCCTTAACCCTATCATGTTTGGTCAACACACAACCGCATTAGAAGAAGCACCGTTTTAGAAAGCGGCTGCCTAGACAATTAGGTGGCCCACCTAGGTGCCTCGGATGGGTTGGCTGCCTCAAAGGTTTCCACCTCAGACTTTTATCGACAGTTTTGTCTCATCAGTTTCCCCCCCTCGTGTAAATATGTAATTACCTAAATGTCCTTGATAATACATTATATAGCGTGTGTTGCTAGATGTTGGATATGACTCGAAAACTTATAATAACAACTTTAAGATCTTTCTGTAGATATCAAGCTTGCTTCATCGTTAGACGTTTATTCATGGTTAGACTTATGATTATAGGAGGAGGCTGCATTAACTCTACATCAATAAATAGGGAAAGCATCAAATTGAATGGTATCCTCAAGTTGGATTGTACCACCAACTTTATAAAAAAATAAATACAAGAGTACAATCATTGTGGGATGGGAGAGATTCCTATCTCCACAAAAATGAAAAAATGAATGAACAAGCTACTTTTCTCCAGTGCTTAGCCGACACCCCCAATAAATGTTTACTCCAATAAAACAAAAGATTCAGGACCCTTTCACAGACGTTTCCACATAAAATCTTGTTCCTCTGAAGATTAAATCATTCCTCTCTCGCCACAAACTCCAACGGGTAGCATGCGGTAACAGGATTCTGCTTCTTATAGTCTTTAGTTGACCATGGGTTATGGAGTGAAAACTGTACCAAACTGTTTCCAATGAAGTAAGGTTAATTTGGCATTTGAACAAGCTTCCATACTGCTTCACTAATATGACATTGAACGAATAAATGCTAATGTCCTCATCTTCTAACTCACAGAATGAACACAAAGTCTCTGCAGTGACATTCCATTTCTTTCTAAACATCTTAGTCATTAGTCTTCTTTCAAAGAATGCTTTCACTTTCAAAGGAGAGTTAACTTTCCACACCTCCTTAAACTTTTCATACCTTGTACCTTACCCTTCCATCAGCTTGTAGAAAGACTTAACAGAAAAACCTTCCTTGTTAGTGTCCCAAATGTAGCTGTCTGGGCTTCCAGCATCCACCTGAACTTGAGCAAGGACCTCCAACAGATCAGTATAGTCCTGAAATTCGCTGTCTTTGATATTCCTTCTCATCTGAACATTCCAGGACACTTGACCAGCATGAATATGAATACATTCCTTCACCGTAATCATCTTGAAAGCAGTAATTCTATAAATGTTTGGAACCTCTCACTGAGAGAACCCTCATTCACCCATTTGTCTGTCCAAAAGTAAGTATTCTCCCCTGATCCAATCTTCAATTTGATATGAGGATGCATCAAAATTCCAGCTCTCAAGATTCCCCTACATATTGGAGAAATGTAAGAAAAGTCATCCGGCTGGAGAAATAAATTTTTAGATGAACTGTAGTGCTTCCAGGAAATTATTTTCTTCCATAGCGCCTGATCTGAAGACAACAGTTCCCTAGTCCATCTTCCAAGCAGAGCCCAATTCATCAACCTCAAAATTTTAACTCCCAAACCTCCCTTGTCTTTTGATATACACACCTTCTCCCATTTAACCAGTGGAATGCCTTTACCATTTGAATTTGTGGAACCCCATAGGAACTGTGTACAAAGTTGATATATTTTCTGAAGAATCTTCTAAGGAACAATGAAGACCGACAGATAATGATTAGGGATCAAGGATAAAACTGAATTTAACAGTGTAATCACCTCCCAAAGGTAAGTTTCTAGCTTCCACATAGCCAACTTTCTTTGGAGCTTCAAAACAACAAAATCCCAATCAGACGTTCTGATATTCTTGTAATGCAGAGGTAAGCCTAAGTAACGGACAGGTAATCCCTCCACTTTACAACCCATTATATTAGCACAGTGAAGAATAACCTCCTCCTCCATATTGATAGGAATGAGAAAACTCTTATCAAAATTGATCTTCAGGCCTGACCAAGCCTCAAGGGTTTTCAATAAGAATTTTCAAATTCCCCACTTGCTCTACCTCTCCTTCAATGAAGAGAAGTGTCATCAGCGAATTGTAAATGAGATAAAGGACAAGTAGTATGAAGAACTTTCACCCCTCTGATCAGACCATTCACCTCAGCTTTTTTGCAGATTCTTCTCAGCATATTCACTACACAAACAGATAATAATGGGGATATAGGATCCCCCTGCCTCAGGCCACAAAAACTTCTGAAAAAATCTTGAACCTCACCATTAATGATCAAAGAAAAAGTAGCTGATGTCACACAATTCTTCAGGACAGAAATCCATTTTTCTGGAAACCCATGATTCTTCAGTATCCTCCAGAGAAAAGTCCAAGAAACTCTATCATAAGCCTTGTTGAAGTCAAGTTTACAAGCAAGGCTTGAAACACCACTCTTCTTCATAGAACAGAACAACTCATGAGCCAAGAGAAAGTTATCTTTTAACTTCCTGCCTAGCAAGTAAGCTGATTGATTGTCCTCAATAATCCTGCCCAGTACCTTTCTTAGCGTATTAGCAAGGACCTTTGTAAAGATCTTGTAAGGTCCGTTTAACAGGCTAATGGGTCAAAAATCCTTCAATTCCAATGCTTCTTTCTTAGTTATAAGAACCAAGAACATCTGATTAAACACCTCACATCCTTTTTCTTCCTTAAAACATTCTTGGACAGCTGCAATAAGATCAGATTTCACTGATTCCCAAAAATACTGATGAAAAGGATTGGAAATATGTCAGGCCCCGGTGCTTTATCTCCCCCCAACTGGGAAGTGGCTGCATAAATTCCTCCTCTGTAATTTGCTGCAGAAGATATCCCCTTTCCTGATCAGAAATCTGAAGAGCTTCATCGTTGGACGATGCGGGGAACCACTTGATATCCTCAGTAAAAAGTTCTTCATAAAATTTGATCATTTCTTTTGCAATTTCTTTTCTGTCTTCAATCCATCCATCTCCTTTTTTCAACAAAGTAACCTGTTTACTTCTATGTCTACCATTGGCCACCTTATGGAAGAAAGAAGTATTCAAATCTCCTTCTAGTAGCCAATGTACCCTTGATCTTTGGCGCCATCTGAGTTCCTCTACAAGTATTCAATCACTTGGTCTTTTAAAATCGTCCTTTTCCTGAAGTTGTTGATCAGACAACCCACCATTTTCCTCCACAGAGTCTAGGTATTTCAGTTTGTCTTGAATATCACTAATTCTTTTATATCTCTGCTCCTTCCAAGAAAAATTCCACTTCTTAATCAATTTTTTCAAATTTGCACTCTTGGAATCCACTAATGTGTGTCATATTGTATTATTACTCCGACTCTAGTTCCTTCACCTGGGCTACATAAAATAGAATTGTACCTGACATTCCTGTGACACGCGCACAAAGTTGGTGCAGTTTAGTTCTCAGACTTTATGCTCTGTTCCTGTCTGCACGTTTCTCTTTTTATACTCATCTTCTCCTGTTTTCTGATATAGTTTTCTTTCATTCCTTGCCAAAGTGTGTCTTGTAACTATTGATGGGGCCATTTTCATTCCTTGATTACTTACAGCACTGAAATTTGAATAAATTGTTTCATCAAAATGGAACATGTGTGCTTAGTTCTTTCTTTACCTTCTCTCTCACTTCTTTGCGGATACAGGCACCATATATTGACCCAAGGACAAGCCTGCGTTATGCAAATGCTGATGTCCTCAAGCACATAAGATATCTTCCAAGTGAGTCTGTTCAGAGGTACCTTTCCCTAAGAAATGCAGCTGTTGTCTTAAAGTAGAATTCTGGCCAAGGAGAGGGTTTTGTCAGGATGCTTATGGACCCACACTTTGGAGCGCACCATCTTTCCGATTTGTACATGCCTATTTAAGTATCTTTCAGTTTGCATACTGCTTAATCTAGATGGTTTCGCAGAGCCGCATTTTGGAGAAAACCGTTCCAATTTTATCTGTTTAATTATCTTTTAGTTTGCACGTCGGTTTGTTAAGATGCTTTTGTAGAACTACATTTAGAGAACGCAGCCTTTCCACATACTTAAATTATCTCAGTGTCTACATGTTGGTTTCTTAATTGAAGATTTATTCAAGCTTCTCTGTTCATGTCTTGTATCTTTTAATGACTATCCAACTGTTTAAACAAGATGTCAAATTTAGTGGTAAACATCATATGTCTTGTATCTTTTAGCGACATGGCCTTCATCTTGAAGCCTCTGCATGAGTGAATGAGAGAGAGAGAGAGAGTAGGGGAGAAAGCGGGGCAGGTGTTTGTGTTTGTTCATGGTGCAGCTCTTGTCACGGGCGCAGTTAACACTCTCGGTGGGAGTTTCACTGTGATTCATGCATGCGTGGGTGATCAGATTCAAAGATTTCACGGATTCTTCCTGGTTCATGCTTACCCTTGCTTCAAAAAATTTGAACCTCTTTCAATGTCCTGCATAGACAAATGTTATTATGAGGTTGGGCATCTTTGTGCACTAGATTGACCCACTCATAATTGGAAGGCTCTCTATAGTGGTAGGAAAAATGTCTCACTAGTTTTTTGGAGTCAATGCTCAAGTATTCCACGGTACGAGACTCATGCCCATAATATTTTTTCCTGTGATGGAAGCTCCTAATTAGTAATCATCATCTAAGGAGGGTGGAGCTCCTGTGGCTAGGGAAAAAAAATAATAATAAAAGAAAAAAATGATGAATATTCATTGAAGTAGCCGAAGCTATCACGACCGGACTCCGAAGTTGGAATCCGAAGTTGGGATCCGAAGATGGATCGGATCCAAGAAGAGGCCCGACGGGGATCCGGAACGTGGCGAGGGCGGAGACGAGGCCGAAGATCTGAAGCCGAGGGTCGCCCGGTCGGACGTGGGCTAGTCTGCGGAAGGCGCGACCGAAGCTCCTCCGGTTGAGAGACAGCTGGTGCGGGACGGAGCCGAAACACCTTTAGGCGAGGATCAGCCAGCGAATGACGTCGAGACCGGAGGAAGAAGTCCGAGGTCGGTGTCCGAAACCGACTCGGGGAAGTCGGCGAAGATTCAAACCGAACCCCTGCAGGAGGGAAAGAAGAAGAAAAAACCAGTCAGCAGGAGTCCCGGGCTTCGGCCCTTAAGAATCCCCTCCGACGGTTAAGTTAGCTTCTGAAGATGATTCGATTCAGAAGTCAAAGAGGTGGAAGAAGCAGCTTTAATGTTTTTTAGACTATAGTCCTTAAGGGCTACGAAGACATACCTTTGGTAATAAATAGCCGTATATTTATAGCGGAGGATAGAGGATGCTTAACGGTAGCAGCCAATATAGGACTATGTTCTAGATTTATCGGTAAACCGTCATAGTGCCTAACCCTCCTACCGGAGTGGGCCGGATACGGCAACTGGGCCGAAAGGGGTAGGCCCGCTGACGGGCCAGATGCCGCTTAGTGGGCTGGAGCCCGCTGGGCCGAGGGGTTGTTGAATCGCTAACGGGCCGAAGGCTACCGGGCCTCTAATGGGCCGAAGGTTGCTGGGCCTCTAATGGGCCGAAGGTTGCTGGGCCGCGGACAGGCCGAGGACCACTGGACTGCTTACTAGGCCGAGGGCCGCTAATGGGCCGAAGGCTGTCAGGGGGCTTCTTACTGCTGGTGTTGGACTGATATGTGCTGGGCCTGTTTTAATAGGCCGAATCAGATTCTGCCTCATCACATAGCCCCCTACTCTTGTCTTCCTCAGATTTGAGATGGCGAGAGTATAGTCCGAAGCCTCCTTGGGGGAATAGCGTGACAGGCGCTATCCGAAGCTTTTTGCTTTGTTATGAAGAGGGAATGCCCTCGGTCGGCCGAAGGTCAATAGCCATTAGTCTCCATTCGGGATGCCGCGACGAATGCCTTCGCCCTTGATTGCGAAGGGACGAGCCTTCTGGCTATGTCAGGTCTGACAAATGGACGGGATAGACGTCGAGTTCTCCGTCAGAACGGTCGCGTCGTGAGGAAACACAAGATACTTGTCGCGCATTCGGTCGCCCCGTTAAAAGCACAAAAGGATCCCGGCTGTGCCTGGTGATCACGCGGATCGCGGGTCACTTCGGCCTTCTGCTCGAGACCTCACTCGGATTGCTGCCTCTCCCTTCCTTAGCACGCGGATCGGGACACGTAGCGAGCATCCGAGTGATCAGCCGAAGGGTCGGACCGCTTTCGGCCACCCTCGATCTCGGAGTCGGACTGTCATCATTGCCGAAGGACGATGCACGTGGCGCGCATCCGAGAGGGGCGATGCCGATGAGGGGGAGGATCATGGCCGTTGATTTCGGCGGGAGATGTTTTCAACTTTGTCTATAAATAGGAACCCTTCCCAGAGCACTGTTCCGCTCCCTTCTTCCTACGCCTGCGTTTTCCTGCAACCATCCGAGCCTTCCTGCTTCTCCGGCGAAGAACGGGCCATTGAAGGTGCTTCTGAGCGCGCTGTCTGTCGCCAGGGGCTCTCCGTTACCTGGAGTTGTTGCCGGGGAAGCTTCCGTTGCTTGAGAGGCGGTGGGCAGTCAAGGAGATCTTATTTGAGGGTAAGCCTCAATTTCCTTTCTTTGCTCCGTGATCCATGTCCCGTAGTTCCCCCTCGGCTGATAGTAGTTCTTCGGCCGAAGGTTATTCTTGTTCGTCTCAGCCTTCTGAATCCTCCTTGTCATCTTCCCTCTCTTCGAACTCCCTTGCTTCTCTCATGGCGGATGAGGCCGAATCGTTTGGCGCCGAGGAGGCCGAAGGGGTTCTCGCCACGGGCCAGGCTTCCTCTTCCGACCGAGACTGTTTCGGAGGCGGCCTGCACTCTTGATGACGATGGGGTCAAGTACCTTGCCTCCTACTATCAACTTCCATCGTGGATGATCCCCTATCGGCCCAGAATGAACACTAGGGCCAATTCTCTTCGTCCGGGTAGCTTTTCCATCTATGAGGAAAGCTTTCGGGCGGGTTTTCGCCTTCCCCTTTCCACCTTCGTAATCAATCTTTTGTGCTTCTACGGGTTAGCCCCGTCTCAATTTTTCCCTAATTCCTGGCGCACAGTCTATGCCTTCTTGGCTGTGCTTGCCTACATCGATGTTACCCTTTCGGTAAACATCTTCCGCTATCTCTTCAAGATACAGCGGCAGGGGAGATCCGAGTAGTACAGTTTTGTCCTTCGCCTCGGCCGGGGTATCTTTTCCGGGAAGCCTTTGTCCATTCACGGTTGGAAGAGGAGCTTCATCTTGGTCTCTCTTCCGGAGAAGGAGAAGAGTGCGTGGCCCTTCTCCACTGAGTGGGCACCACTGGCTGAAGGCCTCTCCGATCCACCTTCCCTTAACTCCGATCAGCTTCATATCGTAAGCCTTATAGATGCCGCGGCTCCATACGATATAGCGGAGCTTTTCAAAGAAGTGGAGCGGTTCGTGCGGATTGGGGCCTGGCCGGATCTGACGAAGGATCCTCCTCGGGTTGCTCCTTATCTTCCTCCTGAGGAGGTCCCGGGGGAGACTGAAGGAGCTGCGGAGGTCCAGTCTCCGGCCGAAGCTCCTCCGACCGAAGAGGGTGTTGAGGCTTCGGCCGAGGGTAAGTCGGCCTTGAGTTGTGGGGAGTCGCGTGCTGCAAGTTACTAACTCCCTTTCTTCTGTCCGCAGAGATGTCTGGGATTCGAGGTCTCCTCAGTCGGATGGCTCAACAGTCCGGCCGATCTCAACCGTCCCAGCCGCAGGCGGCGGGAGAGGCCGGACGAGGCGTGGCTCGGAGTGCTCGGGCCGCAGTAACGACAGTGGCTTCGGTCGAGGGCCGCGCTGCTGCTCTCTCTCTCGAGAGAAAGGGCAAGTCGGTCGTCCGGAGGGGCGGCCGACTATCGAAGCGGGGCCGGGCGGATGAGCCCGGTGAAATAGAGCCCGCCCCGGCAGCTAAGAGGCCAATCGCTGCCCGAGGGCCCCCGCTCTCGTCGCCTCCCGAAACGTCGAGGGGCGATTCTCCTTCGGCCGCGACGGCAGGTACAGAAGACCTTGGAGGTGCCGGGTCGCAGGCATCTCGCGAACATGAACGCGAGCTATGGGTCCCGAATCTGGGGATCTATAGGGACGAGAGTCTGGAGGACTCTCGGACGTGCCTGCGCCTGCTCCGAGGCTTAACCCTTCCGACGGCCGAGGACGAGTTGAAGGTGCTATCCGCGGACGACTTGGCGATGCTGAGTGCCCGACTGTCGGTCCAAGTAAAAAACTTCTTTATGCGCCTCGGTCTAATATTTCCCTTGGCTTGTTTCGGGGTTGTTGATTTCTGTTTGTTTTTGGCTATAGGCCGCGGTCACGTGTGGTAGCCTGATTCGCCGTCAGGTGGCCATCTATCAAAAGCTCCGGGACGCCGACCAGGCATCGGACTAGTCGGCTTCTAGCGGGGGCGCCCTGGCGCGACGCGGTCTTAAGGCCAGCGTCGATTTGCTCCTGAAGGCAAATGCCCGGATGCGGGCTGAGCCAGATGAGCAAAAGGAGGCGACTCGCGCTTCCTCCGAGGCCAAGTAGAAGGTCGAGCGGGAGAAGGAGAAGGCCGAGAAGGAGCTGGAGGCGATCCGGGCCGAAAATAAGACTCTTAAGGCCGAGATCCAGGACAAGGTCGCCCAGCGGGTCACGAACCGCCGCCGCCATGCCGAAGAGATGTCGGTTCTGAGGCTAGACCTGGAGGTTAAGGCCGAAGAGGCTGCTCGCACAGCCGTAGCCAGCTATAAGGCTGGCCCAGATTATGCCGAGGAGATAATCCAGACCCAGCTTGAAGCGGCTTCGTCCGTGTTCAGCATAGGGCTGGCCGCCGCCCAAAAGGCGTCTCCGGCCGTAGACCTGACCGGCATCGTCCTTCCGACGGATGAGGAAGGCGAAGAGCTCCTAGCTTGGTGGAAAGAGCTTAAGGCTGAAAGAGCTTCGGCCTCGGCGGAAGGCGACGTGGCCGTTCTTGATGAGGCCGCTCCTGTCGATGCCGCCCCTGCCGAGGCCGTTCAGGTCGAAGATTCTCCTTCCCCATCCCTTGGCCAAAGTCCTGTTGATGTAGATGGTGAAAACACCGAAGGCTAGTACGGGGGCTTGTCCCGGTTTTTGTTTTGTCTTTTTTCCCTGTTTTGAAAGGCTGCGGCCAGATGTGTGGCCGGTTTTGTACTATGTTGTTCATATATATATCAAAAGCACTTTGCTTCTTCTTTGCGTTCTGAATGGATGATTGAGTCTGGCTCTTCTTGTGACCGAGACCTTACTGCTGTTTAGATGCGGCTCGCACGGCCGAAGCCAATCCAGATTCGGATATGGACTTAGAGAATAATGCCGCTCCCGATACTGTTTGCATGGCCGAAGCCACTCCCGGTACGGTTTACGCGGATTTAAAGAATATCATACCGCTCCCGATACGGTTTGCATGACCGAAGCCACTTCCGGTACGGTTTGCACGGACTTAAAGAATACCATGTCGCTCCCGATACGGTTTGCATGGCCGAAGTCACTCTCGGTACGGTTTATACGGATTTAAAGAATACCATGCCGCTCCCGATACGGTTTGCATGGTCGAAGCCACTCCCGATATGGTTTACACGGACTTAGAGAATACCATGCCGCTCCCGATACGGTTTGCATGGCCGAAGCCACTCCCGGTACGGTTTACACGGACTTAGAGAATACCATGCCGCTCTCGATACGGTTTGCATTGCCGAAGTCACTCCTGGTACGGTTTACACGGACTTAGAGAATACCATGCCGCTCCCGATACGGTTTGCATGGCCGAAGCCACTCCCGGTACGGTTTGAACGGACTTACAGAATACCATGTCGCTTCCGATACGGTTTGCATGGCCGAAGCCACTCCCGGTACGGTTTACACGGATTTAAAGAATACCATGCCGCTCCCGATACAGTTTGCATGGTCGAAGCCACTCCCGATATGGTTTACACGGACTTAGAGAATATCATGCCGCTCTCGATATGGTTTGCATGACCGAAGTCACTCCCGGTACGGTTTACACGGACTTAGAGAATACTATGCCGCTCCCGATACGGTTTGCATGGCCGAAGCCACTCTCGGTACAGTTTACACGGATTTAAAAAATACCATGCCGCTCCCGATACGGTTTGCATGGCCGAAGCCACTCCCGATACGGTTTACACGGACTTAGAGAATACCATGCCGCTCTCGATACGGTTTGCATGGTCGAAGCCACTCCCGGTACGGTTTACACAGACTTAGAGAATACCATGCCGCTCCCGATACGGTTTGCATGGCCGAAGCCACTCCCGGTACGGTTTACACGGACTTAGAGAATACCATGCCGCTCCCGATACGGTTTGCATGGTCGAAGCCACTCCCGGTACGGTTCACACGGACTTAGAGAAATATCATGCCGCTCCCGATACGGTTTGCATGGCCGAAGCCACTCCCGGTACGGTTTACACGGACTTAAAGAATACCATGCCGCTCCCGATACGGTTTGCATGGCCGAAGCCACTCCCGGTACGGTTTACACGGACTTAAAGAATACCATGCTGCTCCCGATACGGTTTGCATTGCCGAAGCGACTCCCTGTACGGTTTACACGGACTTAGAGAATACCATGCCGCTCCCGATACGGTTTACATGGTCGAAGCCACTCCCGGTACGGTTTACACGGACTTAGAGAATATCATGTCGCTCCCGATACGGTTTGCATGGCCGAACCCACTCCTTGTACGGTTTACACGGATTTAAAGAATACCATGCCGCTCCCGATACAGTTTGCATGGCCGAAGCCACTCCCGATATGGTTTACACGGACTTAGAGAATACCATGCCGCTCCCGATACGATTTGCATGGCCGAAGCCACTCCCGGTACGGTTTACACGGACTTAAAGAATACCATGCCGCTCCCGATACGGTTTGCATGGCCGAAGCCACTCCCGGTACGGTTTATACGGACTTAAAGAATACCATGCCGCTCCCGATACGGTTTGCATGGCCGAAGCCACTCCCGGTACGGTTTACACGGACTTAGAGAATACCATGCCGCTCCCGATACGGTTTGCATGGCCGAAGCCACTCCCGGTACGGTTTACACGGATTTAAAGAATACCATGCCGCTCTCGATACGGTTTGCATGACCGAAGCCACTCCCTATACGGTTTACACGGATTTAGAGAATACCATGCCGCTCCCGATACGGTTTGCATGGCCGAAGCCACTCCCGGTACGGTTTACACGGATTTAAAGAATACCATGCCGCTCCCGATACGGTTTGCATGGTCGAAGCCACTCCCGATATGGTTTACACGGACTTAGAGAATACCATGCCGCTCCCGATACGGTTTGCATGGCCGAAGCCACTCCTGGTACGGTTTACACGGACTTAGAGAATACCATGCCGCTCCCGATACGGTTTGCATCGCCGAAGCCACTTCCGGTACGGTTTGCACGGACTTAAAGAATGCCATGTCGCTCCCGATACGGTTTGCATGGCCGAAGCCACTTCCGGTACGGTTTACACGGATTTAAATAATACCATGCCGCTCTCGATACGGTTTGCATGGTCGAAGCCACTCCCGGTACGGTTTACACAGACTTAGAGAATACCATGCCGCTCCCGATACGGTTTGCATGGCCGAAGCCACTCCCGGTACGGTTTACACGGACTTTGAGAATACCATGCCGCTCCCGATACGGTTTGCATGGTCGAAGCCACTCCTAGTACGGTTTACACGGACTTGGAGAGAATACCATGTCGCTTTCGATACGGTTTGTATGGCCGAAGCCACTCCCGGTACGGTTTACACGGATTTAAAGAATACCATGCCGCTTCCGATACGGTTTGCATGGCCGAAGCCACTCCCGATACGGTTTACACGGACTTAGGGAATACCATGCCGCTCCCGATACAGTTTGCATGGCCGAAGCCACTCCCGGTACGGTTTATACGGACTTAAAGAATACCATGCCGCTCCCGATACGGTTTATATGGCCGAAGCCACTCCCGGTACGGTTTACACGGACTTAGAGAATACCATGCCGCTCTCGATACGGTTTGCATGGCCGAAGCCACTCCCTATACGGTTTACACGGATTTAGAGAATACCATGCCGCTCCCGATACGGTTTGCATGGCCGAAGCCACTCCCGGTACGGTTTACACGGACTTAGAGAATACCATGCCGCTCTCGATATGGTTTGCATGACCGAAGTCACTCCCGGTACGGTTTACACGGACTTAGAGAATAACATGCCGCTCCCGATACGGTTTGCATGGCCGAAGCCAGTCCCGGTACGGTTTACACGGATTTAAAAAATACTATGCCGCTCCCGATACGGTTTGCATGGCCGAAGCCACTCCCGATACGGTTTACACGGACTTAGAGAATACTATGCCGCTTCCGATACGGTTTGCATGGCCGAAACCACTCCCGGTACGGTTTACACGGATTTAGAGAATACCATGCCGTTCCCGATACGATTTGTATGGCCGAAGCCACTCCCGGTACGGTTTACACGGACTTAGAGAATATCATGCTGCTCCTGATACGGTTTGCATGGCCGAAGTCACTCCCGGTACGGTTTACACGGACTTAGAGAATACCATGCCGCTCCCGATACGGTTTGCATGGCCGAAGTCACTCCCGGTACGGTTTACACGGACTTAAAGAATACCATGACGCTCCCGGTACGGTTTGCATGGCCGAAGCCACTCCCGGTACGGTTTACACGGACTTAGAGAGAATACCATGTCGCTCCCGATACGGTTTGCATGGCCGAAGCCACTCTTGGTACGGTTTACACGGACTTAGAGAATACTATGCCGCTCCCGATACGGTTTGCATGGCCGAAGCCACTCCCGGTACAGTTTACACGGATTTAAAAAATACCATGCCGCTCCCGATACGGTTTGCATGGCCGAAGCCACTCCCGATACGGTTTACACGGACTTAGAGAATACCATGCCGCTCTCGATACGGTTTGCATGGTCGAAGCCACTCCCGGTACGGTTTACACAGACTTAGAGAATACCATGCCGCTCCCGATACGGTTTGCATGGCCGAAGCCACTCCCGGTACGGTTTACACGGACTTAGAGAATACCATGCCGCTCCCGATACGGTTTGCATGGTCGAAGCCACTCCCGGTACGGTTTACACGGACTTAGAGAAATACCATGCCGCTCCCGATACGGTTTGCATGGCCGAAGCCACTCTCGGTACGGTTTACACGGACTTAAAGAATACCATGCCGCTCCCGATACGGTTTGCATGGCCGAAGCCACTTCCGGTACGGTTTACACGGACTTAAAGAATACCATGCTGCTCCCGATACGGTTTGCATTGCCGAAGCGACTCCCTGTACGGTTTACACGGACTTAGAGAATACCATGCCGCTCCCGATACGGTTTACATGGTCGAAGCCACTCCCGGTACGGTTTACACGGACTTAGAGAATATCATGCCGCTCCCGATACGGTTTGCATGGCCGAACCCACTCCTTGTACGGTTTACACGGATTTAAAGAATACCATGCCGCTCCCGATACGGTTTGCGTGGCCGAAGCCACTCCTGGTACGGTTTACCCGGACTTAGAGAATACTATGCCGCTCTCGATACGGTTTGCATCGCCGAAGCCACTCCCGGTACGGTTTACACGGACTTAAAGAATATCATGCCGCTCCCGATACGGTTTGCATGGTCGAAGCCACTCCCGGTACGGTTTATACGGACTTAAAGAATACCATGCCGCTCCCGATACGGTTTGCATGGCCGAAGCCACTCCCGGTACGGTTTACACGGATTTAGAGAATACCATGCCGCTCCCGATACGGTTTGCGTGGCCGAAGCCACTCCTGGTACGGTTTACACGGACTTAGAGAATACTATGCCGCTCTCGATCCGGTTTGCATCGCCGAAGCCACTCCCGGTACGGTTTGCACGGACTTAAAGAATGCCATGTCGCTCCCGATACGGTTTGCATGGCCGAAGCCACTCCCGGTACGGTTTACACGGATTTAAAGAATACCATGCCGCTCCCGATACGGTTTGCATGGTCGAAGCCACTCCCGATATGGTTTACACGGACTTAGAGAATACCATGCCGCTCCCGATACGGTTTGCATGGCCGAAGCCACTCCTGGTACGGTTTACACGGACTTAGAGAATACCATGCCGCTCCCGATACGGTTTGCATCGCCGAAGCCACTCCCGGTACGGTTTGCACGGACTTAAAGAATGCCATGTCGCTCCCGATACGGTTTGCATTGGCCGAAGCCACTTCCGGTACGGTTTACACGGATTTAAATAATACCATGCCGCTCTCGATACGGTTTGCATGGTCGAAGCCACTCCCGGTACGGTTTACACAGACTTAGAGAATACCATGCCGCTCCCGATACGGTTTGCATGGCCGAAGCCACTCCCGGTACGGTTTACACGGACTTTGAGAATACCATGCCGCTCCCGATACGGTTTGCATGGTCGAAGCCACTCCTAGTACGGTTTACACGGACTTGGAGAGAATACCATGCCGCTTTCGATACGGTTTGTATGGTCGAAGCCACTCCCGGTACGGTTTACACGGATTTAAAGAATACCATGCCGCTTCCGATACGGTTTGCATGGCCGAAGCCACTCCCGATACGGTTTACACGGACTTAGGGAATACCATGCCGCTCCCGATACAGTTTGCATGGCCGAAGCCACTCCCGGTACGGTTTATACGGACTTAAAGAATACCATGCCGCTCCCGATACGGTTTATATCGCCGAAGCCACTCCCGGTACGGTTTACACGGACTTAGAGAATACCATGTCGCTCCCAATACGGTTTGCATGGTCGAAGCCACTCCTAGTACGGTTTACACGGACTTGGAGAGAATACCATGCCGCTTTCGATACGGTTTGTATGGCCGAAGCCACTCCCGGTACGGTTTACACGGATTTAAAGAATACCATGCCGCTTCCGATACGGTTTGCATGGCCGAAGCCACTCCCGATACGGTTTACACGGACTTAGAGAATATCATGCCGCTCCCGATACAGTTTGCATGGCCGAAGCCACTCCCGGTACGGTTTATACGGACTTAAAGAATACCATGCCGCTCCCGATACGGTTTGCATGGCCGAAGCCACTCCCGGTACGGTTTACACGGACTTAGAGAATACCATGCCGCTCCCGATACGGTTTGCATGGCCGAAGCCACTCCCGGTACGGTTTACACGGATTTAAAGAATACCATGCCGCTCTCGATACGGTTTGCATGACCGAAGCCACTCCCTATACGGTTTACACGGATTTAGAGAATATCATGCCGCTCCCGATACGGTTTGCATGGCCGAAGCCACTCCCGGTACGGTTTACACGGACTTAGAGAATACCATGCCGCTCTCGATATGGTTTGCATGACCGAAGTCACTCCCGGTACGGTTTACACGGACTTAGAGAATAACATGCCGCTCCCGATACGGTTTGCATGGCCGAAGCCAGTCCCGGTACGGTTTACACGGATTTAAAAAATACTATGCCGCTCCCGATACGGTTTGCATGGCCGAAGCCACTCCCGATACGGTTTACACGGACTTAGAGAATACTATGCCGCTTCCGATACGGTTTGCATGGCCGAAACCACTCCCGGTACGGTTTACACGGATTTAGAGAATACCATGCCGTTCCCGATACGATTTGCATGGCCGAAGTCACTCCCGGTACGGTTTACACGGACTTAGAGAATATCATGCTGCTCCTGATACGGTTTGCATGGCCGAAGTCACTCCCGGTACGGTTTATACGGACTTAGAGAATACCATGCCGCTCCCGATACGGTTTGCATGGCCGAAGTCACTCCCGGTACGGTTTACACGGACTTAAAGAATACCATGCCGCTCCCGGTACGGTTTGCATGGCCGAAGCCACTCCCGGTACGGTTTACACGGACCTAGAGAGAATACCATGCCGCTCCCGATACGGTTTGCTTGGCCGAAGCCACTCCCGGTACGGTTTACACGGACTTGGAGAGAATATCATACCGCTCCCGATACGGTTTGCATGGCCGAAGTCACTCCCGGTACGGTTTACACGGACTTAGAGAATACCATGCCAGGTATGATATCTTAAAAGGAGAAATTTATTCATGCCTTCCGGCTAAATTCCGGAGATAGTAACTTACATGAAATAACGCCGAAGGCGCTCTACATTCCAAGTGCGAGGGAGAGGTTGGCCCGAAAGGGTTCCAACCGATAAGCCCCTCATCGAATTACCTCCCCTATATGGTCATTCCCAGTTGGGAGAAAGCTTCCCTGCGGCTTCAGCTGGTTTAGATGCATGAGCATTCCTCAACACGAGGCTCCCGGTTTCAAAGCTTCGGGGTTTTACTCGAGTGTTGTGGTATCTGGCTATGCGTTGCTGATAAGCTGCTAGCCGAATGCGAGCTTTATCTCTGATTTCTTCTATGAGATCAAGGTGATCTTTTAAGGCTTCCCCATTGGCTTCCGGATCATGAGTAAGGACTCTCGGAGAAGGAAGGCCGATTTCGACAGGAATAACGACTTCTATCCCATAAGCCATGCGGAACGGGATTTCGCCGGTTGAGGTTCGGCTTGTAGTCCGATATGCCCAAAGAACACTTGGTAGCTCTTCCACCCATCGGCCTTTGGCTTCGCCGAGGCGAGTCTTCAGTCTTTGTAATAGACTTCGGTTAGTGACTTCGACCTGCCCGTTTGTCCGGGGGTGTGCTACTGATGTAAACTTATGAAGAATGCCGAAGCTGGCGCAATTGTCATTGAATCGACGGCTGTCGAATTGTTTGCCGTTGTCTGAGATAATGGCCCGGAGGATGCCGTACCGGCAGATGATGGACTTCCACACGAAGTTCCAAGTATTGCTATCGGTTATGGACGCGAGGGGTTCTGCTTCTACCCATTTAGTGAAGTAATCCACCGCCACGATAAGGAACTTCTTTTGGCCGGTGGCGACGGGAAATGGCCTTAAGAGGTCGATTCCCCATTGGGCGAAAGGCCACGGGTCCGATAAAGGAGTTAGAAGGGTTGCTGACTGGTGGATGAGGGAGTTGAACCTCTGGCATCGATCGCAACGACGGACGAGGGCAATAGCGTCCTCTCGGAGCGTCGGCCACCAGTATCCCTGCCTTAGAAGTTTGTGAGCCAGGGCCCTTCCTCCAGCATGTGCCCCGCATACCCCTTCATATACCTCTTGTAGCGTGTAATCAGCTTCGGCCGGACCGAAGCATCGCAAGAGGGGTCGGCCGAAGGACTTTTTATATAACAGTCCGTCCAAGAGAAGGAAGTGAGAGGAGCGCTGCCGAATATATTTTGCTTCCCTCGAATCGGGCGGGATTTCTTCTCAGAGGAAGAAAGTGACTAAGGGAGTCATCCAGGTCTCGGTTTCGGCTTCGATCACTTGCATGACCTCGGGCTCTTTGAGGCTTGGCTCGGCAAACTCTTCTACAAGAATCATCCGGCCTCCTCCCCCGTCCTGAGTTGATGCTAGCCAGGAGAGGGCATCGGCTCGAGCATTCTCGGCTCTCGGGATCCGCACAATTTCATAGGAATCGAATTGAGCGAGGATCTTGCGAGTCACTTGGAGATAAGATGTCATTATCGCATCCCGTGCCTCGTATTCCCCAGAAACATGATTGGCAATTAGCTGAGAATCGCTAAAAGCCTTTATGTTCCAGACGTCAAGCTTTCTAACGGTCCGGAGGCTGGAGATGAGAGCTTCATACTCGGCGACATTATTGGTGGCAGGAAAGGAGAAGCGTAGCGCATACTCTGTGACGACCCCTTCGGGAGACGCCAAGATCCATCCGGCGCCGCTGCCTATGGAGCACGCGGAGCCATCTACATAGAGTTGTCATTCATCTGCCAGCGTGAGAGCCGAAGTATCCTCGGTTTCGGATGTGTCGACCTTCGGCTGAGGCGCCGAGGGAACTTCAGGAGTGAGCTCGGCAATAAAATCGGCTAGCGCTTGAGCTTTTATTGCTATCCGAAGCGCATAGGAAACGTCGAACTCTCCCAGTTCAATTGCCCATTCTACCAGTCTGTCAGACACCTCCGGCCGGGAGAGGACCTGCCTCAAAGGCTGATCGGTGAGGACCTTTATCGAGTGGGCGAGGAAGTATGGTCGGAGCCTCCTCGCGGATGAGACGAGGGCTAATGCTAGCTTCTCAAGAGCAGGATACCGAAGCTCTGCTCCTTGGAGGGCTCGGCTTATATAGTAGATAAGCTTCTGAACGCCGTCTTGCTCCCGGATGAGGACGACGTTGATAGCTGTCTCAGATGCCGCGAGGTAGAGGAACAGCGGCTCTCCGTGGACCGGTTTGGACAAGATGGGAACCTCGGAGAGATAGACCTTCAGTTGTTCGAAGGCCGACTGGCATTCGTCTGTCCAGGAGAAGCTATTGGCCTTCTTCAATAGCTTAAAGAAGGGAAAGCAGTAATCCGCCGCTCTAGACATGAAGCGGCTTAAGGCGGCAATCCTTCCGTTTAACTTTTGAACCTCTCGGAGGTTAGTCGGAGGGCGCATCTGAATGATGGCCGAAATTTTTGCGGGGTTAGCTTCTACCCTTCGGTGAGTGACCATATAGCCGATGAACTTTCCGGAGGCCACTCCGAAGGCGCACTTAGCTGGATTTAGCTTCATTTTGTATTGTCGCAAGGCGGAAAATGTTTCGGTCAAGTCAGTCAGATGGTCTGCAGCGACGCGGCTTTTTACCAGCATATCGTCGATGTAAACTTCCATGTTGCGGCCGAACTGCGGGGCAAATATTTTGTTGACGAGGCGCTGATATGTCGCGCCAGCGTTCTTCAGGCCGAAGGGCATCCGGATATAGCAATACAGACCGAGATCAGTCGTGAAGCTGGTCTTGCTTTCATCGTCCGGATGCATTCGGATATGATGGTAGCTTGAATAAGCGTCAAGAAAACTTAGGAACTCGTGGCCGGAGGTCACATCCACCACCTGATCTATCCGAGGCAGCGGGAAGCTATCCATCGGACATGCTTTGTTAAGGTTGGTGAAGTCCACGCACATTCGCCATTTGCTATCTTTCTTGGGCACCATTACTACATTGGCGATCCAGTCCGAGTGATGTACTTCTCGGAGGTGCCCGGCGTCCAGTCCTTTTTGAACTTCGGCTTGAATGGCGGCTCTCCTTTCCTGATTGAAGGTACGCCGCTTCTGCTTGACCGAGGGCTGGTTGGGATCGGTGTGCAGTCGATGCTCTGCTATTTCCGGGTCAACCCCGGGCATGTCTGTTGGAGACCAGGCGAAGACGTCGAGATTCCTTTTTAGGAACTCGGCGAGTCTTTCTGCTTCGATTTTCTCCAGGCCGGAGCCTATCATAAGGGTTCGTCCCTCGCCTCCCGGAACCGGGATGGCGACGAGCTCTTCTCCCGGGGACGTTTCGGCTGAAGATTCGATCGATAGGGATTCAACCGCAGCTTTTCCTTTGACCGAAATTATGTAACAGTGCCGAGCCGCTTCTTGATTTCCCTTGGTTTCGCCTATTCCATGGCTGGTATGAAATTTCAGCTTTTGATGAAAGGACGAAGGTACAGCTCCGATCCCGCCGATTAGCCTTCGGCCAAAGATGGCATTGTAAGCTGAATCGATTTTTACAACGGCAAAATCCGTTTCTACGGTTAATTGCCGGGGAGCCGAATCTATGGTTACGGGGAGCCGGACAATGCCCTCTATTCGGCAGGGCGAGCCGTTAAAACCGAATGTGGGATTCCGGTGAGGTTTCATATTAGCCTCATTCAATCCCATTTTTACAAAGCAATCATAAAATAATATGTTTGGAACGCTTCCATTATCAACAAACATACGATGAATATCGTAATTGTTTATTACAGTGTTACAACGAGGGCGTCGTCGTGAGGGACCTGAATATCAGTCAGATCCTCTGAGCCGAAGGTAATGTCTTCTTGGTGGGGCCGCTTCGGCTCGACGTCAACCGTCGCTATTGTCGTGGAGCTGTGCTGACGGCGCCTTGACCCTTCTCCCGGCCCACCGGATATCATCATGATAGACCCAACGCTGGGTCTTTGATGAGATGTTTCCACTGGAGCCGAGGTAACCTTGGGCGGAGGAGCAGCTTCCTTCTCCGAGGGTTGTTGCGGCCTGGCCATCTCAGGGACGTCCCGGTTCTGCTGTTGCTGAGGCTGCTCTCGCCGGTATTGCGGCAGTCTGCCCTCCCTGATGAGGCGGTCGATCTCCTCCCGAAGGTGCCGGCATTCGTCAGTTGAATGGTCGATCTCCCGATGATACTCACAATATTTGCCGGGGTCCTTTCGGCGAGGATCAGTTTTGATACGCTCCGGCCGCCGGAGCATACCCTTCACCTCCATAAGCATTCGGGAAGGGGGAGCGGGTAGCGGCAGGTACCGCGGCTGCGGATCCCGTCGCTTTTCTAGGTCCCACTCCTCCCTCCGATATCGCTTACGGGAGGGTTCTTGATCTTCGGGTTGAGGACGGACCACTAGGGGGGCAGGCGCCGATACTGCTTCGGCTGCACTTTTGCCTTTGGACATCATCAGGGCCTCCCGGTTGATGTATTTATGGGCCCGGGCTACGAGGTCCTGGATGGTAGAGGGATGGCGTTTCCCGATGGAACCGAGAAGCCCCTTATCCCGGCACCCGCTGATTACGGCCGAGACCGCAATCGAGCTGTCTAGGTTTGGGATTTGGGCGGCCTCGGTCCGGAATTTAGTGAAATATTCCTGGAGGATCTCGGCGGGGCCTTGCCGAATGGCTAGTAGACTGGCGGAAATTTTGCACTTCCGGGTGGCGTCATAGAACTGGTCGATAAATAACTGGCCCAACTGGACTAGGGAGTGGATGGAGTTGGGAGCCAACGCTTCGAACCAGGTTAGGGCAGTCTTCTCAAGAGTGAGAGGGAAGAGACGGCAACGAACTGCCTCGGCGACCCCTCGGACAGAGAGATAGGTATTGAACCTCTGGAAGTGGCAGACCGGATCTGTCATTCCGTCGTAGATGGGGCCTTTCGGCAGTTTGAAGTTAGGAGGCACCTCGGTAGCCAGAAGCTCTGGTGTGAACGGGGTTTGCTCCAGGATGGTACTGGCAAGGGGCGCTCCATACGGCCGAGACACCATCTGTTGCATCTCCTTCCTCATCGCCGTCAACCGCCGGTCCAGGTCCGAGGCAGTTGAGGTGGTAACCGAGCGTCCTCCGGTTCCGGCTGGGTGAAACTCGGACGAAGCATAGCCTTGCTCCGTCATCATGCGGTTGGCGCGAGGGACTCGGGCAGGCGGTGCCGAGGGTTCGCTGCGCCCCGTGGCGGTTTCGTCGGGGGAGACCGGTGAGGGTGCCGACCGGAACCTTGTATCTTGAACGGGATACAGTGGAGGAGGCGGCACTTGTTGGGGAAGCTGGCCCAGTAATCCCATGCGCTGGACGATGGCAGATACCATCTCTTGCAGAGGCGCAAGAGATGTAATGGCAGCGGCTAGCGTCGCCATCTGCTGCTGAAGTACTCCCACCCGGTCATCTCCAGCAGCGAGGGACTCTGATATGATAGGCAGAGCCGTACTTTGTGGTGGAGCAGACGGGGCGCCTTCGGAGTATAGTGGCTGCGCTGAAGTCGCCCGCGTCTCTATCTCGTCTTGCCTGGATCGTCCGGTTACAGGACGATGAGACATGACTATTTGTTTGAAGTTCCCACAGACGGCGCCACGTGAAGTAGCCGAAGTTATCACGACCGGACTCCGAAGTTGGAATCCGAAGTTAGGATCCGAAGCTAGATCGGATCCAAGAAGAGGCCCGACGGGGATCCGGAACGTGGCGAGGGCGGAGACGAGGCCGAAGATCCGAAGTCGAGGGTCGCTCGGTCGGACGTGGACTAGCCTGCGGAAGGCGCGGCCGAAGCTCCTCCGGTTGAAGGACAGCTGGTGCGGGACGGAGCCGAAACACCTTTAGGCGATGATCAGCCAGCGAATGGCGTCAAGACCGGAGGAAGAAGTCCGAGATCGGTGGCCGAGACCGACTCGGGGAAGTCGGCGAAGATTCAAACCGAATCCCTGCAGGAGGGAAAGAAGAAGAAAAAACCAGTCAGCAGGAGTTCCGGACTTCGGTCCTTAGGAACCCCCTCCGACAGTTAAGTTAGTTTCTGAAGATTATTCGATTCAGAAGTCAAAGAGGTGGAAGAAACAGTTTTAATGCTTTTTGGACTGTAGTCCTTAAGGGCCACGAAGACATATCTTTGGTAATAAATAGCCGTGTATTTATAGCGGAGGATAGAGGATGCTTAACGGTAGCAGCCAATATAGGACTATGTTCTAGATTTATCGGTAAACCGTCATAGTGCCTAACCCTCCTACCGGAGTGGGCCGGATACGGCAACTGGGCCGAAAGGGGTAGGCCCGCTGACGGGCCAGATGCCGCTTAGTGGGCTGGAGCCCGCTGGGCCGAAGGGTTGTTGAACCGCTAACGGGCCGAAGGCTACCGGGCTTCTAATGGGCCGAAGGTTGCTGGGCCGCGGACGGGCCGAGGACCACTAGATTGCTTTCTGGGCCGAGGGTCGCTGAGCCGCTAACGGGCCGAAGGCTGTCAGGAAGCTTCTTACTGCTGGTGTTGGACTGATCTGTGCTGGACCTGTTTTAATAGGCCGAATCGGATTCTGCCTCATCATTCATATATGTATTATCTCTATTATCAAGGTCTTGTAAATTCATTTGACCAAAAAGTAATCAGAGAAGTGGATTAATAAAACATGCACAACCGGGTGAGAGCAACATAATGGTGCACTCAAGTGATAACTTCATAGTATAATCCACATGTGATTCCACATGCATGGCCGTAAGCTTCTGACATTTGGGGAAGACGCATCTAGATAAATGGGGATGTTTCAATACACTGGTGGTCCATAGATCAAAAGCGCTGTGGGAGCATCGAAAAAGACTGACAACTAACTCACTTTATTATAGTAGGAGAAAAAAACGTACTACTAAGAATCTCTTGCTTTCAACGGCTCTTTGTTTCCCTTGTATATGAGATGATTACCTTGTTAATACCTTCTAAACCTCTCACCAAGGTTATACGAAATTCATCTCCCCTACATGCACGAGGCTAATGCACAAGATGACAAGACCATCGGAAAAGATACGTCATCTTCCAATGAGTATTAGAAGAGTCCAATTTTTCTCTGACTCCCTAAATAAGTGGTGTCTCACTTATAGGGCTTAATTATCATTTCAAAACTAGGACTTAAGTGAGGAGGACTACAACATGGATGCATGAACAGTGCTGAACATTCCATCACACACCTATGCGATAGAATGATCATGGATAAGCACACCAAGTGACGTATGACTCGGTGGCATTGGACTTTCTTTACAAAAGCAAATTTCTCTTTCAGTAGTTGTGGGGAAAGATTTATTCCATCAGTTCATAGATTTATGATGAGAAGCGCAATGGGTGAGTTTTTTCTTTATAAAGCGTCAAATTTTGAAAGTTAAACTCTGCTCCTCCTAATACGCGGATCCAGATTTCTGTGTTCCATAGCGTGGCGACGCGTCGGCAGCCGCCCCTCACACGGACTCAGAACCCTCCATACAGTGCCGTGTTCCGTCTTAAACTACTCTATCCCGGGGCACCCCTCCCAAACTACTTTATCCGGATAAACATATATTTTATTTTATTTACCCTTTTTTCCGGGGATCTCGTGGCCTCCCCTCCGGAAGCGGGAAATCCCCTCGAAGCATCCAACGGGATCACGAATCACGAGATCCACCTCCAAATCCCCGCGAGGTTGCCACGTGTCCCAAGACGCGTCACGTTTTCGCAGGATGCATCAGAACTACGCCATCCTCACGTTGGGCTGGAGAGATATTGAAGAGCTCGAGAGTACCCAACTGCGATGGCGACACGTAGCAGATTGGACACGTGGCAACAGCGTGGGACCCACGGATTCGCCCTTACATAGCCCCGGACTCGGAGTCTACTGGATCACCAACGGCAACGCGTTAGCGAGAGAGAGGACGAGAGAGAGAGAGAGAGAGAGTGTATCGTGTTTGTTTTGGAATGGCGCTAAGCGTTACCCACCAGATCGGTGCCATCTCTGGGACGCCCATCCTCGACGGTGGCGTGGCCTCCGGCGACCAGATCCCATCGTCGGTGAACGCAGCTGCGCTGTGGAAGACCCCCACCCCCAACCTCACCTGTCGCATCAAGACCCAGGGAGGCCCCGACGTCGACCTCGTCTCGCCGCCGGTCAGTCCCTGCCGGTCCCCCGTCCTTGGCTCCACCACCCCCGACCTATCGGTCGCCTGCCAGGCGCTGGTCTCTGCTGACCCGCCGGCGGGGTTAGCCGGGGTGGTGCGGGAGCACGGAGGCTTGGCGGCGGCGGGTGGGAAGGGCGGCAGTGGGGTGCCCGTGTACGTGATGCTGCCGCTGGACACGGTGCGCCCCGGCGGAGGGGTGCATAAGAAGAAGGCGATGAATGCGAGCCTGCAGGCGCTGAGGAGCGCCGGGGTGGAGGGGGTGATGGTGGACGTTTGGTGGGGGGTTGTGGAGCGGGAGCGGCCCGGGGAATACGACTGGGGAGGGTACGCCGAGCTGATGGAGATGGCGCGGCGCCACGGCCTCAAGGTTCAGGCTGTCATGTCTTTCCACCAGTGCGGCGGCAACGTCGGCGACTCATGCACGTATGGGCTTGTCTCTCTCTCCCCTTCTCATCCAGTCTTCTCTATCGCCTTTTTTCTTCTAATAAGTTGGGTGCGACGGTGGGTGCAGGATACCGCTGCCGAGGTGGGTGGTGGAGGAGATGGAGAGGGACCCGGACCTCGCATACACGGACCAATGGGGGAGGCGGAACTACGAGTACGTGTCGCTGGGCTGTGACACTCTGCCGGTGCTCCGCGGCCGCACCCCTGTCCAGTGCTATGCCGACTTAATGCGCGCCTTCCGCGACCATTTCGCCTCCTTCCTCGGCTCCACCATCGTGGTAAGCACCCCAGCCCCATCATAGTCCAACGACGGCTCTGACCATATCGGTTGTCAGCGTCTGCGAGCTTAAACATGCTTGTAATTTCCTTTCCTCCTCAGGAGATCCAGGTCGGAATGGGCCCCGCCGGCGAGCTCAGGTACCCATCATACCCGGAGCTAAATGGAACTTGGAAGTTTCCCGGGATTGGCGCATTCCAGTGCTACGACAAGGTCCGTATCCCATCTCTGTCACCGCACCCCGCAGAGCCGGGGCCTTCCTCTGTGGTGCCTGTGATGATTCTATCATGAGCGGCTAGCTTATAATGGGTTTAACTCACCATATTTTTGGTGTTTGTTTCGGATGAAATCGGGCAGTACATGCTGAGCAGCCTGAAGGCGGCGGCGGAGGCGACGGGGAAGCCGGAGTGGGGCAATGGCGGCCCCACGGACGCAGGCGGCTACAACAGCTGGCCGGAGGACACGCCCTTCTTCCGCCGCGAGGGCGGCTGGAGCGGGCCCTACGGCGAGTTCTTCCTGTCCTGGTACTCCCAAATGCTACTTGAACACGGCGAGCGGGTGCTCTCCGCGGCGTCCGCCGTCGTCCGGGAGGTCCCCGGCGTGAAGCTCTCGGTGAAGGTGGCGGGGATCCACTGGCACTACGGGACGCGGTCGCACGCTCCGGAGCTGACGGCGGGGTACTACAACACGCGGGGGCGGGATGGGTACCTGCCCATCTCGCGCATGCTGGGGCGCCATGGCGCTGTGTTCAACTTCACCTGCGTGGAGATGAGGGACCACGAGCAGCCCGGCGAGGCGCAGTGCGCGCCGGAGCGGCTGGTGCGGCAGGTGGGGATGGCGGCGAGGGAGGCCAGGGTGCCCCTGGCGGGCGAGAACGCGCTGCCTCGGTACGAAGAGGCGGCGCACGAGCAGATCGTGCGGACCGCGGTCGGCGGCGGCGAGGAAGCGGCGCCGATGTGCGCGTTCACGTACCTGAGGATGTGCCCGGAGCTGTTCCAGCCGGAGAACTGGCGGCGGTTCGTGGCGTTCGTGAGGAGGATGAGAGACAGAAAAGAGGGCGACCGGTGCCGCGAGCAGGTGGAGAGGGAGGCGGAGCACTTCGTCGGCGCCACCCGGCCGCTTACGCTCACGAGCAGCTGAGAACAAAACAGAGAAAGCCCGGGATTCTTGGGGCACTTTTTTCCGGGGTATGTTAGCAAATCACAATATTTGGTGTTCAAAAGGTGAAATAAAAATGACGACCAGGCATTGAAAGCTTAATATTTTTTAATTTTCTAAAATTTTGTAGGTCATCCAATTAGAGACCGGATCATACTGATAAGTAAGTAGGATACGATAAGACGTATCAATCTTATTTTTAAATTAAAAACACTGATGCAAAAAGTATATATATATATATATATATATATATATATATATATATATATATATACTAGGATGCGAAATACTATCCTCCGAGAATTATACGCTGTCTGTTTCCATCTTCATATTTAAAAAATAAATAATTTTTTTTATAAAATTTTAAATATTCAATAACCTTCTTTAGAGTTCTTTTTATCTTTCGAGATCTTATTTTGACCGTCCGATCATAGTTTGATTTTAAAAATATAAAAAATAAAAAATAAAAAATTCCATTCGATTAGTCACTAAGGTTATTCCTATTCTTTGAGATTTTACTATTCATCATCGGTTTACGAATGTAAAATCGAACGATTTATGTTGAAAGTCTCGTGATCTAGTAATAAAATTTAAGTAAAAAAAAGATGAAATTTATTTTAAAAGAAGAGTTGAATATTTAAAATTTTATTATATTTTTTATTTTGTTAACATGAGGAAAAGGTTGAAACAGTGTGTACGCTTTATTCACAAGCACTTTAATATTCGCATCATAAGCAACCCCCTTTATATGTATATATATATATATGTTAGAGTGGAACATTGTTCATCAAGTGGAGCAAGGTGAGGGTGAGCTTTCTTGGACTCTCATATCATGATACAAGTGGGAGTGTTCATCTTCTATCATATTTGTATTGGCAGTTTATTATTCGTTGGAAATCAAATGAGAGTTGTGTTATGCAGAGGTTGTGATAGAAGAAAACATTGGATTAACTACTAAGGAGTGAATATAGTCATCAGAATATGTTAAGAATTCAAAAAAAAAAAAAAAAAGAATATGTTACAATCATGATATATTTTGTTGTTTTTGTCAAGGTTCTATCGATAAATATTGTGAGATAGATTGCATATATAACACTACCGAAATTTGTACGGAACTGTCTCCCAGAAATTTGTGTTTCACGTGGCAACCGTCTTCAGGGGCCTTCAGCCCACATAATGTTTAGAATGAAAGAGGTCACCGCGATGCTGACGCGAACTAAAAACACGAAAGCTTCCGTCTTAAAAGACATAATAAAAGTTATTCAAGTCGTTTACAAATCTATACTTCATTATTTTTCTTGTCTATGTGTAGTTTTCTTATTTTTCTTGATTTAAACGATCATGCAAATGTACTGCTCTGCCTCCCTATATTTACTATTATGACAGTTTCTATCTTACTTCTTCCCTATCTCTATTGTTCACTAGAAGCAACACCAACAGAGCATGGTGCAACTGATAATACATGGAAAATCAGATTGTCTGATTTTTCGACCCTAAAAGAAATATCTGTTTTTGATAAAAGATATCTGCCCGATAATTGTCGGAATTGAAAATGGATATTTCTGATAAGTTATCGGAATCGAAAATGAAAGCACATGTTTTCGTATCCGTTTTTTGATTTTCAATTTTGATTATTATTAAGTTTATTATTAATAATAAATATTAACTTTTGGATCATTTTTAATCTAACGGTTGAAGAGAAAGACTTTTGTAAGAAGGGAGGACCTTAATAAGTTTTAAATAAATTAATTAAAAAACTAATAATTTTCGATAATTATCAAAATAATATCCGGTTCCGACATCGGAATAAGAAACAAATCGGAAACGGAAAATGTACTTTCCGATCTTATCGAAAATGGAAATGAAAAATATATTTTTCGATTTTATCGAAAAATAGAAATAAGTTATTGTTATCGGAATCCGAATCGAAAAATAAAAACCCTGTTTCCATTTCCATATCTTACCTATTTACAGCCCTAACTTCGATCTTATCTCCAAAAAATGAATACTGTTCCACTTTTTTCTCTCCTATGCTATTAATTAAACTCAAAAATTTCCTCCTCATAAGTTTGTCATGTTTGGCATCTAGGGTGATGCTCCATGACCTTGGGAACAACAGCATGAAAATGAAGCAGGATAGTTTCATCACGGTGCAATGACGCAGATAGCCAAACAGTCAGCTTTCATCGTGGTGAAGAATTTTCTGATCTTCTAATTAGTTTGTCAAAAATGCAAGTTTGTTTAGCTTTAGCTAAGACTGCTTGATATAAAGATCTATACTCTTTTTATCCTCTTAACGGTGTCCATTTGTAGGTAATTCCCCTGAGAGAAGAAATATAGTTTTTCTGAGTCCATGGCGCTGCTTTATATATAGTCAATGAAATGATCCGCACCTAATTTGCGTTGATCTTAATGGGAGGAATATGTTTGATTCATCCAACATTCATGTAGTGGACATTGAAGGAACATAACCTCATCTATATATAAACATATTGTAGCCTCTCCAAGTTGCCTATTTCTGTCTGCAAAGCACCAATTTTAATCTGACTGATAAACGTACGTAAATATTGATAAAGAATAGATACTTCTTTTTTCTGAAAAGTGAATAAATATATACTCCATTCACTAGCATACATGCACATATTGCGTTCAATTAACTAGCAAGTAGGTTTGATCTATAATTATTTAGATGATATATGAATTAAATAAAGATCACCCTTTTCTCTAATCTCAACTGATGTAGACTGGATCTATCACGACCGGATTCCGAGGCTGGAATCCGAAGAAGTGGATCCGAAGTCGGTTCGGATCGGTGTTATTGAGGCCCGACGGGGATCCGGAAGGCCGAGGAGGCGGAGGCGAAGACGAGGGTCCGAAGGCCGAAGGGCGCTTCGGTCGGTGCAGGCTCGTCTCCAGGAAGTCGGGGCCGAGGCTCTTTCGGCGGGCGAAGGGGCGGCACGGATGAAGCTCTTTCTGGCTGTATTGCCGACAGGCGATGAAGTCGAAGCCGACGGTCTGAGGCCGGAAGGGTCTCGGACTCGGCTTGCTCTTGGATAGTGAGCCCAAAAGCCCTTTTTGTCGGACGAGGGGACAGCGCGGGGCCGAGTCTCCCGTTGCGGAGCAGCCGTCGCACGGCGTCGAGACCTGGGAGAGGAATCCGAGGTCGGCGGCCGAGACCGACTCGGGAAGATCGGCGATGATTCGAACCGAGCTCCTGCAGGAGGAAAAAAAGAAGAAACCGGTCAGCAGGAGTCCCGGGCTCTGGCCCTTAGGAACCCCCTCCGACGGTCAAGTTAGCTTCTGAAGATGATTCGATTCAGAAGGCAAGAAGTAGCTTTAATGCTATTTGGACCGTAGTCCTTAAGGGTTTCGGAGGCAAAGAGTTGCATACCTTTGGCAATAAATAGCGGTGTATTTATAGCAGAGGATAGAGGTTGGTTAACGGTGGTAGCCGATATAGGACTATGTTTGGGCTTACTGGTAAACCGCCATAGTGCCTGATCCGCCACCGGAGTGGGCCGGACTCGGCTATCGGGCCGAAGGGGGTTGGGCCGCTGACGGGCCGAAGCCTGTTGGGCCGGGAGCAACGGTGCCGCTTATGGGGCCGAGGGCTGCGGGGCCGCTAATGGACTGGAGGCTCCCGGAGGGCCTGATACTGCTGCTGTTGGGCTGAACGGGGTTTGGGCCTGCTCTAATGGGCCGAATCGGATTCTGCCTCATCACATAGCCCCCCACTCTTGTCTTTCTCAGCTCTGAGATAGCGAGAGTATAGCCCGAAGCTGCCAGAAGAATATCATAACAGGTGTCTTACTCCGCAGCTCTGTTCTCTTTTTACTGGGAAGAGGGTGCCCTCGGTCGGCCGAGGGCTACGCTGTTGCTTCGTCCCCGCTCGGAGTGGCGACGAAGACTCAGAGCTAAGAAGCCGAAGGGCCGAGCCCTCTGACTCGTTGTCAGGCTTCATTAAATGGACGGGATGGCGCGTCGCCTCGCGAGGAAGCACGGGACACGCGTCGCGCATCCGGCCGCTCCGTCGAAAACACAAAAAGATCATGACCGCTCACAGGTCGCGGATCGCCTCGGCTCTCTGTCCGAGGCTTCACTCGAATTGCCGCCTCTCTCATCTTCAGCGCGCGGATCGGGACACGTGGCGCGTATCCGAGCGGTTAGCCGAAGGGTCGGAGCGCCCTCGGCCGTTGATTGCTTCGCTGCAAGTCCTGGAGCCGGCCCGTCATCATTGCCGAAGGACGGTGCACGTGGCGGGCATCCGAGAGGAGCGAGGGGACGAGCGGGACGATCTCGGCCGTTGACTTCGGCGGGAGGCGCTTCGAGTGGGCTTATAAATACAAACCCTCAGCAGGGCACTGTTCTTCTTCCTGCTGCTGCGCTTGCGTTTCCTCTGCGATCATCCAAGCTCTTCTTCCTTCTCCAGCGGAAAGCTGGCTTCCTGAAGGCTTCGTCCGAGCTCGCCGGCCACCGTGGGAAGGTCTCCATTCCTCGGAGCGCATTACAGGTGGAGTTGGGACGCTTGAGAAGCCACACTCGGTTCAGGAGAGATTTCCTCCCCCTTCCTGCGAGTAAGCCCTAGCTTTCTTCCTTCCCTTCGTGGCCTTATGGTCCGGGGTTCTTCCAGTGAGATTACTCCTTCGGACGAGGAGTATACTCCTTCCCACTCTCCGAGATCTCTTCTGTCAGATCCCCTCACCTCAGATTCCCTTGCCTCCGCGATGTCTGAAGAATCCGAGGTCTCCGGGACTGAGGGGTCCGAGGCTTCCGGAGCCGAGGTTTCCGGGGCCGAGACCTCCGGGGCCGAGGCTTCCGGGGCTGAGTCCGCCGAAGAGGTCCGGAACCCAGGCCAGGCTTCCACTTCGGGACGCCGTCGTCCCGACATGGCTTCGGAAGCATCCTGCGCCCTTTCGGACGCAAAGGTTATGCGCCTTGTTTCTTACTTCCAACTCCCTTCCTGGATGATGGTCCTTCGGCCTGACTCCGCCACCCGGGCTAACACTTTCCGCCCGGGTTCCTTCTCTATTTATGTTGATAGCTTCGAGGCGGGTTTCCGTCTTCCTCTCCCCACCTTCGTCATCAACCTTCTCAGCTTCTACGGGTTGGCCCCATCTCAGCTTTTTCCCAATTCCTGGCGTACCGTATACGGCTTCTTGAGCGTCTTTGCTCATATAAAGATCCGCCCTTCCATCAATGTCTACCGTTATCTCTTCAAAATCCAAAGGCAGGGGAAGTCCGAGTGGTATTGCTTCGTCCCTCGGGTCGGCCGAAGCGTATTCTCCGGGAAGCCTTCGTCTATCCATGGCTGGAAGAGGAAGTTCGTCTTCGTCTCCCTGCCGGAGAAAGAGAAGAGCGTGTAGCCCTTCCCTACTGAGTGGGCGCCGCTGGCCGCAGGCCTCTCGGATCCTCCTGCCCTCACCCCAGTCCAGAGCACCCTCGTGGGTCGCATTCAGATGAGGGCCCCGTACAACGTCTGGGGGCTTCTCAGCGCGTCGGAGCGGCTGGTGAACGCCGGGGTATGGCCGGATCCTCAGTCCGATCCGGTGCGGGCCTTCCCCTATCTTCCTCCCGGGGAGACTCCGCGGGGCCGCGGAGGAAGGGCTGCCGCTCCTCTGGCCGAAGCTCTTCCGGCTGAGGATGCTGATGAAGTTTCGGCCGAGGGTAAGTCGGCTTTAAGTTTGTACTTGCTCACTGTTCTGTTTCTAACGGGCTCTTCTTGCTTGCAGCAATGGCCAATCTCGACGCCCTCCTCGATCGGATATTCGACCAGCGCGGTCCGGGCCGGGCACCGGCCTCGCAGGCGGCAGGCAGGTCCAGCCGAGGCGCTGGGGCTCCGAGGACCCGAGGCGGGGTCCCAAGGACTGCGGCCTCTACTGAGGGCCGTGCTACCGCCGCCGCTCTCGAGAGGGAGCAAAAGTCCAAATTCGCCGCTCGAAGGGGCAGCCGAGCGTCGAAGCGCCCCCGGTTGGCAGGGGCCGTAGACGCGGAGGAGGCTCCGTTGGTCAGGAGGAGTGCCGAGGCCCGAAGGGCCGCAAGGCTGGCGTCTCCTGAGGCGCCGAGGGGCGATTCCCCTCCGGCCGTTTCAGCTGGGGCCGGTGACGAAGGCGCCGGGTCGCAGGCGCCCCGGGCGCAACGCGAGTGGTGGCGCCCCGAACCGGAGATTTAGGTGGACGAGAGTATGGAAGACTCGCAGACGTGCCTCCGTCTGCTCCGCAGTCTTACTCTCCCTTCGGCCTTTGAAGGGCTGAAGCGCCATTCGGTCATGGACCTGGCGGTGATGAGCGCTCGGTTGGCGGTCCAGGTAATAAGCTTGAAGGTGCTTCAGTCGAGCTTTCCTTAGCTTTCTCTTGATTTTTACTTTCCTGATCATCGTTTGCTTTCGGTCCGCAGGCTGCGGTGACGGGTAGCGTCCTGATGCACCATCAGGAGCAGCTCCGACTCCAGCTCCTGGAGGCCGAGAGGGAGTCAGACGGTTCGGGCGAGGGTACTTCGGTGGTGCCCGACATCGAGCCCTTAGTCGATGGGCTCGTAACCACGAGTGCCCGGGCGCGGGCGCAGCTGGAGGAGAGGGCAGCTGAGGCCCGTGCTTCCGCCGAGGCCAAGGTGAAGGCCGAGCGGGAGAAGGAGAAGGCCGAGGGGGAGCTCGCCGCGGCTCAGTCCGAGATCCGGGCCCTCAAGGTCCAGATTCAAGAGAAGGACTCCCGGCGGGCCTCGGAGAAGCGCCGTCATGCCGAGGAGGTATCGGCGCTTAAGCAGGAGCTGGAGGAGGCGGCGGACGTGGCCGTAGCTGATTACAAGGCCGGCCCGGACTTCGCCGAAGAGATCATCCAAGCTCAACTGTTGGCTTCTTCCTCCGTCTTCGACCTCGGGTTGGCAGTCGCCCAGAGGGCCTGCCCGAGCGTCGATCTGACTGGGGTCGCCCTACCGAGGGGTGAGGAAGCCAAGGAGCTCCTGTCTTGGTGGCAGGAACTTATGGCCGAGAGGACCTCGACTCCTGCGCTGGGTGACGAAGCTGCGCCCGCCGAGGGGGCCCCTGAGGAGGCTGTCCCTGAGGAGGCTGCCGCTGAGGAGGCTGCCGCTCCTGAAGCGGTGCAGATCGTCGACTCTCCCTCTCCCTCTCCCTCTCCGGGACAAGCCGCAGCAGAGGTGGAGGAGGCCGAAGCCGAAGAATGACGCGGGGATCTACCCCGGTTTCCGCTTCTTCTTCTGTTGTAAGCCCTCGGCCAAGGGTATGGCTGGTTTACGCTTCTTCTTCTATCGTAAACCTACGGCCAAGGATACGGCCGGCTTTCACTTCTTCTTCTGTTGTAAGCCCTCGGCCAAGGGTATGGCCGGTTTTTGTACTTCCTTTTCTGTAAATCTAACGGATGTTTTCGGCTTTACCTTGGTGTTTGTGTATGACTGACCGAATCTGGCCCTTCAGAAGCCTGAGATCCTGTCATCGTTCGCTATAGATTGTAAGGCCGAGACTTGATGTAGGTTCGGACAGAATGTCGCCATAGTACTCGGCCGGGGCCTTTACCAACGTGGTCCACATGATCTGAAGGGACATCTTGCCGCTTCTGATGTATTTTGTGTGGCCGAAGCCACTCCTGCTTCCGCTTGCGCGAACTTAGATATACCCTGCCGCTTCCCGAACCGGTACACGTGGCCGGAACCACCCTCGGATCAAGGTATCGGCGGGCTTAGGAAGAATACTATGTCGCTCCCGATACGGTTAGCATGGCCGAAGCCACTCCCGGTACGGTTTACACGGACTTAGAAAGAATACCATGCCGCTCCCGATACGGTTTGCATGGCCGAAGCCACTCCCGGTACGGTTTACACGGACTTAGAAAGAATACCATGCCGCTCCCGATACGGTTTGCATGGCCGAAGCCACTCCCGGTACGGTTTACACGGACTTAGAAAGAATACCATGCCGCTCCCGATACGGTTTGCATGGCCGAAGCCACTCCCGGTACGATTTACACGGACTTAGAAAGAATACCATGCCGCTCCCGATACGATTTGCATGGCCGAAGCCACTCCCGGTACGGTTTACACGGACTTAGAAAGAATACCATGCCGCTCCCGATACGGTTTGCATGGCCGAAGCCACTCCCGGTACGGTTTACACGGACTTGGAAAGAATACCATGCCGCTCCCGATACGGTTTGCATAGCCGAAGCCACTCCCGGTACGGTTTACACGGACTTAGAAAGAATACCATGCCGCTCCCGATACGGTTTGCATGGCCGAAGCCACTCCCGGTACGGTTTACACGGACTTAGAAAGAATACCATGCCGCTCCCGATACGGTTTGCATGGCCGAAGCCACTCCCGGTACGGTTTACACGGACTTAGAAAGAATACCATGCCGCTCCCGATACGGTTTGCATGGCCGAAGCCACTCCCGGTACGGTTTACACGGACTTAGAAAGAATACCATGCCGCTCCCGATACGGTTTGCATGGCCGAAGCCACTCCCGGTACGGTTTACACGGACTTAGAAAGAACACCATGCCGCTCCCGATACGATTTGTATGGCCGAAGCCACTCCCGGTACGGTTTACACGGACTTAGAAAGAATACCATGCCGCTCCCGATACGGTTTGCATGGCCGAAGCCACTCCCGGTACGGTTTACACGGACTTGGAAAGAATACCATGCCGCTCCCGATACGGTTTGCATGGCCGAAGCCACTCCCGATCGGTTTACACGGACTTAGAAAGAATACCATGCCGCTCCCGATACGGTTTGCATGGCCGAAGCCACTCCCGGTACGGTTTACACGGACTTAGAAAGAATACCATGCCGCTCCCGATACGGTTTGCATGGCCGAAACCACTCCCGGTACGGTTTACACGGACTTAGAAAGAATACCATGCCGCTCCCGATACGGTTTGCATGGCCGAAGCCACTCCCGGTACGGTTTACACGGACTTAGAAAGAATACCATGCCGCTCCCGATACGGTTTGCATGGCCGAAGCCACTCCCGGTACGGTTTACACGGACTTAGAAAGAATACCATGCCGCTCCCGATACGGTTTGCATGGCCGAAGCCACTCCCGGTTCGGTTTACACGGACTTAGAAAGAATACCATGCCGCTCCCGATACGGTTTGCATGGCCGAAGCCACTCCCGGTACGGTTTACACGGACTTAGAAAGAATACCATGCCGCTCCCGATACGGTTTGCATGGCCGAAGCCACTCCCGGTACGGTTTATACGGACTTAGAAAGAATACCATGCCGCTCCCGATACGGTTTGCATGGCCGAAGCCACTCCCGGTACGGTTTACACGGACTTAGAAAGAATACCATGCCGCTCCCGATACGGTTTGCATGGCCGAAGCCACTCCCGATACGGTTTATACGGACTTAGAAAGAATACCATGCCGCTCCCGATACGGTTTGCATGGCCGAAGCCACTCCCGGTACGGTTTACACGGACTTAGAAATAATACCATGCCGCTCCCGATACGGTTTGCATGGCCGAAGCCACTCCCGATACGGTTTACACGAACTTAGAAAGAATACCATGCCGCTCCCGATACGGTTTGCATGGCCGAAGCCACTCCCGGTACGGTTTACACGGACTTAGAAAGAATACCATGCCGCTCCCGATACGGTTTGCATGGCGGAAGCCACTCCCGGTACGGTTTACACGGACTTAGAAAGAATACCATGCCGCTCCCGATACGGTTTGCATGGCCGAAGCCACTCCCGGTACGGTTTACACGGACTTAGGAAGAATACCATG
The DNA here is from genome assembly GCA_030544215.1 of Zantedeschia hybrid cultivar. Lineage (NCBI taxonomy): Eukaryota > Viridiplantae > Streptophyta > Magnoliopsida > Alismatales > Araceae > Zantedeschia > Zantedeschia hybrid cultivar. Next base: position 3,205,848 of record JARZZO010000015.1, read on the forward strand.
CCGCTCCCGATACGGTTTGCATGGCCGAAGCCACTCCCGGTACGGTTTACACGGACTTAGAAAGAATACCATGCCGCTCCCGATACGGTTTGCATGGCCGAAGCCACTCCCGGTACGGTTTACACGGACTTAGAAAGAATACCATGCTTCCTGAAAAAGAAGTCTTTATTCATACTCTTCGGCTGTAAGCCCTGGGAAAAGTGACTTACACATAATAACGCCGAAGGCGCTCAACATTCCAGGTGCGAGGGAGAGGCTGGCCCGAAAGGGTCTCTAGCCGATAAGCTCCACGCCTGATCACCTCCCTGACCCGATAGGGCCCCTCCCAGCTGGGGGCAAGCTTTCCTGAGGCTTCGGCTGGTTTGGAAGCATGAGCGTTCCTCAACACGAGGCTCCTTACTTCGAAGCATCGGGGCCTTACTCGAGTGTTGTGGTACTTCGCCATGCACTGTTGATAAGCGGCCAGCCGGATACGAGCCTTGTCTCGGGTCTCTTCAATGAGGTCCAGGTGGTCTTTCAGACCTTCTTCGTTGGCCTTCGGATCGTAATCAACGACCCTGGGAGAGGGAAGTCCGATCTCCACCGGAATAACGGCCTCTATGCCATAGGCCATGCGAAAGGGAGTTTCGCCGGTGGGGGTTCGGCTCGTCGTCCGATAAGCCCACAGAACACTTGGCAGCTCCTCTACCCATCGGCCCTTAGTTTCGCCGAGGCGGGTTTTCAATCCTTGTAGGAGGCTTCGGTTGGTGACTTCGACTTGGCCGTTTGTTCGAGGATGCGCCACCGAAGTGAATTTGTGGAGTATGCCGAAGCTGGCGCAGTTGTCGCTGAACCGCCGGCTGTCGAACTGCTTCCCATTGTCAGAAATGATGGCCCGAGGGATGCCGAACCGGCAAATGATGGACTTCCAGACGAAGTTCCAAGCATTGTTATCGGTTATTGCCGCGAGGGGTTCGGCTTCGACCCACTTAGTGAAATAATCTACCGCCACGATGAGGAATTTTCTCTGGCCGGTGGAGACGGGAAAAGGCCCCAGGAGGTCGATCCCCCATTGAGCGAAAGGCCAGGGGTCGGATAAGGGGGTCAGAAGGGCGGCTGCCTGGTGGATGAGGGAGCTATACCTCTGGCACTGGTCACAGCGCCGTACGAGGGCTAAAGCGTCCTCTCGGAGTGTTGGCCACCAGTAGCCTTGCCTTAGAAGCTTGTGAGCCAAGGCCCTTCCTCCCGCATGCGCTCCGCATACCCCTTCATGGACTTCTTTTGTGGCGTAGTCGGCTTCAGCTGGGCCGAGGCACCGCAGCAGTGGTCGGCCGAAGGATTTCTTGTACAGGACCCCGTCCAGAAGAAGAAAGTGGGATGAGCGCTGTCGAATGTGCTTCGCCTCCTTCGGATCTGGCGGGACTTCTCCTTGGAGAAGGAAAGCGACGAGGGGGGTCATCCATGTCTCGGCCTCGGCCTCAGCGACTTGCATGGCTTTGGTTTCGCCGAGGCTTGGTTCGGCGAGCTCCTCGACGAGGATCATTCGGCCTCCTCCCCCGTCTTGAGTTGACGCCAGCCGGGAAAGTGCATCGGCTCGGGCATTCTCGGCTCTCGGGATCCTCACGATTTCATAAGAGTCGAATTGGGCGAGGATTTTGTGAGTCACCTGGAGATAAGACGCCATCATTGCGTCCCGAGCCTCGTACTCCCCGGAGATGTGGCTGGCAATCAGCTGGGAATCGCTGAAGGCCTTCAGGTTCTGGGCGCCGAGCTTCTTTGCGGCTCAGAGGACGGAGATGAGAGCTTCATACTCGGCGGCATTGTTGGTTGCTGGGAAGGAGAAGCGCAGGGCGTACTCCGTGACGACCCCTTCGGGCGATGCCAGGATCCATCCGGCGCCGTTGCCCGTGGAGCACACGGAGCCGTCTACGAAGAGTCGCCATTCGTCTGCTGGCGCGGGTGCCGAAGTAGCCTCGGCTTTGGGCGCGTTGGGTACTGGCTGAGGCGCCCCAGAGGCGCCAGGGGTAAGTTCGGCGATGAAGTCTGCCAACGCCTGGGCTTTTATTGCTACCCGAGGAGCGTAGGAGATATCGAACTCTCCTAGCTCGATTGCCCATTTTGCCAGCCTGCCGGACACCTCTGGCCGGGAGAGGACTTGCCTCAGGGGCTGGTCGGTGAGGACCTTCACGGAATGGGCCAGAAAATAGGGCCGGAGCCTCCTTGCGGTCGAGACAAGGGCCAGAGCCAACTTCTCCAGGGCAAGGTACCGGAGTTCTGCTCCTTGAAGGGCTCGGCTGGTATAATAAACCGGCTTCTGAATGCTTTCTTGCTCTCGGATGAGGACGGCACTGAGTGCCGTCTCGGAGACCGCAAGGTATAAGCTCAGGGGTTCCCCGGGAACTGGCTTGGATAAGATGGGGACTTTGGAGAGGTAGGCCTTCAGCTGGTCGAAGGCTGCTTGGCACTCTTCCGTCCACTCGAAGTTGTTGGCCTTCTTCAGTAGCTTGAAGAAGGGGAAACAATAGTCGGCCGCCCTTGACATGAAGCGACTGAGGGCAGCGATCCTTCCGTTCAGCTTCTGTACTTCTCGGATGTTTGCCGGGGGGCGCATCTGCATGATGGCCGAAACCTTCTCGGGGTTGGCTTCCACCCCACGGTGGGTGACCATGTAACCGAAGAACTTGTCGGAGGCTACCCCGAAGGCGCACTTGGCCGGATTCAGCTTCATCTTGTACCGCCTAAGGGCGGAGAAAGTCTCGGCCAGGTCGGCCAAATGCCCTGCAGCGATGCGGCTCTTGACCAACATGTCGTCTATGTAGACCTCCATGTTTCGGCCCAGCTGCGGAGCGAACACTTTGTTGACCAGGCGCTGGTATGTCGCGCCGGCGTTCTTCAGACCGAAGGGCATTCGGGTGTAGCAGTACAGGCCCAAATCGGTCGTGAAGCTGGTCTTACTCTCGTCATCCGGATGCATCTGGATCTGGTGGTAGCCCGAATAGGCGTCGAGGAAGCTTAAGAGCTCGTGGCCGGAAGTCGCGTCCACCACCTGGTCTATCCGAGGCAGCGGAAAGCTATCCATCGGACAGGCTTTGTTGAGGTTGGTGAAGTCCACGCACATACGCCACTTGCCATCTTTCTTTGGCACCATGACCACGTTGGCGATCCACTCCGGATGATGCACCTCTCGGAGGTGTCCGGCGTCCAGCCCCTTCTGCACTTCGGCTTGGATGGCGGTTCTCCTTTCTTGATTGAAGGTGCGCCGCTTCTGCTTTACTGGGGGCTGGTTGGGATCGGTGTGGAGATGGTGCTCGGCTACCTCCGGGTCAACCCCGGGCATGTCCGCCGGAGACCAGGCGAAGACGTCGAGATTCTCTTTCAAAAACTCGGTAAGCTTCTCTGCTTCAATCTTTTCCAGGCCGGAGCCTATCATCAGGACTCGTGCCTCGCCTCCCGGAACAGGGACGGCGAGGAGTGCTTCTCCCGGAGATGCCTCGGCTGATGATTCGATCGTCAGGGTTTCGGCTGCGGTCTTCCCCTTGACCGAAATCATGTAGCACTGCCGGGCCGCTTCTTGGTTCCCTTTGGCCTCGCCTATTCCGTGGCTGGTATGAAACTTCAGCTTCTGATGGAAAGATGATGGCACGGCCCCGACCCCGCCGATGAGCCTTCGGCCGAATATGGCGTTGTAGGCTGACTCGATCTTTACAACGGCAAAGTCCGTTTCAACGGTTAATTGCCAGGGGGCGGAGCCTAAAGTTACAGGAAGCCGGACAATACCCTCTACTCGGCAGGGCGAGCCGTTAAAACCGAAGAGGGGGCCCCGGTGAGGCTTCATATTAGCCTCACTCAACCCCATTTTCTCAAAACAGTCGTAAAATAAGATGTTTGGGGCACTTCCATTATCCACGAAGATTCTATGTACATCATAGCTATTTATTACAGCGTTGACGACGAGGGCGTCATCATGAGGGACCTGAACATCAGTCAGGTCCTCGGCGCCGAAGGTGATGTCTTCCAGACGAGGCCGCTTCGGCTCGCCGTCAACCGCCGCTACGGTGTTGCGCTGCCGCGGCCTTGATCCCTCTCCTGGCCCTCCGGATATCATCATGATAGACCCAGAGCTGGGTCTTTGATGGGATGATTCTACCGGGGCCGAGGTGGCTTTTGGCGGAGGAGCGGCTTCTATTGCCGAGGGTGGTTGTTGCCTGGGCGCTGCAGGGACGTCCCGGTTCTGCGGCGGCTGCTCCCGTCGATACTACGGCAATCTCCCCTCCTGGATGATGCGGTCGATTTCTTCCTGGAGCTGTCGACACTCGTCCGTCGTGTGGCCGATCTCTCGGTGATATTCGCAGTATCTGCCGGGGTCCCTTCGGCGAGGATCGGTCTTGATGCGATCAGGCCGCCGGAGCATGCCCTTCACTTCCATGAGCATCTGGGAAGGGGGAGCAGGTAAGGGTAGGTACCGCGGCTGCGGGTCCCGTCGCCTCTCCCTGTCCCAATCCTCCCGGCGATAGCGCTTTCGGGAGGGCTCTTGGTCCTCGGACCGAGGTCGGACCACCGGGGGAGCAGGTGCCGAGGTGGCTTCGGTTGCGCCTTTGCCCCTGGACAGCATCAAGGCCTCTCGGTTGATGTACTTATGGGCGCGGGCCACGAGGTCCTGGAAGGTAGGGGGATGGCGCTTTCCGATGGAGCCGAGGAGCCCCTCGTCCCGGCACCCGCTGAGCACGGCTGAGACCGCGATGGAGCTGTCGAGGTTCGGGATCTGGGCAGCCTCGGTCCGGAACTTGGTGAAGTATTCCTAGAGAGTTTCGGTGGGGCCTTGCCGGATGGCCAGCAAGCTGGCGGAAGTTTTGGATTGCCGGGTGGCATCATAGAACTGGTCGATGAACAATTGGCCCAATTTGACCAGGGAGTGGATGGAGTTGGGGGCCAGAGTCTCGAACCAGGTGAGGGCGATTTTTTCAAGGGTGAGGGGGAAAAGACGGCAGCGGACTGCCTCGGAGATCCCTCGGACCCGAAGATAAGTGTTAAATCTCTGGAAATGACAGACCGGATCTGTTATTCCGTCGTAGAGAGGGCCCTTCGGCAGCTTGAAGTTGGGGGGTACCTCGGTGGCTAGGAGCTCCGCCGTGAATGGTCTGCTCCAGGATGCTGCTGGCGAGGGGCGCCCCGTGAGGCCGAGACACCATCTGCTGCATCTCTTTGCGCATCGCCGTCAGCCGCCGGTCCAGGTCCGGGGCGGTCGAGGTGGCGACGGATTGCCCTCCGGTTCGGGCCGGACGGTACTCCGACGAAGCATAATCCTGCTCCGTCAGGCGATCAGCGCGAGGAGCTCGGACAGGTAGCGTCGAGGGCTCGCTGCGCGTCTCCGCGGTCTCGTTGGGAGGAACCGGTGCAGGCGCCGGCCGGAACCGGGCATCTTGTACTGGGTAGAGTGGGGGGAGCGGCGCTTGCTGAGGAAGCTGTCCCATTAGCCCCATGCGCTGGGCGATGGCGGATACCATCTCCTGGAGAGGCGCTAGGGACGTGACGGCAGCGGCCAGCGTTGCCACTTGCTGCTGGAGCACCCCCACTCGGTCTTCCGAGCCTAGAGACTCCGGTATGGTCGGCAGAGGCAGGCTCGGCGGGGCAGAAGGTGCGCCTTCGGAAGGCAGCATCTGCGCCGAGGCCTCCCGCGCTTCTGCTTCACTTTGTCCGGATCGTCGGGTCACAGGTCGCTGAGACATGACTTGTTTTGTTGGTTTCCCACAGACGGCGCCACGTGATGTAGACTGGATCTATCACGACCGGATTCCGAGGCTGGAACCCGAAGAAGTGGATCCGAAGTCGGTTCGGATCGGTGTTATTGAGGCCCGACGGGGATCCGGAAGGCCGAGGAGGCGGAGGCGAAGACGAGGGTCCGAAGGCCGAAGGGCGCTTCGGTCGGTGCAGGCTCGTCTCCGGGAAGTCGGGGCCGAGGCTCCTTCGGCGGGCGAAGGGGCGGCGCGGATGAAGCTCTTTCTGGCTGTATTGCCGACAGGCGATGAAGCCGAAGCCGACGGTCTGAGGCCGGAAGGGTCTCGGACTCGGCTTGCTCTTGGATAGTGAGCCCAAAAGCCCTTTTTGTCGGACGAGGGGACAGCGCGGGGCCGAGTCTCCCGTTGCGGAGCAGCCGTCGCACGGCGTCGAGACCTGGGAGAGGAATCCGAGGTCGGCGGCCGAGACCGACTCGGGAAGATCGGCGATGATTCGAACCGAGCTCCTGCAGGAGGAAAAGAAGAAGAAACCGATCAGCAGGAGTCCCGGGCTCTGGCCCTTAGGAACCCCCTCCGACGGTCAAGTTAGCTTCTGAAGATGATTCGATTCAGAAGGCAAGAAGTAGCTTTAATGCTATTTGGACCGTAGTCCTTAAGGGTTTCGGAGGCAAAGAGTTGCATACCTTTGGCAATAAATAGCGGTGTATTTATAGCAGAGGATAGAGGTTGGTTAACGGTGGTAGCCGATATAGGACTATGTTTGAACTTACTGGTAAACCGCCATAGTGCATGATCCGCCACCGGAGTGGGCCGGACTCGGCTATCGGGCCGAAGGGGGTTGGGCCGCCGATGGGCCGAAGCCTGCTGGGCCTAGGGCTGCCGCGCTGTTCCCGGGCCGTAAGCTGATGGGCCGCTGACGGGCCGAAGCCTGTTGGGCCGGGAGCAACGGTGCCGCTTATGGGGCCGAGGGCTGCGAGGCCGCTGATGGACTGGAGGCTCCCGGAGGGCCTGATACTGCTGCTGTTGGGCTGAACGGGATTTGGGCCTGCTCTAATGGGCCGAATCGGATTCTGCCTCATCATCAACTAAAACTAAGATATATCAACGACAGGTAAGCAGAAAATACAAATTACGAAATATTGTGAGAGTAGTATACATGACAATATAATAAATATGAGAGTATATAATAAAAAACAATAACATATGCGCATAAATAATAAAACACATCTGATTTCGAGTGTGGTTGTAATTAAACTTCATAAAAGTTCCCGCTGCAATTTTGTTCACAAGCAGTGAAGTAGGAGAAGCAGTTGAACCAACGTTAAACTTCTCTCGGCCTCTTCTTCGGGGCGGATCTTAATAAGATCTCACTGAATTTTGTCAAGTTCATTGATCTAGTCCAACACAGTTTAGATCCAATTTAAAACCTCATTAATTCATTCTAAAATTCCACTAATACAACTATGTTATGTTTATGATTTAATATCTAAATAATTTTATTAGACAAAATTTCTGCATTCCAGAGGATAGCGATGAGAACAACTTCTTCGGAAAAGAACGAACAGTAGAGGGCCTAGAGGCATGAACCACGTACGAGCAAGGAGGGGCCCTGGAAATCTAGAGCCTCCACTTGCCGACGCGCGTCCCACCACCTGTAAGCAGACAGCGCTGGAAGCCATGCCCGCCCCGACGGCGCATGCAGCCGCAGCCGACCGCGTGTCGCCCGGCGTACGTTGCGCGCCTCCTCGCCATCTATATGTCGCTCTCGCCGAGCATTCTGCCGTCCTTTAGTCTTCTCGGTGGTGTTTGTTGCAGGAAGTCAGGCGGAAAGCTCTTCTTTTAGCCAGGAGGGCCGGCCTGCGAAGTACTGAAGCAGGTGGGTGTGGTGCTAGCTGCTGCTAGTACTCGACGATGGCGCAGACGGTGGGGAGGAACATAGCAGCGCCGCTGCTGTTCCTCAATCTGATCATGTACATCATCGTTGTGAGGTTCGCCAGTTGGAACCTCAACCACTTCATCAATGGCCAGACCAATTACACTGGTGAGAGCAAGAACACTACTGCTGCACTGTATATATATATATATATGTATATATATATGTATATATATATATGTATATATGTATATATGTATGTATGTATGTGTGTGTGTCCTCTGATGGTGCTCATGTCTACACGCAGGGGTGGCGGGCAACAGCGCCACATTCTACTTCCTGCTGTTCGCCATACTGGCGGGCGTGCTGGGCGTGGCGTCGAAGCTGGCGGGCGGCAACCACATCAGGTCGTGGAGGAACGACAGCCTCGCCGCGGCGGCCTCGTCCTCCGTCGTGGCTTGGGCCGTGACAGCGCTGGCCTTTGGGTGAGTTCCACTAGTACTGTATCATCACCTCTTCTCCGTTCAGGAATGGGATTTTGATGGAGATGGCGGGGGGTTCCGGGTGTAGGCTTGCATGCAAGGAGATACACATGGGCGGCTACCGCGGGTGGAGGCTGAGGGTGCGCCTTCACCATTATTCTCACATTCACCGAGCTGCTGTACATCCTGATGCTTCACGCTGGTATCTTCAGCAGCAAGTAGGGCCCCGGCTACCGGGACACTGGGTACGGTACCGGCGCCGCCGGCGGTCCCGCTGGACCAGAAGCTCCTAAAGGCGGCGACACTACTGGTGCTCCTTTGTGGGAGGGATATCTTATGTGACATATGTGTCCATTTCGCCATGGAATCCATCAGAAAAGAATATTGATCGGTTTCTCATTCACAAAAAGGCCATTAAATGCATTCAATAAGAAAAGATTCTAGAATGCTGACATCATCATCGTCATCAAGGGAATCAAATTCATTACTGTCATTATTATCCACCGTCGAGATTTGAGAAAAAATATTTTTATAATAAAAATTTATTTCATAAAAAATAAGAAATAAATTCTATAGATTATCGTTTTAATAAGACTATGCTTAGACAGGGATTTGACAAAGAATTGGAAGTTAATTCATAAATAAGTCTGGAATAATTATAAATAAACTATAAACCCGAAAGATTAAATAACCTAGCATGAAAAAAGGTCCAAACTTTTTGAGAGAAGTGAATAGTTGAATTATGAACAGGTCTTATATATCATCGCAGATCGATAATGACTATAAGCCAACATAAAGTACTAAATCATTAATAAGTCATGATATTTGAATTTCACAGTTAAAAATGTATATAAGATGGAGATCTTTTTTAAAAGTTATAAATTCTTATGAACACTGTCATTATCTTAAAGCATGCTAGGTCGGATGTTTGAAAAGCCGCGCAAGGAAGAGTTAAAGATGTAAATGTCTAGACATCGTTTGGAAATATTTTAGAGATTCTAAATTTTGAAGGTATGAGCTAGATTTTAAAAAAAGTCACGTCACCATCCTTTGAATTTAAATTTTAGAAGAAGTTTTATATTTAAAAAAAATCTTATTTACACATCAAAAGATATTTTTATTCCCATATTACTTCTTGTTATAAACTTTAAGAAGGTGAAAAAGAAAAGAAAGAAAGTGTTATTTTTAAAAAATGTCAAATTTTTATCTTCTCTCCTTTTCAAAAGATTTATCGGAAATAAAAAAGAGATCTTTTTTAATATAGAATTCTAGCTAAATCTACTTGCTTTTTTTTTCATTTGACAAAGAATTAGCACTTTTTATGTTTCCATCGAATCGGAGGTAAAATTATTCTCAAATAAGGTCTGAGATCTTCTCCTACTCCTGTCCTGCAAAATCCGATATATATTCAAATTCAAAAGGTTCCCTCGTCATTGACAACAGTTATGCTCTAAGTTTAGTTAAAATTTGCTTATACGTACCGTGTAGTACTTGTTATTCGCTGACACAGCTGATTGTATCTAAGGCCTTTGGATATAGATCCAATGGCAATTAGAAATTTTTTTTTAAAAAAAGGAACAGTTCTACGCAAACAATTCCACTCGCACGTCCCATACAATATGCACCGTACAATCTTTTGATGGGACGGTGCAGTTTTCTTTTATTTTTCTTATTTTATGTGGCTATGCCTACCCCTCCCAAACATTTTAGGCACCTAAAAGGTACTCCAGGACTCCTAAAAAATAAGATTTACTCTCAGCAGGTAAAAAAAGGGAGCGCATAATATCACGACCGTATAAAAAATATAAGGATTTGCTAAGTTAATTAGTTCCTAAATCGAAAGTCCCATTCCTACTAGCAATATTGAAATTAAATTGTAAAAATAGACCCTTTGTGTGTTGTTCGTTCATAGTGACGCCAACTTATTAGTCAAGGGATTCCCAGATGTCAAGTGTTTTAATCCGAGACTTGAAAGGGCGATGAGCCATTAATACTCATAATATTTGAGGTAATTATGGGATTAGTATGTGCAGACGACACGAAATTAATGGATGGTCTAAATTCTTTGGATAATCTTTCCCACATATATATGAAGTTTCGGACCTTCTGACTTCTCCCAAAGGCCAAAGGCACTCCGGTCTTCTCATCATCTAAAGCACTGTGACTTCCAAAATGGATGTTCCATTGCTTTTAATCTTCCAAGTTATTGTTGGGGTCTTGGAATTGTTGAAGGGTACGTCTGGGATTAATAAGAGGCATCTGGGTCCGTTCCTATTAAATGCCTTGGTCAAACTACGTATGTTCCCACATTCTACTATATATGATCTGTACAGACTCGAGAGACTAGCATGCATCATCATCATGCTTGGAGTCGTTTTCCTCAAAATGGAATTCTTGGCCTGCTAGTACATGTTCAGCTCCCTGTGGTAAACTTCGAAGTGCACTTCTGTAGTCCCCAAGAACAAAGAAACGCAGACTCTTCTCAGTCTCTGCATGCCAGGTCTCCTCTAGGCTAGCTGCATGACTGTTTGAGACCGTCCCCACTAATTTGCTTACTCTTCTCATCAAGTTTGGCCGATGAAGGTATGTACCAAAGTCCAACTAGCTCGCAGAAACTCCAAAAGAGTTACCAAAACTATAGTTTGTACCTAGTTTCTTGCGTAAGTGTTATCTCCACTTGACAAGCCCTGTCTTTTTTGAACTCAACTTGACAAACCCTGTCAAGCACCATGTCTGCTGCCTGCCTGGTGATCATTACTAATTGGAACGGCTTTGCACAGCAGCAGAAGAAGATGGTTATGGAGGTGCAGATGGACTGCGACAAGTGCCGGCGCAAGGCCGTGGAGGTGGCCGCGAAGCACGGTGCGTACGTACTTCCATCCTCCTCTCTCACGAACAAGACAACAATATAATATTATGGCATTCAGAGGGTTGGTCTGTGCCCTGTGAAGGCACCGCCACCGGAGCTGAAGTCTTCATTGCCATATATCTGACAGGAGCGGACTCGGTGGCCGTGGAAGGGAAGCACAGGGATCTTCTGGTGGTGACGGGCGGCGATGTCGTCGACCCGGCGAAGCTGGCCATCGAGCTGAGGAAGAAGCTGGGGCACGCGAAGATAGTCTCAGTGGAGGAAGCGGCGGAGGTGGAGGGAGCGGAGAAGGACGACGCAAGGAAGCACGCCGAGGCGAGGAGGCAGCAGGGGGATCCGGTTTGCTGGTGCTGTTCTTATTACCATCCACACCCACCACCGCCATTTGTGGTTGTTCATGGAGATTATGTCTCTGCGCAAGCCTGTTCTATCATGTAATGTAGTCATGTGGATCTTTAACATATTTTAGGTCATTTTGATTTAAAATATTATAAATTATTAAGTTTTATGTTTTTACAAAAATATCATTTTTTACAATGTTTTTCTAAGGCATAAATCAAAGGAGAGCCTATCATTTGATACAACAGTTAGTAACAAGAATATTATCTCTTTAATTCTTTTCATATGTATTAACAGTCATGCAAAGTAATTTTCGGTAAGACTATTTTTAATTCATGTCTTTATATTTTTTATACATATTTAATAATCGCCTTGCTAAGTAGATATATGCTTCCCATACGTAGGAGAATAAATCTTTTTCGACCCATATACATATGTTGTACCCACACACTTGTGACTCTTGGAGCAGTGAAGTAATATGGATTCATGTTCTCTACATTAATCTTTTCACTGGAGGAGAGAAAAGGTTGCTTGTTTATTAAACGGTGACAGGCCGGGTTCCTCCGTCATGTCTTCTACTAAGGGAATCTAAAACTTAGGCATTGAGTTGACGGAATTATAAAGAAAGACGTCTACAAAAAATCGGATATGAGACTAAATCTCATCTCCCCCATTGGAACCAAATCTGGAATAAGTGACACTAAGAACATGTCAGGTAGCGTAGAACAGTATTCTACTGGGAAAGGTCCAACTCAAGGCTCGAACTTGAATCCAAAACCTAGACGCTGAGGTGGAAGAATCCTAAATGAAGATAAAGGAAATAATCCGATTTGAGACTAAACCTATCTGCTTAAGTGCCGGTGTTGCTAAAAGTTGATGTCCCAATTCGATCTTGTCTAATTTGATGAGCTTGGTACTAGTTACTCACCCAATTAATTAAAATCACTGAATTCGTTATCTTTTTTTCCTTTTTTTTAATTAGGAGACCATTAGGTTGGGACCCACCGCGTAAAGAAGTGGAATGTAAACTGAAAATTCCTTTCTTTTTGTTTTAAGAGACATTATGTTAACCATTTTCGTTTAGCACATTTTTATGACTATGTAATATGTTTCTAATCTTCGAATCAGTACCTATCGATTATAAATTATAGGAAATTTCTTTGTCATGTGAGCATATATGCTATACGTTACCTTAGTTCGTCTTTGGAAGACATGACTTCATGTCCATAATTCTTCTTATTTTTAAACTGAAAAGAAGTCTATTTTAAGGCAACTTTTAGTTAGAAGTAATTTTTGAATTTGACTTCCATTTGAAAATATTAGATAAAAATAGTTACAAATCATTTTAAGGCAACTTTTAGTTAGAAGTAATTTTTGAATTTTACTTCCATTTGAAAATATTAAATAAAAATAGTTACAAATCATTTTGAATAATTATATTAGTCAAACTTTTCCTAGCATCTTCATTTTTATGTCTACCTGGGGAGCTTAATTTTTTTGGGAAACAAAAAGAATAACTAACGACCTAATGTAAAATGACTTCTAATACCGAATGCCTACTTTCACAATAATTAAAGCAAAATATATCTAACTCTAAAAATACTTCCAATTAGAAACCGTATCAAACACAGCTATAATAGGTGCTAGACATCTAGTTTTATATAACTTTTCAACCTATCAAATAGCCACACGTGAAGAAGATTCATCCAAATGACAAATGCTCTTTTCTATTTCCACATGTCATTTAATGATTTAACCTTTTCTATTTGGATTTTTTTTTTCTGCATTCGGTGAATTTTGCTTACGCTCATTTTGGTGCGTGCGTCGTAAAATGCTGTAAAATTTTAATTTTAAACTTATTTAAAATCTCTTTGTTTACCGTAATTTTTGACTGTAAATCAAAATCAATCAAAAGTAGAATTTTAAAGGTCAATGGATTTGAAACATGGCACTTTAATTACGACACACCGAATGACTCCAAACGCACGATAAACACCATTTTCATAGTTGTTTATGACGTTTAAAGATATTTTACTGCATACCAAATGACACCTTAACAACAAAAATTAGTGAATTATTTTTAAATATTTAATAGGGTTACACGTTTGCATAAGTCGACTTGAACTGGGGTGAGTCAAATCGAATCCAAACTACGGTCTTGGGGGGCGGTGTTGGGCTTGGGCGATTGGAAAAGGCTTTTTAATTGAAGTGCGAGAGTTTGAGAGAGAGAGAGAGAGAGAGAGGGGTTATGGAGCTCCGGTGCGTGAGCTGCGGCGCGAAGGTGCGGAGGCTGCTGGTGCAGTATTCCCCCGGGAACATCCGCCTGATGAAATGTGTAAGCAAGCGCAGCTCTTCTTCGTCCCAGTCTCCCCCTGCTCTCTTTGGGCTCACCATGCTGTTCTACCTCTGATTTGCCCACCAGGAGAGTTGCAAGGCGGTCGCCGATCCCTACGTCGAGTGCGAGCTCATGGTCCGTTGGTGCCCAATTGGTTCCATCCAAAAAAGATTTCATCTTGGCAACCCTTGGAATCCCTCGCTTCTTCTTTTTTTTGTTTTCTTCTTCTCTTGCTTGGTTTCTTTGGGTGCGGCTGAACGCTTGGGGGCTCATCAATCTAGTGCAGATTCTTTTGATCGATCTGATTCTGCACAAGCAGAAGGCGTACCGGCATTTGCTGTTCAACATGCTGAATCAAAACACCGTTAACAAGGAGGTACCTTTTTAAAATTTGCTGTTGAAGTGTGTCTTGTTTTGTGTGCAAAGTTTTGTTCTTTGGTAGGAGAATTGATGGAGTCTGTAGCTGTAACTAAGTTATGTGCTTGTTGGGCATGCTATTGTCTCAGGCGGAATGGGAAGAAACTTTGTTTCCACAAATAAGAGTGTAATAATGGGATTTGGGCCCATTGTCCTGGTGAATATTCTTGCAAGGAATTTAATCTTTGGATATAGACACATAGATAGAATATCAGAATTGGTTAAACAAACCCTCGTACTAATGTGAGAGACAGTAAATCATCATACAACTTAAAATCTGTCTGTAAGAGGGAAATGCCCTCTTGGGTCGGACTCGAGTTAGTACAATGCCCGTGCATCAGAATTGAAGTGTGGTAGAGTTTATTTTTCATGGCTGCGGTATTTGTGAATAAGATAGTTCTTTTTCATCACAACATAGTCATTTTCTGTTATTTAAAGTGCAAACTTTACATACACTAATCGTATCTCCTATGATCTTGGCGTATGAACTATGAATGCAAAATGGGATATGTGAATGTCATGTTTGGTTAATTGCATATGTATTACAATTTTCTTTTTCAGTGGGTGAGCTACCTAACTATAAGCTACTTGACAACCATACTGAACAGCCTGAACTGCACTGGCACTCCTTCTCTTTTCTTTTTCTTTCTTGCTTTATTCATGTATTGAACTTTTACCTCTAAAATGAACTTTGTGTGCTTTACTCTCTTTTGACATTTTTTTTGCAGGGAGTATTATGGAAGGCAGGTTTAATTTACTTCCTGTCAGATACATGTATCCAAAAACATGCAGTTTACCTTCATGATAGTTCATGATTTTACCAATCCATTTTGCCATCTTCTTTCTATTGCAAGTGCCCTAACAATCTAAGTCAGAAATGCACTATTAGGCAAAGAGTGGGATTCATCTCAAAGCTCTTTGTTTTTGGTTTGGGTATGTGTAAAGGTAAACTTACACTGTGGAACACTTGTATAGATAATTTATTGATTAGTGACTATTATGGAAGTCTGCTTCTTCTAAAGGTTTGCAATAGCTTTGGTGCAGATGTTGCTCCAAGTTTTCTCTGGCAATTTTATCTTTCTTGGCTTTCTTTTCCTTTCTACTACAATTTTGTTGAATAACAAGAATTCATCCCTTGGGATTACAAGGTAACATCCTGTTTTGTCATTGTCCCTGGATATTGCAAACTATTTTGCTTCTTGTGCTTTCTGCATATTCTTATTCCTTAGCCTGCTACAGTTTCATCAGTTGATCAACAATTTGACATTAGCAGTGGAAGTGCCTCTTTGAAGAATAATGTACCTACAATTGACTAAGTACCTTTAGGTTCCATTGTGTTTAAATTGGTAGGGTTAACCGGTGATCTTCAAGACAACTGGCGTTATTAGGAAACTTGTGAGACACTGATATTTTCAGCATATAGTTGTATCTCCTTTTAAGAAAAGTATTGTGATTTTGAATTAGGCACTTTTGGAATGGTGTGCAGAACCTCAACACGACCACACAGTTCAAATGAAAATTCTTTTTAAGGTTTCGGGATGAGAGATTGAGCTGCAGATGCAAATCTGACTAGATGGGACAATTGAAGGTTCATTTGGACTAGATTCCCACCATTTCTAATGGTTCATCTCCCATTAAGGAGAAATCCCTTGCGTTTAAATTGGTAGGGTTAACCGGTGTTCTTCAAGACAACTCGCATTGTTAGGAAACTTGTGAGACACTGATATTTTCAGCATTAGCTGTATCTCCTTTTAAGAAAAGTATTGTGATTTTGAATTAGGCACTCTTGGAATGGTGTGCAGAACCTCAACATGACCACACAGTTCAAATGAAAATTCTTTTTAAAGTTTCGGGTTGAGAGATTGAGCTGTAGATGCAAATCTGACTAGATGGGACAATTGAAGGTTCATTCGGACTAGATTCCCACCATTTCTAATGGAGGTGGTGCTAATTCATCTACCATTAAGGATAAAATCCGTTCATTAATCATCAGAAGAAATATGTCAAACATCCCTCCTGTTTATGAGGATTAATCTCCTCCTAATCATTCAGGAATTGTAGTACCTTCATGAATGAATGGCATTTTTGGAGGATAGGTTACTGGATTTTGGATTTGCTAATCGTGGATAAGCTCTGTACTTTGGTCCACATTTCTTTTGTAATTGGGTTGCTGGTTGTATTGGGTTTTGGGTTCAGGTCTACCACTTTGACAGACCCTTCTCCTTTTCTTTTCATGTCTTGTAAGCTTTGTTCCTTTTTTTTCTCCTTAATGGAATCTGGTCTTCAGACCAACTTCAAAACCAAAAAAATAAATAAAAATCAGAAGATGGGAATCTATCACCCCTTGGAGTATGTTTGCAGCTAAAGTAGAAATGTATTAACTAATGCCAGGTCATCATTCATTCAGTCATTGCTCATAATTCATTGTGTATGTACAATAATCATATCTCAAAGAGAAGACTAAACAAATGAAGTATGCACAGTGGTGGGAAATAGTCTATCCACAGCGCTCGCTCATTTGTTGCATCATGACCTCGCCAGACATATTTTTGAATGTTCATCTTATCCTAGGTCTGAAAGCCTGTATCAACCATCATGAGAACATGAGAGTATATGCTGAATCCCCTCGAATTAAGTCCCCTAAGTTTTCACACATGGCAGTAACCATGACGAAGCCAGAGAACTAACCCAAGTTGGAGATATGATTCAGCCAACCAGGAAGCTTTAAGATTGGAACCTAGGAGCTTCACACAGCGGATAACCATCCAGATAATATGGCTGCCAAGGGGCACTTTATCCAGCTAAGTCACTCCACCTTGCTGGTATCTACTGATGCCTTCAAGGAAATGGGTTCTATCTACAAATGGGACTAGTTCAAGCTCCTCTACATGAATGTGTGTAATTGGAGATGGAAGTATCACCTTCGAAGACACCATGGGTGGATGAACAATTGGAAGCCTCTCTATAGTGAATGATAGGCCTCAATATCACTGCATGACTTAATAGATGTCCAATGGGTGCGGGAATAATCGAGGGTGTAGCCAAGGCATGTAGGACGTGGAGAGAATGACAGTAAAAATCATTTTAATCAATGGAGAAGTACAAAGGAAACTCATGAACTAATTCAAGTGAAGTCAAGGAATGCAGGTGAGGGAATCCTCTCATCATAGCATGTAAATCATTCCGTGGCTCCCATTGTCCCTCAAGTAATGGAGTGCGAATGTTCTGACTTCTGAAACCAGTGTACACAAGCAGACATTTGAAATATGCATAGGGCCTATCGTATTTCAGAAAAATGAGTACATGATAGGCTCTATGCATATTTCAATGGATTTGCCATTGCCCTTCCTATGATAGGATCTTTTTTCCTGTAACAATACGTCTAAGCCTTGGTAACTCCATTTGGAGGGTTGGAGCCATGAACAATGGGTATATGTGACTTGCATGAGCAAAGGAATGGAAAGTTTAGCAAAATGAGAATGAGAAAGAAAGAGGGAAAAAGGAGGATAGGAGTGATAGGATCATGTTCTCCAAGTGGAGGGGATCCTTATACAACTCCCGTATATACTTCATGCCATTCACCTTGTAGGGAGCGCATTGGAGATTTTGGTTGTGAAAAGTTGAAACTTTGTTTCACTCATAATGGGGGGAGAAATTACATGAGAATGGGAAAGGGTGCTCGTCCCCTCTCTTTCTCTCTCTCTCTCTCTCAAAAAAAAAAAAAAAAAAAATCCTTACAGGAGTCCCCCTAGGTCTGTAGATTCAGTGAATCGGCAGAACCTCAGGGGCCCTACCAGACCGTGGGTCAGGCCTTTTGTATGTCTCTTTGCTTTTGAGTATAAAACCTTTTTTTTTTCACTTTTATCTTCTCCATTTATGAATTGTGGGACCTGTGGATGTCCAGGTGGTCATATGGTTGTTGTTGGGGACTCCTGTTGGCTTCTTGTCATTGTTTTCCATTGAGACCGATTGTAGTTTGTATCTTTATCAGCCAATTGTACAGACTGAGATTGCTGCAAATTGGACCAAGGTGCTTATCATTGTCAGGTCTCCTTTAGTCCCCTATTGATTTTTTGTACTAGATCGGCCAGCCTCATGGACCTGTTGAAGTTCTGTGTTTTATTGTCAGGCCCTGTGAACTTGGCTGAAGTCTTGTGCTTCATCGATGGCCCCACTGACCTGGTTTAAGCCTTGTTCCTTCGGTGTTGTGCCTTCACTCATAGGTGAAGGCCCTGTGGAGCAGGCCAAAGTCATGCATTTACCGGCTGGCCTTGTGGACTCATCTGAAGTATTGTGCCTTTGTCGATGTCCTTGCTGGCACAACCGAAGTATTGTAGTTTCATTAGTGGGCTCCACAGATGAAATGTAGTCTTGTGCTTCATCAGCATGCCCCTGAGCCTTGTCCAACGGCTTGTGCCTACATCAGCGGATTCGATAGACCCACTCAAACCTTAATTTTTTTTTTTTCCTGATGACACAAAAGTGTTGCCAACAACACATCAAGTGAAAAACAAGCAGCTTTGGTAGAACACTCCTTTGGCATTGATGTTGGTTTTTTTTTCTCTTGTCCTTCTGTTTCTTTTTAAAAAATTTTGCATACAGTCTGCAGTCCATAGGCCAAAACTACATATCCTTAAGGTAGCTTCCACATGCAAAAAATATCCTAGACAATTTATTTTGTGATAATCACTCACAAATTAGCATTTGTGTTGTTGCCTCTTGTTCATGAGTCAACTTCCTATCTAATTAGATGTCGTGTGCTGGGGTTGGAGTGGGCTTCACATATACTTTTCTTTATTTAATTCTATGCAAAATACCGCAAAATATATGATGGTCTCTTATCAACCTAATTTATATGCACAGGTAGCTAAATACTAAACTTGTTGCCTTCTTTGATGGCTCTAATAAACAAATGGAGATGAGTTAAATTAGACTCTCGGAGTACATTCCTGGTGATGTAGACAGAATTAAACCCTTGGAATGCAATATCCCAAATGGTATGAAAGGGGTAATGATTTCTCTCATTTTAGTTAAGACAAAATGCAGATAGAAAATGCATCTGCTCTTCTAATCGTTAAAATTTTCAGGTTTGAAGTTTATATTGTAGAGGAATTGCATAAACATCTGGGATTGTGGTTAATTCCTAAATGGCTAATAGCACCTTAAAGAAGACCATCTATCCCTATGTCAAACTCTTCTTTTACACTATTCATTCATACACTTTTCAAGGCTCACAGAACTTTTGGATCTCTGGTTGCATGAACCTAAGTTACATGACCAATATGGCAGTTTTCTCTGCCTTTACTTTGGCCAGCACATCAACTGTCTAAGTTACCTTTGCTTGGTACTCCATGTTGCCTTGTCAAGGGTTGACGCAACATTAGACAGTTAGCTGAATGCAAAACTTTGTCAAATCTAAACATTTTAGATTATTTGTACCTGTGGTTTCCATAGCAGATATCAGCTTATTCATCTAGTTGCAAGGAATTAAAAACTGGACGTTGGAACTGGACTGACCCTGGCCTGTTCCAGTTCCTAGGCCTGTTTTGGCCAGTTCTAGCTGGTTTCCACCATTTTACTCCCCAATCAAGACAAACCGATTCTGGCCAGTTCTGGTCCAGTTCAGACAATTTTTAGTACCACGCAGCCATGAAAAGCCCCAAATCAGTTGGCATATCACTTGCTAAGTGTGGGATGAGAACAGCAGGGATATAAGCTCATCTCAAATGATGTTGGTTGATCAAGGAACAACGTTCATAATTTTGCCAAGATAATGATTGGCTGATCCCAAGAAATCCCCACCCCCGCCCCATATCGAAACTTTGCCTGGATTACTTGACCAAATTCCAAACCATTTTCCCTTGAACGTGGTAAATTTTTTATTCTATGCAGCATTTATCGCTAGGTGCTAGATAGTCGTCCCCAGAAACATAACACCCTGTTTCTTAAATTCTAGGACTTTTGATTCGCCCTCACAGAGAGCTGCTCTAACGAGAGCTCTTGGAGAAGGGACCAAGGAAGAAAGTCTTCTTCAGAGTATCTTTATTAGAAGTCTAATTATGGAATACGGTTGTTATAGTCGCTATACATGATCCTGTCTAATACCACCAACACTTGTTCAATCTTTGCTGGTCCATGCAAGTTCAGTCTGTTGAATTATGATTGATATGGGAAAGTGTTGAAACAAAAAAAAGCGGAGCAGCAACATGCTGATGCAGGAGAAATGGGGGGTCCGGCCACCCTATTCTTGCAAAAAAAAAAAAGGGGTATGTAGGGGAGGAGTCCACCTGATATCGACCAGATCTCAAATTCAACGGTCAAATCGTCCTGATATCTACCGAACTTCAGATCCAACACTTGGATCGTCCTGACATCGACTGAATTTCAAATCTAACGGTCGGATCATCCCGATATCGACTGAACTTCAGATCGAACGGTCGGATCGTCCCGATATCGACCGAACTTCAAATCCAACGATCGGATCTTAATGATATTGACTGAGTATCAAATCCAATGGTCGGATCATCCCGATATCGACTGCATTATCTTTTTTATCGCAACTGTGAACACATGTTTAACGATTTGATCTTTTTGATCTCAATCGTGAACACAAGTTTAACGATTTGATCTTTGTGATCTCAACCATAAACTTCAATCCGATGGTCCGATCTTTTTTATCTCAACCGTAAACCTTAATCCAACGGTCTGATCTTTTTGATCTCAACCGTGAACTCAAATCCAATGGTCTGATCTTAGTAAGCTGGACCGTGGACTCGAATATGATGTTATGATCTTAGTGATCTCAACCATACACTCAAACTTTACGGTCCAATCGCATCAACGTGACTATTAGCACAAATCTGATGAGCTGATCGCACTGATCATGACCACGTCCAAGACGGTTTGATAACGCAAATCAAAACTATACTTGCAAGATCGATGATCTAAAGAAGGCAGCAACCGCGCTGCGATAGTTGTATAGCAATTGCATACATAATCATTCATGTAGTAATCCTATCTCAATAATCGGAATTATAGCCAATGTAATGCTTCCTCATCTCGGCGAGCATCGTTGTAATTTGTAGCATTCATGATCAACGAATGATCAGTTCATTTTTCTTCATTATTGCCACTCTTGTGCATTTATTTTCAATTCTCGCACGAATTCTAGGCTTAGTTTCAGTATCACACATAAAGGAGTTAATCAATGGTTTCCAGTGATTTCACTGATATAATAACATCGACCGAGGTCGGTGGAGAGGGGTCCAAATTCAAATCCACACGCTTGATTCAATACCTAACTCATAATTCATGGGTCGCGAATCAAACAAAATATTCATATTAAAAAATATAAAACTCTTTTTTATATTTTTATGTTTATCATTCCCACATAAAGTTCTCCCAAGCAAAAACACAATTCTTCATTGGGATTTATATGTATACATTATCACTTTTTTTGGTCTACTCAGGTTTAAAGGCATTATGTTGGCCGTTTTTCTATCAAGCTATTTCAAAATATTTCTCATCACAATGATGGTAAGTTGTTCTGGTACAAGCCCTTCCCACTTGAATGAAAATTTCATTGTCCATCTGCTTCACGTGACAATAACAAACTTGAACAGGTCTGGGAATTTCCATCTTCTGGTATTTTCATCATTGATCTTTTTGTTATATCATCCAATACAGTGGCTCTTAAAGGTGTGTCTCTTCTTCCACTATCTGATAGCCAATGTTTCTACTGTAAGCCACTTTTGCTGATTTTTGTTACTTTTCATTCAGTCCTTACACAGTTGCCAACTGCAAGTTGTATTGGAGTGCTGTTAGGAGCACATGGTACCAAGCTTTTAGTTTCAACCTGGCTGCAGATCCTGTCATCCACTTACTTTTAAGATTCTTTAGATGGTGCTTGGATTAGATTAGTCTCTGACTGGGCAGCAAAGGATATGTATAATTGTTTTCAACTCCACTGCCATGGGGCACACCAAGTGGAGCCTCATTTTGCAAAGAAAGGAACATAAGATTGGTGGATGCACAATTGGAATTTGTCCATTCATGTTTTATTTGTGTTATTCATCTGTGTTTTAACTCATTTTGAAATAAAAGGAGGTTCAGGCAGCATTTGGTTCATATATGTTTTGCGTGTGTTATTTGAATGCATTGTCCCTGGTATGTTTTTTGCTCTTGATATTGAACTCAATAGTCACAAGCCTTCATGCTCCACTCCAACCCCTCCACACCCCACCCCCACCCAGAAAAAAAGGAAAAGAAAAGAAAAGTTACCAAATATTTCTCCCATTTGAATGTTCTCTCGTTCTCTTTTTCCCAGGCTTTGATGACATTGGTGTATCCAATGACTCCTCTCTGAAGTTTAAGTTTGATGATAAAATCAAAAATAAATCTGCCAAGGAATCCCCCAGAAACATGTCTGCTTTTATCATCAAGCTTAAAATTTTGAAGCAAAGTAGAATTTATTAAACTGAGACATCATAAATCCCTTTCTTTTTAAACCTGAGTAGGAGAGGGGGATAATCTGGGAGTGCTATGTGAGTCTTATGAGTACTCTTCTTGAAATGTATCACAGCTCTCCCACAACATGGTCATCAGAAACAAGGCGGACATTTCACCAATGTGTTACGGGCACAAAACTCACACATCTCTGTTCATCTACTGTTCTAGAGACGTTACTTTCAGACTAACGTGGTTACAATTTGTAGGCTATGTTTGGATGCAGATATCATGGATGGAGTTATCAAAAACTTAAAAGACTTGTAAAAGGCTATAAAGTTATTGATACAATCTTTAGCACATCCTCTTTTTATATAATTGATACATTCAATCTTTAATTGAAGGACTGTTATTAAAAGTGACAGAGATCTGATAAGGAAGTGTATCAAGTTATGTACTAAAAATGGTGTAAAATAATGGTATGCAAGGTTTTAAGTTCCACCCATGTCAAGCACGAAACCTCTTTTCCCATTGTATTGGCTCATGTACGGCTCTATATTTAGAATTAGAAAAACAGAACACCACAGAAAGAACTTAGCAGAACAAGTTAATGTTCTAAGGAGACCCTTTTTTGTGGAAATTCAACATCTACATACACATGCATATACTTGATGTCATGAATTGGAATTTAACATGCTACAGCTTGTCCGATCCTCACACTAGTTTAGAGTAGAAAAATGAAAGATTAATTGAGCAGGAAAGCTCATTAGACTGTGATTTAGACTAATGGTATCGTCGTCATTCAATTATCTAATTCACTATAAATTAGCAAAAAAAGGAAAATGACCATTAAATTAATCAAGATTCCCAGCTCAATTTGTGTCCCTGCATGACTTAGCACTGGATTTGGTCACCAAAGTGTTGGATATAGAAGGGGGCTTAGTTGAAGGTCTAGGAGGAATGCAGCACAACACAAAGCTGCACATGGAAATTTCACAAGATTGCTGATTAGTAATATACTTGTTCGTGATAACTGTTTAGTAATATACTTGCTAGTGAAGTTAAAGTGGCGTATTATTAGTAGATGACACGATACCCAAAAGCCGCACTTAGGGAATATTTCACTATATTCTTGTTTAGTGATGTACTTGTCAGTCGAAAGTTATGTGGGTATAATTTATTAGTAGTGAGTTTATTATGTTTGGTGGGGAACAACCTAAGGAATAAGGATGAAGGGGACAACCTAGACGGCAGTAAAATTATTGTAAGATCTGAAACCCTACACACACAGGCGTTAAACAGCTTTATGTACCCGTGGCATTGTGGCAAATTAGCGTAGCTGGTTCGATAGCCAACCACATGTAATTTTTTTCTTTTTTTTTTCTGTAGGTTCAGCATATGCAGTGAAGTTGTGCTTCTGAATTAAGTTATTATAGGAACCACGAAACAAAGAAAACTAGAATCAGTTTCTATATAAGAACCTAAGATCCGTTTACTGAAATCAAACTCAAGATAGATGTTAACCGAGAAACAGTCTCATGCAGGGGATAAAACCCCCCAAGGAGTGAGAAAGATTCCTCAATCACAATTAACTGTCATTACTCTGATTACACTCAATCTTGCAGTACATCCATTAGCTAAAAAAGTGATGTGTAATATACATTCAAGGAAGAACACTGTTGTACCATACTTTTTATCATCGATAAGGTTCAACCGACATGTGAATGAATTGAGAAAGATTTGTTTATATTTCACATAAACAGTGTTTTTATATGACACCGAACAATGTCGAAGTAAAACCGTCATTATAATTGAAGATTCTTTATTTGTGTACAACGAAAGACATCGTTACAAATGGCGTTTTCTATCATATACTCATTTGTTGTTTTTATTTTTAAAATATAAAATGTCAAATCAAACATCACATCAAGTACCAACTGTTTAAAAATATTTTATATAAATTCATTTCTGTAATTATTTTTATGTCATATTTAACAGGTCTTTACCTGTTGCTGGACACAATCAGTACCTGCCTTTGCTTTTAAGGCATGATGATGAGCGTGCCTAAGCCAAGCTCATTCAAATTAATTTCTCTCAACTCTACTTTCATCAAGAGTCAGATCATCTATTCTACTTTCTCTATATCATTTGTTCTCCATTTTATCTTGTAAATTCTTTTATTATGCCACCGAAGTTTAGACTTGTTTCTTTAGATTATGGACAACTTTTTTGAAAAGTGAAAAAAAAATCCCCAAGTGAAGTAATAAATTAGTGCAAAATTCATCATTAAAAAAAGGTAAAGTGAGCAATCTCAACCAAAGAAAAAGCACATGCACCCAGTTGCCTTTCAAGGAGAGAAAAGTGAAATCTTCACCAAGTAGCTCTAATTGCCCATCATCTTTTCTTCTCTTCCTCCTCGCCACTCTCTTCCCTTCAAGGTGGTGGCACCTCACCCATCACAGATCATAACTTTCTTTAAAAAAACCTTTTTAGAGTACACCAGCAGCAGAATTGCAGCTTTCCTCACTGACACATCCACAAGCTCTTGTTACAACAGCAAGCATCAGAGAGCTGCCAAAGGAAGGAGCTAGCATAGCAGCAGGAAGAAGAAACCAACAGCAACAGAAGCAGACAGAGGAGAAAGAAGAAGAAGAAGAAGAACACAACGCACCAATGAGAGCCAAGCATCAGACTTGCCTGCATACCCCTTACCCATCAACCAATACCCGTCATCAACGCTTGGTTCCCCTTCCCCTGCGCGTCTTCTCTCCTTTCTCCTGCGTATGGCACGGCGCCGCGTTCCTTATCCGCATTGCCATAGAAAGAATCGAATCCGTAGAGGAAGATTCCTGCTTGTGGCCTTCGGGAGCCATGGTTTCTGGTCTGACCCTTCTCTGGATCTCAGTTTGTGGTGGCTTTTTCTTGATCATGCACGGCAAAGATACCGTTTTCTCATACAGTTTAAAGGTTATGAGTTGGAAAATAGACAGATACCCATGTGGGGGTTGGGTATATATATATATATATATATAGAGAGAGAGAGAGAGAGAGATTCCATTGATCATTGAGTGTGAGAGCCACTGTTGAGCACTACAAGGTGATTTTGTTTTTCCTTTTGCATTTGTGATCCCTCCAAGTTAGACTCAGTACTGGACATTCAAGAACAAGAAACAAAAAAATATAAGGGTAATGTACCATTCAGTTTATCTAGTTTTGTTTAATTTTCTACTTCAGGGATCTGATAGAGAGGATCAATCGGAATCCAAGAGATATCCCTTCAATTATGCGCTTTTCTTTTCTTTTCTTGTAACTTCTCTACTGTCCAAAGAAAGAAGAGTAGAACACGTTCTTCATTCTTTATCAGGTCCTGTCATTTTGAAGGACCTTATCGCTTTGGAGGCATGGAGATACTTCATGAATTCAGGTTGGGATCAAGTGCATCACATTGATGCCATCCATCAGAGAAAGAAAGATGGAAAATATATTTTTTCAAAAAAAAAAAAGAGAAGCCCCTGAGTTCAGGTATTCAGAAGATCCATCTATTGGAGATGAAGAGAAAGTCCATCTATTTTCTTTAACGATTCAACTAAACTAACAATTCATTATATTTTAATACCTCTTCACTCACATAAATCAAGAGTGAATCAATTATTTAATTAGAGAAAATAAACTTATCCCATGTGAACGAATACATATCAAATAAAAAATAAAAATGAGATCCAGAAAAATTCCATTCTCTTTTGACACACACGCATGCATGATTAAGCAACTTTTCATCCCCATTGAAATGCACCTGATTTGAATTCTCCTATGTCGGTAGTAGATCAAGATTGTCTGGACCCTGTGCATTTAGTCCGCTCAACGCTTTCAAGCACATGAAATCAAGTTGTGTGCACCGTGCACGTCATTTTCAAAAGTAAATGACTCATATATCTTTATATAATTCGATTTCATGTGTCTGAGGACGTTGAGCAGATCAGACGCAGATGATACAGACGATCTCGTTCCATCGGTGGTAGTGTGTTTTGATTGGATGTTGTTGGAGTCTTATCCAACTAACAGTTTCAACAGACCTCTTGAGTCTTAATGATTGGGGTCGAGTGGCAAATTTACCTCTGGCTCTGGGGAACAAGGGATGTCATTAGCCTAATTATATCCATGGCTACCGCTCGACGGTGTTGTAATTAGTGGGAGAAACATTCTGTGGTAGAGCTGAGTCAGGTGGGGCAGAGAGCCGCGGGACGCGGGGAGCACATGGGCCAGTCGAAGACGTGGAGTAGGTTGGTACCAAGTTAGTAGGTACCAAGTTCGTTCCGTTCAAACCGAAAAATCAAATCCAGCTATAAAGTGTTTTAAAATTTCGGGTTGAGTTGAAATCAAACTAAATTAACAATTTTGATTTGGATTAACTTCCCTTGTTCAGAAACCAAGCGAACCCAAATAAACCGAACAACTTAAAGAGACATAATATAATTGTTAAATTTTTGAATTGTAAGTATGAGTTTATATAAATTACAAGCTTGGAACTCTACATAATATCCTTTGGATGGCCACCCTTCGTAACACGGTGTTGAATCCTTAATAAAGTAGGTTGTTTAATTATAATGACCAATTATAAGGCCCAATTTCTAAAACAATTTTCAGATAATATTTTTTAGATGACCATACTTAAGAGAATAATGTTAAAGTGGGTCTGTTTAACTATGGTGGCCCACTATAAGACCCAAAGCCGCAAACCAAACCAAATCAAATTGAATCTTTTTTTGTTTGATTTAGTTCGCTTTCAAACTTTTATGGTTTGATTTGGTTCAGTTTTGTTCTGCATTTTGATTCGATTTGGTTTCTAAAAGTTTACCTCCAAATCAAACGGTGAATACCCCTGCAAGTTACCAACTCGCACAACTACACATGTCACAAATAAAGGCTTTTTCAGTTTTTACTCCCTATAAATATTTGTATTTGAAAATACATTTCAGTGACTAATGTGCTTAAAGTTGACTCCAAGAAACTTACTGTTTCTTAGAAATAAATCCGAGCTAACAGTTGTTTGAAAGATGAAAATAGATGATAAGAATTAAGGAATTATTAAACTTAAGTTTAGTAGACCCAAAGGTAAAAATGTTTCATTTTTACTCCCTATAAATATTGGCATTTCAGTGACTAATGTACTTAAAGTTGACTCCAAGAAACTTAGTATTTCTTATAAATAAGTCCGAGTTAACACTTGTTTGAAAGATGAAAATAGCTGATAAGAATTAAAGAATTATTAAACTTAAGTTTAGTAGAACCAGAGCTAAAAATTGCAAGATACAAAGAGTTCTTTTCTAGATTTCCAAATTTAGAGGGACTAAAGACTTAAAAGAAGGCACAGAAGCAGGAAAGAGCCAAATCTCTGCATGGCTGGGCCCAGAAAAGGACCTGCCCACCACTGCATCAAAAAAGTTTCTTTAACGGCGATTTGGTGTGCTGCAAAATGCAATAAAATATCAGTTTTGAATCTTTTAAGACTAATGAAATAAAATCACTAATTTTAAAACCTTAATTTGATTTTGATTTTTGATGTTTTTATACCGAAAACTGAAATCAACTAAAAAGATGGGTCAATCAATTTGGAAATGCACGAATGTAACAAGATAGTGTAAAATAATTTACACTATTTTATTATTTTTTATAGTATTGTACACACACCAAATCACCGGTAAATGAAAACAAATACATACTGATGTAGCCGAAGCTATCACTAATGGATTCCGAGAGCAAAATCCGGACGTGAACCGAAAGACCAGTTGCCGAAGCGGACCCGGATGAAGAAGCAAGCGAAGAATTAAGCCGAGACTCCTGCGAGAAGAAGAACCAGTCAGCGAGGGTCCTAGGTTTCGGCCCAGGAGAACCCCCTCCGATAGTTAAGCCAGCCTCTGAAGAAGACTTAATTTAGAAGGAAGGAAGAAGAAGCTTGAGTGCTTAAGGTGTATCTTTTTCGCAATGAATAGTCTTCTTTTTATAGCAGAGGATGGAGATTCTCTTCTTGTAGCAGTCGATATAGGACTATACTTAGGGGTTGGAGAGAAAATTGCCGAAATACCCCGTTAATAGGCCGATGGTTGGATAGCAGTTAGCCAGAATAGGCCGAGGCCATTTCGGCCTATTATCTGTCATAACTGGGCCGATGACGGTCGTTAATTGAGCGAATCGCTTGGGCCGAATCTATACTATTTCAATAAGGCGCCTGAGCCGTTTCTGTTCGATCGACTTTATGGGCCGAATGTGCTTCGGCCCTTACTCTTATTTGGGCCGGCCCCCTAGTGCTGGGCCTAGTCGAATTCTCCCCCATCACAGGGCCCCCTACTCTCGTCGTTCTCAACTTTGTGAAACGTCGAGAGTAAAATTCGAAGCCCTTATGGAAGGACATCAAATCCGATAGATGATCTTCGTCTGAAACTGTTATCGACATTCTTGTCTAAAAACTGTAAATTGGTCACGATCTCGTCTCAAGCTGAGAGTTGATGACAAACAGTCTCGTCTCAGGCCGAGACTTGGTGACAAACAGTCTCGTCTCAGGCCGAGACTTAGTGACAAATACCTTCGTCCCAAGTTGTGAAAGGGCAGGGTTACCAAAACGTTTGGGGTGCCAGGTGATGGCGAAAATGACTTTGAATCTCCCGCCATTACAGTCGCATCACAACAAGCACAGGACACGTGTCGAACATCTGGACAGGTAGTCGAAAGGACAGGAAATCCCAACCGTCAGTAGTCATCACTCGGATTACCGCAGTTTCGGCCCTCTGCCCGAGAACTCACCTGGATCACCGCCACTCCGGCCCTCGATACAAGGAACAGGACACGTGGCGAGCATCCGGAGGAGTTGCTAAAGGGTCAGGCCACCCCCGGCCGTTGATCGCCTCTCTTCGATCCCGCAGCCTGCTTATCATCATGGCAAAGGACGGGACACGTGGCAAACATCCGAACGAGGGGGAGCCGAAAGGTCGGAGGATCTCGGCCGTTAGTCCGCCGCCCGACCCCCTTAGGCTCTCCTATAAATACCGGCTTCGTTCGCCTCAAAAATGTTCCTTCAATTTCTCTCTCTTCTCCTTCGCACCAGAATATTCCTGCGAGCAGCGCCGCGCACATCTTTTCTTCTCCGGCCGCGAGTGTTCCATCGAGGCCGTCCGAAGACGTCTTGTCGATCGCAGGGGAGTTCCTAATCTGAGGGTAAGCCTCAACTCTAGCCACTTCTTCTTTTGATACATGTCCAGTAGTTTTTTTTCGGCCGAGAGCAGTTCGTCGTGCTCTTCGTCTAAACCTACTCCCCAATCTTCTCTGTCATCTCCCTTTTCCTTGAACTCCTTCCTTTCCATCATGGCGGATGAGACAGAATCGGTCCCTGCTCCTGCCGAGCCTTCCACAACCGGCCGCCGTCAGGCCGAGAAGGTCTCGGATGTTTGGCCTTTCCCCACCGAATGGGGGCCCTTAGCCGAAGGTATCTCCGAGTGCCCTTCCCTCAACCCCGAACAACTTGCTTATGCCCACCTCTTTGAAGATGATGCTCCATACAACATTGCCAAGCTTCTCGAGGATGAAGATAGGCTCATAGAGATGGGAGCCTAGCCGGACCCGTCGCACCCTCCTGTCCGAGTTTTTCCCTACCTTTCTCCTGGAGATGCCCTAGGAGAAACCGTGGCGAGGGCTACTGCGACTAGGACTGCGGCCGAGGTCCATCGTCCGTCCAATGAGGGCACTAAAGCAACGGCCGAGGGTAAGTCGGCTCTGGGTCATACAATTGTCGTTGAATTTCACCTAATTCTTCTTCTGCTCTGTTTTCAGAAATGTCTGGTCTCAGAAACCTTATGGACTGGATCTCCCGGCAATCCGTGCCATCTCGACCGTCCCAGCCGCGTCCTAACGAAGGGAGGTCGGCTGAAGGAGCTCGCCCGACGCGACAAATGGCAGCCTCTGCCGAAGGCCGTGCGGCCGCCGCTGCTCTCGAGAGGGAGCGACATAAGGGCAAAGCAGTTGCCGGGGGAAGCGAGCGGTCCGAGAAGCGGAAGCACCGGGACGATCGCGACGAGAGGGGATCTGCTCCTGTGACCAAGAAGTCAGTCACAGGACGGGAGGCTCCGCTTGCTTCATCTCCCCAGTCGCGGAGGGACAACTCTCCTTCGGCCACAGGCGCTGCGACGGATACGGTGCTGTCGTATCCTTTCGGGGCGCCGGGACACATATGTCTCGGGAATACGGGCACGAGCCATAGCGCCCGGACATGGGGGTCTTTACGGACGACAGTCTAGAAGACTCCCAGACGTGTTTGCGCCTTGCTCGGGGCTTGACCATCCCGATGGCCGAAGATGAGATCCGGGAGCTTTCTTCGGAAGGTCTGTCCCGGCAGTGCGTCCGCCACACCATCCAAGTGAGATTTCTCTCTTTATCTTCACTTCTTTCTTATGTTTCCTTTCGTTGTCTTGACTTATGTTTTTCTTTCTTTCTTCTGTAGGCCGCAATCATGTGTGGGGCTCTCGCTCGCCGTCAGGCTCTCATCCAACGGAAACTCTTGGATGTGGACCAGGCCGCGGACCATCTAGCCGCGGGCAAGGTGGCATCGGTGCAGCGAGACCTTGAGGCCAACATCGATGCCCTTATTGGGGCAAACGTGCGGTTACGGTCTGACCTGGACGGACAGAATGAGGTGGTTCGAGCAGCCTCCGAGGCCCAAGAAAAGGCCGAAAAACAACTGGATCGGGCTCGGGCGGAGATTGAATCTTTAAAGGCCGAGATCCAAGACAAGGAGAAGGAGCGGGACGAGGAACGCCGCAGTCACGCCGAAGTCGTCTCGGCCCGGAAAGCAGACTTAGAGGCTAAAACAAAAGAGGCCGATGACGTCGCTCGCACGGCCGTGACGAGTTATAAAGAAGGTCCGGAGTACGCCGATGAGATGCTCGATGCCGGGGCCAAAGCGGCCGCAACCATGTTCGATCTGGCGATGGCCATTGCCCAAAAGGCTTATCCGGACACAAATTTGACTGGCTTCGGCTTTCCCACCGAAGAAGAAGGCGACCAGCTCTTAGCCTGGTGGCAACAACTTAAGGCCGAGAGGATCCCGGCTTCTCCGAAAGATGCGGCAGCAGGTTCAGACCATGCTTCTTCTCCTCCGACATCTCCAGGCTACTCCCCTATCGATGTAGATGGCGAGGATGCCGATAGCTGATCCGGGGGCTTGTCCCGGATGTTTTTACTTTTGAGTTGCCGAGGCCGAGTACATGGCCTGCTTTTGTACTTCTCATATATATAGAAGTGATTTGTAGTTATCCGTTTTAAACAATCTTCCTACGCATTTTGTTTTTCTCGAATATGTTATCCTCTGGTCGGAACAATGACATAACGTTCTAAGAAGATAACCGGGTTCTGTCCTGTATGTGGCCAAAACCATGCCGCTCCTAATACGGTTTGCATGGCCGAAGCCACTCCTGGTACGGTTTACACGGACTTAGAATAATACCGCTCCCGATACAGTTTGTATGGCCGAAGCCACTCCCGGTGTGGTTTACACGAACTTAGAATAATGCCGCTCCCGATACGGTTTGCATGGCCGAAGCCACTTACGGTACGGTTTACACGGACTTAGAATAACGCCAGACACAACATTTTAGAACAAAGTATTCATTTAAGGTGTCCGATCGAAGCCAAGAAAAACATTTTACATAAAATAGCGCCAAAGGCGCTCTACATTCCAGGTACGAGGGAGAGGTTGGCCCGAGAGAGTCTCCAGCCGATAGGCCCCTTGTCGGATTACTTCTTTCACCCGATAAGGGCCTTCCCAGTTTGGAGATAGCTTTCCTGCGGCTTCGGCTGGCTTGGACGCATGGGAGTTCCGCAACACAAGGTCTCCAGCTTCAAAGCTTCGAAGTTTTACTCGAGCGTTGTGATATTTGGCCATGCGTTGTTGGTATGCTGCTAGTCGAATGCGAGCTTGATCCCTGGGTTCTTCTATTATATCAAGGTGATCTCTTAAGGCTTCGTCATTATTCTCTGGATTATAAGCTAGAACCCTCGGCGAAGGCAAGCCGATTTCAACAGGAATAACTGCTTCCACTCCATAAGCCATTCGGAATGGGGTCTCTCCGGTAGGGGCTCAACTTGTTGTTCGATAAGCCCACAGTACACTCGGCAGCTCTTCTACCCATCGGCCTTTGACTTCGCCGAGATAAGTTTTCAATCCTCGTAATATGCTTCGGTTAGTGACTTCGGCTTGGCCATTTGTTTGAGGGTGAGCTACCGAAGTGAACTTGTGTAAAATGCCGAAGCTTGAACAGTTGTTTTTGAACCGGTTGCTGTCAAACTATTTGTCATTATCTGATATGATTACCCAAGGGATGCCGTAGCGGCAAATAATAGACTTCCATATGAAGCTCCAGGTGTTGTTATCAGTGATAGATGAAAGGGGCTCGGCTTCAACCTACTTTGTGAAATAATCTACCGCTACAATAAGGAACTTTCTTTGGCTTGTGGCAATGGGAAAAGGTCCCAGAATGTCAATCCCCTATTGGGCGAAAGGCCAAGGGTCTGACAAAGATATTAAAATAGTTGCTGATTGGTGAATGAGAGAACCGAACCTCTGACATTGGTCACAACGGCGGATGAGACTAGTTGCGTCCTCTCGGAGTGTCGGCCACCAATACCCTTGCCTCAGGAGTTTATGGGCTAAGGCTCTTCCTCCTGCATGTGCTCCACATATTCCTTCATGTACTTCCCGAAGGGCATAATTGGCTTCGGTCGGGTCGAGACA
Source organism: Zantedeschia hybrid cultivar (assembly GCA_030544215.1). Taxonomy (NCBI): domain Eukaryota; kingdom Viridiplantae; phylum Streptophyta; class Magnoliopsida; order Alismatales; family Araceae; genus Zantedeschia; species Zantedeschia hybrid cultivar. The sequence goes on from JARZZO010000015.1 coordinate 3,239,099, forward strand.
TCGAAGGAGTGGCCGGCCGAATGACTTCTTATATAACATATCATCTAGAATTAATAAATGAGAGGAACGATGCCGGATGCGTCTTGCTTCTTTTGGATCGGACGAGAGCTACTCTCGGAGGATAAAAGCAATTAATGGAGTCATCCAGGTTTCCCCTTCGGAATCATTCACTTGCATGACCTTGGATTCTTGGAGACTTGGCTCATATAGCTCTTCTACCAAGACCATTCGGCTTCTTCCCCCATCATGTGTTGATGCTAGCCGAGAGAGGGCATCGGCTCGAGTATTCTCGGCCCAAGGGATCCGCACGATATCAAAAGAAATAAATTCATCAATGATCTTGCGGGTTACCTGAAGATAGGACGCCATCAATGCATCTCGGGCCTCGTACTCCCCGGTGATCTGGCTGGCGATAAGCTGAGAGTCGCTGAACGCCTTTATCTTTTGCGCACCGAGCCTTTTAGAGGCCCGAAGGCCTGATATGAGGGCTTCGTACTCGGCGGCATTATTAGTAGCTAGGAAGGCGAACCGCAGGGCATACTCGGTGACGATTCCTTCCGGAGACGCCAAGATCCACTCGACGCCACTACCCGTGGAGCACGCGGATCCGTCAACATATAACTGCCATTTATCAACCGAAGATACCGGAACCGAAGTGCTTTCGGCTTCAGGGTTTGTTCCAACTACTTCTGGTTGACGGGGCGAAGACGACTCAGGAGTAAGCTCAGCGATGAAGTCGGCTAGAGCTTGAGCTTTTATTGCAGTCCGAGGTCCATAGGAGATGTCGAACTCCCCTAGTTCGATCGCCCATTTTGCTAATCTTCTGGACACTTCCGGCCGAGAGAGAATCTGCCTCAAAGGTTGATCCATGAGGACCTTTATTGAATGTGCGAGGAAATAGGGCCGAAGCCTTCTCGCGGAGGCGACGAGGGCCAAGGCCAGCTTCTCAAGAGTTGGATACCGAAGCTCCGCTCCGTGGAGCACCCGACTTATATAGTAAACCGGCCTTTGAACACCATCTTCTTCTCTGACAAGGACGACACTGATAGCAGCTTCTGAAAAGGCGAGATAAATGCACAGTTGTTCTCCTTGTATCGGCTTAGACAGAACATGAACATTGGAAAGGTAAGTCTTCAGTTGATCGAAAGCCGATTGACATTCGTCTGTCTAGGAGAAATTGTTGGTCTTCTTTAATAGCTTGAAGAAAGGGAAACAATGGTCCGCCGCCCTCGACATGAAGCGGCTCAACACAGCAATTCGCCCGCTAAGCCTTTGAACTTCTCGGATGTTCGCCGGAGGGCGCATTTGAAGGATGACCGCAATCTTTGCAGGATTCACCTCCACCCCTCGGCGAGTGACCATGTAGCCGAGGAATTTTCCAGAGGCTACGCCAAAAGCACACTTGGCGGGGTTCAGCTTCATTTTATACCTGCGCAAGGTAGAGAATGTTTCGGCCAAATCGGCCAAATGGTCAGTGGCGACGCAGCTTTTTACCAACATATCGTCGATGTAAACCTCCATGTTTCGGCCGAGCTGTGGGGCGAACATTTTGTTGACGAGACGCTGATAAGTTGCTCCAGCATTTTTTAAGCCGAAAGGCATCCGAGTGTAACAATATAGGTCGAGGTCTGTTGTGAAACTTGTTTTGTCCTCGTCCATGGGATGCATTCGGATCTTGTGATAGCCCGAATAAGCGTCGAGGAAGCTGAGTAGTTCATGACCGGAAGTGGCGTCTACCATCTGGTCTATCCGAGGCAGCGGAAAATTGTCCATCGGACAAGCCTTGTTGAGGTTAGTGAAATCAACACACATTCGCCACTTACCGTCTTTTTTTGGCACCATCACTACATTGGCAATCCATTCCGGATGATGTACCTCTCGGAGATGTCCCGCATTCAGCCCCTTTTGTACTTCAGCTTGGATGGTCATTCTCCTTTCTTGGTTGAAGATGCGCCACTTTTGCTTGACCGGAGGTTGATTCGGATTGACGTGCAGCCGGGGCTCTGCTACCTCCGGGTCAACTCCAAGCATATTTGAAGGGGACCAGGCCGGAGCCTATCATCAACGTTCGGCCTTCTCCTCCTTGAACTAGAATAGTCACAAGCTCTTCTCCAGGAGATGCTTCGGCCGAAGACTCAATCGAAAGGGATTCGGCCGCGGCCTTCCCTTTGACCGAAATCATGTAGCATTGTCTAGCAGCTTCTTGATTCCCTTTCGCCTCGCCGATTCCGTGACTGGTATGGAACTTCAATTTTTGATGGTAGGATGAAGGCACAGCTCCAATTCCTCCGATCAGCCTTGGCCAAAAATGGCGTTGTAGGCTGAATCGATTTTCACGACGGCGAAATCCGTCTCAATAGTTAATTGCCTCGATGCTGTGCCGAGGGTCACAGGTAGCCGGACAATGCCTTCCACCCAACAGGGTGCACTATTAAAACCGAATAAGGGCCCTCGGTGAGGCTTCATATCAGCTTCGGTCAGACCTATTTTTAAGAAACAGTCATAAAAAAGCACATTAGATGCACTCCCATTATCAACAAAGATACGATGAACATCGTAGTTTTTTAATACAACATTTACAACAAGGGCATCAGCATAAGGGACCTGACTGACATGTCTTGGCGCTGCGGGGGCGTCTCGGCTCTGCCGCTGCTGAGGTTGCACTCGTCGGTATTGCGGCAGGCGGCCTTCCCAGATGAGGCGATCAATCTCCTTCCGAAGGTGCCGGCATTCGTCTGTTGAATGTCCAGTCTCCCGATGGTACTCGCAATATTTCCGAGAATCCCTTCGGCGAGGATCAGTCTTGATGCACTTAGGCTGCCGAAGCATACCTTTCACCTCCATGAGCATCTGGGAGGGAGGAGCAGGTAGCGGCAGGTACCACTACTGCGGATCTCGGCGCTTGTCTCGGCCCCATTCTTCTCTCCAGCATCTCTTACGAGAGGATTTATGGTCTTCAGGGCGAGGACGAGCCGCTAGCAGGGTAATAGCCAATACTGTTTCGGCAACACTCTTGCCGTTGGATATCATTAGGGCCTCTCGGTTGATATATTTATGGGCCCGAGCCACCAGGTCCTGAAAGGTAGGAAGATGACACTTCCCGATAGAGCTGAGAAGCCCCTCGTCTGTGCATCCGCTGATGATGGCTGAGACCGCAATCGAGCTGTCCAAATTCGGAATCTGGGTTGCTTCGGTCCGGAACCTGGTAAAGTATTCTTGAAGAGTCTCAGTCGGCCCTTGCCAAATGGCAAGTAGACTGGCCGAAGTTTTACATTGCCGAGTGGCATCATAGAATTGGTCGATAAACAATTGGCCTAATTGTACTAAAGAATGAATGGAATTGAGAGCCAATGTTTCAAACCAAGTCGAAGCTATCTTTTCAAGAGTGAGGGGGAAGAGACGGCAGCGGACTGCCTCGGGAACCCCTCGGACAGAGAGGTAAGAGTTAAATCTCTAGAAATGGCAGACTGGACCTGTCATTCCATTATACAAAGGACCTTTTGGTAACTTGAAGTTGGAAGTTACCTCAATGGCCAGAAGCTCCGGGGAGAAAGGAGTATGTTCCAAGATGGTGCTGGCGAGAGGTGCTCCATATGGCCAGGAGACCATCTGCTGCACTTCCTTCCTCATTTCTGTTAATCTCCGGTCCAGTTCCGGAGTTGTTGAAGTAGCGGCCGAACGCCCTTCGGCCTCGGTCGGATGAAATCCGGACGAAGCATTGTCTTGCTCCGTCATGAGTTGACTGGCGCAAGAAATTCGGCCTTGAGGCCCGAATGGTTCGCTGCGCACCAATGCTGCTTCGTTATGAAACGCCCGCGAGGGCGTTGGCTGCCCCTTCGCAGGCTGAGTAGTAGGGCAATATTGAGGAAGAGGCGGTACCTGCTGTGCGGGCTGGTTCAACAACCCCATATACTGGGCGATAGCAGAAACTATATCCCGCAATGGTGCCAAAGAGGTAACAGTAGCGGTGAGTGTGGCCACTTGCTGCTGGAGTTCTTCCACTCGATCATCCCTGGGAGCGTGGGGCTCCGGTATTGTTGGGAGGATGGGACCTTGTGGAAGGACGGATGGAGTACTTTCGGCGTGGAGTGGTTGCGCCGGAGTCACTCGCGTCTCCGCCTCGTCTTGGCCGGATCGTCTGGTCACTGGTCGATGAGACATAGCTGTTACGTTTCTTTCCCACAGGCGGCGTCAAGTGATGTAGCTGAAACTATCACTAATAGATTCCGAAGGCAGAATCCGGACGTGAACCGAAAGACCAGTTGCCGAAGCGGACCCGGACGAAGAAGTAGGCGAAGAATTAAGCCGAAACTCCTACGAGAAGAAGAACCAATCAGCGAAGGTCCTGGGTTTCGACTCAGGAGAACCCCCTCCGATGGTTAAGTCAGCCTCTGAAGAAGACTTAATTTAGAAAGAATGAAGAAAAAGTTTGAGTGCTTAAGGTGTATCTTTTCCGCAATGAATAGCCTTCTTTTTATAGCAGAGGATGCAGGTTCTCTTCTTGTAGCAGCCGATATAGGACTATACTTAGGGGTTGGAGAGGAAATTGCCGAAATACCCCGTTAATAGGCCGATAGCTAGATAGCAGTTAGCCAGAATGGGCCGAGGCCATTTCGGCCTATTATCTGCCATGATTGGGCCGATGACGGTCATTAATTGAGCGAATCGCTTTAGCCGAATCTATACTATTTCAACAAGACGCGTGAGCCGTTTCTGTTCGATCGACTTTATGGGCCGATTGTGCTTCGGCCCTTACTCTTATTTGGGCCGGCCCCCTAGTGCTAGACCTGGTCGGATTCTCCCCCATCACATACTATTTCTCCATGGACAAAAACTTCAGTTACTATTTCCACATGACCTGCAACAGAATCCAACCAACCAGGCCGAGTCAGCCGCCCGTTGGGCGGTCAACAGGAGCACCCGACGGGTTCCCCACGTCCACGTTTAGGCACAGCCCACCACAACGTGTTCGAGCGCAACTAAGAACGAGAACAGGAAGAAGGAGAACAACAACAACAACAGCTAAGAGAGGTAACGCAAGCTCTGCAACAGTCTGAGGGCAACACCACAGGGCTTTGCAGGCCAGAAGATTGCCATCACAGGTAGCCTTCAGGTCCTGGTGAAACAACAACAGGCAGCTAGCTTATACGTGATGGAGGCCTCGGTGTCTGGCTCGTCGGCAGCGCCCCCCAAGAGGAAGGTGATGGTAGTGGCGGACCCGGGCAGGGAGTCGGCAGGGGCGCTGCAGTGGGCGCTGACCCACGCCGTGCTCGAGCACGACGAGCTCGTCCTCCTCCACGTCGAGCTACAAAACCATCGGCGCGGGCCCTTCTCCACGTTCCTGCGCCGGCCCTCCACCGGCGGCGCCGGAGCGGGGGCCTCCTGCCCGTCGCCGGAGGCCCCCGGCGGCGGTGGCTACGAGTTCTTGGAAAAGATGCGGGCGCGGTGCCGGCAGGCGCAGCCGCGGGTGGAGGTGCAGGTTGTGAGGGTGGACGTGGAGGACAACGACAAGGCCTCCACAATCCTCTCGCAGACGAGGGCCCTCGGCGCGGAGCTCCTCGTCATCGGCCAACCACGCCGCTCTTCCTTCCTTGGGTACGTAAGCCACCCCCTCGTTGTTCTTTTAACAGAGAGGGGGGAGGGGGGTGTTCGGCTGTAAGGACCTGTTAAATCTTGTTTATTAGGGAAGATTCTGATGTTTGCGTCCTTGGTGAAACACAGGGGAAGGCTAGGTGGAAGCATGTCCACCAAAAGCATGGATGTAGCAGAGTACTTGATCGAGAACAGCAAGTGCCTTTGCGTTGCAGTGCAAAAGAAGGGGCAGAACGCTGGCTACGTCCTCAACACCAAGACCCACAAGAACTTTTGGCTTCTCGCGTAGATCCCTACCATTCATGGCGTAGCTACAGGCTTCAGCTACATATCTTTTGAGATGGCTTCCGCTCTCACCGTTCTTTCCTGTTGGGGACGAAGAACCGAAAGGGAGAAGAGGGGTTAGGATCCTCTGCTCTGTGGTCGCAAGATCTATACGACAAGATGCTTGGCAAGTCATGATAGAGGTAATGGTATGCTTCTACTGGTCGATTGCATTCGTTCGGGAGGAGAGGAAGCTGAAGAGGAGAGCAAAGCAACTAAATGGCATTTTCTAGATGGACAATTCTAGGAGGACTTGTGAATACCACCTATGATCTCCATGTATGTGCATCTTAATCAAGCAAGCAGAATTTTGAGGGATAGGAGGAACTCAGGTGGACTAGTTACGATTTCGATCGTCTAATGTACGTGCAGGCAAGGTGCTAGTTAATTGTAGGGATAATTGTTGGGCTTAGGATGGATTTGTAGTTTACCCTTGATGTGCACTTGGAGTTTCGAGGGAGTGAGCACTAGATGTTTCTTTTGCAATGTTGTTGCATGGGATCATATATAATTTTTCCCCTTCTTAGTCTTTGGGTTTCGTTTCATTTGTTTACTTCGTTTGGACTGTGTCGAACTCAACTCGTTTTTAAGGGCGGTGCCATCCAAAGTGTGGGAGAAGCAGAAGAGTTTAGGGGATTCCCAAGTCCAAATTCTTCTTCCTTTTCCCTTCCCATAGAACTATTACATTTTGAACGGAAAATGCTACTCAAGAGTCTATAAACAGATCAATCAAGATTTTTTTTTTCTTTTTTGTACTTTCCTTCTTTCATCAACTTTTACAGAACTCCTATGACAATAATTTCCAAGGGATCCAAGCATTTCAAAAACTAAAAGGGATTGGATCGCCGGTTGACAGCATAAATTCGAACCGAAGTTTCAACACCAGCTGACTAATAAGGCTATGTATGTGTGGTGTCGTGATTAATTAAATCTGAGGACGACTCATCTCTTCCTTGAATGGGACGGGGTCACAAAGGAGTTGGTGATTTGGTACTAGATTTAATGATAAAACAAAAACAATAGTTGAGTAGTTAAAAAGTGTATATATGTGGAGACAAAACATCATATAGTATTACTGAAAGATACGGAATAAAATATGTTACTCCACTTGTCAGTATTGGCAAGAAATGCATTTACATATAAGATTTTATGCACAAATCCGTCACTCCATTTAAGTGTTCTCTACCACGTATATTAGAACATTTTTCTAACAAGTGAAACATTAATTATTTTTTGACATGCTGTCAACGAAAGAACCAAATGTCACGCAAACTAACATGCGGTGACAAATAGTTGCAGACTTGCACACGTTCCACATAATAGGGATAGACAAAGAAGTACATGAAATGGTAAATGTGTAATTCAATCAATACAGCACACAGAAATAATAAAAAATGTGTGGACCAATCAAGCTTTTAACCCTTGAAATGGCAAATGCTCAATTCAATCAATAACAGTGGTATATACACAAATATTACAATGTTTGAAAATATCATTCAAACACCCTCTCATATCACTTTTGATATCATTACAACTTCAACCAAATATCTAACACGTTGTATTGTATCAATTTTGATATTAATACTCAATATCATAAAAATATCAATATCAAAATTGGTACCGTATCAAATCTAATATTCTAACCAAACAGGCCGTTATATAACATATTTATTAGTTAAAGCCTGTTTGAACCAATCGAGCAGAATTTATAATTCTTGTTCCGTTTGATCCAGCAATCAGATGACCGTCGCCGCTGCATTGCAGCAGGGTATTGCACTACGGCGCTCTGTTTGATAACAATTTTGAGATTTTAAAGAAATTAAAATTTTAAAAAGAACAACGCCATTATCTCTCAAATTCAAATTTTAAGAAAACTTATTTACTATTAAAAATCTTATTTAAAAAGACTATGAAAATTCAAATTTAAAGACATTAAAAGATATTTTTATCCTCAAATTAGTCCCTTTTTAGAACATTTCTAAAACATGTAGATTCCATTCCTATCTCCTTTTCAATAGATTCGCCAAGAATCGAAAGGACTCTTTTTCAACATGAAAAAGAATTCTGAATTCTCAAAAAACCCATCTACTTTTTTTTGTTGAAAAAAATTGTTGAAAAAGAAATCTGAATTCTTAAAAAATCCATCTATTTTTTTTTGTTGAAAAAAAATTCATACTTTTCATATTCCGCCGAATCTGAGAGAATCGTTATCAACCTAACGTAAAAGGGGGCCCAGCCTGAGGGCCCGTGGGCCAACATGACCCCGACGCATTGACAATCGTTTTATCAGAAGCTAGTTGCAGATGGAAACTCTATTCCAACCGTCGGCTAAAACCAGATATGATATGTCGAATAACTGATAGCACAAAAAACAAAACAAAACAAAACAAAGCAAAGCAAAAGGCAACAATCCTATATGGTGTTGGATGGCGCTCAGAGTTGGCTTAAAAAGAAAATTACTCCAAGCTCTTATCGATAAACCGAGGCCAGGAAAACTCCAGTGAGAACTGGAGTGAGCTTGAAAGCAGACTCCAGTAACGCTGCCGTAACATAAACTCAACAGAAAATAAATTCAACTGAACAAATAAATACAACGGATCCACTTATCAGCCCTATTCCATGAACGAACAAGCTTTAAACATGTAAAAATCACCTGAGATGCCACTTGGATCACATGAAAACACCAACACTGCCTCATAAAAAGACACATCATCCCCAGTTCGGAGATGGTCAAAGGTAATTGATCTGGATGAGATCTCATATTTTGGCCACTGCTCTTGCATGAAAGGAAGTGCGCAAACTACACAAGTCAAATTCTCAAACTATGACCACCTCTCAAGTCTCGATCATTTAGAAAATGTACCAAACAAACAGCAAATGTCATTCACCAAAATGGAATTGGGGATCTCCGTCATTTTCATTTTTTACATGTCAGAGTCTCAGTACAAAAAGGTTACTGAAGACTCGGAAATTTTCAAGACGTAAACTTCAGACAGCCTAAAGTGCATTGTAAGTTTGCAAAACATCTCCATTTACAACGAAAAGATGTATCATATTTGGCAAAATGCATCCATGCATCTCCACGCCATCCCCTCAAGTTCAAGGCTTGAACCAGAGAATGCCTGCACCAGGTAGCGTAATTACCTGTTTTCTATGCATACAAAGAGCTGCACCCCCCCCCCCCCCCCCCCCCCATGTGCTAGAAGATCCCAATCCCAGAGGAAAAGGAACGATAGCTTGCCACCTGGCTTCTATATAAAATCAGCCACCATTCTGACACCTAATCCTAGAGTATGTCACCTGACCTTGTTTGCAGAAATAAGGAAACAAGGGCAAGGAAAGATGTAATGTAGACAGAGTATGAATCTACAACCCCAGAATAAATGCATGTACTTCTGCCCAGCTGGAAACAGTATAAAGAACACCAGATAGCCTCTTCCAAACAAATGACGACTCCTCATCAAGTTGTCTCTGTTTCTTCACCAATCCAGAAATGAGTGGAACAAAAGCAACACCATAATGAGACCCCACTCTCCTTAAGCTTGCACTTGACCCAATCACGATACCAACATCTGCTTCAAGTAGGCAAAGCAAATCACCTACCGAGTCCCCAATGTAAACAGAAAAATGCTTGCCACTGTCACTGCAGTTATTTAAGATATCTTTGAAGGCTCGAATCTTGTCCAGTGGAGTCTCCATCATCTTCATAATTTCCCCCGTAGAGATGGAGTCTTTGTAGATGAACTCATTTGCATGTATGTTCAGAACACTAAGGTCACCTGTTTAATCACAAGATGTTTGCAACCGAATTTCAGCAAATGCTGCACACTGAAATTGTGTATCCCATCCATTCAAAAGAACTATAAAAAAATAAAGACATTGAGGCACATCAAAGTTTCATGTCGATGCTCCTCCATCTACCAGCACACAGCTCCAAGAGATTAAACCACATTTTATCCCGCAAGCGATTTGGAAAAAATATATGATGTAAACCAGAAATGTAATCCAAGAACATCTGAGATTTTAAACACGCCAGACTGAAGGAGCAAGCATAAAGAGGCATTTACCACCAAGCACCTCTGGAAAAAATGGTACAGATAGATAATAATTAAAATGGATGTGCTGTTGTTTCCACACATAAAATGGCACGTGAGAAAACGGTAAACCTGATACAAAGAACACAGTTATGCTTGTTTGAAGGATCTGCTCTAGTGTCACACATTACTAAAAATGAATTTATTCAAAATCAAAGGAAAATAAACTTACTCAAAATTAACAGGGATCTCCATCTTCTTTAACACTTCATCATGTCAGTAAAATATCGCCAAATCAAATAACTTGATAGCTGCTAAAGGTTGACTATAAACATTTTTTGGATGTATCCAATCTAGAGGTTGTCAAATAGGGGGCAGCTAATATGCAGTTATGGTGTTAAATGATCACAAGATTGCCAGTATATTTAATAATCTAAATCTTGCTTGGGTATGTATATGGGAGCTCCAAGTCCTAGAACCCATTCATAATTTGTTAGCCAGCACTATATTTGGTACTTCAGTCTGTTAAGGAAAAGTGGAAAACCAGCAATCTAGATTTGTTTAAAGTAATTTGGACAAGATGAAAAAACAAAAAGATGAACAATGAAATGGTTTACCTTGCAATTTTATGCTCGCAGAATTCAGCTAAATGGCATTACTCCTGCTTCAAATTTTAGATTATTATATTTAAGGGAAAAACTCAAAAAACGCAGCCAGAAGAATACCATAACTGGAAGTGACCGACTCACTCTTAATGAAAAGCATAAGCCTCCTAACCATTTTTGCATATCCAATCACATTTCATTTACCTTTTCCTTATTCTATCCCAGTATTAAAAAATGCCCCCCCCCCCCGACAAAAAAAGGAATAAAATAAAGACTAGCTGAGAGCCTCACCACCAGGTGACTATCTCATCATCCTCTTAACATTTTAAACAATATTCATTTGTTGTTTGGTCGGACAATATATTTTATTACTATTGGCATTTTAAAATTTTGCCTATACCTTAATCAGAAAGCAAGAACAACAAAAACATTTTCATTTTTCAAATAAGTCCAAAAGAACATCGCATTCTGTTTAACTGCACAACAAGACTAGCACTCATATCCGATGACGCATGAGATCAATACTAAATATGGTTGCATCTCAATTTTTTTTGGAAGGTGGGTGCTACATCTCAAATTTATGCTGATGATGTGAAGAAATCTTAGGACTGCACACCAACATTAAGAATTATATGGTTGTTTGTACCCAGATTGGGCTTCTATGTATGTTTTGACAAAAAACAAAGAGAAGAGATGATGTTACAGTGAGAAAAAGGTGCAATTATGCAGCACATAATAGTGAGAAGTTCGACCAGTGCATAGATGCAAGAAAGAAGGATGAAGATCCCATGACTCTGCTTATTGATCATTCTTGCCAAGGCAGATCCCTAGGCATTGACAGGCAGTGGGTGCCTTTCAAGTCAGCCAGAGAGGTGGGCTGCATGTCTGGTTAGGCAGGCCAGGCATTGTAACACCTCAGACCCAATAAACGTCTTTAGAAAAAACATCCGCTGAATCCTGTTAACAACCCCCATGAGCACCAAAACCTTACTTCCCCCCCCTCCTGGCCACTTCTGCTCCCACGCTGCAGCCGAACCATTTCCAGAAGCTACAAGTGCTCACTGGCCCCCTCTCGACCAAGCACCGTCATCTCCTATGAGCACCCCCAACATTGACAGCAGGCTAGGCCTCCAATTCGACATTGATGGCTTGGAGGTCCTTGAGGACATGCCATGCCTTACACTGGATCCATGACTAGGTGGTCGTCAGGTCCTTGGCATCTGCAGACTAGAGCTTCAGCTGGCAGATGAAGTTCATTAGCTGGTGATTTGATGGTATTCAATAGCTGAAGGTGACCTTGTCCAGAATCTCCCAGAAGCAGAACAACTCTGTAACCTTTCACAGGTCAATCTTACACATGGAGTCACCAGCTCTTCTCCCTCAGCACCTCATGTAGGAAGATGCTGAGTCCAACCACAATATCACCTACAACCACTGCTTCTGGTAACTGTAACTGAACCCTACATCACTATTTTATTGTCATGATTGATTTTCTCCTACGTTGTTCCACGTCTATCATGAAACTTTGATAAATTTCATTTTCAAGATTGATTTTCTCTTGCATTATTTCAAGTTTATTATTGTATAGTAGTGTGTGCATCCTTTTAGGCCCAATTCGGTGGCCGGATTGCTTGTGTGGAACAAGCAATCCAGGATTGCTGATATCGGAACAAGTCCCATTTTAGTTTGATACCCTATTCTGGTCCTACCCACATTGATTTTCTCCTACATTGTTTCAACTTTATTTCTTCACTATCGTTTTACCCTCTATCATGAAATTTTGATAAATTCATTGTCAAGATTGATTTTCTCTCGCATTATTTCAAGTTTATTATTATATAGCAGTTTGCATCCAAGATTGCTTATACCGGAACAAGTCCCATTTTAGTTTGGTAACCCTACTTTGGTTCTAACCACAATAAGCCATTCTAATTAAGGAGGTGCCATTAATACTTATTCTAGCCAAAATAAGCAATTCAAGCAAAATCTTGCATGTTCTTCCTTGTTTCGGAATAAGCCTTTCTAGCTTGGGTTAAGAAAGACAACTGACTTCAACACACTCGTTTACCAGTAGCCATCTATAGGAGAAGTTGTGGATTTACTGTGAAAATGAGCCCGTATACCCCATCCTTGATTCCCCAACTATGTATACTAGATACTTCCAATACTAAAGAAATACTAGTTCATACTTCATAGCTCCCAAAAAACTTGGAATAAATACTCAGTCCCATAGCTGACATGGTGCCACACCCCACACCCCATCCTTGACTCCCTAAGTACCTATACTAGATCCTTCCCATACTAAAGAAATACTAGTTCATACTTCATAGCTCCCAAAAAACTAGAAAGGAATAACTACTCAGTCCCGCAGCTGACATGGTGCCACACCCCACACTCGGACAGGAATGAGCACATTTTAATTAGCGACAAATATAAGTTCTATCCTATTTAATTGAACCGTACAGTAGTTTACTGAAGTAGCCTCAGTTCATGTCTCAAAAACAAGCCATGATTTTTCAGAAACAGCATATTATCTCGAGTGCAGTCTTTCCTTTGAAAGTCTCACAATGCAACCGTCTTTTTACTGAGTCTCAAAATGCAACCGTACTTTTTTTTAAGTCTCACAGTGCACTGTCATGTATGCAAATGTAAGCTCATGAATCACAAGGTATTTTTACTAATAGAACACCTTCTTCGATGATAACGCATGTAAATTTAAGCTATGAACATCACTGTTGAATGTAGATTGTTTTAGGAAGATGCTGCTAGACATTTCTGCTTGGACATCGTTATGGTAGCCTAAGAGCATTCAAGAGCTCCCAGAGGAAACAGGCAGGGGGTCTTGGTGCTGATAAACTCATCTCCAGAGAAGACTTTCTCCATTACCATCTTCTTTTATTCTGATTCGCCAACTACTGACTTAAAAAGCAACTTAAATAGCCCAAAAGGACAAATGCAAGGGAATTGCAAATGCAATTTCTAAACATGAATGTTTCAAGATTTGAAATCTCAACTAAAATCCCTTAAGTGGTAAAGCGACCATGTTACTTCACACATATGAGAAACTTACGGTCCATTTAAAGTAGCTGTCTACATTAATTTTTCTGGGGTAAATTAATGATCACAAGTTTCACATTATGAGGAATGAATTATATTTCTAAGATAGAGGTAAAATCCTAGTTTGTCTGATAACATTGAACGGTAGTAATTTTATCAAAGCTGGAAACAGTTTTCCGTAATCAAGTAGTAGACAGATCCAATTGGTAAGTTTAGTTCACTAGCAAATATACCAAAACATCAGACCAACCAATCATGTTAGAAAATCATTCCAGAATGCTTCAGAAAATATATGTAACAAATTTAATTATATACTCATCTTGTTAGAGAGTCAGTGTGTGTGTATGGATCTGATAATAAATAGAAGTGATGATCCTTTACATCCATAGAGTTAATACTACAAGAAAAGAAATACCTGATGATAAGGCAGGTCTAATAAGATCCCCACACCAGCAATAAGACAGTATATGAATATCTGCATTTAGTTCTTTCTTTGTTACAATGTTCTGGAAAAAACTTCTACAGCCATCTTGGAGGAGTAGACCTTCCCCAGCTCGTTTTATGTCATCTATATTCAAACCCATCAGCACTCCTGACTCACAAACTCTCAAGTTTGCCCTTTTCTCAAACTCTGACAGCTGTTCTAATCCTTTGCTTAGACCTTGATAATCAAATTCTTTAGCTGAAACAACAAAAATTTAGCACAAATATAGCTTAATAACGCCCACAGATTCTTTTCCTTCTTTTCAAAAGGCAATATGTCATTAACTAGAGATCCACTGAATTTCTTGGTAAGCATTACCTTTTTCTGTGGAAAGAATATTTTCTATGCATTGTTCATATTCCTCAGTATATTGAGCAGAAAGGACATTCCATGAATCTCTCAGATCTGCAGATGATATTCGGGATTGTGGCTCACTGCTGTCAGCTAGATCAACCTTGGATGCACTCAATATTGCAATCTCTGCTAAAATTGCTGAAGAATCAACCACGGTACATGTCAAATCAAAGTCAGAAAAGAGAACAAACTTATGCTCTGATGGATCATGCAATCTGATCAAAGGGACCGTAGACAGTTGATCAACAGTCTGAGCACAAAAGAATTCAATCTCCAATTTAACTGCTTGATGATAAAGCTTTTCTATCAGTTCAAGCTCCTCTCCAGTCAAAGAGACACTTAGTTTGTCAAGTAACTCCTCTATTTGAAGAGCCGATGCCTGTATACATTAAGAAAGGCAAACAATTAATGCACAAGATTGAGTTGTGATGATGAACAAACAAGAAAAACATTTTTTTTCTGAGACAAACCTCAAAAGCTGCTGAGGAATAATTGTCAAACCACTTCCTGTATGGGTGGTTGCTTTTGTCAGGGTTCAAAAGCTTCTGGATTTCCTTTCCCAGAAAAGCATACAGCCTCATGCAAGGGGTCATAGCTGCTACTGTGTATGCAGCAATCTTTGTCTTCTCAAAAGGGGTAGCAATTTTAGCAGGTCCTTTACCGCCTTCAACCTTCCCAGCAGCCGTTGCTAGCAAGAAGTTGGTATACTTTACAGTTGCAGGATAGGGTGTAATCTCTTTGGTGACATCAACACCCCATTCCTGCAAAACGGACTTTCTTGAGAGGTAATAAACAGCAGAATGCAAACACTATATAAATGACAATGCAACAGAAAGGAAGCACTTTACGTCTACTTCTGTATCCAGTCAGCGAAAGAATAGGGGAGGGACAATAAAGTGGTAAAGACCTGCAAAGGTCTCTTATCCTTGTCTCAGAGCCAATCAGAGAATTAGAAGAGGATGAGTTGATTTCCATATTGGTATAAACACATGAACACAATCTTAAAGAGGGTGAGTTGATTTCCATATTGGTATAAACAAATGAATACAATCTTAACCTGTCAGGGAAACCTAGTTTTAGTAGGCAGTGAGGCTGTAAATGGAGCTGATATTAGGGCATCCCACTTTGTTCTATATTTTTTTTAGCATAAGTCAGATATCTTTTTTTGGAAGGTGGAGCATAAGTCAGATATCTGTATCGGACTGATAGCAAACACAAAAGAGTTCTTGAATCTGTCTTATACTAAGCACATATAAATACCCAACAGTATCCGACTGCCTATCAATCGCAACCACACACCCCCCCCCCCACAAAAAAAAAAAAAAAAAAAAAAAAAAAGCTCACCAAGCCAGTTAGTGGATTATTCAACATTATTACAGCATTTGCCGCACTCCAGACATGACATAAACCTTGTTTTATTGCATTTTGTGATGTTCTACTGCATTTTACAGTAGATCAAATGACCCCTAAAGTACACATCTGTTATGAATCTTTAATACATTATAGACAATCCCAAAAAATGTTTACACATATCATGAATCAAAATTTGCCAAAACAAGTATAATAAGCAATCCTAAAACATAGACAAGCATGAACGAACATGCCATCATATTGGGCTTCTTCCATGATGTAAAACTCCAAATTATTAGATATAATTACATGATTTTTTTTATTATGTAACTAACAAGAATATATCTTTCTTCATTGAATCTCACAAGCTTTTAAACAAACATGATTAATTTGACTTCCTCAGTCTGAATGATTCTTGACTCTATCACACCTACATTAACCCCTGAATTCCAGAGAAAGAAACTTCTCTGCAATGCTCACACACACTCCATAGGCAGTACCTCTCGTGGGGAGTGGATAAAAGAAAATACAATGCCATAATTCCTAAATCTATTTGAAGTAGAAG
This sequence comes from Zantedeschia hybrid cultivar, assembly GCA_030544215.1. Classification (NCBI taxonomy): domain Eukaryota; kingdom Viridiplantae; phylum Streptophyta; class Magnoliopsida; order Alismatales; family Araceae; genus Zantedeschia; species Zantedeschia hybrid cultivar. Next base: position 3,255,464 of record JARZZO010000015.1, read on the forward strand.
CAACATAAAATCTCTTAACCTGAAATGACTAAGCTATGTACCAGGGTATAGGTGGGAGCAAGCCTAGTAAACGATCGATTATGGTGATTGTTCAAGTTATTGAAATTTTGTTCAAGGATCATGATCGTATCCAGTCCAACACAAGATTGATTGTGGATACAGGATAGATATTCCTTGGCTTTCAAACGGCATGGACAGCATAGTCAATCACCACCTTTAAAAGTTATGTCCCCATTACTCCTTTCTTTCAACAAATATTACCGTGTGTGTGTGTGCAAGTCTATATAGTCTATAATGCACTATATACAGAATTTTAATAGAACAGAAAATAAAGTATGCCATCAGGAAGCAGAAGAGCCTTGGGGTTAAGCACTACTTGGTGGAAGCCACCATGGATGTACACACTTTAAAGATATGTCCACGAACAACTAGATAACAGTTCAGCCCACAGAAATGGCTGAACAACATGTCAACAACAAGAGATAGCATTATAATCTCTTCACGTCACAAAATCGATCAGTAATATTCAATGAGGGAAGTGCCTCAGCTTGGGCACCATTCGGTGGATAGCATGCATTGAAATATCCATGCATATTTCAAGATGGTCTTCCAAGTCACAGAAAATATATTAAAGAATCCTAGATTACTTTTATCACCACTGTTCAACTATTCAGATTTCACATGCGCTCATCTTCAACTAAACTAGAGGCATGTGCAAGATTATGAGAGGCTTGGAAAAGAATCACTCGTAATGGAGGTAGTAATATTTAGTAAGTGAAGTGCCATAGGTTAAGCACTATTCGGTGGATAGAATCATTGAAATATCCATGCATATTTCAAGTTTGTCTTGCAAATCATAGAAAAGAAAGTAAAGAATCCAAGATTACTTTTATTGTTACTGTCCAACTCTTCCTATTTGACCTGCACTCATTCCAAACTAAACTAGAGACAATGTACAAGATTAAATGAGGCTTGGAAATGGAGGAAATAATATTCAATAAGTGCCTTAGCTTGAGCACCATTTGGTGGATGGCATGCATTGAAATATCCACGGATATTTCAAGATGGTCTTCCAAATCACAAAAAAGAGATTAAAGAATCCTATATTACTTTTATTGCTACTGCTCAGCTCTTCCGATTTCACATGTACTCATTACAAACTAAACTAGAGACATGTACAAGATTACGAGAGATTTGGAAAAGAGCCAATCGATGGAGGAAATATTCAATGAGTGAAGTGCCTTAGCTTGAGCACTAATCGGTGGATAGCATGCATTGAAATATCCATGCATATTTCGACATTGTCTTCCAAATCACGTAAAAGATATTTAAGAATTCCAGATGACTCTTACTATAGTTCAACTCTTCCGATTTCACATGCGCTCATTTCAAACTAAACTAGAGACATGCACAAGATTAACAGAGGCTTGAAAAAGAAGCAATCAACAGAGGAAATAATATTCAATAAGTGAAGTGCCTTAGCTTGAACACCATTTGGGGGATAGCATGCATTGAAATATCCACAGATATTTCAAGATCGTCTTCCAAATCACAGAAAAGAGATTAAGGAATTGCAGATTACTTTGGTTGTTACTGTTCAACTCTTTCGATTTCACTTGCATTCATTTCCAACTAAACATGTACAAGATTCTGAGAAATTTGGAAAAGAACCAGACAAGGGAGGAAACACGGGGGAAAACAAGCCCTAAATCTTACTTCGACAACAGAATTGTGCATCTTCAGTTCTTGCAAAACACTCTTCCTCAGCTGACGCAGCGCAACCTTCGCATCGTCATCATCAGCATACTCTTCCGCCATCTCATAGCTATAATTCACAAGAATCAGCAGCAGAATCACTAGAACACTCCTCGCCTCGAAATCCGTGCAAGTAGCAACAACACAAGACGCAAGGAAACGTTCTAGACACCAGACTCGCGAAAGAACCAAAACAAGAAGAACCCGAATGAAAGGACGCAAGAACTCGGACGAGAGGAACCAAGAACTCCCAGGGGGGCTTACGCCTGAGCAAACGCTTTGAGGAAGTGGACGTCCTGCGCAATGTAGCGCCGGAACACGTCGAGCTCCAACCCCCCCGCGGCCAAGCAGACCATGAAGGGCGAGTAGGCGGCGAGCAGCCCCACCCTCTGCGACTTGATCCAGAGCTTCCTTGCCACCGAACCTTCCTCGGCCTTGGCCCCCGTCACCGCCATGATCTCCATGCCGGCTCGGCCTCCTCCTCCACCACGGGGGCAGAACGGAGAGGAGGACGAGAGACGCCTCGCAAGAACCCCCCTCGCCGCCGGAGGGAGAGGATTCCCGGCGCAGATTGGCCCGGATCTCTGCAAGAACGCGCACGAAGAGAGCTCCGGGGAAGGGGAAGCGGATCTGGGGGGGATCGGCGGCAGGAATCGCGGAGAAGAAGGGGCGACGAAGCTAGGGTTAGCGGAGAAGAGGCTCCGCAGGATGGGGGAAGAGGAGAGGTATCGCATCAACAGAGGGTGGAGAGAGAGGAGAATGGAGATTTTGGGGGAGGGGTGGGAGGGGTGGGGTGCTTTTATAGAGGGGGAGGGGGGGCTACAGAAGGCTGAGCCGGCCGCCGGCGCGCTTTTTCATGGTCTACCCGTGAGCGCGACGGAGGAAGGGGGAGGAGGGTAGCGGGTGGGCGGACGGACTCGGGTCGGCGGTTGGAGGTTGAGGGTCAGGTGGGTAATGGCCGCTGTTATCCGTTATCGTTTTTCCGAGAACGGTTCTTATTTTTAAGTTTTCGGTCCCGCATCCTACCTCAACTCCGCAGCCGCTAGATTGGTGGTGGGTCTCTTCGATACATTTTATTGGCATGTGGACGTTAAAGGATACCGGATTTATCCGCTCACCGATTTTCCTTTATTTTTAGGGCTTTTTACAAATAAACTCTAAAGAATCCCTTCATATCATTGTATATGTAAACCATAATCAAGTAAAATATCTCTTACAAAATAAGTACATGAAAGAAAAATGTTATATAATCATTGTATACGCAAAGAGTTTCCTATGGTCAAGTCTATCACATTATCATCACTTATAAATTAGGACTTATTTCAAAATAAAAAGAAATTTTTTTGCATATATATACCATACAAAGGTTAATTACGTATATGACATTCTTTAGTAGTTATTTGCAAGAAAAATCCTTATTTTTAAGATAAGGACAAAGATATTATCTTTACTAGATGTTAAAAGAAGAGTATACGAATATAGTTATTCCTCTACCCATCTATCTATTTATTCATCCTTTACGGCTCTATTTAATTCTTAAGTAGTGGCCGGTCCTAAAGATTAGGTGGACAGGTTTAATGCACACTAACATTGGAGAAGTCTTCATCTTCTCTAAATGCGTACTCAAACGGAGTCATCTTTGTGAATTTCGTAAATTTATTAAAATTATAGGTATTTATTTTTTGTTTAAGTTCATAGACTTTATGGAGATGATACATATTAAATTTTTTATATCCTGCATGTTAGATGCATAAGAAGTGGATGAATGTTAGTTCAAGAGATCGTAAAGGTAGACACTATACATGTTAACTTCAATCATGCCTAAGGATAAAGCATACGCTTTTAAGTTGTTATCAACTGTCACTAAAAGTGTCGTTATGGTTGGATTAAGTTAGTCTAATTACTCTAAGGAAAACGATAAAATAACACCATTTCTTAACATTCGTGAAAGAAAGTCAACTTATTGACGGTTCAATTAGATAACATTCTTCTAGACTCTCTGTAGATCTATTTCATATGTTTGTTCAAAATTAGATCTTAGATATTTGCTATCTACGTATATTTTGTTTTTAAGTAACTATTCTAGTTCTACTCAAAATAAGGCATTATAATTAGATAAAATGAATAAAAGGTAAAGTATGATGAAAAAGAAAAAGATATCGTTAGTACTTACTAAGTAGAATAAATAATTTGAGCATTTCATTCGAATTGATTATTTTCTCTTATTTTAGAATAAATCGTTCTCGCCAAGATTAAAAATTCCGCACAATCAAAGTAGAATAAAAGAAATAAGATAAAATAAGTCATCTTATTTCCAATTATTCTGTAATCAATCCAATGCTTGTTAGCCATGCTTTTTAATCTTGCCACCTTCGTGCCCTTATCAACAATGCTTTTAAAGTATACGCATATTGTATTCAAATTTCACAAGTTATGGAAAAGACGTATTTTAAAAAAAAAAAAGAATCAAAGGGTAGGTAAGAATACGCATCCCTTCGACAATATCTAAATTATGTACATATTATACACAAGCCGATAAAGTAGTAAAATGATGAAGTCCTATTGACATTAATATCTTTATGTAATGCATAATACTATAAACTTTTGATCACAAGTATCTAAAGTTGAACAGAACTAAAGGTGAACTTTTGTAATATTTGACCATTTGCCCATTACCAACCATGATTCCTCCCCCCTTTCCCTTCCTTCCCTTTTCTTTGACAGACCCCAACAAGGACGAATGGGAGATCAGATATAAACGTTCCTCTCAAAGCGGCCCATTGCCGACCCCATCCGTGTTGGATGCCTCTTGTTGGATTGGACGGGCAGTTGTGACCAGTCGACAAGGAGGAGGCAGTGCACCCCACCGGTCCAGCTGCGGGTCAAATGCTGGCCCGGTTAGGCCGAGCTCCACTTTGAAATTTAAGAGAAGCTTTCTAGGTTTGTACCCAACATGGTTTTGGGAGAGGAGGCTAGGGCTGAGGGAGGTGTTGGACCGGATCCGGATGCGTTTTTCTTTTAAAGATGGCATAAGCGGCTAAGGTGTGTATATATTTTTCCTTTTTTATCGACCAGAGATTTGAACTCAAGCAACGATTAATTTAATTTCTCTTAAAGAATATGAGTAATGCTACCTGTACCGTATGCTGTGTAACAAGTAAGACGTAGAATGTAGCACACCACCTCCTTGTACCATTTGTCTACTTTTTTTCTATGCTGTTGATCTTATTGAGTGAAGAAAAGAAAGCTTGACAGTATTTATTATTATCTTTTATCATGTTTTAATACAGTTTTATCACTTTCTAGGCAAAATTTTCACTTCCAAGGATATATCTGAAAGTGATAATTTTGCGTAAGAAATAATAGAACAACATGATAAAATTTCATAGAAAATGATAAATTGGAAAGTGTCAAGGCTAAAGCTAGAAAGATTTTGTATCTTTTTCAAAAGATGGTGAGAGAAAAATAACAGCAAGCTTTTAGAAAGTTGCACTTTTATTTTCTCCCCACTCAAAAAAGTTAAAATGTGAAAAAAAAAAGTACGATAAATAATGGAAGGAAGTGAAATGTTGTAATCCACATTATCTTTGCTATACTATACTGTGCAACAAATATCATTCAAAAAATATTATACATATAAATTATGATTATTCTACTTATTTAGGTAATGACTATGGCCTCGTGAAACTAGGAAGAATTATTCTTCTCACATACTCCACCATCGGTAATGAACATTCTGGACATAGGTCTCCACTTATCTCGAGTTAAATTCTACTATCATGCAGTCTGCAAGATATAAAAATAAAATACAAGACCTCCCATAATCATAAAGTCATTAGTGCTGCCGCCCAAGTTTTTTCCTTTTTTTTTGTTTGAAACATGACACAAATGGCCAAGGACTGTAGACAGCCTACTCCTTGGACCCGAGATCGAATCCTGGTCCACCCCACCCCACCCACCCTCCACTTTTAAACACACCATAAGAGATGGAATAACCACAGGGAGAAGGAGCAGCGCGAGTCAAACTCGCAAGCTCATGCTCAGCATGAGCTCCCCCAGCGCAGGCACAGAGGGGTACCCCACTACGTCACAGGCGTACAGGCCTATCCGAGCACCTTAACATACACATTTGAGCCCATGAACATATCACGAAGGAGACATTTCATGTCATTTGTTGTAGCCATTCTAACAATCACATGCCATCCGCTTTGCCTATCAAATCGTAAGAACATGTTAATATCTTTTTTTTTTAACTCTACTTATATCACATAACACTTGAAGCCAAGTTCTCAAGTTGGGTCAATAAAAGGAGATAATTTAAACTAGCACCTACTCACTTTTTATTTTTTATTTTTTTGACAATCCGACTGTACGGACACCAACCTTGGGATGGGCCGGACCTCGGTATTTTTTCTGAGTTTTGTACTTTTCAGTCCCTAAAATTATTTAATATTCTTTATTAGTCTTTGTAATCTTTATATTCTTTATTAATTCCTATAGATATTTAAAATATTCCCTAAAGGTCCCTTACCTCTCTCTAAACAGTCTCTTTGGAGAGACTTTTTAAGAAAGGTTAAAAAATAGTGGGGGATTCTAAATAAACATAAAGATTGCAGGAACTAAATGATTAATATTGAATGATTATAGAGACCAAAAAGTGAAAAGTCCTTTTATTTAAAAGAAAAGTTTACATCTTCTAATTGCGGTCTGATCAAAGTGTGATCGGTTGGCAGCTAAAGAGATATTACAATCCACCAAGAGATTTGCAATCTCCCTCGGGGCAATAAGTCTTTCTCTTTAAACTATTAATCTGGCAGGTGACCTTTACAGGCTGAAGAAATTCTTGCTGCAACACATATTTTTGAGTTTTGTAGATAGGGGTCAGTGCAGCAAGTATCAGTTGATGTGTCATCACCTTGCAAGGTTCTCATTTCTTCTTTCTTTTCTAACAGAAGCGCATCGAAGATTGCCAATTGCACAACCGATAACCGTTTTAATATCGATAACAGGACAAATGTAGATGATGATACGACTTGATGATGATTAAATTCGGAGTGGTAGTCGAACACTGATTAGTGTCTATCAAAATCATAATTAGGAGCAAAATTGTTCTTAAATCTAATTCTGACACAATTCATAGATCAGGTTAGGTGATCAAATTTGATGATCAACACATCACTAAGGACCCATTTAGCTCATGATAGAATACTTTGTGTGCACTACTTTTTCTAAAATCTCTTGACGGCAAGTCATATGGTTACACGAAAAATCTCCATAAATAAAAAACGAACTTCATTAATTTGACAAGATGTGGTGGCTTAGTGGTGAGTTGGGCAGGGAAAAAAGTAATGCCATGTTATGAAACAACCACGATCTAGAGCTATCATTATATTTGCAGGCTAAGATAAGAATAAATTAGGATAAATCTGATATGAAAAAATAAAAAAAGGACAACTAATATATGAGGAAATCAATCTATGAGTTTTACGACACCTTTTGAGAAAAAAAAAATGTAAATTTCATCTAAAAAGAACAATATCTCATAAGAATTGGAATGGAGCGTTATATTTAAAATCTTAATTTTGGCGCCCCTGGAAATTAAGGGTGGAAGCAATTTTTCGAACTAGACTTGCATTTGCTTTTTGGGTCCCACATGGATGGATGACCCCATTGCAACTCCCTTGATTTTCAAATAAATAAATAATTCACACTTAAATAAATTTTGTAAATTTTATTTATCAAGAATTTTGTGATCCAATATCCACAATAATTCCTAAGCTGTCCACCGTCATTCCCACCTTGGTAGGCAAGAAACGCAACACAACACATGCAAAGTCCCAACCACTGGAGGCCATATATACAAGTCTTCTTCAAAAGATTTCTTGTTGATGTCTCGCCCATCCCAAAGTAGGAAAACATTGCAGGCCCACTGAGGCACCGAAAGAACCATTGTGTTTGGACATGACCATTTAAATATACTGCTTTGGATGTTATAATAAGCATCCCCATTTTGTCCCAATCTCTCGTCCATACGTGGCTATTGGGGTTTTCCCAATTGTGATCATGTGATCTGCTTCCATGGTATTCAAGATCCATTGCTTGTATCTCTCTCTCTCTCTCTCTCTCTCTCTCTCTCTCTCTCTCTCTCTCTCTCTCTCTCTCTCTCTCTCTCTCTCTCTCTCTCTCTCTGAAGAGGAATGGAAAGGTCGCAGAAGGGGCCTTTTGGTCCCTTCCGACTATTATTCTAAATAAATTTATTCTACTATATTTGAAATAACTATGAATTTTAATTATGAGTTTTTTTGCTCATGCATATTTAAAGTCTTGTTCGTTTGAAGTTATACCCCTAAAATCATCATATTAACTTGTATATTCTTAAATTTAAATAAAATCTATAATCATACCCTTTTGGTCAATTGTTGTGGGAATGTCCTACAATATTCTCGAACACCATTATTTGAGATAATAGATTATAATTTTACCTTGTTAAATTTCAAGAAAGAAAATTCCCCTCTTTCCTCCCTCCTACCCTCTTTTTAAGGGCATAAGAATTCTTTCTTAATGGAATTATACATTAACTTAATTATTGTCAGGGAGATGGACTTTGATTAAAGAGGTTCACAGATTCTAATGTCAAGGAACATAGATTTCAGATGTACAAAGACTGATTCGTTGGGAAACAAGTACCTTTGGACTCAACTTTCTGCACCCTCTTACATATAGGCTCTTTTTTATGATCCAATTGTGTTTTAAGTCGTATCAAATCTTTTAACTTTTTATAAAATAGTTAAGATAAGTAGAATTTCATATAACTTAGAACATACTTGGACTAACCAAAAAGACCAAAAAAAGAATGTAAGAAACAGGGTCCAAGAAATCTCGTTTCATTTGTTACACATTCTGTGCTCAAGATAACTCGTTTTGTTGTTAAGTAGGACTATGGTAAGGCTATAAATGATACTTCTGATTTTCAACTTTCAATCTATTTTTGATATTTCAAAAATTAAATACAAAAAGCCAAAAAAATCCAATTTCTATATTCTTCTTTCTATATTAACAAATATTAATTATATTTTTTTACCTCTATAAGAGCCAACTAACAAAGCTAGGGAGTTGAATCCTAGACTTCAAACCTAGTGACTCAGCCACCTGTGCTTTGATTAGCTGAGAGTGACTCTTATTCTTTCTAATGTTGGACAATAAGAAGAGTTCACAAGGATGACGTGGATTGTAATACGTAACTTCTTTACGTTATTTGTTTCATTCTCTTTTTCATCTTTTTGACTTTTTTTAGTGAAAAAAAAGAGAACATATAACTTTATGACAATATTTATTGTTGTCTTTTTTTACTCATCTCTTATTAATAAAGGCACCAACCTTTCTTACTTTAACCTGGTCACTTTTTAATTTATTACTTTCAAACTAATTTTATTACTTCCAAACATATTTTTATCACTTTCAAACTACAATTTAATTACTTCCTACGTAACTCAATTTTATCACTTACAAACATAATTTTATCACTTCCGAATGCAATAACCTAGTTTTATCACTTCTTACACAATTTCACCATTTCTTAATACAATTTTATCACTTTCTATACAAAATTATCACTTCTAAATAGAATTATCACTTCCAAAAACTAAATTATTAGTTTTAAGAAAAATTATCAAACAGATAAAATGCTTGGAAGTGATAATTCTACGTAAGAAATGATAAAACTATATTAAAAAGTGATAATATTGTGGAGAAAGTAATAAAACTAAACTACATAGCAAGTGATAAAGATACACTTAAGACAAATATTTCTATTTTCTTATCTTTTTAAGGCAAAAAAGGTATTCATGTTTTTTTATTTTTAATATTTTATATAAAAATAAAAGTCAAGAGCCGTCAAAACGTTGCTATTTTATATTAGCCAAACGTGAACAAATTTGAGTTACCTCGAAGGGATGGGATCTTCAAAGAATTGCATTAAAAATTTATTAGATGATCTTTCCTTGGAAACAATTTTCGATGATTTTCCTAAAATTATTTTCTTGTCAAGCCCAACACGTATAACAGAGTTTGCCTTTTCCAAAAAAATATTTTTAAAAAATATAACCTGGAGAGCTTAATAGATTAAAGTTAGAGAGGTAATTTTTTTCTTGCCAGGAAAGTTTCATGAGAAAGTAGGAATATGTTGAAGAACTAAGGTTAAGGGATGAATTATAATATTTGCTGCAATGTCTCTCGGGATATTGCAAATTCATGTGAATTGGGGCATTGCTATCCAATTGTTTTTTATAGGACAGCAACAAAACAGTGTGCATACCAGTCCAATTGTTTTTCAGTCTATCTCTATGCTCTTCCATATTTTGAAGAGCTTGAAAACAAAGGTGTTTTAAACTCACTCAATGTTGATGGAGCTGAGATTCCATTCGTGTGTGCCCTACCTACATTCTCAGATCAAATCCGAAAAAGATCTGTTTAGACCATTCAACTTGACCGCAGATCAACCCAACCTCACCAATCCGATGCTTCATCGAATCACCCAACTTCTAGCTTAAGCTAATATTTTGATACACCTAAATACAACTTATTGACTATTAAACAGTATTTTGATTTTGTCTCCTTTTTTATGTGGAATCATTCTAGTCTGTCTGTGTGTTGATTTTAGATTATGTCACGTGGACCATAAAAATAACGTACATGATCCGATTTGTAATCGTAGATCCTAATATCATATTGAAGTTATTGTGCATGCAACTCAAAATCTTGAGATAGAGTAGAGTAGATACTATCTATTAAACATATTTTGATTTTGTCTCTTTTTCGATGTCGGACTATACTAACACGAGTTAACATGTCCTTAATTCAAAGATAAATTGTATGATTTTAATTTATAATATTGTAATTAATTTATTTTGTAATGATATCTTGCGTTATTGTGGCCCGACTGATGTGAAGTATCATTACATAGGTTTTGGGTTGAGCTGTTAATGTGAGTCGATCCGCTATCAGCCCAAATTTGCCGTTGCTTCCTTCAGGCTCAGGTTCGTCCACCTAAATAAAACCTGAGGGACTATGTTTAATGAAAATTAAAGATGTCACTAAACGAAATTAAAATAAGACAGCTATGACAAGTCCCTTCATTTTATTATGTGTCACAGTTTTATGTTCAGATGACTACTTGTGCTATGTCATCTTTTGGACTCTGGATCATCTATATTCCTTTGAAGTCCTCCCACAATCAGCCACTACTCCACATTGGAGGTCGTCGCTCACTAATTACTGTCCAAAGAATAAGGTTCAGAAGATCTTATCTCTCTTCATAAGACACCATCATAACATCTCAATCAGTGTCCGGACAGCCCAATTCATGGAATGAAGGGGTGAGGGGATGAGTGGTATGTTAACCCCCCTGATAGAGTCCACCAAGGTATGCAGACATTCCATCTTAATTTGATCCCTAGATTGCGTGTTCTCAAAATTAAGAATCACCTAACTTAAATCCGTAATGCTCAAGGCTAGGAACATCCACTGCCAATCCCCCATCCGATCCGAACTTAGATCCGTGGTCCCCAACGAGTAGAGGCGCCATTCCACCTTTGTGTGTAACAATCCTTGACGCACTTCCATAGTGTACTTCTTGCATCACCCCCCATAAATATGTGTCCTAAGGTCATTATAAAATGGAGTCCACAGCAGTAAGTATAGGTGAGTACGTATATGTGTGGTGGGGGAATGTGGGGAAGCACCTAAAGAAAGGAATCCGGGTCCTCTTTTAAGTGCAAAGTGCAAGTGAGGATGAAACTTGGTAAGTGTAAGGAGAAAAGCTTTTCAAAATAATTTTTCCCATGAAACTTTTTCTATTCCTCATGAGGAGTTTTCTCGAAAAACTTCCTCTCCCCCTTGCACTTACATAATTTCATGGTCGCCCGCATTTATTGGAACCGAACTCTAAAGAAAACATCCTGACAAAGTAAGTGTATCATTTTCTCAAAAGGAAAGCGCAACTTAGCTTTATTTCTTGAAAATTAGTTGTTGCCATATCTTCATAGAGTAATCTTTGTTGCAATGTCTGTCCCGCTGCAATGGAGGCATTGCGGTGAGTTAAAAAAAAAAAAGAACTTTTTTTATTATTATTATTTTAGGTTGGTCCCCATATGCACTATATGATTGTACAACTTGATCTCTGATTCGACGATCTAAGATATTTTAAAAAATAAAAAATTGAGTCCTGAAGAACAGTAAAAAAATACTCTTAATAAGTTAAGTCCATTAATGATTTTTGATATTTAAAAAAAATTTAAATCGTCAGATTCGGAGACCAGTTGTAGAGACATTTTGGGTATGTGGGGGCCAATTTATTTTAAATATTTCTTTTTCACCTACTGCCCCATTGAAGCAAGGGAAGCATTGCAGATAACACGCATCATTTAACTGTACCAACTGCTGCGTGCTGTCTGATCCATCCGAGCAAATGACAGTTATACTATGGCCCATGAGCATGGCAGCAAATATTTCTCTATTTTAATATTCATTTTAAGGCGAGGAGGGCCTAACTTATCATCACTGGATATGATTAATTTGATGAATTCAACCGACATTTGATTTGTTATTAATAATTATGCATGGTTCCAAACGTAATTAATTAATAAACCGCACAAATTAAAGGAACAGAAGAGTTGAAGAATCCCGGATCCTGATCAATTTCATTCGCTAAATGCTCGACATGCTCAAGAAGAACATTAGGAGGGGGGGTTGGTTGTTCTCCAAATACGTACCAAAGCCTCTCGAATATCCTTATGAGAAACCAAGGGAAATGGATTATGGAATCAGTTGTGGTCTACTGAACAAATAAATTGCTGTAATATTCTTATCTCTGGAAGGAGACACTTCTTCGTACTAATTATCAGACCAGCACATGCAAATGCTACACGTACGGATAAACATGCATCTACGTACACTTCTCAAATCATCATATATATGAGTCCCGAACGCGAAGCTAACGAATCAGAAGCTGAGACGACACGCGTGGTGTGGTGAATGCCTGCAGAGGAGGAGGAAGGAGATGATGATGACCAGCTGCACAGCCAGCATGCAGAAGGCTGTGCAGGAAGCCCCGGCGGGAAGCTGCGCGCTAGGTGCGTGCTGCGTCCAACGCCAGGATGGTGCTCAGGTTCATGGGGTGCATGTAGTCCAGCGTCCCCGTCATGAACTGGGTAACGATGATCCGGTTGGCCCTCTCGGTGGGGTGGAAGGGGTCCCAGAAGGCGTACACGTCCCTGTTGGGGCAGAGGTTGGAGGCCGGCGTGCACAGCCCTAGCCCGTTGTAAGGCCCCTGCCCGCAGCAGGCCACCTTCGACGTGATGAAACCTGCAATATTAGTATGCGCAGCCACTGCCATTAGAACAGCGTACACTGACAGACAGAACACAGAGAACCTAATTAATTAGGAGGTGATTAGGTGATCGAGGAGGGGCGGATTGGCATGTTAATTACCGTAGGTCTGAGGACTGCTGATGAAATCCATGTGCATGTTGAAGGCGTTGGCGGAGACGAAGACGTCGGAGCCGATCTGGCTGTTGAGCTCGTTGATGATCTGGACGAGCTGGGGGTTGAAGAGGGCGGCGGCGCGCTGCAGCTCCGGGTCGCAGTTGCCGTCGCGGCTGCGCAAGGCGAGCTCGGCGGGGACGCAGCCTAGGGGGCCGGTCCCCGTCACCAGGACACGGCGGGCGCCCAGCTCGTACAGACTCTGCAGTGGAGCTTAACGTGTTAAAATAATTTTCTCGTCCTCCATTACTTCTGCAACAAAATTGCTGAAGAAATCGAGCTTCTCGATGATCTTAAACTCTGCCACGGATGTTGCAATAATCTTCCGAATTTGTGTTGGCTCTTCTTAAAAGTTGATCCAACTCCCATATTTATATAGCTATTGAGCACTTATCCTAAGTACTTAAAATATATATCCTCAGAACTCGGCAATAAGGTGAACGATCTATTGAGCTCATCTCTCTTTTACATTACTTGTATTCTACTAATTCTTATTGATCTAATATCTTTAAAAAGTAAAAAAATTTTCTCTTTTTTAAGCTCCACTTTTCTCTCGTCACAATAACTGAATCAATAAGATGAATTAGAGAACTAATAATATAAAAAAAGTGGAATAGACGATCTTAATCCGACAGCAGCTAGCAGACGTTTCTCTCTCTTTTTTTCACCTTCATACGGCGCAGTAAAAACTTGGAAGCGTAAAAAAGATGGAATTTAATTCATTTGGTAGGCGGTGGTCCTAGAGTTAATGTACGAGCAGGTGCGAATTGGAGAGGGATCGAAGAGAGGTGTGATCTTTTGCTCGCAGCAGCTAGCAATTGCAGCTGTTGGTGCACTGTCACTATCCCTGACGTAATAAAAGTGGGCAGTTGGGCATGAGGTGTTTCCCATCAATGGGATGCTATCTTATACTCCATCAAACCTTACACAAGATCTATATTTTTTTTTTTTTTGGGCAATACACAAGATCTATATATGTATTGTGTGTTGCCCATCAATGGGATGCTATCTTATGGCCCATGGGTCAATGTCGCCTCTTGACACAATATGCAATGGACTTGTAATCAAAGCCAAAGAAGAAGCGTTTGTTAAATCTGAAAAGGACCATCAAGTGCTTCGTTTTCCACCTTAATATATATAAATAAATATATATATATATATATATATATATATATATATATATATATATATATATTACGTCGTCCTATGTTAAGTAACAAGGACGTAAGTAATAGGCATCACCTACCATGTCATTACGATTGAGAGTTTTTTAATTTTAAGTCCTTCTAATTTGTCTAATCTAAAAAAGACCTCCATAGCCTCTGTAATTAGTAAAGCTTTATAATGTAATCCCACTTTTATTGGAGACGACTTTTTTTAGGAAGTTTGGCCAAATTATTCTAAAATATTCAGAGACTTTTTCCAGATTTTTAAGGTATTATTTAAATAAAAGTGAAATTACATGAAGTTTTTATTAAATACAAATACTTTAGAAATTTTCTTAAATTAGAGGGACTAGAACCTAAAAAACCCTATAATTAATGATCATAAGGTCCTGGGACCATTGCTGCGTGTGGGCATGCATGTACGTACTCTCTTTTAGTCTAATTTGCAGAAAATAGTAAGTATATAGATTCTGCCCGGCCATGATTGTGACCAAGTCCGGATAAATTATAGCCACATGCAATGCGTACGGACTTGTCTGTTCCTAATGAGAAGATTGCATCAAAACATTAGTTGATCTACGCAACTGCAGCATTTGTGTGCCAAGTTCTAAGATCACATGATCAAAGAAATTAACAGCTGAAAGAAGTGGTCAGCTGACTCGATCAAATTCTAGCAGTCGCACCAAAGAATCAATTAAAACTGGGGAGCTAGCATGGCATGCACATACCGCAAGGATCTTCTTGTACTCGGAGATTATGTAGACGACGTAGTTGGGCAGGGCAAACTGGCGAGATCTGGCGGAGAAGGGCACCAGGTAGTAGTTGTTGACGAAGTCGTTGCCGCCGAGGGTGATGAGCACCAGAGCCTGGTTCACCAGCCTCTGGGCTTCGTCGGGGCCGATGAGGGAGGCCACCCTCTCCTGGTACTGCTGGAAGAACTCCAGCTGCCTCGTCATCCTGATGATGTTTATCTGCACACGGCCATTCCAATCCGATCCACTTTAATTGTTACTGCAACAAGTTATATATATATACTGCTACTACTACTACTCATCATGAACAGCTAGCTTCTGATCTTACAAATTGGATGCCAGTGTCGTTGAGGATTCCAATCCCTGCGGAGGCAAAGTTGGCACCCACGAGAAGCCTCTCCCCCTGGAGCTCGGGGCTCAAGTAGGGCAGGGTCGGCTCGGACCCAATCTGCTCACCTGAGACATACACCATATATATCAACAAATTAAACCACAGCTTCGTACCCATGAACAAACAACACGTAACCAGACAGAAACCGCAGTCACAGAACAACCATATTGCCATAATGGGCATCAAAAGATGCGGCTGGTCACGTAGGTTCGTGTTTCAGAGTAATGCAGGTGGAGAAGGGGAGCTAGCTAGCTGTTTACTTACTGATGATGTCCGGGATGTTGAGGCCATTGGAGAAGCGGCCGGTGGGGCGGTGCGTGGGGAAGTCGATGCCGTAGGGCGGCGAGTCCGCGCGGGCCGTGGTGGCCAAGAAGTTGTTGTTGCCATTGTCCACCAGAGAATCCCCGAAGACGAAGAAGGCACGCGCCGCCTCCGCGGGCGTCGCGAGGGCCGCCAGAGCCAGCAGGCCAACCAGAGAGGCGATTAGGGCCCCGGAAGCGGCCATGGAGCTGCCGGCCGGCGGGGGTGAGGCAGCTGGGGTGGAGAGCAGAAGAAGGAGAGCTCTGGGATGGTTAGCAGCGGGGGCAGGAAGGCCACCGGGAGGGGCGGGGCATTTTATAAAGTGGGCTGGTTAAGTGTGTGGCTGGGTGCCTTCTAATTGGCCTCCATGCATGGTGGTTGGTAACTTTCTGTTATCTGTCACATATGTTGCCAGTATGCGTGTCTGTGCATTCCAAATGGCTCTGTTCCTTCATATATATATACGTATATTTCTTCTTTGCTCCATGCCTATATACAAATGGGTCAGATTTAGTGCAGACTTAAGATAGATCTATAACTATATAATTGCTAATTTAGAAAGATTGTCCATTAACTGACTTATGAGTTAATAACTAGATAATCAAATTCTTAATGTACCATATACATTTAGTTTAAATGAGATTTGTGACCATTATCTTGATCACCCATTACACATAGATTTAGAAAGATTATCTGTTAATCGACTTATAAACTAATAATTAATTGACTAATCAGGTTATCAGTTATATTCGCATTCCTCACAAAGATGAGGATCATGATATAAGGGTTTATGAATGACTGTAATTTTTTGTCTTGTTGTGAAGGAGTGTGCAATGGACGCTTACATAATTTGCCTTCGACATAATTTTTTTATGAGAGTGATGAGGATCGACATTGCCAACATATATGATAGTGTCCGATGCACTTTCAAACTAACGTTGTTATCATTGCGATCCAACTTATACTGCAATAATTTCACGTTTAAGGTAGATATATGTTATAACAACACGCTTCTCAGGGTCCCATTTGGAATTAATCCTTCCGCAAACAGAACTTTAATTCCGCAAAGAATGTTGTAACCCATCAAGAGGCCAGGACAGACGTGCACATTAGTACTGTATGAGAACAAGGGACAATGGCCTTTAATTATAACTAAGATTACAAGTACCTTGTTTGGTTCAATTTATGATCCCCGCAAAAATTACCTCTAGCTTTGATACTCCTTTCTTTACAAGCCTGTTAAGGTTCGCTACCGCCTCTGAGCTAGGAAGCCAATTAGGATTAGGAGATACCTTCTTCCTGCAGGTATCTTTTAATTAGTTAAGCTGTTTAATATTAATTCTGGCCTTCATGGGTGACATTTCCTTTGTGTTTCAAACTATCATGCATCTGTAAGATTAAGAAGGAGCTTGCATTAAACAAAAAAGAGGACGACTGCAGAATCCGACTTGTAGAGGTCAATTATTTAGTGAAAATTTCCTTCACAATTCAAGGAGAAGAAGAAGAAGAAAATTTCCTTCACAGTTCAGCCCTCTGGCATATGCTGCTGGGCGAGGTACTTGTCTGGCAGACGTATCCCAACAGGACTACTGCGGCAGCACATCAAGCTCCTCCCTCTTCTTTTCCTCTTTTTTATCCTTTTACTTGTTTTAGCCTTGTTCACCTGCTACTTTCCACCTTGAGATCTATGAGGGTTTGATGGAGGTGAGCCGGACTGCAGGTAGCAGCTCACCCATCCCCCTCTCACTGCATGATTAAATGACCTCTCAACCAATGCCAACTGTGGAGGAGAAGGGCCCAAAGCCACAAAAACCTTGCCCCCCATTTATGAGGACTGACAGTGGGGAGGCCTAGACAAAGTTATCTGTCCATGTGAGCTGCATAAATGGGGTGGGGCTGTGGATTAAAGAAGAGTAGCTGAATCCACCTCCCCAGTCAAATGCCCACCACCCACATAATGCTAACATGTAAGTGAGGCTGGGTTAACCAACCGACAAGCCCACAAGAAACGGCATGTCCCAAGGCCAGTGGCCTCCATGCACCCCTCACGGAATTAGGGTTTTCCTTTATTCTTTCTCTTTGTTTTGCACCACCCTTTTGTTAAGAGGTGGGCATGGTGATCCTTTTCACTACTTCCTCTTAACGGCCTCTTGCTGGCACAGCTAGCATGGCTACCAAGCTGACGTCGACTACTCCATCAATCTACTGGCAATAAGAGCTCGAAGTTAAGATGAAAGATAATATAGTCCTCCAAATGGCCCCTCCCCTGTTGACAGATGTAGAGACTGCTTCTTCTCCACAGCAGGGGGGACCGGACCGGACTCCAGCGATGGTGAATCATAGGGGACCTTCCCCTCCTCGCCTATGTACAAAAATGGCTAGCTAGCTCTTGAGTTCAGTGCCACAGTCTGTATCCTGCAGCTTAGGGGAGTCTTTTAGCAAATAAGATCAAAGGGTTGTTTCTGGCCTTTCCGAATGCTGCAAGGATCTGGACTCAGTTGTGGGAAGCATGCAGCAACCTAGCCCCACGTCCTCATGCATCTTGTCCTCATCTTCCTCAATCCCTCAACCCCATTTTACGGCTATTTAATTCGACTGGGTGCCAAAACAGTGGAGATCCCGACCTGCACACGGTGAAAGATGTCAGTACAGTTATCCATCTCAGTCCACCACATTTGTTCCCTTGATTAACAGAACTTGTACTCAAGGTTTACGCATGGATCATTAAGAAGTACAACTTCCAGTTGCACATGGTTCCTCTTTTCATCAGCTTCCGGATTCCAAACAAGAGGAAATGGAGGACAGCAATTGAAGGATGCGTAGTTTGTGTACCTCAAAACAGTCCTGAATTCGGCAGATCAGCTAACTTTCTATGGAAAACTTACAAGAAGATGGCACAGTGAGCGCGGTGCTCAGGAGGGTTGGCTCAGGGGCTTCGGTTGTTAACCGAAGGTCCCGAGTTCGATTCCTCCGAAGGACGAGGGATTGAACTGGTATCCCGCGGGTCCAATGTGTTCCCCGTGGTAAGATATCCGAAGTGTATTTGACTTTCGAACGTCTCTCAGCACTCCGCTAATTAACTTAGACCGCACACGGTTGAGATTGAAGTGGAGGTCGAGTTAATAGGTTGTCGATGTGTATTTGACTTTAAAAATCTAGAAAAGAAGATGGCACAGTACTACTGCGTGCACTCCTTGAAACAAGTTCGCACGTAATCATTTTGATCGTTAGGAATCCGGATAATCTATGTTAAATACGTCCCACTCTAGCTCTCGGTTATCCTACAATAATCGGTGAATTCTTGCAATGCCATTTTTTTTTCTGCTTTGTAGTCCCGAACAAATCCGAAGACAGAGAATCTAGAAGCTTTTCCTCTACCTGGAGTCACCTGGGTTCCGAAGCCGTGCATGTTAATTTCCAGGCTTCCAGCTCATCTTCTCCTGCAAGAGCTTCTTCATGATCACATGGGCTTCAATAAAAGTGAAGTTTTGTGAATACTGTATATATATGTCAACTCTTGACCCTCACAGTGTTATGATATCTTTTAAAAAGATTGCAATTTTATCTTTTCGTTAAAATACCATGTATTGTAACTAAATATGTCAGTATTTATAATAATATGGGGAAGTTAGGATCTATATGTATACGCATCCCCAGATGCTAACATAGATGCGCTGCACCCGAAATCTCTCCAATTCCTATATTAGAAAAATCAGTAAATATTTAATTACCACTCTCTGGATTCTTTCTGTGCTTAGGAGTTTAAATTTTATTGTCTGAATCGTAAAATTCAATCATAGCCATCTGATCGGATATAAGTAAAAAATTAAAAAAAATTAATACTCCAACAAACTCCTATGGTTATTCTCATTCCTTTAAGTTTTATTTTCATCACCAATTAAAAGATTGAAACTCCCAGAGGTGGAACACATCTTTCTAAGATGCACCAAGGGGTGCGCGATATGTACATTATATAAGATAGATGGGCTGGGCAGGGTGCTTTTGATCACGCGATGTTGCGTTATTAGCAGAAAACCACATTAATTGATTCTCAAGGGTAGAGTCTTGTGAGGCGAAGCATTTAGCTTAGATCGATGTTTGATTTTGGGATAAGGGCGGAATATGACGTGGTTATCCTCATTTTTCTGTTAATCTTCTTTTTCCTCTCTCGGGAAAATAGAGATTAGAGATAAGTCATTCCAAACCCCATTTTTTATTTGTTTTGAAATCTTACACCCATTTTAAATTTTCGTGATGGAACATTTCTATAGGTTGGTAACAAATTCTGTGTCAGAAAAAAGCGTTAAGAAACCAGTCTCGGACCTTAGAGGTTTTGTTCATTACTACGTTAAGATTTTTCCAAAAAAAAAAAATTCTATTCACTTTTAAAAGTATTGATTTTAGGATTCTTAAGTTTTAGCCTACAGTAGCTTTGAAATAAAATTAAAATTAAAAGCGCCTCCCCCCCCCACCCACCCACACACCAAACACACGCAAAAAAACACCGAAAACAGTCTTTACGGTATGTGACATCGTTCTCCAGTGCACCAAAAGGTACCACATTTTTTTTTTTGAAGAAGAAGAAGAACCAAACGATACCTCAACAAAGGCAAAGAACGAAAGAGTAAATGCTAGAAGGATCCGTAGAAATAAGCATCTAGCTTGCCACTCTGCGTGTCAGACACCCACATTAAATCTTAGTAGAATTCCACCTCGACCAGTCGGACAATTCCGCAGTTAACACATCACGTGAAGATATGCAAGTCCATACTATCTGGTTAGCTTAAATTTTAGTTTCCATAGTCTTTTGCCACTGAAGGTTTTGCATGTAACTGAGAGAGCTCATGAGTTTCTGTAAAGCTTAAATAGTAGTTCAGAAGGCATACAAAAAGAATTATTTAGACATTCCAACACAACATACAAGAAGTTCAGAACAGCCCCTTCAAAGGATTCACATCCGTAGTGATCACATAATCCGCTAGGAGAGAATACAGGAGAGCAGCCTTTCCACATATGAAATTCACAGCAACATTTACACTATTGTTTTTATTTTTGAGCGAGCATATGATGGAACATTTCTCCACCCGCTGTACACAATAACCACCCCAGAGATTACAAAAAATTCTCACCTTTCACCTAGATGAGAAAAGATTTCTCCCAAGAGCTCATTCCCCAGGTTACACCAACGTGTTTGAAGAGAGAGTTAAAAATGAGGGAAGAGTAAGACAAAACTCATTCACAAAGAGGCTACAGTTCAACAATTTCCGGAAAGTCTTTCATAGAACAAGATATATCCATGGTCTGTGTTGCTCGAGTACTCCTGCGAAGATCCAAAGAATGTCTGAACCGCAGATTCGTCAATCATCTCCACATTCTCATCGTCAAAGAACAACCAATGATTATGACTTTTTACAAGGCTGACATAATGTCCATGGTTGGGGCCACTCCCCACGTGAACCACAACAGCAAAGAGAGAGTACTCAGAATCGGCATCATCGACAGTGTTACTCAGCTTCAATTCCATGGGGAACACAACCCGATAAGACAACTTCTTGTACCGACCAAGCTGCTCGATGTATTTAAAACGCTTGAGATGGATCACTAGAATATGTGGCAATTTCTTTATCTTCATCCTCTTTTGTGCTTCCTGCAAACTGAAGTGAAAAACATACGATTATAGTGAACTTGCCAGGGAAGAATTTAGAGTGAAAAGCAGTTTATCCAATGTTGGCAACTAAAAGTTTGAAGTTGTTAAAGAGAATATTTGGTGAACCCGGCAAGAATTCAACCTAGCAACAGAACAGAAAATACAACCAAAAGAAGGCAATACAGTTGACATATATTTTTGTATACGAACATGCAATACAAAGATGTAGGTGAATACTCTGCTTACCAAGGGAAAGCTGGCTCTGCCTCATCTTATTCCAAAATAATAATAATAATAATAAGCACCAAATGAAACAAAGGCAAATAGGATGGAAATGAGAGGAAAAGCAAATAAGAGAAAGCTCATGCTGTCTTTTCTTATTTGACCAAATATCAACCACTGTCATAACTCACAGAAGAACGCTATTATACCACACCTTTTACCACCCTCATTACCACATTCATCAGGAGCAGTTTGATCAGCTGATAAAAAAGATCTCATTAACTGCATTAGTTGCACAAAAAGTTGTGTCAAATGTAACTTTAATGAGAACCATCTGATCAAGAGATCAAAAAGTTCTCAATGAGTGTGGCAAAGAGGGTGGTAACAAGTGTGGTATAACAGCAGTCCTCCAACCCATAAAGCATGCAACATATCAGGACCATCCACAGAGCCAAGTAGAATGAAGACAGTGTTTTGCAAAGTGCTGACCTTAGCACCTAGCTGTCAATATCATCAACAAAAAGGATCTCAGATAGATCATATGGTTGGCATTTTTTTGGCCTCACTTATTTTTGGCAGATGCTTCGGCACCATATTTTTGCCACTCTCTCTGCCAGGTACTACCCCAGCAGAGAACACAGACCCACCTTGTCTAATATATGCTGTTATGTGTGCTTCCTCTTCTTTTTTGTCTCTCTGCGTGTGTGCGTGTGTTAGGGGGCAGGGCAGTGAGCTGGGGAATACTGTTTTGACTAATCTATTGTGTTGTATTATATACTAAACCAAATTCTAAATCAAAGTTTAAGTCTGACTAGACACATGCCCCTTATTTTTGCCTCACTAACTCGATTATATGGTAGCATGGATAGTATTTTTGGTTTATGCAATGGATTCCCTCTTCTAGTGCAACCTATACTTTTATGTAAAAAATTCACAGGAGAACAGGAGAGAGGATCTATCAAAAAGATTAGGTATCCGAAAGGGATTTTTTAAAGGTCTTTTAAACATTATTTAAAAATATTAGAAGAATAGCATAGTTAGTTAAGAAAGTAACGTACTTTTGACCATCCAATTCCCCATCAATAAAGCACCTAGTAAATAAGCATCGTGTTGGAGTGGACTTGGAAGAAAAAAAATAGAAAGTACAGTCATCCTAAACTTCACGTATCAACAAAGTTAGAACGCCACAATGACTTCAAAATTAAACACATGCCAAACCTCTCTCTCTCTCCTTGGGTTTTTTGTGTGTGCATTTTGTGTTGTGGGTGTGTGCGCATAGTTTGTGTGTGTGTGTTTCCTTTTTTCTTTTTTTCTTCCTTTCTTTGCGTGTGTGTGTGTGTGAGAGAGAGAGGGGGGTGGGTGGGGGGGGGTGTTGTGTTGGAGTTCCCCAACAAAGCAGCTCCCACCACATCACCCCACCCCATGCTGACAGTTACCACACAGGATGGGACAACGTGATATGGGAGGATGCATGCTAAGATATGGCTGGACCGGCCCAGACCGTATTGAGACCTTTTCATTGTCATCTACATTTTTTATATGTTTGTTTCAAATCCCCCACAGCAGGGCATGTCTGTACATGAGCTGATTCGAACAAATTTGGGCAGGAACGCTCATCCCATACAAACAAGAATGTCTCGTATCTCCAATCCTTCCTCCTACCCCCCTCCCAAAAAAAAAAATTATTCGCTATGGCATATTCACTCTTTTCTTCTTTTTTCTTCCTTTCTCATATTCTTTACCTCCCTGTTCTTTGTTTCCTTTTTCTAAGCCATCTTCTTCCTTCTCACCAACCAAGCCTTCTTAATAATCACCGCTAGATGAAATAATCCCATAGAAGACCACATTAAAGCAAGTCCAAACTATGCAAGTGTATTCCAATGAAATATCACATCTACTCATAATTTTCCCGCTTACACTCCTATTGACACTCTTACCGGCTAACCTTCTATCACAATTACCTGTATGCACCAAGATGGGCAACCTGATTAGGTAAACATTACATTTGCAATACCAAAAGACATTTCATTTCTGGGGTGTAAATGGGGATTAACGGCCAAATTACATTTTCCGAGGAGTATTCTAGCCTTGATATTACGTTGATATTTCAAACATTTCACATTTCTTGGATAGGAAAAGTAGCAAGATCTTGCACAGCCGGGGGAATCTAGTGTTCACAAAAAATATCCAAAAGAAAAGGATGAAAGGTGAAAAGATGTTGACTGACCTGCAGCACTTGTCACAAAAGAATTTATCCTCAGCATTTAAAGTCTCCGTTGAACTGAAGTTTTTAAGACAGCTGGTAATTGAACTGTTCTGCTCAATGTCTAGGCTCAAATCCAAAAATGTTTCATCCCTTGCTGTCACAGTCTCACATCGTAGGCACCTTGTTTCATTAGTCAGTATTCCCTGCGCGTTTTAAAGGATGAACCACTATCATCATGTGTAACCCTCAAAAACTGCACACCAAGGATGCAGTTTGTTAGTGATAGGTGCATGAAGATAGTCACCAGACTTACCTGAAAACTTTTGTGGACCCATGTAACCAATGGCTCTTCTTTAAAACCATTAGCTGGAGAATTATGCATCCCATTAGCATTCTTTTCTGATGAGGACGACGTTTCAGGGGAACCTTTTGCTGCATTTAATTCCTTCTCCAGGATATCAGCAAGCTCATTTAGCAGAAAATTCAAAAATTCATGAGCATCCTACAAAATGTCAAAAAAAGTAGCTTTAGCAAAGTATTTCACTATGGGCACATAACTAGTATTTATTTATCATTGCACTGTCACTCAACACGGCACTGAACTATACTCCCCTTTCCCATGCCACAGAAATAAATGAACTTAAAATCATAAAATACTTATTGTTCCCTCACTCCCTAGATCTCACCAGGACTCAGATCCCTGCCAGAGTCCCTAGATCTCACCAGCACTCAGATCCCTGCCACATGGATCTATGGTAAGATCCAGCATCTTCTTGAAGAACAGCAGGTGAAGGGGTGTGAAACACGAGCATACCATGTGCTCACATGTGAAAAAAAAGTTACAAGAAATATAGACATTTGAGGGGTCATGTTGACCTCCCGAAGGAGGAGATTTTACCAGTGAGTTCCAAAACTCCAACTGCTGGGAAAAATATGGCCAATATTTGACCAGAATAATGCAACTATCCAACAGAGGACTTAGAACCCTAACGGTTCATGATCCTAGTCAAATAGGAGACAATGGACTGAGCTGCACAATGTAGCAAACATATGACTACAGCATGTCACTTTTGCAGAACATTAAGTGACATTTTTGTACACTATAATATCAAAACATTTTTACATTAATATTGAAGCAGTATCTTTTGTTACCTGGTGCATATAACTACGGAAAAGCTCATTTTGTTTCTTTACTCTTTGTACAAAACGTTTTGGAGCAATGACACCTGTTTTCTTCTTCTGGGAGCTGATCTGTATAACATGAAACCCAAAAAATTAATCACCACCAACAAGATGTACTCAGCACCATGAACTATGATCCACTGATTTGATCAAGAGAAAGGAGACATGCATTGCCCAGAGGATAAGATAGCCACTGTCACCAGCCATCAAATCAACATGCCAAGCCAAAAGGTCTACTCAAAATGATTTTGAAGTTTACGTTTATCAAGAGCTCATCCATGGCAAGGGAAAAAAAAGTTATATGTACAAAGAAATATAGAACAAATACAGACAAAATATAACATTTCCAGTAAGGCATCGTGAAACAACAAGCCAGCTAAAAATAAACCTTTTTAAAGCATATACAATCTTATGAATAATTGTAAAGGTGTTAATGTGTAAGTACAGTGCATATGGATAAAGCAAGCAGAAATTGACCGGCTAAGTTAAACAGTCCCATCAGGCATGCATTAGCTACAGAAGAACCATCATTATCATTATTTGTCAAAGAGTCAACCCTGCAACAGACATGCAAAAGATGTACTAAATGGAGAGAGAAAGATATATATATAGAGAGAGAGAGAAGGGGAGAGAAATAGAGAAAAATATATGAGAGAGAGAGAGAGGAGTAAAGGTGTGTTGATGTCCCATACATATTTCTGGCTTTTTAATTCTGCAGCAAGAGGACAAATAAACAGACCAAAAAACAATGGAGAATAAAAAGATACCTAAGGAAACACTAAAGGAGTCTGTGTAAAAAGAGGAAACACTAAAGGAGGGTCCGTGTAAAAAAGAAGAAAAAGGAAAAAAGGGCTCCTAGAGGGGGGTGGTTGCAGCAGGATCAAGCAAAAATAAGGCAGCGGCAGCACCAATAGAGATCAGTTCCTCTCCAAATCTTCTCAAGTCAGTCCATTCAAGAAAATTTAGGCGGCAGAAGCAGAAATCAAAGGAAAAATAATAAAAAATGCTTTTATATATATATAGCATCTATACACAAGACAGGGTCCTTTGTGCCTCGGTATGCCCACTTACAAGGGCAATCACTTGAAGTCCCATAGAAACCCATAGCCTACACAAAATGTGAGAGTAATAATAGACTGCTGCCAACCTTTTGGAATTCTCTAATATTAACCATAGTAGACTAATTCTATACAACTACAAGACCTTTTGACATACCAATTGCTCGGCTGCAGCCCATTACTAAGGTTGTAAGCCCGTATCTCCCTCATACCTATGCCTTAATCCCCTCACAACATCCTTCTCTTATCCCTGCTACAAATTTTCCTAACATTGCATGAAAATTACCCGACAATATTAACATGTGCCCCTACATCCTCACTCACGCCCATCACACTTGCCCCCACTCCACTTTGTTTCCCCTTTCTTGCTAGATTCACCCCCCAACACTGCTCACTGTGCTTAGAGCTGCCAACTGTTTTTATTTCCCTTTATGGCTAAGTCACATTTGAATCAATGCCTATAAAAAGAGATCCCAATCTTCTCAGCAAGGTCTCAACCTATGTTATCAAAGGTGATCGCCTCACTCCACTAGGCAATGAAATCGGTTGAGGCAAGCCAAAAGGCCTCGTCTCACCTCATGTTCGCCTCATTCACCTAGGCACTTGCCTATGTTATATATGTTAAATGTTTGTTTCTCGTTTAATTACGTGGTATTATTTTTTTATTCTTAATTATCCTAAAGTAGCTAATACTTCTCTTAACAATGTCTAATACCCTTTTTCTCTTACATGCTGCTACATTTTTTCTTATTTTTAATGATTCCCAAGACCATCTACTACTTATGTGAATAATAGAAGGTCTTATGGCATTATATGTTGGACATGATAAGTACTTCTCAAAGTTTTACATATGATTATCTTGGACGTTCTCTTTATTTTTCTTTATATTGTTATTTTCTTCCTTCATGGTGATGTATGAGAGAACACATCACCTCAAACGCCTAGGCGATCACCTAGGCATTTGAGGCTGACGTGAACCCCTAGTTGCCTTGCTCACCTCTCGCCTTGGACTACATAGGTCTGAACTTTTCTTCAATTATCATCTCCACTGCCTCCAATTCTCCCCCTCCCTCAATCTCCCTCCCTCCATCTCTCTCTCTCTCTCTCTCTCTCTCTCTCTCTCTCTCTCTCTCTCTCACCCACACTTGATCAGATCGGGATCAGGCCTACCCGATCCAATCCTAAATTCCATGAGTGGAAACTCTATTGGCCTTGGCCCCAAAGGTCATGAGGTTTGTAAGGACCTGCACATAAACTATAAGATATTTACGCAATAATATAAAGTATAGGGTCTTAAATGTAAAAATATAAACAAGTAGGATCTTGATTAAATTCTCCATATTATAAATCGACCTTTAAAAAGTATAATTGCAAGCCTATAGTACAAACACAATTCTAAAAGTGTTTAAAATAACACCGGTATGAGTCGATGACTCAGTAGGCAATGAATTCAAGATATGCCATGCTACAGTCTAGCAAATAATTTCTAATTATGAAAGCACAAAATTTCTACATAATTATACGACTAAGCTTTACGTGGACAGGATATATCAAAGACAGGTGATACTGCAATTAATTAACTTCTAAACGTGGCGTGCATATAAGAGATGCATATATGAACTACAGGAAAATTTTCATACATTAATAAATCACATTAAAATGAACTATTACATTAAGGCACCCTATAAACATGTTATTGACAAGGGCATGAGATTAATATTTTTATTTTGATTAAGATGGACATATATCACAAACACACACACGCACCCCCACAAACGTACTCGGCATCCTCACGTTACACTACGAGAGGTCGAGTCTTGGTTTTTTTGCGAAAATCGGGAGACGAATCTCTACCTAACTGTGCCACCGTGGCATTACGTATCGCCATCCCACGGTGCACCGGTACCACATTAGGATTTTTAGCCCTCCTGTGGCGTTACGTATCACCGTCCATCGGAGGTGATAATGTCCATAGCACATGTTACAGATTATTTCTTAATAGATTCACAATCGAATTTTTTTAGAGAAAAATCAGATTATTGGCAAAGATCGACAAGGTATGGATTTTTATGTAATCACAAAACACTATTATTATTATGTCCACATAATTCTAAGTGCAAAAATTCACCTTTCTACTATAACTCATCATTTATTTTACCAACAAAACATGCATTAAAAATTCTCAATAAAATCCTAGACGTTCAACATGATCATCTCAAGATCTATGAAAATTTCAAATCATTTCATACTTATTTGAAATCATACGAAAATAAATTAATTTCAGCTCATATGGTGTAGGAAGCGGTCAGAAATCTGGTCTTAAAAGGATCATCTGTTCGGAAATCAAAAAAGTTTTATTTTTGAAAATAGACAACATAGAACTTGTTGATTATCATGTCAAGAAGCTAAAAACTATTTTTATATTTTTTTTTCAAATCTTAAGAAAGGAATAAAAAAAATTAGGATATTAGCAGATCTGGATAAAATCCAAATATAGGCCTCTTTAAAATTTCAAGGCTCTTCAACAGGGGCTTCTAAAATCTTCAAAAATTCGTAAAAAGGTCTAAACTTGAGGAAAAACAAGAAAAATCATCTCTTGACACCTTGTCTTTAGAAGAAATGAGAGAACAAAATAAAAACTCAGACTACTAGCAGAGAGATCTGAAAATAGAAACCAACCCAAGAAACTATCTTTTGCCTACCTTTTTTCCTTGACTTCTTCTCCTTCTTCAAGCTCCAAATTCTCTTTTTTTATACCCCTTCTTCTTCTTTCCTTTTGTGAGAGGGTGAATGAGATAGGTTGGTGATGGAGAGGTGTGAGTGTTGGAGGAGAAGAAAATGGGAAAGAAATGAAGGGGGGGGGTTACTTCTCTCCCTTCCTCCAAGCCATCGTTCCCAGTCCAATGAAAAAAAAAGAAGCTCCTAGACACATCAATCTCAACATTGTCCCTCCAGTCATTATAATCCCAATGTAACATTATCTTCTCATTTATCTCTTATCATTATCTCTTCATTTACCAATCACCTATTTTACCTCTTAAAGTCTGTTTACAATTATAACCAGTAGCGAATTCATTGGACTAGTGATTACCAATCTATCAGTTGTTCGCTAATCCAAGAACTAATTACTCTTATTAAATATTTACTAAATATTATTTAGTATCAGAGGAACGTAAGGTATTCAATTTCTCCCCCTTAGAATAATTTCATCCTCGAAATTATTGGTTCAAAGCAACCTCACTTACAAACATATGCGGATACTTCTGTCTCATGGCCGCCTTCGATTCCTACGTGGCTTCCTCTGAGTTGAAGTGGCACAAAAGAACTTTGACGTAAGAAATCACCTTGTTCGGACTGGTACTTCTTCAAAGGACAGGTTCGGCTGAACCTCTAAGGGAACTAGTCTGATGTGAGAGGGGTCCAGGACATACTTTCGGAGCATTGACACATGAAAGATCGGGTGAATCTGGGACAGATCCGGTAGCAACGCTAGTTTATAGGTTGCATGATCTTGGCACTCTAGGATTTCAAACGGCCCAATATACCTCAGGCTAAGCTTTCCCCTCTTTCTGAACCTCATTACACCTTTTGTCGGGGACACTTTGAGGAACACATGATCTCCGACATCGAAGGACAATTCCCACCTTCATAGTTCTTATGTCAACTCTAAGTAGTGCGAAGTCTTCTTCTGATTAGGTCAATCTTCTCCGAGCAGTCATGGATCTGCTACAGTCTTTCCCACCGCTTCATACCTGCCTCTTGCCAACATATTGGGGATCTGCACGGTCTTCCATACAGAGCTTCATATAGTGCCATTCCTATACTGGCCTGGTAGTTGTTGTTATAAGCAAATTCTATTAGCGGCAGTTGGTCATCCAAACTACCCTTCCATTTAATGCAATAAATCCTCAGTATATCCTCAAAGGTCTGGATAGTCATTTCTAATTGGCCATTAGTTTGGGGATGGAAAGGTGAACTAAATTTGAGTTAAGTCCCCAAAGCTTGTTGCATGCTCCCCCAAAACATGGCCATAAAATGGGGATCCCAGTCGGATATAGTGCACACAGGGACCCTATATATACAGACAATCTAATCAGTGTACAGTTTGGCCATCTCTTCCAACAAAGTCTTCTTGTGGATGAGTAGGAAATGGACAGAATTGGTGAATATATCCACAATCACCCAAATAGTGTTGCGCCTTTTTTTTTTTGGTCATTGGCAGGCTTGACACGAAGTCCATGATTACGTGTTCCCATTTCTACTCGGGCAAGTCAATCTCCTGTAAGGGTCCTCCAGGCCTCTAGTGTTCATTCTTCACCTGGTCTCCTTTCATTTTGTTCCACCAGAAACTCCTTCTTAAGTCACGGTACATCTTGGTACCCCTAGGATTGATAGAAAATTTTGACTTGTGGGCCTCTGTCATCAGATCACTCTTCAACAAATCACATAGTCCAATGAATCTGCTACTAGTTACAATTATAAACAGACTTAAATAATTAGTTGGAAGAGCTAAAACAACAATATTCAGATATGGAGTATCGATTAAATAAATAAATATCTAAATAAGAATTTGAAGGATTAGAAGTCATCTGTTAATAAGCATATATCTATAGTGATGCTAAGGTACCGTCAGACCTTGGGATACAATTTGACCATATTGGAATAGCAACTGTCAAATTATCATCTAATGGGGTTAAAAAAAATAACGGTTAAAATCATTTCACCGGATGCTGGGGGACGATTTACATGGACCATCGGATCATCCAGATTGACAACCTGGCAATGGGTGCCTTCAGCGCCCCCAAATTCACGGTGTATCCCTGGAATTTAGGCTTTGAAGACGCCTTTTGATAACCACCTCATTTCTTCACCATTTTCTTCTCCTCCAACTCCCACACCTCTCCAACACCACCTCCTCTCATTCACCCTCTTACAAAAGGAAAGGAGTAGAAAAGAATGAGAATTTCAAACTTGAAGAAGGAGAGGAAGCCAAGGAAAGAGCTAGCCAAAGGATAGCTTCCTAGGTTGGTTTCTATTTTCATATTCCTCTGCTGGTAGTTTGCGTTTTCATTTTGTTCTTCCATTTATTCCAAAG
Organism: Zantedeschia hybrid cultivar; assembly: GCA_030544215.1. Classification (NCBI taxonomy): domain Eukaryota; kingdom Viridiplantae; phylum Streptophyta; class Magnoliopsida; order Alismatales; family Araceae; genus Zantedeschia; species Zantedeschia hybrid cultivar. The sequence goes on from JARZZO010000015.1 coordinate 3,286,776, forward strand.
ACAAGGTGTTAAAAGATGATTTTTCTTATTTCCTCTTGAGTTAAGACCCTCTTTCACGAATGTTTGAAGATTTTAGGATCTCCTGTTGAAAAGCCTTGAAATTTTAAAGAAGCCCATGTCTGGATTTTGTCCACATATGTTAATACCCTGATTTTTAGGTTTTATTCTCCTCTTAAGATTTTAAAAAAAATCACAAAAATAGTTTTTAACTTCTTAAATGATAATCAATAAGTTATATGTTATATATTTTCAGAATAAAGCCTTTCTGATTTCCAAACAAACTATCCTTTTCAGACCAGATCTCTGACCGCTTCATACACCATGTGAGCTAAAGTTGGTTTATTTTCGTATTGATCGAAAATGAGCATAAAATGGTTTGAAACTTTCATAAATCTTGAGTATGATGATGTCGAATGTCCAAGATTTCATTAACATTTTTTAATGCATGTTTTGTAGATAAAATAAATGATGAATTACAGTAACAAGGTTATAACCTGTTTATAGCATGCCTTGATGTAATCGTTCATTTTAATGTGATTTATTAATACATAGAAATTTTCCTATAGTTCGTACATGCATCCCTTATAAGTACGTTACGTTTAAAAGTTAATTAATTGCAGTATTACATGTCCCTGATATGCCCTATCCATATCCAACTTACTCGTTTAATCAAATAGAAATTTTATACTTCCATAACTAGAAATTGTTTGTTATAATGTAGCATGGCATATCTTGATTTTGTGCAATTTACTTGAATAATATCGACCGTTTCCAACTACCATTATAAGCTAAGTTGTAAGTGGGGCTTGGTGCCTACTGAGTCGTTAACTCACGCGGGTGTTATTTTAAAACTTTTAGCTTTTAAGAATATGTTTGTACATAGGCTTGCAATTATGCTTTTTAATGATTGATTTAAAGTCTGGAGAATTTACCTTTTTTTTTGCATTAAGACCCTATACTTATATTATTATGTAAATATCTTATAATTTATATGCAGGTCCTTACATTCTCCCCTTCTTATAAATATTTTGTCCTTGAGATTTCATGATTTAATGTTCAAAAGTGGTAATATATCATAGAAAATACATACCTCAAAATAAATAAGGAAATTGCTCCTTATTCATCTTCTCGCTCCCACGTAAGCTTCATTGATGGATTTGTTTTACCAAACCACTTTCACTAATGGAATTACCTTATTCCTTAGAACTTGCTCTTTGTGACCCACTATACCAATTGGATATTCTGGAGTTGTCACATATGAGGCAACCTCAATGGTAGTGTAGTCTACTAGTAATGGATCAAGAACGTACCTCCGTAGTATAAAGATATTGAAGACATCATATATATTAAACAAAGCTGGAGGTAAGGCAAGTTGATATGCTACTTCACCCACTCTTCTAATACTTAATTTACCTTGCTTCCCAAATCTCATGACTCCTTTAGTAGGTGAAATTGTTAAAAATATGTGATCTCCTACATCAAAATCAAGTGTCCCCCTCAATGATTGCCTAGGGGATAAGGACATGAGGTGTCCCCCCAAGTGCCCCTTGGGAGTTGGAAAGGATGATAAGGTGTTAGGTGAGGTGTCCATTCTAAAAGCCCGAGGTGTCCCCTTAGTGTCTCCTTCTAAGGTATGAAGAAAAGAGAGAAGAAATGGGCTGTAAGTGGTATATAAATAGCTCGTATAAATTATTTTTAAAGGCCAATAAGCCCATTAGTGATTTTAGGAAAAAAATTTACTTAAACCCCTAAATTTTAAAGTACTTTATTTTCTACTTTTAGCTTTTAAGAATTATGTTTGTACTATAGGCTTGCAATTATGTTTTTTAATGGTTGATTTAGAGTATGGAGAATTTAATCAAGATCCTACTTTTTTATCTTTTTGCATTTAAGACCCTACACTTTATATTATTGCGTAAATATCCTATAGTTGTGCAGGTCCTTACAAGGTTGGACATCACACCCTTATCAGAAAGTGACAAAATAAAATCTACCATATGCTTCTCTTTTAAGGGACACAATATCATAAATAAAAGGAGTCAAATAATTATAGATAACAAGCCCAAAGTCTACTTACCTCCAATAACTTCACAAATCAAAGGAATCATAAATAATTATTAATAGCTAGTAAATCCAATGAATAAATCTGATACAACATAGAAATACATGCAAAACGCATGGTCAACAATGAACATATCCTGAGCAATGTAATACAAGATTCTCAAGGAGGTCTTCTACAGACATGTCATGCTTCCAACAAGTGCCGATGTGTCATTCTACAGCCCCATATAAATACATGGAGGGACAGAATGGAGGTAAAGAAAATAAAAGTATAAAGCCAGATCCACTTAACCAAATAACATTCATCAGTGAAGCCATCACCTGAGTAAACAAATCAGCCAAGCATGTCAACAGATTCTCCTCTGCATCCCCTGTATTTTTGTTGTTTGCATAGTAGTCTAGCAATTGCTCTCGAAAAGGGACACAAAAATAAAGAGCCTGTTCCATGACAAAATAGTTTGAATCAGAGATGAATCAGACCATCAAAATGTCCATTCTTGATGACTTTAAACATTTCAATGCACATGGACTTATATATGGTAAAAATTGATGACTTTAAACATTTCAATGCACATGCATTTAGTTATTTGACAATATGGTAAAAATAACTTCACACTGTTATCTACCGTCAATCAATTATAGACTTCATCCCAACACCCATCAGTCTGCATGTTGTTGTCTACTCTTAGGGGAGGACAATAGCGGTGGGAAAGAAATTATATTCCCATTACTTCAAGTTACCACATGAAACAGCAACTCAATCATTGCTGCTGGTTTCCTCTGCTAACGATGAAAAACATCAAGATAAAATGTCTCATCTTTCTTAGTATATTTCTGCAACAAAAAATGTAGATTTGACTCCACCCTCCAAAATTAAAAGTGACTTGCAAGCCACTCAACGTCAGAAAAATAATGAGGTGCATATAAGACACTTCTATACTACCACTTTAGGCTTCATAATGGAATTTCATCATGTTAGGTGTATTAAGAGTGAGGATGATAGGGTTCTAGTGAAGGATTGTGAGATTAAGGAGAGATGAAGTACTGATTTTGAGATATTGTTAATGGAGATCAATTCAGGGACGATACTTGTGAAGGAACTTATGAGACTAGTGAGCAATTTAATTATCAGTACAATCAACATATTTGAGTTTCAGAAGTTGAAGATGCTCTAAAAAGAATGAGTGTGGGTAAGGCCCTTAGACCATATGAGATACCTATCAAAGCTTGGAAAAGCATAAGTAATATAGGTGTTAAGTGGATGATTAGACTTTCAATAAGATTTTAAAAGAGAAGAGAACGTCGAATGATTGGAGAAGAAATATTGTAGTTCTCTTGTTTAAAAATAAAGAGGATATCTAAAATTGCAATAACTATCGTGAAACTAAACTTTATGAATCACAGTATGAAACTCCCATACATAGTAGTAGAGAAGTGTCTAAGGCGTGTATAATGTCTCAAAAAATCAATTTGGGGCATAAATCTTCTACATAACCTATTTTCTATTGAGACAATTGATGGAGAAATATACAGGGAGATGAGGAAAGATTTATACATAGTTTTAATTGATTTAAAGAAAGCCTATGATCGTATACTTAGGGAGTTAATTTTGTAGACTTAAGAAAAGAATGGAGTATCTAAAGGCTATATCCATGTGATTAGAGATATGTAAGAGAAAGCTTATAGTAGCGTACGGATGAACTACCACTAAGGAGATGTTTGAGTTTTCTTTTACTACTGAACTACATCAAGGGTCAGCATTAAGTCATTAACTCTTTACTTTAGTTATGGATGAGGTTACTAAACATTTGCATTGAGACATCCCTTAGTGTATGTTATTTGCAGATGATATTGTTCTAGTTGATAAGAATATTGAGAGCTTGAATGATAAATTAGAGCAATGGAGGTCCACTTTGGAATTTAAAGGCTTTACGATTAATCGAGCTAAGTCATAATATATAAAATTTAATTTCAGTAACATAAAGGTTGATCAAGCAGAGTTAGTTACAATATGGGTCAAGAAATTCCTAAGAGTAGCCATTTTCAATATTTAGGACATATTATTCAAGAAAATAGAGAAATCTAAGAAGATGTTATACACATAGTCAAGGCAGGTTGGTTGAAGTGGAGAAATACATCTAGAGTCATTTGTAATCGACGGGTCCCCTTGAAACTCAAAGATGAGTTTATAGGATGATTGTGAGACCTACTATGTTATATGGTTTCAAGCGTTGGGCTGCGAAAAAGGATCATGTGCAAAAATTGTATTGCTGAGATGAGGATGCCAAGGTGGATGTGTAGTAAGACCAGAAAAAATAAAATTAAGAATGAATATATACATAAGGATTTAGGTGTAGTTCTTATTGACATTAAACTTAAGGAGAATAGGTTGCGATGGTTTGGTCATGTACATTGCCATCCAAGTTCAGTACCAGTTAAGAGGTGTGATAAAATTAGAATGGAAAAAGGTAGAAGACATCGGAGAAGACCTAAAATGAGGTGGTTAGATTTAGTTAAAAGGACTTAGCATCGCTACATAACAAGTTCGACTTTTGATAGATTAAGATGGCGCGATAGGAGTCATGTAGGCGACCCCAAATAGATGGGATAAGGCTTTGATGATGATGAATGGAATTTCATCATGTACTACATAACTTTGCATTTTTTCCCTAAAAAAGATTCTTCTCATCAACAACTAACTATTGAGCAGTATATCCTCCTTATGTTATAAATATTGTTATCAGACTCATTCTCTCAACCGAATGGACCTGCACAAAACCAATATTGGAAACTTTTTTATAACAATGTAATGTATCCTTTTAGCTTGATCGGTACTCATGGCATAGTTCTTTATGATGTAAAATAGAATCATAAACAGAAATGCTACATCTTCTGCCTAATTGTCGATGAGTAGTGCACTAGTTTGACATTCTGAAGGAACAAGAATATTTAGTCAGGAGTGTCAAGCAGTCAAAGTCTTGTGATGTCAAAGTCGAAATCAACAGTCCTTCACATTATTTTGAAGCTGGCAAATAAAGTTCACGGTTGAAAGCAAAAATGTAAAAGAAAGAGATACCTCAGGGGTTACATTACAGAGTATATAAGTGCATACTACCATGCAATTGACATGTGAAGTGGTATAAGTTTCAGCATCATGATTGCCCTCACCTGTCTAATTGTCTACAATAAGAAGGGTGGTGGGGAAATCAGAGAATCCATCCACTTACCCATGGCATTTATATAATTACCACCAAGTGCAATGTAAGCTCTTGTATGATGTATCAAATTTGGTAACAGTGAAAAGCCAAAATGCCCTTCATGAAAGTGAATCACTAAAATAAAGCATGAAAACTTTGTACAAAACAAAAGGTGTTTTTGTGTGTGTGTGTGTGTGTGTGTGTGTGTGTGTGTGTGTGTGAGAGAGAGAGAGAGAGAGCTAGGACTCTCAAAGCCACCCATACACCTTGTTGCAACCGGGGAAAAAAAGAAGGCAGAGTCCATCCACCCAACGGACACAACTGAAAGAGGGGTCAGAAATTGGGAAGGGAAGCGGTTTAACATAAACAGGTCATTGCCATTATAACGGATTCTATAACAGGGAAATTCCAACCCAAATTTGCATTGGAACCAACAGATACAGAAGCTTGTGATAATGTCATTTATAGAAGTTAAGGTTAAGATTATAATACTTGTTCACAGGTCAATCTGAACCTGACTTACAGCAAAACATGATCCAAATAAGGCCAAACCTACTGTGGCCAATCTATTGTCAAGCTCGACAACTCAATGGTTGGTGAAGATGATTGGTCTAACTGTTACGTGGGTATGGGTCCAGCAACTCTGGACACCTGCAGCTTTTTAGATAATGGGATATGAACTTCAGTCTTCCTGTATTTTGAGCTATACTGAGTTATTGCAACTCACGGGACCTTGAAATGCGCCTGGAGAAACAGTGGTAGGACTTGGTAGTGGCAGCAATCCTTCATACATCTTTATATTTGTTATAAATGAAGTAAATCATAAAATTCTATCAGTGTCATCCAACATGACATTTTTTGGGGCAGTGCTCTTTTTTCTCAAGGATTCAAGTTCCATTAATATTGGGCTTATTCACTTCATCTATGATATATTTTTTGTATTTATTAAACAAAATTTCCATTGTTTGAACGCGAAGAGTACAATTAAAATAACTGTTATTTATCTTATTCACTTTTAATATCACAAGAATTTTCATTCTCTTTAATGTATATTTTTAGACAATTGTAGATACCATTGCATCCTTGATACTACAAAAAAATGCACTTACCAAGTAATAAAAATGTGACAAGAAAATATTATCACATTTATGTTTCAATTATTTTGAAGGATATTGATTCTAGAATGGATAACATTCTAAAACGGTGAATATAAATAAAGGAAAAGACTATGATATATCAGGCAACCATATTATTCCAGTTTCTGAAAAAAATCAAAGCCTGAATAGCCTTTCTTCAGTGCAACAAGATCCTTCACCCAATAAAAGATATTCCATATTGTTTTTGACTTGTTTTTCCTTTTATTAACTGAATGAACACACTGAGACATCTGCTCTCCTTGTTACCAGATATGATTAAAATATGTTTCACACATGGCAATGAAAGTTGTACCAAAGCTATGTAAGCCAGTTAAGGTGGAAAAATATATAGATTCCTTAAAACAAATCAAGTTTCAAAGAACTTCAACCACTTATCCACTATCCAGTTATGTAATTCAAAATTTCAAATTGAAGTTCCCATTCCTGACGTACTGATTGCATCGCTACAATGAATCAAATGATGCCCAGATTAATTACTCGTGTGGGATTAAACAGAGAGAATAAACAACTAGGGAGAAGAAAAGCAGGTGAATCATAATCTGCACGCAAAAAAAAGGGAAAGAAAACGTCAAAAACTTTCACGATGCCAAAGCCCCACACTACTGAACACCAAACCTGCAGATTTCTAAACCCATCTCAGTACAGCAAATCCGCAAAAAACAGATTCTCACTTGCAGATGCAAACAGACATCTGCAACATCTCCCCTCCAGATCATCGATCATACCCCAGTGTTTACTTCTATTCCCTCCTTCCCCCTTTTCTGAAGGGTTGTAAGCAGCACCATCCTCTGATGATTCCTCTTTTAAAAATGAGAAACGAATGTGAAATCCCATTGAAAGAATGCTAAGCAAACAGAAACCTGCTGGCGCTTCCCGAGGGACCACAACGAGGGCACCGGAGTCATTCCCCTGCATGATCCAATTCCCATCGTCCAAACAGATAAAATCCACCACCAAACATTTCTTGACAGACTTCAACTTCCCAAAATCTATATATATAAAAAAAGGAAACTTCCCAAAATCTAAGTTAAACAAAAAAAGAAAAAAAAAAGAAAGGAAACAACCAAAACAACAACCACATCAATCGCGAAATCTATGCATAGCGGCGATTCACCAACAGATTAATCAAAACAGGAGCTTCAAATGAGTAGAACTTCACGAATCCATCGTAATCTCTGCCAACTGATGCAACGTAGCAAGGGAATGACAACAACGACGAGGAAGAACGAGAAGAAAAATCTAACAGGATTAGGCCATGAAACGGCCATTTTTTCCCCAACCTGGAGGACGCTGTTGCAGTAGCAGGTGTTGCCGAAGTTCTCCAGGCCGAAGTACCTCTCGCCCTCGGGGAACTGGTCCCCCAGGGCCTTCTCCAGCTTCGACCCCGCGGCCCCCATTACCATCCACTACCACCACCTCCCTCCCCCCCTCTCTCTCTCTAAAACAATCTCTCTCTCTCTCTCTCTCTCTCTCTCTCTCAACTTGTGAGACGCCACCGGGGCTCGTGTCTGGAATAATCTGTTTATCTCGGCGGCGGCCGCAGCGGCGTCGTTTCGATGCGGCTGTTGCAGAGCGGAACGGCAAAATAAATAAAATTTGAGATGGGGCCGGCCGGTGAAGCAGGAAAAAGAAAAGGAAGGTTATGCAAATCTGTTCCAAAATTTGTATTTCTGGATTTTTTTTTTTTTTTTCATGGTGAAACATGTTATTTTTTTTACTGGACGTGCGGAGCACATAGGCTGATGACAATTGGGAAAATAATAAATAACCGAAATTTTTTCCTTTCTTCGAAAAATCCTGTTATGAAAGGATAAAAAAGGGTAATTTCTGTTAGGAACATAATGAGAGCTCAACCAGGCTTCGCTTGGAGTCTTTTGATTGAAAGCAAAATATCCTGCTTGTATGACATATTTTATGGTAATTTTTAACATTTTAACCCATTAGCATTAAGTTACATCTTTTTTTGACATGTATGGTGGAGGATACAAGTAATATTGACTTAAATAAAAAGGTAATTTATCATATTCACCCAAAGTCATGGATAGAGAAAGTCAATGGGAGGAGCGTTGGCCCAGGTATGCAGCTTCATCTATGATGTCATACCACTGTTTGTTAATTGTATAAACAAAAAGCTCTCTAGATTCAATGTTATGTTTTCAATATATTACAACTAACATGAATATTTACATAGCTATCTATGGGACATGGTGTGAAGCATTTTAGACGTTAAGTTTTGGAGACCGAATTATCTCAGTACGGTGATTGATCGACCTCGGTCAGTACACTGGAGGGAGAGTCGGACAGAAAGTTCGGCGGGCCCCACCCTCCTCCCTCCAGTGTATTGATCGAGTTCGGTCAGTCACCGTACTGAGACGATCCAGTCTCTAAGTTTTGTTAAAAAAAATGTGAAGGAAATGGTGCTCTGATTAGTGCTTGTCCTTAGTGGAGTCGAGTTTTTATTTTAGTTCTTACAGCTTGATAAATGGTGATGGTAATATCATTGTCTTTTCATTACTTTAAACATAAACCGATGTTTGGAACACTGTTCCGGTTGTCTAACATTTCACACTTGGTACATCAAATGTTTAGAAATGTAAGTACCTTCTATCCACATTCATGTCATGTGAATATCTAATGTTTAGTGTTTCTTTTAAAAACAAACAGACATGAATTAGGTAACTTTTTTCATTATTTCTAATCTCAAAAAGCTACAGTGAAATGGTCAGATATTGAGCCCTTCTGTAATATATTCATCTGTTAAATTATTTAGATAGTGTTTTTTATGTTTTAACATTAAATAGCCTTCATTTTAATTCATTTTCTCTGGTGCCAAACAGGGTGAGAGTTTTCAAAGATGGTAGCAAAGAGTGGAGAATTTTAACAGGAAAAGCACATAAAACGTGTTAACTAATAATAACGCAAAAGGGCGGATCAGATTCGCGCAAAAGAAGTTGGAATGGTAGAACGTCATTTTGACAAGAAGAAAATTGATGAATCAGACTTTTGTCAAATCTTATGTTATTGACATCAAAACAATGATTAAATAATGGCATGCGTGGTTGTAGATGAGAATAGAAAAGTACGATCCAATGTTTTATTTCTGTCCCCTTTGATTCTAATAATTGTATTTCAGTTGCTTTCGTAGTAGGAAAATGGAAAAGAGGCACTCATAATTGATTAGTATCATATTTTTAAAAATAATGTTCGTTGTACCGCTGCCTGTGCAGGAAATGTTGAGCTAGAATGAATCTTCTTATCTCCTTTTGCCACTCGAACACCTATATGGATTTTGTTCCCCGTATTAAATGCACTCCAAACATCAATGGAGGCATCAGATCAAAAAAAAAAACACAAATTACCTTTGAAGAGCATCATCGAAACTCTCTGATTGATAATTTATTATTATTATTTTTTAATCTGATGTTCCTATGTGCATTGATGTGCAAATGACATTGACGTGCATTTGGGACAAGTCTTACTTGAGCTTTCCAAGTAACAAAAGATGATACATGCACGATATTGGTGAAGTAAGCATTACTCTATTTTCAAAGTCATCGTCCGATGTTTCACAAAGTGGTCAAATGATCACATAAGGGAATAATCGATGGTTGACATTTTTTCAATTCACTTAATAAATGTTTAAATTCAAATCCAGACGCCATCGATATTTTACTCTTAAATTGAGGATTTCATGGTTCTGCCCACTTCGAGCCATTATTCCAAACAAATATGGAAATCCCATGGTAACGGATCAAATATACTCCACATGGGTCTTGCCACCTACAACTGCAAGGAGATCCTGGGTGTAAGCATTTGAGCACTTGGGCCTTTTTACACAACTGTAGAAAGTAAGATTTGAATCCAAAACTTTGCTTATGAAAACAAGGTCCAGAAACTGCAAGCACAAACTCATTAACTTATGGTTAACGTATATGTCCTTACCAACGACCCAAACCAAATTGATAACACCTTCGTGCCGGTCGCTATAAGTACCAAGAGCAAGCAGGGTTACTGAACCGGGCCTGGATCTGAAATAGATGACTCAGACGTTCGCTATTATAAATAAATTTACAATTTCCATGAAGAACAGTAGAATCTCAATACACTTTACGGCACGGGAGAGTTGTCCTAACCAGTGATTGCCTAATTCATCTGGAAACTAGGTCGAATCATGGCACAATCTGATAAAAGAAGGAATGTCACATGTGCAAATACTCGGATGCATGGCCCGTTCGTAAAGATAGCAACATGCCCTTGGAATTTCAGCAATAAATTCAACAAAAAGACACCAAGTCCAAAGAGTTTAATTGGAATAAACCTCATCTGACTACGGCATTAAAGCGCAGGAAGTGAAACTTAGCCGTCGATACAACAAAGAGCAGATGAATGATTTGGAAACATCAATGGCAGCCACTTGAAGCTACTCAACCTTCATGATGTTTTCTCAGCCTCTGCTGCCTTTTGCTCCTCTTGCTTCTTCCTCAGTGATGGAGGAGGCCTAACAACAATGCTTTGCTTCCATTTCCTGTCAAGCTTCCGTGACAACCTTTTGTTGATTCCCTCCTCTAGCTCTCTCTCTCTTTTTACTGTCAGCATTCGAGCAATCTGCATCCAGAGAAAGAAAGAGTCGGGAAAATTAACAGAGCCAAAGCAAACTTGAAATGACCAGAGTGTAATCTATACAACGAACAAAAGTGCCTGTCCTGAGAGAAAACTAACCTACGTGTGTTGCAGTTGAGGTATTCGGGAAGTTTTTTTAAGGACATTAGTTTTCGGCAAAAGAATTAAAGGTTTTTGAAAAATGGAACAAAAAGAATAGCAGCTTACGGAAACCCAACAGTCCAAATTCCAACATGGCATTCCTCATCATGTTTGCCATTTGTTCAACACACAAGATGGTTTGTTGAAGATGGAAGTTCTGTATGAAGACATGGATGCTAATGGATAGAAGAGAATGATTTTAATCCACATAACCAGGGAAATAGATTATTTATTTCATCCGAAGAATAGGAGTGATCAAGTTGAAGCAAAGAAAAGACTTGAATTGCTCAAATCCCACCAGGACATCCTTTTACATGCCTATACACAGATATGGATATACGTGAGTTAGAAAGAGATGAATATTTCATTCCATAGGGGAATAAATAAGTGACGGCAGAGGGGGCATTAAACAGCTACCTCTGTTGGTTAGTTAGTGCAGAGGTAAAAACGGTGCATCAATCTTACAAAAGCTCACAACCAAACTAGAGGGCCTATAGGCATATTTGACTCTATGTCATCAGGTTCATTTATCCAATGCAGAGTCCTTTGATTAGTTATGTGTAACAACTATTTTGATATTAAAGACGCCATCAGAGAGACTATATATGAATGTGGTCATGCAAAAATACCATTTTCAACACACAATAGCTGGTTTGATTGAACAAATATACAGTAAATCATCCATTCAAATAGTACTCTCTAAGACCAATTCCCATCCCAGAGTTAGTGCTCTTTCAGAACAGGCACTGTTGTACATTCAGAACATTCCAACAGTCCACATGCACAACATATTCACAATCCAAAATTAAAAGGCAATGCAACATAGATGACAAGCTACATGGACAACAGTATATTATCTCAAGAAAATGGATCTCATGCAGAACACAAATTTGTGATTCTGACTAACCGATCCATATTACAAGTATCACCAAAATGGACTACAGACAATTCATTAGCCGGTACCATAAGCAGACTAACAATGTAATCCTATAGTAATAGGAAACCTAGATGTCTCCCAATGATAGTACTCGTACTAGTAGAAGCCGTCTCATACATACCCTCAACTACATCAATATATCCTTGAAATACTTCTTTCTTCTACTACAGATATTACCTTCTTTAATGAGGCAGTTAGAAAGAAAGATAAGGAAAGATCTACACATAATTTTCATGATTTAGAGACAATTTACGGTCAATTAACATGCACATTTTTTATTGACAAGTGGTAGCATGAGAAGCACCAAAATCTGAACTTCCTAGATCAGAAGCATCAAAATAACATGTCCAATTCCATAGACGACCAAAGTGTATCCTTTCTGTAAATTTCCAAGACACCTGGATCCCATGTCATCCTGAGTCATATCGAACATGATACCAACTCATCCCGGTTTGTGTCATTCGTCGTACTGCTTATGCTTGACTCATGTTCTATGCTATACCGCTGCTATGCCTGAGCGCCCCCCTCCTCATCCTCCTCTCCCCCCACCCCCCCCCACAACACACACACACACACAATTTATCAATGGCATTACCTCTTTCCCCTTCCTTTGTCATCTTGAGTCATGTCACACACTACACTGATGTCAGACTGGAGTTTCCCCATTTCCTTATGGCATTACCTTCTTGTGTTGGAAAACTAGAACCTCCAAAAGGGCATGGCATCTAAGGTGTTGTTTGGTGTGCCGTAAAATGATGTAAATACCATTTAAAAAAGAACTTTTTGGTGCTATCCTGATGTTTGATATGCCGCAAATACTTCCGTTTCAAAATAATACGGGCAAAGACGCAGTTTTCTCCAGTTTCCATTTCCAGTGCAAAAGCGTCGGAAATCAAAACCCAAGAATTTCAAAGCTGTGGATTTTAAAGTCGGAAGATAACGGCATTTTACAGCACACCAAGCAACGTTTCAGAATTTCACTGAAAAGGATGCCACTTCCGGAAAACACAAAACGATGACATTGGGACACACAATGGCATCATAAAAGCGAACACCTTATCTGCATGACCAAATCTGGAATCCCACTACAACAATTTACCAAGCAACAACATAACAGCGAAGAATTTTTGCTCGAGTCGGAAACTCGGAGGGTTTTGTGTAGCCTACCCGCTTGCGCATGCGACCAAAGTCGCTGGCCTTGAGCTCGTTGCGGGTGGACTTCTGGAGGCGGAGCATGAAGAGCTCCCCTTTGAGGTCGACCACCTCCTCGTTGATCTGCTCCGTGGTCATGGTCCTGATATCCTTCATCTCCTCCTCCCTCTTCGCCATCATCTTCACCGTCACCACCGAGTGAGGCCTCCTGACGCCTGCCGCCGGCGCGAAGGGCACCGCCCGGAGCTGGACGCCATGGAAGGAGGACAGCCGCGGGGAGATCTTCCGGCACGACGGAGAGGAGGCGACCGGAGACGGCGCCGGGGGCAGCGTTAGCCTCAGCAACATCCTTCCCTGCAGTGGGCGCTGCTGCAGAGAGAGAGAGAGGAAGAAGAAGGTGGAAGAGGGCTGTGTGGATGGATAACGCTCCCAACCTCTTTGTCGCTACGGCTGTGGCCGCCGCAAATTTTTTTTCTTTTCCTGTAAGTTATGGTATTTGTAGTTGTACTTCCGACTCTTCTAATATACTGTTACGAATATAACCAACATCTTCTGACACGTTCTAGTCATCTGCCTGCTCAGTTATTCTCCATTAATTTAACATAACTAAAGTATTATAACCAGAAGAGTAAAATGATAAAAATTTTCTTGGTTGCTCAGTTATTCTCCATTAATTTAACATAACTAAAGTATTATAACCAGAAGAGTAAAATGATAAAAAAAATCTTGGATTAGTGACATTGTGACTTATGAGATGACTCTTGAAGTTATTTTTAACGTTTTGTATTTAATTATGTTTTTATAATATATTTAACAAATATTTATTAGGAGGCAGTTAACGATCTCAAGAGCCGAGGAACATAGCCACAATATTTTCAAGATGTTGAGTATTGATACTAATATCTCAAACGTGCGGTGTGATCCCTCCTCCCTGAAAACTCTTCACCCTGATTTTAAAAATAAAGATAAAAATCATCAACAAAAAATTAAAATATTCAAATACTCTCGTCTAAATAGTTTCCTACTATTTTGGATTCAATTTTCACCGTTGAATCATCGAAATCAATCGTAGCCATCTAATCTTGTTCGTCATTATTTGAAGATCAAAACAAAAATCCAAAGCATGAGATCAATTCTAAGGATTAATCTAAGAATCTTCTATTTTTTGGACTATTTTTAAAAAATTTTAGATATTTATTTTTTATACTTATTAGATTGGATGACTTAAATTGATCGTCAAGATCGGACGGTAAAAATTAAAATTATAATAATAAGATTAACTTTAAAGACCTTATTTAAATATTTATAAATTTATAAATATTTTTTTTATTATTTTTACTATATGAAAGATGAGATTTCAAGAGGGATACATCTAAGTTAGATGCACCCTGGGGCTTGTTCATCCCTTCCCATATATATGTATGAACACTAATACCGTGAAACTGGAGAAAGAACACCTAACTAAAGAACTCGGTATTGGTCATTACTGAAATACACGGAATTTTAAAAACTCACCCCTAAAGAGGCCGCGGCCAAGGTCAAATCTGAGAGAGTCCTTGCACATAGAACGGAGTCTACCACGGAACGAGATTGTCTGGATTCGTGCGTCTAGACTGTTTAACACCCTCTTAGACATATCCAATTATACGTGCGTTGTGCACGTCATTTTCAAAAATAAATGACTTATTTATTATTGTACATTTCGATTTCATGTGTCTAAAAACGTTAAGCAATCCAGACGATCTCGTCTCATCCACCACAACACAACGGGGGACTTACAAATGAATGTACAAAAAATTCCATATTTTTCAATCATGAGATGGAGTAGCTAATGCAAGTCCCAAATCCCACCACTTGATCTGCTTCCGATGCCTACAGTCTACACCATTGCAACATTTAAGAATGCCGGTCTTTGCATGCAAATTAAACCCAAAATAATAACCGGTCCTTCCACAAAGTGATACTGCCGGTGCTGGCTGATAAGTTACTGGAGAATGGGCAAGTGAAAACGATTCACGTTGCACTTCGTTTCTTATTCGTTTGCATTGGCCAGGGACAAACAGTAGCTCCTCGAATATTTAAGATCTTCTTCATAATTAAATAAGCCTAAGATAAGATAGTTTATTTGAGTTGTCCAGAGTAATTTTTTTATTATTATTATTATTTTAATGAAAATATTTTTTTTCAGAATAAAGTAGAATAAAATTCCCAACCAAAAAAAATGGAACTGTCTAATCTAATTAGGATTAATTTCATCTATTTCATTTATTTTTATTTTATTCTAAATGAGATACGAACAAAGTTATCAAAACAAACAACCACTTGTTCTAGAATAAATAATTCTGACGTAAAAAATTTGAAACAATCTAATCATCAAAGAGGGCATAATAGAGTCTAGTGTCTCATGATCTCTCGTTCCATTGGATCTTAGTAATATGGGTTTCATCTCAGTGTAATGAAGGGGTAAGCCAGCAAAACACTCGTAATCTTTTAATATTGTTAATAAAATATCAAGGTGAGACGTATCAAAGAAATTCTGGAAAAAAACGGGCATTTTGATTTTCGATCCTTAGAACTTTTGATATTACAAATTTTTTTTCTTAATTTGACCATTTATAAATAAATCCCAGAATCTCAACTTTCTTAAAAAATTCTTTTGAAGGTTTTTTTTAGTACCACTCTCAAGGACAATTTTTTGTAACATTCTGACTTCTTGCACCAATTCAAGGAGGATTATGAGATGTTATAAATAAATAGTTGAATTAGAGAGACTGTTTTGTAAATACATTATATTTTTAAAGGTCAAAATATAATTATCTCAAAAAACTATCAAAGAGATTTTCAGATAACGTCTTAAAGCCCTTGTGTGCATGCAAAAATTTGTAAAATTTCTGTACGTCAGCGTATCCCCTTAATTGACTATCGTGCGTATACTCCGTGATTGCAAACTATCTTTTCCAACTACGCATCACTTGTATCATTTTTTTTTTTGCAAGAGAGCTTGCTGCACCGCGGTGCAAATGAAGTGACGTGGATTGACCCCTTCCCCCTAATGTACTTCTGTCACCTTATCAGCCCACATAAAAATTGTCCATTATTAAATACTTGTTGACATCATCCGTACATCTATATTATATATATATAATAGAGTTTCTTAGTGTCAACACTAGAATTTTTTATTTCTCTCTTAAATTTTCTCTCTCTTTTTCTTTCCTATTAATATCTATGTCTTATTAATTCTCTCTTATTAATTCTTTTTCTCTCCTCTTTCTCATTAACTCTCCCTCTCACCATCTCGCTCCCCCTTCTCTCTCATTAATTATCTCTCTCCCTTATCTCTCTCATTAATTATCTCCATCTTTCCTCTCTCTGCTAAGTAATATTATTATTATCATCATCATCATCTTTCACATATTTCTCTCTCCTATTAATATTTCTCTCTTAATTTTTTGTCCCTTATTATTATTATTGTTGTTGTTACAATTTCTTGAGCTAATAATAATTAATTTTAAAATTATTATTATTAATTATTATTATTATTATAGAATCCTCATGGGATAATAATAACTAATTTCGATATTATTATTAAAAAACTAATATCAAAATGATAGTTCATAAGATAGTGATAACTAATTTTGTTATTATTATTATCATCATCATTATTATTATTATTATAAAGATAATCTTATGAGATAATAATAATAAATTGTGATATTATTATTATTTTTAAAATTATTATTATTATTATTATTAATGAGACAAGTCTCTCTCTCTCTCACTTTTTTCACTCATATTATTACTATTACTATTATTGTTGTTATTATTATTAGTATTGTTAACATTGAGACAATCTTTTAAGATAATAATAAATTTTAATCTTTATTATCATTATAAGATAGTCTAATGAGATAATAATAATTAATTTCATTATTAACGAGACCGTCTCTCTCATTTTATTCACAATCTATATTTCAATACAACATTTAATAAGATAATCTCATGCGATAATAACAATAACCTTCAGTTCACTTTTTAATTTTATCTCTAAATCCATATTTTTCAATTGAATATAATAATTCTGAACTTTTAATGTTTACCAAGCAACAAATCAAATATTCATAGAAAAAAATATTAATATTACTGAATATATATTTTTTATAATTATTTTATTCATTCTTTCAAAAAATATAAAAATTTAACTTCACGTATATTAATTATAACTTTTTATTCAAATATATTAACTGACCGTGCATCGCACGGGATTGCAACTAGTTAGGACATATAGGGGTGTTGGATTCCAAAAAAAATATTCATCAAATTATTTTTTTAAGAATATGAACTATGCTCTCAAAAACATGATCAAACTCTTGAGAGCATAATCACATTCTCGAGAACATAATGTTCTTAAAATTTCTTCAGAACATCATGAGACTCTCCACATTCCAAAGCATTTAAATCCTCGTCGAAACATCATGCTCTAAAGAGTGTGAGACCTCAAGATGCCCATGAAAACTTGTGAAAACTCTAAAAAAACATCATGGACAAATTTTTTATTATTTTTTTGAATCTACATTTTTCTATACATTAATGTGCGGATGACGTTGACAAATATTTAATGTAGAAGACAACTCTCATGCAGACTCTCCCAGCGACCGAAACTAACAAGCAGATGATGTTAACATATATTTAATGTAAGAGGCAATCCAGTGCAAATTCTTCAAATAACAAGAGGACATCGGGAGACTCAATCTACATCACCCCATTTGCACTAACAATGGTACAACAAATATTACTCTTAAAACAAAGAGAATCACTTGATGCACTGACAGTCAATGTTTTTTATTAAAAAAAATTACTTTTTAATTTTTTTTAGGTGAGCCCAACTCATCCGATTAGAGATTGGATTGTAGGACATAATGGTAAACACTTAATTTTTTTAAAAAAATATATTTAAAAAATTAAAAATATATATTTTTAAAAAAATTAAAAACACCAGCAACCTGTGTAAACAGTGCAGCAAGTGATTCTCTTGAAGCACAAGGGCAGTTCCCTCTCCATCTTCTTGTATTCGCACTGATATAGGATTTATAATGCTAATATAAACCTCGGCTGGACCTTATGCAAATCTTCAACTCAATAGAAAAAGGGAAAAATGCAAATAGTCACGGGAATTCAGTAATTAAAAGATGTGATGCTCCAACCGAAGCAAGTCATCTTGCTTCGTGAAACTGCTCGCTTGTGGTTAATCCAGAAGGGAAACTGATCAGAGTCCCCTCTAACGGAAAATAAAATAAAATACAAACTATTATGGCCAAAAATATAGAACTTATATAGAATATTTAGGATGCAAAGAAAAAAATAACCTTCACAATATGCACGAGACAACAAAGAGGAGCTTTTGAAAATGTAGTCACAACGTCCTTTGAAGCGAGGGGTATGAATAAGGGTAATCAACAGTATGTATGTGAACTATCTCACTATAGCAGGTGTCCGGAGACGTGGGCCTTTGCCATCGACAAGTTACCTGTGCCAAATGAAAAGGAAATCGATCAATAAAATCACAAGTGGGGTGAGTGGGGACTGGGAGCTACGATAAGATAAAAGAAAAGGACAAGAAAATGAAGTATTTTCGGGTTTCAAAGAGTTCTCTAACATGGTTGTTGTCGCCTAAAAAATGAACAAGACAAGAATCTCAAAAATCAATCAAGAAAGTCTAAGTCGAGGAAAATCGAATGGCACATTACCTCAAGCAAGAGAAAATCCAAACAATCATTCAAAGAAAATCCAAGTGAAGAGAAAAATAATGGACAATAACCATATCCATTCTTGCAAGCCAAAGAAGGTTTAAATAAAGTCACTTTGAGCCCAAATGAAGAAGAAATCTAAAGGGCGTGCCTGAACCTATTGTTTCTAGTAAAAAGAAATCTAATATGGCCAATTTAGGCTTAAAAAGTGAAGGTCTGCCCAATTTCGTGACAGTCTTTAAAAGGGCTTAAATGGTCCTCCATAATATATTCTTATCTCTTTGACCCATCTTCAAATCTGCTTAAATGTGGATAAGAAGAAAAAGAAAGTGGTCCCCTTCAAAAAATACTTCTATAAGAGACGGCGAGTTTGCCCGCCAGTGACCAGACGGCATTCGCAAGGAGCTTCGAGAGCGCGAAGGCGAGCGCCGCCTGGGATGCGACTGTGCGGGTGGAGTCCGCGAGGAAGGCGGCGGCGTAGGAGGAGAAGGGCACCGTTTCAAGGTGAAATTTGGTGGAGGGGGCAGTAGAAGAGGAGGAAGATGCCGAAACCCTAAGGGTCGGGGAAAGCCGAAGCGCGAGGCGGAGAGGTGGCGGGAGAATCGCTGGCCTGAGGAAAGAAGGTTGTCCCAGGAGAGGGGTGGACCGTGGCCCGTGCGGCGGGTTGGCCAGGCCGGCGACGGCGGAGGAAGCAACCAGAGACGCCATGGATGGCTTCTCTCTATTTCTTCGGCGGGCCCAAGATCCTTGTACTGTTACGCGGTTCCACTCTCTTCAAAGCGATAAGTAGCTGGGACAGGTTTTGAGGACATCCTGGATTATAAAATGGGCTATAATAAAAAGCCCTTATATATACGTTTATTAAAAATTAATAAAAATTATATATGTGTAATAATTCTATACACAGATAGACTCGTTTTTATATGCGTATATTTTGTTATTTTTTCGGCATTGTTTTTGTGACACAACCGTCGTTGAGGACAGAGCAACTCTGAGTTTTGGCGATGCTTCTATTGTTCTATTTTGTCTAACAAAACTTGCAGCTCGGTTATCTTCAGCAACCAGTTTAGAGAAAATTTTTGTACTTTGCATTTTAAGAAGGGAGAAGACTTCGTATTTCTCGTTCTTAGAGCAAGAGCACATTTTTGTCTATGGTATTTTACGTTGTGTTTGGTTGGAGAACTAATTTAGATATAATATTAATTTTAATATTAAAAAATTCGAGATTTATAATATCGACATATTAAACTACAATAGTTTTTGAAATAAGTCCAATCTTAAATTACAATGTTCTTTGATATACGGGTATCATAAGATAATATGAAATAAGTATGGTGTTTTCGAAGTTTAACGCACAAAACTATTTAATTTGAAATTATTTATTTAAATTTTAAGAGCATTAAAATAGTATAATAATTTAAACGCATAAACATAAGCAAAAAAAGTGCAAGGGAAATGCGTAATCCCTCTGCTTGGCGCCGAAAAATGGAGCTGCGGCGGCAGCACGCAGCGGCGGAAGCTGGCGGAGGAGCAGACAGGTGGGAGAGGCCTAGGCTCCGACGCATCCCCGTCGACAGCTGCGCGAGAAGAAGCGTGATGCAGAACACCTCCGCAAGCGTCTCCATGGAGGACCCGCCTCAGACGAAGCCCTGCTTGAAGCGCTTCGCCCAGAAGCCGACCTCTAACGAGTCCTTCGATCCTAGGGTTCCTCATGGTACCTCCGGTGACCCCCCTGGGGAATCCTCTGCCGTGTTCCGAATCCGTTTGCAATTTTACGGGAATTTCGCAGATTTCTGCTCCTCCGAATCCTAGATAGCACAAAATAGGGGCAGGACTTTGTACTGCTCAATTGATTTTTTCTTCCGTGAACAGATATGAAGCGCAGGAGAAGGGTGAAGTTTGCTGAGCGCGACGTTTTTTCGCTTCCAACTGACCCAAGCGACGGTTCAGGCGGTGGATTTCTTGCTTTGTTTCCAGTTTCCGTTCATCTGTTGTCCGAAGTTTTAGTAATCAAGAAAAATTTGTGCAGGTGATGGTCCTAAGACTTCCGAGTATAAATCTTTTAAGAGATTACTTGAAGAAGCTGGCCGTGGTTCACATTCTCGTGAAATGGTCAGAGAAGGCAATGTTTTGTCTAGTAGTCATAGGGGAGGTATGGATTTGTTCCATGTAGAGAGAAGTTTCTTGGTTGTTGGGCACAATGCATCTTTGTTAGGATTGCTTTCTGGGTTATTTAATTTAAGCATGGTCACAATAAAGCAGCGTTAAGCAAATTTCTGATTCAATGGCTTTCAGATATGAGAAATAAACCCACCCGTAACAAGGAGGCCACTGGGTCCGTGTTATCAGTTGAAAAGGCTTCCCCAATCAAGCAATTTCCATCTGTTTCAACAATCGGAACTTTGGATGACAGAGGTGAGCACTGGAATGTGTACCTCTATATAATTTGCATGCTCATTTACCTGCGCAGTTAGTGCTATCTTTTTCCATTATCTGCTTTTATGGTATTTTATAAACTTGTGCAGGAAGCTGAAATTAACATTAGCCTTTTGTGTAAATGATGTAGGATCTTTCTTTTGGGAACTCCATGAGATTTCAACCATTAATCCCTGCATCAAAAACATCTTTTATGTAAAGCTTGTCTGTCACTCATATAGATGTTTCGGTTTGCAGTAGGAAGGTTCCTGTGGGGTCATTGTGGCAAGTGTCCTTATAGAATGATGTATTGGACCTCTGTTCTGGGTAATCCATGAGTTTTCAGCCATTAGTCCTGCATCAGAAACATCTTTTATGTCTAGCTTTTCTGTTACTCATCATAGATGAAGGTTCTAAGGTTGCATTCAAAATTGTAGCTGCAATGCTGATCAAGATGACCATATAGTCGAATGGGTTGGAGTAACTTGTACCTTGGTATTTGACTTTTCCACTCTGCTGGCAATTCGATGCATCTTGTTTCTTCTGTTTGCAATTTTTTTTTTTTGGAGAGTGACATTCTGTTTGCATTTGTTGTACTGCAGGTCGTATCATTTGCTATCTTGGGGGCCCTTTTTATTATTCTTTGTTTATCATGTGATTTAACATGGATATTATAACTGGCTTTTGAATGCATCAACCATTTTGATGGACTTTGTGAAGCTGTTATTTTTAGTCGCATTTAAAAGGTTCCATTGTGTATTTTAGCACATTTCCTTCTGAATAGTGTCTTTTTAGTATGTTTCCTTCAGTCGAAATGAGGTCTGAGGACAACCTCTTCAGTAGTTTGACTCATAGGGTCCTCTAAATCTTGTAGAACCACAATATAAGAATGGAGGAACATTTTATGAAAAGAGGCAAAATTTAATCAAATCTGCTGCTTCCGTCTTGTCCCTTGACGTAAATGAGCTTTTTTCGAAAAGGTTAGTTGCTAGTTATTTTCTGAAACTGCTTTTATTTTATTTGGACTTGTTCTTCTCTGACGATCTGTTTTTTCTCCTACAGTTGTGACTTAATTGCAGAGTTCCTGCATCGTCTAAGAATCAATGGGAAAACAGGCAATGTATGCTCTTTCCAGTTCATAAAGATTACATATCCTTTATGCTTCAGTTGCATTATCTCGAACTCCACATAGATGTAAATAATATTGGCAAGAAGTAATTACTATAATATTATTGAGCTAACTGTTGATTTCTTCACATGCTGTCAAGTGTTTAACTTAAAAGTGCTGTTCCAGTGTAATAAGCTCTGCAAGAGGAGTACCAGGGATTCGGATGGTAGATCTCGGTTGCTTGCATGCCGCAATATGCAGAATTTTCTGGAGGAACCATATGAGACCCTGGAAACAAAGCATAAGCCAACTGTTGTCAGATACATCACTGAAAACAATTTTCCTGGAGGCCGGTGGAATAGAGCTGATTCAATGGAACATGTGGAAGCTCAGTTGTATCCAGTTTGGGATATGACAGAGTCACATTTGCCTAAAACTCGGAGGCGTTCATATTTCCTTTTGGATTCTCCATACCTACCAGCTAAAAACAATTCAGATCTTGATTTTAATCCCACTACAGAAGGGGCAAGCAGCAGATGGAGACGGCCTATGTTGGACAACAAGATATCAACGTCTAGTCAAGTAAACCATGAACTATCTCGTGGTGTCTATGAAGAGCAACCAATTCCTTACAGCAATTTCCATTTCCTGGAGCTTGATATTCTCCGTAGTCCAATCAAAACTGAGCAATTTTCAAGACAACATTCTAGTCTCCCACTATTGGAATGGAACGAGGAAACAAACAATGAGGAAGAGGTGTTTGTAGATTCTGATAGTATGGAGATGGAAGGACTCTATCACTTGCCATTAACTGTGTATCGTGTTCCACAGTCTCTTGGTCCAGTAGGCGGCATCGGAGTTATTGGCAGTTACGCACAAGGCAATTTCTTGCATTCATTTGGTGATATCAGAATATCAAAAGATATGATCTATCCCAGTCTAGATCAGGCCCTTTTACCATCTAGAACTGAGTTTACAGTGGGACCAGAATGGGACTTATCCACTGATCACCGTAGAGAAATTTTCCTATCATGTGATAATCATCGTCAGTTAAGCTGCATCTCCAGCAATCCAGTTCAAAGATATCTAGTTGAACCAAAAGACACAAAGACTAGCATGGTATTCGATTTATATGACCTTCCATCCCCTGGTTTTGGGGTATCACCAGAACTGAAGAAAATGTTCTTTTTATCAGCCACTGATGAATAATAATATGTGCTTTGGAATTTTCATCTGGGTAAATTTGTGAGAATCCAACCAGTAATTTCCATGTTAACTAGATGATGTGAAAGTGAAGGTAACAGTTATCGTTTCTTTTTTAGACTAGCAGTATCCTCTGCGTTTTACTGGTCGCATAAGCTTCTGTTCGATCCCAGAAAAAAAGAAACATATATAATTTTCTTGGTTAAATGATTCATTCATTTGTTTTAAACAAAACAAATGTAATGGCTGTTTTTTGGTTATCTTTTCATATGTCAGTACTGGCCAAGGAAACTTGAAATGGACCGGTATGTAGAGCCCTAAAGTGAATGCTTATTTCTGCTCTATTCACCAAGTGCATACTCTGCAGTCTGCCCCATCTAGGCTTGCACGTCAGCTATCTTTTCGCCGAGTGCTGACATGCATACACACATATGAATGTCTAGGGATGTTAATTGGGCGGGTTGGAGTGGGTTATCTCATAATTTGGATATAACCTAAATTCAAAATAGCCTAACTTCCCAATCCAAATTCAGTCCAAATTTAACCTAGATTCAGCCCAAATTCAATAGTAAGTGGGTTGAGTTGGATTGGATTGGACTGGTCCTATTTATAAATGGTTTATTAGAAGTATTTTACTTTTTATATGAATTATTGTAAAAATCAGTAGATTAAATTGAGCTAGTCTGTTTTCAGCTCAACCCAATTCAGATTTAAGTAATGTCAACTTAAATTTAATCCGACCCAATTTATATAATTTGGGCCATCTCAATTTTCTTTGATATAGATTGGATTGGGTTGGGCCACGGACTGGCCTGCCCGATTGACCACACTATGTATGCCAGTTTAAAGGAAGCACTTAACAGTTACATCGTGGCATTCAGTGTGTTTTATATTGCAAGGTGCACGGTAAACGCCTAATGTGTTTGATATTGGCGGATGCATATGCTGGACAATGGCTTAACATGGAAAATATACAGATTAATTACTTGTGGACACTTTTGCTTGAGCTTACAGAACAAAGAATTAAAGGTTGCTGTTGGAGAATTTTTTTTGTCCTGAGCCCTTTAACCAAAGTGGCAAAGAAAACATGTAGCTGAAAAGTCTCTTTTAGTGAAGCAATCTAATCGTGAATCATCCCTTCTACGCTAGAAGCTGGAGAATTCAAGTGGGTGTGCAGTGTCCTTTTCAATTAGAACCATTTGATTTTGATAAGTTTCCTTTTAGTTATGAGCAATACTTGTTACACTGAGGGTGCGATTTACACCTCTTCTCAGTGCAGTGGGAAAATAAAAAAGAAATATTTTTTGAAATTTTTTTGTGGGCCCCGAGGTGTCCTACATGTTTGTACAGGCCAATTTTCGAACGGACAATCTAAAAAAGTCTGAAAAATCAAAAAATTGTGCCCCAATGAACAGTAAAAATGTCCTTAATGGGCCAAGTCTACTAACTATTTTTTTTTTTCAGATTTTTTGGGAGTCGTCTGATCGGAGATTAGCATGAATGAATATGTAGGGCATCTCGGAGCCCACCTAAACATATTTTTTCTTTTATTTACCCATTGCACAGAGGAACAGTGCAAATTGCACCTCAGTGCAACAAGTATTACTCTTCAGCTGTTTAGCAAAAAATAATAGATGTTGGAACCAATCTATGTGATACTTTGTTGGTTAGAGATTCCAGGTTAATACTTCCCCATATGAAAAAGTGGAGTTATAAATGAAGAGCTAATGGTTTGATATTCAAAACCAATAAGATCTATTCTTGTCTAATATTTTTAGGTTTGAAGTGAGAGCTAAAAGTGACCCTGAAAAAAAGTTTAGCTGAGCACATTCTATACCAGGTGTCAACATAGTGATCATTCGATTGGTCGTCCATTACGGTGTAAGGTCCCATGTCAAGGGTAACGTTATTTAGGAGTTTTTGAGAAAAAAATGATCACATTATCGTATGAGTTCATTTCAACACCAATAAACATGTAGTATGATCAAATTCATTTAGTAAGTTCAACTCATTCATTAGTAGTATGGTCATATTCATTTAGAGGTAAAATAATGTAAAATACTGCATTCTTATATTTCAAAAACATACAAATTTTATGGTGTTTTACCCCAAATCACTTAGCAGGATTAAAGTTTATTTATAATTTATTTAATCAACTTATTATTGTATCACTATTTAGGCAATTTTGTTCTTTCATTCATTAGTAGGAAAAAAAAACTAATAAGCATTAACCGAGATTATTAATTTCGTACTTAGAGAAGGGAAACAATTTTGTGATGTAAAAATTCGACACACATATTCGACACCAGACATATGGCACAAATGTCAATGTACTGGGTGTCAAATGTGCATGTCAGACTTCTGTATCACAAAACTATTTTTCTTCATAAAATTAGATTTAGATACAAGTACGGTTGACCGTTGGACGAGTAAAACTTGAATACATTAGAACTTGACTCGTTTAATATTTGAATAATTTCCTTATCTTGCAATGAAATTATTAATGTCATTATGTTGAATAATATCCAAGTAACTTGAGTTTGATAAAAACTCAGCTTATTAACAAATGCATCGCATTTGATTGTCTTTTATACCCCCAATAAAGGGAAGCTACAGTTTCGAATTATTTATCTCATTGTTAAATTCTATCTAGCGCCCGCTGTGAATGATCTGCTTGCTGCATTAAACGGAGAAGAAGACCCACCTTTCCTCGCACATTTAAACCGGAGAATACACTCTATAATGCTGCAACCTTATGATCATAGCTATTTCTCAAAAAATTCAGAGCTAGTAGGATGTTTGGTTGTGTTTTAATATTTTACATAGTTTTATTATAAAAAAACATTAAAATAAAAACTTGAATGATTTTAAAATTATAAATTATACGCAATTATCATGTTCGGCAACAACATGATAAATTTTAAAGAAACATTATACTAGTTGGACAATATTGAGGCAGAATCTCTACAACTCCGCCACGAACCATCCCCGCTTGTGCATGGAGAGGATGCCACCACTGTGCAACCCTTTGGACTCCATCCCGCCGGGAGGAGACCCCGAGCTGACAACGATGTGCCCACCCCGAACAGCGACATGCAGTTGACGTGCACCTCGTGCTTCCCTAGCTCCCCCACTGCTGTCCGCACCATTCCAACCACCGTGTGCTTCGATGGTTTGTAGCAAGCGGGGCCGAGCCCGCCGAGGCAGCTCGACATGCTCGCGGTGCATATGATGGAGCCGCGCATGCCGCCGGCCACCATCGCCCGAGCGGTGTGCTTCATGGTGCAAGCCACCTCGCGGACGTTCACCGCCATGACACGGTCCAGGTCGTCAATGTCCATGTCCAAGATGGTCGTTCGCTGCGGCGGCATCGCACCGACGTTCCTGAACAGGACGTCAAGCCGGCCGTGGGCAACCACCGCGTGGGACACCGGTGAGGGATGGGTCCATTGGCGGCGAGGTGGGGTGGAGCAAGGCAACAGGTTGCCAGGGGGACGTTTGGCGTGTGGGACAAAAAATAAAATAGAGTCACCCTTTTTTTTTTATTTTATAGTGTTTTGTGATGTAAAGTCTTATTACGATATATTTTAATAGTATTCACCAAACATCCTATTTAATATACTTTCATTACAAAATATATATTTGTAAAAAAAAATTACATTATAATACAACCAAACATCTCATAGAAGATAAATCTTAAAAAAATCATTCGTACTACCTAATAAAAATAACTTCAAAATAAAAAATTGTCTGATCTTGGACGTTTTTCTCCTGGGAGTGGGAGTAATACTCGCATGCAGTGTAACATGAGCTTTCGCACATAAAATCATTTTTTATAAAATTAATTATTCATATAAATTATTATAATCCACCGTTTCAACGAGTCCTTTTAAGATTGCCGCTAAAATTTTAAGGATTTTATATATATATCTTTCAAATATACTATATTTGCATGATACCCCCAACTTTCAAGTATTAGTATCAATATCTTTGAAATCTTTAAAAAGTACACTTATACCCCTCAATCTAATAGTTTTGTATAAATAATATTAAATTCACTAATATTTTGCATATGTACCTCTCCATTCACTAAAATTTGACATTATGTACCCCTGTCACTTCTAATGATATCATGATTTATGCAAAGTTTTTGACATATTTTTGTTGAAATTTACCTAACTTTGATGGGAGGGGTACAAATAGAATATTTTAAAGACTTTAGGGGTATAGATAATAATATGTGAGAGTTGAGAGTATACATGCAAATACAATACATTTGAGAGGTGTATATACAAAAAACCCGAATTTTAATAAAAAAATCACGCCCCAGCCGCGTCGTCTGATCGAACTACCCAAGCGTAGTCCCGAATTCACCATTTATATGATGGAATCGCTTGTCTGATCATTTTCCGCTCCGCTCGCTTCGATATCTTTGCCGCAGCTCCGCTTTGGCGGGAAGCGACACAGAGGGCGAGAGAGAGAGAGAGAGAGTGGCGTGTGTGGGTCGGGAGAGGGGAAGGGGAAGAGACAAAAGAGGAAGAGAGGAGAAACCCTAGCAGGGCAGGGGCTTTCTTCCCCAAGGGCCATTGATACCCCCACACAAACAAACCATGCACTCGCTGGTATCCCGCAGCCTCGTCTCTTCCTCCTACCGTTGGCTCTCCCTCACCGGCATCCTCCGCTCCTCCCTGGTTCGCCAATTCCACTCTTCCCACTTCCCCCGGTGAGTTTTAATGGAACTCTGTCTCTTTGCTCCGTTCTCTCTCTCTCTCTCTGTGAGATTCTAACTCTAGGTGCACTTAATTGGGTGGGTAAAGAGTGTGTCTTTCCCCCCCCCCCCCCCCAACAAAAAAAAAAAAAAAAAAAAAGTGTGTGTGTGTGATACTATTTCTAGGTGCACTTATTTGGGTGGGTAAAGTGTTCTGATGCATTTTCGGCCCTTGCCCTGATGACCTCAGTTCAAAGTTTGTGGAAGTAAGTCCTTAATGGAGCATGCTGTGTTGTGGGGTGACATGTTCTTATATTATGTTTAAGCCTTCAGAAGACAAACTTCTGGCTGTGTTTTTATAATCAACCCATTTGTCTAACTAAAAGTTAGAACTATATCCTAGGAATTGCCGAATGCTGCAAATACCCTTTTTTTTTTTCCTTCTTTTCCTCTTTGTTCACATGTTTCTGAATATCTGAAGTGTTCTGATGCATTTTCGGCCCTTGCCCTGATGACCTCAGTTCAAAGTTTGTGGAAATAAGTCCTTAATGGAGCATGCTGTGTTGTGGGGTGACATGTTCTTATATTCTGTTTAAGCCTTCAGAAGACAAACTTCTGGCTGTGTTTTTATAATCAACCCATTTGTCTAACTAAAAGTTAGAACTATATCCTAGGAATTGCCGAATGCTGCAAATACCCTTTTTTTTTTTTTCCTTCTTTCCCTCTTTGTTCACATGTTTCTGAATATCTGAAGTGTGTGTCACGATCCATTTTTAATTATACTTGTCTGGCTTGTATTTCAATCCTTTTTGTTGTATGTTGTTTATGTGGCACGTTCCTGCTGTACGTCCATTTTAATTGTGTGGTAAATGACTATCCTGTTATTTGCTTTGTCATGTGGTTTCAAATGCTGCTGCAGTCTAGCAGAGAGGAAATGCTATTTCAAAGCACACAAAGTATTTAAAGGGACTTCTAAATCAAAAAAAAGATTGAAAGAACCAAAAATTCTTTGTGACGATGATAATCATTCTCACATTATTTGGTGGAATGAGGTTTGTGCAAGGGTTGTCTGTTTGAATGATGATGCCTTTGTTGTTGGTTCTCTAATGTGATGTTTTTGTTTCTCAGAAGATGCAGCTGTGCAAAAAACCTTCGTCTGTTCAACTCATTCAGAGGCTCAATTATTCCAATTTATTAGGTTTAGACGCTGGCTTGAAAAATGGAAGGTGAACAGAGTTTGTTGATCATTTATCTGACCATCTACCTTCTAAGAAATCATTTATCTGATATAGCTTTAAGCTGTTGTAGACTCTCCCACCATAGTTTACTACTACACAGCTCACAGTTTGCTAATTTAGCTTTTTTTATTAGTTGTGATACATTAGGCTTTACCTGGATGTCTCTTGTTTGAAAATTTACTTAGTCAGCTTAGTTGACTTGGTAGCAATAAACTGTACTGAAAGGAATATCCATTCATAATATTCCTTCTTGCTGGCTTTGTACGAGTTTCCTTAGGTAGAATGTATTTCTTCTTTCTACTCTCCCTTTTGTTGCCGTGGTAGTCTTGTACATGATGTTGGCATGTTCTTCTTGATTGCTATGGATGATTCCTTATCCCTAATCTTAGTCGTGCTCTTCCTTGGTGAACAAAGCTTATGGTTGTTTGGCTTATCATTAATTAGATACCATGCCATATCAAGGCTTCTTTTTTTTTAATATTTTTTAATTACGGAGAGCAGGACTTCCATAAGATCAACAAAAGTATATGGTTGTCCCTTCTCCAGTTCACAGTGACAGGCGAAATATGAAGACTATTTCCTTTGGTAGCTATATTCCAAAGGAGATCCTTGGAGGGTCTTTCTGTTTTAAATTGTCACCTTGGCAAACTAGAATGATCTTTGTATGCTTTGTGGTCTTGGTCTTTAGCTATTCATGTCCCCCAGAACTAGCCACAATACCTCATCGTGAACCGTAGTTTGGTGGATGTACATATCGAACATATAAATACTTACATCATATTCACATCATGATCATAAGCCCTATCCCTTCAGTTTGGAGCAGGCAAGGTCAAATGCAAGACCCAAAAATTTGATAAAAAAATTGACTGACGACCTGCTTGGCATTAACCCTTTGCAAGGTGGTGCCAAGTTATTGTCAAGATAACTTTGGCAAGGAGGGGGTTATCAAAAGTCCCACAAGGCAAGCTGGCAAGTAGAAAACTAGCTTATTGCTCAATTAGCTTAAGCTCATGTAACCAAAACCAGCCTTTAAGGTGTCCCTGGATTTAGATGATGAGGAGAACAGAAAAGTTTAATATAAGGATGCGTGTTCTTCTCTAGGGCAACTATCAACCAACGATGATGCGAACATTCCACAATGCATATACAGATACATATACATAGTGTTGTGCATCGAAACACAACCAATATTGTCTACGTATTATCATGCTTGCATTACATAGCTCAGTCTTCACATTCAAAACATGTCTATATTATGGGCATACTATCAAATGGCTACCTACAATTGAATCATACATTTGATTAGGCAGCCTAGACTGGCTATTTTGTTGTTTAATGAACCCATATACCTCTTTGGAAGTTGGCATTTGATTGCTGGCTTGTACACTTCTTGAAGAGGGAAAATTGTTCAAAATTTTAATAAATTATGAATCTTGTAGGCTATCATCACATTATGTTTTTTTTTTTTTTTGATAATAAATAGTCCATTGGATTTGAGCATATTCTCCTTTCAGTCTTGTAAACAACCATCCATTTGAACACTATCTGCCATATACTATTTCCCCTTAGAGGTGGCAATGTGTTCGGTTATGTTTCCCTTGATCACGATGTCTAGGTGGGGCAGAGGGGAGACGCTGGGGTCCTTCGTACCAGTAGTTGCGTTAGTGTAATGACCCACAAATAAATTATATCTACATGAAAAGTTTACTTACGATTTTAATAAATTTTTAGTGAAATTAAATTGTTAATAAATTTTACAATATATATATATATATATATATATATATATATATATATATATATATATATATATATAATTGTGAGAAGGGCATATTGATAACTTTTATAGAGTCTGAACTTGAATACCAAAAGTGTCTTTAGAAAACCGAAAAGGGCTGGTTATGGATTACTTGGTAAAGAAGTAATTTGATAGGGGTATGTAAGTAATTTTAGATAATGGTGTTATGCAAAGGAAAGTAGAGGTTGCTTCGCCAACAAGTTACTTGGTGAAGAAGTTACTTGGCCCTTAAGTTATCCCATGCCACCTCACCTTGCCACCTCGCAAGCTTATCCCTTAAGTCATAATGGCATGCCACCTCGTCATGCCACCTAACTATGTAATCAATATAGTTTGTCTTTTAGTAATAATAGGAATGGACAACTCAAGGGGGGCACATGTCATTCTCTTATTAGCTATCTTCATCTATAAATAGGAAGGGTTGGACTTTATTCCCTCCAAGCTTTTCCTTCCTAGGACAAGAAGGATAGAGAGAGGGATAGAAAGAAAGATAGAGAGAAAGAAAGAGAGATAGGTAGAGAGAGATTTAGAATGTTTTGGTGAGAGGTCGGGTGCGGCTCGTGGCATTCTTCTCACATGTGGAGGGCTACGTGAGGGAAGGCTCGGCGTGGGGAGAATGTGCGTAGAGGAGGGTTTGTTGTGCTTCTTTGTGTTCATTGTCTTTGGTTGAGTGGCAAGTGATGATTAACCGCAAATCATAGAAATTTTTATGTACAAAAAACTATATTTTCAACACTAGTTTCCTATCTACTATGAGTATAAAGATCTATGTGATGTTTAAGATGATATTCATGAATATTTGCATGATTTTAAGATTTTTTATACATGGTTACGTTTTGCATATCACTTTATGATGTTGTACACATTTACTTAAGATGCTTATGATGTGGATGCACTAGCCAGTAGAGTGGGATCTAAGTGCCACGTGAGCCAAAGTGTTACGTTATGAGAGTCACCTCTTGAATCCCTTGTGAAACAAAGTGCTACATGACAAGAACCACCTTTTAAACCCCATAGGGGCCACCTTTAGAACTCCTATATCTATTTGGTTCACGGCCGTGGGAATCTATGAACCCGAGGCAACGGGTAAAATCCTGATTTCTAATTGGTCACCATGGAACAGTGATACATAACGCCATGGCGGTTTGAAGTTAGGTGGGATATGTGGTGTAATCCCCCGAGTATGCAGCCGCAGGCTTAGCAAGTCTCGCCTTACAACTAAGTGAATAAAGAAGATGAAGATGTTACTATGTCGTAGTTTGGTTGTTTGTCCATTCTAAAAAGTGATAAATGATAATATGTGTGATCATGTTAAGATAAAAGATGTATGTTACATGTTAAGATCATATTGCATGATTATTATTTCATGATTATATGCGTGTTTAGGAATTGCTTATATAGTTCATGCATGCTAGTTATGCTTGCCATGATATCATGCTAAAGAACATGTTTACGACATAAGCATATATATATATATATATAATGATGCATATTGTTTAGATGTTTATCATGTCTTTTTTATTTATGATATATTGTATGGAAAACCTGTGGTTTTGTGGATTAGGAGCTTGCTGAGTCGGTTTGTGCTCATGCTTGCTCACTAATATTTTTTAGGTGAAGATTAAGGATTTAGGCTTAAAGAATAGTTTGAAGAAGGAGAATTAGGAGCTTCTTCAAGAATTATCTAGAAGTAGGTTTTCAAATGTAATAGTTAATTTACTTTTGAGATCAAGCGATGTACTATATTTCATTTGGATATGTTTAGAGATCCGGGACAAGTGTTGTTATTGTAAATTCTAGTTTTATTAAGTAGATATATTTGTAGTTATGATAGTTGATTATGGAGTTTATGGATATATGTATGTGCTCACTCTGGAAGCTAAGTGAATGTTTGGGTTGTTCTCATTGTAGTGGTCCCGTTGAGTTTGCGGTAGGTCGGCACGGTTGAAACGGGTCTATAGGGGCATCATAGTTAGGGGCTAACTGTGTCCCCCTCGGTGGTAGATGCCAGGGCGGCCCTTTGCCGGAGCATCTGTCCAGATAGTTGAGCCCTTTTAGACTCTTGCCAGGGAATCGTCAGGTCTTGTCGCAATGAGGACCTTGCGACATATCAAAGACCCCTCTTCCAAACACCTTAGAGAGAGTGAAGAAGGAGTTGCGTGTTGCAGGCTTTTCTTCACCAAGTATCAACCCATTTACAAAGGAGTGTAAGGGGTGATGCGAGACAAAAACGAGGGGGAAAGGGGAGAAGAATAGTGAAAGGAATCTAGGTTTGTATGGCTCGAAGGCCAATGAAGGAGGAAGAAGATGACATGTGAAGAAGAAGAGGAAGAAACAGAGAATAACAGGGAGGGGAAGAAGAAGAAGTCGTAGCAAACATGGGCTTCCCACCCCTTTTCCCTCACATGCCCATCACGGGCTCTCAGTGCAACATTCGAACATTCCATTCCCCTTTTTTCTAATCATTGGCCCTTCCCAAAAGAGAAACATGAGAATATATAGGCCTCCCAAAAAGGAAGCCCTGGTACATGAAAAGACCGCAATACCCCTAACTCCTAAAAATAGAGAAAAAAACGTTCAGGAAAATAACAAAAAAATAGAAAAGTGCTTAAATGGGCCTCCAATGGGCCAACTAAATTATAGAGAAATAGGAAATACTAAGTAGACATCCTAACTACTAAACTTAATCACTAAATAAAAACACAACAAATAAAAGTGTGTCAACGGCCGTCCCGACGAAGCTGAAGCCTCCGTACATGCCCCTCTGGGTTGTCCATGAGTCTGCTCCTGCATCAAGGGGTGTATGTGTATAGACTTTTACACCCAATAGAAAACTGCCAAGTGGCAGCCTACAATTGGTAAATGGATGTGGGCCTCGCCTAGGTGGCAGCACACCATTGTTTTTTGGCTTCATCTTCACCGATTGGTCCACTTGGCACCGATGAGGCGATGATGAAGCAAAGAAGGTCCACTTGGCTTTTTGTCATTGGCCCATGTAGGCTCAAGTGGGGTCCACTTGTATTTTATTTTTCTAACAAAATTTATTTTTCCCTACAGGAAAATTGGCTGAAAGGCAGGGGACATGTCGCAGGGAGACAGTGACATGATCGGGGAGGGGTAGCAGGCTAGCAGCCTCTTTTTGTGCTACGACACCCTATGGGCAATTAGACTTGGAGCTGCCGCACCCTATTGGCGGCAGCCTCCATGGCTGCTGCCAAAGGCAGCAGATGGGTGATTTGGATGGGGGTCATTTTGGGTTTTTTCCTTCTCCATTTTCTGATTTTTTTGGGGTCAGTTTTGAGTATTTTTTGTTTCTTTTTTCTTTTTCCAGGGAATTTCCCTGTATTTTCCCTGGGAATTTTGGTAAAAGGCCCCTTTTATTTTGTGTATTTAGCATACTATGGCCTTCTAAATTTTCTTGGAAAATTTTCTGTCAACAGGAGTCCACACTTTTCTGGCTCGACAAGCGGTGCAGTTCGACCCCTCTTACGAACAAGTTCCCCTCTTTGTTCTCCATTGCCTCAAATCCCCCAGCGGTGGTTGCCCAGATTTTTGATAACTCGTTGGTAGGGGGAGGAGGGGCTGACTGGTGTCCATACTTCAAAAGGAAGATGAGAGTTTCTGACATTCAGGAGCTGGGTAGCCTTTTGTCTCTCCTACAGGTTCATCAGGTTGTTGCTTCATCTAGAGGCGCTTGGTGCTGAGAGTGGGAACAGTCTGGGTCCTTTTCTGTGAAGTCTACCTATAGGATGAGTGCAGATGGGGTTACCACTTCGCTCTTTATAGGCATGTTTGGTTTCCTAAGAGCCTCTCGAAGGTCAAAGTTCTCTTATGGAGGATTTCTCAAAGCAGATTGCCCACCTGTGATAGGCTTATCCGCTTTATAGATGGTTTTCTGTCTACTTGCTGCCTATGTGGAGTTGAGGAGACTTTGGACCATGTGCTTCTTGCTTGTGACTTTGCGCTGCAGGTTTGGCTTCATTTTTGGCTCAATCTGCACCGCCAGACAGGATGTCTGATGTTGTGGATTCTGTTTGCTTCTTACTGCTTTCTTGGGTCTCTCAACTGGTTCCGAGAGCCGATGCCAAAGTATGGTGGTTGATCCTGCATGCTACATTTTGGGTAATGTGGGCTGAGCAAAATAGAAGGATTTTTCGCAAGGGAGCTTGTACACTGGAGAACATTTGCTCTTGTGTGAGCCAATGCCCTTTTGTAAAGAGGATGTGAATAGATCATCCTTTTTTGTTCTTTTAGGGGGTTCTCGAGTTTTGCACAATTTCGGTGCCCTTTTGTATAGTGGTTTCTTCTTGTTGGGCTCTTGCCTCCTCTTTTGTACGCCCACACCTTTTTCAATTTTATATGCCAAGTGGTACTATCCATGTTTCAAAAACTTATATGGGGTTTAAATCCTAACAATGATGAAATAGTTTAGTCACTATTTCACAGTTAGCTACTGATTTTTCGTTGGCATTTTCCTCTGCAGTTAGTATGCAGTTACTCTGTGCAATCCTGCATGGTTTTGGATTTTAACATTTTCCTTTTATATTTGTTATATTTGAGACTGTTTTATACTTATTCCTTCTTGTCTCTAAAATAATTTCTTCAACTTCATGTTCTTGCATTCATATTTTTCATGCGAAAAACTCGATATCATTTTTTGCTTATTTACTTTATATATACACACACGCATAGATGGATATAGATATGTGCAATGGTATGTATTAATCTTCATTAACTGTGTCTTATGTAGCTTAAAGGATGGCAATCTCAACTCGGAGTTACTGCAGTTTAAAGAAAGGTTTCCACGTGAAGTTTTACTTTGTAGAGTATGTAAATTGATGATCTGTTTTTCTCTGAACTATTCAGTTTGTTCTGAGGTTTATGAGGTTCTTTGACTGGAAAAGTTTATCATGCTTCACTCATTCAGTCTTAGTCCACCTGTCGATATTGTTATTCATTGTAGAAATAGAACTTGGATGCAGATGATGGGAATCCTGAAGGCCCCACTCATCTACCCTAACGACCTGGCCAGGTGTCTGTGAGCCACCTCCACCACTACCTCCCTTGTCCAAAGAGATACTGGAACCATAAATCTTGATCCAAGCCATCTTGGGTGCCACTGGGTTCCCATTGCTCAATCTTCACCTCCCTTTCTGCGATACAGACATGCTTGGGGTGTAGGATCTCATATGATAGCACCAGTGTGGACACCTGACATGGCAGTTTCCCTCCGGCAGCTACCATAGTCCAAGATCCTGCACATCCCAACATGTTGGGCAGCTGCCCTGGGAGCATGTCTATCTGCACTTTGGCATTGTGGATCGCCAAATGGGATGACAACATCTCCCATCTCTCCCTATCTGCCCCTCATCCAGAAGAGGGGCACATTACCTTCCCTGTTTGGCTAGGCTTGAGTGAAACACCTCTTATTGGTGTCGCTCTTTCCACTGAATCTGTCCCAAAGAACATTCCCAACCAGCATGTCGGACCCCTTTGCATGTGCTACACACCATCATGCAGTACGCCAGGCCATCCAATGGCAGAAGCACTGAAGGATAACCCTTTGCCCATGACCCTACCCTGCCTTCAGCTCCGCGCTCTGTCTTTCTGTGTCTGTCTTTCTGTCCATCTGTCTGTCTGTCTCAGGGCCATCTAGCTCCCAGCCGCCCCTTGACCTCTCCTCACCGTGCACCCTGCACCCTACCACCCCCTCCTTCCATCCGCATAACCCTCTGCAAAGCTCCCAAGCTAAATGATTTATGGGTTTTCTCTAAAAACTTGGTTTGTTCATAATTTCCTGAATTTGAGATTATGAGGGGTTATAAATGGACATCAAGATAAACCCCAAATGGGATAGGCTGTAGGCAGGGATGGCAGTACCAGTACCGGTACCCGTATCGGTGGGTACCGGTACCGGTACGTACCGGCCGGTACTGGCCCAGTATCGGCCGGTATCAGCCGATACCCTTTTCAGGTATCGGGTACCGGTACCGGCCGGTACGTACCGGTATCGGCTGGTACTGCTATCCATGGCTGTAGGGGGTAATATCTAAAGATCCATTAAATACTTTGTGTGAGCCATTTTTTGTCTTGTATTGGTCTAGTATCCTTTCAGTGGCTTTATTATGTTTAATTGGCCGTCATTTTCAGGTTGGGGATTTTTATGAAGCTGTTGGATTTGATGCTTGTGTTCTTGTTGAGTATGCTGGTTTAAATCCTTTTGGTGGTTTGCGATCAGATAGTATTCCTAGAGCTGGATGCCCTGTTGTGGTATGAATTTTTGTGGTCTTTCAGATCATCTTGTCTGATTTCTCTAAATTTCGCAAGTCTCTTGGAGCTGCTCCTTTATTATGCAGTTAGCTTCTGGTTTTTATGAAAGGAAATAAAACAAAAGAAAGTACATAAGATGACTGCAGAAATCAAACAAAAATTGTTAAAGAAGCTGGACCCACTTCACTCCCCGGAGTTTTTTCTTTTTCTTCCTTATGTTTTTTACCTCTCTTTCACAAGATTTAGCTTTTTTTAAATGTTCCAAGGAAAAACTCCACTCCATTGCAAGGATAAACATGCAATCCACTCACAGGATGTTATATAAAATTCTGTTTCGATCCCTTCAGCAAAAGATCTTAAGTTTCCTGTAGATTTTTCAGGTTCATGTTGTGATAACGTTTTTTTTGCTCAATTTAACTGAAAGTGCTTTCTAAGTCCACTTTCCTTTTCTCACTGTTTTAAGTCCGCTTTTCTCTCCATAACCTTTCATACATGTGTCCATGCAAATGCATGCAAATGCCTGTGTGGTGCACCACAACACCCCCCCTTCCCCCCCCAACCCACTCCACACCCACGCCCACCCAAAAAAGAAAAAAGAAAAACCACCAAAAGTTCACATGACTTTTGTTGTTAATGATGTCTGCCATTTGTTGATTCCTTGCGTCTCACAAAATGTTGGCTTCTTGCATTCAACAAAACACTGAGGTCTTGCATTCAACAAAAATGTTTCTATTGCAGAACTTGCATCAAACTTTGGATGATTTGACTCGAGTTGGATATTCTGTGGTGAGTGACATTATGGATTTATATATTTTATTTCCTCCTATAGATATCTTTCCCTTTTCTGCATATGTTGCACTTATATATGGTTGTGTAAAGAGCCAACTTGGAATTTAGAAGAATGGAAATGTGCTGGTTAAGGGTGAATCTAGGAAGAATTCATGACCTTTATGTCTTTGGTGTTGTTTTATTACTTTCTATTTCTGCTACAAAATACTAAAATTGCTATGAAACTTTCGAGTATATGACCATTTTCGGATTTGACTTGTTGCTTTTTGTGACTTATTTTATTTATTTTGTTTTTTGCAATTTGACCAGTTAACCACTGAATTGAAACCCAGAATACAATGATGTTTGCATTTGCAACCAAACTTTGAGACCTTGAATGAAGAATGCGGTGAATGATATTTTTAAGCAATTATGTAAAAGGTGAGACCAAGAAAACTGAAGTACCTGTTTTTGGACTGAAGAAAATGGAAACCAAGGTTTTAGACGCTCATTGGATGCTTTTTTAAGGAGATGCTCACTCCATTGTGGTTGTTTCATTGAAGTTTTCTGAGAGGAGTGATTGAGCACAATATGCAGAATGAGAAGTATGCATGCCAGGGCTTGGGGTCTAGTAGTTTTATGTAGCAAACCTCAGTTTTTCGATTTCTTTTTTTTGGGCGGGGGTATCCTAGTGGCTTGCTGCATTTTGTTTCCCAACTGGTCAATCTTGAAAGATGGTGTTTAGTGCATTCTATCTCCTGCACATTTTGTTACTTGTCTCTTTGATATTTCTAGTGTGATTACTGCTCCCCTCTCGCTTGTTAACTAATTTCTATTTGTTGTTAATGAGTTTGAGATGTATTAGTCAAGTTTTATTGTATAGTCCTTGTTCAAATGCTTTAACACTGTTTTGAAAGATTGGGATATTGATTTTCTGGGTTTTAAAAGTGCATTGTTGAGGAAGTTCAAGGACCAACTCAGGCTCGTTCCCGTAAGGGCCGTTTCATATCCGGGTAATTGATTTGCCATATTTTGGCTGTCAGTTTTTTCTTACACACACACACACACACACTCTGCTACACCTGCTTACAGATTTTTATCTTCGATATTCACTGGTTGTTCTTCTGTATGCTTCAGGCATGCGCATCCAGGCAGCCCTTATGTATTTGGACTTGCTGGCGCTAACCATGACATAGAGTTTCCTGACCCAATGCCTGTTATCGGTAATGCTGCTTGTCAAATTGCTGTCTAAATGTGGAATTGTGGATATTTTGGTGTCAACATTGTTTATAGCTATCAACTATTCTATTAAAATTATTCAAGCAATTATCTATTGACTCTATAATATTCAAAAGTTTTGTTTCTTATGAAATATGAATTTTTTATGGCACTTCTAGTATGTGTTGTGTAGCTAAAAGATTCCATTTGAGTGTGCTTTTTGAAGAACCATCCAAAAGAATGTAGTCTTTTTGTTGCTACATTTGCTCTTTGATGTCTTTAAGAACCATCCAAAATAATGCAGTCTCTTGGTTGCTACATTTGCTCTTTGATGTCTTTAAGAACCATTAAAAGGAATGTAGTTTCTTGGTAGCTATATATGCTCTTTAATGTCTTTAAGTTACTACGTTTGCTCTTTGATGTCTTTAAGTAATATGTTTGCTCTTTGATGCCATTGTTTTTCTTTTTCGAGAAAAGAGTGGATTGTACCACCAATTTTATTGAAAATAAATAGAGAAAGTCCAATGGAAAAGGATAAGAGAGATTGCTATCCTTAAAGAGACTAACAAACAAATAACTACTTAATCAACTTTGACCAGGTATCAGCTGAAATTCCCAAGATAAAATGACTCCAATTGTACAATGAGGACATTGCTCTAAGGGAAATGCTTCTAGATAGACCGGAAGACAGTGTTGTTCCACTCTGTCCAGATACTCAGCATACTGCATTGAGTAGAATTCCAAGTACATCCTCCTTTAGCAGATGCAGACATACGTTGATGAAGTCGTTTAAAAAGGGACCACATTTCTGCTATGTTGAAGAGATTTCCCTGAAACCATAGTTGTCAAGGTGTTAAGGTGACCCAAGGCGTGCTCGGGCTCCCCGAGTGGGTAAGCGCTTAGGCGCTCGCCTAGGCGTACACTTCAGAATAATATATTTTATATCACACTAATCTAACAGTAACATGAAAAATATGAAGAGAATAATAGTAATATGACATTAACATGAAAAAAAAAACATTACAATGAAATATCAAAGTTAAACCTGTGACTAAAAAATAATTATAAAAATAAAATTTCAAGGATTAAAATGCTAACATCATACTTATGGACTTCTTCTTCCAAAATCTGCAACATAATACTCATATGAGAGAGAGAGAGAGAGGGCGGGGGTGTGTGTGAGAGAGAGGGGGGTGAGAGAGAGAGAGTGTGTGAGACAGTAAGAGAAACCGAGATAGGGTAAGAGAGAGAGAGTGGGTTGAGAATGAGGGTTTCGGCCCTCCCTGTGTATATGAGAGAGAGAGAGAGAGTCTGAGAGAGGGTGAGAGAGAGAGTACGATAGAGACCAGTCTCTCTGCCTCTCACTCTGTCTCTCACACACCCTCTCTCAGACTCTCTCTCTCTCTATCTTACTCTCTCTCACCCTCTCTCAGACTCTCTCTATGTCTCTCTCTCTCTCATACACAGGGAGGGCCGAAGCCCTCATTCTCTCTCACCCCATCTCTGTCTCTCTCTCTCTCTCTATCTTTCTCTCTTACACACCCACTCTCTCTCTCACCCTATCTCTCTCTCTGTGTGTCTCTCTCTCACACAACCACCCACTCTCTCTCTCTCACCCTCTCTCAAACTCTCTTTCTGTCTCTCTCTTTGATGCACATAGGGAGGGCCAAAACCCTCATTCTCTCTTACACCCATTCTCCTCTCACCCTCTTTGTCTCACTGTCATACATAGGGAGCGATGAAGTCCTCGATTCTCTCTCACACCCACACACTCCCTATCTCTCTCTCTCTCACCCACTCTCTCTCTCTCTCTCACCCTATCAATCTCAGAGAGTTTGAGAGAGAGAGGGGACATGGAGAGACAGAGAGAGGGGGTGGCCTGCCTGAAAGAGAGATAGAGAGAGGGAATGGGAGGAGGGGAGGACCAAGGTCGATTGAGGGAGAGAGAGAGAGAGAGAATGGGAGCTTACTGGAGATGGCGATTGGCGACGAAGATGGCAGTGGCAATGGAGCTGGTGGCGATCAGCGGCAATGTCTATGACGGCAGCAGGCGAAGGCGACGATCAGTGGCGATGGCTACGGCAACCCACAAACCCTAGTGGGGAAGTGGGAAATGGGGCAGCGGGTGGGAGGGCGTTGAGGGATGCGGGGGGAGATGAGCTGCGTATCGGACCGAGGGTTTTAAATGGGGGGTTTGGTGCGGGGGTTACGGGTCTCGTTAGTGCACCGTACTGGCCCAGGCGCCCACTAGGTGCCCAGGCTGTGACACTGCTTCCGGCGATGCCACCGTAATCATACTTAAGTTATGGTCTTGGGAAGCCTACAAGGCACCATGCCTCACCACCCACACATATCCACAAAGATAAGAAGAAATCCGTACCAAAATGCATTAAATTTAAAACTGTTTAAAGTGCATTACATTTCAGCGGGCCCAAGATCTTAAGTAATGATTAATACAACTAAAGTTGTCTAAAAATTTACGACTAGAGTCCCCAATGTTACAACATTACAGGTGATACATTCAGACCAGGACCTACTTTCTAAACGAGCAGAAACTCTAAGCTAGGACCCAAATTCCAGCCTAAGTCCTCACTGCCCTCTGCTGGAATCACCTGAACACAAATCCAACTAACCTTTATGAGTATATAGCTCAGCAGGTATCAAAATCAAAGCATGCTTACTAGGTAATTAAAATTTACAAATCACATGCTAACATAAATCTGTCTCACAGGTTGTACACATGTCAAATCATATTTCAAGGGCATATAGATAGCTCAACAGTTCTGAATTAACACAACTTATTTCTCACCCCAAATTCTAACAAATCATAAGGAATGTTCCTTAGTCCAAAGACCTGCTACTCAGGTAATTCACATACACATTCCCAGCGGACCAATGATGTCCGAGGGACTACACACACACAAATTATCAAAACTTTTAATCTTATGCTTCGGAAAGATGTCTAAACCACACAAAAGGTCTCATACACCCCCTGGCACCTAGACGATTTCAGTGCCATGGTCTTGATACAACCAACTGGAATCTGAGGCGCTCCCTTACCCTCCACCAAACTGAAGTATGGCTTCAGGATTTTACATAATACCCGTTGTCCTTCGGGCCACACATATGACTACTACCACAATAGACATTTACTGTGGTTTCATCCTTACAATCACCCTAAGTTGGCATTGTCCATGTACAAATATAGTTTCTTAAAGTTTCAAACCAACAACTTTGTTTAGCACCGTCTTTCAAAACAGATAGAAGGAGGCTTAATACAAAGCAATTGCATGACAGGTTAGTTTCTGAAATCTATAGATCTGCTACTACATTCATAACAGAAAATCAGAAATACATATAATTGGAAGTTGGGGTTGTGATACATATAATATGATCAATTATCAAGCTAGAAGTTAAATTCCTACACATGCAAGTTTTACAGTCCTCAAATTACCAAAAACATATTTGAAATAATATAAAATCAAATTAACATGAATGGCTTATCATGCACCTGCCTTGAATCAAGGAGGACCCCCAGATATCTCTAAGAAAATCCAAGGTTTTACTCCTACCTGAGCTCAGGGTTCCTCAGCTACCCTTCCTTCTCAGCCAAATCCTCAGCTAAGTCTGTGGAGAGAATGGGAAATATCCCACTAACAAGACTTATAAACCTACTTCTACCCTTGTCTAATATCTCATTAAGCCACTTGGAGTACATTGGCGAGCCAAGTGTCCTACAC
The DNA here is from genome assembly GCA_030544215.1 of Zantedeschia hybrid cultivar. Classification (NCBI taxonomy): domain Eukaryota; kingdom Viridiplantae; phylum Streptophyta; class Magnoliopsida; order Alismatales; family Araceae; genus Zantedeschia; species Zantedeschia hybrid cultivar. The sequence continues at coordinate 3,330,251 of JARZZO010000015.1, forward strand.
GCACTGCCTATCGGGTCAGAAATCCCACTAAGGATCTGAGAGAATCTTTAGAGATCTAGCTGTCAAAACACACTAAGGCTCGCGCCCTTCAAAATATAAATCTTTTATAATGTGCAACTAATAGGCTAGCAGTTAGTTGTTGGTTACACATACTCCATCCATTGATTACAGACAGTGCTCAGCTAATTGATTGTAGGGCTTTAAGTTATCGATTATGTAGTGATCACAGATCAGAAATTGTCAATTGTATGTGTATCGCTAATCGATTATCCTATTGATTTCATACTATTCGTCTAATTGATTCTCAGTTCTCTTCTTCTAATTGATTGCGGGTTATTCTTCAAATCGATTAATAGTTGTTTTGTAAATCAATTAGCTGTGTGTCTGTTAATCGATTCCAAGTTTCTCGGATGGTCGATTACATATTGTTTTGTCAATCGATTTTGTCTTGTTCAGTAGATCAATTACATGCTTCTTTAGTAAATCAATTATTTACTTGGTCTTCCATAAATTGATTATGGCTTCCTCTTCTAAATTTCTAATCGATCAAGGGTTCTTCGGCTAATTGATTACATGAGTTATCTCGACTTTGATTAACAATTTAACTTAGTTCAATTACTTGACTTTTGCAAATCGATTACCTTCCTTCTGTAAGTCGATTAAGGCTTTTTTACTTAGTCGATTTTATGCCTTATTTCGACTTCGATTACAAGGCTTGTACTAAAATCGATTATATTTATCTGTTTAATAGGTTTTGTGCCTCAACTTAGCTTCGATTATCAGGAGTTAATTAATCAAATACTTCTTAACTTAACTTCAATTAGAAGATTCATGTTGACTTCGATTATGAAACTTATCTTATACTTCTTAATTGTTAGAAGATTCATGTTGACTTTGATTATGAGACTTATCTTAACTTCATCTTTAACCTATTACATGGCTTATTATGGATTTCGATTACAGGGCCTTTTTAGTGACGACTAATCAATTATCTGGGACCTAACGGAATTTCTGAGTTCTCTTAAGGATATCCTACTGAAATCTGCTATACTCTTAAGGGTTTTCTACTCAGCTTAGCTAACTAAACTTGATCTAATCTACTTTAATTAAACTAACCTGAATGTCTAGATTTGGGGTGTTATACAGGCGGGCTAAGTGGGCTGCCTGGATGCCTAAGCGGGCCGCTTGGATCGCTTTTTGAAGCCCACGAAAGGCACAGGGCTGTCTGGCTTGCCGAAAAATGTATTTACACCTAGGTGTATACCTTGGTTACTATGCCTGAAACTAAAATAAAGTGCTGAAAGTTCTCCACACAGCTTGGCTGACTAAACAAGTGATTAATAGGTGATCAACATCCTCACTGTCTGACCCACACACAGGACAAAGGACATTATTATCCTTATTCCACTTCTGTATACTTTAGTAATGATTCTTTTTTCAAACACTAACCACATGAAAGCCCTCACCTTAATGGACAACTTCTTCCATACATCATCATGCTTCAAGTAACTAGGAAGATTTCCCTCCAGCAAATAATAATAAGAGACTGAAAACTGTCCTTTTTCCCCCCAGAGAATTTTGTCAGGCTTATGTATATCAACTGATATTTTGTAAAGAAAACATTCATAAACCGGGGGGGGGGGTGCCTAGCAGTGAGAGCGGAAAAGTCGATTTGGGGTATGCTACTACTAGCAGTAGTGCGAGCTGTCTATGGAGAATGGAATAAGCACAAATTTAATGATAAATGGCACCACCCCTTTGATTTTTTTAATGAGAAGAATCAAGCTCATAAAAAATTGACAACAGTGTCTAAGATGGACAATTTGAAGGATTCCATTCTAATGCAGGGAATTGCAAATAAGAGAAATCTTATTTATTTAGTAAAGGTAGAATATAAGCTTCATTTTTACTTTTTGTTACTTTGTAACTCTTTTATATTTCTGTTGCCTGTGATTAAGGGGACACGAGAATTTTCCTAAGAGGCGTGTCAACACGAGTCAACATGGACATGCTTGTCGACTCGTGTCGACACTTGCCCCATCCAACTTCCGTCGCTCTGTGAGTCCTTGTTGCTCCCACCGTTCCACTTCGCTTGCTGTATGCACTGTTTTTTCCTCCTCTTTGTGTGAAACGGGTTATTGAGTAGTGACACAACCTCTTGCGCGCCTTCCCAACGTGCATCGATCTCCTGCCATGCGTAGGAGTCTCACCTTAACCAGTGGGGCTGTTCTCACAAAGCAACCTTCTGTTATGATGGGCTTGGATGGTTATCGCCAACTCAACTGGCTGGTGAGAGTTCTACACATGGCACGAGACCCATACATGCAGAAGGTTGCATCAATAATAAGGTAAGAGTTGTAACCAAAATAATAATAATAATAATAATAATAAGGTAAGGCTTGAGCTCAGATGGGTGGGTGAGAGCCAGTGAAAAAGTTTAGAGTAGATACTCGTGTTTAAGCCCTTCTTTTAACAAGTTTTTATTAAAAATTCCTTATGGATGCTATATTACATCTAAACTCTTGAACACTCAAATTTTAGATGACTTACTTAATAGATTAATCAAACAATTTTATTTTTTTATTAATTTTTAATATATATTAATAATTAAATATATAATTTTACATATATAAAATTATGTATTTCTGTGTCCTTGTGTCCTATTTTTATTGTTTTGCTGTGTACACGCATGTCTGTGATGATACTTGGCACCCGTGTCCGTGTCCCTCAAATCATAGTCTGTTGCATGTCTCATGCTATAATCTTGGTAGAGTGAGATAATGCACTATGCAAGTTCTGTGGTGCATGCTTAAGATTGAGTTCACTTAGTGGCTTGCGATCTTTGTAAAGGCAATGAACTCATCTTCCACTGTGTTATATGCTGTAAGTTATATTGCATTAGTGTTGAGGGATGTGTTGGAGGGATCGCGAGAGCACCCTCGATCCTTTTTGTCTGATTTTTGGAAACTTGACTTAAGTTTGCTAAATGAGATAGTCCAGTTAGGTTTTGAAAAGTTGAACCATCCTTATCGACCTTGATCGATGTTAATTACATCGCTTTGACGAGTAAAAACCCTTGATTAACTGCCTGCGATGATGCCCTAAATAAAGCCAACTACACAATATGCTGTTTAGTTAATGAAAGCACAATTTGGATTGAGCCCAAAGCTTTACCTTGGCCTAAGACATGTTCTGGATAGTTTGGGAGGCTTTTGGATTGATTTCATGTGTTTAAACCCAAAAAGGTATTTTGGTAATTTTGCAAAGTTGAAAGTATAGAGGTATTATGGGCATTTTGGTGTTTGGGATGTGTTTTAATAGATTGAGAGAGTTTTAAAACCCTAGGATGTGTTTTAGGTTATTTTAAGTGCTTTTGGGACCAAGGGGTATTTGGTCATTTTTGGAAAGTTTTGGGTTTTAAGGGTATTTGATGTGTTTTAGGTATTTAACATTTTTTAATCATTTTTAATAATTTTTGGTGCATTACAGGTTTTTTTTGGTAATTTTGATTATTTTTAGGGTTTTGAGGGTATTTAAGGTATGTTGAGTGGCTTTTACATTTTTGGGATTTTTCTGTAATTTTTACATATTTTTATGGTTGGAGTGGTATTTTTTGAATTTATTCTATGTTTGAATGGGTCATTAAAGGTTTAAAAGGGTGTTTGTGTCTTTTAGAGACATTAGGTCCTTAATCCGGGTTATAGTTAATAAGGGTATGTTACATGTTTGGTTGGTTTGTTATTTATTTAAGGTTGAGGGTATCTTAGGACTTAGGTTTTAGATGATGACTGCAAGGTTATTTAGGTCATTTGGACTGCAAATAGAACAAAGTCCAAAACCACGGGCCCGCTTATTGGGCTTTAACAAATTGCATTGACATTGGTCAAGCATGATGGACTTACTTAAGTTCATCTTAATTCCTATTAAAGGATAACCTTAACAGATAAAGTGGGGAGAACAGTTGAGTGGAGAGGAACCCCATGTTCTCCAAGTGGATGGCTCCTGTGAGAGGGTCGTGAAGTGGGTGAGAGAGAGGCTTTTTATGATGAAAGGGAATGGAAGGTTGTGTAGAGAAAAGGAAAGCAGCGGGCTCGTGGGGACAAGAAGACTCATATTTCACTTCCGGTGAACAGAGATTCTTGTATCAAATGTCTGGGGACTGGACATTGGGCTAAGGGCTGTAAGCAGAATGTTCGTTGCATCCTCTGTAATGAACAGGGTCGCAGGAGTTCCTTTTGTCCCCTCCAACTTCACAAAGATCCTGTCTCCTCTTTAGGGATGCCTAAGCCTTCGCAAGGTAGGATCCTAGTCCCGTAGTCGCCTGCAGTTGCAGGGCCTCGCTCGTGGTTGGAAGACTGCTTGGTTGTGTTGGTTTCGAAGGAGTCCACCAGGTTGAGTTCTACGGAGGCTTCTAAGGCTATGTTGGAAGCTTTCTATCAATTCTGGCCAGAGATTGATAGCTGGTGGATCAAGGAGGTGGACCAATGTTCATTCCTGGTCAAAAGCCCTCATCCTGATTGGTTACACCTTGCTATCAAGATTCTCAGAGATTGGCGTAGTAGAGTGGCTTTTAGATGTTCGCCGTGGTCTGCTTTGGCTTCAACATTCCCTGTTCCGCAAGGGCGAAAAGTGTGGATCTGGTTATTCGGTATCCCACTTCATGTGTGGAATGGGGAGACATTCCAGGCTATCACTTCGAGCTTTGGTCTGCTCAGGGAAGTTGATCCTCGATCTTTGGATGGCTCCTTGTTCCTTTATGCTTGGTTCCAGGTGGCGGTATACTATGTGGAAGAAATTCATGACATAATACTAATTCATGTTGCTGGGAGAGATCTATGGGTGAAATTGGTGAAGGAGATGCCTTCAATCTCCAATTCAAAAAAGTCTTCTGATCTGGACTGGTCCTGGGCCAAGGTTGTAGCGGAATATAAGAATTTTCGGGGGAGAAGACAGGGCTCTGCTTATGCTCTGGTTGGGGGCTCCCATGCCTCTTCTTCCGAGTTGATTGAGTTATTCCCTGTGACTTAGTAGGTTGGGAAGGTCATGATGACTCAGGGTCTGGTGAAGAAAGGATCTCACCGACCGCCTAAGGCGTCGGTTCAGTTTTTTCCTCGAGCCATGAAGCATGGTAAGTTGGTCCCTGTGTGCCAACGGATGGCTGAGGATGTGAATGGGCATTGTTGGGATGTGGCACTATACGAGGCGAGGGTGGTGGGATGGCTTTCATCGAGTCTTGAGGCTCCGGTAGCCGGGTTCCTGCATGGGCAACATATGGGCTTAACGGGCGGGGAAGATGAACAATTATGGGCTGGCGGATCTTACCCGGTGCCGGATCTTCAGCTACTGGCGGGGGGCGTGCTGGATCATGACTTAAAATCGGACCGGCCAGTTCATGTTAATACTGACATCCGGTCTTTTGCTTTTGACCGTGAGTACCCTGTGAACCGTATCCCCGATCTTAAATCGGCCTGTGATGAAGCAACTGTTCATCGTCTTCTTCTTGCGTCTGGGATGTTCAAGACCTCTGCTGGCGATCTCAGAGCTTCTTCTTCCTTGTAGACGGGTCTCGGGGAGGCTTCTCAGGAGGATTTCGAAGATCTTGTTAACTTTTGTCCACCTGAAGAGGACCCGGGTAGCTCTGTCAAACCTCAGTCTAAATCTTGGTGCACTTTCGGCAGGCCTCCTGAAGCAGAGGGAGTCCTCTACGGTGGCTACCGTGGAAATGTAGGTTCAGGTAGAAGAGAATGAGATGGAGGGTCTTCTTGTTGCCAGGGTACCTGAGGCTTTGGCCATCCAACTGCCAGGGAGCTCTGCCCAGGGGATTTCTGGAGAAACTTCTTCCAAAGCTATTGTACCTTATTCCTCAAACTCAGATGTGGGGTATGATCATTGGGTGGAGGACATCTTGGACTTCGGCAGAAAAGTTGGTGTATCCGTTCATGGCAAAGAAGAGGCAGTCATTAGCTTCATGAAGAGACTTAGACGCTCTGAGGCTTTGCAGCATGGTCGGCCGGGTCGGACCGGGTCGGATCGGATCGCCCGGTCCGCTCGGAATCGGAGCGGTCCGACCCGACCCCGAGCCCCGACCCAACGATCCCAGCCGGGATCGCTGGGATCGGGTGGGGGTCGGCCGGGTCGGCCGACCCCAACCCGGGTCGGTCTGGGTCGGACCGGTCCGGCCGACCCGGCCACCCAACGGCTAGTTCTGAACTAGCCGTTGGGTAGCCGTTGGGAACCCATTCAAATGGGTTCCCAACGGTTAGGAGGGGCTTCTAAGCCCCTCCAAGTCCCCCCCCCAAGTCCCTATAAAACCCCCTCCTACTCTTCTCTCCCTCATTCACACAAATTCTCATTTCTCTCTCTCTCTAAAACTTCTCTCTCTCTCTCTCTAAGCTCTCATACTCTCTCAAAGACTCAAAGCTCTCTTAACTTCTTTCTCTCCAAACTTCCAAAGCTCTCTAGAGTTCTAAACTCTAAAGGACGGACCGACGGACTACATCAAATTTTTTTCATCATATTATTTTTATTGCATTTTAATTTTTCTCTCTAACCTCTTTTTGTCTTTGTAGCTTTATTTCTCATTGTCTCTCACTCTCCCTCGAGGTATGATATGAAATCTCACTCTCTTTCTCTATGTTTTTTCTTATTTCTCACCATTTCTCTTTATGTAATTAGTTAATTACTAATTATCTCTTTCTCTATTAATATATTTTTTATTTTTAAAGATGTCGACTTCTGAGCATAATGAGGCCACATCTGTCACCTCTCGTGGTGACCCGGGATGGAACCACTGCACCGTCGTAGACATGGCTTCACGCAAAGTCAAATGCAACTACTGCAGTCGGATTATTTCGGGTGGAGTTTTTCGTCTAAAACAACATATTGGGGGTGTCAAAGGAGAAGTGAAGGCTTGTACTGCTGCACCACTAGAGGTAAAAAATCAATTCAAAAATTACTTACGACAAAGAGAGTTGGAAAAAGGAGCAGCATCAACGATGAGAGGCCAAATTAGAGAAAAAATGACACGGCCCTCAGGTCAAGGTATTCATATTCACCCTCCGGGAGATAGATCTCGGGAGGGAGACATAGACCCTACCAGAAGGAGATCTACTGTATTTGAAGACTTCTCTCGAGGTATTATTTGATTTAAAATTTTCAATTAATTATTTACTTCTTTATACTTCATCTCGATTAAATTAGTCTAATCATCTATTTTAATTTAAAGATGATATACGTCGAGCCATGGACGAAAGTAGACGATCTTTTGCTGATGAGGATGTGTATAGACGCACCGGTCGACACGTTGGGCAAGGGAGTGGATCCGGACATGGATCCAACGAGGAGGAAATTCATGACTTGACTAGGGACAATGATCCTAGAGTGGGTCCTATAGATGCTTTCCTAACAAGACGGAGAGGTAGACAACCATCAATCACAGCTGCTATGAAGAACCTGAAGGTATGCAAGGAGAAGATTGGCCGTGCTGTTTCGAGATGGTTTGTTTATAACAGTGTACCTGCCAATGCTGCAAAGGGTCCTTATTGGGAGGACATGATTGAGACTATTGGAGATGTGGGTAAGGGTATTCCTGGACCAACCCCCAAGGAGATATACAACACTTATCTTCCTCAAGAGGTAAGTGATCTCCAGGAGTATATCAAGTCGTTTGAGCGAATTTAGGATGAAAGAGGATGCACAATAATGACAGATGGCTGGACAGGTGAGTACATTGAATTAGTTTAACATATTTAGAAATTATATTTTGGAATAGGAATTTAGACATTCGCTAACATCTATAACATTATTTGAATAGGAATTACGAGAAGAAGTATGATTAACTTCCTTATATACTGTCAAACTGGGACTGTATTTTGGAAGTCCGTAGATGCTAGTGGAAAGGTAAAGAATGCTGAATATCTTTTCAAGTTAATTGATGACATTGTGGAACAGGTGGGAGAAGATCGGGTTGTCCAAGTTGTAACAGATAATGCAGCTTCATATAAAGCTGCTGGCCATATGTTAATGGAGAAGAGGCCACATCTATATTGGCTTCCTTGCTCTGCTCATTCCCTAGATTTGATGCTAGAAGATATTGGGAAAGATGTCAAAATTACTGAAACAGTGAAGTCAGCCCAATTCATCACATCCTATATCTACAACCATAACTATGTGCTCACGTTGATGCGTGAACACACTGGACAGAGGGAGTTACTACGTCCTGGGGTAACTCGTTTCGCCTCCATATACATTTCCTTGGAGAGTATACAATCACAAAAACGCCCCTTGAAGCAGATGATTTCAAGTAAAGGATGGGAGGATTGGATGACAAGGCACGCGAAGCATGATGCTAGAGACAAGGGGAAGCAGGTTGAGGACTTGATTGAGAGCCGAGAGTATTGGAAGGATATAAAGATGATCTTGAGCGTAGTTGAACCTCTTGTGCGGGTTCTGAGGATGGTGGATGGAGATAAGAAGGCCACAATGGGATATTTATATGAAGCTATGGACCGTGCAAAGGAAGACATTGCTAGGGCCAACAAAAATACATACAGAAAGTGGTGGGATATTATAGATGCAAGATGGGATAGGACACTCCACCATGACTTGCATGCGGCAGGTAACAAAATAAGTCAATCCATATTGGTCGCCATTTTATTTCCTATAAGTTTTTTTTCATTTTTAATTTATTTTTCAATTCTTTAGGTCATTTCTTCAACCCAAGATACCAATATAGCTATGCTACTCAACATGCGCCCAATGATGAAGAAGTACTCCGTGGGACTCAAAATGTAATTCGGCGTTTGTTACATGATGAGGATCGAGCTATCATAGCATGCAACAAAATGCATCACTATAGGCTCCGGACATTACATTTTGGTACTCATCGTGCTCAACGGGCAGTCATGTTGCTTTCACCAGGTATTTAGAATTTTACACATAACTAATACTTTCAAAAAATTGTTATCAACTTATCATGCATAGGCTTTACAAATTACAATACTAATTGTTAGTTGGATCATTATGGAATTACAGCTGATTGGTGGATGGATCATGGGAAGGCTCCAGGTTATGAAGATCTTGCTTATGTTGCTATCCGTGTATTGAGCCAAACCACCTCCTCTTCTGGCTGTGAGAGGAACTGGTCTACATTTAGCTTGATACACACCAAGCAAAGGAACCGATTAAGCTCAGCGAGATTAGAGCAATTGGTCTTTTGCCACTACAACATGCGCTTGAAATTAAAGAATCTTCAAAAAATTCAAGAGAACCAAAGAGAAGAAGAACGATGGAGAGATGAAGTTACTGGAAGACCGGTGCAAGCAGAACAACAAGTTGAGGAACCAATCGATCTGGACGAGATATTTGAGGAGCAGAACCCATTGAATGCATGGGTGGATGCAAGGAATGTTTCGAGTCCATCAGAATTCGATCCAAACGATCGGTCATGGGCAGAAGGACAATTAGATGGTGTCCCCTTGTCCGTTGAGTTTCAACTTCCACCTCCTTCAAAACGGCAAAAGAAATCCACCCCACAAAGTTCAGGTAAGGGTAAAGGCAAACTAATGGATGTTGATATTGCAGATTTAGAAACTGTACAAGAAGATGAGTCAGACGAGACACCAGAGCCGAGCGACAAGGTCGTTTACCAAACTTCAGACGACTCTACTTCGGCAACGACTACCCCTGACGATGACGATGATGATCCACATAGAAGTCAAGGTGGATCCTTGCAACAACGGCCATCTCGAAGACGTGGAGGATCAAGTCAACATGGTGAAGCTCCTCCAATGATTTTCACAGGAGAGCAAGAATTTACGCATGCTACGCAGGATGATGACCACTCCAGTAGGTTGGCTAAGGGCACATCAGCAACAAATAAAGGCAAAGGGAAACAACAACAAGAGCTCCTAAAGAGAACATCCTCTCAAGAGCATTCGTCTGATGCATCCTCTCAAGTTCCATTAGATGGTTATAGTCCTTATGGATATCCAGGTACATATTATCAACATCCACCACCCTATGATGCATCGAGTTACTTAGGAGGATATCCCACTTATCCTCCAACTTCAGATATTTCCTCTTATCAATCCTCAACCTCAGAAGGATCTTATCATGAGCCAAAGACACAAGGATGGATACCGGTGACAATAATCTACCCATTCACAGATGAGTATAACCGATTTGTACAGGAATATGAACAATGTTACCAAGCTTATATGTCTTGGGCTGATTATGTGCAACATTTGTATAGCACCTACAATGTAAGGCTAGAATAAATGTATGTCTACTTGTTCTGTCACTTTGTGTGAGTGTTTTTTTTTTATTATCATGTAATACTTAGGGATAAGGTTTTATGTCCCCCCCATGTATTGTATTCAAGTTTTTTTCAAAGTTAATAAAAATTCAAGGGCTTACCCAAGGTCCTAGATAAGTTTTGGGTAAATATAATTTTTCCTGATTTTTTGAATTTTTTTCTTATTTTTTGGACTTGTTTTTCTATTTTTTCCCTATTTTCTTCTATTTTTCCCCTTTTTATAAATTGGATCGGCCAAACCGGTCCGGCTCGGTCCGGACCGGTTTGGGATCGGATCGGATCGTCCGATCCACTCGGTTAGGACCGGACCGATCCGAGTCCGACCCCCGAGTTGGCCTACCTTGCTTTGCAGAGCTCTCTAAAGAGGAAAGGGGTTGGTGGGAGAGTCAAAATAGGGAAGAGGGAAGTAAATTTCATTAACCAAAATGAAATTGTTGATTCCCTAAGGCCTAAGAAACAGGGGAGTAGGGAATCTTTGTAATGTTGCTGTGCTCTTGGAATGTAAGAGGCCTTATTGGGGATTTAAAGAAAAAGGCAGTGTGGGATCTTATTAGGATTCATAGGTTGGATTGTGTTTGTCTGCAAGAGACCAAAATGGAAGCTGTGGATGGACAAGCTATCAAGCAAATTGGAGGTTCTTTGTTATCATCTTGAATGGCAGCAAGTTTAAAGGAAGAATTTGTGATAAGGACTTATTCACTATTTCAGTGATCTTTAATGCAGAGGCTGGCTTAGAGTCTTGGGTTGTTACCTCTGTTTATGGTCCTCATTCTCAGCAGGCAAGGATAGAGCTTTGGCATGAATTGAACAGGTTAGCTTTGCTATTTCAAGGATTATGGTGTATTATTGGTGATTTCAATTGTGTTAGATATCCTTGGGAAAGAACCGACTGTCAGAGTTGGTCCTCAGATATGGAGAGATTTGGAGATTGGATTTCTTCTTGTGGTATGGTGGACCTAGAAATTCCAAATAGGAAATTTACTTGGTCTAATTTACAGTCGACTGACATTCAATCAAGGCTGGATAGGGTGCTGGTTTCAGGTAGTTAGATTAATAAATTTCTTGATTCTCATGTTTTAGGTCTGAACAGGTTGGTTTCAGATCATATTCCTTTATTGTTGAGGACTAGGGAAGAGAAAAGAAAGCCTAAAATCTTTAGATATGAATTAGCTTGGCATACACACGAGGACTTTAAGGGATTGGTCACTCATTGGTAGAAAGAGGAGGAATCCTCTAATCAGGTAGTTGTTTCATTTTATAATAAATTGAAAAGGGTGAAGTCAGATATTTAGTCATGGTGTGCTGTGACTTTTGGGGCAGCCTCTTTTATTAGGCAGCAGATTTTCCAAAAAATAGAAGGGCTGGAGGTGAGAGCAGATGCGGTTGGGTTATCTCAAGAAGAGAACAAAGAGTTGGCTGAACAGAAAAAGGAATACAATATGTGGCTGCAAAGAGAAGAAATTAAGTGGAAGCAGAGGTCAAAAGAACTTTGGCTTAGAGAGGGGGACAAGAATACAAGATTTTTTCATGCAACTGCTAGTGCCAAGAAGAGATCGATGAGAATTGATCATGTGAAAATTGAGAAATGTGTGGTGGAGTCTGAGGAAGAAACTAAGAAAACATTTGTGTCCTATTTTGAGAATATGTTTAAGGAAGATGAGTGGTGGAGACCTCATCTTCAAGATGTGGTTTTACCAAAAATCAAAGAGAATCAGGCTAATGAGATGTGTGCTCATTTTATAGAAGAGGAGGTTAAATTAGCAGTTTTTAGCATGGAAGCAAATAAATCACCGGGTCCGGATGTTTTTTCTATGGGTTTTTATCAATATTTCTGGGATATCATCAAAGATGACTTAATGAAGGTGATGAGAGAGTTCCATGAAAGGCCACTGAGTATTAGAAAGTTACCATTTTTATTGTTGTTCTAATTCCAAAGAGGGAAGGTGTTGATTCTGTGTCTGACTATAGGTCTATCAGTTTATTGAATGGTTGTTACAAGATTATTACCAAGATTCTTGCTAATCGACTAAAGAATATGCTTAAGGAGGTGATTAGTTCAAATCAAACATCATTCCTTAAGGGCATATATATCTTGGACAATTTTTTGTCTGCTCATGAAGCCATTGTCTTTCAGAAAGGTAGCAGAAAGGAGGGTGTGTTAGTTAAACTGGATTTTAAGAAAGCTTATGATTAGGTTAGTTGGTCGTGCATTCAAAAGACTTTTGGTGCCATGGGTTCTAATCATAAGTGGATGGGTGGATCATGAGCTGCATATCCACTGCTAAATTTTCTATATTGTTTAATGGTGAATCTTGTGGATACTACAAAAGCTTGAGGGGGCTGAGACAAGGAGAGCCTATGTCTCCACTGATCTTTATCTTAGTTGGACATATTTTCAGTACCCTATGGGATAGGGGGGTAGCACAAGGGCTGGTTGATGGATTTTCTGTGGGAAGGAGTTTTTTGTTGTCACATCTTCAGTTTGCAGATGATACACTGTTGTTAATCTCTGGAAATGATGCTATGCTTATGAATATGAAGAAGCTATTGACTATAACTGAAGCCATTACAAGGTTGGCCATTAACTTCCGGAAATATGAGGTGGTAGGAATTAATTTGGGCCAGGAGAGAGTTCAGGTAATTGCTGAGACATTGACTTGTAAGGTATCCTCCTTCCCAATTTCTTATCTAGGCCTCCCCTTGTCTGATGTTCAATGCAAAGTCAGAGATTGGGATGACCTTATTAGAAAGTTTGAGCAGAGATTGGAAGGGTGGAAAGCTAAGTTTTTATCAGCTGGAGGTAGATGGGTGTTATCTAAATCAATTCTATCCTCTTTGGCAACATATTATCTTTCCCTATTCAGAATTCTGAAAAAGGTGGAGAGGTTATTAGAATCTAAAAGAAGCCTATTTTTTTGGGAAGGAGGGGAGAGAGAATCAAGATCCTTGCATCTTATAGCATGGGACAAGGTTTGTAGAAGCAAGAGTCAAGGAGGGGCTGGTTTGGTGAAGATTGGGACTTTTAATCAAGCTTTATTGGCCAAGCGGATTTAGAGGATAGGGGAGGAGGAAAATGCTTGTGGATCAAGATCATTAGGGGGAAATATTATCATGGTACATTTATATGGAACTTGTACCCAACTTCTTTGTATAATATGTCCCCTATATAGAGGAACATTATTAAGATGACTGATTTGATTGCTCCGTCTATTTCTTTTCAAATTGGTAATGGGTCCTCAGTCAGATTTTGGAAAGATAGGTGGATTTCTTTTTAGCCTCTGGCAGCATAATTCACTAACTTGTTTCTGATTTTTGAAGATAAAAACAAATCTGTTTCTGAACTGTATTCATATGGACAGTCCAATCCTTGGAACTTGACATTTAGAAGAAATCTTACAGCTCGGGAAACTCAAGAATTGGTGGCTGTGCTGAATACCATTCAGAATATTGGGTTACAAAGAAACTGTGTTGATACAAGACTTTGGGTTTGGAACTCTAAGCCTCACTTTGTTTGTGGAATAAGCCCTGAATAGGATGTTTTATTCTCTTAAAACCTTTTAACCCACTTTGGTGGAGGGGAGTGCTTAACCCACGGTGCTTTGGGTTATACCAGAGGTTAAGCGGAATAACATGGGGGAAGAGAATTCTTTATTCCACTCTTTATTCTCTTCTTTATTCTACTTATTCCTACCAAATCACTTGGAATAGCGCAGTGCAATTCTACTTATTCTGGGTGGAATACCAACTACTTACCAAACTAAAATACCTCTTATTATGGTTTAAGAAATCCCTTCCTCCTTATTCTGGTTTAAGCTATTCTGCAAACAAACTGAGGCTAAATGAATCTTTTCTGTTAATGCTCTATTAAGAGTGATTAATGACAGTGGTGTTAGAGTGTCCTGAGAACATATTGTTTGGTCCAAGTTTTTACCTTGTAAGATCAATCTCTTCCTTTGGAAGATGGCTTTGGGAAGGTTACCCACGATAGACAGACTCAGAAGTTTCTTTCATGTGCAGAAACTCAACTGTATTTATTGTGGAAGATTTATTGAGGAAGCTGATCATATGTTTTGCCATTGTGGAATTGTCTATGCTTGGTGGTTGTCTTGTTACAGATCCTCAATGTCACTTGGGAGGAACCCCCCTTAATTCTTCAGATGTTGGATGGGTGCGCCAAGCTGTGTCCTTACACAGCTGAGGGGGACCTATGGTCAATCATCCTTCCAACATTTTTGTGGGGAGTGTGGATTGAAAGGAACTTTAGAAGATTCGGGAATGAGTTTGTTAGTTTCTACATCATCATGGGCATGATTGTTAAATGGGTTTCTGATTGGGGAAAAGCTGCAAGATTAGTTGTGGATCCAAAATCTTCTCCTCTTATGTCTGACTTGCAGCAGTGGTCGAGAATGTATGGCTGAGTATGTAATTTTGTTGCCTTTTGTCTGTTATATCTTATCTTTTTGATAAGATATATTGGGGGGAGGGTTCTTTGGAGAAGGGGTTTTAACATTGTAACGGGTCCGTGGGTGTTTTTTGAGGTGTTTAGCTCTCTGTTGTACATATTGTATTTATCTTTTAATGAGATTGTGACCTATTGGTCACCTTCCAAAAAAAACCTTAACATATAAAGTAATACTTGGTTGTGCAGCAAGCTCAGTTATACTGCACAACTCCCTGCGGTTGGACTACGTGGCCTACTTGGCCAGCTGACTAGCTGACATGGCCACTCTCATCATATTTCGATTGACAAATACGGTTTTCGATTAACAAATACATATTTCGATTGACAAATATAGTTTTCGATTGACAAATGTAGTTTTAATTGACAAATGCAGCTTTCGATTGACAAATATATATTTCGATTGATAAATATAGTTTTCAATTGAAAAATACAATTTCGATTGATAAATACATATATAGATAAATACAATTTTTGATTGACAAATATAGTTTTCAAAATATGTATTTGTTAATCGAAATCTGTATTTGTCAATTGAAAATTGTATTTGTCAATCGAAACTGTATTTGTTAACCAAAAAATGTATTTATCAATCAAAATATGTATTTGTCAATCGAAAACAGTATTTGTCAATCCAAAAATTATGGGGGTGGCCATGTCAGTTTGCCCAGTTAGCTACGTGGTCCAATCGCAAGGAGTTATGCGGCGTGACTGAATTTGCTGTATAACTTAGTGTGTAGCAAGTATTACTCTAACGGATATTAGTTAAGGATGCAAAGAGGTCATAGATCCATTAAGTATTCCTTAATGACTTTAAATGGATCCAATTAAATCTACAAGAGGATATGTTTGAAACATGGATGGTAGTATTGGTATCGATTGTAGCGGTCGATACCAATGTAAAATATTTAAAAAAAATCTTGAAAAAATGAGAAAAAATTATGAAAAAATGAAAAAAAATCAACAATTATTTTTTTTAAAAATTATTGGATATGTGTTGAGTGTGACAAAGGTGGATTAAGGCAAAGAATTACGCATAACGCATACTAAATGATTATTTTGATACATGAAAAATGTTCTACTAGTGTACTAAACATTTACAAATAATAAATGTTAATAAAATCAAATGATCTTTACTTATGAAAAACATAAGTGAGTATACTAATTTGGATAATAACTCGTAGGATCTTTTGATTCATCTTTCGGTTGCTGTTGCTGATATCCATAATAAGGCTGTAACATATGTTCCCTATATTCACCATAACTAAATAATGATGCAGCCAAGTCGTGCATCCCTCTCTGGATCCCTCTTAGAGTATACGTTTGTTGGAATTCCAGAATCATAATGAGAAGAAGCACTTTGAGGATAAAAAGAAGATCCTGACCCATAACTGCTACTGGTTGGATAGAATTGGAAGCCTTTATACTCCACTTGATCTCCTCGGCTATACATGAATGCTTCTTGTTGGCCACCTTTATAACCTAACTGCTATCCATATTGACCTTGTGAATCATAATCTCCTTGACTTTGATTATGTCTTCTACTAATGTCAATGTGCAAGGAGAAACTAAGTTCATACACTCCGCCTTTAGTAGTAGTACCTGCAGTTGCACCACTATCATTTCTAGGAGACTGTGTGCCATCATCATCATCATATCATCATCAATAATCAACTTCCTCTTGGCCCTGCTTGATTTTTTTTTTTCCTTGGATGGCTCTTGTTGGCTATCCCTTCCTACTGTATCATTTTTCAGCCGATCGAATACTCTTTTTCCTTGTAGTGTATGTCTCACATAAATTTGCTTTATCTCAGCAATCGCGGGGTCGTTTCTGGCAACCAGATTAGCCCTCTCTAGTGTGGATGTGCTTCTTCTCAAGAATGGTGGTGGCTCAACCATTTTAGGAGTGACTGGCCTGCTATCTGATTCTGAGTGTCTAGTAGGCTCAAGCTCAATATTAGGCGCAAACAAAGGCACATGCTCTCTTTGGCTCTGATGCTTATCTAAAGGAGGTGGATCTTCTCTTTGCTTTTTTGATGTTCTTAATTATGGAGTTCTAGCAATAGCTCCATCTAATATGTCATCTTTTCATTCTGTATCATTAGGATAAATAATTGGCTCATCAACAGTTGCTCGCATCTTAACATTATTCTCTGCAGCCTTATAACTTGGTTCATTATTAGTGATTACTTGGACAACATTTTTCTCTCTAATTTCTTTTACCATCTGATCCATCAAACTAATCAAATATTTGGTATTCTTTACATAGTTTGATGTATCAACATATTTTATAAAAACTGTCCCTTCAGTGTAATAGACTAGAAAATTAATTAAAAACTTTTTTATAGTACCAATCCAGCCATCGCACATAATTGTGCATCCTCTCTCATTCCATGTAACTTTAAAGCTTTTAACTCACTGTTAAAGCTTTTCATTCTCTATCAAGTCCACGTCCATATATGTCCCGATGTATGGAGGCCTTTAACCCATGGCCATGATCTCCTATAACGTCCATCATAAGCTGAAAATAAGAAGACTAAGCAGTATATGAGAGAACACCTGTATGAAAAATCATTTGCAGCTGCTCTTAAAAGTATGTCCTGCCGCTTCAATTGACTTTTTGACTCCTCTTAATGTTTGCTTGATTTTTTACTGACTAGAACTTTGCCTTTTAAAAAGGTAACTGTCCATAAACCTACTTGATGTGTATCATATCATGTTGTATCATGGGCTGTAAAATCTTGGCCTCTATGTTGGGTTGTGCATGTTCTTGATGGTCCAGAACCTCTCCTTCGGGCTTCGTTTTCTACTAGGCGCCACGAACTCTCTCGTTTAGTTGCAACCATCTCAGGATTTGAATCATCATCACTAGTGTTAACAATCTGTTCAACCCTCTGGCTCTCACGTAGGGAAATGCCACTAACCCCACTGTACAACCATTTGCCTCTTCTATTTTGTCTACTTGAAATCTCTTTTTGGAATTCAATCTCCTCTTCATTCCTTTGCTCTCTTTTAGCTTTCCGTCCATACAATAATGCACGTATCTCATTAGACATTGGTCGGGGACAGATAGTACACTTCGTGTCCTGTCCCAAGATCCATGCTAAATGTTCTTTTTCTCTAGTTACTCCATCACCTATCTCTTTGTCACAATATTTGTATTTCACTCTCCTCTTTGCAGCATTAATCAAGGTGATATAGGCCCACTCTGGGTCATGTTCTTGCTATCTCTCACCGGATTGCTGATGTTTAGCTATAAAGAAAAAAGAGACAAATATAAGTGCAATTGGCATCATGTTCATGCTCTAAAGTATGCAACGAAACTTATTTAGACTTCAATTGATATTTAATTAAGGTAATTAAATAAAAGTTCTAATGTTTAACTGCTTATTAGGGTCAAAATTGAGATTTTTCTCCAATTAACCCTCAATCAATGTAATTGACAGAATACTTCTACTCTAAATTATGCAATGAAGGTTAATTAGGCTTCAATTGATATTTAGTTAAGGTAATTAGATAGAAGTCTTAATTTTTAACTACTAATTAAGGTCAAAATTATGATTTTTCCCTAATTAACCCTCAATCAACATAATTGACGGCATGCTCATACTTTAAATTATTGAATGAATCTTAATTATGTTTCAATTTGATGTTTAATTAAGATAATTAAACAAAAGTCCTAATTTTTAATTGCTAATTAGGGTCAAGATTGAGAATTTTATCTAATTAACGTTCAATCAACACAATGGACAACATGCTCCTACTCTAAAGTATGTAATGAAGCTTAATTAGGTTTCAATTGATATTTAATTAAGATAATTAGGCAAAAATTTTAATTTTAACTATTAATTAAGGTCAAAATTGGGGTTTTTCTTTAATTAACACTCAATCAACACAATTGATAACATGCTCTTATTTTAAAGTATGTAATGAAGTTTAATTAGGCTTCAATTCATGTTTAATTAAGATAATTAGATAAAAGTCTGAATTTTTTACCGTTAATTAGGGTCAAAATTGGGAATTTTATCTAATTAACGTTCAATCAACGCAATTGACTGTATATTCCTTTTCTAAAGTATGCAATGAAGCTTAATTAAACTTCAGTTGATGTTTAATTAAATTAATCAGACAAAAGTCCCAATTTTTATCTGTTAATTAGGGTCGAAATTGGGGGTTATCTCTATTTTGCTAAGAAGAGAAACGTCAACAATTTAATAACACTTAATAACTAAAAAATGATATATATATATATTTTTTAAAATACACCTTCTTTTTTCCCTTTGTTTCTTCCTCCCAAAACCTCTTTGGCGATGATGTTAGTGTGCTGCGGCGGCAGCAAGTGGCGACGACAGCATGCTTCTTCTCCTTCCTGAGTTCCCCTCCCTCCCGCAGCTCCTCCCTCTCACAGATATGTTTTCGTGAGAGGGGAAAGTGAAAGGCCTCCTTTTAAGGGGGCCTTTCACGTGTACCGTTCAGTATTGGCCCGATTTCGGGTGTATCGACCAAGACCTGCACGAGACGCCTAAAATCGGGCCGGTATCGACCTATACATGATTTTTTTAAATATTTTTTAATTTTTTTTATCCGGTATCGGATTTTTTACCCTGTATTGGCACTGGTCCCGATCGATACCGATACGTATCGGTATCGGCCGATACTGCCAACTATGGTCTAAAATGACAAAGGATAAGGATTATATCCTAAATGGTTCATTAAAAGTTCTGAAACCAATATCCTTTAATGGGTTTAAATAGGTTCCATACAAGATCCAATAATGATCCATTAATTGCCCACTTAGAATCCAAGAGCTTAATGGGTCAAACAAGATTCATTATATCAATCAACATGAATGGATTCAACAGATTATGATTGGTGCAAATAGAAACACATAATTATGTGATTGATGTCATTACAACAATGAGCAAGAACTTAAGAATACATGACTTTGCTTATACATAACCACGAATCTCAAGAAAGCATGAGTTTACAAAAGTTAAGGCAATGCTCAAGAAAGCATGAGCATGCAAAAGATTACTCAAGAAAACATGGGTGCATCTTCTTAGATCTAAAAAAAATGTCCTCAAGTTCAAGAAAACATGAGCTTGGTCTTGCCTTCACGAATCTTGTACTTCTCAATGTGGCAACACCTTGTTCTTTTCTCTCCAAAAAATCTTCTTTAACAGTCCCCCTCCCTTTGGGGGCATTTTAGGAGTTTAGGGAACCAACCGGTAGGGGGGGGGGAGTGGAATCAAATGCGTGCAAGAGAGAGAGAGAGAGAGAGAGAGAGAGAGAGAGAGAGAGAGAGGGAAGCAACCGGTTTTGGGGGGCAGCCACCAGTGGCACTTGCCAACGGTGCTTTCTATGAGCCGTAGGTGGCACCCTCCACTGGTGCTCTCTATGACTGGTTTTTTTTTTTTTTTTTTTTGGGGGGGGGGGGGGGGACCGGTGCGACTGCCTCAAACTCCCCCGCCCCCGGTCATTCCTCCGCTCTCTTTTTGTTTATTTTTTTTCTCTCCTCCTTTTTTCCTTCTTTTTCTCTCTCTCTTTTTTCAGGACACCCCCCACTGGTGGGGGGTGTTGGATGTAACAGGTGGGGGTTGCATGGGATCCCCACTTGTCATTTCTCTCTCTTCATCCTTTCTCTCATTCTTTACTCTCTTTCTTTACTCTCTTTCTCTCTCTATCTTTCTTTTTTATTCTTTTCACCCCCAACCCCCAACGGTGGGGGGTCCAAGTGGAGCCGGTGGGGGGTCTCTTCTCTTTTTTCTTTTTATGTTCATGCCCATGCAGGTTGGGGGGGGATCTTCCCTGCTGTCTCACTCTGCACTCTCTGTGCACACAGAACAGGGGGTTGTGGGGCTCCTTACTGCCCTTGCTGCTGGTTTGAGTTTGCCGCTGCTGTTTCTACTGTTTCTTGTTGCTGTTGCTGCCTTGGCTAGCAGCTATTGATGTGCAATGGGCTTCTTTTGGTCTTGGGAGGACCACACAAAAGTTAAGTCCTCATTCTTTTCATATATATGCTCAACACAAATATATATCTTTCATGCCACCTGATTTAAGCAAATAAAATACTTGTTAAAAAGGATGCTACAGTGGAGATGCAAAATCTCTTTTGCCCCAAAGTCTATATTCTTGATACAACTTACTTTTTTGTCAAGTTATTTGTTATAGATTTAAAAATATTCCTCAAATAGGAAGAAAAATGCTTCCTCGTGTGCTTGTTTTAGTTATGTGCCCTTTTCTCCCTTGTTGCTTTTCCCTCTTTTTATTAGGTTCTGGGGACAGAATGTCTATGAGTGTGGATTGGAAGTTAGAGTATGAGTTGTCTGGTTTTAGCGTAGGTGGCATGGTGCTCATTGTGCCACTGGTGGCAACAGAGTCATTCCCCCCCACCCACACACACACATGTCCTGAGTGAGATGGAACGCATGCTGCAGCATTTTGTGTAACCTGCTGCGAAAGGTGGCGTGCACTGTGCTTTTGCAGCAGGGCACCTTCTGCTGGCTCAAAACTGTGGGCAGTTCCTTAAAAAATGCAGCTGCCTTATTAAGATCAGGCTGAGGTTAGAGTCTGCTGCCAGCAGATGAGCCCACGGCACTGAACTCTAACGGTCCCTATAATATACATGAATACATGCATAGAGAAATGAATAAGCCAATACACAGTGTTGATAATTCTTTCATGTATGCTTCTTGGTATTGTGCCTTATTGTTTGAGTACTGCAATAAATTCAGCGTCTTTCCAAGTAGTTAGGATGTAAACAGTAAACATTACTTACGATTCACATACATTCAACATGTAGATGTTTCTTTAGGTTATTCCCTATGTCCTTTTGTTGATGTTGTTACATTGACGAACATATTTGCCGAATGGTTGTCAGAATTCGGATAAATGCAGGCATCAACTGTAGTCTTTGACAGTAAATCATATTTACTGCTCATCTAGCTAGTTTCAAATGGATCATATGATTATGTTCTATTTGTCTAATTCTCCCTTGTGATCATGTTTTGTAGAGTAATACAGTAAGCTTTAGAATTGTAGCTAGCAACCACATTAGCTCTTAGTTGTGTTTTCGACATATAAGCTTTATTTGTGTTCTGTTTTCATTCAACTTTTTGATTTAGGTTCTCAGTTTCTTCATTCTTGTTCTTCTAGGAATTTCTCGTTCTGCAAAAGGATATTGCATGGTATCTGTTTTAGAGACCATGAAAACTTTTTCCGTCGAGGATGGACTGACTGAGGAAGCTGTGGTTACCAAGCTTCGCACAAGTCAGTACCATTATTTATTTCTTCATACCACTTTGCGGCAAAATTCTTCAGGTTTGGTTCTTTGCTTTAACTGGCTTTTCATCATCAGTATTTTGGTCTATCTAAAACTGAAGGTGTTGTTGTCAAAGTTCCAAATAATTTGTTCCTCTGCAGGGCTTATGTGTGAAGCTTGTATCTCTTACATAAAATGTGCATGTGGTCACCATCTTCTTCTGGAAATATAGTCTTATGTCATTTGCAATATTCAGTGTCCAACTTGCCATCTCTGTTTTTTTTACTGAATTAATTAACATTTGAAGTTAGAGACTTTATGCTATGCCTAGACAATAATTCTTTTTCGCCAGCTTTGGCAATCAGATAAATGTGGGGAAGAATATTTGGCCCTTTGCTGGCTATTCCATCCCCTATCGATTTTTAAGTTTGACTAAAGTAGTTATATTTTTTATCCATTTTTTCTTTTGAGGGAGATCATCTGGCCGTTTTACATTTTGTCAAGGTATTCTGACCTCCAAAATACTCCATTTGCTAATTTTGTGACACGCGAGGACAGATAACTCCTACTTTAGCTACTTTTTCAGTGGCCAAATGAGAGCTACGTGAAGATGTCTTTTCTAGTGCATTGTCCTTTCGTATCTAAATAGAGAACAAAAATTTCCCTCTGCAGAGTGTGTTTTTTTTTTTTTTTGGGGGGGGGGGGGAGGGTGTTGCAGAAGGTTTTTTTACCAATTTTTACCTGTTTATTCAGAACCATAATTGTTTAGTGAAGTCATCCATATAGAACATTACATATTCATACATTTCACATGGGGACATGTACTTGATAGTTGATATTTTGGCCCTAACACCTTGTAACATAAATCTCAACTTTTGATCTAGAACCCCTTGAATTTATCGTTATCTAGAAGCAAAAAGACTAATTATTTTGTACATTTTGAATAGAAATTTTGTGTGGTTACCACTCTATCAAGAAATAATAAAAGATGTAATGATGAAAAATATAGTGACAGGTAGAGGAGAGGAAATGATGAATGAGAAGTAGTAGTATTGTTCTTAGAACCACAATTATTGAAGTTGACGCAGAATTAGCCGTCTATATTTGTCGTAGGGTGTGTCGGATCGGATAGGATTGGCTGATCTGATCGAATCTGGACCGAACTGAACCGATCCCGTGCCCCGACCCCCCGACCCGTAGCTGGGATCGGGCGGATCTGGCCGGATCGGCTGATCCACCGATCGGATCCGATCCGGACCGATCTCGTCGCCAACGGCTAGTTTTAAACTAACCGTTGCAGACATCTAGTTTGAGGCTAGCTGTAATGACCCGAATCATTAAAAACTGGAGTCAAGCCAGGATCTTGATAAGTCTAGAAAATAAATAATAAACTAAGTTAAACATTCCACATCACATCGAATTATAAAGGAAGTGTAGGAATTAAAAATTATCACAATTCGATTCGATTCAGCAAATAATTACATATTTCAATTGAAAAAAAATTATTAAGCGTACAAGTCTGAAAGGAAAATAACAACTACATCGGGGCATATTTCAGAACAATGGCTGTTGATGCGCAATCCGAGACGAAATCCTCCACGCTATGTTTGCCTGAAACCCTCACCTAAAAATCGCAGGGATAAGTCTCATCGAAATGGACTCAGTAGGGATCTTCTGATCCCCAACACCCATTCACGCACCTACAAGTGTAACAACACAAATATAGGTACTTAAATAAGTAAAGCAGTAAACACAGCTCCCAAAGATTCCCAAATTCCCATATAAAATACATATAAAATACATGCATTTGTAAATGCAACATGCACAACTCTGAAACCACTCCACGGAGTCCACAACCAGCGTCTCGGCTAAACACAAACCACGCAGCAGAACGCGGAAAACATCGACCTGCTGAGACGGAACAACCACACATCGGATAGCGCGCTGGCTACTCCGGCCTGTCTAGCTCTAAGTAGTTCTGCTCCTCTCAGCTACGAGTGACACTCTGAATGTACCACTCCCACACCGGTACTAGTTATATCCCGGGGTACATTAGATGACCCTCTTTAGGCGTCACCCCACCACTCCCACACTAGCGCTGTCACTCCCGCACCGACACAAGGTGCCTAAGCGCTAACAACTATCACTATAGGTCCACGATCGCACAAAACACAACATAGTGTGATCCGACTACTTGGAAACTCTCATCCTCGAAGTATGGTATCAAACACGCATTTAATTGAATTATCTAATAATGTAAACATATGTTAATTGTATGAATTAATGGGGTTCTGTCTTGAATCGTGTCGCCCGTGGTCGATGTCATTCAATATCTTTAAATTGGTTCAGTTTCTCATAGGCGTTGGGACCCAGGGATACTGGTCTGAATGGCGTCGCCCACGGCCGACGTCATTCCGCTTTTTATCCTACGCTGGCCTCGGGAACCGAGAATTTTGGCCGTTAAATCGCGTCATCTGGTATTGACGCCATTCTAAATGGCGTCATCTGGTCCCGACGCCATTTAACACTCGAAACTGCGTTCCATCAAGCCAAACCGAGGGTCCCTCTTCTCCCCCAAAATACTAAAAAAACATAAGGAAGATAAGGGGAGAGGCCCAACAATCTAATTTACATTTCGAAAACAAAAAAAAAGTCTATTTTCATCAAAAAATCCTTAAAACATACTTTTCTACCAAAAAATTCTACACACAACACATGCTTTAAAGCGGGGAAAGACATGATTTTAAACAAATACAATGAAGATCGTTATCCTATTGGTTACTTGAACTCTTTGCTCCTAGCCGTCGAATCGCCACGCCACGAGCGCTGTCGGTACCGCCGTGGACGCCGTCACTCTATCGGAACGTCGGCCGCCGTCTGAAAAGCAATGCGTCGCGCAGGAGATGGTGGTGGTAGTGGTGAAGATTAGGAGGTTGAGAGAGGAAGAGGAGGAATCGGGAGAGGAAGATGAGGGAAAGGGTCGCCGGGGGTGTTCGGAGAGGAGGGGGAGGAGAGAGAGAAGAATGGAGGGAATGAGAGAAAGAAAGAAAATACGTCGTTCTAGAATGACGTCAATCAGGTGACATGACGGGGTCGTAGCATCGCGTCATCCATGTAAGATGCCATTCAGTCGACACAACCGGATCCATACACACGCGCCCCCACGCCCGTCCACGCGGCACCTCTACAAAACTCTTAAATGGCATCCTCTAAGTCCATGTCCTAGTCCAAGAAGGATCCAAACCAAAGGGTTCGACATTGAAACCGACCCGATAACCGGATCCTAAACCTCAGTCCTTACACTAGCGATTAGGAACATTCCCTGTAACGACCCGCCATCTTATAATCGAGGATCCGATTACTAAATAGGTACCGAATCATTAATTTAGAGCCAAATCAGGATCCAAGATCTAGATAAGTTTGGGAAATAAACAATAAACTAAGCTAAACATTCACATCACATTGAATTAAAAAGGAAGTGCAAGAATTAAAAATTATTACAATGCGACTCGACTCAGTAAATAATTACATATTCCAATTGAAAAGAAATAATTAAGCATACATGTCAAAAAATAAAGTAACAACTACATCGGGGCATACTCCGGAACAGCAGCTGCTGGCGCGCAACCCAAGATAACACTCTCCTCGCTACGTCTGTCTGGAATCCTCACCTGAAAACCGCAGGGGTGAGTCTCATCGAAAAGACTCAGTAGGGATCCTTCGATCCCCACCGCCCACTCACGCACTCACAAGTACAGATAATTTAAAAAAGTAAAGCAGTAAACACAAATCTTAAATTTCGATATAAAACATGCACAATTCTGAAACCATTTTACCACGGAACCCACAATCAGCGTCTCGGCAAAACACATCAACCACAAGGCCGAACGCGAGAAACACCGACATGCTGAGACCAAATAGTAACCCCTCGGATAGCACGTTAGCTACTCCGGCCCAACTGGTTCTAGGTGGTTTCTACTTCCTCCAGCACGAGTGACACTCCAAAGATACCACTCCCACACCGGTACTAGTTAACCCCGGGATACACTAGGTGACCCTCTCTCTAGACGTCACCCCACCACTCCCACACCGGCGCTGTGTCCCTCCCACACCGACACAGGGTGCCTAAGTGCTACAACTGTCACTCTAGATCCACGGTCGCACGAAACACAACACAATGCGATCCAATTACGTAAAAATCATCGTCTTCGAATACGGTTTCAAGCATGCATTTAACTAAATTATCTAACAATGTAAACATGTGTTAATAGCATGAATTCATGTGATTCTGTCTTGAATCGCGTCGCCCATGGCCAACGTCATTCAATCCTCTTAAACTGGTTCATATAAAATGGGGCTCGGAAATTGCCTTTAAAACGCGTTGCTATATGTAGCCGCCTTTTGAAAGGCGTCGCTGTCCCTAGTCGCCTGATAACGACAGAAACAGAGACAAGCTTCGGAGTGATTTCACTTAAAACGCGTCGTGCATGGAAGTTGTCTTTTGAAAGGCGTCGCTGTCCCTGGACACTCATCAGTTCAGAGACATAGTCTGTTATTTGGGATAAATCGCGTCGCGGGTGGAAGCCGCCTTTCTAAAAGACGTCGCTGTCCCCCAATGTCATTTAACTCTCACAGACAGGTTTTTCCTCTGCCATCTTCCAATCCACGGGGTGGGATTTCCTCTCCTAAATCGAGTAAAAACACCAGAAAAATGGAGGAGGAGAAGAACCTAAATACCCCTTAAAACATCTAATTTTTCATTACATGCAATTAGTGTTTTCACCCCAAAAGAACCCCTAAACATGTTCCAAAACGAGAAAAATATGGTTTTTAAACGAAATACAGCGGGGATCGTCACCCTACCGGTTATTCGAACTCCTCCTAACTCCAAGCCACCAACTCGCCTCGCCACATGCCGCCGCCGGTACCGCCGTGAACGCCGTTGCTCCACCGAGATGTCGGCCGTCGTTCGGAGAGAAATGCGCCGCGGAAGAAGTGGTGGTGGTAGTGGAGGAAGTTGGGAGGTTAATGGAGTGGAGGGAGAGGAGGAAAGAGGAGAGGAAAGCAAAGAGAGGGGGAAAGGGTTCGCCGGAGAGTCGGAGGGAAGAGAGGAGAGAGAAGAGAAAGGAGAGAATGAGGGAAATGAGGGAGGGTTTGCGAGGTCAAATAGAAGCTGGGGAAAACGCGTTGTGCAAACCCGACGTTATTCAGTTGACAAGACCGGGCCGTACATTGACAAATCAGGGTCGTACTCTAAATGACGTCGTCCATACAAGACGCCATTCAGACGATAAAACCGGGGCCGTACACTCGTGCCCCAAGTCCAGCCCACGTGGCGCTCACGTGGCACAGCCTAAAACACGTCCACACTGCTGGACGCCGTTTAAACCGCGTCGAGCAAGTTTGAAGCGAAAAGAAATTAAACTCCGGCCCCACCAGGACCCAACTAAAGGATCAGACTCCGAAACTGACCCGATAACCAGATCCGAAACCTCAATCCTTACATTCCCAATGGCTAGCCATGGGCTCGGGGGGTTTATATATACCACCCAAACCCATCTCCCATCCTTATAGCCGTTGGAAACATTCCCAACGGCTAGCCATGGGCTTGGGAGGCTTATATATACCCTCTAAGTCCATCTCCCATCCCCACCAATCTTACTTCTAACTCTCTCTATTTCTATTTCTAAGTTCTAACTCTCTCTTACTAAATTTCTCTTCTTTTTATTCTCATTTTTTAATTCTATGTTTAATAAGTTTCTAACTTTTTATGATTTTATCACTCTCATTATCTCTCTCTCCCCCATAAGTTTTCCTCTCTATAGTTTAAACTTTAAACTCTCTTCTCTATTTCTAAGCTCTCTAAGTTGGCCTTATGAAATGTAAAGTGACACTTTACTCTACAATGATCGGGTGGATTCTTTAAGGTGCTATGTTTAGTAAGTTGTGTTTCTATAACACATAAACATACTCTCTCTATCATCCTTAAACTTTAAACTCTCTTCTTTATTTTTAAGCTCTATCAGCTGGCCTTGTGAAATGTGAAGTGACACTTTACTCTACAATGGTCGGGTGGATTCTTCAAGGTGCTATATTTAGTAAGTTGTCTTTCTATAACACATAAACACACTCTCTCTAAGATCCTTATCTCTCTAAATTTTTCTTTCTTAGTCTTTTTTTTCTTATTTTCAATAAATTAGTATTAAAAGTCTTCAAAAGTAAATAAAATGAATATGTTCACCATATTGCAATTTAGAGTAAAACTAAAAAATGTGTACTACTCCTTTAATTTGTTTACTGAAGATTATTTGGATTTGGATACAAATGACAATAGAGGTCATTCAATCGTACACATTTATTGAATTTTTTTGACCAATGACGGAAGTCCATACCCTCTTTGGCGCTAAAGTCATACTCTCATAGTACAAGATTGTACATTCATTCAATCGTACACATTTATTAAATTTTCTTGGCCAATGACAGAAGTCTACGCCTCCTTTGGTGTACTATGAGAGTGTGACCTTAGCGCCAAAGGAGGTATAAACTTCTGTCATTGGCCAAGAAAATTCAATAAATATGTACGTTTGAATGACCTGTGTTGTCGCTTGTATCTAGATTTAGATAATCATCAGTAAAAAATTAAAGGAATAGTGCACATTTCTTAATTTTACTTTAAATTGTAACATAGTGATTTTTTTTATTTTATTTGTTATTGAGAACGTATAAGCCTCTTGTGCTTAACCGGTCCCAAGCCTGTATAAAGGAAGAGGGTTGCGGTTGGTGACAATCAGCGTAAAAATCTTGTCACATCTTATGATATGGATTCAATCAAAATTAATGTTGGGGCGTCCTCTACTTATTATGCACTGCACCGGAGCCCCAGTGTAGTAAGAAATAGGCAAGGGTGGAGGGCGTTCTTTGCAAGCGATGAGCCACGTCGACATCCATATGTGACATTAAATGAGCAAAGGTTTCTGCATCATGGACGGGTGTAGGTAAATAAGCTAGTCTATGGAACCAAACATAGAATAAGACGCATGACAAACTTAGAGAATAATAGATGTTACTACAGAAAGAATTATAGAGAAGTGCGTGTTGAGAGGAGGATCAAAGTAGGTACTTGTAATATCTGGTCTCTTACAGGAAAGTTGATGGAACTTGTTGATACCATAGAGAGAAGACAAGTCAATATTCTTGCATTCAAGAGATTAAATGGATAGGAGAGAAAAGTAAGGAGGTGAGAAATACAACTACAAATTGTGGTATATTGGAAATAAGAGAAATAATAATGGGGTAGATATTATTATTGGTAAGACTTTGAAGGATGCAGTGGTAGCGGTAATGATAGTAGGAGATATGATTATTTTAGTGTAATTAATTATATAGGGAGATGCGGTTAATATAGTTAGTGCCTATGCTCTACAAGTTGGATTAGATAGTGAGAGTAAACGGAGGTTTTGGGAAGATATGGATGACTTTATGTATAACATACTAAATGAAGAGAATATCTTTATTGGTGGGGACCTCAATAGATATGTAAAAAGTTAACGTCAGGGTTATAAGAAGGTTTATAGGTATTTTGACTTTGGGACCAAAAATGAGGAAATAAAACACATCTTCGATTTTGCTATGTCTTACGACCTTATACTAGCAAATATCTACTTTATAAAAAGGAAATCTCATTTAGTGACCGTTAAAAGTGGACAAAATAGAAGTCAAATTGATTTCCTTCTCACAAGGAAGACAAATCGCATTTTATGCAAGGATTACAAAATTATCTTCGGAGAGGTCTTAACAAGTCAACATAAGTTACTGATCTTAGATATTAAGATCAAGAGGTGGTTGGGTATGTTTAGAAGGAAGATTGATGTTAGAATAAGGTGGTGGGAATTAAAAAGATGAAGTAAGTGATGTTTAAGAATGAACTTCTCAATATGGGTGATTGAAGGTTAGATTTGGAGGCCAATATTATGTAGATAGATATGACCTCAAAGATTAGAGAAGTAGCTGAAAAGTGTTAGGAGAGTCTAAAGGATATGACCCACTTGCGAGGAGGAGGTGGTGGTTGACTGAAGAGGTACATAAGGCATTGAAGAGTAAAGAGAATAATATAAAAGATTATCAAAGTGTGATAATAATGAGACTTATGAACAATACAAGATAACAAAAAAAAAAAAAGGTAAAAAAGGCCGTTAGTCATGTAAGGGCTCATGCCTTTAAAAAGATATATGAAAAACTTAGAACTAAGAAAGGAGAAAAAGATATTTATAGATTGGTAAGGATGAGAGAGAAAAGATGTCGGGATCTTAACCAAGTTAGATGTATCAAAGATAGTGAAGGAAAGGTTTTTGTGAAAAATGAGGACATCAGAGAAAGGTGGAGAAGCTACTTTGACAATCTTTTTAATGATAATCATGGTGGAAATATAGTAGGTATAAAATGTACAACAGAGTGTAATGTGAACTATATTAGGATGATTAGATTTTCGAAAGTCAAGGAAGTATTGAAGAGGATGAAAGTAGGTAAAGTTTGTGGCCCTGATGTAATTCTTATTGAAGTGTGGAAATGTTTAGAACATGTAGGAGTTGAATGGTTAGTTTGACTGTTTAATAAGATTGCAGTCTCTAAGATGAATGGAGGAAGAACACTCTTATACTTATTTTTAAAAATAAAAGAGATATCAAGAGCTGTCAAACTATAGAGGAGTTTAGCTCATGAGTCATACTATGAAGCTGTGGAAGAGAGTTGTGAAACATCGTTTACGTTGTGACACAACTATCTTGGCCAACCAATTCGGCTTTATACCAGGTCGATCAACCATGGAAGTTATCTTTCTCATTAGGAGTTTGATGGTGAAATATAAAGATATGAAGAAAGATCTATAGATGGTGTTCATCGATTTGGAGAAGGCCTATGATAGAGTTTTAAGAGATGTCTTATGGTGGGTGTTGGAACTTAAGATGGTATTTATTAGGTACATATAAGTATTAAAAGACATGTATGAAGGGGCAATTGCTAGTGTCTGCATGGTTGGAGGGGAAACAAGAGATTTTCTTATTTCAGTTGGAGTGCATCAAGGATCAGCAGTAAGTCGTTACCTTTTCGCATTAATTATGGATGATTTAACAAATGATATACAAGAGGACATTCTATGGTGCATGATGTTTGCGGATGATATTGTGTTAATAAATGAGATGCAAGAGGAAGTTAAAAGAAAACTAGAACTTTGGAGGAGTATCTTAGAGTCTAAGAGTCTAAGAGTTTTAGGTTAAGTAGAACTATGACATAATACATGCATTGTAAGTGTAGTAAAGGTCAGATAGACAAAAAAGATGGAGTTAACTTGTATGGGATGACAATGTCCCAAAGTACTCATTTCGAATGTCTTGGTTCGATCTTCTAAGAAGATGGAGGGTGCGAGGAGGATGTTAGCCATATGATTAAAGTAGGATGAGTGAAGTATAGACTTGTCATGGGAGTCATGTGTAACCGCAAGATCCCAACGAAACTGAAAAGAAAATTCTACTGTACGGCGATAAGACGTGCAATGTTGTATGGTAGCGAGTGTTGGGTGATGAAGGGGCAACATGTCTCTAAGATGAGTGTTGCCGAGATGAGAATGTTAAGGTAGATGTTCGGACATAGTAGATTAGATAAAATTTGTAACGAGTATATTGGAGAAAAGATCGGAGTGGTATCAATTTAGGACAAATCAATTGAAGGGAGATTGAGATGGTTTAGACATGTTAGGCGTGGAGTTAGGGAGGCTCCAGTTAGAACAATAGAGCATATTAGGACAGAGGAAGGGAAGAAAGGAAGGGGTAGATCTAGATTAATTTGGAAGATGATAGTACAATATGATTTGGATGCTTTAAATATTTCAGAAGAGGTAGTTCAAAATCGTTTAGAGTGGAGATAGAGAATCCATATAACTGACCCCAGTTAATTTGGGATTAAGGTTTGGTTGAGTTGAGTTGAGTTTACTATTGAGAACCGACAATAATAATATATTTAAAATAAAAAAATAAAGCAAGAGAGATAAAAATTTAGAGATGAAAAGTAGAGAGAGTCTATGTGTTATAGAGAGACCACTTATTATAAAAAGAAGATAGATAGAGTTGACTTAGACAATAAGTTATAAGTCAAGCTAAAATCTGAAATTCTGATTTTTTTTATTTTTTATTATTTTCTTTAATTTTCCGATTGCTTAAAAATTAAATTAGGGAGATGTGGGGGATCGGACTGGATCGGATCAGCCGATCCGATCGGTCTGGATGGGCCGATCCGTGCCCTATCCCCAATCCTTCCTTGTTTTGTAGAGGCATCTGACTAATGAACTATATTGACCCAATCCAACCTTCTCGAGGTCTTATCCACTTTAGGCCCCCATAAGCCCATACAGTTGTCCTTAAAAAAAGGTGTCTAACAAGCAATGGATTTGAGCCTCTATGCACAATCCAATAGCTTTCTTCCTATTTTTCGATATGGGTGTAATCCAGTTCCTGTTCCTCCCTCCCCCAACTCCTAAACACAGTGGAAGCTCTATGCTGTGGCAGCTTCACAGGGATAATTTGAATCCCTACACCTAGTTGGCCTTTCCTATAGGTAGCTATCTCTTCTTGCCTCGCTCATGAGTGGGCAATAAGTTCACTAGCTTCTACTTGGTTCGTCCCAGAACTAGCCCATATCGTATTGCACAGTTTTGACTATGATACCACAATGTAATGACTCAAATCTAACTTTTGTGAGGTATTTTTCCCTTTAGGCTCCCATAAGTCTATATGATTTTTTCGTTAAAATTTGTTTCACAAGTTGTGGATTTGAGCCCTCCATATAATCAGGTAACTTTTTTGTTGTCTTTTTTTTTTCCTGATATGAGACTAATCAACTTCATTCCTACTGTAGCCCCCTAGACACATTGGTAGTACCACACCATGGTGGCTTGTTAGAAGTTGTAGACAATGGTGCTGATAAGGACAGTAAAGGGCAACAATGTAGGATGCTGCCAGAACTTTTTGCCAAGAGAATCTCTGCAAGGCATATGAGCATTAACATCCACCATATGTCGAGTCCACATTAGATGTCTCACAAGT
Organism: Zantedeschia hybrid cultivar; assembly: GCA_030544215.1. Taxonomy (NCBI): domain Eukaryota; kingdom Viridiplantae; phylum Streptophyta; class Magnoliopsida; order Alismatales; family Araceae; genus Zantedeschia; species Zantedeschia hybrid cultivar. Next base: position 3,363,379 of record JARZZO010000015.1, read on the forward strand.
TGGACAAGGGGACAAGGATAAAGCTGAGTGGATAAGGGGCCCAAGAGGAAGATTAGAGTGGCAAACGAAGAGTGGGATCTTAAGGTGGTGTTGTCACAGAAAAGACAACACTGCAGATGAGCTACACTCACTCTGATACCATGTTACAACTCCAAATGGAGAGAATGCAAGGTGCATAATGGTCTCATGATTTGGGCAATAGCACAATATATGCAAGTGAGAGTCCCAAGACAGAGACATAAGATGACCAAAATGATAAATGTATGACACATGGGGGCATATATCAAGATGATAAATGTATGACGCATAAGGACATATACACAACACCTCTAATGACTGATGTTTGAGTTTTCTTGTTCATTGGTGGAGTTTCTCTGCGTATGCATTGGTATATTCTGTTGCTGTCTTCAGGATTTTTAACTCTCGCACTTATGGTACTGTGGCTGTTTTGGGGTGTTGGTCTAATGTATGTTACGTCTCTTTGAGGCCATTTTAGTCAAGGCTACTTTTTGTTCTGGATGTAGTTTTGGTTGGTCTTTGTTTCTTAGGGTACCTCACCTTGCGCTTTCTTGGATGTATCACCTCTGTTCATTCTTAGTATATTTGGTGGTAATGATAACATTAGTGGTATGTCCCACATCTTTCTGAAAAGAAATATGAGCTATAGAACATCTAGGGCTCAGTTCAATGCTTTTCTTTTGTAAATTTTTTGGTATTCCTACTAATGCGTTATGCTAATGGTTGTTCAATCGTGGAAAAAATAAGAAAATTCCAAGCATTGGCATGGGCTTGCTTATTTAAATTGGGGTATTCCAATATGTGGTGAAGGCACATTATTTACCTTCCAGGTTCTCTGGTCTCTTTTATTGTGATTGAACATGATCTCTTTTCTTGTACCAGGAGGGAACCCAATCTGAATGTTTATTCATCCATTCTTGCATCTTCTTGCCACGTTTATCCTTTCACAATTCAATTATCTAAATCTATTAAATCTTCCAAGATGTTCTAACTTTATCCGTTAATAGGAAACATGAGCAAAAAGCTTCTAATTGTGAGAGCTTTTTATACTTACATGGTAAATGAACTTGTCATTCAGGAACTTGTCGGTGGGGAGAATTTGGTGAAGGGGGCCTGCTATGGGGTGAATGTAACAATAAGGCCTTTGAGTGGTTTGATGGGACTCCTGTTGAGGAATTTCTCTGCAAGGTATGCAATTTAGTTATGTTCAGAAGGTATGAAATTTTGGTTGTTGAATTTCTTTACTCTTTGCAAATTCTCCATGTGCTCATCATTACAGTATCCCTCAATAAATTTTTTGGTTAATCCATTAGAACCCTTTTCCTTCTTTTAATATGTGTTCGATGGGAAACCTGCTCCTGTATGGCTGTACCTTGCCTAGCATGTGGACAACTCATGCCCTAATCTTGGGATGCAAATATGTCTTGCTTTGGGGTCCCTGGTTGTCTTTTAAGGTTTAGGAACCTGACTTTTTCTCTATAGAATGGAGTACAGGGGTTGGAGAGGCAGGCAAGAGGTGTGGCTGGCTCTCTCTCTCTCAACTAGAGTGGCCAGCCAGCACTCAGACATCTATATATAATAGGGCAAACATAATACAATCACTAATGATAGTTCTGCCCCTGTTAACATAACAGACAAGGGTAAAACTAGAATAAAAGCATAATAAACAGGTAAAAGACAGACAAAAGATAGAACTGCCCCTACTTAATATCTATTTATTTCTACACTCCCCCTCAAGCTGAGCATGGATATTTAGCGTGCCTAGTTTGCCAATTACATTTGAAAATTGCTCCCTTAGAAGACTTTTAGTGAATATATCTGTAAGTTGTTGTCTAGAATTTATATAGGGTAAGCATAAGTCCCCACTGTCTAATCTTTCTCTAGTGAAGTACCTGCCAATCTCGATATGCTTGGTCCTGTAATGCTGGACAGGATTATTTGCAATGTTGATGGCAGCTTTGTTGTCACAATAGAGCTTCATCGACAGCTGTACCTTCACTCCAAGGTCCCTAAGCAAAATTTTTAACCAAACAAGCTCAGCTACAGACTGAACCATGGCCCGGTATTCATTTTCTGCACTGGATCTATCACATACAGACTGCTTCTTGCTCCTCCAGGTTACAAGATTGCCACCCAAAAACATACAGTAGCCTCAAGTAGGAATATAAAGAAAGATGGACACTAGGGACACTGGATTGGACCTCAAGTAGCCCGCCACCTTAACTTGGCTCATTTAACACAACTGGCCAGTGCACCTGCTCTGGTCTGGTGGATCTCACAACAGCACCACAGTCTAACATGTTCAGTTACCCCTGAGGGGACCTGAACTTGGTCCAGCCAGCCTGTGACCCAACAGTGACAAGGTCAGTATATTAACAGTGAGGCTGATGACCCCGGTTGGCCTCTCCTAACCACGAAACTGGTATCTTGGTAACTGAGACAGGACAAGTATTAATTGGGCCACAGTTTAAGATGACTTTCTCGTCCTAGGACTTGAGTACACATGCATGCAAGCAGGTAACCACTTTATATCCTGCTGGTCAGAATACAAGCAGGGAACCACTTTCTATCCTGCTGGTCAGCAAAGTCTGGGCTAGCCAAGGACAGCATGGGTCCTGACCATAATCCTACAATAAAAGGGTAGCTTCCTATCCCTCGAACCCAGAGAACCAATGATGAGGTACTCACTACTCACTAGTGTATGTGGCCTCACTCTGCCTAGGAGACGAAACAAGGCATAGCTGCCTAACCACAATGTGGCTTCAAACAGTAAATACCACACTCCAGCTTGGTAGATAAGTCTCCAGCTTTGCATTAGAAACATCCTTTGCTGGTGGAAAGGTCGAATCTTTACATTTTAAGTGGAAAGCCATGAACCACTGAACAGTTTTGAAGAGTGAGAAATGTAAAAGGATGTTCCATTGTGTCTAAGTTACTGACTTGGGCCTTCATGCACCAAGGCATAACTACAAAATCACAAGCCTCAACATGAGTCCCTTTCCATCTAAGGGGAGCTAAAGTGTTCTAGATGAAAACCATGGTTTTTATTTGCAAACTAATGTGTAAATAGTTAGAGGATATACAAGTGTACCTCTTAATCCACCATGTTAGAATTTCATAGGTTTTGTATAACCTGTATCACACCTGGGTCCCGCTCTAAGGTGGGTGGCCTCCTCACCTCCCTATGTATGGAGATCACCATAATGCTCTCAAGGCCCCACTGCGCAGGGCTAAGTTGCTGCCCTAAACTTTCATCTTCCCACCTAGGGTTTCAAGATTTCCAAATCATCTATGCTGAAAATCATAGAAAACTAAACTCCCTACCATATGCAACCAAAACCCTGCCAGGGCCTTCCCCCATACACGTGCTGTGCAAGAAGTTTCCCCAAATCTAAGGAACATGTGCCCCAAAGCGAGGTGAATGAAGGCAAGATGACAAAAGAAAAGAAAGAGAGCTACGATTAATATCAGTCTACCCCAATGTCTTATTTCCCTGAATATCATTTAAATACCTGGCTTCTATTTATGGGCTTTTAGCAAGTAACAGCCCAAGAATATCATCTATGCAAAAAACCTCCTATATAATCATTGTGTACATAGGGAATCCTCTACCATCACTCACATCACTTACAGATCAGGGCTTATTATAGAATAAGAAGGGGTTTTTGACATATACGTATAATACAAGAGGCTTTTTTGCATCTACGTGATTCTTTAGGAGGTTATCTGCTACAACCCCTATATTTACTTAGTTTCATTTACTTAAGATACTATATGTAAATAAGGGAAGTACCTCCGATTTGACTTTGATAAAATTATTGAAAAAAAAATCATATCTCTAACCAATAAACATCAAATCACTGTTTGTTTGACATATTTTTCTACACCATGATGCATCTCATATATATACAATATATATAAATAAAGAAGAAAGTAAAAAAAAAACCTTTACCTTGGTGTGGGGGACCTTGCTCAACAGCCACGTGTGCAGCAACAACCACAAGAACAAGGCAGCTGCAGCAAAAAAAGCAAGCGGCAGCAGCAGCAGCAAAAAAAAGCAAGCGGCAGCAGCAATCAACCAAATCAACAACAGCAGCAACACAACAGCCAGCAGTAGCAGCTGATGATCACAACAACAGCAGTGACAGCAGGAGGATGTGGTGCCCTATTCTAGAGAGAACAGGGGCGTCACCTGAGAGAGAAAGGTTGCGGGAGAGAGAGAGAGAGCCAAGGGAGGAAAAAGAAGAGGAGAAAGAGGAAAGAAAAAGAGACATAAAGGAGTGAGAGGGAGCATCAGGAGGGGGTGCCACCGGACGGCTTTCCCCCTCCAAACAGCCTCCTAGGAGTCTACATCGCTTCCCTTCCTCTCATTTACCTCTCCTCTCTCTCTCTCTCTCATTTACATCTCTCTCACTTATCTCTCCTCCCTCTCTCATTTATCTCTCCCTCTCAAAAAGAATTCAAAAAAGGAGAGCAATAAAGGTGCCCCCCACACCCCCCCAAACCGGTTCCTCTCCTACCCCCCACTGGATGGTGTAGGGGGGCATTTCTGGAATAAAATAACAAAAAGGGAAAGAAGAAGGAAAGAGGAGAGAGAGGGTTCCAATGGGGGGTGCCACCGGACAGCCCCCCTCTCAACCCGGATAGGCACACGTGGCTCTTTCATCTCTCTTTCTCTCATTTATTTAATGTCTCTCTTTCTTTTATTTCTCTCTCAATCCTCGAATCAAAAAAAAAAAAAAGGACGGAATGTCCCATCTGGTGGGGGTGCCTCCGGATCATGTATTTGACAAAGCAAACTCATGTATTCTTGAGTCTTACATTTTGTCTTCATAACTTGAATAATATGATATGTACTTGCTCTCACAAATCATATTGGACTATGTGCTGATGATGAATTAATTTCGTTGGTTATCGGAACCTTATTGGGTTCATTAATATTATGGATCCTTAGTGGATTTTAATTGGGTCTATCCAAATCCACTAACCTTTTGATTTTTAAATGGATCTTTAAATGGACTTTTAATGGATATTGGCCCATCTCACTAAAGCCCTTTAAATGATATTATTTAAGGATTCTTAATAGACCCTCAAAGATCCATTAATGGATGTGAATGGTACTACTTGTATTATAAAGATGGAACAAAGTGTAAATGTATAAGTAAGAAAGGAAAACAATAAAATTCCCCCATAGGAACGAGCGAGATGAGCGAAGTCAGCAGGAGAGGGAACTCCGGGGGAGGGAGCAGGGGAGGGAACTACGGGGGAGATTCAGCTGGGTTAGGGGAAGGTTGGGTTGTAGTTCAGGGTAAGGGCCTTCGCAACTCTGCTCTTCGGAGGCATCAGGTTGAGGGTGGGCTTCCGGTAGACAGAGATGTGTGCATCCGCTGCTTGGGGAAGGGTCATTATGCGGTTGTGTGTAGAGATCATGTCCGATGCCTCCATTGCAGAGGAGTAGGCTATAGAAGGAGACATTGTCCTTTTCTTCGGCAACCTACCAGTAAACCAGAGGGGAGCGACAGGCAGGATCAGTTGACCAGTGGACAGAATGTTGCTTCTGGTGGAGCGAACAATCTAAAAGTCCTCCCTGGCGTGGTGAAAATTCCTTGGTCACCTGAGGTTGAACCAGCTAAGAGAGTATTAGAGAGCTGTGTCGTTATCTCATTCCGGGAGAGCTGTAAGGAGCAAGCTGTAGACGATGAGGAAGTGAGGAATAGGTTGCAGGAACTCTGGCCGGATGTCAAATATTGGTGCATTCGAAGAATCGATATAGGCTCTTTTCTTGTAAGAACTGACTCAGAGTCGTGGAGAAGCTCTGTTTGTTCCAGTGGGAGGATGGAGGTGAAGGAAGGTGTTTTCGCATACTTTTCACCTTGGAAGGTCGATGTTGGTACTGTCCCAGCAGAGAATGGTATCGATGTGTGGTGTAAACTTTTTGGAGTGCCCCTTCATCTCTGGAACGTTAATTCGTTCCAAGCTATTTGTTCCAAGTTCGGGAGGCTTAGAGAAGTAGATGGCAAGTGGCTCAGAGGGAATAACCTTTCATTTGCTCGGGTTAAAGTATCCATTGATCAGACTGAAGGTATTCCGGATAAAATCAAGATATCGGCGATGGGTGCTGCATTCTGGGTACGTATTGAGAAGGAAATCACTGGTTTGGTTAAACAACCTGAGCGAGATTGGTCCTGGGCGGATGTGGTGTGCGAGTACAGAAGATACAGGCAGAGCAGAGATGGCAGTGCTGGAACAGGGGAGCCGGGTTGCGGCTACCCTTCTGTTCTTGAGGATTCTGGGACCGAGTCTGAGAACGCTCCTAAGTTGACGAACTCAGTTGAACTGAGTCAATTGGAAGCGAAGAGTCAGGCAGATTTCGAAAAAAACATTCATGGTTGCAGAGGTCCTAGGCCCTATGAAGGTAAAGGAGTTCTTGGAAAGGTCCCAGATTCCTCGATCGGCAGGACTGAACATGTTATTGTTATTGGGGATGGTGCAAGCCTCTTAAAAGGATTGGAGAAGGCCCACTACGGTGGTCCTAAGATGAGTTTGTCGAAGGCCATCCAAGGGTGTGACGGTCGTGGGATGTCGGGTGAAGAAGATGAACAGGTTCGGGGTCGGGTTCTGGACTCGGGTTTGGATGGGGACCCGATTCATTATGACCTGTTCAGTTTGGATCCTGACTTACCTGCGAATCGGGTTCGTACTGGACCGGCTCGGGCGCCTGTTGTTAACCCGTCCTTGAGCCGTCGTCGTCTTCCCCGAGCGTCTGCTAGTGAAACCCAACAAGGAAAACAGAGTATCGGTTGGGAGTCTCCTCCGAGCTACGGAGAAAGAATTTCTCCCTCAACTACTCTGGTTTGTAAAGAACCCTCATTGGGGATAGGCCAGGCAGAGAGACTAGAGCTGAGTGTTGATCAATCGGTATTCCTCAACCATCCTGCAGGGGAAGCATGGGTTTGTGACAATATGGAGGGGGCTAGACAGATTGAAGATGAGCTACTTGTTTCGGCTGGCAGACAGGATGGTATGGAAGAAGAGAGTTTGAATGATGTGAGAAGTACAAGGAAGTTGCAGGAAGTTACGCTGAGTGCCCAGATTGTGCCCTATGTTGCGAGTAATGTGCCGTTGGCAATACAAAAGGTTACTGACGAAGATGTTTGGATGAATGAAATTATTTTGTTGGGTCAACGTATTGGTGTATCCTTTGCAGGAAGGGAGGTTATGGTTTTAAGTTTTCTTAAGAAGCTGAGAAGGTATGATGCTCTACATTCAACCAAGAGGAAGGGGACGGGTGGAGGAATAAAAATACGAAAGAGGGAAGCTAACTTCGTAAAAAATAATGAAATTGTGGACACTCTAAGAGGGAAGAAGCTCAAGGAGGAGGGGAGGATCACTATTTTACCATGAACCTGGTTTCGTGGAATATCAGAGGACTCAATGGGAAGTGTAAGGTGAGAGCTGTGAGAGACCTGGTGCAATCTCTCCAGTTGGACTGCATCTGCCTACAAGAGACTAAAATGCCTAGCCTGGACAAACACGTTACAGACAGCTTGAGTGGGTCGATACTGAATGAGGCTGCTGTCCTCCCTGCAGATGGAGCTAAAGGAGGACAGGTGATATTATGGAATGGAAATAAGTTTGAAGGGAAAATATGTGATTTAGGCACTTTCAGCATCTCGGTATCCTTTACCTGCAAGAACAGAAGAACTAATAATGATAGCTGGATTATTACATCAGTGTATGGTCCTCACACTGAACATCAGAGGGATTCTTTTTTTGAAGAATTGTATAGATTGCACTCTTTGTTTACAGAAGCCTGGTGCATCCTGGGGGACTTCAACTGTGTTAGGTATCCTTGGGAAAGGTCTGGGAGACAGAAATGGAGTAAGGACATGGAAATCTTCAACCAATGGATTAGGGAGGTCAAGCTAATGGATATGGTAATACCGAACAGGAAATTCACATGGTCTAATTTACAACAGGTCAGCACACAGTCAAGACTTGATAGAGTATTGATTTCTGCAGACTGGTTCAGGAGATTCCCATTGTCAAATGTCAAGGGGCTCTGTAGATCGGTTTCAGACCACATCCCTTTGCACCTTAGGAAGGAGGACAAGAAAGCAGGTTTCAGAATTTTCAGATACGAGCTTAAGTGGCAGAGGGAAGCTGAATTCAGAGATTTGGTGAGAGATTGGTGGAATCAAGCACCAAAGGCAGCTTCTGCAATTCAGAATCTCCAGGGTAAACTTAAATGGACCAGGAAATGTATGAAACAATGGGTGAAACAGAAATTTGGAAGGGTTTCAGCCGAGAGGCAGACAATGAAAATCAAAATTGAAGAGCTGGAGCTGAAAAGCGAGTCTGTTGATTTATCTACACAAGAAGTGCATTCCTTGAAGGAACTCAAAAAGGCTTATAATGAAGAGCTGTTGAAGGAAGAAATCAGTTGGAAACAGAGGGCAAAGGAACATTGGCTAAAGGAAGGAGATAAAAACACTTCCTTTTTCCATGCAGTGGCTAGTGCCAAGAAGAGATATATGGCTATTGATCATATTAAAGAAAATGGAGCTGTCATTGAGGAACCTGAGGAAATTAAGACCAGGTTTGTTGCCTTTTACAAGAACCTTTTCTCGGAAGACCACCCATTCAGGCCCCATCTACAAGACGGGTTGCTCCCAGTGTTAGAAGCTGCTGATGCTGAACAGCTGTGTGAACCATTTTCAGAGGATGAAGTCAAATCGGCAATCTTTAGTATGGATCCCAATAAAGCTCCGGGTCCTGATGGTTTCTCCCTTGGATTCTACCAATTTTTTTGGGATATTATCAAGATAGATGTGGTTAACTTTGTCCAAGAGTTCTATGAAAGGCCGGAAGGGATTAAACTTGTTAATTCCACATATATTGTCCTGATCCCGAAATCAGAAGGAGCTGATAGAATGGTTGATTTTCGGCCTATTAGTCTACTCAATGGATGTTACAAAATCATCACTAAGATTTTAACAATCCGGCTCAAGAGGGTCATCCATAAGCTAGTGGGGATTAACCAGTCAGCCTTTTTGCAAGGAAGATTCATCCTGGACAATTATATGGTTGCTTATGAAGCCATTCACCACTACAAAATTAGGCACAAGCAAGGTGTGTTGTTAAAGCTTGATTTTGAGAAGGCCTACGACACAATCAATTGGAATTGTCTTCTCAAATCAATGGAGATCATGGGATTCAATGCTAAATGGACAAGATGGGTAAGGTGTTGTATTTCCTCCTCCAGATTCTCGGTGCTGATTAATAGAGAGCCATGTGGATTTTTTAACAGCTTAAGAGGATTAAGACAGGGAGATCCTCTGTCTCCCTTTCTTTTTCTGCTTATTGGACAGATTTTGAGCACCCTTTGGGATAGTGCAGCTCAACAGGGTTTGGTGGAAGGGTTCATGATTGGTAGAAGCCATATCCATTTATCTCACCTCCAGTTTGCAGATGACACTCTCCTGTTTACACCTGGAAGTATTGAGGACATTCAGAATATCAAAAGTTTGCTAATTTTGGTGGAAGTCATTACGGGTTTGAGAATCAATTATGAGAAATTTGAAATTGTTGGGCTGAATATGCCTCAGCAAAGGTTACAGGATATTGCAAATTCCTTAAAGTGCAGAGTCAGCAACTTCCCTATCAAATATTTGGGGCTGCCCCTATCGAATGGTGTCACTAGGATCAGGGATTGGGATGGTCTCATAAAGAAATTTGAGAATAGACTGGAAGGATGGAAGAGTAGCTTTCTGTCAGGAGGAGGAAGATTGATCCTGTCCAAGTCGGTTCTTTCTTCATTGGCTTTATACTATGCTTCTGTTATGAAGATCCCTAGAACCGTGGAAAAGATCATTGAATCAGCTAGGAGCTCCTTTTTTTGGGCAGGAGGGAAAAGGGAAAAGAAAGGAATGCATTTGATTGCTTGGAAGAATGTTTGCAAGAGTAAGGAGCAAGGTGGCATTGGTCTTTGTGGGGTTGCCATCTTTAACAAAGCTTTGTTAGCTAAATAGTTGTGGAGAAGAGGAGAGTACCCGGATGCTCTTTGGGCTGTAATTGTCAAGGACTTGTACTTTCATGGTGAGAGTAAATGGAGTTTCTCTCATTCATCCAGATACAACTTATCTCCCATATGGAGGAACATTCTTAAATGTGCTGATTTTATGGTCACCTCTTGTGAAGTCCATGTGGGTAATGGCAGTGACATACGATTTTGGAAAGACAAATGGTGCTCCAACCTGGACTTGTCAGTGTATTTCAGCAATCTTTTTAGCATTGCCCATAACCAGGATGCTTCGGTTGAAGAGGTTCTATCTCATAGTGATACAAGTCAGTTTAATCTATTGCTGAGGAGAAATCCTACTGATTTGGAAACTGGGGAACTGATAGCCTTGCTTAACCTAATCAGTGGTGTTAGGATCTGCAGTGAGGTGCAAGATAAGAGGGTTTGGAGATGGACTAATAATGGGCTTTTTTCGGTTAAATCCTTGGTTTAGCTACTGAATGATGGTGGTACTAGGGTTTGGTGGAAGGACCTAATTTGGTCTAACCACCTTCCTAATAAAATAAGGGTGTTTCTATGGAAGCTTGCTTGGAATCGAAGTCTTACGGGAATGAGGGCGAAGAGACTTCAACTCCCCGGGAGTTCCTTATGTATTTTCTGTGCACACTTTGAGGAAGACCAACTTCATTTATTTTGTAAGTGTGGTATTATTTCCATCCAATGGAAGAGTATGTGTAGATTATTTGGATTTGATTGGGTGGAGCATTCCTCTGTGTTGAACCTGCTGAAATGGTGGACTACTGTTTCTCCGTCAAATGACCTTAAACATGTATGGTTTCTCATATGCCCGGCCATGTTGTGGACTATATGGTGTGAGAGAAATAGAAGAAAATTCAGTGACCAATTCAGCAGTGCTAATGAACTATTGAAGAAGACATTCAGATGGGTGGAAGAGTGGGGACGAGCTGCTGGTATTCTAAATGATGGTAGCTCTGTTATCTTTGACAAAGCCAGATTGTGGAGGAAGCTGATCTCTTGATGATATCTTCTTTTGTAACCCTGTTTTATCTTCTTGATAAAACAGTTTATGTTAGGTTCTTTTAAACCTTTTGGGGCTTGGATAGGGGAGTGTCCTATCCAGGTGGTGTGCTCTCTTGGGCCTTCCTGTACCTCTCTCATATATTTCAATGGAATTGTGACTTTTGTCACCTTCTAAAAAAAAAACAATAAAATTCCCCCATACAAAACACCAGTAAGGTGCATCCCACAGTTAATTCTTCTCTAGAAGGCAAAACAAGGAGGAACAAGAATCCAACTTACAAGAGACTTTGGCCCACCTTTTAACCATATCACAAACCAAATAGAAGATCCTATATGGGGTAGCTTCTTCGTGCCTAAATATCCTACTATTCCGCTCCATTCAAAGTGCCTACATAGTCGTGTAAAGAATCAGCCACCAAAGAACCAGATCTTGTTTCAATGCCCAAGGTCTCCCCCATAAGAGGAGTCCCTTCATAGAATCAAAACACGAGCAGTCCGCATGAAATTGAGCACCTATAATCTGCCACACATCCCTAGCGAAGGAAACGAGGGAAAAAGACAATCCATAGACTCCTCACCACAAAGACACCACCCAGTAGGTATTTCCAATGGAACTGAGCCAGCCTATTGCATGTAGGGAGCCTATTGAAGGAAGCTCTACACAGGAGGAAGTGCCCGCTGGGAGGACTTTTGACCCCCCAAACTGAAGAGAAGATAGCAAATCTGCAACACCCATCAGAAATGAGGAGTTACTTGACTTGAAAGAATGGATTCCTTCCTTGTCCCATCTCTAATCCAACGATCTTCTGTGCGTGGCTCTACTTGATGTGCCTGCAACCATTGAAGCAACAAAAGCAGATCCCCCATCTCTTCCTCTCTCAAAATTCTCCTAAACAAAGGCCTCCATGTATTCTGGCCCCGAGCTTCATCAACCACTTGGGAAACAAAGGCAGCATGCTACAATGATATCTCCCTTAATACTTTTAACTGGATCCACCTTAAGTTCACTAAAGGATATAATCTTAACAGATCTATAATAGGTCTATGACCTCTTTGTGTTCTTAATCAATGTCCATCAAGGTTATCTTTTAGTGGACAAACAAACTTGAACAAGTCCACAATATTTGATGCATGCAATCACATTAAAATATACAATCTTAATGGATCTATAGTAGGGCTATGACCTCTTTGCATCTTTAATCGATATCTAATAGGATTATCCTTTCGTAGACTTTGACAAAATTGATTAAGTCCTCTATGCTTAATACAACTTGCCACAATCTAGTTAAAGCCCAATAAACTGGCCGATGGTCTTGGATTTTGTTTGATTGCTGTCCAAATGACCCCACTGTCCTTGGCCTTCTCATCTAAACTCATTTAAGTTCCAAGATATCCCTTAACTCTGAATAAGCAATAAGTTCACCAAACATACAACATCCTTTTAATACCCCTAACCTAAATAAAAAATCTAATGCCTATGAAAGGCACATACACCCTCATAAACCTTAATGACCCATTCAACCCTAGAACCAATCCAAAATGGTTAAAATACCCCTCTAACTATAAAAATATGTAACAATTGCAGAAAAATCTCAAAAAATGTAAAAACCACCTAAAACACCTTAAATGCCCTTAAAACCCTAAAATGGCCAAAACTATCAAAATTCCCTTAATGCAACAAAAATCACTAAAAAAAAAATGTAAAATATCTAAAGCACATTAAATACCCTTAAAATCTAAAACTTTCCAAAAATGACAAAAAACCCCTTTGATCCCCAAAACACCTAAAATGGCCCAGAAATGCTTCCCAAGATTTTGCAACTTACCTAACCTACTCAAACATATTTCAAACGCCAATGACCCTTGTTGAAGATTTAGAGCAAAAAAAATAATCTTAGAAGACAATGGAAGAAGAAGAGAACAAGAGGAGGGCGGCAGTCATGTGTGCAGCTACATGCATACCTATTGCTATCTACATCTCTCTCTCTCTCTCTCTTTTATTTATTAGGGCAACAAGTTTACAATATTACAAGGACAAAAATATCCCTCATAACATGAGCTAAATAGACAAATAAAAAAAAAGTACTAGCCACCCTCAAAACACTTAACATAAGTAGGAAAATATAAAAAAGACCAAAATGCCCTCTCACTTATGTCTGCAACTATACTCCCCCTCAAGTTGAGTATATATATCAAGCATACTCAGGTTGTTCAAATAAACGTGAAACTGATCAGCCGATTGCCCTTTTGTGAAGATATTTGTAATTTGGTCTTGGGACTTGACATATAGCAAACAAATTTCTTCTGAGTCGAGCTTCTCTCTAATGAAGTGGCGGTCAATCTCTATATGTTGGACAAGATTAATTGCAATGCTGATTGCAGCTTTGTTGCCACCATTGGTAAGCATAATTGAATGCCAAGGTCCACCAAGAAAAGCTTCAGCCAAATGATTTTTGTAATATAGTTTGTCATAGCCCTATATTCAGCTTCAACACTAGACCTTGCACAAACTGATTGTTTCTTGCTCCTCTATGCAACAAGGTTTCCTCCCAAGAACAAGCAATAACTGGTAGTGGACCTTCTATTGTCCTTGGAACCTGTCCAATCAGCATCAAAGTAGCTTTCAACCAATAGTCTGTCGCACTTAGAAAATAAAAGTTTATTCCTAAGGCAGGACTTTACCTAAGTATCTTTTCAACTGTCCTCATATGAGGCACTCTGGGTGCATGCATATATTGGCTGACCACATTGACATCATAGGTCAAGTCAGGATGAGTAAGTCCTAAATAAAGTAGACGACCCACAATCTTGATATTTTCCGTTCTCTAAGTTTGATAAGAGATCACTATCGGTATCACTCAAACCATGATTTGTTTCAATGGGTGTTTTTGCTGGTTTATAACTCAACTTCCTTTTCTCTTGCAACAGATCTAGAGCATACTTCCTTAGGCATATATATATACGAGCCACTTCAATACCAAGGAAGTACTTGAGCTCACTCAAGTCTTTAGTATCAAAGACTTGTGCAAGATCTCTTTTCAACTTTTCCATTTCTTGCACATTATCACCTGTGATGATCATATCATCCACATAGACCAGTAGTAAAACAATCTTTCCATCCTACCATTTGGAAAAAAAGAGTGTGATTAGCATTGCCTTGAGAATAGTCAAATCCAAGCATAGCCTTATGGATGCGATCAAACCATCCTCTTAGTGATTGTTTCAGCTCATAAAGAGCTTTTTTTTAGCTTGCACACTCTGTCCCTTACATCAACTCTTGGAGGTGATTGCATGTACTTCTTCCTGTAAACCACTATTCAAAAAAGTATATTTCACATCAAGTTGATACATAGGCCAAGAGAAACGACAAGAGCTAACACTACCCGAACAGATTTAAAATGAGCAACAGGAGCAAAGGTCTCCTAGTAATCAATCCCGTAGGTCTGAGTAAACCTCTGGGCAACTAATTGAGCCTTATACCACTCAATAGATCTATCAACACGAAACTTGATAGTGTAGACCAACTTGGAACCTACCAGGTTATGCCCTTTGGGCGGATCCACCAACTCCTAGGTGCCATTTTTACGTAGAGCTATCAATTCTTCATTCATTGTTTGTACCCACTTAGAATTTTTAACTACCTCAGAATAGGAGTGAGGTATGTGATATGCATAAATGGTAGTAAATACAGAGTAATAACCAGGTGATAACTTCGAGTAAGAAACAAAACGAGAAATAGGGTGACAAGTACAAGTTTTTGAGCCTTTCTTGAGAGCAATATGAGGTCAGGCTCAGAGATAAACTCACCAGAGGGTGAACCTGTGGGCATGGAAGGCAGGATTGGCCAATTCCGATCCGGATCGACCGGTGCCGATCCTGGCCATTTTGGGCCATTTTCGGTTGATTCCGGCTGATAAGAGTTCGATCCAGATCAGTGGGTCCCAATCCGGCTGACCGATCCGATCCGTAATTCCCTGCTTGTGGGTACAACAACTCCTGTGAGTAGTGGTTCAGTGGAAGAATCTCTTTTTTGCCAAGTACCCTGGAAGTACGTTTGCAAGCGCAAATCAATCCGAGTTTTAGTAGCATCAACCAGCTCAGAAGACACCGGTGTAATAGGGGACACCATGGGCAAGGGGATGGAGGAGAAACTGGGAGTTTCCTCCCCCTGAGGGGAAACAAGAGAAAAATAGGACTGCTGCTAAAAAAAGGTTACATCTTTAGAATATACTTCCGACCGATGTGGGGATCCAAACATTTGTAGCCTTTCTGGGTAGGGGAAACACCCAAGTAAATTTTTTGGACAGCCCTAGGGTCTAGTTTGGTGGCACCAGGTGTTAACCAATGAATGAAGCATAAGCATCCAAAAACACAGGGCGGAAGTAGAAACAAGGGTTCAGATGGACGGAGAATGAGAGAGGGAACCCGATTGTCCAGGGTACAGGATGACATCTTGTTGATAAGATAGGAGGCATGAAGAACTGTTGCCCTCCAAATTGTTTTGGTAAATTTTGGTGGAAGAGAAGTGCTCTAGATACTTCAAGAAGATGCTTATTCTTTTGCTTGGTCACCCTCTTTTGTTGAGGTGTATAAGCACATGATGGTTTATGAATAATGTCGGCATCTTCCATAAATATGTTCAGATTTTTTTCGAAGTACTAATGAGCATTGTCAGATCGGAAGATTTTTACCTTCTGATCAAACTGAGTCTCCACCATTCTGTAGAACATTTGGACAAGTCAAAGTACCTCCTTTCGAGAACGAAGGAGATAAAGCCAACAATAATAAGAATAGCCATCAATGAAAGATAAAAAATAGCTATGTCCATCCATAGAAGAAATCGGGAAGGACCCTAAACATTAGAGTGAATAAGATCAAATGGAGCAGAACTCCGTTTTATTGATACTGGAAGTAGTTCTAGAATGTTTGGAGAATTGACAAACTTGACAATGAAGAGACTCCAAGGATTCAATAGAAAATAAATGTGGAAACAAAATCTGAAGTGACATAAAAGATAAATGACCAATCCGAGAATGCCAAAGATAGATATTTCCAAGAGATTAATTTCATTTGCTACATATAGAAGACTGAAAAGCCACGCATCCTCCGGGTTCAAAATGGTAGAGACCATCCACTTCACGACCACTCCCAATCGTTGGTTGTGTCTGCATGTCCTGAAAAATACAATGTGTAGGAAAAAAATGTCACAGAACAGTTAAGGGATTTAGTAATGTTACTCATAATAGTGGCAGTAGGGAGGACTAAGTGATCATTTAGGCGGATGGACCCCTTGCCAACAATAGTGGTTCGGGTGCCGTCAGCAATGGTTACCTTGTCCTAACCAGAAGACGAGGAATAAGAAGTGAAGTGAGTGGAGGTACTAGTCATGTGGTCTATAGTCCCAGAATCAATAATCCGAGGACTAGACTGAGGATTTATAGTACTAGCACTAGACGAGGAGAAAGAATCCTTTGTAGGCAAGCAATGTCAGAAGTGGACAGCGATGGCAACTGAGATGAGGAGGAACCACCTTTAGTAGACACCTCTGGGGTGGTACTAGTGGGCTGCGAAGTAGCATCATTGCCTTTAGTAACACGACCTCCCTTATCATTACCCGTCTTAAACTTCTGATGCTTATTCTCCGGATAGAGTTCCAACAGATATCAATATCAATATATCCCGATTGCAATGCGTACAATGCTTGGTCTCTTTGCTTTTTTGTTTAGAAGATGAAGGAGCCTCTTTGTTCACAAGAGCCACAAATTCACCACCTCCCTGAGAGCGGAGAGCAGTGGGTGAAGCAATCATTACTTGGCGATGGACCTCTTCATGCAGAATTATTGATAAAACAACTTCTAGAGAAGGCAACACATCTGTAGAAAGGAGCTGTCCCCGTAGTGTGTCATAGTGAGTATCGAGGCCGACAAGGAATTTGAAAACTTTTGTGGACTCAACGTGTCTCAGGTCCATAGCTTGATCTTTAGTGCAGTTCCATTTAGATTTTATGTACAAATCAAGTTCTTGCCATTTGATTTTAAACTCGCTAAAGTAAGCTATAACTAAGCGTCCACCTTGCTTGAGAGATTGAATCTCCCTTGTTAACTGATAAGTTCGAGCAATGTTGCTTTTTTGTCCATAAGCAAGGACCATATCTCAACCGTTGTAGATGCATACATAATCAAATGCTGGATATCCGGGCTAACATAGTTAATGATCCAGTCCATGACAAGGCTGTTATCCACATCCTAAGAGGCTCACTTGGGATCTGTAAGAGGAGCAGTAACAGAGCCATCAATAAACCTTAGCTTCCCTTTGACTGTAGTCATCTGAAGAGCATGATGATCATGTTTCTCAGGATGAAGAGAGGATATCAGTGGAGAAACCAAACCTTCAGAGGCCACCGATGTTGAAGTCGAATCCGAGATGATAGACATCGTGGTGATGCGATATATTAATCACGATGATTGCAGAGAGAGAACGATTTGCAGAGATATGCACAAAAGTGTTAGAGACTCCCAAACACCACGAGACAAGGCCGCACCAAAGACAATATTTCCAGTGGCTTGAAAACCAGCTACACAACCACCGCACCCCTCTAGAGAGAAGACCGAGCATGATGAATCATTGCCGGTGATTCCATAGGGAACAGAAGAGTACTGTAGCATGACACTGTAGTGCGGTACTGTAGTGGCATTGTAGTGCAGTACTGTAGCAGAAAGAAAGAAGAAAACAAGGCTTGGATGATTGGTCCTCTTGCCTTTAGGATCGCTCTGATACCATGTTGAAGATTTGGAGCCAAAAAAACCCTAGAAGACAATGGAAGAAGAAGAGAACAGGAGGAGGAGAAGGGCGGTAGCCATGTGTGCAGCTGCATGCATACGCACTACTGTCTGCACCTTTCTCTCTCTCTCTCTCTATCTCTTTTATTCATTAAACAAGAAGTTTACAATATTACAAGGACAAAAATACCCCTCATAATAGGGGCTAAAGAGAAAAAAAAAAGACACTATCTGCTCTCAAAATACTTAACACAAGAAGGAAAATATAAAAGGACCAAAATGCTCGCACTTATGACTGCAATTACAAGCCTAATACCCCTATATCTTTCAATCCTGAGAAATTACCAAAATACCCTTTTGGGTTAAAACATCTGGAATCATTTCAAAACCCCTTACAAGTCTTCAAGATCATCTAAAAACCCATCGTGGACGTGGATAAAGCTATTGGGCTCAATTAAAATCATACTTTCATTAATGAAGTTGCAAATTTCATGTGGTTTTTATTTAAGGGTATCATCTATAATAGTTAATCAAGAGTTTTTGATCATTTATTCTCTGTGATTAACATTGACCAAGGTCAGTGAGGAGAGGTCAATTTTATGGATTTACATACTTGATCCAAAGTTTAGATTCTTCGAGGACGCATCCTAAGTTCTCAGAATCTAGGAAGATCGCTAAAATAAATAAACAATAAAATAAAGGTTGTGCGAGGGCTCAATCTCCCTCATGTCTCCCACTCTTCCAAGAAGGAAATTTGCATTTCTAATGATTCGGCAAAAACAACCATGTTCAGTTAATCCATAGTGTTATTTTCTAGCTAATACGAAAATTTTACAAAACATGCCACCCAATTTACATGCTAAAAACCCAGAAGTCTGGTAGAATAAGTCAACCTTATGTGGTACTTCTCCAAGGAGCCCTGCTATATACTAATAGGACAGCTAAATCAGGGTTTCATCAGCATTGGTCAAACCTTGGCAACTATGGTTTAAAAGGCCTAAACAAAATTAGTCTACTCAAGAGTTGTTGTTTCTAGCTCTATAAGGAAAAATTCCATATAAATTTTCATGTTTTAACACTTGATTTTAAACCCTGAACCTTATTATTTCTGAAAAGAAGTATTTTTTTTTTTTTAACATACAAATCCTTACAATGATGTGGTTTGCTGAAGTTAAGGTTCCACTCAAAGTACGGTTTTCACCAACAAAACATGTTGTGTTTGTTCAAGGTACGGGATATTTATGGTCTTGATCAAGACATTGCATTTAGGAATGTCACCGTCCCTTCAGAGAAGAGGCCACGCCCCCTCTATCTTGCAACTGCGACTCAAATTGGTTAGTTGTACCTACTTTTTTTCTTCTTATTTCTAGTCATTCATCCAGCGTAAATTATGTATTCTATGCAGTTTTTTAGATGTGCTTGTTTTTCCTATAGGAGTTATTCCGACAGAGGGTATACCCAGCTTGCTAAAGGTGCTTCTTCCATCTAGCTGCATGGGCCTCCCTGCACTGTGAGTACAACACTTGATTATTGATGTATTTATAATTTGTGTCAGATATATTATTTACTAGAATCAAGTCATAAATTTTGGTTAGTCAAATGACGAAGTAGGAATAGATAGGAGAAACTCCGGTAAGTCAGGGGCTTATGAACATGGTTCTGTGATTTATCATGAACATGCTTCTATGATTTATCTTTCTTGTACTCTTATTCTGAGGTTATATAATCATGGAAAGCAGACATAAAATGCTGATATAAAATATTTGATGTATTATTCTAGAGGCTACTGTCACATTCATGCTCAAATATCTCTTCTATTACTCGTTTCAAGGGCTTTGGGGGGGGGGGGGGTATCATTTAGCTTTATCATTTACCTCCTATTGTTGACACGGTGTCACCCCTGTCCTGTTTTCTATTGTCATGTGAAAGCATGATCTTATTGTCATGTGAAAAATGGAGGGAAGGGGGGGAGAGCCAGCAGGAGTTTCCATGGGAGAAAGCTCAACCATGCAGTTTCCAAGGGGAGGACGCATAGCCTGTGTTTGGAGACGAGGTGGAGGGTGGATCTCAGCCTAGCGGTGATGTTAGGGAGGCGGGAATATTTAGAAACCCAGAAAATTCGCCAGCATTCTCATCCATAAATGCGGTTCATGCCTACATATGAAGGCATTTTCAAGAGTCAATGGATAGAGGAAGCTCACACATCACTGATATGCTTCTCGGATCTGAAGGGGTATCACGACATAGCGGATCATTAGAAAATGAGTATTCGGCCTCAAATTGTGACAGTAAAACTGGAATGACTACATCAAGTACGAATTCAATATATGGTTCAAATACAAAGTTTCAGATTCAAATGAATCTGCTAAAATGGGTAACTTTCTTAATGATTGGAGCAATGAAGAAATCGCACACAACGGATGTATCATAGGCCTCCAAATTGATAACAAAAATGGACAATTCCTTAAGCTCTAGGTTGATGATTCGCATACTCAAGTTAAGCTGGTTAAGAAAGCAAGGGATGGAGAATTGGAACATTTGCTTAAAGGAATGTTCTACAAGGAAGGGGAAATTAAAGAAGATACACCGTGAAGACATGACAATGTTTCGTAAGTGAAGCAGGTGGAAGGATTGAGGGTCAAGGGGGGGGGGGGGAGAGGGATGTTTAGCATCTCCATACCTTTATAGCTTGTTCATTTATTTCCATTATGGCCGTTAATCTTTGGTAGTGCTTGGGGGTGGTTTTGATTAATCTATAACTCATGTAATTTGTAATTTATTTTAGGGATTTTTATATATATACCCCTGACATCTAGCGTATTTGTATTTACACCCTCAACTCCCATATATTGTATGAAGTACCCCCAAAAACTTCTAAGACATTGCGGTTATGTCCCTCTGGTCACAGAAGCGTTAACTCCTAAGGAATATTCATGGAATATGCTACAACACTTAAGTTCCCCTCCACTTCATCGACTCTGAAAGGCCTCCTGCCTGCAGTTGCGTGCACCACCACCGCCAATGCTAAGTTGCTGAACACTGCCGTCAACGCCTCTGGATTTTTATCCATCTTCCTAACAACAGGGAACTGCCCGAGCTTCGACGCCGCGAAATCAGCGAGCACCTGGTCGGTGTCCATAAGGCTTTTACCCTAGAACCACGGCTTCAGCATCCCGTTTTGGAAGAAAACCAAATCTGTTAAAATCTTAGGCATGCTCTTGGCATAGCTTTCAAAACTTGCTTACAGCTCGTGCAGAACCACATCTTTCTCTTAAATTTGAATGCTTTATAGGATTGAAAGCAGAAAAAATGCTTGAAATGGACATTGTGTGCATCCATGATCCCATATTCCCATCCAAATACCATCCAAAGCATTGGAAATCCAAAACGGAGACCAGAGGGGGGGTTTAGGAAAGGATGCGAGCAGTTTACCTTCTACCAGGATTACAGGGTTGCCTGGAGGATGGCACCGAGGTTGTCATTCGTGGGTAGACGAGGATGGATGGGGCCGTCGAGGTCAGCCGGCACAGTCTAACCCCTCCCCACGTTGCTGCCCTTGATGAGAGTGCCGGCATGATGGTGGCGGCATGCCCCAGGATGCCCCAACCTCAACTCATGCCGTTTGTGGTGATGCCAACTTACTGATGGTGGCTGGACCAATGTGCGCTACAACGTGAAGGGCACCACCTCCAATGGCACGGCCTAGCTAGTGCCCTCAAGGCGAGGCATCAGCTTGGACTCATCGACCGCGATGACAAGGCAACGGCTGGCGCCCTCCACTATCTTCTTCCAGAGGTGGCAGCCATTGTGGCCCTTAACAAGGTCGAGGGCAGGGTTGATCTCATTGGCACTGTAGATGGAGAGGTTGACGGTGGGGTGGGTGCCGAGGTCAGAGAGGGGGGAATTCTTGACCCTCTAACCCTTAACCCAAGGTAAGTTAGGGTTTTCATGTGTTTAACCCACTTTATTAAATGGACGTAATAGCAAGGGAATGTGTAACGCCCCGCCGACGACCCGTTTTGGCCGTGCCGGCCTATCGTGAACATCCCAAACATCCACTTATCTCTAGAGTGAGCACATACGTACATCCATAACATTATGAATCAACTTTCATAGTCAGGAATAAACTTAATAAAACGGGAATTTACAATAGCAAGACTTGTCTAGGATCTCTAAACATATCCACATATTACATCTCCAGAGTTCTAACCAACTTAATTATATCAATTTCAAATCTGAAAAATAAAACATACGTCTAAATAACAACTAGATCTTCTAGTTCTAAGTCTCCCGTCCCACTGCTCAACCTTTACCTCTTTTTTTGAAAAATAGTTAGTGAGCAAGCGTAAGTTCCAACCGACTTAGGAAGTTCATAACCCATAGAACCAGATGTTTTCATATCATATAACATGGAAGAAACTTACATGATAAATAACTAATCATGGTGAAGAACTGTTGTGTAACTAACATTATACCATCTTACTCCAAACATGTTCTTAAACGTAACATCATGGCCGTATAACTAAACATGCATGAACTTAAACTTGAACATGAGCATTAAACATCATGAACCTAGCATGCATCTACAACATGCATCTTTCATACTTAACATAATGTAGCATTTTGTTCCATAATGGATTCAAGAGACGGTTCCCATAATGTAGCACTTTGGCCCGCGTAGCACTTAGCACCCATACTATTGGTTGGTAAATCCACAAGCATCTTTAATTGTATGCATGCAACATCTTGTCTTAAACATGCAGAACTTAATTATCCAATAACATGTATGAACTAAGCTAAACATGCTCGTGCAAATAATCACGAATATTATCTTAAAAACGACACACATTTTCATATGCATAGCCAATAGGAAAATAGTGTTGAAAATAACATTTTCTATAAAAATAATATCTACGGTTCAGTTACAATAGAATAGTCATTGAATAGGACCTAAAATCTACGTACATGCAACTAATATGAATTTTAAACATGGTCATGCGAATGTTATTTTCAACGTCACGAAGATCTCCATACTCGTAGTAAATACAAAAATAGTCTTGAACATAGGTTTTCTGTACATAAAAGTATCTATAACCGGTAGTTAATCATTACTTGCCTTTTCATTAACTAGACAAATAAGGAGGTGACGAAGCCCGCCCAGGAACGACAGGAATCTGTTCTAGCCACGTTCTTGCCGCCACAACGTTCCTCTTACGTTGTCCTCTTCGTGCACCCGAAAAATGTCGCGAACTGCTTTTATTTTCTCTCCGAACAGCTCCCCCCTCTCTCCGAACAGCACCCCCCTGGCTCTCTCTCTCTTCTTCTTCTTGTTCTTGCATTGGAACGTGGAAGGAAGGAAGAGGGGAAAAGGATGGGGACATCCCTATCCCCTTTTTTTCTCTAGCCTTGTTTGAGTGGAACAGGAGGGGATAGGGTGATATTTATAGGAGCTAGGTAGGATAAGCCCTAAGCTTTGCTTAAGCTTAAGGTGAAGCCTTTGATCCTATCTAAAGGGTAAGTTATGCCCCTACTACTAACTAAGTTAAGTTATTCCCCTGATCCTATCCATATGTCAAGTTATGCCCATTCTTCTACGTAGCTTAAGTTGTTCCCCTCGATCTTATCCATACGATATGTTATGCTACACATGCCATGTAACTAATGTGTACCCTCAGTCGATACTTCTTCACCAAGTAAGCCAAAATCAAACCGTTTTGGTTATTTAAAAGTACTTTTAGTATCTTAAAATATTTAAGTTTAGACCTTATAAAAATATCAATCATGTTTTATTCTTAAATTTTTAATAATTATATTTATACTTTTTAAAGATTTATAAATATGCCATTTTCACAATTATGTATATTTTTGTTAACAACTTCATTGCACTGAACATTCACTAAAATCACAAGTAAACTTTCCCTTTTTATACGTTGCCAGAAATGTAATAATTATCTTAAATTTCACACTTTTATTTTATATAATTATATAAATATCCTCATAATTATTTGTGGGTCCTTGCAGAATGGTTGCAATGTTTCTAAGGTTTTCAAGGGTATTTCATACAATATGTGGTAGATGGGGGTATAGACACAAATATGCTAGTTTTCAGTGGCATACATGCCAAAATCCCTTTATTTTATGTACTCGTGTAAAGGTGTACGTCGGTGGATGAGGAATCATTCTGCCTTCCCATGGTTGTACTACTACTATTTATTTCTTTAATAAAACTTGTGTTAGAATCCACAGTTTCTCTTGGGAAAAAGGAGTGAAATGCATGATATTAAATAAAACAGTTTTTCCTGTTCTTACTGCTACTGTACTTCTGTACTACTACTTTCAATTTTCTTTCATGTTTATTTCCAAATGGAATTATTTCCTTCTTTTGCTCTTAATGTTGAATAGAATTATCTCCTTTCTTGCTCTATAAATTAGCAGCTACCTTGTTTCACTACTCTTAGGTATTTAAGAGATCTTCTTCTGAATCCTCCTACATATGCTATTGCATCAGCAATCCAAGGTAAGTACTTTATCACTGTTGAGTGCCTGCTAATTAGAAATAATGAACTTGTTAATCATGTTGACATCTTTTATTTCCTCGATGTCCTGTTTGAATTAGCCATGCTTGATTTTATTGGGATGGTGATAACAAGGAAACAAGGAAAAAAAAAAACATATATTCACTACCAGGAGCATTGTAGACCTTACGCACTTACTTAGTGTTGTAGATTTAAATGACATCTGAATGCAAAAAGTTGAAGCCAAAGTTTTAAATCTCTTATATGGAAGTGTTTAGTCATGTATCATTAGAGGAAAGACAGGTGAAGAATGTATGAAGAGCCCTCAATGTCAATACAGTGCTCATGTTTTTATGATCCCTTTCAAGGGATGGAGCCAAGTGCAAAATTGTCATGACCTGGTTGAGCTGCAAGGCTTATGTCTAGTGACAGCTTTACATCAAAGTTAGAGTAGAGGTGGGGCAAGAGAATGAGCAGCTGTTCACACAGGAATACAATTTTCATCAGGTAAATAGAGAATTCTTCAAAGAATAATGTTCAATTGTTGATTGCTGAAGAGTGAAAGATTTGGAGCTTGTTTCTGGAAGGATTGAATAGCCATCTCAAGTTGATGCCTTTGATATTGTCCTATGAGATATACATATATTCCTAGTACTTTTTTGTATACTGTAATACGTAAGATATTGCCAGACTGAATATACCTGTCGGTAGTTGGAAAAACTATTCTAGCATTCTGGCATTTATTTGGACTGGACTTCGTATTTGCTGAGATCTTGTTGCTTCAGGATGCTGACAATTTACAAAGAGAAACTTGGAGGCCATCTTGAGGAATGCTGGCAAGTAGAAGGCAACCTTACTTATTCTTTTTGGAGTATTTAGCAAATAACACCCTAAAGAATCTCGTATATGCAAAAAACCCCTATATTAGATGTGGATATATACTACTCACTACTCACTGCTTGAAGTTGGTCTTCCAAATTTCTTGAAGTATAAGGAGGTGTGGAAGGTCAAATCTCCTCTTAAAGTGAAGGCTTTTATGTGGCTGCTGTTTGAGAAAAGAATCAGTACAAAAGTTTATAGAAGAAAATGGTGCCCAGGTGATGATACATTGTGTTCCTTATGTGGCATTGAAATGAGGGTGTGGATCACCTATTGGTTGTGTGCCCGGTGAAACAAGCAGCTTGGGTACATTTGGCATTCTTCTGCACTTCAAACAGAATTCAGATCTGTTATGGACATGTGGAGAATTTTCAAGCGTCTGCGGGTCTGCATGCATCAACGGGAGACCAAGGATATGAGTGGTATTCTTCATCACGCAGTCTACTGAAGTATATGGCGAGAGAGGAATGATGTGATCTTCTGGGGAAGTAAAATTTATATTGAGAACATTTCTCTTAGGACTTTATCTTATATAATTGGTCTCGCCATATTTTCGGACTGTCAGCTGATTCCTGGGAGAAGGCATTTAAATAGTTTTCAGCAGTTTTTTTTTTGTTTATTCTAGGATAGGAACCTCTCCTATCCTTTGATTATACTTCCTCTCTTTATGTTTAATAAAATTAGTGGTACAATCCACGTTGTTCTCGAAAAAAATTATACGTAGATATAACCACCCCCCCCCCCCCCCCCCCCCCAAAAAAAAAAAAAAAAAAAAAAAAAACTTTCTTCTTGTTCTAAAATAAACCCTTATTTGTCGGTGATATGTGTGATGATAGACTTGACAATAGGAGGTTCTCTATGTATACAATTGATTAGATACGGGGTTTTTGCCATGTACACATTTGACGGGTTCTTTATGCATATATGAGATTCCTTAGGGGGTTATTTGCTAAAAACCCCTTTTCTGAAGGTGGATAGTACCATGCGTTCATTAAGTAAAAGAAAATTTAAAATAAAGAGGTAAACCCCAAGACCCCAAAAATTATCCAGTGTTTACACAGCTTTCCGAAAAGCCAGAAACCCCATACACGAAAAGTGATTACCCAAAATGAGAAGGAAAACCTCGCCTATGTAGTGCAGCCTGATTGAGGACAAGCAAGGCCGCAGTGGGAAGAGAGATTGCAACCCATCCCTCTTGAAACCCTAACCCAATCACATATAGAACACACAAGTTGTTCCTGTGCTTGGCTCTTGTGGAATATGCAGGCTAATCTGATGTGCGATTTCCTTTTTTTTTTGTTCTCATTCAGATATAGTTTAAACCCTTTCAGCTTTCTGGAAATCTTTTGTGTATCAAAATGCTATAAATATATTTGACTGTAGACTTGTTTAATTTGCTCATTTTTTGTATCACTCTGTTTGTCTGCCTGTTATGTATATGCAATACTGAATCACAGTAGCTTCTGGCAGAATCGTGCAAACTTATGAGCAATGTGACCTGCTCGGTCCCTGAATTCACATGCATGTCCGCAGCAAAGGTTCTGATTCTCATTCCAATGGATTTACATTCCACCTATTTTCCTCTATGAAATGTATGCTAGTATTGGTCTATGGTGTTTGATTTCCCTTAATCATAGCATGGGGTCAGAGGTGTGGAATTAGCAAGATTTGTCTTGGTATTTGCATGCTTATCCCATCATGTTCATATGCTATGCAGAATCCATGCCCCCCTGCGAAGTTGCTATTTTGGATGTGTACTATTATATTATCAAGTTTTATATTCTACAAATATAAATACTGAATAACTCTTGAATATCAGAAGACTAAATTTTCTTACAAATCCATGGCATGTCCATTACTGCAGAGAGGCTCATTTTGGTTTTCACCATTATTGGATAGCCTAAATTTAAGAAAAGATAGCCTAAATTTGTGAAAAGACATAAATTTATTGCTGTCCATTCTCTATCTGCCATTTTTCCTCCTTTGAACTATTGGCACTTCAACATGCTGGGATGTACCTCTGTTTGTCCACGAGGTTGCGGGTTGAAGTCAGTTCAATGGCTTTATAGGAATTAATGGTTTTTGGTCCCTCTGAGCCTATTCTTGATACAACATGGCGAGAGAGCGATGGGCAAGAGCGGAGGACAGGAGCGGCTGGAAGCATGGTGAGGCAAGGCATCGGGAGGAAACCAGAGGACAACTCTCGTCTGCTGGGGAGTTTTCTTTTGAGAGAGGAGCACGGAGCAGAGCATCGGATGCTAGAAGTCGCTGTCTTTGTTGTTTGGAGAGCGGACATATGGCGTTCTAGTGCCTGAATGCTTTGGTCTGTAGAAAGTGCAGGGGACTTGGGCATAGAAGCTTTCACTGCCCAGTTTTACTTGTAGACGAAGATCTACCACCTGTGCCATCATGGTATGATTTTAAAGGTACACACGAAGCTTTGAAATCAGATATCATTGAAACGCCTTGGTGTCCTCCTTTTAAACGAAATGAGGAGCTCCTCTCATCAGTGGTGGTTGTAGTTAAAAAGGGCAGCCTTTCTAACACTATTCTGGAAGGATACCTAAACAGTTTCCTGTCTGTCAAGAAGGCTTGGAAGATTTGGAGATTACAGGAGGGAGTATTTCTGGTTCATAGTTCGGACGAAGGTTTATTGGACTTACTGAATATTGGTGTGACGACAGTGGATGGTGTGGATATGGTTTGGCAGAGGTGGAACTCTGGTTTTAACACGGCTCAGGATCATGACAGTCGAAGCATTTGGTGCCAGGTTTTCAGGATTCCTCTACATTTATGGGATGTGGAGATCTTCAGAGCTATTGCTAAAAAGTTTGGCTCTCTGAAGAGAGTGCATAGAGATACAGTTCATTGGGAGAATTTGCATTAAGCAAAGCTTTTGGTTATTGTGGATCAAAGTCTGTCCCTTCCGCAAGTATTGAGACTACAGTGGAAACAACTGATCTTCTTTGTGAAAATTGTCGAGGAAATTTTTCCTGTTAGTAGTCACAAGGTAATGGACTGGACTTATTCTGAGGTTGTTCAAGCTTATAAGCAATATAAAGGCAAAACATATGCGGAAATAGAAGAAAACACATGCAGTAGGAAAACAAAGGATGGGAATGGCGAGAGGTTGAAGACGACGGCTCGGAAACTGAACCGGGCCGGTTCAGGGGATAGTTTATTTACTGAAGCGGTTAGTTTAAGTAACTCAAACCGGATGGAAACTGGCATTAAACTGGCTTATTTAGACACGGGGCCGAGTAGAAATACAAGTGACCAATGTTGGCAAGGGGTGGTCCAATTTTTGGCAAGTCAGGTTATCAAAGGAGTGCGGCGGGGTCTAAGACTTGACCGGGGGAGAAATGTTAGGGTTTTCCGGTGACGTCGGGAGATTGAGGCGAAGGAGCTATAGACTTTCCCGATCAAGAGTGCTCTTCTACGTTTGGAAGGGGTCCCTGGTTCAACGGAGGAGAATGAGGAGACGCAATAGTTCCGCTGTGAACGTGGGAAAGCTGTTTCTTTTGAGACGCCAAAGATGATCAAGTCCAGCAAAAGTAGCGGAGCCGTTAGAGGGAAATATGCAGAAAGCGAGGATGCGTCGGAAGGGGAGGTTTCTATTATTCCGGGTACGCATCTTTTATGCATGTAGGATCTCTCAAAATCCATCTCCCTCTTCCTCTTTCCTGTTCCAAGCCTGCTAAAAATCCTGAGGTACAAAATGAGGATAATTGTACAAGGAAGGGGTCTATGCAGACACCTTTGCTAGGCGATTTGACAGATCAGGAACTATTGGCCAAGGTGGAGGTTTTGGGTATAGATCTAAAGGAAAAAATTGGGCAATTCAGGAAATTGTGGATAAACAACAGTGGTGACAATCTCTAAACCTAAAAGGTCTAGAGAATTGAGCAATCTACTTAGGTCTGGGGAAGGTGAGGGAGATATTCCAACAAATAATTCACAAGTGCTGAAAAGGGGTGGCCGTGGTCAATTATGAAGCTGATTAGTTGGAATATCAAAGGCCTGAACGGTAAACAGAAACAAGTAGTGGTTAGAGACTCAGTTAGGAGATGGAATGTAGATATAGTCCGTACAGTGTAAACTAAGATTCAATGTTTTGATCTGAGGCAAATCAAGCAGATTACAGGTTTCAAGGTACCAGATTACGTCTTCCGAAGAGCAGAAGGCCAATCTGGTGGAATTCTTATAGCATGGGAGAAAGGAACTCTTGCAGAAGTGGGAGAGCACACAATGTCTGTCATCCTACAATATCTCCCTGATGGAAAGGAATGGCTTTTATCAGGAGTATACAGTCCGAATAGGTATATGGAAAGAAGATTAGTATACGAAGATTGGACCTCATGCAAAGAGAAATTTAACCTTCCTTGGTGTGTAGTAGGGGACTTCAATGAAGTCAAAGATCCAACGGAAAAGAGTTTTGGGGGTAGAGTTACTAGAGGAATGAAAGATTTCAACAAATGGATTAACTCGTCGGAGTTGATTGAATTACCTCTGAATGGGAGATGTTTTACTTGGAGCAATTCAAGGTCTATGTCCAGAATTGATAGGGTTTTTATTGAAGTTAGATGGGAGAGCTTATTTCCTTTTGCAGTGTTGAATGCAAAGCCGGGGTTTGTGTCTGATCATTGTGTTTTAATGGTGGAGAGCAGTCAGAAAATAGTAAGAAATCGACTGTTCAAACTGGAAAAGAATTGGATGAAAAATGAAGAATTCAGGAAAATGGTGGAACTGAATTCGAACAATGTGCAAACAAGATTTCATGGGATAAAATGTCTGGCGTTTAAATTGAAAAATCTGAAGGCAACTATTAAAGTTTGGGCGGCACAGTGGAAGGATAAAAATTCTGAGAAATTTCATACATTGACTGCAAATATCAACAAGGTTTAAAAACTCGACTCGGATCGGCACGGATCGGCCGACTCGGACCGGTTTTAGGCCGACCGTGCCGATCCCGAGTAACCTGGCCGAGTCCAGGATTCGGATCGCCCGATTCAATCCGGATCGTGCGATCCGACACCGGATCGGGCCGGGTCGGCTCGGATCGGCCCGACCCGGCCACCAACGGCTAGTCAAACTAGCCGTTGGGGGTCAACCTAGCCGTTGCTGGCCGTTCCCAAACGGCCAGCAACGGCTAGTTTGGGCCTTGGGGGTCTATTTAAACCCCTCCCAAGGCCCTCCTAAGGCTCCACAAATTTCCTTTGAGCCTCCTAACATTCTTGCTCTCTCTCCCACTCTCTTGATCATAGAATTCTCTCTCCATCTCTCCCACGAGGTCACTTCTAGTCTACTACAAGCTCCGCGATCTCTCATCTTCTTGTGCTGTGAAGGAATGACATCTCAAGGTGCTGCTGAGCGGTCATCTGGGAATCCTCCTAGCGCTGATCCTGCTTGGGGTCATTGCACACCGGTGGACATGGGCCAAAGAAAGGTACAATGCAAATATTGCAACCGGATCGTCTCTGGCGGGGTCTACCGATTCAAAGAACATCTTGCTGGAATAAAAGGTGAAGTTGCAGCATGTGCTCGAGTTCCTTCAGAGGTTAGGATCCAATTTCGAACTTATATGAAGGAGAAGGAATCAAACAAAGCAAATACTGCCAGAAGAAGACAGGAAATTCGAGAGGAATTGTCTGAACCAGCGCGAAGTTCTGATGCTGGAGTCTGGCTTGGTGGAAGTAATCAACTTATAAATGTTGATGATTGGGGTACAAATAAGTTTCTCATTTAACTTATTTTCATGTTCTTCATTTAACGTTTTCAGACAAATAGTTATAGTAGATTAATTTTTTTTTCTTTTACATTTAAAGTTGAATTGCGACGTGCAATGGAAACAAGCCGGCGGTCCTTTACAGATGAGGACTTATTTCGGCAAACTGGAAGATATGGAGGACAAGGAAGTGGCTCCACACCTTCTGCACAAGAGAGCACTAGCGCCGGCATGAGCGCTAATATATGCGAGGAGCTGCCTCAGGAGTTCACTAGAACTAGAGATCCTAGAGTAGGTCCAATAGATCCCTTGCTCACCAAGAAGAGGGATAAACAACTTTCTATTAGTGCTACATTCAAGAACCTAAAACTTTGTAAAGAGAAGATAGGGAGAGCTACATCTAGGTGGTTTTTCTATAACAGTATCCCTGCTAATGCTGCCAAGGGGCCATATTATGAGTCTATGATCAAGACCATACAAGAAGTTAGCAAAGGGGTTGAGGGACCTTCTCCATATGAGATATACAACAAGTACTTGGATATGGAAGTTGATGACATCCGAACATACATTAAATCATTTGAAAGGATCTGGGATGAGTATGGATGCACTTTAATGTGCGATGGATGGACATGTACATAAATCTTATCTTCAGTTTCTTATCTTATCTTCATTTTTTCTTAATCAGAATGGGTCTCTTTCTGATTTCTTATCACGTTTGGAATTTTACAGGGATAACAAGAAGAAGTATGATCAACTTCTTAATTTACTGCAAAGCCGGAACCGTATTTTGGAAGTCTATTGATGCATCTGGAAAAATAAAGAATGTCCAGTACCTATATGAATTAATGGATCAAATGGTGGAAGAAGTGGGCGAAAAAAGGATTGTCCAAGTGGTTACGGACAATGCAGCGGCGTTCAAGTTAGCTGGACAAATGTTGATGCAGAAGAGAGAACATCTATACTGGGTTCCATGTTCTGCTCATTGTATTGACTTGATGTCGGAAGACATTTGCTCTGATCCGATGGTAGATGGAGTGGTCAAGAGTGGTCGATTTATCACCACATTCATCTACAACTACAACAACATTCTGGATATCATGCGCACACATACTCATGGAAGAGAGTTGCTTCGTCCAGGAGCCACCAGGTTTGCATCTCAATATATCTTTCTAGATAATTTAAGTCAATAAAAGAACAACTTGATTAGGATGGTGGCATCGGAAGATTGGGAGAATCACATATTGCGGCATGTACCAACTAAGGTCAGAGAGAAATGTAAGAAAGTGACTGATCTAATTCAGTCTAGACCCTTCTGGAGGGGGGTGCAAGCGGTGTTAAATATTGTAGAACCGCTCGTCCATGTCTCCTCCTCCAAAACGTCAGAAGAAGAGCAAAAAACAAGCACCAAGCAAAAGGAAGAGTGGTACTGGAATTCAGATTGCTGATCTGGAGACCATCGAGGAAGAGGATGAAACGCCAGAACCAAGTGATGAGGTTCAATATCAAACCTCAAATGACTCGACATCAAAGACGAGCTCCGACAGTTCTGAGGATGGCGGAGATGCTACCAGTGTCCCAACCCCAGCTCCACCAATTCAATTCACTGGAGAAGAAAAATACACACATGCTACCCAAGATGAACATCATGGTAGCAGAGCAGGACGTGAAGAATCTTCCATTCAAACATTCAGCAGATCAAGGAGGAAGGACAAAGGTAAAGCTCCTCAGTGTGCATAGGAATATCAGGAGCAACTATCAGATGCATCATCATATTCTCCATACGAAGGGTATAGTCAGCCTACTGGATATGTAGTTTACCCTCCTCAACATTCTGATACATCCGACTATTCAGGGGGTTGTCTAGAATATCCACAATTTTCAGTCATTTATACCAATACGGATGACTATAGCCGGTATGTGATGCAATATGAACAATACTACTAGAGCTATATGTCATGGGCTGAGTATGTTAGCCATATGTTCATTCAGTATAATGTACATTTGGAATAAATGTAAGTTCATAATCATATATGTAAGTTTATTTAAGGTTTTTTTGTCTAACAATATCTTATGTACTTCAAATCAATGTATTTCAACACAATTATGCATTAGACTTGTGTGTTTTATATTTTTTTCACATTTTTTCATATATTTTTCTGCTATCCGAACTAGCCAAGCCTGACTCAGCCAGGATCGGCCGGGATCGGATCCGATCCGATCGATTTTGGACCGGCCGATCCGGGACCCGATTCCGGGTTTCTTAACCTTGAATATCAATGATTTGGAAATTTTAGTAGAAGACAGACCACTTACTGATCAGGAGAAAGCTAAGTTGACAATGCTCAGAATTCAAATGAATGAATGAAGAATGGAGGAGGAAAGTAAATGGAGACAAAGGTCTAGAATTCAATGGTTAAAAGAAGGGGATAATATTTTCAAATCATTGCAAATGGAAGAAGAAGGAATACTATCTCTTCATTGGAAGTGAATGGGGTGTGGACAGACGATGAGCAGCTTATAATTGGGGAGATTCTCAGTTTCTACCAAAAATTGTTTTCAGCTGAGCAAAGATGGTATCCATTGTGGCAAGTAAAGGAGGTGAAGGAACTTGATGAAGAAGATAAGGAAATGCTGATGTCCAATATGTCAGAAGAAGAAGTTAAAACAGCATGGTTTTCCTGAACAATGGGTGCACACTTTGAAAAACTGTATTTCTCATGCAGTTTTCTCAATGTTAATTAATGGTAAAGTGGAAGGCTTCTTCAAAAGTTCCCGGGGATTGAGACAAGGAGATCCATTATCTCCATACCTGTTCATTTTGGTGGCAACAATTCTAAGTATTATGTGCCATAGGGCGGAGGAGGAAGAATGGTTTCATGGAGTAAAAGTGTTGCATTCTGAACTTAGTATTTCTCATTTGCAGTACGCAGATGACACACTACTTTTTTTAGAAGGAGGACCAGATCAGCTACATAGCCTTTTGTTTGTTCTTAAGACATTTGAGTTCACATCTGGTCTTCAGATAAATTTTGAGAAAACTTCAATTATAGGAGTAAATTTGCAGGTAGAGGAACTGAATGCCAGTGCTCAGATTTTTGCATGTAAAATAGAAGTGCTGCCGATAGTATATCTGGGCCTACCTGCATTATACTTCTACTAGAATTGCTGATTGGCCAACTATGGTTAATAAATTACAAAGGAAATTATCTCTATGGAAAGCTAAAAGTATGTCAGTTTTCATTATACCGAAGGAGGTCATCAAAAGAATTGATAAAATCCGGAGGGTTTTTTCTATGGGGAGGTAACAATGACAACAAAAAAGGAATTCCGTTGGTACAATGGAGAAAAGTATGTCAGTCTAAGAAGAATGGAGGGCTGGGAGTTAAAAATCTGAGTATTATGAATTTGTCTCTGCTGGGAAAATGGTTGTGGAGGATGCTCAATGATGAAGACCAGATGTGGAAATAAATTATGATATTCAGATATTATGCAAATTGTGGTAAATTCAGAATTTTCAGTACAAATAACAGAGTTCTATCTCCTATCTGGAAGGGCATAATGAAATCTGCAGAATGGGTTTTTAAATTCAGCAGAATTACTGTTGGAAATGGGATGAATACTTATTTTTGGTATGATAGATGGATTGGGGATCTTTTGCTTAAGGATAAGTTCTCTCTTATCTTTAATATTACTGTGAATAAACGGAAGACAGTCGCAGATTTATATATTTGTGAGGAGGGGAAGCAATTTTGGAACATTAATATTCGGAGGAATCTGAAAGATGCAGAGCTGGATCAATTCTCAGAACTCATGTCTTTACTGTATGATGTTAAGATAGATCCATAGAACCAAGATAGAATGGTATGGACAGACAACAATGGGATTTTCTCTGTTAAGTCTTTGTATTCTTTGATAGAAGGGAATATATCAACTTCCCCATTTTATAAGGGAATTTGGAAGGTTAAGTCGCCATTAAAGATAAGAGCTTTTATGTGGCTTCTATTCCAAAAGAGAATTGTCACAAGGATGTACAGAAAACACTGGGACACTAATAGCTCAACTATATGTCTGATGTGTAATTTATTGGATGAGGATGTGGAACATTTCTTTATACATTGTAAAATAAGTAAAGAAGTCTGGAGCATTATTTATGCAAGCCTGAACATACAACTGAATTTCCAAAATATGGAAGACCTATATTCTTTATCCAGAATTTCACCATCAGGGAACACCAAGAGTCAGAAAAAATTGCCATTAATTTTGATTCACGCTGTCTGCTGGAGCATTTGGAGGTGCAGGAATGATAGTGTATTCAAGGAGAATAAAGTCTACATTGAAAACATATGTCTGCAGGCGTTTTCATGGTGGTACCAGTGGAGTCGACACATTTTGGGCATTTCTTCTGGGAGTTGGATTAGAAGCACAAGTCATATGTAATTTTTGTTTTTTCTTTTCTGTTTTTATGGTCAGAGGAATCTCTCCTCTAGACTATCTTTGGATGTACTCCCTCTATTTATTTTAATAAAATTGGTAGTACACCTGATTCTATTCCAAAAAAAAAAAAAACATGGCTTCTTCCGTCAACACCCTGTGCTTTAGACATATGAGTCCAGATGAAAAAGTTGTTCACACTAGCCTAGGATTTTACTACCCTGCCTCCATCACACCTAAGGTATGCTAAGTGGGGTGCGGAGGTGGGCTTCCCTCGGACATCAACAACAAAACAAAATCATGGGCATCATCAACATCATCATGGAAGCCTTTTCCCCTTTATTTGGGGTCCACTACATGAATCTTGTCTTGCTACTTTAATCTTTCTAACGCCATGTTTGTAGTTAGACCCAGGAAGCTTATGTCAAATTAAAGAGAAAAGGAAACATGAATTGGGATCGGTTTGTCTCAGGCTGAATTGAACTGAATAAGGCTGCCATTGGCTGAATCATTCATGGATCAGCCGATTCCATTATGAACCAGCGGATCCTGGCTGATAAGTTTTTGAGCAAGGATGGTGAAGTCTTATTAAAACACCATTGTATAATTTTTCATTTATATAGATAGTTTTTAAATATCTACATATACCTTCTTATTTACAGAAATGCCTTTTTTTTAATTGGATCAGATTGCTTCCATTGGATCGGTTGATCTGGCCAGTCTGATCGGATCTAAATCAGGATCACGCATACTTGATCCGGGTGTTCAGTTTGATTCATGATTATTTTCTTAGGAATGGCTTGTAAGGGCAGTGTCTGCATTTCCAATTTCCTTTTTCTTGGTGGTGAGGGGGTGTTCTAGGGTTTCTTTGTCCTCTGGGTTTTCTTAGTGTGCCTTCTGGGTTTGTTTTGAAGCTTGTCTGATCATTGTATGCAGCCCGGGTGGGGGAGGCGGGGTTGGGGTTTGGTGCTCTTCTGGGGCTCCTTTTTGGATTGGAATTTATACATATAAGAGGGGGTGGGGTGGGGTTGGGATACTTCACACATGTATGCTTGTTCACTCTTTGGGTCCGAAATTTTTCAGCAGGCAATTTCTTTTTTTGTCTATGTTAATGTTTGTACTTAGTCAAAAGAATGAAGGGGGAAAGGGGCATTGCTGGACGTAACTCAATTGGCCACTTGGGTCCAAATTTTTTAGCAAGCTATTTATTGTGTCTATGTTAATGTTTGGACTCAGGCAAAAGTATGAAGGGGGCACGGGGCATTGCTAAGCATGACTCTATTGGCCCATCTATCAAATGCCTTACAGGAATATAGATTCTTCCTTAGGCCCATTTATCTTTTAATGTGAAGAAATTAAGGAGTGGATCCAAGACTCGATCCTTTACCTATTTACCCATTAATCTTATTGGGACTGGTGCATGTCCTGGTATATTTGTTTTAGGCGAGGAATGAAGGATCAAAATAGATCGGATCGGATTAGATCTGATCAGATTTGGCCAAGTCCAATCAAGGATGGCAGTACTGGTATCGGTATCGATATCGATATGTATCGGCTTTTACCGGCCAATAATTTTTTTTTTTCCTTTAACTATAAAGACCGGTATTGATACCCCTCCAGTATTGGTACCGGGCAGGGCCAATAGCAATACGTATCAGCCGATATTGCCAACCATGGGTCCAATCCTATCTCGTGCCCCGATCCTCCAATTTGGGCGATCTCGGCCAACGATTGGTTGGATCAGCTGATCCTATCCTCGGCAGGCCGGATCAGTCCAGATCAGACCAGTCAAGCTGCAATGACTGCCCAATGACTAGTTTAAGAGTGGGAGAGGCCTTGGGTCTATATAAACTCCCCATTGGCCATTCTCCACCCCATTCAACTACCAAACTCCAATCTCTCTCTCTCTCTCTCTCTTTGAGATCTTTCTGTCTCTAAGCTTTTTCCTCTCTCCACTTGCCAATGCTGTCCAAAGCTCTCATTTGTTTGAATTGAGCTTTGTGTGGTGTCTGGCATTCTAAACGATCGGACTAGCTCTCCACGTGCTTTTTGTCCCTTTCTCTTTCTCTAACCTCTTTCTCTATTCTCTAACCTCTCCCTTTGTAACATCTCTCTTTCTATCACTAATATTCTCTCTCTAACATTCTCTCTCTCTGCATATTTTAAAGACTTCTTCTTTGATCATTGAGTTACTAAGGAGGATATCATGGTTATCCTTAATACCTAAATGCATGCTCGTATTAGTCCTCAGGAGGATCTTACACCATGGACCTAAGACCAAAGGATGGATGTGGTGACAATCATTATGGCAACACAGATGAGTATAACTGTTTTATACAAGAATGTCAGCAATGATACCAAGCTTATATGTTTTGAGCCAATTATGTGCAGCTGCACAATATTTGTATAGCGCATACAATGTACTCCTAGTCTCCTACAATAAATGTAAGTATACAAATGTCTAAAGAAGAGTTTGTTGTTTTTTATTTTCATTTCAGCTACCTTTTCTTTGTATAATTAGGGGTAAGGTAATAAGGTTTTATGTCCCCTCATGTATCCAAGATTTTTTGCCCAATTAGTAAAATTCCAAGGGCTTACCCAAGGTTTTATATAAGTTTTGGACAAAGGGAACCGTTTTTTTTTTTTTCATTTTTCTCCATTTTTTCCTTTTTTTATTTTTAGCCATTTTTTATAAAGAAATGGGGGACCAGACTGTTTCGGTCTAGTATCGGATCTGATCGGCCTCGGGGACTGGGCCGATCCATACCTGATCCCCAATTCTTCCTTCCTTGGTTTTAGGTATGGGTCCACCCAGACCCATACCATTCCCTAGTTGGGAGCCTCACTGTGGCTCACAAGTCAAAAC
The DNA here is from genome assembly GCA_030544215.1 of Zantedeschia hybrid cultivar. NCBI lineage: Eukaryota > Viridiplantae > Streptophyta > Magnoliopsida > Alismatales > Araceae > Zantedeschia > Zantedeschia hybrid cultivar. Next base: position 3,401,654 of record JARZZO010000015.1, read on the forward strand.
TACAAATTATCTTGGAAAATAATGGGAGCTTTCACACATAAATCATACACTTCTATCACCCCTTATGGTATTTTTCATTTATGTGTTGAGGTCAATCCAATTTCCCTAATGTAATTTATTTGCTGTCAAATTGCACCAAGATATTAAGAGTCCAACCTCTGAACCAACTTTATGAATAGATGGCAATCACATAATAATTGGTGTTACCACAAGCAAACAATGACAGTTTGGATCCAGGGGACGATTGCTATTGGCATTTCAACCCTGACATTGTGGCTATGGAAAATAATTGCACATAGGTCATCTCCTTCTGACATTCTAAGCCTTTAGTCATTCACATACTCAAGGATCTGGTGTTGAATTAACATGTTGGAATTATCCCTGATTGCCTTATTTTTTTTCCAAGTGTATCTTGCCTATCCTGATGATAACGTAAAGAAGAATGTAATCTGTAGAATTAACATGCAACACTCCTTAGCTTCATTCTTTGCCCATTCTTGTGATTCTTTTCAAGCTTGTCCAGTTCTTGCAAAATTCTGTGGCTCTCTCAATTGTGATTAAGATCTAAAACTTATTGTTTTCTTTTGTAATTTTCCCCCTCACACACCACACAAATGTTAGAAATCTATTAAATAATATTAGATAAACACATCTTCCCTCTTTTTGTTCATTATCCAGATATGGGGCCATTGATGCCCTGATAGTTGGTTCATGCCCGATATCACAATATGTCAAATAGAATATATATATTCTGACCCCTTGTTTTTGTGCTCGTTGGTCTATGCCTCTGGAAACTTGGAAAGAAAGGAACAACGGATGTTTCATATAGAAGTTCTCCAATCCCTTCAACATTGTCAGCCACTCAGTGTGCCTGCTTTGGGACTGGTGAATATTCTTAGACAGGAATCTCTGTCATGATTATAGAGTTCTCCCTCTGCTTTGTAGCTAGAATCTATGTTGCTTTCATACTTAATGTATGTATGTATGTTTTTTTGTGTGTAAGCTTAATCTCATATCTAGTTAATCATGCATGTATGTAATTAGTCATACTTAATTAACCATATGCTTAATTAATTGTATACCTAGTGACATAAATACCCTTGGGCTCTCCCCTAAATTTAACTAAGTCCTAAAACATACCTAAAGCCTAATTAATAAGAGATAAATATGCTCTCATAAACTATAACTTAAATAACATATACTTAATATGTTTAAAACACATGAACATCATTATACTCCTTTAATAATTCATCAAATTACGGAATTGATCCTAAATGACTAAAATGCCCCTCAACCCATAAAAATCTGTAAAAATAAGAGAAAATCCTAAAATATAAAAAGCTCCCAGCATGCATTAAATACCCTCAGAACTTTAAAAAATGACCAAAATATCCTTCTCATGATAAAAATCTATAAAATCACAGAAAAATCCTAAAAAATATAAAAACCACCCGACATACCCTAAATGCTCTCAAAACCGTAAAAAGAAGCAAAATTATCAAAATACCCTAAGATACCAAAAATCATTAAAAGTTCTAAAAAATGATAAAAAATATCAAATCACTTCAAATATGGTAAATACCTATGAAACCCACATTAACCTAGAATTACCAAAATACCCCTACAACCCAAACACACTTAAAAATTAAATAACTCTAAAATACCTCCTAAGGTTTTGAAACCTTCCCAAACCATTAAAACTCATCTCAAAACACTAAGGTGACCATAATACCCTTATGCTCTCTAACGTGGCATAATTACAAAAATACCCTTGTAGATCTAAAATACTTTGAATCAATCTAGATAATTAGGAGTCAATCTAAAACTTTTTAAAAGTTTTCCAACCCATTATAAATCCATCCTAAACTTGGGCGAGGCCAAGGGTTTAACCTAAACCATATCTTCGTATGCATGTGCTGCATGTAGTAGTAGTGTCGTATGTTGCAAGGGCATCAGCGGACGGTTAATTAAGGGTTGTCGAGTGGTTGCTCGACGTAATTAACATTGACCGAGGTCAGTAGAGAGAGGTCATATACTCGGATCTTCACCTAATCCGAAGTCTCGAAATCCAAGAAACAAAATAAATAAAACTTACCTATCTTTCTCCAAATAAAACATGCAAAAAATGAAATAAAATATTCTAGGAGAGATCTAGGTGCAGGTCCAAACATCTACCCACCTCGTCCACTGTGCACTTATTCCACAACATTATGATGACTACCAACCTTCCCACCACCAAAGAAACCACCCTTTTAGTCAAGCCTGGAACCTCCCACCTCCCTCCATACATGGTCCCCACCCTCCTATAATTCAGTCTCCTAAATACATAAGATATCCACCTTACCTTCTCCTAACCAGCTTCCTTAGGGCCACCCTCTTCTCCCTACCCCGATACCCCTTACATTCCACAAGACAATCTCCATGTCCATGAAGAACTGGCTATAGCCATGGCTGCCTCGCCCTCCTCACCCCCCACCTCCTCCCTCATCCCCTTCCTCTCTTCCTCTACTGAAGTTACAGCTGCATCTTGAGGAAGAAGGCCTAAAATGCCTCCATAAGCTCTATACATGGACTCTCTGCTGCTGAAGATAATATTGTTGATGGTGCTAGGTAAGAGACATGTCCTAATGATGGAGCTAAAGTATTCGATAGTAGTTGCCTAGTTGGTCTTCCTTCACTAAACTTGGAGCTACATGTCGATAATTGATGCGGGATAGCTAACAGACTCACTAGCGGTGGTAGGAATCAGCAACAAGCATTAAATTATTAGATGGATGCAGTTTAGTCGTATAATTGTTTAGTTAGATAACCACGCCAGCAAATAGAAATAGCTGAGTAGCCGTCCTCTCGTGATGAGGAAACGTGGGACTATTTGGTAGTTGAGGAACTACCACAAGTCTAGGAATTAAATCCACCCAAAGTTTTGTCGGAACCCGGGATCGGTATAACGCACTCACAACCAACAATGATGATGAATTACGGGTTAGGTCCTCACGATTTGGTAGCAAACAAATCGTAGTGAAAGGGCTAGCATGTACCTCCACGCTGGTGCGTGGGAGAAGATCACTCGGTACTTGTGTACTATCCTCCAAATGCAATAAAATAATGGCCTACTCCTCACAGGGAGGTAAAGGCTACAATAACACAATAAAATGATATGAGGTGGTAAACACAGCAGCTGACGGGTCAGCGGCGGCGCAAATGTCGCTGGAAGAGTGCCTCGGAAAACGTGCTGCGAAATTAGAGCGCCGAGATACGGTAACACAAATCGAGGCGGCTGTCGTGGGCCTCGGCATGCACGATCGAGATCCTCAGTTTGCGTGCAAAAGTGGCACGTAAAACGAGGTAGGTCGGGACGTTGGCTGCTGCGAAATCAGTACGTCGAGAGGCAGACACAAATCGAGGGGGATGATGTGGACCTCGGGATACGCGATTGTGGGTCCTCGGTATGCGTGCAGAAGTGGCACGCAAAACAAGGCAAGTCTGGGATAGAACGCATTGGATCTGAGGTGCTCTTGTCGAGACGAATCCAACGGCTCAAAGGCACGTGAATTGAAGTCCGGACGAACTCTGTACGAAGGCGATGCGCTAACGGCTCCAATTGTACCACCCAGCTCCTAGCAACGGACCTGGACGGCACCCTGGCTCGGACCAAGGTTGAACCAGGTGACAACTTGGTCGAACTAGAAGGTTGGTTGGGCCCTTTGAAGGCTAGGTGGCTCAAGCCAATCACATCTGGCTCGGACCAGATCGTAATGGGCACGGACCACTGGACGTGGCTCGGATCAGATTGGGTCTTAGGCTCGAACCCGGTTCAAGCCAACTTGGCTTGACCAGGTTGAGAATTTTAAAGGGCACGTACCCCTTTTCTTGCTCTCCTCTCTCTCTTCTTGTTTTCTTTTATTTTCTTTTTTTCTTCTTCTACCTTAACCCAACCGAGCGGCTATAGGCGCAGGGGAAGGGCTTCAGCTGGCGGCGGGACGAGGCAGCGGGGCCGGGGCAGCAGCGGCGGGGACCGACGGCAGTGGCTGCGGGGCTAGCAGCAGCAACAGCGGGGGCAGGCGGCAGCGGTGGCGGACTGCGATGGCACCGACGGCCTAGGCTGGCGGTGAGGTTTGCTCCGGTGGCGTTGAAGGCACTGACAGATGCCGGCGAGGTAGTGGACGAGATCCGCCGACGCGATCCCTGCCTTGTTCTACCTTCTCTTTTCCTCTTTGTTCGGGTAGCAGGGACACAATCCGTGGGAAAGAAGAGAGGGGATCTTAGGGGGGGAAGAGACCTGTCCGACGTCGCACCAGAGCAGGGGGAAGAACCTCGGCGTCGCACCGAGGAAGGGATGGGGTCTCTCTCGCAGAGGCCAAATAGCACAAGACTGTAAGTTTTTTTTCCTCCAAAAATTTCATCCTCAATTTCTGAAAGAGCATACATAGATATATAGGCTAGCTCTGTAACTCTTGACCCTAGAGCTTCCCATCTTCTACCGTTACAATCTACGCACCTAAAAATCCTAGAAAATAAGAATAAATACATAATGGACCATAAATGGACCTAATAAATGCAAATAAGTGTGTCTCTATGCCTTACATAGGCCCTGTCTCGTCTCCAAGCCACAAGGACGCCGAAAAAGCCCTCCGACGGCAGTAGATGAAGTCCGGGTGGAATCGGGCTGTAGCTCGGGTGTCCTCACCAATAATTGAAGTGATGAGCCACATGTGGTGGCAATGCTAGGCATGGAGTCTATCACCAGATCCCACTAAATGCTTAGAACATAGTGGATATTTTCTTTTTGAAAGTGAGCACATGGTGGATGCTGCTCACCAAACACTTTCAATATATACTGTGAACCCTCCAATACAAGTGACTGGCGTAACAATGCCATGAGATGATTGTGGTTGCAATACATCTTATACCATACATAAAGACAAATATAGTAAGGCATAGAAAATGCAAAAAGAAAAAGAGGATAATAACAAATCATTGAAATGTAAAGAAACATTATAACCTCATGTTAGTTTGATGTGAATGATAGTACAAATTTCGTCAAGACTTTGATATGCCTTCTAGCTTCAAGATTTGAACTATTCGTAGGGTTTGGGTGTGCCATTCTTGCATTGCCGGGAAATGACACAAATGAAAGGGGAAGTGTTGGTCTTGGGCCAGCTCAGCTTGAGTTAACTCGAACCATGTTGGATCAAGGAACCCGACTACTGAGATACCAATTTGGATCAAATGGGATCTGCCAATCCAATGGGAATGATATGATAAAAAATAAATGGGGTATTTTTTTGTAAAGAAAAGTTACAAATTTAGAAAGTATTTATAAAAGGGTTTTCTGCATATATATCCCTCAAAAATATGATATTTGCATATATACCCTCATTCTCTCCTATTATCATGTAAACCCCCAGAAAGTCAGAAACCTTCCACCTATACCCCTTGGGTTAAGGTGCTGTTAACTAACAAGGAATATTCCATGAATAATCTACAGACGATGTCAAGTAACTTGAAATACCATGTTTGACCCTAACATGTTAACTTCCTTATCTTAGTCCGTGCGTTTCTCTTCTTGCTGGAGGACATGATCAAGCCTCTCTACCAGTAGCGTAAGAGACGATTCCTTCGCTCCCATCATCTTCTTCATTGACGGCACCAAATTGCACATGCAGAGGGACCACACCGGCAAGCAAAACCAACTTGTTTTGACAGGCATACATATGTACAAGGTGGTAGCGGCACCCACCCCACGCCCCTCCGCTCGCCACTCACAGGTTGGGCTTCCGCGGTGCTACCTATTGAAAAGCCCCCACACTGACAATGTCGCCGCGCTGGTAACAACAACCCTTCCTTCCTTCCCTGCATCCAAATATCTTCTCCTCACGAGATGGAGTCCACCACAGTTGTGATGGTGTCGGCCCCCCCGCGCAGCAGCAGCGCGAGCTCGCCCTCATGCTAGCCCCGTTGCTCGCTCGCTAGCCTCGCCAGAGTACCCAACTCCACCTCCGCCACCCATGCCGGCGTGAAATGCACCATCAGCCCCAGCAGACAGCACACGTATGCCTTTCACGTGGTGGCGTTGCAGCCCAGCGAGATGTTACCCTCCAGCGCCCACGCCACGAACTCCGCCTGTGCCTTTACGGACCGGCTCCGCCATGCTATCGTCGGCCACCAGAACTTCGACCGCTCCCCCACCCCCTACACGAACGACCCCGCCAACACCACCATGTAGGCAATGGCATACCCTTTTGGGATGCCGCACCAGGGCCCTGACCCGACCCGGCTCGCCTCCTCCCCTCTCGAGCACAGCAACCACGTTGGTATCGTCTCCTTGAAGAGCACTTGCACCAGCTCCGCCACCCCCCCCCGCCCGCCCGCGCTATGCACAGTAGGCTGGCCCCTAGGGTGGCTGCCTCCTTCACTGACATGGCGGCGGCTGCGAGCCAGACTTGGCCCGACTTCAGGCAGGTCGGCTCCCTACACCCCGACGCCACGCGCTAGGCTGACTCCACCACCAGCTTGAGGATCTCGTTCTTGACGAAGTAGGTGTCATAGAACTTCCTACAGGAGCGGAGGTGGAGGAGGCCGGGCGCAAGGGCGGGCCTTGTTAGATGATGGGCACTCGGTGCAGACTCAAGTGCGGAGGAGGAACGAGGATGAAGAAGCCGTCGTGCAGGGGGGAGAGAAGGGTTCGTGTGAGATAAAACAAGGGGAGAGAAGGCTTCTGCGCAGTGGGAGAGAAGGCTTCATGTGCGACAGCTGGTAGGTTAGTCTTTTTACAACCCTAAACTCATTCCAACTAACCCAGGTGAACCGACGTGACCGTAAGGATATACATGAATGTTTTCTGACTTTCTAGGGGGTTTACATGATAATAGGAGAGAATGAGGGGTATATATCCAAATACCATATTTTTGAGGGATATATATGCAAAAAACCCTTTATAAAAAATAAAAATATATAAGGTGTTCTTACAAGATTTTATCCATCTTCTTCTCAAAATCTTATCAGCGCGGATCAGCTGATTTGCAAGGGAATTAGACAATCCACAATTGATTAAGCAACTTTTGGTCCAACTCGGGCTGTTTCATCCCTAGTCGAACCAATCTCACTTCAATTTTTAATTTTATTCTAATCGGGATCATTTTTAGGGCCAAAATTGGATTGGCCATTGTCGATCCTGGCTGGCTGATCCTGCATTTCATGGGCTTAGTTGTTGCGACCCAACTAGCAGTGACTCGTGATACGATATGAGTCGTCACCGAGTGAGGACAACTCATCTCGGCATATCGGATCAACCAATCCTGATGCAAATCATGACCTAAACTGTCCAAGTTTGATTTGATTCATTCAAGTTGGACTGAGTCAGCCCAAGTTGCTGAACCTTGTGTACTACATTATAGATGGTTGACATTTAGGTAGGGCGGCTGGTTAGAAATCCTTTCAAGTCTCTAAATCCAGTATGTGATCTAGCTAACCCCAACGTGATGGATTAAGACTTATGCGACTGATGCTGACGTCGATGTTGCCTTAAATAACAATTGATTAACACACATGCATCACCTGTCTTGTCTACGTAAGTTCTAGGAAAGGGCAGGTTTCTTTGCATCAACCAATAACCAGTATAGTCACTTCTGATCATGGTTTGCCGTATCGTACTAGATCGGGCCGACTCGTACGAGTTGACTCGTATATGGGCTGACCCGATCCTCTGATACGCACTGAGTCAGACCGGATCGTGTTGACTCATACATGTTTAATGGAATGTTTTAAGTTGAGTTTTTCCTATTTGATAAGTAAGATTATGTTTTTATATCAATTAATATGATACATTTCTCTAAAGTGTGACTTAAACTCATTAATTTTAACAAATAACTCATTGATTTTAACAAACTCATTGGCTGGACTCGTGTGACTCGTGCGTGTCGGACCGAGTTGGATCGGTATCGTACCGTATCTAGGAAGATATGATCTGATACGGTCAGCGATACGGCGAACCTTGCTCCTGATACATGTTTGCTTTGGATGTTTACTCTCTGATCCAAATAGTCATTTACTCTTATAGAATCACTCTTAGTTGACTTCTTTTAGTTGTAATTTTCACACATTGGCTAAATGCTTATGCAGCTAGTGAAATTGCTGGAATCAAAGGAGGCCAATCATATTGAATTCTGCAGAATCAAGCATGTAGTTGATGAGGTTGTACAGATGTATAAAAATGTTCAGCTTTTTCCTATTCTGCAACTTCTGCTGGATCCCACTTGGACTGCCACTGGATTGCAATTGGAATCTGAGATACTGGTAATGATCCTCTTTTTTTTGGTAACTTATTTTAATTGGGATCTAAAACTGTTTATTGAATGCTTTCACGTTGTGCCAACCTAATTTAATGTTTCTATTTACCAAAGGGGAAACTATTTTGCTGCTGTTATTATAATTTGAGTTATGGTTGTTTCGTGTAAATTTCAGCTCCCAATTGGCCAATGTTTGTACAAGTTCTTGTTAAGTATTCCTTTCCCCTTCCAAAACAGGTGGACAACTTCCCTGTACCTTGCCACTTCTGAGGAGTAAGGCTGTCAACGGAGTGAATACGCACCGGATGTCACACTCTCTAACTCTGCACCGTTTGGCATTATCCAAATATTTGAATCTAGATATTACTCAATTGATAGTAAATTTTCTTATCCGAATTCGGCTCCGCTAGATAATATTTAAATTTAGATAATGTCCAATATCTGATTATATCAAATTGAACCTATAACTTATAATTTGTAAGTTTTAATTTTGTGAAATAAAATCTACAAGAACCATAAATGTATCTTAAATCAATAAATATTCAAGTTATAAATATCTAAATAAATTTTAAACCACTAAAATAATACATTAGATAAGAACAAAAACATGGCTTAAACAATTCATCTAAACAAGTTAACATTACTAAAATCAAAATAAATTCACAAAAAACTTCATCCTTATCCCTCCACGCATCTGTTAAATATACATTGATTGTTAACAACTTATTTAAAGAAGTGTAAACATTATTAAAACTAGAAGAACTTCATTTTAGTGACCAATCACGAGCCATGCAAGAGGAAAGCGCTAACCGTAGAAGAGGACTGTTTGTCGGCGGTGGCATGTAACACCACAGTGTAGAGCTGACATGGTGTGGAGTCACCATTGTGTCTGGGGGTTGGGAACCTGGGATGGGAATGAATTGGATTACTCTTATGTCAGAAAACCAAAGAAAGCTGATGGGCCATATATGAGGGGTTTGGATTCATAACTTATGAGATGTCTTTTAGGGATAAAATCATGCAGTTAGGCCCAAGGTGGACAATACCTTACAAGAGGTGGATTGGATTGTTATAGAATGGTATCAGAGCCAGACATGAGGAAAGGTCTACTTGTAGGAGAGGGGTACCCGTGGGATGGCGACAAGTAATGCTACTGTAATGGTCCCAGTTATAGACCTCTTGTAGGTACACAATTCTAAAACAAAATAATAAGAGACATTCATGTAGAAGAGTGATAAGCGGGTAATGTCCATTATATGATAGAAAAATGACATAAATAAAATAAATATCCCATGAATTTCAACAAATTGGTCATACCTGATTTTTTTTTTTTCCAATTTACTTATACGGTCCACAATGTGTCCACCATACATTGGGTCCATCCTTTTCTCTCTGTTCTTGAAAAACATATTTTATATCTCTTATGAGACTCATGAAGATATCTCAGCAGGGATCATTTACATCCCTACTGTTATCCCTCACTCATCACCCCATTCACTTATCTTTCTTAAAGAAGTAATATCCTTATTTCTAATTATCATGTAAAATATTTATTTCTATATGACATTTGTGGAATGATTGCTACTAACATGGAGTGCATCCGTTCTAAAAACATTATGAAACTGAAGTGGAAAGATTAACAACATGATAACAAATATACTTTTTCTTTAATTTTAAACCATTCATATGTACAGATCTTTCGGGTTCTTTTTTCTTAAGTTGATAGTAATTCTTACTATTATAGAAAATATAAAGACATTTATTCTTATTAGATATCAGGGTTGAGTCGTTATTTCTTTAATCTTTCACATGATCGATTTTTTTCTCATAGTCATAATCCGATCAGTCTTGTTTTGAATCACAATCCTTCTTTTGAATCTTTCACAAGTCTTGAATTCTTAATCGGTTGTCGTGCTGATGGGGTGACTCACCTTTTGATCCGAAGTGACGGGAATAATCGCTCACTAACAGTCGTAATGTTAAGTAGGTCGTCTCTCGACCAACCTCTCACCTTCGCCTGTCCACCCTAGTCGGTTTTCGGAAGCCTATTGGATGAGGCGGAAATCTTATGGCTAAGCTGGGTCTACAATGTGCTCCACAACTACTGCTGCAATATCCATGCCCCAAACTATGAGTGCACTTGAGTTTACTTAAGTAGGATCTCCATCCTCCGCCCTAGTTGAGGTCCATGATCCTAGATTTTGGAACCTTTGACTATGAAACAAGGGATGCTCCATGTCTCGACGCCGCACATCGTTAAGGAACTTTAACCAAGCGTTCCCTTATCTCTAAGAGATAGACCTTGTCGTCCCGCCCAAGGATGGCAGTACCGGTACCGGTACTGGTATCGGTGGGTACCGGTACCGGTACGTACAGGCCGGTACCGGCCCAGTACCGGTCCGGTACCGGCCGATACCCTTTAAATCAAGGGTATCGGTGCCGGCCGATACCGGTACGTACCGGCCCCGCCAGTGAACTGTTGTAACTCCCTTTCAAAAAAAGATGAATCGTCGTAGGAATGATCGTTCATCATTATGACTCATCATCATCATGAAAGGCTTTCTTACCTTTAACTCATTCCATGAGTGTTTTCACAAGTTCTTTTCATAGTTTCTTTATAGGGAACACTAGAGTGTGCCTCCAAATTCTTTTATCCTTGTCTTTGGGTTTTTTCATCATAAATATTGTTTCACCTCCTTCTTAAGAATTCTTTCATGTTTCATGCTATAACAGGAATGTTCAAATAATAATAACATACTTCATGAATAATCAAATGAGTTTGAGAGTTCAAGTCTTTTATTCTTTTATGGCTCACATGAGTTTTAATAGACTTGGTCCATTAGTTCTTTTCATTTCTTAAGAAAGAAGGTTTCACTTACTTATTAAGTTGGTCATTTATCTTAGACATTGAGAATCAAGTTCATTCGTACTACCGTTTTTCGAGTTGGAGGAGGACAAATGGTATGGAGTTCATATGTTGTTCACAACGACTCCTTACAATCATTATATCATGAAGACCAGTATACTTTCTACAAAATAACATTTGAGTCTTCGAGAAACATGAAGAGAAGCATGTAACATATTGAGTTCATGTTCTTTCATAAGTTCCAAAATAGAAATTAAATGAGTAGAACCTCCCCTTAATTTGCATGCATTTATACCTTATAAATTTCAAAAAATAAGGGAAATCACAAGGTATCACCCTACCTTTAAAGAGTCCAAGACATAAAAGAATTCTCGCCCCATGCCAAAGATGAACCAAAGCCACCGTTTTCCGTTGGAGAGAATTCTACTTTGTTGCAGCTCCATATCTCCTCTCGTATCTTTCTTTTTTTAAGACTTCCATAAGCTCTCACTACTTCTTATTCTTCTCACTCTAACCTCCAATTTCTCTTTCTTCCTCGCCCTCACAATCCCACTCTATCTTAATGTTTCCACCTTTCTCTCACTGTCCAGCCTTCTTTCTCTCTCTAACAGATTATTTCTTTAGCTCTCTCACAATCTCTCTGTCTTGTTATCCTACTCACTCCCTCTCTATCTCACTCTTATCATCTCTCTCTCACTGACGTTCTCTCTTCCTCTCTCTAGCAGACCCCCCCTCTCTCTCTTTTTGATTCTCATTGTCTCTCTCTAACTCTATATCTTTCTCTCTCTAGCTGCAACATTTCTCTTTCTCTACCCTTCTCTCTCTAGCTCCTACATCGCCCCTTTCTCTTTCCCTTTTTTTTGTGGAAGATGGAGTGGAATGGGAGGGGATGGGGTGATATTTATACGAGCTGGGTAAGATGAGCCCTTTACTTCACTTAGGCTTAAGGTGAAGCCTTTGATCATATCCAGAAGGTAAGTTATTCCCCTACCTGTAATTAACTTAAGTTATTCACCTTGATCCTATCCATATGTTAAGTTACATCCATTCTTTCATGTAGCTTAAGTTGTTCCTCTTGATCTTATCCATATGTTAAGTTATACCTATTCTTCTATGTAGCTTAAGTTGTTCTTCTTGATCTAATCTATATGTTAAGTTATACCACACATGTCGTATAGCTAATGTATTCCAACAACCTTTACTAGTATTCTTATCCTTGACTGTTAACTTGAACCAGTATCCTTACCTTTTATCAATAGTGTTTATATGTATATATCTTTTATCAATAATATTTTATTTATTATACTTTAACCCAATGTCTTTTATAATTGTATTTATACTTTTTAAGGGTTTGCAAATACGCCCTTTGCCAACATCATGTATATTTAATACAATTTATTAATAACTTAATTGCACCATAAATTCACTTAAATTCTAAATAAAATTTTCCTCTTTATACATTGCGAAAAATGTAAGGATTCTCTTTAATTGTCATTCATTTACTTTATGTTATTATGCAAATACCCTTATTTTTTCCTATAATTATACATATGTCCTTATTTAATTTAGTGGGTTATTAGTTTATTACAACTACAGTTGGAAGCCACCATTGTGTTTTGAGGGCTAGGATGAGAATGAACCGGATTAAGTCCCATTTCGAAAAATGGGAAAAGTTGTTGGGCCATATATGAGGGATTTGGATACATAATTCGTGAGGTAGCTTTTGGGGACAACACCGTGCTTGTTGGACCCAAAGCAGATAATACCTCACGAAATTTGGATCGGGTCATTACATTCCTAGTGGTTAAATATGAATCTAAGGGCTCATATAAAAAAAGGCGCAATCAGTTGGATAATAATTGGAGCGGTTATATTTTTCATTTCCGTTCTGACTATTTTTCATTTCTTCAGGATATGAGCATCAAATGTTGTCTTCAGATACATGCCGAACTAATTGAATGTGAGTTCGAATCCGGTCTGAATATTTTCCAGATCTATTGACAGCCCTATTGAGGAGTCCCTACTAACAGGTTCAGCTATGTGAGGTGAGCTTCTAAAAATTGCAGCTACATGAAATAGCATGTGATGTGGTCCATGGATGTATATATGCAACAGGTGCTGTTGGGTGGAGTTTAACTTGAGATCCTAGGAACCAACAATTCCAATTGCGCCACTGACCCAACTGTTGCTATATTACTAAGGTTGTACATATAGTCTCAAAGCCTTCCTTATTTTCACCGGGAGAAGGACAGTACGATGCCGTGAGGCTCCTGCCAATTGCAGGGTCTGGGGAGGGTTAGGTACATGCAACATTACCCTTAGTTTGGAAGAGAGGCTACTTCTAGTTTTGAACCCGTGACTTACAGGTTAGAATGGAGCAGTCTCATCACCACCAAGGCTCCCGCTCTCCCTTCTTTCAACTAATTCTAGGGGGTCTCTCAAAGGGGCAATGAGGAGGATATGGCAAGGAACCAGGGTTCAGATGGTACGTTATCGGAGGGAGAAGATAGAGAGGGAAGCTGGGGCAAGGAGGAAATCAAAGAGTTCCTTGCTAAAATAGAAAGGATTGCAGAAAAGTCAAGCGAGGGAGGTGGCGAAGAAGGTAGGGCCTAGGGGTCTCTTTAAAGTGGTTGAGAAGGACATCCATCATGCCTACCACAAAATTCCAAATAGGTGGCAACTTGAATTGGCTAGGGATGCGAGGGGGAAGAGATTGACAAAAGAGGATGTGAAGGGATTAAAGAAGGGGGTGATAAAGATGGGTTTGGAGGGAGTGAGGGAGGGGGATCTAATGAGAATGATCATGTGGAATATTAGTGGAGCAGGGAGGGGTAGGAATAAAAAGGTAGCATGAGGGAGCTGGGACGAAGGTGCAAAGTCGATATTCTTTACGTCCAAGAGATGAAATGTGAAGATGAGGAGGTCTCCTTGATGAAGGAGATTGGGGGTAAAAGGCTTCTAAGGGCATTGGCCATGGAATTCTGAATCGGATCTGCTCCCAAGATCGGCCAGTCCTGATCCCGATCCAAACCGGATCGGCCGATCTTGGCCAATCCAAAGGAAGAATAAAAAACTAAAAAATAAAAATATTAGAAAATCAGAAAAATCGGCCACTTCCATAATTGGTAGACTGTGCAAGGCATGATCGGCATGACAAGCTTGTATGGACAGCGGCACAAGCATGAAGGCAAACATGCATGCATGGCCAGCTCAAGGCAAGGCTGCCCAACATGGCCGGCATAAGGCAAACTTGCACACAACTGGCATGAGGCAAGGGTGCTGCGCATGGCCAGCACAATGCAAACCCGTGCACTCAGCTGGCATCTGTTCTAAAATTTTCAGTTTATTCTTGCACCAGAGAACGTTTCTCATTGAAATACTTGATTTTAGAAGTATCTTGCTCAATTTAAGTAGAGTTGTTTCTTTGCTGGATAATCATTTATCATTTACTTAGATTGCATGTGTGTGATGAATGCCATGTTCATGCTAAAAGGAATTTTTTCCCCTTTGAATGTATTTAATTAAGTGGGATAACCTTCCTCACACCTCATCAAGAGACACGCTGGCTATCCTTTCTTGAGGGGGCCATGACAATAGGACTCGTGTGCGGTTGAACTTTTTGGTGTGTCGTACACCTGCAACACAGTTTTGGCCATTACAGGTGATGAATCGCATGATACCTACTGATTCAAGCAAAAAAAATAGCTGCCCTAATTTGCATCACTGGTTTCTTTTATTTCTGTATTTTCCTATTCCAAATCATATAAAGATGACACAGATCAGATCATTTGGATCAGATCCAATATGAATAGTGGAGCAATAATCCCTTGAAGAATGCATGATTGTTTCTTTTCTTTTCTTTTTTTTGTTGGGGAGGGGGGGGGGGGGGGGGTTGGGGGTTTGAATTGGGTTTCACCACCAAATTAATGAGATGTGAGGTATCTCCCTTCAGCCCGCAGCCATAGAAGTTCAACCCCCCATGGAAGCACCTGCTCGGTGCCTTGATCCCCAAAACCAAGGGCAACATGGCAAATTGACATCTTGCTCACAACTTGGTCGTGTAAGTCATCCCTTCAATCAGCGCGAGTCTTCATCCAGGACTGGGAGCTCTTAGTTGGGTTGCTCATTCTTACTTCTAACACCCAATGCAGGGAATATAAATCTCTTGTCATTCTTGCGCATTAAGGATTTTACAATTTTGCAGTCTCCATTTATTTTGCTTTTCTGCCGCAACTGAAACAAGATTTATTCTGAATATTAGCTTTGCAAATATTCAGTGACATTTACTTATGACATTTATTTTCTCTCTCCTAGGTCAATGAGTGCGAGTTGATCTCAAAAAGGATAGAAGAAATGATTTCTGTGGATGGTGAAACAGATCAATGCATAAGTTCCTCTGAGTTTATTCCTATAGACTTTTTTGAAGATATGGAATCCTCGTGGAGGGGTCGTGTAAAGAGGGTTCATGCAGAGGAGGTTTTTGCTGAAGTGGAAAGAGCTGCTGAGGCCTTGACAAATGCAGTATGTATCCACAGGCTCATGTTTCTTATTATAAGTGTTCAGTTTGACCATCATCATCAGCATGGCTTCTGTGATTAAGATGACTATTTGATGTAGAGAAATAACCTTTTTCTGACATCTAAGCACTGTCAAATTTTGCTCATGAAAGAATTAAGCTTAAACATAAAAAACCATCTTTTTTAATCATGGTTTTCATGTTGCCATCTCATCATTAAAAATAGAATCATGAAGCAAACATGAGATCTGAAGTAGGGTCAATCATATATATACATGGATTTTCTGCTATTAACTGAAGAAGTTAAGTGTGTCTAGATTTGTGCGCCGTGTTCTGGCGCATTGGTTCACTACCAAACCCATCAAGTAGGATCTGTTTTACTTATGTCTAGATGTGTGTGCACTGGTTCATTACCAGACCTGTTATGTAGGATCCGGTTTACTTAAGATGTGTTTTATGTTTACAAAAATACCCCTGGATGGTCTGACTTGTAAGTTGTAACATGGGTATTTTAGACCTTTTTCTGCTTTAGGTTAAGCTTATATATGATGTGAAAGGGGGGCGGCAGTGTGCTGTGCGGCCGCAACCTGTTGTGTGCACAAATCTCCCTCTTTCTCCTCTCTTCTTTCTCTCTTCTGTCATGTGACCAAGAACTTCTTCATTAACTAGCAGGAAAGTTTGCTGTTAACATTTTTATATCCATCCAATTGTGCTAGTGCATGCTGAATTGACTGTCCATGTTTTTTGCATGGACATGCATCGAGATTTGAGTCCCACAAATTGATAAGTGTGGGTTGCCATTTTAGCTCTCTGCAAGAAGCAATGTCAACTGCCTAGCCTGGCACTTGGGCCTCTGATTTGTAGGTGAGATCTCTGTCATGCAGAACAGAGGAGACTCCCATCTGCATTGTGTGGGAATCGTCTCTCTGCACTTAAGAACAAGCACCATTGGATGTTGGGGAGGGAGCCATAACAGAAAAGATCCCCAGTATGTAGTAACAAGAATGTGTTTCTGCGTATACACATGCAGACACACATATAGGGGGAGGTTATGATGAGAGGTGGGGTGCATAAAAAATAGATGCAAAACCCCTCCAGTTTTCATTTTACCCCTCATTGATGCTTGAGAAGGAGTTTGTAGGAAGGATGCGTGGTACAAAGGGCATTCATGATGATTCACAGTCAGAATCGGATGTATGTGTGGAATTTTTGTGTGACAATTCATGGGAGTGTGAGCCTGAGGAATATTTTTGTCCACTTATGATGGTAAAATGATTAGGAAAAGCTACACACATTTTAGTTACTGTTATAGGTTAGTTTTTATTCTTTTATTCCCGGATTTTCTGACCACAAGTTTCCACTACATTCCATATAGGTTTCAGCTGTACGATAGCGTATGACTTGCTGCCCCTTCAATCTCCTTCCTACCAAATTTGTCTTTTTTTCTGATTGAAGTTCATTTAGAAAATATCTAACATTTTAAAGTTCACCAAAAAGCATTGAATTTGAGAAAACCCTATTGAGCCCAAATCTATTATTTCGAATTTCTTCCCCATGGGGATGGTACATTGGTGGGTGCTCAACTGGTTTACCAGTTAGTCTTGATTCTCTTGACTAGGTCTTGACATAACAAATGAAGGTTAGCATCGACAGGCAGATGTAGGAGCTGGCTCCTGGAGCTTGTCTCAGGAAGCAAGACCCTTGTTGGACACCAATTAGTGGTATTTAGTTGCGGATTCATTGGGGGAGGGGGGTTGACCAGTCTGCTCCTGCGTATCCCGAGGATTTTTTGGGCTCACCGGGATTTCCCTCGTACTCTGAAAAAAATGGAGTTCAGTATTAGCTCGATAGCTGGCTGCTAAACTATGCTTAGAAATCTCTGGTCATCCAGGTTTTATGCCACCCCAGAGTAATGTAATAAGGCTCTTTGATGATGATGACGACCATATTTTGTGTGCATAGATTGAGATTTTGGGATCTTGTGCTGGTCTGAGCTGACCTATCCAATAGAGCCTATCTGATATTGTATCTGTAAATGGAGTGAAATTGGAGTTGGAAAGACTACTTTCCTATTATGATTTTATTTTTTTGAAAGTAACATTACTTCCAGTAATGTTTCTGATTATGAGTTTAAATTGGAAGTTCTCAACTTTGTAATTTTTTTGTCGACCCATAAGTCATGGGGCAGCCATGTGCTGTCCCTTTTTGAAAGGTGGCTTGGTCCATTAATAAATGGCTGGCTGGTAAATTAGATAGAATAAGAGGTATACGGGCTCCCTTGTTCCCTCTTTGGTTCTCCCACATGGGACTCCATGTGAATTAGAGAGAATAAGAGGGAGACCCCAGCTCAAGCTGGGTACATGATTGGATGCATGATCATGCACCATGTGATTGTGCAAAATCATGTTACTCCAGCTGCAGCCATCCGTGCAGTTGGCTTTGCTTCGAGCCCTGCCCAATTGTGCACTATTTGATGGTGTCCAACATGCACCTCATTGCAAGTTCACCTGCAGCTGGTGGCTCTCTTAGTTTCACATCGGGAAACTAAAGAGGAACAGTTGGGGGTCATTCCCTACAAAAGGGGCTGGCCCCTTCATTCTCTTTTCATGTCATGCAGTTAGGGGGTCATTTCCTATAAAAGGAGCTGGCCCCTTCATTCTCTTTTTATATCATGCAGCCAATTCTCCACTGGCAGGGTGGGCCATAGCTATTGGATGGCCATCCAATGGCTATAAGTTTTTTATTTAAAAAGGTAATTGAACTTCATTTTTGAAGCATACAAATATAAATATTTGCGTAAGATATTGGAAGGTACAGGAAAAATCGATCCAGAACATATGTTTTCAATTTCTTATTCTTATTGATAATTTCTGTTTGTGATTTGTTAGCATAACTAGGAAAATTTCCAATTCCAATAAGTTCCGATCGGGTTGGAAAATCAGAAATTGGAGTGCCATTTCACCCCTACTACATGACAAGTAAGGAGGCCTGACAAAGGGATGCTGTTAAGCTGTAAACCGAAGATAAGTGGAAAAAGGAAAAGCACTGGTCTGCTTCATTTATCTGAAATGTGTTTATATGTATGACTATGATTACTTGACCCAAGTCGTACCATTTTGAAGTTATTATTTGTTTATGAATGGTTGAATAATTTCTTCTTTTTTATCTGTGTATCTGATGTTATGTTTATGTTCCATCCCATACATAACACGTTGCTGTGTCAAATTAGTTTTTTAGGGATTTTTGCATATAAACCATCATTAAAAGTGAATTGGCAAAAAACCATTCCTGGAAACATATTGGAACACATATCATTATTTTTAACAAATTGTTGCAAAAATGTCCAAATGATGGATTTTTGCAACATTTTCCTTAAAAGTAACATTGCAAAAATGCCATTATTTTGACATTTTTGCAACATTTCGTTGAAAGTAATGATATGTGTGCAAATACGTTTCCAAGAATGGTTTTTTTTTGCCAAATCACTTTTAAGGATGGTTTATATGCAAAAGAACCCTTTTTTTATTATGTTGTCTGTTGCAGCACTGCAATTAACCAATATTCCAGAGCATTAACTTTTAAAGAAGAAAGATTTTCTTTTCAACGCAAATGTCTGATTATAGGATGCATGTATTAACTGTGAAAAAAGCTGCTTAGCCTAATGGCTATAACCTACGTCTGAAGATTAGGCCAAGTTTATTCTGCTGGATATGGTCTGTGTAAGCCCAGGCTGATGAAGAAACACCCATGAAATTCGTTTGATTTCGCTTAAACTCCAAACAGCGGTAGCTTTTGAGAATTTGATGAAATATTCCAATTTATTCCAGAATAGGCCATTCTCCCGAATTACCGAATCTGAGAGATCAAAGCTATGAAGCTTGGATAACTTGAATAAACCATCATATTCTTAGCTTATTTGACTATCAAACAGGGCCTAAAAGACTTGTTTTTACCTGCTATTTGATTTGACAGGCATGCAATATATTCTAAGTGAGGAGTAAATCTTCTGTGGATGGTTTTCTTTCTTTAATGAGGCTGGAAGGGCTCTAATGGATGCTGCAATTCTCAGAACTTTTTGCTTATTTTAGACTTCCGTCATTTTCTATGTTGATCTTTTGAAAAATCATAATCATGGCATATCCTTTTGTTCTCAGGTGATAGAGGATTTTGTACCAATTGTCTCAAGAATAAACTCTATTGTATCATCTTTTGGTGGACCTAGGGGAGAAATATCATATTCAAGAGAGCATGAAGCTGTTTGGTTCAAGGGAAAGCGCTTTGTACCAACAGTCTGGGCCGGTACTCCTGGAGAAGTACAAATAAAACAACTAAAGCATGCTATGGATTCAAAAGGACGAAAGGTTGGAGATGAATGGTTTACCACTTGCAAGGTTGATGATGCACTGAACAGGTGATTCTTCAACTTATATGGTCTAGAAACTATATGTAATCCTCATCTGTTTTAAAAACATTTCTCATTTACAAACCAGAATCAAAACTTGATTTTCCCTTTAGTTGTTGATCAGTGAGCTATAGTTGATGTTTATGCATTTATCCGGAAGTGTATGGTTGCACTTTAGGTATCATGAGGCTAATGCTTTGGCGAAGGTTAAGGTTATGGAGATCTTGAGAGGGCTTTCTGTTGAGTTGCAGGTGAAGATCAATATCCTTGTCTTCTCGTCTACATTGCTCATTATAGCTAAGGCACTTTTTTCACATGTCAGGTAATGTGCTATACTATGTCAGTTTCTTCAAACCAAAGGTTTATTTTCCTATGATGCTTTAGGAATGATAATGAAGCTTCTATTTTATTTCATTTTCTTGGACTTCAAGGATTGTTGACGTGCACTATTTATAACTGATAGCCTCAACTTCCATATACATACTTTTGAAATTTCTGTTTTGGTTTAATGCCAGATACATATGTTCCCTGCTATGATTCTATATGTATTTCTATTATTAGACTATGGTTGACATCTTCTAAATTTTCATTAATTATTTGTTATGCAGTGAAGGTCGACGAAGGACATGGGTATTTCCTCAGCTTATTGAGTTCCACATATCTAAGGTAATAGATTTAAGAAAGGATGCATCATGACCTGTGTACACCCGTGGGATAGGAATATTCTAGTTAAGCGAGCATGTTATGCCTGTTTCTTTCTTAAAATGTGGTTTAGCATTATTTGATTATGCCGATTGTACTTCTTTTGTAAAAGATGGTAATAAGTGTATAATATTTAGATGTGTAAGGTTACATTTATAAATTTCTGTTTTGAAATTAATTGTTAATAAAAATTACAACCAGCATCTGACTTGGGTTGAGGCCGTCATGACAGTCGGACTTTGGGCTGTCTGATGTGAATTTGCGTGTTCAGATATATCTTTACCTCTGCACTTGATTATGTGCATAATGCATGATGGATAAGTCGAGAAGATGCATGGAATTATACAAACCTTGGTTGGTTGGGCACAGCATCCAAGAAAACTAGGCAGCAGTGCAGCCGTCTAGTCAACTGGAGCCTCTGAACAGCAGCAAGAGAAGAACAAGAAGGGAAAAGATGAAGAATAGGAAGTGGGGGGGGGGGGGGGTGCAGATTGTGTGCATTTAAGAGAGGAGCAAGGGGCTGTGGGTAGCATGGAATGCAGAATTGGCTGATCCGGATCGGGATCGGTGGGTCCCGAACCGACCTCCCGATCGTGCCGGAATTCCATGGTGGGTAGGGCTACAACCTTGGGTGGGTGGTGAACAAAAATCTGCAGAGATTAGAAAACGACCAAAGCACCCTTGAAATTCAAAGAGAAAGAGAAGGGTATTGAGGTCTCTTACCATGGATCGCTAAGAAAAATCAGATAAAAACAGAAAGAAAAAGGACAGAAACTCTTCAAAATTGGGTTTAAACCCAAGAAAAAGACAAAAAAGAAGGGTCCTGGGGTCCCACCTGCTGCTCATGAGCAGCAGCCCTAATGGGGATGCCGCCTATAGCAGGAGGTGGCACCCTTTGGGCTGCCGCCAACGATGGGAGGCAGCACCCATAGGGGCTGCCACCCACTATGGGAGGCAGTGCCCTCTGGGCTGCTGCCTACTATGGGAGGCAGCACCCAAAGGGGCTGCTCCCCTTCCTTCACGGTGCCGCAGCTTCCTGCGACGTCACCCTAAGCCATTCTGACAATTCCCCA
Organism: Zantedeschia hybrid cultivar; assembly: GCA_030544215.1. Classification (NCBI taxonomy): domain Eukaryota; kingdom Viridiplantae; phylum Streptophyta; class Magnoliopsida; order Alismatales; family Araceae; genus Zantedeschia; species Zantedeschia hybrid cultivar. Next base: position 3,423,501 of record JARZZO010000015.1, read on the forward strand.
CAGAAAAATTCAGAATAATCAAGAAGAAATTGAGCCCACAGATGCATATATGGACCAATCATGTGCTGCCATGTGGATCCTTGTCACCACCCCTCAACGCTTTGTCATCGCCTCGTCATCAATGTGGCCCAATCGCGAAACACCAATATCCTGGCCAATAGGAAGATGCCACTTCAACAGACACCTCCCAAAGCACCATTAACATTATGCCGAACGATACTACTCCATTCGTCAAAGGAGGGCCCAATCATATTGTGCCAAGTGGCGCAATCTTATTTTCTATTCTGATCCAATCATATTATGCCACGTGCCACGATATCATTGGCCAATGACTGATATAAATACTAACCCCCCCCCCCCCACCCCCCCAATAAAAGAAAACCACACAGCCCCCTTCAAATGTAATGGAGGATGAATATGGAATGTAGAAGTTAGCGCCGACCTATGGAGGGCAGTATTGTCCTGTTTTATATTTTACTACTCGTGGTGTTTTTGTTATTTGGCCTTTTTACTCTTTTGCATTAGTGAGGGGTACTTTGCTCATTGTATTAACCCTAATAGTTAAAAGATGTAAAATAGGGTGGTGGTCTGTTTTTTTCACCATGGGTGGCGGCCGCACAGCCTCCTTTTTTGAGTTTCCCACGGCAGCAACATGAGAGGACATCTTTTCCCATCTTTCTCTCCTCTCTTCATTTTTGGTTCATGTCCAGCATAGTATCAGAGCGATCAGTGGGCCTAGGAGATTGATTTCTCCTTCTTGCTTGAACTTCTTTATCAGCGCACAAGATATGCAAAACAGGGGACTAGCTGAAGCTGGAGTTTGGAGGTCCTCACACATCCTGAAGAGGCAGATGAGTTGTTCCCTCACTTCCTCTCTCTTTGGAAGGTTGTCCGCCCCTCACTAAATCCTCTTCCGGAGCTCTAAGGCCTTATTCTACAGTGCGCCCCTTTTTTCTTTGGTGGATGAAAGTCAACGTCACCATTTTTGGGTTGTATTGATAGTTCATTTTTATTTGTGTGGACACTTGGTTGTTTTTCTCTTGGAAGATGTCTTCATCTTCAACCTCTTCAACTTTCTCCGCTCCATTGCTCTCAACCCCTCTAGCCATGGCAACAACTGAGCATCATGCAGTCACCTCCAGGACTCGAGGTATGGGGGAGAGTATGCAAGTTGGAGTAGGCATTTATATGGCCTTAAACAATCCGCGTGGGCTTGGTTTGATAGATTTAGAAGGGTATGATCAAATTTGGCTATGCACAAGGAAATTCTGATCTCCACTATTCGTCAAGTGGAAAGAGGGCAGAGTGGTGATCCTATTGGTGTATGTCGATGACATGATTATAACAGGTGACAACAAGGATGAAGTCATGAAGTTAAAACAATGTTTGGCTCAAGAGTTTGAGATAAAGGATTTCGGTGAGTTGAAGTATTTTCTTGGCATAGAAGTTGCAAAATCCAAGGAACGTATCTACATTTGTCAAATAAAATATTCTCTTGATTTACTCAAAGAAACTGGGAAATTGGGATGCAAACCAGCAGATACACCTATTGAGGTGAATCATGGTTTATGTGACACAGAGGGGGAGTATTATCAGACAACGAAAAAGGCAAATACCAGCTGTTGGTGGGAAAAATGTTTTATCTAGGTCTAATGAAACCTGATTTGGCCTACGCTGTAAATGTAGTGACCCAATTTATGCATACCCTGAGAGTGCCACATATGAAAGTTGTCGAGCGTATCTTGAGATACATCAAGTCCTGTCCTGGAAAAGGTGTATTATTTCCAAAGGCAGATCACATGAAAATAGAAGATTTTTCAAATGCTGATTGGGCTGGTTCTCCTGACGACAGGAGGTCTGCTACAGTTTATCTATCTGGAAATCTAGAAAATTGGAGATCCAAGAAACAGCCAGTTTGTGCTAGATCAAGTGCTAAGGCTGAATACAGGGCTATTGCATACAGTGTGACTGAAATGTTATTGCTGAAACTCTTCGGACAAGATCTTGGAATTCAAGTTCATCTTACAATGAGACTATACTGTGAAAATAAGGCTGCAATAAACATTGCAAACAAGCCTGTTCAGCATGATAGAATGAAGCATATTGAGATTGAACGTCACTTTATTAAAGAAAAATTGGATTCTAGAGAGATATGTCTTCCTTATATCAAGTCCTAGGACCAACTTGCTGATGTCTTCACCAAAGGACAGACTATGGCTCAATTTCAATCAAACTTGGCCAAGTTCAGCATGGCTGATATCTATGCTTACCTTGAGGGGGAGTGTAGAAGTTAGTGCCGATCTATGGGGGGCAGTTTTGTCCTGTTTTATATTTTACTACTCATGGTGCTTTTGTTATTTTATCTTTTTACTCTTTTGTCATTAGTAAGGGGTACTTTCGTCATTGTATTAACCCTAATAGTTAAAAGGATGTAAAATAGGGTGGCAGTCTGTTTTTTTTTTTCCCTTGGGTGGCAGCCGCACAGCTTCCTTTTTGGGTTTCCCATGGCAGCAACAACAGAGAACATATTTTCCTCCCATCTTTCTCTCCTTTCTTCATTTTGGTTGATCTCCAGTAGAATGTTACGTGGAATGAAGACACAAGCTTCAAATTCCTTCTCTTTTTCTTAAGGTGAGAAGAACTAAGTGGCGCCGTGGGTTTTCGCGACACAACCTTAAAGAAGCATCATATGTTTCTGCAATGCAGCGCCAAAGTGGCATCGCGGGTTTCTGCGGCATAGCGTCAAAGTAGGGCCATGGGTTTTTGCGGCACAGTCAAAGTGGCGCCGCGGGTTTCTACAGCGCTGCACTAAAGTGGCATCATGGATTTCTGCGACACAACACTAAAGTGGCATTGCGGATTTCTGTGGCACAGTACTAAAGTGGCGTTGCAGATTTCCATGGCACATCAAATGGCGCCGCAAGATTCTGCAATGCTATTCAAGCCTTCTCTAGATATGTCATTTTAATAAATCCACCCACTGCAATAGCGTGAAAAGCTAATGTCAACTCAAGTCAGGTGTGAAATAACGGTCGCCCGATCGGAAATATCTCACCTTGAAAAGCATGCCATGCACCATAAACCAACATAAAGAGGAGGACAAGACTAAGAACAGAAGGGTGCCTTTACGGGGGATCATTTGTACGATGATCCTTGGGGATTTCCCATAATGGCATCTACCCCTAAGAGGTGCCTCAAGATGCGTGCCAATTTGTCAGCATATCCTAAATAGCAAATCAAAATAAATCAAATTGCACACTCACGTGCGCCACCATTCAGCATACGAGATAACAAATAGGGACGATAAGCATGCCACGCCAATAAACGTGCCAAGCACTGCCATGTTAAAATTAGATATAACCAACCTAACCCTTCGATATGGAGATATTGTGCTGTGTCAACATCCAATTCCTCTCAATGACATCTATCTGCATGCCATGCACACCTGCACCACTATGAAACAATTAGATTTCGTCTAATGTCGATTTAGGACAGTTGTAGTCAGAGCAAGGGTAGACTTGCAATGCCTAGATATGTGTGCCGTACGTAATCACATCCTAATGGATAAAATGATGCATGTTTTCTACATAATAATAGGGAGCGATCTTGATTGGGGCTGTACAAGTTGAGTGACGTGCAAAGTGTGCACCTCAACAAGCGTGCCACATTCTCTCTCTCTCTCTCTCTCTCTCTCTCTCTCTCTCTCTCTCTCTCTCTCTCTCTCTCTCTCTCTCTCTCTCTCTCTCTCTCTCGCGCGCGCTCTCGCTCTCTCTCAATAAGGTATGCCTAAAATATGCCAAATCTCAATGTGAATACAAAATGAGGGAGGAATGGGTGCTGCATATCAACAGTCGGCATGGAACACCATTTAAAAGAAATCAAAGGATTTTCTTGTCGTAGCCAGTATAATTAAAAAGAACCAAATACCTTTCCATGGGCGAGTCAACATAAAATCTTGGGACATACTCTTCCCACCAAATAAATAAATGGCATCCAACATATGGTGGCAAACTATGACTCCCACACGAGAAATCAAATCAAACAAATAAGTTCATGAATCAAAAAATGACTTGCAACACTAGGTCAACCTAAACCCGATGGTTGGGTCGGATTGGTTGATCGTACTTAAGGTTTCTTTCAACCCAATCTTTATATGGGATGGATTGGGTTAAGGGTCTGCCAACCTGACCTAACGCGAGCCCGACATTAATATATCAATGATAATTTAGATCACTAGAATATATTTATTTAATTTTATATTCTTCAACAAAAATATAGATTACATGATGAACAAAGATGTTCTCAAGTAGCAACCATGTAATTATGCTTGTATTTTCTTTTTTTAGTTACTTTGTTAAGGTATATAGATAAATTGTTTCATTTCTTTATACATGGAATTTTAGTAGCAAGAAAGAAAGATTAAAAATATAGACTTTTAAGGATATAACTCGACTCAACCTCACCCAACCCAATGAAGGTTGGGTTACATGGGATTGGGTTGGGTTGAGATATTGTTGGATTGGTTGAGTTAGGGTTGAGGAGGTTGGGTTAGGGTTGACCCCAACCCTACATTAACCCGACCCGAGTTGTAGCCCTAGCTATGGGGGATCCTTTGACCCCATCAGTGCCTTGTTTTGTGTGGCAGAAAAGAGGAAAGACTAGGAGAGAGAGAGAGAGAGAGAGAGAGATAGAGAGAGAGAAAGAAACCCCACACCCCCTACAAAGACAATACAAAAAAAAGGGACGAACGAGAAAAGGAAGAAGGAAGGAATGAAAAGGAAAAGAACCGGTAAGGGTATCCTCCGGGTGCTGGGAAGAGAAAGTTGGGCCCGTACTAGCTAGAGATGAGTAGGAAAGAAAAGATGGGAAGAGAAAAGAGAAGAAGAAGAGAGAGGGAAAAAAAGAAAGAAAAAAGATGTCAACCTGGCTGGTGGAGGGTCTCTTTGACCCCCACCGGCCATATTCCTCTTCACATTGGGAAGAGGAGTCAGCATCTCCCTTTTCAAACTGGCAAGAGGAGTTAGCATCTCTTCTCTCTCTCTCACACACACACATAGATAGATAGATAGATAGAGAGAGAGAGAGAGAGAGAGAGAGAGACCTCCACCAGATCTAAAAAAATGAAAGGAAAAAAACAATGGAAGGGTGGAAAAGAAGATATGGGACTGGTGGGTGTCCCTTCACTCCCCAACGGTCACTTTCTAGTGACTCTCCAACCACTATAAATACCCCCTTGGGGGATCTTTGCACGGGACTTGACTCTACAAGGTTGAGAAAGACAAGAGAAAAAGGGGAATCTGGGGATGTGCCTATAGGATCATAAACACTTCAAGTTTTGTATTCCTTGAGATTAGGGATCAAAAGGTTATTTAATGGTGAGGACTAGCTTTATGCTTTAGCCTTAAAATAAAGAATAAATCCTTGAGTTCTGCAAAACATGTAGTAAGTTTCTAGTTAAACCCTATAAATTACAATTAACCCTGTAACTATTGTCATTTATTTAGTACCCCACAGCCTTCATGGTTACTAATTTACTTCCTGTTTAATTTGGGAAAACTGATAGCTGAAATTTGGGTATATTACATAAGCAGTATGTTCTCATCGCTCAATCCTCGATGCATTTCCATTGAAAATTATGGGCAGACCATAATCCAATGGAAAAATCCTAGAGATTTGGACTATGTCACATTAACAACGGAAACAGAAAATAGATCAGCAGTTTGTGTTGAATCTTCTTTTATTTGGTTAACTAGTGCTTATGGATTCTTTTGCAGAAGTGGATTGTTCTCCTAGTCAAAATCGAACTACCAAAATCTAAGGGTTGCTAGACAATCATTTGTAGTCCTATGGGTAAAATTGCAGAACTTTTGTAGTCTAGGTAAAATCTATGTTACTCATATCTTTTTCTTTCTTTTTGTGTGGGAAGAGGGGGGGGGGGGGGGGGGGGTGTAATGGGAAACCTGGTGCAGTTGGCTGAGGCTCAAGACGGGACACCCAGTGACCCAAGTTCGAGTCTTAGCGGGGCCATTTATCTATATTGCCTTTTTATACCGTCTGCGACAGTAAACCCTGGGTGGCGGGGGGAATACCACCAGGTCACCTCCCTGGACAGGGGTGGCAAGAATTGAATACACGACCTCTCAAGTTGCCACTCCCAAGGAAAGCCGGTGTTACCAACTCTCCCACTCCCCTCCCCTTCAGAAGGCAAGGAGTACCTGTACCAGATCTGCATCTGACCCCATACTAGATATGGTACTATTCTCTACTTTCTTTCTAGTTTCTCAAAAAAATGATGGATCACTGTATACAGTCGCATACCAGTTTTGATCCTATGACCACACTCGCTACTACATAGTGATGCGGAAAAAAGAGAGGAATAAAAATAGGGGTTTAGGGGGAAGGGACCTACTGGTATAGCACCAGAAGGTAGGATATTCCTCCGGCATCGCACTGGAGTTGGGAAGGGTCCCATCGACGTCACACGGAGGAAGAGGGATGGGGCCTCCGTCGCAGAGGCAACAATCGTGTAAACATGTATTTTTTTCTTCAACAAATCTTCTTCTCTTCTGAAAAAAAAGCATACATATATAGAGAGTGGATTTGTAACTCTTGAGCCTAGAGATTTCTATATGACTTTAGGACTTCCCATCCTTTATTCATGTTTCTTTAATTCCTAAAAAAAAGCCAATAAAGGAGCCCCAAGCCCTGCATCGTCTCCTGCGTCAATCTCCCCTGGTTCGAAAAAAGTCATCCTTGAGTTTTGAATTGCCGAAGAAGTCATATGAAGAGCAAGGGGACCACAGACCAGCGGCGTACAATTGACTACATACATATCTTCAGGGTGAGGAGCTGAAGGTGGCACTGACAATAGGCCTCAAAGTTACACCATAGTAAGCCAAACTCGGATGAAGCAACGTCTGCAAGATATAGGGAATCGCACTGGACATCTGGAACATCAAATGAGTATTCAAAAAGTAAGTCAAATCCGGCTTCAACAACGAGTGCCTGATCCCACACTACATTATCTGATGATTCACTGACGACCAACGGTACTGAATTAGTCTCAATCACATCGTCTGCCATTAAATGAAGTCCAGACTCAATACATAGAGTAGTATCTCGAACATCGTCAGCCGTAGGATCAATACTAGCACCTTCAGTATCAACTGACACATCTGATTGATCAACATTTGTAGCTGGCGAGACTGTATCAAGCAACTTAGACGGTGTTTCCATTACCTTAGGAGAGTAAAGTGACGATTCCGGAAACGTAAACTCACGTCCATAAAGATGAGGGTGTACGAGGGAGCATCGACGTCTATCACAGTCCACTATAGCATGGCGCTCAGATAGCCAATCCCGACCCAAGCAAATAGAAGAACTCCATAGATCTATAGTACACTAAGCTCCATCTACATATGTAGTGGAGTGTCCCGTGGTGACACTTTTAACCTGCTGATAAAACTCCACAAAAGCCTTATTACCGTCTGCAAGAATCTCGTCCGTCTTCAACAGTGAATCAACAATATGTTGGGGAATCACATTATCATTCGCTTGCTCATCTAACATCAATGTCATCCATTCTTGATTCGGCAAGAACATATCAAAACGAAAATAAATGGAAGACATGTTGCAAGAGATTACCTCGGGACTCTAATTCTGTTGAATCAATCAGCGGCACACAAAACGAGGTGTCGTAGGGGTAGCACCATTCTAGAACTAAGTCTGTCTTGCTAAGACGAAGCCAATGGCGCGATCAGTGCAAGAAACGGAGCCAAAATCGACAACCTCGGTATGCGTGTAGAAGTGGCACGCAAAATGAGGCAAGTCGGAGATGCCGTGTACTAGATCAGGTTGATCTCGCTGACACGAGACCAACGTCGCTAATGGTGCTCAAATTGGGGTTCGGGACGACCTCGAACGGCGAGCACAAGTGCCCTCGTAAAGCATATAAGTGCGGCAGGCAAAACGGGGCAAGTCGGCTGCTGGCCGCTGCAAAACTAATATGTCGGGAGGTTGGCACACAAATCGAGGCAGCTGACGCAGACCTTGGGTGCGCGATCGTTGTCCTTGGTATGTGTCCAGAAGTGGCACACAAAACGAGGCAGTCGGGGATACATCGCACTGGATCTGGGATGGCCTCGTTGAGACGAATCCAACGGCGCAGATGTCGCGTGAATCGGAGTCCGGACGAGTTCGGGGTGAGGGCGGTGCGCTAACGGCTCCAGTTGCAACACCCGCCAACCAGCACGGATCTGGTTCAGACCCTGGTTGCGCCCTGGCTTAAACCACGTGGCTCGGACCACCACTTTCTTTGAATCAGGTCAAGTCAGATTGTAAAAATTGGACCCAGGTCCCCTTTTAAAGGAAGTGACTCGGACTAATAAGGGTTGGGTTTGAACCAAGGGGCGTTGGGCTCGAACCGGGTGGCTCGGTGAACCATGTCAACTTGGTGTTGACCAGGGATTAGCCCTAAAGGGCACGAGCCCTTTTCCATTCTCTCTCTCCCACCCTTCTTCTTCGTCTTTTTCTCTACCACCGCACCAGAGCGGCACGGGGGCAACTGGCGGCGCAAGCGCAGACGGAGACGATCGCGGCGGCCGACGGGCTGAATGGCGGCTATGGTGAATCGGAGCGGCGGCGACGGCAGGGCGATGCAGCTACGACGTCAGTGCCGACAGTTCCTGGCTACTCCAGCGGCAGCAAGGCGAGGTGGAGACAGTGGTGCCAGCGACGGCGGCGATGGAGCCTTCGAGCGACAGCGGCGGTGAGGTCGGCCGGCGGCGACGTCTTCAATTCCGATGGCAGCGGCTGCCGCGGGCGACGACGTCGGGGACAGTGGGGCTTGTGGCAGGTGGGAAGGGCAACGGAGGAGGCTGGCAACAGAGGGGCCGGAGGTCGGCGGCGATGATGACGTCGGTTCCGGCGGGGTGGGAGGAGGTCGGGTTGGTGCGGGCAGTGGTAGCGGGGCCGGCGCGGTGGAGGTGGGTTGGCGCTTGCAGCGACGGTGACGGCGACAGTGGGGCCAACAGTGCTGCTAGAGCCGACGTTAGGGGCGACGACGGAGCGGCGACGCAGTGAGGGATCGAGGTATGCTCTGATACCAAATTTGATGCAGAACAAAGGGAATAAAAATAGGGGTTTAGGGGGAAGGGGACCTGCTGGCATCGCACTAGCAAGTAGGATATTCCTTCGGCATCGCACCGGAGTTGGGGAGGGTCCCTCGACGTCACACCGAGGAAGAGGGATGGGGCCTCCATCGCAGAGGCAACAATCGTGTAAACAAGTGTTTTTTCTTCAACAAATCTTCTTCTCTTCAAAAAAAAAAAAAAAAAAAAAAAAAAGCATACATATATAGAGAGTGGATTTGTAACCCCTGACTCTAGAGAATTCCTATATGACTCTAGGACTTTTCATCTTTTATTCATGTTTATTTAATTCCTAGAAAAAAAACATAATGGACCATAAATGGTCCTAATAAAAGCCAATAAAGGAGCCACAAGCCCTGCATCGTCTCCTGCATCACATAGGATAAGGTATAGAATAACGTGTCATGGCACATAGTGAACAAAACAGACTTTTGAATCAAGACTCAAAAGAGTTACGATTCGGTTATAACAAAACATAGTGAAGGCATGAAATTTGACTTTAAAAATGTCAATCATCAATGTTCTTATTCCTGCCTGGCCCAACATTTTAGGAAAAGTGTACATGACAGAATGTCAACCATATCTAGAGAGAGCAGTAGAGCAACATTTTGGACATGGAGAAAGGTCTCTCAGGATGTGGCTTCTCTCATGCAGGCCACGTGATCTCCTATAATTTATGCTGCTATCTCTTTCTTGTCTACCATTTATCTTCTTACTGGCTTGACATCTTTCTTGTAAGACTCACTATTTCTACCACTCTCAAGCAACTGGGATTTGCTGTGCTGATCAAACTCTACGATCTTATTCAATTCAAGCAATAGATACCAGCAAGATGCAGAAAAATGCTTATCATATGATGGACATTTTTCTTTTTGTTGGCATCAAATAGAAAATTATAATCCATGTGTGCCAAATCTGCATTATACCAGAGCTCTTTTGGAGATGCACATTGAGCACAACTGAGCATGGATTGCGGAATCGGCCGATTCTAATCGGAATCGGCGGGTTCCGATCTTATTCGGGGGGGATTTCACTGTTCATCCCCCTTATTTTTTTTTTTAAAAAAAAAAACAGTGTGAATCGGTCCAAATCGAGCCAAATCGGGTCCAGACTGGCCAATTAGGCCGGTCCGGTCCGATTTGGCCCGATTCGGGCGCGATTCGGGTTCCCCCTTAAGGGGGCCGATCTAGCCAGCAACAACAACGTTTTTGCTGCTGGCCTTCCCCCCTTCCCCCAGCCCCTGCCCCTCCCCCGGCCACCACCGCCGCCACTTGCCGCCGTCGGCAACTTGACCCCCAAAACAGGCTACAACCTAGAAAATCTCAAGTAGAATAGGCTAGGAACAAACGAAGTGATTAAGCCTTGTTGCCTTTTATCTGGAAAGATCCAAAATAGGCTCCATCCAAAAAAAGTTGCCACTGGCTTCAGACATTGGAAGGAAAATATACACAGATGATCATCAATATATAAGACAAAAAGAGAATAACCAGCAACCACAATAGATACAGAACCATCAAAGCAGAAACAAGAAGTTGATGTACATTGCCATGCTATGAATGGCTACCATCCGCCGTTCTCTGCACTCCTCCCATTAGATCTCTCCAAGCCACTTCTTTCGCCAGAACTATGTGCTCCACCATGAGACTTTTTTTGACTCCAAGCATCTCTCTGCTGAAATGAACCACTGCGATTGCCCCAACAACTAGGCTCGTCAGCTTTATCGGAATCAGTCTTTGGAGTCCAAGCTTGATCCTCATTAGACATTGCTCCTTTGGTTGACACAGATGTGGAATTCCATGCTTTTGCAGAGTCGCTGTCAAATCCGTTCGATTTGTTCCAATTGTCCGGCCCTTGGGACACTTGTCCACTTGCTTTTTCAGAGGAAACAACATCACTCTTCCGGACATCAGACCCTTAGTTGTCTTTAATGTATATATTTTTATGGATGTACATGAATTGCATTCATTTTTATTGTACATTCATTGAATCATATGTATACAATTTTTTCCGACTTTTTCTGTTTTTTTATTATTTTTTTTAAATCCGGCCTAGTAGGACCGGCCGGACTTCATCTAGATTGGCCGACTCGGCCGATCCGATCCGGGTCGGATTGGGATTGCCGGGTCCCGATTCGGGGACCCGATCCAACCCGAAATTCCATGCAACTGAGTTTATGCAAATTTTGCATCAATTCAATGGGAGGCAATTTTCTAAAAATACCTAGGCAGGGGAAGGCAGTAAAGTGCCTTACTGCAGGCAGACCACCTAGTGAACAAGGTGTGCACCTAACCAACAAGTGGTTATTTTCATCATATTTATTATGCTTACACAATTTTCATATACTATTTTGTCTGACTGAATGTTTTATAAAGTTGACTATATATTACTTGTAAAGATACGATGGTTAATAGATATTTTTTAACATAAAAAATACATTTTTATTCAAGGACATTTAGGTAATTGTAGGGGAAAACAACTGATAAAACAAGGCATTAAGAAAAATTCTGAGGCAGAAACCTTGGGCTATCTAGGGTGCCAAGGTGGGCCACCTTGGGATCTAGACAGCCATTTTCTAAAAACAGTGACAGGAGCTGAAGCACAACTCATGAAACCTTGGTTGGGCTCATAGCCACCTGCTTCGACCTTATCCACATTACTTTGTTTCAAGCTCTTACAAAGTTGTTGAGGCACATCTGTCCTATTTTGTTAATGATAAGGCTCCAAATTGAGATCACATTCTAGATTTATCAAAAATGAAGAGAGGGTTACAATAGCAGCTACAAATAAACAGAATATGCAAGTGAATTGACATGAAAGTCACTAGCTAAATCTGCATCAGAGCATAACCCTTTTGAAGAGACAATTAAGCACAACTTTGTGATGTAAATTAACTGATTCCTGCAAGATCCAAAAAAACAGTTCTCATTCAAAATTTTGTTACCTGTATACACCTTAATGCTTTAGCTTTTAGATGCATCCTCTCCTAACATACTTCATTTAGACAGCTGCAGACCCTCCTCAAACCAAATTCCTTATTCATTTAGCCTTTCTCCAATCATCCTTTCTCTTAGAATGCCTTTCACCTGTCCATTTGTTAGTTTCAGTCCAGTACCTTTTCTCAGGTGCCACTCTGTTCAACTCCATCCATCTAAAATTGCATCTTGAATGCATAACCAGATCACTTCACTAATGCTTGCATAATTTTTCCATTGTGCTTGCATGGTTGTTTCTTACAGTTTGCAGTCAATGATATTTGACTTGGAGAAAACATAGTATGCATGAAGATATAGGCAATGATGAGAAGATTACCACATCCCATGTTGTCTATATGTTTATAAAAGTTGCTTGAGATCCAATAAAAGGAGAATAAAACTACAACTGATCACTGTGAAGCACTGACAGGGCAGGTTAGTTAGAGCGTTGAAATGGTATTGAGTCGTCATCGAAAGGTTATGCCATAGAAATAGTAGCTTGTTTTGTGATCATTCGTTTCAAGAGCCTGAATGCATGCTATGCCAAAGGTTTTTATGGAAGATTGGGCACAAGAAATACTTGAAGGAGAGTCTGAACTCTGAAGCTCCACTGCATGTTCCTAGCAATGGCTCTGTTCCTGTAAAACAACTAGCAGAGTTGACTGGGTGCATGAACCATCTACAGCTTTGTACAAAAAAGTATCACTGTTTCTGGCTTTTTTAGAGCTTTGATAGTATGTTGAAGTAAATGTTTAGAACAGTTAGAGGCATTGAGATTATCCACGGTAAACATTCAGAACAGTTATTGTGGCATTGGGATTAGCCATCGTTCCTGTGAGCTCAATTTCTTGATTTTCTCAGGGAACAGGAACAGTGGGATAAACAAAGAGTTTGTTGTTTCCAGAGGTTCTTTTCCATTTCCTTTTTCCTTAATCTTACTCTCATGGATAGTACCTTTCAGGATTTATATGTTATACAGTGCTACGATCCCTCTCTTTTGATTTTTCTTTTTCCTTCCAAAGAACAAATGCTTGTTTTGTTTGCATCCATTGAAGAAAACCAAGAGTTCCAGTTTCGAGAATTTGATGTTATATGTCTATTTGCTTCCCTTGGTTTTTTGTTACTTACAATGTTAGCATGAAGTGGTTGCAGGATAGAGAAATATTGGATGTGAGCAGGAAAATGGACCTGATAGGATTGTCACCTTACTGGTTTGACATTGCAGAAGGTGGTGCAATAAAGAATACCATCAGCATGCAGTCTTTGTTTCTCCTCACTGGGCCAAATGGTGGTGGTAAATCCAGTTTGCTTCGTTCAATATGTGCAGCTTCGTTACTTGGAATTTGTGGACTTATGGTACCTGCAGAGTCGGCCCTGATTCCTCATTTTGACTCTGTCATGCTGCATATGAAATCTTATGACAGTCCTGCTGATGGAAAAAGCTCATTTCAGGTAGTGTTCTAAAATCTGAACTTCAGTGCTGATATCTTCTTTGGTACTTGACCCACCCCTTCTTCCCGAGTTTCATTCTGGTTTGATCTGGTTATGTTCGCGAAGATAAGCTACCAGCCTACCACTATTTGTTGTCCTTGTGGTTGTGGTCTAGTGCCAAATAGATCTACAGAAAAAACACGTCCTCATTTCAAAATCTTGAGAGTTAATTTCTTGACTGGTGTTCTTGCATTTTACATGATTGTTTATTTCTTCTTTTACTTGTTCCTGTTTTGGAACATCATTTTTGCCCTTGTCATGCTGTTTACAGATTGAAATGTCAGAGTTGCGTTCTTTGGTCAACGGAGCCTCTCCGAGGAGCTTAGTCCTCATTGACGAAATCTGTAGGGGCACAGAGACAATAAAAGGAACTTGCATTGCTGGTAGCATTGTTGAAGCCCTTGATGGCATTGGCTGCCTGGGCATTATATCTACTCATCTTCATGGCATTTTTGACCTGCCACTATCCATTAAGAATGTTGTTTACAAAGCTATGGGAACAGAGATGGTCCATGGTCGTGTAACACCAACTTGGAAAGTGAGAGATGGCATATGCAGAGAGAGCTTAGCTTTTGAAACTGCCCAAAGGGAAGGTATTCCTGAAGCAATCATCAGAAGAGCTGGAGAACTGTTCCTTTCTATAGAGCGGAAGGCTGCAAATTTTCCTGAAATGACTGACAGAAGTACAGATTTCATCGTGGATCCTCCTCAACATTCCCATAAAGTGGGCATTTCTTCGAAGGCTGAGCATTTCCCTTCTGGTACCAAGATATTGAGTTATACAAAAACTTTGCACGAGGAAGTGGAGAAAGCTGTCGTTGCGATATGCCAGAAGATGGTTGATCTTCACAAGAAGAAGATCACGTCAAGTGTTTCAGAAGTCACTTGCGTTTCTATTGGTGCCAGGGAACAGCCACCTCCCTCGACAATAGGCACCTCTAGTGTTTACGTAATGTTCAGACCTGACAAGAAATTATATATTGGACAGGTTGGTTTCTGCAAAAATTCTTTGTTTCTTTGTTGATTGGGTTAGGGGTTAGGAGATTTCACTGTCATCCAAACAGATACATTTATATTCTTCATGACTTTCAATCTAAAATTTCATGCAGACAGATGACCTTGCAGGCAGAGTCCGGACACACCGTATGGAGGAAGGCTTACAGAACTCATCATTCTTATATGCTTTAGTCCCAGGAAAGAGTGTGGCTAGTGAACTAGAAACTCTTCTGATCAACCAACTCCCACTTCTAGGCTTCCGACTGGTCAACAGAGCGGATGGTAAACACCGGAATTTTGGCACGTCCAACCTTTCCGTGGAGGCCCTGAGTCTTCATCAGTAAGGTTATTCGAGTTGGCATAAGGGAACGCATTTTTGACAACAGTTACGTACCCCACCATCGTTATGTTGGGAAGCTTCTGTTTCATGGTTCCAATACCACTTCTCTTTTATATGGTGTCTGCACCAATTTTGCATATAAAGGTTGCATGCACCCTGCTATGGAATATCACTACCCATCGTCCTTATATCTGGAGACAACGAAGGCGTATCTTCATGTTTCATGGTTACCACCAATTTTGTAGTGTATGGTGCCTGCAACAGTTTTGTATAGTCCATGTATCTAGCAAAAATATTGAAAGCAACAATTTTTATATGTAGCAAAAAGGTTGAAAGATGTGCCAATGTGTCTCTTAACAGCGAAGCATGTGACAAATGGATTATGTATTTGGAAATCATCATATGGTCATCACTTTTATCTCGCTTATTTCTAAAGAAGTACATGAATGTTGTCTTGTCATTCATTCTATCATTTGCAGCTTTTTTTTTTTTTTTACCATATTGAATTCTCTCTATTTGACTTTTTTAGGTTCGTTTATCATCTTCCACGTGAATTTGATTACATTTTCAACGAATTTGAAGGATGATGTGATCGTTCAATTCGTTTGGCCCTATTTTTCTTCAACGTTGGTTGAAGTTTCCCTCAAATGTTTATGCATAAGATGATTCGAATTTTAATCCTGGTCTTTCCATAAAAACTGTCTTTTTCATAAACCTATCTCAACATCCTCGTTTCTGGTTTTTGTCCAGCATTTAGCATTATAAACCACGACTCACAGCATTATAAAAGTTTCTTTTAGTCCCCCATTTTCAATTAACCCTCATCCTTGTGAGATAGACAGAAAACGGTTGGACGTGTTTCCACTTGAAAAGGAGGGCCTAGAGGAGTTTTGATACCAAGTTTTGTCAGAGCAATGTTCGCTGCATGTGCTGCAACATGTGCAGCCGTCTGATCAATGTCCCCGTGATACAAATATTGGATCTCAGAAGTGTGGTCGTTCTTTATTATCGTAAACAAAAATCAAGCCTTAATGAATAATAAAAATACACTTAATGGCTGAGCTCAATAATGGTTTTAATGTTTTAAATTTCTTTTGAGTAGTCCAATTAGAAATCAGTATGCTTGAGTGACTTAAAAAAAATTCTTGCTCCCTTCCGATAGTCTCCGAGTTGGAGGATCTATTAAAAAGAAGGAAAACAGTTTTGTAACACACATTTAACATTAGACGTATAGCACAAATTTTAAAATTTGTATTTGCTATTGATTCATTTTAAAATTTGTGTCATGTATCTGCTGTCAAATGTGTGTCAAATTTTTACGTCACAAAATCATTTTCTTAAAAAAATATTATTCACTGTACAACCATCCTATCTGGATCCTCGGGTGACTGCTGTTAGAGGCATTGTCACGTAATTCTTTGGCCAAAATAACCTCTCCATGCAGCGGAAACTGGGTGGCAGGCCTTCGCCCTCCACTCATGGTTCGCCACGTGTGAGGCACACGAGGACAACCGGTGATGGATCCTCTCGTTCGGATCCCTTTCACCAGCTGTCCCGGGCCCAATCGCCTTTGTCTTGTCTTCGCGTGTCGTTCGGTTTCGGACACCATGACGATGGTAATAAAACGGTGGCCCGGATGCGGCACGTTTCTTCTGTGGACCACCCCCGCTATGTGGGCCGCCCTTCCCATATTAGCCCATTACACAACGCAAAGAGGCATGGAGCCCAGAACGGGCCCCCCCGCGGCCTGTGGGCTGCGTCGGCGCGGCTTAGACCCGAGTGGGCCCAGCATTTGGACCGTACGACTGCGTTTGTCGGTTTCGGACGCTGACCTAGCCCGCCGACAGTTTCACATAAAACGATTACGCCTGCTTACGTAATTGTGCCGATGGGAGGAGCACGTGCGGGTGCACGTGCCCTGTAAATGCAGAAGGTAAGACCACTGAGTGGATGGAATCCCAGGTTTTGTCGACCGCACAGTTGGTACCTACTAAAGGTTGTAAATGGTTCCAAACATCAGTTTCGTTTTGGAGATGCACATCTTTGAAGATTATCGGATAAAATCAAGGGGATGTTTTATGTCTAAGTAATTTTAAATAAAGGTAAAAATAAACTTATTTTGGTTAATGATTATCTACTTATGTTACTTTCGTTCATTAGTCATTAATCACATCTCCCATGCTATTCTCATTTTTTATCCACTCATAAACTAAATCTCAATCGAATTCCTACGCTAATGTATTCCGATTATTGACCTCGTTCTCTTGGCTATCTGATGAGGGAAAAGTTCCCTTGCGTGCGCTCGGCTCACTAAGGCGAGTAAACTCGCCCATTCCAAGCTGAGACAAGCTTGGTGGAATCCTCTGCCCATTCGGCTCACTTACCCAGCACCTAAGGTCAGCATCAAGTGTGGTAACTTCATCTACCTCCCTTTCTGCAAAAGGAGTTCAGAGGTGTGAAATCAAAATAAGTTTTTTTTTTTCGTGACTCTGATTATTCATTTTTTATCCGTACTAACTTGAGCATAAGAAGATATCCATTAGGACCGCAAATAACAGAGCCTTTCTTGAGGCTCGGATCTTGACCGCAACACTACCCTTTCGCATTCACTTATTTATAAAGACATAGTTTTAACAATTTGGCATATGCAATCAGTAAAGTAATATACATTTCCTAATTTGAAAGAATTCATGTAGTTATCTTTCCAAAGTAGTTTTTCTTTCTTTGTCAGCTTTTTTATGATAAAGTTTTTATTCACGTATAATATTATCTGATAACGTTAGCTTTTATATATCTATTTGTGATAGGGGTATAAAAGATGTGCAAAAAACAGAATAATAATATATCCTGTGTTTGAAGGATAATGACAAGGCTCTTACACCGTTCAGTAAGTATCCTTTTACACGTTGATTGGATGCTACCGGTCCTGGCATCCAAGTCCTAATGGTGAGGGGTTCCCGGATTCGGTATGATCGGGATAATTGGAAGAAAAAGGGAGGACCTCTCCCGTTTCCATGACCGCCCAAAAAGTCGGTGCACCTCGCCACGCCGTTACCACTGCGGGCCGCACTCCACACCCACTCCCCAACCACCAGCTTCCCTCCACTCTGCGGCGGCTCGGATCGGAGGTGTCGGCGCCGCCGGCGGACCTCGCTGGAGCCGCTGGGAGATCATGCGGAGGCATCCGTGAGCTTTGGTGCTGTTCGAGGAGGAAAGGGAGCTTCCGAGACGGCTGCTTCCGGCCGCCGCCGCGGGATGGGGGGCGAAGGGCGGCGCCGAGGTGGGTCGATCTCTGTTGCTCGTTAATGCATGTCTCATTTCGTCGCTTGGTTTCTGCGGCTGCAATGGCGTCGGCTTCAGCGTTTTCGGGTGATTTGGTTGGGGGAGGGGTTGGGATGGGTTTGGGTGTGGCAATGCAGCTCCTGGTTTCCCAGTT
This sequence comes from Zantedeschia hybrid cultivar, assembly GCA_030544215.1. NCBI lineage: Eukaryota > Viridiplantae > Streptophyta > Magnoliopsida > Alismatales > Araceae > Zantedeschia > Zantedeschia hybrid cultivar. The sequence goes on from JARZZO010000015.1 coordinate 3,441,885, forward strand.
GCATTCATGTTTCTTCCTCTTTTCTTTTGTTTGTTCTTCTCTGCGATCTTATTTTTGGAGCTGTTCTACAATATTTTATTTTATAATTTAGCCGCAATTCGCTCTCTTTTCCGTCTTTGCAAGTTGAGGAATCGCTTTATCTGGCAAAAAAACAGCGACTTTAATGAAATTTGTATGGTTTTATCTGATGAATTGCTTCTTAGGGCAAACACGTAGCCTCTTGGGATGCTTTCTTTCCGTTTTTTTCTGGGGGGTTCGGGTTGCCAGTGCAGTCCTCTGAAATGGGCTTTGCCCCCTTTTTCTTCTCCCCTTTTTGTGGGGGGTTACTCTTGTGTGAGACGCCCCCTTGTTCCGATCCTTCTTTGCTTTCTGTGCAGGTCTTTAAAGTGCCTTTAAGCGTTGCCGGCTTTTGTGAATTGTGATGCGTTTGTTACCCTTTTCCTGCTGAACAAGTTTCTAATTCCGGTAGTTGGACTTTCCCCATTCCTTTCTCCCCCAATTCCGGCTTCCTTTTCTGCAAAATGCCGCCTTTTTTTTCTTCTGTTATTCGTCCGGATCTCGCTATCTACTGTCTCTCAAAAGCCCCTTTCTGATCTCTGTTGTCTATTCTTCTTGATCATTCCTTTCTACCCATCTTTTGTTTTGCCAGTCTCTGTGGAAAGCTTCTGACTTGGCCAGAAGTGTTTTCTTCAATTTTTTCATGGTTTTATGCTCAAAAATCGGATCTGGCATCCGTTCAAGCTCTACAAGGATTTCGCGGAAAGCTATTAGCTGGGTTAAACAAGAAAGTTCAAATCTTGGATTAGGTTAAGCCATTAATTTGGCCGTTTTTTCTGTAAAATTACCTTTTTTATTTCTTCTGGAGTTGCAAGCTGGGTCTATAACTGCGCCCCCCTCAAGGTTGAGGGCGCCAGCGAGCCCTCTGATGAAGCGTAATTTCTCATTAAGTTGTTTCTAAATGTGGGTTCTTTTCATTTATGCAGCTTAGTGGGAATGGCTAGGATGAAGACCCCTCTTCTATTTATGTGAGGACGGTCTGCCAGTGACGCTGGTGAGTGTTCTTACTTCTTCTGCAAGGATGGCATTGTGGGCGGCAAGAAGGAAGAAGGGAAGAGAAGGGAGGCCGTCTGATGTGTTTTTCCTGTTGTTTTCTAAAATTTCAGGTGCTGAGATGAATGGGTTTCAGAAGAGAAAGGGGGCAAGGGATCTGCAGAAGCCGATACCAGGATGTATGGGAAGGATAGTTAACATTCTTGACTTGAATGTGGGCACAGCTGGAAGGAAGATGCTTACTGACAGAGCAAATAGAGATGGTAATTTTTTATTTACTTTTATTTTTTAATTTCATCATGTCGGTTGTTTGGGGTGTCTTCATACCGTAATAGTTGTAAGCACGTGGAGATTTGCCTATAAGATTTTATGTATGATCCACTTCCTCACTGCATCTAATTTTTAGCCTCATTTGATTTATTTCTTTTTCGTCCTCCCAAGAATTTGCTCTCATTTGTGTATTTATGTCTTTATTCTTGGTTTAAGCCTTCTGGGATCAAGGTTGATCCCTTTTTTATTTCAATTTTTTTCTGTAAAATATCTTCCCCCAAATTTGAGTGATCATACTCGCTACTACATGACTTTCTAGTTTCTACAGATCAATTTGCATTGTTTTAATTCTCTTCTGCTTAATGTACTGACTCATTGTTGAGTCTTTTTTTTCTGCGTCAGAAGTTTTGGATAAATGATTAATAAGAGCATGCAAACAGATGCAATAATACCTCAGCACCTTGTTCTTCCCCAAGTTTGCATTCTGTAGTTAGAATTCATATGTATATGGAGTTGTCATTTGCAGAATCCATAGTTTGTGGTTCTTGTATCCCCTGATATTCTCTTGAGCAATATTAACTGCCTATTTGTTAGCAGGTTCTCCAGCTGGTAGGAACCGGCCTGGGGTTCCAAGAAAGATGGTGGATCCTGTTGCACCACAGATGAAGGACAAACCAGTGAGTGTTTTGTCTTTGTAATTACTCAGTGGCTTGGCCTGTCTGTTCTAAACAACATAAATGGTTAATTGGTGACACAATATATTTTAGTATTCTGATCTAGATGACACTGCAGGTAACCTATGAGTCAAAGACATGTTCATCAAAGAAAAGGTCTAGTGGAACACCAATGAAGATGCTTATAGCACAGGAGATGCTAAAAGGAACAGAGACAAAGCAGAAGCCACCTAGTGTTGTTGCCAAGCTAATGGGCCTTGATGCCCTTCCTGCAGAGCAACCAGCTCCACCTGCTGAGAGAACCTCTCATGCGCGTCATAAGCATGGTGTCTACAGCCATGACACATATCCATCTGACTTGAGTGTATCAACTCATAGCTATGGAGAACAGGAACATGGATATTTTGACAAGGCTGTTCGACATGATGTGCATCCATCTCAATATTATCTACATGAACAGAGAGAATACAAAGATGTTTATGAGACCTGGCCACAACCATCAAAATCCAGCCATAAAGATCATTATCCATTATCAAAGAGTCACAGTGAAGATACGAATGAACACAGAATGGCTCTTGTTCGACAAAAGTTCATGGAAGCAAAACGTCTAGCGACAGACCAGAAGTTGCTTCAAACCAAAGAGTTCCAGGATGCACTTGAGGTTCTGAATTCAAACAGAGATTTGTTTCTTAAGTTCCTAGAAGAACCAAGTTCATTGTTCTCCAAGCATCTGCAAGAGCTTAGGGCTGGCCCTACCTCACCTCAGACAAAGCGCATCACAGTATTGAAGCCCTCAAATGCTCTCAGGTGTAAGAATGGCACAGAAATGAGAAAACAGCAGATGGAAGATGAGCTAGTTTACAAGGACAGCCTTAGCTGGAGTCCAGGTTCTGTTCATCCAAAGGCTGATAGCCTCTCTCAACCAACAAGAATAGTGGTTCTGAAGCCTAGTCCCCGAAAGCTCCAGGATTTGAAATCTCTCGTGAGTTCCCCTGCATCATTCGGGGGATTGCTAAAAGGGAGGGATCATTTTGTGGAGTTAGGAAACGATGAAACAAGGGGTTCAAGAGAGGTAGCAAAGGACATCACTCAAAAGATGCGGGAAAGCCTGAGTGGTAGCCAGATGGAGGAAACATTGTTTTCTTCTGTCTTATCTCATGGATACACTGGGGATGAGAGCTCTTTGAATAGATCAGAAACTGGATTTATAGAAGTCGACGATGGCAATTTCAGCGATTCGGAGATTGTCACACCAACTTCAAGACATACATGGGATTATGTTTATCGGTTAGGAACTCCTTATTCACTTTCTTCTCTAAGTCAAACATCATATTCACCTGAGTCGTCAGTGATCAGAGAAGCCAAGAAACGACTTTCTGAGAGGTGGGCAATGGTGGCATCAAATGGGACTAGTCAAGAACAAAAAGTTGTCCATAAGAGCTCAAGCACTTTGGGTGAGATGCTCGCCATCTCCGAGTTGAATAAGAGAGAGGGGTATGATGTGCTGGGCAGTCACTCACATGGTGGAGAACAAGACGTGAGGCCACCAGTGGCCTGCTCATCTTCTAGTAGGAATGAGGATGAAAGTGGTGAATCAAGCACCCCAAGTAATCTTCTTAGGTCAAAATCTGTTCCGGTATCTTCTTCAGCATATGACAACATTGAGTTGAATGTCAAGGTCTCAGATTCCCACATTAACAAAGCCACTGCTTCCAAGGAGCTAAACAGATCAAAGAGTGGAAAATTGTCACTGAAGGGTAAAGTCTCAAGTTTGTTCTCCAAAAGTAAGAGACCAAGCAGAGAGAAATCTGCTTCATCCCCCTTGGTGGGTGCACCTGATAGAGTTAAGTCTGCAAATCTTGATTATATTGATAAAAGAGATGGCGATGTTCCTACGTCTACTCCTGACAATGTAGAAGGACCTGCACAAAGTTCCGAGGAACTGGCATGTGAAATTTCTTCCCTTCCAGCTCCATCAAATGATAGCGCAAAGGAAGTCACTTTATCAACCAAGGTTAGATGACTTACCTGTCTTTTATATATCTTGCTAGGGACAGATCCTCGCGCAATGCATCTTATTTGCTAGTACTGGATGTTTCCTTCACTTTTATTCCTTCCTTTTCCCTATGATCCTGTGTTTTTTCCCCTTCCCTGCAAATTTTCAGTCTTTGCTGCATCCTCATGTGGTTCTGCATTTATGTTTTAGCGGGACCAAAAGCCCCTTTTGTTTATATGATCTTGATTAGCTTATCTCCAAAGAAAAACATCCAAGAGTGTGCATTTCAGTACAGTTCTGCAGATAAATGCTAGTCCCCTCTCATGTTTTCCACTTGAAGGTCGATCCTATCTAGGTGCAATATGATTTTTCTTGTATGCTCTCTGCTCTATCTTTGCTGAAGGCATATGCTTTTTGACAGCCTATGTTGACATCTGAGAATCCTGGTGAGAATCTGGAGCAGCCCAGCCCAATTTCAGTCTTAGAAGCACAGTTTGAAGATGATGTAAACAGCAGTTCTTCACGGTCCTCTGAGGGTGCCAATCTGGAATGTTGTCGTAAGTCTAGGAACCATCTGATTTTCTGATAACTTACATGAAAGTACTTCGTCACTTAATTCCCAAAATTTTTCATTTTTTTCCAGAGTTGATTGCAAGATCTTCACCAATCGAATCAGTCGCACGTTCCTTGTCATGGGATGAAGCCTGTGCAGGAAGAAGCCCTCTGAAGCTCTCCAAGATTCTCTGTGAGAAAGATGAAGATGAAGAACGATATTCATTTGTGAAGGCTCTGCTATCCTCTGCTGGCTTCAGCGATGAGAAGTCCAGCTCAGTCCTCACAAAGTGGCATTCCCCCAACAGCCCCATGGACCCACTGTTGCTAGACAAGTTCTTGGAACGTAAAGATGAGGAAGCAAAGAGCAGGGAGAGGAGGTCAACCCTGCGGCTACTGTTCGACTGTGTCAATACAGCCCTGCTGGACATAAGCTGGACCAACTTCTGGGATAAATCACAGGCTAAGATCATGAAGAGCAGCATGTACCACGCTGCCGTGCTCGGTGATGCTTCTGTATCAGAGGCAGTGTGGGGCCACATTAAAGAGTGGTTCCAAGGTGATGCGAAGCAAGCTCCTTCCCCGGGTGAGAACATCAGTTTAGTAGTGGATAGGGTCTTGAGGAAGGAGGTAGCTGAGAGGTGTTGGGCACAGATGATGTACTCAGATACGGAGGAGATAGGGAAAGAGCTACAAGGGAACTTGCTGGAGGAGCTGGTGGAAGAAGCTCTGGCTGACTTGATTCCTGGGTGGTCTTAGTCCAGCTCCTCATTTCCTTCTTTTCCTTTTACCTTTTATCCAGCTAAACTACTACTTTTGGCATGCCACCCCTTGTTCCCAGCTCCATTTGTTTATATTTCTGGCCCCCATTGAGATGATGTTGAGTTGTATTATTTTGTTATCTTTCTGCTGCTCCAAATATTGGTCGGATAGCCGGATTATTTAAGATTTTATATTATTGTGTGTATATGACTACATGCTGAAGTCAACTAGTGCTGGTCTCTTTCTCAGCACTTCTTCCTGGTGTAAACAGAGTCATTGCCTGAAACAGCTAGATTAGGAATATGCCGCGTTAGTTTACATTTCTTGCGCCTGACACACTTGGGTGTCTCGGTCCTTGTCTCGTCTAAATAGCTTTTGACAGGGAGGACGACGTTGCATGTTATTGTTATTGAAGCAACAAGCTGCCAAATCCGTGGGTGGAGTGGTTTAGGGGTTGTTTGGTGTGCCGAGAGGTGTTGTAAAGTTTTGGTTTCAAAATAATTCTCTGATTTGATTTTTTGGTAGTTTGGAGCTGAAAAGGAAAATCAGCTAGGTGTATCATATGGGGGAACTGGTTTTGAAATATGACAATTTATGATACTCTAAATACATAGAAAACATTTAAAGTAACCAACAACACTTCAAACATAAGAAAAAGACTGTTTACAATGTTCTATGGTGTTTTGCAATATTTTAGACGACTCCTTAATTGGTTTTTATTGCGTCAACAAGGCCGAGTGGTACACGGACAGCAGAACAGAGGTGCTGTTTGGAGTTCATTTTTAAGGGCTTTCTTGGTTGTCCAACATGATTTAGAAAGCTGTTGGAAAGATATTTTGAAATATATCAGAAACAAGTGAAAGTACTGGTACTCCACCGTTGATTAGCTCAACTCATATCAACTTTCATGAGTAATACTTGCTGCACCTCATGGGGTGCAGTCTATTTTTTTATTTTTTAAAACTTTTTTATGATCAGCCTGTCTTATCAGACATGTTCGTATAACTTGATCTATGATCGGATAACCCAAAGAATTGAAAAAAAAATTTGAATCCCATTGAACAGTAAAAAAACATCTTTCATGGGCCGAGTCCACTAAAATAGATTTTGGTTTTTTATTGTTAAAAACTTTTGGGTTGTCTGATCAGAGCTCCAGTCGTACGGACATGTCGAACGTCATGTGTCCAGCTACAAAAAAAAATTCAAAAATAAAAATATTTAGGCTGCACCACATGTTCGGCATCCCACCGTTGTAAATTTACATTCAACAAGAATGTCCAATGTCAAGTGTCTCTTAAAAGTTTAAAATAAAATTATCAAAATATTTTAAAAAATAAATTAAACTCATCAACAATGCTTTTTCAACGTTAAAAATATGGGTACAATTGTCTTATCAAAGGTGATCGAAGCACCCGCCTAAGCAAATACCTTCCGCACTTGGGTGGCTGGGCGTGAACTAAATTAATCGAGGTTGCTTAAGAAGTTCAGCAGTAAGGTCCTACGAGTCCATAACATCCATCAGTAAGGGATCGGGTCGGGAGACTTCCGCAGTTTTCCACTGTACGCACAAAATGTGCATTTGAGGTGGGCCCGTACGCACGCTGAAGATTGCGGTAGTCCCCTTAGTCACCGACTGAGGGGACCCCAACCCATCAGCAAGCAATCCTCTAACAGCTTTCAGCACTTGTCTGTCCAGGTACAAGTTTCTCTCTCTCTCTCTCTCTCCTCATCCTATAAATTCGGCAATGAGGTTCCATCGACAGCTCATGCAAGCAGTCCACCGACAACTTCAACGAATAAGGTTCCCATCAGCAACCAATCGCTCATGAATTAAATTAAGTAAAAAATAATCCATACCTTCAGCATTTGTACGTCCAGGTCCAAGCTAACACGGTAACACCTCTCTCTCTCACAATTCCCATCCTAATGTGAGCTTAAATAACATGCAAGCACTCCTCTGACAAGTTCAGCAACTAGGATCCCATCAGCAGGCAATCGCTTATGAATAACACCAAGGAAAGAATATTAAAGCTTCTACTCAAAAACTGATAGTTTTTTTTACTTGTCAGTTTTTGCTGATCATCTACCATCTACTTTATGAGGAGATTTATTTTTCCTCTGTTTCTACCAACAACTGTCGTTTCAAATTTTACTTCTCACTTTTTATTCATCTTGTAACTATAACATATTAACACTTCAATACCTTAACAACTTAAGGTATTAATGTATTAACATGCTAACATATTATATGTTAAGGTATTAAGACACTAACTTATTACTGCTGTAACATGTTATATTGTAAGGTATTAAAAGTGTCAAGGCATCAAAGATGTCCAGGTCTTAACAAGCTAACAGGTTAAATGCATCGACATATTGACAGTCCATTACTAATGCTTAATGGGAGGAAATGAAACTGTATCTTCCAGTTGTTCAAATAAAAAAAGAAAGCGTATCTTCCCCAGAAGCAAAGGACAGGTAGACAGCAAAAGGCTGACAAATAATTAAAAATAATGTATAATAGAAGGCTGTGATTAGTTATTCTTAAATTAAATTCATATGATGCCATGTATCGCTTGCAAACTTTTACATATATTGTCACCATATCAACTTTCTAAGCACTCCTCAAGGCTTCCTGGAATCTCATATAAATATTTAAGTTGTTTTTTTACGTAAATAAAGAACAACTTCCACGTCATTAAATCCACATTCCCCCAACCTCAGCATATTTTTTCAATGCATACTTGACGATTATGCAAGTAATTTTCTTTCCCTGTGGATTAGCATTCAGCTTACGGCCCCGAGTAAAATGACCCAAGTCAAGGTCAGCGTAGCTCAAAAGGAAACCTCACTCCATCCTAGTTTTTGGCAAACTGAAGAAGACATGAAATTCAAATGACTACCATCCATCAATCAAGTGGTCCAGGAACAGATACCATCCATCAACTGAAAATATTATAGCATAAGTATTCTCTATCCACAACGACAGGTATTCACAACGAAAATGGATCTGTACATGCAACAGGAACCTAAGGCAGATATTAACACCACCATATCTACCACCTCGCATAAAGCGAGACCAAAGCGACAGCTTTACAGACATAACAAATTGATAAATAATTGAACTGCTCCACCCACTAACAGAAGCACACAAATATGAAGTTCTGGATAGATTACGGCCCTTTACAGGATGGAACATAACTGTCGTTCTTCGCTGGCAGAATTACCGCATGGCAATGGTTTGGAGTCCACTGTAGTATACGACAATTCACCTTGGTTCAACCCATACTGCAACAAGGTAAGTTATGCATGAGAAAGCAGAGAAAACTGCCGAATCAATCATATGGACATACAGACACCATGCTCTTAAGTTGAGGCCATAGTGATGTAGTTACAAAAAAAAAAAAAAACAAAGAAATCCTTACTAACTTGAGATCCAGGGATGATCCATCTGGTCCCACAAACGTGTTACATCATCGACTTGGAAATTAAAACTCCAACACCAATTGGTAATGAATCAAATGATATAACACCATCCACAATGTTTGTTATTATAGTGAGTTGAACACCGGTTATTGACTTTTTTTTCCAGTTTGTCAAAATAAAGGAATGGGATGACGCGTAAGAAATACTAAAAGTACAGGCCACTGCAATAAGCCTTGGGTTCACAGGCTCAATAGAAAACTAAGACAAGGTATGGAGTCTAAGAAATCTACTTGATTAGAAATGGTAAAAAGAAACACTTGTCAAGTTCTAATGAGCCATCAAAAACCAATTAGGAAATTCATACAAACAATTAGAACAAAACTCAAAGGAAACATAAATGACTAGTGGAAGTTCATCTAGGCTAAGGCCCTAAAGATGGGTATGATAAGTTGGGTTCAATCATGCAAAAGAAAAATTGAAAACTTTAAAGGTTAACAAAAGATCATGAGAAAAACATGAAGAATAAGCTATGATGATAATCTGGCTATTCATAAAATTACACAAATGGCCTGCATGCAGAAAGCAATGCTTGATGACTGGTATATTTTGCAGTTCACGAACAGACCTAAGACCATAGCTATGATTTTTAACATTTTAAGAGTACCCAAGTTGATTCTCAGTTTTTTTCCACATAAAGAAGCTATAATCAACTCATTTGCAATGCATCTGAAAATGCCAAACAGCTTCAATTTTGTGTCGAAAGACCTTTTACGATCAGATAGAAAAGGCAACAGAAATTAATGATAGGTAAGGCAAGCTTAACACTCCTCAGATGGAAGCAAGTGGAGCACAGGATGCCTGCCGTAGGTAGATGATTCAAGTAAATTAAATAACATCTTAAAATGCCAAACAGCTTCAATTTTGTGTCGAAAGACCTTTTACGATCAGATAGAAAAGGCAACAGAAATTAATGATAGGTAAGGCAAGCTTAACACTGCTCAGATGGAAGCAAGTGGAGCACAGGATGCCGTAGGTAGATGATTCAAGTAAATTAAATAACATAGTATAATACCTTTTCTCTCATGCGTGCACTCCAAATGTCAGAGTGAATTTTACCATCCTTCAAGGTTGAGGTTGATGCGGAACCATAGTGTGGATACAGTAACGGTGCCCTTGCAACAGCAAGGTCTTCATCACTGTCATAGTGACATGTTCTGGTAGATACCACACCACGCAAAATTATTGCTAACAAAAGGGACAGTACCTGCATAAAAGTCGAAACAATTATGTAACAGCATGATGTTGAAAGATAAAATCAGCTTGCTGACTGATAAGGCATCTATATCTTTGCCAAATCCTTGATCTATTGCAGTAAAATGGAATATATGAGGCGGCATACCGATGCAGGTTGGCAAGATGTTCATAGTATTGTAGATGTTTCGGATTAACGCACCCAGAGTATACAATCAAGGAATTAACAAAAACAAAGGGGAAAAATCTCCTCCAGAAGCACATGCATCCCAAAGAGTGAACATCACTCAGCTGCTCTCCCTTCCTCACCAAATAGACCCCCTAAAGCAGCAAAACAGGCCAATCATAAAACCTGAAGCCACAGAAACAGCAGGACTTGTGAGCAGAATGCTTATTCTTCCAACCACCAAGAATCACATTTTTTGACATGAACTCTCTCAGAAGCCATCTTTCCTATGATATTGATGTCATTTGAATGTCAACTGACTACCAACTTTTGTTTTATACTGATACAGACAGAAGTCAGTGTCCCTTGATTCTCACTATCCATATTGGATCATGTACCCATTCAAAGAGATCAGTATCAGAGCATGACTATCATGCTTTCTTTTCTTTCTTTCTTTCTTTCTTTCTTTCTTTCTTTCTTTTTTTTTTTTTTTTGGGGGGGGGGGGGGGGGGGGTGTTGCAGTTTGGGGGGGTGAGGGGAGTGGATGGTACCACAAAAGGTATTAACAAAAAGGAGAATGTACAAGTATAAGAGGGAGCGGGAGCAAAACAATACACATGGGACACCTTGCAACCAGGAAAAAAAAAAAAAAAAGCCCACCACAGAACAGAAAAGGGCTATACAGCTCCCAAAGCATGACTATCATGCATTGCAAGGAACTTTTTGATAATTTCAAAAAAAAGTGATATGGAGTGCTTGTATTGGGGATAGTGTGACTGGAATCTTGGATCAATTTGCACTTTGTCTCTCAAGGATTGTATATCAGAATACATTGACAACACTGCCAAATCACCAAACACACCCTGCCAAGATACAAAGCTCCAATATCCCTCCCATAACATCTCTTCCTTCAACTCATCATGTTTATGTCAGCCCTTCCAATTTGGTGCCAGCCACACTGAGATGTGTTCCTCCTCCCAAATCTCCCACACCTGAGCAACCCCATCTCTCCTCCCCCATCAAAAGGACAAAAAAAAAGGGAACCCAGAGATGTGCATAAGAAAATAGCCTCCATTTGTCTCCTCCGAACAGGATGATCATGCAGGGTTGGGAGGGAAAAGGGGAGAATGAAATAGAAGATGTGTTGTCAAATTCTCATGCAGGGCCCAATAAAATAGATCTGGAGGGATAAATGGGAGGGAAGGAGATGGTAGGAAGGGGGGCTCGCCGTGGGAGGAGAGAAGCAGGGTTGCCCATGCCCTCAGCACCACTGCAGCCACACCTGCTCTCCAGCCTGGGGTTGCAGTGTGTGGACATGGGGGAAGAGGAGGAAGCACCCTGTTATTGGCCAGTACTGGGCCGAAATGGGCCAGTCCCGGGCCGAGATTCTCAATACCAGTACTGCCATCTTTGAATAGCACGTATATTATAAAAGGAAGAGAGTGTGTACATGTGTAGGGAAGATAAAGAACAAAAATCCCCCAATACGAGACACCAAGCAAGTGCCGCTCTCCATCAACACCAACACCGCCCCAAAAGGAGACAAAAAAAGAGAAGGGTTAAACTGATTTCATTAGAAGACTGACACCTACTCCCTCAGACAAAAGAAACAATCTTCTCCGCAGGGAATGCTTCACTCCTGATATTCCACTGCATCTAGAGATCTCAAATTGTAGCATGAAGAATCAACCACAAGATGATCTGCTCCCCTTTGCAAGGCCAAGATCACCCCCAGGACTGAAGAAGCTGATCCATAGACACGAAAGCACAGCGGGCCAGCTGCATTCTATGAAACAGGGGCTGCCAAAGCTTCAAGGTGAAGTTGTAGTTGGTGAATAGGTGGTCTGATGTCTCATCTTTGACCCCACAAAGGCAGCAGGTGGACCCAAAGGAATTAGAAAACCTAGCCTATCACAAGCAGGTAGCCTACCCAAAGAAACTCTCCACATAAGAACCTTGACTTTGAGGTGGTTCTTGCAGTCCTATACACTATGAATGAAGAGGAACCTGATTCCCCTATCCACAATGGAGGAGTATGTAGACATCACTGAGAACATTCCTGAAGAGTCCCACAGCTACACCTAGGAATTCTCCATGGCTGGATCTAAGCATAGTTAGTTAAATATGGCACAGGAATAATACAGTAAAGATATGTTCGAGTATAATTCGACTTTAATTTTTGAAAATACGGTCAAACATTCGGTCAAAATTCTGCATGGTTCAAAAATTCGGTGCAACATACGTACGGTGAGTTATACATTTTTTCTTAAAAAATATGGACCTAAAAATATGGATAATACATATCATTAAATACAAAAATATATTGCAACTATTACATGAAGGAGACGTTTATGTACATTGTAAAGTAGAGAAAAAAAAAGGTATTATGCAGTACCTATATGAAAAATATCCAAAACATTACTTCTATAATTGTACTTAAAAATTTCAAATAACATACCTTAACAAGACAAAAATTAAAAAACATTAAAAATAACACAGATTTTGAGAATGGGCAGCAGAAACCCAGCTGAATGGAAAAGTTCTCTGCACACATCACCCCTCAACTGGCCAATTGGCACTTCCCGTACTAAAGGCCCATTTAATCCTGCAGTTGACCTCGTAAAGGAAGAAAGTTTTCTGCTTTTGGGCTGATTGCCAATGGGACAGTACCGTATTAAATAGCCGTTTGATAAGCAGGAGTGTATGATACGTGTTTTAGATGTTGGAAGGCCAAAAATCACGTACAAAACCATCTCTTTGGCAAAAGGACGGGAAATGGGAGTAATTTTGTTTTATATGTACGTATGCGTATAATACGCATACCATATGCAAATTAACTAACTAGGGATCTAAGTGACAAGAATGTAGGAGCCCTAATAGCTGTCCCAACTCTTCAATCTCCTCATCCCTCAAAGATCTCTTGAAAGAGGGGTTCCGAACAGTGGAGGGCAATGCAAGATCACAAAGTTGGTCCACAGTGACAAGGGGGGCGGATGCTTCTGATCCTCTATAAATATCAAAGCATGCTTTCAGGGGATTTGGCGGTGCTTTCGGGCGATTTGGTTTTTATGATCCACATGGCTGACATTGCTGCCAAGCTGAAGATGCCTGCACTGGGACGACCTCTACCCATGGCTGCTGCCAACTGCTCCACTGAATTCTGCTTCTCTTGCCACCATGGATGGCAGTACCGGCCGATACCGGTACGTACTGGCCGGTACGTACCGTTATCGGCCGGCACCGGTACCGTGGGTGGCCGATACCGGTACCGTGGGTACCGACCGGTACCGGGCCGGTACCGGACTGGTTTTGGGCCGGTACCGGGCCGATATCGGCTGGTACCGGACCGGTACGTACCGGTACCGGTACCCACCGATACCGGTACCGGTACCGGTACTGCCATCCTTGCTTGCCACAGTACATCTCAACTTTTGTGCCACCCATGACAAAAGAACCCAGCTTTGCTATCTTCCGCTCCAAAGAACCCACCTAGCCCTGCTCCTGTCCAGAATACACCCCCAGAACAAGTGAAGATTGCCAAGAAGACACTGCCAGCTAAGTTGCCAGAGACCCAGAGCCGGCTACATGGAAGTGGGACCCTTACACTCTATGCACACCAAACTGACTACTGAAGACAAAGTGCAAGCAGCCAGATCTGCTTGGATAGGGCCCCACCCAAACAATGGTCTCTACTATTACAAGCAAGAGCATCACTTTGAGGCACACTTAATCAATCCATGAATCACATGTGGGGCACCTTCGAGAACCAAACTGTTGACTCTTAATAAAGAAGTAATAATGTTAGCCAGGTATGGAGTATGGATCATATCAGTATGAGATCAGGTACCAAGGGAGAGTAATTACATGCCTACAAACACAACCGCACAGGGTTCCATAACTATGGTAGCATATGGTTGCAAAAACACAGCAGTATAAGGTCACATAAACATCTCATATAATTCTAGAAAACAACTCAGAGTCCCTTGGCACCCCCCCCCCCCAAAATTGTTCTAAGAGACCAGTTTGTCTGTTGCAATTTCCAATAAAGCTAATAATATCTGAATCGAAAGTCCCACCATACCAAATTCCTGCAACTATTGATGATTTTACCTTGACTTGTACTTCTTATTGCATAAATAACCCGCAATAAAGGCAGTGACGAATAACAGTTCCAATGTCATTTGTTAGATGAACATTGTAAAAGTCTGCTGGTAATCCCATGTCCTATTTTAACGTCTATTGAAATCAGAAGCACAAGGATGGGAGAGGTAAAAGAGAGACCGGTGAGGCATGTACCTGAATAATAACCACAACTACCCCAATCCATCTACATACATCCATATTAGCTTCAACAAATTTTCGAAGTCTGTCAAGCTCTCCAGTGGGGTCATGGGGAAGGTCCTACAAGGAGCATGACAATGCATAAGTAGAGTCGACAATGCAAAACCCCAAAGAAATTAGGAAGACACTCACCTCCTCCCAGTGTTTGTCGAGCACCAGAATACCCAGTAAAGCAGCCTCAAACAAAATTAGTATGGATGTCAATATGGCATACTACATTGATCCAAGTTCAGGAATACACAAACTCAAATGGGAACTAGATGGAAAAGCAAACCTATGTGAGGATCTAACATCAAAAAATTTATTAGATTATGTATTTGGAAGGAAAGATGCAGAAAAGTCAACTGTTCGAGAATGTACAACAAAAGCTTTATTAAAGCTTATATTTGCCAGATACAAGTATTGCACAAGAATACAATCAAAACAATAGAAACAAAGTTATCTACATCTGACAATCAATGATTTAGACAAGCAAAGGAAAGTGGTATCAGGATAAGGTAGCAAATGGGAAAGAGGGATAAACTGTGCAGATTGAGCCAACTGCTACTGTCTTCTTACCATTCACAGGAAGACAGGTTTCCATGACAATAACTGGCAACAAAGTTTTAAGCTGTCTACTATGATTTAGTGGACAGTTCTATTTGCATTAGGGGGCTTTGTCCGAGACATAGACATGACAAGAAACTTAGACACACATGTCCGACAGCCAATTTTGAGAATGAGCACTTCAACAAGCCTTTAAAATACTTGTTTGAATGTGAATGTTCAATTATTTGATTAATGTTTTATTTATCTTTTTACATCTTAAATAAGTTTGAACTGATCATACTTTGCAACATGTATGTCAAGTATACATGAATAAATCCACATGTTTATTACTTCTTGTGTCCTTGAAGCTTATTTTTGAACTTATTTTGTTATATCTGACATGCCAGCGGATGTCCACACTCAACGCGCTCTCTATGTCCCACAAATCATATGGTGTCCAGTGTACTAATGTGACTGGTTACTTCCTAGGATGAAAAACAATACGGGATTAAAAACTATGTCTCATCCATAATAGTGCAACTTAATTCATATTTCATTCCATTGCTTATTCAGCTCTGTTCATTCCACAGATAAGTAAACGTGCGATTTTCTTTCATCTCCTTCCCATTTTTATTTATGCATATTATTTCATGTGGCCTACTTTAATTTCATTACTGGAGAAAAGGCGTAAATATTCATGTTCCTGCAGCATTTTCTAAATAGTGTGTGAATGGGCAAATTCTGGAAAGGTTCAGATGGCCAAATTCTATGCCTATAGAAAATGAATTGAAACACAATCCAGTTTAAGCATGGATGTTCAATGGTTTGAAAAGTTCAAGGGAGAAAATGAATTCCTCCAATTTCCAAATGCAGAGACAATCCTGATGACAGGAAAGATCCAAGGGTAATCCTTCAAATTTCTCCAAAAACTGAATTGCAATGAAGGAACCATAAAAGTTTTATCTAATCTGATACACATTACACAATGCCTTTACTGAAGCAGGTCCTTTCTATTGAGCTTTATGGGCATTGCAACCATTGATGCCCACTAACCAGGCAAAAAAAGGTTCCAGTCGGCCATATTTGGGTTGGGACATTAATGAAATGTTCCCTATAATTCTCAGTCTCAAGAATGGCATCATCAGAGTACTCTAGATGGCCAATATCCCTGTCCTGAATAATTGTAAGAAAACTGTGAATGTTCTGTCTATTTTGAGCAGTAACCCATGTGATGCTCATCACCTTAGCCACTAGTACAAACAGTAAGCAGAGAGTCCTCCCGGACCTAAGATGCTTGTGCTATGAAATCTTCCAGTTGGCTGATCAAGTGACCATCACAAAAACAAAGAAACAGTGAGAAGTTATACATCTAATTAAAAAAAAAAAAAAAAAAAAAAGCGAAAACCATCAAGCATCAAAGATCATACACAAACACCACAAAGAATGCACTATGTCCACGTGTCATAGGATTTGCCAAAGTCATTAACTCAACCTCAATGACCACTCCATTTATACTTTATCACTTGGCAGCATGGCTACATTCATGGGCAAGTAGAATTTTTTTTTGAATCATGTGCCCTTGACGAAGGCAATATTCTTTTTGATAGATAAGGCACATCTAAATAATGATGGCATTAACCCTCAAATGCAAAACCCAACAAACACAACAGATACACAGAAACAACAAATAACAGAAACGGAACCCTTCCATCCCTCATTCACTCACCCAGTACATAACATACACTTTAAAAATCAAAATACCCTTCACAGTAACTGAATTTACTTCCTGCCCTGCTTGCTCTCATAACAAAGCAACTTCCCATTACCACCAGCTAGCAAGCTCTCTTTTTATTCAAATAATTTAAACTATCAATAAAAATTTCCCAACAACAATTAACCAAGATTTTATTAACATCTTTCCAAAGTAAGGCCCACTTCGTATTTTGTGGGTTGTTAAATCAAAGGATCTAGTATTAAGGGTCATCAGTATAGGCACACCTTGTATCCTGTGATGTGAGTCCATGTCCTTTACAACATGCAATCAAATGTTTTAAAAGTTTGTCTGCACATGTAGCTGAGTCCATTGTGTGGCCCCCAGAAAGGCTTAGCCTGGTCTCCTAAGGCAGCAAGGGAAGTCCCCCCATACCCCAAAGAAAGAAAGTAACAATAAGGGAAAACAAAGAATGTATGTAATAGCACCAAACAAAGAAGAAAGAGGATCTTCCAAGAAAAAGATAAGTTATCAACTCCAAGATCTAGTATTAAGGACCACCAATGCACATACATGTACTTTGTGCCATGTGTGCCCATCACTAATGTGTATAGTGGCATTTTCTCAGACATTTTATGTATGGCTGTTGCATTTAGTATGCCAAAAAGTGCTCATTGTCAAACAACTTAGCCTAACTAAGAATTTTGCATCTCTGGTGTCTAGTCATTTTCCTGCTCACAAATGAGAATATACCAACTATTTGGCACAGTGAATGGAGGATTCTGCAGGGATTTTTTTAAGCAACCAATACCAAGTGCAAGGATTTTGTAAAACAACCAATACCAAGTTATATAATAAAAAATTATAAGGAGAATTTACGAATGATGTTGTTGATAAATTTAAAGACAATTATATAAAAAATATGCATATAAGTATAAAAATAACAATATACAAATGACGTTTTTGATAAATTAAAGACGTAAATTCAAAAACTTGTTCATAATAACATCAATTTTAGTACAATACATTGATAAGACACTTCTATTCATCCATGAGTGTCAGAAACAATTAACAAAGGTCCCAGATAAGAAACATGCAATGATGCCCAATCCACAAGTGATCCAACCTAGTTTAACTTTACCTCAAATCAGAACCAACCTATAGAGTAGCCATGTCAACCCTCTATAAGGATTGAAGTCAATAGGTTCTCGGGCAGAACAGTCAACACAAGGTGACCTGGATGGGCCAATTCTGAAGCAACCTGACTGAGATTTGATAGAATGTCCCAAATGGCTGAACCAGCTCATTTCCGTGGACGTAAATTTTCAATTGCATAATTTTGTCTATTAGTAAGAATGTAATAGGCTGTAGCTAGTAGTGACACACGCTAGTCCTATTATTCTGTTAGACATGTAGCATGAAGTTGATGCAAGCATAAAAGGGCATCACCAATGCACAAGGCTCCCATCACTTATGGGGTCTGGGGAAGGGTCAACGTACACAACCTTAACTCTGCTAAGCAGAGAGGTTATTTACTTGTTCAAATCGGTGCTCTCCAAGTCACAAATGGGGCAACCTAACCGTTGCTCCCAGATCCGCTCTTCACTAACGTGAAGTCGATGCACGCATCAATACCTCAAAGAAAAAGATGTTAAAACATTTATTAGAATGCGTCATATGCCAGGTCAGTGAATATCATGCCATTGTGATACCAAATTTAATATTTTAACGCTTTATTTTATATTTTAAATACATTATCATGCAGGCAATAGCTTCAACAATTTCATGGGAAGACACAAATAAACAGTGCCCTACAAAAGCATACTTGAAACTGGAAAAGAAAAAAAAATGATAGAAGATGTAGAAAATCCATCAATTGACCATTCTACCACGTTTATCACCTCACTACAGAGTATTTGGCATCAATTGAGAATGTTTCAAGGTAATCGTAGTATATAAAGGTAAAAGACGCACTACAATTTCTTTTCAGACAGCGTTTATCCATGTCCAAAGGGAAAGAAAACATGAAAAATCTCACCTTCAAACTAATCCAAAACCACACAATTAACACATTTAGAAAAAAAACAAACACCAGAATTAGACACAAAGAAGACACACATGGCACGGGCGCAGCAACAAGGATACGAAACACAGGCAGCAGCCATTAACTGCCTCGGCAGCAACGTGCCCCGTGAAGGTGATCAGGCACACCAACACCCCCACCCCCATAAACAAGTACACGAACCTGCGACCAACAAACCAACCAAGCGTCACCGAAACCAAACCCAAGAATCCATAAGCAGCATCCTGCCAAGAACAGCACACAATTTGCCTACCACGGATCCGGAAGCGCGCCGAAATCGATACCAAAGCCGCTGCCGAGCCCCGAATCGTGCCTCCTCCACTGGGTCAGCATCCATACCGAGTAAACCACGATGGCGACCCCCGCGAAGGCCTGCAGGAAATTTAGGAGCTTCAAGAGGGAGGCGAGGCAGCCGCGGCACAAACTGGGACGCATCGCTGCTCTGCGCTCCTTCTCCGGGATCGATCTCTGCGAGATCTCCTGCTCCAAAACCCTATTTTTCCCCTGTTTCGCGAGGCCGAGATGTAGTAGTCCTGCCAGAGATGGGGACGGAACTGGGGGTGGAGAAGTTTGGGCTGGCGGTTTCTACGGTGATTATTTTAATTAATATTTTTTCGTGGGTATAACCCCAAGGAGGCAGTTCCGCCAGCTCAGCACACCTCACCCAGGAATAACGACGCATTCAACAGTAATCTTTGAAATGTAGGCCATACTCTACTATCTTTTGGCTATATTTCATATGATCCTAGAATTCTGGTTATTGGATTTATGACCACGTGCACTTAAGGACAAAAGCCTCTACCGGGCCCAAGAATAAATATTCTACGGGTTCTTAAAGATTCGGATTTATCTTTTGAGTGTGGACTTGCTGCTTCGCACAACCGTCCATCTACTGAGATCTAACGGCTGCAGCAGCAATTCTAACTTCTTTATTTTCTTTTTTTTTGAATTTTTTATGTGGGGTCCAATCATGCTTGATATAGTCATACAATCTTATCTATGATAGAGTTCCAAAATTTTAATAAATCGAAAATATCACTGTTGATTGGACTTGATTTTTATTTTTGAGAATTTTTTAGGACGTCAGATCGAGATATATAGACATGCCAGGCGTCATTGTGCCCACCATAAAAATTTTAAAAATAAAAAACAAAAAAACTTGGCTGCACCAGCATTACTCTTAATTTATATCAAATTATTTTTTCAGATAAATCATAATTTATCTTTTTTAGGATCTTTATAAATTCAAAAGGTTGTGATTTGACCATAACTTTTGATGAGGCAGAATCCGATTCGGCCCATTAAAACAAGCCCAACACAGATCAGCCCAGCAGCGACAGTAAAAGGGCCCCTGGGAGCCTTCGGCCCGTTAGCGCCCCGGCGGCCCTCGGCCCAGTAAGTAGTCCAGTGCTCTTTGGCCCGTCAGCGGCCCAATAGCCTTCGGCCTGTTAGCGGCTCAGCATCCTTCGGCCCAGTAGGCTTCGGCCCGTCAGCGGCCCAATAGCCTTCGGTCCGTTAGCGGCACAGCAGTCCTCGGCCCAGTAGGCTTCGGCCTATCAGCGGCCTAACCCCCTTCGACCTAATAGCCGTGTCCGGCCCACTCCGGTGGAGGACTAGGCATTATGGCGGTTTACCAGTAAGCCCGGAACATAGTCCTATATCGGCTACCACCGTTAACCATCCTCTATCCTCCGCTATAAATACACCGCTATTTATTGCCAAAGGTATGTCTCCGTGACCTTCAAGGACTATAGTCCAAAAAGCATTAAAGCTACTTCTCCCATCTCTTTGACTTCTGAATCGAATCATCTTCAGAAGCTAACTTAACCGTCGGAGGGGGTTCCTAAGGACCAAAGTCCGGGACTCCTACTGACCGGTTCTTCTTCTTCTTTCCCTCCTGCAGGGCTCGGTTCGAATCTTTGCCGACCTCTCCGAGTCGGTCTCGGCCGCCGACTTCGGACTTCTCCCTCTAGTCTCGACGCCGTTCGCCGGCTGATCATCCTCGCCCGAAGGTGCCTCGGCTCCGCACCAGCTGCCCTTCGACCGGAGGGACTTCGGCCGCGCCTTCCGGAGGCTAGCCGACATCCGACCGAGCGACCCTCGGCTTCGGATCTTCGACCGCGTCTCCGCCTCCGTCGCCTCCCGGATCCCCATCGGGCCTCTTCACCGATCCGACCCAGCTCCGGATCCAAACTTCGGATTCCAGCTTCGGAATCCGGTCGTGATAGCTTCGGCTACATCACGTGGCGCCGTCTGTGGGAAACAAACAAATAGTCATGTCTCATCGTCCTGTAACCCGGCGATCCGGACAGAGCGAGGCAGAGACACGGGAAGCCTCAGCGCAGCTACCGCACTCCGAAGGCGCCCCATCTGCTCCACCAAGCGCAGTTCTGCCAATCATACCAGAGTCCCTCGCTGCAGGAGACGACCGGGTGGGAGTGCTCCAGCAACAGATGGCGACGCTAGCCGTTGCCGTCACCTCTCTTGCACCTCTGCAGGAGATGGTGTCCGCCATCGCCCAGCGCATGGGATTGCTGGGCCAGCTTCCCCAGCAAGTGTCGCTTCCTCCCCTCTACCCGGTCCAAGATACAAGGTTCTGGCCGGCGCCCTCACCGGTCTCCCCCGACGAAACCGCTACGGCGCGCAGCGAGCCATCGGCACTACCTGCCCGAGCCCCTCGCACCGACCGCATAACGGAGCAAGACTATGCTTCGTCTGAGTTTCGTCCGACCGGAACCGGAGGACAATCGGTCGTCACCTCAACCGCCCCGGACCTGGACCAGCGGCTGACGGCGATGAGGAAGGAAATGCAGCAGATGGTGTCTCGGCCTTACGGGGCGTCCCTTGCCAGTACCATCCTGGAGCAAACCCCGTTTACGCCAGAGCTCCTAGCTACCGAGGTACCTCCCAACTTCAAGCTGCCGAAGGGCCCCCTCTACGACGGAATGACAGATCCGGTCTGTCACTTCCAGAGGTTCAACACCTACCTCTCGGTCCGAGGGGTCACCGAGGCAGTCCGCTGCCGTCTTTTCCCCCTCACCCTTGAGAAGATTGCCCTAACCTGGTTCGAAACACTGGCCCCCAATTCTATCCACTCCCTAGTTCAGTTGGGCCAGCTATTTATCGACCAGTTCTATGACGCCACCCGGCAGTGTAAGACTTCCGCCAGCCTACTAGCCATCCGGCAAGGCCCCACCGAAACTCTCCAAGAGTATTTTGCCAAGTTCCGGACCGAAGCCGCCCAAATCTCAAACCTCGACAGTTCGATTGCGGTTTCGGCCGTGATCAGCGGGTGCTGGGATGAAGGGTTCATCGGCTCCATTGGGAAGCGCCATCCCCCTACCTTCCAGGACCTCGTAGCCCGGGCCCACAAGTATATCAACCGGGAGGCCCTGATGATGTCCAAAGGCAAAGGCGCAGCCGAAGCAGCTTCGGCGCCTGCCCCCTAGGTGGTCCGCCCTCGGCCCGAAGATCAAGAGCTCTCCCGAAAGCGATATCGCAGGGAGGAGTGGGACCGAGAAAGGCGACGGGATCTGCAGCCGCGGTACCTGCCGCTACCCGCTCCCCCTTCCCGAATGCTTATGGAGGTGAAGGGCATGATCCGGCGGCCAGAGCGCATCAAGACGGATCCTCGCCGAAGGGACCCCGGCAAATACTGCGAGTATCATCGGGAGATCGGCCATACAACTGACGAGTGCTGACACCTTCGGGAGGAGATCGACTGCCTCATCAGGGAGGGCAGATTGCCGCAGTTCCGGCGAGAGCAGCCCCAGTAACAGCGGAACCGGGACATCCCTGAGACGCCCAAGCCGCAGCAACCCCCGGAGAAGGAAGCCGCTCCTCCGCCAAAGATTACCTCGGCCCCGGTGGAAACATCTCATCAAAGACCCACCTCTGGGTCTATCATGATGATATCCGGAGGGCCGGGAGAAGGATCAAGGCGCCGACAGCACAGCTCTGCAACAATAGCAACGGTCGACGTCGAGCCGAAACGGCCTTGCCAAGAAGATATTACCTTCGGCTCAGAGGACCTGACTGATGTTCAGGTTTCTCACAACGACGCCCTCGTCATAAACGCTGTAATAAACAGTTACGATGTACATCGTATTTTTGTTGATAATGGAAGCGCCCCGAACATCTTATTCTATGATTGCTTTGTAAAAATGGGATTGAATGAGGCTAATATGAAGCCTCACCGGGGTCCCCTATTCGGTTTCAACGGCTCGCCCTGCCGAGTAGAGGGCATTGTCCGGCTCCCCGTAACCATAGGCTCCGCCCCCCGGCAATTAACCGTAGAAACGGATTTTGCCGTTGTAAAAATCGACTCAGCCTACAACGCCATCTTTGGCCGAAGGCTAATCGGCGGGGTCGGAGCTGTGCCTTCGTCTTTCCATCAGAAGCTAAAGTTCCATACTAGCCACGGAATAGGCGAAGCCAGGGGAAATCAAGAAGCGGCTAGACAATGTTACATGATTTCGGTCAAGGGGAAAGCTGCAGCCGAGTCCCTGTCAATTGAGTCGTCAGCCGAAGCATCTCCGAGAGAAGAACTCATAGCCATCCCAGTTCCGGGAGGCGAAGGACGAACCTTGATGGTAGGCTCCGGCCTGGAGAAAACCGAAGCGGAGAAGCTCACCGAGTTCTTGAAGAAGAATCTCGACATCTTCGCATGGACTCCGACAGATATGCCTGGGGTCGACCCGGAAATAGCAGAACACCGGCTACACACCGATCCTAACCAGCCTCCGGTCAAGCAGAAGCGACGTACCTTCAATCAAGAAAGGAGAGCCGCCATTCAAGCCGAAGTTCAAAAGGGACTGGACGCCGGGCACCTCCGAGAGGTGCATCACCCGGACTGGATCGCCAACGTAGTGATGGTGCCCAAGAAGGACGGCAAATGGCGAATGTGCGTGGACTTCACCAATCTTAACAAAGCATGTCCGATGGATAGCTTCCCGCTACCTCGGATAGATCAAGTGGTAGACACGACTTCCGACCACGAGCTTCTGAGCTTCCTTGACGCCTATTCGGGCTACCATCAGATCCGAATGCATCCGGACGATGAAAGCAAGACCAGCTTCACGACTGATCTGGGTCTATATTGCTATACCCGGATGCCCTTCGGCCTGAAGAATGCTGGCGCGACATATCAGCGCCTCTTCAACAAAGTGTTTGCCCCGCAGCTCGGCCGCAACATGGAAGTCTACATCGACGATATGCTGGTTAAGAGCCGCGTCGCTACAGACTATTTGGCCGACCTAGCCGAGACATTCTTCGTCCTGCGGCAATACAAAATGAAGCTGAACCCGACCAAATGCGCCTTCGGAGTGGCCTCCGGGAAGTTCCTCGGCTATATGGTCACTCACCGAGGGGTGGAAGCTAACCCCACAAAGGTTTCGGCCATCATTCAGATGCGCCCTCCGGCTAACTTCCGAGATGTTCAAAAGCTAAACGGAAGGATAGCCGCCTTAAGCCGCTTCATGTCCAGAGCGGCGGATTACTGCTTCCCCTTCTTCAAGCTACTGAAGAAGGCCAATAGCTTCTCCTGGACGGACGAGTGCCAGACGGCCTTCGAGCAACTGAAGGCCTATCTCTCCAAGGTTCCTATTCTGTCCAAGCCAGTCCGCGGAGAGCCGCTGTTCCTTTACCTGGCCGTATCTGAGACAGCTATCAGCGCCGTCCTCGTCCGGGAGTAAGACGGCGTCCAGAAGCCAGTCTATTATACCAGCCGAACCCTTCAAGGAGCAGAACTTCGATATCTTGCTCTAGAGAAGCTGGCTTTGACCCTCGTCTCATCCGTGAGGAGGCTCCGGCCTTATTTCCTCGCCCACTCAATAAAGGTCCTCACCGACCAGCCTCTGAAGCAAGTTCTCTCCCGGCCGGAGGTGTTCGGTAGACTAGCAAAATGGGCGATCGAACTGGGAGAGTTCGACATCTCCTACGCACCTCGGATGGCGATAAAAGCCCAGGCGTTAGCTGACTTTATTGCCGAGCTCACTCCTGAAGCTCCCTCAGCACCTCAGCCGGAGGTCGACACATCCGAGGCCGAGGACACTTCGGTGTAGACACGCTAATTTTGACGTCATTTCGAGTAAATTTCATATCATATAATAATGCCTTGAAATTGTCTGATAATTAATAATTAATTAATTTTTATTAATCTTTTTAAGTGTCGGGTTTAACAGATGTGTTTAAATTAATCAATTGAATTGATTTTAGCTCAAATTTGAGTTAAAATATGAAGAATTCTAAAAGACGTCGACCTAAGTGGACGCCATTTAGAGTTTATTCATGTTTTAACGTTTAAATTTGAATTTTAATTAATTAATTAATTAACTAAAAGGCGTCTGGGAATGTCGACGCGTTTTAGGTTTCCTAAGTGATTTTAACTTCCCCTCCGGATGTTTATCCTTATCTTAATTAGTCTAAAA
This sequence comes from Zantedeschia hybrid cultivar, assembly GCA_030544215.1. Lineage (NCBI taxonomy): Eukaryota > Viridiplantae > Streptophyta > Magnoliopsida > Alismatales > Araceae > Zantedeschia > Zantedeschia hybrid cultivar. The sequence continues at coordinate 3,467,120 of JARZZO010000015.1, forward strand.
GACGTCTACATAGGTGGACGCGTTTTACCTAATAAAGATAAAGATAAGTTTTCCCGGATATTTATCCTTATCTTAATTAATCTGAAAGGCGTCAGCCAAGGTAGACGCGTTTTAGATAATTACAGATAAAGATGAATTAATCAGTATTTATCTGTCGGTTAAGATGGATAAATTCGGAGTTTTTCAAATGTTAATCGCGAACGCAAGAAATGCCTATAAATATCCTGCATGTTGAAGAGAAGAAAAAGGAGAGAAGAGAATTAAGTTGAGTTGAGCCATAGCGTTATAGCGAGTTGAAGATCGAAGCAACAACGTCGTAACGCCGGAGCGCTGCCATTCCCAGAAGTCGGCGTTCCTTTCAAGATCTTCATCCTTTCAAAGCTTCAACCGATTGGGCATAAGTTTTTCATTACTGCATTTTCATTTTCATCTTCATTAATTTCATTCTTCATTCACTTCATGCAAACACACACCACAGCATAATCTTTCAAAAACCTACTTGATCTAAGGGGTTTCAAAGCCATTAAACAAGTGAGTTTGCTGTTTTAAATATGCTTAACATCATGATTAGTTCAGATATTGCTTCTACTTAAATTCTCATCATTGTTTCTTCGTTTTTTTGTTTCTGTCTCTGCTGCACTCAACAACAACAAGAGATCAAAAAGGGAAATCAAGCATAACTTCTGGACGATCCTCAACTTCAAATTCAACAGCAAGAACAAAAAGCAAAGAAAGGGCTCTCTTTCTTCAGCCGGCTGAGGAAGGGGAACCAAGGACTCAATCTTCCGCGTTTAAAAGGTAGGCGATCATATCTCTTTTGAAACTTTTTAGTTAAAAGTTTCTGGCGATCACTGCACTTTAGTTGCTGTTTTTAATAGGTTAGTTTACACTAAACAACATAGATATCTCATGTTAATCACACGGTCATTCTAAGCACCTACAGCTTTTTTGGCGATCACGGTGGGACTTGGTCTCGCCATCTTTTAGTTTCTTTTTGTTCTTGCTATCATCATATCGGGCACCCACGGTGCACCATTTGTGTCTCTGGACACGTCCTCACCAATTGGTGAGTGTTTAGTTTAATTAATTTCCCTCGTGCACCACGTGCACACCCCAGTGGCAAGATCTTGCCCTCCCCTTGATTAATTCAAAAAGCTGTTTTTGTGATAAAAATGATGTGTGATTGATTGTTTTTCTAGTTGTTTAGTTAGTAAATCATCCTGTTTAAAATCTGGAACTAAAAATTTTTGCATGAGTCGATTGTTTACTGCTTTTTATCTTGTTTAAGGAGGATTCAACCCAGAAAATCCTCCTGGAAAACTGTTTCTGCGAACTGAAAAGCGTCCAGGATAGCTGACGCGTTTCAAACCGCGTCAACACACCTAGACGCCTTTCAGGCTTCACAGTTTCTCTGCTGTCTGCATCTGCTTCTGCGAAAAATTAAGTTCTGTTTTGAATAGCGTCGACTACCATCGACGCGATTCAGACAGTTTCTTAATTTTTTTCAGTTTCCAGATTTCTGTGTTTTGAGTGCTAGCTACCCATTACTTACTAAGCATTAGAGGCCATCCAGGTCACAGGACATACGCATTGAGGCTAATACCCTCCTCTTCTTAGGAACACATTACTCGACGTCAGCAACTCTCTCTGATTGGGTTGGTCCCTTGATCAGACTAGAGAAGTTGACGTTGAGACCTCCATAAGTCCCCAAAATCAAGGTATTCCTCCTTGATCATCGGGCTGGTTGTACCAATTGAAGTCCCGGTTAGATTCTGAAAGCGTTGTGAGAGAAAGCCTTAGAGAATAACGGTGGAAATTGAACTGAAACTAGGATCCTTTCCCTGAGCGAAATTGTGGTTTAATCCAATCCAAATAACTCAACAAGGAATCCTAAAATCACGTTAAGCATCCACTTATTTGATTAATCTCTGTACAACTTGTTTGATTAAATCTTTGAAAAGGGAATCTAACATCATGTTGCTACGATCAGGTAGGGACTTGAGTGTAGCTCCAGACGCCATGGTTAATTACGAGGGAGATGCTAATGCCCCTCGGGATTCTGAATACAACTATGAGAGTGGGAGAGATGCTGATGCCTCCCGTAGTTCTATCCCCATTCCATATCGTCTAGATGGGAATGTTCGGACACCTCTTTTGCCTCCACGTGATCAATATCCTGATCCTCCTCCGCATGAATATGCGATCCCTAATCCTGATCTTGAGGGGGACATGAACCAGAATGATCCCTCATCCTCTGATCCTACAGATCTCATCAATGCTCTGGGAGTTCTTGCCTCCCGACTGGACCCTCAGCAGTTTGAGGCGATCCAATCTATTTTGAAGGGGAAGGCACCCATGCAGCCTGCCGAGCCGAACCCTGTGGCTCCCCCTGCTGTTCCTCAGCAACCTTCTTTTCCTCCTCCTTATATCCATCAGGCCGTGGAGGGCCTTCATATTACTTCTCAGCCAGCTGGGCCGCAGCTTTCATCATCTAGGCAACCGGCTAGACCGCAAACGCCTGCTTATCAAAATGCCCTCGGGCATGGCGGAAGCTCTGCCGGACCTCCCCTCTATTGTCCACCCTGCCCAACGTACTCTAGGCAGCAGGCCTACCAAGTACCTCCTCCTCCTCCTCCTCCCCAGGCAGATCTGACCACACAAACGCTGCTGGCCAAAATGGAGCGTATGGATGAGCAATTTAATAACCTCCAGAAAATGATGGGGGTCAAAGCTGTGCCAGAAATCAGTCTACCGAGTCTGCCAGTATTCCATCTGCCACCCTCTGAGATGCCAGTGTACCGAAAGTACAACGGTACTGGTAACCCCTTCACACATCTGAAGGAGTTCATGTATGAATCCTCTTTCTGGCAGAATGATAAGAGGTCGTTGGCCTTCTTGTTCAGGAGATCTCTAGAGGGACCAGCCCTCGAGTGGTTCTTTTCCCTGGAACCCTCAGAAGTAGAGGATTACGGTATCGTTTCACGCAAATTTATTCAACGATACCAGGACAGAGTTGCACCCTCCTTGTCTATCACGGACCTCATTGCAGAAAAGATGAAACCTGATGAGGAGTTTGTCAGTTTTGCTGACAGGTGGCGGGGTCTGGCTGAAAAGGTGAAGGATCACTTGTCCGAGTCCGAACAAGTGAAGATGTTAATTTCTAATGCCACTCCCCAGTTCAAGCTCGTCCTCTCCTTGAACAATTTGACTAACATGGCAGAGCTCTATGAAAGAGCACAGTACTGCCAGAATGCTTTCAAGGACGCTACATTCTCTAGCGTCTTTGATCCTCATAGACCTAGCAGGCCTCCGCCTCGGAAGCCTGCAGTGCCGAACTCTTCCAGCACAGGTCCGACTACCGAGGGCACGCTCTCTCATGAGCAAGTGAGTACCATGAACAATAACTCGCCCCAGTTCGTGAGGAGTCAGCAGCAGTACCAGAGGCCACAGCAGCAAGGGTACAGATAGCAGCAGAACCCCCAGTACCAACAACAGTATCAGCGGCCCCAGCAGCCGAATCAGAATCAGAATCAGCAACAGCTACAGCAACAGCCGCAACGGCAACAGCAGTATCAGAACCAGCAACAGCCACAGTACCAGCCGCGCGCACCGCCGGCGTACCACAATGTCCCTCCTCCTGGTGACTACAACCAGCAGAGGAGACCTCCAGGCCCGAAGAGGGTAGAATACCCGGCTCTCCCAGAATCCTTGGCCGATATCTTCAGTGCTTTAATGGCAGCCAATGCCTTAGTTTTGCCAAGGGAAAAGGCCGTCTGGCCTCAAAATGCTGATACGTCCAGGTATTGCTACTTCCATAGGCAACCTGGGCATACCATTGACACCTGCTTCCAATTCAGAGATTATATTCATGATCTCAACGAGCAGGGCGGCATAGACTGGGAGGAAATGAAGAAATACATAACAGCCCTGAAGGCGAGGAGACCGCAACAGCAGCAGCAGCAGCAGCAAGCAAGACCACCGGCACAAGCAGCAGCACCACCCAACATGGGCATAGTGCAGAATCCACTCCCGGAGCACCAGAACCAGAACCAGGTTGCTCCCATTCTGACGAACAGCCAGTCTGAGGCTGGTCGTGGGCAACAATGGAGGATAGAGGACTCTTCCTCTCTTTATTCAACGGGTCACATTCAAAGTACCGCAGAGCGACTACCACGCCGCACCATCCACATACCCAGACCACAACCCGTCACCATCACCCCTCTACCCACACCCACATATCACTCGCCCTCACCCAATAACCCACTACCATTACCCACCTTCCTTAGACCCATTACGCCCCGCACTCCTACGCCTCCATCATATAACCCCCCGCAAACCAATAACGCGCCCCTTTTACCATCTAGGCCATTACTACGCGTACCATTTCCTACTTCACCCATTACCACTACTACCTACCCAGATATGCCCCAACCATCCAGACCGCTATTACGCGTACCATTCCCCACTTCACCAACCGCGTACCCATCTACCATTCAACCCTCTAGGCCTTTAATCCGCACCGCGCCATCACCACCTAACCCTACGCCATCACCACCTAACCCAACGCCACCACCTACGCATCAACCCTCCGCACCGCTAACGCCACCCGACTCTGCGGTACTCAAGGTGTCACCCGGATCCTCCACGGTCGAGGAACATGCGCTCCGGAGTGGAAGGATTTTCAACAAGGTCTTTCCTCAGTCCACAGTCAGAGACGGCCCATCACAGCCGACCGAGGAAGCCCATAATGAAGAGAGTGCACCAGGCACTCAATATGACTTGTTGAAACATCTGGACAGAACACCGGCACGGATCACTGTACTAGAATTGATTAAAAGGTCCAAGATTCACCAAGAAGCTTTAATGGAATACCTACAGAAGGTGATGGTTAACGAAGACGTGCCGGTAGAGAAAATTGCAGCACTACTAGTTCCTCAGGGGGATCAGCCCTCAATTACATTCCACACATCGGAACTAGCACCGCCAGCCGCTAGAAGCATGGCTCTGAGCATCACGGTCAATATCTGCAAGAAGGCCGTGGATGCATGCCTAGTTGATACAGGGGCTTCAATTAATGTTTTACCTCCGAAGACCCTGGAGCTATGCGGTGTGCCCAAGGAGAAATGGCTGCCTAGCCCCATCTCAGTTACGGCATATGACAATTCTACCCGTTCCCCTCTGGGAATGGTTTATTTAAAGGTGGAGCTAGGTCCAGTAAGTCATGCAGAGGTCGAATTTCATATTCTAGAAATCGACCCTTCCATAAATGCCATTCTGGGACGTCCTTATATTAAAACTCTTGAGGCGATTCCTTCTACGAATCACCAATGCCTCAAATTCCCTTATAAAGGACGAATTATTAAAGTGACGAGCATGCCGATCCTTGCTGCTGCTCATACATTGAATATTAAGTCTGCTGTTTTACCTGGCCGACAACCTTTTCTGTCGGTATTACAGGTCTACCGTCCAGTGGCTGATCCTTTGAAAGCCGCTACCATTTCTCCATACCCATTAAATGCTATCAAAAGGGGGAAGTGCATGAGTACCCCGGGATGGAGAATCATGATGAAGAACGGCTACAAGCCTGGGAAAGGTCTGGGCACATAGTTGCAAGGCAGGACCACTCCTGTTAGAGATCATCGGGCAGTACCTGGAAGCGGTCTGGGCTATAGGCCGAGGAAACTGAAGCAAGACAGGGTTCAGCAAGAAGATGGTCAAGAAATCTTGGAAACAATGTCCACACCACTGAAAGAAGGCCGAGATCCCTTAACATGGACTCTATATACACACTTTGTGAAAGGGCCCATACTTAGTCACGACAACACGGTGGTCATTACTTCATGTTTTGACTTCCATGACATATATGGGAGGGATTTGGCCAGACATTGTTCCAAACTACTTACGTACCAATCCTTGGAGGCTCTGCGGCCTATGAAGAGGAGAAAATTCCATGACCCTGAATGCGAATGGTACAGGTGGTTCGACCTGAGGGACCTATACATAGCACTGAACAGACTATTTCTGGATCCTGCAGAACCCAAGTGGCCACCGCAGATCGACGAGCTAATTGAGAGCCCTGGCGCAATCTTTGACAAGCGGATACTGCTATCTGAACAAACTGATGAAGGGGAGCCAGATGACCCCTATGAAGCTGGTTATACAACAGATCTGCTCTGGAGGGGGACATATCCTTCACATGTCCTAATGCTCCATACTCTATTCCGTACACTACTCTTGACCCCGACTTGGTCGCGGGTCATAATTGAAGATATTCCACGGGCCCCGCCCATTATGATTACTCTGTCCCCTCGGGACTTTATTCCACAACCTCCTCTCGACCTAGAGAGGATGTATCATTTGATCTGGGACATATTGCTATATGATCCCCCTAATCCTCTGGCCTTGGTGCCACTTCCTTCGTCCGATTCTCCTTCCATTTGTATTCACTCCTGCTTTATGTTTAACTCCTCGATGGTCCAAAAAAAAACGCCAATTTTACAACAAATTCTTCCCAAATCATTATCGAGGAAACATCTTACTTGTCCGATTACACCCCATCGCGCGGGTCCTTCGGTCAAGATTCTCTCTTAGATCTACTCTGCCCCTCCCCACGGGAGGATTCCCCTGTATTTCCACTTGTATCCCAGGATTTTCATCCTGCTTCATCTTTATTAGGTTATGATAGGCATTTTAGTGAAGTTAGGAAGTCTAGCTTTAGGCAGGTTAGGAAGTCTAGGAAGCCTAAGGGTAGGCAAATTCCAGATAGATACCTCTAGGATTTGGCTGATAAATGTTCCTTTTGCTCTTTAATCCCTCAGCTTTTAGAAAATCCAATTCAGATGCCAGAAGATTGTACAGATGATGAGTCAGTCAATGATGGGTACGGGGTATATGAGTTAGTGCATGAAAAGGACCCCATTGTTGAAGATGAGGAAGATGATGAGGACGCAGCTGAGGCGTATGCCAGTGGAGTGAAGAGATTTGATGAACCCTCAGCTGCCGTAGAAGAGCCCACTAAAGAAATAAACTTAGGGACTGAAGACGAACCTAAGGTTGTCCTCGTTAGTAAAAATCTTTCTACAGAGGATGAAAAGGCAATGGTACAAGTGCTTAAGGATTATAAGGACACTTTCGCCTGGAGTTATGAGGATATGCCGGGGTTAGACTCATCTTTAGTTGAACACAGGTTAACATTAAAGGATGGAGCTAGTCCGGTCAAGCAGAAATTAAGGCGATTCCACCCCCAAATGGCTCTAAAGATGAAGGAAGAGGTCGACAAATTACACAAAGCCAAATTCATTAGAGTTGTCCTTTATCCACAATGGGTGGCCAATATAGTCCCGGTTATGAAAAAGGACGGGAAGGTCAGAATTTGCATTGACTTCTGCGATCTGAACCGGGCATGTCCTAAAGATGATTTTCCATTGCCTCATATTGATGTACTCATCGATAACACTGCTGGCTATGAGACGTTATCGTTTATGGATGGATTTTCAGGATACAACCAGATTAAGCTGGCAGAAGAGGATCAAGAGAAGACTTCATTCACTACACCTTGGGGAACATATTGTTATGTCGTCATGCCATTTGGATTGAAGAATGCTGGAGCCACTTATCAAAGGGCTATGATGGCAATATTTCATGACATGATGCATATAGATTTGGAAGTGTATGTGGATGACTTATTGGTTAAGTCTAAAACGAAGGCTGAGCATGCCAAAGTTTTGGCAAGGGTATTAGAGAGATCGAGAGAATATCAGTTGAAGATGAACCCCAACAAATGTGTATTCGGGGTATCTTCAGGGAAATTGCTTGGATTCATTGTCAGCAAACGGGGAATTGAGATCGATCCCAATAAGGCGAAGGCTATTAGAGAAATGCCACCTCCCAAAAACTTGAAAGAGTTAAGAGGATTAATCGGGAGGTTACAATTTATTCGCCGTTTTGTCTCCCAGCACTCACAAAGGTGTAAGCCGTTTTACGAGCTTACCAAGCCAGGAGTCAAATTCAATTGGGACGATAAGTGCCAGGAGGCATTTGATGGATTAAAGGACTATTTGGCAAGTCCTCCTGTTTTGAGACCACCATCTCCAGGAAAACCATTGATACTTTATATTTCTGTCCTGGATGATGCAGTGGGGGCTGTCCTAGCACAAGAGGATGAAGAAGGAAAAGAGAGGCCAGCCTACTATCTCTCTAAACTTCTCAACCCCGCTGAACAGAGATATACGGCGATGGAGAAAACATGTGCAGCATTAGTTTGGGTTGTGCAGAAATTGAAGCATTATTTTCTGGCCCATGAAGTCCATCTCATCGCTAGGATGAATCCGATCAAATTCCTTCTGGAGAAATCTGTTCTTACTGATAGGTTAGCGCGATGGCAAAGCTTTCTATCCCAATTCGATATCATTTACATTCAACAGAAAGCGATCAAGGGCTATGCCATAGCAGAACATCTCGCTCATCATCCCCTTCCTCGATTTGATCCAGTACGATCAGAGTTTCCGGATGAGGAACTGATGTCCGTAAATCAAATCAGAGATGATATGTGGACTCTGCATTTTGACGGAGCTCTGAATTCTCATGGAAAGGGGATCGAAATCGTTCTGTTATCACCTGAAGGTGTCACCATTCCACAGGCCTTTCAGCTTGACTTTCCAGTCACCAACAACATAGCTGAATACGAGGCACTTCTTGCTGGTCTCGAGGCTGCTCATTTCTATGGTGCAACCAAACTCAGGATTGTAGGTGATAGCCAATTAATTCTTCGCCAAGTGCTGACCAAGTATCGAACTCTTAGCTCAAGCCATATCAAGAACTTACTTCTGCTTACTCAAAGCTTTTCACAAAATTGATCTTTGTCCATGTCCCTAGAAATCAAAACATCTTAGCTGACGCTCTACCTTCACTTGCATCTTCCCTTGATTTTCCTATCAGCAAGCAATCTGAATCAATCATAGTTCATAGGCGTCTTTCACCCGCCGTGAAAGATCCTTCATTTCTTAGAACTAAGGAGAAGTTGCTGAAGAAATTCAAAGATGGAAGTATTGTGGAGAAAAGAGAAATCATGTTGATGGAGCTGTTAGAAGAGATGGATGATGAACAGAAGCCATGGTATTATGAAATTGCAAAATATTGTGAAGGTCAATCATATCCTGAAGAAGCTACAACTGAGGAAAAGATGGCTATCAGGAGAGTTGCTCAACGATACACCCTAGTTGGGGGAGCATTATATAAAAGAGGTTTTGATGGAGTTCTTCTGAGATGTCTAGACGAAGATGAGCTTTGGAAGGTTATGGAAGGAGCTCATAGTGGAATCTGTGGTGGCCATGTCAATGGACAGATGCTAGCAAAGAAGATCCTTAGACAAGGATTTTATTGACCAACCATGGAAGAAGATTGTGTAGGATATGTCCGTAGGTGTGCCAAGTGTCAACTTCACGCCGACAAAATTCATTCTCCTGCATCTTCACTCCATCCTGTTTCTTCCCCATGGCCTTTCTCTATGTGGGCTTTCGACATTATTGGACCCCTTGGTAATCCAGATTCCGGCATCAAGCAAAAATCTTTCATTCTCACGGCAACGGAATACTTCACCAAGTGGGCAGAAGCTGAAGCATACGTGGAGATCAAAGCATCAACCGTCTGCAAATTCATCACGAAGAACATCATCACAAGATTCGGAATTCCAAGTACCATCGTCACCGACAACGGACCGCAGTTCGTGTCACAAGAATTGAAGGACCTCTGCAACAGGTATAAAATTGCATTGCATCATTCATCTCCTTATTATCCGCAAGGCAATGGCCAAGCAGAGGCAACAAATAAGACTTTGATAAAAATCATCAAAAAGACGTATAAATCTAACAAATTCGCAGATTGGCCAGAAAAATTGGTTGAGGCTCTATGGGCCTACCGAACTTCAATCCGCACGCCTACTGGGCAAACTCCTTATTCCTTAACATTTGGAATGGAGGCGGTAGTTCCATATGAGATCCTTATACCGTCATTAAGAGTACAATTGAACAAGGAATTTTCCATTGATGAACATCGTTCAGCACTCCTTGCTCAATTGGAACTTTTAGACGAGAAAAGATGGTCAGCTGCTAATCATGCAAAAGTCTATCAAAACAGATTAGCACGTTTTTATCAAAAGAAAGTCATTGAACGAAAGTTCAAAGTCGGTGAAATGGTCGTTAAAAGAATTTTTGTAAAACCTGGTGGTCCGCGTTCTAAGCTCCAACCCAACTGGGAAGGACCTTATGTTGTATCGCACGCTTACCCTGGTAATGCTTATCGTTTGGTTAATGCAGAAGGAGAAGAGCTAAATCATCCCTGGAATGGTTTACATCTTAAGAAATACTACTCTTAGGTTAAAGAGTCGATCAGTATGGTACAAAGACCAGTGGAATCAGAAAATTTATAAACTCAAATTTCTTTGTTAGTCTGAATAATTTAACTCCAAACCCATTACTGCACACACTGACACGTTTGATTCGTGAGTAACAAGAGATGCCAAGTCCTTAAGAATATCAAAAGCTTGACTAAGAGTGTAAAGTACAAATCATTCCTTTTAAAATAAAATTCTGTTTTACACTCGGCCCATGATGTCGGAACGAGGCTTAGAATAGACTACCAAGTATACCCGCCATCTTAGTAGGAGGCCGTCATAAAAAAATGCGGGAGATCCGTTCCAAAGCAAAGAAAAAGAAAGAAAAGAATAGAAAAAAAAAGGAAAAGGCAAAATGTAAAATCAAAAGGCCAATACACTACAAACGTTACATCAAGGTCATGAAATGAAACAAAAGGGAACGCAAGGTCGATAAATACCCCGGAAAGAAAATGACCGAACCCCAACAGATATTAGGGTTGGAAAGGGACATCTTTTTAGGTCTCCGGAACCTTCTCATGGGCTTTCTAAATCTATTCTTCTTTTCTTTCTAAAGAAGTGTACTTCAAGCTTAAAGAATAGCATAGATTGACTAAGGGTCGAATCATCAAATGGGATCACGAATGGAAACACAAGTTCAAATACGATGGGTTTTAAGTTAAGTTGTTAAAGAACAATTTGGAAATTAAGTTAATAAATGAATATGATCTTTTGATCTAAGTACCATACTGGTCTTTTAGTCAAAAATTCAAAAAAAAATGTATATGTCAAAAATTCAAAAAAAATGTATATGCCAAAATTCAAAAAAAAAATGTATAGGCCAAAATTCAAAAAAAAATTGCATAGTCAAAAATTCAAAAAAATTGCATAGTCAAAAATTCAAAAAAATTGCATAGTCAAAAATTCAAAAAAAATATACATTTTTCAAAATCTAAAAAAAGAATATATATTTCAAAACCCAAACAAAAATGAATATTTCAAAACCACAAAAATATTTCAATTAGCATTTGCTTGTGGCATTTAATATGTTTCATTCCTTTTATTTTTCAGTGAGCATCTGTTTGCTTGCATGTTGCATTTTGCTTAAGTCTGATTATTCTTATTACCTTTGTTAATAAAGGCTATGCCCCTTGACTATTTATTCAAGGAAAAGATTGATTGACCATTTGTTTGGTCAGGCAAGGGGCTAAGCCTAAATAGATACTTAACCTGTTTGTTAAGTGTTGTATAGGGTGCAAGATAAGCACAGGAACACGAAATTGGAGCCCAAAAGTTTCATGTATATATCAAAAGTGTTTTATACATGATACATGAAAAGAAAAGAAGTACAAAAGCCCTCAAGGCTGGCTCTCCCCTCCGCCCTCATCCAACTGGCTCTGGGCCTCATCCTGGGCATCTGGCGGCGGAGCTCTAGGAAGAGGAGGCGGTTCCATCACACTTGGCCCTACCTAGCCAGATGATATGGCTATGCTGGCAGTAAAGGCACTCGCCTGACCTCGATCAATAGCCTGCTGGCGGGCTCGCTGGTATCTCTCCTCCACCATCTTGCGCTCATGCTCTGCAACCGAAAGACGGCCCTGGAGGCTCTCCATCCGAAGACGGTCGCGGTCCCTCTCCTCCGTCAGGATCTCCAAGCGAACCTGGATTCGTGCCAGATCTCCAGTGGAGAGGCGCGCCACCTGAGCCTCCAACTCGGCAATGCGAGCAGTCGAAGTCCGCGCTTCTGCCAGCTCTGCATCCCTCTGTCGAAGGGCCTCCTGAAGCTCAGCAACCTGCAGAAGAAGATTTTATTAGTCCAAGGCAATTAAGTAATGAGAATCAAATTTGGAAAAGAAAGCCAAAGGGAAGGAACTTACTCGAGTGGCCCGATCCTCCTCCACAAGGGAAGCTCGGTGGATGGCAGAAGCGAGCTGACTCTGGAGGTCAGCCAAGGTAGCGTCATGCGCAGCGGATGATGAAGATGAAGCTCCATAGGTAGGGGGAGCCGCCTGGGTGTAGACGGCTCGCTGCACCAAAAGAACACTGTCAGTGGTTAATCGCCAAAACAAATAATTAATTAAAACATGCATTCATATTCATGCATACATACCAGATCGAACAATTCTTTTTGGACTTGTTCTAGCTGGGCCTCCGCATCATGTAGGCGGGCCCGGAGGTCGATGATGACCGCATCACGTGCATCCTGCAAGTCACGCATTCATACATTCATTCACCAAACATAAATCAAGATAATAATAAAATTAAAGGCGCATGAATGCATATTTACATCGAGTGGTCGGAGGAGCCGAAGTTGATCGGCGTAATGGGCCCGGTAATGCTGGAGGTAGCCCTCGCTACTCTCCGCACGGGACTCCACCCGTACGCCGCGGCGGTGCCAATCCTCGTACTGCTCGGAGAATTTCGCACGCCAATCTGTGAGGGCTTGCTTGCCCCTCATGCTCCTCCCGACGTCCTCCGGGACCTCCTCGTCGATCCATTCCTGGTGGAGGCCCAGGGTCCTCATCACAAGCCGGAGGCGGAGGGGCTCAATTTCGTTGAGGCAATGTAGCCACATTTGCCTCCCGAACCTCCTCCTGCCAGCCGTCACCCATGGCTGACCTTCCTCGTTCATGCCCAGATATGGGCGCCAGATCACCTGCATATAGATTAGATGCATTCATATAAATAATTTGCATTTAAACAATAAAAGATTGCATTGAATAAAATTGAATAAATTAAAAACTTACCAGAAGCTCTGGATAGTCCAAGAACTGACGGCAGAGAGCCGTCAGCTGATGGTGCTGTGGAGCTGTGTCCACAATTGGCTGCCAACGGCAGGCCAATGGGACAGCATCTGGACGAACAATCCTCGCTCTGCCGAGCGGGAAATAATGGTAGCTCCACACCTGCATGCATAAACATATAAGTTAGAAAAAGCATCATATCATATTGCATATCATGAATAAATAATAAAACATTTAATACCTGGAGAAACGGCGAGAAGCCGCTGACAGTAGTCTCGCGGTCCGGAGTGACCGCGGATAGATCTGCAAACAGGTGGGCCAGGAGGGCCGCACCCCAAGCGTATTCTCCTAAGCTATCTAGATCATCTAATAAATAAAGAAATCTACAGTGGATATGGTCGCCCTTCGTACCGAAGAGCAACCGACCGAAGAAAAAGACAAGAAAGACCCTAAGCTGTCGGTCTACCTCCTCTACCTGGCTAGGGTCCCTACAGTAGATGGCAGAGGACGACTCTGCTAGCCTGTCCCTAAACTCCTCCCGGGTCTCGTCAGACCGACGCCGGGGCTCGTCTAGACCTAGGGCAGCCTCTACTTCTACCCTGGGGACCATCCTGGATTCCCTGCCCATGCTAGATACCTCTATCCCTAACAAGGCTTCTGCCAATCCTCGATAGTAGGGGTAAGTCACCCCACTCACCGGTCGGCCCTCTACCCGGAGGCCAGTGATCCTGGCCACATCCTCTAGGGTGGGGACCATATGTCCCCACGGCATTAGGAAAGCCCGGCTTTCCGCATGCCAACGCTCCCTGAGCGCCTGTAACAAGACTAGATCGAGCCAAAATGGCTCGATGTCTAGTATCTCACCGAACCCCATCCGGCGCAGGCGCACCTTCTGGAAATCCGGGAGCCCTCTATAAGCCCCTATAACTAGGTCCCAAGAGATCCTAGCCCTCATCACTCCCTGCAAATAAAAAAAAAACAACAACAAAAAATAGGGTCAGTAATAAAAAAAAAAAAACAGGAAAATTCACTCTGTTTTGAAAGGCGTCAGCATACACAGACGTGTTTCAAAACACGTCCACATACCTTGACGCAATTCAAAAAATATTTTCTAATATTTTAAAAATCCGAAATTTGTCTTGAAAGACGTCGACCAAGGGCGACGCCTTTTGAAAGGCGTCACCTGGTCTGGACGCCTTTCAAGTCCAGATTTCGGGTTCTTGAAAGAACCCCTTTCTTCCCCTCTTTTCTCACCCCATCCAAACCATAAGGGACTCACCGTGTGGAGGTCGCCCTCCTCTTCCTCTTCCACCGCCATGGGCACCGGTGGAGGGAGCTCCTCCTCCAAGAAGGCCGCCGCCTCGGCTAACGCCGCCGGCACCTCCTCGGGAACCTCTTCTTCTTGCCTTCGCCTCCTCTTGGCCAAGGTCTTCTTCTTCCTTGAACCCTCGCCGTGTTCCATGGCTTTAGAGAAGGAGTTTTTGAGAGAGATCACCGGAATCGCCGGAGCTCGGGTGGAGAGAAGAAATTTTTGAGAAAGTGAGGAAGAAAGGAGGGCCTTCGCGGGTCTGTAACGAAAAGGGTGAAAGGCGTCGACTCAGGAAGACGCGTTTTAGGGCGCATAAGTTGAGGCGGTAAAAGACAGCTGTTTGAATTGGTTGAAACACGTCCACATGGGTAGACGCGTTTCAGGTTCTGTTCAGAGCCGTACACAGGAAAATCATGAAAGGCGTCTTGGTTACTGGACGCGTTTTAGGGAATTAATCATAGAATTAATGGCAGAATCCTGGGAAAAGTAGGAGAGAGAGTTGAAAGGCGTCTATACATGTAGACGCGTTTTAAGCTTAAATCGGGTTTTTAAGGATTAAATTGAATTTCTGGAAAATAATTTTAGTTTGAAAGGCGTCTTTCTGAGTGGACGCGTTTTACATTTTACAGAACCCGAATTGTTGAATTTTCAAGAAAAATCAGGTTTTTACTTAAGGAAAAATCATGTGCACATCACAGAAAGTTGGGGAAAGATTCTAAGACATGAAAAATCGTTCTTTATTCAATGGAATCAATTTTTATTACGTCAAAATCAAAGAGAGAAAAAGGACATTCAAGGGAGAATATCATGAAGACCTTTAAGATAAGGAAATTTCAATCCTTTATCTCTGTCTTTAGAGGATCTTACACGATAGCTAAAGCCAAGATTCCATAGAGTAGTGATGATTTGTATGGCTTCATAATCTTCATCGGACTCCAGGTCACGCTTCTTGATTGGAAGTGTAGGAGAGAATTCAGGGAACTCGCGACGAGCCAAGCTGAGTTGAGTAAGGCACTGGTGTGGATTGTATAACACAAACTCAGTGGCTCCAATTAACTTGAGGTCTGCTCCTGCTGTACGGCGCACCCAAACTGGTTTTCCAATAAGAGCAAGCGGAGACGAGTCGAATATGTCGGATGTCATGAGTTTCAAATACTCTCTCCAATCGGCTCGGGTCTTGAGTTTTGGAACCTTGTTGACCGTGTACTCATTGAACTTTACAATATTAGCAATGCAATGAATTGGACTATTCAAGAAGATCTGAGATGGATTCAGAGGCCTTTTCTTGCTATGCTCAAATTTGAAGTGAAGTTCAACCCACAAGGCAAAGAGTAGCATGCATCCATATGGAGGACGACCCACAGAAGTTGCAGAAAGTCCACTGTAGAGATATGCTAAGAGAGCAGTGCTAATGGATTTACCTTCGAAAATTGCGCAAATAGCACTAATTTGATCGTCTTCCAAGATGTTATCCTGTGCAGGAAAGAATAAGGCACCGGCAAGGCATGTAACGAGAGCTTTCGTTACATCTTCTGCCTCATCCTCCCTTAAATCTTCAATTTCATAAAGAGTCCACTCGGCTAGTTTTGCGAGATTGATCCCCTTCTTTGTGAGGCATCCTTTAGCTTCTGAAGGATCCTTCATGATCGATGTCAATAGCTGTTGACCGGTGATTCTCTCTTTTGTCAAGGCTATCTTGTCTCTGTTGTCTCTGGTCTTCGGGAGACCTAATAGAAGTTCCGCCTCTTCTAGAAGGATTGTGCACTCGAAATCTTGGAAGAAGAACGTATGAGTTTGGGGATGCCACCACTCGATCAAGGCGCCCATAGCCGCCCAGTCTACGTTCGCACTCTTGTAATTCTTAGCGAGTACTACAAGTCCTTGAAGATCCCACTTGGATATGAACACTTGCATAGAAAGCTTGACACTTTTTGCAAGTTTACGAATCCAAGGGAGAGACGTGAACTTTCTTGGGCCAGGAAACATGGGGTAATTCTGAAAGAAAGATAAAAAAGAGCATGATGAAGAGCATGATGAAGAGCATGATGGAAAAGACATAAAGAACATGAAAGAAAGTTGATTGAACTTACTTGAAGATTGGGATTTCTTCCATTGAGATGATTCTCTATGTCTGCAAACTTCTCTAGAGACATCTTTATCTTCTTGTTTGAGGAATCCATCTCTCTTTTTCGGAGTTTCTCCTTCTTGAAGCTTGGGAAGCTTGAAAACCTTGAAGAAACCTTGAAAATTTGGAAGAAAACTCTCCTTTGGATCTTTGGATTATGATAGGATTACTTGGGAATAACCTAAGGGTGTTTATATAGGAGGAATTGCGATCCTAAGTAGACCTTTTCCGGATTGGAAAAGGGATGTGCATTGATAGAGTTGGAGTTCGGGTAGAGAACAATCAGAAACCTGTTTCTGTGAGTAAAAGGCGTCTATGATACCTGACGCGTTTCAAAGTTAAATGGCGTCTGCGCGACACGACGCGTTTTAGCAAATCTGCTATTTTCCCGAAATCCTGTGATGTTAATGTTTAAATTGAATATTTGTTTGGAACTAATAATTTTGATTGCAGAAAATTCAAGAAAAAACTCTGAGCAAAGCTGGAAATGTCAAAAAAATCACATTGTGGAATTCAAGTCCCAACCGTGGCTAAAAAGACGGTTATTTCTACCCTTGTACTCTTTCATGTAAATCATTTGCATTACTATATGTTAAATATTTATTAGACTATATCAAGGACCTTGTGGTTTTGATGAAACTGGAATTTGAGTTCCCCTACAACAAAAACAGTGATAATTCCAGAGGATTCTTAATCGCATGGATAGGCCGTTGGATTGTTAATTAGTGGGGACGATGGTTCCACTTTTGTAAAAACGGTGCGTGGATAAACGAGCTTCGGCTTAGCACTGAATTACAAGAATTGGTATCTTGACTCATTAATGACAATTTAACAATATTATCCTTGATTAATTTATATTTTATTTGACTTTATATTTTTCTTTTAAGCCCAGCATGCATCATATAAGACTTTGAAATCATTGAGATAAGAATTAATTACTGATTAAGTTTCAGACCATTAAATCAAATAATTTCAACATGATATGAAATATTCCATTCCGAATTGAGTATCTTGATTATCTTTGAGGTTCGCTTGAAGATATCCTTGGAATTCTATCCTTGATTGGATTCTTTATCCGATATTCTTGTTTTTCTTTAAGATCCATCATGGCTGTAGCACGTCCACATTGGCTGGCAAACGCTCCCCATGATGAAACCTGCAGTGTCTACGACCTGGGGTACTTCCCACTCCGAGGAGGTTGATCGACCTTATTTTATTTCCTTGTCTACTTCATCCAGACACGATTAATTCCATTGATCTCTTTGAGCTATCTTCATTGATAATTTTGAGAAAAATTCCAATCATGTGATGTTAAGAGCGTGTCTCATCACACCTTGGCATCACCTTTTCAGTACATTCCATTCCATTTCACTCCCTTGCAAAGACAATGCCAAGGTGAGGCAGCTGTAGACACGCTAATTTTGACGTCATTTCGAGTAAATTTCATATCATATAATAATGCCTCGAAATGGTCTGATAATTAATAATTAATTAATTTTTATTAATCTTTTTAAGTGTCGGGTTTAACAGATGTGTTTAAGTTAATCAATTGAATTGATTTTAGCTCAAATTTGAGTTAAAATATGAAGAATTCTAAAAGACGTCGACCTAAGTGGACGCCATTTAGAGTTTATTCATGTTTTAACGTTTAAATTTGAATTTTAATTAATTAATTAATTAACTAAAAGGCGTCTGGGAATGTCGACGCGTTTTAGGTTTCCTAAGTGATTTTAACTTCCCCTCCGGATGTTTATCCTTATCTTAATTAGTCTAAAAGACGTCTACATAGGTGGACGCGTTTTACCTAATAAAGATAAAGATAAGTTTTCCCGGATATTTATCCTTATCTTAATTAATCTGAAAGGCGTCAGCCAAGGTAGACGCGTTTTAGATAATTACAGATAAAGATGAATTAATCAGTATTTATCTGTCGGTTAAGATGGATAAATTCGGAGTTTTTCAAATGTTAATCGCGAACGCAAGAAATGCCTATAAATACCCTGCATGTTGAAGAGAAGAAAAAGGAGAGAAGAGAATTAAGTTGAGTTGAGCCATAGCGTTATAGCGAGTTGAAGATCGAAGCAACAACGTCGTAACGCCGGAGCGCTGCCATTCCCAGAAGTCGGCGTTCCTTTCAAGATCTTCATCCTTTCAAAGCTTCAACCGATTGGGCATAAGTTTTTCATTACTGCATTTTCATTTTCATCTTCATTAATTTCATTCTTCATTCACTTCATGCAAACACACACCACAGCATAATCTTTCAAAAACCTACTTGATCTAAGGGGTTTCAAAGCCATTAAACAAGTGAGTTTGCTGTTTTAAATATGCTTAACATCATGATTAGTTCAGATATTGCTTCTACTTAAATTCTCATCATTGTTTCTTCGTTTTTTTGTTTCTGTCTCTGCTGCACTCAACAACAACAAGAGATCAAAAAGGGAAATCAAGCATAACTTCTGGACGATCCTCAACTTCAAATTCAACAGCAAGAACAAAAAGCAAAGAAAGGGCTCTCTTTCTTCAGCCGGCTGAGGAAGGGGAACCAAGGACTCAATCTTCCGCGTTTAAAAGGTAGGCGATCATATCTCTTTTGAAACTTTTTAGTTAAAAGTTTCTGGCGATCACTGCACTTTAGTTGTTGTTTTTAATAGGTTAGTTTACACTAAACAACATAGATATTTCATGTTAATCACACGGTCATTCTAAGCACCTACATTCGGCTCGCACACCGGCGGATGAGTGGCAGCTTTATGTAGACAGCTCCGCATGCTCCACGGGCAGCGGCGCCGGATGGATCTTGGCGTCTCCCGAAGGGGTCGTCACGGAGTACGCGCTGCGCTTCTCCTTTCCAGCCACCAATAATGCCGCCGAGTATGAAGCCCTCATCTCCGGCCTCCCGGCCGCAAGAAAGCTTGGCGTCCGGAACCTAAAGGCTTTTACCGATTCTCAGCTAATCGCCAGTCACGTTTCCGGGGAGTACGAAGCTCGGGATGCGATAATGGCATCTTATCTCCAGGTGACTCGCAAGATCCTCGCTCAATTCGATTCTTGTGAAATTGTGCGGATCCCGAGAGCCGAGAATGCCCGAGCCGATGCCCTTTCCCGGCTGGCATCAACCCAAGATGGGGGAGGAGGCCGAATGATCCTTGTAGAAGAACTCGCCGAGACAAGCCTCGAAGAGCCTGAGGTCATGCAAGTGACCGAATGAGACCTGGATGACTCCCCTAGTCGCTTTCCTCCTCCGAGGAGAAATCCCGCCCGATCCGAAGGAAGCAAAACATGTTCGGCAGTGTTCATCTCACTTCCTTCTCCTGGACGGGCTGCTGTATAAAAAATCCTTCGGCCGACCGCTTTTGGGATGCCTCGGCCCGGCCGAAGCTGACTACGCCATGCGAGAGGTGCACGAAGGGGTATGTGGAGCACATGCAGGAGGAAGGGCCCTGTCTCACAAGCTTCTAAGGCAGGGATACTGGTGGCCGACGCTCCGAGAGGACGCAATAGCCCTCGTGCGTCGCTGCGATCAGTGCCAGAGGCTCAGCTCCCTCATCCACCAGTCAGCAACCCTTCTAACTCCTTTATCCGACCCCTGGCCTTTCGCCCAATGGGGAATCGATCTCCTAGGGCCCTTTCCTGTCGCCACCGGCCAAAGGAAGTTCCTCATCGTGGCAGTAGACTACTTCACCAAATGGGTAGAAGCCGAACCCCTCGCGTCCATAACCGATAGCAATGCTTGGAGCTTTGTGTGGAAGTCCATCATCTGCCGATACGGCATCCCCCGGGCCATCATCTCAGACAACGGCAAACAATTCGACAGTCGTCGGTTCAATGACAACTGCGCCAGCTTCGGCATCCTCCACAAGTTCACTTCGGTAGCACACCCCCGGGCAAACGGCCAGGTCGAGGTCACTAACCGAAGCCTGCTAAAAGGACTGAAGACTCGCCTCGGCGAAGCCAAAGGCCGATGGGTGGAAGAGCTACCAAGTGTTGTCTGGGCATATCGAACTACAAGCCGAACCCCAACCGGCGAACCCCGTTTCGCATGGCTTATGGGATAGAAGTCGTTATTCCTGTAGAAATCGGCCTTCCCTCTCCGAGAATCCTTACTCATGATCCGGTAGCCAATGAGGAAGCCTTAAAGGATCATCTTGATCTCATATAAGAAACCAGGGATAGAGCTCGCATTCGGCTAGCAGCTTATCAGCAGCGCATGGCCAGATACCACAACACTCGAGTGAAGCCCCGAAACTTCGAAATCGAGAGCCTCGTATTAAGAAATGCTCATGCATCTAAGCCAGCCGAAGCCGCAGGGAAGCTTGCCCCCAACTGGGAAGGGCCATATCGTGTAAAGGAGGTAATTAGACGAGGGGCTTATCGGTTGGAAACCCTTTCGGGCCAACCTCTCCCTCGCACCTGGAATGTGGAACGCCTTCGGCGTTATTTCATGTAAGTCACTTCCCCCAGAATTTAGCCGGAAGGCATAAATAAAATTCTCCTTTTTAGGATGCCATATATATTCATTCCAAGTCCGTGTAAACCGTACCGAGAGTGGCTTCGGCCATGCAAACCGTATCGGGAGCGGCATGGTTTTCTATCTAAGTCCGTGTAAACCGTACCGGGAGTGGCTTCGGCCATGCAAACCGTATCGGGAGCGGCATGGTTTTCTATCTAAGTTCGCGTAAACCGTATTGGTAGTGTCCTCGGCCACATAAACCATATCGGGAGCGACATTATTCTCCGACTCCTTATCCGAATCTGGATTGGGTTTCGGCCGTGCGAGCCGCAACTAAACGACGATAAGGTCTCGGACACAAGAAGAGCCAGACTCAGTCATCCATTCGGAACGCGGAGATGAAGCAAAGTACTTTCTATATATACAAAAAAGGAAGTACAAAATCGGCCGTCCATCTAGCCGCGGACTTACAAGAAAAGTCAAAGCAAAAACCGAGACAAGCCCCCGTATTAGCCCTTGATATTCTCTCCATCCACATCAACTGGGCTCCGGCCAGGAGATGGGGAGGGAGAATCATCGATCTGCACGGCCTCGGAAGGGGCGGCTTCGACAGGAGCTGCCTCGGCTGGAACGGCCTCGCCGCCTTCCGCCGAAGCTGGGGCCCTCTCAGCCGTAAGCCCCTTCCACCAGGATAGGAGCTCTTCGCCCTCCTCGTCTGTCGGAAGGGCGATGCCGGTTAAGTCCACGGCCGGGCAGACCTTCTGGGCGGCGGCCAGTCCGATGGTGAATACCGAGGAGGCCGCTAGAAGCTGTGCCTGGATTATCTCCTCGGCGTAGTCTGGGCCAGCCTTATAATCGGCTACGGTTGTACGAACAGCCTCTTCGGCCTTGGCCTCCAGATCCAGCTTCACGGCCGAGAGCTCCTCGGCATGGTGGCGGCGATCCGAGGCCCGCTGGGCGTCCTTGTCCTGGATCTCGGCCTTGAAGGCCCGGTTTTCGGCCCGGACCGCCTCCAGCTCCCGCTAGACCTTCTCCTTCTCCCATTCAGCCTTCGCCTTGGCCTCGGAGGAAGCACGAGTTGCCGCCGCCTGCTCCTCCAGCTTAGCCCGCATCCGGGCGTTCGCCTCCAGGAGCCAGTCGACGTTGGCCTCGAAGTCCCATTGCGCCGGAGAGCCCTCGCCTGAAGCCGACGGGGCCGACGCCTTCTTGGCGTCCTGGAGTTGTTCATAGATGGCCGCCTAACGACGGATCAGGATGCCACCCGTGACCATGGCCTGCAGTCAAAAGCAGACAGAAGTTATCAAACCCTAAACAAGCTAAGGGAAATGTTAGACCGAGGCGCACAAAGAAGCTTCTTACCTGGCCCGACAGTCGGGCGCTCAACAGCGCCAGTTCATTTGCCGAGAGATCCTTCAGGTGATCCTCGGTCGTCGGGAGGGTTAGGCCCTGGAGCAGACGCAGGCATGTCCGAGGGTCCTCTAGACTCTCATCCCTATAGATCCCCAGGTCAGGGACCCATAGCTCGCGCTCCTGTTCGCGAGACCCCTGCGACCCGGCACCTCCCAGGTCTTCCGCCCCCGCCATCGTGGCCGAAGGAGAATCGCCCCTCGGCGCTTCAGGAGGCGACAACAGCGGGGCCCTTCGGGCAGCGGCCGGCCTCTTAGCCACCGGGGCGGGCTCTGCTTCGCCAGGCTCGTCCGCCCGGCCTCGCTTCGACAGTCGGCCGCCCCTTCGGATGACCGACTTACCTTTCCTCTCCCTCTCGAGAGCTGCAGCAGCAGCACGGCCCTCGAAGGAAGCCGCCGTCGTCGTTATCCCGGCCCGGACACTCGGGGCCACGACGCCACGTCCGGCCCCTCCCGCCACCTGCGGCCGGGAGGTCGGCCGCCCTGCTAGGCCATCCGGCTGAGGAGGCCTCGGATTCCAGACATCTCTGCAAACAGAAAGAGGGGTTGACAACCCACAAAGCACAAAATCCGCAACTCAAGACCAACTTACCCTCGGCCGAAGCCTCAGCACCCTCTGCAGCCGGAGGAGCTTCGGCCGGAGGCGCGACCTCGGCGGTTCCTTCAGTCTCCCCCAAAGCCTCCTCAGGAGGAAGATAAGGAGAGGCCCGCGGAGGATCCTTCGTCGGATCCGGCCACGCCCCAGCCCGCACGAGCTGCTCCGTTTTACTGAAAAGCTCTGCGATATCGTACGGAGCCGCGGCTTCAATAAGGCCCACAATACAAATCTAATCGGAGTTGAGAGTGGGCAGATCGGAGAGGCCTTCGGCCAGCGGTGCCCACTTAGTAGGAAAGGGCCACACGCTCTTTTCATTCTCCGGGAGAGAAACCAAGATGAAGTTCCTCTTCCAATCATGAATGGACGAGGGCTTCCCGGAAAAGATACCCCGGCCGTGGCGAGGAACAAAGTTGTACCACTTGGATCTCCCCTACCGTTGTATCTTGAAAAGATAGCGAAAGATATTGACCGAAGGGGTGACTTCGATGTAGGCGAACACAGCCAAGAAGGCGTAGACTATGCGCCAGGAGTTGAGAAAAAATTGAGACGGGTGTGAGTGCTTAGAATGATAGTGTGATTAACATGAAAAATCTATGTTGTTTAGGTGCAAAATAAACCTATTAAAAACAGAAACTACGTGAAGTGATCGCCAGAAACTTTTAACTAAAAAGTTTCAAAAGAAAGTATGATCGCCTACCTGTTTAAACGCGGAAGATATTGAGCTCTTGATTCCCCTCCTTCAGCCGGCTGAAGAAAGAGAGCCATTCTCGTTCTTTGTTCTTGCTGTTGAATTTGAAGTTGAGGTTGAGGATCGTTCAAAAGTTCTTGTGACTTTGTGCTTGATTTACTCCTTTTGATTCTCTTTTTTTGTTGAGTGCAGCAGAAATGGAAAGAAAAGAAATGAAGAAAACAATGATGAGAACTTTAAGTAAGAATAGTATCTATTCTAATCATGATGTTAAACATACAATTAAACAGCAAACTTACTTGTTTAATGGCTTTTGAAACTCCTTAATCAAATAGGTTTTGAAAAGAATGATGTTGTGGTGTGTGTTGTATGAAGTGAATGATGAAGAATGTAGAACTAAATGAAATGAATGCAGAAAATAAAGACTTATGCCCAATTGTTGAATTCTTGAATGGATGAAGAATCTTGAAAGGACGCCGACTTCTGGAAATGGCAGCGCTTCGGCGTTCCGACGTTGTTACTCCGATCTTCAACTCGCTATTACTCAATGATAATCAACTCAAGATTACGCTTAACATTTTTTACTCTTCAAGATGTAAAGTATTTATAGGCTTCTTCTGCGTCCACGGATTTACATGGAAAAACTAGGGATTTATCTATCTTAACCAACAGATAAATACATATTAATTTATCTTTATCTGTAATTATCTAAAACGCGTCCACAATGGCTGACGTCTTTCAGATTAATTAAGATAAGGATAAACATCCGGAAAACTTATCTTTATCTGTATTAGCTAAAAAGCGTCTACATGTACAGACGTCTTTTACACTAATTAAGATAAGGATAAACATCCGGAAGAGAAGTTGAAATAGCTTAGGAAACCTAAAACGCGTCAACGCTCACAGACGCCTTTTAGCTAATTAATCAACTGATTAAAATTCAAATTTAAACGTCAAAATAAGAATGAACTCTAAATGGCATCCACACAGGTTGACGTCTTTTATACTTCTTCATATTTTAACTGAAATTTGAGTTAAAATCAATTTAATTGATTAACTTAAACATGTATGTTAGACCCGACACTCAAAAAGATCAATAAAAATTAATCAATGATTAAATATCAGACCATTCTGAGGCATTACTATATGATATGAAATTTACTCGAAATGATGTCAAAATTAGCGTGTCTACAGCTGCCTCACCTTGGCATCGTCTTTGCAAGGGAGTGAAATGAAATTGAATGTACTGAAAAGGTGATGCCAAGGTGTGATGAGACACGCTCTTAACATCACATGATTGGAATTTTCTTCAAAATCATCAGTGAAGATAGTTCAAAGAAATCAATGGAATTAATCCTGTCTGGATGAGGTAGACAAGGAAATAAAATAAGGTCGATCAACTTCCTCTTAGTGGGAAGTACCCCAGGTCGTAGACACAGTAGGTTTCATCATGGAGAGCGTTTGCCAGCCAATGTGGACGTGCTGCAGCCATGATGGATCTTAAAAGAAAACAAGAAATATTGGATAAAGAATCTAATAAAGGATAGAATTCTAAGGATATCTTCAAGCGAACCTCAAAGATAATCAAGATACTCAATTCAGAACGGAATATTTCATATCATGTTGAGATTATTTGATTTAATGGTCTGAAACTTAATCAGTAATTAATCCTTATCACAATGATTTCAAAATCCTATATGATGCATGCTGGACTAAAAGAAAAATATAAAGTCAAATAAAATATAAATTAATCAAGGATAATATTGTTAAATTGTCATTAATGAGTCTAGACACCAATTCTTGTAATTCAGTGTTAAGCCGAAGCTCGTTTATCCACGCACCGTTTCACAAAAGTGAAACCATCGTCCTCACTAATTAACAATCCAACGGCCTATCCGTGCGATTAAGAATCTTCTGGATTTATCACCGTTTTTGTTGAAGGGGAACTCAAATTCCAGTTTCATCAAAACCACAAGGTCCTTGATATAGTCTAATAAATACTTATCATATAGTAATGCAAATGATTTACATGAAAGAAGTACAAGGATAGAGATAACCGTCTTTTTAGCCACGGTTAGGACTTCTTAAATTCTCACAGTGTGATCTTCTTGATATTTCCCAGCTTTACTCGGATTTTCTAATTTTCCTGCAATCAAAATTATTAATAATTCCAAACAAATATTCAATTTAAACACCCAAAACATGGAATTTCGGGAAAATGACAAAATGATTGAAACGCGTCATGTCGAGAAGACGCCATTCAATGGTGAAACGCGGCAGTTCTCCTCGACGCCTTTTACTCACATAAACAGGTTTCTGGTTGTTCTCTACTCGAATTCCAACTCTACCAATACACATTCCTTTTCCGGAAAAGTCTTCTTAGGATCGCAATTCCTTCTATATAAACACCTTTAGGTTGTTCCCAAGCAATCCTATCATAATCCAAAGATCCTAGGTTGAGTTTTCTTCCAAAGTTTCAAGGTTTCTTCAAAGTTTCCAAGGTTTCCAAGCTTCAAGAAGGAAGAACTCCGAAAAAGGGGATGGATTCTTCAAACAAGAGGATGAAGATGTCTCTAGAGAAGTTCTCCGACGTGGAAAATCACCTCAACGGAAGAGATCCTAATCTTCAAGTAAGTTAAATCAACTTCTTTTCAATTCTTGTTCTTGCTCTTCATGTTCTTCATCTTCTTCTTCGTCTGCTGCGCACGAGGCTGCTCTGGCTGACCTCCAGAGCCAGCTCGCCTCCGCCATCCACCGGGCTTCTCTTGCGGAGGAGGATCGCACTGCTCGGGTAAGTTCTTTTCCCTTTGACTTCTGAACTTGATTTTGATTACTTGATTGTCTTGGACTAACAACGACTTCTCCTCAGGTCGCTGAGCTTCAGGAAGCCCTTCAGAGGGCTGAAGCGGAGCTGGCTGCTCGGGCTGGGGCTGATGCTGCGCGGATCCGCACTTTGGAGGAGCAGGTGGCCCGTCTCTCCACTGGAAATCTTCCCCGAGAGTTTGCACACCTCCAGTCTCGACTGGGGTTCATCAACGAGGAGCGAGAGCGGGAGAGGCAGGAGCGGCATAAGATGGACGCCGAGATATCTGCTCTTCGGGTCCAGCTTGGCATTGCAGAGCATGAGCGCCGGAGTGTGGAGGAGAGGTACAGGCGTGCTCGACAGCGTGCGCAGGAGCGTGGTTTGACGAGTGCTTTCACCGCCAATGCCGCCGTGTCTTCCGGCCAGGCAGGGCCAAGCACGATGGGGCCACCTCCACCTCCCAGCCGAGGACCAGCACCGGACGCACCTGACGAGGCCCAGAGCCAGCTTGATGAGGGCGGAGGGGAGAGCCAGCCTTGAGGGCTTATGTATCTTCTTTTCTTTTCATGTACCATGTACAAAAACACCTTTTGATGATATACATGAAACTTTTGGGCTCCAATCTTGTGTTCCTGTGCTTGTCTTGCATCCTGTACATACTTAACAAACAGGTTAAGTATCCATTTAGGCTTAGCCCCTTGCCTGACCAAATACATGGTCAATTAATTTTTCCTTCAATAAATGGTCAAGGGGCATAGCCTTTATTAACAAAGGTAATGAGAATAATCAAACTTAAGCAAAATGCAACATGCAAGCAAACAGATGCTTACTTGAAAAGAAAAGGAATGAAACACACTAAGTGCAACAAGCAAATGCTAATTGAAATATTTTTGTTGTTTTGAAATGTACTTTTTTTTTGGGTTTTGAAATATATGCTTTTTTTTTTTTTTGGATTTTGACATATGTATTTTTTTTTATTTTGGACATATGTATTTTTTTTTTGGGTTTTTGACATATGTATTTTTTTTGGAGTTTTTGACATATGTATTTTTTTTTGAATTTTTGACATATACATTTTTTTTTTTTTTAATAAAAGACCAGCATGGTACTCAGATCAAAAGATCATATTCATTTATTAACTTAATTCTCAAATTGTTCTTTAACAATTTAACTTAAATCCATCGTGTTTGAACTTGTGTTTCCATTCGTGATCCCATTTGATGATTTGACCCTTAGTCAATCTAAGCCATTCCTTAAGTTTGGAGTACACTTCTTTAGAAAGAAAGGAAGAATAAGTTTAGAAAGCCCATGAGAAGGTTTCGGAGACCTAAAAAGATGTTCCTTTCCTACCCTAGTATCCGTTGGGGTTTGGTCATTTCTTTCCGGAGTATTTATCGACCTTGCGTTCTCTTTTGTTTCATTTCATGATCTTGATGTAATGTTTGTAATGTAATGGCCTTTCGATTTGACATTTGGACTTTGCCTTTTGCTTTTGCTTTTTCTATTCTTTTTCTTTTTTCTTTGGGACGGATCTCCCCCTTTTTTTTATGGCGGCCTCCTACTAAGATGGCGGGTATTCTTGGTAGTCTATTCTAAGTCTCGTTCCGACATCATGGACCGAGTATAAAACATAATTTTTGCTTTAAAATGAATGATTTGTACTTTACCCTTTCGGTCAAGCTTCGGTATTCTTTAGGACTTGGCATCTCTTGTTACTCACGAATCAAACGTGTCAGTGTGTGTAGTAGTGGGCTTGAAGTTAAGTTATCCAGACTAATAAAGAAATTTGAGTTTATAAACTTTCTGATTCCACTGGTCTTTGTACCATACTGATCGACTCTTTAACCTAAGGGTAGTATTTCTTAAGATGTAAGCCATTCCAGGGATGATTTAACTCTTCTCCTTCTGCATTAACAAGACGATAAGCATTACCAGGAAAAGCGTGCGATACAACATAAGGTCCCCCCCAGTTGGGTTGGAACTTAGAACGCGGACCACCAGGTTTTACAAAAATCCTTTTGACAACCATTTCACCGACTTTGAACTTGCGTTCAATGACTTACTTTTGATAAAAACGTGCTAGTCTGTTTTGATAAACTTTTGCATGATTAGCAGCTGACCACCTTTTCTCGTCTAAAAGTTCCAATTGAGCAAGGAGTGCTGAACGATGTTCATCAATGGAAAATTGCTTATTCAATTGTACTCTTAATGACGGTATGAGGATCTCATATGGAACTACCGCCTCCATTCCAAATGTTAAGGAATAAGGAGTTTGCCCAGTGGGCGTGCGGATTGAAGTTCGGTAGGCCCATAGAGCCTCAACCAATTTTTCTGGCCAGTCTGCAAATTTATTAGATTTGCACGTCTTTTTGATAATTTTTATCAAAGTCTTATTAGTTGCCTATGCTTGGCCATTGCCTTGCCGATAATAAGGAGATGAATGATGTAATGCAATTTTGTACCTATTGTAGAGGTCCTTCAATTCTTGTGACACGAACTGCGGTCCGTTGTCGGTGACGATGGTGCTTGGAATTCCGAATCGGGTGATGATGTTCTTCATGATGAACTTGCAGACGGTTGATGCTTTGATCTCCACGTACGCTTCAACTTCTGCCCACTTGGTGAAGTATTCCGTTGCCGTGAGAATGAAAGATTTTTGCTTGATGCCGGAATCTGGATACCAAAGGGTCCAATGATGTCAAAAGCCCACATGGAGAAAGGCCATGGGGAGGAAACAGGATGGAGTGAAGATGCAGGAGAATGAATTTTGTCGGCGTGAAGTTGACACTTAGCACACTTACGGACATATCCTACACAGTCTTCTTCCATGGTTGGCCAATAAAATCCTTGTCTAAGGATCTTCTTTGCTAGCATCTGTCCATTGACATGGCCACCACAAACTCCACTATGAGCTCCTTCCATAACCTTCCAAAGCTCATCTTCGTCTAGACATCTCAGAAGAACTCCATCAAAACCTCTCTTGTACAATGCTCCTCCAACTAGGGTATATCGTTGAGCAATTCTCCTGATAGCTCTCTTCTCCTCAGTTGTAGCTTCCTCAGGATACGATTGATCTTCACAATATTTGGCAATTTCATAATACCATGGCTTCTGTTCATCATCCATCTCTTCTAACAACTATATTAACATGATTTCTCTTTTTTCCACAATATCTCCGTCTCTGACTTTCTTCAGCAACTTCTCCTTAGTTCTAAGAAATGAAGGGTCTTTCACGGCGGGTGAAAGGGCCTATGAACTATGATTGATTCGGATTGCTTGCTGATTGGAAAATCAAGAGAAGATGCCAAAGAAGCTAGAGCGTCAGCTAAGATGTTCTGATTCCTAGGGACATGGACAAAGATCAATTTCGTGAAAAGCTTTGAGTAAGCAGAAGTAAGCTCTTGATAAGGCTTGAGCTTGGGATCAAGAGTTCGATACTTGGTCAGCACTTGACGAAGAATTAATTGGCTATCACCCACAATCCTGAGTTTAGTGGCACCATGGAAATGAGCAGCCTCGAGGCCAGCAAGAAGTGCCTCGTATTCAGCTATATTGTTAGTGACTGGAAAATCAAGCTGAAAGGCTTGGGGAATAGTGACACCTTCAGGTGATAACAGAACGATACCGATCCCCTTTCCATGAGAATTCAGAGCTCCGTCAAAATGCAGAGTCCACATATCATCTCTGATTTGATTTACGGACATCAGTTCCTCATCCGGAAACTCTGATCGTACTGGATCAAAACGAGGAAGGGGATGATGAGCGAGATGTTCTGCTATGGCATAGCCTTTGATCGCTTTCTGCTCAATATAAATGATATCGAATTGAGATAGAAAGCTTTGCCATCGCGCTAACCTATCAGTAAGAACAGATTTCTCCAGAAGGAATTTGATCGGATTCATCCTAGCGATGAGATAGACTTCATGGGCCAGAAAATAATGCTTTAATTTCTGCACAACCCAAACTAATGCTGCACATGTTTTCTCCATCGCTGTATATCTCTGTTCAGCGGGGTTGAGAAGTTTAGAGAGATAATAGGCTGCCCTCTCTTTTCCTTCTTCGTCCTCTTGTGCTAGGACAGCCCCCACAGCATCATCCAGGACTGAAATGTAAAGTATCAATGGTTTGCCTGGAGATGGTGGTCTCAAAATAGGAGGACTTGCTAAATAGTTCTTTAATCCATTGAATGCCTCCTGACACTTATCATCCCAATCAAATTTGACTCCCGGCTTGGTAAGCTCGTAAAACGGCTTACACCTTTGTGAGTGCTGGGAGACAAAGCGGCGAATAAATTGTAACCTCCCGATTAATCCTCTTAACTCCTTCAAGTTTTTAGGAGGTGGCATTTCTCTAATAGCCTTCGCCTTATTGGGATCGATCTCAATTCCCCGTTTGTTGACGATAAATCCAAGTAGTTTTCCAAAAGATACCCCGAATACACATTTCTTGGGGTTCATCTTTAACTGACATTCTCTCGATCTCGGTAACACCCTTACCAAAATTTTGGAGTGCTCAACCTTTGTCTTAGATTTAACCAATAAATCATCCACATACACTTCAAGATCTATATGCATCATGTCATGAAATATTGCCATCATAGCCCTTTGATAAGTGGCTCCAACATTCTTTAATCCAAATAGCATGACGACATAACAGTATGTTCCCCAAGGTGTAGTGAATGACGTTTTTTCTTGATCTTCTTCTGCCAGCTTAATCTGATTATATCCTGAAAATCCGTCCATAAACGATAAAGTTTCATAGCCAGCGGTGTTATCGATGAGTACATCAATACGAGGCAATGGAAAATCATCCTTAGGACATGCCCGGTTCAGATCGCGGAAGTCAATGCAAATTCTGACCTTCCCGTCCTTCTTCATAACCGGGACTATGTTGGCCACCCATTGTGGATAAAGGACAACTCTAATAAATTTGGTTTTATGTAATTTGTCGACCTCTTCCTTCATCTTTAGAGCCATTAGTGGGTGGAATCGCCTTAATTTCTGCTTGACCGGACTAGCTCCATCCTTTAATGTCAACCTATGTTCAACTAAAGACGAGTCTAACCCCGGCATATCTTCATAACTCCAGACGAAAGTGTCCTTATAGTCCTTAAGTACTTGTACCATTGCCTTCTCATCCTCTGTAGAAAGATTTTTGCTGACGAGGACAACCTTAGGTTCGTCTTCAGTCCCTAAATTGATTTCTTGGGTGGGCTCTTCTACGGCAGCTAAGGGTTCATCGAATCTCTTAACTCCACTGGCATATGCCTCAGCTGCGTCCTCGTCATCTTCCTCATTTTCAATAATGGGGTCCTTTTCATGCACTAACTCATATACCCCATACCCATCATTGACTGACTCATCATCCATATAGTCTTCTGGCATATGAATTGGATTTTCTAAAAACTGAGAGATCAAAGAGCAAGAAAAGTATCTATCAGCTAAATCCTGGAGGTATCTATCTGGAATTCGCCTACCCTTAGGCTTCCTAGACTTCCTAACTTGACTAACCTGCCTAAAACTAGACTGCCTAACTTCACTAAACTCCCTATTATAACCTAATGAAGATGAAGCAGGATAGAAATCCTGGGATACAAGTGGAAATACAAAAGAATCCTCCCGAGGGGAGGGGCAGAGTAGATCTAAGAGAGAATCTTGACTGAAGGACCCGCGCGACGGGGTGCGATCGGACAAGTAAGAAGTTTCCTCGATAAGGATCTGAGAAGAATTTGTTGTAAAATTGGCGTTCTTTTTTTGATATCAGAGGAATTAAACATGAAACATGAATGAATACAAATAGGAGGAGAATCAGATGGAGGAAGTGGCACCAAGGCCAGAGGATTAGGGGGATCATATAGCAATATGTCCCAGATCAAGTCATACATCCTCTCTAGATCAAGAGGAGGTTGTGGAGTAAGGTCCCGAGGGGACAGAGTAATCATAACGGGCGGAACCCGTGGGATATCTTCAATAATGACCCGCGACCAAGTCGGGGTTAGAAGCAGTGTACGAAATAGAGTATGGAGCATGAAGACATGAGAAGGATATGTCCCCCTCCAGAGCAGATATGTAGTGTAACCAGCTTCATAGGGGTCATCTGGCTCCCCTTCGTCGGTCTCTTCAGACAACAATATCCGCTTATCAAAGATGGTACCAGGGCTTTCAATCAGCTCATCAATCTGCGGCGGCCACTTGGGTTCTGCAGGATCTAGGAACAATCTGTTCAGTGCAATGTAAAGATCTCTCAGATCGAACCACTTGTACCATTCACATTCAGGATCATGAAATTTTCTCCTTTTCATAGGCCGCAGAGCCTCCAAGGATTGGTACGTAAGTAGTTCTGAGCAATGCCTGGCCAAGTCTCTCCCATATATGTCGTGGAAGTCAAAACATGAAGTAATGACTACCGTGTTGTCGTGGCTAATTATGGACCATTTTACAAAATGTGTATACAGGGTCCATGTTAGGGGATCTCGGCCTTCCTTGGGTGGTGTAGACATTGTCTCCCAGATTTTTCGACCTTCTTCAATCTCTGCTTGCTGAACCAGATCTTGCTTCAGTCTTCTTGGCCTATAGCCCAGACCACTTCCAGGTGCTGCTCGATGATCTTTAACAGGAGTGGTCCTGCCTTGCAACTGTGTGCCCAGACCTTTCCCAGGCTCATAGCCGTTCTTCATCATAATTCTCCATCCTGGGGTACTCATGCACTTCCCCCTTTTTACGACATTTAACGGGTAAGGAGAAATAGTGGCGGCTTTCAAAGGATCAGCCACTGGATAGTAGACCTGTAATACCGACAGAAAAGGTTGTCGGCCAAGTAAAGCAGCAGATTTAATATTCAAGATATGAGCGGCAGCGAGGATCGGCATGCTCGTCACTTTAATAATTCGTCCTTTGAAAGGGAATTTGAGGCATTGGTGATTCGTAGAGGGAATCGCCTCAAGAGTTTTAATATAAGGACGATCCAAAATGGCATTTATAGAAGGGTCGATTTCTAGGATGTGAAATTCGACCTCTGAATGACTTACAGGACCTAGCTCCACCTTTAAATAAACCATTCCCAGAGGGGAACGGGTAGAATTGTCATATGCTGTCACAGAGATGGGGCTAGGCAACCATTTTTCTTTGGGCACACCGCACAACTCCAGGGTCTTTGGAGGTAAAACATTGATCGAATCCCCTGTATCTACCAGGCATGCATCCACGGCCTTCTTACAGATGTTGACCGTGATGCTCAGAGCCATGCTTCTGGCTACTGGCGGTGCTAGTTCCGATGTGTGAAATGTAATAGAGGGCTGATCCCCCTGAGGAACTAGTAGTGCTGCAATTTTTTCTACCGGCACGTCCTCGTTGACCATCACCTTCTGTAGATATTCCATTAAGGCTTCTTGGTGACTCTTCGATCTCTTGATCAGTTCAAGTATGGAGATCCGTGCCGGTGTCCGATCCAAATGTTTCAACAAATTATATTGAGTGCCTGGTGCACTCTCTTCATTATGGGCTTCCTCAGTCGGCTGTGATGGGCCGTCTCTAACTGTGGACTGAGGGAAGACTTTGTTGAAGATTCTTTCACTCCGGAGCGTATGTTCCTCAACCGTGGAGGATCCAGGTGACACCTTAAGTACCGCAGGGTTGGATGGTGCGGATGATGTAGGTGATGGCGTTGGGTTGGGTGATGATGGCGTAGTGCGGATCAAAGGCTTGGATGGTTGGATGGTGGATGGGTAAGTGGTTGGTGAAGTGGGGAATGACACGCGTAATAGCGGTCTGGATGGTAAGGGGGTATCTGGGTAGGTGGTAGTGGTAGCGGACGAAGTAGGGAATGGTACGCGGAGTAATGGCCTAGATGGTAAAAGGGGCACGTGATTGGTTTGCGGGGGATTATATGATGGAGGCGTAGGAGTGTGGGGCGTAATGGGCTTGAGGAAGGCGGGTAGTGGTAATGGGTTATTGGGTGCGGGCGAGTAATATGCGGGTGTCGGTAGAGGGGTGATGGTAATGGGTTGTGGCCTGGGTATGTGGAGGGTGCGGCGTGGCGGTCGTTCTGCGGTGCTCTGAATATGACCCGTCGAATAAAGAGAGGAAGAGTCCTCTATTCTCCACTGTTGCCCACGGTCAGCCTCAGACTGGCTGTTTGTCAAGATAGGGGCAACTTGGTTTTGGTTCTGGTGCTCCGGGAGTGGGTTATGCACTATGCCCATGTTGGGTGGTGGTGGTGCTTGTACTGGTGGTCTTGCTTGCTGCTGCTGCTGCTGCTGTGGTCTTCTTGCCTTCAGGGCTGATATATACTTTTTCATCTCCTCCCAGTCTATGCTGCCCTGCTCGTTGAGGTCATGAATGTAATCTCTAAATTGGAAGCAGGTGTCAATGGTATGCCCAGGTTGCCTATAGAAATAGCAATACCTGGACGTGTCGGCATTTTGAGGCCAGACGGCCTTTTCCCTTGGCAAAACTAAGGCATTAGCTGCCATTAGAGCACTGAAAATATCTGCTAAGGATTCTGGGAGGGCCGGGTATTCTGCCCTTTTAGGGCCTGGAGGTCTTCTCTACTGATTATAGTCAGCAGGAGGAGGGACATTATGGTATGCCAGCGGTGCACGCGGCTGATATTGCTGCTGTTGCTGATATTGCTGTTGTTGGGGATGTTGGTACTGCTGTTGCCGTTGCGGCGGCTGCTGTAGCTGTTGTTGTTGCTGGTTCTGGTTCGGCTGCTGGGGCCGATGATACTGTTGCTGATAATGGGGGTTCTGCTGCTGCCTGTACCCCTGCTGGTTTGGCTGCGGTGGCCTCTGGTGCTGCTGTTGGTTCCTCACGAACTGGGGCGAATTATTATTCATGCTACTAACTTGCTCGTGAGAGAGCGTGCCCTCAGTAGTCGGACCTGTGCTAGGAGAGTTTGGCACTGCAGGCTTTCGAGGTGGAGGCCTGCTAGGTCTGTGAGGATCAAAGACGCTAGAGAACGTAGCATCCTTGAAGGCATTTTGGCAGTACCGTGCTCTTTCATAGAGCTCTGCCATGTTGGTCAGATTGTTCAGGGAGAGGACTAGTTTGAACTGGGGCGTGGCGTTGGAAATTAGCATCTTCACTTGCTCAGATTCGGACAAGTGATCCTTCACCTTTTCGGCCAGGCCCCGCCACCTGTCAGCAAAACTGACAAACTCCTCATCAGGTTTCATCTTTTCTGCTATGAGGTCAGTGATGGACAAGGAGGGTGCAACTCTG
Organism: Zantedeschia hybrid cultivar; assembly: GCA_030544215.1. Classification (NCBI taxonomy): domain Eukaryota; kingdom Viridiplantae; phylum Streptophyta; class Magnoliopsida; order Alismatales; family Araceae; genus Zantedeschia; species Zantedeschia hybrid cultivar. The sequence continues at coordinate 3,502,836 of JARZZO010000015.1, forward strand.
TATGGGTACCGTTGAATGAATTTACGAGAGACGATACCGTAGTCCTCTACTTCGGAGGGTTCCAAGGAAAAGAACCACTCAAGGGCTGGTCCCTCTAGAGATCTCCTGAACAAAAAGGCCAACGACCTCTTATCGTTCTGCCAGAAAGACGATTCGTACATAAACTCCTTCAAATGTGTGAAGGGGTTACCAGTACCGTTGTACTTCCGGTACACTAGCATCTCAGAGGGTGGTAGGTGGAATACCGGCAGGCTCGGCAAATTAATTTCTGGCGCAGCTTTAACCCCCATCATCTTCTGGAGGTTGTTGAATTGCTCATCCATACGCTCCATTTTGGCCAGCAACGCTTGCGTGGTCATATCTGCCTAGGGGGGAGGAGGTGGTGGAGGTACTTGATAGGCATGCTGCCTAGAGTACGTTGGACAGGGGGGACAATAAAGAGGAGGTCCGGCAGAGCTTCCGCCATGCCCGAGGGCATTTTGATAAGCAGGCGTTTGCGGTCTAGCCGGTTGCCTAGAGGATGAAAGCTGCGGCCCAGCTGGCCGAGAAGTGACATGAAGGCCTTCCATGGCCTGATGGATGTAAGGAGGGTGAAGAGGAGGTTGTTGAGTAACAACAGGGGGAGCCACAGGGTTCGGCTCAGCAGGCTGCACGGCTGCCTTCCCCTTCAGAATAGACTGGATCGCCTCGAACTGCTGAGGGTCCAGACGGGAGGCAAGAACTCCCAAAGCGTTGACGAGATCCACAGGATCAGAGGATGAGGGATCATTCTGATTCATGTCCCCCTCAAGATTGGGATTAGGAATCGCATATTCATGCGGGGGAAGATCAGGATATCGATCATGGGGATGAAAGAGAGGTGTCCGGACATTCCCATCTTGTCAATAGGGAATGGGGGCAGAATTACGGGAGGCATCAGCATCTCTCCCGTTCTCATAGTTGTAGTCCGAATCGCGAGGGGAATTAGCATCTCCCTCGTAGTTGATGATGGCGTCTTGAGCCATACTCAAGTCCCTGCCTGATCGCAGCAGCATGATGTTAGATTCCTTTTTTCAAAGATTTGACAAACAAGTTGCACAGAGATTAATCAAACAAGCGGATGCTTAACGTGATTTTAAGGTTCCTTGTTGAGTTATTTGAATTGGATTAAACCACAAATTCGCTCAGGGAAAGGATCCTAGTTTCAATTCAATTTCCACCGTTATTCTCTAGGGCTTTCTCTCACAACGCTTTTGGAATCTAGCCGGGACTTCAATTGGTACAACCAGCCTGATGATCAAGGAGGAATACCTTGATTTTGGGGACTTATGGAGGCCTTAACGTCAACTTCTCTAGTCTGATCAAGGGACCAACCCAATCAGAGAGAGTTGCTGACGTCAAGTAGTGTGTTCCTAAGAAAAGGAGGGTATTCGCCTCAATGCGTATGTCCTACGGCCTGGATGGCCTCTAATGCTTAATAATAATGGGTAGCTAGCACTCAAGCCACAAAAATCTGAGAACTGAAAAATAACTAAGAAACTGTCTGAATCGCATCGATGGTAGTCGACGCTATTCAAAACAGAACCTTAATTTTTTCGCAGAAACGGATGCAGACAGCAGAGAAAATATGAAGACTGAAAGGCGTCTAGGTGTATTGACGCGGTTTGAAACGCGTCAGTACTCCTAGACGCTTTTCAAGTTGCAGAAATAGTTTTGCAGAAGGATTTTCTGGGTTGAATCCTCCTCAAACAGGATAAAAGCAGTAAATAATCAATTCATGCAGATTTTTTTAGTTCCAGATTTTAACAGGATGATTTACTAACTAAACAACTAGAAAATCAATCAATCACACAGCATTTTCATCACAGAAACAGCTTTTTCAATTAATCAACGGGGAGGGCAAGATCTTGCCACTGGGGTGTGCACGTGGTGCACGAGGGAAATTAACTAAACTAAAACACTCACCAATTGGTGAGGACGTGTCGAGAGACACAAACGGTGCACCGTGGGTGCCCAATTGATGATAGCAAGAACAAAAAACTAAAAGATGGCGAGACCAAGTCCCACCGTGATCGCCAAAAAAGCTGTGAGTGCTTAGAATGATAGTGTGATTAACATGAAAAATCTATGTTGTTTAGGTGCAAAATAAACCTATTAAAAACAGAAACTACGTGAAGTGATCGCCAGAAACTTTTAACTAAAAAGTTTCAAAAGAAAGTATGATCGCCTACCTATTTAAACGCGGAAGATATTGAGCTCTTGATTCCCCTCCTTCAGTCGGCTGAAGAAAGAGAGCCCTTCTCGTTCTTTGTTCTTGCTGTTGAATTTGAAGTTGAGGTTGAGGATCGTCCAGAAGTTCTTGTGACTTTGTGCTTGATTTACTCCTTTTGATTCTCTTTTTTGTTGAGTGCAGCAGAAATGGAAAGAAAAGAAATGAAGAAAACAATGATGAGAACTTTAAGCAAGAATAGTATCTATTCTAATCATGATGTTAAACATGCAATTAAACAGCAAACTTACTTGTTTAATGGCTTTTGAAACCCCTTAATCAAATAGGTTTTGAAAAGAATGATGTTGTAGTGTGTGTTGCATGAAGTGAATGATGAAGAATGTAGAACTAAATGAAATGAATGCAGAAAATAAAGACTTATGCCCAATGGTTGAATTCTTGAATGGATGAAGAATCTTGAAAGGACGCCGACTTCTGGAAATGGCAGCGCTTCGGCGTTCCGACGTTGTTACTCCGATCTTCAACTCGCTATTGCTCAATGATAATCAACTCAAGATTACGCTTAACATTTTTTACTCTTCAAGATGTAAAGTATTTATAGGCTTCTTCTGCGTCCATGGATTTACATGGAAAAACTAGGGATTTATCCATCTTAACCAACAGATAAATACATATTAATTTATCTTTATCTGTAATTATCTAAAACGCGTCCACAATGGCTGACGCCTTTCAGATTAATTAAGATAAGGATAAATATCCGGAAAACTTATCTTTATCTGTATTAGCTAAAATGCGTCTACATGTACAGACGTCTTTTACACTAATTAAGATAAGGATAAACATCCGGAAGAGAAGTTGAAATAGCTTAGGAAACCTAAAACGCGTCAACGCTCACAGACGCCTTTTAGCTAATTAATCAACTGATTAAAATTCAAATTTAAACGTCAAAATAAGAATGAACTCTAAATGGCGTCCACACAGGTTGACGTCTTTTATACTTCTTCATATTTTAACTGAAATTTGAGTTAAAATCAATTTAATTGATTAACTTAAACATGTCTGTTAGACCCGACACTCAAAAAGATCAATAAAAATTAATCAATGATTAAATATCAGACCATTCTGAGGCATTATTATATGATATGAAATTTACTCGAAATGATGTCAAAATTAGCGTGTCTACAACGGGACTAACCAGTAAAAGCATAAGAGATTGATGACGAAGGTAGAGAGAGGAAGCCGAAAACCCGCCCGGAAGCCTTCCTCGTAAATGGAAAAACTACCCGGACGGGGAGAATTGGCCCTGGTGTTCGAACCAGGCCGATAGGGGGTCATCCAGGAAGGGAATTGGTAGTAGGAAGCAAGGTATCTGACCTCATCGTCGGTAAGAGTACAGGCCGCTTCCGAAGCGATCTCGGGACGACGACGACCCGAAGAGGAAGCCTGGCCCGGGGTAAGAACCTCTTCGGCCCCCTCGGCGCCAGAGGATTCGGCCTCGTCCGCCATAGCAGAAGCAAGGGAATTCGAAGAAAGGGGAGATGATAAGGAGGATTCAGGAGATTGGGACGGAGTATAGTCTTTGTCTGAAGGACTGCTATCAACCGAGGAAGAACTGCGGGACATGACATCGTGGGGGTGGAGAAAGGAAATTGAGGCTTACCCTCAAAGGAAGGTCTCCTCGATCGAACACCGCCTCTCAAGCAAAAGGAACTCCCCCGGCAACGACTCCGGGCGATGGAGAGCTCCCTGCGACAGGCAACGCGCTCGGAAGCACCTTCAAATGACTAGCCCTTCGCCGGAGAAGAAGGAGAGCTCGGATGGTCGCAGAGAAATGCAGGCGCAGGAAGGAGGAAGCAGAACAGTGCCCTGCGAAGGGTTCCTATTTATAGGCTAAGTTCGAAACCTCCCCCCGCCGAAATCAACGGCTAGGATCATCTCCTTCATCTCACCGCCTCTCTCAGATACGCGCCACGTGCACCGTCCTTCGGTAATGATGACGACCAAACTTCGGGAATCGAGGCAAGATAATCGATGGCCGAAAGCGGTCCGACCCTTCGGCTGATCACTCGGATGCCCGCCACGTGATCCGATCCGCGTGCCAAGGAAGGAAGAGGCGGCAATCCGGGTAAAACCTCGGACAGAGAGACGAGATGACCCGCGATCCACGAGCGGCCAGGATCCTTTTGTGTTTCTAACGGAGCAACCGGATGCGCGACGCGTGTCCTGTGTCTCTTCGCGACGCGACCGTTCTGACGGAAAAGTCGACGTCCGTCCCGTCCATTTATGGAGCCTGACATGGTTAGAAGGCTCGTCTCTTCGCGTTCAAAAGCGAGGGCATTCCGTCACTACGTCCCGAGCAAAGACGATTAATGACTACTAACCCTCGGCTGACCGAGGGCATCGTTTCTTCTTAACAAAACAGAAAGCCTCGGATAACACCTGCCACGTTGTTCCCCAGAGGAGGCTTCGGATTATACTCTCGCCATCTCAAATATAAGGAAGACAAGAATGGGGGGCTATGTGATGAGGCAGAATCCAATTCGGCCCATTAAAACAAGCCCAACACAGATCAGCCCAGCAGCGGTAGTAAAAGGCCCCCTGGGAGCTTTCGGCCCGTTAGCGCCCCGGCGGCCCTCGGCCCAGTAAGCAGTCCAGTGCTCTTCGGCCCGTCAACGGCCCAATAGCCTTCGGCCTGTTAGCGGCTCAGCAGCCCTCGGCCCAGTAGGCTTCGGCCCGTCAGCGGCCCAATAGCCTTCGGCCCGTTAGCGGCACAGCAGCCCTCGACCCAGTAGGCTTCGGCCCATCAACAACCCAACCCCCTTCGGCCCAATAGTCGTGTCCGGCCCACTCCGGTGGAGGACTAGGCACTATGGCGGTTTACCAGTAAGCCCGGAACATAGTCCTATATCGGCTACCACCGTTAACCATCCTCTATCCTCCGCTATAAATACACCGCTATTTATTGCCAAAGGTATGTCTCCGTGACCTTCAAGGACTATAGTCCAAAAAGCATTAAAGCTACTTCTCCCATCTCTTTGACTTCTGAATCGAATCATCTTCAGAAGCTAACTTAACCGTCGGAGGGGGTTCCTAAGGGCCAAAGCCCGTGACTCCTACTGACCGGTTCTTCTTCTTCTTTCCCTCCTGCAGGGCTCAGTTCGAATCTTCGCCGACCTCTCCGAGTCGGTCTCGGCCGCCGACTTCGGACTTCTCCCTCCGGTCTCGACGCCGTTCGCCGGCTGATCATCCTCGCTCGAAGGTGTCTCGGCTCCGCACCAGCTGCCCTTCGACCGGAGGGACTTTGGCTGCGCCTTCCGGAGGCTAGCCGACATCCGACCGAGCGACCCTCGGCTTCGGATCTTCGACCGCGTCTCCGCCTCCGTCGCCTCCCGGATCCCCGTCGGGCCTCTTCACCGATCCGACCCAGCTCCGGATCCAAACTTCGGATTCCAGCTTCGGAATCCGGTCGTGATAGCTTCGGCTACATCAACTTTGATCGCATATTATTTAAGAAATCATGTTTTAAAAATATTAACTCGCGTTTATGTTACGTAGTTTTGAAAGTTATTTTATCTTTTTGGAATTAATTTTTATATACTAAAATTAATAATTTTATAATTTTTCATTAGTTTTCAGATTTTCTGTTAATTATTTTTCCCCTTCTGGCCATTTTTTTGTTTATTCGGATCCTGACATGGTAACTTGGATCCAAGAAATTCACCAAGTTGGACATGTTTTGGAAAAAGATCATGATTTTAATGGCAAATTTTTGTGTCTAAATACTTAAAGATAACCATTGTTTCTTAAAAAGTAAGACGAAAGAAAGTAGGTTATTGAATTGGCAACAAATAGTTGTCAAGTGTTTCAAATATTATCATTTCTCAAAAGTTTTACTAAGATTATTGTACCATGATACATCCTATTTAGCAAATTACGCTACTTCGGCTTGACAAAGATCTCGCTTTCGAACCCTCGTGATGATCGACGTGCTGGTAGTTTTTAAAATCTCGGTCACCAAGAAATCTTCCATTAATAATTTTTTCTTCATGTCAGTAAAAATACCATCATCCTGACATTGGTTATTTTATTCAACGTATTGAATGTGCATCTGTGCATTCCTATATATATTCTCAACCTGTCCTAGATCTCCTACCAGATGTAGAATATTTTTTTCAAGAGACTAAGAAAAGAGTGATACTTGTTGTACTAATGATGCTAATTACATTGACTCTCGATGTAGTGGGTAAATAAAAAAAATATTTTTAAAAATTCTTTTTTAGTGGGTCCTAAGATGTCCTACATGTCCATACAGGCTGATCTATGATCGGACGACTCAAAAAAATCTGAAAAATCAAAGACTGAACCCTAATGAACAATAAAAAACTCCCTTAATGGGCCGAGCCCAATAATATTTTTTGATTTTTTGGATCATCCGATCGAGGATCTATTTGTACGGATATGTAAGACACCTCGAAGTCCACCAAAAATAATTTTAAAAAATAATTTTTTCATTTACCTACTACACAAAGTCAATACAATTAACATCCTCGGTACATCAAGTATTACTCCTAAGAAAAACATGAGCCGTGGTACTACATGACCGTGTTCACGGCAAGAGCAATATAAATATGCTTCAGCATATTTGCTATTTTACTTTTAGCCATAGATGTGGAGCTTTCGACTAATAATCACCCCCTAGATTTTGAGAATTATTTGTATAAATTTGCGGCCTTAATTTATAGGCCATGGAAGAAGAAAATGCTCCTCAATAGCAAGGTTAGTGATGACCATCTTAAATATTAATTAAGATCTTATGTCGTACATCTCTAACAGTATAAAAACACTCATAGAAGATCCATTTACAACTAGTTTAAACAGTAGAACGCCAAAAGAACCTGTGGGCATGGAGGACTATAGAACCCCCTTTCCTCACCGATAAAACACGAGACTAATCTAAGTGCGTGTTTGGTAAAACTTTAGTCACTTTTGATTTTTACTTTTCACATAAAATGATTTGAGGGAAAGGGATTGTAATTAATTTTGATTATTACAAATTAATTTGTAACAATCTCACTTTTTTGGTAATCTTGAAAGCTTCACCTTGTGAATTTTAGTTGGAAGTTAAAACACAAGTAAAATATTACATACATAGTTTCAAAATATAAATACTTCTACAAAATAACTAAATAGAAGTACAAAAATATTTCCAAATAGAAACTGCGCTAAACAGGACCTAATTAATCTTTCCTTAGACTGTAGCTTTCGTGCACAGTGTTTTTTGGTCCCACAAAAAAAAATTCAGTGCAAACTGGCAGGACTTTCACAGACTCCTATATATATATATATATATATATATATATATATATATATATATATATATATATATATATAGAGAGAGAGAGAGAGAGAGAGAGAGAGAGGAAACGACTCATTTCATTTTGCAATCACAAAACAAGTACGTTAAAGAAATCCGTTTGTCATCTATTAGGCGGACAATGTTCATAGGTTGGCTCTTCTAATTAAGTAATGCTGCTCTCTACAAAATTTGTGGAAGCTTTAAGCCTTCCATGGGGCAACATTTCAACCTGCACACAACAAATTAAGATCGATGAGGTTTTTGCATGTAAAATGCCGATACTTTTCACGTTGATTTTGTAATTTCTAATACAGGCATACACACATATACAAACAGATGGATAGATAGACATAGAGAAGACAGATCCCTTGTTGCCAGGTAACAGAAAACTAGCATGCTATCTGATCATTTTAGATACATTATATTATGATCAATATTTAGGGTTGCGGGGTGTTCGATGGGAGTTTGATTAGGGTTTATAAGTACACTTATCTAACTGATACGATATATTAATTCTAATTAAGTAGAAGAACAAGGATAGAGCATACATATATATAGGACCATATGAAACCATAACGCAGAATTTAATTACCACGATTCAAACATGTCTCAAATCCATATAGAGAGAAAGAAGAAAGTACAGAGTACGGCAGCTTACCCAATTTGAAATTTTCAGGCATGTTGGCCACTTTGCTGGTTCCTGGTCCAGTACGTGCATAATTCTGTACAAAATTTGAAGATTAATTTGCAGACATGATGGTCACCCAACTATATATAACAATTAAAGAAAACGAAAAAACAACACACAAACCTTGATGATAGAGACATGACAACAGTTTTTTAATTATCTTTTTCGTGGACGAAAAAAATAAATATATCCTATGGATGAAACAAAAACAAATATAATCTATGCAAACAACAGTGTACGTACTTCGAGAAACCATCTTTTTAATGTGTAAATTGCTGTGCAGCGGCTCTAGATTCCGGCAAGAAGAACAAGAAAAATGTATAGTTTGAACCACAATCGAGGGGACAAATATCTTAATTAATACACTAAAACACATGTTCTTCCTTAGTTTTTCAAAATCCTCCGTTACAAGATTAAAGTATATAACTTTAGAAAACAATCAATAACTTATTGAAGCCCGATACACCGATCGACAGCACAATATGTATTATTACATCTGCCGTCAGATCGACGGATCAGATGATGCACCTGCACCAAATATTCTATGCACTGTCCGATCTACTAATCAAATGACATGTTCTTTAATTTCTCTAGTTATGCAAACACACAATATAGAACACAAACACAAGAAAAAACAGACATAAATGCACCATACCTGAGGATATAGCTGGTGAGGAAAACCAGCAAGACTTGGCATTTGCACTGCACCGGGAGTTCTGACGCATGCTGAACTTGATGCTGGGTCTGCATGGCTGGTAGCCTGAAGTCTTATCTGGTCAGCAACCGGTGCATGGGGGGGTCGCAGAGGTGGCGTCTGGCTCAACTGGGCTGCACCATTTGCAACCATCTGAGCGCCAGGGATCACTGCTGGAAATGGCATCATGGGGCGGCTTAAACCCCCTGACGCCATCTCCATCCCCATCCCCATGCCCACCCCCATCCCCACGCCCATGCCCATGGGGATCCCCATCCCCACTGATGGCATATACTGCTGGACCCCTGGAAACATCACTGGGGCCATGTTGCAGTACATGGACATCATCTGCAACACAAACGGAAATCACCAATATTTCTATCACGTTACACACCTCTTCTCAGACAGATGAATGAAACAAAAGAGTACAAAACCTAAACTCGGGATAAACTGCAGTAAAGGTTGTTCATCAATGTAAACTAGGGGGCCGATCATCTCCACGAGTACAGACAGAATCTCCACAGTCATCGATCATGGGCTGACACGAACATGATACAAGTCCAGAGGACTGCAGGGGGAGCTGATTTCCCAATGTATGCAGCAGGAGGTATGAAATGGGAGAACCGAGAGAAAGAGAGGGAAGGGGAGACTAGTTCCCCCACAATCGTTAGAGCCTACTGCATGCATATATCAGACTACGATCGGAGCTTACAGGGACTCTCCCTCCCTAGAGTCCTGATCGTCTCAGGGTACGTAACATTAGACTGGAGTTTCGTAGTCATCAGTCTTAGAATACCATGTGTAAAGTAGGTTCGCCATTTGAAACACGTTTTATGATAGTTGGTAGCTTTTTCTTTGTTTCCAATTTAGTATGTTTCTAATACAATGTAGAGTACTTAAATATCATTAAGATTACAATCATAATTTAAAATACATTCCAATGTAATATTCATACAGTGATTTAGGTTGTATTCAGGTTCACATTGAAGTGTATTTTAAATTATAATTATCGTCTTGTGGTATTTAAATGTTCTGCGTTGCGTTGAAAACTTGCGAAATCGGAAACAAAGATAAAGCTGCCAACTGCTATGGGACACATCTTGAATGATGAATCTACTTTATATATGACATCTTGGGACTGATGATTGTTGGAGTCCGATCCAATATTACAGTGAGATGATCCGGACTCCTCTCGCTGTGCTCACTGAGGTGATCTGTACCCCAAGACTAGCATACGCTAACCGATAGAATCTACTGAGCTCAATAGCAAACGTCAGGATTCTACACACCTGAATTTGCATTTTAAGATACTTCATGTACTCAATCGCATCGTCCAACATGGATGCCTTGTCCGCCTGCAGAACACGAATAGATAAATTAACATGCATGAACACATGAGGCAACTCTACCTAACACAAACCGGGGCCCTTGCCCAGCTAAAGGCACACGTACAGAACTGAGTCCAAGTGGTGACTGACCTTGTTGCACCGCGGTATGAGCTGCTGGAGAGCCTTCATCTTCTCGTTGATCCTATCTCTACGCCTCTGCGAGACGACAAAATCCAGCGTTACCACCAAACGATACCCAACAAGACGACATTTCTGCATAGGGTAGTGTGGGGAGGGGACGATGCATGCATGGGCATGGCTGGGCAGGGGGTTGGGGTGGCTGACCCTCTCGGAGAGATTGTGGACCTCCGCTGCGCGTGCCCTCCTCGCCGACGCGGACCTCCTCGCGTCCCCCCTCTTGCCGCCGGATTCGAACTCGCCGTCCTTTTGAGCGCACCAAGTAAGAAGACACGACGTGTCAAGACTTAAGAGAAGGCTCCTTCATGCACAGAAAGAAACAACATAGCACATGAAAAACCCAGATCCTGCCGAAACTTCGCAGGCGTCACCTTGTCGAAAACTGTTGTAAGAACCAAGTCCGTACCCCATAAGAAAGCGGAATGTCCACTTCCCGACTCTAATGGTTTATAGAAGAAAAGTGATTCAATGAGTTCTTGGACTCTTCAGACCACGCAAGGTTCACACACTGGCTCAGAGTCTCCAGAATTAAGGCGGTATTGAGATCTCATGCACCGTGGCGCACTGTGCCCGACCAATGATCAAATGGACGCTTTGACGCTCTATACATGACTTGCACCTCAAATGGAAGGTAGATGTTCTACAGTCTTAGATGAATCAAACTAAGTCGGTATCTGATAAAAACTAAAGACAAAACATTTCAAAATTACATGACTATGCACCAAATTAAGGTAAATGTTAACTTAGCACATGAAGGGTGTTTTCGTTGTTAATCTTTGGGGGCATGGACCGACCTCGACCTAACTTAGAAAGAGGTCTTTAGTATAGACGCATGATTTTTTTTTAAAATTTTTATAAATTAAATTATGTAAATAACGCTGTCATCGGTTTTAAATAACATCAACGTCATTTAATCCACGGAAGGCATTAAACCATATGCTATCTTTAACATCCATTTTTAAAAATTTCTTCTCGTTTTTTGTTATAAGAAGTAAAAAGACGTCCTCTATTTCCTATTCATAGAATAAGAATGCTTTTCTACTACTATTTTTAACGTACGTTAAAAAAAATCTTTTTCTAGATAAAAGTTAATTTTAAAAGAAATAATATTCTTTTGAGTAAAGGTCTTTCAAATATGAGGATGAAGCTTCTTGGAATGACCCTCTCAAAAGGTCACTTAAGACATTTAACTGGGTCCAGAGAATAAGTTGTTAAGAATAAATAATATTTGCTGCAATGGATGACATTATCATCCAGCGTAAATTGTAATACTATGTACAACAGTCGATAGATCGGGTCCGATCGGACGGTTGTTGTACAGCCCACCCAAAAATTAGGAAGTCCGTTTCGAAGTGTTTTTTATTTTTTTTGTTTTCTTGTCGGATCTTTTTAATTTTTTTGAGATGTCTGATAAAAAATTTGAGGATACATTCGGTTGTTCGAATCGAGGCGTCGATCCGAATATTTTTTTTTTTTCAAAAAAATACTTTGCACATAAATCGAGATTTATGTTCAATTTTTTTTCTTTTAAATATACAGTCATGCCCAGCAACCCTCGATTTGATCGAACTCCCCAAAAAAATTAAAAAAACTTTAAACGGGCTACACAGCAACCGTCAAGGTTACCCTAGTGTAGTATGCGGGTCCCGCTCCCTAGTGTCTTAGTGTTTCCCTAGTGTCTACGCACTTACCCAATGTGGGAAACGAAGGGGAAAAGGGTAGGGTAAGAGCACCGACAGGAGTGGATGGTACGTAGTGGTAGGGCCCAAGAGGAGATGGGAAGAAGAAGCCAAAGAGGAAAAGAACGGCAGCCAAGTGAAGTGAACTGACCTCGCTGTGGGAATCGAAGTCCTCATCGTCCCGGGCCTTGCGTTTCCGCTCGCCGCCGCGCGCCGCCGCCTTACCCGCCGCCTCGTCCTCCCCCTCCCTCTCCACCTCGCCGCTCACCCCCGACGACGACGCCGGCCCGTGCTCCGACGCCGCCGCTTCCCCCCTCGCGTCGCCGGACGAGACCCTCGACTCCGTGCCGTGCAGCGCCGCGCTCACCAGCTGCTCCGGCGTTACGCTCGAGTCCACCGCCGTGGACTCGCCTGACGCCGGCGTCGGCGGAGGCAGGGAATCCCCCAAGCCCGTCGCCGACCTCCCCCGGGTCTCCGGGTGCCGCGGTGGCCTCCCCGACGCCGCCCACCGGCCGTCCTGTTCCACCTTCGGATCGACCATAGCGGCTGAGAAACCATGCTCCAACTCCGCCACGGCGGCGGCGGCGGCGGCAGCGGCAGCTTCGCGTGGTTGCTCCGGGGGGTTTACGCTTCCGACGCCACCGGTGTCGTCGTCCCCGCCCAGTGGGTAGTACAGCCAGGAGGCCATCTCGTCCTCTTCCATGAACAGCCCGGCCGACGCCATGGGGCCAGCAGCGGCGGCATGGGAAGAGACACCAGAAGAGGCATATGGGTCGGTGCGGGAGGGAAGAGCAGAGCTGGCATAGGGGCGATCCGGCGACCTCCGCCGGGAGATAAGACCTTTCTGCCAAAGCAGATCCACGAAGTCCTCTCCCGCCCTGGCAAGCACCACCAGAATCATAATTCACGGCAGAAAAAAGAGCAAAAGATCAAAACTTTCCACTACGGGATCACCGGGAGAGGAACCCACGGGTCGCGGATCTTGCGGGGCAACACGGTGGCGTCCTCCTCGGCAGCGAAGTCGGGGACTCGGCAGCTCATCTTATTGCTGCTGTTGCCCTCCTCTTCTGCGTAGCAGCGGCTACAGAAACCTGAAGAAGACAGAGAAGTGGATAGGGATACGAACCGTGAGTGTTATTATGGAGGTTTCCAGATGGCTGTTGGGAGAAAGGAGGAGAGAAGAGATGGAGACGCCGCAAGGGCGAACGAACAGGGTATGGGCAGCCGCCATTTGTGGATGGTTTTGTGGAGGGAAAGCAGCGGCGGATCCAGTGTTAACATAGTCAGGTCTTGAGACTTCACTTAATTTTGTCTAAGTTTACCGACTCAATTCAATGCAGTCTAATCTGAGATCTACTGATCGTAATTTAGAACTCTATATGATCTAACTTAAAAATTTACTGTTTCAGTTATATTTATGATTTAATGTCCGAATGATCTTACTGTACAAAATTTTTATGTCCGCCATTGGAAGGCCCATAAGATATCTATCTTATTTCAAACAGCTGCTAATTTTATATGACAATTTTTAATTGATTTTTTAGAACTTATCTTCTACTATTTATTTCACTTATAGACTGGTATTTATTTGTAATTTATACAATTAAAATTATTTACTAAATTTTTTAAAAGCCTTAACTTTAAGAACATGAAATTTTGTGTTGTAAGAAAGAACTGCGGGCTTTTGGTGACCAATGTAGTTTCTTGGGGGAAAAATACAAATTATATTTTCTGTTTTCTGCTAGGTTAAAATAAATATTAGAATTAAGCATTAATTTTTCAATATAATGGATCTTAGGAGGAATATTTCTTTTTAAATTTTGTGATATTTTTTTTTACTTCCGCCGCCACTGTAATCGAATGAACGAACCGACTGAGGCGGCGGGGGTCGTTTTCGTACTTTCTCAACTTTAGGACGGTTCTGGCTCTATTGCTTTCAATCACGTCGAGACAATTTATAAACTTGTTTGTACACAGAACCAAAAATGTGAAGACTAATTGGTTCGTGAACTTCCTTTCAAAGGAGACACTGATGTGAGTTTACACATGCCCTCGTGGGGGCTACGATTCGGATTTCTAACAGAGTGACAGGATCTACGTCGGTGATTGCCGAGTCCACTGGATCACATGATTGAAATTTCTTCAATCATGATTGAAATTCCTTCAATCGTGTCATAATACTACCCAACAAATCTTTTGGAGAAGGGATCTTAGAGTGCACGTTTTAGATTCGACTTAGGCAGTACGCAGAGGATTTTTTTTAAACAACTCTTCCGTATGAAAATTTTCCCATTTCTAATGAACTCCTTTTCTCACATTGCACTTACTCGGTCCCTCTATATCCGCACGAAAACGATTTTGTAACTCGTGCATTTGACTCTACATTTGACATTACACACATAACACAAATTTCAAGATGAATGAATGGTAAATGCATGAATAAAATTTGTGACTCTCACTCGTGCTATATGTGTTATGTATGTGGTGTCAAACGTGAAGTCAAATGTACGAATTACAAAACCGTTTTACATATCCACACTTACTGGAATCGAACTCAATCTTTTGATGATTCATTTAACATCTAACAGTGAACTTACATTTAAAAAGAGAGAGAAGCTCCTTACAGGTCAAACATCGGTGCGGATAGTAAATTATCTATTAGGCTTATCACGAAATGACTTATTTTGGATTACTTATGCTAGAATGCGAGGTCTCTTGATTCGATAACGGGAAGACAGAATATCACATATTTAATTTATTCATGTAATAATGCATTCAAAGCTAGGGTATTGTGTCTTACCTATCAAACTAAAACAAGACTTAAAGTCGATCGTTCCCACTTAGCTGTGTTTTACTATCAAAGCAGCATCCATGGTGTCCATTAAGTAAGTTACCTATTTATTTATTACTTATTAACTATTAAAAACCATTATATATGCAAATCACTTTTTAAAATCTATAGAGGAGCGGTTGTCAATCATTTACCGAGAGTTAATAGTCAAAATGAGATCTTATGAAACCTAAGGTTGAAGTACAAACTAATCCATAAACTCTATTCAAACTCAAGTTTAAGTAAAAAAATAGTTGTTCCTTAAGAGAGATAAAATTACACTTAAATAAAGTAAAAATTAACTTACAAAATTCACTTCAAATCATTTTTAAACAAAAAGGTAATTATTCTTCAAGAGAGGCATATAATTACATACGTACTCTTCCTGTAAAATTATAGAATAAAAACAACAATTTTATCTCAACCACACAAAAATAAACTTGATAATGCAGCACAAAATTAGAACTCTAGATGAGATTATAAGTTTACTAAAGAGTGTCATTTGACATGAACTCTTCGATTACAATTCAAGGACTGATATTAATTTATATATAATTTTTCTTAACGGTCATTATAAGATAGCGGGTTCGAAAATGGAACTATCCCTTTTCATAGTCATTAAGAATCTAGGTTTATATGTACTTGCAACCGCTAATCTATCAGTGACGAAAATATTATTCAAAAACCGTCCATTAAACATCGTTGACAGCCCTAGACGGTGTTATGATTGGCTTGCTGGTGTGTGGGCCTGGCAAATGAATTCGATGGTGGGCTCCCGTGTTCAAAGTCCAGTAAGGTCTTGATAGTGGCCCAGATTAGAGCCAACTGTCCTGAAAAAGGAAATCTGCATGAGCTTTTAGGTTGGAAAACCTCTTTAATTGAGTTATTACTCTGGATATTTGCATTTCGAAACCAAGCTCTTAGGGCAATACCATATAGCATGCATAATATCATACTGATACTAGAATCATAGATTGCCAGTTATCTCAGTAGACTAAACGTCTGGAATTTCTTTCAACTCTTTTTTTCACGAAATTCTTTTGTTTACAAAAAATGATGGTGTGATGGAACAAACATAGTAGCCATATGGTGTATACCAGCTAGGAATGTAATCTGGACGGGCTGGGCTAGGTCAAATGGTAATTTAGGTTTAACTCAAATTCAAAATAGTCCAGCCCAATTTCAGTCAGGCTTAAATTTAACCCAAATTCAAATTCAACAATGAGTAGATTGGGTTGGATCGTAAAACAAACATACATGTTTATAAATCTCGCGGAAAAATGAATAATATAGAGAGAATGGGACATGAGGATCTGATGTGGAGAGAGAGAGAGAGAGGTAAATATTTCCGTCAAAATAATTTCCCGTGGGGAGGAGTGGGGAAACAGATCACGGGGAAAAAAGAAATATTTCGAGAATATGGAAAATATTTTACCAACTATTTTTTAATCGGATTTGTAAAGCATGTGAAAGTTAGTTAAAAAAAAATTTCGCTATAAAGTTTTAGCCTTCACAAACACCCCTTAATGAAAGGAACTGAGGGTAACAACAGTGAATTTTTTTATAGAACGTTATCACAACAAGAGTATATGTGATATTACGTAAATAAAAGGGGCATATCTGATATTTTATATGTAAAGAAGGTTTATATAAAATTAACCCCATTTTAATATTCACAAAAATTATGATAGATCCAAGTGTAGCAATTTATTCACGATGAACTGTTTTACCTTTAAAATTCTTGGTTAGAAGTTATACATTTCTACATGTCATATGATTTTAAGACAAATTTTTCGGTACTTAGTTATTGTTAGATGTCCTATATAGAATAATGTAAACTATCATAACTATTATTTTTAGTCCTATATAGAATAATGTAAAATACCATAAACTATTTTTAATATCAATATTTAAATTTTAAAATATAATAAATCATGTGATATCTTTTTTCTCTATTATTTATGTTTTAACCCTTGCAAATGTAGCATATTTATGGTTTAACCTTTCTAATCTTAATATTTATTTAAAAGCCCTCACAATCTCCTGTGAATTGGTGAAAGGCCCCAAAAACTTACAAATAAGCCCCTAAAAGGGGTTCATTCGAAAAAAAATTCTAATTATGGGGCTTATTTGTAAATAGTTCGATTAAGAGGACTATTTTTTAATATCAGAAGTTTATAAAGACTAAAATTAAAAAGGTCTAAAATTTTACACTTTATTGCCTGTTCATTTTATTGCTCACATTCATTATTTCAGGTGAGCATGGCTTAACTTAAAATAAATTAGGACAAGCAATTCAATCAAAATACTCAGATTATTTACTCTTACCTAGAATAAGAGTTAATTGCACCTAGTTTAATTTTTTTAGTTAATTTTTTTATTTTATACTAAAATTATTAAGTCTAGCTTACATTTTTTACTTATTTGACTTAACTATACTTAATTATATTTATAATTTTATTTTATTTATTTTTATTTCAAATAAAATACTAATTCAATTGTCAAACCAAAAGCCCTCCTATTCAGAAATAATCATTGTAGTTTTGCACGCTGCAGCAAAACTATAGTGTGCCCATGCAGCAACCGAATCTCACGGAGGTGTGATACGAGCCTATTCCACTGGGGTTGGGATAGTTCGGAGACCTTCTCGGAATACTTGGTCGGCATCGTAGGTGGAACCCTCGTCGGCAGCGGTGCCAAGCTTACCCTGCGGCCGTTTCTCTCTGGGGTGGGCTCTGCACCCGGAGGTTTTTCATCTTGTCCTCTTTGAGTAATACTTGCTGCAATGTTATGCATGACAACCTACGTAGATTGTAATGCATGGCTTGGATTCGGACGGCTGTTGTGCAGCCGTCTAGATTTAAGGGGGGGGGGGGCATTTTTTATATTTTTTATTTTTTGTTTGAATTTTTTAAATCTTTTGAAATGTTCAATTAAAAATCGGACGGAACAGTTGGATTGCTTCGGTCGGCTCTCGTTCGAATGTATTTTTTTTTTCAAAAAGAAAATAACACAAACCTCAATTTACATGTAAAAAATTAAAAAAAATAACGATCCGAACAATCCGACTGTACCATCCGAATTTTGATCGGACGTTCCAAAATAATTTAAAAAACTTAATCAAAAAAATAAAATATATCCTTCTAAATCTAGACGGACTACTGTGCCATAGACTATAAAACATGACATTACAACAAGTATTACTCGTCCTCTCCGCCGGTGATTATGCAAGCATGGAGTATCAGCGCTTCTCCCCCAACCTTCACGCTGAAGGTTGTCTTCCCAAGCTCTCTCGTGTTTCAGTGTGTGCGCCATTTTGGGCATGGTTCTCACCGTTTGTATGGCGTGGTGGTGCTGGTACTGTCCGTTATGGCCCTCATATACCTTTGGGGGTGGCTCTCAGGTTTGTATGTTGGGTGGTTGCCCTTCTTACTACTATGCATGTACCTCTGTTAAAGTGTTATAAAAGATAATATCATCTTTCATTCCAATAGGAATCCTGTGAAGGATGATCCTTCTTTTATTTTAAGAAAATTGCCTAGAGCTCTACCTCAGAGCTACATTAAAGATTTATTTTTAAATTCTCTATATCATCAAAGCTCTTTGAATATCAAATTTATCCCCTTTTCCTATTCGTTCTGTCGTCATAAAAGCTGCAGGTTTTTTTTAAAAAGGATGCATTTTTACTACTCTATCTTTCGATTTGCGAGTAAAATTATAATACAATAAAAGTTAAAATCCTTAAAATATTTATACTTCAACATTTAAAGTATTAAAGACTTATGTTGTTACGTGTTTAAACATTTAGTCCTTAATACTTAAGGGCCGGTTTGTTTCGAAAATAAGCATCGAATAGGACGCGCTATTCTGCGTTAATCTGCTTATTCGATTTGAGAGTCCGGACGCATTATTCTTTATTATTTTGAGAGTAGACGCATTTTTTCTTAAATAAGTAGAATAAATCATTCCACTTAAAAGGCAGGAACTATTTTTATTTATTCCTGTGAACTACTTGTTCCACCCAAAGTGAATTCTTCTTGTTCTAGTAATAAGAGATCTTAGAACAAGAAATTCGGAATACTATATCCACAAAAACAAATCGGCCCTTAGTGTTTAATTTTCTAACTCTTAAAATTTTAACTTTAAAAATCAAAGATTTAAGATACTAACTTGTGTTACATTTAGAGTCATCTTCAAGATGAGATAATGTGCAATAACAGATAACAGCATCTCCACATTTTAAGTCAGTCTCTCATTCTTAGAGCACAACATTTGAGTAAAGTTTGACTTGGACACTTTGAATGTCCTCTGCAACCTCCACTGATACAACATAAGCGCCATCCTCTGGGCTTTGGCTTACGAGCTCCCCGCCACTGCCCTCCGTGCAATCCAACTCAACCAGCCCAGCATCATCCACTCCTACAACGCTACCTTCCATTGGCATAAGGGCATGGCTACCACTTTCCACTAGTCCCTCTTTTCTAGCATCTCCATGATGGACCTCTCTGTGCATGGATCTATGACTCTCTCAAACTGATGGACCTTGTCATCCCCTTACGAGAGGACATCATCATGTTTGAGGTTAGGTTGAGTCTATGCTTCTCAAAGCTCTACTTCAGTTGGTCCCAGACATTAGAGAACACCAAATTTTTGGAAGGCTATAATAGTGAAGGAGTTCGTGAAGTTGGTTATTGGATGGGGACGAGAAGCGGAGCTAGAGTCCAAGTGGGCAGGTATCAACAGGAAGGCACAACTGTTAATGGCCGCCATAAAGACATCAACCGAACTCATTTTCAAGACGATTGAGTTGTAGGAAGTGCAATACCCAGTCAGAGGGAATTGCAAGTTTCCATTATTGTTGGTGGTGGTACTAGCTCTGACGTAACCTAAATAGTTTAAGTTTTAAAAACTTAGGAATTAATGTGTTAAGATCTTAACACCTTTATATTTTAACTTTTAAACTATTATAGTTGTATTTGCAAGCTAAAAGGTGGAATGGTAAAACTATAATTTGAAGGGACGAAGAAAAAAGGGGGATAAACTTAGTATTCTAAAAGCTTTGATGACATGAACGAGGAAAAAAATAAATTCACTATAAAGTAGGGAACTGCCACCATATATTTTTCAGGGAGAGAAAAATAAAAAGGCAGTTCTAACAACGAGCTGAAATTAAAGATTGGACAATATTTATTCTTTATTCCTCAATGTTTATA
Source organism: Zantedeschia hybrid cultivar (assembly GCA_030544215.1). Lineage (NCBI taxonomy): Eukaryota > Viridiplantae > Streptophyta > Magnoliopsida > Alismatales > Araceae > Zantedeschia > Zantedeschia hybrid cultivar. The sequence goes on from JARZZO010000015.1 coordinate 3,523,031, forward strand.
TTTATTCTTTATCCCTTAATCAAAGATTGGACAATAAAAACATTGAGCTGAAATTATCATCTTAATTTGACATATTTGTTTTAAAAGTACGAAGCAATGAGACCCTAGCACCTAGGGAATAGATTTTAATTGTGGGCCTCATGAACATCACTAAGTTCAAATTATTAGGAGTAATACTTGATGCACCACACGCGGTGCAGCGCCCATTGTACTATGCATGGGCAATTGTTCGATCAGAATCGATCGAACAGTTGCAGCAACAAGTATATTTTTTTTTCTAAAGGCCCCGAGGGGAAGGGATAATCCTCATAAGCCACCCATACCATCTGATCTTTGATCATCTATTGGACGACATGAATGATTCCCTTAGGGTTGCTCCATCCTCTCTAGGTTTTAAAAGAAATATTATTTGCTATTGTTGCTATCTGATGGAACTTGATAGACAACTGCCCATACACAGTGCAACATTACAAGTATTATTCAATTATGGAACGAGATCGTTTGGATCGTCTGGACCGAGTTCTCTAGGCTAATGTGTGCCCCAAGACATGTCAAAGGGAGGGTGAATGTGTGATTTACTTCTGAAATGATGAGGACAGAGCAAGTACGTCTCCCACTTCCCTTTGATGTGGCTTGGGCACACAAGTGGCCCATAGAATTACAGTTTCTAGTAAGAGCTGGACTTTGCGGTGTACCCATTGCCCTAATGGTTGTCCTACTCATGTGTGCTTGTTTTGTATCCAGATGCTAGAGATGCTTATATATTTCTCCTCTAGTTTAATCAGAGGCTGTAATTTATCCGATGGGTTTCCACTAGGCACATGCCCTTGTACTTTAGTCCTTTTTTTAATATGTAATTTAGTTGATCAAGTATACACAACAACTTCCCAATGAGGAGAGCTAGAATGGAGATATATACTATTTTTTTTAGTTTAAGATGAGATCCTTCCGCACTACCACACGGATAGCAGTTATTCTAAACTCTCAAATGCAGCGACTAGAACATCATGAATCCACAAGATAAATTTGCTCTTTCACATTCACACTACAAGAGATGAGATCTGTTCTCATGACCTCCCTAATGAGAGAGAGGCGCCATGCTTGTGAGCCACAGATTCTTGAGTTTGGATACTCTTAGTATCCTCCGTTCTACTGAGAGGATCCTAATTCTAAATTTTTTGGCCCCTCGTACTCCAACTACCGGACTAGCTCTCTACATGCACACATAATCCCAACCAAATTGAAGGGGAAAGGGTTGGAACTTCCTCTAATCCTACACTAAGGTGATCTACACCTAGAGAGAAGTGTACAAGAAACCATAACACATGAGATATATCAATCAATTTCACTTGGATGTATGTAAAAATGTCTTGATATCCTCAGACTTGGAAGCATCTGGTTGGACCATAGCCAATGGACCTTTGAAGGACATTTGATAGAAGTAAAGGTTAGAATGAGGATCAGCACATGCTACCTTCAACTTAGTGAAATCTCTATCCAAGTTGGAAAAGATAAGGGATAGAGACATTGATGACTGATGCAGCCGATGTACTCTCGGTCCAGTAATGGACAGGGTGCCCGAAATCGGGATTCGGGGGAGAAGGAGGATCCGGACGAGGAGGCATCGGTTACCTGCACACCAAAACAGATAACATCGTCAGTGGGGCTCCAGGTGTGGTCCCAGGGTCAACCCCTCCGACGGTCAAGTTAGTGACACGTGGCCGGGCAAAGGATGAAGCAAGTTAGGTGAAGAAGAGTGTAGCGCATATACCATAGTACGTACCTTGATATGAAGAAAACAATGGTTTTTGCAGGGGACTCTTGGTTACCCCCTCTAGTGGCAACCGATATAGGACTACTCTTATGGCTTACATGTGGTGCTTCCTACTTAGAACCTACATAAAAATTGATGGGTCGAATGTCTATTCGAACTGGGCCGAACGGTCTATCCCATCAGAGGGCAAGTAATGGTCGGGGCTGAAGGCCCATCAGTCATTATCATCATCAATGACCAAAGCTTTCAGGTGAGTATTTGGAATGATAAGATGATGTGGACCAAATGGAAGACTTCCCAAGGGAAGGGCAAAAACTCATATTTCCTATATATAGGATATATACTAGTTAACAGAGCACGCTTTGCACGAGTATTTTCTTATGATAAGAAATAATGAATAAGTAAACTATAAACAATAAAGTAACGTCTTGTTTAAGCTTCTCTAAAATTAAAACATGATTTTTAAGGTCAAAGAAACAAAGTAAAATGAAAAGTCTTAACTTTGTTTTATATTGAATACGTTTATACATGAATCATTTGTTATAAGAGAATAATTACAAACAATAAAGCAAAATCTTATTTAAGGTTTTTTAAAACTAAAATAGAATGTTTAATTGAAAACACTACCAAGCTCTTGTTTATAATGGCAAGTGTGCCACCCAAGTAAAAGCTAAATTAGTTTTACTGAAAAAGAGTAGTTTGAAAATATGTTTCCTATAAAACACTTAACTGTAAGGGATAATTTCACATTAACCACTCTAATATGTTAAATCTCAAAAATGCCATGCTTATTTACATATTATTCTATATATCCTTACAAGACAACATATCTTTCAAATATGCTATTTTAGTGGCATATATGAAACATTTATACATATCAAATATGTCATCAAAGTGGCATTTTCATTCAAAAGATTAAACATATTAAGGGGGTATGTAAGATAATATGTAAATAGGCATGGCATTTTTAAAATTTAGCATACAAAAGTGGTTAGCATGAAATTATCCCTAACTTTAACAATATAAGATTTTTTGTTAAAGATAAGTAAAAATGGCTAATTTATTTCCATAGAATAAAATGTTTCTGTATTCTAACCATAAGTTAGTAATATTCAATTTTATATGCAATGCAAGAAAGAGTTGTATGAAGATATGTTTCTTGCAATCCGTAAATATGCAGGTTTTTTTCTTTATACTAAATTTTATTAAAAATAAAAAAGTAATCTTTGAAATTATCTTAAATTTTTTTCTATTTAATTTGAATAAAGTAGAATATACATGGATTTCATATATACTCCTATAAACTATCATATTTGTACGTATACCCCTAATTTCTATATGTCGTTGTTAATATGTCTAGCATCTTTAGAAAGGTTATAATTATATCATTTCATCGAAATGTCGTGAACTCCAGCCTAACACCTTGGAATCTAGATTCTGATAAAGTTAAATCACAAGATGTAAATTTAAGATATAATGTAAAAATATCCAAAGCTTATTGGCTTATTCAATTAAAGTTCACGGCATTTTGATGGAAAGGCTGTAATCACAATCTTTCAGAGGATGTAGGATGTATTTATAATGATATGTAGGAGGCAAGGGGATACTGCAAATCATAGGAACATTTATTTCTTATGGCAATAAAATGAGTGCCGTGGTGTGTTTGCTACAGTCGCGTGAGGTTTAACTGTACGGTCTTAATCCACTTCCACCTTATGTTAAAAAAAGATAAAGATAAATATCATAATTTTTTAATATTCAATTATCTTTCCTAAAATTATTTTCATCTCTCGAAACTTAATTTTTTCGATCGTATCCGATTTGATTGTAGTCATCCAATCGAATGTGTGCAAATTAGTAATGAATATTAAAATCTCAAAGGATGAAAATAATTTTAATGACAAATTTGATTTATTTTTTATTTTATTATTACCTTTATAATTTTAAATAAAATTTTCATGCACTTGATTGACGGCTATTATTAAGTTTCACAATCAGACATGATCGGATAATGATAATTAAGTCTTAAGAAATGGAAACAACCTTAGGGAGATATTTGAATATTTGAATATTTATAATAATTCTAGTGAATTTATATATATGCAAGACAATATTGAATTTTAGGGGTCTATACGCAAAACTTTTAGATTTGATTTAACGATATTTTGTTGGAGGTATATGACCTTAGCATTTCTGAGATTTTAAAGGTCTTAATAACAATACATGAGAGTGCGGGGTATAAGGTAAATACATTGTTTCTGGGATAATATAAGCAAAATCCCTAAAAAGTAAAAACTTTCAACCATATATGATGGAAACCTTCCATGTCTGTGAGAGCTGGAACTCGGAAGAGAACTGGGGAGAGAGAGAGGAAGAGCATGATGCAGTTCTTTTTCTGCCTTGGCAGGCGGACGTAAATAAGGGAGTTTGGTTTATGTAGTGTATGTTTGGTTGAGATTCAGTAAGTATAGAGAGAGAGTGGAGGAAATTTTACCAAATCATCTTTGGAAATGATAAAATTAATGCACTAGGAAAAAAATTTAAAATCTTTCTCTCTCTACACTAATTGAGTTCAATCCAACTTTATACAGGATCTCCATTATGCAAACAAGAGGTTGGGGTGAGGAGGGAAGCTGATGACACGGATGCAAGATGCTGAATCGAATTAAATAAAAGAAAAGAGATCCTCTCAGTACAAGTTTACATTGGAGTCAAATAATACCGAGAAGAGGAGTTCAATAGTATTGAGGGGAGGAGAGGAGAGCCAAACATTACAATTCCCCCGATGTGATTCTAAAATTTGACAAATATTTAGACCACCTCTTCTCCGTATTACTAGACTCCGGTTCAAACGTATAGTGAAAAGATCTCTTTTAAACAAAAATGAAGGACACAAAGACTAAACCGAATCAAGATTCAAGAGAGTGGGGGGAGGACGATAAAAAGAACGACTGAAAAATGGACAATTGGTTTCTTGTATATGTTAAAGACTGTAGATTGGGAGCACAAGAGTGAAGAGTGGAGAGGAAGTCATCCCAAGGGAATAAACCCTTCCTTGGATAACACTCGAGCTCCCATTTGGATAGACTAACTTTATCTGCAGGAAAAAGTTCGCTCTCTCTCTCTCTCTCCACACTTTATCCCTTCTTCTTCCCTCTCTTCTTCTTCTTCTTCTTCTTCTTTTTCTTCTTCTTCTTCTTCTTCTTCTCTCTCCCCACACACAACACGCTGTTTTTGGCTTTTCTGATGTGATGATGGCCCCAGAGCCCACCACATCTACCAGTCTCCAGCATGGTAGCGTTGCCCTCGAGGGGTCCAGCATCGGTGCAGCCATGTCCCTGCAACTACGTGCTTCAAGTGTGCAGGATCACCACCAATGCTGCTGCATCAATATTTATGTGAACAACAACGTCCAGGGTGCAACCAACTCCGTCCTGTCCGAGAGCAGGGTGATCATGAAAGATGCCGGGGTGCGCCTCTATTTCCCTCAACACCACCAGGATGCGGGTGCTGATGCGTCGTGCTGGAAGAAGCCGAAGCGTAAGCAAGAACTACAGCTTCTCGTAAGAGCTGGACTCTGCAGCCTACCCCTTGCCCTAACCATCGTCCTCCTCGTGTGTTCTTGTTTTGTATCCAGATGCTGGATATGCTCATAGATTTCTCCTCTAGTTTGATGATGTTGATTAGAGGCAGCAATTTCTCTTATGGGTTTCCACTAGGCACATGCCCTTGTGCTTTATTTTTTTTTTGTTTAAGAAATATGTAATTCAGCTGATCAAGCATACACAAGAGTGTCCCCATGAGGCGAGTTAGAATTCATTCTGGATTTTAATCTAAAATTTTTAAATTTTAAATTTATGAACCCAGGTCAGACCACAACGAGTATCAAATTGTTTGCACTCCTAATTATTTGATAAAAAAATATTATTAAATATTAAATATCTTATTAACTAGATTTATGCATGAATAGAATAACCCTATAAATACTTAAAAGAAATCTTAATAAGTACTTGTACAAATTCTTAACGAGCATTAAAATGAGTTCTTAACAAATACTTAAACAAATTTGTTCACGAACATAATTGAGTCGAACTCACCTGTGTTCAAACTTGACTTGTTTAATAAATCGAGTTCAAATTTTTGTTCAAACTTATTTATTTAACTTAGTAAATGAGCCGAGTCGATCTACTATCGAGTGGTTTTACGAACTGTTCATCAAGCGTATTGATTTGTTTACACCCCTATCTCAAGTAAACTTATAATCTCATCTTCTAATTTTGTCCTGCGTTATCAAGTCTATTTTAGTGTGGTTGAGATAAAATTGTTGTTTTTGTTCTATATTTCACATGACGAGTAAGTATATTTATGCCTCTCTAAGAATACTTACCTTTTTACTTAAAATTAATTTTAAGGGTGCTTTTCTTTTCCCTAGCACACTAATTTCCATGTTCCTGCTTCTCCCTGAATGGAAGACAAGACCTTAAGTGAAAACAAAGACATGAAAACTTCTAGCTATTTCAAAAATTCTCGAGTGACCTTTAGACACACCTAGTGATTTTTGCAGTATCCAAAATTCCAAAAGCGCCCTAATGTTTGCCATGGGGGTGTTGGCAAATATGAGAAGATATAAAAAGGATAGGGTCATCATTCTACTGCTGCACCACATCCCTTGGCGAAGCGAAAGCAAATAGATGTCACGTTCCTCCCAAGAAAACGTTGGAAACCCTGAAGTTCTTCTTGGATAGAGATCCTAGTTTTAAACTAAAATTCTTAATGTGGAAACTTGGAGTCCTTCTTTTCTACCCTTTAGAGCTTAATTGGTTCTAGAATACCCTCTTTGGGTTGGAGGAATTCTAATCGAGGTAGAGTGACGCCCATGTAAATGTTCGTAATTTTCCTAGTGTGCATGATGGCTTAGACGATGAGGATGGGAATGCATGTGTGAAATTTGATGTTTTCTTTATTGAGTTTACCGTCTAAGGTCTTTTATATGATTTTAGATATTTGAATTATGTATTGAATGCCATATTTTCTATACATTTTATATTTGTTCCAAGAATAAGATAAGATGTATGTTTCCTAAATTATCGTGGTAGATATAGTGTATGGATCATAATGTATGTTTGAGGATTGTTTCATCTTCATGTCTAGAAATTTTAGATTTAATTTCGTAATTTTTAGTTGAGATTTGAAAGAGGTTAGCTTGCATTCGCATGAATATATAGCTTTCTCCGAAAATTCATATTACGTTCTTGATCCGATTCAATCATTTACACTACTTCGGATACAAGCTACATACTAATAGAACCAAATAACATACAAAACGAAGATAAATGATGAGAGACAAATAACTAAAATAATTTATAATGTTAATTACTATCAAATATCTAGATATAAATGTTTATTATTAATAGTATTGTTCCACAAATAACATCATCATACTGAGATTCTAGCTGAAGTAAAATCACTCAATTTACTAAATAAATAGAAAGGTACATAACTCACTCATTATTCTTACTATATCAAATCTACTAAATAGAAAAGTACATCTATCTAGATAACCTCCAAAAGTTTATGAATCAAATTCTTTAAGTAAAATCCTCCTCAACGGCTAACTCTTTTTCCTTATACTCTAAAAATGTTAATATATTTATAAGTGCAACTATTAGGCAAATCAAATTTATCAAATACTAACATATAATAATTGAAAAAATGATGATAATAAATGTACATGATTCACAGTTCTATATATATATATCTAAAATAAGAATATGATACAGAAGTATGATCAAATATAAGTCTATCAAATTGTATGTGTTTTCTAATAACATGAACAGATTGACTAATATATAACATATATGATATGATAAGATTCTTATCTTACTTAACAAATTTATTAGCCATGAACAGAACATATCACATATCAAACTAAACATATAGCAAATTATCATCGCAAATAACTTATCAAATCATATTTAAATCAAAGATCATATAGCTAGAATATATTTATAAGTTTTCAAAAGATATTTATCAGAACGAATATAAATTTTCAAATGAATAAGTTGAAATCAAAGAATAACTAAGGATATCAAATGAATAAACTGAACAGACTATAAGGTGAATTCATATGATTTAGATAGTAAATTATGTTTTATATTTATGTGCCAAACATATCACAAACTAAGATATCAAATAGAAATACATCTGACCACTCTATAAGAAGCTGAACAAACAAATACCAGAACATATAGTCAAGTATGTTAAGGTCACGACAAATGTATAATCAGGGCTTCATGACCTATCCGAATAACTAATCATAAATTCACAATTACAAAAAAAAAAAAATCATTACTTACAGGTAGAACTCATATATGGACACTTATAGAATAAGCACAAATCTCCTTAAAATAAGAATGTCCAAACATACATCAAACAAATATGACATAAATATATTTTTACATATTTCAGACTTATTATAATCTAAAAATTTAATAGACAAAATGATACATATACATATGAGTTAAAATATACTTCTTTTACATATAAAATAGTCATCTAAGAGTCAGATAGGTCATACACATATAAAATTGGAGCTAAATCCAAATAGATTACTAGATAGAAGAATACGCTATTAAAATTTTATCAGATTTTTCGGACAAAGACTTATAATTTTCGGCCAATAAAATTAATTTTTAAAATTAAAAAATTAAGGCTAAAAATAGTAAACATATTCAAAAAATTATCCAACTTGGTGAACATATCAAATATGTTAAATAAAATATTTGGACAAAATTTCAAGCAAATTGGACATAATTTGAGTGATTTAGAGCATTAGGTTGTATATGAAGAAGTTGAGCGGATTATGACCAATAGAATAAATAGCAGAATAATCAAAAAGAAATTTTTAAAAATTATAAAAAATTTTAGGCACTTAATTAAAACAAAGTTTTGGTCAAAATGTTAGGTCATTTAGTCAAGAACGAAGGATTTATGATCAAAATAAGTTGAATCAGATTCTCAAACTCACAACAGATATAGTAGTTTAAATAGCATCCATGTAGGCCGACGTCTTTTAAATTGTGTTTCCTGCAGTCGACGCCTTTTAGATTAAAAATCGAGTTGAAAGAGGATTCGAATCACTGGGGTTAAAAGGTGTCCAGTCGAGCCAACGTCCTTTGAAAGGCATCCACTGAGATGGACGTCTTTTAGACAATATTTCGAAGATTTCACATGGAATTCAAAAAAAAGTGGGGACTAAGATCATAAGCTTATAGATTAATATTCCAGGAACATCGTTTGACTATTTTTAAAAATCAAAATAAAATTTTTATATTAATACAAAACAAACACTTAATGGGCTATCATCACATATCTCTTGAAAAATGAACAAATCAATCTTCTCCAACTAAATCCTTAAGCTCTAGTCATGAATTCCTCTTGCTATACAGTCTTTTCTATGTCCTCTAATCACTCAAAAATACAATTCATCCATTAGAATCAATTTTTAAAAGATTGAACTAAAAATTCTTCTAGTTCTTAATGAAGAACACTATGTTACCTATCCTAAAATTGAAGTTGCGTATAAGAGAGCTTATGCACAACTTCAAGGCCTTATTTATAGATCTTTCCCTTCCTAATATTACCAAAACGAATTCATCTTCGTTGTAGAATCAGATTCTAATAGATGGAATCTTAATCAATAAGTAAAGTGAACATGTTTGTAACTAGGAACCCAGATTTTCGCACGCAATAGATTTCCTTAACTAAAAGCTCTTGAATTTGACCTCTCTAATGACTAAATTAGATAAAAACTCTTTAGACAAAATTATATTCCTTTGTATCTTCTTTCCAACCATACTTACTATGTAAATTTTAGAATTTTGTGCGCAAAGTTATCGTACCTCCAATATGTTGTTGTTACACTGTTTACATAGTGAAATTTTACTAGTGTTGAAAACCAACTAGTTTCCTAATTGGATCACTAATAGTTCATTGAGTCTTATTGAGCTTGACTAATGACTTATCTATTTTAAATCTATTATTATCTTATTAAATAAATAATACATATATTTAAATTATTTTAACCCATTAATTGACTTAATTAGGCGAGTATTTAGATCTAATTGGGCTTAATTAACTTTGGCCCACTAACAAATTAATAGTTTAAAATCTAGGATATAACAATTTATGTCTAGATGCATCTCAAATTTGTATGGTATGTAGAGTGCACCATTCAACTTGAAATTCATATACAATATGATTAACTTAGTGTTCTTTAATACTCATGAGTATAATTAACTTTTATTTTGTAAATTCTGAATAATTGAAGTTGGTGTATAAGATAGAAAATTTGGAATGTCAGCGCTTCTATCAAATTAAACAACTGACATAATCTTTTAAATATTTCAGCTTTTAAAATATTATAGTTGCACTTACAAGAGAAATACAGGCTTCCGTTGTTGATGGCTATAGTACTAGGTCTCAAGTGACCTAAATAATTTAAGTTTTAAAGACTTAAAAGAATTAAATATCTTTCAATATATTAATATCTTAACACCTTAATGATCACTTAATACATAACATCTTGATACTTGTATATTTTAAATATTTTAGCTTTTAAAATATTATAGTTGCACTTACAAGCTAAAAGGTGAAGTTGTAAAATTGTAATTTGACGAGACAAAGAGAAAAAGAATGATAAACTTGTATCTTAGAAGTTTTGATGACACGAAGGAGGAAAAAATAAATCCGCCACAAAGTAGGGAGATGTCAGTATATATTTTTAAGGGAGAAGAAAATAAATAGACAATTCTAACCAGGAGCTCTAGGCACTTTTTCCTTTTATTCTTTATCACTCAATTAAAGATTGGACAATATGAACATTTAACTGAAATGATCCTCCTAATTTGACATATTTGTTTTAAAAGTACGAGGCAATCAGGCACTAGCACCAGGGGAATAGATTGCAAAGTAGTACTCTACCATACTTTTAATTGTAAGCCTTATGAACATCAGTGAGTTCAAATTACTAGGAGTAATACTTGTTGCACCACACACAGTGCAGCATCTGTCACACTATGCATGGGCAACCATTTGATCGGATTCAATTAGACAACTACAGCTTGTAATATTCTGAGATTTTCGGATCTAGTTATTCGGTTTCAGAGGGACTTTAGTGGGCATTTCGAGGATAGCCAATTCTAGTCAGATTCGCATCAGCTCAACTAGACGTGTTTCATGAAAGGCGTCACCCTGAGCAAACGCTATTCAGAGAGCATGCATGTGCGATGTGTGGTTGAACCCTGTCAAGACCTCTGATTCACATTGCGGGAGGGTAATGTGATTTGAATTCGCGTCAGCTCGACATAACGTGATTTAACTTCTCTCTGCATGGCGCTAGGCCACCCCGTGACGCCCTCCGTACATGCATGGCGAGCCACTGCGTGGCAAAGACGCCAAGGGGCAACCTACAGCCCTTTTCTCTCCTCTCTGTCTTCCCTTCTCCCTATTCCCTTTCTCCTCTCCCCATCTCCTACCTCTCCCATCTCTTCCTCCATCTTCCTCCACCTTCTTCTTCCTCCTCCATTCTCCTCCATATCAAAGCCACCTTCATTCCCTCCACCCCACCACCTTCCACCACCACTTCACCTTACTCTCGATGGCCGACAAGAGGCAAGGACGTGGTAGCGAGGATATGGCGGCGGCAAGCTAGAGGAGGTGGCGGCACGTGGAGAACTGTGGTAGCTCGCTGGCGAAGGCGGCAATGGCTCAGGGCAAATTCCACCACGTGAAGGGCTCTATTGAGAGTCAAGAGGAGTGCAAGACCCCGAGGTAGAGTGATGGTCACTTCCTTGTGTTAGATTTCTATTAGAAATCCATGTTAGGATTCATGCAATTTTCATGTTTTGGGAGTGTGTTTTGTAGTTGTTTGATGGGTTAGAGGTGTTTTCTTGATAGGAACTTGTCCCTGTGTGTATGAAAGGGGCTTAGGGTAGCTTTCTTTGTGGTTTTCATGGTGTTCTGGGGGCAGCCAATAATGTTGTTTTGGCCTCAGTTTTGATCTCTAAAATGCGTCTGAACCAGGTGACACTATTTGATTTGCGTCATATTGAGGTGACACGATTCATATAAATTGATTACTAGAGTTGGCTGGCATCATATCTAGATGATGCGATTTGAAAGGCACTGGACCTAGGTGACGCAATTCAGATAGTAACTTAACAACCCCTGAAATCACATTACATGTGTGTATTAATATAAAATATAGTTATTTCTATATAAATTATGTATTCTACTTTTCAATATAATTCTTAACTATGTTTCTACACACTTGTATGCTTGAATCATTCATAGGGATGGACTTTATATTATATTTCACGATGTTTGGACCTGAGGGGATGACATCTACTAGTAGTACACTCAATGCTTATGTGCACGTTGGGACCCATGAGGCACGGGTCACGGGTTAATCCAATTATGGGTTTGAGTAGCTAGGTGTGGCTAGAGCAGCTGATGCTGCCCAAGGGATTCCCGACTTGTCTTGTAGGTCTATGGTTCTAATGCTTTCTAGCTTGTTTCACGTTTGGCTATAATAGTTGCTCAGTAGTTTACAGCTTTACTTTATTATTTTACTTTACTCTTCTTGTTAGTTTGTAGGTGCGTGTGTGGGAGGTAGGGATCGCAGGATCCCTACTGAGCCCAATATTGGTGTGGCTCACTCCCTAACCCTACGTTTTAGGTGAGGACTTTGAGCGAGCTTAGGAGCGGGAGGTTGGTCTTAGTGGGAGCACGTGCCAGCAGCCATACTTTGTTCCATGGTATACCCTAATGTAGTTATACTTTTACTTCCCTAGCATGTATGCATTATATCTAATTTCTGCATTTGTTGGACAATATATTTATTTGCTAGACTGTATCGAACTGTAATAATTAATTTCCTTGTACTTTTTGCTTTTACAGTTCGCTTCTTATCTATTTGTTTAGCTTAGTTCCTCACATATTTTTCCAAATGAGTGTTATCCTGACTTAGGCCCAACAGTAGTGATCCAGGACCTATTATATATCGAATCTCCAATTATCAGATAGTGGGCCGTTACACAGCTGCAACAACAAGTATGCCTTTTTTTTCTAAAAGTCCCGAGGGAAGGGGCAACCCTAAGAAGTCACTCGTACCATCCGATTTTTGATCATCCATTGGGTGGCATATATGATTTTCTTAAGGTTGCCCCCTCCTCTTTGGATTTAAAAAATAAAAAATATTATTTGTTGCTAGTGTTGTCCGATCGATATTTGATAGACAGCTGCTCATGCGCAGTGCACACAGTAGCACAAGTATTACTCAGTTACTAGTTGTACCAACGGTCTTAATTTTGTTGTCACCGTGGGTCCGCAACTTCTCTTGATCCGAAAGTACGAGTGAAGAGTTGAGACAAAGCCATTTCAAGGGAACAACCCCTATCTTGGAGAACAGTTGAGCTCCCATCTGCAGGAAAGCTTGCTATATATCCTTGTCAGCTTAATCTCTCTCTCTCCACACATTGTCTCTTCTCCTCCTCCTCCTCCTCCTCTCTCTCTATATATCTCTCCACACACACAAACACAACGTCTTTTTGGCTTTTGTGATGTGATGATGACCCAGAGCCTACCACATCTACCAGTCTCTAGCACGGTAGCATTGCTCTCGAGGGGTCCAGTGTCGATGCAGCCATGTCCATACAACTGCACGCTTCAGGTGGGCAGGCCACCAATGCTAGTGTGTCAACGTTTATGTGAACAACAACATCTAGGCTGCAACCAACTCTATCTTGTTCAGGAGCAGGGTGATCATTGAAAGACGTTAGGTGCACTTTTGTTTCCCTCAATACCACCAGAACGTGGGTGTTGATGCGTCTAATTGCAGGAAGAAGAAGCGTAAGCAAGAACTACAACTTCTTGTAATAGTTGAACTCTGCAACCTACCTCTTGCCCTATAGTTTTCCTACTCATGTGTCCTTGTTTTGTGTCCAGATGCTAGAGATACTCATAGATTTCTCCTCTAGTTTCATCAAAGGCAGTAATTTCTCTAATGGGTTTTCACTGGGCACATGCCCTAGTGCTTTAGTCTTTTGTTTTTTTGTAATATGTAATTCAACTGATCAAGCATACACAAGAGCTTCCCAATGAGGAGAGTTAGAATATATTTTTTTTTTTTTGTTTAATATGAGATCTTTTCGCACTGCCACACAGATAGCAATTATTCTAAACTCTCAAAAGGACACCAATCTAGAACTCTATGAATCCATGCATAAGATAAATTCTCTTTCACATCACAAGAGATGAGATTTGTTCTCATTAGGAATGCAGATGGTAACCAATAGCCTGATATTCGACCAATTATTATTCATTAGTTTATAGGTTAGTAAATGAATAACATTTTTAACCCCATATGTGTAGTAACCCAATATGTATAGTGGAAAAGTATTTTCACGATCGTATACATATAGTATACTAAGATCCAATTATCGGACTAATTCTTAGCTCATAGGACAATTAACGAATAGTATTTTTAAATTGATAGCTTATCGAATGTGGTCATGGATCTACCTTAGATCCACACCGAGTCCAATCCATTTATGTCCTTAGTTCTCGTGACCTCCCATAGTGGAGAGAGGTCCCACACTGGTGAACAACAGATTTTTGGCCCCTCATACAAAAACTGTCGGAGTAGCCTCTACAGGCAAACATAATCTCAACTAAATTGAAGGGGTAATGGGTGGAACTTCCTCTAATGCTACACTAAGGCAATCTGCATCCAGAAAAAAGTGTACAACAAACCATAGTGCCTGAGATGTACCAACCGATTTCGCTTGGATTCAAGGTTCACCGTATTCCACATCTCTACCGGTTTGTATCTTTCCATATACGGTACGATATTGATCCGACTCGGTCTGACTCACGCGAGTCATACGAGTCAAATCAATAAGTTTATTAAAAGTAATGAGTGTAAGCTTCATTTTAAAAAAATGTTTCCTATTAATTGATATAAACAATGTAATTTTACTTACCAAATTGAAAACACTCAATTTAAAACAATTGATTATGCATGTATGAGTTGGCACGATCCTGTCCAACTCGGTGCATGCTAGTAGATTGGACTCATCCAAATACGAGTTGACTCATGAGCCGGCACGATCCAGAACGATATAGCAAACCATGTTTGGACATATGTAAAAATGTCTTGATCTCCTCATACTTGGAAGCCATCTGTTGGGGTTATAGCCAATGGGTCTTTGAAGGACATTCGGTAGAAGCTAAGGTTAGAATGATGAACAGTACACGCTGCCTTCAGCTCTGAGAAATCTCTTCCTAAGCCGGAAAAGATATGGAACAGAGACATTGATGACCAAAGCTTCCAGCAGATCAGCATTTGGAAGCATAAGATTATGTGGACCAAATGGGAGACCTCCCCAAGGGAAGGGCTAAAACTGAACCTTGACAGGGGCAAAAGAGCAGACGAAGGACAAAGCAAGAGCCGGTGCATTAAGGGGTAATGTTCAATTAGCAGGAGCCTTCTTTGTAGGCTTTGTTTTTGTGCTCATAGTTGAAACTATGGCATTGTGGAAAGGAATGCAAATGAAACCCATTTAACCAACAAGGATGATTGTCTCTCCTACAGAACTGGGCCAAGCTCCCTTAAACAAAAGGAAGACATGTGAAGTGGTTAGCGAGGAGCCAAGGACTCACAGGAACACAAGGTAACTCACATTCCCAAAGCACAGAACAAGCTCATGGATTGGCCAGCAATGGAAGCTAGGAGGACGGGTTTCTAGATCTCTTGGACAACTGCTCTCCATGAGGAAATGGAGTCCCCGAGATCTATGGATGTATTTTGCTATACAGTCTGCAGTCTTAATCTCCACTGTCTTGGACATTAAATTTTCTTATTAGCTCCAATCTGAAGGACCTTACACTCACTTTTTCATCAATCAGGGCCAATGAAATAACTTGATGGCTGAGATGATCATCCATCTCAGTCACCTAACCTAAGCCCCTATGTGACCCAACTAGAGGGACTTAAACCCAACCCAACCCGTTGCCATAGGTATTCATGGCTCTACCATCTATTTTTCACACATTTCCATGGTGGTAAGCCATGCAAAACTGAGGCTGATCAAACTATGTTATTAATAAGAAAAGCACCACTGTCTCTGTATTCACCAAGGAAATTAATTTCAACCTCCAGGACCAAAATCCAACAGGCATCCTCCAAGATAAATGGTAGTCATAGTGTCAAGCCTGATCAGGCAGGTAAAAACAATCCTCACATTAAACAGAACAGATTGGCCAAGGATTGGCAACAACAGTAACCAACCTGTGGAACTTGTTGAAACGCAATGCAAAGAAAATGGCTACAAACTCAAGAAAATAAAAGAATATGACCCTACAATGCACAATGCATAAAGTTGTCTCATGTTAGAAGCCAGTGCATCTAGAATCAAGCAATAGGCTTCGGATCCCTCGGTAACATTTCAACAGAAGTGCCATCTGTCTCTGTGCACATCAGATACACCCTTGAAGTCTCCCGACAAGATAACGAAGAAATAACACAGGCAACAAATGCAGAAGCTAATATGAAAAATAGGAATAAGGGCAATAAATGAGCCAACAATGGATGAAGAATATAGAAAGTAATCAAATGCAATACACCCAGAGATAAGAGAAACAATTTCAACCCCAACAGAATTTGTGAAGAAGCATTTGTTTGACAAGAAGAGGAAACAACCATCGACCCCGCACACCAGTGACAATTAGAGCTGCCTCCCACACTTGTGCAAGTTGAATTTTCCAATAGGCAATTGGACAAGGCCTTCCACCGATATGGCATCAATTTAGCATCTGGCCCCATGGAAAGCTCGTGGGTAATGAACTGATCTATCCCCCTGCATCCTATTGATGAATAAATCTCAATTTTGGGAGGTCCCACCTGGAATTTTCATTGGTTCTGCGCTCTCCCCTTCTTGGACTTGGACTTGTTCTCCTGCATCTTCTTTTTCTTCGCTTCTGGGGTTATCCATGTATAATCTGATGGAATAATGAATGGATCCTGGATGTCCTCCACACGGCGGCTACTCGGCCCTGAACTGTTGTGGTTTTGCTGGTAAGGGGTTTTGATCCACTGAAGCCACGAGCTTGAAGATTGTCTAACAGGGCTCTTGCCTGGGCTTGAAGGAGGTGTGCAAAACTCGTCGGTTGGCTGTAGTTCTTCGAACTTTGTAAAGGTGACCAACACTCTAATTGTCGGAACAACAGGAATGGCAACCTGCAAGCAATTCAATATTAACTTCTCCGATAGATTGTGTAGCACCACATGGGAATTATATGTCAGCAAATATTCCACATCCAAAGGGAAATCCATTATGGACTAGCATAAAGTAATAGCTGTATAAAATTGGGAAAAGCACTAATCCAATAAAAACCAATGGGTGACTCATAACACAAGATAATAGTTTCATTATTTTCCCTTTTATGAAATGTGGTCAGTATGGCATCTCACTTGCCCTAAGTGACCAAAAGAACTGTTACAGGAAAGGGTATGCTAGTGCATACTATGAAACCCTCAAAAGAGGACCCTATCACATACAAAGGCTATGCACTGACCCTCAGGGTCTGGCCAGAATGAGATGAGCCAGAAAGACTCTCCCTCTCTCTACATTACTTTCCTCTCCCATAAATAGACCCTCTAGTATCCATGCACATATTGGCAAAGACTTCAGACACCAGCCCAACTTGTTTGCGTTGAGGACAATCTGTTGATATCCAACAACATCCTGGAGTTCCTCTGCCCATGAACCCCATAAAATAGCATGCAACATTATTCACCATTTTTTCATATCTGCCATGGAGAGCCACCCACTATTCTACCTTGCTAGTAGCTTATAAATAGAAGTTGACCAACACAATGACTACAAAACATCACCACAGAACTTGAGAAAAGTGTGAGTGCTCTTTGTCTTCCTCCCAAAAAGGTGGAATTCATGGGCAAATCTTGCTGAAGGCAGCCAACACACACATAATTTGCACCAAAGTGCATGCAGAAAAGGGCATCTGAGACCACCATATGAAAGAAAGTGTTAGGCTGATTTCACTGAGAAAACACCATGGAAATCTCATCACCAAGACCTTGTGTTAACTCAGTCATGATGAAAAGGAATATCCTCCAGCAAAGCCAACATCTCTCATCTGAACAGTCCCTAACTTGCCAGAACTCATCTATCAATTCAGCAAAAAAAGCAACAGCAGCCCGCCACCAATACTTGTTTTTTTCATGTTGTCTGCCTATATGTGAACTAAATTGTAGAGGACAATTCATATACAGATTGTCCACTGTGTCACAGTCTATCACCATAGATGTGCTCACCCACACAAGGAAACTCATGCTCATTCTCCAGATAATCGTCCTCTCTGAAAATAGTTCTCATAGATTGCCACCACTCAAGCCCAGGTTCAAAGTATGCAAACATCTCAGCCCCTCTCCTCCCTGCTTCCCACAGGCTTACAGGCCACAACCGAGCTAATGGCATGTGATCCCCCATTTCCTACCACAAGAATATGCCCTGGATCGCATTAAATTTAAGTGCAACAGTCTTTCAGCATGGGTAGCTAGCATTCTTTGTAAAACAGCGGCCACTTATTGGACCATCCAACCAGCAAACTTGCTCTCGAATCCCTGAATGATCACATCCAATTCTCCATCATCATCATTTCCCATCCATGGGTACAGCTATGTGAATCCATTGCCGCCACTTCAATCAGCCTAGTGACATACTTGGACATAAACCTATAAAGAGTAAGTCCTCTGCCATGTTTGTAAATAAGCCTACAAAGAGTAAGTCCTTTCTTACTATGTCCAACCATCTTAGTTTAGGCCTTCTCTGAGTTATTTTCCATCCTCCACTTGAATTTGCTTACACTATCTAACCAGCATCAAACTTAGGAATAGGAGGAGACTAGGATGCGTAATAGGAAAAGAAGGCACACCATAACATAATTTCAACACCATCTCCATATGGCTACTTCCCTTACCAAAACACCAACTATGGATCTCTTCTCAAAATTGACTGTCAAATCAATCACCTCCATCAGCAGCAACAAACGTCACAGCATAATCAACTTCAAATCACTTCCATAAGAAAGATGGTACAATATTCAACATCGGAGTGAATAATCTCCACCACTAATACAAAACTAAGAAATCTGCAAACATGACCTTTGTGGCTTGACTTATTTCACAGGCAGTTGGTCAGCTGTGCAATAACGTGGATAGAAGGCAAGAGTGGATAACATTGATACAACCCCTTCCCACTATGGAAGTTACTCGCGGCTTAACTCAATAATGAAAAGTAGGCTGACACATGAGCCTTATGCATCCATGAAATATAGCACTGATAAAAAATGATAACCTTTGTAATCATAGGATTTTTGTCAATGGCTACCATGTCTTCTCAACTTCAGCCTTCTCCACCATTCCACTCATAAACTCATTGTTATATTTGTGATGCACCAAAAACATTTTCCGAAGTTAGTTTACCTATTTAAAGTTTCTTTGGTTTCATGCCAGCAATCAGTCCACCAAGGCAAATTTGATGACAAATAATGTTTTCAAACACCATCCAAATGAAGGACGCACAACATTTATATCCTCCAAGCATCCTCCTTTCCCAAGTAAAAAGGGGGTCGAACTGATCCCTAAGGATGCAAGTACCAACCCTACAACTCTTTGATCGTGTCACTCATATTCCCTTGGCCTTTTCTACTAATGAAATGGAAGGGTGCTAATCACGGGACTACAGATTTAGCTTGAGGACAAGGTTGGCTCAATACAATTACTTCATCACCTCCTCCTATGTTACTGAACAGCCACCAAGGAGTCTCTCTCTCCAAAATCCCTCTCAAATCTACTTGATACCAGTCAGGGCAGAGGCATAGCTGCCACAAAGGATGTAAAGCAATAGCCTAGGCTTCTCTGCCACTAATTGTGGCCTTCCATGGACCATGAAACATGTAAGTGACGGGACACCCTGGATCCAACTATTATTGTGCTCTAAGTCTTCACTGCTCGGTTGGCATTAGAACAGTTAAACAATTCTCCAAGATCTACAGTCCACTTCCACCAGAGACTGACCTCACGCTGTAGGGGCGTATGGCTATAGCCCAAACCACTGACATACAAACCTCGTATAAGAAGCAGATCATCACTGGAATTCAAATTTCTCCGAGTGGAAACTAGGTCTTGGCTGGTGACATTGCAGCTCTTTGCAACTTCAACCTCCTGCAAAAGTCGGGAGGGTGCTAGGAGTATGGTTGACACAGCCTCTCTCCCAAAGAACAACCTTAGGGCAATTTTAATCCGCCATTACCATCCATTGCTTGAAAACAACTTCTAGAAGCTGAACATACACCTTCAGACCCATCAACCTGCAATGACTATTATCGATTCTCAGAACCCAAGCTGAATCACAATGAGCTCCTCTGTATCTGTCTCAGTTCAGTGATCTGATTCTGGTATAAGACATCACCCTAATTCAGCCTGTGCAGAAACTCCCAGTAAATATACTCCCAATGCATTACTCCACTTCCTGATGGGCCATCAACAACAATGTCTGTTGTTTACCATGGAATATAAGTCATTAGTTACACCTCCGCCTGTTTATCACGATCTCCTCTGCCACTATCATGGTTCCATTGACCACTTCTCCAGTTCTTCCTTGTACAAAGCATCAGATATGCCTCAAAACAGGAGAACCCTCTTACAGGTACACCTTAAATATATCTGCTTACTTCCTAAAAATTTCTCCCTTTTCCTTTTGACTACACCTCAGTTCCTGTAGATCCTTTGTTGTTGCAGACCATCCAAATAATCCTTATTGTAGCACATAATAACAATAATGTGCATCAAATATTTTTGTCGGTAGAGTTGGCAATTGGTGAGGGAGGGTCAAGAAATACATGGAACGTACCTGGCCTTAGATCTAGACAGGTTTTGGATCAAATACATGGGTTGGGTTCTGTCTAAATTTTGTTGGTCCTTAGCTGATCCAAACAGACTATGTTCAACTCAAGGGTACTCATAACTTCACCTGACCCAACCTCAACAAAGCAGACCACCCATACCCGGACTGGATCAAGTCTGGTCCCATTTGGGTCAGCAAATTGAGTTGAAAATTGCAAGGTCTATTTGTCAGTTTCAAGAGGATATTCCTGGTCCACCAACGCACTATTCTTGAATGCTTGCAGGGATAGTCCATGTCACTTGACACCCATCAAGTAACCTCTCCTAAAATTGGCTATCAAAAGAGCACTGATATAGAGGTGCTCCAACATCCCCAACTTGCCATCAAAGGACAGCATATTTGTGTGCATATCAGGGGGAAAACCTCATATCTGTTGCAAATCAACAACCTTAGTCTGGCTGCACCACACACTAGCAACAAGCAAATCACTCAAAGTTGGAGAAAAGAGGGCAAGCTTTTTAGTCAAATTCATACACTAAGCACCAAAGTCCTATAGTTGCACAAAAGGGTCAGAGAAAGGCATATGTCCAAAGAGCTCCTGCTTAGCGAGGTCACTTAGTTGACAGTAGTAGGCGCCAAATTCTCTCACTTATTAATTCTCAACATAGAAGTGTTCCACATCTCTACACAACTCAAGAATCAAGACCTTGGAAAGGCAAGGACAAAGCCAAGGCGAGGAATAGATGACTTTCTAGTTACCTCTAAAGGACCAAATCTCCATCAGGATGCAAAATGAGTTTTTTTTCTGGTTTAGACCAACTCTTGGTTCATGCCGTAGGTAGAATTAAAATATGCCTCACTGTCTTGGTCAACATCAACATAGTACATTATGACCTTAGTGTTAATATATTTTTTTCTAAGGTGATTGGCATTTTAATGACCACTTTGGTCTTGTAACATGCAAGAGAATTGATAATATGTAGTTTTGCAAAGAAAGGATTTGGAAAATCAAAAGTTTACTCTCAAAGTATGATAAAGAGGAAGTTAAAATTCTGGGGACGTTTCAGAAGAGTACAAAAAAAAATGTCAAGGCATCAAAAAGGACCATAATAAATTAGTGCACATAAACAAAAGAAATAAAAAAATTCTGATGAAAGAAAACTTTAAAATCTGTTCAGTGAACTCATAGAACTATAGTATTTCACGCTTGTGTAGAATCCATTTTTGAGCACCAACTCATTCTTCAACTCAATCATTCAGGAAGAGGGGGTGATACTACGTTATTAATTTAATCAAAAAATGCAAATAACTATGACCTCCATAGCAGTGGGCAGTAAACACGATAGGGAAACAAGCAAGGAAAAAGATGTTATGAAGCTAAGACTATGCCATCGAATTGAATATTTCTATCTTGAACATAACAGGTAAACTCATGGGTAAAAAATTAAACAGAAGCAAGGACCTTGAAAATGCCAAGATGAATATATTGAGTACTATTAGTGTTAATGTTGAACCTGTATGAAGCTATAGAGAACTACTTTTATCCAGTGGTTACATGATATGCATACAGTTTACCACTCAAGCCAACTAAGCTAGATTCTTTCCCAGTGTTCATGAGTGGATTTCAGTACAAAATTAGTTGTATCCACTCTCTTTATTCCAAACCAAACAAACATGTTGAAAAAAAAATTCCAACGTTAATAATCGACATAGAACATTGTTGGCTGACATGATCCTAAGAATCCAAGTGAAATAAGGGGCAATATCATAAATCATCTACAACGTAAATGAAAAGCTGCATGAAGAATTCTTGCATAAGATACAAATTTTCCCATCTAGGGAAGAAGAATGCAGGTTTATGTCAAGTACAAAACAGGAAATATATTTGTGCATCATGTAGTCAGTTCATCAACACATCTATATGCAACAATATCCATCCTACATAATTAACCACATACCTTGACTGGAAATGCTCCCTGAGGAAGTTTTGTTGTTAGCAGTTCCCTCAAGCGACGGATAGCCTTGACTTTGTTAGCAAGAATGTCAAGTAAAGGAAGAAGTTCCTCAGTTTGAAGTGGGAAACTGGGAGAAAGCCACAAAACGGGCCTCAAACCCTTCTTGTATTCGCTCTCACGACCACTCTCTCTCAAGCGATGTCCACTTTGTGTGCTTGCAGATGTCTTTCTCGAGTCCTTATCCTTTCCTCTTCTCAGTTCCTCAACCCTAGAAGAAGAAGCCTCAACAGAATGCCTTCCTGGCCTATTTTGGCACCTGGATGGAGAATCCCCTAGTAAATCACTTACCTTCTCATCTACACAAAGCGAGCTCCTAGGAGGAGCAAGCATTTTTTGGCCTTCCTGTTTGTGACTATAGCCTCTTCTTCCCCAATTGCTAAACCATCGTTTCTTGTCTTGTTTGGTCTCATTGTTGCTACAGGTATTCACATCCTCGACTGCTATTTCTCTTTGCTCATAACAACTGTGTCGATGCCCCACAAAATTGTCAGAAACACCTTCATCAATAATGTCTGAAGAATCCATTTTTAGAGCAACCTCTAACTGCTTCTTCTCATCCTCTGTCAAGATGTCATCATAATCCTCACTTTCAGTGTCATTCTCATTCTCATTACAAGAAGAGAAAAGCTCATCATCTGTCATAGCACCAGGAACCCTCCGAGACTTCACACTGACAACCACATGATGTATATCATAAACTCTAGCCTTCCAAGAGCCCACCATTTCTGTCTTCTCCTGCCTTCTCCATGTTAGCTGTGGCAAGAGCACTGCCTGAGTCACATCTATCCCAGGGCGGAATATATTTGTTTGAGACATTGCCGAAACTTCTTGTTCAATCTCTGCCTCAGTAGCTGGAGTCCCTGCTCCTTCAAGAGCATTCATCACCTCCTTATCCTTGTGCGAGATCATACACAAAGACCCGGGTGGGATTTTCCCATCCTCCGACCCCTCACCAAGGAACAAAATACTCTGATCAGAACGTTGAATCCTAAATCCATCAAAACCTGCTAATGTCATATCTGCTCTAAGATTGGAACCCCTCTTCCATATTTTATATGTATCTGAAGGAGCAATTCTTGAGATGAATGGGATCACGGAGCTCTCAAAGTGAAATGTTATCTCCATATAGAAGTCCCGCATCCTTCTCATGGTCGCAACAACACGCGGCAGCCTCCGGCACCACTTGGCCCAAGCCAAAGGCTGGTAGTGACGGACTATAATCTTTGCGATATTCACTTCCCTTGTGCATATGGCTTCCTGGAGTGCACTCCATCCCTGCTCATTCTGCAGGCTCCAGTCTGCACCTGCAACCATAAGCATCTCGGTTGCGGTGGCATCGGCCAGTTTAACAGCAAGATGAAGGGGTGTCTCCCTGTTGGGTACATCTCTGCAGTCAATCACCGCAGAGACTGCATCGGCCTTCTCCTCCTCAGCAATTGATGTTGCCTCTGTCCGGATCTCAGATGGGTCGGCGAGGCGCGGAAGGGATGAGAGTATGCGTTTCAATCCAGTATAGTCCCTTGAGAGGACAGCCTTATGAACGGGGCTATGGGCATACTTGGATGCTTCAATTCCGGCCATCCGTTGTTACAAAGAAGAATCCAGTCAGCTAGAGCACACAACCATCAATCACAAATGATACCGAGCCAACTCTTACAGAATTTCAATCCAAAGCCTGAAAAATGGAATTCAATGGCTTCAGAATCAGCTAGCAATCTGTCTTGGATTTTGAGCAGGAAACCAACAAAAACCTGCTAGAGGAAACCTCAGCCTGGGGTCAGCCCGTCCCCTCTAAAACAGGACCCAAGACAGCTTTTCGCTCAAAAGACAAACAGGTATCTCTTTTAGTGCTGTATGCGAAAACCCACTTGAGCAATGTCACTCCTGTGCCATTACCAGCCCCCTCCAAAACCAGCCACCCTCCGAAGGCGCTATCCTCTTACAATCCCACCAACCCACCACCAGGAACGGATGGAACAGCAGATCCCCTCGAGCCAACTCCGCAAGGGACAACCCCTACAACATTCCCCAACAAAGATGGCAGGAACCCAGAAAAAGGAGCGCCATTTAAACGAAGAAAAGAATCAGAAACCAATCCAAAATGCGGAAAACAAGGATCAAAGAGCGGGTACCAAGATGCAAAAACCAAAAAAGAAGCAATCTTTAAGGAGAGAAAGCGCCAAGAACTCACCTGTTCTATCAGCCTCGCCTCCCCTCCAAACCTCTCCCTTCCTCTCTTTCTCTCTCCTCCCCCTATCTCTCTCCCTGCTATGCTCTCTGCACTCCCCCTCTCCGCTGCTGCAGAAGAGATGAGGAGTTTTCTATTGTGGGCTTGCAGCACACACCGGTAAAAAAAGGCAGAACTTGGAAGAGGAGAGAGGGAAGGGAAGGGAGGAAGAGAGAGATAGAAAGAGAGAAAGGAAGAAATTGGAATTCCTTTCTTTACTTGTGCTCTAAAAAGGGAAGGTGTGGGCCGAAGGCGAACCCTGTGTTTAGAGAGAGAAATGTAGAGAGAGATGTGTCTAGAGAGAGAAGGAGAGAGTGGTGTAGAGAGGAGAGAGACGGGGGTGTAGAGAGAGAAAGCCATGTCCTGCTTGCCTCATATTGTGTAGTGGGACCATGACCATACGCGTCGGTGCGCCATACGCCGCGCCAGAATCGGAGGCGAGCCAGTAATCCACAGAGAGAGAGGGATGAAACGCGGGTCGTGGCGGCCAGGGAATGTGCCACGCGTTCTCTCGGCAATAGCCGTCATAACTTAACCTTTTCCTGTCCCGAAGGTACAACGTTACGATCGGTTCTTCGGAAGAAGGCGGGTCCCGCTGTCCCCGCGACGGCGCCCTGACGACCCTCGCGGGAGGAACGTTGAGAAGCGCCGCGGTCCGCTGCCCCGCGGGTGCGCCGGCGGCGATGTGCCCCGCGCGGAGGGACCAACCTTATCCGTCGCCTCGTAGCTGTTCCCCCCAACGATTCCCCGAGTTGGACGGTCCAAGATCGCGCGCCCCGATGGACCCCGCCTCGGGAGGTGTGCGCCACCACGCGCCGTTGACCGGCAAGCCAACGGTCAAATCGGTTTCAACTAATTGGGGATGGGCCGAAGCGGGACCCGTCATCGTCGGATCGAGGATTCGAGGGGTCGCTTTCCGGGTCCGCTGTCGGTCCGGGCAGCTCCGCAGATCTAACGGTCCGGGGGCGAGATGCATTTTGAACAGGGGCGGGGCCCAACCCCTGTAAAGGCCCAAGAACGGGGGACCGGCCTGTCATTATTAACTATTGCCGGGGGGTTTTAAATAATTAATGGAGGTGTTTTGTTGGTGTTTGGGTTTCTTTTTGTCATTTAGTGAAGTAGAGAGAGAGAGAGAGAGATGGGGAGGAGAAGAGGGGGTGCATGTGGCTATAAGTTATAAGATTACAAAAGGGTCCCCCTTTTTCTGGAGGGGTCAAAGATGCCTTTGTTTTGTTCTTCTTCCTTCTTTTCCAAGATCTCAAAGAGAGAGAAAAATTCTTAGAAAAACAAGGTGTGTTGGCTCACTTTTGAGTTTTGTTGCTAGCACATTTAAATTTTTCATCTTCCTTTTGAGTAGGTCACATTTAAGATTGTTGTTGTCGTTTAGGGCTCAATTTGAGAACTCTCTACTTAAAAGTTGCTAATAGTGAAGGAATGTGTTGTCTGTCGACGGGGTCTTTGTTTAATCAGATTTTCTAATGAGTGTCTTTGAATTTTCATAAAAATCTGAAGGTAGTTGTGCATTTAAAAATAGAAGTAATATAACTATCCTTCAAAAATAGAATGACAAGGAAATCTAGTGTGTACAAAATTTGGCAGAATCTGTAAGATTCTCAATTGTTATCTCATCGTTGGTTCCTCCTAAATTTTTGCTGCCCACTGGCCAGTTCACCCAAAGCATGCAAAATATGCTAATTTTTCTCTTCAATGGGATATGTACAATGAAAACTTATTAACATTGCAACGAAAATAAGAACTAAACTATACATCATATCTTTGAATAATCGTATCTTGATATACTCTATTTAGTATGAATAAATTTCAGGGCATGTAATTAACTTTGTCCAAGTCTCAACTAATTTCGGACCAATAAAACTTTAAAGAAGGATTTCTGCTGCAACTTCAATTCCATCAGATATCGAG
The DNA here is from genome assembly GCA_030544215.1 of Zantedeschia hybrid cultivar. Classification (NCBI taxonomy): domain Eukaryota; kingdom Viridiplantae; phylum Streptophyta; class Magnoliopsida; order Alismatales; family Araceae; genus Zantedeschia; species Zantedeschia hybrid cultivar. The sequence continues at coordinate 3,549,959 of JARZZO010000015.1, forward strand.
GATCTAAGTTGTGGAAAAATCAGAAAGGCATGTCCTGACTAATTGAGGAAAGAACTCTTTCTTCTTAAGTTGGTGTGTTCAAATTCTCATAAGACAGAAGAATGAAGGACTAATCATGGATTCAAATTTGAATGAACCATAGGAAAATTACGTCCACAAGACAGGATGACTAAGAAACTTAATGGGCACAAAGTTTGATACAGTGAGCACTTTAGATCATTGCATTGGGAGAGGTAGGACGTCTTACGCAATTTTGAGGTAAGAAGTCCCTCCAAATTTAAATTTTTATCCAATATAATTCATTAATGCTATTGTGTTCAAAACAACAATTAAATTTCACATAATTTATACCTTCAAATTAATTATATCGGCAATAACATGAAGAAGAATGCTAACATCAGGATCCATCGATCATTTGTACTGTTCCTCTTAAAACAGATGGTGGTAAGGAGAACAAGCTTAATTAACACCAAATCTGGCGTCCATTTTGGTGTTAATACAATGGTACCTTTTTCTGAAAGAAAAGTAATTTTCTAATACAGGTTCTTAAGACACCAATCTAACTTCAGTTCAAAATGTCAAAAATATTTTCACCCTCACAAATGGAAGAGGCATCCAATCCTTAAATGTTGTATCCTTTTTCTTCTTTTGCATGTGTTGAATCTGGTGTCTATTTAGTATCCAAACCAATATTCTTTTTTGATAAAAAAATGGTTTTCTCATATATGTTCTTAACAAACCTATGCAAAGGAAGCTCAAAATGTCGAAAACATCCCCTACCCTTGCAAAGCATCTAAATAGCACCTTTTTTTGTCGTTTTATGTTTATGTCAAATGTAGGATCTATTTTGGTGTGCATAAATCAATACCTTTTTTTTATAATAGAAAGACGATTACCTAATACACCTATCTAACATAAGTTTCAAAATATGAAAAATACCCTCACCCTCATAATTAATCCGGCAAAACTTTCAATCCTCAACTATAGTATCTTTCCTAAGAGTAATACTTGCTGCAATACATGGCATTGCAATCTAACATGGATTGCAATGCCATGCACAGCAGCTGTCCAATCGGGTTCATTCGGACGGCTGTTGTGCAGCCCGTCTAATTTAGGAGGAGCCGGTTGGGGGCGTTTTTTTTTTTTTTGTTTGTTTTCTTGTCGGGTTTTTAAAAATTTTTTGGACGTCCGATCAAAAATCTGAAGGTACATTTGAGTTACTCGAGTCGGTTCTGACCCGAATGTATATTTTTTTTAAAAAAAAAATAAAAATTAGACACTAACCTCGATTTACGTGTAAAGTATATTTTTTTAGAAAAAAAAATGTACATTCTGCTTGGAGCCCACCCGAACAATCCGGATGTACCTTCGAATTTTTGATCGGACGTCCCAAAAAAATTTAAAAAATCTGACAAAAAAATTAAAAAAAAAATGAAAAATACCTCCAACCGGCTCCCCCCTAAAATTAGATGGGCTGCACAGCAACCGTCCGATCGGACAGCTGCTGTGCATGGTATTGCAATCCACGTTAGATTGCAATGTCATACATTGCAGCAAGTATTACTCCTTTCCTAATACTTATTTAGATATCTATATATGATCTTCTTTTTGTTAATATCTTTTGGTCTCACCTCAATTATTAACAAACTTCTAAAAAGTTTGACATCAATAACACTAATCAACAACCAGTCTCTTTCTCCTTTTTGTCAAGAATGGAAGGCAAGGACAGGCAGGACAGCCTTAAGTTGGCCCCCAAGGCACCACTAAGCTGGCTCCTACTAAGGGCATGCAATTAACTAGGGATATCCATCGCCCACATTTATGCATGACATGCCTCGCCAACTAGACTTGAAAGCTCTACTCCAAATTTTGGAACGTTGGGCTCTCCCATTTGATGCCATTGGTTACTAAAACGTTGGTATGCCATTTGGTGCGTTGTACCATAAGAATACCACATGCGCGTGCGTGTGCACAGCTGTGAACCGGGTTTTGAGATTTCTCTTGGTGCTCGTCATGTGCTGTATGATTAAATAGCCACCCTGCATGACTACCCAATAATTAATATCGTTTGGCTTTGATTCCACACTGGTGATCCACGTGCCTCCCTCTGAGGTCACGTGCTACCCCACCCCCGGTCTTAGCTAGTTTGATGGGTTCTCTCATGCGTGGCATGCAGCATGTGCACGTGCGAGAACAGGGAGATCAGTGGAGATTGAGAAAAAAAAATTATACGTGGTTGCCATAATTAACCATGCTCTATTGATGAAACTTTATGCATTGATCACCATAGTCATTGTAGTGTTAGAAAATAAGGTACTTGTTTATTTGTGACGTGGAGCACAAAGTTATATATAGCCTTCTATGGATGAAGAATGCTAGCCATGTTGATGTTTTCCTCGGCTTTCTATGGAAGTATTCATGAGATGTTTGAGGTACTTCTAATCTCCTTGTTTATCGAGGGAACTAGTGAATATTGAATAAAGTCTTCTTATAAAAATATCAGACGGTTCATGACAAGTTTCGCGTATCAAGCTTTAGAGGGTGCAGGGGCGGCAACAGGGGCCATCTCAAGTTTTAAGAAACTGCCTTTTAAGTTGCATAATAGTCTAACCTTCTTTAAAATATATATTTATTGTATACTCAAGCATAAAAAACTTTTGGCGAATGATTCAGAGAAATTTTTCATTTTGTCTCTTCTGCTTTTTACAGAAGGAATAAAGTGAAAAATGTTCTTAACTGTAGGACTCAATCTCACCGTGAGATCGAACTCATTGAATCATTTTTCAAAACTTTTTTATATTTGTTCTTTTTTATATATAGCCTTGGTTTTGATGGAGTTGATTACGGAGCAAAATGCCACTGGATAGAGCACTTTGCTCTTGCTGCAGGCCTACTTACTGAAAAAATATCTAAAACTTGATTTCCTGAATCTTTGTTAGGTTCTTTTTTTATTTTTTTTTATACAAGTAACCTTTACATTTGAGACTCTTTTAATTATGCCTCCTCAACAAAAGTTGTCTGGCTCGTACAGTGGACTTTCTCGGACCTACCACACCAGCAAAATAAGCACTGTTTAATTTAAAACACAATATAAACTTGTTTATTCATTCTCTTTGGTGATTAATTAAATAAACAAGATCAACTATGTGATTAGATTTGCAAGATGGGATCCATGTGGGCTACCACCCTAGCTTCCATAAATAAATTCTCCTGCGTTTCATGGTCCTACCATAATCCAAAAGCATGATGAATAAACAATAGCTCAACCCGGAATCCAGCCGGCAGCAATTGGTATCCGTTAAGTAATCAAGTATAAAGATGCTTCTTTCCCCCCCTTAAATCTCTCATTCATACTCTATGAAACTACTTAATGATGAGGAACCAGCTTGAAACTGTCCAAAATGAACAATGTCCAAGACAGGAAATTTATCCGAGCAGATGGAAAAAATAATGTGGAATATAAAAGGCGAAAAGGCAGCAATTAAGAGCATTATCATTGATATTGCCTTTCTTAAAGGGTTAACAGCTGACACCAGATGTGATACTTTATCTTTCTAGTTACCATAAATGTAACAGCTAATCCTAGTAATTTATGAGTTGCGTCACTCAAATTTGATGGGATTGACCTATGCTCCACCAGGGTAACCTAAAAATTAGGTCAAATTGGTACTAATTCAAAGATTTCTTGGGGGCCATGATCCATCAAAGTAAAAGCCACCCTGGGATCATCATAACATATTTTAAACTTCTAAACTTGTAAAAGTGTCATTTGTCGACTTCTGTATCGGTCTAGAACTCCAAATAGGATTGCCTAAATGCATCTTGACAGAAACAAAATAATGATAACTTGGTAAAGGTGATGGATTACAGTAAGTCCAATGTTTGAAGCACACCCCCCCTCCAAAAAAAAATGATATGTTGATAGAAAACATCGTTCTCTTATAAGCATATGAGCTCTGAGAGTACGACTGCAGGAAGCAGCACACTGTACATCATACGGTGGCCCTTCACAAGGCAGTTAAAGTTCTCACGGTTAACCCGTAGCTGCTCCAACATGTGATAAGCATATTTGGAACTTTGGACATGCCTAGCTAACTTTTAATTGGAAGCTAATTTTGGCTTCACTCCCACATGAAAATTATATTGTTGGAATGAATCTCACTGATTTTAAATCATCAAACTAGACAATCCATCCCCCCCAAGCAATCACATTTTTCCACAAATAGAAGAAACTCTAATTTGTTACTTTTAGTTTGAAGCCAATACATAAAAGTAAATGACTCAGTCTAATGTCCTCTTTTATGAAAACTCATAAGTGGTTCCAATTAAAAGCTATGCAAGACACATTTTTCAACTACGAAAACTATGCCAAACAACATGGAAGGTAGACAAGTAAAATGTTGGGACCAGTCCACATTAAACATGGTAATAGTTACATACACACAAAAGGGCTATCAATTTTGAACGTAAATAATCCCACACAATAGCAACGTACATTTAGAGCCCGTGAGTGCAACTTCCAGAATAAGATACACAAACAAAAATGACAAAGCATTGGCCACAAGGGGAATAAAAGAATATGAACGAATATGTGTAGATGAACAGAATCAGACACAATTGGCTCAGCAAGAAGATATTTTTCATACAATGGTTATGCACATCCTTTCGTTAGAAGGGCATTCATGAGTCAAAACTTATGGCAGGAGAGAAAACTGGAATATTTGCACACCCTTGTACACTGGCCTTACGGTGCATGATTTTCAATGAACAACAAAGGAATTACTCATCACTATATCACAAAAGGCCCAACAAATTAATTATTACATCTTCAAGGCAAGAAAGGTGAGTAGTGAACTCTTCCTTTAAATCTACAGAATCAGTGGTCAAAAGTCCATCTTTTAGAACCTTCAAACCACTTTGTAACATTAAAATTCCTGCACCAATTTCATCAGGAAGCTTTCTCTTTTTCTTATTCATTGCCCGACTATCTTCAGCAATCTCCATTTCTTGCACAGAGACTTCAGGGATGGCATCTGAGTTATTCCTAGCCTTTCGTTTCAGCAGAATACCCTCTTCAACAAGATCACAAAGTTGCTCTTTGCATGGGCTGGTCGCACTCAAAGCTCTCTCTTTCTGAAGGAATGCCTTCAACTCACACATAAACCTCTCCCCATCTGTCTCATTTCCGGTGTCCGTATCATATGAAAGTGCTGCATCATTGGGAACAAACCTCCAAAGTTCACTACAGGTTGTTCGAGAAGCAAAACATCCAAAAGCAACAAGAGCTAAGTGAATAAATGCCCAGTGCTGCTCTCTTAATAACATATTGTACAAATCCCATACTGCAAGGCATAGAGAATCTTCGGTGCTCTCTACTAATTTCATATGGCTAAGTCCTGACAAAAATGAACCCAGCATAGGTTTGCATTGATACAACAGGGGATCTGCTGTTGACGAACTATCCATAAACAGGGTCTGCAGCTCCAGGACAACATTTTTTATATCATCAAAAGCATAAAAATATTCCATATTTGCAATGGCATCCAGTGTTGCGCCGAGAAGTAAACCATAATGGCCTTTTAATTTTTCAGTGGCATTTTTGTACTGCTGAATAACAAGAATAGCAAACCTCAGGAACTGGGAGACATCTGTGTTATCATGGATGTCACAGTCCATAATCTGCCTGCAAGAGAAAATAAATTGCTGTCAATCATCCAGAGGCATTCAATTGGGAGGAATTATTACCAAGAGTGGGAAGAACTAACAAATTATGTAAGGCAGATGACAGGGCATGCATAGGCAATCCGAGCAAAATAGAACTCTCCATCACAGGGGAAATATGACAACCAAGTTCCACATCACCATTTGCAATGAATCTGCGAGAAGCCACAATAATTCTCTGAGCAGAAAGCTTCTTAAGGTCATCAGACAAAGAACTCAGAGGAAATCCCTCCATCAGCAATGCAAGATGCATGATGGATGACGCATAGGATGATGTATCATCATTAAAAGTGAAACAGTAAACATGGTCTACAGTGCACTGCGTTGCATGCGTAAGAATCGAGCATATAGATCTTGCCACCTTTCTTAGATCAGATAAGGGTTTTAGGGCCGCTTCTGATGATGACACCACCTTTAACAATGAGCACAATTTGTCAAAAATCTCATTCATCATCTCTGTTTCAGCATGCCGGGTAAAAAAACACCAGAGCTCCACTACAATCTCCAGGCAAAGACAGTGAGGATGAAAAAGATTTTGGGCTAGAAAATCCTCCACCTCTTTCCAAACCATACTTGAAGAAGAGGCCACAATCATGAAGGTCTTAAGTGCATGTAAAACTAAAGAAAGTATAGGCTCCCAAGTTGTTCCTGTGTTTGGTACAGAACTGCACAATATAGGAATATGTAAACCAAGAATGGAAGAGTAGACATCTTCATTCGTCAAACAATTCAAAAGATACCCAAGCTTCTTAGAGATTGCAAGCATTACTTCTTCTTTGAGAGTGATGGAACTCTTTAAAAGATTCAGAAATAGCATGACTTGACCTAGCATTAATGTTCCAGTGCTGAGCAACCCATCACAATCCACAGCTAATGTGCCATCCAATGAAGTAGTTCGGCTTGTAAAGGAATCTACAGCATCTGAATACCAAGTGCTAGAATCATTTTGATCGGCAAACAAACCGTCCAAAATCTGTGATTTGGACTCAAGCCCCACATCAGCCGAGTTTAAAATGGCATGTAGCAGAAGATTAGATATTGGCTCTACAACATCTACCAATGCCTCACTCGCAGCTCTGGTATTTACTTCCTTGGTAAATAAAACACCAAAAGATGATACCAGCAAGAGACATTTAATTATCTCTCCTGAGACATTCATGGCTTGGCGTGGATGTTCAGAAGATACCCGGACAGCATTAATGAGAAAAAACTTAATTGGAAGTAATGTTCTCTTCGCTTCAGAAAGAGCTAGTTCGCCTTTGCATGAAAAAATCCATGTTTCAGCAGCACATTTCAGCGACTCATTTGCAAGTGAGATTAGGGTTAGAAGAATATCCCCTACATTTACTTTGTCGGCTAAAACCCTTTTACCAAGCTGCAGAAGAGAAGCCACACCTTTCCATGATACATTTAATACTGTTACCAAACTCCCTCCACCAGCAGCTGCAAGGATTCCCAATTCATATAAATTTCTTATCGTGCATGCAGTTATACTAGTAACATGAGAAGAATAATCAACAGGTGTGCCATCCTCTGAGTTTCTGTTGGCTTCCGAAATGACCTCTCCAGTGTCCCACTTTATGGCTTGACAATATTTTCTGCAAAGTTTTATAACAGCATCCAGAACTACTTGCACCACTTTGACCACTTCTGAAGCAACCAATTGAATTTTCTGTTCAATAGAAAAAGAAAAAGAAAACTGTCAAGCATGTTTGAGAAAGCAAGTGACTAGGCAATATTTTTTGTGATAAATGATCAATGTTCCCAAGAATTAGAACATGATAATAAATCTACCATACACATTTGCCCTAATCAACACCAGAATAAAGATGTACACAGCAGTTTTAGGCTAAGATACAAAATGTCTATCAGGGTGAGATTTTTCAAGTTAATCAGACAAAGTACATCTCTCTGTTCAGAGTTAGTTTTGCACTGCATACCAGTGTTACAGTATCGTCTACATATGATTGCAGTCGTCCAAGCTTGAGTCAATCAAGCAAGCAATCAAGTAACCAGAGGCTGTTTCCTACGAATTTTTCTGTCACAAGTCCCAAGAGGCAAAATCATTTCTCCTTCAGGAAAAAGGAAAATTGGCTTTATTAACAAGGTCCTAATATAACAACTTATTCGAGAGATAATGTTTGTACCTCCTTAACCTGCTTACTGCTAATCTCTCCTTTAATGATGATTAACACTTGCACATGTTATTTATTGCCTACTAGAGTAGCTGTGCTTGTCTCTTTCTACTTATGTAACCCATGGTAGTGCCATAGATGGTCCCTACATAGGTTCAATGACTCACTGCCACTTTTATTTTGTTGTTTTTGTTTATGGTTGGATGATAGGTTCACAAGACCCGAATTAGGGAAAGTATGTTGACTTGGATGAGGAGGAGAGTCCCACCACCAGCAACAGCTCATTTAGCGAATAATTGTACAGTAGTTTTTACTTCACAATGCACTTGTCCCTTGTGGGATATGTAAACAAAGATAGTGTGCAATACCAATGTACTTTTACCGGGGCACATTATAAATTCAGATGAAATATAAATGAAATTTCTTTTAGTTTCTTACTGTCATATAATGTTCTTGGTATACATACTATGGTTTGCCTCAAGTCTCGACTTCAAGGCCCCAAACCAAATACTGCAAGAATGTAGTGATGACACCAACAAGGCACGCAAAGTTGGGGTTGCCACAATATTAACGAGTTAATGTCAAATTCTCAAAGCTTAAAAAGAAATCAGCATTAACAGATTTGAAGGTCTCATTTTTAGATGTTAGTTTAGCCAAATCCAATGATCTAACTAGTATTTTGAGAATTAAGGTGGCAAAAGAAATGTGTTGAATTAAACATATATGAGATAAGGGAAATCCAAGGGAAGGGAATTGCTCCCACTGGTTCTTGCCATGTCTCACCATCACCTCCATGTCTAGTATCTACTTTACATCAACATCGAATTTCTATCTGCTTTTTACCAGATACCCATTAGTATACAAACCAAGGTTGATTCATTTTGTGGAAGTTTTCATTTTCGTACTTAAAACCACAGATGTATATGATGGTTTCACTTTCTTCAAAATAATTTTTCTTCAAATATAAAATCCTCAACGTACATGGGTTTAACTATGAATAAGTTGCTTTGCTAAGGGCTTTAGCTCCCTACCTTCTGACTTACCTAATTCGGTCTTTCTATGCCCGGAAACCGAAACTAGTTCTATTCCAACAAAGCATCTCTCCAGTTATCATCGCCAGCTTCCATGCAAATTTTAGACTTTCTTTTTTATGCTTGATAAAGTAGTGGGAGAGGATTTATCCAGAGGACATAAAATAAGAGGGAATGCTATGATGGTGATCATGACAAAAGGTAGATGGGAAATTTTGTATATGCATCTGATCACATACATCAAAAATTTAAGAAAGAAAATTAAGTGATTAAGCTCCAACTTATGCTGGAAATTTTAACAAGTGCATATACTTAAGCCACACATTCAGTCATCTCAAAGTCCCTTGAGCATAAAGAGGAGTTGTAGCTTCTTCATATCTTCACATTTTGTTCTATCTGCATATAAAATTATCAAACTAACATGCACTAGAGAATGAACGACAGACAAAAAAATACATCAAAGTGTATCTAAGTGATTAAGGATGTAAAAATGCCTTAATTGATGAAAACATGAAAAAATAATGAAAATTGACAACAACTGAAGTCCCTTGAGCATAGAGAGAAGTTGTAACTTCTTCATATCTTCACAGTTTGTTCTATGTGCATATAAGATTATCAAATTGACATGCACTAGAAAATGAACCATGCAAAAGGAAAAAAAACATCAAGGTGTATCTAAGTGATCAAGGATGGAAGAATACCTTAGTTGATGAAAACATGAAAAAATAAATGAAAATTGACAATAAGTAAATCATGAGAAAATACTTAAAGATGACCACTGATTAGAAATGGTACCTTGATCTCTGAAATTGAAGCTTTTGTCAAGTTCAGTTGCTCAAAAATAAAATTCTCAATGATAAGCATTACCACCTTTTCCCCAAAACCAATGGCTCTTGTCAAGGCTAAAGTTGCAGCAGATGAGAAGCTAAGGGAATCCACTACTAACTGCAAAGAAAAAATAAATTAAGAATAGAAAGTTGAAAAATCTTCCATTTAAAAGACAAAAATCAAAGCCTATATAAAGAAAATTAACTAGGCATATAATACACAAGGAAAGTAACAAATCATACTTCAATGGTAAAAGTTGAAAGCATTGGATCATGTTACAAGCCTAGAAGCGTCCTTTCATAAGCACATCCCATCATGACTCTCTACAGATAAGTCTTGGGTCAGCCTTAATAAATCAAACTCGGCCTTTATTAAACTCAAGACCCATTTGGATTTGATTTTAGCACAGCAGCATATAGGTCTCACTCAAATCCAATTTCAAAAGTAGAAGTCACCTTTTGAGTCAAAATCTTGAGCCAACAGGTGGCTTATGTGTCTGGACCCCGATTGTAAGTTCATGTATTTTCTCTTTGTCACCACCGTCTCCATCATCATTAACAAAACCTTACCCTAATAATTAGGGTCAGGTACATGAATACCGTCCCACCATTTTAAATGATCTAATGCATTTGTAGTTAAACCTAGGAAGGTCAAGAGCTTTCTTACTATGTCCAACCACCTCATTTTAGGCCTTCCCTGAGTTCTTCTACGCGCCACTCAAATTTGATCACACCTTCTAATTGACATCAAAATTGGGACAATGATGCACATGGCCAAACCATCTGAGCCTATTTTCTCTAAACTTAATATCAATAGGAGCTACACCTAAGTCTCCATATATACGTTCATTCTGAATCTTATCCTTTAGTCTTTATATAGATCCATCTCCACATGCTCATATTTGCAACACAGTTTCTGCATGTGTTTTTTTTCCTTCATAATCCAATACTCAGTTCCATATATAGATCTTCCCTTTGAGCTTTAAGGGTTCTTATCGATCACAGAGGACTCCAAGAGCACGTCTCCACTTCAGCCAACCTGCCTTAACCCTATATACAACATCCCCTTGGACCTTTCCATCTCTTGAATAATAAACCCTAAATATCAGAAATTGCTATGTTTATGCTCATGACACTAAAATTACATTTCATATGTGAAGAAACTCATGGTCACATGGTGAAGAGAAGAAAGAAGAGAGCAGAAGGAATAAGAATCGCACAAAAAAGGGTGTACGGAAGCTATCCTCCAGGCCGCACCCTACACAATCTTTATTAGCCTAACGTAATATAGCACAAAAGTCTAAAATACCCCTGTTACAAGCCAATCTAATTAGGGATATAACTGTAAAAGTATAACACAACTTAATGAAATGTAGAGCAATGACAGTGTACGGAATACTATGTCACCGAAGGTGCCTAAACTTTTCTGAAATTTGAGCCAGTTCGCCCATTGGCTCTTCCCCCCAACCCCCACCATTTGGCTTTGTGATTTGAGGATCACCATTTGCCATACAATTTCATGAGAGTGAGTATTGGTAAAAGCCATTTACTCCATGGTTGGCAATATCGGCCGATGCGTATCGGTATCGGTGTGTACCGATACGGTACTAAGGGATAGCCCGATACCAGTCATTTGTATTAAAAAATATTTTAAAAAAAAAAACTTTTATTGGCCAGTACTGGGCCAGAATGGACCAGTACTGGGTCATATGCCCGAGTACCGATACCCGTACGTATCGGTATAAATACCCCCCCATACCAGTACAATACCAGCATTTGCAACCCTTGATTTACTCCCACACCAAGTATTCATGAGCGAATCCATGCCCACATTAGGTCTAAGCCTCTCCCTCAGCTACTTGAGTTTTGGGTTGCAGTTCAGTTTGGTAACAGGAATATTATTTTTCACATTACGAGAACTGCTTTTTCCCAACATGTCAATATCTATTATTATATTAAACATTTGACTTATTAATTGAAGCCAAACCTATAAAATCATTACATGGAAAAAGCAAAGTGAATGAAGTACAGCAATGAATGATATACCTTTGTCCATTTATCTTAATGGAAGCTATAAAAGTCTGCCATGCAGAACATAGGCTGCGTTTGTTAACACTATCCCCTTTAGATTTTGGGGGTAACCTTGGAATAAAGGTGTCAAAATCAGAATAAGGCTTGGTGTAAACAAATGGGATTCTAGAGCAATCATTACACTTTTTTATGGGAATCCAAGAACTAGAGAAACGGCGCCAATAGTCCATTGTTTATTTTGCCTGGCCCATTAGAGGCCCAATTTGATGTACTTTTCTTATTTTTTTTAATTTTTTCTGCATGGTTTTTGCCATTTTAGGAGGCCTAGGGGTAACTTGGTAATTTTTCCTATTAAGGCTTCCTTTTGAGGGCCTATATATGTCCTATGTACTCTCTTTTCTGGGGGGGCAAAAATGATTAGAATGAAAAAAAGAGGAGAAAGTTTCATGTTCCAGCCGCAGTGTTTTGCGTCTGTGAGGACTCATGAAGGGTCGATGTGAAGGGGTGAGATGCCCCTGTGATTCTTCTTCCCCAACCCCCCTTCTTCTACTATTCGTCCATCCTCTACCTGTGTTCTTCCTCTCCTCCTTTGGCCTCCGAGCCTTCATCAAGCTTCTCCCCTTGCTGTCCCGCATCAAATGATACCAAATGATGGGAATCCAAGAACTAGAGAAACGGCGCCAAAACTCTATTGTTTATTTTGCCTGGCCCATTAGAGGCCCAGTTGATGTACTCTTCTATTTTTTTATTTTTTTTTTCTGCATGGTTTTTGCCATTTTAAGAGGCCTAGGGGTAACTTGATAATTTTTCCTATTAGGGCTTCCTTTGGGGGGGCCTATATATGTCCTATGTACTCTCTTTTCTAGGGGGCAATAATGATTAGAATGAAAAAAAGAGGAGAAAGTTTCTTGTTCCAACCGCAGTGTTGTGCATGTGTGAGGACCCGTGAAGGGTCGGTGTGAAGGGGTAAGATGCCCCTGTAATTCTTCTTCCCCAACCCCCCTTCTTCTATTGTTCATCCATCCTCTACCCGTATTCTTCCTCTCCTCCTTTGGCCTCCGAGCCTTCATCAAACTTCTCCCCTTGCTGTCCCGCATCAAATGGTATCAGAGCATATTCTTCGGGTTGTTCTCATAACCCGAGTCCTACACCTCCACCACTCCACCCCCTAAACCCCCTCTCTTCTTTTCCTCAGAGCGTGTCCCTGCCGCAGGCACAGCGAACAGAAGAAGGACACCGGGAAGAGGATACCTCAGGTCGCTCCCATCGCTGAAACCCTGGCGCCGCCAACAACCTCTGTCGGTGCCATTGCCGCCGGCCGAGCTCTCCTCTGCCGCCTGCAACGTATCGGCCACCGAGCCCTGAAGTCGACGTAGTCCGGCCCTGAAGCCTCCGCCACCGTCGCCTTCTCCCGTTGCCGCTGCAGTCGTCGACGGGCCACCGTCGCCGTCACCGCCTCTCCCCGCCGTCACCACCACCTCGATCTGCCACCGCCGGCAGCCGCTACTGCCTTCCCCGTTGTTTTCTCCCACAGCCGCCGGTGCCAACGCCGTCGCCGCCCCGCCCCGCCGTAACGCCGGCCACCCCAACCCGCCTCTGCCCGCGGAACCGACACCGGCCCTAGCCGCCCCTGTCATTGCTGCCATCGCTGCTCTCCACCGCCACCACCGAAGCTAGTGCAGACGTCGCCGCCGGCCGCCGGCCGCCAGCACCGCCACCGCCACCGCGCTCGCCGGCCGCCCGCCAACCCAGTAGCAGATCCTTCCATGTCTCCCCTCTATGCCCTGTTAGGATGAATAGGGAAGAAGAATAGTAAAAGAGGAGAAGGGACGAACGGTTCGAGCCTTTTAACCAAACCCGGTCAAACCGAGTTTGACTCGATCTAACCCGAGCCACGTCAACGTGGTCCGAGCCACGATCAACACTGGTCCGAGCCATGTTAACAGGGTCTGAGCCACGCTCACTCTGGTCCGACCCCCTTTGCACTAGTCCGAGCCCCTTTGCCTTGGGTCCGAGCCAAGGTCCAATCCAAGTCCATGTTGGGTGTCGGGCGGTGCAATTGGAGCCGTTAGCGGCTTAGCGCACCACCCACATTTCGAGCTCGTCCGGACTCCGATTCGCGCACCGTTCATGCTGTTGGGATCGTATAAGCGAGGCCGACCTCGTTGTACGTTATGTCCGATAGCAGTGCCTCGTTTTACATGCCGCACTTGTACGCTTTACCAGAACGCTTATGTGTGCCATTCGAGGTTGCCCCGAACTCCGATTTGAGCCCCGTCAGCAGCGTTGGTCTCGTCTCAGCAAGGCCAATACAGTTTCAACGTGCAACAGTTCAAACAACACATTGTTTTACGTGTCATCACTGCATGCATTTCGAGGTCACCCGTTTAGGCTCCGTTTTGCGAGCCGATCGCATCAGCAGATTCCATTCAACATGGCCAACCTTGTTTAGTGCTCCACTCATTCGCCAAATAGCACAAGTTGAGATTTGGTATCATGCTCTCCCCTTGTTTTCGCACTCTTGTTTGATTGCCAAATGAGAAGGTTGTTTCTTTGAGATTTGATCTGCTCCGATGTGGCAATTATATCTCCTAAGGAATTGTGGATCAATTATCTCGAACCGATGAAATTATTGTTGAACATGAACCTGCTTTTGTTAGGTTCATGTGAAATGTCATGAGCACACTTACTCCACATATTTTAGGTATTTTGATGGAGCTTGGGCTGAGATTTTTCCCTCAAGAGGCTTGTCCATCATTGTAGGGTATGAGTGGTTACAAGAGCGGCATGCCACCATGAATTCGGAGCAATCTCAATGCATTCTGCAACCGCCACACTTGAAGGATATTTTTTTCTTCAAAGCTTATATTTCTACTAAAGCTACATCGACACCTCTGGAGCAGAAAGTGGTCAAGGTGGAGCCAACGACCTGTATTGCACCTATAGTTGAGAATGCCTCAGACGCTGACTTGTTTATTGAGTATGGACTTTGTTTGATATCAGATGATGTATTTGAGGACAGACCGTTGTTGACAACTACTACTAAGTTATCGGTTATGGATTCATGGGATCATAGCCTATTTGTTGATTCTGGGTTGCACATGCTAGATGCTCTTGTGTCTAATGCTAACTTATTATGCAGTGGTGATTATGACCTCAGTTCTCTAGAGAGTTCAGATCATCTGTTAGTTGTGGAATCAGGATTGGATCATAGTGATCTGATATGGCAAACCTTTTGTGATTCACATTCAGTGGACCAATTTAAGATTCTTGATATGACCATCTGCTTGAAGTTCCTCATAGTCGATCCAACTGTCCGCATATGTATACTGGTGCATTTTAAAATTCGAGGACGAATTTTCTCGAACCAAAGGAGAATGATAGGAATCCAAGAACTAGAGAAACGGCGCCAAAAGTCCATTGTTTATTTTGCCTGGCCCGTCAGAGGCACAATTTGATGTACTTTTCTAATCTTTTTATTTTTTTTGCATGATTTTTGCCATTTTAGGAGGCCTAGGGGTAACTTGATAATTTTTCCTATTAAGGCTTCCTTTTGGGGGCCTATATATGTCCTATGTACTCTCTTTTCTGGGAGGGCAATGATGATTAGAATGAAAAAAAGAGGAGAAAGTTTCATGTTCCAACCGCAGTGTTGTGCGTGTGTGAGGACCCGTGAAGGGTCGGTGTGAAGGGGTGAGATGCCCCTGTGATTCTTCTTCCCCAACCCCCCTACTTCTACTATTCGTCCATCCTCTACCCGTGTTCTCCTCTCCTTTTTTGGCCTCCGAGCCTTCATCAAGCTTCTCCCCTTGCTGTCCTGCATCACTTTTGGGTCATTGCATGCTCTTCGGCTAACATGACGGTGAGGTGGCAATGTGGCACTCTTCCATTCACTCACACCCTCTTATCCAGATTCTCCCACTAAAACTTTTTCAGTTTACAGGGGATGTTGTTGCTTTTTCTTGTAAAATATAAAGGGGATGGCGTTAAGAAATGCAGCCATAAGGTCGTATGGATGAAGGCATTACCTCCAAGCCAGTTTGCAATAGATTCATTGAGAATCAACCAATGGCATGTAATATAATTATCTATCTTTACACTGTTGCTTACCTGCACAAGGATGACAAGATGTTCGTCTTCTGAAAATTCGTCAAATGACATTATTGTCATCTGGAGATGTTTCCTGCACCATATGCATGCCTACAAATGATTCTCAAGGCGTTATACACAGCCACAAGAGTACTATGTACACTGATGGGCATTATTAACAAAATGTGCACTAAATGTCTGTGTGTGGCAGTACCTTTGTTGCAAGAATGAGAAAGTGGCTAAGACAAGTAGACACATTTAGTTCCAAGCATTTTGAAGCAACATGTAATATTGTTTGGTTCGATTTGCATTGTGAAATATCCACGCCTATATACTCCTCCCAAAGTGTCTACAATCTTATCAAGGTAGTCAAATGCTAACAAGAGAGTTTCATGTAGAGAAAATCAGTTGAACTATATCCCTCATGAAGCCGGATCAACCAATTATCCCAATGATCCTGGACTGCCAAATGTTGAGGATCATGGGCCTCACTTTGCCCTCAGTGCAAGGAAGTTGCTAATAAAACATTATATATATACCAGCTTAGAACATTGAGAAAGTTATCAATGCTATTAGTTAGATTTATTCCAAGGGGACCTTCCTGACTACATAAGACAACAATGTCAGAAGTGGGCAACTGCATCAAATACACGGATACATGCAGACACTCTCCACTTCAAATTTTAAGATTGTAATTTGGTGTTTTCTACAAATTATATGAATGAATGTTGAAGCACATTGCTTTCAACAAAATATCTTCTCACTTGTTTAAAAACCTTACATTTGAAAGAAAACTTCAGTGTTCTTGCTTCTATACACGCATGAATAGATACATGTAACATGAGAATATTTATGTACCCCCATGTCCTCATGTATGGGTTTTTTGGGGATTCCCCTTTTGCAAAATGTGTCCATTTTGACCTGTGACACACATGTCCATGCATGTCCACTAAATCATAGCAGTCAAGCTCAGATGTAGAGATTAAAGCACACAAGCCAAGTGCGTGTGGAGGAATGATCAAATAATTAATCACAGGACGGTATTGCATCAAAAGACATCTAGGTTCAGTTTTGGTGAATTCCTACTACCATGTCCGAATAGCAACAATCCAATGTATAATTTAAAGGATACTGGGAGGCACTCGATCAAAGGAGCCAAGTCTGATGTATCAGCTTGATGCAAGTCCCCAAGTAGGTGCATGATTGAAGTACGTCCCTCCATACCCTGTAAGAAAGAGGTGTTCTTAGTACAAAAATCACAGGACAACAGTTGAATAGCAAAAAAGCTTCGAGAGGGAAAAAAAGAGCAAATTATATAAAGAATGCACCCTCGATGTTTAGCAGATACAGCATACACTAAGTGTCAAGAGAATGGGTGGGAGACATATGGAAAAGTCAGCAAACTGGATACTAATCCTGTGGTCCTTTAACAACCAAACCAAATTTTAATTCTTGCAATGGTCCAAACATAATGAACATCATAGTACTGACTACTGAAATATAAATCCTGACTAAAATGTGCCTCTGGGCACAACTATGTCCCGTTATTTTAAAAACACAATTCAGTCGAGATCATAGTACTGAAATATAAATTCCTGACTAAAATGCTCCTCTGGGCACAACTATGCCCCGTTATTATAAAAACACAATTCAGTTGACATCATAGTACTGAAATATAAATTCCTGACTAAAATGCTCCTCTGGCACAACTATGCCCTGTTATTATAAAAACACGACTCAGTAGACAGAGAGTTGACAGAACAGCCAGAGCTTCTGGGATAATAGGACTATAGGACCATCAAAACTTGAACAATTCTTCAGCATTAGATATGAAACACGTGAATATGAAATGCTGAGGACAAAAGACATGGTAATCACCAGTTGGTAGTGTTAGTAGCTGGAATTTTAGCTTCTCGTAAGTTTATGGAGAAGGTAACTGAGCAGTACACAGCAACAAGTTGCAGACCCTGCATGACCTTAATTCCTCAAATGCATGAAGACAAAGTGCTATTATAACATGAATTTTGTGAGCCCATCTTAGTCCTGTACATAGATCTCAAAGAAGCAATTTGCCCAAAAACAGATAGTAGTGGTTGGGACAAGCACGCGAGTGCCAAAGCTATTGGCAGAAGTTGTGCCCTGCTGGACGGAATCGTCACCAGAAAACCCAGTGGATTGGTCGCCGCTCATTAGCAGAAGCCTGGGTAGGGCGAGCCCCTCCGTGAGCTCCCCCCACCCCCTTCTCTCTCTCAGGTTCATCCACCGCCCCCCTCCCCTTTTCCTGCTCCTTTCCTTCACCGCGCCATCACTCCTCCACCCGTTGCCGTTCACCCTCTTCCTTGTCCAGCCGCCCCATCCTTCTTACCCGTCACCTGTGCCACCCCTCCCTCCATCCCCTTATGTTTTTGGTTCATCCACCCCCTCCCGCTTTTGTGCCCTGTATATTTTCTCAGATCTGTGGGTTTCTTTGTCGGATCTGCGGCTCTATGTGTAGTATAGGCTGCCAAATCTTCTTCCTCTTCTCCCCTTCCCTGCTGCTTTGTGTTGTTGTGGTTGTTTCCCATTGTCGTTCAGATCTGTGGGAGTTCTGGTGAATCTTGCTGTGATCTCAATGGCTCTGCTAAGATCTAACCTTAGGATCTTTGTGAATGATGGTGGAGCTTGTGTCCTGGCCGTAATCCGTGTGTCCCTGTTAGCGTGTGTCTCGGAGAATACCTGCTTCAGCTGCTCATGGTGATGCAGCCAAGTGGAAGACTTTCTTCCCTTTTCAAGCCTCATCACAGCGGCTCTTCGGCTTCCTTGTCTAGTGATCGTTGGCTTCTCTATCGACATGTTCTTCTTCCCCAATGTTATGTTCCTCACTTCTACTGTACTGTGTTTGTGTTCGGCATTGTTTGCCATTTTGTTCTTGTTCATTCCCAGTTGGGTTCTTTCCCATGGTAGTGTACTCCTTTGTTTTATGAATGAATATTAGGCAGTCTTCATGATCAAAAAAAAAAAAAGATAGTGGTGGCTGTGTTGATTAAGAAAAATGACAGTTGTGATGCATATGGTATTTCACATATAAAACTTATTTGCTATTTCAGCTGTAAATAGCAGATGGACACAATATGCATATTAAAAAAATATGTGTGCAGCCTATTTGCTTACTGATATAATATTTGTGTGTCCAGCATGGAATTCTGATCGGATCGGCCAATCCGGAGGAAGCTGGTTGATCATGGATCGACCCGATTAAAAAATTATTAAAAATCATAAAAATCAAGAAAAATTATGAAAAATCTAAACATATTATTCAATGAATGCGCGACGAAAATGAATACAAATCATGTACATCTATCAAAAAAGAACATTAAAGATTATTAACTCGCTAATAATTATTGTTGTGTACTAATTAAAAAAGATATGTTATGAAGTTTTTAACATGAAATTAATGTAAAATACCTTACAAAGATCACATATGCAATCTTTCATCATCCGACTCATAAGTTTAGACTGGCAGCCCATAATCTGGCTCCATATATCCTAGACACTCATAGCCAGACAAAGACCTAGCAAGGTATTCAAATCCCCTTTGAATACCTCGAGATGTGTATCCTTGTTGGCTTGAGCTTTCTCCTGAGTCAATAGGTGGATGTCCTGACTGTACTAGAGGGACAAAAATGCCATCCTCAATAGGTGGATGTCCTAACTGTACTAGAGGGACAAAAATGCCATCCTCAATAGGTGGATGTCCATAATACCCCTCATAATATTGCTGATGTCTGAATATGGCAGTATAGGGGATGAAAAATAGGTGGATAAGAAGATTGATATCTCCAATTAGGCCAATCATATATTATCTGTCTCTGTTAGCCTTCATATCCCCCTTGGCGTATGTGTCCTTGCACTTAGTTTCCTTTAGACTGACTTAGAGGTACGGATTAATCTTTATATCCTGAAAAAATTGATCCCAAGTCCATAACCTCCCAATAGTCCAGCAGCAAGAACAACAGCAACAGCATCATCAACCATCACCATCACCATCATCATCATCATCATCGTCAGCATCAAATGGTTCCTAAGTAGAATCATCACTTCCCACTTGCCTTGTTTTCTTCAGCTGCCTTCTTCTACGCATGTATGTTTATTTCTCTTCCTCGTACAAGCTGGCCAAATGAGGTGGTAAGACTGGGATGTCCTCAAATATCTCCAATATACTGAACCCTAGCTTCTAGACCTTCCTTTTAATAGTTGTTTCTTTTTCCTGTCAGATGTCTGCAATAAAATTCTCGTTGGGTCTTTGTCCTTTCTTCTCTGTAGATCCACCTAAGTAACTGATTTTTTTAGTACTGACTAAGAGGCAAAAAGTCTAGCAGTGTATGATAGTGTGGCTGACTTTCGACGCCTCTGAGGAAGAGATGCACATGCTTCGTCTTCTGCCTGAAATTCAGGATTTCGAGCAACTACTCCATCCAATTCACCTTCTGCCCAACTATGATCCTGAGGATCAAACTCAGCTACATCTCTAATTGTTATTGTAAGGATTGAAGTTTCGGATACGGTTATCGAATCAGTTTCAAAGTTGGATCCCTCGGTTTGGGCCCTTGTGGGGCTGGGGCTTGTGGTTCAAACAGCGTCCGGTGAGGTGAACGCGTTTTAGGTTGTGCCACGTAGGCTGATTTTGGTTGTGGGAGTATAGCCCCGTCTTATCGTCTAAACGGCGTCTTGAATGGACAACGCTATTCATAGTACGGCCCTGGTATGTCAGTGTACGACCCGTCTTGTCATTTGATTGGCGTCGACCTTGGACAATACGTTTTAGTTAGTTTCGATTTGACCCCGCGAACCCTCCCTCATTTCCCTCATTCTCTCTGTTTCTCTCTCTCTCCTCCCTCTCCCCTCCAATCCGTCTGGTGCCCCCCTCCCCTTCTCCTTCCTTTCCTCTCCACATTCCTCCTCTCCCTCCACTCTATCAACCTCCTAACTTCCACCACTACCACCACCATTTCCTCCGCGGCGCATTTCTCTCCAGACGACGGCCGACGTCTCGGTGGAGTGACGGCGTCCACGACGGTACCGGCGGCGGCTTGTGGCGTGGCGGTTCGGCAGCTTTGAGCTCGAAGGAGTTCAATAACCGGTAGGGTGACGATCCTCGCAATGTTTTGTTTAAAACTATGTTTTCCCGCTTTCAAGCATGTTTAGGGGAATCTCGGGGTGAAAATACTAATATCACAAAATTAGGATTTGTGAGTTTTTATTGGGTGTTTGAATTCTCCTTCTACTCCTCTATTTTATGACGTTTTTGTGCTATTTATGGGAGAAAATCCCACCTTGTGAATTGGGGGGAGGCGGAGGAAGAACATGTCTGTGAGGGTTAAATGGCGTCTGGGGACAGCGACGCCATTCAAACGGCGACCTCCGTACACGACGCGTTTTACTTCGGATCACCCTAAGGCATGTTTCTGTTTATGTCGTGATTAGGCGACTAGGGACAGCGACGGCTTTTAAAAGATGACTATTATGCACGACGCGTTTTAAGCTAACTTCCGAGGCCAGTTTTCACATGAACTAGTTTAGGGGTCTTGAATGACGTCAGCCTTGAGCAACGCAATTCAAGACATAATCTCATTAAAGCATGCAATTAACATGTGTTTATATTGTTAGATAGTTTGGATAAATGCATGTTTGAAAATATAATCGAGGACAATGATTTCTACATGATCGGATCGCACCGTGTTGCCTTTTGTGCAATCGTGGGCCTAGAGTGACAGTTGTTAGCGCTTAAACACCCTGTGTCAGTGTGAGAGTGACACGGCACCGGTGTGGGAGTGGTAGGGTGACGCCTAGAGAGAGGGTCACCTGGTATACCCCTGGGTATAGCTAGTACCGGTGTGGAAGTGGTACATTCGGAGTGTCACTCGTGTGGGGGAAGCAGAACCACATTGAGCCAGGTCAGGCCGGAGTAGCCAGTGCGCTATCCAAGGGGTTGTTATTTGGTCTCAGTGAGTCGGTGTTTTCCGCGTTCGGCCGTGTGACTTGTGTGTTTAACCGAGACGCTAGTTGTAGACTCCGTGGTAGGGTGGTTTCAGAGTCATGCATATTACTGTTATGAATACATGTGTTTTATATCGAAATCTGGGAGTTGTATTTACTGCTTTATTTAGTTAAATTGCCTATATTTGTGTATTGCACTTGTGGGTGTGTGAGTGGGTGGTGGGGATCGAAGGATCCCTACTGAGTCTTTTTCGATGAGACTCACCCCCTGCGGTTTTCAAGTGAGGATTCCAGGCAAGCGTAGCAAGGAGAGTGTTGTCTCGGGTTGCGCGCCAGCAGCCACTGTTCCGGGGTATGCCCCGATGTAGTTGTTATTTTCTTTTCTGTCATGTACGCTTAATTATTTCTTTTCTATTGGAATATGTAATTAATTGTTGAGTCAAGTCGAATTGTAATAATTTTTAATTTTTACACTTCCTTTACAATTCGATGTGATGTGGATGTTTAACTTAGTTTATCATTTATTTCCCAGACTGATCGAGATCCTGGTTTGGCTCCAAATTTAATGATTCGGTACCCATTTAG
Organism: Zantedeschia hybrid cultivar; assembly: GCA_030544215.1. NCBI lineage: Eukaryota > Viridiplantae > Streptophyta > Magnoliopsida > Alismatales > Araceae > Zantedeschia > Zantedeschia hybrid cultivar. Next base: position 3,572,354 of record JARZZO010000015.1, read on the forward strand.
TAATCGGATCCCCGATTATAGGGTGGCGGGTCGTTACAGCTATAGTCTCCACTCAAGCATGCAATGGGTGTTCTTTATCCAACAGTTCATAGACATCAATATGTTGTATAGGCTCATCAACTGGTCTGCCAGCGAACTCCATGAATCTCTATCGTTCAAACCTCAGTCTTTCCTAAATTTGTCTGAACTTTAGGCACATATTATAGTGACAGTACACCAACTTCTCCATCCTAGAAACATCCCATCCATTACGAATCTTCGTGTGAATGAGACTGAATGTATAAACATTTGTTTATAGAACTCTTTTGTTGAGGCCTTGACTCCTTTCAAAGTTTGTTTGATTCCATACTATTAGGCAGCTTTTGATATGTATAAATATTGATCTATAGAATACCATGGTGGATCACGCACATGACGCCCATCCACAACCTAATACAGCAACAACCCTGCTAACAGAAGAGGCCCTAGAAAGGGATCAGACTGAGGTATAGGCACAGACCCACCTGATGATCGTAGACCTCTTCGTCGTTCCTCATCTTCTCTATTTGTACGAAGGCTAGCACGAACAGCTCTGGAGTACTCTAGACCAGGGTCATCTGGATCCTCATCATCATCATCTAAACTGATCGGCCGTTGAATAGGCATATTGTAATCCCTTCATTTCTGATGTCCTAATATCTCATTCTGCATATACAATTGTTGTTGAGCTTATAACTCTTTTTGGACTTTTTTATCCATCATGTAAGCCCTTATTCCCTTCTTTAATTCCAATGGACCTGACTCACATTTGCAGATATCTCTTGATATGCCAACGATATGCTTTTTTAGGCGATACACGCCTCGAGCCATCTCTTTTGTACACTATTTGCATTTAACTCTCCTCTGTCTAGCATCCAATAGGATACCATGAGCCCAACAAGGATCACCGCTCTGTTGTTTTACCTTTTATTCCCGATGTCCTCGCTCTGCCACAGTCCTACATAAGATAAAAAAGTACAAATAAGTTCAATTAGCACTAATCGTATGCAATTAATGTACAAATTTGGGCAATTAAGTTTGAATAAATTCAATTGAGTGTTTGGCACACTCAATTGAACCTGATTACATTAATTATGCAAAAATCATAATTTTTAAACCCTAATTAAGGTTAATTTTGAGGAATTTGTGCTAATCACATGCAATTAATGCACAAATCTATGCAATCAGGTTTGAATAAGTTTAATTGAGTGTTTAGCACAGTCAATTAAACCCTAATTATACTAATTATAAAAAAGTCCTAATTTTTAAACCCTAATTAAAGATAATTTTAGAGAATTTATATTAATCACATGTAATTAATGCACAAATCTATGCAATCAAGTTTGAATAAGTTCAATTGAGTATTTGACACACTCAATTGAACCTTAATTACACTAATTATGCAAAATCTCCAATCTTTAAATCTTAATTAAGGTTAATTTTAGGAATTTTATGTAATCAACATTTAAAAGTTTCTCCAAACCTAAAGATTGATAGATCTACACTACCAAAAGTAATTTTTAATTTTTTAACATTTTGAAAAAAATTGGGATCGAAATATACCTTAACCCAATAAAGAAAACCGACGTCGATGGCGGCGACAGCGACGGCGGGGGCTGCCAAAGGTGATGGCCGGCAGTGACAGGGGTGAAGAACCCTCCTTCTTGAGAGGAGGACGGGGCCAGCAGCAACAGTAGACGACCCGCGGTGATGGCGGCGGCAGACGGCAACAGCACGCAGCAGCAGCACTGTTGTTTGCATCCCTATCCCCCTTTAAAGGGGGAATCGGTATCATCCCGTATCAGGCCCGCTCGGCTGATGACTCGGCCTGACACAGGCCGATCCTTTGGTTTGTTTTTTTTTAAAACCGTCCGCCCAAATCGGCCGGGATGGGCCGATCCTGGCTGATCCGAGCCGACTCTGGCCGACCCCAGGTAATCCCGGTGAAAGTTTAGGGGGAACAGTAACCCCCTGCCCCCCGAATCGGATCGTCATGGCCGATCTGGATTGAGATCAGGTGATTTTGCATTCCATGGCGTCCAGTGTGCATCCATAGTTGAAATGCCAAAGGAAGTTATCCACAAATTGCCCCTCTTATGACATTTGACCTAACAATTCAACTTTAATTGATACACAAGGAAGTACTGGGATTTATTGATTGACATAGTACCAAGATGCCCAGCAACGCATGTAATTTGAGGTTGGCATGTTATATTGAAATTCCACAAGGCTCTCATATAGTCTTGGAGTTGCATATAGTCTTGGACTTGATGTTACCATGTTGAAAGTACACCTATCTAAATCTAGTTGATTAAAGAACTGCGAGATTGGGATTGCAACAGAGGATCAAGGTAGTCTAATCTATATTTATGCATAAGCAAATTCGTCAGAACATGAAAATCCTCGGGATATGCATACTTTATATTCTACGTGTAGACAAATAGAGTTCTTTCTTGAGTACGACTTAAGAATCATTCCAAACTTGCACTTGATAGCAATCTTAGTATCAGTACTGGTACCAGGCTGGTACCAATACCGATACTTGCCACGGCCGATACTGGCATAAAAAATCAAAAAAAAAATCAAAAAAATCTGTAAAAATCAGAAAATTTGAAAAAACATAATTGGACATACTTTCACTCTTTCGAGGGTGAAAAAAATCTTGAATATGTATTAAACGATACAATTACTCTATAGTTCAAGTTTTGAGAAGCATATATAATGCATATTAAATGATTATTTGCTACATATTAAAAATGACAATGGAACTTAATTAGGCTTCAATTGATGTTTAATTTAGATAATTAGACAAAAGTCACAATTCTTAACCGCTAATTAGGGTCGAATTTGGGGGTTTTGTCCATTTTAATGAGAAGAGAAAAAGACACAATCTAACAACTCTTAACAACTCAAAAATAACAAAAATAAATAAATTATACCCTCTAGGATTTTAGTTTCCTTTTATTTCTTCTTTTCTTCCATTCGAAAGTTTCCCCGCGGTGATGGCAGCATGCTGCAGCGGTGGCAAGCTTCCCCTCCTCACCTTCAAATTCCCTCGAGCTCTCACCTCTCACAAATCTATTTTCTGTAAGAGTTGAAGAGAAAAACCCTCCTAAAAGACGAATTTCACGTAGGGCTAGCAATGAGTCGAGCCGCTCGCGAGCCGTTTGAGCTCGGCTCAAGTTAAGCTCGACTCGCCTTGACTCACTTGTTGAAATGAGCCGAGCTCGAGTCATTTAACGATCCGAGTCCGAGCTCCACCCAACTCGGCTCATTGGCTCGCGAACTGGCTCGCATCAAAAGGACCATTAATATTTTATAATATCTCACCATTCCCATGTGCGTTAGAATTAAAGACCCCAACGAGCTGCCACAAAGTTTTAACCAAAGCCCACCTTGGAAGCTTATAAGTAGCGTAAAAACTTTTCAGAATCCGGTACAAGACTAAACGCCAGGCTAACCGGTAGGCAGGAGCAGGGGGTCATTTTCCTTGGGACTTTTAGTCCTGTACCGAGGAAATCAAACCGTTACACCACCTGCCCTCTTATAAATAACGTTGCACCCTTCCCAGCCCATCATACCAATTGGACTCTTGGCTTCCACTGGGTCGGGCCTTCGTTCATGGGTTTTGGTCAATGACAGAGTTTAAATGGGCTGGGTCTTTCACAGATTTTGGGCGATAAAATTAAATGGGCTAATCCCATGGACTAGGCTCGTATTGGGCTCGAGTTTGGCTCGAGCTTGAGTTTTTAATTTGAGCCCGAGCTCGAGCCTTAGTCTGGGCTTGATTTCAGGGTCAGGCTCGGCTCGAGCACGTAATTTTTGTGCTAAGCCGAGTTCGAGTTTGGTTAAGCTCGGCTCAGCTCAGCTCATCGCCAGCCCTAATTTCACGTATATCGGTCTGATACGCTCGAAACCAAACCGGTACTGGCCGATTCAGTAAATTTTTCTTTTTTATTTTGGGAACCAGTATCGGGGTAAACCCCCCCCCCCCCAATCGGTACCGGACATGAAATCCGACCAAATATTTCGCATATGTCAAACTCCTAAGCAGACCCCGCATCAATGAGAGCAGCTTCGATGATGACGACTTTAGTCGCCATTTCCAAGAGCCACCTATCCGTTCATGATGTTGAAACATACATGCAAAACTCCGGCCAACAGAACCCCCATCATAGAGAGTTTTCTATTTCAAAACCTTTAACACCCCATACCACACCTATTACTCCACCCTCCCCCCAAACCCAGTATGCGCGGAAGGAGATAAACCAAAAAGAGATCTTCTCAGTGATCCAGAACTAAAGGGGGAAAATATGTTACAACATTCCGAACTAATTAAGCAAGCAAAACCTACTCCTTTGAATCTTTGATACAAATTTTAAAAAAAAAAAACTAAAAAAAACACAACACGAATTAGCTCGTTTCCGTTGGAATAATTTGCACAAACTTGTTGCGCGCGGGTTTCCATTGGATCGTGCGAAACAAGGAGGAGAATGCCAGAGAACTAGATAAGATGGGAGAAAATGAGCACGTTGGGGAAGTTATTAGGGTTCGATATTGGGAATTCCAGAGAACTAGAGAAGATGGGAGGAGACAAGGAAGTAGGGGAACCTATTAGGGTTCGAAATTGGGAATTTGAGAGCTCACATTTGAGGATTTGATGGCTTCCAAGAGGGTCTTCACGTCGGCGCTCTTGCGTTCGCCTTCCATTTCTTCGCATCGCCGCCGCGGAGTCGGCTTGGCTTTTCCCGCCTTGGAGGGACCGAGCTTTCAAACGGCGGGAACGGATGCTGTCGGTGGGGCTGCTGGTACGAATTTAAATGGCGGTAAACTAACCGTTAGGGTGCACGCAAGCTTAAAAAAATGAGTTTTACTCACTTAGAGCGTGCACATAGCCATGTCTCACCCTGCATAAATACGTCTGACGTCAGTCAAAAAATGTTAAAAAAAAAAAACTACCGGTACCTAAGGCACTCAAGAGCATCTTGATATTCTCGAATGCTTCAAGGCGCTCTCCAACGTATGAGTGTGTTGGAGAGTGCCCTAATTCACTCGAAAACACCTAGATACCCTCAAGTGCCTTAAAATGTGCCTTGAAGTGCTCGAGACTATCCTGGCTCCCTCGAGTGTATCTCGAGAGCGCCATGATGTTCTCAGATGCCTTAGGATGCGTTTGAGATGGTATTCTCGAATGCATCAAGGCGCTCTCCAATGTATGAGTGTGTTGGAGAGTGTCCTAATTCACTCGAAAACACCTAGGCACCCTCAAGTGCCTTAAGATGTGCCTTGAGGTGCTCGAGAGTATCATGGCGCCATCGAGTGTATCTTGAGAGCGCCATGATATTCTCAGACGCCTTAAGATGCGCTTGAGATCACATATAAAGGGGGCAAATTTTTTTGTTCGACTGATGTCAATGTGTACTTATGCGGAGGGCTGGGCCATGTGTGCATTCTAGGTGACAAAAAAGGACTCGGAAGCCAATTTCACGTCAACTTGCTATGATGCAGCAAGTAAAACTCAGAAAAAAAAAAAAAAAAAAAAAAAAAAGAAGCTTTTTTTTTAAGTCAGCCGCTTCAGATTAAGATCACCTGCTAGACCCATTTCCTAGATCTTTTCTTGGATGGAATTGTTTAAAATATTCTATTATTTTAATGTCAAGAAGAATTATTTATAATAATATGTGTGTCACGAAGAATTCCTTATAATAATGTGCATATTTAAATTGAGCATGTAGTACGCTAAACTTATTTTTTTCAAGTTTTTTAAGGTCGGTCGTATCATACATCATCACATGTCTGTATAACCTAGTCTCTCATTGGACAACCGAAAAATCTAAAAAATCAAAATTTTAGTCTAAATTAATAGTTAAAAATACATTTAACAGGTCGACCATGCCCAAACCTAATAAATTGAGACTCATTTTTTATTTTTCAATTATTTTAGATTGTCCGATCAGTATCTAGTTGTACGGACATGTGGGATGTGATAGGGAGGACCTTCAATTTTTTTCTGAAAAAAAGAAAATTATGTCTATCACTGTGCCGTGCAACAACAAATTGTTACTCAATTTAAATACACATATTATTGTAAGGAATTCTATGTTTTGTTAAAATATTGAGCTTTTTAAAATAAGTCTATACGATTTTGTATTTGTGGATAATACCCTTGTATGATATGTATTTGCACATAACCCTTAAGAGACTTTAAATTTGTAAATAAATCCCTATATAATATGTATTTACATATTACCTCTTAACTATATTATTTATTTTGAATTATACCATTATCATATATAGAATGTGTGAGAATTACTAAACATCACTTAAAGTACATATATTTCGAACAACACATTGTGCTCCATAGTTGGCAAAATCTCTAAGGAGCATTTTGATAGCAGAATGAGTTACGACAAAATTAGTTATTCTTGATTGCTTAAAGAGTGTTTCATTTTGATACCATGGCGGAATCTAAGACGAAATATCAAATTCTTAGTGTATGGTGGACTTATTTTAAGAATATAGGGTAATAAAGTGGAGCTAAACATATAGATGTGACAATAATCTTAGTCATTAGACTAAAGCATCATTAGAAAATGCTGCAAAGGAGCCAAGGTCAGCCCCAAAAGTCGAATGTAATAGTAAGTGTTTCCAAATGGGCATACTTTCCCTTGGCTTCCGTGCATGGGGCAACTTAAAAGAAGTGGAGAGAGATAGCGAGAGGGGTGTAATGATGGGAGGATTTTTTAAAAGCATAGTGGGATGAGTTTTTTGCTCTTTGACTTTGCTTGCCCACTCCATGAGTGATTTCAAACAAAGCCTAAATGATTCGACGATGGGTATTTTTTGTATCTGATCATATCTAGATATCTAAAAAGATATTGATTATAAAGGGCAATGTGTTGTTCTTAAGGTGTTTATATTTTAATTGAGATTATTATTAGTCTTTTTGTAAGGATTGAGGTTTCGGATCCGGTTATTTGGTCAGTTTTTTGGGTCGGATCCTTTAGTTTGGGCCCTAGTGGGGCTGAGACTTAGTTTCCTTTTCGCATCGAGCTTGCAAGATGCGGTTTAAACGACGTCCATCAATGTGGACGTGTTTTAAGCTGTGCTACGTGGGCGCCACGCGGGCTGGCCTTGGAGCGCGAGAGTACGGCCCCGATCTTATCATATGAATAGCGTTTTATATGGACGACGTCATTTAGAGTACGACCCTTCTTTGTCAGAGTACGACCCAGTCTTGTCATCTGAATGACGTCGGACTTAGACGACGTGTTTTCCCCAGCTTCTGTTTGACCCCGCGAACCCTTCCTCCTTTCCCTCAACTTGTTGGGTTTCTCGGATTTCTCTGGATCGCTCACGCAGTGGAAAATAAAATATTACAACATCGATTTGATCATGTTTCGAAAATCAAATATCGATTATCGGATAATCGAAGTTCTCACCGTGCGCGAATTCGAATCCACAACCGTTCGGTTCCGTCGGTGCGACACCGCAAGCCGCGCAAGCGCCCGGCCTCTAGCGAAGTCCACGCGATCCTCCTCGCGACGGATATCTCACGTTTCTCGTTCTTCGCAGCCCACGAAACCTCCGCCGGTCGCCGCAATGCGCGAACGATTTTCCATCGAACGGGATTCAGAGAAGCGGCGGTGCAGATCTGGATCTGTCTGGATGCTAGAGAGAGAGAAACAGAGGAGGGGCGGCTAGAGTTAGCAGCAGCTTGGCCTGCTCAACCCGTTCGCTATGTTTTATACTAACCGCGTGGTTTTTCATAAAAATCCCTGGTTTGTATAAAACCCACTTATTTATCCATCGTCTTGCGAATCATGTGCGTGTGACCCTCTAGGCCCAAGTACCAGTCCAGTTAATGGCCCAACAAGCCCAGTGACTCCTCACTGGCTTTATTAATCAATTAATAACCCTTTATTAATTAATTAATCAATCGAATTGATGTCGCACATCGAATTCGACCGGGCCTCCGATCATGTTGGGTGCCAAGCAACACCGCGTGAACCCGGAAGGTATTGAGGTTAAGTAACCCACTATTGGAACCTTTCCACCAACAGTTACCGTGTGGATATAATCCTTCATTCGTACAATGCTCTCGAATCAACTCAGGGTATGGCGAGCTGTCAAACCCTAACCGATCGACTCACTTGGATTGGATGCCGCTGATAAATATCGGAAAACTCCTTTCCCGATATTATCGTTCGCCCTGGCCAGTGACTTCCGCGCATCCTTCCTAGAGCATTCTCTCTCTAAGTACCGAGAGCGAATGATTCCTTATTGACACACAATCCCCTTCGACGGTATTCCGCTGTACCCAATCCTTGGAGTATTAGAATCTCGTGGCTAGAGATTCGTAAACCAAGGTCAAAGCACAGAAGTCCACCGACAAGGTTGTTGGGTTTTCTGGGTTTCTCCGGATCGCTCACGCAGCGGAAACTAAAATATTTACAGCGATCCGTTCCCGTTTCGAATATCTAAAGTACGATAATCATATTATCGAAGTTCTCACCGTGTGCGGATTCGAATCTGCAGCCGTTCGGTTCCGTCGGTGCGACACCGCAAGCCGCGCAAGCGCCCGGCCTCTAGCGAAGTCCACGCGATCCTCCCGCGACGGATATCCTCGAGTTCGTCGTTCTTCGCAGCCCACGAAGCCTCCGCCGATCGCCGCAATGATCGCCGCAGCACGCGGACGATTTCCCGTCGAACGGGATTCGGAGAAGCGGCGGAGCATATCTGGATCTGCCTGGAAGCCAGAGAAGGATAGAAAACGAGGAGGGGCGGCTAGGGTTAGCAGCAGCTTGGCCTGCTCAGCCCGTTCGCTATGTTTTATACTAACCGCGCGATTTTTCATAAAAACCCCCGGTTTGTATAAAACCCACTTATTTATCCATCGCCTTGAGAATCATTTGCGTGTGACCCTCTAGGCCCAAATACCAGTCCAGTTAATGGCCCAACAAGCCCAGTGACTCCTCACTGGCTTTATTAATTAATTAATAACCCTTTATTAATCAATTAATCAATCGAATTGATGTCGCACATCGAATTCGACCGGGCCTCCGATCACGTTGGGTGCCAAGCAACACCGCGTGAACCCGGAAGGTATTTGGGGTTAAGTAACCCACTCTTGGAACCTTTCCGCCGACAGTTACCGTATGGATATAATCCTTCATTTGTACAATGCTCTCGAGTCAACTCAGGGTATGGCGAGCTGTCAAACCCTAACCGGTCGACTCACTTGGATTGGATGCCGCTGATGAATATCGAAAAACTCCTTTCCCGATATTATCGTCCGCCCTGGCCAGGGACTTTCGCGCATCCTTCCTAGAGCATTCTCTCTCTAAGTACCGAGAGTGAATGATTCCTTATTGACACACAATTCCCTTCGACGGTATTCCGCTGTACCCAATCCTTGACGTATTAGAATCCCGTGGCTAGAGATTCGTAAACCAAGGTCAAAGTACAGAAGTCCACCGCCAAGGTGTCCTTGGTGTCTCAGGTCCGAGGACCATCCATGCAACTGCGACAATAGAATCAAGCTGGTTGACAGTGAGGTACAATACCATCCAGCGATTCAGTCGGATCAGTTCAGTGAACTCATTCTCCAATGAGCACCTACAGATTCGCCTTAGTGTCTCCACACAAGTGACTTATGAGATCAGTCACCCTCATCATATGAGCAGGAGTAATCTGTACTAGTCTAACCGGATATCCGATGTCCATCTCGGATATCCTCCGACTAGGAACGATTAAAAATATGTGTGTTTAAGTGATCAGTCTCATTAGTATGATCTCATCATAATCTGATCACTATAGCACATATTCACGGACTTAATTATAAAACGATAATTAAAGCGATTTACACATAATGAATATTATGTCATTATATTAATAAATGAACGAGATTTACATTGTTAGATTGGCTTGTAGGCCACTTTAAACTAACAATCTCCCACTTGGACTAAAGCCAATCACCTTTATACAATAATCCCATAGACTCTAGTTGACGCTCAAACACAATTTGAGCCAACGGCTTTGTCAGTGGATCTGCTACATTGTCGACGGATGGAACTCTTTCCACTACTACATCTCCTCTAGATATGATCTCTCTGATAAGGTGAAAGCGCCTCAGAATATGCTTCGATTTCTGATGAGACCGCGGCTCTTTCGCTTGCGCAATAGCTCCATTGTTGTCGCACAACAGTGGAACAGGCTCAGAGATGCTGGGAACTACGCCGAGGTCGATGATGAATTTATTCAACCACACTGCTTCCTTGGCGGCTTCAGCTGCAGCGATGTACTCAGCTTCAGTCGTCGAATCTGCAGTGGTTACTTGCTTGGAACTCTTCCAGCACACTGCCCCTCCGTTCAATGTAAATACAAATCCAGATGTAGACTTGCTATCATCTGGATCTGACTGGAAACTCGAGTCAGTAAAGCCTCGCAGTATTAAGTCACCTCCTCCATAGACAAGAAACATATCCTTAGTTCTTCTCAAGTACTTAAGGATGCATTTAACTGCCTTCCAGTGCTCTTCGCCTGGATCAGCTTGAAATCTGCTCGTAACACTTAGAGCAAATGCAACATCAGGCCGTGTACATAGCATGGCATACATGATAGATCCTATGGCAGAGGCATAGGGTATTCTATCCATAAATGCCCTCTCATCAGGAGTCTTAGGAGACTGCTCCTTTGAGAGATTAATTCCATGTCTCATCGGTATGAAACCTCTCTTGAAATTTTCCATGCCAAACCTTTTGACTATGGTATCTATGTACAAGGATTGGGTCATTCCAAGCATCATCTTTGATCTATCTTTATAGATCCGTATTCCTAATACGTAGGATGCTTCTCCCAAATCCTTCATGGAGAAGTTTTTCGACAGTCAGATCTTTACTGATGACATCATAGCTACATCATTCCCAATGAGTAGTATGTCATCAACGTAAAGAATTAGAAAAGTGACTGCACTCCCACTGGTCTTCTTGTACACACAAGGCTCATCTTCATTCTTAATGAAGTCATAAGACTTGACAGCCTCGTCAAATCTTATATTCCAGCTCCGGGAAGCCTGCTTCAGTCCATAAATGGACCTCTGAAGCTTGTACACTTTATATGGAGATTCTTTGAATGTGAAACCTTCTGGTTGTGTCATATACACCTCCTCCTCAAGGTTACCATTGAGGAAGGCAGTCTTCACATCCATCTGCCAGATTTCATAATCAAAATGTGCAGCAATGGCGAGCAGAACTCTGATCGACTTTATCATGGCGACTGGTGAGAAAGTCTCGTCATAGTCAATTCCTTGCCTTTGATGATATCCCTTTGCCACCAACCTTGTCTTATAAGTGTCGATCCGTCCATCAGCACCAATCTTTCTCTTAAAGATCCACTTGCAACCGATGGGTACAATACCCTCGGGCAAGTCCTCCAAGTTCCAAACTTGGTTGGTGTACATGGACTGGATTTCTGAATTCATGGCTTCTCGCCATTTCCCGGCTTCTGGGCCTTCTATGGCCTCCTGGTAGGTTTTAGGATCATCATCCTCATTATATGCTACCTTAGACTCACCTTCAGTAATATGTCCCACATATCGTTCGGGTAGTCTAGGTACTCTACCAGATCTACGAGGCTCATCTGTGTGCACCTGAACAGATTCAGGAATTGATATCTCATCTGATGATAATGCAGCTGTTTGGGGATCTGGAACCTCTTCCAGTACTATTTTACTCCCACTGTTCTCCTGGATAAAGTATTCCTCTTTCAGGAAGACAGCTTTCCTGGTGACAAACACTTTTTGTTCATCAGGATGGTAAAAATAGTATCCAAAGGTTTCCTTTGGATATCCCACAAACCTGCATTTATCAGTTCGTGATTCCAGCTTGTCTGGATCATGCCTCTTTACATGAGCAGGACAACCCCAGACTTTAACATGTTTAAATTCTGGTTTCCTGCCTTTCCATATCTCATATGGAGTAGAGGCCACAGACTTGCTGGGTACTATGTTCAGTAGGTATGCTGCTGACTCTAGAGCATACCCCCAGAGAGACACTGATAATCCTGAAAAGCTCATCATGGATCGCACCATGTCCAACAAGGTGCGATTCCTCCTTTCTGATACACCATTCATCTGTGGTGTATATGGAGGGGTCAGCTGAGAAAGGATACTATTATCCTTTAAGAATTGTGTGAAGTTAGTACTCAAGTATTCTCCTCTTCGATATGATCGAAGAGCTTTAATACTCTTTCCTAACTGCCTCTCCACCTCATTCTTGAACTCCTTGAACTTTTCAAATGCTTCCGACTTGTACTTCATTAAGTACACGTAGCCGAATCTTGAGAAGTCATCGGTGAACGTGATGAAGTAAGAAAAGCCACCTTTGGCTTGGGTGGACATTGGACCACATACATCTGAATGTATTAGTTCCAGAATGTCCTTGGCACGTTCTCCATGTCCAGTAAATGGAGATTTTGCCATCTTTCCCGCAAACGATTCATAATCGAATGCAGTTAAGTAACCATGCTTGTGCAACTTTTGCAACCTGCTTTCGCCAATGTGCCCAAGTCTACAATGCCACATGTAGGCCTGGTTCACACAATTCTTGCTCTTCTTAAGAGCATTATCAATCTGAAGATTGTAATAAGAAACATCTAATGAATATAGACCGTTGACTAAAGATGCTGAAGCTATTGATTTATTACCATAATAAATCGAACAACTTCTGTTCTCAATAGTCAACCTATAACCTATCTTGTCCAAACAATTGATATGATGTTCTTTATTATGCTAGGAACATAATAACAATCTTCTAAAAGTAAGGTGTCTCCCGATGGAAGCCTGAGGTTTGCTGTCCCAACAGCAATCGCCGCAACTTTTGCACCGTTTCCTAGCCTCAATTCCACCTCACCTTGTCTCAACTTGCGCTTACTTGTCAGCATCTGCACATCATGGCAGATATGAGAAGCACATCCGGTATCCAATACCCAAGATGTGGAATCTCTAACTGACAAGTTGATATCTATCATATAGATATCTGAAGCTTCAGACAGCTTCACTCTTCCATGAGCTTTGTCGTTAAGAAACTCCTTGCAGTTCCTCTTCCAGTGACCATACTGCTTATAGTATAAGCAGTCACCCTTCACTACTCTTTTATCTTTGTCCTTCGATCCTTTATTGTTAGCTTTCATCCCTGCTTCAGGGGCATCCAATGCCGATTCAGCAGGAGGATCAGCTCCATGGACAAAGTTATTGTGCTCAGATCTGAAGACATTCTTCAGGTTTCTGAACCAATCCGAGTAGATCAGGTAAGTCAAAAGGACATCAAGTATGCCACGGAGTGGGTTATTCGACAACATAATTCCCTACAGGAGATAAGTAAAATTTATTTAGCAGATGTTCAATTATTAACGTTTAAAACAAGACATAGTCTTTTGTTCAAGTTTATCTCCCACTAATTTTCGACTGATTGTATAACCCTCAGTTATACAGAACGGGAGACACCGACAGTCTCCTAGTAGGGATCAGAATCTCAATGACTTGCACTACAGCCTTGTGGATAGCACAACAAACTGTAATACAATCAGAGAGCACCCAACTCATGGGACTTGCAACTCCTTGCAATATCTGATCATGGCTTCGGTCCCCAGAGATTTAATGGCCTTGTGGATAGCACAACAAACCACTAATTCTGGTCTAAGCTAACCATCATTACGCGACGAGCATAGATTTGCATGCAGCCCTTGTGGATAGCACAACAAAGCTACATGGTTCCTCTACTCCGATCTATAGGCATCTAATGCCATAGCCACAGTTTTTCCTCCCAATTAAGCAGGCCTTGTGGATAGCACAACAAACCTGCCTAAAGTGATTCGAATCCTATGACTATAATGATGGTGGACCACGCGGTAAGTTCTCAACTACTCGCGTTACGGCTTAGAATTTATCTGAGGGTATTTAGATAACTTTTATCTTGGTCTCTCCTAGGTGATAGTATATAGATATATCGTATATATTTACTAAATACTATAACCTGCTTTGATTCATAATCAAAAGATAAACAATGCATCACATACATGTCTTTAGTGTGGTCATGGATAGCACAGTGGGTTTGACTGGAGCCAACAGTCAAACGCACGCATAATCTAACACAACAATTATATTAAATATCCTGCAAACACATAGGCAAGAGATCTCAATCTTTTCGCCTTCCTGGTTGCAGCTGTGAATCGTTTTCGCTCCTTCCTCGGTTGCCTCCATCATATTACATTAATTCTAGAATTAACAAGTAAATTGAGGAAGGCCTTATGGCAAGTACAAGAGAGAGAGGGAGGTAGAAATACATCGGAGTATGAGAGAGAGAGGTGCGCAGACCTCTATTTATTAACAATTAATAATCAAACATACATACACGATCCACACAATCCATCATTCATCACATGAACAATTAAAAGTGCATATCCATGACCACGGTGTGTTTTAGACATCCACACATGATTCAGCGCATAACATGGCTAAAACAAATGAGTTATCAAAATAAATAAGTTTTGGCTTTCAAAAAGCTAGGATCCAATCAAAATTGGTATTTGAATTTCGAAAACTCATTTTATTAACTTAACATGCAATTAAATCAAATTTAAAAGCAATAAACACACATCACATGCGCACACACTCTGAATTAATAATTCCAGATTATTCCATGCAAATTAGAACATTTCTAATAATCTAACATTTAGATTTAAAACCCCATTAATAATCTAACAATTAGATTATTAATGACTAATCTAACTCTTAGACTAGTCCAACCAAGTTAATTAATAATTTAACACTTAAATTAATAATCAACCAAATTAATTAATAACTACTAATCTAACACTTAGATTAGTCAATCAATGTTAATTATTAATTTAACATTTAAACTAATGATTAACACCAATTAGTTAAAAATTAATAATTCTAACTCTTAGAATAGTTAATTAAGATTAATTATTAATTTAACACTTAAATTAACAATTAAATCTAATTAACTAATAACTACTAATTTAACAATTAAATTAGTCAATAAAAATTAATTATTAATTTAACATTTAAATTAATAAGTAACTCTAATTATTAATTAACAATTAGATGCATTAATAACTAATAATCTAACATTTAGATTAATAATTATTAACTACTAATTTTAACTCTTTAAATTAGACAACTTAAGTTAATTATTAAATTAACACTTAAGTTAATAATTAACCCTAATCTTAAGAACTAATTGTTAATTAATTAATGATTCAATAATGATGCAAGATCATTAATAAGCCCAAATTAAATATCAAAACACTTTTGAACCCTTTTAAAATCAAAATCAAATTTTAATTTAATTTTAAATGGGCAATAAGGGAATTAAAAAGGAAAATAGGAGTGGAGTTGGCTCAGCCGGATGGGCTGAGCCCTGGGCTCGGGCCCTGGCCGAGCCAGGGCTCGGACGAGGGGCGCCAGTCCCTGGCCTGGCTCTTGGCCTAGCTCGACCAGGTCCGACCAAGCCCTGGACCCGGCCCGGCCGGTCCGACCGGCTCGGGACCGGGTCCAGTGGAGCGGTTCGACCGCCTCCTGGTTTCCCAGAAACCCTATTGCAGCAGGAAACTTGGCGGCGGGAAGGAAGGGTTGCAGCGCCGCCGCCGGCCGGCGACCGGCGCCGCCAGGCCCCCGCCGGCGTCGCCCCAGCTCCGGCGACACGCCCGGCGCCGGTAGGGCTGCCGGTGGCCTCCGGTTGGGGTGCAATCCAAGCCCAAACATCCCCCAAAAATCTGGTTTTGCAGGGTTTAAATCCGATTTGGGGCTCGATTTTGTAGCTCTTCGAGGCCACCATGGTGCCGGCTATCATGCCCGGTGTGCAGTGGTGACTATCACCAAGAGATCCGGGCATCCGGGCCACCATCCCAACGCTTGGGAATCGTTAACGAAGCCGCCAAAGTACCCCGGTTCATCATCTCATGAAGAACTCCGAAAACCCCAAATAAAATTCGAAAAATTACAGAAAAATAATCAAATTATTTGTGTTCATCTTATGAACACAATTCCGTCATTTTAATCCGATTAAACGCATGGAATAACTCAGGAAAAATGAATTTCGGAAATCGAAACGGGACGAGAAACAGAGGAACTTGGCTCTGATACCACTGTTTGGGTTTTCTGGGTTTCTCCGGATCGCTCACGCAGCGGAAACTAAAATATTTACAGCGATCCGTTCCCGTTTCGAATATCTAAAGTACGATAATCATATTATCGAAGTTCTCACCGTGTGCGGATTCGAATCCGCAGCCGTTCGGTTCCGTCGGTGCGACACCGCAAGCCGCGCAAGCGCCCGGCCTCTAGCGAAGTCCACGCGATCCTCCCCGCGACGGATATCCTCGAGTTCGTCGTTCTTCGCAGCCCACGAAGCCTCCGCCGGTCGCCGCAATGATCGCCGCAGCGCGCGGACGATTTCCCGTCGAACGGGATTCGGAGAAGCGGCGAAGCAGATCTGGATCTGCCTGGACGCCAGAGAAGGACAGAAAACGAGGAGGGGCGACTAGGGTTAGCAGCAGCTTGGCCTGCTCAGCCCGTTCGCTATGTTTTATACTAACCGCGCGGTTTTTCATAAAAACCCCCGGTTTGTATAAAACCCACTTATTTATCCATCGCCTTGAGAATCATTTGCGTGTGACCCTCTAGGCCCAAGTACCAGTCCAGTTAATGGCCCAACAAGCCCAGTGACTCCTCACTGGCTTTATTAATTAATTAATAACTCTTCATTAATCAATTAATCAATCGAATTGATGTCGCACATCGAATTCGACCGGGCCTCCGATCACGTTGGATGCCAAGCAACACCGCGTAAACCCGAAAGGTATTTGGGGTTAAGTAACCCACTATTGGAACATTTCCGCCGACAGTTACCGCATGGATATAATCCTTCATTCGTACAATGCTCTCGAGTCAACTCAGGGTATGGCGAGCTGTCAAACCCTAACCGGTCGACTCACTTGGATTGGATGCCGCTGATGAATATCGGAAAACTCCTTTCCCGATATTATCGTCCGCCCTAGCCAGGGACTTTCGCGCATCCTTCCTAGAGTATTCTCTCTCTAAGTACCGAGAGTGAATGATTCCTTATTGACACACAATTCTCTTCGACGGTATTCCGCTGTACCCAATCCTTGACGTATTAGAATCATGTGGCTAGAGATTCGTAAACCAAGGTCAAAGTACAGAAGTCCACCGCCAAGGTGTCCTTGGTGTCTCAAGTCCGAGGACCATCCACGCAACTGCGACAATAGAATCAAGTTGGTTGACAGTGAGGTACAATACCATCCAGCGATTCAATCGGATCAGTTCAGTGAACTCATTCTCCAATGAGCACCTACAGATTCGCCTTAGTGTCTCCACACAAGTGACTTATGAGATCAGTCACCCTCATCATATGAGCAGGAGTAATCTGTACTAGTCTAACCGGATATCCGATGTCCATCTCGGATATCCTCCGACTAAGAACGATTAAGAATATGTGTGTTTAAGTGATCAGTCTCATTAGTACGATCTCATCATAATCTGATCACTATAGCACATATTCACGGACTTCATTATGAAACGATAATTAATGTGATTTACACATAATGAATATTATACCATTATATTAATAAATGAACGAGATTTACATAGTCAGATTGACTTGTTGGCCACCTAAAACTAACAATTCTCTCCTTTCTCTTCTCTCTCCTCTATTCCCTCCGATCTCCGGCGAGTCATTTCCCCTCTCCTTGCTTTCCTCTCCCCATTCCTCCTCTCCCTCCACTCCAGTAACCTCCTAACTTCCTCCACTACCACCACCACTTCCTCCGCGGCGCAATTCTCTCCGGACGGCGGCCGACGTCCCGGTGGAGTGACAGCGTCCACGACGGTACCGGCGGCGGCGTGTGGCGAGGCGAGTTGGCGGCTTGGAGCTAAGAGGAGTTCGAGTAACCGGTATGGTGACAATCCCCGTTGTATTTTGTTTAAAAATCATGGTTTTCCCACTTTGGAGCATGCTTAGGGGTTTTCTTGGGGCGAAAATACTAATTACATGTAATGAGAATTTTGGTGTTTTAATGGGTATTTAGGTTCTTCTCCTCCTTCTCCACTTTTTTGTGTTTTTACACGATTTGGGGGAGGAAATCCCACCCTGTGGATTGGGAGATGGCGGAGGAAGAACCTGTCTGTGAGGGTCAAATGGCGTCGGAGGACAGCGACGCCTTTTAGAAAGGCGGCTACCACCCGCGACGCGATTTAGCCCAAATAACAGACTCTATCTTGTGAGTACTCAAATTAGGGTGTGTGATTATCATGAAAATTATGTTATTTATGTGACAAATAAACCTATTAAAACTAAGTGAATGTGATCGCCAGAAACTTTTAACTAAAAAGTTCCAAAAGAAAGAATTTGATCGCCTACCTGTTTTGGAATTGGAAGATGTTCGAGTCCTTGATTCCCCTCCTTCAGCCGGCTGAAGAAAGAGAGCCCTTTTAACTTTGTTCTTACTTTGGCTACTTATCGGATTTTGAGGATCATCCAGCTTCCTTTGTTTATTGATTCCTTTCTCCTAATCTCCTTTTGTACCTTGCAAAAAGTGAAAAAAAGAGAGAAAAACGATAAGAACTCAAATAGATGTAGTATCTATTCTGATGAAGATTTTGATCATGCAACTTAAACAAATGAACTCACTTGTTTGATGGTCTTTTAAACCTCTTTAAAATATGGATTGGAAAATAATGCTAGTGAGTGTGTGTTGCATGGAGTGATGTGATGAATGAGATTTTGAACTAATATAATGATGAATAATTAAGAACTGAGTTGGATGGCCCCTAGATAGCCTTGGTCTTGAATGGATCTTGAAAGGACGAAGAACGGATGAAGAAAGAATGTAGCTTGCTTTAAGACTCCTGGAAGTACATCGATCCTTCAGCGTCTGGACGTCGTCGCCTTCTTGAATCGCACCAATTATCACTCAATTTTCACAAGTTGTCACTTTAATCACTTATCATCACTCTCAATAATTATCACTAGTAATCACTAACTTTTCAATGACCAAGGGGCTTTACATCCGCGGTTATTAATGGATTAACATGAAAGAATTTGAAGTTTATCTAACTAACAAACATATAAATACAGATTAATTCATCATTATCTGTAATTATCTAAAACGCGTCGCCCATGGGAGACGTCTTTTAGCTTAATTAAGATAAGGATAAACATCCGGAAAAAGAGACAGAAACATCTTAGGAGACTTAAATAGCGTCGTGACTGGAAGACGTCTTTTAGTTCATTAATCAATTAATTAAAATTTAAATTTAAATATCAAAATATGAATAAACTCTAAATGGCGTCTACTCATGATGACGTCTTTTATAATTTTTCATATTTGATTAAAATTTGAGTTAAAATCAATTTAATTAATTAACTTAAATTATGTCTGTCTGACCCAATACTATTTAGATAATTAATTCAAAAAGATTAATAAAAATTAACCGATGATTAAATATCAGACTATTCTGAGGCATTTATTATATGATATGAAATTTACTCAAAATGATATCAAAATTAGCGTGTCTACATGTCTCTGGATTGATGAGCGTCCAGGGACAGCGACGCCTTTTTGAACGGCGACTTCCATACCCGACGCGTTTTAAAGTGAAATCACCCGAGGTTTGTCTCTGTTTCCGTCGTTATCAGGCGACTAGGGACAGCGACGCCTTTCAAAAGGCGGCTACATATGACGACGCGTTTTAGGCCATTTTCGGATGCCAGTTTTTATATAAACCAGTTTATGAAGTTTGAATGAGGTCGGCCTTGGGCGACGCGATTCAAGCTAGAATTCTATTAATCCCTGCAATTAACACGTGTTTATATTGTTAGATAGTTTAGTTAATTGCATGCTTAGAAATGTACTCGATGACGATGGGTTCTATGTGATCAGATCGCACCGTGTTGTGTTTTATGAGATCGTGGGCTTAGAGTGACAGTTGTTAGCGCTTAGGCACCCTGTGTCGGTGTGGGAGTGACACGGCACCGGTGTGGGAGTGGCGGGGTGACGCCTAGAGAGAGGGTCACCTGGTGTACCCCGGGATATAACTAGTACCGGTGTAGGAGTGGTACATTCGGAGTGTCACTCGTGTTGAGGAAAGCAGAACCACCTGGAGCCTGTTAGGCCGGAGTAGCCAGCGCGCTATCCGAGGGGTTGCTGTTTGGTCTCAGCAGGTCGGTATTTCCCGCGTTCGGCCGTGTGGTTGGTGTGTTTTGCCGAGACGGTGGTTGTGGATTCCGTGGTAGAATGATTTCAGAATTGTGCATGTTATATTTCGAATGCATGTGTTTTATATCGAATATAGGAATTATGTTTACTGCTTTACTTGCTTAAATTATCTATAATTGTGTTGCTACACTTGTAGGTGCGTGAGTGGGCGGTGGGGATAGAAGGATCCCTACTGAGTCTTTTCGATGAGACTCACCCGTGCGGTTTTCAAGTAAGGGTTCTAGGTAGGCGTAACGAGGAGAGTGTCGCTTTGGGTTGCACGCCAGCAGCCGTTGTTCCAGGGTATGCCCCAATGTAGTTGTTATTTTATTTTCTGGCCTATATGCTTAATTATTTCCTTTCAGTTGGAGTATGTAATTATTTGCTGAGTCGAGTCGTATTGTAATAATTTCTAATTTTTGCACTTCCTTTTTAATTCAATGCGATATGAATGTTTAGCTTAGTTTATTATTTATTTCCCATACTTATCAAGATCCTGGTTTGTTTCCAAATTAATGATTCGGTACCCATTTAGTAATCGGATCCACGATTATAGGGTGGTGGGTCGTTATACTTTTCATTTAATAATCTTCAATGATAAACACCTATATATGAGAATCTGTATCATATAAGGGGCTATTTGCAAATATGGGATCTCTTGGGAGGGTGTTTACTAAAATATCTTAATTTAAAGGGTTATATGCAAATACATATCATACATGGAGTTATCTACAAGTGTGAAATCACTTAGTTGGTTATTTGCAATATATATATGTATATATATATATATATATATATATATATATATATATATATATATATATATATATATGTGTGTGTGTGTGTATATGGAGTAATTTATTTTAGTATACTATAAGTAACAACTAAAAACTCTTTTTTCCCTTAGATTTTTTACAAATATGCATGTACTTTTTTCAAGTTCTTGGCACAGTGGCAGAGACAATTCAATTAAGGTAGCGTTTGAGATTTGAAATTTGTCATCTTTTTAAAAGTTGCTTTATATTTAAAAGCAACAAGTGACCAACTTTTTAGAAACATCTTTCTTCTCTCTTCTTTTTAATTTGTCTCTCTCTTCTCCCTCGTAATCAATCATTGCCAAAAGTTTGCGACACCTTTACACGTTTGAGAACACTCAAGACCTATCGAGAGTGTGTTGGCAATTTCTTCTCGCCCAAACACACTAAAAAAACATTCTATCACCCTATATTTGAACTTGACATGAGTCACCTTGTTGCTTTATCACGTACCAACAAAGTTATAGCCCAATGGTTACATACTATGACATCCAATGTGTGTTTTTTAATATCTATGATGTTTGATCATATACTCTAGTATATAATATTTATCTATGTACAATATATGCAGTAATGTGTAATTTTTTAGATTGAGTTCTATAAAGTCACGTGGGAAAGGGAACTATCATAGTTACTAATATGTGCGCACCATGTATACTCGTGGGCCCGGGTGATTGGGGGTTCCCAATTCCTTCACTATATATGACGCACACACATTGGTGATAGAAAAAGTTCTCTCCCCCATATAACTATGGAAAATTTAATCCTAATTTTTCTATCTTAAAAGGTAAAGTTAGAATTAAGATTTATTACAACCAAATCACTCGTCTCATTTTTTTATATCAAAATAGTAATCTATATATGTAATCTACAATCTTATCAATCATCCCACTCATTCTATATATTCGCACCAACGAATATACCATAACATAATTGATTAATCGATTGCATGTTAAGATATATCTAATGTCTCAAATTCACATGTGTGGATAGATGACAAGGATAGTAATGGCCAATGACAGTCATGATATTTTATCTCTTTAAAAAAATATAAAAGACAAAAAATGATGACCTCCCACGATAATTTAGTTTTTCTACAATTTAACTGGATGTGACAGACATAAAATGAAATAAGAAAAGAGGAAAAAAATACAATAATTAATCTACTTTTAATTCCACCTACCATGATATACCAATAAGACAAATATTTTATAATTTTATAGTTTGATGAAATTAGGTCATAGTTCGGTATCTCTCAATAGCCAACTAAAATTTGACATCACTTTTTTTTTACTTTATTAGTGTAAATATTTTTTTTGTAGCGATGACTAATGACTTAGTGGCTAAATATTTATAATGTGTCTCAAATGTAGAAGTTCAAAACTCACAAATGTCCTAGTACCAAGAGATATTTTTACATTGAAGATAATTATTTTACCTAATTAGGCAATCGTTATGGGTCAACCCCTATTGAAAAGATAGAAACAATATCTTTATGTATAATGGTGCATAAGTCTAATGCAAATTTAATTTATGATTTATTTTAATGAGGAAGTAATAAAATATTAATTGAGCTATGACATATTTTACTATTAGAAAAAATAGTGGCATGGCATATTATATAAAGATACGATGCAGTACATAATGTTTGTAATATATCATGGTGTTGTACGCTATATTGCATCTTTAATACATTATGCAATATCAATGCAATATAGCATAATGTCAAGAAATACATTTGACAATATCAAATAATACACAACATCATGATATGTTGCAAGAGTTGTGGATTATACCAAATCTTTATGTGATATATTATATCTTACTTTTTTTTTACATTGTTGAGATTAAAAGGAATATTGATATGTGAGGCATGATAGTTATTGATGATAAAATATATATAACTAATAAATTTGAATACAAAGATTACATGTGGAATGTCCTTAGTTTTACAAATAATTTTCTGTAGGTTACGAAAAAACGACTAGAGCCTCCCTCAATAAGTCTACACTTCAAATCCTTAAGTAAGGTAATTCTCTTGGAAAGTAGCCTTAAACAAAGTGAGAAAAGTCTTGCAACCAGTAACAATCTAATGCACATGTTCCTCTTTCTATCCATTGAACTAATGGGTGTACTTAATGAGAAAAAAGAAAATGTGCAGTTATATCCACATGGTTCTCTACCTTTTGTAACTCCTAAAACGTAAAAGTGACGTGAGAGAAAAGTATACAAAAAAATATAATTCTTCACTTATTTTTAGTGGGTCCCACTCACTTACATGCTTTACTTTCTCCTCTATGTTCCAGTCTTTTTGGTGGTCAGACTTAACAATTATTAAATACTTCATTTTTTATCATAAAAGTCAATACTTTATTCACTTAAAAGATAATATAAACAGTAAGATACAAATTCTCCCTTCCATACAAAACAATATGTAACCCTATAGGAATAGCTACCCCATGACATAGTAGTGGCCAACTTGAGGGAAATCGACATTGTAGAAATTAAGGATTCGCAATAAGAGGAATACAAAAATCAAATCAGCTTCAAACGAAAAAAATAACACGTAAAAGAATGCTTATAGTTCCATCCTCGTAGAAAAGATAATTGTGACTCGTCATTTGACTGTTAGCACACGAATAGGAAAGACTCAAGAAGATCATGTTTTCACTAGAAAGTATGATGGACATGAAATCATCATAAATTATTGAAGACGATCCCAACATGATTGTTTTAAATAATAGATATGTAGCTTCACGAAATTTTAAAGGATTCAATAGAAAAGCCATATGAATAACCTATCAAGTACCTAACATACGTGACACTGAGAGAGTAGGTAGAAGAAATCAAAGGAAGAATGCAAAGAATAATAGAAACAAATGAGATAGAGAAAGACAATAAAAGTACATTGTTAATATAGAAATAAAAAGAAGGAAACTGCATAATCTTCAAATAAAATCATGAATGTAGGAAGTTAAGAAAAGAAGAAAAACAACTCTCGAAGATGATGGAGTCTGAACTAGATAAATCGACATATTTACTTAACAAAATCCACCTAAAAGAGATGATATCCTTCTAAAAGGGAGAGTCTTTCTTCTAAAAAATGAGTAGGTGACGAGGGAAAAAGCTTCTCTAAAAAGAAAGGGCCTACAATTGGAAAGGTGGGTGAGATGGTGGCTAGAAGTACCTGATCATTATTTGAGAATTTTATATGAATAAAAATAGTAAATAATGAAATTTTATATTTAGATACTTTATGCTATGACAAGACTTCTAAGTAGATTTATTATTCCATGTTGTAATTCTAAAATAATCGTCATAAACGTTGAAACTACATTGAAGGGAAAAACTTGTAATCATTTGACCAATTGATTATCATATTTTCAAGAAATTCAAATGTGAAATGATAAAATGATGTCTATTTTTTAGAGTATAATAATTAAGTAACACAAAGGCATACTTGATGTAGATAGTTTAAATTTAAAAATACACAATTATCATATTTCATCTTGTAGAGACATAGAAATTGCATAACTTTAGTCCAACGTCGGTTATTGAGAAAAGCAACTTTGTGCTTATAAAGAAGACTTCCCTCCTTCCTCCCAACAATGATGTTTATTTTTTGTGAAGAGACAAAATCATGAGGCTCATGGACCAAAGTGAATAATAACTTGTTACATAAAACTTACATTTCCTTTCCTCAATACTGGCGTTGCTGTGAGAACTCCAACCTAATAGGCAATAGCATAAGCTTATCGTCTTAAAGGATTATGTAGAGATATAAAAATATATAGATACTATTTCAACATCAAATATTAAGCAAGGCAACATTATGTTTATAAAGAAGGCCCCCCCCCTTTTTTATAACATCTCTTTTCATAACAAAATAACAAAGCTATCAGGCCCATAGGCTAAAGTGGACAATACTTTGTTAAAGAGAGTTTATAGTTTCTTCCCTTAACAATCTTATTTGAATATTTTTTTTGAGCTTACAAGCCTCGCTATCCATGCAAATATTTTTCATACAAATTCTATAATTTAAAATAGTAAATATAAAAAATATTTGTACATTTTCACATGAATTGCAATATATCTCCACCAATTGACCAATATAAAAGAAGAAAATTATTGAATGCATACATGAACTAAGTATGTGAGTATGGATTAGGGTGTAAACAAATAGGTTATGATGTAAACCCTTATCAATCAACAAGATAAATTATCTATCACATATATTTGAATAATAAGTATCTTTCTCATAATTAGAGGATATAAGATTTTATCTTGATATTTCTCATATAAATCAAAAACTTAATGCCGTCAAGTTACAATATTTTTGACAATATTACATAACACTTAGGCAATTAGATAACATTGTACATGAAAAAAAATTCAATTTGATTGGTCAGATATTGAATAATAAGAGAAAATTAAATACAAATAAGTAGATTGATAATGTCAACTATCACACTTGGGTCAAAAACATGGACGAGTTAAGAAGTTATAGAGCTATAGATAATGCAATAGAAAATACAATAGAGCTATAGAGCTATAAAGCTTTTTATGAAAAATATAAAAATAATCTTAAACGTGGCGGACCTTAAATTCGGATTTACAAACAATGAAGGGTTATTTCACTTATTTATAAAAACAAATCATCCTCAAGCATCTAATGATTAAGTGATGTTTTTTTTTGTCTCATAAGTGCTAATCTAATCAGTTGTATTAATTTTTGATATCGTAAAATTTAAAATCAAAATGTAAAGATGAAAATAAGACAAACAAGTTGTCAAACATGATAACATTTAAAGAGACTTGTTCGCATATAATTATGTTTTAAATCTTAAATAATATAATAAAATTTTAGTCAAATAATCAAAACACAGTAAAAAGGGTGGGATAAGGGAGTTTCATAATTTCCTGTCATTGCATTGCATGTGGATGTGTATGATTCAAAGAAAAATGAAACAATCAGCTCCCCTTTCTCATATTACATGTGAGGTCGGTCGAGTTGGTCTCAACCATTTAATTTTCAATTTTTTAGATTGGGTGGCTAACATTAGTTATTTATATTTTTTTTTGTCAATCTCGAAACTTATCTAGTTTCCACATCCATATTATATAATATCTGATTGAATGGTTGTAAAAGAAAGAAAGAAAAAATAAAGAAGGATGAAAATTAGATGCCTCATTTGTTATAAGTTTCCCATATATGCGTGTCAATGAGAGATAGGAAAGATGAGAGTTTACTCATTATGCTCACTAAGATGATTTTGTCCCCAATAAAGCAAGATCGTGACTTTTATTTTTTTAAAGAGTTGACTATATGTTAAACAAATATTAATTAAATTATGAAATCATGTTAATGAATAGTTTTTTAGTTTCCCACAAAAAAAAATCTTATTCCATAAGTACCTACCTATCCTTATCATTAATTATAACTCTTCATAATTTAAAGTTATTTCGACAAACACTCATAAGCAGGAAAAAAAACTTAAATATAAAAAAACTCTAAAAGAGTCTTTTTGTATAAATATAATAAACTTTCACTAAACTCATGTTTGGTAATGAGCTCTAAGCCAATTTCTATGATTGGAATCGGCCGACAGTCTCATCATTATTCTCAAAGTGAGTAATCAATACTTTTTGAAATAAGAAATGACAACGATGCAAAAAATATGACCACAACTCTGACGTGACTAGAAAAATTTGATTTTTTAAAATCCTCTCTAACAACAATCTCTACATTTCACATAAATACGGGAAATGTGAGAATTTTTTTATAAATCATATAAGGTAGAGGGACTCGAAGCTAAGCAACCGAAAAAAAATCCCATCCACGGACACGCCTTACCCAAACTCCCAGGAGCTCCACAGTCCCGAACTCCCTGCGGACATGGCTCTTATGGCCAGCTCCTGTTCCTTCCGAGGCTACCATCCTGTCGTCGCAGCTTCTCCTTCTTCCTCGTCTTCTTCTTCCTCTTCGCAAGGTACTCTCCTCATTGCGGGCAAGAAGCCCTCTTCGAGCTGGTGTTCTCTCCTTCACGTATGTCTTCCCGCGTTTCCTTCCTAGTTCCTACCAGCCGTAACCTCTCCGAGCTGGTTCTCTCTCATGTTGGCAGAGAGAAGGCCCGACTCGGTGAAGCTAAGGGACGATTGGAGGAAGCGCTCCCGACCCATTCCTCCTGGCGGTGTGTACCCTGCGAAAGAACACTGCAGGTCCGGCAAAAAAGAGAGGAAAAAATAGTTTCCCCCCCTTCCATATCGTTCTGTTGCTCTTCTTGTACCTCTTCCAATTGCTGGCATCTTTTCTTTCGTTTTGATTTAAGCGTCTTTTGCTTTGCCGTAAAATTTTATGAAATATTGATTTTGAAATTAGCAAGTCTTAGAAATAATTAAAGTTCGCGAGTTTAAAACCACCAGTTTTGATTTCAGTACTTTTCGACTGAAACCGAAGTTGCGTAAAAAGGGTGCTACATGAACTAACCATTTTTTGAAACTCAGTAATTTACGACTACAGCATTCCAAATATAAGAAAAATATCATTTTGCTGCATTTTACATTGTTTTACTCTATTTTACAGTTTTTACGGCACACCAAATGGCCCTGTAGTGATAAAGGTTTGTTTTGTGTTTTTGGGTTTTATTTTGGCGGCCCTGCAGTCAATGTGGTTTATGCGATACGTACTACATCGCCCACGTGAAGAATGCTTGTGCCTTTTTAGGAGAAGGCATGTCCAGGATTGAGGTGAGTGCTTATCGTGTTCTTTTGAAATATGTAGGGGGGTGTATGGTATATTCTATCTTCCAATTATTGTTAGGAATGGATTATCGAAATCACATGACATTTTTAAATTACCACACTGCTAGTTGTTGGCAAATTGGAGCAATTGCATTTGGTGTAAACTGTAATTGTCAATGTTGGATTATTACGATGTGCATGGAGTCATTTGGTTTGACCGAAAACACTGTAAAACATCAGTTTGGAAATCATCAGAGAACTGGCAGAGACAAAATCCTTTTTAGAATCCCCGCTTTTGGTTTTCAGTTGTTATGGACTAAAAACCAAAATGGATAGTGAGTACTGTATCAGTCAACATGATTTTGAAATCCAGCAGTTTACGGCACTCCAAATGCATGAAAACACTGTAAGATGATTTATGACACTCCAAAGATGAGGGAAATATTGTTTTATGATATTTTACAACATTTTACAGTATTTTAATGTGAGCATGAAATATGTTGCAGATTGGTAGAGACAAAGACAACACAGTCAGGGGAGCAATACCAAGTCCCATCTCTCCCTAGTCACCTGTCTGGTCACATGTATGGTTTCTAAATTTTACATGAGATCGATAAATTTTCTCAGGGTAGATGGCTTTGTTGGCCAACTAACAATAGTTAGGGACTTAGAATTCTGCATCAGATAGGCCTCTCCAAACCCGCTAACCAATATTTGTTAAGATTATTGTGCAACCAATGGGGGATTGGTGTTAGGGTGGATCTGTGGCAGCCAACCGAAACTATGTCAAGCCCTTGAGACTATTCAATCCTATGCCAACTTCAGATTGACGGAGTAATGGCTTCACGGCAGAAGTTGGAAGCACATGTGCGTCAAATTTGAAGTGTGTGTGTTTCTATGTTCTCCTCTCCTCACCATGTTTACTTATACATGGTGGAGTGATTATATAGAATGAGCATGTGGAGTGTGTGCAATCTAAACTTCTTTCCAATCAAGAACCACAAATCTCATCTCATAGCACATCATATTTTTCTCTATTTGGACAAGATTCAAGTGGTTTATATACCAGTTTGGATTTGGAACGGTAGACATGGACAATTCAATCTTTCGTAACCTTTTGGTGAATGCACAGGGCCTTGTGGGAGGGACTGAAGGCACTAGGCAGTGGGAACTGAAATGAATTTGTGGTGACATCAACATCGCGATCTGAACACAGGGCCACAAAAAGATAATGATGGAGTAAAAAAAAAAAAGAAACAAAAAGAAGATGTTCATACGAGGCAATCAGAAAATCTTTAAATTCCATGCGGGATAAGGAAGGAGAAGAAACCATACTTTTTAGCATTATAGTGCAGTGCTTGAATTCCATATTGGGGTGACCACATATAGTCACATAGGAAAACACTTGGTCTGTAAATTCATTTAAATGAAACCGGATTTTATGTTAGAGATGTCCAGCTTCATCTCAAATCTCAATTAGCTTCCTGTCTTCATGAAACTGATGACATAAGTGTAAGGTGTGGATAAGTTATTTTTTCTTTTTGTTTTTGGACTCATCATCTTTCTCATTTTACTTCTGTGGCCGAGGAGGGTTAAATAAACACAAAAGATGTAGAGTTTAAGGTTTTGTTAGAAAACAATATTTGAACTAGTTGGAAGTTCAAGTTGTTTAAGAAAGAACACAGATCGTTTGCTCAGGTCATGGTCTTGCTCTCGTTGATGTGCATTTAACTTTCGTATATTGCATATGTTGCTCCCTTATTCCTGTGAATCTTGAAATGAAAGTTGCTAAGAATGATGCCAAAATTTTCATTGTTACCATTTAGTTGAGTCCATATAGCAAGTTATACACATGGATCTTGAAAGTTTAAGTATTGGCTAAGTGTGGTTGTCAAGGAAGTTAAGATTTTCTGTATCAGTCAGATTGGTAACTTGGTATTGCTATTGGCATTCTTGATGTCTTTTGTTCCCGTTGGAGACTGTTCTTATAATAGCTGCCCTTCACATGTCTGTTTGTCTTATTCGTTTAGTAGGTATTGGAACCAGAGGTTCATGGCAGAGGCAGAAGTATGGGCACTGATGAGTTTCATTTTGGAGTACATGAAGAGCTGTTATATGCACGCAAAATTAAGCCTGTAGATGGTAATGATGCACAGAGTTAACTTCCAACTTTTTTCTGAAAAGCTTCTGCTAAATTCTTCACTATGACTATAACACACATTGCTGTGCTTTTCTTTCTTTAAGACACTGGAGAAACCTCTTTACTTTTGATGTCCTTTACATTATTAGGATGTTACTACCAAGAAAAAAAGGATTTTTGCATATACACCCCCTGCAAAACACCATATTTGCATTTATACTCCCCAACTTCCACATAGTGTTATCAATATCCCTGAAAACTTCAGAAAGGTTGCAGTTATACCCCTCCATCAGAATGCCGTTAAATCAAACATAAAGATTTTGCATAGATGCCCTTAAATTTCACTAGAATTTTGCATATGTACCCGTAGATTCACTATAATTTTGCATATGTACCCCTGACATTATCAGAATTTATGAAATGTTTTTGGCAAATTCTGTTGGACTTCGTGTTATTTTGACAGAGGGGTAAAACTGCAACCTTTCTGAAGATTTCAGGGTATTGATAACAATTTGTGGGAGTTGGAGTATAAATGCAAATGCGGTGTTTCAGGTGTGTGTTTTGTGTGTGTGTGTATATATATATGTATGTATATATCAACATACATACATACATACATACATACATACATATTTGCTGCAGCTATGCCTCACTGCCTCCTCCCAACCCCCTACAAATGCATAAACACCTGTTTATTAAAGTTGAAAAAAAGTAAAGGTATAACTATATATAAAATGACTGATGACCTTCCATTATCCACTTTTCACTACCACGGAGACTTCCTTAAATTCTGGCTGTTGAGTTACCTGAATGAACCACTTTTGTGTTTCCTTGCGAGAAACAGTGGACAAAGACACTGGGTGAAAGGTTCATATCGGTGGCTTGCACAATCAAAATTTCCCTGACCTTTTGGTCTAACAAAACCTAGAAGAAAACGTAAGAAATCATAAAGGTGATTTGCAAGATGATGCAGTGTTGTACAAACAGCAGATGAGCACAAGGGTGTGGTTTCAGCTTACTGGGATCTAAATGGTACGGAAGCTGCTTTGGTTCGTGATGCCATTGGATAGCTTGTAGGTCCAAGAGTGTATAGCTATTGGTTTTAAAATTTGAGGTTACTTCTTCACATAATTTAGCCGCTTGTTTTTCTGTAAATGCTTTGTCATAAGAACTGTAATCATATTTCAATTTTCAATGACATTTTAATCTGTTCATTTACTTTTTGCCTTTAGAAACATTACATTGTTTTGGCACATGGTGCCTCCATGTCAAAGATATATTCTGCATTATTGTTTTGTTCAATAATGTGGATCTATGTCTGAACATAGGGGCTCAGTGGACGGGCATTGTGACTACCATCGCGGTGGAGATGCTGAAGGCAAATTTAGTAGAAGCTGTTGTTTGTGTGCAGAGGCAAGGAATTAGAGTTAGAAATTACCTTCTATCCAACTTGATGGGTTTGACATTATTTTTTTTCTCATGTTCTTGCAGTGATCCAGAAGATAGACTTTCTCCAAAACCTGTTTTGGCCAGGTTTGTGTGTAATGTGCGTGTTGGCTCCATTAAACAGTTAAATGCTTACATTTGGGCTGTTCAACAAGTAGCTCGTGGAAATTTTCAAAGCATTTGTAGCTTGCATGCATGCTATCTTGTTTCCTTAAGCTTTTGGAGCTTAAGTGCACTTTCCAAGTTTATCTTTTATGAATTCAAGCAATTCTGCTGTAATAGGACACCTGAAGAAGTTTTTGCAGCCCGAGGTGTCAAGCCAACATTATCTCCTAATCTCAATACCCTTGCTTTGGTTGAGGTAACTCTACTTACTTTTTCTGTTTTAGTATAGAACTTGATCATACAGCATCCACCCATTCTTTCTGGCAACACTACTTACCAGGCTTTTAGATTGAAGCTGTCAGGTTAGCCCCATTTTCTTGTCACCTTGGATGGCTATTCAAATGCCAGTCCAAGTACCTAACAGGCTTCCTGTCAGTTGTTTTGCTTACTGGGGGTTTAAACTTTAATTCTCATTGGCAGAGAGCCCCATGTGGCAAATTCATCTGAGAGAATATTGCTCTAATGTTGTTTTTCTTCACTTCTCATAGAAATAGAAATGACTAAGGGATTATGTAATCTAATGGATGAGTATACATGAGACCATATTTGATTTGGAAAACTGAAGACCTAGGATTTTCTTTTGGCTTGCTTTTTTAATCTGTGTCTTTATTTGAGTGGTACAGTGTGAAGACTGAAATATTTAGCCTGCCTGGACACCCCATGCATTTTGTTATTTCCAGTCTAACTTTAATTGAAATAAACCTTAGGCATCTAAATTTTAAATTATCATCGAAGTCTGTGTCTTATAGGTGGTGTCAATCTTAGACACCGGGATGTGGTTTTAGAATCACGATACTGACTTTAAGTGTTAAATAACACAATCTTTACATATGTGTGCTGCTAGATCAAACCTAATATGTGAGGGTAGTGCTCACAGGAAAGACAAATGTGACCTTTTTTTTTTCTGACAAAACTACTAGTCCAGGGGGCAAGAAATTGGAGTTACTTTACGTAGTGTTCATTGTCTCAGAAATGAAGCAAAGCCCATTATTTATTTGTTTGTGATCTTATGGCAATGTTTCAGGGTCAAAGACTAATAAAATTAGAATAGAGATAATTCTGCCATAAAGTATCTAGATATGGAAAGACATGCATACTGCCCCTATAAGAATATTGTTAAACAATAGCTTCTTTCTTTTGAATTCATGATTTAATGGTGTTTCTGAACAAACAGGAAGCTAACAATTTGAACCATGGTCTTAAAACTGGCATTTATTCATTTGTGTTTGGTCGTATTTTACCTGAAACGTCAAAAAACTTCTTCCTTCAATTGTTTTCTGTAACTTTACTTTGTCCTAATTCATAGGCAGCAGGGGTAAAGCGCCTTCTTTTCTGCGGTGTAGGATGTCAGGTGCAAGGTAATAGGAATATTTCATCATCCTATAAAAAAGGATTCCTTGAATTCTTCTTTCATTATGACTTTGATGTTTTAACGCAGAATGGTTCTGAACTGCAGCACTGAGAGCTGTTGAGAAACATTTGGGCTTGGAAAAGCTTTACGTCCTCGGCACAAATTGTGGTAATTAATATATTCCCTTCATCTACGTAGTATACTCTGTATCTGTGCTACCGCTGATTCATTTTTTTTTAAATACTGGAGAAAGTGTTGAGTAGTTTTGTCGATGAACATCTCTTTGAGTTTGCTACACTGGCTTTCACCATGTTTAAATGCCCTCAGTTGACAATGGAACCCGTGAGGGGCTGGAGAAGTTTCTGAAGGCTGCTAGCAGTGACCCAGAGACGGTTTTACATTATGAGTTTATGCAAGATTACAAGGTATGAAAATCATTTTTAATGTTATTGTTTTTTTGCTGTTTACTACATAGTTGAGTTGGTTAATGAAGGGACATCAATCAAATTCTCGTCATGCTCTAGGTTTTGTAGACGAGTTTCTTACGCTTTTGCTACTTATTAATGGATTTGCATGTTTTCCATTTTTCTTTTATTTGTTACTGCCAAACTGAAAGAGGTAATTGAAACCCTGATTCCTATATTTAATCTGTTATATGTATGGACGCCACACTAATTTTTCTTTGCGTAAAGATGATTTTGTTCAAGGGCAAGTAAAAAAAAAAGGATATGGATCTTTGCCTTCAGTATAGAATAGCCAGATCTTACGGTCTTAAAGAAAATGCCTGGAAGCACATGCAGTCAAATTGAGGTGGTAGAGTCTATATATTATGGGGTTTTATAACTGTTATTTGTGATTTTCCTTAATTTTATTCAAAACCTAGTGCAATTTAGTAATTCCAAAGGATCATTGGTTGAGATGCATTAGCAGAGTTATGGATGGGGTTATAGCATGGCTTTCTTCATGTGGCATTGATATTCTATTCGAGCTTTATAACATATCAGTAATCGATTGAGACAGTTCTGTCAAACCCAATGGCTGTGCTCTTTAAGTGTGAAATTTAGTGGAAATTCATGGGATTTTTTTTTGGGGGTTCTTTTGTGCTTTAGACTAAAAGGATACACTATTTTGTGATTTGCCCTGTATTAGATCATTGCATGTTGAATTTAAATAGACATTTTCCTTTGTTTAAAAAAATTGCTTTCTTCATTGTGAAGCTGGTCTGAATTTAATTACATCTTTTCATCAATTTCCCATGACTAACATCTTGTTCTTTTGGGGGAGGGGGGATGATCCTTGCCCTTGGAACAATAGTGGAATCTTCTCTAACCTCATAGGTGACAAGCATAGCATGTTGGTAAATCTTCTCTAACCTTATAGGAGACAAGCGTACCATGTTGGTTTCCAAACAAAAAAACTGAGCTTCAAATCTGAAATTAATCCAGATGATCTTTGTAAAAAGACATGTAGCCTCATCAGCGGTGTTAAGGTAGACACATGTCACTTCGCGGTAGCCCTGCCCTATCATCACTGTATCTCAAACAATCATATTTCTTCCAATGATGGAAATAATCAAACTTAAGTTTTGAGCTTATGTTCTAGGATGGCTCACATAAGCCATCACTGATTTTAATAAGCTTGAATAATTGATCCTTCCTCCCCACTCCACTCCTAAAAAGGCTTAGCTATGCATCAGAC
The DNA here is from genome assembly GCA_030544215.1 of Zantedeschia hybrid cultivar. Lineage (NCBI taxonomy): Eukaryota > Viridiplantae > Streptophyta > Magnoliopsida > Alismatales > Araceae > Zantedeschia > Zantedeschia hybrid cultivar. The sequence goes on from JARZZO010000015.1 coordinate 3,607,026, forward strand.
ACCATGCACCCCATGAGCATGAGGAACACAAACATCTGCCACCAGTCATTCCTTGTTCATGGTCATGTCAAACAATCCAAAGAATTCAGAATCAAGAGTGCAAGAGTGAAGTCGTTGTACATTTGGTCCAGCTAAACCTGCTCTTATGACCATTACTGACCTTGTTCATTAACACTTTTAGACTAAGTACAAAATCAGCTTTAGCAACACCCTTGTGAAGGACTACCTTCCAAATTCTCTACAGTGATAATATTTCTGTTGTGTTGCGTCATATCGTATTCTATGTATCATATTGTAACCCATAAGATTCATTTGATTTGTTTGATCTCTAATCCACTTGCTGAAGCGAGGTTGAAGTTGTTTGATATCCAATTATCCATCCCCCTCTGTTCCTCCATCATACTGATATTACCTGTATCAATGGACAAGATCAGGACAGGATTTCATCACTGTCTTTGTTTCTAATTGGGTCATACCATGCTGTTTTTTTTTTTGTATCTTATTTTATAAGTTCTGGTGCATATTGTGAGAGTTCTTTAACCAGATTTTGTTCATGCTCCGAGCAGTTGTTTATACATCTTTGGTCATGGTTACCTGTTCTTTTTGGGCAAGTGAGTGTTTAGTTGTTTCCTAACTTGGGTTTTGACAATAATTATAGTGATGGTTGATCTTTTTGTGGATTCCTGCACTGTCTTTCCTTTTTCCTCCCCTAATGAATGATGGTATAATCCACTGTAAGGGGAAAAAGCAAAGGGCATCACTCGTTGTGGTATCATGTCTAAAGCAAAGGGCATCACTTGTTGTGGTATCATGTCTACATATCATACAAATTTATTTTACTCTTCTTAAAATTTGTTTCACTTTTCAGATCCTTCTGTCTTCCGAGGTTAATATGTTTGTGGTGAAATTCCTTGGTTTGTGGTTTGTTTTGTTTCAAAGCAGATTTGCTATAGTCTTCTATTGTGACTGATTATTTAAGTCTTGGCAGGTTCAGTTGAAGCATTTGGATGGCCATATTGAAGAGGTAAATTGGGTCCTAACATTTTCATGAATAGCATCCATTTGTTCCCAAATGTTTTTTAATTCTAGGAATGTGAATTCTTTCAAGCAGGTCCCTTACTTCTGTCTTCCAGCGAATGAACTAGTTGATGTAATTGCACCATCCTGCTACAGGTACTGCTCCTGAGAGCCTTTTTGAAAATCCTAAACAATTTCTTGTAACTATGAATAAGGATGGAAAGAACCAGAGTAGATGTTGTTCTCCTCTGGTTGAGTTCGTTTATAAGTCATCCTCTTCCTTTATTTTCTTTATATGCGATTCTTCTAAATTGAGAGGATCCTTGGTGCGATGGTAAGGTTGCTTCACCGTTACCTGGAAGTCACATGTTCATAACCGGAGACAGGCACTCTGCAAAAAGCAAAGTTGAGGCTGTGTGCAATTGACCCTCCCCAGAACCTGTGGTGGAGGGAGCCTCATGGTACTGGCTTGCTCTTATGCAATTGCTCTGGACTGAAATATTTCCTCAAATATATTTCCTTGGCTCCATGTCTGGACTTTTAATACTACCCCTAAATATATTTTTGACAGCTAAAACGTGCCATTCTTGGGGAACAGACATAAAGTTTACTCTAGGCTGAAATCTCAGTGAGATTAGGTAACATAAGATTAGAGTTTGACATTGAGTGACAACAGAATGCTAACGAAGATATTTCCATCACTCTATATCATTTCATAGTAGGACTAGGCAGTGGTGGGTGGTATGTATGACTCCAGACAGCAATCAGGATAGTGATTGGTTGGAACCCCAGGATTATGAGGAACCTACATGAGGGGGGGAAATTGAGCAACTTGGAGATCTTTTGATCAATTTGGAGGACTTTGTCTCTAATTAGCTGGAGGTAGATGCATGGCTTTGGTGGTGGGAGTGGAAAGGAAGATTTACAAATAAAATCTCCCTTATTGCAGATAAGTGTATGATACACCATGTTGAACCACGTCTGGAAACCTCATTTTATGCTGAAAATGACATTTTATTTCTGGAGAATATCTCATAGAAGCTTCCTACATGCAGCAGGCTTGCCTGGTTCATAGAAGGAATCAAGGCAACCTATTGTCTATTTCAAGGTAGGCCAACTCGCGGATCGGACTCGGATCGGTCCGGTCCTGACCGAGTGGATCGGCCGATCCGACCCGATCCCGAACCGGTCCGGACCGAGCCGCACCGGTCTGGCCGATCCAATTTTAAAAAAGGGAAAAAATAGAAGAAAATAGGGAAAAAAATAGAAAAATAAGTCCAAAAAATAAGAAAAAAATTCAAAAAATCAGAAAAAATTATATTTACCCAAAACTTATCTAGGACCTTGGGTAAGCCCTTGAATATTTATTAACTTTGAAAAAAACTTGAATACAATACATGGGGGGGACATAAAACCTTACCCCTAAGTATTACATGATAGTAAACAAAAAAACACACACACAAAGTGACAGAACAAGTAGACATACATTTATTCTAGCCTTACATTATAGGTGCTATACAAATGTTGCACATAATCGGCCCAAGACATATAAGCTTGGTAACATTGTTCATATTCCTGTACAAACCGGTTATACTCATCTGTGAATGGGTAGATTATTGTCACCGGTATCCATCCTTGTGTCTTTGGCCCATGATAAGATCCTTCTGAGGTTGACGATTGATAAGAGGAAGCATCTGAAGTTGGACGATAAGTGGGATATCCTCCTAAGTAACTCAATGCATCATAGGGTGGTGGATGTTGATAATATGTACCTGGATATCCATAAGGACTATAACCCTCTAATAGAACTTGAGAGGATGCATCAGACGAATGCTCTTGAGAGGATGTTCTCTTTAGGAACTCTTGTTGTTGTTTCCCTTTGCCTTTATTTGTTGCTGATGTGTCCTTAGCCAACCTACTGGAATGGTCATCATCCTGCGTAGCATGCATAAATTCTTGCTCTCCTGTGAAAATCATTGGAGGAGCTTCACCATGTTGACTTGATCCACGTCCTTGAGATGACCGTTGTTGCAAGGATCCACCTTGACTTCCATGTGGATCATCATCGTCATCGTCAGGGGTAGTCGTTGCCGAAGTAGAGTCGTATGAAGTTTGGTAAACGACCTTGTCGCTCGGCTCTGGTGTCTCGTCTGACTCATCTTCTTGTACAGTTTCTAAATCTGCAATATGAACATGAGTTATTTTACCTTTACCCTTACCTGAACTTTGTGGGGTGGATTTCTTTTGCCGTTTTGAAGGAGGTGAAAGTTGAAACTCAACGGACAAGGAGACACCATCTAATTGTCCTTCTGCCCATGACCGATCGTTTGGATCAAATTCTGATGGACTCAAAACATTCCTTGCATCTACCCATGCATTCAGTGGGTTCTGCTCCTCAAATATCTCGTCCAGATCGATTGGTTCCTCAACTTGTTGTTCTGCTTGCACCGGTCTTCCAGCAACTTCATCTCTCCATCGTTCTTCTTCTCTTTGGTTCTCTTGAATTTTTTGAAGATTCTTTAATTTCAAGCGCATGTTGTAGTGGCAAAAGACCAATTGCTCCAATCTCGCTGAGCTTAATCAGTTCCTTTGCTTGGTGTGTATCAAGCTAAATGTAGACCAGTTCCTCTCACAGTCAGAAGAGGAGGTGGTTTGGCTTAATACACGGATAGCAACATAAGCAAGATCTTCATAATCTGGAGCCTTCCCATAATCCATCCACCAATCAGCTGTAATTCCATAATGATCCAACTAACAATTAGTATTGTAATTTGTAAAGTCTAGGTATGATAAGTTGATAACAATTTCGTGAAAGTATTAGTTATGTGTAAAATTCTAAATACCTGGTGAAAGCAACATGACTGCCCGTTGAGCACGATGAGTACCAAAATGTAATGTCCGGAGCCCATAGTGTTGCATTTTGTTGCATGCTATGATAGCTCGATCCTCATCATGTAACAAACGCCGAATTACATTTTGAGTCCCACGGAGTACTTCTTCATCATTGGGCGCATGCTGAGTAGCAGAGCTATATTGGTATCTTGGGTTGAAGAAATGACCTAAAGAATTGAAAAACAAATTAAAAATGAAATAAAACTTATAGGAAATAAAATGACAACCAATATAGATTGACTTATTTTGTTACCTGCCGCATGCAAGTCATGGTGGAGTGTCTTATCCCATCTTGCATCTATGATTTCCCACCATTTTCTGTATGTATTTTTGTTGGCCCTAGCAATGTCTTCCTTTGCACGGTCCATAGCTTCATATAAATATCCCATTATGGCCTTCTTATCTCCATCCACCATCTTCAGAACCCGCACAAGAGGTTCAACTGCGCTCAAGATCATCTTTATATCCTTTCAATACTCCCGGCTCTCAATCAAGTCCTCAACCTGCTTCCCCTTGTCTCTAGCATCACGCTTCGCGTGCCTTGTCATCCAATCCTCCTATCATTTACTTGAAATCATCTGCTTCAAGGGGCGTTTTTGTGACTGTATACTCTCCAAGGAAATGTATGTGGAGGCGAAACGAGTTACTCCAGGACGTAGTAACTCCCTCTGTCCAGTGTGTTCACGCATCAACGTGAGCACGTAGTTATGGTTGATATAGGATGTGATGAATTGGGCTGACTTCACTGTTTCAGTAATTTTTACATCTTTCCCAATATCTTCTAGCATCAAATCTAGGGAATGAGCAGAGCAAGGAAGCCAATATAGATGTGGCCTCTTCTCCATTAACATATGGCCAACAGCTTTATATGAAGTTGCATTATCTGTTACAACTTAGACAACCCGATCTTCTCCCACCTGGTCCACAATGTCATCAATTAACTTGAAAAGATATTCAACATTCTTTACCTTTCTACTAGTATTTACGGACTTCCAAAATACAGTCCCAGCTTGACAGTATATAAGGAAGTTAATCATACTTCTTTTCGTAATTCCTATTCAAATAATGTTATAGATATTAGGGAATGTCTAAATTAACTAAAAGATATAATATGTTAATATAAGATTATAAATATGTTAAACTAATTGAATGTACTCACCTGTCCAGCTATCTGTCATTATTGTGCAGCCTCTTTCATCCCAAATTCGCTCGAACGACTTGATATACTCTTGGAGATCACTTACCTCTTGAGGAAGATAAGTGTTGTATATCTCCTTGGGGGTTGGTCCAGGAATACCCTTACCCACATCTCCAATAGTCTCAATCATGTCCTCCCAATAAGGACCCTTTGCAGCATTGGCAGGTACACTGTTATAAATAAACCATCTCGAAACAGCACGGCCAATCTTCTCCTTGCATACCTTCAGGTTCTTCATAGCAGCTGTGATTGATGGTTGTCTATCTCTCCGTCTTGTTAGGAAAGCATCTATAGGACCCACTCTAGGATCATTGTCCCTAGTCAAGTCATGAATTTCCTCTTCGTTGGATCCATGTCCGGATCCACTCCTTTGCCCAACGTGTCGACCGGTGCGTCTATACACATCCTCATTAGCAAAAGATCTTCTACTTTCGTCTATGGCTCGACGTATATCATCTTTAAATTAAAATAGATGATTAGACTAATTTAATCGAGATGAAGTATAAACAAGTAAATAATTAATTGAAAATTTTAAATCAAAGAATACCTCGAGAAAAGTCTTCAAATGCAGTGGATCTCCTTCTGGCAGGGTCTATGTCTCCCTCCCGAGATCTATCTCCCGGAGGGTGAATATGAATACCTTGACCTGAGGGCCGTGTCATTTCCTCCATAATTTGGCCTCTCATCGTTGATGCTGCTCCTTTTTCCAACTCTCTTTGTCGTATTAACTCTAGTGGTGCAGCAGTACAAGTCTTCACTTCTCCTTTGACACCCCCAATATGTTGCTTTAGACGAAAAACTCCACCCGAAATAATCCGACTGCAGTAGTTGCATTTGACCTTGCGTAAAGCCATGTCCACGACGGTGCAGTGGTTCCATCCCGGGTCACCACGAGAGGTGACAGATGTGGCCTCATTATGCTCAGATGTCGACATCTTTAAAAATAAAAAATATATTAATAGGGAAAGAGATAATTAGTAATTACATAAAGAGAAATGGTGAGAAATAAGAAAAAACATAGAGAAAGAGAGTGAGATTTCATATCATACCTTGAGGGAGAGTGAGAGACAATGAGAAAGAAAGCTACAGAGACAAAAAGAGGTTAGAGAGAAAAATTAAAATGCAATAAAAATAATGTGATGAAAAAATTTTGATGTAGTCCATCCGTCCGTCTTTTATAGTTTAGAACTCTAGAGAGCTTTGGAAGTTTGGAGAGAAAGAAGTTAAGAGAGCTTTGAGTCTTTGAGAGAGTACGAGAGCTTAGAGAGAGAGAGAGAAGTTTTAGAGAGAGAGAGAAATGAGAATTTGTGTGAATGAGGGAGAGAAGGGTAGGAGGGGGTTTTATAGAGACTTGGAGGGGCTTAGAAGCCCCTTCTAACCGTTGGGAACCGATTTGAATGGGTTCCCAACGGCTAGCTATTGGGGGCCCGGGTCGGCTGGACCGGTCCGACCCGGCCAACCCAACCTGATCCCAGCGATCCCGGGCTGGGGTCGCTAGATCGGGGCTCGGGGTCGGTTTGGACCGCCCGGTTTCCGAGCAAACCGGGCGATCCGATCCGACCCGGACCGACCCGGCCGACCATGGTCTATTTGAATGTGAAGAATCTATGGACCCCTTGTTCACCTCTAGTGCCATATCACAGAGAATTCTTTTGAAAGTGCAAGCAGCTTGTATGCCTTGATCTATGGATGGAATAGGAGGTGGACCTTAAAAGATGATAGCAGTGGCTGATTCAATATGTCACTCTTCCGGCCATTTAGGGGTAAGAAATGGGAGAATCTTTAGTGGGTTCGGTAGGTTCATGGAAAAGGCTTGTAATTTCCATCAGTGGAAGGGTGATAGAATGGGTCAAGTTTTTTTGTGAGGAATGGTACCACATGCTGTTGGTTAGTTCCTATTTTGGTAGATAGTGAACTACACCCACTTGGTGTGGGTTTACACACCTTCCATGCAGGGATGGTGCTTTGGAGGGCATACATATGTTTTACTTGTACATCCCATTTTTTTTCCTATTTATGGATTGTGGTATTATCATTATTGAATCATGGTATTTGTAAAAAAAAAAAGGTACTTTTCCATCTGCTAACTGATCTTTTAGGATGTTGGAGACCCTTTTGCCACCTGAAGTTACCTTGGCCAGGTACTTGGCTCCACTTGTAGAGGGTTTGACATCAGCCACGGCAGCTTGTCAGAGAACTTTGACAAGGCCAGGTACTTGGCACTTCTTTAAAGGCTTTGGTGTCGTGAAGAGCAATCGGTTGGAATTCAAGTCCTTGGGTCCTTCTTGGATCTAGTTGACCCAGATTGAGGGGATAAGGCTAATGGCAATGAATATGATAAATGAATTTTGGTAGTATCCATTTTGAGAAATAAATGTGATAATCCTGTACAATGCCAGCCTTGCTGGGCATCCTCGTATTCTTAACACATTGTTCCATCATTCATCCTCTAATTTTGCCACATCTGTTTTATTCTAATATGATGTTCTTTGGTCCATCTTTCCTGAATTTACCATGCATCCTCTGCAACATCTCAACTTCGCTTCTGTCAATGCCTCTCCAATGACCATTTTCATCCTTGGATGGCTTTATGTACCCACCCTATGCCATTCAAGTGTCACGAGGACAATTCATGCTGCATTTTCACACCACTGCAATGCCTGAAGGCAGCTCATTTCTTGAAGAAGTCTCTCTCAACACCTTATCTGTATTGTTTCAATACCCCCTCTCTGTGACATTATAATTTTCTATTCAGACACCAATTTTGACTCTGATGTGTTTGAGAACTCCTGAACAAAATAATACAATTTATAGTTTACAACAACAGTACTCTATGCTCAGTTTGCTATTATGCAATCCAGAACATTCTGCAGATGTTCTTTCAAAAGATTCAGCTTTAAATGGTCCAATATGCAGTATGGTCCCTCACTCTTCTTAACTAGGAAGTTACAAGACATAACGCAGTTCTTTATATCAATGCCTATTGCATGAGGCATTTTGCCAATGAAATTTGGCTGGTAATATTTAAATGCACGCTTTTATTCAGGATAATATGAAATGCATCTCTCCCATACTTTCTTCAGAGCTTGTTTCAGAATGACTTTAATCATTACTTTTAACTTCAATGATGTAACATATAGCAACATCTTGTAATCACGAAGGCAGTTTCATAGAATTTAACAGACTAGGTCGGCATTGCATTGTCACTGCCAAGGGTTCTATTTTAGATTGACTCCATTATGAAATAGTGATCTTTATATTGTATGAATTTGTATTAATTTATTTAAGTAATTTATGTTATGGGACTAACAATTACTGCCATCATTGTTTCTGTCCATGTCTTTGAGGTCTAACACCTTTTTTCACCTTTTGGTAAAATATGCAGTTGCTTTGACTACACAAATGCTTTGGCGGTGAGTTTGCTTATTTCATTTAAGACGTCATTTTATGATATGCTTCCATCCATATCTCTATGCCCTTTTTTCCTAATTTCTCTTTATGGTGTTCTATTATCTCATAAAAACTTAGAGCAGATGATCAGTTTAAGTTCATTGTTAAGTGTTAGATGGTACTTCCTTACATTTTTTGTCTGGCAAAATATTGTTTATCGTGAATGTGACACAGTTTACATTGATATTGATCAGGAGAATTTTATTATTTTTTACAATTGCTCAGACTAGTATCATACGACTTATATTTTGGCTTACTTCCCTGCCCAGGGACCTATATAGGGTTGAACTAGTGCTAAGTGGGGATAATGGAGATACATTTTAGCTAATTGCGTTTCTGCATGTTCATTGATCTTCTACATCTTTAGTGCGTAATTCAACAATATGCTAACAGGGAATAGTCAGCCATATTTTGATAGCTACTCTTTTTACCTAGATTATTTGTGTTTCTATGCTGAATAATGCACCATTTTTAAGCTCATTAAATAGAGCCAACCAGAAATAATAAAAATCTTAATGTGAACTACAATATAGGAATTAGGATGAATAATGAATTTCGGGCTGCAAGAAAGTGATCACACAGATGGAATTGTTTCTTTACAAGCATTTTCTGACTTCACATGTTTTGACCTTTCCCTTTTGTAGCATAGTGATTGACCCTTAACTTATCCAACTATGACAAAGGTAGAAATAGTTTGAGTCAAGATAAATAAAGTAAACAAACTGATAATACATGAGAAGAGATGAAATTTCTCCATCATCCCATATGTCATATTTGGCTAGATCTCATTTGCATCCTTTATCATTACTTTTCTGCTAGCATCGTCAATGACACAGGTAAATTGCAGGGTTTGTCATATTTGGAGAAGCTCTTGCATGCGTGAACATGTGAACTCTGTTCTTTGGGTTTCTTTACATGAACTGGAGCCATGTTGTACTTGTGCTAGCTGATGTGTATCTGTCTTCCGGAGTTGGCATGAGACCAGTTGATTTTCCAGGTTTTCTGAGTCAGCACTGTTGACCTGGGAGCAGACCTTTGTCAAATGTCAATACGGACTCGTATCGACTGACTACGTCAGAATTTCAAAAACTTTAAATGGGGGCATATGGGATGCATATCACTGGACACTGTGATACTCACGTATAGTATACCTTAATGGTCAATTGAACCTTATTTAAAATATAATAGGGTAAACTAAAAACTAGCAATGCACATACACTTTAGCCTTCAGGCAAGTTGTCAATATCGGACTAAGCATTAAAATCTGAATCGATGTTGACAAGTGTGCTGTTTTTGTCAACCCAGTTACGGTCACATGTGTTTGAGATGGCTGTGATGAATAATTATTAGTGTCCTCTGAATTAGATGGAATAAAGTTGGTTAACTGATTGGAAATGATTTGAAGTTTGTGTTTCTTATTCCTTATTCATGTCCTAGAAATCAACGACTGCAGAAATGCTGAAAAGGACACTTTGTACTTCTTTTTTTATCCAGCCATATGTTTCTTTTGCCATCCATTTTGTTATACACGTATATTGTGTTAAGAAATGCTTCCTTGCATAGGTCTGACCTACCAACAACTGCTATGTGTTCTTTCATTTTGTTTGCCTGTCACACCTGCAGCTATGCATCCAACTAATGTGAACATGACATTGGCTTGGCCCATGCTCGTGGCTTAATGACTACCTTTTGGTTCACTATTTCTTGTTATGCATGCATTTGAATCATCCGCTTCTTAATATTTACAGGACCTTGTTGTAGGATACATGGGTGTGCCTAAATATTCTGGGCTGAGCATGACTGAACATCCACAGTATATCACTGTCAGGTAATATTGTGGATTGGTCACTTCAATCACCGATAAATAGAGTTTCCTTTGTACATTATGTATTATGTTCCATAAACAGACTGGATGATGGCTTTTCACTATATTCCCCTCACAAAGTTTGTCCCTTGTCATTGTGAGTGCTTAGAATGACAGTGTGATTAACATGAAAAATCTATGTTGTTTAGGTGCAAAATAAACATATTAAAAACAGCAACTACGTGAAGTGATCGCTAGAAACTTTTAACTAAAAAGTTTCAAAAGAAGTTTTGATCGCCTACCTGTTTAAACGCGGAAGATATTGAGTCCTTGATTCCCCTCCTTCAGCCGGCTGAAGAAAGAGAGCCCTTTCTTTGTTCTTTGTTCTTGCTGTTGAATTTGAAGTTGAGGTTGAGGATCGTCCAGAAGTTCTTGTGACTTTGTGCTTGATTTACTCCTTTTGATTCTCCTTTTTGTTGAGTGCAGCAGAAATAGAAAGAAAAGAAATGAAGAAACAATGATGAGAACTTTAAGCAAGAATAGTATCTATTCTAATCATGGTGTTAAACATGCAATTAAGCAGCAAACTTACTTGTTGAATGGCTTTTGAAACCCCTTAATCAAATAGGTTTTGAAAAGAATGAATGTGTTGTGTATTACATGAAGTGAATGATGAAGAATGTAGAACTAAATGAAATAAATGTAGAAAATAAAGACTTATGCCCAATGGTTGAATTCTTGAATGGATGAAGAATCTTGAAAGGACGCCGACTTCTGGAAATGGCAGCGTTTCGGCGTTCCGACGTTGTTGCTTCGATCTTCAATTCGCTATTGCTCAATGATAATCAACTCAAGATTACGCTTAACCTTTAACTCTTCAAGATGTAAGGTATTTATAGACCTTTTCTGCGTCCGCGGATTTACATGGAAAAATCTAGGATTTATCCATCTTAACCAACAGATAAATACATATTAATTCATCTTTATCTGTAATTATCTAAAACGCGTCCATATTGGCTGACGCCTTTCAGATTAATTAAGATAAGGATAAACATCTGAAAAATTTATCTTTATCTGTATTAGGTAAAACGCGTCTACATGTGCAGACGTCTTTTACACTAATTAAGATAAGGATAAACATCCGGAAGAGAAGTAGAAATAGCCTAGGAAACCTAAAACGCGTCATGTCTCACAGACGCTTTTTATCTAATTAATCAATTGATTAAAATTCAAATTTAAACGTTAAAATAAGAATAAACACTAAATGACGTCCACATGGGTCGACGTCTTTTAGACTTCTTCATATTTTAACTGAAATTTGAGCTAAAATCAATTTAATTGATTAACTTAAACATGTCTGTTAAACCCGACACTTTTAGGTGATTAAAAAGATCAATAAGAATTAAACAATGATTAAATATCAGACCATTCTGAGACATTATTATATGATATGAAATTTACTCGAAATGACGTCAAAATTAGCGTGTCTACAGCTGCCTCACCTTGGCATCGTCTTTGCAAGGGAGTGAAATGAAATGAAATGTACTGAAAAGGTAATGCCAAGGTGTGATGAGACACGCTCTTAACATCACATGATTGGAATTTTGTCAAAATTATCAATGAAGATAGCTCAAGGAAATTAATTGAATCAATCCTGTCTGGATGAGGTAGATAAGGAAATAAAATAAAGTCAATCAACCTCCACGGAGTGGGAAGTACCCCAGGTCATAGACACTGTAGGTTTCATCATGGGGAGCGTTTGCCAGTCAATGTGGACGTGCTGCAGCCATGATGGATCTTTAAAAGAAAACAAGAAATATTGGATAAGAGTCCAAGAAAAGATAGAATTCCAAGGATATCTTCAAGCGAACTTCAAAGATAATCAAGATACTCAATTCAGAATGGAATATTTCATATCATGTTTGAATTATTTGATTTAATGGTATGAAACTTAATCAGTAATATCCTTATCACAATGATTTCAAAGTCCTACATGATGTATGTTGGGTTAAAAGAAAAATATAAAGTCAAATAAAATATAAATTAATCAAGGATAATATTGCTAAATTGCCATTAATGAGTCAAGATACCAATTCTTGTAATTCAGTACTAAGCCGAAGCTCGTTTATCCACGCACCATTTCACAAAAGTGGAACCATCATTCTCACTAATTAACAATCCAACGCCTATCCGTGCGATTAAGAATTCTCTGAAATTATCACTGTTTTTGTTGAAGGGGAACTCAAATTCCAGTTTCATTAAAACCACAAAGTCCTTGATATACTCTAATAAATATTTAACATATAGTAATGCAAATGATTTACATGGAAGAGAACAAAGGTAGAAATAACCGTCTTTTTAGTTACGGTCGAGACTTCATAAACTCCACAGTGTGATCTTCTTGATATTTTGAATTCTCTGATTTCCTGCAATCAAAATCATTAATAATTCTAAAAAAATATTCAATTTAAGTCACAAAAATCACAGAATTTCGGATAAATAACAGAAAGGCTGAAACGCGTCATGTCGCGCAGACGCCATTCAATGTTAAAACACGGCAGTGCTCCTCGACGCCTTTTTCTCGCAGAAACAGGTTCTGACTGTTCTTTATTCGAATTCCAACTCTCTTCATGCCTTGTGTCCTGTATATGACTTGAACAAACAGGTTAAGTATCTGTTTAGGCTTAGCCCCTTGCCTGACCGAGTGAACGGTCGATCAATCTTTTCCTTGAGTAAATAGTCAAGGGGCATAGCTTTTATCAACAAAGGTAATGAGGATAATCAAACTTAAGCAAAAATGCAACATGCAAGCAAACAGATGCTTATTGAAAATAAAAGGAATGAAACATACTGAGTGCAACAAGCAGATGTTAATTGAAATATTTTTGTTGTTTTGAAATATTCATTTTTGTTTGGGTTTTGAAATATATGTTTTTTTTTTTAATTTTGACATATGTATTTTTTTGAATTTTTGACATATGTATTTTTTTTGGGATTTTGGCATATGTATTTTTTTGGATTTTTGATATATGTATTTTTTTGGAATTTTTAAAATATGTATTTTTTGGAATTTTTTGACATATGTATTTTTTTTTGAATTTTTGACATATACATTTTTTTTTTTTTTGACTAAAAGGCCAGCATGGTACTCAGATCAAAAGATCATATTCATTTATTAACTTAATTTCCAAATCATTCTTCAACAATTTAACTTAAACCCATCGTGTTTGAATTTGTATTTCAATTCGTGATCCCATTTGATGATTTGACCCTTAGTCAATCTAAGCCATTCCTTAAGTTTAGAGTACTCCTCTTTAGAAAGAAAAGAAGAATAAGTTTAGAAAGCCCATGAGAAGGTTCCGGAGACTTAAAAAGATGTTCCTTTCCTACTCTAATATCCGTTGGGGTTCGGTCATCTTCTTTCCGGGGTATTTATCGACCTTGCGTTCCCTTTTGTTTCATTTTATGGCCTTGATGTAACGTTTGTAATGTGATGGCCTTTCGATTTGACATTTGGACTTTGCCTTTTTGCTTTTGTTTTTTCTATTCTTTTCTTTGGGACGGATCTCCCCATTTTTTTTATGACGGCCTCCTACTAAGATGGTGGGTATTCTTGGTAGTCTATTCTAAGCTTCGTTCCGACATCATGGGCCGAGTTTAAAAAAGAATTTTTTGCTTTAAAATGAATGATTTGTACTTTATCCTTTCGGTCAAGCTTCGATATTCTTTAGGACTTGGCATCTCTTGTTACTCACGAATCAAACGTGTCAGTGTGTGTAGTAATGTATTTGAAGTTAAGTTATCCAGACTAACAAAGAAATTTGAGTTTATAAACTTTCTGATTCCACTGGTCTTTGTACCATACTGATCGACTCTTTAACCTAAGGGTAGTATTTCTTAAGATGTAAGCCATTCCAGGGATGATTTAGCTCTTCTCCTTCTGCATTAACAAGACGATAAGCATTACCAGGAAAAGCGTGCGATACAACATAAGGTCCCTCCCAGTTGGGTTGAAACTTAGAACGCGGACCACCAGGTTTCACAAAAATCCTTTTGACGACCATTTCACCGACTTTGAACTTACGTTCAATGACTTTCTTTTGATAAAAACGTGCTAGTCTGTTTTGATAAACTTTTGCATGATTAGCAGCTGACCATCTTTTCTCGTCTAAAAGTTCCAATTGAGTAAGGAGTGCTGAACGATGTTCATCAATGGAAAATTCCTTATTCAATTGTACTCTCAATGACGGTATGAGGATCTCATATGGAACTACCGCCTCCATTCCAAATGTTAAGGAATAAGGAGTTTGCCCAGTGGGCGTGCGGATTGAAGTTCGGTAGGCCCATAGAGCCTCAACCAATTTTTCTGGCCAGTCTGTAAATTTATTAGATCTGCACGTCTTTTTGATGATTTTTATCAAAGTCTTATTTGTTGCCTCTGCTTGGCCATTGCCTTGCGGATAATAAGGAGACGAATGATGCAATGCAATTCTGTACCTGTTGCAGAGGTTCTTCAATTCTTGTGACATGAACTGCGGTCCGTTGTCGGTGACGATGGTGCTTGGAATTCCGAATCGGGTGATGATGTTCTTTATAATGAACTTGCAGACGGTTGATGCTTTGATCTCCACGTACGCCTCAGCTTCTGCCCACTTGGTGAAGTATTCCGTTGCCGTGAGAATGAAAGATTTTTGCTTGATGCCGGAATCTGGATTACCAAGGGGTCCAATAATGTCGAAAGCCCACATGGAGAAAGGCCATGGGGAGGAAACATGATGGAGTGAAGATGCAGGAGAATGAAGTTTGTCGGCGTGAAGTTGACACTTAGCACACCTACGGACATATCCTACGCAGTCTTCTTCCATGGTTGGTCAATAAAATCCTTGTCTAAGGATCTTCTTTGCTAGCATCTGTCCATTGACATGGCCACCACAAACTTCACTATGAGTTCCTTCCATAACCTTCCAAAGCTCATCTTCGTCTAGACATCTTAGAAGAACTCCATCAAAACCTCTCTTGTACAGTGCTCCCCCAACTAGGGTATATCGTTGAGCAATTCTCCTGATAGCTCTCTTCTCCTCAGTTGTAGCTTCCTCAGGATACGATTGATCTTCACAATATTTGGCAATCTCATAATACTATGGCTTCTGTTCATCATCCATCTCTTCTAACAGCTCCATCAACATAATTTTTCTCTTTTCAATGATATCTCCGTCTCTGACTTTCTTCAGCAGCTTCTCCTTAGTTCTAAGAAATGAAGGGTCTTTCACGGCAGGTGACAGACGCCTATGAACTATGATTGATTCGGATTGCTTGCTGATTGGAAAATCGAGAGAAGATGCCAATGAAGCTAGAGCGTCAGCTAAGATGTTTTGATTCCTAGAGACATGGACAAAAATCAATTTCGTGAAAAGCTTTGAGTAAGCAGAAATAAGTTCTTGGTAAGGCTTGAGCTTGGGATCAAGAGTTCGATACTTGGTCAGTACTTGGCGAAGAATTAGTTGGCTATCACCCATGATCCTGAGTTTGGTGGCACCATGGAAATGAGCAGCCTCGAGGCCAGCAAGAAGTGTCTCGTATTCAGCTATATTGTAAGTGATTGGAAAATCAAGCTGAAAGACTTGTAGAATGGTGACACCTTCAGGTGATAACAGAACGATACCGATCCCCTTTCCATGAGAGTTCAGAGCTCCGTCAAAATGCAGAGTCCACATATCATCTATGATTTGATTTACGGATATCAGTTCCTCATCCGAAAACTATGATCGCACTGGATTAAATCGAGGAAGGGGATGATGAGCGAGATGTTCTGCTATGGCATAACCCTTGATCGCTTTCTGCTGAATATAAATGATATCGAATTGAGATAGAAAGCTTTGCCATCGCGCTAACCTATCAGTAAGAACATATTTCTCCAGAAGGAATTTGATCGGATTCATCCTAGCGATGAGATGGACTTCATGGGCCAGAAAATAATGCTTTAATTTCTGGACAACTCAGACCAATGCTGCACATGTTTTCTCCATCGCTGTATATCTCTGTTCAGCAGGGTTGAGAAGTTTAGAGAGATAGCAGGCTGCCCTCTCTTTTCCTTCTTCATCCTCTTGTGCTAGGACAGCCCCCACTGCATCATCCATGACTGAAATGTAAAGTATCAACGGTTTGCCTAGAGATGGTGGTCTCAAAACAGGAGGACTTGCTAAATAGTTCTTTAATCCATCGAATGCCTCATGACACTTATCGTCCCAATCAAATTTGACTCCCGGCTTGGTAAGCTCGTAGAATGGCTTACACCTTTGTGAGTGTTGGGAGACAAAGCGGCGAATAAATTGTAACCTCCCGATTAATGCTCTTAACTCCTTCAAGTTTTTGGGAGGTGGCATTTCTCTAATAGCCTTCGCCTTATTGGGATCGATCTCAATTTCCCGTTTGCTGACGATAAATCCAAATAATTTTCCTGAAGATACTCCGAATACACATTTCTTGGGGTTCATCTTTAACTGATACTCTCTCGATCTCTCTAATACCCTTGCCAAAACTTTGGCGTGCTCAGCTTTTGTCTTAGATTTAACCAATAAATCATCCACATACACTTCCAGATCTATATGCATCATGTCATGAAATATTGCCATCATAGCCCTTTGATAAGTGGCTCCAGCATTCTTCAATCCAAATGGCATGACAACATAGCAGTATGTTCCATAAGGTGTAGTGAATGACGTTTTCTCTTGATCTTCTTCTGCCAGCTTAATCTGATTGTACCCTGAAAATCCGTCCATAAACGATAAAGTTTCATAGCCAGCGGTATTATCAATGAGTACATCAATATGAGGCAATGGAAAATCATCTTTAGGACACGCCCGGTTCAGATCGCGGAAGTCAATGCAAATTCTGACCTTCCCGTCCTTCTTCATAACCGGGACTATGTTAGCCACCCATTGTGGATAAATGACAACTCTAATAAATTTGGCTTTATGCAATTTGTCGACCTCTTCCTTCATCTTTAGAGCCATTTGTGGGTAGAATCGCCTTAATTTCTGCTTGACCGGACTAGCTCCATCCTTTAATGTCAACCTGTGTTCAACTAAAGACGAGTCTAACCCCGGCATATCTTCATAACTCCAGGCGAAAGTGTCCTTATAGTCCTTAAGTACTTGTACCATTGCCTTCTCATCCTCTGTAGAAAGATTTTTGCTGACGAGGACAACCTTAGGTTCGTCTTCAGTCCCTAAATTGATTTCTTTGGTGGGCTCTTCTACGGCAACTGAGGATTCATCGAATTTCTTCACTCCACTGGCATATGCCTCAGCTGCGTCCTCGTCATCTTCCTCATTTTTAATAATGGGGTCTTTTTCATGTACTAACTCATACACCCTATACCCATCATTGACTGATTCATCATTCATACAGTCTTCTGGCATATGAATTGGATTTTCTAAAAACTGAGAGATCAAAGAGCAAGAAAAGCATCTATCAGCTAAATCCTGGAGATATCTATTTGGAATTCGCCTACCCTTAGGCTTCCTAGACTTCCTAACCTGACTAACCTGCCTAAAACTAGACTGCCTAACTTCACTAAACTCCCTATTATAACCTAATGAAGATGAAGTAAGATGGAAATCCTGGGATACAAGTGGAAATACAGGAGAATCCTCCCGAAGGGAGGGGTAAAGTAGATTTAAGAGAGAATCTTGATCGAAGGACCCGCGCGACGGGGTGTGATCGGACAAGTAAGAAGTTTCCTTGATAAGGATCTGAGAAGAATTTGTTGTAAAATTGGCGTTTTTTTTGGATATCAGAGAATTAAATATGAAACAGGAATGAATACAAATAGAAGGAGAATCAGATTGAGGAAATGGCACGAAGGCCAGAGGATTAGGGGGATCATATAGCAATATGTCCCAGATCAAATCATACATCCTCTCTAGATCGAGAGGAGGTTGTGGAATAAGGTCCCGAGGGGACAGAGTAATCATAACGGGCGGAGCCCGTGGAATATCTTCAATAATGACCCGCGACCAAGTCGGGGTCAGAAGCAGTGTACGAAATAGAGTATGGAGCATGAAGATATGAGAAGGATATGTCCCCCTCCAGAGCAGATATGTAGTGTAACCAGCTTCATAGGGGTCATCTGGCTCCCCTTCGTTGGTCTCTTCAGACAACAATATCCGCTTATCAAAGATGGTACCATGGCTTTCAATCAACTCATCAATCTGCGGCGGCCACTTGGGTTCTGCAGGATCTAGGAACAATCTGTTCAGTGCAATGTAAAGATCTCTCAGATCGAACCACTTGTACCATTCACATTCAGGATCATGAAATTTTCTCCTTTTCATAGGCCGCAGAGCTTCCAAGGATTGGTACGTAAGTAGTTCTGAGCAATGCCTGGCCAAGTCTCTCCCATATATGTCGTGGAAGTCAAAACATGAAGTAATCACTACCGTGTTGTCGTGGCTAATTATGGACCATTTTACAAAATGTGTATACAGGGTCTATGTTAGGGGATCTCGGCCTTCCTTGGGTGGTGTAGACATTGTCTCCCAGATTTTTCGACCTTCTTCAATCTCTGCTTGCTGAACCAGATCTTGCTTCAGTCTTCTTGGCCTATAGCCTAGACCACTTCCAGGCCCAGACCACTTCCAGGTGCTGCTCGATGATCTTTAACATGAGTGGTCCTGCCTTGTAACTATGTGCCCAGACCTTTCCCAGGCTCATAGCCGTTCTTCATCATAATTCTCCATTCTGGGGTACTCATGCACTTCCCCCTTTTTATGGCATCTAATGGGTAAGGAGAAATAGTGGCGACTTTTAGAGGATCAGCCACTAGACGGTAGACCTGTAATACCGACAGAAAAGGTTGTCGGCCAGGTAAAGCAGTAGACTTAACATTCAAGGTATGAGCAGCAGTAAGGATCGGCATGCTCGTCACTTTAATAATTCGTCCTTTGAAAGGGAATTTGAGGCATTGGTGATTCGTAGAGGGAATCGCCTCAAGAGTTTTAATATAAGGACGACCCAAAATGACATTTATAGAAGGGTCGATTTCTAGGATGTAAAATTCGACCTCTACATGACTTATAGGGCCTAGCTCCACCTTCAAATAAACCATTCCCAGAGGGGAACGGGTGGAATTGTCATATGCTGTCACAGAGATGGGGCTAGGCAGCCATTTTTCTTTGGGCACACCTCACAGCTCCAGGGTCTCCGGAGGTAAAACATTGATCGAAGCCCCTGTATCAACTAGGCATGCATCCACGGCCTTCTTGCAGATGTTGACCGTGATGCTCAAAGCCATGCTTCTGGCTGCTGGCGGTGCTAGTTCCGATGTATGAAATGTAATGGAGGGCTGATCCCCCTGATGAACTAATAGTGCTGCAATTTTTTCTACTGGCACGTACTCGTTGACCATCACCTTCTGTAGATATTCTATTAAGGCTTCTTGGTGACTCTTTGATCTCTTGATTAGTTCAAGTATGGAGATCCGTGCCGGTGTTCTGTCCAGATGTTTCAACAAATCATATTGAGTGCCTGGTGCACTCTCTTCATTATGGGCTTCCTCAGTCGGCTGTGATGGGCCGTCTCTAACTGTGGACTGAGGAAATACTTTGTTGAAAATCCTTCCACTTCGGAACGCATGTTCCTCAACCGTGGAGGATCCGGGTGACACCTTAAGTACCGCAGGGTTGGATGGTGCGGACGATGTAGAGGGCTGGTATGTAGGCGTAGGGTTAGGTGGTGATGGCGCGGTGCGGATTAAAGGCCTAGAGGGTTGGATGGTGGATGGGTAAGTGGTTGGTGAAGTGGGGAATGGCATGCGTAATAGCGGTCTAGATGGTAAGGGGGTATCTGGGTAGGTGGTGGTGGTAGCGGGCGAAGTAAGGAATGGTACGCGGAGTAATGGCCTGGATGGTAGAAGGGGCGCGTGATTGGTTTGCGGGAGATTATATGGTAGCGGTGTAGTGGTGTGGGGTGTAATGGGCTTAAGGAAGGCGGGTGGTGGTAATGGGTTATTGGTGGCAGGTGTCGGTAGAGGGGTGATGGTAATGGGTTGTGGCCTGGGTATGTGGAGGGTACGGCGTGGCGGTCGTTCTGCGGTACTTGGAATATGACCCGTCGAATAAAGAGAGGAAGAGTCCTCTATTCTCCACTGTTGCCCACGGTCAGCCTCAGACTGGCTGTTTGTCAAGATAGGGGCAACTTGGTTTTGGTTCTGGTGCTCGGGGAGTGGATTCTGCACTATGCCCATGTTGGGTGGTGGTGCTGCTTGTGCTGGTGGTCTTGCTTGCTGCTGCTGCTGTGGTCTTCTTGCCTTCAGGGCTAATATATACTTTTTCATCTCCTCCCAGTCTATGCCGCCCTGCTCGTTGAGATCATGAATATAATCTCTGAATTGGAAGCAGGTGTCGATGGTATGCCCGGTTGCCTATGGAAATAGCAATACCTGGACGTGTCGGCATTTTGAGGCCAGACGACATTTTCCCTTGGCAAAACTAAGGCATTAGCTGCCATTAGAGCACTGAAGATATCTGCCAAGGATTCTGGGAGGGTCGGGTATTCTGCCCTTTTAGGGCCTGGAGGTCTTCTCTGCTGATTATAGTCAGCAGGATGAGGGACATTATAGTATGCCGGCGGTGCGCGCGGTTGATATTGCTACTGTTGTTGCTGATATTGTTGTTGTTGGGGTTGCTGGTACTGTTGTTGCCGTTGCGGCGGCTGCTGTAGCTGTTGCTGTTGCTGGTTCTGGTTCGGCTGCTGGGGCCGTTGATATTGTTGCTGATAATGGGGGTTCTGCTGCTGCCTGTACCCCTGCTGGTTCGGTTGCGGTGGCCTCTGGTACTGCTGCTGGTTCCTCACGAACTGGGGCGAGTTATTGTTCATGCTACTAACCTGCTTATGAGAGAGCGTGCCTTCAGTAGTCGGACCTGTGCTGGGAGCATTTGGCACTGCAGGCTTCTGAGGTGGAGGCCTGCTAGGTCTGTGAGGATCAAAGACGCTAGAGAACGTAGCGTCCTTGAAGGCGTTCTGGTAGTACCGTGCTCTTTCATAGAGCTCTGCCATGTTGGTCAGATTGTTCAAGGAGAGGACTAGCTTGAACTGGGGCGTAGCATTGGAAATTAACATCTTCACTTGCTCAGATTCGGACAAGTGATCCTTCACCTTTTCGGCCAGGCCCCGCCACCTGTCAGCAAAACTAACAAACTCTTCATCAGGTTTCATCTTTTCTGCAATGAGGTCAGTGATGGACAAGGAGGGTGCAACTCTGTCTTGGTATCGTTGGATAAATTTGCGTGAAACGATACCGTAATCCTCTACTTCGGAGGGTTCCAAAGAAAAGAACCACTCGAGGGCTGGTCCCTCTAGAGACCTCTTGAACAAAAAGGCCAACGACCTCTTGTCGTTCTGCCAAAAAGACGATTCGTACATAAACTCCTTCAGATGTGTGAAGGGGTTATCAGTACCGTTGTACTTCCGGTACACTGGCATCTCAGAGGGTGATAGGTGGAATACCGGCAGGCTCGGCAAATTGATCTCTGGCGCAGCTTTAACCCCCATCATCTTCTGGAGGTTGTTGAATTGCTCATCCATACGCTCCATTTTGGCCAGCAACGCTTGCGTGGTCAGATCTGCCTGGGGAGGAGGAGGAGGCAGAGGTACTTGATAGGCCTGCTGCCTAGAGTACGTTGGACAGGGAGGACAGTAAAGAGGAGGTCCGGCAGAGCTTCCGCCATGCCCGAGGGCATTTTGATAAGTAGGCGTTTGCGGTCTAGCCGGTTGCCTAGAGGATGAAAGCTGCGGCCCAGCTGGCCGAGAAGTAATATGGAAGCCTTCCATGGCCTGATGGATGTAAGGAGGATGAAGAGGAGGTTGTTGAGTAACAACAGGGGGAGCCACAGGGTTCGGCTCAGTAGGCTGCATGGGTGCCTTCCCCTTCAGAATAGACTGGATCGCCTCGAACTGCTGAGGGTCCAGTCGGGAGGCAAGAACTCCCAAAGCGTTGACGAGATCCACAGGATCAGAGGATGAGGGATCATTCTGATTCATGTCCCCCTCAAGATTGGGATTAGGAATCGCATATTCATGCAGGGGAAGATCAGGATATCGATCATGGGGATGAAAGAGAGGTATCCGGACATTCCCATCTTGTCGATAGGGAATGAGGACGAAATTACGGGAGGCATCAGCATCTCTTCCGTTCTCATAGTTGTAGTCCGAATCGCGAGGGGCATTAGCATCTCCCTCGTAGTTGATGATAGCGTCTTGAGCCATACTCAAGTCCCTGCCTGATCGCAGCAGCATAATGTTAGATTCCTTTTTTCAAAGATTTGACAAACAAGTTTCACAGAGATTAATCAAACAAGTTGATGCTTAACGTGATTTTAAGGTTCCTTGTTGAGTTATTTGAATTGGATTAAACCACAAATTCGGTCAGGGAAAGGATCATAGTTTCAGTTTAATTTCCACCGTTATTCTCTAGGGCTTTCTCTCACAACGCTTTTGGAATCTAGCCGGGACTTCAATTGGTACAACCAGCCCGATGATCAAGGAGGAATACCTTGATTTTGGGGACTTATGGAGGCCTTAACGTCAACTTCTCTAGTCTGATCAAGGGACCAACCCAATCAGAGAGAGTTGCTGACGTCAAGTAATGTGTTCCTAAGAAAAGGAGGGTATTCGCCTCAATGCGTATGTCCTACGGCCGGGATGGCCTCTAATGCTTAATAATAATGGGTAGCTAGCACTCAAGCCACAAAAATCTGAGAACTGAAAAATAACTAAGAAACTGTATAAATCGCGTCGATGGTAGTCGACACTATTCAAAACAGAACCTTAATTTTTTCGCAGAAACAGATGTAGACAGCAGAGAAAATATGAAGACTGAAAGGCGTCTGGGTGTATTGACGCGATTTGAAACGCGTCAGTTCTCCTAGACGCTTTTCAGTTCGCAGAAACAGTTTTGCAAGAGAATTTTCTAGGTTGAATCATTCTCAAACAGGATAAAAGCAGTAAATAATCAACTCATGCAGATTTTTTTTTAGTTCCAGATTTTAACAGGATGATTTACTAACTAAACAACTAGAAAATTAATCAATCACACATCATTTTCATCACAAAAACAGCTTTTTAAACTAATGAAGGGGAGGGCAAGATCTTGCCACTGGGGTGTGCACGTGGTGCACGAGGGAAATTAACTAAATTAAAATACTCACCTATTGGTGAGGACGTGTCGAGAGACACAAATGGTGCACCGTGGGTGCCCGATTGATGATAGTAAGAACAAAAAACTAAAAGATGGCGAGACCAAGTTCCACCGTGATCGCCAAAAAAGCTGTGAGTGCTTAGAATGATTGTGTGATTAACATGAAAAATCTATGTTGTTTAGGTGCAAAATAAACCTATTAAAAACAGTAACTACGTGAAGTGATCGCCAGAAACTTTTAACTAAAAAGTTTCAAAAGAAGTTTTGATCGTCTACCTGTTTAAACGCGGAAGATATTGAGTCCTTGATTTCCCTCCTTCAGCCGGCTGAAGAAAGAGAGTCCTTTCTTTGTTCTTTGTTCTTGCTGTTGAATTTGAAGTTGAGGTTGAGGATCGTCCAGAAGTTCTTGTGACTTTGTGCTTGATTTACTCCTTTTGATTCTCCTTTTTGTTGAGTGCAGCAGAAATAGAAAGAAAAGAAATGAAGAAACAATGATGAGAACTTTAAGCAAGAATAGTATCTATTCTAATCATGGTGTTAAACATGCAATTAAGCAGCAAACTTACTTGTTGAATGGCTTTTGAAACTCCTTAATCAAATAGGTTTTGAAAAGAATGAATGTGTTGTGTATTACATGAAGTGAATGATGAAGAATGTAGAACTAAATGAAATAAATGCAGAAAATAAAGACTTATGCCCAATGGTTGAATTCTTGAATGGATGAAGAATCTTGAAAGGACGCCGACTTCTGGAAATGGCAGCGTTTCGGCGTTCCGACGTTGTTGCTTCGATCTTCAATTCGCTATTGCTCAATGATAATCAACTCAAGATTACGCTTAACCTTTAACTCTTCAAGATGTAAGGTATTTATAGACCTTTTCTGCGTCCGCGGATTTACATGGAAAAATCTAGGATTTATCCATCTTAACCAACAGATAAATACATATTAATTCATCTTTATCTGTAATTATCTAAAACGCGTCCATATTGGCTGACGCCTTTCAGATTAATTAAGATAAGGATAAACATCTGAAAAATTTATCTTTATCTGTATTAGCTAAAACGCGTCTACATGTGCAGACGTCTTTTACACTAATTAAGATAAGGATAAACATCCGGAAGAGAAGTAGAAATAGTTTAGGAAACCTAAAACGCGTCATGTCTCACAGACGTCTTTTATCTAATTAATCAATTGATTAAAATTCAAATTTAAACGTTAAAATAAGAATAAACTCTAAATGGCGTCCACATGGGTCGACGTCTTTTAGACTTCTTCATATTTTAACTAAAATTTGAACTAAAATCAATTTAATTGATTAACTTAAACATGTCTGTTAAACCCGACACTTTTAGGTGATTAAAAAGATCAATAAGAATTAAACAATGATTAAATATCAGACCATTGTGAGGCATTATTATATGATATGAAATTTACTCGAAATGACGTCAAAATTAGCGTGTCTACAGTCATGTCTCTTCATGTTGTAAATTTTTTTTTGCACTTTTCTAGAATTTGTTCTCTTTGTTGAATGAAGACAATCTGAGAAACCCTAATGTGAGGAGCCATTCAAATGACAGAAATGAACGGGGAAGGGAAATGCTTAATCTGGTGAAGGATTTCTTGGAGATCACCCCTACTATGAGCAGAGTATGTAAATCAACTTTCTGTGGAACATATTAGTTGAAGAACTTTCAAAGTTAGCATAGTAACCAATTTATGTGGCCAATGTTTCTCAGGGGAACCGCAGAGCATTAGTGATGGAGACTGTTAAAGCTGATGATAATGCTAAGTCAGGTATAGTGTTGCATTCATATATATTATTGTACTAAAGCAAAATCAACTGTGGTATTCTATATATGATGATGATCGCTTAAATTTCTAGATAAAAATGTTAATGCTCCTTGTTCCTTGAGTTTTCATGCTGTCTTGGGTGGCGAAATGGTCAGACTCGCAAGTAATCTGTTGCACTAAATTTGTAATTCATCGTCATTATCAGCATCCTTAAGCCTTGTCCAAAATCTGACTATGTTAGTTTGTGTGTATAGGGGGATCTGTCCTATTGCCAGATTTCTATCGATGGCTAGTTAGTTGATAATCAGGTAGAAAGGGCTAAAATGACATGCATGGACGCATGAGGGACAAATATATGAGAGAAGTACAAAGCATGTGATATGGATAAGCATGGCAAATGGAGAGAAGAGGGAGGAAAAATAAAAATAAAAATATATAATGAACAAGAAGGTAACGGAAGACAAGGAATTGTTAAATACATGAATAAGTATGACCGATAATTTTTTTTCCCTTGAAACAAGTTGTGGACTATACCAACAATTTTATTATGAAAATAAACAGAGATGGTACCACGCCCACACACCCACTACCCTAAAAAAGAACTGGTTACACATATTGAAGTTCTCTCTCACAACAATAAATTGAATCAAAGGACAAAAATAAAATAAAAAAGTCTCTACTTCCCCTGAAGACTTCACACCAGAGTAAGTTGATGAAGTCCATCACTAAAGGTTCCCTTGATGCTCATTCACACCAAATATGAACCACTCAGTCCTCATTCGCTTCACTTATGAGCCACATAGATCTCATTAACTCCAACTACTGCATCCACAATCATAAAAGCAAAGCCGGTTGCTCATGAAGACTTGATTTTCCAAACTTGACAATATTCAGGACTAACCTCTGACCTGCAATAGTGTAGACTGGTCCTTTGTATTACATGATTTTGATTTTATGTGGTAGGGTCCACCAGCTTAATGCCTTACTCTTTCTTGTTTTTTGAGATTTCTATCAAGTGCTATTTCTTCTGAAATTGAGGAAATTTTGGATACTCCTTTGCTACCTCTCATACTTTTTTAGGTCCTTTTCCATTTTAAGATAGGCACGTTTGGTGTTCTTATTTGTGCAGTCCCTGGTCTAATGTGAACATGCCCTAACCATCTCATGGCAGTTGTTCCCTTGGCTATTTTTCCTGTATGTGCTATCCCCAACTTTCTTCTGATGTCATCGTTTCTCATTTTGTCCCGAACAGAGTTGTACTTCGGTGAATCGTCTCTTAAAGTCTTGCATTGCGTCTGCCTAAGAATTCTCAGTGGTGCCACCTTCGGCCTGTTTATCAATACCTTCCTTGCCATTGACTTTTCTTTTCTTGGGGGGCTGGGATTGAGGTTGGATAGGGGGTTGAAGCTGGGCTTTGAGTTGTTTTGTGTACATTCCGAGTCCATATTAGTTCATGAACTGCATCAATTTATTCATCAATATGCCCATTTTGGGTTTGGCTAGAGTTTGATGGAGATCATAAAGTACTTGAGAATAATATTTGGTAATCAATCTGATATTGAAGGGCGGGTCTGGAACAACAGTTAAGTTGCCCCGTTTGTGACCTGGACGTCATGGGTTCGAACTAAGGAAACAACCACTCTGCTTAGCAGGGGTAAGGCTGCGTACATCGCCCCTTCCCCAGACCCCACAAATGGTGGGAGCCTCGTGCACTGGGTACGCCCTTTTTTAGTTAATCTGATATCACCTCTCCATCACTTTTTGTCCATTTCTTCTGTATGGACAGTCGAAAGGTAGCAGGGTTTTCTTATATCTACTGGCCTTAGCATATGGTTGGTTGACAGGTATGTGGCATCTAGTGAAAAGACATTTTGAAAAAAAAAAAAAAAAAGCAAAATCAAGAATAAAGCAGTGGCAAGGTTAACCTACTAAATTTTCCTTATAACAATTATTATTTTGCTTCTGTTTGCGAAAGCCATTTAGTACCATACTAGTTGTTAATGAATGACTCGGCCTGCGCTTGTTCTGGGCCTCTTGATCCATGGACTTGAATTTTGGGGCAATGGTTCAATTTAGTCATATAGCATTAGAGCTAGTCTGCTCATTGTGTTTCTACCCGTTTGGCCACTTGGCCTATAATTCTACCTGAGTTCATCGTGAGGGGGAAGGGGCGTGTGCTGGTGAAAGCTATTTATTCCCACACCAAGTATTCATGAGTCATATATGCATATATTAGTTATGGGCCTCTCTATCCACTAAAGTTTAAATTGGTGGTTTGGTTTCAGTAACAGCTGTATGAATCTTTCTTTACCCAAACATATTTTAAATTTTCTAATATGCTCTAATTGATTCAGTGTTTTATAACATGATTTTTATGTTTAAAACTCTTACATGTTTTATTGTATTTTTTTGTTTATTTAATTTTATGTTTTCTGTTTTCGTTTGCTCTACAATCCTCTTTGATATTGACTCACATTTGTAAATTTATGATGAATTGCTAACAGCCAACTAGCACCAGCTAGAATCCTGACACTTTTGCATAATGTAGTTTCTTCCTTGCCTGCGAACTGGTGTTTGTTAGTGTTAGAATAGTCCCAGATTGGAAAGAGGACAAAATAAATAATGATTAAAGAAATGGTGCCCACTCCACTCAATGCCTTAAGATTTTAGTTGGATGGTCCAATAACTTCAATATGGTATCAGAGCCCATGGTTATGAACTGGGCCATATACCTCAACTTTGTCGTCTAGGTGACAGAGCTTAAAATCAGCCTGCACGTGAGGGAATGTATTAGAATAGTCCCACATTGAAAAAAGGACAAAATAAATAATGATTAAATAAGTGGTGCCTACTTCACTCGATGCCTTAAGGTTTTGAGTTGGATAGCTGAATAACTTCAATAGTTAGGTTCATGACTATTGAGATGGGAGGTTGTCATGTGACTGAATCATCTGGAGAATAATTCCATCATTGAGACTCTTAGTTCCTAGTGTGACGAAGATACACTAAAGGCTTTATCATGATGATAACATGGAATCTTCTTATTAACCCATATGTTTCTAGCATACTTTTGTAGTTACTCCTTATCTAAGTAGAATAGATCACTAGTTCAAACTCACTCAGTCTTCTATCTTATCCGTGTATCTACCACCCTAAGTTTTTCCTTTTTTTATTAAGTCAATGACAGGAGTTTTTTTTAAACATCTTTGCACCTTTGTTTTTGAGTCACTGGGTCTCTAATTGCCCTCTGCTCTCGGTGGTCAAGAGGTTAGTATTATCCCAAAAAGATACTAATGATGGAGATTTGAGCCTAACGGCAGGAGTAGAGCTTGGGAGCAAGTTTACATTAGAGTAGTTGCTTATGTGTGGGCATGGGAGTAGTGTTCATCTTAGACCAGCTACAAATTGCTTGCTATAGGATGCTTTACTTTTCTTGTTTTACTTTCTTGTTAAGAGTTGTAAACAGAAGAATTATGAAATCTAAACAACTTGTCATACAATTGATAGTTTCCTTTTTAAATGTTAGATGCTATTACCTGATTGATTCAAGCGGTTCTTTCTAACTCATCCTTATGAGAAATTATTAGTTAATAACATTTCACCGGAGAGGTAATCCTTTTCTCCATTTGATGACTTAGGCATTGGTTCCCAATGCCTATTGATGTATTCAACTAGTTCAGTGTTCCCTCTTTGCCATTGTTTAGCCAGTTATGGTCATATGGTACAGTTCATATAGTTAAGAATGAACTGGTATGAATTCCATGCATTACATTCTCGCTAATCTTTAATATCACTTATCAGGTAAAGGTCCTGCTCAGCCTGCTCCTAGGTTTGTCGGCAATACTATTGCATTTTTCCTGAACTTGGTGAGTGACCTTTATGGTCAGAATAATCTAGTCCTGATGGCTGGTAAGAAGCTAAATTAGACAATTGATTCTTCTTGTGCTTTGCAGATTGGTCCAAAAGGTCTAGAATTTGCTCGGTATTCTTTGGATTATCATACAATAAGAAACTACTTACATGTAAACCGTTTCTGGGGTAAACAGAGGTATGAACAATGACTCAAGACTGCAATATGCACATTTGTTTCTGTTAGCCAAGTTTCCTTCTCATTCAGTGAAAAAATTGTGAAGCAGAGCTGAGAGGCATGTGCCCTCATATGCAAAGAAGGTCGTGGACAAGTACAATGAGAATGGGGATATTGATCTAATGCTCAGACAGACCGACTGACTCTAGAATCTGATCATCCACGTCATCTGGTTGTTGGAGGATCGAAGGTTTGTATTTATTTGATCCTCGGAAATCTGTCATCCATTGTGCTTCCTCCTGGTGCAAGTTTATCATTTTATATCATAGAGAAATCTACACCTACGTTGTAGTGAAGAACTGATATGCTCACTTTTTATATGTTCCTTGTGGTGTATGTGCTGTATCATGGTTGTAAGTGTTTGGATTGGGATCTGTACATTCTTTGTCAAATCTGTATATCGGTGTAATAACAAAGAACTAAAGGTGCTGAAATAAACTTTTTTTTAAAAAAGTGGCCCCCAAATTGGCTGTTGAACCCTGTGTGTTTGGTGCAGAGGATTTCTCTTCTATAGGCCGAGATGGTAGGTCATGTGTGTTACAGCATGTTTAGCCCTCTTGAGTGGATGTGGGTCCTCTAAATTCTTATTGACTTTGTGCCCTGCATATTTAATAATCACAGATGCAAATCTGGGTGTGTTGGTATGCACCCTGGGCAGGCTGCCCTTCAGTGGATACTGGTTGAGTTTGGCTTGTTCAAAGCTGTAGAATATCCGCAGCCAAGTTGCAGGGCCTTGTAATTAATCTACATATAAGTGAAGGCTTGCAGCAAAGCCTTCAAATGTTTTAGGACTCAGATTGAGTAACCAAGACAAATGACTATCTCAGTCACTCTTTTTTCATTGGCTCCAGACCAGTTGTGGGGAGAAATAATCTTAGTGATAGAGATGTGAATATCTATCTTGGTCACCTAATGTTGAACTCAAAATCAAGGCAGAACACTTAGCTCATGCATGGCCAGAGCTAACAATGCGGGCTGGGTTAGGTGAAACAATTTTAAGAAGAGAATATTTGGCGCGCATTGTTACGGTGGTGATGCAAATCATCTGATGTAGACTGGATCTATCACGACCGGATCCCGCAAACGGGGATCCGAAACAAGGAGAATCCGGAGCCGGTCCGGATCGAGCGATGACGAGGGGACCCGACGGGGATCCACAACAGGGCGAAGCCGAAGCTATTTCGGAGTGAAGAGGATCCGCCCGCGGGGGGCGCGATCTGCCGCCGGAGCTGCTCTTGGATAGTGAGCCGCTGCTCCTTCGGTTGGACGAAGGCGC
This sequence comes from Zantedeschia hybrid cultivar, assembly GCA_030544215.1. Classification (NCBI taxonomy): domain Eukaryota; kingdom Viridiplantae; phylum Streptophyta; class Magnoliopsida; order Alismatales; family Araceae; genus Zantedeschia; species Zantedeschia hybrid cultivar. The sequence goes on from JARZZO010000015.1 coordinate 3,637,740, forward strand.
GGCGCGAGCAAGAGCTCCTGTCGGCGGAGCTGTAGACGAGCGTCGGAGCAGAAGCCGGAAAGTCCGAGATCGGACGGGGGGACGGCTCGCTCTCCGACGAGGGGGTCCAAAGGCACCTTCAGCGCGAGGCCGAGTCTCCTGGCGCGGGGCGACCGACGGGATCGCCCTCGGACGGCGAGTCCGAAGGCTACTTCAGCGTGAGACCGAGTCTCCTGGCGCGGTGCAGCCGGCGTTCGGCGTCGAGACCGGGGAGAGGAGTCCGAGGTCGGCGGCCGAGACCGACTCGGGGAGGTCGGCGATGATTCGAACCGAGCCCCTGCAGGAGGGAAAGAAGAAGAAGAACCAGTCAGCAGGAGTCCCGGGCGTCAGCCCTGGGGAACCCCCTCCGACGGTCAAGTTAGCTTCTGAAGAAGAGTCGATTCAGGAAGCAAGAAGAAATAGCTAGAACCCTATTCGGACAGCAGTCCTTTAAGGGGTTTCGGAAGCTTAGGGGGGCATCCGTTTTTCTCACCCACCTCCTTGGCCACAAGTAGCAGGATACTTATAGCGGAGGGTAGCGGATGGTTAACGGTGGCAGCCGATATAGGACTAAAAGAAGGCTTACTGATAAACCGCCATAGCGTCTGATCCGCCACCGGAGTGGGCCGGATTCGGCTACCGGACCGAAGGGGGTTGGGCCGCTGACGGGCCGAAGCCTGTTGGGCCCTGGGCCGCCGTGCTGTTCCCGGGCCGTAGGCAGATGGGCCGCTGACGGGCTGAAGCCTGCTGGGCCGGGAGCGACGGGGCCACTTATGGGCCGAGGGCTGCTGGGCCGCTAACGGGCCGAAGGCCGCCGGAGGGCCTAGTACTGCTGCTGTTGGGCTGAATGGGGTTTGGGCCTGCTGCAATGGGCCGAATCGGATTCTGCCGCATCACATAGCCCCCCACTCTTGTCTTCCTCAGTTATGAGATGGCAAGAGTATAGCCTGAAACTGCCAGAAAAGAAAGAAAATCACAGCAGGCGTCTTCCTGGGAGTCGTATTCCCCCTTCTTCTGGAAGAGGAGGCCCTCGGTCGGCCGAGGGTCGTGCGGTCGCTTTGTCCTTTGCTCAGAGGGTCGGCGAAGGCTGAGGGCTGAGAAGCCGAAGGGTCGGTACCTCTGACCCGTGTCAGACCTCATTAAACGGACGGGACGGCGCGTCGCCTCGCAAGGAAGCACGGGACACGCGTCGCGCATCCAGCCGCTCTGGAGAAAACACAAACGGATCCCGACCGCCCGTGGGTCGTGGATCGCCCCGGCTCTCTGCCCGAGGCTCCGCTCGGATTGCCGCCGCTCCCTTTGTCGCCTGCGGATCGGGACGCGTGGCGGGCATCCGAGTGGTTAGCCGAAGGGTCGGAGTGCTGTCAGCCGCTGATCGCTCTTGCCTCAAGTCCCGGAGCCGGTCCGCCATCATTGCCGAAGGACGGCACACGTGGCGGGCATCCGGAAGGAGCGACGGGACGAGCGGGACGATCTCGACCGCAGGCTTCGGCGGGAGGCGTATCGACCGGGCTCTATAAATACAGGCCCTCTGCGGGGCACTGTTCCTCTTCTTGCTACCGCGCTTGCGTTCCCCCCCCCCGCAACTGCTCGAGCTCTCCTTCCTTCTCCTGCGAGAGGCCAATTTCCTGAAGGCTTCATCCGAGCTTCGTCGGCTACCGGGGGAGGCTCTTCGTCCCTCAGAGTGCATTGCCTGTGGAGTCAGGAGGCTTGAGGCGACGCCTGGTTCATGAGAGATCCTCTCCTTCTTTCTGCGAGTAAGCCTCAGTCTTCTTCCCTCCCTCCGCGACTTTATGGTCCGGAGCTCTTCTAGTGAGATTACCCCTTCGGACGAGGAGTACACTCCCCCCTCCCTGTCGGACCCTCTTGCCTCGGGATCTCTTACTTCCGCGATGTCCGGGGAGTCTGAAAGCTCCGGGTCCGAAACTTCCGGGACTGAGGTTTCTGGAGCCGAGGCTTCTGGGACCGAGGCTTCTGAGGCCGAGGCTCCTGAGGCCGAGGCTTCCGGGGCCGAGGCTTCCGGGGCCGAGGCTTTTCAGGAAGTTCGGGACTCGGGCCAGGCTTCCACCTCGGAACGCCGCCTCCCGGATGTTGCTTCGGGGGCTAGCTGTGCCCTTTCGGATGTAGAGGTGAGGAACTTAGTTTCTTACTTTCAGCTTCCCTCTTGGACGACCCCCCATCGGCCCGATTCCGCCACTAGGGCAAATACCGTTCGCCCGGGGTCTTTTTCTATTTACGTCGATAGCTTTGAGGCGGGATTCCGTCTCCCTCTCCCCACCTTCGTCGTCAATCTTCTTAGCTTCTACGGGCTGGCCCCTTCTCAGCTCTTCCCAAACTCTTGGCGCACTGTGTACGGATTCCTGAGTGTCTTCGCTCACGTGAGAATCCGCCCCTCCCTCAATGTCTTTCGCTATCTCTTCAAGATCCAGACGCAGGGGAAGTCGGAATGGTACTGCTTTGTCCCCCGGGTTGGCCGGAGGATTTTCTCTGGGAAGCCTTCGTCTATCCATGGCTGGAAGAGGAAGTTTATCTTCGTCTCTCTGCCGGAGAAGGAGAAGGGTGTGTGGCCCTTCCCCACCGAATGGGTGCCGCTGGCCGAAGGACTCTCGGGACCTCCTGTTCTGTCTCCCGTTCAGAGTACCATCGTGGGTCACGTTCAGGCGAAGGCCCCTTACGACGTCTCGGTGCTTCTTTCCGACGCGGAGCGGTTGATAGGTGCCGGGGTTTGGCCGGACCCTAAGCGTGATCCGGAGCGGGTCTTTCCGTACCTACCTCCCGGGGAGACTCCGCGGGACCGCGGGGGAAGGACTGCCGCTCTTCCGGCCGAAGCTCTTCCGGCTTTGGAGGCTGACGAAGTTTCGGCCGAGGGTAAGTCGGCTCTGAGTCTATTACTCGATCGTTGTTTTTGGCTTCTGATATCCCTTTCTTGCTTTGCAGCAATGGCCCAGCTCGACGCCCTCCTCGACCAGCTATCGGATCAGCGCGCTTCGCGCCGGGCGCCGGCCCCGCAGGCGGTGAGCAGGCCTGTCCGAGGTACCGGGGGTCCGAGGACAAGAGGCGGGGGCCTCGGGACTGCGGCCTCCGCCGAGGGTCGTGCAGTCGCCGCTGCTCTTGAGAGGGAGCAGAGGACTAAGTTTGCCTCTCGGGGAGGCAGCCGAGCGTCGAAGCGCCCCCGGGTAGAGGAGGCCGAGGGAGAGGTGGAAGTCCAGCTAATCAGGAGGAGCGCCGGGGCCCGAAGGGCTGCAAGGTTGGCGTCTCCTGAGATGCCGAGGGGTGACTCCCCTCCGGCCGTATCGGCAGGAGCCGATGGAGGAGATGCCGAACCGCGGGCGCAGCTCGAGCGGCGGCACCCCGCATCGGGGGAGAGCATGGAGGACCCGCAGACGTGCCTTCGTCTGCTCAACAGCCTCACTCTCCCTTCGATCTTCGAGGAGCTGAAGGCCCACTCCATCACCGATCTGACGGAGATGAGTGCCCGTATGTCGGTTCAGGTGAGCACCCCGAAAGTGTTTCAGCTCATCTTCAGCTTCTTCTTTTGATTCTACTGGCCCTCATCTGCCCTCGATCCGCAGGCTTCGATGACGACCCGTGTCCTGATGCATCGTCAGGAGCTGCTTCAGCGTAAGCTTCTGGAAGCCGAGGCGCATCCGGTTGGTTCGGGGGAAGGCACTTCGGCGGCTCCTCGCATCGAGCCCCTAGTTGAGGAGCTCGTGACTGCGAGTGCCCGAGCGCGGAAGCAGCTGGAGAAGAGGGCAGCAGAGGCCCGTGCCGCCGCCGAGGCCAAGGAGAAGGCCGAGAGCGATCTTGCGGCGGTTGAGTCCGAATTCCGGACTTTCAAAGCTCAGACCCAGGACAGGGAGGCTCGGCGAGCTTCGGAGAAGCGCCGCCTCGTCGAGGAGGTGTCGACCTTGAAGCGGGAACTGGAAAAAGCAGCGGAGTCGGCCGTGGCCAACTATAAGGCCGGGAACGACTATGCCCAGGAAATCCTCCGGGCCCAGCTGCAGGCTTCTTCCGCGGTTTTTGACCTCGGACTAGCAGTCGCCCAGAGGGCCTGCCCGAGCGTCGATCTGACCGGGGAAGCCATGCCAAAGGGCGAGGAAGCCCGGGAGCTTTTATCCTGGTGGGAGGAGCTCGTGGCGGAGAGGGCCCCGCCTCCAGCTGATGCCGAGGAGGCCGGTGCCGAGGAGGCCGAGATCGAAGAGGCCGATGCCGAAGAGGCCGATGCTGAAGAAGCAAATGGCGAAGAGGCTGCTGCTGAAGATGCCCTTGCCGAAGGCGCCGCTTCTGAAGCGGTGCAGGTCGTCGACTCTCCCTCTCCTTCTCCTGACCGAAACGTCGTCGAGGTGGAGGAGGAGGAGGTTGTCGAGGACTGATACGAGGGTTCCCCTCGGTTTTCTTTTTGCTTTACTTTTGTAAGCTCTTGGCCAGGCGTACGGCTGAGCTTTGTATCTCCCTTTACTTTAAAAAATGGAAGGAAGGTTTTTGGCTTTACCTGGCTGCTTGCGTACGATCGACCGAATGTAGCCCTTCAGGAGCCTTAGATCCCGTCGTCGTTCGCTATAGCTTGTAAGGCCGAAACCCGATGCCGGTTCGGATAGAACGTCGTCACAGTATTCGGCCGGGGCCTTTACTATGGTGGTTCATATGATCCCTTAGGGGCATCTTGCCGCTTCTTACGCTTGTCGGATGGCCGAAGCCCTTCATGCTTCCGCTCGCGCGAACTTAGATATGCCTTGGCGCCTCCAGAATCGGTATACATGGCCGGAGCCATTCCCGGAACGATTTACACGGACTTTCAGAGAAAATCATGCCGCTCCCGATACGGTTTGCATGGCCGAAGCCACTCCCGGTACGGTTTACACGGATTTAGAGAAAACCTTGCCGCTCCCGATACGGTTTGCATGGCCGAAGCCACTCCCGGTACGGTTTTCACGGACTTAGAGAAAACCATGCCGCTCCCGATACGGTTTGCATGGCCGAAGCCACTCCCGGTACGGTTTTCACGGACTTAGAGAGAACCTTGCCGCTCCCGATACGGTTTGCATGGCCGAAGCCACTCCCGGTACGGTTTACACGGACTTAGAGAAAACCTTGCCGCTCCCGATACGGTTTGCATGGCCGAAGCCACTCCCGGTACGGTTTTCACGGACTTAGAGAAAACCATGCCGCTCCCGATACGGTTTGCATGGCCGAAGCCACTCCCGGTACGGTTTTCACGGACTTAGAGAGAACCTTGCCGCTCCCGATACGGTTTGCATGGCCGAAGCCACTCCCGGTACGGTTTTCACGGACTTAGAGAAAACCATGCCGCTCCCGATACGGTTTGCATGGCCGAAGCCACTCCCGGTACGGTTTTCACGGACTTAGAGAGAACCTTGCCGCTCCCGATACGGTTTGCATGGCCGAAGCCACTCCCGGTACGGTTTTCACGGACTTAGAGAAAACCATGCCGCTCCCGATACGGTTTGCATGGCCGAAGCCACTCCCGGTACGGTTTTCACGGACTTAGAGAGAACCTTGCCGCTCCCGATACGGTTTGCATGGCCGAAGCCACTCCCGGTACGGTTTTCACGGACTTAGAGAAAACCATGCCGCTCCCGATACGGTTTGCATGGCCGAAGCCACTCCCGGTACGGTTTACACGGACTTAGAGAAAACCATGCCGCTCCCGATACGGTTTGCATGGCCGAAGCCACTCCCGGTACGGTTTTCACGGACTTAGAGAGAACCTTGCCGCTCCCGATACGGTTTGCATGGCCGAAGCCACTCCCGGTACGGTTTACACGGACTTAGAGAAAACCATGCCGCTCCCGATACGGTTTGCATGGCCGAAGCCACTCCCGGTACGGTTTACACGGACTTAGAGAAAACCATGCCGCTCCCGATACGGTTTGCATGGCCGAAGCCACTCCCGGTACGGTTTACACGGACTTAGAGAAAACCATGCCGCTCCCGATACGGTTTGCATGGCCGAAGCCACTCCCGGTACGGTTTTCACGGACTTAGAGAAAACCATGCCGCTCCCGATACGGTTTGCATGGCCGAAGCCACTCCCGGTACGGTTTACACGGACTTTAGAGAAAACCATGCCGCTCCCGATACGGTTTGCATGGCCGAAGCCACTCCCGGTACGGTTTACACGGACTTAGAGAGAATACCATGGCGCTCCCGATACGGTTTGCATGGCCGAAGCCACTCCCGGTACGGTTTACACGGACTTAGAGAGAATACCATAACAAGTTTTTCTGAAAGAAAGCGAGTTTCTGTATTTATAGCCTCCGGCTAAAAGCCTGCGGAGAGTTGACTTACATGTAATAACGCCGAAGGCGCTCCACATTCCATGTGCGAGGAAGGGGTTGGCCCGTAAGGGTTTCCAACCGGTAAGCTCCTCGTCTGATTACCTCCCTGACCCGGTAGGGCCCCTCCCAGTTGGGGGCAAGCTTCCCCGAGGCTTCGGCTGGCTTGGAAGCATGGGCATTCCTTAACACGAGATTCCCCACTTCAAAGCTCCGGGGCTTTACTCGAGTGTTGTGGTACTTGGCCATTCGTTGCTGATAAGCCGCCAGTCGGATACGAGCTTTATCTCGGACCTCCTCAATGAGGTCCAAGTGGTCTTTCAGACCTTCCTCATTGGCTTCCGTATTATAGGCAATGATTCTGGGAGAAGGGAGGCCGATCTCTATGGGAATGACGGCCTCTACCCCATAGGCCATGCGGAAGGGAGTTTCGCCGGTGGGGGTTCGGCTCGTCGTCCGATAGGCCCACAGGACACTCGGCAGTTCTTCCACCCATCGGCCCTTAGCTTCGCCGAGTCGGGTTTTCAATCCCTGTAAAAGGCTTCGGTTAGTGACTTCGGCTTGGCCGTTCGCTTGAGGATGCGCTACCGAAGTAAACTTGTGGAGTATGCCGAAGCTGGCGCAGTTATCACCGAACCGTCGGCTATCGAACTGCTTTCCGTTGTCTGAGATGATGGCTCGAGGGACGCCGAACCGGCAAATGATGGACTTCCACACGAAGTTCCAAGCATTGTTGTCGGTTATTGAGGCGAGGGGTTCGGCCTCGACCCATTTGGTGAAGTAGTCGACTGCCACGAGGAGGAATTTTCTTTGGCCGGTGGCGACGGGAAAAGGTCCCAGGATGTCGACTCCCCATTGGGCGAAAGGCCAGGGATCAGATAACGGGGTCAGAAGGGTGGCTGCCTGATGAGTGAGGGAGCTAAACCTCTGGCACTGGTCGCAGCGCCGTACGAGGGCTAAAGCGTCCTCTTGAAGCGTGGGTCACCAGTAGCCTTGCCTTAGGAGCTTGTGAGCCAGGGCCCTTCCTCCCGCATGCGCCCCGCACACCCCTTCGTGGACTTCCCTTATGGCGTAGTCGGCCTCGGCCGGGCCGAGGCACCGCAGCAAAGGTCGGCCAAATGATTTCTTGTACAACATCCCGTCCAAAAGGAGAAAGTGGGATGAGCGCTGCCGGATGCGCTTCGCCTCCCTAGGATCTGGAGGGACTTCTCCTTGGAGAAGGAAAGCGATGAGGGGAGTCATCCATGTCTCGGCTTCTGCTTCAGCAATCTGCATGGCTTCGGTTTCGCCGAGGCTAGGTTCGGCGAGCTCCTCGACGAGGATCATCCGGCCTCCGCCCCCGTCTTGGGTTGACGCCAGCCGGGAAAGGGCATCGGCCCGGGTATTCTCGGCTCTCGGGATCCTCACGATTTCACAAGAATCGAATTGAGCGAGGATCTGGCGAGTTACCTGGAGATAAGACGCCATCACTGCGTCCCGAGCTTCATACTCCCCGGAGACGTGGCCGGCGATTAACTGGGAATCGCTGAAGGCTTTTAAGTTCCGGGCGCCGAGTTTCTTCGCGGCTTGGAGGCCGGAAATGAGGGCTTCATACTCGGCAGCGTTGTTAGTTGCAGGAAAGGAGAAACGCAAGGCGTACTCCGTCACGACTCCTTCGGGTGATGCCAGGATCCATCCGGCGCCACTGCCCGTGGAGCACGCGGAGCCGTCCACGAAGAGTCGCCATTCGTCCGGTGGTGCCAGTGCTGAAAGAGCCTCGGCTTCGGCCACCTCGGGTTCTGGCTGCGGCGTCGTGCAAGCGCCGGGGGTAAGCTCGGCGATGAAGTCTGCCAGTGCTTGGGCTTTTATTGCTACTCGAGGGGCGTAGGAGATGTCGAACTCTCCTAGCTCAATTGCCCACTTCGCCAGCCTGCCGGACACCTCCGGTCGGGAGAGAACCTGCCTCAAGGGCTGGTTGGTGAGGACTTTCACAGAATGGGCCAGGAAGTACGGCCGAAGCCTTCTTGCAGAAGTGACGAGGGCCAGAGCCAACTTTTCCAGGGCTTGGTACCGGAGTTCCGCTCCCTGAAGGGCTCGGCTGGTGTAATAAACGGGCTTCTGAATGCCTTCTTGTTCTCGGACGAGGACGGTGCTGAGGGCCGTCTCGGAGACTGCGAGGTATAGGCTCAGAGGCTCCCCGGAAATCGGTTTTGACAGGATGGGGACTTTGGAGAGGTAGGCCTTCAACTGATTGAAGGCTGTCTGACACTCTTCCGTCCAGTCGAAGTTGTTGGCCTTCTTCAGCAGCTTGAAGAAGGGAAAACAGTAGTCGGCCGCCCTGGACATGAAGCGGCTGAGAGCTACGATCCTCCCGTTCAGCTTCTGTACCTCTCGGAGGTTAGCCGGGGGGCGCATCTTTATGATGGCCGAAACCTTCTCGGGATTAGCCTCCACCCCTCGGTGCGTGACCATGTAGCCGAGGAACTTGCCGGAGGCTACCCCGAAGGCGCACTTGGCCGGGTTCAGCTTCATCTTGTACCGCCTGAGGGCGGAGAAAGTCTCGGCCAGGTCGGCCAGGTGCTCCGCAGCAACGCGGCTCTTCACCAACATGTCGTCTATATAGACCTCCATGTTTCGGCCGAGCTGCGCGGCGAATACCTTGTTGACCAGTCGCTGATATGTCGCGCCGGCGTTCTTCAGACCGAAGGGCATTCGGGTGTAGCAGTATAGACCCAAATCGGTGGTGAAGCTGGTCTTGCTCTCGTCGTCCGGATGCATCCGGATCTGGTGGTAGCCTGAATAGGCGTCGAGGAAGCTTAAGAGCTCGTGGCCAGAAGTGGCGTCCACCACCTGGTCTATCCGAGGCAGTGGAAAGCTGTCCATTGGACAGGCCTTGTTGAGGTTGGTGAAGTCCACGCACATGCGCCATTTGCCATCTTTCTTTGGCACCATGACCACATTGGCTATCCAGTCTGGATGATGCACCTCTCGGAGATGTCCGGCGTCCAGTCCCTTTTGTACTTCAGCCTGGATGGCGGCTCTCCTTTCCTGGTTGAAGGTGCGCCGCTTCTGCTTCACCGGAGGCTGATCGGGATCGGTATGGAGTCGGTGCTCTGCTACCTCCGGGTCCACCCCGGGCATGTCTGCCGGAGACCAGGCGAAGATGTCGAGGTTCTTTTTCAAGAACTCGGTAAGCTTCTCTGCTTCACCTTTCTCCAGGCCGGAGCCTATCATCAGGACTCGTCCTTCGCCTCCTGGAACAGGGACGGCGAGGAGTGCTTCTCCCGGAGACGCTTCGGCTGATGACTCGATCGCTAGGGTTTCAGCTGCGTTCTTCCCTTTGACCGAAATCATGTAGCATTGCCGAGCGGCTTCTTGGTTTCCTTTGGCCTCGCCGATCCCGTGGTCGGTATGAAACTTCAGCTTCTGATGGAAGGATGAGGGCACGGCTCCGACCCCGCCGATGAGCCTTCGGCCGAATATGGCGTTGTAGGCTGACTCGATCTTTACAACGGCAAAGTCCGTTTCAACGGTTAATTGCCGGGGGGCGGAGCCTAAGGTCACAGGAAGCCGAACAATACCTTCTACTCAGCAGGGCGAGCCGTTAAAACCGAAGAGAGGGCCCCGATGAGGCTTCATACTAGCCTCACTCAATCCCATTTTCACGAAACAATCGTAAAACAAGATGTTTGGGGCGCTTCCATTATCCACAAAGATCCTATGTACATCATAGTTATTTATTACAGCGTTGACGACGAGAGCGTCGTCGTGAGGGACCTGAACATCCGTCAGGTCCTCGGCGCCGAAGGTGATGTCTTCCAGACGAGGCCTCTTCGGCTCGCCCTCAACTGCTGCTACTGTGCTACGCTGCCGCGGCCTAGACCCTTCCCCCGGTCCTCCGGATATCATCATGATAGACCCAGAACTGGGTCTTTGATGGGATGATTCAACCGGGGCCGAGGTAGCTTTGGGCGGAGGAGCGGCTTCTGTTGCTGAGGGCTGCTGTTGTCTGGGCGCTGCAGGGGCGTCCTGGTTCTGTTGCGGTGGCTGCTCCCGGCGGTACTGCGGCAGTTTCCCCTCCCGGATGATGCGGTCAATCTCTTCCCGGAGCTGCCGACACTCATCCGTCGTGTGGCCGATCTCCCGGTGGTATTCACAATACCTGCCGGGATCCCTTCGGCGGGGATCAGTCTTGATGCGATCGGGCCGTCGGAGCATGCCTTTCACCTCCATGAGCATTCGGGAAGGGAGAGCAGGTAAGGGTAGGTACCGCGGCTGCGCGTCCCGTCGCCTCTCCCTGTCCCATTCCTCCCTGCGATAGCGCTTTCGCGAGGACTCCTGGTCCTCCGGCCGAGGTCGGACCACCTGGGGAGCAGGTGCCGAGATGGTTTCGGTGGCGCCTCTTCCTCTGGACAGCATCAGGGCCTCCCGGTTGATGTATTTGTGGGCCCGTGCCACGAGGTCCTGGAAGGTCGGGGGATGGCGCTTCCCAATGGAACCGAGGAGCCCCTCGTCCCGACACCCGCTGATCACGGCCGAAACCGCGATTGAGCTGTCGAGGTTCGGGATCTGGGCGGCCTCGGTCCGGAACCTGGTGAAGTAGTCCTGGAGAGTCTCGGCAGGACCTTGCCGAATAGCCAGCAGACTGGCGGAGGTCTTGCTCTGCCGGGTGGCATCATAGAACTGGTCGATGAACAACTGGCCCAACTGTGCTAAGGAGTGGATGGAGTTGGGGGCCAGCGTCTCGAACCAGGTGAGGGCGATCTTTTCAAGGGTGAGGGGGAAGAGACGGCAGCGGACTGCCTCGGAGATCCCCCGGACCCGGAGGTAGGAGTTGAACTTCCGGAAATGACAGACCGGATCTGTCATCCCATCATAGGGAGGGCCCTTCGGCAGCTTGAAGTCGGGGGGCACCACAATGGCCAGGAGCTCCGCCGTGAACGGGGTCTGCTCCAGGATGCTGCTGGCGAGGGGCGCCCCGTGAGGCCGGGACACCATCTGCTGCATCTCCTTGCGCATCGCCGTCAGCCGCTGGTCCAGGTCCGGGGCGGCCGAGGTGGCGACGGATGGCCCTCCGGTGCGGGCCGGATGGTACTCCGACGAAGCATAATCCTGCTCCGTCGGGCGATCGACGCGGGGAGCTCGGGCAGGCAATGCCGAGGGCTCGCTGCGCGCCGCCGCAACTTCGTAGAGAGAGGCTGGCGCAGGCACCGGTCGGAACCGGGCGTCTTGTACTGAGTAGAGTGGGGGGAGCGGCGCCTGCTGGGGAGGCTGCCCCGTCAGTCCCATACGCTGGGCGATGGCAGATACCATCTCCTGAAGAGGCGCTAGGGACGTGACGGCAGCGGCCAGCGTGGCCACCTGCTGCTGGAGTACCCCCACTCGGTCTTCCGAGCCGAAGGACTCCGGGATGGTCGGCAGAGGCGGGTTCGGCGGGGCAGATGGCGCGCCTTCGGAAAGCGGCATCTGTGCCGAAGCCTCCCGCGCTTCTGCTTCGCTCTGCCCGGATCGTCGGGTCACAGGTCGCTGAGACATGACTTGTTTTGTTGGTTTCCCACAAACGGCGCCACGTGATGTAGACTGGATCTATCACGACCGGATCCCGCAAACGGGGATCCGAAACAAGGAGGATCCGGAGCCGGTCCGGATCGAGCGATGACGAGGGGACCCGACGGGGATCCACAACAGGGCGAAGCCGAAGCTATTTCGGAGTGAAGAGGATCCGCCCGCGGGGGGCGCGATCTGCCGCCGGAGCTGCTCTTGGATAGTGAGCCGCTGCTCCTTCGGTTGGATGAAGGCGCGGCGCGAGTAGGAGCTCCTGTCGGCGGAGCTGTAGACGAGCGTCGGAGCAGAAGCCGGAAAGTCCGAGATCGGACGGGGGGACGGCTCGCTCTCCGACGAGGGGGTCCAAAGGCACCTTCAGCGCGAGGCCGAGTCTCCTGGCGCGGGGCGACCGACGGGATCGCCCTCGGACGGCGAGTCCGAAGGCTACTTCAGCGTGAGACCGAGTCTCCTGGCGCGGTGCAGCCGGCGTTCGGCGTCGAGACCGGGGAGAGGAGTCCGAGGTCGGCGGCCGAGACCGACTCGGGGAGGTCGGCGATTATTCGAACCGAGCCCCTGCAGGAGGGAAAGAAGAAGAAGAACCAGTCAGTAGGAGTCCCGGGCGTCAGCCCTGGGGAACCCCCTCCGACGGTCAAGTTAGTTTCTGAAGAAGAGTCGATTCAGGAAGCAAGAAGAAATAGCTAGAACCCTATTCGGACAGCAGTCCTTTAAGGGGTTTCGGAAGCTTAGGGGGGCATCCGTTTTTCTCACCCACCTCCTTGGCCACAAGTAGCAGGATACTTATAGCGGAGGGTAGCGGATGGTTAACGGTGGCAGCCGATATAGGACTAAAAGGAGGCTTACTGATAAACCGCCATAGCGTCTGATCCGCCACCGGAGTGGGCCGGATTCGGCTACCGGGCCGAAGGGGGTTGGGCCGCTGACGGGTCGAAGCCTGCTGGGCCCTGGGCCGCCGTGCTGTTCCCGGGCCGTAGGCTGATGGGCCGCTGACGGGCTGAAGCCTGCTGGGCCGGGAGCGACGGGGCCGCTTATGGGCCGAGGGCTGCTGGGCCGCTAACGGGCCGAAGGCCGCCGGAGGGCCTAGTACTGCTGCTGTTGGGCTGAATGGGGTTTGGGCCTGCTGCAATGGGCCGAATCGGATTCTCCCGCATCATCATCTATCCTCTAATCAGCAGGATCCAACGATGTGTGATCACTGTACCCTGCCAAGGAATGTGGTAAAACTCAACCTTATGTGTGCCATCCGATCTGTCAATTAGATAATGTCCCGGGTTTAACTAAACCATGGGAGCTCTCTCAACTCTTGTCCTGTGCTCCTACTACACGTCTGAGGGCTGAGGTGTAGCGACGCAGATATTGGTGCACACGCTCCTGTATCAAATGAGATCCTCTACATTCGATCCTTTGCCTTTGTAGATTGAGCTAAGCAATTCGACTTTAGACCTTAGACCCAAGAATAAATAATTGATTATATTAAAATAAGGAGAATAAGTAATTTGACTCTAGATCTAAGAATTACTTATTCTTCTATTTTGCCAGTGAGTCCCATAAAACTATCAAAATTAAACACCTCTTATTCTAGTATACGTTATTATGGATAAATAATTATAGATAACCTATTATGCAAGTAAATTGGGGCATAGATATCTTGTCATTTAAAGACAGGAAGTTTAATCCAAAGATCGCTTCCCGATATTGAGGATAGAGACGGCCTACATCCATGCCATTCCTACCATCATTGCCATTTTGGGCACCATAGATTGAGGCTGTCAACACCGATGTTGAAGGGGGAATCCCCCAAGGTTTACGGCACTCTTTTTTTGAGATGTCACGTCAAATCAAATTATTGTGAACTTAAAAATTTAAAAATCTGTAAGACATAAATGTCGAATTATTTACAATTTCAATACACCATCATATCAAAATCATTAACATAAATATAGACTAATTACATTGTTGCAAATTGTATAATAAGATTGAAAGTACACGAGCATAGCCGACTTTTCTAAACAGTGGAATTCTAAAAGATTTTCTGTTTCTCAGGTTACTATTCATCTGAATCTCCTGAAAAGATTAATATTTAGATGTATGAGTTTAAAATTCAGCAAACATCAAAATCAACATGTTTATACTTATAATAAATTGACAAATCATGTAATAACTCTGAATTTTATATAGATTATGATTTGCATTATCCATGCATTATAAGTCAAAGAAATTGTTAAAGAAGCAATGCATATATATTTTACAGCTTATGATCATATTGGTTTATAAAAAAAATAATCTTATAAATGACCTATGCAAAATAAACCATATTTGTCCGAACCTATAGAATATGTCAGATTCATACATAGTCAAATTCAAATATGAACGTCAATTTTAAATGGTTGGTTATCTTAAGTAAAGCAGATTTTAATTTCATGTTTCGGATATGTATTCAAATGACAATATAAAAGACCCTACTACACGCTGCCACCTAGAAGAATGGTGTCTTGGTCTTGATACAATCATACAGGATCAGAAGTTTTTACCTCACTATCTACTAAATCGAAGTTCAGGTTAGAATTTTACATGGATTTGTTGTCCTCGGATCATCATAATCGACTACTTATGCATTAAATACTTTCGATAATTTAATCGATTTCATGTGTTTACATAATTAAAAACTCAACTTCAATTGATAGCTTAATCGATTACATGTATTCACGTAATTGACAACTTAGCTGCTACAGTAACTTCGATTACATGTGTTTATATAATAGATAACTTAATCGATTACATATGTTCACGTAATTGATAATTTAATTGCTACTTAACTTCGATTACATGTATTCATATAATTAATAACTTAATTAATTTTATGTGTTCACGTAATTGATAATTTAACTTCAATTACATGACTTTGAATAATTTATATTTCAATTAAATGACTTCAGATAATTGATTAATTGATCTATGCTTCAACTTAATTGATTACTCGATATTTATTATTATGAGTAACACTTGTTGCACCGCATAGAGTGTAATCAATTTTCTTTATTTTTTATTTTTTGAATTTTTTATGATGGCTCCCATCATGTTCTACATGCCCATATAATCCGAACTCCGATCGGAAGACCCAAAAAAAATTGAAAAATAAAAAATTAAGCCCAATGAACAGTAAAAAAATTATTATTCATTCGGCTAAATTTTTTATTTTTCAGATTTTTTTGGATCGTCCGATCTGAAATTGGCCCATGCACGAAGTGTCGGACGTGATGGGCTGACTTAAATTAAAAAAAAGAAAAGAAATTCTTTTTTAGCTGCTACTGCAGTTCAGTTGGACGGCTGCCCCCGCGAAGTGAAGAAAGTGTTACCCTATTATTATTGTTCTTAGTATTATTTATTTTTTTCTTTTTCTTCTTCTTTGTTTTACTTCTCTTCTTGGGGTCTACTACATTCCAATTAACACAATCATATTAAAGTGAATTATAAATACTTCTTAACTTAATTATTAAAGCTTAAAAAGGACCTTCTAAGATTTAAGATTTTACAAGGCACCTCTGCCTTTTTTATGTTTTTAATGATAAGATAAACAACAATATCATTTTCCCCATTTTTTTGTTTGTTTTAATGCTGACTAAAAAGTATTCCAAAATATTTCACAAAAGATCATATTTCTCAATTAGTGGAGGTCTAGTTCTAAGGAGGGGTAGGTTTAGTGGAGATATAGCTAATTCGATGTACGGAGCACTTTCTAAATTCAATTGTTTGTAAGGACTAAATCAAATTCTTTCTGTAGTGAATGGGAATGGCATTGAAGATCCGACGGCTACCACATCCTCTTTAGTTGCATCCAAGGCCTCTGAGACAGCTAGGTACTGCAAGATACAGAGATGATTAGGGGGTCTCCCGACTCTTGGCGGTGGAAAACCGTCCAATAGTTAAAGTAGGAGTGAGCTTCGGATATGAAAATTTGAGAGTCGTAGAACTCCTATGGATCCTGAGTTGTGTTGGAGGCATACCTTTCCTTAGAAGCCCAATCGGAGTAGTTATCTTGTGCTCCCATTATGGAGAGGCATATGTGTATACGGTATGTGCATATATGTTAATTAGGCCCTAGAGTAGCCGGCTAGCATGGCCGTGCAGTGGCGAAGGAGAGAGCCCCATACGTTACTCTACTTGCATTGTGTTGTTGCTCTAACAAGTAGTAGATGCAACATCATTTTTTTTTTTGGTCAGTAGTCCAATGGTTATGGGACAAAGTATCCAACTCAGACGAGTTGGAATCGAGCCGGCCCAAGACCATATAAATCTCTCCAAAAGAGGGAATATTTTCCTGCGCTCTAAATGAGAAGCGTCCGCAGAAAACCGTGAAAAATCCACCTATAAAAGAAAAAGGTCCGGCAGGATTGAACCCGCGACCTGCTCTCCAAGTAGGAGCGATGAGCTACGCCCAACACCACTGCGCTGCGGGCCCATGCTCAATAGATGCAACATCATGGTGTGCGCCTCCTAACGTGCAGAATAAGACATGGCCTGGACAATGTTAAAGGAGTTCATGACAACTCTCTTCATTGTCGAGTAGACGCATTAAATGCGGGCCCTAGTAGACCTTATTGGTGAGCTGCCAAAGGCTGCCAGCACCATGATGTAGACCTTATTGGTTTGGCCCTTATTGGGCTAAACAGATTTATCCCCCTTCGCTTTCTATTTAAGGATTGAAACTGTAATAAAATCATTGGCCATCCTCATAATCAAATTTGTCCACAGGTTTTTTACATTGTTTAGCTTTTCAAAATTTAATTACTAAGATCTTGTTTAAATGTTTAATGAATATTTCATTAAGTTGTAACTTGTTGATAAATTATTTTATTTTAATATCCTTAATTTTCTAAAGAAAATGTCCTGAATCTTTATAAGCAAATACAGTTGCCGTACGCGGTGCAAAATAAGATCCTCCACATCTTTCGCACTTGGGTCCTGACTCATAGGTTAGAGGTGAATTGAATTAACCCTTTGATCATAATCGATAGGTGAAGTACTAAATCTATTTCTAACCTATACAAGTTACCACAAAATATGAGATCCACCCAAGTAAATAGCATCCAGGGATTAAGTACTTAGGGAGCCCTCTCTACACCTTTTTGGGTCAAAGAAAGTCATTTTATTTCCTTACTTAATATCGTACTTACATTAGTCTTTTATAGCCAACACGCATACATAGACCATAAATTGCGATCCCTTTAGCACATGTCCTCCTTTTACAAAAGTAGAACCCTAAGAAGATGTAATAATAGGTACTATAGAGATTTCATCTATCCATCAGCAAGAATAAAAAGTTTGCATGAATCACTATAAGGAGATAAAATGGCCGCACATGTACACTGTGGATTTTCTCTCAGATCCGAGGCTGTGAAACAACATCTTGCAACCAGTTTAGATATGGACGAGTTCAGATGATATATTTTAGAAGGAAAATACATTGAAGGTGGGCAGATGACATGAATTTCCAAAGTTGTCGATGATCTTGAGAATGATGGCTCCATCGTAACAAAGCATAAGCGGTCCCTTTTACCACCTTCTAAAGATAAGATAACGACCACAGATCATGTCAATCTATGAACTTTAAAATTTGAAATTTACTTTATCTCGTGGTTTGCCCTATCGTATCTGATGAGGCAGAATCCGATTCGGCCCATTAGAGCAGGCCCAAACCCCGTTCAGCCCAACAGCAGCAGTATCAGGCCCTCCGGGAGCCTCCAGCCCATCAGCGGCCCAACAGCCCTCGGCCCCATAAGCGGCACCGTTGCTCCCGGCCCAACAGGCTTCGGCCCGTCAGCGGCCCATCAGCCTACGGCCCGGGAACAGCGCGGCAGCCCTAGGCCCAGCAGGCTTCGGCCCATTGGCGGCCCAACCCCCTTCAGCCCGATAGCCGAGTCCGGCCTACTCCGGTGGCGGATCAGGCACTATGGCGGTTTACCAGTAAGCCCAAACATAGTCCTATATCGGCTACCACCGTTAACCAACCTCTATCCTCTGCTATAAATACACCGCTATTTATTGCCAAAGGTATGCAATTCTTTGCCTCCGAGACCCTTAAGGACTACGGTCCAATTAGCATTAAAGCTACTTTTTGTCTTCTGAATCGAATCATCTTCAGAAGCTAACTTGACCGTCGGAGGGGGTTCCTAAGGGCCAGAGCCCGGGACTCCTGCTGACCGGTTTCTTCTTCTTTCCCTCCTGTAGGAGCTCGGTTCGAATCATCGCCGACCTTCCCGAGTTGGTCTCGGCCGCCGACCTCGGACTCCTCTCCCTGGTCTTGACGCCGTGCGACGGCTGCCCCGCGACAGGAGACTCGGCCACGCGCTGTCCCCTCGTCCGACAAAAGGGCTTTTGGGCTCACTATCCAAGAGCAAGCCGAGTCCGAGACCCTTCCGGCCTCAGACCGTCGGCTTCGGCTTCATCGTCTGTCGGCAATACAGCCAGAAGGAGCTTCATCCGCGCCGCCCCTTCGCCCGCCGAAGGAGCCTCGGCCCCGACTTCCCGGAGACGAGCCTGCACCGACCGAAGCGCCCTTCGGCCTTCGGACCCTCGTCTTCGCCTCCGCCTCCTCGGCCTTCCGGATCCCCGTCGGGCCTCTGAAACACCGATCCGAACCGGCTTCGGATCCTCTTCTCCGGATTCCGACCTCGGAGTCCGGTCGTGATAGATCCAGTCTACATCAGTATCCGAACAGGTTGACTCGTATGAGTCGATTCATATCCGGACGATCCCAAGTCGCTGGCACGGGTGGATCATACAAGTCCAGTTGAGATGTTTCCAGATGGAGTTGACTCGCACTGTTTCAGATTGACTCGTGTTGGATCGCATGATACATACTCAAATTGTTACGATCCAATGCACGTCAGTCACGATTCAGCTCGAGTCAGTGCGATTAGACTCGATACAGCACGATCTACTTTCTTTAGTTTGAGTGGACTACTTTGTTTTACAAATTAAGATTTGACATTTCTAACTTTCTCTGAGATATGATGTATCACTT
Source organism: Zantedeschia hybrid cultivar (assembly GCA_030544215.1). Classification (NCBI taxonomy): domain Eukaryota; kingdom Viridiplantae; phylum Streptophyta; class Magnoliopsida; order Alismatales; family Araceae; genus Zantedeschia; species Zantedeschia hybrid cultivar. The sequence goes on from JARZZO010000015.1 coordinate 3,656,619, forward strand.
TTTTTTACAAATTGAGATCCTCAAACTACATTCCTCTCAATTAATATCCTACAATTATGTACTGATTTTTTTATAAATTAAAATTTATTAAATTAGAGTACTTCTCTTAAATGTGATTTATAATCATTTACAGTAACGATGAACATGAAGTAGAATATTTATAATTAGATAATCAACCAAAAAATGAGAGATTTGTTTTCCAGAAAAAGGCATGAATCAGCCTACATGCGAGTCAACCCGAGTCAGTTTAAGTCCGATTGAATTTACTTTATATCTTGCCAAATTTGATCCTATTCGGATCCATAAGTCAGCGAACCTTACTTTATCTATTTGGTCTAAATCTACTCAAATCATGTACTATAAAATCACATTAAATTTTAAGCAAATTTCTTACTTCTTACCGTGGAGTTATTTTTGTCAAAACTGTCAAGCGATATTCTCACCATGAATACGACTTGCGGTGCAGCGAGTGAGTAGCCATCCAATCTACCGATCTGGTTAGATCGGACGACTGCAGTAATAATAATTTTTTTATTTTTTTGAAAATCTTTTAGGTTGATCGCATCATATCCAACATGTTCGTACAATTCAATTTCTGATCGGACGATATGAGATAACCTAAAAAAACTCAAAAATAAACAAAATTGAGCCGCACCTCATGCAATGCAACATCTTGGTGTACCGCATTCGGTGCTAACAAGTATTACTCTTGTCACCATTGAATATGAGAGGGATCCATCCAACGGATTCAATTTTTACCTAGTAAAATGATATATAATTCAAAAATGGAAAGAGATTAGCAGATGCAAAAAATAATGACTCGGTTTCCCACTCCTATACAAGTTATCGGAGATCTATTTCTGTTGTCTATAATTTAATGGGTGATCTTTCACGGTTTCCTATCTATTAACAAAAATAAAATTGAGACAGAAAGAACATCTTCTTGTAGTCATCATTTCAAAGTTAAATGACACATTTTCTTCCCTTTCACGTCTCCGAAGGCTTAGAAGATCTCAATTCTGGTTCGATCATGGATGGCGAGATCCTCGGTGCTCTTTGTTTGCGTCTCCGCGCGTTGGGTTTTTCGCCCGTGGCTTGCGCTGGCGAAAGTGAAAAAAAATGCCCTCTTTTTACAGAATTTGACATAAAAGCACCGGGACAAAAGTGATGACGCACTGGAGGACGCTTCCTACTGCCTTAGAAGCTCTTGGGTCACCACCGGTCGTCGTGTTTCGCTCGTTCCCGCATTTTGACGAGCACCTTATCAGCAGGGATAGCGTATTTGCTCGTGCGGTCCGCCTGCCACTGCCATGGCGACGAAGCAGCGGCAGCACATCATCATCCTCCCGTTCCTAGCGCAGGGCCACATCATCCCCTTCTTCGCGCTGGCCAAGCTGCTCGCCAAGAGGTACCCCGGCCGCTTCGCCGTCACCCTCGTCAGCACCCCTGTCAATGTCCGCAACCTCCGGTCCTCCCCCCCCCCCGGTTGCGGCGTCCTCCTCCGGGAGCTCCCCTTCCGCGGCGCCGACTACGGCCTCCCCCCCGGCGCCGAGAGCACGGACTCCGTCGCCAGCGGCCTCTTGCTTCGCGTGTTCCAGGCCTCGGCCTCTCTGCAGCCCCATTTCGAGCGCCTCGTCGCCGAGGACATCCCCCGGGAGGACGGCCGCCCCCCCGTCTGCATCGTCGCCGACGTCTTCATGGCGTGGTCCACGCACGTAGCCAAGCGGCTCGGGGTGTTCCACGCCACCTTCACCACCTGCGGTGGGTTCGGCACCGCGGCCTACTTCTCCCTGTGGCTGCATCTGCCGCACGTGCGCGCGGCCGCCGCCGGGGAGGACGAGTTCGGGGTGCCAGGGTTCCCAGAGACCTGCCGTCTTCGGCGCTCGCAGCTGTCGTGGACGCTAAAAGGTGCTCACGAGGGGGACCCTTGGGCCGTGACCCTGCAAGAGCAGCTAACCCTCTGCTCCTCGTCCAACGCCATGCTCTGCAACACCGTGGAGGGGCTGGAGCCGGCGGGGACGGCGCTGCTGCAGAAGAACACCGGCGTCCGATTGTGGTCCATCGGGCCGGTGCTTCCCCGGGAGGCGAGTCTTGCCGGCAGGCGAGAAGGGAAGGTGCCCGGGATCGCCCCGGAGGCCTGCATCGCGTGGCTGGACGCGCACCCTCCCCGGTCGGTCCTCTACGTGTCCTTTGGCTCCCAGAACAGCATCTCCGCGGCGCAGATGGTGCAGCTGGCGATGGGTCTGGAGGCAAGCGGGCGGCCGTTCATCTGGGTCATCAGGGCGCCCTTTGGGTTCGACGTGAAGGGGGAGTTCAGAGCCCAATGGCTGCCGGAAGGGTTCGAGGAGCGAGCAAAGAAGAGCGGGCGGGGTCTCCTGGTGCGGGACTGGGCGCCGCAGCTGGAGATCCTGGCGCACGCGGCGGTGGGGGCGTTCCTGAGCCACTGCGGGTGGAACTCGGTGCTGGAGAGCCTGGGCAGGGGGGTGCCGCTGGTGGGGTGGCCGATGGGGGCGGAGCAGTTCTACAACTCCAAGATGCTGGAGGAGGAGCTGGGGGTGTGCGTGGAGCTGGCGACGGGGGTGGACCAGGAGGTGGACAGCGCGGAGGTGGAGAGGGTGCTTGAGCTGGTGATGGGTGGCGAGAAGGGAGAGGACATGAGGAGGAAGGCGGCGGCGGCGGCAGAGACGATCAGGGCGGCGACCAGGGAGGAGGGAGAGGAGAGAGGGCCTTCCCTGGCGGCGCTGGACGACTTTGTGGAGACCGTTCTGAAGGGAACGTCTACAGGTGCTTAGAACATTTCTGATCCGAAAGAATATGCAAATTATTAAATATGTATTTTTCGAACATAATAAATTATTAAATATATTAATATTTCATGAGTCTAAAAGATCTGACATGATCAGAGCTGTTGACTTTTAAAGAGGAACGCCATGATACTTCTATTTTTAATTTTTTATTATCTTATTTGTTTTTTCTACTGTAGGAGAAGGCCGAACTTAACAATGGAAGCTTGATCGAACAGCCAAACTGAATGCGACAAATGGAGACGAATACCGTACGCTATTCTTAGAATCAGATTGATTTTAATTTGACGTGCAGAATGACTTACATAGCGTTACAATTGTTTATACTAAAATAAAGAGAATAAATAATTCGATTTTAGACTTAAAAATAATTTATTTTTTTACATTCTGCTAATACGTTTCACATGATTATGAAAATTAAACACTGTTTATTCTAATATATTTTATTCCAAATAAATACTGCCGACAATACGTACCCGGTGCCAATAATTTATATTTTAAAAAATAAAAAAAATATTATTAAGTAATACCAGTTCAAAACGTCCAATATGGGTACCAGTACGTATCCATACTGATACCTGCTGTATGTAGTTTCGTCGTTACCGCAGTCTGATATGAAATGCAATTTGCATAACAAACCTTCCACCTTTTTTTTTTTTTTTTTTTCTTCTTTTTTTAAAGATAGTTCAGAAGCTACAAGTACAAATATTTACAAACAACTAGAGTTCTAACCAAGTGAAATTCGAGAAATCTTTTAAATATTTTAGAGTTAATTCTAAAACGGTCAAAAGTTTACCTAATTAGGTAAAAATTTCAGGTCGAATTAATTTTTCCGAGAAATAATCTCACATAACAAGAGACAAATATTTCAACAATACCTAGGACTGTTCAAATTCGAATTTGTCATCTCTCAAATAAGAGACAAATAGTGAATCAACTCTCCTAAGAGGCCTGTTCTAAAAACGTGCAAGATTTCCATCTTCCATCTTCTAGAATGAGATCGTCTAGATATTTCTGTGCCTTCTGGACACAATAAAAAGTGAGCGAATATGTCATGTGAAATGATACGGCAGACAAGTGTACTCACCGTTTGCCGTGTTTAGGGGCACGGGAGGTCCAGACTTCCAGTTCCTATCTCTCAAGGTCAAACAGTCAGTAGAGGACAAGAGAAAAATTGTTAAATAAATGGTCAAATCTGAGGACATCACCTCAAGATCAGACAGAGAGCATTAGCTAAGAATTTTATTTTTCTCTTACTTCTCAGTAGTATTTGCCACATTGCGGCAATTATTACTCTGCGAGTTCGGCACTACTGTAATAATTAGAGGAAAAAAATATATATTACATTCGCACCTGGAGATCCTCAGGGCTGTCCACACACGGCCCACAGTGAGCCACGTTTGCTGCACCATGGGCAGTACATCAGGTCTTTCCCTTCACTTACAGCTGGCAATGAGAAGCTGACGGGTCAATTTTACTCCCAAGCTGATCCTCCTCTATAGCCATGGTGTCCAACAACTAAGCTCAGAGCAACCCACACAGAGAAAGAAGACGTTTCCGCTGCTAACACCAGAATAATACTTGCAGCAATATCCATCCAGTTGCAATGTAATTATACCTGTCGACTGATTATGAGATTGGATGACATGGAATCGTTGCACTGTCCCACCGAGTGCAGTTAAGTTTGCCGCAAGTATTGCTCTTAAAGAAGAGATCTTTTCCGCACATGATCAGACAAGAGTCTAACAATATTGAGAGGGAGATAACTCAAATACTTGTAAAATCTGTAGGCGATGTGAAGAACTTTTTTGCAATGTTCGACTCTATCTTCCTCTCAATACTATTGGACTCAAAGAAGATATCTTCTCTTACTCCTAACACTACGGGCGTGGCCTCTCAACTCTTTGTTAAACATGGTGCAACGGTTGCATATTCCAACGACGAAGTGTTGGACAGGCGACTAGTTTCGTCTCCATGGCCTATAAGATCATGCGTGCCATACCAGGGTTAGAAAGGCTACAAGTTTTTACACCCCCTCCAACATTAAAGGCATCAATCGATGATGACCACGATGATGATGTGGGAAAGTTCAGACTTTCAGGGACAGTGACAACAGCTCCACACAATGTTCTGAAAACCAGATTGGAGGCCGGACCCTAGAGGCCTCTAATTCTGGTTTTCTATGGTCCGACCATCTGGTCCGGTCTGAGCTTTTGAAACACTGGTTCAACATGATCACAAGCATTAACTAGAAGCCACAAAAGGAAGGGAAATTCACTTCCACAGCATCATGATTCCTTCCTTATGGTTATTGGAGTATTTGAGTTTCGACAAGCTAATTAACCTAAATATGTAAATTTCTCATCACAACATCCATGTTGATGAGGCAGAATCCGATTCGGCCCATTAAAGCAAGCTCAAACCCAGTTCAGTCCAGCAGCAGCAGTACAAGGCCCTCAGGGAGCCTTCGGCCCATCAGCGGCCCAACAGCTCTCGGCCCGTAAGCGGCACCGTTGCTCCCGGCCCAACAGGCTTCAGCCCGTCAGCGGCCCATCAGCCTACGGCCCGGTAGCAGCCCGGCAGCCCCAGGCCCAGCAGGCTTCGGCCCATCAGCGGCCCAACCCCCTTCGGCCCGATAGCCGAGTCCGGCCCACTCCGGTGGAGGACTAGGCACTATGGCGGTTTACCAGTAAGCCCGGACATAGTCCTATATCGGCTGTCACCGTTAACCATCCTCTATCCTCTGCTATAAATACACCGCTATTTATTGCCAAAGGTATGCAATTCTATGCCTCCGAGACCCTCAAGGACTATAGTCCAAAAAGCATTAAAGCTACTCTTTGCCTTCTGAATCGAATCTTCTTCAGAAGCTAACTTAGCCGTCGAAGGGGGTTCCTAAGGGCCGAAGCCCGGGACTCCTGCTGACCGGTTTCTTCTTCTTTCCCTCCTGTAGGGGTTCGGTTCGAATCATCGCCGACCTCCCCGAGTCGGTATCGGCCGCCGACCTCGGATTCCTCCCACCGGTCTCGACGCCGTGCGCCGGCTGCATCTCCGACCGAAGGAGCCTCGGCCCCGCCTTCCGAAGACAAGCCAGCATCTGACCGAGACACCTTCGGCCTCGGACCTTCGGCTTCGTCTCTGCCTCCATCGCCTTCCGGATCCCCGTCGAGCCTTTTGCACCGATCCGACCCAGCTCCGGATCCATAACTTCGGATTCTAGCCTCGGAATCCGGTCGTGATAGCTTCGGATACTTCACGTGGCGCCGTCTGTGGGAAGCAAACAAACAAGTCATGTCTCAACGACCTGTCGCCCGGCGATCCGGACAAAGCGAAGCAGAGACACGGGAAGCCTTCGCGCAGTTACAACACTCTGAAGGCGCCCCGTCCGCCCCGCCAGGCGCGACTCTACCAGTCATACCGGAGTCACACGCCGCGGGAGATGACCGGGTGGGATTGCTCCAGCAGCAAGTAGCTACGCTGGCCGCAGCCGTCACCTCCCTAGCACCTCTGCAGGAGATGGTGTCCGCCATCGCCCAGCGCATGGGGCTGCTGGGCCAGCTTCCTCAACAGGTACCACTCCCTCCACCCTGTCCGGTCCAAGATGCGAGGTTTCGGCCAACTCCTGCGCCGGTTTCCCTTGCCGAAACCGCTACGACACGCAGCGAGCCCTCGGCACTGCCTGCCTGAGCTCCTCGCGCTGACCGCCTGACGGAGCAGGGCTATGCTTCGTCGGAATTCCGTCCGGACCGGACTGGAGGACAATCAGTCGCTACCTCGACCGCCCCGGACCTGGACCGGCGGCTGACGGCGATGCGCAAGGAAATGCAGCAGATGGTGTCCCGGCCATACGGGGCACCTCTTGCCAGCAACATCCTGGAGCAGACCCCGTTCACAGCGGAGCTCCTGGCTACCGAGGTGCCTCCCAATTTCAAGCTGCCGAAGGGCCCTCTCTACGACGGAATGACAGATCCGGTCTGTCATTTCCAGAGATTCAACGCGTTTCTCACGGTCCGAGGGTTCCCCGAGGCAGTCCGCTGCCGACTTTTCCCCCTCACCCTTGAGAAAACCGCCCTCACCTGGTTCGAGACACTAGCCCCCAACTCCATCCACTCTTTAGTCCAGTTGGGCCAGTTATTCATCGACCAGTTTTATGATGCCACCCGGCAATGCAAAACCTCCGCTAGCCTGCTAGCCATTCGGCAAGGCCCCACCGAAACTCTTCAGGAATACTTCACCAAGTTCCGGACCGAGGCCGCCCAAATCCCGAACCTCGACAGCTCGATCGCGGTCTCGGCCGTGATCAGCGGGTGTCGGGACGAAGGGCTCCTCGGCTCCATCGGGAAACGTCATCCCCCTACCTTCCAGGACCTCGTGGCCCGAGCCCATAAATACATCAACCGCGAGGCCCTGATGATGTCCAGAGGTAAAGGCGCGGCCGAAGCAGCCTCAGCGCCTGCCCCCCAGGTAGCCCGAGCTCGGCCGGAAGACCAAGAGCCCTCCCGAAAGCGGTACTGCCGGGAGGATTGGGACAGGGAAAGGCGACGGGACCCGCAACCGCGGTACCTACCCTTACCTACTCCCCTTTCCCGAATGCTCATGGAGGTAAAGGGCATGATCCGGCGACCAGACCGCATCAAGACGGATCCTCGCCGAAGGGATCCCGGCAAATACTGTGAGTATCACCTGGAGATCGGCCACACGACGGATGAGTGCCGGCACCTCCGGGAGGAAATTGACCGCCTCATCCGAGAGGGAAGACTGCCGCAGTACCGACGAGAGCAGCCCCCGCCGCGGCGGAACCGGGACGTCCCTGAAACGCCCAGGCCGCAGCAGCACCCGGCGATAGAAGCCGCTCTTCCGCCGAAGACCCCGGCAGAAGCGCCCCATCAAAGACCTAGCTCTGGGTCTATTATGATGATATCCAGAGGGCCAGGGGAAGGATCGAGGCCACGGCAGCGCAGCTCTGCCACTATAGCGACGATCGACGTCGAGCCGAAGCGGCCTCGCCAAGAAGATATCACCTTCGGCTCAGAGGACCTGACTGATATTCAGGTCCCTCACGACGACGCCCTCGTCATAAACGCTGTAATAAATAGCTACGATGTACATAGAGTATTTGTTGATAATGGAAGCGCCCCAAACATCTTATTTTATGATTGTTTTGAAAAGATGGGATTGAGTGAGGCTAATATGAAGCCTCACCGGGGCCCCCTCTTCGGTTTTAACGGCTCGCCCTGCCGAGCAGAGGGCATTATCCGACTCCCTGTAACTTTAGGCTCCGCCCCCCTGCAACTAACCGTTGAAACGGACTTTGCCGTTGTAAAAATCGATTCGGCCTACAACGCCATCTTCGGCCGAAGGCTAATCGGTGGGGTCGGAGCCGTGTCTTCGTCTTTCCATCAGAAGCTGAAGTTTCATACCAGCCACGGAATAGGCGAGGCCAAAGGGAATCAAGAAGCAGCACGACGATGCTACATGATCTCGGTCAAAGGGAAGGCAGCAGCCGAAACCCTGGCAATCGAATCATCAGCCGAGGCATCCCCGGGAGAAGCACTCCTCGCCATTCCGGTTCCGGGAGGCGAAGGACGAACCCTAATGATAGGCTCCGGCCTGGAGAAGACCGAAGCAGAGAAGCTTACCGAGTTCTTGAAAAAGAACCTCGACGTTTTTGCCTGGTCTCCCGCGGACATGCCCGGTGTTGACCCGGAGATAGCTGAGCACCGACTCCATACCGATCCCGACCAGCCCCCGGTAAAGCAGAAGCGGCGCACCTTCAATCAGGAAAGGAGAGCCGCCATCCAAGCCGAAGTACAGAAGGGGCTGGATGCCGGACACCTCCGAGAGGTGCATCATCCGGACTGGATCGCCAACGTGGTAATGGTGCCAAAGAAGGATGGCAAATGGAGAATGTGCGTAGATTTCACCAACCTCAACAAGGCCTGTCCGATGGATAGCTTCCCGCTGCCTCGGATAGACCAGGTGGTGGACGCAACATCCGGCCACGAGCTCTTAAGCTTCCTCGACGCCTATTCAGGCTATCACCAGATCCGGATGCATCCGGATGATGAGAGCAAAACCAGCTTTACAACCAATCTGGGCCTATATTGCTATATCCGAATGGCCTTCGGTTTGAAGAACGTCGGCGCGACATATCAGCGCCTGGTCAACAAAGTGTTCGCTCCACAGCTCGGCCGCAACATGGAAGTCTACATAGACGACATGTTGGTCAAAAGCCACGTCGCCGCAGAACACTTGGCCGACTTGGCCGAGACATTCTCCGCCCTACGGCGGTACAAGATGAAGCTGAATCCGGCCAAATGCGCCTTCGGGGTAGCCTCCGGGAAGTTCCTCGGCTACATGGTTACTCGCCGAGGGGTAGAGGCTAATCCCGAGAAGGTTTCGGCCATCATCCAAATGCGCCCCCCGGCAAACCTTCGAGAGGTGCAGAAGCTGAATGGGAGGATCGCAGCCCTAAGCCGCTTCATGTCGAGGGCGGCAGACTACTATTTCCCCTTCTTCAAGCTGCTGAAGAAGGCCAATTGTTTCGACTGGATGGATGAGTGCCAAGCAGCCTTCGACCAGTTGAAGGCCTACCTCTCCAAAGTCCCCGTTCTATCCAAGCCGGTTCCCGGGGAACCTCTGAGCCTGTACCTCGCAGTCTCCGAAACGGCTCTCAGCGCCGTCCTCGTCCGAGAGCAAGATGGCGTTCAGAAGCCGGTTTACTATACCAGCCGAGCCCTTCAAGGAGCAGAACTCCGGTATCTTGCCCTGGAGAAGTTGGCTCTGGCCCTCGTCTCGTCCGCGAGGAGGCTCCGGCCTTATTTTCTGGCTCATTCAGTTCGGGTTCTCACCGACCAGCCCCTGAGTCAGGTTCTCTCCCGGCCGGAGGTGTCCGGCAGACTGGCGAAATGGGCGATTGAGCTAGGAGAGTTCGACATCTCCTACGAACCTCGGGTAGCGATAAAAGCTCAGGCGTTGGCAGACTTCATTGCCGAACTCACCCCCGGCGCTTCCTCGGCACTCCAGCCGAAACCCGATGTGCCCGAAGCGGAGGCCACTTCGTCTCCTGCGCCAGCAGAAGAATGGCAACTCTTTGTAGACGGCTCCGCGTGCTCCACGGGCAGCGGCGCCGGGTGGATCCTAGCATCGCCCGAAGGAGTCGTCACGGAGTACGCCTTGCGTTTCTCCTTTCCAACAACTAACAACGCCGCCGAGTACGAAGCTCTCATTTCTGGCCTCCGGGCCGCGAAGAAGCTCGGTGCTCGGAATCTGAAGGCCTTCAGCGATTCTCAGCTGATCGCCAGCCACATTTCCGGAGAATACGAGGCTCGGGACGCGATCATGGCGTCTTATCTCCAGGTGACTCGCAAGATCCTCGCTCAATTCGATTCTTATGAAATCGTGAGGATCCCGAGAGCCGAGAATGCCCGAGCCGATGCACTTTCCCGGCTGGCGTCCACTCAAGACGGGGGAGGAGGCCGAATGATCCTAGTGGAAGAACTCGCCGAACCAAGCCTCGGCGAGCCTGAAGCCATGCAGGTCACTGAGGCCGAAGCCGAGACGTGGATGACTCCCCTCGTTGCTTTTCTCTTCCGAGGAGAAGTCCCGCCAGACTCAAGGGAGGCAAAGCACATTCGGCAACGCTCATCCCATTTCCTCCTTCTGGACGGGGTGTTATACAAGAAGTCCTTCGGCCGACCGCTGCTACGATGCCTCGGCCCGGCTGAAGCCGACTACGCCACGAGAGAAGTACATGAAGGGGTATGCGGAGCGCATGCGGGAGGAAGGGCACTGGCTCACAAGCTTCTAAGGCAAGGCTACTGGTGGCCGACGCTCCGAGAGGACGCTTTAGCCCTCGTACGGCGCTGTGACCAGTGCCAGAGGTTTAGCTCCCTCATCCACCAGGCAGCCACCCTTCTGACCCCCTTATCCGACCCCTGGCCTTTCGCTCAATGGGGAATCGACCTCCTGGGGCCTTTTCCCGTCGCCATCGGCCAAAGAAAATTCCTCATCGTGGCGGTAGATTATTTTACTAAGTGGGTAGAAGCCGAGCCCCTCGCGTCAATAACCGATAGCAATGCTTGGAACTTCGTATGGAAGTCCATCATCTGCCGGTTCGGCATCCCCCGGGCCATCATCTCGGATAATGGAAAGCAGTTCGACAGCCGACGATTCAGCGACAACTGCGCCAGCTTCGGCATACTCCACAAATTCACTTCGGTAGCTCACCCTCGGGCAAATGGCCAGGTCGAAGTCACTAACCGAAGCCTGCTGCAGGGACTGAAAACCCGCCTCGGCGAAGCCAAAGGCCGATGGGTAGAGGAGCTGTCGAGTGTTCTGTGGGCCTATCGGACGACGAGCCGAACTCCTACCGGCGAAACTCCATTTTGCATGGCTTATGGGATAGAGGCCGTCATTCCAGTAGAAATCGGCCTCCCCTCTCCCAGAGTCGTTGCCTACAATCCGGAGGCCAACAGAGAAGGCTTGAAAGATCATCTGGACCTCATTGAAGAGACCCGAGATAAGGCTCGTATCCGGCTAGTAGCTTATCAGCAGCGCATGGCCAAGTACCACAACACTCGGGTGAGGCCCCGAAGCTTCGAAATCGGGAGCCTCGTGTTGAGGAAGGCTCATGCTTCCAAACCGGCCGAAGCCTCAGGAAAGCTTGCCCCCAACTGGGAGGGGCCTTATCGGGTCAAAGAAGTAATCAGACGAGGGGCTTATCGGTTGGAAACCCTTTCGGGCCAGCCTCTCCCTCGCACCTGGAATGTAGAACGCCTTCGGCGTTATTTCATGTAAATCACTTTTTTTTCCGGACTTTTAGCCGGAAAGTTTGAATAAAGGACCCTTCTTCAGGAAGCATGGTATTCTAAGTCCGTGTTAACCGTACCGGGAGTGGCTTCGGCCATGCAAACTGTATCGGGAGCGGCATAGTATTCTAAGTCCGTGTAAACCGTACCGGGAGTGGCTTCGGCCATGCAAACCGTATCGGGAGCGGCATGGTATTCTAAGTCCGTATAAACCGTACCGGGAGTGGCTTCGGCCATGCAAACCGTATCGGGAGCGGCATGGTATTCTAAGTCCGTGTAAACCGTACCGGGAGTGGCTTCGGCCATGCAAACCGTATCGGGAGCGGCATGGTATTCTAAGTCCGTGTAAACCGTACCGGGAGTGGCTTCGGCCATGCAAACCGTATCGGGAGCGGTATGGTATTTTAAGTCCGTGTAAACCGTACCGGGAGTGGCTTCGGCCATGCAAACCGTATCGGGAGCGGCATGGTATTCTAAGTCCGTGTAAACCGTACCGGGAGTGGCTTCGGCCATGCAAACCATATCGGGAACGGCATGGTATTCTAAGTCCGTGTAAACCGTACCGGGAGTGGCTTCGGCCATGCAAACCGTATCGGGAGCGGCATGGTATTCTAAATCCATGTAAACCGTACCGGGAGTGGCTTCGGCCATGCAAACCGTGTCGGTAGCAGCATGGATTTTCTAAGTCTGCGGGTACCTCAATCCGTAGAATGGCTTCGGCCATATAATCCGGATCGGGAAGCGGCCAGGTATATCAGTCTGCGTAAGATGGAGTGGCTTCGGCCACGCAGATCGCGTCAGGGGCAGCAGGATGTCCCTTCGGATCATGTGAACCACGTTAGTAAAGGCCCTGGCCGTATATACTATCTGTGGCGATATTTGGTTAACTTTCTATCCGAACCTACAACGGGTCTCGGCCTTACGAGCTGTGGCGAGCAGACGACAGGATCTCGGATTTCTGAAAAACCAGATTCGGTCGATCATACACAAGACATCAAGGTAAAGCCAGAAACACTTCCTGTATTCACAAAAAGGGGAAGTACAAAACCGGCCATCCACTTGGCCGTAGGCTTACAAAAAAAAAAGAGAAAAGCAAAAACCGGGGCAAGCCCTTGTGTCAGTCCTCGGCAACCCCCGCCACTTCAACTGGGTTTCGGCCAGAAGAGGGAGAAGGGGAATCAACGATCTGCACAGCGTCATGTGGGGCGGCTTCGACAGGGGCCTCCTCCGCTGGTACGGCCTCATCGCCTTCCGTCGGGACCGGGGCCCTCTCAGCCATAAGCTCCTTCCACCAAGATAGGAGCTCATTGGCTTCCTCACCCGTCGGCAAGGCAAGCCCGGTAAGGTCCACGCTCGGACAGGCCTTCTGGGCGACGGCCAGCCCGATGTCGAAGACCGAAGAGGCCGCCAGAAGCTGGGCTTGAATTATTTCTTCGACGTAGTCCGGGCTGGCCTTATAATCAGCCACTGCCGAGTCCATCGCCTCCTCTAGCTCCTGCTTCAGGGCCGACATCTCTTCGGCATGGCGGCGATTTTCCGAAGCCTGCCGGGCGTCCTTGTCCTGGATCTGGGCCTTAAGGGCCCGGATCTCAGCTTGGGCCGCAGAAAGCTCCCGCTCGGCCTCTTCCTTCTCTCGCTCGGCCTTCGTCCTGGCTTCAGCAGAAGCACGGGCCTCTGCTGCCCTCTCCTCCAGCTGTGCCCGCGTCCGGGCGTTCGTGGCCACGAGCCCGTCAATCATGGGCTCGATGTTAGGCCCCGTCGAAGGGCCCTCACCCGAACCCGCCGAGGCCGCCGCCCTCTCGGCCTCCAGGAGCTTGTCTCGGAGCAGCTCCTGATGGTGAAGCAGGACACTACCCGTAACCGCGGCCTACGGACCGATAGCAGACAAGGATTAGCAAAAATTGAAGCTAAGGAAAGCTAGACTGAAGCACACTCGGAAACTTCTTACCTGGACCGCCAATCGGGCGCTCATCGCCGCCAGATCGGTGACCGAATAGTCCTTCAGCTCCACAAGGGCCGAAGGGAGAGTGAGGCTGCGGAGCAGACGGAGGCACGTCTGAGAGTCCTCTATGCTCTCATCTCTGTAGATCCCCGGCTCGGGGACCCACAGCTCGCGCTCCTGCGCGCGAGGCGCCCGCGATCCGGCGCTCACATGCTCTGCTCCAGCCATCGCGGCCGGAGGAGAGTCGCCCCTCGGCGCCTCAGGGGACGCCAGCCTTGCGGCCCTTTCGGGCCCCGGCGGTTCTCCTGACCAACGGGGCGGGTTCTGCCTCTTCAGGCTCTTCTGCCCGGGGCCGCTTCGACGATCGGCCGCCCCTTCGGGCGGCAGATTTGGTCTTTCGCTCCCTCTCGAGAGCGGCGGCAGCAGCACGGCCCTCGGAGGACCCGCAGTCATGGCGATCCCGGCTCGAACGCTCGGGGCCACAACGCCGCGTCCCGACCCGCTTGCCGCCTGTGGGGGTCGTAGCTGGCCTTGGCCGCGCTGTTCGGCTATCCGTTCCAAGAGGGCCTCGATCCCGGACATTGCTGCAAGCAAGAGAAGACGTGTTAGAAATTAATAACACAGAAGTTGCAACTTACAACCGACTTACCCTCGGCCGAAGCTTCAGCAACCTCGTCGGCCGGAGGAGCGGCCTCGGCACTTCCTTCGCTGCCCTGCGGAGTCTCCCCGGGAGGAAGGTAAGGGAAGGCCCGCTCCGGATCGACCTGAGGGTCTGGCCATACCCCGGCGTTCACAAACAGCTCCGCCTTGCTAAGGAGCCCCCAGATGTCGTACGGGGCCATAGCCTGGATGTGGCCCACAAGGGTGCTCTGGGTGGAGGTCAGGACGGGAGGATCCGAGAGGCCTGCGGCCAGCGGCGCCCATTCGGTAGGGAAGGGCCACACGCTCTTCTCGTTCTCCGGCAGGGAAATGAGGATAAACTTCCTCTTCCAGCCGTGGATGGACGAGGGCTTCCCGGAGAAGATGCTTCGCCCGATCCGAGGGACGAAGCAATACCATTCGGATTTTCCCTGCCTCTGGATTTTGAAGAGGTAGCGGAAGATGTTGATGGAAGGAACAGTCCGTATACGGGCGAACACAGCCAAAAAGCCGTATACGGTGCGCCAAGAATTGGGAAAAAGCTGAGACGGGGCCAACCCGTAGAAGCAAAGGAGGTTAATGACGAAGGTGGGGAGAGGAAGACGAAAGCCCGCCTGGAAGCGATCCTCATAGATAGAAAAGGTATCCGGGTGGGGAGTGTTGGCTCTGGTGGTGGAGCCAGGCCGATAAGGCGTCGTCCATGAAGGAAGCTGAAAGTACGAAGCAAGGTTGCTAACCTCTTCGTCCGAAAGGGCGCAGGCTGCTTCCGAAGTAGTCTCGGGACGACGACGTCCCGAGGTGGAAGCCTGGCCCGGAGTTCGAACCTCCTCGGACGCCTCGGCCTCGGAGGCCTCGGCCCCGGAAGCTTCGGGCTCTCCGGACATTACAGAGGCGAGGGAGTCCAGAGTATAGGGAGATGACACACAAGATTTGGGAGAATGAGACGGAGTATACTCCTCGTCCGAAGGAGTAATTTCGCTCGAAGAAGAGCTACGGACCAAAAGATCGGGAAGGCGAGAAAGGAGATCAAGGCTTACTCTCGAGGGGGAAAAGATCTCTCCTGGACCGAGCGCAGTCTCTCAAATCACCCAACTCCGCCAACGAAGCGCTCCGAGGGATGTTGATCTTCCCGCAATGGCCAGCAAGCTCGGACGACGCCTTCAGAGAAGCTAGCCTTTCGCCAGAGAGGAGGGAGAGCTGAGATGATCGCAAAGCAACGCAGACGCAGAAGCAGGAAGAAGAACAGTGTTCTGCGAAGGGCTCCTATTTATAGGCCCCGTTCGAAGCCCTTCCTGCCAAGGCCGACGGCCGAGATCGTCCTCGTCGTCTCGCCGCTCCTCTCGGATGTCCGCCACGTGTACCGTCCTTCGGCAATGATGACGGGCAGGCTCCGGGACTTGAAGCAGAACGATCAACGGCCGAAAGCGCTCCGACCCTTCGGCTGATCACTCGGATGCCCGCCACGTGTCTCGATCCACGTGCCGGAGAAGGGAGCGGCGGCAATCCGAGTAGAACCTCGGGCAGAGAGCCGAGGCAATCCGCGACCCGCGAGCGGTCAGGATCCTTTTGTGCTTTTTACGGAGCGGCCGGATGCGCGACGCGTGTCCCGTGCTTCTTCGCGAAGCGACGTCCGTCCCATCCATTTAATGAAGTCTGACGCGAGTCAGAGGGCTCGGCCCTTCGCTCTCAGAAGCAAAGGCCTTCGTCGCCATCCTGAATGAAGAAGAAGCAGCTACTCAACCCTCGGCCGACCGAGGGCACCCTCTTTTTCAATAAGAGGAACAGAAAGCTTCGGGTAAAGTACCTGTTACGCTATTCCCCAACTAGCTTCGGGCTATACTCTCGCCATCTCAGAACTGAGGAAGACAAGAGTGGGGGGCTGTGATGAGGCAGAATCCGATTCGGCCCATTAAAACAAGCCCAAACCCAGTTCAGCCCAGCAGCAGCAGTACAAGGCCCTCAGGGAGCCTTCGGCCCATCAGCGGCCCAACAGCCCTCGGCCCGTAAGCGGCACCGTTGCTCCCGGCCCAACAGGCTTCAGCCCGTCAGCGGCTCATCAGCCTACGGCCCGGTAGCAGCCCGGCAGCCCCAGGCCCAGCAGGCTTCGGCCCATCAGCGGCCCAACCCCCTTCGGCCCGATAGCCGAGTCCGGCCCACTCCGGTGGAGGACTAGGCACTATGGCGGTTTACCAGTAAGCCCGGACATAATCCTATATCGGCTGTCACCGTTAACCATCCTCTATCCTCTGCTATAAATACACCGCTATTTATTGCCAAAGGTATGCAATTCTATGCCTCCGAGACTCTCAAGGACTATAGTCCAAAAAGCATTAAAGCTACTCTTTGCCTTCTGAATCGAATCTTCTTCAGAAGCTAACTCAGCCGTCGGAGGGGGTTCCTAAGGGCCGAAGCCCGGGACTCCTGCTGACCGGTTTCTTCTTCTTTCCCTCCTGCAGGGGTTCGGTTCGAATCATCGCCGACCTCCCCGAGTCGGTATCGGCCACCGACCTCGGATTCCTCCCACCGGTCTCGACGCCGTGCGCCGGCTGCATCTCCGACCGAAGGAGCCTCGGCCCCGCCTTCCGAAGACAAACCAGCATCTGACCGAGCCACCTTCGGCCTCAGACCTTCGGCTTCGTCTCTGCCTCCATCGCCTTCCGGATCCCCGTCGGGCCTTTTGCACCGATCCGACCCAGCTCATGATTCATAACTTCGGATTCCAGCCTCGGAATCCGGTCGTGATAGCTTCGGATACATCACATGTCAATGATTAAGATACTTGTCAGAAGATCATGTCTTTGTAGTTCCCAGAAATCAGTGAGAAATCTAATCTTTGAATAAACATAATGCAATGGAAATAATGTCGCGTATCTTTGCCTGCTTTGTTTCCTTGTCGTCGGTTGGGGAGTTTACTTGAATGCGTGCGCAGCTCAAGTCCAGCGGAAGACGGTGAAGATCTCTACATAGTGCGGAAGTGGAAGACGGTTTTTTTGTCGGCGACGGACGACTATTAGAGTCGTCTGGAAGTAGCCTGGGATTCTTTCAAGAGAGAGAGATAGAGACGAGAGAGAGGAGGTGTAGAGAGAAAAAGGAGGGAGGAGAACTCAGGTAAGTCCCTTTTTACTTGTCTCTATCCACATGCGTGACCTATGTCATGTGTTACACTTGCCCTCTTTCATCTCGAACAATATCGCCAATCTAAAACATGGGACTACCGTCAGCTACTCCAAGGAAGCTGTTAGGAAAAGCCTGGCCTCTTCATGCTTGGATCAGGGGAGCCACTAGGTACCAGCTGCATTGAAGAATTTCTTTTAGCAGAAAAGATCGAGAAACAAAACGAGAAGTATGTATGATTCCAAAGGAACCAACAAGAAATTAACAGTTGAACAGAAAAGCTTCAAGAGAAAAGAAAAGCTTCATTCATGTATGGCATCTTCTGATGCATGGCCAGATTTGTTGTTTTAATGGCGTATGTCTGTATTCACAGCATTCACCATTGATGGTAGCAACAATATGTCATGCATTCAATTAAAAAGGACAGCTCAGTGCAAAGAGGTCACCGCCACTGTAGGGTCTGGAGAGGGTCAATTGTGCACAGTCTTACCCACGTCATTTATTTAAATCTTGAATAATTTTTCTACAAAATGTTTCAAATGCTAAGAGATTTTAAGAAACCCATGAAGAGTCTACAGACTTTAATAACCATATTTAGCAATGCTGCTCCAAACAGGCATTACTGTAATTGTCACTAGATGTCTACAACATTCAAAATGGAAAAAATAAATAAAGAGTTGGACTGGGAAGTTACTACCATTTGGTTGCCTTATGTTGGGTTCTGGACAGGTTTTCAGCATCAGATGTTCAGCAAAAAGGGAACAAGGGTTCCACTCCGGACCTGGGAAAGAACCTCTTGACCATGTCAGATACAATACAACCACCCTGAATAGCCTGTCACTGCCATGCAGTCCCGCTATAGATATGCAATTTTGTTGCAGCTAGCTGAGAAAATGCCCTACTTCTATTTGCAATACAACACCTCCTTAGGATCCGTTTGGGAACACTTTTGAAACTATAGATTTTGGAGTAATTTAGATTTTGAAGGCTGCTAGTTCATCGTGTTAGAAAGTTCGACTTGGAGAGAAGTTACAGATTTTCTTGAATCTCATTTGGTAAGAGTAACCTTTAAATAAATTTGGAATAAATCAAAACACACTTTTGTATTTGGGAGGATAAAAGTGGAAATAAATAGGGAAGACACTTTTGTCCTTCAGAAGTAAATTATAGTCTTAGGCCACGTTTGACAACAACCATGAAAATTAGAAGCTTTTAGAAATAGCTTTTGCCCCTCAATGGTACACCCCTAATCATTGAAAAATTGGAAAATCAAGGTACTTTGAGCTTTTGAAAATGTTAGAGAGAGAGAGAGAAATGCTTCCCATGTTCCTCTCTCTCTCTCTCTCTCTCTCTCTCTCTACATATAAAATCCCACACCTTTTGAAAAAAAAAAAAAATCACTTTTCACTCTTAAATGCCTTGTCTCCTCCTTGTCCCCTCCACCTGTCTTCCCAATCATTGGAAGCCAAATGCAAACTCTATTCCCGAATATTGCCTTACTTTTAGGAGGCTAAAAGTGAAAAGAAGTAGGGTCTTACTTTTGTGAATTTTCAAAATTTTCTCCTACATTCTTTTCAAAAGATACCCCAGATATCATAAAGGCATACCCTTCTCAACGTGCCTCCTAGTTGCGAATTGGGATGGAATCTAGTCACAAGTTTTCGTTTAAGAAAAATTCAACATATTTTACATTCCTGCCGACTTTAAAGGCCTCGAATCTGAGTCTCAAACGTGTTACCAAAAGGAACCTTAGATTAACTCAAATGTACTAGATTTCAAGCATCATATCCTGCCTATTCACCAAAATACACAACCTATGACCCTATGGAGTTTGGCACCTTGGGGATGCTTGTCTGTTGTAAAATACAACATGAGAAGATTTCATTACATTTGGTCCTTTTCACCTGAATAAGTATATGAAAAGAAAGAGGGTGAATGCACAAGAGACGGAAAATGTATGGCAGAAGATTGGTACAAAGTTTTTCATTGTTTTTTCTTCTTATTTTTAATATATTTCTTGTATTATTCATTTATTTCTCCTCTTCAAACACCAAGGACCATTCTCCTTTTTTCCCACCTTTTTCTTCTTTTAATATTTTTGGAGCCCTTCTAATGGCCATGACAAAACTTTCCTGGTTTAATTTAAATGAACATGGACTCACTTGCCACCACAGTTTAGTTACCTGGTATTCAATGGGTACCTGCCTTGGTACATATCTAGGCAGCGCAGCCTAGGTCCCTCAAGTGGGAATGTAGGATTGACATCTGTCTCTTCCTTCTGTTTCCTTGCACTCATTTTTTTTTCAAAAAAATTCCACATGTTTATGATATTTTATTTTCCCTACTCATGCCTAATGTCTGTCTTAGCATGTTATCATAAGTGATAAAAATAACTAAGAAGTAGATTAAAATTATACGTTTGAGAGAGAGAGAGAGAGAGATATGCAAAGCCTGCTCTTTTGAGCATTTAAACTGGAAATCTACCCAGTTCAAGGTTCAACGCCAGAGTTGAACCTTGGCCACAGAATGTGCGATTCGATCTGATCAAACACAACTAAACACGTTGCTATTGTTGTCCACAACTAAATCTGGATATAACACAATTTCCTCCGAAGATAAACATGTTTCTTTAATAGACAAAAGAAAGACAAACTCACTTGATGAATATATAATCACTATTGTCGACAATAAAGGTGAGAATTAAAGATTAAATCTAGTTACCACACAATTTCTTTGGAGATGGACATGTGCATAGATTCGTTTGTGTAGATGGTATCATTATTTTGATGTGTGCTCCCTTTGCCAATGATGAGGGAATTTTTTCCCAATGGGGTCGACTTCTTAGCAGTGCTCCAGGCCATTGGTGATAGTCCGATTGGAAAAGAGAACAATCGGCCCAATAAACGCCGGATCAGCCCGTCAATCTCTGTGCAGTGTGGCAAAGAAAGAACTAGGATCCAAGAGAATAGTCCAACATCAGCAATCTTCTAAAATCTAACCTGCCCCTCAACATAAGGAGAAGTTAGAAATGTCAAACCAAAGTAAGTTATCTGATCTTTGCTTTTTTTCCTTTTTTTCTTTTTTGTTCAGTGGCACAGTGGCCAAGTATGTACAGATATTTACGAGCGACCAGAGATCGAACCCGAGATGTCCTCCAAGAGTTGGAGATTTTCCGAAGAAGAAATACCACGGACCAAGGGATAAAGATCCCAACAACACTTATTAAGCTGCATGGCTGGAGAGTTTTTAGGTTCCAACCATGTTGGAACCTGAGACCACCCATTTGAGAGGCAAATGGTGAACCAACTGCCCTCCCATTTGCTTCTATCATGTATATTGTTGACTTGGACCACTTTAGGAGTCTGCTGATGTCACTGTTGATTGTGCAGGACGAGGCATCTGTGGATCCAGTCGACTCCCTCTCTGCATGGCACTTTTTTTCTTAAAATATAAGATGCTGCCATTCATATTAGAACACATACAGAGAACACAAAAGAGGGTAGAAGCCCATTACAAAGAGGAAAACAGAGAAAGAGGAAGAACACATCATAGTTACAAAAGCCCATGCTAGGCCAAATTGGGGATGCAAAGATACAAACACAAGCAAAGAACAAAGATGGGGAAGCTTGGCGAAGAGGAATCAACAACCAATGTAGGATTGAATCTAAGATGCAGAAAAAATCTTATCTATCAAGCATGTGACATAAGTAGAAACGAACTTTATAAACAAACGAACAACAAATGAGAACAAAATAAGTTATAATGGGGCTTGTAATAAAGTAGATATGCCATTAAGATTCTATTTAGAAATAGTTAAAATAAAATTAGTACAAATGATATAATCAACAGTCAAGTTGAGGAAAAATAAATAAGCAAATAATTAAAATAATTAAATTAAAAATATATATATCTTTATTCTTATCTAAAATGACTTGGATACACAAAGTATTCATATCCTTATCCTAAAACGGCTAAAATATGTGCTCCTTCCACACTTCCAAAATTGACCCTTCCCTCACCAGTTATAAGCTCGTCCCCACATCACGGGCCCACACGGTTCAAGTGGTCCACCCCTCCCGGAGTAATCTATTATATATTAATCCTTGTTATATTTTAAATATCAAAATGTCACGTGCATATTATCCTAATATTCTTACAAAATAACATATCTTTGAGTACGTCGTCTTAAGAATATATGTAAAACGTTTATATATATTCAAATACCAACAAAGTGATAACTATGAACATTATGTATATTAGGGTAGTATGTTGAATATAATATGTAAATAAATATAACATTTTTAAAATTTAACATATAAGAGTGCTTAATCTAAAATTATGAGTAATCCTTGCTTCAACATCTTCACTACTGTAGTGTGGGGCACTTCAACAAATATATAAGAAATATTTTTAAATTTTTAAGTCCAATCTCACATTCTCTATATGTACGCGTAATTTAATGTATATTAGATGACCTGAAAAATTAAAAAATTAAATCTCAATATACAATAAAAATTACTCTTAATTAGCCGAACTTAATAATAATCTTTAGTTTTTTAAAACAGATCTAATCATCTGGTCCGAGTACAAACGTGTAAGACATATGAGGCTGATCTTAAAAAGTTTTAAAAGATATCTTTCTATATTTTATTTGTAATGCCCTGCATAGGGACATAGTAGTGAGCATTGCTTTAAAAATTCTCTTAAAAATATGATACGTGATGCTACAGAACCCTAGAAGGTGGGAGAGGAGAGAGGCGGGGAGCTGGAAGCCATGGCGAAGCCGGAGGCAGCCACCACGGCCGAGCACGGGGAGCCGTGGGGCCCGCGCTCGTGGGGACTCCTCGCGAGGGTGCGGTCGCGGTCGCCGCTGGTGCAGTGCATCACCAACTTCGTCTCCATGGACCTCATGGCCAACGCCCTCCTCGCCGCCGGCGCCTCCCCGGCGATGCTCCACTCCCTCGCGGAGATCGCCGAGTTCACCCCCGGCGCCGATGCCCTCCTCGTCAACGTCGGCACGCTCTCCGGCGGCTGGCTCCCCTCCATGCGGGCGGCCGCCGCCGCCGCCGGCGGGGCCGGCCGGCCCTGGGTCCTCGACCCCGTGGCCATCTCCGCCTCGGAGTTCCGGATGGCAGCGTGCCTGGAGCTGCTGGAGCTCCGCCCGGCAGTTATTCGAGGAAATGCCTCTGAGATCATGGCGCTGTCCAGTGCCTGCAGGGTGGAGGGCAGCAAGGTGAGGTCTTTCCTTCTTCTTTCGCAGTTCTAGTGTTCGCTGGAGCTTGGCTATCTTAACTTCTCTGAGTTCTCACGAGTCTTTCGTTCCACTCTAACCTGTGGTGGTTAAATGTGTATATATAATTTTGGTGTTCGTGTACTGGCGCGATAAAGGACTTGGATTCTAAAGCGAGGCTGTAATTTAGCTTATTGTTTTGATACGAATGGAACAGATGGTATTAATTTGACATTAAAGAAATGTTGAATAAATATGTTTTAGTGGTGCATAAATATTTCTCGTTGGAAGGGCGGGCCTGGAGCAACGGTTAAGTTACCCCATTTGTGACATGAGGTCACATGTTCAAACCAAAGAAACAGCCTCTCTACTTAGTAAGGGTAAGGCTGCATACATAGATCCTTCTCTAGACCCCATAAATAGTGGGAGCCTCGTGCACAGGGTACGCCCTTTGTTTAGATGTATCTCTAGAGTAAAAGGTATGGAGAAGGGAGTAGGTGGCATACATTGAAGGGTTTGGAAGGGAAGGATGAGTTGAAACAGAATGGTAATGAAGAAGTGTATAGGCCTCATGCTGCATAGATGTTTGTATTTAGTAGCTACCCTGTCGTAAGGGATGACTGAAACCAGCATGTTATTTTCTCACGAGTAGGCACGGCCATGAGACTGGTGAAGAATCCGGCCAAGAAGTAGGATAAAGATCAGTTAGAAGTTCTAAAAAAAAAGCTAGCAAATTTTCACACCAAAGTGTCATATCTACATGGTGGGAGCAGCCCATAGAAAAGAACCATAAGATGTTAGTGAATCAGTACAAAGGGGATGAACTAGTGCTTCAGTGGTTTTTTCCTCCCTTTTTTGGAACTTTGTGTGGTGCTTTAGTTGAATCAACACATTGCATACTATGTTATCATCTGGGTAGTTCATTCGTCAAGGTTTTCATGTTTGTTTACCTGATGTTCCTGCTCATCATTCTTTGGGAAGTTGGAGATGGGATATTCGGACATTTTCCTTGCATGTTTGGAGTTTGTGTTCAAAATTGCAAAAAATCCCATCATGACACTGCCCCACTACCAGTTCCTAATGTTTAGATTCCTTCCCGTCCTTATACCTGTAGATTAGTGTTCTATCTTTTGTAACATTTCATAGAATTGTGAGGTTACTCTGTGAACAGGGAGTAGAGAGCTCCCACGACTCGATGGATGCGGTGGAAGCAGCAAAGTCCTTGGCTCAATCTAGTGGTGCTGTAGTTGCAGTGTCTGGTGCTGTTGATTTCGTCACAGACGGACAGCGGGTGGTAGGGGTTAAAAATGGGGTCCAAATGCTGCGAAAGATCACAGCCGCAGGATGTGCAGTGACGGCTCTCATCGCTGCTTTCGTCGCCGTCGATCCACCACATGCTTTGGAAGCCACTGCCTGTGCGCTTTCCATCTTTGGCTTAGCTGCAGAGCTGGGGATGGACGTGTCCAGAGGACCAGCATCACTGCGGATGCACTTGATAGATTCGCTGCATGGGCTTGATGAGCATACTGTAATGGCCAGGGTCAACATTGAAGTGGTATCATAAGTGATCCTCTATGTTACCCGTGACTCAATCAGAGAGAGATGAGAATAAAGCGTAGCAAATTTGTAATGTTGTCCTGGTAATAAATACCATCCTTGGCTGCTATCTGCTATTCAACTACTAGTCACCGTCAATCAGCCCCACTTTGTTTACAGAATTAGAGAAGAATAAGGTCCTTTATTTTTAAAATAAGGTTAATTCTACTATGGCTGGATGGAGTGACTTATACCGTGTGCGCCACTTTGATTGAAGAATATGAGAAGAATAAGAGAGAATAAGGAGAGAATAAACTTAATTTAGTTTTGACAAGCGGAATGACTTATACCGGTGCAGAATAGTCTATTCGGAGAATAAGAAGAATAAGTCATCCCACTTTAAACTCAAGAATTACTTATTTTTCTTATTCCGTCAGCAGGCCCCACGAAACTATCAAACCGAAACACTTCTTATTCTAGTATACGTTATTTCGTTTGTGGGTTTCACGTAATAACTTATTTCCCAACAAAGTGAGGCTGTTAGAATTGATATACTAGAATAAAGAGAATAAATAATTCGACCTAAGATCTAAAAAGTGTTTATCCTTCTTATTCCGTCATCAGTAAATTCTATAAAACTATCAAAGCTAAACGTCATTTATTTTAATATATGCTATTTTGGATAAGTAATTTCGGACAATTTATTCTGCAAACAAAATGGGGCAGGTTCCTTGTTGGGTAATGTGCGTGCTCGATCCCATCAAGTGTGGGTGAGAGGTGGAAATATCGTGCGTGTATGCACGGAAATCTGCCCCGCTCAGGGCGGAAAATATACGAGATATTCCCTCTTGTTTGGAGGAACCTCGCCTTAGCAGCCTTGTATCCTGGTTGTTCAGCTAGGAGCCCTTGTGCCCGGATCATTGGGTCACTCGATCTAAGAAAAGAAAAAAAAACTACTAAACACCTAGAAAAGCAAATTTCCTGTCACTTGACCACCAAGAAAAGCAAATTTCTCGTCACTTTGTGATGGGTGGGAGGAGGTCTGCGTTTAGTAGTTTGCTAACCCACATGAAAGATGGAAGAGCTATGAAGGTAACTTGTGATACTGATGATGGTGGGGGCCTTTTAGCTGTTCGGTGGTGTAACTGGTGTTGTCTTTCTCTGGAGTTCGCTGGTCTTCCCAACTGCGGGACGGGGGTGGTGGGAATAAAATTCTAAGAGCACAAATGATGATGAATCCCTTTTTACCCAGTTTTTTAGTTGCGGTGGAGAGAAGCTTTGTGTTGGCATTTTGACATTAGGCGAAAAAAGAAATTTTGAAGGAAAAAAGGAAAATATCAATAAAATTCAAGCCATACCTAAATCATCAAACGCAATTAAGGAAACGAAACAATCTTGAGGTGGAAAATCCTGATAAATCATCAAACACATTGAGGAAACGAAACAATTTTGGTGGAAAATTCACGTCCGGAAAGATCTTGCATCACCTTTGGTCGTTGGAGATCTTAAGCACCCGGCGTGCAAGAATTTCTTTGCACAAAACAAACGAACAAAGGAATAGGCCATGTGTACAAGACACCCATCCTTTTCCCAGGGGTCTGAGCAAAAGATATGGAGTAATACTTCAATGTTTGAGACACTATAATTCAGACTAGATTGCAATATCTTGAGCGCTGCGGTCTGATCATTTTGATTGGATGGCAGCATCAGTCCTGCGCCTGTATGCACCTGGCATGTATGGAAATGGGCCTCAAGATCAAGCCATGCCATTGGATCACATCCATGCGATCTCTTTTTTTTTTTTTTTACTGACAATGATCGGACGGTGCAAACAGTGAGTTCAGAAGGTTCTGAAGCTCATCTGATTGGACAATATGTGAACAGCAACCTCAAGATGGTCCTAAACCCGGTACCTTTTTTATATATAAAAAAAAATGGACAACAGTGCCTAGGGAATTGCACCGCAGAGTGGATTGCAATGTATTGCAGAAGTTTTAGTCAACGGTTTGCATGGGAGTTATTTTGACATAAAATATCATAGGTTATTTATATTTTTAGATATAAAATAATTTATAATGATTGGTAGTGGGGTGGTTATAGTTGATCCTTATTTGAAACACTACCATCGCGTCAAATCACCTAATTTAAAACCAACTAGATCTGAGTGGAGATATTCTCTATGGCTCATTTTTACACAGCTGTGTTAAGCGGAGGACACGAGTTAGAACTGAAATAGGATAAAGGTACAGAAATGGATCGACTCTAGTGCCTCATTAGAGAATCCCTGACAAAGAAAACCCAAACTTAGGAAGCTCACAACTCATTCGTGCATAACCAATGTGGAAGTACACTACTAACCTCTGCTTTTCAAGGGCAACAAGAGAAGTAAAGCTTTCCAATAGAGCATCACCCTTCTTGAACTAAAAACTACCGTGACTGCCACAAATTTTTAAAGAAAAAGTATCAATTTCTCTTGGAAATTAAAAAAGGTTTTGATTGTTCCAAAATCTGGATAAATAGATGAAAGTGAAGGAAAATGCAACACCTCAGCGCATTAGCCTTGGAACTTTAAATATTCCAAAAACTATAATGATTACACTAAAATCCTATATCTTAACATCTATTGTGATTTTTTTACATCTGTTCTAAAGCTATCCTCAAAATCTATGGAGTAGTCTACTAAATGATGAAAAGTCGGACACCCTAGTGAACCACCAAGAGGCTCAAGTAGTCTCCACAATCACCTCATCAGGGGGTCGCATAATCGGAAGAATAAAAGACCCTGCCCTTACTTTAGATTAGGAGCGTGTTTGGCATAACTTTTAGTTAGAAGTGACCTTTTTGTTCATCTTTTATACTAGTTTTAGATAATTATCAAAGTCAAACATTCACTAATAAACCTATTTTTTCTCCAATTTAAGAAGCTCCTTGAAACTTCTATTTAAAAGTCCAAAAATAATTAAAATACTATACAAGTAACTTTCAACATTTCTTTTTTCTTTTTAAAATAACTAGATAAAAGTCTAAAAAGACTTGCAATTGAAAGCTGTACCAAATACTGCCTCGACACTCACCCACTCTCCCGCAATTCTAGCCACAATTATTTAACCGTCTTCTTACAAGTCCCAATTGCAAGAGCATTTGGACCAACCCTAATTCATGGTGCCCTCCCCACATGAAGTAGAGTCGCCTCACCAAAAGGGTAATAACGTAACCCTCTAGATGAGTTATTTCTTGAGTTTGAACCTATGCCGGTTCCAGCAAAACTCGTGATGGCAATCTAAATTTTATCGAGTCAACAAGATCTTTTAGCTAGACATTCTAATGGCATATGGGTGTCCTATCTTATCCTGCAGAGAAGAAATAACATGAGATGAGCTATTTTGAGTACGAACCAACAGTTTAAACCAGACCGGACCAGCCAGTTAACTGTAAAAACCTGAACCAGAAGCTTTTCCGGTCCTGTTTGTCAAAAAACCACCATCTCTAAGAAATCGAGCGAACTAACTAAAACCGACTAGTTTAATCCGGTTCACATGAAAACTGGTCACCTGAACGTACTCAAATTTGAATTTTAAGAGTACTACTTAAACATCACATATGCACAGAAAAGAGACAGTTTTGTAATAGAAAATAGATACAAACGTCCACAATGTCTATACTTAATATCATTTAATTAAATAAAACGGTCTGATTGAAATAGCGGTTTTAAGTGGTCAGTCCAAATTAGACAGGACTGAAGCCTCCCAGTTTGATGACAGGTCCGGTTTTGAACCCTACTGTGATTCATTATGGTAATCCAAATTTTATCAAGAGTTGTTGACTACGCCACTCTAATGTTGTATGGGCGTCTAAGCTGCACAAAAGAAAATAACATGAACAACAAGACTTTAAAGCCCTACTTTGCTCGCAGGATCACTAAGTTCAAGTTGTTTGTCTTGCCTGCATGCTGGTAGTCCAGTTTGGGTTGTCAGCCTCAAGAGAATTCGAATATGTACATTTTCAATGACATGAAGACCACCCAATTTTTTTTAAAACCGTAGGCCAATGACTCCGGTTTTGTTTTATTCTGTTGTAGGGTTTTAGTTTCAGAAAGCCTGCATGAAGGTTTAAGTAAATACTTTTGTACACTATCCCTTCCCTAGTCCACTGACTGATAAGCAAGACATGAGAGCAAATGCCCATCAATAAGGATACAAACATGGTGATCAAGAGCTTGGCTCTACAACGAAATGCTCATTTCCCAATTAGTCGACACCCTTACTTTGGACCTCAATGAAGACATCAGAGAGCCTGAGACATACGGAGAAAAGCTTCACCTGCGATCAAACCATGGTTGACATCTCATCACCTGTTATGATACATAATGTTTTTTTTTCATTGCTTCAAGCCCCATCAAATTGCTATTCGGTTGGACTGAGAACAGATAAAATCTGCAAGATAGAAAACAAAGTCTCCTCAAGATTATCCATGAATTGGGCCATATTGGTTAATCAATAGAAGCCCATACCTTATCCGTGAAATCACAAAAGGACTGTTCTTTCATGGCTTTTTCAAGTCCCTGTTCACAAAACCCAATAATTTGTATCTTTCAAAAACTGGAAGACTACAGGCATATTGATAAGAAATCACCGAACAGTACCAACATTGAAACATAATTTTCTTAATCTAATGAGATCACGTTTGAATTAGCTTACATCCTCTGGATTTTCAGAGCAGTCAATTGAACGTATGAGATTTCGAAGTTCTTCATTCTTCAAGGCATCTCGAATTTCATGGGAGTCCACTGAAGCAAAATTGTCATAAGAACATGAATGGCCATGTACGCAGTGAGAGTGAAGGGAGACAAAAATATATATGAAGCTGCAGTGAAGGAAATGTTGTACATTCAAAAAATTGAGGCGATATGCTACATATGCATCATGAGCTATCATTCATGCTGTGGTTTAGATCACAATTTGGAAAGTGGATAGAGCTATTCCTACGCGTCAACATTCGCTGATAAAGCTATTCCTATGTCACATTTGTTTTGTCAAGTTGAACCATGTCAGCATAGATGGCAGTACCGGTACCGGTATCAGTATCGGTGGGTACCAGTACCGGCCCGGTACCGGCCGATACCCTTTAAATCAAGGGTACCGGTATCGGCTGGTGCTGCCAACCATGCATGTCAGTCCAATTGTCAAAAGAATTTCAGAAATATTATTTAAAACAATAGGTTCCTCCATTTTAATTAGTCGATTGACTCGTACCACTTCAAATATGGTTGTATACCTTGGACAATAATAATGACTATGAACATACAGATTGAACTTAAGGTTTAGAAATAATACTACAAATTCATAAAGAATCCACTCAATACTCATATTGTGCTTTATAACCTTCAATGTGCCCTTTATTCAAGAACTATGATCACTCTCTAAAGTTCCTATTCTAGCCCTTGTCATGTAAAATGATTAATTCATGAAGAATCCACTAAATGCTCATTTTGTATTTTACACCCTTCATATGTCCCTTTATTCAGCAACCATGATCACCCTCTAAAGTTCCTATTATAGCCCTTATGATATAAAATGATTCCTTATCACATATAATTCTCATTGGAGAAAAAGGATATATGAAACCAAGACTCAAGCTCATAAAAAAGTTACCTAGAGATTGTAACTGCTCCCTTTGGAGAACCCAGCTTTCCTCATCCACCTGGCATGATCTTTTGGGAAGAGCTACAAGAACTGAAATGATAAGTAGACAAGACGACAGATGAATGTAGTAACCACTGAAAAGAACACAAGTATTGCTATCAATTAGTCATCCGTAATAATTTGAGCTCAGAATCCATTCTCTTTTATAGCAAATTCTTTTGAGCCGGTGCTTTCAGTTGTTGAGAGCAAATGATTGGTTTAAGCCTTTTGGGCTTCTTCCCACTTTCAAATGCCTATCACAGGTCTTTCAATTAAGTGTAACTGTGAAGGCAACAAATGACATGTCGAAGGGAGTGGAAAGTGCCGTGGGAGAAGCTGAACAAGAAACCTGGTTTGCTGCACAACAGTGTGTCCATCCCAATCTCAGATAGTAGGATCTTTCAGGCATATTTTTGCATCTTTTAGATTCTGAGAGGCATAGCTACCAATCAATGATACCAAGGTTTTGGCTGCCAATTTCAATATTTTACTAGAACCAGAAGGAAAAAAAAAAATCCAGCAGAAGCATCTCGAATTAAATAATTTAGCAGTGAAATTCAGAAAGATAAGTTTTCACCAGTGAAAAGTGAAAAAAAACTTTGCTATATTAGTATATGACTAAGTATGCACATCAGACAAAGGGTTTAGGTGTTGGAACACTTGCCTGTTTTCTCTGAAGGTGGCAAAGGCGCTTCACAAGGAATTTCTGCATCAGTCAAACAAGTAACGTCAGTCTCAAAAATGGGAGAGTAAGAAAGTTTTGTTATGAAAAATACAAAAAACAAAAAACAAAATAACATTTGTTTTAAAGAAATGTAAGTACAGTAAGGATGAAGCCAAATCTGATGTTCATGATAGGATTTCTGGTAGTTCATTTCTAGAGTGGCGCGGAAATGGCCAGCCTATCTTGATATCAAGCAAAGAAAATTGCCTTCTAGTGTTCCACCTTGGAAGGCTTATCGATGATAATAGTGCATCCACTTTGGAAGCCCCTATATGATGGACCCATCTTCCGGATGGGCTTCCTGGTGATTCACACTCCAGAGTAGCATCCCCAGCCTATCTTGGACAAGAAGAAAAAGAGATACCTTCTTGTTTGCACCTTATCCATGATAATAGAGCATCCACTTTGGAAGCCCCAATAGGAGGGACCAACGTTCAGGATGGGCTCCCTGGTGGTCCAGACTCCAGACTGGTGTCCACTCATGTAGAAATGGCTACGCTATCTCAGGTATCAAGGGGGAAAAAAAAACGGTGTATCCATGAAAATACTGCATCCACTTGTGATCTCTTCTTTATATGGACGTATCAGAACAAGGCAAACACGGATCAGAGGTTGAAAAGAGCACAGGCTACAACAAAAGCCAACAATTAATCTTCAGGGACTATGGATGAAATGTGCTGGTCTAACTTTATCAAAGTTGAAAGGTTCAAGAGTAAGGGGATGGGACATGGAATTAACAATATGGTTTCGAGTCTTCCACATATATAAGAAAAGGTGCAAGAATAAATGAGTTCAGTGGAACTATAAATGTGAATAACTACAAAGATAACAAGAAATAGACTAGTCTCATAGTGATAACCTTTTACAATTTAGTGGTTGCATTAAACCAAAGGTCACTTGAAGTACTGTTATGACAATCATGACCATGAAAACTAACATTTTCCTCTGCGAGTAAGTGACAATAACTAAGAGTGGGAATGCAATAGAGTATAAAAAGGATAATAGATGGTACAAATGTAGGGTGTGTTAATAAACAATGAGAATGCAATGTGCAAATGAGAATTTTAATCTTTCGTAAAGAAAAAGAGTAATTGTGACAGTTGAGGAGTCCTGTAACTTGTGATAAAAGGGTTTCTTTGCTAAGTTTGTAAAAATGATACTAAAAGGAAACAGAAAGGTAAACAAATGCATAAGCGATATCTCTTCAAGAATAGTTTGCACACTCAATTGGTTGTTCATATCTTTTGCATGTATAGCAACACAGTAACTAATCAGGGATACCTCCTTGAAATAAAGGAGGCCGGTTAACATGGGGTCTCTATGACTGGCAGGATGGATTCAACAAGATCAGAACTCAATAACTAAATGATAAT
The DNA here is from genome assembly GCA_030544215.1 of Zantedeschia hybrid cultivar. Taxonomy (NCBI): domain Eukaryota; kingdom Viridiplantae; phylum Streptophyta; class Magnoliopsida; order Alismatales; family Araceae; genus Zantedeschia; species Zantedeschia hybrid cultivar. The sequence goes on from JARZZO010000015.1 coordinate 3,688,472, forward strand.
AATGCCAAGTCTCCATAGTAAGTTAAATATACACTTCGGTAAACTTTGAAAGTAGAAGCATTCTTCGTTTTATTTGAAAATCCTGCACCACAAGTGCTCAACACCAAATAAGCAAGGAGATGTATCTCAATTTCCAACAAATATTTGAAGTAGATGAAATTTGCATGCTCATGAATTTGAAAAGTAGAAGTAGACTTGTCCACATGTACAATGTTCATATATTCCAAAAAAAAAAAAAAGGAAGGGGGGGGGGGGGGGGGGGGTTGTGGATACCTTTGTGCTTCTTGAAACACAGCAATGAACAACTGCAACAGAGAAGATGAAGATTAACAGTTGAAGCATCATAATTCCAAGAAACAAAATAAGATCAGTTGATAATCTTATCAGTTCTTATCAATGTTAAAAATTTCAGCCCAGGGATCATATATTGCTTGTGTCATCTTAACCATCACACATATTACTCCCCAACCCCCATACGCCATCATATAAAGATAAATAAGATGAACATATTGCATTTTCAGAAACCTTAGAAAATGGAAGTCATTTAACACAGGAACATAATGATAGTGGTGAATCAAGAAAAGATGAGCTTCATTTAAGTACAAGTTTAAATTTGACATTCTGATAACAAAATAGGCATAACTAAAGGACCATAACTCCATCCACCGAACAAGTGTTGGAATGCAAATTTGAGATCAACAAAAGTTATTACACATCAATCCCATAAATCAGAATATTCTAGCTATTGAAAAGATATTTTTACATAAATATGTCCACCTTCAGAAGTAGGCAGAGAAAATGCAATTTTTTGGACAAAATAGTCTTCTACATTGAAAGCGCATTCAACCTGATCAATACTGACAGCAAAAGGGTTTCCCATTCTGTTGTGAAATTAGCAATTAACATTAAATGCCAGTTTGAATCCAATGTGGCACTAGGGCATTTAAATTGATGTCCAAGGAATATTTACTTGGTATCAAGATTCTATGGCCTACAAATATGAGATGACTACTCATCAATGAATTGAATTGTTATTGGCGACTCATGATATTATCTTCTCTCCCTCTCTTTTAACATTTTGTTTATTTACAGAAACTCTCGGTACTCTTAATCATAATCTTTACTAACCTAAATAAAGCCCAATTAGTTTGGTCTAAAGAAAATTTTGACTTCATTTTAGGAGTTTAGGTACTGAAATACTTGGGGGAAGTAACCTCCTGATGAATACATCACATAGGGGCACTTCAAAGTCCCATAGTTGTTCTAACACCCTTTGTCTTCTGTACTGACCTTATACTGAGAAGAACATGCACACCCTCCTTGGAAGCTCACAGCTCACTCAGATCATCAAAAGGCCTTTCCCAATTCTCCTTCATAACATTTTCTTAGAAATCACAAAAAAAGGATACGGGAACAATTTGAATGAATGTTTATGGAAGTGTGACTTTATGAAAGGCCATACTGCATAAAATTGCATCCAGTTTGATGATATAAAGATAATGCAATGACAGGGAAAAAAAAAACAATCGATGAGATAAAATCCCCCCTCCACCCTTCTTATAAATTCTTTTCAAAATTTACGCAATAGTAAAAGACAGATAACAGCCATTGCATACCTACTGCCTACATCAGGTGTGATCTTATAGGAAAACTTGACAAAAATCCAACCCCTCATTCATGGCTCCAGGCCACACTTCCACCTCATTTTGCTACAGTAATTGCCATTAATACATTACCAAAAGTTCATTGAACAATCTTCCCAGCAAGAAAAGATCTTCGGAAGATAAGTATCCATATACCCTCCATCATAGAAGCATCGAATTGGTCTACCATCAGATGTGCCCATATACCCACCTGTACTTATCTTCAACAAGATTGGCATGACGTAGGATACCATTAGAACTAAGTAACTAAAAAGAAAAGTGTTCGTCCTGGTCCAAGAAAGTCAAGAACCTATCCAGCTCTGGTGAGTCTCTAAAACTGAACCAGGTGAACAACATATTACAAATGGGAAACTCACTAAACGTCCATCATATAACTATCAAACTCCCTTCTCATTTGAGTGGGCCTTCCCTGTGCGCTAGGACAAACACGATTTTGAATGAGCCATGGACTTGAACAAATCGATCATGCAATCAAAAAATCAGATCCACATATCAGAGACATCCGTTAGGTGCTTCTTTAACATTATCCTCTCCTCCTCTTAATGAGAATCATACAGACATCAAACAAACCCAAAAATGTCATAGTGCATTTGAAGGCAACAGATAAGGAACCGCACCCCGACTACTGTACAAAAGTTTAAAGTACAATTCACCTGAACCTTGAAGCCAATCATCCATTGTCTCTTAAACCCTTCTAACAACTTGCCCAAACATACATATTAATTATCATTCTCATTTGAATTCCAAGCTTGCCAAATGGCGAATATAGCAGCGGCCGTCATATGTCTCATAAACAAGATTTTCGTTTTGTAGGCAGTAAGCACCGAAAAAAACTTCGAAAACACCAAGCTAGGGTTCAGACACTGCAAATCACAATCATATCATAAATTTCAATACATGATCTGGTCCAAGGGCCTCTGTTTGCCCAAAAAACCGATCACCAGGACTTACAAAAACCTTGAGCACCAGAAATCAGACTTACAAACAAGATTTTCCTTTATAAGCACCGAGAAAGCTTCAAACACACCAAACTAGGGTTTAAAAAGTGTAAATCACAATCATAACAAAAATTCCAATACATGATCTGGTCCAGGGGCCTCTGTTTCCCCAAAATCCGACCACCAGGAGTCACAAAATCTTCAGCGCTAGAAATCTAAACCACTCAAACACCAGGGAGACGAGAGGCGCTCATCACTCACAGCCCCACAATCCAGCGCCAAACATGACCGGAATCAGAACGCTTAGCACAAAACAGCCACGCGGGTTTCATACATACACCCAAAAAAATGAACTGATGCTAAGAGAAAACCCTATCCCTCCCCCCATGCCGCCATCGAAGCAACTGCCGAACAGCGAAGCAAATTCGCGCACTGGCATCTCGATTTGCCAAGATAGAGAGAGCAAGAACGATCGATTTGTGGGAACATGATCGGAGAAAACTTTGGAGAAGAGAGAACGGGAGCGCCGGGAAGGTGCTTACTAGGGAAGGAGGCAGGAGGGGCATTTGTATTTGGACGCGGCCTCTTTGCACACCCCGCACTGTCGAAAAGGCGCCATGGAATCCCTGTGTCAGAGCCCCAACGTTCCCAGCAGCGCTTCCATATTTATACATGCCAGGGGTTTTTTGTTTTGGGTCCCTATGGTCTTACGATATTATATTTTCATATTTATTTTAATGAGGTTTTAACTTTTAGTCCCTCTACTTCGCTAAGTTTAAGGAAAACTCTCTTTCACCTCTGTATTTAGTTAAAACTTCCTATAACCCCGTTTTTGTTTAAAGAAAGTTTCTTCAGGGAGCTTTTCCAAATTGTTCCAAAATATTTAGGGACTTATTTTTTATTTTTGGGATGTTTTCAAATAAAGGTGAGATTAGAAAGAGTTTTTACTAACACAGAGGTTAAAGAGAGTTTTTCCTAAATTAAGTATATTAGAGGGACTAAAAATAATAAAAAAATATTTACCTTTAAACCTTCCACAATCTTTGAATCCTTCTCTAAAAGTTCTTCCCACTAACAACTATCAAAAGAAGAAATACACTAAGAATATTCTAAAAGTATTCCTAATATATTCTGATAAAAATAGTGTAAGGAATCAAATATTCTGCGAATATACTATTGTATATTCAACTTGCATGGTATATTATCCTTCATACTTTTACAAAATAATATATCTATTAAATATGCTATTTCAGTATATATATACATGTCATCGCCATAACAATTTTAAAATATTATACATATTGGGTGAGTTCATAGGACAATACGGAAGTATGAAATTTTGAAATTCAACGTACAAGAGTAGTTAAAATAAAATTATCTCAAAATACTATAATAATAATAATTTAATATAATTTTAACACACTAAAATGTAAAAAAATATTCTTCTAATCTTCCCCGCTATTTGACTGGACTAAGACATCTAATTGTCGAATGATATATTATTTCTGCTCTCATACATTAAGGATCCGTTAGTTTCCCGTGAACTTTTAGTCAACTTAAAATTTAATTAGTTGACTATTTTTCTTGATTATAGCATCCACAAGATAATATTTAAATGCCTTTTTTCAAAGGTGCTGAAAATATTTTTGTAAGTATTAAATAATTAATTTTGCTTTTATTTTTCTTATACATGTGTTTCTTTAAAAAAAGACTTTTTCATCCAAGTATATTTTACGGACCTAAGCTCTTGATTATAGCATCCACAAGATAAGATTTAAATGCCTTTTTTCAAAGGTGCTGAAAATATTTTTATAAGTACTAAATAACGAATTTTGCTTTTATTTTTCTTATACATGTGTTTCTTTAAAAAAAAACTTTTTCATCCAAGTATATTTTACGGACCTAAGCTTTACTCTGTGAAGTTAAAGTCGTGTAACTGAGACCTCCATTGGAATTGTACACTTAAATATCATTTTTCTTTTAATAGTGGGTGGGGTGGGGGGGGGGTTTGGCTTATCTGTAGATACTTACGAGGATCCATGCCCATATAGTTTATATGCATGATGGGACCTATGAAAATGATTAATAAATACTTAATCATCTCATCCAACTTAATCGTGTTTCTGAATTAATTTTATTATTTTGTCTCAAGTTAATATTAAATATTAAATGCAAATAATGTTTATGATATAAAAATATCGACAACATCTCATGCCTATATGCGTGTTATAATCTAAAGGAGATGTACGCTAGAAAGATATTTTTGACTATAGGGTTTTTGTTTTAGTGTAAAACAATGTAATTCGAAATAACTATTTTATTTTACAATATTTTCAGTTATTTGAAATGATGTAAAACAATGTAAAATAAAATCTTGTGTCTGGACCTTGTCTGTCCACTTGACAGCCTAATTTTCTTGTTTTAGTTTACAATAAAAGTTCACTGTAAATCAAAACAAGAAGATTGAAGCATCTCTCTTATTTTATTTTACAAACAATCAAACAAACATTTTTTAATGTTAAAACAATAAAATTTTACTTGTTTTGAAACCATTGATTTTGAAACCGGTGATTTACAAAATTTTACACTAAAACAAACAACCCCTATATGTAATAAGATACGTTGGTTTCGAGAGATAAAATGATAAAAGAATCACAATTAAAACAAAGTATTTATAGTTAACAATAATAAATTAATAGTTGAAAGAAGAAGAAGTTTGGATTGGATAACCCTCATTTAGTTTTCCTCTAATACATTGTATGTATAAACTAATTTAAACCTAACCCACAAACCTATAACATAGTATAATAGTACAGTTAATTTTTTTGTACGAAAAACAAAGCAAAATATTTTCAAGACTACGTCATCCACCATTATCAGGGAAAAAAAAGGATATATTTTTTCTATTAAAATTTCAACATTCGTGTGCTAAATCTTAAATGGGATAGAATCAGTAACCTTAACATCAAATATAAATGATTATTTTTTAAGTGACTTATGCATACGTCTGCAATGATAGTTATATAATCAAATGTTGATATTAATATCCATATGGTTAATCATTTCTCTCAGAAGAGGAACGTGATGAAAGGACTTTTTAAAATACTTTTATAGTATTAGAATTTATGTCTTGGAGCGAGATTAGATCCCTCAAATCAGAATGATATTAAGTGGGGTACAGAAACTAAGTTTACGAATTCTATTGTTTTCTTCGACCACTTCTTAAGAGATTGATTAGATGAATCACTAATACAATATATAATTTATAATATTTTGAAAGTAACCTCCTGAGAATCTCATATATAAAAAGCCTTCTATAAAATCTGTATGCAAAGAAAAAAACACTGTTGGACACGCGTCACTCTCTCATTGCTTGCTGAGCACCCAACGCCAACGTGCGACCCAGTAACATCAGCAACACGCTCCCCTCACCGCACGGTTAGGTGCAGACCGCTGCGCACCAGATCCCACCCCAGCCCCTCGATCCCTGCCCGAGCTCCTCCTCCTGCAACTACCAAATCCCCCCGATCACCAAATTTAAAAAGGAACACGACACCCGAAGCAGACGCCGAAGCGGAAGAAGAAGGAGAGCAAGAGCAATGCAGGGGGCAATAATGGCGGCAGCACCGGCCCCCCTCGTCCCCTCCGCCCTCCCAAAGGAGTCCCGAAGCCTCTACTGCCTCCTCGCCACCTCCCTCGTCTCCGTCTTCTTCGTCCTCTCCTTCTCCTCCTCCTCCTCCTCCCCTTCTTCCCCCTCCTACCCCTCCTCCCCTCCATCCGCCGATGCCTCCCTGGACGCCGGCGCCCGTGGCGTCTTCCCCTCCGCGCTTCTCGCCCCTTTTCCACCTTCCATCGCCTACTTCATCTCCGGCTCCGACGGCGACGGCGAACGCCTCCTCCGGCTGCTCTCCGCCGTCTACCACCCCCGGAACCTGTACCTCCTCCACCTCGACCTCGCCGCGGCGCAGGAGCAGCGCCGGGACCTCGCGCTTGCCGTGCGCGCCGTGCCAGCCTTCAGATCGGGACGCAACGTGCACGTGGTCGGCAAGGCCGACTTCGCCAACCCCCGAGGGTCGTCCGCGCTCGCCGCCGTGCTGCACGGCGCCGCCATGCTTCTCCGGCTGGGCTCCGGCTGGGACTGGTTCGTCAACCTCGGCGCGGCGGATTACCCCCTTGTGACGCAGGATGGTACGGCCTCCGGTTCCCTCTAATGCACATGACAAATGAAGGATTTGTGATTAATTGTGTGATTAAGTACGATTAAAGGGCCGCAGGGCCGCATTTATCAAATAATGTGATAGTTAGATTATCAGAAAAATAGGTGTTCGCACTTTAATCTAATGGCAACTCTTGTATTGGGACAGACATATAATTTCGTTCTGACATCATTTTTGTAGTTTTAAAGAACAAGTGCACGATACCATCATTTGGGAGGAGTTGTTGAAATCTATACATGAAAATGTTCCTGTGTAATAGTGGTTAGACGTCAAAATGCATAGATGATAACCTGATAAAACCTGACAAAAGACCTTTTCATCCGGAGAAGGCCACCAACACCCTGTCGGTGTCTCCAGCGTTATTGGAAGAAGTACTATTTCCTCTCTTAGTCCACTTCAAAGAGCTACTTCTACTACAAGTTGTACATCACTGAATGCAAAATCCTTCTTCCTTTCGAATATCCATGTTCACTATATTTACGTAAGCATTATTTACTAGTTTTCTTGATACACACACAATTAGCAGAGGACACGTTATCACTACCAAAGAAGTTGGGAAATGTAGAAGCCGTGTCTAATGCTCAGTTTATCCTGACATTAAGGGACTGAAACAATTAGCTTTCCTGGATAGCTATTGTTTTTCCAAAGGCTTCACTTCTGTATTCTGACTTTAATACTGTCTTTGAACTATGCTTACAACATGTCTACTATTTTCCTTTTTTGGAAGGTGATGTATAGTCACATTTGATTTGGCTATAAAAAAATAATAGTACATCACCATCGAGACAGTATCTTCCCCAACAAAACACACACAAATCAATATCTCACTCTTCTACCCCTACTCTTAACCCAGTAGGGCATTACACAGAAATATGGAAGAAAATTAAAGAGTGACTCTCTGCTCTATTGAGGTAATACAACAGAGAGATTCTGTTGGAAGAGATAAGTTTCTTCCACTTTTTTGCCTTTCATAGAATTATGAAGCCTTCAGACAATAGGCCACCGTCTACTTCTGCAGCTTATGTCCACACAAGACCTGAGGTTTTGGCCTATGACATCAAAAGAATATGATATCAAAGGAAAACTTAAGGAATATGATATCAAAAGCAAAATTAAGGGTGAAAATAGATCCCCTTGTCTCAAGCCTCTTCAACTAGAGAAACGGAGAGTGAATTTTCCCTTCCTCTTTTTCTTCATTTTTTTTCCCTTTTCCCATTACTCTTCCTTTTTTAAAAAATAAATCCCGGTAGTTATTTACTTTAAGTTCAAATGTGCAATAAGTTTGCTTATTCAACTCATTTTAATTCTGGTAAATATATCACTATCTTCTAAGTCTTATTACCTTGATTGATGTCATTATTGGCTGACTCGTAATAGTTAGACATTTGGTACTTTATATTAAGCACTAGTTCCCTTCACGTATTCCCACAGTTGTCAAGGTGCCAAGGTGAACCCAAGGCATTCCCAGGGAGCCTAAGCGCTTAGGTCCTAAGGCAGCCACTTAAGCGGCACCTGAGCAGCGACTTAGGCGCCTCCTTAAAATATATACTAAATATGTTGATATTAATTATGGATTCTTTAATATAAATAAAAATAACAATAAAATCAAAATTGAAAGAAATTGATCTACCATGAGATAATGAACTTGATCATATAAGAGGGCTGAATTAATGAACTTGAACATATAACTAACAGATTTACAACAGCCAGAACAACAAATAATCAGTAGAGAAATCTAAAAATTGCAGATAAAGAGGGCTGAAGCCCTATGTAACAGTGTGTGCAAGCATGTATGTGTATGAGAGAGAGAGAGAGAGAGAGAGAAGAGAGAGAGGGAGAGAATGAGATTAGAGAGGGAGATGAGAGAAAGAGAGAAGGAGGCATGAGGCATGAGCCGTTGGGGGATGGGAATGGGAGGGGGATCACGTGTCGGGGAAGAAGTGGGGACGGTTTTGAGTTTTGCTGTATCTGATCCTCGCAGGTCCAATGCGGGCCAGCTAGGCTAGGCATCTGTTAGGCGCACAGGCATCCTAGGCAGGCCGCTTTTCTTGGGCCCAAGAAAGGTGTTGCCCCCATGCTGAACCAAAGGCACCTATGTGCCTAGGCACCCGCCTAAGTGGCGCCTTGCCAACTATGCATGCCCACCAGGCTTGGCTAGTCTCAGAGTAGCAAGAGTGATTAAATGACCGTCAGTAGGAAAACTGTTCATACAACATTTGGAACTCGGCCATACAGATTGACTCCTAAGCTTTCCCTAGATTGTCAGAAAAGGCTTGGCGACAATGGTAATGATGACATGGCGACGTTGAAACAGCCGGCTTTTGGAGAAAATTCAGTCCTGAGCCTTTTTCAAATTCTGGTTTTGGTGAAGTTTCACAATTGAAAGTTGAAATCTGCTTAAAACAACTACTTAATCTGCTTAAAAGAACTACTTAATTTAGAACCATTATTTCGAAAGGTTAACCATTTGCTTTTTTATGATAGATCCTCATGCTACATAAGATGCGGTCATTGTGTGTGCTTAGCTGAATGAACAGGGAGCTGACTTCATAAAAACTGAAGATAGGAAGGTGTTGGCGAAGATTTTTTTCAAACCTTCGTCGTTCGGGACCTGACCTAGACATATCTATCCTCCCTATGTCGGATTATTCGGAAATCCATTTCTTTGTTTATCTAGAGGATTATAGGTCGGTTTTATATTTTTATCGGATTATGAGAGCTTGGGGTTAGCCCTCAGGGAATCCGGGACTTCGAATCAGGCGAAGATTCGAGTATATGACCTCTCTCCACTGACCTCGGTCAGTGTTAATTACGCTGAGCAACTGCTCGGCAACCCTTGATTAACCGTCCGTATGATGCCTTTAATCATGCAAAACTACTACTATAGGTAACGCACGCATATGCATATGATGGCATATTTTAGGTTGAATCCTTAGCCTCACCCCGGTTCGGGGACGATTTTTATATGGTTTAGGATTGGTTCATGGCTATTAGGATTGATTCCAAGTTAGGTGGATTAATTCCAAGTTACGTGGATTGATTCCCAATTTTTAATCCCACAGGGGTTTTTTCGCAATTATTCACCTTTAGGGGTTTTTATGTAATTATGGGGGTTTTATGAGAGTATAGCAGCTTATAACATGTAGGAGTGAGTTTTAGAGATTTTCAAGTTTTATGGGAGTTAGGGAGTTGATTTTTAAACGTATGAGGGTTTTTTAGTAATTTTACCTTAAAACCGGGTTTTTAAGTCTTAGGGTTTATACTTAATGATATTCAGATTATATGAGAAGAAATTCTGCTTATGATATGAATTTTAGTATTTTCAGGGTTATATATGTAAATATTACGCACGAGGGTATTTTCGTAATTTCACATTAAGTTTTTAGATATATGGTTAATGATTTAACATTCTTTCAGATTTCTAATTCTCTAATTTTTTTATTAATTTTATTCATTTTTTTATGATTAATTTAATTAGCTGATTAATTAATTAAATATATAAGGGTATTTGAATTTATTATGATTTTTATATGAATTTCAGGTTTTTTACAGGTTTCACACAGATTTTTATTGATTTTTCCTGGTTTTTCCTGATTTTTAATTATTTTCATGAATTTTCATTAATTAATTAATTATAAATTATCTTTGGGGCTTAATTATGATTTTATGCAGATTTCTGAATTTGGTTTATTTATGGGGTGAGGTTAGGGTTAAGTTGTGGATGTACACGATTTTATTTAGTTTTAGGAAAATATATACATATTATTATTTTTTTATTTTAAAATATGATAATTATAAAATTTAAATGACACACGTAAGCACAGAAATTCTGATTTTATTTTGGCAGCACTTCGCCTTATAACAGGGTGTTTTTTTACAAAAAAATTGGCAGAGCCTCCCCTAGGATTGAACCTTAGGAGAGAGGACTCTCCGGGACGAAAGAAAGACCTCCCGAAATCGCAGCAAATCCGGGTTTGAAAATCCGAATTTGGTCTTCAGCCGGGCAGCACTCTCCCTCACAATTTTACCCTTGTATGTGGACAGCTTGTATGCTTGTGGTGTGTTTGAATTGGGGACCTTGGGGTCCTATTTATAGGCCCCAAATTGGGCCCGGTGGGGGGTGCCACCGGATGGGCACACGGTGGGGGGTGCCACCGGATTCACTCTCTCTCCTTCTCTTTTTTCATTTTTTTATTCAAATGAGTGAGAGAAAGGGGTGAGAGAGAGCAAACAAAAGAGAGAGGGGGAGGCCTCGGTGGGCACCCCCACCGGTTTCAACCGGTGGGGGGGGGGGTGGCCACCGGTTGGGCCCCCCACCGGTTGGGAACCAGTGGGGGGTCCCCCCCACCGGTTTGGGAAACCGGTGGGGGGGTTTCCCCTCCCCACTCTCCTTTCCTTTTTTTCTCTTCCAAGGCCCATTTAGTGGGGTTTTCAGATTTCTCTTTGGGGGTTTGGGTTTTAGGCCAATGTGAAAGGGGTTTAACCCCATTAACTTTATGTCTTGGCCCCATGTGAAAGGGGTTTGGGATGGGGTTAAGAGGGTTTCCACATGGGATTCTTAACCCATGTGAATGGGGTTAAGATCCCCCATTAAACCTCCCATTAAACACCCCCCTCCCAATTTGAATTTTTTAAAGAAGAAAGAGAGGGAGGGAAATCCTCCTCCCCCCCCCCCCCCCCCCCACTGGTTCCCCTCTTGGAACCGGTGGGGGGTTCCCAACCGGTGGGGGGTCCCCCCACCGGTTCCCCCTCTCTCTCCTCCCCCCTCTTGGCCTATTTAAATAAAGGGGAATAGGAGAGAGGGGTCCACTTTCTTCTTTAGAAAATTTTTCCTCTTTGAGCTTTCAGATTTTCTCCTTCTCTGGCCTGCAGCTTTAGTGCCCTTTGTGGACTGGTTTTTGGCCCATTTGAGCTCCCTATTGGGCCTTCTTATTGGGCCATCTATCGGGCCTACCTCCCTTGTTATTGGGTCATCATTTGGGACCATTTTGGACAAGCTTGGAGGCTGTTTTGGGCTCATTCCGGGACTGGTTCGGGCCTGTTAGGGGTGCCTATTGGGCCTCTTTTTGGGCTCCCCCATTGGACCATTTATTGGGCCTACCTTTCCTGACATTGGGCCTCCGTTTCGGGGCTGATTTAGGTAAGTTCCATAACTGGTTTTACCTTATTTCAGGGCAGGTTTCAGCCCACTTTGGGACTGAATTTGGGCCAATTTGGGGGCTTATTGGGCCTCATATTGACCCCACCCATAGGGCTACTTATTGGACCTATCTCTCCCACTATTGGGCCTCCATTTCGGGGCCATTTCGGAGGAGTTCTAAGACTGATTTTACCCCATTTCGGGACAGATTTTAGTCTACTTTGGGACTGATTTTGACCCTTATTTTGCAGCGTTCGGTGTCCCACTTGTCGCTGCGTTTGGGGTCTCCCTCCGGGTCCCACTATCGAGCATCGCAAAGGCAGTTCGGGAGTTGATTTCGGAAGCCGAAGCAAGCAACTTGGGGCTGCCTTAGGCTCCTAAAAAAAATCTGATTAAGGCCTTCGTGGCCTAGGTATGTTTCTTACCCCGCTGCCCTCGTAATGCGAGCCCATGGTTTCTTATGGATTTCTAGTATTCACTTATATCATAGGCATACATTATATTTTGCATGACATGGTCCTTCATGAACATATCGTCATGCCTATGTATGTGTATTCTCCTATGGGAATTTCACATCGACGCGAGCATGCGTCATATATGCATATACAATGCAAATCTGCAAATATGTATATGAGATTATTTTTTGGGTTCAACAAATGCCCCCCACGGGATGCTCGCCGGAGACGGAGTCAGAGGCGGGTGTCCCGTGCATCATTCCATATACGTGCCTATTCATGGCCACGGGCATATATGAACATATATATGTAGATATTTTTTTTTTTTGTATATGTCCCGAGGGATTCTTTTCCTGTCATGCCTTGACGATATCTTGCTAATCTCCCTATCTTGCTCAATATGGTTTGAGCATATGCGGATTTTTAGGAAAATAGCAATGTTGTCCTATATTCTTTGTGCAATCAATTGCACGATTTGCCATTTGTGGGTTCGGATACCCTATGTGTTTTGGTACTCGAGTGGTCCAATGTCACCCCAGGAGCCTTGTCTTTATGACTTTGCGACTTTCTGGGGACGTTCGGAGCTATGAAATTTCCTTTATATTCAGATCCTCATGGCCTTTGTGACTTGGAGGGTCCTCATAAGATTGACATTATCGGATTGTTCGACACGTTGCTCGGTCCCGAATATCTCTTGGCCTTTGTGACTTGGAGATCGGTTGGGAGCATAGAGCGGGTCACTCAATCCTGATAATGTCATTCCTATTCAAAGGATATTAGTACCCTTTTTTTTCTTTTTTCGACATTTCCGGGAGCTCTATGCGAGACATCCTGGATTGGCCAAGTATCCGCCTCTAAGACACATATATGAGGGCATGATATGGGTGTCGTGCTAGTATTAGCACTTTACCCTTTTTTTTTCTTGGACATTTCCAGGAGCTCTACCTGAGACATTCTGGATTGACCGTATTTTCGCCATTTGTTGGCGATATATAAGCTTTACTGCATTATCCCGACTTCCCATCGGGATTTAGTTGTATTGTCTACTTTGTGCATTACTTTAATGTATATGTCTTTCTTTGTCTATTCACAGGTTGACATTCCTGCCTCTGCATCATTATGGCCGCGCTTGGCGATTTTCCCCACGAGGGGCCTCAGGAGGAGGGCATTGCTTATCCAGATGCGGGGTTCCGCTGGGTGGCTCAGCCACATTTGCGGATTACCATTGAGGATGCTGTCCCCATTTGCCATGAGAGCATTTACAGAGACGGGGAATTCTTTTACTTTCTGCGAGGCGAAACCGCCCGGCATCTTCCCTCGGATCTCTCTATCTACGAGTTGCTCCAATCATATATCTATATTGAAGATGGGGTCGAGAGGCCGCTATCTCCTACAGAGCGCCGCGACCTGGAGCGTGCCATTTTATTAGATCGGGATAATATGGAGGGGCTCCTCCCCTTTTCATATCCGGCTTTCCCTCTTGCCGTCGATCGATTGTGGGAGTTTCCTACTCCCGAGCAGATGGGGCCCATCCGGACTATTCTTCGGGTCCACGACATCAGCAGGACCTACCCGCCAGCCATGTGGGCGGGAGCTGGGAGTCGTCCCCTTGAAGCCGCTCGACACCCTCAGGGGGTGTTTCTGACCGAGGCGGAGGAAGGTTCTATACACGATTCGTCCGATTTCAGCATACTATTATCGGACATATGTCGGGGCATTCGCCCTGCATGGGACGTCCGTCTCCAGATCAGGAGCTCTCATGTTTTTCGCCTGGGGGCTACAGAGTGGCTCCTGCACATTTTGAAGCATTACCGGCCGATTCTTGACAGAGCCGGTATTTATGAGGCCGTCTCAGCGGCTCAGTATGATTATCCTTGCCACCACGGCTTTATCCAGGCGATCGCCGAGCGGTACATTCGCGATACCAACACCATCGCGACTGTTGAAGGCGAGACCGCTATCGATCTCTGGGCCTTACATCGGATTTCAGCTTTGCCGATTGTAGGGGAGCCATATGAGGAGGGAGTATTGGATGAGTTTCATCGCAGCACCACCGACGGCGCGGGGAGGTATACTACTCCCTATTACTACAGGTACTTGCTGAAGATATGGCGGGACTTGTCCAAAGCCAAGCGCACTGCCTCATCCTCCGCTGGGGGGAGTTCTTCCGGCCCGGGGAAGGTATTACCAGCTGTCTGGGTCAGATTTTTCTTCGGAGGGCCATTCCGTTACCATCGAGGTTTTGCCAGCATCTTTGATGAACGGGTCCTCTCTATTCTGTCACACAGGGACATCCCGTGCAGAGGCATCATCATTGCATCGGAGCACCCATCCGAGAATCCCTGGGGCCTCGATGACATTACTTACGTGGCAGCTTATCTAGCCTATTGGCTAGTCACTTTTGCTGTCCCGTACGGGGACGAGGGGACTTTGCGGCCCGAGGTATTGCTAGCGGCCTCCCGACTTGCAGCGGGGACCCGTCTTGCTATCGCGCCGGCGGCACTTGCTAGCATATATCATTCTTTTGGGGCCCTTTGCAGCTCAGCTACCTCGAATTCATGTTCAGTGGTGATAGCCACTCATTATGTCAGCGCCTGGGCGGGGCTCCTGCTTCCGGGTTATTCTCCCCTTGGCAGGGAAATGGACCCTTCACTGCCTACCGTGCTTCGACTGGCAAGCCAGCCCGCCAGCCAGGGGACGGGTCAGCTTTCCTATGCGCGTGCAGCCTTGAGTTTCATACCCTTCGGCTCTTTCCGGAAGCTGGACTTCCGGCCGTATCTCGACAGAAGAGGAGCCGCCGACCGAGCTTGGTTTGACCCGTGGACGGGCTGTATGGGCCATAATGGCGTTGCATTAGATGGGTGGACTTTGAGCACTCGCCCATCCCTGCTCATATTGAAGAAAGGGCGAGATGTCATTCTGGAGTCCTATTATCCGAACCGCTTTGCGCGGAATTTTGGCTATAATCAGATGATCCCCTCCAGTCTTGCCTTTGCCGAGTTGCCTCGGGTATATCAAAAGCGGAAGAGCCATCTTGTCGCCCGACTATGGTGGAATTATTTCCATCATCAAAATTCATTCGGCCCAGTGGCAGTACCTCCCCCTCTTTTTTTTTTGACCTTGGCACTGTTTCATTCTGAAACGCATTTTTGAGTTATCCCGAGGGCTTGTCTCGGGCTTTCACTTTGCGGTCATCTATATGAAGAGTTTTTAGTTGGAAATGGTATTCATCTTTTTCTTTTTTTCTTAAACCAATGTCAGCGCCTTTTCGGGTTTTCACCGACACTAGCCCCCTCTTATTTTTGCCTGCACGCCCTTGCGGGTTTTCATGCAGCGGGGTTACCCGATTTTGCCTAAGGCGCCCTTCTGGGTTTTCACCTTAGCTGGGTATAAGACCTTTTTACCCTTAGCCGATCCCAATATGGATGAGATCGGTTAAGTCCGTCGGGGCACCTCGCTTTTTAAGCCCCCTTTTTTTTTTTTTAGCACATGAAATTCTAACTACTATTAAATATAAAACTATTATTAAATATAAATATAAATATAAATATAAATATATAGCATAATTGAACCAACAGTTATTAGGGGGGGTATTTAATATGGGAACTTGACACGATATGGGTATACGAAGAGGATTATCCACGATTTAACCCTCCTCGTGGGCGAAGCATGAATTTCAGGATTTAATGCCTCCCGCGGGCGAGTATGAATTCCATGATATAAAACTTCCTGTAGGCGAATACGGATTATGAATTTTCAGGACATAAAGCCTCCTGTGGGCGAATATGAACTATGAATTTCCAGGATGTAAAGTCTCCTGTAGGCGGATATGAAATATGAATTTCCGGGATATAAAGCCTCCCGTAGGCGAATATGAAATATGAATTTCCAGGATATAAAGCCTCCTGTAGGCGGATATGAAATATGAATTTCCGGGATATAAAGCCTCCCGTAGGCGAATATGAAATATGAATTTCCAGGATATAAAGCCTCCTGTAGGCGAATATAAAATATGAATTTCTAGGATATAAAGCCTCATGTAGGCGAATATGAAATATGGATTTCCGAGATATAAAGCCTCCCGTAGGCAAATATGAAATATGAATTTCCGGGATATAAAGTCTCCCGTAGGCGAATATGAAATATGGATTTCCGAGATATAAAGCCTCCCGTAGGCGAATATGAAATATGGATTTCCGAGATATAAAGCCTCCCGTAGGCGAATATGAAATATGAATTTCCGGGATATAAAGCCTCCCGTAGGCGAATATGAAATATGGATTTCCGAGATATAAAGCCTCCCGTAGGCGAATATGAAATATGGATTGCCGGGATATAAAGCCTCCCGTAGGCGAATATGAAATATGGATTTCCGGGATATAAAGCCTCCCGTAGGCGAATATGAAATATGAATTTCCAGGACATAAAGCCTCCCGTAGGCGAATATGAAATATGAATTTCCGGGATATAAAGCCTCCCGTAGGCGAATATGAAATATGGATTTCCGGGATATAAAGCCTCCCGTAGGCGAATATGAAATATGGATTTCCAGGACATAAAGCCTCCCGTAGGCGAATATGAAATATGAATTTCCGGGATATAAAGCCTCCCGTAGGCGAATATGAAATATGGATTTCCGGGATATAAAGCCTCCCGTAGGCGAATATGAAATATGAATTTCCAGGACATAAAGCCTCCCGTAGGCGAATATGAAATATGAATTTCCGGGATATAAAGCCTCCCGTAGGCGAATATGAAATATGAATTTCCAGGATATAAAGCCTCCCGTAGGTGGATATGAAATATGAATTTCCAGGATATAAAGCCTCCCGTAGGCGAATATGAATTTCCAGGATATAAAGCCTCCTGTGGGCGAATATGAATTTCCGGGATATAAAGCCTCCCGTAGGCGAATATGAAATATGACTTTCCAGGATATAAAGCCTCCCGTAGGCGAATATGAAATATGAATTTCCTGGCCACCAAGACACACCAGTGGGACTAGCATGTACCAGGGGCAATTTTAGGGCGTAACATCTCCTTGGAGCGAATTCGATCGCCTATGGCACGCCGATGGGGCTATATCGTATGGGACTATAGTATATGGGTATGCCGATGGGACTATGACTTACGGGGGAATTTTGGGGTATAACGTTCCTAGGGACGCGAATAATATTTTCGTATTGCTCCCCAGGGGCGAATGAGAAAATCCTTACCCTTCGTGACATGCCGGTGGGACTAGAGTATGTGAAGGGGAAATTCAGGATATATTACCTCCTTGGGGCAGTAGGGGAATTCTCGACCCTTTTATGGTATGCCAGTGGGACTGGCGTATGCCCAGGGAGGACTTGGAACATCATGCCTCATCGCGGCAAAATTCTGGGGTTTAATGCCTTTTGTAGGCGAATGTCGGAATTTAACGCCTCCCGTGGACGAAATATGAATTTTCGAGATTTAATGCCTTCCGTAGGCAAATTCCGGAGTTTAATGCCTTTCGTGGGCGAAATATGAGTTCCGGGATTTAATGCCTCCCGTAGGCGAAATATGAATTCCGAGATTCAAAGCCTCCCGTAGGCGAATATGAAAATTTTTATCACATAATATTCTTGACAGGAAAATATTTTCTTATAAAGTGAATCGCTCATGATGATATGACATCTTTCGAGCATATGCCTGTGTATTTACATCGTGTATGACAGGGACGGGGATTGTTCCCTCAGACTGCATCGAGCAGAAGAGCAAGTCTTCCCACTTCCTTATCGAGTCGGGAGGTCATCGTCATCATCGCCTCGGTCGTAGCCCTTGATGGGACATTATTGTACCACCAGTGTGGTACCGAGGGTTTGTTCGTCATTGGCGACTCTGATATCCTCCCTGGGTAAGGATGTGGGAAAACTCAATCTCTGCCCTTAGCAGGCCGAGAGAGTTCTCCCCCTGCCGGGGAACAAGTATGCGGCTTTATGGGCCTATGTGCTCGTGCACGAGCATTATTGGTTTTCCTTAGCGCAGATGGCTTTTGCGCGGTATTCCCCGACGAGTTGCCGGATTATTTTGTCCTTCGAGACATATATTGGGCTTCACGGCACCGGTTTGTGTTGTTGCTGTCGCTCGAGTTGATCATGCACCGGAGCGTAATACAACTTCATATGTCGGCCGTTCAATGGTGGGAAGGCTAGATTCCATTTTTCATCCACCAGCCTATAAGCACCGCCTTCGTAGACTCTGCTTACTATGAAGGGTCCAACCCAGTTTGGCTTGAACTTATTTTTGGGCCGAGAGGCCATAACATCTTTATGCTTGACCATCACAAGGTCCCCCTTTTTGAAGGTTCTTTCTTTCACCAATTTATCGAATGCGCGAGACACTCGGGCCTGATATATTTGCAGACGCTGATATGCTTGCAGTCTTTCGCCTTCGAGGTCCGATAGTTCCTCATAGCGTCTTTGAGTTTCGCTCATGTCGTCTTCCTGCACTCCATAATGCAGGGTGACCTTATAAGATGCGAGCTCTATCTCTATCGGGACTATGGCTTC
This sequence comes from Zantedeschia hybrid cultivar, assembly GCA_030544215.1. Classification (NCBI taxonomy): domain Eukaryota; kingdom Viridiplantae; phylum Streptophyta; class Magnoliopsida; order Alismatales; family Araceae; genus Zantedeschia; species Zantedeschia hybrid cultivar. The sequence goes on from JARZZO010000015.1 coordinate 3,707,419, forward strand.
TGCTCCATAGACTAAAGAGTATGGGGAGCATCCTGTTGGGGTTTTGTAGACAGTGCGGTAGGCCCATAATGCTTCATGCATCTTCTCGTCCCAATCCCGCTTTCGCCCTCCACTGATCTTCACCAGAAGTTTGCACAGGGTTTTATTGAAGGCTTCTGCCATCTCATTGGCCTGGGGATAATATACTGAAGACGCATTCCAGTCTATATGAAATTTGGCTGCCATCTTATATATTGTTTGATTTTTGAATGGCGTGCCATTATCTGATGTAATCCGGCTGGGAGTTCCGAACCGGTATATGATATTATGTCTGACGAAACGTGATACCGTTTCGCCGGTCACTTCTTTCAGAGGAATGGCTTCTGCCCAACGAGTAAAATATTCTGTTGCGGCAAGAATGTATTTACACCCCCGGGATGACGGTGTCAAAGGACCCACAACATCCATTCCCCAATGGGCGAAAGGCCATGTTGGGGTTGTCGGGTGCAAATAATTGGGAGGTCGCCTAGGAATAGGTCCGTAGGCTTGACATTGAGGGCAGCTTCTCGCCATTTTCTCGCAATCTGCAAACATAGTTGGCCAATAGAAGCCTTTATTTTTGATGTTGATCTTCATTTTTGCGCCTGACTGATGAGCTCTGCACATCCCGGCATGAACTTCCTTCATTATTTTACGGGACTCCCTTGGGGAAAGGCACCGGAGTAGAACTGCATTTTTGTCTTGAGGGACAAGGCGATATAGCACGCCATCTATCAACTGATATGAAGTTGCTCTTCGAAGCAGCTGGATTCTTTCGGCTTTGCTATCGGGGAGCCAGCCATTCTTTATTTTGATGATAGGAACACGCCAATCATCTTCCTCTTGGGTATTATGGTCTTCCAGTGCATTGATCTCAAATACTGTCGGACCATCTCTTTCATTCAATGAGGTAGGGAAGAGTCTCCTGTCTCTCACCAGTATTTTAGTCTCCCCTTCGGGAGGTAATTTTAGCGCTGCCGCTAATTTAGCTAACGCGTCGGCCTGGGCATTTTGGCCTCTTCTGATATGTTCTATGACGAAGGTATAGAATTTTTCGCTCAGCCAGACGGCCGCCGCATGGTAAGCTATTAATTCGGTCTTCCTGACTTCGAATATGCCGATAATCTGTCGGATGACCAACAGGGAGTCCCCGTATACTTGGATACATCTGACGCCTATTTCTAAGGCAATTTCTAGCCCTACAATTAGAACTTCATATTCTGCCTCATTATTGGTCAGGGATTCCATTAAGGCACATGAGTGATGTAATATCCCACCTTCCGGGGTGACTAGGACCAAGCCAGCTCCCGCCTTTGTGGTCGATGTGCCATCCGGCTTCATGATGGTTCTCGAGGTCCCATCGAAGTATAGCTGCCATGTCTTTACTTCTGCTTGCTGCACGTCCAGTATTTTCTGTGCAGGCAAGACTTCTTCATCCGGCAATTCATTATTCAGAGAGGAAGTCTCAGGAATCAGGTGTGCCGCCAAGAATTCGGCCATACCCTGCCCTTTTATCGCCCTCTGGGGAACAAAGGTAATATCGAACTCCATGAGGAGTAAGGCCCATTTTCCTAACCTCCCAGACAACACAGGCTGGCGAAGCAGGAATTTTAGCGGATCAAACCGCGATATGAGTTTGACCTCATGTGCCAACAAATAATGCCTCAGCTTCTTTGTGGCGAATATAAGTGCCAAGCACATCTTTTCTGTTGGAGTATATCGGTGTTCAGGACCCACCAACATCCTGCTGAGGTAATAGAGCGGTTGCTCTTTCCCATCCTCATTTTCTTGCGCCAGTAAAGCTCCCAAAGAAGCATCTAAGGCTGCGATATAGAGTACGAGTGGTTTACCCTTTATGGGTGCCCCCAGCACTGGCGGTTTGAGGAGATATTCCTTTATATCATCAAGTGCTTTATGGCATTCTTTGTCCCAAATAAATGGGGCTCCTTTCTTCGTCAATCTTGAGAAGGGCCTGCACCTTCCGGATAGATTGGAGATAAACCTCTTGATATAGGCCAACCTGCCTTGCAAGGATCTAAGCTCAGTTAGAGTCCTGGGAGGGGGCAGTTCCCTGATTGCTTTGATTTTATCGGGGTCGATCTCGATTCCCCTATATCGGACTATGAAGCCCAAAAACTTCCCGCTAGAGATGCCGAAGGCACACTTCATGGGATTCATTTTAAGTTGATATTGGCGAAGCCTTTCGAAGACTTTTCGTAAGTCCCCGAGGTGGTCGTCTTTCCTTGCAGATTTCACGACGAGGTCATCAACATAGCATTCGACCAAATTATGTAACATTTCATCAAATATTTTGGTCATGGCCCTTTGGTATGTTGCACCGGCATTTTTCAGACCGAAGGGCATTCTTTTGTAATTGAATATTCCTTTCGGAGTACGAAAGGCTGTATGATTTTTATCCTTGAGGGCCATTCTAATCTGATTATAGCCCGATGACCCGTCCATAAACGACAAGGCTTCATATCTTGTGGTGACATCCACCATGGTTTCGGTTATTGGCAATGGGAAGTCATCCTTCGGATATGCCTTATTTAAGTCACGAAAGTCAATGCAGACTCGGACTTGGCCATTCTTTTTCTTCACCGGCACAATATTTGCCAGCCATATTGGATATATGCATTCTTCGATGAAGTCGACTTCTCGCATCTTGTCAACTTCGGCATTCACTATGATTTCTAATTCAGGGCGCATCCGCCTCTGAGTTTGTTTTATCGGCTTGACTTCAGGGAGAATTGATAGTTCATGCTCCGCCACTGAGGGGTCCAGGCCATGCATTTCTTTATAGTTCCAGGCGAAACAATCTTTGAATTCAATCAAGAGTTCCGTGTACGCCTGTCTTTCTTTATTACTCAGGAGGATGCTGAGGAAAACCGGCTGAGGGTCTTCTGGTTTTCCGAGACTGATCTCTACCAGTTCGTCCACCGTGGCTTGTCCTCCATCCTCTATCTCTCGGGGAGCTGGCTGAAGATCGATGAAGTCCTCATCTTCATTTATATCGGCCGAATAGGCTTCATGCCATTCGCCTGTATTTTCATGCGGGCCTTGGGAGATCGCATCGGCGGCTTCCGAAGACCCTTTTTGCCTTTCCATATTGGTATCATGGCCTTTATTTGCGTATTGGGAAGGCCTTACTGGACATTGCTCCCATTCACAAATAGTATTTATTCCAGTTGAGACTGTTTCGACAGATAGGGGGATTCCTTTATTTCATCTCCCGAATTATTAAGTCCAATATGGCTGGTCGGTTCCTCTACTCCCGATAGTAGGCTCACCATATAGATTGCATATAGGGTGGAAGACCCATGGCGTGGCCTATATCCAAGGCCTCTTCTATCTTGACTGGATGATTGCCCCCTGACTTGTGCAGGGTGCCATAATTCTCGAAAGAATTTATTCCTGGCTGCACTTTGTCTTTTTGGGATGCTTTGGCGTTTGCACATTTGTCTTATATATTGGGACATATCGTCCATTGCTTGGACCACTTCTTCAACTTCCGGCCGGACATTTTCATGTCCGAAACGGTCTTCAGGAGGGCTCTTTGACATAAGGTCTCCCTTATAGAACATGATGCGCCGCCCGTCTTTGTGACGGACTGCGAAGGTTTTCAATTCTTCCACAATGTGGACTTCCCTGGGGAATATGGGCTTTGTGAGGCCGGGAGGTATGCATATGCTGGCCTCTACTTCTTTGCTAATAGCATTAGCTTCCAAATTGATGGCTGGCCTGCCAAATTTTGCCGATTTTCGATGAGACTGGCCGGGCTTCATTCCTTGCCGGAATTTAGCAGTTTTGTCCTCGTTAATTGTAATTCCGCCTTCCTCATCGGAAGACTTATCAGCTATCTTCTTCCCCTTACGACGGCTTTCGCCGGTCGTCGGGTCCGAGGCCTTATCGAAGTATAATTGTGCATCTGCCATATGACAGTCATATGCCTTGAATGGCTCCAAATCGGCAAATATTCGGTGTTGCTCACCGTCTTTCGTATATTTGAGGCATTGGTGGAGAGTTGAAGGCACCACCCAATTCTTATGTAACCAAGGCCTACCGAGTAATGCCTTGAAGGAAGTATTGGAGTCGACTATGAGAAAGGACACTTGGGTCACCCAGTCGTCCAAGCATAATTCCACATCAACTCGGCCAAGGGCTTCTTCCGCCTCTTGGTTGAATCCTGATATCGTTATGCCTTGCACCTTTTTCATATATGGAGTGAGGTATAACGCTTGAAATGTTTTGAGGGGCAATATATTTACGGCAGAGCCTGAGTCTACCAGTATTCTATCGACCTCCCGGTCATTGATTTTACCCCGCATGTATAGCGGTCTATTGTGGCATGGCGATGATAACAGCATATCATCATTAGTGAAAGCTACCGTAGCCTCATATGTTTCATATGCCTGAGCCTTTATTTCGGCCATGTGGACCTCATATGTTTCAGGATTTTGCAAGGCAGTAATCAACGCCTCCCTCAATTCTTTGCTCAAGGCTATTGCTTCCCATATGCTGAGGGATGCTGGCATTCTTTTCATATTCTACAACACCTTTCGATCCGCCCTGGCTCGGGCTTGTTCGATAGGGGGCATTATTTCCGCCATGCTGTGAAGGGTCTCCTTCAAGGCCTTCGACTGCTCCCCAGAAGTCAGGGATTCCTCTGTCTGCATTTCCCCTTTTGTAGGATCAATTTGTGTTTCTTCGGCGAATAATTCCGCCAAGGTCTCGACTCCCTCTACGGGATTTGGCTGGACCAAAGGGTTTATCTTTCCTGGTTCCTTGATGGATTGAGCATTTTTTGCTTGCGGAGAACATTCTTCTTCATCAGAAGAAGGGCAGAAGCGGATATTACCCGGGATTTCTGGCCTTGGAATTGGCCTTGGGGTTTCTCTCCTGAAATAGATGATCTTATCTTGGTTGTGTTGGCTTTTATCCCGACCGTTATCATGGTCTCGACTTCGGCCTCGGCCTCGGCCTTGATTCTGATTTCTCCGGTTCCCCTTCCTTTGATAGGTGGCCAAAGGGGTCCCGATTTCCGGCGGAGCGTGGCTCGCTTCGCCGCTGGGAATATCTTGCAGTTGAGCCGACACCACATGACAGGCTCGACATTGTTGCTCTATCTTTTCCATTGTTAGCCCGTCCTCCCAGAATAAGCTAACATCGTCCGGAATGGAGAGCTCGTCCTCACTGGCCTTTCGCATGCGCCCCTGGAGGTCCAACAGCCATGCCCTGAGGCGGGCTCGTCGGTCAAATTCTTCCCATGGAATATATTGATTCAGAGGGACATCCTCTGTGGGCCGACTTGGCTGGTATTCTTCTAATTTATCGATGATTTTCTGCAATCTTCGAAGTGGTGAGTTTTTGTCCTCAGACATATTTATGGCATTAGCAAGCATTTCTTGCTTCTTCAGCCTTCTTTTCTCACTTCTTTTTCTATTCTTTTCTTGTTTCTTTTTCCTTGCAGCTTCTTGAATGAAGCTGGGTTGGACTGGCATTTCTGGAAGTGGGTCGAAATGAACCACAACTTCCTTTTTGCCGTATGTGTTTGCAAGGATTTAGCCATTTTAGGCTTCTTTTTCTTCTTTGCCTTAGTCCACGGACTTTCCGGCTGACCGTGGTCAAGAGTAACTTTGACAGCTTGCTCGACCATCGAATCTGGCAACATTTGATATTCGCCGAATACTTCCTTTACGTACTTTTTGGAGGGACCCACCTCCGGATCTTCTTGTTGACATTTCATGTCCAACATTCGTATTCTTGTGGCTATTGCTGCCACAGCATCAATGGCGCGAAGGGTGGGCGGCCCATCGTGTGCCATTCCCTTATATGTACTATCTGTGACGTTCTTCATATTGGAGGAGAACTTATGGATCATATTCACAGAGTAATTAGTCACATGAGGTTGTGGGGGATCAACTAGATACTTCCCCATATTTATTTGTCCTTCTTGGATTAATTTTTCTATCTCATCCTTGAGGACGAAGCAATGCTCTGTTCGGTGCCCAAGGGCACGATGGTATTGACAGAAATTAGGATCATCTGTCATATGCATCTCTTCCTCCCTTCTTGGCTTTGGAAGAACGATGACTTTCTTTTTCATACAAAGTCGGAAAAGCTCACGAACTTTGTCTTTGGGGAATGAGTAGGGCTTTGCGTGTCTTTCCCTCAGAGTTAATGAATTTCTGAAGCGTATTCCAGCCTCTTTATCGACCATTTGTCTGGCTTGACGCCCTCTTTCGGCTATTCTTACGCTTTCATGGCTCCTTCTATAAGAAGTGGTTTCTTCTTGGCGATATATTTCCGAGTCCTCTCTAGGAAACATGGCCTGTTTGCCTCTTTTCCTTGAAGGACGATCGGGATCCGATTCCATCCCCTCAGAAGAGAAGAATCTGTCAACCTTGTTGAATGACAGAGTTTATGAAAATTGCCTGGAGAGCCCCTCCATCATTTGGGTAAGCTCTTCTTGTTGACATGAGAGTCGTGTCAGGCTTGTCTGGATTCCTTTCAATACCGCCATGACCGAGTCCCCAGGGGGAGGAGTTGCTGGAGTATATATTGGTGTTGCCTCACGCTCCGGCGAGGGCCTCACCGCTTCTTCTTCGGGATGATACCCGGATGAGCTCTCGCTCATATAGATGACATTAACAACAAATGCCTGCTTATTTATTTGGTGAGGCTGGGGAGGGCTTACCAAGTGTTTACCCATCTCCACTGCGCCTTCACGGATGAGTTTTTCTATTTCATCTTTGCAGATATAACAGTCTTCTATGACATGCCCCAACATTCGATGATATGGGCAATAATTTGGCTCATTAACCCTGCCCGCTTCAGCTGGCTTTTTGGGCTCGGGGAGCGATAGAAGTTTTGCCCGCATACACGTTTCGAACAATTTTCTTGTATGCTCGCGGGTGAAAGAGTATGGCTTTTTCATCCTTTCAGCAAGAAAAGAAACAGGCGCCTTCCCTTCCCCCTTTTTATTGGCTGCCGGGACACTGGGACCTCCCTTAGCCTCGCTCCTTTCTGGAGCTGGAGAAAAGTCGACTGTGTTTACTTCTTTAGCCGGAGCGCCCCGCTCCCTGGGCGCTTTCCCTTTATTCGGAAGTATAGTGGGGTAATCGGCGAAGAACATTTCGATCTCCGTCACGATGTTATTGAGTTGATCGAAGTTTCTGACATTGGCTCCGATCAGTTTCTCATTTATCTTGGGCTTCAAACCCCTTTTGCACAATCTCACTGCGTCTTCATGGACGGGTGGATTGTCGCATCTCATGCTGAGGTTCCGCCATTTCTTGATATAATCCACAGCGGATTCATTTTTCCCTTGTTTGAGTGTCACCAACTCAGTAATAGTGACCTTCCGCTCCGATACTTTGAAGCGATCAAGAAATTTTTTCTGCATTTCTTCCCAGCTGCTTATAGAGTTGGGCTTCAGCTTGGCGTACCACTGGAATGCCGTGCCGGTGAGAGAAGTCGAGAAGAACCTTAAAAGATATGCCTCCTCAGTTGCCAATTCTCCCAGATCACTCATATAATGGGCTATATGTTCTTGGGCTGAGCCCTCCCCGTCGTACCTTGTGACTTTGAGGCGTTTATTATGATCCGCCGGAAGCTTTTTGAACATGTGACGAACCGGGAATGGCACCTTATATAAGTCAAACGTGCTTATTCCTTCGTCTTGTTCGGCCATCTTGGCCTCAACAATTTGCTCAATCAGGTGCTTTTGCGACGCTGTCGCATCTTCTGCTGATGCACGTGATTGTTGAGCATTATAGTTGGGCTCTTCAGCCCTATCTTCCTGAATCTCCTCAGGACTGAAATTGACCTCAACAACCGGGGGTCCTGCAGGTGCAGGAATGACCCTAGGTGGAGGTAGATTTATTGGAGGAGCCGGGGCAACCCTTTGCTGTTCCTCCATCTTCTGTATTAGGCCATACAGCAAGGCCTTTAATTGTTGATTTTCCTGCCTAATTTCCTCAAGAGTCTGAGGTTGCGGTTGTTCCTGCGGCAGTTGCGCGACTTCTGGCTCCTGGGCATTGGCCGCACCTTCATTGGCTTGGGAGGGTTCTGCCCCCTGGCCTACTTGGCCCAGCAGGCGCATAGCTTGCTCCATTTGGCGGGTAATTGGCCCACCTCTTTGCATCATCCCAGCAGTATTGCTCGGCTCTTCCGATTGAGAAGGCTGCCGATTTGTGCTGGAAGTATAGCAGGTGTATATTCGAATGCCATCATCCGTCATGCGGGCGGTCCTTCTTTTCCTCTGTGCTGGCCGTACCAGTGCACCGAGTCTTTCGAAGACCGAAGCCCGCTTTTGGGCAGGTTCTTGTTCCTCACGAGTATCCTTCTTTCCTCGGCTTCGCTTATGATGAAGCTGAGTTGATGGATGATTTGCCTCCCTGACCGGCTCTGCAGGCCTGGGAGGTTGTTGCTCTGCTAGCGTAAACCTAGCCTCGCGGATTTCACGGGCTTCCTTTTTGGTCACCCATATTTTCTTCAGGCGGGGCTCACGACCCCTCCGACGCTTGCCCCCATTTTGGGGAGTAGTATCATCCTGCGCTCGGGGTATAGTATTGCCCCCTGTACGTTGGGATGTAATGTACGCATGCCGATGAACCACGGCCTTTTGTGTTCTATTTTTCTTTTTGAAGGTTGCCACATCTTGGCAAACCTTTGGCAGAATCCCAAAACGGTTGCGGACTGGGACCGTTGGGACGTGCCGAGTTTTTGGTATGATTGGTTCCCCGCCATCTAAACGGATGCGCAAGTCCCCAACCAATATTGTTTTCCCGATCCGGGAGGGACTCGGGAGAGCATTCTTTTTCTTCTGCCTCCTGCTGGACGAGGAAGCATGGGATGCGGTAATGGTATTGGTGGCGTAGACGACTTGTCGTCTCCTACCTTTGTTAGCCTCCTTTGCGCGGGAGGCGCGCTTCTTTGCTTCTGCCGAAACCGATTCCGGCGCCGGGACTACTCCCAAGAAATATGGAGACCCCACTACTGTGGGGAAGTTGCCGAAGCTGGTCGGCACAGTGAGGTACCCCCACTGGACGTGGGCTCGAGGGATCCATATGTGACCCTTGCTGCCATTGCTGTCCGGTCGGGCGGAAGTCTTAACCACCTGTATAACACATGGCGAAGTTAGTAGTAGGGTTATGGTGAGGGCATCATCGGACGGAGAGATGAAGGGAAAGAGTGGTCCTACCGGGCGTGCCATCTCTGTTGGCGAAGATTTTTTTCAAACCTTCGTCGTTCGGGACCTGACCTAGACATATCTATCCTCCCTATGTCGGATTATTCGAAAATCTATTTCTTTGTTTATCTAGAGGATTATAGGTCGGTTTTATATTTTTATCGGATTATGAGAGCTTGGGGTTAGCCCTCAGGGAATCCGGGACTTCGAATCAGGCGAAGATTCGAGTATATGACCTCTCTCCACTGACCTCGGTCAGTGTTAATTACGCTGAGCAACTGCTCGGCAACCCTTGATTAACCGTCCGTATGATGCCCTTAATCATGCAAAACTACCACTATAGGTAACGCACGCATATGCATATGAAGGCATATTTTAGGTTGAATCCTTAGCCTCACCCCGGTTCGGGGACGATTTTTATATGGTTTAGGATTGGTTCCTGGCTATTAGGATTGATTCCAAGTTAGGTGGATTAATTCCAAGTTACGTGGATTGATTCCCAATTTTTAATCCCACATGGGTTTTTTCGCAATTATTCACCTTTAGGGGTTTTTATGTAATTATGGGGGTTTTATGAGAGTATAGCAGCTTATAACATGTAGGAGTGAGTTTTAGAGGTTTTCAAGTTTTATGGGAGTTAGGGAGTTGATTTTTAAACGTATGAGGGTTTTTTAGTAATTTTACCTTAAAACCGGGTTTTTAAGTCTTAGGGTTTATACTTAATGATATTCAGATTATATGAGAAGAAATTCTGCTTATGATATGAATTTTAGTATTTTCAGGGTTATATGTGTAAATATTACGCACGAGGGTATTTTCGTAATTTCACATTAAGTTTTTAGATATATGGTTAATGATTTAACATTCTTTTAGATTTCTAATTCTCTGATTTTTTTTATTAATTTTATTAATTTTATTCATTTTTTTTATGATTAATTTAATTAGCTGATTAATTAATTAAATATATAAGGGTATTTGAATTTATTATGATTTTTATATGAATTTCAGGTTTTTTACAGGTTTCACACAGATTTTTATTGATTTTTTCTGATTTTTCCTGATTTTTAATTAATTTCATGAATTTTCATTAATTAATTAATTATAAATTATCTTTGGGGCTTAATTATGATTTTATGCAGATTTCTGAATTTGGTTTATTTATGGGGTGAGGTTAGGGTTAAGTTGTGGATGTACACGATTTTATTTAGTTTTAGGAAAATATATACATATTATTATTTTTTTATTTTAAAATATGATAATTATAAAATTTAAATGACACACGTAAGCACAGAAATTCTGATTTTATTTTGACAGCACTTCGCCTTATAACAGGGTGTTTTTTTACAAAAAAATCGGCAGAGCCTCCACTAGGATTGAACCTTAGGAGAGAGGACTCTCCGGGACGAAAGAAAAACCTTCCGAAATCGCAGCAAATCCGGGTTTGAAAACCCGAATTTGGTCTTCAACCGGGCAGCACTCTCCCTCACAATTTTACCCTTGTATGTGGACAGCTTGTATGCTTGTGGTGTGTTTGAATTGGGGACCTTGGGGTCCTATTTATAGGCCCCAAATTAGGCCCGGTGGGGGGTGCCACCGGATGGGCACACGGTGGGGGGTGCCACCGGATTCACTCTCTCTCCTTCTCTTTTTTCATTTTTTTATTCAAATGAGTGAGAGAAAGGGGTGAGAGAGAGCAAACAAAAGAGAGAGGGGGAGGCCTCGGTGGGCACCCCCACCGGTTTCAACTGGTGGGGGGGGGGGGTGGCCACCGGTTGGGCCCCCCACCGGTTGGGAACCAGTGGGGGGTCCCCCCCACCGGTTTGGGAAACCGGTGGGGGGGTTTCCCCTCCCCACTCTCCTTTCCTTTTTTTCTCTTCTAAGGCCCATTTAGTGGGGTTTTCAGATTTCTCTTTGGGGGTTTGGGTTTTAGGCCAAAGTGAAAGGGGTTTAACCCCATTAACTTTATGTCTTGTCCCCATGTGAAAGGGGTTTGTGATGGGGTTAAGAGGGTTTCCACATGGGATTCTTAACCCATGTGAATGGGGTTAAGATCCCCCATTAAACCTCCCATTAGACACCCCCCTCCCCATTTGAATTTTTTAAAGAAGAAAGAGAGGGAGGGAAATCCTCCTCCCCCCCCCCCCCCCCACCGGTTCCCCTCTTGGAACCGGTGGGGGGTCCCCCCACCGGTTCCCCCTCTCTCTCCTCCCCCCTCTTGGCCTATTTAAATAAAGGAGAATAGGAGAGAGGGGTCCACTTTCTTCTTTAGGAAATTTTTCCTCTTTGAGCTTTCAGATTTTCCCCTTCTCTGGCCTGCAGCTTTAGTGCCCTTTGTGGACTGGTTTTTGGCCCATTTGAGCTCCCTATTGGGCCTTCTTATTGGGCCATCTATCGGGCCTACCTCCCTTGTTATTGGGCCATCATTTGGGACCATTTTGGACAAGCTTGGAGGCTGTTTTGGGCTCATTCCGGGACTGGTTCGGGCCTGTTAGGGGTGCCTATTGGGTCTCTTTTTGGGCTCCCCCATTGGACCATTTATTGGGCCTACCTTTCCCGACATTGGGCCTCCGTTTCGGGGCTGATTTAGGTAAGTTCCATAACTGGTTTTACCTTATTTCGGGGCAGGTTTCAACTCACTTTGGGACTGAATTTGGGCCCATTTGGGGCTTATTGGGCCTCATATTGACCCCACCCATAGGGCTACTTATTGGGTCTATCTCTCCCACTATTGGGCCTCCATTTCGGAGGAGTTGTAGGACTGATTTTATCCCATTTCGGGACAGATTTTATTCTACTTTGGGACTGATTTTGACCCTTATTTTGCAGCGTTCGGTGTCCCACTTGTCGCTGCGTTTGGGGTCTCCCTCCGGGTCCCACTATCGAGCATCGCAAAGGCGGTTCGGGAGTTGATTTCGGAAGCCGAAGCAAGCAACTTGGGGTTGCCTTAGGCTCCTAAAAAAAATCTGATTAAGACCTTCGTGGCCTAGGTATGTTTCTTACCCCGCTGCCCTCGTAATGCGAGCCCATGGTTTCTTATGGATTTATAGTATTCACCTATATCATAGGCATACATTATATTTTGCATGACATGGTCCTTCATGAACATATCGTCATGCCTATGTATGTGTATTCTCCTATGGGAATTTCACATCGACGCGAGCATGCGTCATATATGCATATACAATGCAAATCTGCAAATCTGTATATGAGATTATTTTTTGGATTCAACAGAAGGGTAAATATGGAAAAAACTCCATTTCCTCTAAGCAATTGGAACACCCCAATAAGTTAGCATAACACATGCAGGAAAGGAACTACTGGTCTAATTTTCACCTGTTGAGGAAGCTTATCAACTTAAAAGAAGGAAGAGATCTTTATGCAGGATGCAGAACATACATACACGGCAGTGGATAAGGATAAATGAATATGGTGACAGACTCGCCTTACAAATGAGGAGAGATAAGTAGGAAAAAGGGCCAATTCCAAGAGATTCGATCGACTACTAAGTTACTAACTTCATTATCTCTAACGGCTAGCACCTCTGAATCTTATCCCCTTGTTATTCAAGGCTGCTGAAACCAATGCTCATTGCACAGACAGCTGCAGAAGCAGGGAGCCCGACAATGTACCTGGGTATGACACACTGATGGTCTGTCATGGTCACACTAAGCCTGAGAACTCCTGCCTGCGCACCTAGCCAAGTAGCCATGCTGCATGACCATGCACATGCAGAGCCAAGTAATGTCTAGGCAGGATCAACAGAGGCTGTCGGACAGGGTGCATCATTGCTGGGAAAGCAGAAATGGAAATGATAGCTGACAAGGAATCCACTGCACAGCTCGAGCACATGACTGGCAAACTGCCAGTGCATGGGTCATGCATGGCCACCACACGGACAGCACGCAAGCAACTCAGCAACAACATATGTGAGAAAAAGGACAGCGAGGCAACATCCTGGATCTCTGCACACGAATTCTGCAGCACACATGTAATCCCACATAAAATGTAGTGTTTGATAGGTTGGTGAGAACTAGGAAGTAGAAAGTCTAAATCTTTTGAACACGTACAGTGTAGGAGTTCTTGATGATGAGCGTGCACCATGTGACAGGGGACAGCGGGGGAGGAAGGGAGGGTTGGAGGGGCTACTGTCATCACACCGGGGAAGGGGAAGGGTTAGGTCACCCAAGGAGGGTTCCATCACGGAGGTTGCATAGGTTCAAAATTCTTCTTTCAAAGAGGGGATTACACCACTATTTAAAGCAAAGCTAACTCAGACCCTAAGCCTAATGACTAAAATACCCCTAATTAAAAATAAATGACTTTAAAAAGGAACATCAAATGGGTCTCTAGTGGGCCAAATAAAATATAAAATAGTCTTTGCTTCGTTTCTACAACTCTTGAATTCCCATCACAATGTGGTGGTAGAAACTTGGGAAGAGTTGAAGCGCCATGGGGTGGTAGAAACTTGGGAAGAGTTTAAGTTTGCTCTCATGAAGAAAGCTCCTTTTTGCTTGAACGTAGGTTACCTACTAAGCTATAGCAAGCAGGGAATTCCGGATTGGATCGGCCGGCCGGATTGGGACCCACCGATCCCGATCCGGATCGGCCTCGGATTGGCCGAAAGTGACCAAATTGGCCAGGATCGGCCGATCCCGGCCGGATCGGCACCAGCCAATCCCGATCCGAATCGGTTGATCCGGATCGGGATCTGCCGATCCTGCCTTCCATGATAGCAAGTAGCTACCCTGTGCTTATGAAACTGAAAGGAGGTTTAGAAATATGAAAGCTTGGGCAAATATTCTTCTGCTTCTATTCTAACGTCAGTATGAACTGGCCCTTTTCTTCATATTTTAGGGTTCAATTAAAGAAAAGGGGGAATATGCAAAAGAGAATATGTAAGTTGTACAAGGGATGCTCCTTTTTTTCTGAGGGGTGTGTGTGTCCAGGGGCCTGGGTTTAGTGTGAGGAAGAAAACAATGGGAAAGGATGGTGAAATGGTAAGTGATAAGAGGCTTGAGTCTGCTTTCCTCCTGTACATTTTTTATTTAATCCTCTTTTTTTTTTTTACTTTCCCTCTGTTGAGTTTGGATCAGATATTTGGATGATACACAATCAACAGACTCATTAGGATGTCACCATCCAACTGGGCCATGTTGTGCTGAGGTGTCTGGATGTCAAAAATGGGTTTCTTGATCTTTCATCTGACATCATATGGTAGTGCATCATATCTCCAATCACAGGGCTTGGTGAGGACTTGACATTTTCTGACAAGCATGTTGTCTGTGTACAACATTCAACGCTTGATCTGGACTCAGATTAGATTTCTTACTAGAACCTCCCTGCAACTGAAATGATTATTCTAGATCATTTCTCAGTGAAAGTGCTATTGATATAAAAGGACCAAACAGAAACTAATCTGCAAAGAACAACCTGCGATCTATTTTTATAAATGTTAATGAATTTCTTCATATCCCTCGTATTCAGATTTGACTTTTCCCAATCCATTCATTGGTTGTTCCTTTTGGATCCAAGTAAAAGAGAATCATTGAACATTAGCATGAATTATTATAATTCCCAAAGCATGCTCTACATCAGTTCTAAATGGAAACAACTATGTTCACAGTTGCCAAAATTGGAAAATAAAGCTCTAGCACTGAAGGAACCAACACATGATGCTTTTACAATTAGAAGTTGGGAAGGAGGTGAGAGTGTCAGAGAATGTTAAAGAGATCCTTAGATCCATAAATATCTCATTTTTTTAATGGCTTAGGAGGCAGAAGCAGATTCCTTAGGAGCAATATTTCCACAATGGGTTCTTGTTATCTGCTTCTGTATTCTGTTTAATACTTCAATCTCTGAATCAAACGGTCATTCTGAAGTGAAATATTTAACATGTTTAAGTGGTATATGCTGGAAGGCAGTAGTTGCGGTTGAATTTACAGTCTCTCTCTGTTATCTTCATTGCAGCTAAATTGAGAGCGTTAATCATGTACTCTGATATTTGTGTGTGTTTTTATCAATTATCGGATTCTTGTGGGTAGCATGCTCTTTAGATGTGATAGCCATCTTGTGAAGAAGCATGGTTCAGCATAGGTTAGCAATTGCTTGTAAGTTATATTTGGATTGTTTTGATCCTTGAAGTTGCATGGCGATATTTCTCTTGGTACACCACATTGAATATTGATGTACTACAGGCTTCTTAGATTTGATAAACATGCAGGGAACACTGTGAATTAGCATACTTTAGCAAATGTTAAGAATGGTTTTTGATCCTTGATGTACATAAGTGACGGTCTTCCAGTAGGTCTGAACCCAAGCAAATCTAAAATTACTGTGGAATATTTGTCCTACCTTCTCTAGAGGATGATTTATCATGTGATATTAACAAATGGGTGATTTGGTTAGGTGATTGGGCTTCCTTTATTTTAAGCTACTTCACTATTTATGTGCTGGTCCAGCACCATAATGTTGTTTATCTTGCAGGAAATAGTATAGTGGATATAATGATGCAGAATGATTATTGCTGACAGAACATCTGAATATTTGTTATTAAGTTAACAGTAAAGAAAAAAAATCTCTCATTAACCTTTTAGTTTGTTGGTATTAACAGCCTCACAGTTCATGGAACTGCTGAAGTATCATGCCTTGATTGTCTCTAGAGTACTTCTGCTGCCACATATTCTGTATCTGTTTTGACACAATCAAGTTGCCATTTGATGCTAGGTTTCTGTGATTCATCCTTTTGAATGACATTATCCACAGTTGGAACCACTGCAGTACAAATATGCAATGTTCTTGCGGCTGTCTTGTGCTCTTTTTAATACTTATTTCTGTGTATGGTGATAATATCTATCAACCGTCATTCCAACTCTGATGCTCATAGAAATTCAGAATCACCATGTGTCACCACGGTGATGAAGTTCAGGCCAGGCCGTTTGACTTGGGTTTTGTTGGATTACAGATCTTCTCCACATATTGTCCTTCCTACCAAAAGATATCAACTTTGTTGAGCATTCTAGTCATATTGGTTGGAGAGTGTAAGACACATGTACCTCACTTTTTGGGTCCATTGTTATTCAGAATCAGTAAGATGACTTGGTTACTAAATTGTTAACATTCACTTCGTGTCACAGATCTCGTAGAATAAAACCAATTATTACTGATCCTGGTCTTTACCTTTCTTCCAAGAGTGACATCATTTACGCTACACAGAAGAGGAATTTGCCAAATGCCTACAGATTATTCTCAGGTCAGTATTGTATGCAGTGTCTTTGTTTCAAAGTGGTCTCTAGTTTTCGTTGAAACTTATCATGACCTAGAATGGGAAACAAACAATTATAAAAATATGAATGAAAGTTGAACTGATCCACAAAAAGGTTATCCTAAGTTTATGATTTTAGGGCTGAAATTTTCTTCATGCATTTTATTTTTCAGCTTAACAATGATCGGTTTTTGATATTAAAGAAGAAATTGGGTTTAGTTAAACTCAACGCAGATGCTGACATCGGCTTCAGATGTCCATCTAATGATAGTTGGATAACGTTATTAGTAATTAGGTTTATCAATTTGGGGTGGATACAGATATGGGCACATCTATTCCATTGACAGATCTATCATTGCCATCCTGCCCATAGCCATCAATAAATCATATGCCTTATCTATTCAATCTGGATTTTGCTTGGATGTGGGAGATATCCTCAAGGAATTGACAAGAGTGATGATGAGTCATGGGATGTCAACATGATATCACTCAGTGGCATAGCATGTGTTTTGGAAAAAGCCAACAAGCAAGTGCACATAATTTGCTTCTAGGCTTGTTAATGACCTGTTAGAAATTTGCATTTTGCATGTCCATAACTGCTTAGTCAGACAGCCATCTGATAAAAACCTGGAGGACTAGATTCAGATAATTAAAATATCCAGATATATTTCAGAGCAGATATGGATGTTAGGCAATTTGGGTGCCCCACCAGCTTCTATTTTACATGTATAGTTGTTATTTTTTGTGTATCAAAATATATCAAACACTGAATGGAGTTTGTGTCCTGTCACTATCCACCCAACTTATGTTTGTCCAGTTTAAATTGTTAATGTTGTTGGTTGCCAATTTGGGATCAAGTTACAGCTATTATCATCAGGGCAGATTCTGAACCCACACTTTCTGATGTTAGTTGTTGAGTTTTTGACAATTTGTCCAGATTGATCACTTTAAGGCCACTAAAATTAAATATTTTGAGATTGTCTGAACCCATATTCAATAAATTTGGGGCAAATTATGATACATTTTCTCAATTGACATGTATAACCACTCCCTTCAGCAAGTCTTTCCCCCTCCACCTCCATCCCAATTACCTCTCTCTTGACATGGAGTCGTCTTTCTCCAGCAGAGCATAGGTGTTGGACGACTCTTGTTTCACCTCATGCAAAAAGAGCTATAGATGTCCCGGTGTTTACCACTAGCAAATGGCTTGGGCTCAAGTGACTTGCATAACTAGAGGTGAGAAGGCTTGTAGGTTCATAACTTGTGCATTGATGAAAGTATAAGCAAATTCTTCCTTTAAAAGAGATAAACACCCAAATTCAAATAGTAATGTTTTTTGACATTGGGATGCCTTCCAGCAAATACTATATTTGATAAGAACAAACATAGTAATTGAAGCTGTCCACCTTCGCCGAACTGCGGTAGTACGAGAGATGTGAAGATGCAGAAGGAAAAGGAAAACAGAAATAACAGTGATGATATGGAGTATGAGAGAACTCTCCACACCTCTCTTTCAAAGAACAAGAAAAACTCTTTCCTTTCTTTGAGAAATAAACATAAAATTCATTAAAAAATCGTAATCACCTGTTGACAACCCCAAACAGTAGGTATATATAGACAAAACATAGTAATTCTACTCAAAATAGACTTTTACATCCATCCTAACTTAGATAGACGCTTCCTAAACTATTTCCTACTTATTCTCCAAGCCAAAGACTCCAACTTTATCAAGGAAAAGAAACCAAATCTAGCTTCATTTGAACAGAAACAGATCTTCACATAAATTCCCGTATTTCTGACAGATCTGCATGTTTCTGCTTCCACTTTGATTCTGACATGGAAATTGGCCGAATCTTGAAATTATGATAGAGACATGGTTTGTAGAACTTTTCACGAGCTTTCCGACGCTATAGAGCACATATCAATCTGACATTTCATTAAGAAATACACTCATTTAACTTGAACAAACATGTCTGGAGCGCGGAGAGAGGTGTGCAGAGAGAGGAGAGTGAGAGAGGAGAGAGAAGAGTCCATGGTGGAGCTGCTGCTGGTAGGGAGAAGGTATGGACTCCTGTCCAAGTGAAGAGTGCTCACAGACAGCTTCCTGGGAAGAAGGCTTCAATTGGACTCCCAGTTGGCAGAGATATTTGTATCCGTTGCCTCTGCAAGAGACACCATGCCGCAAGCTGCAGAGATGCTGTTCGGTGCCTACACTGCAGAGGAGTTGGTCATAGGAGGAGTAAGTGCCCTGTTCTTCGGCTAATTGCCAGGAACCCAGTGGAGGGAGCCAGAGTGGTGACTCCAGGGCAGGCTGTTAACACAAGTTTTCAGTCCTCCCCCTCCAAGATAATTCCCGGAGTCTTGGAGTTACCTTGGTCGCCGGAGGTAGCACCGGCAAGATCCTATCTGGATCAGTGTATTGTGGTTTCACTTTAGGAAGACCTGCTTCGATCAGAACTAGACTGTGAGGAGATGAGAGCAAGGTTGAAGATTATCTGGCCACAAGTTTGTAACCGGTGCATCCGGAGACCGGGGAAGTGTTCTTTCCTGGTTTACGCTGACTTGGAGTCCTAGAAGAATTTAGCTTGTTCTAAGGGGTGCGTAGTATTGAAGGAGGGTGGTGCTCTTCTATTCTCGCCGTGGAAGATTGAAGTGGGGACTTTTCCAGTGGAAGATGTACTTGAAGTTTGGTGTAGTCTATATGGGATTCCCTTGCCTCTGTGGAACATTGCTTCATTCCAAGCCATATGCTCAAGGTTCGGAAGACTAAGAGAAGTAGATGGGGAAGGTCTTAGGGGGGTTGACATCTCGGTAGTTTGGGTTAAAGTAGCTGTTGATCAGGTGGGGGATGTTCTGGAGAAGTTGAAGATTGCAGTAGGGGGTGGAGTTTTTTGGGTCACTATTTATGTGGAAGATATTGGCATCGATCAAACTTCTAAGATGGAATGGACGTGGGTTGAGGTTGTGTCTGAATATAGGAAATTTAGGAGAAACAGAGGATGTGGTGTTAGAACAGGAGAGCCGAAAGCACCTGTTTCGCCAACCCAGGGAGATGATGGTTCTGACTCAGAGCGAGTTTGCTCTCCTTAAAACTCGGTTGAACTGAGTAGCATGGAGACGAAGAGTCAGGTTGGGGAAGGTGCTGGCCGAGGCAATCATGCCTGTGGGGTTCCGTGGCTGTATGGAGGAAATGGGCTCCTCGGGACGATACCAGAGGCCTTTGAATGCAGGAAAGAGAAAGCTTTGTGTGTTGGGAAGGGTTCCAATAATATTAAGGAGGTGGGGAGAGGCTAGGGCTGTGTATAATTCGGTTCAAACCGAAAAACCGAACCGAACCAAGTGATTTGGTTCGGTTCGGTTTGAGCTCAAGTTCGGTTCGGTTCGGTTTGACAAAGTGTGAAATCGAACCAAATTGAAAAACCGAATAAATCGATTTTTAAATAAATAAATATCTTATATTAATATTATATATATAAATGTTTTAATATTTTAGTATCATATACATATTTATGTATAAATATGTATTTTTAAAATTTAATTTTAATATTAAAAAAAAATATATATTTAATATGAATAAAACATAAAATTTCGGTTTGAACCGAATCGAACCGAAAATTTCGGTTAAGTTCGGTTCGGTTTCAAATGACAATTCGGTTCGGTTCGGTTTGGAGAAATTTCCTCCAAAACCGAACCGAACCGAACTGTGCACACCCCTAGGGGAGGCACTGCGGAAGATCTCCAAGAAGAATGTGAAGGAGGGCGGTTACGGGAGGGAAGGCGAAAGGCTAATGGGTGAGGAAGATACACAGTACCGGTTTAACGGTGAGGAGGATCCGTTTTATGGCGAGGCCTCGATACGGTTGGATCCGGACGTCTCGGATCTTAACATATCCCTAGACTGGGTTTCCACGGATACGGTTCAGCCACAAGGGGCATCCTTTGGACCCGTTCATCTAACCTTTGACGAGCCAGATTTGAACTGTCGTCTTCCTCACAGCGAAACTGGTCGGGTTTCAGTCACAAGGAAACATAGGACTGTTGTCTCCCTTATAGACTTCAACGGAGCTTTGAATCCCATGACTGAAGTTCAGGAATTTATCCAACCTGAGTACGGGGACAACCAAAGGGTTGAAGGGGAAGATAGGCCTGAGATGATCAGACGACAGAGGTTTCTTATTAGTACGGACGCGGAGACTGGACAGGGCAGTGATAGTATGGATGGGTTTTTGCAGAAGTTTGACCTACCATCTGATACGGTTGGGCCTTAAGATGAAATGACAGGAATTTGTTTGTTTAAAACAGTGGAGGATGGTTTCGGTCAGAATAATGATTTGGGCGCCTAGATTATCCCGTACGATGGCTGTCCTGAGCCATTAGCTGTGAAGCAGGTCCATGATGTGGAAGCTTGTCCAAGGAAATGATTCAATTTGGACAACGGATAGGAGTTTCCTTCTGAGGCAGAGAGGAGATGGTCTTCAGTTTCCTCAAGATACTGAAAAGAAGTGATGCCCTTCAACTATCAGCTAAGAGATAGGGTACGGGCGGAGGCATTAAAATAGGTAAGAGAGAGGCTGAATTTGTGAAGAACAATGTTCTTGTTGACAGCTTGAGAGGTAAGAAGATTAAGGAGGGGGGCTTGAACCTGGTTCCATCATGAAATTGGTCTCATGGAACATTAGGGGGCTTAATGGGGATCTCACGGTCAGAGTTGTGAAAGATATCATTATCTCTTTACAGTTAGATTGCATCTGTCTGCAAGAAACTAAGATGCATAATGTTGACATCCCCTTCTTATCAAGGCTGGGGGGGCCTTTTCTTGACAAGGTTGCAGTTTTGCCGGCTGATGGAATAAAAGGGGGGCAGTTATTTTTGTGGAATGGCAATAAATTAGATGGCAATGTATGTCATGTGGGCAAGTTCAGTATATCAGTTGCTTTCAAATGGAAGGGTGGAAGCTCATGCAACAATAAAAGTTGGCCTGCACACTGATTAGTCGAGAGAATTGTTTTTTCAAGAACTTTACGGATTGCACTCTCTTTTTGCTGAAGCTTGGTGTATTGTTGGGGATTTTAATTGTGTAAGGTTTCCCTGGGAAAGGTCTGGTGTGCAGAAGTGGAGCAAGGAGATGGCTACCCTTAATCAGTGGATTAGGGACCTTAATCTTATGGATTTAGATATCCCGAATAGGAATTTACTTGGTCAAACATGCAGCATGTTAGCATCCAGTCAAGAATAGATAGAATGTTGATTTCCACTGAATGGTTCAGCAGATTTTCTTTGACCCACATTAAAGGGTTTAGTAGAGTTGTCTCGGATCATATTCCTCTGTTACTTATGATGGAAGATGAGAGAAAGAAATGCAGAATCTTTAGATATGAATTGAAATGGCAGAGGGAAGAAGGTTTCAAAGAGATGGTTTCCAATTGGTGGTAGGAAGCTCCAAGGATTGATTCAGCTATTCATACTTTTCAAGGCAAATTGAAGAGGATCAGGAAATGCTTAAGACAATGGGCTATACAGAAATTTGGGAGACTTTCAGAAGAGTGACAGTTGCTGAAAAACAGAATTGAAGAATTGGAGTTGAAAAGTGAGTATGGAGTTATCTTCTCAGAAAATGCAAACATTAAAACAATCCAAGTTCATGCTAAATGAAGAGTTGTTGAAAGAGGAAATCAGGTGGAGACAGAGAGTCAAGGAACATTGGTTAAAGGAAGGAGATAAAAATACATCCTATTTTCATGCGGTGGCCAGTGCCAAGAAGAGATATTTGTCCATCGACCATATTAGAGATAATGAGGTTGTGATTGAAGATCCTATTGAGATTAAGAAAAAGGTTTGTTGTTTTCTACAAGAATTTGTTCTTGGAAGATTTCCCTTTCAGACCTCACCTGGAAGAAGGTTTGCTTCCCAAGCTTAATGTCTTTGAAGATGAGGCTTTTTCTGCATCCTTTTCAGAAAATGAAATTAAAGAGGCTGTGTTCAGTATGGATCCCAATAAAGCTCCGGGACCCGATGGGATGTCCCTTGGGTTCTATCAATTCTTCTGGGATACCATTAAAGAGGATTTTTGATGAAGGAGACGATGCATGCTTGGAGTTCCATTTATTTACATTTATTAGGATCGTTTATGGTCCATTATGAGTTTTTTATTTTCTAGGAATTTTAGAAACGTGGAAGGATAAGGACGGAAGTCTAAGAGTCATGAGGAGTTACAAGAATGAGTCTATATATATGTATATGTTCCATAAATGAAAGGAAGAGGATTTGTTAAAGAAAAAAAATATCTGTTTGTTCGATTGTTGCCTCTGTGACGGAGGCCTCATCCCTCTTTCCTTGGTGCGACACCGAGGGACCCTCCCCAACTCCGATGTGATGCCGGAGGAATATCCTACCTGCTGGTGCGATGCCATCAGGTCCCCTTCCCCCTAAACCCCTATTCTTATTCCCCTCTTTGTCCCGCATCAAATTGGATGAAGGAGACGATGCATGCTTGGAGTTCCATTTATTTACATTTATTAGGATCATTTATGGTCCATTATGAGTTTTTTATTTTCTAGGAATTTTAGAAACGTGGAAGGATAAGGATGGAAGTCCAAGAGTCATAAGGAGTTACAAGAACGAGTCTATATATATGTATATGTTCCAGAAATGAAAGGAAGAAGATTTGTTGAAGAAAAAAATACCTGTTTGTTCGATTGTTGCCTCTGTGACGGAGGCCCCATCCCTCTTCCTCGGTGCGACACCGAGGGACCCTCCCAAACTCCGGTGTGATGCCGGAGGAATATCCTACCTGCTGGTGCGATGCCAGTAAGTCCCCTTCCCCCTAAACCCCTATTCTTATTCCCCTCTTTGTCCCGCATCAATCTTCTTATGGCTGTTCAAGAATTCTTTGATAATCCGCAAAGGATTAAGGTCTTCAATGCAACCTTCATTGTTCTTATTCCAAAATCAGAAGGTGTTGAAAACTTGGTTGATTTTCGTCCTATCAGCTTACTCAATGGGTGTTATAAAATCATAACTAAGATATTGACATCCAGACTCAAGAAAGTTATTCATAACATTATGGGTGCCAATCAAACAACTTTTTTGCTAGGTAGATACATATTGGACAGTTACATGGCAGCAATCCATAACTACAAGAATAGAAATAAGAAAGGTGTTGTAGTAAAGATTGATTTTGAAAAGGCCTATGACAGAATCAGCTGGAGCTGTCTTCAGAAGGTTATGGAGCTTATGGGTTTTAATGGGAGGTGGATTAGATGGGTAATGAGCTGTATATCCTCATCTACATTCTCTGTGTTGATTAATGGAGAGCTGTGTGGCATTTTAAGAGTTCTAGAGGTCTTAGGCAGGGGGATCCTATGTCACATCTTCTCTTCCGGTTAGTTGGACATATTTTGAGTACTCTTTGGGATAGTGCAGCTCATGAGGATCTGATTGAGGAATTTAGTATTGATAGAAGTAATATCCATTTATCTTATCTTCAGTTTGCGGATGATACATTATTGTTTACTGCTGGAAGTAATGTGGAATTTCAGAATATCAAAAGATTGTTGATTCTGGTAGAAGCTATCACTGGATTAAGAATTAACTATGAGAAATCAGAAGTTATTGGGATTAATGAGGCATAAGACAGATTACAGGAAGTGGCAGATTTTTTTCAGTGCAGAGTTAATTCTTTTCTTATCAAATACCTTGGTCTGTCCTTATCAGATGGAGTGATCAGGGTTAGAGATTAGAATGACCTTATTAAGAAATTTGAAGATCGATTGGAAGGATGGAAATGTAGATTTCTTTCTGGAGGGGGGAGAATGATCTTATCCAAATCAATTCTTTCCTCTTTGGCCACTTACTATGCTTCTATTTTCAAGATTTCCAGGACTGTGGAGAGGATTTTAGAATCAACCAGAAGCTCTTTTTCTGGTCAGGTGGAAAAAGGGAGAAGAGAGGGCTTCATCTCATTAAATGGAAAAATGTGTGTAAAGCTAAGGAGCATGGTGGCATTAGCCTATGTGGAGTTGCCACTTTTAACAAAGTTTTGCTAATGAAATGGCTGTGGAGAAGGGGGGAATGTTCAGAAGCCCTTTGGGCAGTCAGTGTCAGGGATTTATACTATTATGCTGATAATAAGTGGACTTTATTTCCTTCTATCACTTATAACTTGTCCCCTATTTGGACGAACATAGTGAAGAATGCTGAGTTCATGGCTATCTCTTGTAATATCCAGGTTGGTAATGACTGTGATACATCATTTTGGAAAGATAGATGGTGCTCAGATCTGATTTTGTCTTCAGTCTTCAGCAATATATTTAACATCACTCTTCACAAGGAGGCTTCGGTTGCAGATGTCCTATTTCATAATGGTTCAAGATCTGTTAATTTGCAGCTGAGAAGAAATCTGACTGACATGGAAATAGAGGAATTTCTGAATATGTTAAATCTTATTAGCAGAGTCAGAGTCTGTATAGAAAACCAGGACAAGAGAGTTTGGAGATGGAATTCCAATGAGTTGTTTTCAGTCAGATCTACAGTTCAGGTATTGAATGATGGTGGCTGCAGGGTTTGGTGGAAGAATTTAGTTTGGGCAAAAAACCTTCCTAATAAGATTAAGGTGTTCTTATGGAAGGTTACTTGGTCTAGAATTCTCACGGGTAAGAGAGTTAAGAAGTTCCATATCTCAGTAAATTCCTCATGTGCCTTTTGTGCAATCTTTGAGGAAGATCTTAAACATCTTTTCGTGGACTGTGGCATTATTAACATCCTATGGAAGTCTCTATGCAGTACATTTGGAATCAGCTGGGTGGACCACTCTTCTGCCATGGATCTCCTATGCTGGTGGTCTGAAGTTTGCCCTTTTCCTGGCCAGAACCAACTGTGGTCACTTATAGGGCTGGCTTTGATGTGGACAATCTGGTGTGAGAGAAACATGAGGAAGTTCAGTGATCAATTTATTAGTGCTATTGAATTATTGAACTGCACCTTTAGACGGGTAGAAGAGTGGGGAAGAGCTGCTGGCATCATTATTGAAGAAGATTCAGTGATTTTACAGAAGGCCAGTCTGTGGAGAGTTTTATTTCTATGAGCGGTTTGTTGAATGATGTTTTATCCCCTTGATAAAACAGTCAACTTGTAATTATTTCTTCATGGATTTGTGAGACTTGGTTGGGGTTTTGTCCCACCCAAGCCGAGGTGTATCTTCCCCTTTTGGATCTCCCTCGTAACATCTTCTTATCTTCATTAATGGAATAGTGACTTGAAGTCACCTTCTAAAAAAAAAAAGAGATACACTCATTTTATTACGACGATATAAAATTCGAGTAAGGTGCAAATGGCCTGCATCAGTAATCCAATGAGAATGACCAGGGGGCACCAAATATTAGAATTGGGAGGGGAAGTGGATTACTTTCCTCTTCAGCATCACCCCATTGTATATGTTGGTACTTATTTCCCGGTAGTGAATGTGAAATCAATTCTCTGGATAGATACCAGTGAACGTGAAATCAGAACTCTACTTTGTTCTACTCTTTTAGACTTTTGAGAAACCCCGGGAAGCACCACCATAAAAAAAGATAACATGTGTAGCACTGCTTTGTTGTTTTTAGTGGAAAACAAATGCATAACATTGATCCTCATGGGTCCCTACTCTATCCTTTTACTTACCGTTTGATATCAGTACCAAGTACCACAATACATTTTCATGATTACATATTTTGAGAGCATGAAGTCATTTCATAAATGAGTTACGAGTGTTGTCAGTTAAGTAGCCTCCTGTGGCTCCATTAAACATGTGCTCAGTTATGCTTTTGGATGGTCAACTTCATCATTATGTTGTACAATTATCTAATTGAGATGAAGGCTCATGCGTGTCCCCCACTTTACTGCAGGTTCAGCTTCTGTCGTACTAAGTCGAAAGTTTGTGGATTTCTGCATTTTGGGTTTTGACAATCTGCCAAGAACTCTGCTGATGTACTATGCAAACACACCTTCATCTCACACAAACTACTTCCACACAGTTCTCTGCAACTCCATGCAATTTAATGGGTCTGTAGTCAACCACAACCTGTACTATATACCATGGGATAAGCCCCCAGAACGGGATCCACGCACACTTGATTTGACTGATTTTGACAACATGACTCGGAGTGGAGCAGCATTTGCAACACAGTTTCTTAAGAATAGTCCAATTCTTGATCAAATTGACCGAGAATTATTAAATCGTGGACCTAGCAGGATTGTGCCAGGGGGTTGGTGCTTAGGTGAAGGTAGCGACCCATGCTCAGTTTGGGGGCATGCGGAGATTCTGAGGCCTGGTCCAGGAGCTAAAAGGCTCGAAAATGTAGTAGTGCAACTCCTAACTAATAATACTTTCCGTTCCCGTCAGTGTGTATGGGAATGACACATGCAAGATGATTTGCATGTGCAGATCAAATATTGTCTCTCATCAATGTATATGGCAATGACATATGCAAGATGATGGAGAAACATGGTTACATTCTTTTGACCCATGTTTAATCTTATTTTCCTTTCCTTTACACGAGTATCTATGCTCTTGTACCCTGCCCATTGAAGCCTCATTAATTTCCACTGTATTGGGCGCAATCTCGGGTTCAAACATGAGTGTTACAGTTTCTAGGTTCTTTTGCTGATCTTTTATATAGCATTTTTTCCATTAAGCCTTTTTTTGCAAGTATAAAGGACTGGAAAGCTTTGATGTGCACTGTTGCACCTGTGGGACACCAACATGCTTTTACAGCATGCAACTGCACGAGAAAGTATAGCAAGGTCTCTGTTCCAGCATCCAGAATTGTTTTTCTCTTAAAGATCTTCACACCCACAGAACATAAAGAGGCTTTGAGCATTGACGTGAGCCTGTCAAAAGCAAGATCTGCAACTCTTTGTTATTGCATGTGGGGCCTCTCTGTGGGGCAGTCAACTGATGTACTGGTATTGGAATTTCCCATGTATATATCTCAATGCAAGGATTTGGTGATGTTGCTGTGAATGAAAATGCTATGGTGCATTTAAGTCTTGATTTGTAAGAGGAAACACACACACACACACATGCGCGCGCTCGCACAATCTCAGGTGGTAAGGATCGGATGAGATGCACAGATTTCTCTCTTCACATAAAATACTTAACATCTGGTGTGATCTGGTGAATAAGGTGTCCTTGCATGATTGAACAATATGCTTGATTCTTCATGGTAGAACTGTAGTCTTCCTTTGCACCATAATTTATGATGTCTTCTTGAATTCCATTCACTGACCTGGGTGTTTGTTGATTATCCAAAAGTAGATCGGGCTCTTCTGCATAGATAGAACAGGCAATGTTGCCAACTACATTGAGTTGGAAATCACTTGCACATAAATTGGTATTATTTACAAAATTTGGCATGAATTTTTCAGCCACAGCTTGGTAAAATAGAATGCTTGGGATTCTAAACAAGGCTGAAAACTCATTGGCTCATGTTGTTTCCCTCCCACCTATCTGCCGTTGCATCTATATCTCCGGGTACATTTTTGGTTGAGTTACTGCCTGCTTCATCGAAATGTGTGCTCTAGATCAAGATTTCTGTTTTGCAAGGACTAACATATCAAGTAAGCAGCCTCTAACCCTCGTGCCAGTCTGTGACTTGACAATGCCAAGGGCTGACTGTGACAATCTTGGCCTGCCATTTCAACTTTTGGAGGCAAGCTTGGTCAGAATGGCCGGATCTGGACTCCAATGGCAAAGCTATCAATTGAAGACAAACTATCCATTGCTGACTGTTTCTGAAAAGCTAGTAGCAACTGGGCCTTGGGGAGTCTATATAAAAGCCTTCTTGGCTCCTACTAACGTTCCACGAGTGCCTTTAAGCTCCTCTTATTCTTCTCTCATGGTGTTCGAAAATCTCTCCATGGTACGTATTCTACCTTCTGTGAGGAATCTAATCCCATTGCAATCTCTTTGCTCTCTCATTGTCCGTCTCTTCCCCTCTCTCTACCCCTTTCTTTGTTAGGCATTTAATTTGTTTTTTAGAATACGTGTATACAGAGGATTGCTACTGTGCACCAGGGCCTTTTGTGAAACTTGGTCGCACAATATGTTTTGGCTCCACCCTTGTGTTGAAAAAAATCACCATAAAAATTTAAATATTCAATTAACCCTAAAGATAGTTTCGTCATTGGGAGCTTAATTTTTGTCTGATCATGCCTTAATTGATTGTAGCCATCTAATAAGGTGCAAGTAAATTAGTGATGAATATTAAAATCTCAGGGGATGCGAATAACTTTGATGATAATATGACTGTTTTTTGAAATCATATTTGCAAGTATCATATGGACAGTCACGATTGAGTTTTACGATCACGCATGATCGGACGATCAAAATAATGTCTCAACGGATGGAGACAATTGTAAAAAAGGTAATTCAATATTTAAATTTTTATAATAAATTTTATTTTATTTTTTAATATAAAAGTAGTCTAAAACAATGTGTGAGATTTGGTTGCATGCTAATGCGACATGTTGCACCATAGCATTCCTCTTCCTATACATATATATGCAATTGTATTAATTTTATTATGTGCTCTCATATCCTTTGTATTGGCATATATACCACCATAACGAACCAAATTCTACCATTTGTAACCCTACCATCATTTGTCGTTTTTACGGTAACCTTAATTATGTTAAGAGAGTAGAAAAAACTTGTCGTCCTTTCACCACCTCAATAATCTAAATGATGACATGTACAGCCTAAAAGCTTTGATATTTTCCTCTACACCCCTTCAAAACAATATAATTTACACTTTAATTATGTCTTCGACAGAATGTCGTTTAGTTTTAGTTTTGGTGGTAATAGAATTAGAGGGATATAATTGGAACAATGTTGACTATATACTGTTATACCCAGGGCTGTTAGAACAGGTCCAGACCTGTTAAGGGACCTGTTAATTATAGGTATGGATATACTTATTTATCCAATAAGACTTTAGTCACATCTGACAAAAATTTACGTAGTAGTGCTTGCTGCAGGCAGGCCCGGGGCAAGGTCGGACCACGGGGCTGCACTATGTTTTTTTTTTGAAAATTTTTTAGACCGTCTAATCTTCGACGCTGAGCCAAAGCAGTCCTTTAGCTTGACGATTTCTTTTTAAAGTAAAAGAAAATACATTTCGAGGCAGATCAAACTGATCATATGGCAGCAAGGGGCGTTGTCGCAAGCATTTCCCTATCACATATATTAGAGTTTATCTTAAATAGGTTCGTCTTTACACCTACTTATCTCTTAAGATACAGAAATTAGGGAGTAAACCTAAGATCCGACTCGTTTAGCTATTTACCTATCAGATCCGGACTTCGGTCCCACGTTTTGCCTCCTTGGATGACCTCGCTGGAATAAGCTGAGTGCCTACTCGGATCTTTGCATAGTCCTTTTCCCTTCGTTGCCATCACGTGGAGATGACACGTGGTTCCATCTGAAAGGCTAAACATAGAGATGAGGATGCAACAGGGCTTGCAAATCGTAGTTTTTTTTTCTCTATGCATATTTTAGTAATCCTTCAAACACGTTGGCTAATTATCACGTTTGTTGTTTGTGATTTTGAGGCCATTTGGTATGTCATAAAATGTTGTAAAGTATCAATTTCGAAACAACTAATTCTAATGTCAGTGAAAATGAAATCTCTAATTCTAAATCATCGGTTTTAAATTAATCTTTGATTTTGGTTTGTGATAGATTTGCACTGAAAACTAAAATAAGGTAAAAGGAAGATTACATGGATAAAACGATTTTGGAATGAGACATTTTATGACAATATTCTAAACGTATGAAAAACCATGTTACAACAATCGAACACAAGAAAAATTCTATTTCATAACCATTTACAATGTTTTACGATATTTAACGTCGTACCAAACAACTCCTCGGTAGAATTAGAAAAATCCTCAGCTGGCGCCTACCCAATTGATGGAATGTCAACGTCAACCTAACTGGACCACCAACGAAACGGTGCTGGATTTGAGTTCTGTTTTGTTAAGCTGTGGATTCACTTGATCCAGCTCATGTCCTCAGTTCCTCAGGTCGAGGGTCCTCTTTTTTTTTCTTTTAACCTTCCTTTATCTTTGCTCGTACTAGCTGGTTTCATTCTTTCCATTACCACTCACAGTATATTTTCATCCATCTTTTGAGTGCAGTAGATGCCCGGTAGGGTTTTGGCCATGACGAATCCGAGCAAGGCAACCCAATTGTTGGGTGGGGTTGAACCCTTAGGATTTGAGGGAATAGTCTTTCAACTCGACCTTAGATGAGTTGGATTGAGTTGATGATCTGTCAAATCGATACGATCCGAATCCAATATATATGATAACTTAAAGCACTAGAAAATATTTAAGTTTATATCCTTAAATAAAAATTTAGACTACACGGTGAACAAAGATGTTCTCAAACAGTAACTATGTAAGTATATTTGTACCTTCTTCTTTTACTTACTCTGTTATGGTATACAGATAAATTCATTTATTTCTTTATGCATAAAATTTTAGAATGCATAAAATTTTATTAGTAAGAAAAAAAAGTTAAAAATATATACTATAGGGATATAAGTGGACTCAACCTATCCCAACCCAATGAAAGTTGGGTTATGTGAGTTGGTTGGGTTGGGACATTATTGGATGGGTTGGGTTAGGATTGAAGAGGTTAGGTGGAGGGGCTCTTGACTTGGGTTGGGTTAGAGTTGACTTCAACATGACCTGACCCACCCCAAATTGCAACCCTATTAATAATAGTTCAACTCGGCTAGTTTATTAAGCTAAATAAACAAGTTTGAACAAAAATTTAAGCTCAGTTCATTAAATGAGTCAAGCTTGAATTTAGGTGAGTTCGACTCGATTATGTTGGTGAACAAGTTTATTTAAGTACTACTTAAAAGCTTCTTTTAGTACTCGTTAATAGCTCGTTTGCATGCTCATTAAGAGCTCATTTATGTACTCATTAAGACTTCTTTTAAGTACTCATTGAATTATTGTATTCATGAGTAAATTTAGTTAATAAGATATATAATATTTTATAGAGTTTTCTATCAAATAACTAAAAGCACAAACAAATTGGTACTCATTATAATTTGACCTGAGTTTATAATTCTAAAATTTTAAAAAATTAGATTAAATTTATTATAGACTCATTGGGCTCGTGAGCTACTCGATACTTGGCTCGAGCTTGTTCAATATCTAAATGAGTCAAGTTTGAACAAACGTCATCGATACTTGGGTCGAACTCAAACTGGATGAAAATTAGTTGAACTAAGTTTGAATAGGGAAAAACTCGACTCAGTTTGCACCTCTATGCTCAATCAGCTGTCCAACTTGTTCGATGGCATGGAGATGCTCTATTTCTCTCTCACAACCATTTGATGGGTGATCGAATGGTAAGGAAGCCAAGCTTAGATGGACTCCATAGATAATGCTTTTTTTATGTGTTTTTTAAGAGTAATGTTTGCTTCAATGCCTCCGTGTTGCATGGGAGACATTGCATCAAATTAAAATTATTTTTTTAAGTCGGACTCGACATGTCCTACCTGTTTGTACAATGAAAGGCATTAGATTTGGTTTTTTATTTTTATTTTTTTTTAAAATTGTCCGATCAAGTATTGTGATGTACGGATGGAAGGGCACATCGAGGTTAACCTAAAAAAATGTCATATTTTTTACTTGCTGCAATGCCCTCTTGTGGGACATTGCACCAAGCAGTACTCCTTTTTTAAAGATTCAAGAGCACTACCTCTCGTGTTGCAATCTATGTCAAATGAGAAAGACTTGCTGCACCTAGAGACATTGCAAATCCACATCCACATAGATTGTGGTCTTCGCTTAACTGCCATTTGATCACACTTTGATTGGGTGACAGCTAAAGGATGTGTACCTTTTTTTAAAAATATATCCACCTTGGAGTCCATCCCAAGTAAGTGGAGAAAAAAAAAAAAAAAAACTACTGAGTAGATGCCGTACAAACCTAGGCCCTGTTTGAGCATGCCGTCCAATCAAATTATTGGGCGGTGGGATCAATGGTAATATAGCAAGTCATTTCAATGTCAAATACGAGATATTACTTTTTGTAGAAAGGGTTTCCCTCGTGTGGGCTCATTGGGGGAAACTAGAATCTGTAGGTTTTGCATGTGTGAATGGCCCTTTAATAGAACAGGAAGAGCAACACTTGCCGCAAGTATTCGTTGGGCAACCTGGAGCCATCGAATATTCTTTTTTTGTTTACTTTTTAAGTTTTGGGTGTGCGGCTCTAATAGAAGTTGCTTACTCTCCTAGTAGTGAAGGTGCCAGGGCAGGGCTTTTCGTAGGTTTAGTGGGTGGGGTCTCATGAGATCTATGCTAGCCCTTGGAATCTCTGCGGGTCACTAAGCTAACCTTCTCTGATCCACTTTAGCTATTGAACTAATATTCTGAGAATCCCCAAGGCAAACTCAGAAAGTCCAACCCATGTATAATACACTCGACACTGCAACCGTCTCTTCAATCAGGTCAAGCCTACCATCAAACCCTCATTCGGTCACTTCCTGTTAAAAGTGGAGCTCTTTTTGAGGTGGACTACAGGACTCATATGAAAGAGAGCCGAGTAATAGTAATAACAAAGGCTTTCTGGTCGATAAGTCAACAGATGTCCCCGTTGGGGCAGACAGAAGAGTTCCGCTTCCTTCTACCACATGACTTGCCTACTCTCATTACACATGGCTACGCTCATTGGTCCTTGGCTTTTCGATTCAACTTAGTCTTATTGAAGAGAAAAGGAAGAACTGAAGCAAAATCCATTTTATGTGACATATCCATTCCCGCTTAGCGCCCTTGCTGAGCTTTGCTTGTCCACTTAAGGTTTCACATCGAGATAGAATATGTTCGGATTGAATGAATCTACCTTTCGCTGGCTTCCCTGACTCCTTTGACTCTCCTCAAATCTTACCTCAATTCATATAGAACAAATCTCTTGAAGGTAGTGCAGGAGCTAAAAAATCAGGAGGTGTTGCCGCAATAGCAACAATTTCTATCCACTCCACCCTCGGCGTCCAAAGTTATTAGATAACGACAATAAAAATGAAAAGAGTAATGGTTGCTGCAATGTACTATAATTTGACGTGGATTGTAATATTTTAAGTGCAGTTAGACGATCACTTTGATTGAAAGGCATTGTCTTGAACTGTTTTTTATTTTTTTTTAAATTTGTTGAATTGAAATGCCATCCAAACTAACTTGGTACCTGAAAAGATTGGACAGTCCAAAAACATCAAAGAAAGGATCATGCTTCCTGGAGATTTGATAGCTAGGATTATGCAAAAACAAAATCTAACATTGCCACAGTAATACATTCACCTGGCAAGTATTACTTAAAAATTAAAAAAGAAATCCGCATGTAATCCGACAACTTAAATCATGTGTGGGCAATTCAACTGCAGCTATACAGCTGCAACATCGCAACTGTCACATGAATGTAACTGTTAGATTTTGCCTCACACTATCGAAACTGTTGGATTCCACTGACATAGATCTTTTTTTCTTTTTCTTTTTCTTTACAGCCGTCCGATCACGATGATGGAATGCGACCGCGTACGGAGAGTATTAAATGCGACCGTTCCCAGTGGCTCCTACTCTTTCAATGCGCCCGGCCTCCTTGATGCTCCCAGGCCGTCCTTTCTTTGTCAGAGTGGTTGAAGTGGTGATCCATTTGAGAATGTACATGAGTTAGATTTCAATCATTGAACTCAGCATCTTTTTTACTTTTGTTTCCTAATGATCTATAAGTTTCTTAATTTTTGGATCACTTTAAAATCTAGTGAGAGGAAAGAGGTAGACATAGTTGAGGTGAAAGTTGAAAAATCTCCAAAAATTATATTTTGTGAGCTTTTCAATGATTAAAAATATATTTCAATCTTTAAAATGATATTTCTTAGAAGAAAATATAATCTGTACTTTACATGAAAAATGACCTCAAAATTGATTTTGAAAAAATCGGGTCATCCCATATGCATTTCCAATATGTCGAAGTAAGTGATATTCAAAGCTTATGATTGTGTCTCTATTGGGGATATTTATACATCAATGTGATTATTCTACTTAACTAAATAATTATTTTAGGTCAACCATATCACTGAAATAAAAATACGTATATGCGTAAAACATGTACCTATTACTCTTTTTCAAATTATATAGTACTTACCCGTGAATTTGCAAAACAACCTCCATCAGCTTTCCTCTTTAAAAGGATATATAAGACGAGTGAAAATTTTAGGTGATGCTAGCATTTCCCAATGCATTACATGGGTGTGTTTGAGGGAGAGAAATGTAAAGTCAGTCACTAATTAAGCATTACAAGGAAAAGTAAGAAGAGAAGGTGCAGTAATCAGCCTAATGCATTCAGTAGGTAGGTGAGAAAGAAGGATGGAGGGATTAAGATCTTCCACTCTACTACTCTATTTTTTTTTTTTTTTTGGTATCATTTGTACTCTAATTGATTTCATCAATTCATTCATTGTGACAATGGGAAAGTGAGGCTTAAAAATAAGGACTTTCTATTTTTAAAGATCCTAAGTTAATCAAATTGAATGGAGTGCAAATGATATAGGCTAAGTAAAAATTATCACAGATTCACAATAATGAGCCAAATGCAGTGTGGGGATGAGAGAGAGTACCATAACACAACAAACATATGATTAGGCGTCTGAGAATTTATGCCAGTCCACTAAACACATAATTAACCCACCCTTTCAATCTTTCATAGAGCTTTTACACATCATGGATCTGTTTAACAAGGACTAGTGGCTATTCAACTGCTGTAAATGCATGAAATGGTACAAGAAATCAATTGGAAATTAACTGAAATTTTAAATGCAAGAATTGAGGGTACCTGTTCTAATAGCTCACAAATGGTGAAGATTTAAGAATATTGGTCTTGGAGAAATGGTTTGGTATTGGTCTTGGACAAATAGGATGTACAATGTTCTATTATTCCAAAATTGTGTACTAGTAATTATAGATGAATCAACATCAACATCTTGTGATTGGTCCATCACATGTAGTGGGTCAGATTCAGTGATAGGTCCGAAGATTTGACGAAGTTTTCTTTAAACTCGAGTAAATTAAATTATCATTAGTTAAAATGGCGTTTCCTGTTATGGTTGCACAAGAGAAATGTAAGGAAGGTAATCCTTCTTTTCAATTTAGTAAACAGAGAGAGGCATCTCACTTGTCTATATCTATGGATATTTTCATGTATTCATCTGTATAGTTATCTTTAGATAAGACAGGTTCAAAAAAGTACTTCTAGGGAAAAAAGGATTCTTCAGAAAATTAATATATATAGACCAGTACATCAATTCGTGGGCAAATTCCAGAACAAAAAACATATATTATTCATAAATTAACACTGTCATAATCCAAGAGCTCCCACCCCATCACACAGATGTTTGTCCACTACATTCTCAGATCAGGAATAGGAACATAAGGTATTATTATACTACAAGGAAATATGATATGATCATGATAGTAAGATAACAAGCAGCAGCAGTAGTAGCAGTAATAGTAGTAGCTGCATGCACCACCATCATTAGGCAGCCTCTCATGGTCATGGTGGTCATGTGGCGATGCTGTGGAGGACGACGGTCTCCACGGTGAGGCCGGGGCCGAAGCCGAAGAGCACACCCCACTCGAGCCCCTCCCCGGTGGTACCCTTCCCCTCCTCCGCCGACCTCCGCCGCATCTCGTCCAGTATAAACATCACGCAGGCGCTGGACATGTTGCCGTAGTCGCGCAGCACGGCGCGCGTCGCCCGCAGCTTCTCCTGCTGCAGGCCCAGCTTCTCCTCCACCTGGTCCAGGATGGCGGGGCCGCCCGGGTGGGCGATCCAGAAGAGGCTGTTCCAGTCGGAGATTCCCAGCGGCTCGAAGGCCTCGGCGAGGCTCTTGTGGATGTTCTTGGAGATGAGGCCGGGCACGTCCTTGAGCAGGTGGAAGGTGAGGCCGACCTCCCTGAGGTGGCCGTCGATGGCGCCGTGGCTGTCGGGGAGGATGGTCTGGGCGGCGGAGACGAGCTGGAAGATGGGGCGCTCGACGTCCTCGGCGGGGTCGGCGCCCACGATCAGGGCGGCGGCGCCGTCGCCGAAGAGGGCCTGGCCGACGAGGCTGTCGAGGTGGGACTCGCTGGGGCCGCGGAAGGTGACGGCGGTGATCTCGGAGCAGACGACGAGGACGCAAGCGCCGCGGTTGTTCTCGGCGAGGTCCTTGGCGAGGCGGAGGACGGTGCCGCCGGCGAAGCAGCCCTGCTGGTACATCATGAGGCGCTTCACGGAGGGGCGGAGGCCGAGGAGCTTGGTGAGCTGGTAGTCGGCGCCGGGCATGTCAACGCCACTGGTGGTGCAGAAGACCAGGTGGGTGATGCGGGACTTGGGCTGCCCCCATTCCTTGATGGCGCGGGCGGCGGCCTCCTTGCCCAGCTTGGGGACCTCCACCACCACCATGTCCTGGCGGGCGTCCAACGACGTCGCCATGTATGCGCATATGTCGGGGTTCTCCTTCAGGATCTCCTCCGTCAGGTACATGTACCTCTTCTTTATCATCGATTTCTCGCCTGCCCGACCAAGAAGATCACACTAACTGTGAACATCGAATCATCGATGGAGATCTAGAGAGAGAGAGAGAGAGAGAGAGATGGGTATGTAACAGTAGCTACAGTTGTGCTTTGCCTCAGCTGATCAGTTTCACACACAAGCACATATATCTATATATAGAGAGAGGGAGAGAGGGGAATGTGCAAGCTATAGTTGTCTACTAGCTATAGTTGTGATCTGCCATGCACGTTGATCAGGAAACACAGGCGAGAAAGAGAGAGATGGGAGGGAATGTGCTAAGCCTTACACATGCGCTTAAACTTCTCCTTGAGCTCCACCTTGTGCTCACTGTTGGTGATCCGGAAGTAGTAGGCGGGGTACGTGCTCCGGTCTACTTCGTTGGGCGGGGTGGCCGTGCCGATGGCGAGGATGGTGGCCGGGCCGTCGGCCCTCTGCGCCTTGCGGATGTCTTCCAAGCTCGCTCCCACCATCTTGGCTAGCTGCCCTCCTCTCCTCCTCCTCCTCGGCTGCCACCAGCTGGGCTGTGTCTTGCCAGTACAGTGGGTGCTGCAGCTGCTGCAGTGAAGAGGAGGGTTGGGGGGTAGCTGAGGGCAAGCTCTGGTGTCCTGTGATTGGCGAGGAGTGTGGAGAAGAGTTAATGTAGGGCAAGTGTGGGGGCAGCTGTGCGTCACGTTGTGAGAACTGCCACCAACCACAGGGCATCTGGAGGCGTATCTAACGCTCCTCCTCTTCTTCCCCCTCCCAACGAGCGGGTTGGCGGGTGGGGGCGTGCTTAGAGTTAGAGTTGGAGTTAGAGCACGGGTGCAGAGAGGGGTTGGCGCTACGAGGGGCGTTGCTCGCCATACGAAACCATCGGCCTCCTGCTGGTCATCCCTAGCTACCAACCTGTGCACTGTCTGTATCGTCCACCCCTGCCTCACAAAGGGGTTAAGGGTTTGCTACAGAGTGCAGATCCGTCTACGTCCATGTTTGGAGAGGACTCGGTCCGTCTGTAAAAAAAGGAGAGGGAGGCGAATTTTGCAATTACGAATGTGTGAGTGGAATAGATTTTCGCATTGTTCTGCCTTCTTCTGTACTGATCGACCCCCCTCCAAAAGAGGCCACAGACGATCTACGATCTACGTTCTTGCTACACCGTCATAAACCGTTATAAATATTTTTTCCGATCAAACTTGCGAAATCTTGGGGTATGTGTGAAACAAATTTATAATAACAAATTTATAGAATAATTCTATTAATTTGGTGCGCATGAACTTATACTTTGGTCTTGAAGATCTCGCTGGCCCTCTGCCTTGTTCCATGGAGCGTAGCGAGCTTAAAATAAGGAAACAAATTAACAAAGCAACGTTAATTCTTGTTTCACCAAGTTATCCTGCACTAACTTGCAACTTGGTTATCGGATGAATAGATAAGAGATATAGTGTTACAAATAAATCTTTTTAAGAGTTTATTTGTAAGTTTCAGAAGTCTCTCACTAATTCACTGTAGATTGTGGAGACTTATATGTAAACAGTCAGATTAAGAAAACTTATTTGTAATATCACAAGATTATAGAAATTTATATGTAAAAACCCTTTTTTCATTAGATGACCGAGTTGGAAACCTCTAGACTAAAGCGAATAATATTCTGGTGGTGAGATTTCTCTGTTCATTTAAGCAACATTATGAGGTTGTCTAAGTGTGGAAACTCTTAGACTAAAGTAGATAATATTTCATTTGTTTTACTGAGGCAATGATGATATATCATGCGTATTTTATACAAGGCTATGGAGGCTACCCAAGCCTCATGAAAACTTCTTTTAACTTATAGGACATTTCGCTTATGGCTCTTCAAAAAATAAATGTTAGAGAGGTTCTCAGCAAGTAATCTTATAAAAAGCTTTCATGTCTATTGTTATTTATATGCTGGGGAAGAAGATTTGCAAGTGAAATTTTTACAAGAATGTTTTGCCTAGGGATATATTTTTGTACTAACTCCTTTGCAAATCATATTTTAAGTGCATGGGAGCAGGAGTAACCAGATCATGTCTGGCAATTAAGATCATAGCCTGTCTGCCTAAAAAAACAACTTCTCAGCCTGGCTGGTGCAATATTTGGTGCATGTGAGGCATGTTTGATGCTCTCTAATCAGGAGTTGGGATGCTCCCACTATGGATCGGAGTAGGGCCGGAAATGGTATGGGTCTGCACAGACACGAATCTGAATCAAGCAGGCCCGAACTGGTCATTGCAGATCCAACAATGTTAAAAGGGTAAATAGACAAACAGGTCGGATCTCAGGTCTATTTTTTACTTTTTAGGTTTTAAAAGACAAGTGGGCCCAAGAAAGAGTTAATTTATTTTATATAATACTATGCTTAAATGAGCTTGATTTCAGGTCAAAAAAATCATAAAAATATATGTCAAATCTTCACAACGTGTGGTAGCATGATCCTTATCGGATAAATAGTATACTCATATCCAAATTTAACGGGTTCAAATGGATCTGCGAATGGATCCAGACTTGTTTTTGACCGTCTTCTAGATTGGACTCCAAGGATTTTGAATCAAATCAAAACATGACTATTTATTTTTACATGAAAAAGGTCACGGCCGGCTTGGGTTAGATTAAGGGTGGAGAGAGAGGTAATAGCAATATGTTGTTCCCCGTTTTAAATTTTCTTGTCTCGTTATTTTGGTCTATAGTTACTACAGTTTATGCAATAGAATGTTTTGCTCTGTTCTTCTTTTTGAAACTTTTGTGAAGTCTTTAAAATCCTGGGAATTTACAGCTAGTAGAAAACAAATATTTGAAAAGTTTTGGGCTATTTTTTTAGGTCATAAAATGCTGCCTTTCATTCACATAATAGTTGAAGAGCACAAATAGTAGTGCGGAGGAGAAAGATACAAACAAACAACGTGCACCAAGGCCAAGGGGAAAACAACAGGAAACATCAATACAACGACGAACACCACAGAAGATACAAACACATAGCGGCTACTGAAGAAATCTCTATGGCACAATGCAACCAAGGGTGCCAAAGCTCCGACCATGACGGAAAAAGCTGCATGCACGTTTGAGCAGCAGAGAGGACTGAGCTCGGAGATGTATGACATCTAGGGCATACAGAATACGCTCAATTTCTCGAGTCCATCCTCTAATCCTCTAGGGTCCTAGAGTGGGAGAACCTGAGTCGACGGAAAGGATCTGTAGAAGCACCAAGCTCCTAAGCTTCCGCAGCACAAACACAAAATAGGAGGAAAAACTAAGAGGGAAGGGAGAACAAAAGAGGGCATCACTGAAAGCCTAAAAGCTGGAGGGAAACCCCCAGATCAACAGAGCACGTCCTCAAAACAAGCAAATGAAGATGTGTACGTAGATGGTGAGTGAAGGAGGTGTGGACGGGGGAGAAGGCGGCAGGCGTGCGAGAAGGGTGTCCGAAAATGGTGGAAAGGGAGGATCGGGTCAGGGATGGGGAGCTTCACACAAGTGAGAAGCCGATGGGGAGAATAAGGAGAAGAGCTGCAGCACGGCGAGGAAGGAGGAGGTGTGGGGAGGTTGGGGAGTCACGGAGACACAGGGAGATCATGGAGGCACGAACCGCTGAGCGAACAGGCGGCATGAAAGCGGCAAGATAGTAGAGAGATGCAATGGGAAGGTGGGAAGCTGGCACGTAGACACAGGGAGATCATGGAGGCACGAACTGCTGAGAGATCAGGCGGCATGAAAGCGGCAAGATAGTAGAGAGATGCAATGGGAAGGTGAAAAAAAGAACGAGAAGTAGATCATTTATTATTCTTGTTGAACTAAACTCGATCTAACATGCATCAATCAAAGAGAAGCTCGGCATGAAAGAAATCTTTACACAAAAGATCTCGCATTCTTATATGAAAGTTGATGACATGACAAGTCTATCGAACCAAGTCAGTCTACGAGGTCTCGACTGGACTACCTGGGCACTATCATACCTCATGTTTCATTTTCTCCTTGGTGTTTCAAGTGGAACCACACCCCACTTCCACACGTACGTCCAGGTGGGATGGGAAACCACTCTCCACGCCCTCACGTTTCTCCATCTTCATTGACGAAAATAGCCACCAAGTTTTGACATATGAGGTTGGAACATGTGAGCGAGAAGGGTTTATGACCTTGCTGAGCAAGAAAGGCTTGCTCTGTGGGCAGAGTACGAGAAAGCTAGAGTTCTGTGAGCAGTGTATTTTTGGGAAGCAAAATAAAGTTAATTTTCAGACCACAGTAAATAGAACCAAAGCTACTCTGGACTACATCTACTCAAATCTTTGGGATCCCTCTCGTGTTCCTTCAAAGAGTGCTGCTCGGTATTTTTTAACCTTCATTGATGATTACTCTAGGAAGGTTTGGGTGTTCATGCTTAAGCATAAGGATGAAGTGT
The DNA here is from genome assembly GCA_030544215.1 of Zantedeschia hybrid cultivar. Lineage (NCBI taxonomy): Eukaryota > Viridiplantae > Streptophyta > Magnoliopsida > Alismatales > Araceae > Zantedeschia > Zantedeschia hybrid cultivar. The sequence goes on from JARZZO010000015.1 coordinate 3,748,886, forward strand.
TTAACCATTTCAAGTAGTGGAATACTTTAGTTAAGAGACATACTAGGAAAGAGACTAAGAGACTCAAGACAAGTAAGGGGCTAAAATTTTGTTCCACAGAATTTGATGAGTTCGGTAAAAATGAAATTGTCAGACGCCATATAGTGAGATATTCTCCACAGCAAAATAGAGTGGCATAAAGAATGAATGGAACCCTTCTAGGAAGCGTCCATTCTATGTTGTCTAATGCAGGTTTGAGCAAAGATTTTTGGACAGAGGCAATCTCTATAACTTGTCACTTGGTGAACTTATCCCTAGGTACTACCATCAATTTTAGAATTCCAGAAGAAATATGGTCAGGTAATTCTCCAGACAATTCTAATTTGAGAGTTTTTTTTTGGTTGCCCAGCTTATGTTCACGTGAATGATGAAAAATTAGATTCGAAGGCCAAAAAGTGTATTTTTTTTGTTATGCTTTTTAAGTGTCACAGGTTCTGGTCATGATTGAAATGAATGTCACTTTTGATGAGTCTACATTGATACATCCAAATTCTATTCCACAGGATACAAGTTCTCCAAGCATTATTACCAAACAGGTAGAGTTTGAAACTACAAGTTCAGATTAGAAATTTTCCCGGCAACAGCACCAACAAACTCAGGTGCTTGAAACATAGTAGGTGAAGGAAACTCCATAAACTCAGCAATATTCTCTTGCTCAAGATAGGCAGAGAAGAGAGACTATACCACCATTGACATATGGCTATGCAGACATGGTTGCTTATGCATTATCTATTGCAGAGGAGTTATTGGATACTAATGAGCCTTCTAAATTTTAGAGGCTATATCTCATCAGGATGCATATAAGTGGCTAGTTACTTAGAAGAAGAGATTGACTCTTCATAGAAATCAGATTGGTAGTTGGTGGAGGCTCCTAAGGGAAAGAACGTGGTTGGTTGCAAGTAGGTCTTCAAAAAGAAAGAAGGTACTCCAGGTGTTGAAGATGCTAGATATAAGGCTTGGTTGGTGGCAAAAGGCTACAATCATGTTGAAGGTATTGATTAGAATGATCTTTTCTCATCTATTGTGAAACGTACCTCTATTTGTATTTTGTTAGCATCAGTTGCTTCTCATAATTTGGAGTTAGAGTAGATGGATGTGAAGACAACATTTCTGCATGGCTAACTCGAAGAGCAGATTTATATGCAACAACTTGAAGGCTTTGAAGTTGAAGGGAAGGAAGATCATGTGAGCTTGCTTAAGAAATCTTTATATGGTTTGAAGTAATCTCCAAGTATCAGTTTGTTTGCAGAATAGCTTAAACCAGAATAAGGAGGAAGGGATTTCTTAACTCAGAATAAGAGGTATTTTAGTTTGATAAGTAGTTGGTATTCCACCCAGAATAAGTAGAATTGCACTGCGCTATTCCAAATGATTTGGTAAGAATAAGTAGAATAAAGAGTGAAATAAAGAGTTCAAAATATTATATTAATTAATATATATTAATACATATTAATTAATATTAATAAATGTTAATTAATATTGATAATATTAATAAATATTATTGTGATTAATACATATTAATCAATATTAATATAGATTATTATGATTAATAAATATTAACTATTATTATTTTGATTAATAAATACTAGCAAACATTAATCATAGTTAATTATTAATATAATTTTTATTATGCTCCATTTAAATAGTATTAAATATTAAAAATGTTAAGTAATAAATGTTAATTATTATTAACAATGTTAATAAATATTATTAATCACCATTAATTCATATTAATAATAAATATTAATTCATAAATATTAATATTAATAAATATTAGTGTGATTACTAAATATTATTTAATATTGTTTTGATTAACTAATATTAATTAACATTAATCACAGTTAATTATTAAGATAAATTTATTATGTTCTATTTATTGATAAGAAATTTGAATAACAATTAACGTTAATCATAGTTTATTATTAATTTAAATAGTAATATACTAATTACTAAATATTATTTAATATTTAAATATCAATAAATATTAAGTAATAGATGTTAACTATTATTAATAATATTAATAAAATATCATATTGATTAATATATATTCATAAATATTAATTAATATTAATAAATGTTAATTAATATTGATAATATTAATAAATATTATTGTGATTAATACATACTAAACAATATTAATATAGATTATTATGATTGATAAATATTAACTATTATTATTTTGATTAATAAATACTAGCAAACATTAATCATAGTTAATTATTAATATAATTTTTATTATGCTCCATTTAAATAGTATTAAATATTAAAAATGTTAAGTAATAAATGTTAATTATTATTAACAATGTTAATAAATATTATTAATCACCATTAATTCATATTAATAATAAATATTAATTCATAAATATTAATATTAATAAATATTAGTATGATTACTAAATATTATTTAATATTGTTTTGATTAACTAATATTAATTAACATTAATCATAGTTAATTATTAAGATAAATTTATTATGCTCCATTTATTGATAAGAAATTTGAATAATAATTAACGTTAATCATAGTTTATTATTAATTTAAATAGTAATATATTAATTACTAAATATTATTTAATATTTAAATATCAATAAATGTTAAGTAATAGATGTTAACTATTATTAATAATATTAATAAAATATTATATTGATTAATATATATTCATAAATATTAATTAATATTAATAAATGTTAATTAATATTGATAATATTAATAAATATTATTGTGATTAATACATACTAAACAATATTAATATAGATTATTATGATTGATAAATATTAACTATTATTATTTTGATTAATAAATACTAGCAAACATTAATCATAGTTAATTATTAATATAATTTTTATTATGCTCCATTTAAATAGTATTAAATATTAAAAATGTTAAGTAATAAATGTTAATTATTATTAACAATGTTAATAAATATTATTAATCACCATTAATTCATATTAATAATAAATATTAATTCATAAATATTAATATTAATAAATATTAGTATGATTACTAAATATTATTTAATATTGTTTTGATTAACTAATATTAATTAACATTAATCATAGTTAATTATTAAGATAAATTTATTATGCTTCATTTATTGATAAGAAATTTGAATAACAATTAACGTTAATCATAGTTTATTATTAATTTAAATAGTAATATATTAATTACTAAATATTATTTAATATTTAAATATCAATAAATGTTAAGTAATAGATGTTAACTATTATTAATAATATTAATAAAATATTATATTGATTAATATATATTCATAAATATTAATTAATATTAATAAATGTTAATTAATATTGATAATATTAATAAATATTATTGTGATTAATACATATTAAACAATATTAATATAGATTATTATGATTAATAAATATTAACTATTATTATTTTGATTAATAAATACTAGCAAACATTAATCATAGTTAATTATTAATATAATTTTTATTATGCTCCATTTAAATAGTATTAAATATTAAAAATGTTAAGTAATAAATATTAATTATTATTAACAATGTTAATAAATATTATTAATCACCATTAATTCATATTAATAATAAATATTAATTCATAAATATTAATAGTAATAAATATTAGTATGATTACTAAATATTATTTAATATTGTTTTGATTAACTAATATTAATTAACATTAATCACAGTTAATTATTAAGATAAATTTATTATGCTCCATTTATTGATAAGAAATTTGAATAACAATTAACGTTAATCATAGTTTATTATTAATTTAAATAGTAATATACTAATTACTAAATATTATTTAATATTTAAATATCAATAAATGTTAAGTAATAGATGTTAACTATTATTAATAATATTAATAAAATATTATATTGATTAATATATATTCATAAATATTAATTAATATTAATAAATGTTAATTAATATTGATAATATTAATAAATATTATTGTGATTAATACATACTAAACAATATTATTATTATGATTAATAAATATTAACTATTATTATTTTGATTAATAAATACTAGCAAACATTAATCATAGTTAATTATTAATATAATTTTTATTATGCTCCATTTAAATAGTATTAAATATTAAAAATGTTAAGTAATAAATGTTAATTATTATTAACAATGTTAATAAATATTATTAATCACCATTAATTCATATTAATAATAAATATTAATTCATAAATATTAATATTAATAAATATTAGTATGATTACTAAATATTATTTAATATTGTTTTGATTAACTAATATTAATTAACATTAATCACAGTTAATTATTAAGATAAATTTATTATGCTCCATTTATTGATAAGAAATTTGAATAACAATTAACGTTAATCATAGTTTATTATTAATTTAAATAGTAATATACTAATTACTAAATATTATTTAATATTATTTTGATTAACTAATATTAATTAACATTAATCATATTTAATTATTAAGATAAAATTTTTATGCTCCATTTATTGATAAGAAATTTGAATAACAATTAACGTTAATCATAGTTTATTATTAATTTAAATAGTAATATACTAATTACTAAATATTATTTAATATTATTTTGATTAACTAATATTAATTAACATTAATCATATTTAATTATTAAGATAAAATTTTTATGCTCCATTTATTAATAAGAAATTTGAATAATAATTAACGTTAATCATAGTTTATTAAGAACGTGTAATTCTGTCCTTATTCCACTTAAACCGGGTATAAGGTATTCCATCCTGGGTTAAGTAATGCCTTCCGTCAAATTGGGTTAAAGGGTTTAAGTGGAATAAGAGACCCTATTCCTGGCCTATTCCGCAAACAAAGCAAAGCCAAGACAATAGTATAGGAGATTTAATGTTTCTATGATAAAGCATGGTTATTTCAGAAGTTGCTATGACAGTTGTGTCTACTTTACAAAACTGTCTAATGATTCCTTCATTTATTTGCTATTATATATTGATGATATGTTGATTGCAGTAAAAGACAAGTCTGAGATCAGCATGTTGAAAGTACTACTTACTAGTGAGTTTAAGATGAAAGACTTGGGAGCAACAAAGAAGATTCTCGGGATAGAGATCTAGAGGAATAGGGGTGCAAGTTATACTTAAAGCAAGCAAAATATATTGAGAAAATACTTCAATGCTTTGGCATGTCAGATGCCAAACCATTTACTACACCACTTGCTGCTCACTTTAGACTTTTAGCTTCATTAGCACCACAATCCACAGAAGAAAAAGAATTCATGTCACATGTTCCATACTCCAGTGTAGTTAATTAGTAGTGTGATATATGCTATGGTATGCGCTAGGCTAGATATTTCACATGCAGTCACTTTTGTGAGTGGGTACATGGCTAATCCTGGTAAAGTTCATGGTATGTAGTGAAGTTGATCTTCAGGTATCTAAGAAGTACAACTGGCACTTGTTTAGGATTCGATAGAAACAATGATATTTTAATTGGTTTTCTTGATCTAGATTTTGTTGGAGATTTGGATAAGAGAAGGTCTCTTATTGGTTATGTATTTTTCATTGAAGATTGTGCTGTTAATTGGAAAGCTACTTTATAGCCCTCAGTTGCACTTTCTACTATAGAGACAGAATACATGGCAGCTATAGAGACCGTAAAGAAGGCTATTTGGTTGAGAGATTTTTTTGGCGAGCTCAGTTCTGGAGTACGGATAATTGTTGTCTATTGTGATAGCCCGAGTGCTATACATTTGACAAAAGATCAGATGTTCTATGAGGACGAAGCATATTGATGTAAAGTATCACTTCATTGGGGATGTGATTGCTGAAAGTAATATTATTATACAGAAGATTGGCACAATAAAAAATCCAGCTGACATGATGATAAAGTCTCTTCCAGTGGCTAAGGCAGCGTTGCTTGGACTTGGTTGGGGGTATACAACACTTAAAGGATACCTTCGGGGTTTTGGTGAAGATGCTCAATTTTCACTATTTGTGTTCGTGAAAATTTTATTCAAGGTCGTGAAAAACATCTGTGTTGACCAAGCCAAAGGTGGAGATATGTTGGGTTTGACTTGGTCAATCCCCTTGGAAGAGTCCCAACCAGAACGCACTTCCACACATTCAGGTGGGATGGGAAATCACCCCCACTCCCTCACGTCTCTCCATCTTCATGCACGAGAACGGTAGCGATGCTTTTTATTTTATTTTATTTTATTTTTTTTTTGGTGGGGGGGGGGGGGGGGGGGGTTGGTTTCTTGGGCAGTTTTGTCTGTGGGGTTTCCCTTGGCTCACTATGAGTGTTTCCTTCTCGTGAGAGAGAAGGTTTTGAGTGTAACAGGGCTTTAGGAAGTTTGAGAACTTCTCCTCTTTTGTACTCTTGATTCTCACATAGTGAAAACAATTCGTCTTCGCTTTTGAACATAGGACGTTCGCATCCTAACCACGTAAATCAGTGTGTACTTCTCTTCCTCTTCTTCTCGTTTCTCTATTTCGTGATTGTGTGTTCTTCGAATTTGTTTGTTTTCCTGTGACATCGATTTCTTATACCGAATAAGTTCCTAACATCGATATTAGATCCTGCAATGGTTTCTCACAGCATGGCGTCATCATGATTCCGGGTCGAGTGGAGTAGGAAGGATCCATCCAGTGTACATCCCCACAATGCTTTCGTTGATGACGAGGAATCTAGTATAGTGGTACTGGGGCCTACGGAAAGTGTGAGAGGTCTCGAGTTCGAGTCCAATAGTTGCTATTTGCTAATCGAGGATAGCTATACTTGCATCTTTAAGTAGGGTCTTTGGACAGTGGGTTAGGAATGTTCCTGGTTTAGGGTCTAGGGCCCAAGCCAGGTTGGCCCAGCAAGTGCTCGGTGCCAGCCCACATCCAGCCCATGACTCAGTCGTTTGCTGATTGACAATTGAGAACCTGGCTAGACCCGGGTCAGATTTGTACCTTCCAGTGAAAAGTATTTTTGTCAACTAGAACAGACCAGAGGAATTATAAAAAAAAGTTTAAATAAACTAGTATATTATAGAGAGAATTACTTATACACGAGTGATCACTAAAATCTACATTTTCATATGGTTAACACCTCACTTTCCCAATGTAGAGTTTCTCGATATAGAGACAATTTTGGACATTATTACTGCGTTACTAATCAGAGATTTTTAGTGAATATCCAAGCATATTATAGGTGATCCGCTCCCACCTTACTGCCAATTGGATGGAACATCGCCGGACGTGACGCTCTCTGCGTTAGAATGTTAACAATAACTTTTAGGTTGTGTTTAGCTTCTAATTAACATTCAGTGGGGTACGTAGAAATTTTGTCCAGTGGAATCACTCGGACATTAAGTCATAAATATGGTTGGGTCAGTGAGATCTTGACCTAGGCCATACGGAGTCTTGGGTTGGACTAGTAAGATCCTGAGTTGAGTTAATAGGATCCCTGCAGGCTAAATTGTATTGAACTTGACCAGTGGACTTAACAAAATCCAGTGAGGGCCTAGTAGATTAACGTTGAATCCGCCACTGGCGACACTTGTACCATTCTTTCCCGTTATCTTAAGAGAAATAAATTAGGTATTGGAGAACCTTTAACTGTATTTTATTTTTCAGCTAGAGATTATAAAGCGAAGCTTCTAATCGGAGGCTTTAAAACTTGAAACTTCGCAAACATGCCTTTAATTTGTTTTCGCAGAGCAGCCACCTGTGACTTTTATAGCATTCACTGCCATTTTACGGGTGGGAAAATATGACATAGTAATACTTGCTATACTGCCTAGTGTAGCTACATTGAAACTTTTTTTGGATGGAGCCGGACTTTTCCATTATCAGCCCTCCAAAAAACTTTTGATATTACAAATAGTTCTCCCTAATCTGACTATTTACAAAAAAAATCTACAACCTCAACTTTATTACAAAAAAGTCCCTCTAACCACCTTTTGTGACAGATTCCCACCTCTTGAGCAACAGTTTTTGTGACACTTAGGGAACTTATACCAATTTACAAGAGTTTGTGGAGGCTTATTCATAAATAGTTGTATTACAGGAGTATTTTTGTAAATATTCTATATTTTCAGGGGTTCAAGTTCAATTATATCTATCCCATTAGTCCGTGTAGTCCCATTTCTGATTGGATGACTCAATTTTTTAAAATAAAAATAAAAAATCAAGCCCCAATGAATAGTATAAAAAATTCCTTAATAAGTGGAGCCCAATAATAATTTATCAATTTTTTTAAAGTAATCCAATCAGTGAGTAGACTATACATACATGTGGGGCGTGGAGGGTCTGACCTAAAAAAAACTCATAAAAAAAGGTAGATCATGACAAGGCCAGCAGGGAGGACACTGATTGGAGAGGCTTCTTTCTTACTTTTGGGCCTTGGACCGGACATTGCAAAGTCCAAGTAGGGCCCGTTTGAGCACTGGGTCAGTCGGCGCAGGCGTACTTTGTACGGTAGGCCTCTTTTTAAGGCCCAAGCCCTGAATAAGGCGCCCAGACTTTTAGTGGGCCAATAGGCTGGCTCGACCCAAGCAGATTATATAAGATTTGAATTCGGAGATTTTTAATTTTTTATTTAAGAAATGCATTTTGATATTTTTCATAATTAGTAACACTTTTACACTCACAAAGCAAGCAAAACTTAACCGGAAAATGATTATAAATTGGAGGGATTACCATCCTTCCACGTTCTCGTATGGAACATGTACCTTTTGGCTCTCTTCTGTCCATAAAAGAAGGCCTCTCCTTTTATATCGAAGTCTATCAAGTTAATAGAATTCCGAGTTCCTGATCCTGATGAAGGTTTTGTGCCCACGTAGATGAGACGATCTGAATGGCTCAACCGAGGGAATAATGAGTCCGAGTACTCGAAACATCAGCTTGAGATGGGATGTGGGCATGCAGCTCTCCTCTTTTTGGAGAAATTTTTTTGGACCTCATCCTTTTCATCTTATGTACGACTCCACACATAAAATTTAGGGGTGAACTTAATCCTGATTCACCTCTACTCTTTGCGGTTGAAGACATTAAGGCCGTGTTTGGCACAACTTTTATTTGGAAGTACTTTTGTATTTTCATTTAGTTATTTTTTATAAAAATCATTAGATCTTGGAAGCCATTTATATAATATTTTTCTTGTATTTTGACTTCGAACCAAAAGCTACAAGGGGGAGCTTAAAGAGTTGACGCTTGTAACAAACTAAAATTAGTTATAACATTTCTCCCTCGACTCGTTCTATGTAAAAAGTGGAAGCCAAAAGTAACCTTCAAGTAGAAATTTTGCCAAACACATCCTAAGAGATAGGATGAAGTATAAAGGATCTTATCTCGTGTAATTAGTCCGTCAAAAGAATAGGACGAGGAGTGGCAGGCCGGTGCGCTAGACCACTGTGGGTTCCGGCTGTAAGATTCTTTCTTCATGCTTGGTTCATTCTTCTAATTTCGACTTCTCATTACACTCTAGCCTGTTGCTGATCAGTTAGTAAAGGATTCGCCTTCTAGTATGATTTTTAGGGTTATGTAATGAGCAGATGTCGTGTTGGAGATGTGAAAAGAGTGAGGACTAGACCCATCTGAGCTGTTAGAATAGTCCTACATCGAAAAAGCCTTACGGTTTTGAGTTGGATGGTCCAATAACTTCAACATGGTATTAGAACCCATAGTTACGAACTGGGCCACGCACTCCGTATTTGTGGTCCACGTGATAGAACTTAAAATCAGCCTGCACGTGAGGGAGCGTGTTAGAATAGTCCTACATTGGAAAAAAGACAAAATCAAAAAATATTTAATACACGGTGTCTACTCCACTCATTGTCTTAAGATTTTGAGTTGGATGGCCCAATAACTTCAACATGAACGAATACTAGTCAATAAAACGTGCGAGTTGCCTAATAGTAAGTTAGTATACGATAAAATTATTATTAAAATATTTTTATTTTTAACATACAGAGAAATTGTTATTAAAACTGAAATCAGAAAGTGAATTCAGTGCAATTTACTAGAATGAATAATTCAAGAAATAGATTAAGGAGATCTCATTTTCTCAGAACATAAAGCTTCCAAGATGTTTAGTTGAAATTAGAATAACACCATTAAACTCTTAAAAAAGGAAGTATCTTATTTACAAGGACTGTATACATATTACAAGATTATAAGTTTCTAATCTCTCCATTGAGAAAAGCACCATTCAACATATACAAAACTGATTTAAGAAAAAAATAAGTTACTTACCCAGGAGAATTCTTGTCTAGTTCTCCCATTGATAAAGTGATTGAGGCCATCAAAACATGAGTTCTTTCAAAATGCTTAAGAGCACTTGTGACATTAGACTGGTAATTCAATAATATCTATAAATCTTTTCAAACGTCATAATACAAAGGCGACTCAGACCACAAGGCCATCCTCAATAGGCTCCTAAATGTCGAAGCATCCCATGCATGACACTGCCAACTAAAGATGCATGCATTGAGCAAATAAGCAACTTTGTAGGGGGAGATACATATGAGTATATATAATAGATTGTTCATGATGTATTGCATCAGTATTTGAGCCCAAGGATGGTACGAGATCCTATCTAACGATGGGTAGAGTAATTTGATACTATACGTTTTTGCAACTTCAACTAAAATAGAAGAATGGATCAAATCCGCATGGGATTGGATGCAAAATTGTCACAAATATTCCCCGCCTGTGAAAGGTTTTTCTATTCCAAGTAACCCCCAGAAAGGAGGATAAAAAGGATCTCTAGTCATGTGTGGTTTACAATTCATTTATCGCCGATTTGTTAGGAGAATAAGAGAAGAATAAGAGGTCTTATTCGTAGAATGAGGCTAATCCTAGTTTGATAGGCAGAATAACTTATATCGTGTCAGAATTACTTATATCAGAATAAGGAGAATAAGCAAGTTTACCTTAGACTCAAAAATTATTTATTCTTCCTATTGTGTTAGTGGGTCCCATAGAACTATCAAACCTAAACACCCCTTATTCTAGTATACGTTATTCTAGATAAGTAATTCCAGATGACCTATTTTGCAAACAAAGAGTACATGTTCTTGCATATAAAAATCTCGTGACAAGTAGATATATCAATCTATACTGCATCACAATCTACTTTTATTGTAAAATCAATATTGAATTGATGATAACAAAAGCAAGATGAGAGAGAAAAAACAATAACATTTGCTTTTTATCTGACTTGCTATTGTGACTAAAAAATCACTTAATGTTTCATTTAAGGAGGGATATTAGCTTGTCAAATGTCATTTACAAAATATCTGCCAAGATACTTGCCAAGCGTTTGAAGTCCTTGCTCCCCAAGTTGATTTCTCCAAACCAATCAGCCTATGTTCCTAATAGACAAATTCTGGACAACATCCTGACTACCCAAGAGCTGATCCATTCCATGAAATCCAAGAAGGGAAAAGAAGGATCATTTGTCTTAAAAGCAGACATCTCTAAGGCTTATGACAAACTTAATTGGGATTTCATTGCAAATACTCTCAAGAAGTTTGGGTTTTCAGCAAGAGCTATTAGTCTTATCCTGCTTTTCATCACCACTACAACATACTCTGTCATCATTAATGGAGAATGTACTGGACATATTACTCCTAGCAGAGGAATCAGGCAAGGTTGCCCCCTATCACCTTATGTGTATATTCTCTGTGCAGAAATGTTTTCTCAGCTTATAAATTCTAAAGTTGAAGATGGCACTATTACTCCTTTTAAAGTTAATTGCAGGGCCCCTGTGATCACTCATCTTATGTATGCTGATGATATTATACTTTTTGGTAAGGCAAATCCTGCTGATCTTAATGCTCTTATTGCCTGTCTGGATATCTACAGTCTTTGGTCTGGGCAACATTTAAACAAGACTAAATATGGTCTGTTCTTCAGTCCTAACACACCTCCTGCTGTCAAACTTGCTCTGAGTTCTTCCACTGGTATCTCCATCTTGTCAGAGAAGGAAATGTATCTAGGTGTCCCTTTCTGGCCTATCCGAGGAAAGACAGAGCAATTCTCCTACTTGGTTGACAGAATGAAGCTTAAATTGTCAAAGTGGAAGGCAAACTCTTTGTCTTTTGCAGGAAGAGTAACACTCATCAACTCGGTTTTATCTGGCATTCCTGTACATGTTATGGGAATGGGGCTCCTACCAAAAACCACTATTCAGAAACTCAATCAGATCCAATGCTCCTTTCTTTGGGGAGACTCAGAAAATCACAAGAAGTTACACCTCTGCAATTGGAAATCCTTGAAGCAGCACAACCTCTCAGGTGGTCTTGGAATCAGAGATCTTCAGACCTTCAACAGAGCCTCTGTTCTTAAAATTGTATGGAAATTTCTACAAAATCAGAACTCCATGTGGGCTTCCCTTATTCGAGCTAAGTACTTGGTAAAACACTCCTTCTGGGATGCCCCTGAATCTGGTTTGTGCTCCTCCTCTTGGAAGGCTATGCTGCAGGTCAGGAAGGTTGCATCTCAAGCTTATTTTCATGTCATCCAAGATGGGCTTACTACAAAGATTTGGCAAGACAAGTGGATCCCTGATTTCTTAGGCACTCCACACATCAGAGCTGATTACTTGCAACCCCTCCCAACTTGGGTTTGCCAACTGATATCAAATCATCAATGGAACCAAAACCTCTTAAACCATATTTTTACTGATGATACTGCAAAAGCCATCTCCTCAATCATACTCCCTACTACCATTGATTGCCCTGGAGATAAAATTATTTGGCCCCTTAACGCCAATGGGGTCTTCTCTGTGAAGTCTGCCTACCGTCTCCTCATGCTAGACTCTTACCATGTTTCTACCTCCTCTCCTGACCCTGTTTGGAAAATTCTTTGGAGTAACCATATTGGCAAGGTGGTCCCTCCCAAGGTTATTCACTTTATCTGAAAATGTATCAGGAATGCCATTCCTGTGAACAACATCATCTCCAGGAGAATACCATCTATTGATAGTCTTTGCCCTGTGTGCTGTTTAGCTCCTGAAAGTGTTGATCACATTCTCTTCCATTGCAACTTTGCCCGTTGTGTTTGGTTAGCCTCTCCCCTCAGCTATCTTTCTAGTTCCGAGAACCTGTGCCTTGCTGATAGGATTATGAAATGGAGCACTCCCCCCTTTTCAAAAAATAAGAAAGACACCCATCTTATTTCCATGTGCTTCTCAATTCTTTGGCAGATTTGGAAGGCTAGATGCAGTAAAGTCTTTGATGGAAAAGAGCCCAATCCTTACTCAATTGTGATTGCTGCCACCACTGATTCTGCTTTCTGGCTGTCCTGCCAGCAAACAACATCTACTTTGGGCCCTGTAGTACCACTTAAGATATCTAAATGGCAGGCCCCGGAGATCAACAAGTTCAAAATCAATTTTGATGGAGCTACTCATTCAAATGGCGGAGGAATTGGTGTTGTTATGCGCGATCATCTGGGTACTCCTACCTTCTGCATCTCCAGACTTGTGTATTCCTCGGATCCCAGTGTTGTTGAAGCTCTTGCCCTTCTAGAGGGTCTCAAGCTTGCAGCCAGCTCTCCTAACATTTCAACTGTGGAAGGTGATGCCCTCACCATTATTAATGTTGTCCTCAAGATCACGGACCCTCCTTGGAGAACTCAAATTATCATCCGGAACTGTCAGGATCTCTTGCAGCATTTGTCTTTAAATCTCAATTTCACTCCTAGAACTTGTAATGGTGTGGCTCATTGTTTAGCAAAATTAGCTTGCTCCTCCTCACAGGATAATTGTTGGACTCATCCACTGTTTCCTGAGGATATTTCATCTGCTCTGTATGCAGATTACCTTTGTAATCCGGTTTCTCTGGCTTAAATCAAGTTATCTCCCTTTAGTTTCAAAAAAAAAAAGGGGGGGAGGGATATTCATCCACTTAGAAGATTTTTTTCCCCACCCATTCAAAGGAAAATATTTTAATAAAAATTAAACTGTACATACACTCAAGAGCAGACTTAGAACCTATAACCTTCCGGTAGGACTAAAAAATACTTTAGCATTTTTATTTTTAAGGTGCATAATTGCATAGGATGTTAAATATTGTTCCAAACCCTACAAATTTGCATCTATTTACCCTCCCTTGACCATCCTTTCCCCGCCCAACCCTCAAGTAAAAAAAAAAAAAGGAAATATGCCCAGTAGTAAAGGAAATGTATTGAAAGTAAAACATCTAATTTCAAGCTCCTCACATCATGTTGTACATTCTAGTCAAGGGGTTGATTTGGGTAAGATTTTATCATTTGATTCACGATACTAAAGTTCATGACATTTCGGCAACGGGATTCTTCCATTACTTTGGATACCAAATAAATAATGTTCAATATTACACCGCACAGGAATATTCTAAATAATTATCATTTAAAGTACGCCAGATCCAATCTACTACATGACCAATTTTGTTATTGTTCATCAGAATTCGATTTTTTATTTTTTAGATTTTTTTTTGATCATCGATCAGGTAATACATTGTACAGACGATTAGAAAATCTCGGGATGACCTAAAAAAACATTAGTTTACCCACTACAATGCCCCTGCGAACACGCAGGATCATTATAGTAAGTATTACTTATAAGAAAAAAGAAGAAGGAAAAAAAACCAATAAATTGAACTGGACGAGAAAGAGTAGCTGTGGCTTTTAACATAGGTTGTAGATTGATTCTTCTTACAGAGTAAAGCGAGCTTTGAATGAGATTATTAAGATTTATTTATTTAAACATCCGTCCTAATATACAAGGGTTGAGATGGCCGAGTTGGTCTAAGGCGCCAGATTAAGGTTCTGGTCCGAAAGGGCGTGGGTTCAAATCCCACTCTCAACAAACATGATCGTTTTTCTCACTGAGAAAGGTGAGCTGGTTGTTATTTCATTCTTTTTCCCACCTAGCTAGGAAGGCTCACTGATAATTGAATAATTTCTTAATAAATAATATTAAATAACATTTTAAAAGGCTCACTGATAATTCAATAATTTCTTAAGAAATAATCTTAAATAACATTTTAAAATCTTGATAATTTGGAAGCTTACACTATTATTTTCAAATCTGTTATCCAATAGATATTGCTAAATGTTATTTTTTGTATTGCATATATTAATACCAATTTTAGATTAAAATGCAAGAGTTGACACCGAGAGAGGTATTGGTGCGTCCTACACTTTTGTCTACTGTGAGTGTTTCTATCTTATGGGATTAGAAGTCCGCACTATGGCTTTTCTCAATAAATGTATATTTTCTCTTGATTAAATTAAGATTTGAGTTTTGGTAGAATGGTCTATAGGATAATTTATGGTCGAAAGTTTTGAGTTTCATTAGTTCTGTCCAACAACCAAATGATAACTAATTTTATATCGATATGATACAAAATAAGTTTTATATAAAACTTTTGCATTCTTAACAAATAGCAGATGAAGAATACTTATTGCAATGTCCCAAGATATTGCAGCTCTGCAAGAAGTGCATATAAAGTTAAAAAAAATTCTTGGAATTGATGGTGATTGCTATATTACTTGTAGCAATTGATGCCCTACCTACCATATACACCGTATCCGATTCCAGAGAACAAAGGTCTGATAGGCCCACTCATCATAACGGGCTTTGGAGTCTGGACAAAACTGGGCTCAAAGTATGGAACGGTATGATAAAGTTCAAATACATAATATCTATACTGTAACTTTATATTTTAGATGTGATGATACATTTCTATTTTTGCTTATGATTTGTGCATGTTATTATGATATACTTCGTACATTAAAGCTATATTTGGTGCAACTGGTTCAAAGAATTTTTGAACTTTCATAGGACACCAAGTTTTAGAAGGTGCTGATGTAATTTTTTAGTTATATTTTTACCTTTAATTAAAAGTTGAAAATTAGAACTTCCTAGATTGGGATAAAACTAAGCTTGAGAGTTGAAGTTTTGACTTACATCATCACCCAAAATTAGTCATAACTACCTTTACTCAATATTTTATATATTTAAAGTGAAAACTAAAAATAATTCCCAAATAAAATTGTCGCTGAACATGCCTAAATCACATCAGATGCACCCAAATGATCAGGATCAAGGCCCTCTAAAATAAAATTATATTAAACATTATTATAAAAAAACATTATTAAACATTAACTACGCCCAAATGTCATTATAGTTGGGCTCCCACCGGTTTTTTGACCCCGCTTGAGCCCACGTTCGGAAAAGTGAGCAAAGACAATGCCTGTGAGGGCCTTTTCTTAATGGACTTGTGCTTGAATTTTGTCAAGTTTACTACTTTCCAATAACTTTCGAGAAATACTTGTTGCAATATTTCTTGAGAAGGGATCCTCTAAGCGTACGTATGGATGGTACTCAGACAGTGTAGAGAGGGGATTTTTTCAAACAACTCCTTCATATGAAACTTTTTCTATTCCCAATGAAGGGGTTTTTGGAAAAACTATTTTCCTCTTGTTGGACTTATCCAGTCTCCTCCACACTTGCACTTACTAGAACCACACTCAAATTTCTTAGGCATTGTAGTTGTAATTATTGCTTGATCAATAAATTAAAGGCTACGTGACTTTTAAGTCTCCCACTATATCTTTTAGGTGACGGTTAATTAGATGGTGGTTGTAACTGCAATGTCTCCTAGGGATTGCAGCAAATATTTCTCATAACTCACTAAACGAGCATTGAAGTAACTATTTCTTATAACTCTCTACCCATGTGTAAAGCCTATTAACTTTAGCATCTTTCCCTTTGCCCAATTTTTGCAAGAGTTGAGTGAAGATTGGCTAGAAGATGTTAGGAAAAATGTGTAGTAAACTGAAAAAAAATAAGATTCAAAATGAACATCCGTCTGAAGGCTGAAGTGTAGCTTCATTTGATGTTAAGCTTAATAAAAGCAAGATTAAGTGGTTTGGTCATATGCGTCGTAGCATTAATTAAAAGGTGCAAACAAATTCAAGTAAAAACATAGCAAAAGAACTTAGAGACAACCTAATTAGATAGTTCGATGTTGTAAGAAAGACTTCGTCTCATAGCCTAAAATCAAATGATTTCATGTAGTAAGAAACGACTTAATCTTCTTAATTTTAATTAATAATATGTTATTTAATAAACTACAGTACGTAACAAGATAAGAGGAACCAGGGTTCGATTCCAAGTATAACCAGAATTTTCCTTCTAAATAGAAGAGTAATTCATGCGAATCCGAATAGTCTGCCTAATTAAGCGAGAATTCTGAATCAAACCGATTTCCAAAGAAACAATTTCTAAATTTGAACTCGAGACTTATCAAAGCGAGGCCATGTGATGAAACCAACTGATTAATGATGACAATAATGAACTGCACATTCTTATAAGCAAGTGGTATTTTCAAGACATGAGAAGCACTGTACTAATGTTCATCATCCCACCCACATTGTTCTTTCAAATCTGCGACCCTAATGCTCTATAATTTTTAGGGAATCTGACACCAGCGGTAGCCAAACCACCAGATGACGACCACTGATACGGGTCCCTTTTTTGGTCTTAATTTGGTGGACCTTAAGAAGATCGGATTCGCCTGACGCACCTACCGACCCAACCGTCTTAACCGTCGGCACACGGAGAAGACCCCTAAGCACTTAGATCATCATAAATTTATCATCATAAATTTAGGAATCTCAGCCAAATGCCACACTTGGTCAGGTCTCATTAACAAATCTTACATCTCTGATTAAACTGGCTGCCTTTGACCACCCCACATGTTATCATTGATGTACCAGTTTCTCTCTCTCTCTCTCTCTCTCTATATATATATATATATATATATATATATATGTATATATATATATATACATCTAAATTTAGATATAGATGTGTATCTATTCTTTGTATCTATCCACCTGATGGGCATTTGTGAGCTGCAGGTCTCCATGTGGTCTCATGTGTTTCCATGGCTGCAGCTGACCTGGGAAGACCTGCTCTGTGGAGGCTAACATGGTCTGGAAACAACAGGAAGAATCTCTGGGTTTCAAAGATAGGTAGTCCAAAGATGGGACCCAAAGTGATCTGATGTAAGGGGAGCATGTTCTCTTCTTATTTGGAGTAGTTATCTTCCTGATGACCGCAGCTCAAAGGCGTCCAATTTGCCTTTTGGGCTTGGGGGGTGGTCTTAGCAGAATTGTTTAGGTGGCAAGTCTTGTCATAGTAAGGTTAGAAGCTGTCCCATTCCAATGAACAGGAGTAGTTCAGTTTTCGGAAAGTTCTAGAGTGTGTAGGATCCTAAAAGGATTAAGTTTTAACTTTTAACAGGATAGTTTAGGTGGCAAGTCTTGCCATGGTAGAGAAAGAGAGTGCATATAACATAGATGTACTCTCCTGCAATCTTTTCTATCTTTATTCTTAGAAACTATAAAATTCTGATGTCGAGTTTGAAGGACTCAAGATCATAAGCATCGGGCACAACTGAAATTAGTCGATGTAAGATTATTATATAGTCGTTCCAACACTCTCCCTCACCATCAAGATGGATCGTGAAAATTAGATGAGAAGAGCCGACGTAAATTAGATGATAAATTTGAGAAGATAAAGTTGAGCCAAGCCCTTGTTCTGATATCATCTTACAAACCACAAAACTCAAGTGGAGTTTGAAAGACCCAAGATCATAAGCACTGGCCACAACTGAAATTAGTCGATGTAGGACTAATATAGTCACTCCAACGTCTATGTAAAAAAAAGAAAATTATCAAAACCTTTTAAATATTGGATTATCCTGCTATAGATATGTTCACAATTTAATTTACTTTGAAGTTTTAGTTTTAATCTCTAAGGTTGCCTCAACCCTTTGGAATTTTAATTTTAATACCTAATTGAAGGGTTTAAACCCCAAAAGGTGAGATGTATCCACCTCAGATGCACCCAATCTAGAGAGAGAGAATTGGATTACGTTTAGAAACAGTTTGTGGTCGAGATGAGTATGTACTAATAGTTAGAAATTTTGACACGTTTTGAGCTGCTACTTAATTTAACTTAGGTAGAAAACAACAATTGTCCCCTTCCTAGTTAACTAGAACACCTTTCGAGGATATATTGGAACCAATTTTGCCCACAAAATTATACCTCTAGACCTTTGATCACTGAGCTCTATCACTCTCCAAACCTCGTTAAATTCACCATCACTGTGTGACGATAGAAACGTTTAAATCGGCGAGATAATGCCACATCTTATCACTCAAACCAAGAACCATCCAAAAATTAATTAAAGGCCATTGTGTACTTAACAAGGCATTTATCTAATCCAATGACATCCATAGACTAATTCTAAATTAATGGCCCTTCTTGCAAGGGAATCGAGGCTGCCAAGGCCACATTTGGGCAATCTGCGTGGGGTGCATGTACCCATTTAAGATAGGATTAATATTAAACCCTTTAACCTATGAAAGGGGAAAGGGACACGTCCATGAACCAGTACCTTGAACACCTCAACAGCACCCCTGTGGGAGCCCTAGACGCCCCTTGGGTACCAGGATTTGATCCCAAGAACATGTGGCATGTTAGTGTGGTGGACGGTGATCCACAAGGATTAATTGCTACTTAATGAATGGGTAATTCTTGCATAGTGTACGAATAATACCTATAAACAAGTCACTATTTGAATCATCTTAGGGTTGAACTCTCTCCTTCTCTCTCTCATGCACACACAAAAATACTCTCTCTCTCTCTCTAACCATGTGAAGTACCTAGGAAATAGGAATGAGAAAGAAAAGAGAGGAGCAGCTACTCTCAGCACTCTCCTCCCCAAAAGCCACCACCTCTTCACATGCCACTCCACCACCCCTCCCCACTGGGATTCACAGTCTCAGGCCCCAAGACCCTTTTTTTAAAATAAACCCACATGAAGAAAAAGAACTGATTTGGGGAGGAGGCTACAGGGGGAGTAGCCACTTGCAGTCCTGCCAAACAGGTGAATGGCAGGATTAAACAAAGGCAAGAATAAGATACGTTGCCCCACATGGAGGCTAAGATGTGTCATGCCACGTGGCAAGCCCTAACATGGGAGTTGGAGAGGGGTAACTAAATTAACTACCGGCCCAATAGCCCAACCTAGGCTTTGGGAAGCCGTCAAAGCTGGGGAATGAAATGTGTGTATTTGTGTGTGTCAGTGATGAGGTCACCCACATCCAGTTGCAGGTGCGTAATGTTTCCAAGTGGGCTGCTCCCCTTGGCAGCAGCATGTTTGTAGAAATGCCTCAATGAGGAGAGGGAGGGGGGGATGCCACCAGATTTGACAATACATTTGGGGAGAGAAGGTGGGGTATGGGCACATGTCTGCAAATCTATGTAGGAGGGGCACCCAGTTAAAGCATCAAATCAAGGGGCAGTGTGCTTCCAATATCAGAAACTCATGGTGCCCATGTGGCCACAACACCTGATATCTTCTTGAATTGACCAGAGCATATGGCTCTCACCTGCGCATCAATGGTTGTGTTCATTTCGGAGAGGAAAAGAAGAAAACGGTTCACCTTTAGAGGCATTTAAATGCCTTCAGAATTAGTTAATATTTTGGGTGTTGCATGAGGGTGAAAGATATTATTATGCAATATCTTAGTCTTTGGGGTACCTTTCTACTAGGAGCTAGCTAATTTTGGATGGCTGGATGTGCATGCCATCATTCTTCTCTTCCGCATTGATCATTAAGAATCATATATAGTATGAACTACTACATTAAAGGAGCATATGATGAAGCTGTACTTAATTGGCTTTGGGTGATTTAGAATGTTTAAAATTGACTTGCTATCTATAAAGGCAAAGAAAGTGGCAATAGACACTCATCTCCTTCTCCTTTCTATGGTTTAAAGGTCTACTTAAGCTTTTGGCAAGTGTGGTGTCAAGCTCAGCAGTTTGATATGGACAAATGATATTAAGGTACGTTCCAATTCATGACAAAGGGGAAGAATATTTGATGGTGCACATGCAACTCCAACCTTGACGTTTCCCAATTAATAAGACTCCAAAACATGCATCCAATCTTTGGTCTAATGATTGTGATTTCCTCTTCAATCCTTTCTATATCATCCCCACAACCCCTTGTTTCATAAGGTAGTCACTAAAAATTTGAAGCCTAGCTGCCCCTTTTCTTTCTCGTGTTGACCCTATCATGAACTGCTAGTTTAATCACAACTACTAAGGCGCCGTCAAGATCAAAACATTATTATAGATGCATTGCATTAGGATAATACCGAAAGATACATAAAAAGGGAGGAGAATCTAACCTACCCTCCTCCCCAATCTAATGGGTCCACTAATCATCATCAAAGGAATCGAATACCGTCCCTTTTTAACAAGAAATCAAATTAAATGCATGGGCTAGCTTCTTCAGCTGCAACTTTGGAACCAACCTCTCACGCTTCGACTTCATTAGGTTAAAAAAATACTCAGGCTAACGATTAAGATTTGAATTGAAAAGAGGCACATTTCAAGGCCCCCTTCTCTGCCAAAAAGCCTGTGGCCCAAGGATATTTGATTAATCTCCTTTTCATGAGGGAGGTGGTAGAAAGAATGTGGAACCATTGCATTGGTGGAGAAATCTTCTACTAATTAAGGAGGAAACATTAGTCAAATGTCAATTTAGTATACTCTCCCTATTAGGGCCGCTCTATGAAAAAAAAATAACAAATAAGGGTCCTCTTTCCCCAATAAAGAGACACTGATCTGCCAAGATGTCAGACAAATTGAATGAGGATGCCTTATTCCTTCCTTGAGACCATAGTTAGTTAAATACACATATTATATGCATATGCATGAATTATCATAGATAGTAGAAAAAAGGCAGATTTATTTGATCATTTTTATTTTATTTAATACTATAAAAATATTTAATACTTCATAATTATTGAATATTAAAATTATAATTATTTAAGTTTCATAAATTATGACAGCAATGATAAAAAAAATAAACATATCACTTTCTTACGTTAAACTTATAATTTAATAGATATTTATTTAATCATCTGTATAGGATAAAAAAGAAACTCCAGACATTTGTTATCCCTCTCTTTAAATGAGATATCAATTATAGCTATGATTTTATTAGATGTCTTATCATACAATTATATTTTTTATTTTAATTTGTTAAAATCTTGTCAAGGAAAATCAAAATGTATCTTGCATTTCTTTTTTCCACCGCTTAATTATTGGACTAACTTTTTGATTGTCTAATTCTATTAGAATGACTCGACTGTTGATAGAATTATTCTTGTATATGCTTAACTAATGGTGTAAGATTTTTGCGTTAATATATAACGTAATGAGTTGTATAATCCACGCAAGCTCAAAAACATCAAGAAAATAATCAATTATTAATGCAATTATTCCATCTACTGAAGTGATTATTCCAGGAGAGAAGATTTAAATCCCCACTGTCCGGGGACCGCAGTGTAGCATCATGCCTCATTGGCATCTAAGCCGTCCATGTCAGGAACTCCTGATGGCTCTAAGAGAGGTCATGAGTTTAAGTCTCATTAGTTATGTAGAAAGAGCTATACGTCTTATAGTTTCATAATTAAGGACTTAAGTTTGAGTGTTCCCCGTATATAATGGAGCCTACAAAGAGATTATTATTTCTTGTGATAAGATTTCCAGGCTTATGATCACCTAAAGAAGGAAAAAATCTCCTACAAAACAAAATTAGTGTAAACGTTCATGTTTTTGTACTGTTTTTTAAAGAAAGACCTTGTAAATATTATTGACTAAAGAAAAGTTCATACTTTTTTCAAATGAACTACTTAACAAAATGGAAATGAGATACTGTACTAAAAGTGCAGGAGATCTCCCTTTTCAAAATTAAACTAACAAAAGCAGCGCAAGTAAATTTAAAGAAGATATGCCATCAAGGGTTTCAAGCCCTCACTTTAAGTTTAAGGGGTTAGGCACCCCACAGCCAGTAGCAACCGCCCCCAAAAGCTGCAGCTCTCTCTCCCTCCTCCCTGCAGGAAACCCACCGGGGAAGCTCCCTCCTCCAAGCTTCACCACCTTTTTTGGCGGCCTTTTCGCGCGTGCTCAAACCCCTCCACAGGCCTGCTCACAGCGCCACCTTTCGCCTAGTTTAGTTTAAAAGCTGTACTGCGCAGCGAGAGCCGGGCCGTACGTCGGCCTCCCTTTCGGGCGGGGCGCCGGAGCCGAGAGGCTGCCCACCGACCACGGCAACCGCCTCAAAAGCCCCCCCCTCCATTCGCTTAATCAACCCCAGAGAGAGAGAGAGCGAGAGAGAGAAGACGCGTTTAACTAAACCCAAGAACTCACATAGAGAGAGCGGACGTGTTTAGGAAGCATGGGAACGTGTTCTTTACGTGGCCGTGGAGAGCTATCCATCCCCACAGCTGGGCTTGGGAGGGGAAACAGATGAACTGTGCTGGGTGCTGACGGTGCAACAATGCGCCTGCACACATCCCCATCTGTTCACTACTGGACTTATGGAGATGTTACCAATCTTCTCATGACACCTTATGCATGAGATCAGGGTTCTAGAGCTGGGTGAGGGAGGTGGCCAAGTTGGCAAGGTGTGTGTGTGTGTCCATACATTTGCCTCAAAAATGCCAACCTTCCCTGTGTCCTCTACCTTATGTGTCCATCTTTCTCCCCCAGTATCTAACATGAAAAGGAGAGAACAGGGAAAAATAAGGTTCCTTGCACATGCCTCCTATCCTAACCATGAGCAGACCCCCTTTCACCTGAAGACAACTCTCAGTGGGGTTCTTCAGCCTTCACCAACACCAACATCAACAACCTAATACTTCCATCTGGAAAAGGGCTGGTAACATCTTCCTAGAGAGGATACAAACACTAAAACACATGCAAAGAAAAGACCCAACCTTAACCCTAGCGACTGTCTCTCTTCCACAGCATCATTCTTGGGTACTTAGGCAGGGGATGATCTCACTGCTGACATGCACATACCTCATTCATACTCTCACACAAGCCCCCGTTCTCTGTTCCGGACGATCGAGCATGCACTTGAACGAACACAAAACCAACGGCATTAACCACAAAATATAAGTTTAGATTCCGATGGTAATTACCATGGAATATTTTAATCCTGAGCTTAGCATTTGCAACAAAAAAAGCCTTTTGGATTGTGGGCCTGATAAAACTTGCTTTAGGTACTTAAAAAAGATCACGCCTACGCTAGCTGGCCAGGCCCCGTTGCTTGTGTGCTAACGACATAAAATAAAGTGGGGGTGTAAACGGGTAGGACACGGGTACCCAAACAAATGTTTCTGTTTTTAGATTCCGAGAACTTGTTTATGTTTTTGATAAAATTGGAAAATTAATTTTTTGTTTCCGATTTATTTTCGATTCCGATATTGGTATCAAATATTATTTCTGATAATTATCAAAAATTGTTAAGTTTTTTATTTATTTGTTTAAAACATATAAAATGAGACCTAAATATAACCAGTACGTATATTAGATAATGATTAATAAGATTAAAACCCAATAAGTGTAACTATGTACTCATAAAGTTACATTTAAAAATATTTAATAATAATCAGAATCGAAAAGCGGATACAAATACATGTGTTTCCGTTTCCAGTTCCGATAGTTGATCAGAATTATCTGTTTCCGATTCCGATAATACGAATATTTTTTATCGAAAACATATATTTTTTCTCCAATAACAAATTAAAAAATCGGATAATCGAATTTTTGTTGACAACCTTAAAATAAAGGGCTTTTCGATTATCAATCCTATGAAACTTTTGAAACCGTAAATAACTCCTTCTAATCCAATTATTTACAAATAAATCTTTATAATCTCAACTTTCTTATAACAAAGTTTTTGAGAAATATTTTTTTGTAACATTATGGACCTTGCACTAATTCAGGATAGATTGTGAGAACTTATGAAAAGATAATTAAATTAAAAGAATTTTTTGTAAATACACTATATTCTAAAAATTAAAATATATTTATATCATTAGTTATGAACTCACAAACCTAAATGTGGAGAGAGAGAGACAGAGGCTCTTCTTAGGCTTTTTCTATTAATTGACACTGCGAATCCACTGGGTTCTAATGATGGCGACCACCTCACTGCTCCACGTGGTAACGGAATTGAACTCTCCTCCATCCAAGTCAGCACCCTCTTATTTCCACATCACCTATCTCCGAATCAAATGGTCAAAAGAATTTTTTTAAAAAAGTCAAGCCCATTATTGTTCATTGGGAGGGACTCGATTTTTTACTTTCATATCTTTTTTAGTGGTACGGATAAATAAGTTAGATTAGAGTCTACTTAAAAAATTTTATTTTTTTAAATTAAAAACACTGAAAATGCAATGTGCAAATTTTACTTGTAATTCTTTGCCCTTCATTTCTTTGGTCATATACTATCTATACTTTTAAGTGGAATTAATATCATTGAAGAATGAAGATATATATAAGGTCCATGTACGATGAGATAATCATTATGAAAAAGTTTGATTGAATTCAACTTATCATACGTAATCCGTCGATCAAAGTCCTCCTTACTATTGTTGCACACTACGATTATAAAATTCGCAAATGGATGGAAAAACTGTCTTCCTCAAATAAAATCTTGAGAAAGAAGTGTATATGATATAATATGAGAGTTTCACACTTAAAGAGTTTCCATGTAAAGTGTGCAAGTTTCAGAGATATATTTATGGATTGAAGCGGGCATCTTGGAGTTGGAATATAAGGTTTAATGAGTCTATCAAATATGATGACTTTATTAAGAATGAAGATAAGTCATGTGCATATAAAAAAATTAGTGGGAGTGCAGTAACCTTCCTTGTATTTTATGTTGATGATATCTTACTCACTGAAAATGATGTAGCAACATTATCATTAGTTAAAATATGGCTGTTAAAAAATTTCTCCATTAAAGATTTGAAAGAAGCATCGTACATATTAGGAATATTGATCTATAAAAATATATAAAAAAAGATGTTTCGATTAGTTCAATTCATGTACATAGATACCATTATCAAAAAGTTTGTCATGAAAAATTTAAAGAGAGGTCTTATATAAATGAGACATGTAATTTATTTCTCTAAGGAGCAGTCCTTGAAGAGAGGACATTGATGGATAAAGGACCATGTGCCTTTGTTATAGGTTTGGTCATGTATGTCATGCTATGTACAAAGTTTGATATAACATGCTTTAAGTATTACAAGCAGATATCAGGCAGATTCAGATGATGCACACTAAAATGTTGTGAAATGCATCCTTCAGTATTTAAGAATGACTAAGGATATATTTTTGGTCTATAGAGGAGAAGACTTGAAGCTTCGAGGGTTCACCGACTCAAGCTTCCAGTCCGATCCGGATGACAGTAAGTCTACTTTTGGATTTGTGCTCACTTTGAACAGGATGTAGTGAGTTAGAAAAGTTCTAAGTAAGAAACCACTACGGATTCGACAATAGAAGTTGAATATATTGTTGCAGCTAAAGCCGTCAAAGAACTTGTCTAGATGAAGAAGCTCATCACCGACCTTGGTGTCATGCCAAGTATCTCTCATCCCGTCCTATTGCTATACAACAACAATGGGGCAATAACACAAGTAAAAGAACCACTGTCTCATTAGAAGTTAAAGCACATTCTGAGGTGTTTTCTCTTGATCAGAGATATTATCACTAGATGAGACGTCATGGTTGAAAGAGTTTCGTCGGCCAACAACATAACAGATCTACTGACGAAGCCTCTGTCTCAGATTGTGTTTGAATGTCACATAGATTGCATGGGAATAAAGTATATGAGTGATTGACTTTAGTCTAAGTGAGAGATTGTTAGTATTATGTATGACCTACAAGCCAATTAGATACAATCTTGTTCAATTATTTACAATGAAAATAAATATTCATTATATGTAAATTAAATTTTGTCTCTTATCATGACTAATATGATATTCGCATCATAGTAAAGTTCATGAATATGTGCAATATTTATCAAATTATGATGATATTATAATAATGAGACTGACAACTTATAAACATACATTCTTAACTGTTTCTAGTCGGAGGATATTTGAGAAGGATATTAGATATCCGATAAGATTAGTACATGTTACTTCAACTCATGTGATGAGGGTGACTGATCTCATAGTCACTTGTGTGGAGACACTATGTTAAACATATAGGTGCTCACTGATGAATGAGTTTACTGAACTGATCCAACTTGGATCACTGGATAATAATTTACCTAATTGTCAACCAGTTTGATCTAATGTCATAGTTGCGTGTATGGTCCTTGGATCTGAGACACCAAAGACACATTGTCGGTGAAGTTTTCAACTTTGACCTTAGCTAATGAATCTGTAACTATGCGGTTTTAATCAATTAAGCGATCGAGTTCAGCGGAAGACTTTTAAAGGTGATTTTATTTTCAATAAAGGATCATTTGCTCTTGGTAAATAAAGAGATAATGTTCCAGATAAGATGCGTGGGAGTCCTTGGTCAAGGCGGATACTATATCAAAAAAAGAGTTTTATGATATTGTACAGATGTATCAAGTCTAAGTGCGTCGACCGATTATGGTTTGATAGTTGACCATGCATGGGTTGACTTAAGAATATTATGCGAATGAAAGATTATATCTACGTGGTAACTGTGGACGGAAAGATTTTTTGAGCGAGTTGTCGAACCCCATTACCTTTCGGGATCGTGCGGTATTATTGGGCACTTAGCATGATCAGAAACTCGGTCGATTATTATCGAATGATAATTCGATTAAATAATTAATTAAATATCAGATATTAATTAACTATTATAAGCCAATAAGTTGTTGTTGAGTTTAATGGGTCAAAAATCGGACTGATACTTGGACCTAAAAGGTCACACGCATAAGATTCTCAGTTCATGATAAATTAGTGGATTTTATATTAAACCGGAGACTTTTGCGAAAAGTCGCTCGTGTTTAATATAAATAAACGTCGTGAGGGAACCTTGGGCAAAGCTCTATGGTCTCCCCAGTATTGGCCACCCCTCTCTCTCTCCTCCTCTATGCACCCCGAGCCCCACGCCTCGGGGCTCTGCCGACTCGTTGCCTTCGACTCTTGTCTCTTAGGAAAATCACCCTTCGTATGCCGCGAGCACTATCAAGGCGCAAAACATCGGCAGACGTGCCGATCTAGACACCGGAGCGAGGATGACCCTAATAGAAGAATCGTGTGGATATCACCGTAGGCCGGACATGTCTATCCGGACGCAAGAGTGAGGATCACCCATTCTTCATTTTCGTTTATTTGAAACGACATGGTTAGGGCAAGTTAAAGTTTTTTTTTTTTCATTTTTGTTGTGTTTCATGGATCCCCTCCCAATCCTTACAGGGGGAAGCAGAGATGGAGAGGAAAATACAAGATGGCGGCAGGTAGATACTCGCCGAGGCCAACAACCAACAACTCGAGGGTCATTGGGAAATCCCACAAGGGGAAAGCAAAATCAGGTAAATTGGGTTACCTTCACAAAAATGAAAATGTGAGAGGCCGAGTAGGGTGGTCAAAGAAGAAGAGAGAGTGTGGGTGGAGGTGATAGAACAAGAAAAGGAGAGTTAACTGGAACTAAGCGGTGAGGCGAGAGATGAAGGCAAATGGGGGAGGAAACAAAGAGAAGGGTGAGGAGAGGACAAGCAGAAAAAGATGAAAATGAATCTAGGGGGGAGTTCTCACAGGGGATTCCCCCCACCCGAGTGTCTGTTACCAGCACGATGCTCAGATCATCAGAGAAGACCAACGAAGATTCCATCGAGGACGGCGATTTCTTCGGGGTAGGTGGGAGCTCCACACCCCCGACACAATATGGTGCCTTACAAATCATCAGTCATACTTCAAGAAAGATTTTTTTTAGATTATATATAATTATGCTCATAGTTAAGCATTTCATCAAACTTTATCCGTTTGATTTTTAGAGATTTCTTAGAATACATTAAGGCATTAGGCATAACCTTAAGATTTTAGACTGTGGACACAAGTACTTTCAAAAGCTACCCTTGCCAACATGAGTAGCCAGAGAAATCTCACCCATTCATACATCTTCTTTCACTAAATTTCATTAACCTGCACTTTAATATGCTATAGAGCAACAAAAGGTAGATGAAATAGATTTTGTCCGAAAATTCTATCTTATAAGGTAACTACAATGGCCAAGATTGAGAAAAAAGAGACTAAATAGTCTTTGTGATAAATAGCAAGGTTATGTATGAAATAAGGCCTAGTAGGAGTTTAGATGAATTCAGCATTAGACATGTAAAATGCCACTTTTTAGATTTAATGCTATCACCAATGCACTTATAGTTCGGTGGCATGTGACTTTTCTTTCATAAGGGAGGTTATAGGTTCAAGTTTCACCTCCAACGATTGTACTAGAGGAGAAAATATTTTCTATGAGTAAACACTTCCTATAGATAGCGGCACTTGGAAAAGGCAGAAATCTATAGTCATGTATTGTTCATTTTATGTTTATTATTGTTGACTCAATGAAGTTTTAATCTATATTCAGGAGATTGCTGAAAATAGTCGCACATTACTTAGAAATAATAAAAAAAGAATCAATTGCTTTTAGTTGCATTAATCCAAGGGCAATACTCAGTGCACACGAGTGTGCGCAGATGTGCAGCAAGCCGTGCTCTTAATCCAATTTTCACATGTAAAATGCCACTTTTTAGATTGAACACTATTAGCAAAGCACTTATGGCCCGGTGGCATGCGACTTCATCTTTCTCACTCTCCTATTTGTGTGTGAGGAACTTACTAAAGGATAATTATGTATTTATTGATTAAAATCAAGGTGAGAGATGTGCTTAAATTATATAGACCTATTCTATTCATTGTCCAAAAAGAAGTTGGTTTAAAGATCTTAGTATAGAAAATAGAGTCTCCAAGTTTTCCGTTTGGCAAGCATCTTATTTTGAGAGAGGCCATTTGGCAAGCATCGGGAAGCAAAAAGCTAAGGATGTAAATAGTTGATTTTCTTTATCATCACATCATATATGTCATGACAATATGGTAAACCAAAACTATTGCTAATCAATTTTATAGATAATTTATGTGAGGTGGATGCAATTGTTTTAATTGCGTGGCAATTTGCAGCTAGCAATGTCGATGCAATGCATGTTCCAATAACAATGAATGCTTCCACTTCCTTCAGGACTCATAAAAGAATAGAGATCCTTACAGTACTAGCTTGGACAGGAGTCCAACAGTACTGAGGGAGGGAGGGGAGTTAAAACATGCAAAATTTCACTCCTACGTGATAGCAAAATTTGAAGGTTTTGACCTCTCCTCCCTCTCTCGGTACTGTCGAACTCATGTTTAAACAAATACTAAGAAGATCTCCACTCTTTAAAAAAGACTTGAGATCTTCTACAGTCCCTGCGAACCATAGAGCCTCAGTAAAAAGGGGGGGAGGGGATAAGGAGCCGGACTCCTTAGAAAAGGGTAGGTTATTGGTTACCATTTAAAACCTAATGACAGGAGATCTTGTGTGTGTAGTTTCTTTTCTCAATAACAAATGTTAGAGAACGTTGCTCTCATATAAACAAATTGAGAAGCAATATTTTATAACTAAGCTGGCGCAGGCTTATCATTTGGGATGGACCCTTCTCTAACACTAACTTCCTTTACCTGCACATGTAGCCGGTGCATTCTCTCTCTCTCTCTAAACTCTCCCTATCTATAATCTATTCTCTCTCTCTTCCCCCCCCTCTCTCTCTCTCTCTCTCTCTATTAACTATTCTTTCTAACCATGATACCTTCTCTCTCTCTTCTCCCTACTACCTATTTATACACCCGGCCATCCTCCCACTTCTCCTCCACATTACGACAACAAGCCCCACTGCCCTCTCCCTTTTCTTCCCCCTCCTCCCCATTTCCCTCCAAACTCCTCTCTACTGCTATCCACACTTCCAATCCCTTCCCATCTCCCAGCTGCAAAACGCACAACTCCCTCTTCCTTCCCTCCTGGCCTGCCCTTGCTCCTCTCTCCTGTGCATGCGTTTTGCCCTCAGCACCAACCCACAAGTAGTGCTTGAACCACTAGCAGTACTACTAGTCGCTTCTAAGGCTCTACACGAATCTGCTCTCCATGGCGCGTGTCTCGGACCATGACGACTTCTTCTCGCGGCGGTGCGTGTGGGTGAACGGGCCGGTGATCGTGGGGGCAGGGCCGTCGGGGCTGGCCGTGGGCGCCTCCCTGCGCGAGCACGGCGTGCCCTTCGTCATCCTGGAGCGCTCCGACTGCATCGCCTCGCTGTGGCAGAAACGCACCTACGACCGCCTCAAGCTCCACCTCCCCAAGCAGTTCTGCCAGCTCCCCCGCATGGACTTCCCCGACGACTTCCCCGAGTACCCCACCCGCCGCCAGTTCATCGACTACATGGAGGACTACGCCCGCCGCTTCGAGCTCCAGCCCCGCTTCAACGAGTGCGTCCAGTCCGCCAAGTACGACGAGACCTGCGGCCTTTGGCGCGTCCGAACGGCCTCCAGCGCCCCGGCGCCCGCCTCAGGTGGTTGGGCCAGCAGGACCCCCGCCGCTGCGGCCGCCTCCGGCGAGGTGGAGTACATCTGCAGGTGGCTGGTGGTGGCCACGGGGGAGAATGCCGAGCGGGTGATCCCGGAAATCGACGGCATCGACGAGTTCGGCGGTCAGGTGGTGCACGCTTGCGATTACAAGTCCGGTGAGGTGTACCAGGGGAAGAAGGTCCTCGTCGTCGGCTGTGGCAACTCGGGCATGGAGGTCTGCCTCGACCTCGCCCACCACGACGCCTTCCCTGCCATGGTGGTCCGCGACTCGGTAAGCACACACACCCATGTGACCCATTTGCCTTGGCAACTATGGTGGACGCCATGAGCTAACCGGTGGTCGAACAGGTGCACGTCCTGCCCATGGAAGTGCTGGGGAAGTCCACCTTCGAGTTGGCGGTGCTCCTGATGCGGTGGCTGCCACTATGGCTGGTGGACAAGATCCTGCTCGTCCTAGCGTGGCTGTTACTGGGCAGCATCGAGAGGTACGGCCTGCGGCGCCCCTCGGTCGGGCCCATGGAGCTCAAGAACACGCAGGGGAAGACCCCTGTTCTGGACCTCGGCGCCCTGGGCAAGATCAGGTCCGGCGACATCAAGGTCGTCCCGGGAGTAAAGCGCTTCCACCGCGGCATGGTCGAGCTCGTCGACGGCCGCGTCCTGGACGTCGATTCCGTCGTCCTTGCCACCGGCTACCGCAGCAACGTACCCTCCTGGTTGCAGGTAACCCTCACCTTCTTCTCCTCCTCCCCCTCTTCCCATCCTCACATTCTTCATCTTAGTGGGTAACATGAATCCATCAATATGCTGAAGTGCTTTGGTTGGTTTGGTTGTGCAGGACACAGATTTCTTCTCCAAGAATGGCTTCCCAAAGCAGTCGTTCCCCAACGGGTGGAAGGGCAAGTCGGGGCTCTACGCGGTCGGCTTCACCAAGAGGGGGCTCTCGGGGGCGTCCATGGACGCCACCAGGATCGCAGCCGACATCAGCAGGGAGTGCAAGGAGGAGACTAAGCAGGAGAAGAAGCGGCCTGTGGCCTGCCACAGGAGATGCATCTCCCAGTTCTGATAATGGGATCATCACATGCACCCTTCTTCCTCCTCCTCTGCTACTGCTACTGCTACTGATTTGTCTTTGCTATCCCTCTCTCTCTCTGGTGAGGATGACTGTACAATAATGTAAAAAAAGACCAAAAAAAAAGAGACCACAGGAAGCAGCCCTCTCTCATTACAGGAGCCCAAGTTTTGCTACTGGAAATGGGCTTTTTGTGTATAGAGGATATTTGGAGATGATGAGGCTTTTATATGCTTTTTGGAGAGTCTTGTACAACAAAACCTTTGTTTTTTCAATGGAAACTCTCTCTCTCTCTCATGATTCTTATCTCTCTCTTCCTCTCTCTATCTCTCTCTAACTTTTCAGATGTTCTCCACCTAGGACTTGGGGTGTGATCACCAGCATGAGAAAGGGAAAGGTGATCCAGCTATGGATCTTTTACTGTAGGAACTGGAGATCCATAGTGACCTCACTATGGGACTGCAAAAGGAAGTTTACTCTATGCTGCAGCTGGATCCCAACAATCATTTCCGGCCAGTTGAATGGGAGAGACATAAAAGATTCTGCACCCTCTATGTGAATTATTTTCTGAAAACGAAATAAAGTTTCCAGCCTCACTGGGTGGGGGTGAGTTGTACCTGGTGCTGCAGAGGGAAGAGCCCCACTGTAACAGGTAATGTCCAGTGTGACGGTATCACTATTCTAAAGCTATTGGGATGCCACATGCAGTAGACCCACAAAGTCCCACTTCCATGTTGAATACTAGAGAAGTACCAAAGGCATCTCTTTATAGTTACATTTTGGAAATGCCTATGTTCTAAATTGTTGTTTCACATTCTTAACCCTATCTTTGCCAAAGTAGGTGTCCTAAATTAGAGTCTAGTTCCTGTTAGCATAGGTAAAGAGGAGATCAGGTAAGTGCAAAGGAAAGAAGAAAAAAAGGATGCACGAGAGAGGCTGTTTTGAAACCGAACCTCGTCCTCTCTTGCACTTTAGAGGATCTGGATTCCCTAAATTAGGACCGTCAATAGTGCACATTTGATAGACTCATCCCCAAAATATGTATACTCGGATTTGGACCCAATAAATTTGATGGGCAAATGGATATATGGGTCTATTTTTGTTCTTTGGCAGTAACAAATAAATAAGCTTGATTTCGAGCCGAGACTCTTATAAATCTATTTACAGATTTCTGGAATATACAACAATGGAATTCTTATTGAGTGAACATTTACACCTTCACCTAAAATTAACGGGCCAGTTAATGGGTCTGGACCTATTTTGACGGTCCTGTTCTCAACAAAGCTGGCCAGCTCAAGAGTTAGTACGTGTAAAAACAAAAGTGACGTCCTTTGTGCTCTGCAGTACTGCACATGTCTAAGGGCCATGTTTTATAACAGTTCAACTTAGTCCTTCATACTCCACAGGGACACAGCTTGTGAGGGCAAGGGGAGCAATTGCCCCTTTTAGTTTTTGACTCCCATGCAATGGTAAGTCTTATAAGCCTTTAATTGCCCCTCAGCTTGGAGAACTGCTGATCCCTGAGAACAAGAATGGATGGTCTCGGAGCTACTATTTTGCAAAAGATCAATATGTGATAGGGCAATTTTGATCAATGGGATCTTATTCATGGGATTCCATCTAACTTTACTATGTCACACACCTTTAAACAATGATAAAATGACAACATTCGATAATCTAAAATCTTTCAAAAAAATGTAAGAAAAGAAAGATTTATATATATACCACTATAAACTGTCATATTTGTATATATATGCTCTTGACTCCCATATATTGTTACAAATACATATACTCCTGATGACCCCAGAAAGTTTGCAGTTATGCCCTTCCAATCAAAATATGGCTATAAAATGACAACACTCAGTATCCTATAAAACTTCAAAGATGGAACATAATAGACCATTAGTAAATAAAATATTTCAAAATATGAAAAGTCGGTCAAATTTAGCTTTGGTATGAAGTTTATCTATCAAAAATGGATTCACCAAATTTGACTTTAGTATAAAACTTTATCTATTGAAGTTGGACTTTCATTCAGAAAATAAAGATTGAATCTATAGTTTAAAAAATAGACCATTAATAAGTGGGTTAGAAACTTAGAAATATCGTGCTTATTTATTTAGTTAGCAATGTTCAAAAATAAAAGCATACTCAAAATTAACTTTTCTGTGGTGACTTGTACAAATATTCTCAAGCCATTTGCTTATATTTTCATAGGATTCTTATTTCCCCATTTGCCCCTCCTTGCTCAAAATATTGGCTTTGCCACCAGACTCCTTTGTAAGGTTGAACTAGATCAAGATGAAATCTTTTAGACCATATTTTTTCTAGACCAGTATATGTCTTTATTCATAAAGTCAAAAGTGAATCTGGTACTGCAGATATTTTTCTCAGTCAACCTGTGACCTCTGTGTGCCAGACATATTTTAGTATAAAGAATGAGATCCAGATGATCTCATCTCTATTAAATCCTCTTGCACCAAGGGCATAGATGATTGATCTAGACTCACAAAAAAGTCTCTTTTACATGAGTCCAGACGAAATAATTAGACTCTTAAAGTGTGAATGGAAATGGATCATATATCTTTTATTTTGCAAAAAGCCCTCTTCTCTTGCAAATGATGGGAAGCCTTGCTGCAACAATAAAGTTATTTCATTATAGCTTGGAGGTCAGAAATTCAAAATTGAAAACAATTTCTCATATAAAAGTTAAGGACAAAGTTGTGTACATATGGCTCTTTCCAGATCTCAAAGGCAAGAATTTCCTAACACTTGGATTGCCTCCCACGTCCAACGTTTATATGTTCGTGACTGCTCAAGTTCGATCCTCCACTGCTGAAAGGAACTAGCTAGACTCTCTTAGATATGCCCTATCTCTATTTACCACTGCTCCTGGCTCCCCAAGTTGCCTAAAATTGGGTCCTCAAGAGAGAATCTTCTCCAGTGCTTGCATAACAAATTAGCAATCCATCTGTCTTAACGTAGTGGGGAGGATGCAAACTTCAAAGCCCCACCTCACCCCACCTAGCTAGTTCCCCACCCCCTACAAAAACTTGGTGCTTCTCTCTGTGAACTTCGCATCAGTTGCAGTTCATTGTTTCCCATAACTTTTCTCCAACATACTTTTCCTCTTTTTATCACTTGGACCCCCCTACTTCCTCTGTGGAGGATCCCCATATTCGATACACTTACCAACATCCTAGATGCACCCCCTCATGACTGCCCCAGCGAGCACATGCACTTCCATGATGAGAGGTGATCCTCTAGGTACACAATTAGACAGAAGTCCAACAGTACAAACAAGAGGAAGGAAGTAGGTATTACAATAAAACTCCTCCTTTCACTCAAGATTTTTTTAAACACCTAGCCTCACTTTGTTTGTGGAATAAGTCCTGAATAGGATGTTTTATTCTCCTAAAACCTTTTAACCCACTTTGGTGGAGGGGAGTGCTTAACCCAGGATGCTATGGGTTATACCAGGGGTTAAGTGAAATAACATGGGTATTTTGAACTCTTTATTCCACTCTTTATTCTCTTCTTTATTATACTTATTCCTACCAAATCACTTGGAATAACGCAATGCAATTCTATTTATTCTGGGTGGAATATCAACAATTTATCAAATCAAAATACCTCTTATTTTGAGTTAAGAAATCCCCATAACCTTATTCTGGTTTAAGTTATTCTGCAAACAAAGTGATCCTTAGAGTCCTCCCTCTTTCTGTAATGCTGAACTTCTGTCCAACTATGTACGGAGAGAATCTTCTCTCTACCATGATGAGCATACTTGGTGCAAGAGTACTCTAGCAACACCCATGCCCAACGCTAAAAAGTTGTCTTGGGAACATCGTTTGCCTAATCACAGGGATATATATGGGGATGGAGTCCGTGCCCCCCTTCTAAATCACATGGCGGTGTCTTTTTCAAAATTTTCAAATATCTCACCTGAGATATCCAAGATCACCTATGACTTGGCCTTCAAGAGGCAATAAAGAGGACCGACATAGAGTAGATAACAGTGTAAATGGTGGACATGAAAGCATAATGAGGAAAACATACGAAGGTACATGAAGGCAATAATGATTTAATTAGGTAGAAACTTCGTTGATTTTTCTTTGTTACAAAGCAAACAATAAAAAATTAAAAAACTGAGTCCCAATGAACATTAGTGTACTATTCATTGGAGCTCGATTTTTTATTCTTTTTTATTTTTTGATTTTTTTTGTGAAATCTCCTGACACATCTTACATGCTTATCTAATTCGATTTTAGATCTAACCCCAATGAACAGTAATATACTATTTATGAAGCTAAGATTTTTGAATTTTCATGTTTTTTTTAAAATTATGCTATGAAAAATCTAATTATATGACGATGCAGACAATGTTTGGGGGTCTTCATAATTTTTTTTTTTTTTTTTTTTGCTGTGGTCCATAAAAAATTAAAAATTGAACTTGAGTGATCTATAAACAATATGTCAACCGTCTTTATCACACACCTAAGGAATGACGTCTTAGAAAATTACATACAGGTCATCCACTCGGATGCCAAAATTTCTGATTTAGAGTGTTGCATTTTTCGGTTGACTAATGTTTTCATGATTATCAAATAAACCTTTGGATCAAGTTTTCTTGAAAACTTTTTCCTAACTGTCATTTTACTGGCTACCAAATAGATCCTTAGGCGGCTCTCCTCTTCAGCGTTCTGTTATGAACCGGCCCTCTCCGTCCATCGGGCTTCCATGGCATGATTGGATCTCCGACTATGTGTGCATCTTCAGCCTATCGGGTTATACCCATAGGATCTCTTATATGTGTACTTGTTTCCTGTTCTTCTCGTGTTGTGCCCATGTTTTCTTGCTCCAGTTGTATTCCCCTTGCTGTTGTAATCGTTTTCCTTAGCGAACAAATGATGGCAGCCTTTTATTGTTAAAAAAAATAAAATTGAAATGGTAATGCCTTGGGTGATGTATTTGCAAAGATATCATGATACGGGCAGTCATAATTATGTGAAGAGATGAGACCAGAGTTTGTCGTACCGGATCGATTCGGGTGACTTGTACCGTATCAAGACGAATTCGAATTAGTGTGACTCGACCGAATCTGTACGATTTGACCATACGATTTGTACGATACGACACGAATCAACCCGACTCGTACCAGATCATGAGAGATCTAAGTCGATCCGACTCATCGAGTCGGCGAACCCTAGACACAATTGACGTATTTGCAAAAGCCTCACAGTACAAGCAGTCATAAGTATGCGAAGAGAGAAGACAGCTATGCGTCCGATCATGAATCAGAGTCACCGCACATTGAACAAATCTTGGTCCTTTCAGGGGATCTTGTTGACACTGTTGAATTTAAAGCACACTGACACACAACTTTATTTGGATCCAGCAACAGTGATTGGATTTTTTTTATGCCCTTTCTGTAAACTTTATTTAGCCTTTCCATGCACTCTTGATTATGTTCATTGTAAAATTTGATTACCTAACTACAAAGAACATATTAATCAGATATAAGATCAGAAAGGAATTTATAACCTTTAACTGCAACCATAGTTATGAAAGGAGGCCTTTCAAGTGTAAACCTGCCTTGAGTAGCTGAGTTGGTTTTACACAAATCACATATGCAAATTGATTTTAAGACCACCAACCGTTCTGATAAACTAAACTTTCCTAATCGAACTTAAGATTATCACTAAAAAAATGAAACTACCAAAATCACAAACACCTTATGCACTGCAACCAGATGTATTCCCTTTTCTTTAGTTTGGGTCAGTGCATGATAGAATTCTTATGCATAATTCCTTGGTCTGCCTATGCCCTTTTCAGTCTAAAGTACTAAAGACCAACTATGTTAAAAGGAGGACAAGGAACCCGTAACATGGGAGAGCAAGGCACTCAAAGTGAGGAAGAAGACGCACCTGAATGCTCCATCACCTGTCTTATCATATCCAAAAACTTCATCATCAATAGCCATATGGTCACACATGCAGGTTCATTAGGTCCACCAAGCCCATGTGCTCGTTCAATTAAAGGAGACATATAGGCCTCTTCCTACCCAAGTCAAAGTTCAAACTTGTAGTTACTCAATCATTGAACACTTGCTTCTTGTGGGTTTTTTTCTTATTTTTTTGTATTTTTCTAGGGCAAGTAAAATAGTGGTTGAAAATATTTATATGTCCTTTCTAATAGAGAATTTAGTTTTGAACTTGCTCAAGAGTTTCCCCGGCCCTCTCCCCTAGTAGGTGCCTTTCTGCACAAGGTCACGACTGCGGGGTAGAATCTTTCATTCGCAACTTTCCTTGAAGAAGTAATCCAATAGACCACATATATATCACATGAAAGGGTACTTAATGCCAAAAGATCTCGAGCCTATAACTTTCTTATTGAGGAGGATGTGAGGTGCCAACTGAATTATACACTCCATTATCCCTTCTCTTATATATTGCTCTCCATGTTGCTCTTTTTTAAAATAAAAACCTGAGTATAACACATACTTGCTTTGATGGGGCTTCTTTTTTTAAAAAGGTGACTTAGTTGGTCAGATATATGCACATATATACATGAGACCAGCATTCGATTCGAGGTAAAGCCCGATATTTACTCCTGTTGATAAAACACATAATATCTCCATGCATCAAATGAACAAGCGGAAGCATGCACGGAGATGGATCGTAACGGAAAACGTACCTTAACGGCGACGTTCGTAGATGGACGGCGACGGCTTCGTGAGGACGAAGATGAGAACCACGTGACGGGCTTCTCCCCAAAATCCACACTGCAAATCCTAGGCTCTTGGTGATAGCCTCTTGGAGAGCAACACTTAGAAAGAGAGGGAGAATATGTAGAAAGGAGGAGAGTCTAGAGTGAGAAAGAGGGCTGCCCAAAAGTGAGTGTTCTGCAGAATTTCCAAGAACCTTTCTCACGTAATGCCCTCCTTCCTCCTTTTATATCACTCTCCTCTAACCTTTCAAATAAAGGGGGGAATGGTTATGTCCAAGGGGTGCTTCACAAGTGTGGGTAACT
Source organism: Zantedeschia hybrid cultivar (assembly GCA_030544215.1). Lineage (NCBI taxonomy): Eukaryota > Viridiplantae > Streptophyta > Magnoliopsida > Alismatales > Araceae > Zantedeschia > Zantedeschia hybrid cultivar. The sequence continues at coordinate 3,788,497 of JARZZO010000015.1, forward strand.
CCCCACAACCACTCCCTCAACCACTCCCACTCATCTCCTATAACCAACTCTTGGCCCCTACGTGGGCATATGCATGGTAAGAACCATGCTTTGGTTAACAACTCCAAAGAGAGAATATTATGTGTAGCTCCGATAATTCCACTAATAAGATCATTATTCCGGACCCAAGTAGATCTCTGGAGAAATAATCCCATGAACAAGAAAAAATAATCCCACGGTGTACCAAGGCCGAATGACAGGGCGAGTTTTTAACTCTCGATCAACTTAAACCCAAGACATCTCAAAAAAAGGCCAAAAGATGAAACCAACTGCTCTGCAGTACTGTTGGTTCGCTTTGATGGGGCTCGTGGAGAATTGAAGGCTATGGTCCATACTTCATCCACGGACCATATCTGCAACCTTAGTCTTGATAGTGGCCGGACACCCATTATTCTTCAGACAAATGTGTATGGTCCTCTTAAGTTCCTGCATCATCCCCATGTCATTTTATTGCAGCTAGCTAGTTATATTCATACACATGCACGTCCACACATGAGTTTTGCTTTCTTGTCATGTCAACTTCAGGCCAGCTTCTCTCCAATCCCAAGCCTCTTTAATGACTTTATTCTTCCTGAGGGGAACTCTCTTGTCCTCATGGCCAGATGCATCCAGAGCTTGGGATCTTTTCTTCTGTGATGACTGGTCACTGGATTCGATGATGTGCTGCCGAAAGGAAGTTAGAGATTGGAATGGACTAAGGAACTGAAAGTGAGTGCCGGAAGATCAACTAATAGCTTTGCGCCCAGGCGGAAGATCAACTAACTCCCAGACCTTATTCTTTTCCATTGAATCCATTTCGTCTAGCATAGCAGTTTCCCATTCTTTCTTTGATAATGATGAATATGCCTCTTTGACATTTCTAGGTTCTTCATCATCCGCAGGCTGACACATTAAAATCTCCTCTTCAATCTCAAAACGTCGACGAGGAGTGTGGTCGCGTTTACTTCGACGTACTTGGGTGTCGGCATCTTCCGATTCTAATGGAGTACTCCCACTCGGTAAATTAATAGGTATACTCCCACTAGCTTGATCATCTATACTATCTCCAGCGATGACATGGTCAGGAACTAATTCCCTCCCTTCGCTGGAAGATGGTAAGAGAGCTGTTTCATCCACTTCATGGAGATCAAAGCTTTTTCCGACATTGCCAAGTTTAGGGTATTCTTTCTCTAAGAATACAACGTCTCGAACCTCTTTCTCTGTCATTCCTCCATTATGATATTGTCCATACATGACATACCCTTGTGAGCTATCATGATATCTTATGAAGATAAACTTTCTAGCTTTAGGGCCCAGTTTCCCATACTTGTGGGAAGAGTCATGGACATATCCAGCTGACCCCCACGGGCGTAGATTTCCCAAATACGGCTTTTGGCCACGCCACAACTCATAAGGGGTAGAAGGAACTGACTGTGAAGGCACACGGTTAAGTAAATAGGCGGCAGTCAACAAAGCATCCCCCCAGAAGGATATTGGGAGGTTGGCATGCGCCATCATAGACCTAACCATGTCTAACAACGTTCTATTCCTTCTCTCGGCAACACCATTTTGTTGCGGAGTATATGGAATAGTAAGTTGTCTTTTAATTCCCTTTTCCTCACATAGAATTCTGAACTGATCAGATAAATATTCGCGTCCTCTGTCGGTGCGTAGAGCTTTTACACTCTTACCGGTCTGATTCTCAACCTCAGCTAGGAAGCGTTTGAAACAATCTAGTGCTTCATAGCGGTGAGCGATCAGATAAACATAACCGTATCGCGAATAATCATCTATAAAGGTAAGGAAATATGATGCTCCATGTCGAGCCTTCACACTTAAAGGTCCGCAAATATCAGAATGTACAAGCTGCAATACATCAGTGGCCCTTCTGGCCTTCCCGAAAGGTTTTCGGCACGCCTTTCCAGCCAAACATGATTCACATAAAGGTAGAGTGACCTTAGCGAGTGAACCTAAAAGGCCTTCTCGAGCTAACCTGGTCATTCTATCCTGTCCTATGTGACCTAGGCGAGCATGCCATATTTCTGTAGTAAGGTCTCTATCATCAGCCACATATGACACAGAAGAAGCATTGAAATCAACATCTAATTTAAACAAACCACCACTCAATAAAGCATGTCCATACAGCACATCATTTAAATAAATGTCAATACCAGTACCAATCATAACAAGAGCAAATCCTAGGGATAATAAAGATGAAGCTGACAAAAGATTATGCTGAATCCCTGGCGCATAAAGAACATCATGCAATGTCAATACACGACCAGTTCTAAGTTTGAGCTGGTACACACCAACTCCAAAAACTTCTTCACTGGTCCCATTGCCCATGTAAATTCTTTGCGTCCCTCTTGGAATTCGGCGGTAATCTTGGTACCCTTCTCGATCTCTAGTTACATGCTTGGTCGCTCCTGAATCCACAATCCACTCAGGATAAGTTCGGGCGACTAAGACATGAGAACAAACATACACAGAGAGAGAATCTGGGTTGAGGGATACCTTTTTCGGCTCAGCGCACTCGCGAGCGAAATGTCCCATCTTCTCACAATTGTAGCACTTCACCTTTGATTTGTCCCTTTTTCCACCGCGCTTGCCTCTGTGGTGGCGCTTCGGTGTCCGCTCTGCCTTGTACTTAGAGCTGGATGCAGTTTCACGATCTTTTCGTTTAAAAAATTTCTTTGGGCCCTTCCTGCCTTGGTGTCTGCCTCCCTTGGCGACTAAGGCAGTGGCGCGTACGGCTTCTTCGCGCTCAGCCTCTAACTCCACATGACGAGAAATATCAGAAAAATTCTTGATATTCTCGTTGTGGGTAAGAATTTGTTTCATATGGACCCAAGAGTCCGGTAGAGATCGAATTACTGCAAGGACCTGCTGCTCGTCCGTGAGATCGTGACCTGCCGACTTTAAGTCTCTGATCATGCCCGACATAACCCTAAGGTGTTCAGTCATGGTCTGTCGTTGGTCCTTGCGGTAGGTCTCAAACTTAAGTACAAGAGCTCGCAACCGCGTAGTCGAAGTTCCACCAAATTGGAACTTTAGCTGATCCCACATATCTTTGGCAGTTTGGAATTTCTCAAATTCCCCAATAAGATCGTCTTGCATGATGCTTAACATGGTAAAGCGCGCGCTTCGATCCTTATTGAACCATTGACGGTACGCTTCTTGATCTCTACGGTGCTGTGCTGTATTGCCATCCTCAGGCGGTGACATGACGGTGGTAAGATGTTCTAGCAATTCCTGCTCGTTTAGCAAGTACTGAATCTTACGGTGCCAAATGTCATAATTCATTCCCGTTAACTTGTCACCCTTGGTCAGATCAGCAATGACATTTTTCATGGCCATTTTAAATCACTACATAGGTAAAATTTTAGAGAGTCAAGTTGACATAGTTTACACATCATATTTCGCTTCCAAAAATCCAGACTAATAAATATTAAGTTAACTTAGTCATCGGAATCGAAATATAGATCTAGGATACTATAATCATCTTCCGATTAAATCAAGGTAACTTAATTCTAGTAGAATGATTTTGAGCGAATTCACAACGAGAGAAACACTTTAAATCTCTCGTAATAGCCACTTATCCAACATTTACAAGTTAAATTCAAATATCATGGAATTGAATACTCACATAATTAAATCAACAGGAATAGCAAAGTCCATGATATTTCAAAAAACATGATCAAATTTCAGCTATCATGAATATTTACAAGCAAACACATGATCATGTAAATATTTCAATTTTCAACATGATCATTTTTTTTTTTTTTTTAAATGAAATGATAGCTAAGTGACTGAATTTGAGTGTGTATAAATTGATCAATTCAAGACGTGCAGATTAACAAATTATCATTTAAAAATTATTCAATCGGCGCTATACGAGCATGCGCAATATTCAAATGATACGACAATTTTGCACGAATTAAATCAATTTACTTGGCAAACATAAAATCATGCATATTTAAATCTAAGAACGTAAAATTCAATTGCCGCTAACCGATAAGCGCAACAATTTAACGATCTATAAATATGTATTTTACATAGTTGAATAATCGATTATTAGTGTCATTTTACTCTATTGCGCAAATATTCATTTCAATTATACGCAAATTCTGTTAAGGTCGATATCAGTGACCAAAAAATAATTATTTGCGTAACGAAATAAAACAATTCAATTTATTTCATTTTGCGCAACATAATATCATGACAATCATCACATTTTAAATAATTGGCACTAATCAGCATAATTCAACTATAAATCAAATAGAACATTGAAACAAATTACATTAATTTGAACTAATAAGTCTATGATTCAAATTAAATTCTAATGCATCATCTAATCATAAATAAACAAACTAATACTCCCTAATTTCAAATTCAATTTCTCCGTTCATAATCATACGGAGAATTTGAAACGGATCCATTCGAACAACCAACCGGCCCATTCCGGATTCAGCCCAATACGGTGCATCGTGATGTTCACGGCGACCCATGTGGCACGTGCCACCAAATGGTCCGCCGCGGTGACGTCTACGGGCCTCCCAGCGGCGGCGTCGTTGGGCTCGACCCGTCCTCGCCAAGGACACGCCCGCTGGACCATTTGAGGCTGGTACGGCAGCCCCATGCATGGGCGTGGGAGCCCCCCTGCGCAGGGGCGAGAACGCCTCACCTGCGTGCGGAGAGGGCACCACGCCCGCATGCATGGGCAGGCCGCCCATGCAGGACGTGGGCGGCACGTCCACGCGGGACGTGAGCCCCATGCGCATGCGGGACGTGGGGACTCCGCCCACGAGGGGGGTGAACGTCGCGCCCGCGGGCGTGGCCGCACCGCCCACGCTGGGCGCGAGCACCGCGCCCGTGGGCGTGGCCTGCATGCCCGCGCGCGGCGCGAGCGGCACGCCCGCGGGCGTGGCCTGCCCGCCCGCGCGCGGCGCGAGCGGCACGCCCGCGGGCGTGGCCTGCCCGCCCGCGCGCGGCGCGAGCGCCACGCCCGCGGGCGTGGCCGCTCCGCCCGCGCGGGGCGCGAGCGGCACGCCCGCGGGCGTGGCCGCTGCGCCAGCGCGCGGCGCGAGCGCCACGCCCGCGGGCGTGGCCGCTCCGCCCGCGCGGGGCGTGGCCGCTCCGCCCGCGCTGGGCGCGAGCGCCACGCCCGCGCGGGGCGTGGCCGCTCCGCCCGCGCTGGGCGCGAGCGCCACGGCCGCGCTGGGCCCGGGCGGTACTTCGGCCGGCGTGGCCGCCGCTGCGTTCGTCGGCTTGGGTCCTTCTCCGCGCAGGGACGTCGACCGTCGCGGCGGGCTTCCCTCGTCGTCCGCGTCACCGTTCGCATGGCCGCCGTTGCAGGCGCCGTCTTCATCCTCGTCGTGGCTGCCGTCACGTACTATCTCGGATGGTTGGTCGCGTCCAGAATGCGCGCCGCAGAACCCTCTGAGGTAGGCTAAATATTCCGGCGCTCTGAGTCTCCTTGGAGGAGAAGATGGGACGCGGTCGTCGCCGGATTCCTCCTCGGAATAGTCGGTCAGTTCATCGGGAACCCGTTCCGATTCCTCGTCACTGATAACCACCATGGGAGCCATTCGGCTCGACGAGGCCGCAACATCGGAACGGTCCTTTTTGATCGAAGACCACGCTGCCATGGTTCCGCAAACCTGGCTCTGATACCAATGTTGATAAAACACATAATATCTCCATGCATCAAATGAACAAGCGGAAGCATGCACGGAGATGGATCGTAACGGAAAACGTACCTTAACGGCGACGTTCGTAGATGGACGGCGACGGCTTCGTGAGGACGAGGATGAGAACCACGTGACGGGCTTCTCCCCAAAATCCACACTGCAAATCCTAGGCTCTTGGTGATAGCCTCTTGGAGAGCAACACTTAGAGAGAGAGGGAGAATATGTAGAAAGGAGGAGAGTCTAGAGTGAGAAAGAGGGCTGCCCAAAAGTGAGTGTTCTGCAGAATTTCCAAGAACCTTTCTCACGTAATGCCCTCCTTCCTCCTTTTATATCACTCTCCTCTAACCTTTCAAATAAAGGGGGGAATGGTTATGTCCAAGGGGTGCTTCACAAGTGTGGGTAACTCCCCACAACCACTCCCTCAACCACTCCCACTCATCTCTTATAACCAACTCTTGGCCCCTACGTGGGCATATGCATGGTAAGAACCATGCTTTGGTTAACAACTCCAAAGAGAGAATATTATGTGTAGCTCCGATAATTCCACTAATAAGATCATTATTCCGGACCCAAGTAGATCTCTGGAGAAATAATCCCATGAACAAGAAAAAATAATCCCACGGTGTACCAAGGCCGAATGACAGGGCGAGTTTTTAACTCTCGATCAACTTAAACCCAAGACATCTCAAAAAAAGGCCAAAAGATGAAACCAACTGCTCTGCAGTACTGTTGGTTCGCTTTGATGGGGCTCGTGGAGAATTGAAGGCTATGGTCCATACTTCATCCACGGACCATATCTGCAACCTTAGTCTTGATAGTGGCCGGACACCCATTATTCTTCAGACAAATGTGTATGGTCCTCTTAAGTTCCTGCATCATCCCCATGTCATTTTATTGCAGCTAGCTAGTTATATTCATACACATGCACGTCCACACATGAGTTTTGCTTTCTTGTCATGTCAACTTCAGGCCAGCTTCTCTCCAATCCCAAGCCTCTTTAATGACTTTATTCTTCCTGAGGGGAACTCTCTTGTCCTCATGGCCAGATGCATCCAGAGCTTGGGATCTTTTCTTCTGTGATGACTGGTCACTGGATTCGATGATGTGCTGCCGAAAGGAAGTTAGAGATTGGAATGGACTAAGGAACTGAAAGTGAGTGCCATGGGGCTGCCAAAATTAGATTGTTCAAACTAGTCCACGGGCAGCTCCAGCCCCCAATTTGAGTCAGTAGTACTCATCAACCAGCTGTGGCCTCTCTTTGTCAAGGCCAGCTTTCATACGTGCATTGTGTGGTCATAATGGGGAGAACAGGTGCATGTCCCTTCAGACACCCCCCTGATTGCACCAATGTTGGTAAACAATCATTGGTTTTTATCAAAGGGTATCCCCATGTGAGGGATATGCACCAGTGGCGGATTCAACATTAATTCAGTGGAGTTCCATACGGATCAGCATTAATCTAGTAGGTTCTTGGGATCCCACTATATTTTGTCAAATTCATTGACTTAATTGAAAGTAGTCTAGTCTGAAATCCCACTGACTTAATCTAAGATTTCACTGCTCAACCCAAGACTCTATATAACCTGGTCTAAGATCATACTGACTCAATTATATTTATGACTTAATGCCCGAGTGACCGACCCCACTGAATAAAATTTATGCGTCCGCCACTGATATGCACCTCTTATCTTCAACATAGTTTGTGGTGAGAAGACAAGTGGGAACCTGACAAACGAGTAGTGGATTAGAGGTAGATAGCATTAATATATTAACTATGATAAACGTGAGATGAATGAAGTTTGGACCTATGATTTGATTCATGTTCTTAATTAATTAGCAGCAGATACCATTAGCATGCGAGAACTGATCAGAACTATTAGCTTCTATTGTGATTTGTGATAGGCTCCGGAAGGTCAAAGAAGATTTGGACGGATTAAAGACGTTCTGATGATGGTAGGGTCAGCTCCTCGCCAAGCAAGGGGATTTGTGGAGGACAAACAACTGTCACCTACGACAAGGACCCCAGTCCAAGCACTTGCCACTGCAACAGTTGCGAAGGTCCAAACCCGAACGTCAAAGTCGATGACGGGATGTCAGCGTTTAGAACATGGGGTGCAAGCAAATTGCCACGCTCTAATGAATAACTCGAGATTGGGTCGGGTTATATCTAAACTTATTGGAGTGACTATACAATAATTCTGCATCCATTAATCTTAATTGTAATAAGTGCTTATGATTTTGGACCTTTCAAATTCAAGACCCGAATTTTATGGTTTGTAATATGATATCAAAACAGGGGTCTGGCTCAACTTTATCTTCTCAGATTTATCATCTAATTTGCATGCGTTGCTTTTTTTAATCTAATTTTTACGGCTCATCTTAACTGTGACTATATAATAGTCTTACATCGATTACTGGACAACTTTCGATGATGTCTGTTGCAAGAGCACCGCAACTTGGAATGCTCTAGTCTTAATTAGGGTTCTTTCGGGATCGACGGATAGTACTGTAGGCTTGTGAAGCATTGGATAGAATGCCGAGCCATAATGTCATTTCTTGGATTGCTATGATTGATGGTTATGTCCAGGTTGCAGGGCGCGCATCTATAGCAAGCATTTCTCTTATTCCAATGTTATGTGTACGAATTTCTTTGCTAGAATGGTGTTCGGCGATTTTCCATTCATTCCATCTTTAGGTCTCAGAATTTCCTTGTCGAACATATATTGTGGTGTTTATTCTAAATAATTTGTGGCACTTTGAACTTTCAATTTTAATTTATTATGTTTGGAAAATAATATTACAATGATTAAAGTAAGAAAAATTGGATGCCATGAGTTATTGAAAACCTTAAAAAATATTTTACAGCACATAAAATATAAGAGAAAATGAATTTATGATAATTTATAGTATGAAAAATATTTACAATAATTTATAAATTTTTAAAAATATTTTACAGCACACCAAATGGTCACACAACTATTACAACGAATTAAAATTGATAGTAAGAGTCATCCAAATAACCTCCCGTATCATTTTTAATATTGTTACAACTTCAACCAAACATGTAAACATTATATCATATCAACTTTGATTTTGATACCCAATATCATAAGAATATTAATATCAAATTTGATACTCTAACCAACCATGCCCTTAGGTTTAGATTTCTATGATTTTGGACCTAAAATCAGTCCCATTTACCAATCATATGAGAATAAGAGGTCAAAAAATTTATATTTTAGGCTTGTTTGGAGTCCAATGTTAAGAAGCATACATGAAACCCGGCTCGATTATCCATTAACCACCAATGCTATTTGTCTAAAATGGGTCAGGGTCCAAGCATTCTGGATATGGGCCTACCAGATTGGCCCAATTACAGCCCTACTCCTTGGTGTATTTTGAAATTCTTAGACCAAGTGTAATGGCGGGCTGACTTTGAGAGTTGCACTGTTGTTAAGAAGGCTTATTTCTTCGCTCTATTAGTTAATCCTCCATGTGTGCACAACCTTGACAATAAATCTTGAGATTTTAGCCACAAATTATCCTAGAGAGATTTTTCCTTTTTATCTTGAACAAGAAAGTGTTGCTCAAAGCCATCATCTGAGAGTACCCAGTTTTTATGTGAGTCCAGTTCTTCTCAATGCAACATTAGATTGGACTTCAGCAGTAACCAGTTCAGGAATAACATGTGTAAAGTCGGTTCGCCATTCGAGATGTGTCTCATCGTAATCTTTTATTTTTTTTCTTCGTTTTCGATTTTCTCATTTTTTTGATATAATGTAAAGCACTTAAATATAATCAAGAGTATTATATCACAGTCAAATTTAAAGATCACATAAATTACAACTAATTGTATCTAAATGCGCATTGAGGTGGATTTTATATTACGGTTGTAGTAATATGTTATTAATTGTATTTGACTGCTCTACGTTGTATTGAGAAATTGGGAAAATCGGAAACAGAGAAAAAGTAACAGGTTGCGATGTGATACATCTCTAATGATGAACCTACATTAGACATATCATCTATAGATTGGTTATTGGTGGAATCCAGTCCAATGTTTCACTGAGAAGATCTAGACTCGTTTTCAATAGAGGAATGCTACAGTGATGGAAAAGTTTATACAATTTCTTGTCCTGTTGAATAGAGAACCAGGGTTAAAGAGACTTTTCCACAAATTCACCCGAGATTGTTAATGTGATAGTTTAGAAAGGAGCTTACCAAGTGCACCCCACGTCAGCTTGTTATAGAAAACGGGGAAGATTTCCCTATCTCCCTAAAATTTTCCTGTTGTGTAAACCTTGCTGCTTTGGCAGCTAGTTTTACACCGACTGTCGGTATTTTTATTTTTAAAAAAATTGAAATTTTTTCGGTCGGGCCAAACCCCCCACATGGTCATACGGTCCGATCTTAAATCGGACGACCCATGGGGTCGGTTTTCGATTTTTCATCTTTTTTAGGTCATCTAATCTGAAATCGGATTGTAAGACCATATAAGACACCATGAGGCTGACCCAAAAATTTTTTTAAAAAAATAAAAATAAAAATACCGACAGCCAGTGTAGAACCGGCCGCCGGTATAGCAAGTTGGACTCTTTCCTTTTAGGTATGGATAGTGGTGGAGTGAAGTTTTTAGTGCAGAACTATTCATCACCTTATTGTTGTAATCTCATGGGCCAAAGGTTTCTGTGAGATGTTGTTTCTACATATCCATTTGTAACAAAATGACATGGATATAATTAAGTCCACTTTCTATGAGGATACAAAGAGAATCCAGAGCTACCGCGATTCAATGCTGGATGCTCCGGTCTGAGGTAAATAACTGCTCCTTTCATCTATCCCTTTTCATCTTAGAGTCATAATGTCAGGTGAAGATCTAAAATGATTGGTTTTTGTACAATCTTGAGGAAAACTTGACAACATTCTTATTCTGAGAAGCATGTGCAAGAATGAGACAAGATGTTAATTAGCTATTTTTTTTGGCATTTAATCTATCCAATAAAGTACTTATTTCTACCGGCAGATCCATTGATTCCATCACTTCTAGGAAGAAAAGGGATATTTTGTCAAGAGGATGTGAAAATGGGCTGCTTACAAGTAGCTAAAAATATCATATAAACACTCACTTGGGAGCTGATAAATTAGTTGATCACATGCCGGTTAGTGAGAGAACCCTTGCAACTAATTTATACCAGGAACAGCTTTATCTGTTGATACTTGAAGACCAGACACTACCCTTGAGATGATGAGATCTATCTATTGAACAACAACTCATGCCCAATCAACCAGTTAGGTGGATTATATAGTGAACCAATTAAATTCATAAAGTATGACAATACTTTATCAAGATAATCTTCTGCTTCTGAAAGTAATTGCTATCATGCCTATAAGAACTTGCTGAGAGTGAAGTTACACAAATAAAGAATAAAACTTCATGTAATTTTAGGCCTGTACTTTTTGTTGTTGAGAATAACATGTTCATCATAGAACTCCATGGGAATGGATTTCGGTAATTAAATGATGATAGAAGCATATCTGAAGATTAGGATTTGTCATATTAATACATTTTCTGAATAACAAGGCATACCCACTTGGGTTGAGAAAAGGAAGGCCACCGGACAAGGAGAAACTGAGAAAATTTGAAATAATGGGGGAGGAAAAACCTTTTATTTTCAAGAAGTACTTACTACAATGTCTTGGGGCGTTGCAATTCACAAAAAATTGAAATAATGGGAGACACTCATTTCTTTCCAAGAAATACATGCTGTAATGATCTGGCACATTGTAATTCACGTGGATTGTAATGCCCTCACCAGCCCCATCCAGTGGGGCTAGGCATCATTTTTTTTATTTTTTAATATTTTTAAAACACCTAATCAAAAATCAGACGATACAGTCAGCAAGCTCAGGCCGGTCCCAAGCTTTAAAAAATTGTACACACCTCAGTTTGCACGCGCAGAAAAAACTTCTTTTTTAAAAAAATATATAACTCAATGATTGTACTGTCCAATTTCTTATTAGAGACTCTAATTTTTTTTAAAAAAAAATCTGAGAATAAAAAAAAGAAAAATGTCCTGCTTCCTCTCCAGTCAGATGACTGTCACATATTGTAACCCACATAAATTGTAATGCACTTGAATTGCCTTGCAGCAAGCCAGCAAGCATTTCTCTTTCTTTCCATCCGGGAACGATTGGCGGGTCTGTGGGCTCGGCCCGACCCACCTTGATGCAAGCCCACACAAAAGTTGGGCCTATTTAGCTTGGTCCGATTCTAACCTGCTCGCTTAAAAGTATGGGCACATTTGGGCCAAAGTATTGCTGACCTTAAAATTCGATCCCTACTTGCCAGACGACACACCTATTAAGAATCCCAAGCTTTCGACATCTACATCCCAATTCCCAAACTCCTATTATGATTTATAGTCATTTGATTCATTTAATTTATTTAGATAATATAATGATATGACGATATTAATATTATAGCCAGGTTGTTCCTACTATTTCATCTCCGAATATGATAGGAGCTGGTTCATAGTAAATTAGATTTTAATAATTGGGTGGTTTAGATTTAAACTCCCAAATAGTTTGGTTCTGAAATAACTTTTTGAACGAAATGAGAAGAGTGGGAGTTTTTACTAAATAAGCAGATGGTAGTGAGTTTTTTCAGAATCGACTAAATTAGAACTTTTTTTTCTCTCTAATATGATATTTACCCTTTTTTTTTTTTTTTTTACAGAGAATCCTCTTCGGTGCGTAAGACATATATTTCGAACATTAGTAATTAAATGTTTCTTAATCCTTGCTGCAACGTTCGTGCATCACCACATATTAGTGAATACAAGTTGATTCAATTATTAAATGTAGATAGTTACATTAAACAATACTTCTCGATAACTTTATTTCTTTATCCATTTACAAAAGTTAAAATTTGATTGGAAATTTAGAAATCACATAAATGATTTTAATTTTTAATATGTACATTTCTAAAACAATTGAACTAAAACTTGTGAAAAGTCAAGAAGACACTTTCGATAGAGAGTTGTGCCAATGAGGTTCATTTCAGTTTGTTAGACTACTGATAGGTCGACTCATCCCTTGGTCATCCGGCACGATCACTAAGAGTAATATTTGTCACTAATTACGAGTTAGAACTTTAGAAAAATAAAATAAAAAAAATTACTTTCCAAGAAATTATTCATCAGACAAAATTTGTTTGTTTGATAAAAAAAAAAAACACCTAAAAAGTTTTTTACCTCTAAGATCTAAGTTTTTTTTTAAGAAAAAATAAGCTTCTCTCCCACTTTCTGTATATTATTCTCTTACTCACTCACTAGCAATGAGTGAGATTTGACATTAAGTTACGAGATATTTGACTTTTATTAATAACCTTTAATTATATTTTTCACAAAATATTTTATTTACAAATTTATTTCTCAAGGAGTAAAACAAATTATAGAACCTCCAATACCAACGTCACCAAGTCAAAACTTGGAAAGAAAAATCAGTCCAAGAAAAAAGAAAAATCAAGTTCTCCAAAATTTGAAAAGTTCATGAATAAGTCCTGAAAGATACATTCATTTTTAATCTATAAAATATAGTTTTAAGATATAACACAAAAATTTATGAATATTTAACATAAGAAATGAATGAGTTCTACTTAGAAAGATATAATTTTCTTGAAAATATATGATTAAATCGTAATTAAATGATTATTTTCTGAATTTACAAAAATTTTGAAGCTTCTTTCAATAAATCAAAAATTATTCGTGAAAAAACAATTGCAGACTTAATGCTGGATTCCAATGCAGCAAAAAGGAAGCTCAAAATTAATATGTGTTATCCTATTCCGGCGGAACAGCATAGACGGCGATAAAAGCGTCTTCGTCCACCTCGCTCTCCACTTCTTGTACCATCTCCTGTTCATCTCACTCCCCGGCGACGATGCAGACCTACGTGAGGCGCTCCGCGCAGCAGCTCCTCCGGAGCTCGCCCGCTCTCCAATCCGCGCATCCTATCCTACCGGCCGGTACTCCTCTCCGCTCCTCCCCTGCCCCTGCCCCTGCCCCTGCCCCTGCCCCGCCGCCCCCCAAATCCCGATCTCCTAGGGCTTCGCGATCTACTGATCGCCGCCAATTCCATTGATCTTTCTCTCTGGATTCCGCCTTCCCCTTGCTAATCCTTGTTCTGATGGTGGTGGTGTTGCACGTTGCAGAGTATGAAGCGCATCAGGCCCGGTGTGCGTCCACCATTGCGGTGAAGGGGGTCGGGCACCTCGTCCGCAAGGGCACTGGTGGGAGGTCCTCTGTGAGGTAATGTTTCCCTTGGGTTTTGTTGGAAGAACAGTTGACGGGGGTGATGGGATGATGATTATTTGTAAGAATGGCGGCAGTTGGATTTGCCGGTGGTTTGATTTGGTTAATGAGATGTGAGATGTGCTGTGCTGCCTCGGATACGAACAGTGTGGTGGTCTGTGGTTTCCGGTGTTGTCATTGGCGTCGCGAGGAGAGATGTTGTCAAGTTTTGCCGAATTGCGGGCACTCGTGTTATTAAGCAACTAGTTTGATTTCAAGGTTCATATTTCTTGTAGTTTTATTTTAAATGTAAAACCTGCAGTGGAATTGTTGCGACTGTGTTTGGAGCCACCGGATTTCTTGGTCGCTATGTTGTCCAGCAGCTTGGTGAGTTGTGAACGTTTTCTGTGTTGCTCGAGCTAAGCACATGTTCGAGTTCATGTGTGGTGGTTACCGTTTTGTTCTTTCTGGCAGCTAAAATGGGTTCTCAAGTCCTGGTTCCTTTTCGGGGCTCTGAGGATTCTCATCGGCATCTTAAACTGATGGGTGATCTGGGACAGGTACCTTGATGTATGTTTCATATGCCTTTTCTTGCCACAGATTCGTTGTCTGATGGCCTTTCATATATTTCTTTGCATGTAGATAGTGCCAATGAAGTACAATCCCAGGGATGAAAATTCAATTAAAGCTGTAATGGCAAAAGCGAATGTTGTTTTAAATCTCATTGGTTTGTGCATTCTACTTGGATCACTCCTTTTACTATAAGAATTGTTTAGAGGTCATATGATGACACAAATAAGTTGGTTTTGTTTAATTTGTTTTCCTTTGCAGGAAGGGAGTATGAGACAAGGAACTTCAGTTTTGAGGAAGTGAATCATGCTATGGCTGAACAACTTGCTATGGTTGGCATTTTCTTCCATTCAATTCCTTTCCCTTCTTTACTGTGTAGTCGCAGACTTTGTCTGAATACATGTTGCTGAATGTCAGCAAACATCAGTTATCCAAACAATTTGAAATGAGTTGTATTACTTCTGTATATTGCTTCCAAAGTCAACCTTACCTCATATTTTATAATTGATCATTTTTGGAAAATGTTTTAGCACATGCATACAGAATGGCAGATAGATTAAAATGTATGAGGAAGAAACAGTGAACTAATGAAGTTCACAGAAGAATTTACTTTGTTGAAAAGGGAAACGTTATCCTTGATTAAACTGTGCAGAATCTAATGATGGTGTAAAAAGTGTGGTTTTTTTAAAAGCAAATTTATTAACACTTGGAAGTTCTATTGTGTTGGGAAACATATGCACCATAATGCCATAGAACCACCTATTGTTGTAAAACTTGAAACTATGGATATATGGGAAACTGGATACAAAATCCATACCAAGGTGTTGTTGCCAAGCTGCCTCCTATGATTACTCAAAATGGAAGGTATCCGTTTGATTGTTTTGATTCCATCCCTCCACATGCTTGTTCTTTCTAGTCTTCATGATCTAGTGATCTACACCTATCTGTTATCCATCAGCAGTCCTGCCACATTTGCTGAGGTCTCCACGTGCCTATCATCTGAAAGAAGATACTCCAAACTGACTGATAAAAGAAGCAACACATGGTAGATGGTCAAGGCTTTTGTCACCCGCATCGCATGAGTAACATGTCCTATTATGCCAGATGATCACGTCAGTTGATGGCCATGAGCAAGCTGTCATTAAGAATTTCACCCCCAATATGGTGTGAGAGTTCCAGACCTTATGTAGCAAGGGCATCGTCAGGTCCCCATCTGCTATCATCCTGTATGCCAGCTTCACCATGAACTGTTCATCTCTCTCCCATCTCTATCACCAATTGTGACCACTATGTTGATGCAAGGGATGTCCTTGTAGCAATGACAAAAGGCCACTCAGTTGAACATTCTCCCCTTATCTAGGCTTCTTCTGAAAGCAGGAGCCCAACCTCTATATCATGTGTATCAACCACATCGGCTATCACAATATCAGGAGTGCAAGAAATGCTAAAGAGGTTTTGAATTAGCTTTGCCAAGTGCTGATTGTGACTCTGCTTATCCTTCCAGAAGATAATACTTTGTCCGTCACCTAACGAGCAGGACATTCCTGAAGAGACCAAACCCCTCATGCTGAGAGTGCTATTCCATAGACTTGAGACATTGGATGGGCAGAGTGTTTGACGTACGACTCCAGATCTCCTAAAACACATGTCCGATGACCTCCAGACATGGATCCTTCTCGAGTTCCCAAGTTATAAAGCTATTTGATCCCTAGCTCCTCCATATTCCTTGCTTTTGTAGACCCTGCCATGAAAACATGCCCTGAATAGATTCCAGCCTCTTTGCTACCACTTTAAGTAGCCAGAATACAAGAAGTAGATATGTAGGCTAGATAGAACTTCCTCGCACCACACCAATCGACAAGTGTCAGATGGAATTCATAACAAGGTGGCGACTCACAAACATGATTGTTTCCAGATTTTTTTGTTTGTATTGGGGGTTCATTATTATTTAATTCTTGATGATTTGAGTTATGGATACAAAACATTCTAAAACACACTATTTAATGCTTGTCTTTTTTTTTCACGGTAGAAGTTATCACTGTGTCTTGTGCTTGCTCATACCAAGAAATGGAGGTTGTGTGTTGAAATTTTCCTGGGTAGCAATGGCGAGCACTGGTCATGGGTACTTTGTTCTCCCTAGCATCTTGCAGATGATGAAGATATTATCAATATCAAAGTTATAATAGCATACTAAGTTTTTCTATTATAACAAAATTTCAATTTACTTTGATAAATGGTCAAAATGTGATCAAAGTGATGTACACGTGTGTATCCAACGTTTGTGATGTCTCCACATGACCATCAACAATAGCTGTGCAAGAAGGATGTGGCATCTGCATTTCTATTTCCTTTGTGGAAATAGAGAACAAGGAGCAGAATGATAATATTTGATTTATACATATGGTTCTATTTATTCTCCATGGTGAAGCATGAGAGATGATGAGAACAGCTCCCCACATTGCAAGGTGAAAGTGGAGTGGGAGTGAGTGAGAGGGAGGGAGAGGGGGGAGGGAGGGAGGTGGAGCATGGGTCGGTTTTATGTGGGGAGCAACCACTTTGGAATTTGAATTAATGAAACTGAATCCATGGGACCAGTCACCAGAGGGCAACCACATCAAAATTTAAGAAAATGAATAAAAAAATTGGCTATTTGGAAAGTGTCTTTTTTGCATCATTTCTTGTAAATTGATTTTGCTTCGAATTTGACTTTGAACTTTGTTGATGATTGCATGGATGTTTTGCTTGAGAGTGTTACTCTACTCTGCTGAGGTTTTGGAAATGAGAAAGGGAAGAAGGAAGATAACGCCATGCTGTTCTGAATGAAACAGGAAAGTGGGGTTGGTTTCCCCCTGTTCCTATTTGGTTTTCCTGGTCTGTCTGAACCTATTTTCCAAATGATGCCTTTTGTAGAGGGTCTTCATAGTTTTGGTGGCCACTCCCCCAATCCATGTATGACTACACAACCAAAAATATCTATCAAGTTTGGAAATGTCAAGACGGACAGTCTGTACTATTTTTTTTTTCTTGTGTTAGTTTTCATTTGAAGTGTGTCTCCTGGGTTGTACTTCTGTTTTCTTTTGACTTAGGGGCTGTTTGGGTTTTGATTCTTCTCTTATTTCTTAAGTAGTGGTGATTTATAATTCTTAATGAATTGTGACTTTTTGTCACCTTCAAAAAAAGTAGCATCTATGACTCTGATCATAGAAAAAGGCCTGACGCACAAAATGTCAAGTTTTTTTCTAATTTTGTTTGGACTAAACCAAGGAAGGTAGGATCGGCATGGATCTGATTGGTTGGGCCGATCTGATCGGTTTTGACCTGAACCGGTTCGATCCTGATCCTTGATCCACCGGTCTGGCCCGGGATTGGTTGGGATTGGCCGGGTTGGTCCAGGATTGACTGGGATTGGAACATTTTTTCCTAAATAATTAAAAGAAATAAACGGGGGACCTGTCCATGTCAGCCCGGGATCAGTCTGGATCGGATCAGTTCAGCTGGTTTGGACCGGGCCGATCTGTGCTCGATCCCCAGTTCTTCCTACCTTGGACTAAACCACCTTTTGAGAAAAAAAAGTGTGATTGAACCACCAAGAAGTTTGATGAGCTCCTTAAAGAATCTATATGGACGAACTCCTTATGCATAATTCACATTTTAAAATAGAGTTCTTTGTGCAATAGGTGTCCTGTTTTCCTAATTTGAACCGTAGCTTCTGTGGATGTGGAAGTTCCGTTGTCTTGATCTGAAAGATTAGCTTAAGGCTTGTTTGGTGAAATTTTCAGTTGGAAGCCACGTTTCGCTTCTTCTTTCAATATGAAAAATGTTTGAGTAAAATTTGGAAATGGTTATAACTAATTTAGGTAGTTACAAAAGTCTCTTCCCCAGCAACCCCACTTTTTTCTCAAATGTAGGAAAGCTCCAATTCGGAGCTTTTGCTTGGAAGTTAGAAAATAACCATACCACTATATAAAGGGCTTTTAACACCTAATTTCTCCCTCTCTAAGTAACTAGGTGGAAGTCCAAAAATGCTTCCAATTGGAAGCTGTCCCAAACATGTCCTTAGTCTCGTTGAGTGTTTGTGGACCACCATATTCATTCTTTTATACTGATGACCTTTATTAAATCATGGTGCCAGGCTCAACATGAGGATGTGAATGTGAATCAATGTCTTTTGCATGCTTTGCATATAGTTTGGAAGTGAAAAAATCCAAAAAATTTCTGTATACATTTATTGTATAGACAGTGCTTATGTAACTTAAAGTGTTGTGCACACTTGTTCAGACAAGCCTTTTAAGGGAATTGCAAAATTTCTGAGTTGCTGAATCCAATGTGCAATACTTAATTGAACCCTATTTTATGCATCGGGAACTAATCCAGCTAAGCCAATGGGGTTCATTGACGCCAAATTGTATCCATCCGTTGTAGTTTTGAAAACTATCCATCTGTGCAATAAAGGAAATGTAGAGAAAATTGAGAATAAAATGATCTGACTTAAAACATTCCCCTGCCCTTTCCCTTTAACTATGATTTGTTGCACACTTATCACCAACATTTTCATGGCATTGGTTAAAAATCCATTTAATTTTTTACTTGCAGTGAAAATTTCTCTCTCTCTCTCTCTCATATTTGCTAAAAAAAGGTTTCTGAAACTCATGCAGATTGCTAAAGAACATGGTGGTATCATGAGATTTATACAAATTTCTTGTCTTGGAGCATCTTCTGCATCTCCATCTAGAATGTTAAGGGCTAAAGCTGCTGCAGAGGAAGCTGTTTTAAGAGAATTGCCTGAGGTCAAACTTTTGAACTTTGAATGGTGATAGCTAGTATTTTGCTGTTTGCCTTTCAGAAGTGAAATTTGATGTGTATTTATTTTGGAAGTGGATGTATATGATTATTAGTGACATTACTTAATCCTTCTTGTAATTCTCCTGAAGGTAGTTTTCTGTTATAGATTGTCATCCCAGATCATCTTACATGGATGGCTCATAGCTCCTTTAAATATAGTTCACATTTTTCGTTCATTTAAGCATTTATCCTTATCTATTAGAGCTTCTAGTTCGGATTACATTCTATGCCTATCACTTTGAGCGAGGGCATCTGATTTTGTTAGTGGATTTCATATGGCCATTAGGCATGTTACTGTCATTTCTTTCTTAAGTAAAAGCCAGTTTTACCACGCACAGATTCAGAGAAAGGAACTGTCTAGGAAAAGAAAAGCTTTATGTAGTACAACCTACTGAAGAAGATATTGGAGGGAACAAAACCCAAAAGCCCACCAATAACACTTAAGTCAAGAGGTGTCATTAGAGAATTCTGGTCATACAGCACCATATGATACAGACTTGTTTTGTTAGATCCACGATCCACCTGCTTCACATCATAATGCTTGCGCCACAGGCAGGCTGATATTGATATAGTTCTGATATCTTTATCCATAAAAATATTCCAATTTTCTGTCATTAAGTACTTCGAGTTTCTGAAATTTCAAAGGACCGCCCCACAGCTTGGGCTAACACTCTTGTACCTTTTGGCCTACTAAAAGTCCTTGAGAATGGTCTTGAGAGTTTTGAATATGTGTTTTTCTAGTTTTCATCATGTGATTGTAAATGCTTAAGGAGTCAGATTTCTCATCATAGGCAATTTGTAAGGTTGTACAGCATGCCTTCTGGAGGCAAATCCAGAGTAGTCCTTGGAGGCTTCTTTCTGCAAGGAAGTGGGTCCTGCGGGATCCTACATACATACAGAAGTGACAGATCCTGATGAGCTAAAAAGCAATTCAGTTTCCACAAGAAGGAGACAAGCAAAATGGCGGCCAAGCAATTTTAATTGTTGCTTCGACTGTTGGGACTTTGGGCATTGGTCAAATAGTGCCACAATGTGATGATCTGCCGTGTATGTTACAGGATTGACCATAAGACGTGGAATTGCGATGAGATGAGAAGGGAACCTAAAAGTGTAGGTTAATTCCTTAAGGTAGAGATGGAGAGGGAGAGCTGCATTCCTGTGTTGGAAATAGCAAGATTTGGTGGAACAAGTGGAGTCTTACCTTCGGGGAAGTGGAGGTGGTTGCAGAGAATGGTTCTTCAGCTGAGAGGTGTAGATTTGGTGGCTCATGGTTCTCACATTAAGAAATGACATGATTCCTTGGTGGGATTTGTAAGATTCAGTGGAACAAGTGGTGTTAGTGGTTCTCCAGTTTCGAGGTGATTGCAAAATCTGGTGGTTCTCCTGAGACTCTGGTTCTCCAGAAAGCTGAGAGGTAACTGTGACATTCAGTAGCTCTTCAGCTGAGAGATATTTCCAGTTTTCCAAGGTTCTGTGGAACAAACCGATCAGAGCATGGTTCTTCAGTCAAAGCCCCATCTTGCTGGAAATGGAAAATTTTGGTGGAACAAGCTGGTGCCAGTGGCTCTGTGATTTTTCATCTGCAAGGTGATTGCATAAAGTGGAAAGTGGCTTATGGACTTCACATGAGACACACCAAGACAGGGAAAAAGGAGTTCACTAATGAAATTAAGAGCACCAGGGACTCAGGGAGGTGGTTCCAGAGGCTTGTCGCTCTTGGGTCTCTCCAGTATGGCAGTATGGGGACTGAACGGGTTGACAGAAGAGGAAGGAGACAATGGTCTAGGTAATTACTAGAAGTAATGGATGTTTTAGAAAAATTATTACAAGTAATGGTCCAGGAACTGGGGCTGAAGTGATTGGAATCAAGGCTTACTGTATCGTTTCTCGGAAGCATCTTGCAATGTCAAAAGAGAAAAGATCTCAGATAGATTTGAGTAAGTTTTCAACTCAACCTGGCATCTCGAAGGGAAGAGAAACCATCTTGCCACCCTGAAGAGTGGAGAGAGATCTTGGAGAGATGGCAATTCATGACAAATCTGTAGCTCAGCTGAAGTAATGGTAGGGGTGCTCCTATTTCAAAGGTTGACTGGGTGCTTGCCTGGGAGGGGGAGTGGTATTTTCTTTTGGCAATGGTGAAATCTCTTCCTCCTTGTAGCTGATATGAAAGTTGAGCAACAAGGTTAGAGGCCTTCCTGCCTTTCCAATTTGAAATGTGGTGATTGGTCTACCATTGTTAGACTGATGATTCACTAATGCTGCCCAGTGGAAACAGATGAAATGAACCCTGCAGGGTAGTTTAGCAAATGCTGAGAAGGTTGGAAAAGAAACTGTTTTTATGCACAGGAGCGGAGGCAGTGCGTGCAAGACATGAGGAACTACTACAAGATAGAGCTTTGGGTTAGAAGCTGTTTTTGGGTACTGGTCGTATTTTCAGGGTTACAACTATGTCTAAATGGTGGTGAGAATTTGTCTAACTGAAAGGGCTCTTGCAACTACTGTAAACTTTCGAAATTCCTATGCACTTATGCAGTATTCTATTTGATTCGAAATTTGCACCAACTCTTTATAAAGTATTCTAATTTACAATCCACAATGTTAGCCAAAGTTTTTAGACTCAGTTTAGAAAAATGCTCTTGTACTTGCTGTTCAAATAGGAAAACGACCATTCAAAAGAGTTTTTCTGAACAATGACTCTAAGAGATGCATGGAAAGGTTCTTTGAACAGCCTCTCCTCTTGAAAGAGCTTCCCGCAATCACCTTGGGAAATACTTTTAGGTGAAATACTTTTGGATTTTTCTTTTTCTAGAAGCGGTAGAAATGTGAGCCAACTGAAAATTGCATGGGTTGAACAGAATGAAATTGTTGTTATCTGCTCCTCAACTTATTGTAGAGATCCTCTGATCAATGCTCTTTCATCATTCTCACTTTCCAAAATAAATGTTCTTTCATCATTTAACAGTAAGTTTTTTCCTTTTTTTTTGTTTACTAGATTAACATCCCAATGTTCAATGCACTATTGTTAACATTTGCTTGTGTTTTTTGAAAATGATGTGGGGAAATTTAGTGATAGATTTTGCATTGAAGCTTCAATTTTATGTATATTCTATGATTAATGTAAATACATAACTAAGATATTTTCAAATATTTTCTACTGAGCTGTTAATTTATGGCTGTTCAATCACAGGCCACAATCATGAAGCCCGCTATCATGATTGGTACCGAAGATAGGATTTTAAATAGGTGGGCCCACTTTGCAAAGAAGTGGAGCTTTCTCCCACTAATTGGTGATGGATCTACAAAGTATGTTTTTTATCTGTTTCTGTCAGTTTTTTGTCTAGTCCCCCTCAGTGGTGAGCAAGAAGGTATAGCCATGCCATAATGTTTTACTCTTTATTGGCGAGTAATTTATTCGATCACTATTTTTATTGCATCCAACTGGCAGAATCCAGCCAGTATATGTTATTGACGTGGCTGCAGCAATTGTTGCGGCCTTGAAGGATGATGGTAGCAGCATGGGTAAGATTTATGAGCTTGGTGGGCCAGAAGTCTTTACTGTTCATGAACTGGTGATACATCTGTTATCCCTATTCATTCCATCTAACTACCAATGCTTTTCTCTTTCTACGTTTCAGAAAATGCTCACTGGTTTTGATATCTTTCATGTTGTAGGCGGAGTTGATGTATGACACTATTCGTGAATGGCCACGGTATGTGAAGGTTCCTTTCCCCATTGCAAAGGTAAATTTTTATTGTTGCATACTCGATCTTAATTGTTTATCACCCAGTCCATACATTTATTCTCTCCCACTATGTATTGCAACTACAGAAGCAAGTTTCTCATCAATTCAGTTATTGTGAAAATTTTCTTGTCAAATTTCAGTTATTTTGAATCTTTAATAGATAAAATTTTAGAGGCTTCTATGTTCAGTAACGGATCATTCATTTCTTAGAGTTGCTTCTTTTGCTCTGCCCTCTCCAAGATATGCTGAATATGTACCATTTTTTGTATACGAGGCATGTAAATACAAGCTATTTGGATATTCTTTTCACCAAGAAAATGAAGTAAAGAACTATTGTGGTAGGCAAGCATTAGGAGATAGGTGCAGTGGCATTCAAGTGAAATTTGTGTCCATAAATCCAGATGCAGCAGATGTTGTATAACATACCCTGAGAAAATTGGGTTATAATGTGATAATCGGGTGATGAATCTGGGATGGGTTGATTTTTTAACATGACATGTGTACATACAAAATGTATGTGTATTTTCTCTCTATGAAAATGAGTCAAACAAATGCTGGTGCTTCTGCAGCCAAAATTGAAAATTGGAAATTAGACTTTTGTTGCACAGGTTTAATAAAATGTTTAAGATTTGTACATGTTTTCAGTTCATATGTAAAGCTTGTTCGCTTTCAAAAGAAAATGTAAAGCTTGTCTCTTTTCCTGGGCTTTTGCCCAATATGCAATATAATTTTCTTCCTCTAGTTTCTGTTGCGAGAGTTTTCTGTCTTTTTTTTCTTTTAGCATCCTTGGTTGCAAGTTTCTTTGTAAATCACCGCAGCTACTGAGTTTTATATGCTGTTGCTTTGCACTGTTGGGATGTTTCTCTTTTAGGTCTTAAGATGATGACCCTTTGCTAATATTTCTGCTCTCTATTTTTGTACGCAGGCTCTTGCTTCTCCCCGCGAGTTTTTGTTAAATAAGGTTCCTTTTCCTTTACCCACTCCAAATATCTTCAATCTTGATGAGATCAACGCTCATACTGTAGATACTGTTGTGTCTAAAGACGGTAGGTACATATATTTGCTTTGCTTCATTTTCTATGTATAACGTTACCTAGGCTGATGACTAATGCTCCATCCTCTCTGCAGCATTGACATTTGAAAACCTTGATATTGTGCCTCGCAAACTGAAAGGATACCCTGTGGAGTATCTTATCTCATACCGTAAAGGTGGACCGGCATTTGGATCTACAATCAGTGAGAAGTTGAGAAGTTCAGAGTTGTAAGGTGTCCACAGAGGCTTGAAGGCCTCTGGAGTGTGAATGTTTATAATTTCAATGCTTCAGCTATTGCCAAGCTTTGTTTTCATAAACCCTAAATCGCTTGACTGATCTCCTTCTCAGGTAATGTGAAGCCAAATCATTTCCTTTCACAATAAGCTTTGAACATTCGAAACATGTAAAATTTTGATAATTGAAGTATGCATTGACGCATTAGTTGTTGAATTGATCTGCAATGAAGCTTCAGCATTTCCAAACAGATAATTATTTAGCGCTGGAGATGGCCCTTCTGAGTTACAGCTCAGAAGATGTAACTCAGAAGATGTTTGTGGTATTGGCATTTTACATGTGGGCCCCTGTTACATGTGAGCCCCTGTTGTAACATGAGATAGCCCTTCTGAGTCACATTTTCGGTTAATTTTGTAGTTGGGTCATTTGGTAATATGCTTGGAGACTGGATTCTGGTGGATGTACTTTGGAATCTGGATGTCCTGAACTGTTGACAATACAAAGAGAGATTCCACTTGTTTCCAATTCAGCCTCTTTTTCAGATCTCAGAAAACGAAGTAAAGCTTGATGAGGAATCTACAAGGAGGGGCTTTTTTGTTTTGGTTTTGTTTGAGGATGCGAGTTCTAAAATCTCTAACACTTTGGAGCGGACCAAATGGTTTCTTCAAGATCCAGTCACTGGCTCCTCTTTGCATTTGTCGGTGACTCTGTTATAAGAAACGTAACTTGCCTCGATTGTGGATGATATCCTACCACAGGCTTGTTGCTGAAAGGTTGTTTTCCATACTTGATCTCAGAAGTCTGTATAACAGGTGATCCATATAAGCGTCCAATTGGTTACATGTAAAATGGGCTGTATGAATTATTTTTTTCTGAAAAATGCAGCACAACGACCTGTTTGACACTAGTGCTTCCTTTTCTTGATTTTGGCATCCAGGGGGTGTCTCTTTTTCCACAGCAGTTGAAAATGTTTTCATACATATTGAATGAAAAATTTTGTTTTCATTTTTCATGTAAGTTTATTTTCTTCAAAAATCTATTCCATTCAAATGTATATTTACATCGAATCAAAAAGGTTATAAACATTGAAAGAAGCGTCTTCAAATTTGAAAGAAACGTCTTCTTCTGATGGGTACAATATAATGCCGTGTGCGAGTTCCAAAATCTCCTTTATAAAAATCAGCTAATTTTCAAGGCTAGGCCTTTTTGAAATGTTTTTCTGGGAACAGACCCTCTGTTTCTTACCGCCCAAGTGGTCAAACCCTCCCTAGGAGAACAAGAGCAGAATAAAGGATTTTATTTCTAAAATAAGATTAATTTTAGTTTGATAGGCAAAATGATTTATATCGAATAGGATTTTTTTATATCAGAATAAGGAGAATAAGCAACTCCATCATAGACTTAAGAATTGTTTATTCTTCTTATTTCACCAATAAATTCCATAAAATTATCAAGTCTAAGGTATATCCCATACATTGATAAAGTAAACTTTCATTTTAACGCAACGGAAATAGAAAGAAAGTCGTTTATCAATTCCCAACGTGACACACTAGATACAGCTGCAGAGATATGAATCAAAAGATATTTTGGATAACTTATTTTACAAAAAAATGGGACACTAGATAAAAGATATCACTTGAAACCACTCGAATTCAAATCTAAAACCACCTATTGAAAAGAAAAATGAGTTCGTTTACATGCAATATATGTATACTGCTATTTAATTAATTAAAACATGGTGACCCGATTTTGATTTTAAATGATCTGCCAAAATAAAAACGGATCAAAGACCTCCCTAATTCGTTTATTCTGCCCCACTTTTAGAACACTTGTTCTAACTCGAGAAATACCACCGAGACCTCCACCATGAATCCAAGCCGTGACAACATTAAAATAAAAACGATAAAAATGGCCTTTTTATAATTTTACTAAAAAGAAGTAGCATATGTAACTTTGAATCAGCCGGCTTTAAACTGGACGGACCTAGTCAGGTCTTTATCAATTCTCTCAAGTTCTTATAGAATGACGATTTTTCAACGAGCTATTTGATCTTCTCTTGTCCGGCTAGTCAATCTGAGTAAAAAAATTTAAGAACTAAGTTAAAGATGCCTCAATTCAAGATTAATTGATATGATCAGATTGAATAATTAATGAGATCATCCAAGTTTTCAATGGACTCGGAGACTGAGCAGAGCAGCACGGGGCATGTAAGGTTATCTTAGTTGAGTGGACTCTATTATTTCCAGTTAAATCAATATTCTTTTTCTTTTGGGTCAACAAGAAATAATATTAATTATGACAGGGAAGCATACAACAAAATCACAAAAGGAGGGGAAACGTACGGCAAGATCACAAAGGGAGGAGGAGAACCACCGTGAGAAGAAAGACCTAGCAGTACATCACATAGGGCAGCAATTGGAGGGACAAGCGGTTAATGCCTCGTGCAAGTTTGTTTGACAGGAGAATAAAAAAAGAATAAGAAATCTTATTTTTAGAATAAGACTAATTCTAGTTCGATAAGCAGAATAGTCCACGTCAGAATTGCTAATATCAGAATAAAAAAAATAAGCAATCTAAAAATTAGTTATTCTTCCTATTCCGAGAACTATCAAACCTAAATATTCTTTATTCTAATATATACTATTCCGGATAAATAATTTCAGATAACTTATCTCCGTGAGAGAGGAAGTGCCGCTCCATAGGGATGCAAATAGTTACCAAAATCCCAATTATCGAAAGTTTATTAATTTTATAGATCAGTTAACATATATTTTTTTTAAATCAATATACATAACAAATAAGATAACAAATATAATCTTGACGTATATAGTACATCAAGAATATAATTATTTGACCAACTATTAATTTATATATCAATTAATGAATAGCCTTTTTAAACCGAAAATATAACGAATACAGTCAGATTCGGTTCCATTTGCATCCCTAGCTTTAAATAGCCATTTTCAGCCGATCCGGGGAACCGGATCTATCCACCGTCCGATATCACGGACGTGCGAGAAGTGCAGAGGTCGTGGGGAACGGGAAACGACCGCGGCCACGGCAGCGTGGCAGCATTCAAGGACCTGTTGACTACCTGTTAATTAATTAACTACCTCTTAATTAATTAAATGCATATCTGTATCTTTAAATTGAATTGAATTAAAAAAATAACTAAAAAGGACCCCTAAACTTTCCTAATTTCTTCTTCTAATAAGCAACGTGTACCCAAATCTATATTTAAGCAGGGCACTCTGTCGATTTCCAGTTTATAGGGGTTTGAGCTCGTCATTTCAATACATTTCCTCCTAAAACGTGGAGGCAACTCCTCGTGATGCGGTGTCTAAATCGTGGCCGTTAGATTAGATTATCTCATCCTCGTGATGCGGGATGCTTTTGTAGTTTTTGAATGGTGTTTGGTGGCTAGATATTATTGCTGATAAATAAAATAATTGTATTTCAATAATAGGTTTTTTTAGTTTTAATTATATTTCAATAATAGTTTTTTTTTAGTTTTTAGTCTCTCCAAACTATTTAGATATAATAGTCTTTATTCCATTATGCCTAGCTTTTAATGACCTCAATCTCTATCATCTATTTTTTATCTTCCAAATGACGATTATTTAGGAAGACTTGTTATTTCAAAGGATGAATAAGGATTTTGGGGTCAACACCATGTATACAAAGTCATAAGGGGTTATTAACTAAATATAAATATTTACAAGGACTAAAAAATATTATTTTAAACCTCTTTATTAATTTAAATAATTCATATATTAATATAATCTAAAAGGTATTTAACTTGCAAATCTCTCTCTCTCTCTCAACTTTTTCGTTCCTCTTAGCGCTACTTTGATTGGAGAATAAAAAAAGAATAAGGACGCATAAGAAAAGAATAAGCTTAATTTTACTTTGACAAGCAGGATGGCTTATATCAGTGTAAAATAGTGCATTTGGAGAATAAGAGAAATAAGTCACCTCATTCTAGACCCAAGAATTGTTTATTCTTCTTATTCCGTCAATGACCCATACAACTATCAAACTGAAACACCCCTTATTTTAGTATATGTTATTCCGTCAGTGGACTTCAGGTAATAACTTATTCGGCAAAGTAAAGCTAATTAGTGTTTTAAATTTTATATCACGGCTGAGAGGCATGATGTGAAGTTAAGTGATGTGGGGTGTCTACGGATATTTCCTTCCAAGAAGAGTAATCTAATGCAAGCGAATCTCTTTGTACTAGTCAGCATGTAATTCTTACTCTGACAGGGCAGATATTTAAAATTCTTTTATTTCTGGTCACATTTATGAGTCCAACAAAAAAGGAAAAAAAAAAAAAAAACTGGGTGAGGTCTGCATGACTTCTAAGAAGATTTGGGAGACCACGTTCTGTAAACGTGACTTATTAGAAGGATATTTTTATAAAAGCGATTCCTAAACTAAAAGCCACGTGGCTTCCGAATCGTGGCTTTAGCTTCTCCACCACCTCTCCAACGTTAAACCACAAGACAAACTAGGCATCCATCTTCTGATGTTCCCAAAATACCCCAGAGACTGACTCAAATGACCAAAATGCCAAGGGCAGAGCCCAAATATTTTTTTTGGAAATTGAAATAAGTGATTAAAATAGATTGTTATCTCTGTCGTCAGAACATTTGAGTTTTTTTGGTGAGTAAAAAGGGCACTGGGACTAGCATTGGGACATATGAGCTCTATCAAATTGAAGCCAATTAAATATCTTGATTATGTGATGATGATTTATTTTGACTTTTTTATTTGATAACTCAATTAGTCAAATATTCATATGTTTATTTTTTTATTGTATATTCAAATATGAACATTTTCAATATTTTCACATAATTGTGACCATTTCACATTCATATGACATTTTGAATTCGAAATTGTCAATTAGGAAATAAAATAATCTCACAAACAATAAAATCTATACCTAGGGGTTGTTTAGGAAATAAAATAATCTCACAAACAATAAAATCTATACCTAGGGGTTGTTTATTTCAATGTAAAACAGTGCAATTTTTAAAAATTATTTTATTTTTAAGTGTTTTCGGATGTTTGATTCAACATAAACCAATAAAATCAAATCAAATCAAACTTTTCTCTGCTCATATGGAGGCCCATTTTCTGTTTTAGTTTTAAGGGAAGGACCATCTTAAGCCATGAGTAGAGGTTTTGTGTATTCTCTTGTTTTGTTTCCATGTGTTTTACTAATATCTAAATGAAATACTATCTTTTTTTAAAAATTATGAAAAATCAATAATTGTAAACTCAATGATTTTTAAAATCGGTGAATTACAGAATTATATAATGAAATAAATAACTTCTAAGAAATAACAACTTAAATGATTGTCAAATGCAAGATAAAATATTACTTATCGAACGATCTTCAAAATTGTGTCCTCCTTATTTCAGAAAGACATGAGATACCAATCAAACTTATTTGATTGATGATGATCATCTACTGTAACACCATAATAATCTAAAAATGCCCTCTGTCAAGAATGCACATTATACAATAATCACATTGGGTGCTAATTTTAGTCAGTCACAACCCAACCTCTCCTATTATAAGGGCGATCATGGGATCAATTCTCACTACCAATCTGGGCAGAAGCAGACTTTGAGACAGAATGGATGCTCTCATGAGGTAGACTCATTACAAAATATATATTCAAAAAAAGGGCGAATTCATCTCCATAAAATGGGATATACTTGGGCACTCTGACCAGATTTGCTCTCTTGGCCAAGCTCCTAATCTATTGGACTACGGATATAAAAGTATTTTTTACATTTTTTTTCAAAATAACCTCTTAAAAGAATCTAACATATGCAAGAGTAATACTTACTGCAATGTCCTTACGTGCTGCACGCAGGGGTATTGCAGTGGGTAAAAAAAAACTTTGAATCTTTTAGGTCGGTCCTGAGGTTGCCTAGATGTTCGTACAGTGCAATGACATATTGAATGTCTTAAAAAAAATCTGAAAAATCAAAAACCGTTATTAGACTCGGCCCATTGAAGAATTTCACTATTCATTGGAGTCTATTTTGTATTTTTTGGGAACGTCTAATCGGGCATTGCATTGTGCGAACGGGTAGGACACTTCGGAACCGACCTAAAAAAATAAATAAATAAAATTTACTTACTGCAATGCCCCTACGTGCGGCACAGGAGATTTTACATCAAGTATTACTCTATATATAAAATACCTCATGTACTATGCAGACATACAGAAAATCTCCTAAACTCATTTTTTATTCCGAAATAAATCTCAATTTATAAGTGATTAAGTGATGGTAGACTTGATGATAGGACAATGATTACATAAGAGGTTTTTTGCATACACATTAGCTGACGAGAGGTCTTGTGCTTGATCATGGGGGTTCTTTTCGCGTACAGTGGTTGGTTATATAGGAGTTTTTTAATTTGCAAAAAGAGGCTCATATTTGTCAGATATACACAGATGTCGGGGCATCTTTTGCATATTGACCTCTTCATGGAGGGGATATCTGCAAGAAGACCAAGGCTCGCAGCTCCCCGCCCGTGAAACGAGGAACGCGCGTGGCATGCCATTTTTAGAACGTTGCGGGGGCGTGGGGGTCCACCAAAACAAACGTTTTAATTAACCCGAATAAAATCGCTGCCGCCTCCTCGCCAAACCCCGCCCGTCCTCTTCCCAAAACACCCGAACGCGACGAAGCAAGCCCACGCTAACGAACCAGATCAGAAGAACAACCAAGTTAATTTAGAGAGAGAAAGAGGGAGTTTTAGAGAGAGAGAGAGGTAGAGGGCGGCGGCGGGGCTGCCGAAGGCGTCTTCCTCCCTCTGCAGATCTCAACATCTGCCTGTTTCAAGGCGAGAATTGCGGGTTCTGTGCGTGGATGCAGTGGGAGGGACGAGAATTGGGAGCTGCGGTGGAGGATCTCGATGTCGGTGGATAGGAGGGGAAAAATGTGTGGGGATTCGTAGTGGTTTGCTGGGATTCTGGGGATGGAAGGGTGGAGAGGAGGTCCGGGGAGGGGAGTGGATGTGGAGTGGCTCTGGGATCTTGAGGGGCTTCTGTGATTGTTGTTTTGCGGGGAATTGTCGGATCTCCTGGGGTGTTGGATGGTTTTCGTGGGAAGCGGATCGGGGTAGTTCTTGTGGGGGGTAATCTGATTGGGGTGGTTCCAAAATGGTATGCCATTTCTCTCTCTCTCCCCCTTTTTTTTCTTCCCTTATTTTTGGGAGGTGATTTCATGGTTTGTGGCCTTGTTTGTGCCCGATTATGGAGTTCGAAACTGATTTTGGCATAGGAAAACATGACAATTGCATCGAATTTTGGTGTCCATCTAATTGAGTCGAAAGTTCGTGAATGGGCATTGCTGTGCGTCTGGTGCATCGGAAGCTGGAGAAGTAGAAATATTTTGCTGTACTTGTAATAGTTTTGGGTTTCAAATTTCTAGCGTTAACTGGCGAATCGCATAACAATAATGATCAGATTCTTAGTCGGGATCATCGGGTCGTTTCATTTTTTTTTCTTTTTTTTTTTTGGTTGCGAATGATCAAATTCTGTCTGTTTTAAGAAGTGATGTGACTGCACCATCTGATGGATATGATGACTTTTGAGGTTGACTGTGTTATTTTCATGTGGTGTTTTCCAGTTCCCTGTCATTGTTTCTAATGTTGTTGGAATTTATTGCTTGACAGGCTACTCCAGTCCACTTTGCTGTCGGATCTTTCGTTTGGGTTGAGGACCCTGATGTGGCTTGGATCGATGGAGAAGTTTTGGAGGTCAAAAATGAAGAAGTTAAAATCAAGTGTACATCTGAGAAGCTGGTGAGCTATTCCTGATTAAGTATCCCAACTTTAAATGTGACCTTTAAGCCCATTGATAGACATTAAATGCTTTCTTTGCCTACTGAAGTGGCCTTCTCTGCTTGCTTTTGGTTGCATTTTTTCTGGCTATATTTGATTTCATGAGAAGTTCTAATTTCACGCTCATCGGAATTCCATATTGTTAATTTTGCTTAGAATGCTGGCCTCATCATTGAACGTCTCTTCTTAATGCCTTGCTGCAGGTCACTGCTCATGTATCCAAGGTCTATGCCAAAGATGCGGAAGCTGCACCTTGTGGTGTTGATGACATGACAAAGTTGGCATATTTGCATGAACCAGGAGTTCTGCAGAACTTGAAATCTAGATATGACATGAACGAAATATATGTAAGTGGGTCCCATGATATGTCTTCTTTTGTTGGTCTTTTTTTTTGCCCATCATGATCTGATGCTCTGTAACATATAACATCATTTTACCACCCGAAGTTGCAGTCCTTCATCTGCTGGACATTATGATAAATGTAAATTGTCCTGTTTGCCATACATAATGTATCTACTTTTTCACCAGACTTACACTGGCAACATATTGATTGCTGTGAACCCTTTCCGAAGACTTCCTCACCTATATGATAACCACATGATGCAACAATACAAAGGAGCAGCATTTGGTGAGCTAAGCCCTCATCTTTTTGCTGTTGCGGATTCTGCCTATGGGTACATGTTTAACCTTATGTCATAACTATATCATGGAATATCTTCTTTTTTCCCTGTTTGCATTTAAGTTTTAAAGTGATGTGTATGCAGATTAATGATAAATGAAGGGATAAGTCAATCAATCCTAGTAAGTGGAGAAAGTGGAGCTGGTAAAACAGAAAGCACCAAAATGCTTATGCGTTATCTTGCTTGTGTCGGAGGCAGAGCTGGAGCAGATGGGCGGACTGTGGAACAACAAGTACTGGAGGTCAGAAGCTATTTCTTTTTCATGTCACAGGATGAAATACATTGAGAAAGATGTTGGTAATAATCCAATGTATACTTGTGGTATCATTTCGGTCACTACTTATTCAAACGTGCAATGTTCTTTTCCTTCTTGTTTTTAACAGTCCAATCCTGTTCTTGAGGCCTTCGGCAATGCAAAGACTGTCAGAAACAACAATTCAAGGTGGGAAGTGTGTAACTTTGATGTTTCACTTATGTTCTGCAATTCTTATGCATGTTGTTTTAATGTTTTGATGGTCTTATGACCTTTATGTTGTGCCTATGAATAATGGGAGTAACATTTCCAAACAGCCGTTTTGGCAAGTTCGTCGAGCTCCAGTTTGATCGGAGGGGAAGAATTTCAGGAGCTGCCATCAGGACATATTTACTTGAAAGATCTCGTGTTTGTCAAGTATCTGACCCTGAGAGAAACTACCACTGCTTTTACATGCTTTGTGCAGCACCACGTGAGGTATAGAGTACACGCTTCTTGCAGTTTTTTTGTTGATAAGATATTATTTCTCGGATTCAAAACTTTTAAGATCATGATCGACCTATAGATTCAACCAAAATGGTCACATTTCTCACCTAGGTAATTCTATCATCCTATGTTTGCTTTCCAGCTCTGACTACATAAGAGCACTGATGATAGATTTCCATTTTAGACTAATGATGGAAAAGCCATCCAGGTTAATAACACTGCAGCTTTAGTGATCATAGTCGGGTAACTGTACAAAAAGGGCAACCCGCTGCATGAGGTCCCCACCACTGCGGTGTCTGGGGAGGGTCAGCAGTACATAGCTTATCCTTGCATTTTTTCTGGAAAGAGAGGCTGTTTCCGTTTTTGAACCTGTGGACTTCCAAGGTCATAACAGAGCAACCTTACCATTGTACCGAGGTCCTCCTAGGTCCTCCTCAGACTGCTGACCTGTAGTAACTTTTCCTTTTTAATTTTCATGAGTGGCTAAATCTGTGCGACAGCATATTTGCTTGCTGAACCATTCGACAGATCTCATTAGTCAATATCTTGACCTTTATAATAACATTATCAGTTTTGTGAAATCAAGGTCCCCACATTTGGGAAGGAGTAAATGAACAAAAATAATTTGGCTAGTCTTAGATGACTTCCCTTTGATTAGATTATTCTTGTAGTACATCTCAAATTATTAGCTCTTTCCCCCTTTTTTATTGATGCCAATCTTTTGGAGGCTTCTGACAGTAATAATGCTCTCAGGATATTAATAAGTACAAGCTGGGGAATCCAAGAACATTTCATTACCTCAATCAGTCCAACTGCTATCAGCTGGACGGCGTTGATGATTCCAAGGAGTACCTGGAGACTAGAAGGGCAATGGATGTTGTTGGAATCAGTTCTGAGGAACAGGTAGTAACTTTGAACATTGGGCCTAGACATTTGCCATGTGGATTGTGGACCCTGTCCTCCAATTTAGTAATTCTCTGAAGCCTGGTTCACCTGGCCTTACAGTTTACCTGGGCTTAGATATCATATCGATATCAGAGGACAGAATCCTCACAGCAAATACCTAAGACTCATAAACTGGAGGCTTGCTGGACAGCCACTATCTTTATCTTCCTGTATCTCTATTGTAGTCATCACTTCCAATTTCAGGATGCTGTTTTCCGTGTGGTGGCTGCTGTTCTCCACGCGGGCAACATTGAGTTTTCAAAAGGAAAAGAAATTGATTCATCCGAGCCAAAAGATGAGAAGTCCTTGTTCCACTTAAAAACTGTTGCTGAACTGTTGATGTAAACACCAATCTTTTTTTACAGCATGATATTGGACTATTGGAATTTCAGAAATTCAAATGTATGAAGCCGTAAATATGTGCATTACTTTTCAGGTGCGATGCAAAGGCGCTTGAGGATTCTTTATGCAAACGTGTAATTGTTACACGTGATGAGACCATAACAAAAAGCCTTGATCCAGAATCAGCTGCACTTAGTAGAGATGCCTTAGCAAAGACTATTTACTCACGGTTGTTTGATTGGTCAGTATTTTTAATTGTAGTTTCCTTTCTCCTGTGATGCAGCATGTTGCATTGTGTAAATAGCCGTGCTTTTCACGGGCTGTCCCTTGCTTTTCTTAACCAAACTTGTTCCTGCAGGCTTGTCAATAAGATAAATAACACAATTGGCCAAGATCCTGAATCAAAGTTCTTGATTGGAGTTCTCGACATTTATGGATTCGAAAGTTTCAAGACAAACAGGTGCTTAACTGGTATGCTTTTTGTTTTTATCATTTAATAATGCAAAGCTTGTGTGATAAGGTTCTTGAATTCTGTGACACAAGCAATTTTTGTCGTTCCCGTGATAACTTCCTTTGCTACATTCCTTGGTTTACATGCTATAATATGTAGAGAATCTCGGGAAGACTGACTCACAACCACTGTGATTTCAAGGAAAAAAAATTATTACTGTATCGAAGAGAAAAATGTTACTAAAATCATTGTTTGAGTGTCAGCTCCATGGGTCAACAGAAATATGAATGCAGGATTAGATGATAAAGTACAGTAGGCAATTAA
This sequence comes from Zantedeschia hybrid cultivar, assembly GCA_030544215.1. Lineage (NCBI taxonomy): Eukaryota > Viridiplantae > Streptophyta > Magnoliopsida > Alismatales > Araceae > Zantedeschia > Zantedeschia hybrid cultivar. The sequence goes on from JARZZO010000015.1 coordinate 3,824,270, forward strand.
GGTCCATTATTCAGGATTTGACTTACCCTCTTACTCTGTCAAGATGCTTTTATGTCTCAAGTAGGGCCAAAATAAATTTAGGTAATTATTGCCCTTTCTGCTTCCCAGTGGCAGTTAGAACTGCCAAGAGTAGCCATAAGGTTGTAGATGACGTTGTGATTGAAAAGGCTTGCAAGGATAACTGAAAAGGAGCTCTAGTAGGTTGGGAAATACTATATAGGTGAAATAGTAGTATCCAAAGAAGACAAGGTTGGACAGATGTTTGATCATGCAAATTCTTGGTGATTGATCATTAATTAAAACTCTCTGGAGAGGCTAGAAAAGCGAAAGCATAAGATAAGAAAATGTGGACGGTGGTGACTAGACATGACTCACAAGAACTCTCAGCTGTGAATATCTAAAGCAATAAAGCACGAAACAATGTTGCATTTGGATCAGGACCAAGGAAATATTATTCAATTCACATATAATGGATTAAATCCTGCTGGAATTTCTGTGAATTTGCCTATAATGTGGCAACCTTGATCTTCATTCATTCAGCCCGTTCCAGAATTTCAACTGGTTTCTAAATCCAAGGTTCAGTGTAGGGGATTACAGTGATGAATCCCAACATTGTTTAGCTGGATAACCTGCCCATTCCCTTACTTGCCTTCCCTTTTCTATCTTATTGACCATTTGTTACATGACCCACATTATTTCATACTTGCAGGTTAGTATTCTTATATATTGTATGTGTTTATGACCTCATACTACTCTCATTTTTTCACTTTGACTTGATTCATTGTGCAGCTATTAAGTCAGTTTTTGCCGGCTGCCACCTAAGCTTGGACTATGATCCAGGAAACAGCCACATTGACCTTTACCCGCCCGCTAGCCATGCAATGTAGTTAGAGGCGAGAGGTGACTGAGGTGACCAGGGTTTGCCTCAGCCTCAATGGTTAGGTGATCGCCTAGGTGTTTGAGGTGATGTATTCTCTCATAACTCACTATGAAGGAAGAAAATGACTATACAAATAAATAAAGAAAAACATCCAAGATAATCATATGTAGGACTCTAAGAAGCACTGATAATGTCCAATGTGTAATGTCTTAAGACCATCCATTACTCACATAACTAGTGGATGGTCTTAAGAATCATCAAAAAATAAGAAAAAATGTGACAGCATGTAAGAGAAAAAGAGCTCTGAACATTGTTAAAAGAGGCATAGCCAGTTTGGAATATTTAAAATTAGAAAAACTACTACCACAAAATTAAAAAAGAAACAAGCATATGGCATAGACACCATAGGCAAGTGCCTAGGTGAGTGAGGCAGACATAAGGCTAAGCGAGGTGTTTTGGCTTGCCTCAACCTAGTTCATCACCTAGGTGAGCGAGGCTTTGATAATATAGTAGCCATGTGCTATGCTGAATTTAATGAATATGTGGTACTGTCCTCTTTACCCAAAAAATTGTGGTTTTGGATAGCACAACATTCAGAGGATTTTGGACACCATGCACACAGTGTAGCATTGAAAAGATAAAACCACTAAAATATCTTCTGATTCACATGGACCACTGAGATGATCCTAGTTGTTGGGGGTTTTGAATGATGAAGATGATGTTGATGACATTTTTCAATTGGAGTCAGAGTTTTCTCTCCATTTCTGCAGTTTTATTGGCTAAGGCATGTGTTGGGCATCCTTAATGCCATTTATTTAGCATGCTTGTGGTGAATAATTGATCTGGTTCTTTGTGTTTGACTGGTGTCTCCTCTTTCAGCTTTGAACAATTTTGCATCAATTTGACCAATGAGAAACTGCAACAACATTTCAATCAGGTACAATTTAATGGTCAACAAAATCTTTATAACACAAGTGGATCTGACTTATTTTGTCTTGTCTGGAACAGCATGTTTTTAAAATGGAACAAGAAGAATACACAAAAGAAGAGATTGATTGGAGTTATATTGAATTCATTGACAACCAAGATGTTCTTGATCTCATCGAAAAGGTTAGTGTTTCCACCTTTTAGTAGTGGTTTGACGTTAATGTGGAAGTTGTACTCTTTTGTACGATTTATCTGTAAAGTGCAAAAAATGACAAAATGGTGGTTATGTGTCATGATGAGCCTACCCTTTTTTTTTGGGGGGGGGGGGGGGGGGGGGGATTGTGTTTCTCCAATGAATGTATGTCACTATGTCATTTACATGCAAAAGGATTTTGTCATTTTGTATCAACTTTTGGCTTAACCATCCTTGTTGAAGACACTAAAAAAGGCAATAGCAAGGTACACTGAATTAATCAAACATAATGCAATGCATGTGCATGTCAGTTGTCATTAGCCCATATATGATAATTCGGCTCATTAGGAAAATTTCTCAAAAAGGCAATTTACGTTATGTGGAGGCTATCTGTTAATTGATGCATGTCTATCAACAAGGCTGCTACCATACAGTCATTATACTCTTAATTTCTAGCTTTGGCTTGCACAGTTCATTTGTCTTCTTGACGCCCACCTCATTGCTTGTATTCTTGCAGTAGCTTTTTTTTTTCAGACATGTAAGTTTTATATTCTAAGCAACTAACGGTATATCCATTTTTGACTTGTGACTTTCAGAAACCTGGTGGAATCATTGCTCTCCTGGATGAGACTTGGTGAGTATGAGAGCTTCGTTGCTTTATATTCATGAATTGCTCTTAATATAAACATATGATTGGAGGGTTGTTTATCTGATGATTGTACTTGTGTAGCATGCTTCCAAGGACAACAAACGAAACATTTGCACAAAAGCTATATCAGGCTTTTAAAGCTCACAAGCGGTTTAGCAAACCAAAATTAGCGCGCTCTGACTTCACTATTTGCCACTATGCGGGTGATGTAAGTACATCAGTCATGGTTACCAATATACACAGTTCCACAACTTCCTGACATTACATGATATCCAAATTACAAAACCCTTATTTCCTTCCCTAGGTTACTTATCAAACAGAGCAGTTCTTAGACAAGAACAAAGATTATGTTATTGCAGAGCATCAGGCACTTCTTTGTGCTTCCAGTTGTCCTTTTGTTTCAGGGCTCTTCCCACCACTAACAGAGGATTCATCCAAGTCCTCAAAGTTTTCTTCTATAGGCTCAAGGTTCAAGGTATGATAGAACATTTTGAAAATCAAATTGATGCACATGGCAGAATAACTATGTTCTGTGGCCAGTGTTCAGATATATCTTTTGATTATTGTGCAGCAACAACTTCAAGCTTTGATGGAGACTCTGAGTGCCACAGAGCCTCACTACATTAGGTGTGTGAAGCCTAATAATCTTCTCAAGCCAGCAGTTTTTGAAAGTAACAATGTTCTTCAGCAGCTTCGTTGTGGAGTGAGATCCTCGTCTTTTTCTTTTGTTTTATGCTCCATCTGGTGGGTCACCATTCTTCTTATAAAGCTTATTAACTTATATTTTTCTAACATTTTATTACAAAGGGCGTAATGGAAGCAATTAGAATTAGTTGTGCTGGCTATCCAACACGGCGTACATTTTATGAATTTGTAGACCGGTTTAGTGTTCTTTCACCTGCAGTTCTCAGTGGAAGGTAACTACAATGTTATTGGAATTCTTTTCTTTAAGGGAATGCAATAGTCATAATGTTAGAAATATCTATCTTTCAATGTATTTTCTTGAATACTCTGACACCCCTTGTCTTTTTCATCATCTTAGTTGTGATGAGATCACTGCCACAAAGAGGCTGCTAGAGAAGGCAGATCTCAAAGGTTACCAGGTAAGATAATTGATGGGTTAACGTCAAAGGAGACATACGTAGACAAGATATAGGGATAACTTTTGGTCATAAAATTCTTTATTCTGGCATTTTTACCATAAGGTGAATTTGAAAATCAGTTCCTACAGCAAAACTTGACTGATACTTGTCATCCTGTTGCTGAAAAGAGTTGCGCTCTAAATACTCTTTCACATTAACAGATATGATGTTGTTAGACTTTATTAATTGCCTTGTATTGGCTGTTGTATTAATCTGCATTTATTTCTTTCAGTACCAAATCTCTTTTCTGAAGTTGTAGATTGTGTTTATGGTACAGTCTGTTATCCCTATACTTCTGTATTATCTGGTAGTACATATTTATCAGAATCAACTATAGTTTAGTTCGATGCAACTGGTGCTGAAATCCGTAAATATTTACTAAATTTATTTTGGATGTGGAATGTGTGAATATAACAGTTTAAACCTGCAGATAGGGAAAACGAAGGTATTTCTTCGAGCTGGTCAAATGGCAGAACTTGATGCTCGGAGGAGTGAAGTTTTAGGGAGATCTGCCAGCATAATCCAAAGGAAAGTCCGAGCTTATTTGGCTCGACGGTGGTTTGTTTCAGTCCAGAAGTCAGCCATACAGATACAAGCTTTATGCAGAGGTAATAAAGCTAAGTGCAAAAAAGGGTTTTTTGCATTTGCAGTGGTTGTTCTTTTTTTGTTTTAAAATGCTGGTTAGACATTGTTGTCACTTTGGTAATAACTTGTTTTCAGCAGCATGATATACATGAATAGTTCTTGCTGATTTCAGGAGAACTTGCAAAGCAACTTTATGAAAGAATGCGCCGAGAAGCTGCTTGTCTGAGGATCCAGACATGGTCACGCATGTACATCGCAAGGAAAGCTTACAAAGGATTAGCTTTTTCATCCATCATTATTCAAGCTTGCATCCGTGGCATGGCTGCTCGTAAAGAACTACATTTCAGGAGACAAACAAGAGCTGCCATAATTATTCAGGTACACTGCATAATTGGGGTTCATGAGCATTATGGTCAATTTGATATCCTCTAACTGCAGCTTTTGTTTTACACATTTGATGTTAAGTATACAGGTAGACATCTTTATATGATGTTTGTAATTTTTCAACTTTGTTTTAGATGTACAGTCTAAAGGGATACTTATTTGGTCCAGGGTTCCATTCTGTTGTGATATAGTGTTGAAATCAGCATAGATGCAGTCTGATACTTCCTTTCATACTTGTGTTTTATTTTTGCTTATGCTTCAGTTATGTCACTTTACGGATTGGTTCAACAAGTGACCATAATGTGCATTAATGGAGAAATCTCTTCTCCTCATTTACTTTTTTTCCCACCTATTCCAGAGTCGGTGCCGTCAATATCTGGCATGCTTACATCTTTCAAAGATCAAGAAGGCCGCAGTTACAACACAATGCGCATGGAGGGGAAGGATTGCTAGAAGAGAGCTGAAGAAACTTAAAATGGTGAGAATCTGTTTGTCAGCTTGCTGGTAGACCAATTCATGTTTTTATCTTAACAGCTCATCATGACTACTGATTTGGAAGAAAGCATCACAGAAGATTGAATCCTTGAGGTATACTACTGTAAAAGTGACAAGCTGCAGCGCACTTTTGTGTGTCCCTGATGTAGTGAAACCTTCGTGTCGCACAGTATCACCTTCACCATGAAGTTGAGAGCAACCTCCAGATTCCATTAGTTGGGTTCTGATCAAGATCAGCCTCGTCCAAACAATTTGGCCTTTTGTTGACTGGTGACAAGTAAACTCAAGCTTGAAAAATAGCTGCAAAAATAGCATTCTTCGAATCATCCCTAGAAAGAAACATTTTAACTAAGTAGTCTACTGCTTAAGATTTCACAGTGAGAATCAGATTTGGTTATTTTGTGTTAAGGGCTTAGATGAGCTTCTATCCAAATCTCTTTCAAGCCATGCATTGTTGTCATATTATAATATTTACTATTACTGAATTTGTGTGCCTTGATCATTATGTTCAGATGGGTGCATGGATCTTGTTACCTTATGCTTGCCTTGCATTGTCTTCCTTTAGGTGTATGTTAGCTCTGTAATTGAAATTACGTTTGCATCTTGATGATGTAATATTGAAAATTGTACTTCGGTGATCCAATCGCAACAGAAAAGAGGCTGTTATCTTATATTAACCATAGGATGCAAATGTCAACAGTTTTTCTCCTGGTAGCAAAATCCATTCCATAGTGGGAGCATCCTCTAGTCCCAAATTTGTGAACCCGCATAATTAATAGTTTTGGCACCTCAAGTCAGTAAATTTAATGGAAGAACAAATAAACCCCCTAAAAATTTGCATACGCAAGTAACCCTCTGTTTATACATATATGTAGAAACCCCCCTAAACTTTCCTATTTTAAAATAAGCCCTTACGTGCTGTGAATGATGGTAAACTTGATTGTAGGGGGGTTCTCTACATATACCATGATTATATATGGGTTTTTTTGCATATACACATTCTACAGGAATTTTTCTACATATATGAGGTTCTTTAGGGTGTGATTTGCTAAACACTGTAACAAGTTTAATATAGCCTCACATATGGTGCAGTAGGTAATTTGCTAACAAGGACCACAATACCCTGTGCTCTACTCACTATGGGGGCACTGGCTTTGTGGCTCCTACAGGGAGTCCACACAACACTTGATCACCCTGACCCAGCTGGCTACAGGGCCAGGGTTTTGGGTTTGAGCCTGGGTCCTGCAATGCAGCTGAGGCTATGCAGCTGGACCTAGCAGGACAGGCGGCATGATTCAATGGCCCAGGAGCTGGCAATAATAGATTTGTCCAATAACAGATTTGTCCCCTAGAAATTTTTAAGAAAAGGAAAAGGAAACTTGCTGATCTTGATCTATGAAAAGCTAAATCTTTTAGTAATCATTCATGAATCATACAGTTCCGGAAGTTTTTATACAGTTCTCTTCTTTTACACGTCATCTTGGAGTTCTTTGTTGAAAGTTGAAAAAGAAAAGAAACTAAAGTACATGAAAAATGGAATTTTCTAAATGAAGGTTTTCCCTAAAATGTTCACTGTTACAGGTTATGTTTTTAAGTGAGGTAAAATTTATTTGGAAAATTCATCTACCAAATAACTTAATGCTTCTATGTGCAAGGTGAATGAAAACATCCTTCCCAGTTCAGGCCAAACTCATCTGCACAAGTCTAGGAACTACGAATGAAGAAGCTAAAACTAAATAGGGTACTTTGAATTCATGGACTACAGTGGACTATTTAAGAAGTGAAATGTCAGTGCTTCACTGGAAAGGGATCACAATGAAGGATCTATGGAGAGCGAGTCACCACATTTGTGTGGAGTAGATCGCTTGAAGCCTAGCTTCCCAAACAGATGATGAATCAGTAACTGAATATGTATGTACTATAGATTCTTCTGTGGACTTTGTCCTATGGTCCTTACACTTTACAGTGACTTGGAGCTTTGAGGCACACTCGTTGATACAAGCGTTGGGTACATTAGTTGGCGTAGCACAGGACATCTCTTTCAGGAAAAGGAGGATCCCTGAAAAATCCAAAGCAGCAATCATCATCTTAACCTTGATGATGTAGTTCTTATTTTCAAAACATTGGCCGTGGTTGCTATTCTTACCTTGCAAATTGTTGACTGGTTGTTCACAAATTTTGCTTTTTGGTTCATTGCTTTATAATTTAACTACAAGTGCCTTGCAAACCATGTCTTTCTCATTAACCTATGCAGTATGCACTAATGTATTTTTCCAAATCTCTGTTTTTTTTAATTGCTCTACTGCTATCTTCAGGCAGCAAGGGAAACTGGCGCTCTTCAAGCTGCCAAAAACAAGTTGGAGAAACAAGTTGAAGAGCTTACATGGCGACTACAGCTGGAGAAGCGCCTGAGGGTAATCTTGTGATTTTTTTTCTTTTGGGAAAATTTACTGAAAAGGGCACAAAAATCTTCAAAATATCTAATAGGAGCACTATAAGTTCAAAATATCTAAAAGGGGCACCCCTTCCAAAGTTCCTGTCCGAATGGGGCATAAGTCATATGTTTCTTAACATACTATCCGAAATACTCTCAACTCTTTACAAATAGATCATCATAATCTAGATCTATATAATATGACTTTTGCATTTTTATTAAAGAAATATCTAAAGGAAACTCTTATTATTCTTTAATTACCTAAAAGGACACTAATATTAGAAACTATCAGGAAAAGTCATTTCTCTAAAATTTAAAATTGAGAAAAGGCTCCTAAATTTTTATAATTCATAGAAAAACAAATATGTAATAGCATCATTTTTGGAATGAATAGAATAAGCATAATCATAGTAGTAATGAGCAAAATTAGGACAATCTATTTTGAACGATCTATTAACTGTGAGATAGTGAACTTTTATAATTGCTAAAATTTAAGATAATCTATTTGGAAAATGAATGAGGGTATTTTAGTATGTTAGAAGAAATATGGCTTTTTGTCCATATAGAGATAAACTTTAGGAGGTGTCCCCTGTGTAGATATTTTAAACTTTTAGTGCTCCTATTAGATATTTTGAAAGCTTTTGTGCTATTTTCAGTATTTTTTTCCCCTTTCTTTTATTTTTGCACACTCGCCAATGCAGCATCAGCTTCTGCGTTGTTTCATAAGCAGGTAGACAAAGTAAAAACATGCAATGTGGTCTTTCTTAACCTTCTTTAAAGACCTAGGGTAAAATACAATTATAGCAACGATTTGTTGTGTACCAAGCAGGCTTAAATATGTAATTGAAAATTGCCCATTTTGGGAACTAGAGGGACCGACCGTGTATCTTCTTAACCTCCCTCAATGAACATTTGCACGTTCATATAACCCTGTGTCTGGCCTGGCATGAGATTCTGTGTTTTATATGAGTTTATTAAGTTATTTATGTTATTTAACATGAAAAATTCATTAGTCTTTGAGTTAAAGAGTCAGCTCATCACGGTTTTTCCTTCTTTTTTTTTTTCTTTTTTGTTACCAATGGAATACCATCCGTATGTAGGTTGATATAGAGGAAGCGAAAACACAGGAAAATGCTAAGCTGCAAGCTGCCTTACAAGAAACACAGCTCCAGTTAAAAGAATCAAAGGCAATGTTTGTTAAGGAGAGAGAAACAGCTAAGAAGGTTGCTGAGGAAGCTCCAGTGATACGAGAAGTTCCAGTAATTGATACTGCTCTGATGGATAAGCTTACTGCTGAAAATGAGAAGCTGAAGGTGTGTTTGCAAAAATTACAGTAATCTTCTTTTGTATACTTTTATGTTATTGCTGAGTGCATTCTATGGTGGGTTTTCTACCTCAAGTGATAGAGGAATTTACTTCCATCTTGATCATGGTTATTATGTTTTTTTTTTACTGCATACTTCTGGTTGTAGGCTTTCATCAATTCTTTGGAAAAGAAGATTGAAGAGACTGAAAAGAAGTATGAAGAAACAAGTAAAATTAGCAAGGAGAGACTACAAAAAGCTTTGGAGGCTGAGAATAAGATAGTTCAAGTGAACAATGATATGCAAAGGTGCTTGTTTTAAGTTGTGATAGATAACATCAGATATCGATAGACAGGAAGATGGGGTTATAATGTTGTCATCCTGTGCATCTGCTCTTTCTAATTCTGCGTTGCTTTATTGCATTCTCCTTTGTGGAAGTAAAAAACACAATTTCAATTTACTGCACAGTCTCCAAGAGAAGCTGTCTAATATGGAATCTGAGAATCGGATTCTCCGTCAGCAGGCTTTCTTACGTTCCTCTGTCAAACGCATGTCCGGACATTTAGACCTTCCAACGACTCCCCTAGGAAAGGTAATTGTTATACTATTTGAGACATTTTTTGTTATCTTATATTGTTTTTTGACTACGTTGTTGGAGAATTGTACTTTTGGTTTCTCCGTGCAGAGTTTGGAGAATGGTCACCATGAGAATGGAGAGCCCAAGGTAACATTTATGTAAATCCCTTCTCTGAGAATTACTGTTGTTTGGGCCGTTAAAAGTAGCTTTTATAAATGGTAAAAGAAATATATATATATATATATATATATATATATATATATATATATATATATATAAATATATATATATATATAAATGCAAATTGTATAGGGAACAGTGATCTCAAATGTTCGTTTCTTCTGAAAAGCATGTCATATAGAGAGAACTGACTCACACAGTGAGTGCGTCTAACTGTATCATGCCACTCTAGCATTAATGGACTAATTGGCCAGTGTTATGCCACAGGGTACTAGCCTCAACCCTCTGACTCTGACATTCAAAGAAGCTTTTATTTCTATCTCTTCTAGTAGCCATCACTTAGCATGAATGTAACTCCCTTTACCATACTATCATTTGGAGGGACCAGCCTCCTTCCCACCAATAAGGAGCATTTACGTGTTGCTCAGTTGGAATATAAAGGGGAGCTTAGTGGTTGTTTATTAGCCATGTTCTTGTTGCCCTCATAAACACTAATCAATAAAGGAAATCAAAGTGTTAATTATTTGATAGCAATACATTTGCAATTGTTACCCTTATACAATCTGAAAATTATAAGCAAAGCAGGGTGAGGGGAATTTCCATTTATCTTTACATTACAATTTGTATATTTCAGATGTAGACTCAAATTTTCTTATCAGCACTTAGACCTGCTTCCATGGTTTCCATCTCTCAAGGTCTCAATCTCTCTAGGGTCCTGAGATGTTTCCATCCTCACCAAGAATAAGAGGGAGAAAGGCAAGGGAGGGGGAGAAGTGATAGGGAAAAGAATAAGGAGAAGGAGAAGGAGGAAGATAAAAAGGGTTGGGGGAAGGAGAAGAGACAATCTGTTGACCTCTCAAAGACCTCTCTAGGATCTTTCCTTTCTGACCCACTATAATGTTGCCAAGATCCACAGATGGTAATCCTTGCTGATTCATCATGAAAATACATTATGGAGTTCAAAAAGGAAACCAAAGGGAACAAAAGGATTGCATTTCCACATCCTGAAAAGATAGAAAAGAAAATTTACAAAAAAGAGATAAAACACCCACCATACGGAGGAGGGACTATCTCTTGACCACTCTGTCTAATCCACTACAACATCACCAAAATCCAAGATGGCAATCCCTGATTTCCTCTTATTAAGGCAACATATGTCACTATTCATTATGAAAAATAGGTAATAGAATATAAGAAGAAAACCAAAGGGAGGGAAACCAAAAAGGAGCAGAAAAAAGAAAGTGAGTATACATCCTCAAAAGAAAGAAAATAAAAAGAAACAAAAGAGAGCAGATACCCATTGTAGGGAGGGAGAACTGATCTATGAAGATGATACATCAGCACATTATCATCACATTAGAGCCTTATCCCATTTATTTGGGGTCGACTAGGCAAATCCTGCCAAAAAAAGAAAATAATAGTTACATCTTCTACTAGTTATTTTTCTTTTTCGAGTTACTTCACAATTTTCTCATCATGTCAAATTAGTATCCAGTTATCTTCTGTCATCATCGTTCATCATGATTACAGACTTACAGTCATCATCATTATTATCACAATTGTTAAGTCGGGTTCAACAAAGACCAAGCCCCAAAGACTTGAATACAATTTTCTGGGTAGTTATCAACCTAGGTAATACAACTAGACTAGAGATAAAGAAATGCACAGACAACAATTTGATTTTGTGATTATTAAAAAGAATAAATAGAACGAAAAAAGGAAAACTTGAAGAAACCAAAAGGCTGCAAATCTATATCTGTATGATACTGCAAACTTTTCGCTTATTCCAAATTTCTAACATATTTTTACCACTATGACAATGAAATCAGATTCTTTAAAATATATATATATATATATATATGCATGCTTATGGCTAAAAACTCTTATCACATGTTTATGTCTGTACAGGAACCACAAAGCACACCTGCAGTTGTTAAGGATAAGGGAAATTCTGATCCCAATTCAAGGAGGTTGTATATTGAGAGGCAACATGTATGTGCATGTTCCTTTTAGCACATGATTATTCATCCTGTTTCTCAAAAGGATATAATGATGATACATATGAAGTTGTTTTATCCAGGAGAGTGTCAATGCCCTTATCAAGTCTGTTGTTCAAAATATTGGGTTCAGTCAAGGGAGACCAATTGCTGCATTTACCATCTATAAATGTCTTCTTCAGTGGAAATCATTTGAGGCCGAAAAGACTAGTGTTTTTGACTGCCTTATTCAGATGATTGGTGCTGCAATTAAGGTAAACTAACGTTTTTGATGAGTGTTGTTTTCTTGTTTATGAATATTTTTGGAATTGGTATTTTAATCAACAGGAAAGATGATGAGTACTTTGTGATTGGGTGGATTTTCCTGAATAATTTATCACTTGATAGTTGATAAGTTTATGTGGATATTTGAACTGGATAGAAAGTTTTAAGTTACTCTAGGCACTATGAATAAATTGAATATCATAGTGGTTAGTGCTGCAAATCAAGGTGGGGATATCTTAACTGTTGTTGTCCTTTATTAGGCCTCTTAGCGAAAATGGTTACATCCAACATTTCATATAGATGCTAATGTATTTATAAACATTTCATACATACTTCATATCTGTTAGTTCAACATTATCAGTTGGAAGTCAAGGGCCAGCAAGGTTGATATATCCTGCACTTGGAATGCAGCAGTTGTACATGCAGCTAGTTGGTGAGATAATGCAGAATAATGATATGTTAAATGAAGATTTAATGGTGGAATTAAAATTGAAGGTCTGTTGGATGTTTTCCTTTTATCCATCTTTGAGGTGTTTATAGAGGACTTTGATGATGTAGTCTATATTTACAATTGGACTGGCATTTCAGGTTCTCTGTATTTGCTTGTCCCCATTGACCTCTATTGATCTTAGTATAATTGCCTTGATGAGAGATAACCTTGATTAAATGCCATTTGATGATGCCATGTAGAACAAGCCACATAGAACATAGATCTCCTCATAAAAAGCAATTTCAATCAGGCCCTGTCTTTTTATTTTTAGGGATTTTAAAGTGATTTTAGATGTTTTAGGTTAGAAGGGTTGAGGGGTTTTGTAGTTTAAGGGCAACTTGCTCCTTTAAATTGATTTTAGGGTTCAGAGGCTATATTGGTGATTTATGAAGTTTTTGATGTTTCAATCAGGGTACTGTGGTCATTTTAGGGAAAGCTTAGGGTTTAAGGGGATTTTTAGTAACTTTTAGTGGCTTTGTAGTTTTAGGGGTGTGTTGAAATAATTTTTCAGAAAAAATAAAACAAAAAACAAAAACAAAAAGGAGAGGGGTTTTTAACAAAAAAGGAAAAAAAGAAAGGGGGGAGGAGTAGCCAACCGGTGGCTCCCCCCCACCGGTGGACACCCCTACACCGGGGAGGAGGAGCAATGGCAATCGTGATAGAGGCAGGAACGTTGCAAATCAAGACAAAGTGATACACCTTAGGGGAGAGGTTTCGAAGCCAATCCCTGAGCCAGAAGTGAGGGGGAATGTTTACTTTTACCCCTCATCAAATGAAGAGACAGGTCCCGCAACAAATCCCGACGAAGCAGGTCCTTCGGCGCCGCCTGACGCCGTAACACATATAGAAGCCTTGGCCGGTCTGTTCGATAAAGGCCTGAGAGTCGATTCCTAAGAGAAAGAGACTCTGACTGAGGAGATTCCAGAAGAATCAAGGCAGCAGAAAGCGTTGATCGAGACTTTGAAGAGCATAGCCGAGATAATGCCAACTGTTGAGAGGGCTCGTGCAAGAGCAGATGGAAAGGTTTTACAGATAATGAAAAGGATGTCGGCGGGCCTTAGTATCTAGGAAGCCATCTCCCTAAGCAAAGAGCTAAGAGAAGCGCTCGTCACTGTCCTGCAAGACCCAGAAGCCTATGAAGTTCATATGGATGAGGTTCAGGCTGAATTGTACACAGTGTACAAAGCCACAATGACTTTCACTGAACAAGACATGTTGCTGCCCTCCCCCTGCCTTAATAGGCCATTATACATGAAAGGCCAAATCAACGGGCGAGAAATAGATCAGATCTTGATAGATTCGGGGTCCGCCGTCAATATTATGCTATTCAAGACTTTCCAGGCTCTATACCTCACGCCTTATATGAAGAAGGTCCAAGGGGTTACTATATCAGGCTTCAACTAGGATGCGGAAGTGGCTATCGGGCGAGTCGATGTGGAGTTGACTCTAGATGACTGGGTAACCCATCTGTCATTCCTTATTGTCAACTCCAATACATCTTTCAAGGCACTCCTAGGGAGACCTTGGCTACACACGAACTGGATTGTTCCCTCCACCCTACATCAATGCATCAAGTACACCAAAGATGGCGAACAACTTCGGATCTTTGCTGATTGAGAGCCGTTCAAAGCCTATGATTGCCATTATGCTGATGCGCAGTTATATTTTGACAAAGCAATGGACCTAGCAACTGGTGAAGCCTGTGGCAAGGGAAAGCAAGTGGTGAAAAAATCCTTTGATGAAGAAGAGGGTATAACTATAAATGAAGCCAAAGCTGAGAAGTTCAGACGAAAGCCGAAGGCCCTCGTTAAGTACAGGAAGCCCGTCACTAATTTAGAATCAAACTTCATCAGCAAAGGGGTGGAAGCAAGTGTCTGCATGACTCCCAACTTAATAAAGCTAGTCTGTCAAAGAGAAGTTCATACAGTGGAGGAGCTAAAACCTTCATTGTGCCGCACAAAGACAACCGGCGAATTGTCTTCTACAAGGGAGATTTGGTGCCCAGAAGTTCCCCAAAGGATGATTTTGGATTGAAAGTTCCTCAACAAGAAGTTGAAGAAGAAATCCCAGAATTGGAAGATATGCCTCAATACATCAAAAAGATGTGTCAATATCAGAAGATCCCAAACAAGCAAAGCATAGTCAGAAGAAAATTCTTCAAAGAACTATGGTATCTAGCTAAAGTGAGGGGGCAACCTCCCTTCTCCAAGCAAGATCGGAGGGGTTTGGGCTACGAACAACGTCATGGTCCCTCTGTCCACTATGCAGTTAATATGGTGAGCCTGTCATCATCTGAAATATAAGGGTAGACCTTATAAGCAAGAGTTGACAGCTCGGAAGAAGAGCCTTTACAGCTAGCCTCTCTGGGGGGGTCATGTAGAAGAAGAGACAGTTTGGTATGAAGTATATGTTGCCGATATTGATGAAGAAGAAGACTTTGTAGATGTTCAACCAGCTCTACGAGAATTGGAAGACGGCGGACTAGCTACAGTTGATGAATTGAAGGAGGTCAACTTTGGTGGACCAGGAGATCTACATCCAATTTTCCTCAATGCATTATTGAGCGAGAAAGAAAAATAGGCATACATAGAATTACTCTTGGAGTATAGGGACTTTTTTGTCTGGAACTACAAAGAAATGCCTGGCCTGGATCCCTCAATGGCAAAACATGAGCTATCCATCCTACCTGATGTTAAGCCGATAAAGTAGCCCCAAAGGCGAATGTGTCCAGAATCGGTAGTGAAGGTGAATGTAGAAGTTGACAAGATGCAGGAAGTTGACTTCATTGAAGAATGCATATATCCAGTATGGCTAGCCAATATTGTGCCAGTGAAGAAGAAGAATGGTTAAGTCTGAGTCTACATTGACTTCCGAGATTTGAATAAGGCATGCCCGAAAGATAACTTCCCACTACCAATCACAAAAACAATGGTGGATGTCACTACAGGTTTTTGAGGCATTATCCTTCATGGATGGGTCGTCAGGATACAATCAAATCAAGATGGCCGTCAAAGACAAGAATTTTACAGCCTCTAGAACCCCTAAAAGTATATTCAATTACAAAAGAATGCCCTTTGGGCTAAAGAATGTCGGTGCCACCTATCAGAGGGCCATGACGAAGATATTCAATGAGATGCTCCATAACCTCGTCGAGTGCTATGTTAACGACCTGGTCATGAAATCTGAAAGAAAAGAAGACCGTCTAGCGGATCTTTGAAGGGTGTTCGAGAGGCTTCGGTAGTATCAAGTGAAGATGAATCCCTTGAAGTGTGCCTTTGGCATATCCAGCGGTAAATTCCTTGGATTTATGGTTAGATATCGAGCATAGAAATCAACCTCGATAAAATTAAAGCCATCCGAGAGTTGCCTCCTCTTAAGAACCTAACCGAAATCAGATCTTTGCAAGGCAGGTTAGCCTACATCAGAAGGTTTATCTCCAACTTGTCAGGGAGATGTCAACCCTTCTCGAAGCTGACAAAGAAGGGGGCACCTTTTGTATGGGATGAGGAGTGTCAACATGTCCTGGACAAGATCAAAGATTATCTCCTCAAGCCACCGGTGCTAGGCGCACCGGTACAAGGCAAGCCTATAATCCTGTACATTGCAACCATGGATGCTTCACTGGGGGCATTGTTTGCCCAAGAAAATGAAGACGGGAAAGAATAACCCTTGTACTACTTAAGCCGAATGCTAGTAGGTCCTGAGCATCAATACTCTCCTATGGAGAAAATGTGTTTAGCCCTGGTGTTTGCTGTGAAAAAGTTGAGGCACTATCTCTTGGCACACAAGGTTCAACTGATATCACGGTATGATCCGTTAAAATTCCTCCTCAAATAGCCCTCACTGACCGACAATGTATGCAGATTGTGAGAAGATGGCCAAGAGTTGCCCTTAATGCCAAGCTCTTGGGCCAATCCCCAGAAGGCCTCCAAATCAATTACATCCTACAACCCCTACGTGGCCTTTCACTTATTGGGGTTTGGATGTGGTAGGCCCATTCCCACCTCCGTTAAGAGGGTGTAAGTATATTTTGGCCGCTACAGAATACTTTACGCGTTGGGCAAAAGTCGTCCCGCTGAAAGCAGTCACAAGTGAAATAATGTCGTGCTTCGTCTGGCACAATATCATATACAGGTTTGGGACGTCTAGCCGAATAACTTTAGATAATGGTACCCCGTTCAAGAACCAGACAATCTACAAGATGGCAGTTAAGTTCCACATTGAATGGAATGCATCTTCAATCTACTACCCTCAAGCCAATAGCATGGTTGAAGGTTTCAATAAAACGCTTTGCAAGCTGCTGGTGAATATCAGCGAAGGATAAAAGCAGAATTATGATGAAAAGATGCATGAGGCACTATGGGCCTATCGTACAATCTACAAGACCCTACGGGCTTCTCCCTATACTCCCTGGTTTATGGGACAGAGGCAGTAGTTCCGATTGAAATTGAATTAGCTTCCTACTGGGTGGCCCTGCATTATAAATGGCAAGAAGGCGACCTAAATGAAGCACAAAGGCGCTACGAGGAGCTGGCAGACCTCGAAGATGAAAGATTGGCGGCTTTCAACAAATTGGTAAAAGAAAGAGTGTTCAAGAAAGGTGACCTCGTCATAGTCAAACAAAAGGATGTGATGGCATCCCGTCCTAAGAACAAGTTCAAGCCTAATTGGATAGGACCCTTCATAGTCAGCAAAGTATGTGAAGGAGGCACCTATAAATTGGTGGATGAAAAAGGCAATGTGGCATTTCTCCCGTTGAACGGATACCACATGAAGTTGTATTATGCACCGGAGCATGAATTGTCCAAAAATACACAACCAAAGAAGTCTTCAAAAAAAAAAAAAAAAGAGCTTAAAAACAAGGTACTCCGACAAACTTGATTGTTTTTCTCATAAAAAAAGAAGCCAGTTAAGGACAAAAAGGTTTTAAACTTGGCTGAGGTGAAAACTTGTAAGGGCACCTCAGGCAAAAATGGAAAACGTTATTGCGTGAAAACCCGTGAGGGTGCACAGGAAAAAGTAAGAAAGGGCTAGCCTTGGCAAAAACCCATGAGGGCGCTATGGTAAGTAATGAAAAAATAAAACAACCCATTAGGGAACGACTCGCAAACGCACCCTGATGGGGGGAGAATTCTCCTCACCTACCCTTAGTGAGGGTTGAGTTTTCCTACATCCTTACCCATGGAGGATGTCAGAGTCATCAATGACGAGAAAATCCCTAGATCACCCCATAATTGGTGAAGTGATAGTCAATAAAGGGCTACGACCGAGACGACGATGACAACGACCTTCCAACTCGGTAAAAAAGTGAGAAAATTCGATCTTCACCTTAGATAGGTTCAAAAGGTTCCTCCATCCCAAGGTTGCTTATCCCCTCGAGCAAAATCAAAAACCCAAAATTTCCAAAAATTTCGGCCCAGGGAATCATTTATCCCAAAACCCAGAATTTTTCAAAATTTCTAGCCCAGGGAGCCGTTGTATCCCAAAACCCAAAATTTTCCAAAGTTTCTGGTCCAGGGAGCCGTTGTATCCTAAAACCTGAAATTTTCCAAAGTTGTTGGCCCAAAGAGCTGTTATATCCTAAAACTAAAAACACTCAATCGCAAAGCCCTAGAAAACCAAAATACCTCGCCCGATCAGGGAAATCTTCATCAATAAAACTCAAAATCCATGGCTACTTGGAGCCTTTATCCCCTTGAAAACCTAAAATTCATGGCTACTTGAAGCCTTCACCCTCTGAAAACTCAAAATTCATGGTTACCTAGAGCCTTTATCCCCTCGAAAACCCAAAATTCATAACTACTTAGAGCCTTTATCCCTTTGAAAACCTAAAGCTCATGGCTACTTGGAGTCTTCATCCCCTTGAAAAACCACGAAATCCATGACTACTTGGAGCCTTTATCTCCTTGAAAACCCAAAGCCCATGGCTACTTGAAGCCATCATCCCCTTGAAAAATCACAAAATTTATGGCTATTTAGAGCCTTTATCCCCTTGAAAACCTAAAGTTCATGAAAACTCAAAATGCATGGCTACTTGGAGCCTTGACCTCCTTGAAAACACGAAATCCATAGCTACTTGGAGTCTTTATCCCCTTGAAAACCTGAAATCCATGGCTACTTGGAACCTTTATCCCCTCAAAAAAGTCCATTACACTATCTAGAACTTTTACTTTTTAGAAAAATCACTAAATCCTCTGTCCATGGAAAAAGTTTCACGTAAAAGACAAGCCTCGGCCCGGGGAACCATTCGGTCCTCAAAGTTTCACAAACTTAGAATTCCTAAGTCCCACCACTCTGGCCCGCAGGGAAGCCACAATTCCCTACCGAACAAAATTGGGAATTTTACCCAAATCTGGCCCATAGGGGAGCCATAATTCCCTACTGAAAAAAAAAGAAACTTAAAGTTGAGGTGCTCCGACAAACTTAACTATTTCCTCCCAAAAAAGGAACAGTTAAGGGTAAAAAGGTCCCAAATCCGGCTAAGGTGAAAATCCGAAAGGGCGCCTTAGGCAAAAATGGATAACCCTGCTACATTGAAATATGAAAGGACGTGTAGGTAAACGTAAGAGGGGGCTAATTTTGGTGAAAACTCGGAAGGGCGTTGCAGTTAGTTTAAAAAAAAAAAAAAGTAGTTACACAACATTGGAACGATTTGAAAACCAAGATTCCACTAAAGGATAAATGCGTTGTCTGAGACAAGTTTTCAGGACAATCAAGTCACAAAGAGGGCGCTATCTGAGTAAGCCCTTAGGGTAGTCGGACCACGAAGAGAAGGGAGACAAAATCAAAGTCACCTTTGGAAAGACGGCAATATAATTATAACAAGAACCTGCCAAAGTTCAAGTCTCATTAAGGGACCTAACATCGTGCCTATGAGTCAGGTTGTCCCAGAAGCGTTTGAACACATCTAAGGAACTGAAGGTGGTGTTCGATACTCGGAGAAGTCGAGAAAGCATATGATCAAGCAAATCAAAGTTGGACCGACTTCATTAAAAAGTTTTCAGGCATCGTCTAAGAACAACAAAGACAGGCCTCCTCCCTCGGTCACAACGCAAAGGAGGAAAGAAGCAGGCTAAGTGCGAAAAGAAGGAAAGAACTAAGAGCAATTTACTATCAAAAGTTAAAAAAAAAATAAAAAAATGAAGGCCTATAGATCATGGCAAAGTTACAAGGATCGGTTTATCACAGTCAAAGCTTCGGTCAATTAGGATTACCTTCAAAATGCACCCTAAAATGCCAAAAAAGAAGATTGACTTACTGAAGCCGAAGCCTTGGCCAATTAGGGTCACTTTCACAATGTGCCCTAAAATGCCAGAAGAGGGTTGGCTATACCCAAAGAGCGGCTTATTGTAGTCAAAGTTTCGGCCAATTAGGGTCACTTTCGTAATGTGTCCTAAAATGCCAGAAGAGGGTTGTGCATATCCAAAGAGCGGCTTATTGAAGTCAGAGTTTCGGCCAATTATGGTCACTGTCACAATGTGCCCTAAAATGTCAGAAGAGGTAGCCATATCCAAAGATCGTCTTGTTGCAATCAAAGCTCTAGCCAGTTAGGTCACTTCCATCATGTACCCTAAAATTCCAGAAGAGGGTATCCATACCCAAGTCACTTCCATTGTATACCCTAAAATGCCAAAGATTATAAAGGATTAATCTCCTAGTAACTACAAGCTACCCTTGCTCAGAGGCAATAGAATCCTAGAGGATTTGACACCACAAAGAATGGGTATACTCCCAAAATCTCAAGACAAGGTCCACGAGCCTTCAGCCAAATGCAAGATGAGCGCATGAGATGAAGCCAATACAAGACCATGATGCGGATACACGGGACATATGCCTCCGCCCTTGCTTCCAACACGTCCCGTAGGGGGCATTTGTTGAAACATTTTTTCATAAAAAATAAAACAAAAAAAAACTTAAAGGAGAGGGGTTTTTAACCAAAAAACAAAAAAAAAGGGGGGAGGAGGAGCCAACCGGTGGCTCCCCCCCACCGGTAGGCATGCGTACCGGTGGGGGGTGCCATCGGTGGCCTCTCCATCGGTGGGGGGGTGCCACCGCACCCCTGTTCCTCTCTTTCTCATCCCCAACTCCCTATAAACCCCCCCATAGGGGGGCTCCTGCAGAAGACACACAGAGCAAAAAAATAAATAAATAAATGGAAGGCTCTACTGGGAATTTTCTGAAGAAAAAAGGAAGAACAAAGGAGGATTTCTCAAGACTTCTGTGCGTGGACAAAAGGATACAACAAGGACCATTTATTTTTTTGTTATCATTGTAACATTGTTAATAAAAAATACTAAGGGGTTTATTTCTATTGGTGAAATATCCCTTCTTTCTTGGTATGGTTTACTCTTATTGGTAGAGTAACTATGTGTTTAGTGGTTCATTCTTAATAGAATGGCCATGTTGTTATTGGTTCTCTCTTATTGGTAGAGCAGCCATATAACACATGGATCATTTTATTAAGGTGACCTAAGTATATGATGTGAATCAATTAATGAAAATATAATGTTGTTGCCTCATTTTATAAATTTTTGTGGTTCGTTGATATTGGTTGGACGGCCAACTTATTTTTGGTTCCTTCATATTAGTTGAAGGACCATTATAGGATGTCCTCAAGTATGTGGTGGCCTTCATGCCCCATTAGTTGAGGATGTCCTTTATGCTCCTTTTTCTTCCCAAATGAATTTAAGAAAGGGGGATATGCTGTCCAAAGAATCCAATATCCTTTAAAAGGATACTTAAAAGATATCTTTAATTATTTCATCTTCTTTAAGGGGTCCTAATGGAGATTATGTCCAAAAGGCATGTCTCCTTAGGACACTTAAAGATCCTAAGTCCTCATGTCTTCATGGGAATTTAAAAATCCCTTAAGTATCTTTTAAGGATCTTTGTAGGATCCCCAAACTAAAGAATCTATCTTTCATGCATAGCACCAAAGAAATTCATTTGTTTCATTCTGGTTGTTTTAATGGGCCTTAACGGATGGTTAATCAAGGGTTGTCAATCATTGCATAATTAATACTGACCGAGGTAGTGGGGAGAGGTCAAGCACATGGATCTACACTTGATCCAAAATCTTAGACTTGAGGACTGACTTCAAGTTCTTAAAGTCTATACTAAAAAAGAGAAGACTATGTTTTTCTTAGAACTCCAAGAATTCTCTTTTTAAACCAAAAATCCTTTTAAATCAAATTCTTTTTAATACAAAAAAATGAAGTCTTACAGGGTGTTGGTTACTTTTAGTGTTTCAAAGGTGTTTTTGGTAATTCAGGATAAGTTTTAGCATTTGGAGGGTGTTTTGGTCAGCAGGTTGAGTTTTAGGGTTCTCAACCATTTGTTTTGATTAAATATTATAGGGTGGATAGTATTGTGGGCATTTAGGTTAAGTTTTAAGCCTTGAATGAAATTTTAGTCCTTTTCTTTTGAAAGGAAAGTAGTGGACTAGATGATAATTTGGTCATTGAGTTCAGTTTTAACACTTGGAGGGTATTTTAATCGTTTGGGTTGATTTCAAAGGCTTGGAGGATGTTTTAGTCATTTATTCTGAATCTTTGGGTCTGGAATTTGCTTTAGTCATTTATATTGATTTTTAGGAGGTTGTCTTAGTCACTTGGATTGAATTATAAAGGTTGGGTATGTCAAAGATTTAGTTAGGCTGTAAGGGCAAGGATATTTTAGGTGTTTAGGTAAGTGGCATGGCCAAGGGAATTTTGAATGTTACAGTAAACTGTAAATGGTTCTATATATTTTGAGTATTTTGGTAAGTTTTGGAGGTTGGGGGTATTTCAGGTATTTAGGTTTGTTGAACAGGTCAGGGTTATGTTGGGTACTTAGGTAAGTTCCAGAGATAAAGGTTAGTATTTAATTAAGTTTTAGAGCCCAAGGGTATTTGAGTACTTAGATAAGTCATGGAGGGGCATAGTCAAACCTATAGATTTTGTTGGAATGTGGTTTAGTCCATATAAACATAGTGGAATTTGATTGAGGTCATTAAAGGTGATGGTCTTAATGGTGTTGAGGGAATTTTTTACAAAAAATCAAAAGGAGTAATGTCCTTTGAATATACGAAACAAATGAAGGGGGGGGGTTACCCATATTCCTGATTCCTGAAAAAATCAGAGCCAAAATTCCAAAAAATAAAAAACACAACAAAATTCAGATTTTAGGGATAAAAAAATCAGAAAAAAAAGCCCCCATGGCCCCCCTTTCTGCCCATGAGCAGGAGCAGCACCCATTTTGAGGGTGGGCCTGCTGCCCACTGTGGGCAGCAGAACCAATTGGCGCTACTGCCCCTTTTCATCTCCACTGCAGAGCTCTGCAGATGATGCCTCCTCGCCATCTCGGCTCATTTTTCTGCAAAAATCAAAGAAAACAAATTAGAAATTTCATAGGGAATGGCCCTCACACATGCTTAGGTAGTTAGGTGGGCCAATAAGATGCTGCCATGTGAATCCTCTTCATCACCATGTCATGCCTCGTCATCGCCATGCCGTGCTCCATCAGCGACATTTGGTCCAATCAAATGGGATGAAGACTTGAGCCAATAGGAAATTTGCCATGTAAGCTAGCCTCCATGTGGTGCAGTCCAATAGGAAGCTGCCACTTGGCAGATCCTCATTGGCTGGGCTCCCATGGGGTTGAGCCTATAAATACCCCACTACCCCCCTCTTGTAAGATGATACTTTGCAGCTCCTCATTGGCTGGCCTCCCATAGTACAAATGCCCCCCTACCCCCCTCTTGTAAGATGATGGATCCCGATGTTTAAAGGCTTCTTCTAAGCTCTTGCCTTCTCTTCTTGTTTTATGGTGAGTGAGATTTGAGGTGCATCATAGAAATCTGCGGCACATCCAAGAAAGTTTGGATGTGCCGTGGAGCTCCATGGCACCGTTTCTGGATGCAGCGGCACAGCACCATTTCTGGATGCATCGCAAAGCTCTGTGGCACTGTTTTATACCTTAAGAACATGTAATGTATGTTATGTTAAACCCTTTTCGACCTGTTGTCATGACGATGTGACGGCGACAAGCCGTCAGGGACATGACCCTCGGCCCATCTCTGCATGCGTGAGGATGATGAGCCGTGAAATGAAGGCCTTCGGCTATTATCGTGCATCCACAATAAGTGGCAAGCTGGAGCCTTAGGTTTCATCTCATGCTTTGACAAATAATGGCATGCCACAATCCCATATACTCCCTCCATGATGGGGAGGTAGACAAGCCGACGCTGGGCCAACAACCCATTGGCATTGATGAGCCACCGCACAAACAGTTGCACACTGTGATGTGTCTCAAAATCTGCGCCATACACAAATGCACTCAAGGCAATATGAACAAGTTTCATAAAGATCATTTCAAATTGATAAGCAATGCACCCATTTCCCAAATGTGGCCCACTCGCCCATATGGCAGTGGCGTGCCACAGTGAGGCATCATCTCTAGATGGCAGAGATCCCTAATAGCCTCAAAAACTGTATCAACCACCTATGCGCCCCAAAGGGCAAGTCAAAACATGTTATGCATGGGCTCTTACGTGCCATCAAATCTGGACATTTTGTGTCAGGCAGACAAGTGATGAAGTGTTGCCTCATGCCACTGCATGTCCGCGTACAATGCTGGACAGTTGCCTCTAGGGGGTGAATAGTACTTTGATAAGCATGCCACATGTACTTGCACAAATCAAAGCTAATCAACTTGTTCTTTCAAATGTGGAGCGATCCCATAGGACATAAGGTTCAATTTCCAGTCAACTTTGGCACCCTTAAGTGCACCTTGGGTTGAGTGTCATGTGGATGAATTATATCTCGAGATACGCATCATGTGCAATCTCATCCATATCAATAAATAATGTGTGGTGACAAGGCACGACCCCTAATCGATGCTTGATGAGGCTGAACAGTGCATGAAAGTGCGCATGGCAATAATTCCATCTCAAGTAATATGTGCACAAAATATTCCCTTGTTTTTTTTGTAGGTTCTCCATGGTTCCTTTGGGTTTATTAAGTATAGCTTTGTGGGCTTATTGCATAGCTTTTTTTTTCAAGTTTAGCCTCTTTTTTGTAGTCTCCATGCCAGTTCCCATTGTCTTATACTTCAGCATTAGGAGATTGCGTCTGATGAGGATCATCTTGTATGATACAGGGTCAAGAGAGCAATGAGCATTTAGCATATTGGCTTTCGAACACTTCCACTTTGTTGTTCTTTCTGCAACGGAGTCTTAAAGCTTCAGGTGCAGGCACTGTACCTCGCCGAAAACCTCCCCCACCAACATCATTATTTGGAAGGATGACTCAAGTAAGCCTGATAGTGATAAGAAATTTCCTTTGGGAATTTATGCTAAGAATATTACACCTACATTGATGTTAGCATGTCAAAATAATTTAATAGTTTGAATGTTGTTGGCAAAATATTGAAACTTCCTTAGCATGTCAAAATAATTTAATAGTTCGAATGTTGTTGGCAAAATATTGAAACTTCCTGATACCTGTGCAAACTAATGTCGTGCATCATATCAGAGTTTCCGCTCTTCATCTTCTGCAAACCTGGCAGTAGATTGCTTAAACGGGGTTCGCCAAGTTGAGGCCAAGTACCCTGCTTTGCTTTTTAAGCAGCAGCTGACTGCTTATGTGGAGAAGATCTATGGAATAATTCGTGATAGTCTGAAGAAGGATTTGACATCTTTACTTTCATTATGCATCCAGGTAATGTGGAAGGCCCTTGATTTTTAGAATTGCATTCAATTTATTCATCAGTGCAATGCATGATTGTGCTTTCTGTTAGTCATCTTATCTGCACTTGGGGTAAAGGCCATATTTTCCCTCAAGTTATCTGATCTTGAAATCTCAGGCACCAAGAACATATAGAGGTAATTTTCTGAGAGGATCTGGTCGCCCACATGGTAATCAGAACTCAAGTAGTCACTGGCAGAGCATTATTGAGAGTCTTAATACTCTTCTCAAGACTTTGCAAGAGAATTTTGTAAGTTTTTCTGCAAAATAATGGACAGAACTGTCTCTTAAGATCCAAGTGTATGTTTGCTGAACCGATATGTGATTCAGGTGCCTTCAATTCTCACACAGAGGATGTTTACCCAGATTTTTTCATTCATGAACGTCCAACTTTTCAACAGGTTAGCAAATTTTCAGGTTCCTTTTGCTTTTGACATCCATACAATAGATTCAGCTATTACATTTGCCACGCTATCCTTCACTTCCATAGCCTTCTGCTGCGTCGTGAGTGTTGTTCATTCAGCAATGGTGAATATGTGAAAGCTGGTTTAACAGATCTAGAGCTATGGTGTGCAAATGCAAAAGCAGAGGTAATTAGCCTGAATAGGTTCATCTTCATGGTAATCATAGGTTTTGGGCTGTATCTAACAATTTCACAATTTTCAGTATGCAGGATCTTCTTGGGATGAACTTAGGCACATTAGGCAAGCTGTCGGTTTCTTGGTATGTAAAAAAGTGCTACTTGCTGAAACATTATAGGATGTTAACTCTGTTATGTCATTGCAATGGTCTAGGGTTATTTTTATTGGAAGTGCACATGTGACTCACTGGTTTGATTTGCTTTTAACATTCTTTCTGTTCTCTTTTGTGTAATGTAAAGTGATTCAATATTTCAGTAGATGTTCTTCTCTTTTGTATGTTTATTTGTTCTAAAATGCAAATCAACTGTAATAGTTCTAAACAAGTAGAATTATTTCTTCTTCGCTAGGTGGTTGACTTCAGGGTGGAAATCACTAGGCGGCAGGCACGACTACAGGATTAAAAGCCATGCTGTAGAGCTGATTTTAGGACTATTCGTCTTTGCATAGGATTGATTTCCACATGATTAGCTCCACAAAACATATGTAACTTTTGCATCCCACTTGTTGAACCTTTCTCCCTTCTGCATTTTGAGAGTTGAGTCGGATACAGTTGAATGTGGATCTTGCAATGCCGAAAACAAAATGCCATGCCATTCGGCTATATTTTCCAACTATGGTGCACTAGCTTTCATGATTAGCACAGCATTTTATGATTAACACAGTATTTCCTATCAGGATTCAGGTCCCAGATAGGAGTTTTGGCAGTCTTTCTGTTTTCATTTAACTTGGACTGACAAGTCTCTTTTGGTAGGAAATTAGTATCCAAGGGGAATATGCTAATATCTTCTCTCACATTTTAGTTTATGAACTTTCAATCTTCTTTTAGCATTCATTCCATTGTGATCTGTACCCTGAAAACTAGTGCTTTTTAGGAATTTCGTCTCCTTCCCCATACTCACCTCTCATCATTTTCCTACTTGGGCCAATTTTGAAATATAACCTATGGTTCTTGAAGTGAGTGCTATCACAAACATATCCATGTGACGCATGCATTTTCTGGCCTTTGGTTAAGGTCTCTGTTGCATGTCAAGTTTCCTGGATGTTGAAATAAGATGATCATGAAGCTTTAACTTATGAGGTCTTTTCCCATTTACTCCCGAGTCTGTCTAGCATTTGAACATTTTGCACCTGCTTCTGGTGCATAGATGGAAATTTCTAAATATTATGGTATCTTTTTTTTTATCTTGTGGAAGCAATATGAATTTCAGACCTGGGTTGTTTTTATATTGTTCCTTTTATTTGTCAGATTGTAATTCTGGTAGCTTTGCCTGTGTAGGTAATCTTTCAGAAGTATAGGATATCCTATGATGAGATTGTTAATGATCTTTGCCCGGTAAATCCATCATTCTTGATCTCCCCCCCGCCCCCAACACACAGACACACAAAAAAATGTGTGCCTGCACTAATTGTTGATTTATGCAGGCTCTGAGTGTCCAGCAACTTTACAGAATATGTACGCAGTACTGGGATGACAAATATAACACCCAGAGCGTATCTCCAAGTGTAAGTCTTGATTCACATAAGTTCTCTTTTCAAAATAATGCACCCAACTTGCGCAACGTCCAACCCATTATGAATATTTGTTTATCTTTCAGTGAATAACTTATCATCTAATCCACAGAGGAAATGCATTCTAAATTTGTCGGATTCTTCTGAATGCATGCTATAGTGACTTGGAGCCCTTGTTTCGCTTTCCTGATGTTTTCCCATAACTTTAGTTATTTCCAATAATCACTAAAAATTTTGACTGTATTTCTATAATGGCACACAGAGGAAATCTAACATACATCTCTCTCTTTCAGGTTCTTTCAGAGATGAGAATCCTAATGACAGAGGACTCCAACAATGCCATAAGCAGTGCCTTTCTGCTGGATGATAATTCCAGGTAAAAATGGAGAAGCATATTGCCTTGCATTACAAGGCCTCAATAGTAAGATGCACCATGTGATGCCCGATCTTGTCTTCTGATGCAGCATTCCGTTCTCCATTGATGACATATCCAGTTCACTTCAAGAGAAGGACTTCTCAGACATTAAACCTGCAGAAGAGCTACTGGATAACCCAGCCTTCCAATTTTTGCAGGAGTGAGGCTTGGATCATGAGCATTCTTTCCTTCAGTTATTTTGCACCGTTCCCTAATTCTAGTCCATCTTTTTCTTTGAAAGCTGTATATTTGGCAAGTTTTCCTCAGCAATGCCTGTGAAATTATTCTTTTCATTCAATTGTAAAATTTAATAGCAGGAAGGAAGGAGGGTGATTTACCCTCCCATTGATTGATTCAGTTTTTTTTTTTTTTTTTTTCTGTTGGGGCAGCATTCTTTCTAGGAAAATTCATAACCTAAAGTCAAATTGTATTGTTGTGTAGGGATACGTAAGGCACAGTCCCCTTGTCATTGTATACAAATAGAATTTCTAGTGTAAAATAGAGGTATGTGACAGATAATCTATATAAAATTCCTTCGTGATTCCTTTTCCTTTAATGCGGACACCATGAAGGCTTTCATTTCTATGGTTTGCCACGCATTTCACCATGTGTATGCTAAACCAACTGAAAGACCACTTAGTTACATTGAAGATGAAGTGTAGAATATATTATGACCACTTTTTATGGCATCCTTTTCAATGCAAGCCTTCTAGTTAGGATTCTGTGCAGGGCCTCCCAAAGCCCCACCAGTGGGACCAAGAGCAGCCATTGGATCATGTCTCAAAGCACAATGCAAGAGCCCCACAGCGGGCCATCCAAGCTTGTAGTTTTGTGTTATGCACCCTCAATGACGGGGAAAAAAAACTTTTCTTTTTGGTGCAAACATTTGACGTATCTTAAATCCACCATTTGATCACACAATGGGCAATCCAATGGTTTTTAGTATAACCAACCATTTACGGTTTGTAGTATAACCATGTTCGGTCTGTCTGCATGCCCTCCTTTGAAAAAGGGGTCGCACTCCCTTAGATTATCATGGTGCCAATTGGCATCATGGAACAGTATGCCTTGAAGGGTTCAAGCTTCTTCGACCGTAAATTATGAGTGCCTAGCTATCTAGGGCACCATGTGATCACCCATATTGCAAGATCGAGCAATGTAGATAATGACACACTTTGGTGTCCACTTGCCTTGTTAGCCATCCAGTCCTGTAATGCATAAAGAGACAAGTGTAGCAGAGTGCAACCAGACCACACTTTGTAGCCATGTAGTTTTGTGCAGGTTAAGCTGCATAATAGCTAAGATATCTTATTGAGATCAACAAATAAATACAACATATATGTGTATGGATGAGTGAACATATGCATAGTGTGGCTTGGGAGGGAGATGCAACAAGGTTATCAAATCTTCATCCAGTGACCGCTTACTAGAACATGGCCAGGCTATGTTCGAAGGCTTTGCTATAGTCTAATATTTTTAATACATACATATATACGAACATATTGTATACAAAAATGCATTTATACATACATGCACGCGAACAGAATTTTTGTTACCCTTCTTCATCTAATTTCACAAGTATATGATCGAACAGCAAACTTTAAAATTGACTTAAACCCCCTCATGTTGTGGCACCTTCTACGTCCAAAATTCACAAGGAATGTGTAGTGATAGGAGGGGGGTGGGTTTTCTTCGGAGATCTTGGCCACCCATCTAGATTCCCATCACGATGGGCATTGGATGGGCAGTTTCCATTGTGATGAGTTTCTCATTGCCATGGGAAATATTATGGAGAACTCCCATCTGCATGAAAATTATGCCCTACATAGGCATCCCTTTTTCCATTCTAGTGGCTTCTTTGCCAGGGTGGAACTGTTCCATGCTGGACAAGTAGCACAAAACCATTGGATCTAATATGATAGCTTGCCACATAAATTAAAAAAAGAAAAAAATCCACGGAGACTCTCTCTCTCTCTCTCTCTCTCTCTCTCTCTCTCTCTCTCTCTCTCTCTCTCTCTCTCTCTCTCTCTCTCTCTCTCTCTCTCTCTCTCTCTCTCTCTCTCTCTGTGTATGTCTCTGTGCTGTTCACATCTTACCAACTTTTGTTAACTGCCATGGTGATCCATCTGTCATGATGTAAGAAGTAAGAACCGCATAGAATGGCTAGTGGATTTGAGTAATAACTTAAGGGAGTATCTTCAAGGTGAAAAGGGGTACCGTTCAATAATCAAACATTAGTTCTTTTCTTTTCAATTGGAGCATGTCATCTTAATTCTTTTCTTTAGATCATAGTGTCGTTTGGCAATAAGGTTGAAAGATAGATTCTAATCATTTATGGGGGACAAGAGGGGGACAAAGGAGAAACAAGTGGGACTCAGTCACCTTTTGTGAAAGCCAATGCAAAATCTACCTTTTTTTAAAATTAGAGAGAGATAGGAAGAGACCTGGCAACCCTCCAATCGCCTCGCTCATGTGGACCGGACTGACAGGGCATGATTCCGGCATCAAGAGATAGGAAGTACATGATTACGGCATCAAGAAGGCTCTGCGGGTTGTAAGCCTCTAGGAGGTTGGTTCTTTTTTAAAAGCCAATGCCTTATTGATGCTAGAATCGGAAAGAGGTAGGCCTACAATCCTCCCATCTACCTTTTTAAAGATTCTCTAGCTACGTTTGAGGGGAGGGACCCTCCACCCCCCCTATTGCCTCGCTACTGTGGATTGGACTGACTGGGCATAGCCAAACATCTGTGGCCCCCGATACAGGCTCTGTTGTCCCTCTAAAGGAGAGGATTTCAAGCTATGTCAAAAAAAGGTGGAAGGAGAAGGAAGGCAACATTGGTGTGGGTAGGATGGAAGATGCTAGTAGGGTTGGTGAGATTGGGATCCAGGACAGGGATGTTATGGGTGCTGATGGGACCTCTATGCAAGGTGGGGAGCCTTACCTGTTATTGTTGCCAAGAGTGTCGTTGCCTTACAAGGCTAGTAGAAAGGGGTCATCGACCCTTTGGAGGATAGCTCCTTAGGGGAATTGGAAGTAGGGATGGCAGCCGTGGTCATGCCTCCAAAAACACCCTCAATTGAAGAGCTGATAGAAGATAGCTCACACTTGGTAGGAGAGTTGGAGAAGTCAGAGGTTAAGGATATCCTACACGAGGTGGAGAAGGCGGTGGAGGCCAAAGCAAAGGAGGTGGCAGGTAGGATCGGAGTTTCTTTCGATGGAGTAGAAAGGGATGTTCACGCAGTGTTCTATAGGCTTCAGAAAAGATGGCAACTTGGGGTGGCAAGGGGTATGAAGGGTGGTAAGTCTGCTAGGAGGGAGGATGCCATGGAGATGGTGGGAGGGGTGTGTGAGGGAGGTGTTAAAGTTGATTGCCAATGAAGATTGTAACATGGAATATTAGGAGATTAGGGGTAGGGAGAAGAGGCTAGTGTTGAAGGAGATGATTCGAAAGCATAAAGTTGATCTTCTATGCATTCAGGAAACAAAACTAGAGAAGGATGGAGAGATTGGTTGGAGAGAGTTTGGAGACCCAAGACTCACGAGAGAGGTAATCTCCTTGGCAGTTGGAAGATCTGGTAATATTTTGGTGATGTGGAATGAGCATGTTATAGAGGAGATGGATAGACAGGTGAGTAGGTTAGCCATCACAATTACCTTCAAGAGTGTGGTAGATAAATTCATGTGGGACTTCACGGGAGTCTATGGGCCATAGAGAACAAAGGAGAAGAAGGTACTATAACATGAACTTAGTACTTGGCACTCTTATACTCAAAGACCATGGTGCTTAGTGGGGGACATCAATATTGTCACCTCTCAACAGGAGAGATCAGAGACGATGCATTATGAGGGATCTATAGAGAATTCCCTTCATTTTGTACATCAGGCGGCCTTGATTGATATCCTAACAAATAACTCTTTCTTCACTTGGTCCAACCTCAGAACTCAGCCCACTTGCTCAAGGTTTGACATATTTCTAGTTTTGGTGGAATGAGAAGGACATTTCCCTCATTTGAAGGCTTCTTGTTTACAGAGATTGACATCGGACCACAAGCCAATTATGCTAGTCCAACTATAAATTCCATCGGAAGCATGTCTATAGGATGTCAAGAGGATAATTTCATGGAGGTGGTTTCTTAGCAATGGAGAGCATACTATTTGCAAGGCTCAACTATGGCTACAGTTGTTAGAAACCTCTCATCCATGTCACAGACTCTCATAGTATAAGGAGCCTCTAGGAGAGTCCCTAGAAAGGGAGAGAAGGAGAAGATCTTGACTCAGATGCAGGGTCTTGAAGCTCTTAAGAAGACTGACATCTTTTGCTATTCTCATTAATGGAGAACCGACTCATTTGTTTCTTAGTGGGAGAGGCCTCTGGCAAGGGGACCCTCTGTCCCCCCTTTTGTTTGTATTGGTTGTTCAAGTTCTCAATTGCATGTAGGGAAGGGCTGAAGTTGCATGCCTTATTTCAGGTTTTCAGGCTAGCTCCATTGGCAGGACAATTTCCCACCTACAATATAAGGATGATATGATCTTCTTCTTATTAGGAAGAGAAGAGCAACTGATGACCACTAGGTTGATCCTAGAGTTGAGAGTCATCTCTAGGATCAACCTAGTGGTCAGCAGTTGCTCTTCCCTTCCTAATAAGAAGAGGATCGCAGGTTTTGAGGGTGAACTTACAGAAGAGTATAGTTATTGGCATTAATGTTTTTGATGAGTATTTGAGACAGGCGGATATTATTTTGGGTCGCCAAGTTAGCTCTTTCCATGTTTCTTATTTAGGCCTTCTATTATCGCCAGGCACTCTCAAATGCAATAACTGACAGCCTATGATCTGCAAATTCCACTCTCGTTTTGCTGAGTGGAAAGGTACACTTTTGTTATATGAAGGAAGGTGGTGCTATGCAAGGCTGTTTTAGATAGTCTCCCCATCTATTATCTATCCATCTTCACAATTCCTAAGTCTGTGACAAAACAATTGGAAGGTATATGCTGCAGATTTTTATGGGAAGGTTGTAGGAATCCCCTGAAGGGGGGAGGGCATGAGATGTGCTAGGGTAGGAACCAATCAGTCAAGACTATAGTTGGAAGTTATCAAAGAGAAGTACTATTCCAGAATTCATCCTTGGGATGTATACCCATAAGTGGACTATAACCTTTCCAGTGCTTGGAAGGATATATTGCAGGCAGTTGATATTGTTTTTACAACTTCACAAGTCCAACTTGGTGATGGTGAAAAGCTACCTTTTTTGGTGGGACGAATGGTGCTCTTCAGCACCGTTGGCACACATCTTTCCTAGACTCTACTCACTGTCTACCAACAGTCGAACTCTGGTATCTCAGGTTATGGAAACCAAACCATACGGTACTAAACATCGGGGTCCATGCTTTAAAAGAAATCTCTATGAGGAGGAAATTCAGGATTTAGCCTCCTTGTTGCAGCTCCTTCAAGACCATACCCTAGATGTTTTGATTAAGGATTCTTTGAGGTGGACATGGGATCCTCGTGAAGTCTTCACTGTCAAATTTGCATTCAGAATCATCATTGATGGGGACGTCCGGTCGCCTTTCTATCATCAGAGACTCCGAAGTCTACTCTTAAGGTAAAAATTCTAGTCTGGATGATTTCTATGGATAGACTTCCTACTACGGATAGGCTCCTCTATTTTGGATGTGACGTCCCCTCTACTTGTAGCTTATGTCGTGAGGTTGATGAGTCTATTGATCATTTGTTTGTGTGTTATACTTTCACTAAGGAGGTGTGGAAGCTTCTTTTTTACAAAGTCCATCATGTCAGGCATCTAGATAATTCAGTGGGAGCATTGATGTGTTTTTGGTCCTCCAACTTGTCGGGCAAAGGGGAAGGCCTCTAGCCCAGACGGTACGGTGTCTTTTGTTTGCTATAGAGTTAAAGATTGGATGATTTTTTGCAGAGATTTTGTTATTTCTTCTAATTTCTCTCAATTGTTCATTGACACACAGTAAGGGAAGAGTATCGAGTGCACCATCTTGGTGTATTTTGTAAATGGGGTTGAGGGATGGTGATTTTTATAACTATACATCTCCCATTCTTTTGTATTACTCGTTTTCATTTGATGCAATCGTGGACTTGTCCACTTTCAAAAAAAGGAAGAGAAGAGGATGGAGAGGGGAAAAGCTAAGGAGAGGGAGCTTTTTAGAGATTTTGGACGGGGATGTGGAACCCACATGTTTGAAAATCTCCGACATCAAACTCTCTCCTACCACACTTCCCAATAGTTAATGATCATCATCCAAAGATGAAAAATATTTCATCCATTATTGGAACATATATACAAGTATATGTATGTATGTACTTAGGGGTGTCAAGTGAGCGGGCCAGCCCGTGACCCAGCCCAATCCAGCTCATATTAAAGAAAATTAGGCTGGCCCAGGTTATGTAAATTGGGTTGGGCTAAATGTGGGTAGACATTAGTTAAATCTGGACTAGGTTGAGTTGTAAACGGGCTGACCCAATTTAATTTATTGACTTTTACAATAAATTCATACAAAAAACAAAATGTTTCTAGCAAACCATTTATAGACGGGGCCAGTCCAACCCAACCCACTCGTTACTGAATTTGGACTGAATCTGAACTGAACTTGGGTTGAACTTGAGTTGAATTCGAGTTGGGCTAAAATTGGCTGGACTATTTTAAATTTGAGTTAGACTTAAATTATCACATAACCTATCTCAGTCCGCCCAATTTACATCATGTGTACGTAACCTTGTGCCTTTTGCATAACTTGGCCATGCACAGCAGCATCCCGCAGACGTTGGACGAGCTCTTGACAATTTGTAAGAGACGTTGGTTTCGCTGCCAGAGTTTCACTAAGTTATTCATCTCAAGTGCATAATTTGAACCCACTAAAAGGCATGTTCACCTCAGCTGTAGGACTTTGGTGGGTTTGCTTGTAGAGCCCATTAGAGTTAGACTCAAGTGTTTGTTCTTCTTTCTATCTCTTAACTGCAGCCTTAGAACTTAAGATCTTATCTTATGCTGATTTTGCTTATGACGCGGTGTATAGACACTAATAAAGCAAGGTCATGCCATTATATGATGGGCTAGTAATACTTGCTGTATTGAGGGTGCCTATTATACTGCCTCTCAGTGCAGTGGGTAAATAAAAAAGTTTATTTAAAAAAAAAAAATTGGTTGACTCTGAGGTGTCTTACATATCCGTACAATCTCCAATCGGACGACTCGAAAAAATCTGAAAAATAAAAAATCATTATTGAACTCAACCTATTAAGGACATTTTTCGTTGGGACTTGATTTTTTATTTTTAAATTTTTTTTTTGTCGTCTAATTGGAGATAGACCTGAATGGACATGTAAAATATCTCGGGGCCCACTTAAAAAAAAATTAAAAAATATTCTTTTATTTATCCACTGCATTGAGAGTCAATGCAATAGGTACTCTCAGTGCAACAAGTATTACTCATGATGGGCATATAAGAATATAGAGTAAACATTTACTCGGACAAAACTTGGTGGAGATGATGTCGCTTTCCTCTCCTGAAGGTGGTTCATGGTTTGCTTCCCTGTGGGGTTCGCTCCAACATGATGCCATTTAATTAAACAGAAAAAAAAAAAAGGAAGAAGAAAAAAATTTAGTCCCAGCCTCATCACTGTCCCATCTCAATCTAGCTATTCGCATACAATTTGGGATAAGTGTGAGAAAAAAATATCTATACATATGCAGATTATCTTCTTACTCACCGATTTCAAAATTTGATTATAATGAAAAAATTAACCTGAGTGGATCAATACTCTTTTTAATTTGAAGGGAGATTCATAATAAAAGCACATTTGATTAGTCTACGCTTTTGACAATATTGTGTTTACGAGTTCTTTTTACTTTACAACCCTTATAATCTGTCGATATTCTGTAATAATACCTGCAATCTTTATATTTATCATAAACTCCCTTATAATCTCTAAACCTTCCTTAAGAAGTCCCTAAAAAAAAACTATGCTAAGAATATCTTGTTAAATATTTCTGATATATTCTAACAGAAATAAGGCACATGGAAGAAATATTATGTGAATATTCCTTTTTTTGTGATTGCTAATCCGAGAGATTTTTTAAAGAGGGTTTAAATATCGCCAGGAGTATCTAAAATAAATACAAAGATTGCAGAGAGTAATATGAAATATTAAAAAATTGCGACTGAAAAGTTAAAAAATTGTTTTTATATATTTTAACTGACATTTATGACAAAATAATATCTTATCCGCGTATCGTTATTCCGTTGCTAAAATAGACAAAACCTCTCCGTACTACCATGGAGATGCGAAGTGACCCCACCGTGTTCCTCCCTCACATTACATTGTTGGTGTGGTCGTAATAGCTACGATATGCATAGGTCCGAATTGACACCGAATCGGACCACGACGAATCGGAGAAAGAGCGGTCTACACCACCAGGCACTGCGCCTGACCAGTGGGCTCCCGCAGAAGAAAAATCCTTAAATTTGTTCATTAATAAAGATAAATTAAAAGGATAAAATATGTTTTCTTCCTTGTTGCAACATATCAAATATTTGTGCTTCATGCTAATGCAAAGGAAGGAGCAATGAGATTTATCTAAACAAGTCCAAATAATTCACTTTTGATAAATAGAAAAGGGATCAAATTAAGGGATTGAGTTAAATGACTTGTTCAGATCGATAAATGATGTTCTAAATATGAGCGAGATACAATCTATCAAATTAACATTTACAATGTTAGTGGAAGTTTTTTTATTATTATTATTTCATCGAAACAAATTGGTCAGCAACATCAATCACCGATCCTATCAAATCCGATAAAAATCAACTTAGGTGATTCACTGTGCTCCTATTCTATGGGCGGTGCTTAAACCCACGTAGCCAACACTAGCAAATAATTTTTAAAATAAACCTTTTCAAAATAAAATTAATAATGATGACGATATATCTCGATCACTTTATTCCAATCTCCACGCAACAAGGGAAACGGAAGTTCATCATCATCATCAAAGTCTTATTCCATCTATTTGGGATCCGCTACATGAATCATGTCATATCATCTTAATCTATAAATGTCAAACTTGAGTTAACACGTAGCAATGTCATGTCCTTTGTAACAGTATTTAACCATCTCATCTTAAGTTTTCTTCGATGTCTTATATTCTTCTCCACTCTAATTCTATCACACTTCTTAACTGGTGCTAAACTTGGACGATGATGTACATGACTAAATCACTACAACCTATTCTCCCTAAGTTTAACGTCAATAAGAGCTATACATAAATCTTTATGTATATATTTATTCTTAATTTTATCTTTTTTAATCTTAGCACACATCTATCTTAACATTCTCATTTCAGTAACGCATAACTTTTGTACATGATCCTTTCTTGTAGCCTCACATTCATAACCATATAACGTAGTAGGTGTTACATCTCTCTTACAAAACTTACTTTTAAGGGGACTCGTCCATCACAAAAGACTCTAGATGCACTTCTCCACTTCAACCAACCTGTCTTAACTTTATGAGTGACATCTTCTTAGATCTCTCTATTATCTTGAATAGTAAATCATAAATATCGAAAGTTGTTACTTTTAAGAATAATTTGACCTTCGATAGTGACTAAATCTACTTGATCAACATTTCTATTATTGAAATTACATTTCATGTATTTTGTCTTAGTTCGACTAATCTTAAAGCCTTCATATTTCAAAGCAGACCTCTATTATTTTAATTTATCATTCAAATTCTTAATATCCTCATCAATCAGAATAATATCATCTGCAAATAATATATATCAAGGTATATCATCCTGTAAGTGTTTAGTAACTTCATCTATAACTAAAGTAAAGAAATAAGAACTTATAGTTGATCATTGATGTAGTCCAATAGTAATAGAAAACTCAGGCGTCTTTCCGATAATAGATCTTACGCTAATATAAACCCTCTTATATATATCTCTAATCACATAGATATGACTTTTCAATACTCTCTTCTTTTCTGAAGTTTACCAAATTAGCTTCTTAAGTACACGATCATATAACTTTCTCTAAATCAATAAAAATCATATATAAATATTTCATCATTTCTCTATATTTCTTCATCAATTATCTCAACAAGAAAATAGTATAGTAGATCTATTGGGGATGAAATCAAGTTGATTTTCTGAAATATTAGTAATACTCTTGAGACGTTTTTCTACTACTCTCTCCTAAAGTTTCATAGTGTGACTCATAAGTTTAATTTTACGATAATTATTGTAATTTTAAATATCCCTTTTATTTTCAAAGAAAAGAACTACGATATTTTTTCTCCAATCATCCGACATTCTCTTTTCTTTTAAAATCTTATTGAAAAGTTTAGTTAGCCACTTAATATCTATATTATCTACATTTTTCAAACTTCAATATGCATCTCATCTAATCTAAAGACCTTACCCACTCTCATCCTTTTAAGAACATCTTCAATTTCTGAAAATCTAATCTATCGAATGTAATGATAATTAATTTGTCTGCTAGAATCATTAGTTTCTTCATAAAAATAACTTCTAAATTGATCATCATTTAACAATTTCTTAAAATAAGTACTCTATCTCTCCTTAATCTCACAATCCTTTATTAGAACTCTATCATTCTTGTTCTTAATACATCTAATATGATCAAGATCTTTATTCCTTTTGTCTTTGCAAGTTTAAAAATATCTTTTTCACCTTATCGAGTTCTCAACTTATGATATAGTTCTTCAAAAGTCTTAAATTTAATTTCACTAACTATTTTCTTAGTATTTATTTTATAATTTTGTAATATTTTAATGTTTGATCATTTTTACTCTTTTGTCATGTTTTAAAGTATTCTCGCTTATTGTTAATGGACTTTTGAATTTTAATATTCCACCATCATGTCTTTTTTTTAAGAAATCTTTTACATTTAAATTCACCTAAGATTTCTTTAACTACTCTTTGTATACAATTAACTATTCTATTCTATACTATGTTAATTTCTTAATCTCATGTATTTCCTTTTAATAGGTACTTTTTAAAGACATTTAGATTCTTTGTTTTTAAGTTCCATCATTTAATTTTAGGATATCTATTCACTACATTATTTTTCTTTCACTTTTGAATATAAATATTCATTATTAAAATCGACTAGACTCTCGTGGAAAACTGGGAGTTAATATCTCAAAAGTCCGGCGCATTGCGCCACGGTGCAGAGAATCTCCCATGGAGGATGATTGTTGTGTGGGCGGGCGACGGTTAGGCGCGTCGACGCCCACGGCCTCCTCCCCACGGCTGTCGCTACCTGGACGCCCCATATTTGAACTTGGAAGCCGCAAGCGTCGGGGCCCTCCGCCCCCACCACCACCGCCCTCCCCCCTCCATCGCCCCTGCCCCCACAAGAACACCCAATTCCTCTCTTTTTTATCAGAATTTGGGACGGCCGAGGAGACCCAGATTCCAAAACGCCCCAGATTTTGATCCGGGGAGCCCAATTCGGCTGATCCGCGCGAAGGTGCGGCGGGGGTATCGGTCCACCTGCGTCCGTCGTTTATGCGGTTGCCATTCTTCTTCCTTGCGCCCTTCCAGCTCCTCTCGCATGTGGTTCTGCATGGAATTGGGCTCGCACGGCCGGAAACCTACGCCTGCACCATCCAGGTTCGGAGGGCATAGCTAAAGATCCGAGCTTTTTCTAGAATCTGCTCTCCTCCTTTCCTGCTTGATGCCCGGTATTCTTCTTTCCTTCCATGTGTCTGGATATTTCGGGATCGCCCAGCTTGCCTTTTTGTGATTTGGCCAGTCTGGTGGTGCAAATTTGATGCTTCACACATTTCATGTTTCAGTGGATTCCCTTTTGCAATAAACCCTGGTCTGTGTTTATTCGCTGTTCGAGAGAATTCAGTCGATTTCCCCTTCTGGACAAATGCCAAAAGACAGGGAGGAGCCTTGGCGCCTCGTAATATTGGGGGCACTGGTGTAGGTGCATATATTATCTGTGCTCAGTGATGAGAACATTTTGGGAGTTGTGGAGAAAACACTTTCATTTGTTATTAGAATTCATGGGGAATAAATAAGAGGCATTCTGAAAAGAGGGGTTTGTGGGTTTATTTCTGATTTTCATGATGGCAGGTGAGGTACCTGGACCATCAGGCCAGAGGTTTCCTCACAATTATGTTCCTAGCAACATGCGAGGTGAAATACCCTCAGATAAGTATATGCATAGTGTATCCTTTCAAACTGGTGAGGAATTCTCAGCTGAGTTTCTTCATGATCGAGAGACAGTGAGAGGATCATCTGTGAGGCCAGATATGGACTGGGCCCACGCCAAGAGAGTGGGCTTTAAGTTCAGTCATAACTTTCATCCAGGCTACGAGGATCTCATTGGTGTTCCTGGGCATAGAAGAACAGAATCTGACAACATTCTGGATGTTGATAGATCATGTGGAATGCAAATGGAGACTGATTTGAAAGTGTCCCGTAACTCTTTGGATGAGGCTGTACAATCTTCTCCTGTTTCAGTATCCACTCAAGGATCATGGAATTTCCCCTATTCATGTGGAAGATCCAATGCCTCGCAACCTGACAAGTTGAAATTCCTATGCAGCTTTGGAGGGAAGATCTTGCCAAGGCCAAGTGATGGGAAACTTAGATATGCAGGTGGGGAGACACGGATTATCACCATTAGCAAGAACCTTTCCTGGCAGGAACTCATGCAGAAAACTCTGCAAATTTGCGATCAACATCACACGATCAAGTACCAGCTTCCGGGTGAGGATCTTGATTCTCTGGTGTCAGTTTCATCAGATGAGGATCTCCAGAATATGGTTGAAGAGTACTATGGGTTTGACAAGGTCGGTGGATCCCAAAGAATTCGTATATATCTCATAGTTTCAAATGAGTCTGAAAGCTCTTCTTTTGGTATGACAAGCTTGCAGAACAGTTCGGAATATCAATATGTTGTAGCTGTTAATGGTATAAGTCCAAAAGAAAGCTTTGGTGGAGACAGTCCCAATCAAGTGCAGCATAACATAGATAATTCTCCAATGTTATTCAGTGAGTCCTTTGCCTCATTTCTTTCATCAAACACTGTTAATGCACCAAATGCTCCAGGCCCAGCTGGAACTTGCTTACATTGTCCCTCTACTCAGATTTTTGGCACATGCCAGAACATAAACCATTCTCCCACCCATTCTCCTCCCTTCTCTCCAAGACAAGTACATGGGGATTCAAAAAGTTCTGAAAAGCAGTCACTTAACAATCAGCTTGTTACTGATCCACCAATTGAAAACCACTGTGATATGGATGGTGTACATTGTCTTTACAGGGTCCCCAAGCACCACATTTACTTGCATAATGACGTGGAGATTTCAGAACGGTCGGGTGAGACTCATTTTGAATTTGGTATACCTTCAAAAGAATTATCTCCATTTAATCAAAATGATGGGAAGCTCTGTGGGTACTCCTCTGTCAAGCCTACCCTTAAGGCATTCCATTCTGAAAAGTCTTCTAAACAGCAGAATAATTCACAGAATATTATATCAGGATCAAGTGACTCTTTTGGTCCTAATCGTGGAATGCCTCATGCCTTTTCTGATCCAGTGCTTCAAGGACATGTTGGGTGGGATTCTTCTTGTCAAGCGCAGGGGAACACATCCCCCCTACGCTTTTCAATGTCACAGTTTACTGAAAGATCATGTGAAGAAGATGTGAAAGAGCCCACGATCTTCGCAAACAAAGAAGTCATTGCCTCAGAATCAGCTACAGTGCAGAAGTTGGTGTCATCCTCCGAAGTGAAGTTGGATTACTCTGATTCTTCTAAACTCATAGGATTTGCTAGCAGAAACATTGCCAGCTGCAGGAATGCGGATTGTTTCAAAGAAATGCATCAATATGAGGGCAATGTTGATGATGCAAACATTGGGTCACGGGACTGTTATGTGCAACCCAGGCTAGATGACAATTTCAAAATGCGTGAAGATAAAGGAGCTCTTCATAGTGACATTAGTAGAGCACCAGAGGATGCCACATACAAGAGCAAACTACTTGGCAAACGTTACCCCATTACCGGTGTCCGTAGTGCTCATCTATCCTCGCAAGACTTGGATGCACTGGAGAGCTCTTCATTCATTACTTCAACAATTTCCCCATATTTTCTTGAAGAACAGCCTGTAATTAATCAAAGTGGTGATATAAAAAATGGGATTCCTGTCCCTGGTTATAGGACTGGCAAAGGACAACCTAGTGGTCCATCGGAGCAATTAAATGACAATATTGAAAGCAAAGAAGAAATTGTACAGACTGATAGATTTCCTCATCTCACTGTCAGAGAACAACACAATGGTGAAAATCCTCATCTTCCTCTGGGAGTCATAACTCAGAACTCAAGACATCCCCTAGAACAAGTTTCAAGTTCTGCAAGCTCAGCCTCACTTGTGCTGTTCAGCAACAATGGCCAGAACTTGAACTTGCATATTGATGACCCTCTTAATTGGTCCTTATTTCAGAGCCCACATACAGATGAAACTTTGATGGGGGAAGTTTCTCTTCTTGATCAGGACCCTGTGAATTATCCTGGTCCTTGTGTTAAAGACATAGATCTCGCAAAATATGACTGCAAAACACTGAAGAGGGAAGACCGAGAACTGATGAATGATTTGAATGTTAAATCAGCTATCAAGGCTCTTGTTGCAGTGGAAGATGTAACGGATGGTGTACCTTCAGACATCCCCATCTCCCCAACCACAGTGCCTAATGTAACGCATCATGCCGCTCTGGATGCTGATGTTTCTAATACGTCAAGCATTACTCTGCAATCTGAATGTGAGGTAACTCCACAGGAGCCTTTTTCAATTTGTTTGCCAAGGTGAGCTATGTGCTCTAATGGACACTTAATTGCTTTCTTTATGGCCTAGGAAGCCAGCAATGATGATGTATTGGAATCCATTACTGATGCTGCAATAGCTGAGATGGAAGCTGGCATTTATGGTTTGCAGGTTATCCTTATTCTGATGTGTTTTATATCTACATTTGGATTTGTTGGTTGGCATCTTCTATATCTAGAAAGTTTCTTTTGAGCATTGCATGCTAAACTTGACATTAAAATGTTTGATCCAAATGATTTTTTTAATTCCATGTCATAGCCTAATCTAGTTAATGATCCGCAGTCATGGTGTACACTATATTAAAATTCCATGTCACTGGAAAAGAGAGTGAGCAAAAAATTTGAATTATGTATCCTCATCCAGCATCAGTATAGGAAATCATATTGCACGAGTTAAAGCAGAGAGAGTACTAAGGCCACTAATAATTCATTAATGAGAATTTGTCGTATGCCAACAACAGAAATTTTGTCTTTGGATGGGATTGGGGCTTAAAATCCACAGTGGTAATGATTGCTAAACATATGTTGATTTTTTTCCTCCCTTTTAAGAGGGCATATAGACGTTCAAGCTGTTAACCATAAAACCTTTTTTTCCTTTTTGAATTGACACCTCCATTTCACAACAGAGGAAGCTTTCAATGTCTCTTTTTTATAATCATTTTGTATAGTTGGTAACCA
The DNA here is from genome assembly GCA_030544215.1 of Zantedeschia hybrid cultivar. Taxonomy (NCBI): domain Eukaryota; kingdom Viridiplantae; phylum Streptophyta; class Magnoliopsida; order Alismatales; family Araceae; genus Zantedeschia; species Zantedeschia hybrid cultivar. The sequence goes on from JARZZO010000015.1 coordinate 3,867,626, forward strand.
GTTGCTATTTCTTTAGGTGTTACATTTTCTGTTTGACATCTGTCTTCTAATGTTCCATCAGAATGAAGCAGTAGACATTTAATTCCAAGGAAGTCAAACTTGGGGATTGGACTCGGATCGGTCCAGGTCTGGACCGATTGGATCGGCCGATCCGATCCGATCCTGGCCGACCCAACCTATCCGGTCCGGTTCCCCCATTTTATTGTAAAGAAAGGTTTAAAAAAATTATAAAATAAAATATAAAAAATCAGAAAAAAGGAGTTTTAATTGTGACAACCTTGGATTCAGTTTGACCATCGAGCCAAGCTAAGTTAACCTAAATAACCAACATATGAGAACAAACTAGTGTTTTTTTAAATGTTTAATGTTCTTTTATTTTTATCCTCACTTTCCATTGACTAAGGATAAATTTTACTAGTCAATAGAAGTTTTTATTCCCCAGCCTCCACCTTCAACCCTACTAAAATTATTTTTAACACCTATTTTTTCTGCAGAATTAATTGGGCCATGTTGGTCTCATTAGGCTATAAAAGCGTAGTCAAGCAAACTTTGCTCCGATTCAATTAATTGGTTAAAGTGAATCTGGTTTGAAGAACATGGATTTAATTCCATGAAACAAAGATAAGGATGGGTTAAATAATTGAATTGTTTCAATTTGCCTTCACCCCATCCAACCCATCCATTTGGCACCCCTGAACTACCTGGATGAACATGGATTTATTTACATGAAATTAGCTGTTGGGCTATCTGATCAGAGGATCGGCCGATCCAGGCCAATCCCAGTCGATCCACCCGATCCCATTAAGGGTCGGGGGGTCGGGGCTCGGGATCGTATCAGGCCGGCCAAAAACCAAGCGGATCGACCGATCCGATCCAATCCGTGCCGATTCTGCCTTCCATGTTTAATTCCACTTAAATGCCTTTCAACAATGTCCATTTTGGGACATCATGGATATTAATTTGACTACGCTGAAGGATTCTTACCCTCCTTCCCTATTGCAATAGAACTAATTAAAGCTATCCTATAGTCAAATGCAGTCAGCATCTCAGGTGTCATGACATCATCATTCTGCAGAAATAAGACTCGTTGCCATGGTAGGTATGGTGTCAGCTGGAAGTATCAAGTTCTCCACTAAATAACATATTTATCCATGTTACTTTTATTTTCCACACAGATGTGCATTTATCATGAAATTTCTTTAATAGTGAAGTTAACTATATTTTATTCAGCTTGCTGTAAATATGTAGAAGATGCAAAGGGAAAGGAAACAGAATATCACCTTTTTAAAAAAAAAAAAAGACAAAAATCTCATGGAGAATGCCTAGAAATTGACCTTGTCATTTCCATGAGTTTATATGTAGCAAGGTTCGCCGTATCACTGATCCATACTGGATTGTATCTTCCTAGGTATGAGTCGGATCTGATCCAACTCGGTCTGACTTGCGCCAATCCGTGAGTCAGCTGATTCAGGTCAATGAGTTTGTTAATGGCAATGGGTTTAAGCCAGGTTTAAGAGAAATCTACCCTATTCATTGATATAGAAATTTAAATGTACTTACAAATGAAAAAAAAACTCAATATAAAACAACTCAATATGCATGTATGAGTTGGCACGATCTAGTCCGATATGACTCGTACCAGTGGATCAGACTTGCCTAGATATGAGTCAACTCGTAAGAGTCGGCACGATCCAGAATGATAGGGTGAATCATGCCATGCAGTATGTTTCCAGTCAGTCTTACAATTTAGATTATTGTGTTGTTTCAGCCTTGCAATGTGTTTCATATGGTTTAACAATTCATATTTTTATATGCCGTTTTATGGTTGTGCAATTTGTTTCTTAGCTTTAGATTGTTTGTTCTAGTTTCTGATAATTTCATAGAAGTTGTTGGAAAAGCTCATAAGAATTTTTTAAAAAAGTGATTTAGCGTGCGCTGTTAGAGATCCATAGTCAAGGATGTCTAGGTATAGGTTAAAAAGATGGAGATGAAGAGCACCTACTTGTGTCTTATTATGAAAATCATTAGTATATCTTTCCCTTTTTCTATGGCTGAATATTTCAGATGCTGATGGACAGATCATAAAGAATGCTGATCTTGAAGAACTACGGGAGCTGGGATCTGGCACCTTCGGAACTGTTTACCATGGAAAATGGAGGGGCACTGATGTTGCTATCAAACGTATAAGAAAGAGCTGCTTTGCGGGGAGAACATCTGAACAAGAGCGCTTGGTACGCGATTTTATTATTCATTGTATATTGGATGGATTTGATATGTTTATTACAATGTATCATGAGCAAAACACTCCTTCCCATTTGTTGGTTTTCCAAAAGGAAAGAGAGATCATCAGCAAAGGGAAGGGCTGATTCAATGGAAAATGCCAAAAAAAAGATCCCATCACTTCCATTTGGATCTCTTTTAAGTAACCACCATTTTATACAGTGTTTAAACTTTCCTGATTTTTTCCCAATGTAAATAACCATCTGTCTGATGCATTTTGTCTAAATCTGATCACACCAATCAACTGTCATCACAGGGAAAGTTTTTAATCCCCTGCCATTCTAAAATGTATTTATCTCAGCTGCTCCATGGACCCCATCCTTTTTCACATCTTACCTGCCAAAACAGTTGTTCTCAGGATTTGTACTGGCCTTCATCTGCCAATTCTGTCCAATTCCAGACTGTTTGATTCTTGAAACTGCATTGTAAATACTCTTGCACAACTCCAGGCATATACAAGCTTTAACAGATACCATCAGAAGCTGTGACTTTTATTGCACACTTCATTAGCTGACTTCAGCTGTGAAAACTGTGTTCCTTTACTACAATTATGTTCTTGCATTGCAGACTAAAGATTTCTGGAGAGAGGCACAGATTCTTTCAAAGCTTCATCATCCAAATGTGGTAGCTTTCTATGGAGTAGTCCCAGATGGGGCTGGGGGAACATTGGCCACTGTAACAGAATACATGGTGAATGGTTCACTCAGGCATGTTCTGTTACGGAAAGACAGGTGACCAATTCTTCTTTATTTCATTTTAATCTTTTTTTTATTGTCCAAATGTAAACTCACATGCTGAGTTCCTTGTGCAGGTCGCTTGACCTGAGAAAAAGGCTTATGATTGCCATGGATGCTGCCTTTGGCATGGAATATTTGCATTCCAAAGACATTGTTCATTTTGATCTGAAATGTGATAATTTACTTGTTAATATGAGAGACTCTCAGAGACCTATATGCAAGGTGAGCATACCATAGTGTCAATGAATGATCTATCCTGGTTGGTTCATCTAAAGAAAGACTTCCAGTTTACTTGATGAGAAATATTTTGATTTAACCTAAGTTTCTCCGTTCTTCTGTACATGTGTAATGCGGACCTATATTCTTCAGCCTTTCCTGTTTATGCAAGATTTCCAAAAGAATTTGGGTGTCTTTCTGTGGAGCATTTCTTTTGGATTGTAAAACATTGTCTGGAAATTACTTCCTTTTGGAGCATGTGTATGTGGCTGTTGATTTTTTAATCACAAGACTTTTCTGTGGGAACATGTTAAGCATGATCAAGCAGGTTTGATATTTATTTCTGGCTTGAAGCGATGCACATAGATATACAGTTGTTAGTTTGCCCTATGCAGAAGAGCGGATGTTCATTGGTGTGCACAGTAAGGAGTTTGTACCATATGAATATGGAGGGAAAGCTCTATATTAGACAACTGCTTTTTGTATGGGCTTTTCTAGGTTGTGGATGCAAGGCGGAGTCAGATTGGAACCTGGATTTGTGGGTCCTAATCGAATCCAGATTGTATTCGCCAAATCAATCAATTAAAAGAAGAAAGCCAATTATTGGATCATCTTGATTTTTAATTTTAAAAGTAGGAAAAATTAGGAAATCCAAAAATAAGAAAAACATCAGAAATTTTTTTATATGGCACACTAACATTCAAACAAGGGTTCAAGGCATGGATTGCGGAAGGGGAATTTACTGTTCCCCCCCCCACCGATTTTTAAAAAAAAAAAAAAAAAAAAAAAAAACGGCCGAAAGCGGCCCGAACCGGACCAAATCGAGGCCAGAACGGCCAGATCGGCCGGTTCGGGCCGCTACAGCAGCGTTTCTGCTGTTGGCGCCCCCCTTCCCCCAGCCCCTCCCCGGCTCGCCCTCCCCCGGCCACCGCCGCCGCTTGCCGCCGACCCCCCCACCGCCGGCCCACCGCCGCCGGCCGTCCGCCTCTCTTTCCTCTCTCTCTTTCTCTCTTTTTTCTAGTTTTCTTTGAGATATCGACTAAAAGGAGGAGGTTTTCATCCCGTCATCGTCGGCCGGCCATCCGGGAGCCGCCGCCGCCGCTGTGGTCGCCGTCACCGCCGCCCTTGACGTCGGATTTTCTTTTCGCATCCCGATCTGAGTTTAGGTATATTTCAAATTATTTTTTTAAAATTCTAAAAAAAATAGGAATAATGTATGATTGTGTATATTGTGTAGATCTATTAATATTTAGGTTGAAAAAAATTTTAGCATGTTGATTAGACAAAATTCTCAAAATTAGCCCTAATTAGGACTTAAAAATTGGGGCTTTTGTACGATTAGTGTAATTAAGGTTCAATTGAGTATGCCAACCACTCAATTGAACTTGTTAGGACATAAATGTGCATTTTTTGCGTTAATTACATGTTATTAGCGTTAATTAGTTAAAATTAACCCTAATTAAGGGTTAAAAATTAGGGCTTCTGTATGATTAGTGTGATTAAGGTTCAATTGAGTGTGCCAACCACTCAATTGAACTTGTTAGGATATAAATGTGCATTTTTTTGCATTAATTGCATGCTATTAGCGTTAATTAGTTAAAATTAACCCTAATTAGGGGTTAAAAATTAGGACTTTTGTATGATTAGTGTGATTAAGGTTCAATTGAGTGTGCCAACCACTCAATTGAACTTGTTAGGACATAAATGTGCATTTTTTTGCATTAATTGCATGTTATTAGTGTTAATTAGTTAAAATTAGCCTTAGTTAGGGATTAAACATTGAGACTTTTTTTATGATTAGTGTAATTAAGGTTCAATTAAGTGTGCCAACCACTCAATTGAACTTGTTAGGACATAAATGTGTATTTTTTTGCATTAATTGCCTGTTATTAGCATTAATTAGTTAAAATTAGCCCTAATTAAGTGTTAAAAATTGGGACTTTTGTATGATTAGTGTTATTAAGGTTCAATTGAGTGTGCCAACCACTCAATTGAACTTGTTAGAACCTGATTGCATTTTTGTGTTTTTATGTTATGCAGGAATATGGCAGAGCAAGGACTTCATGAACAGGATGTGGAGCAGCATGGTGCTGATCCTGGTTGGCAGCATTGCACACTAGTGGACAGTGTTAGGAGGAGGGTCAAATGCAACTGGTGTGGAAAGGAGATGGGTGGTGGCGTCTATCGCCTAAAAAATCATCTTGCTGGCATATCAGGAGACGTCAGTAGATGTGAGTCAGTCCCGCTGGACTTGAAGAAGGAAATGAGGACTTATATGATGGGTAAAAAGGCACACAAAGATTTATCATCTCAACAACACGTGGATTTGCAAGATGAGATATCAGGACGCCATAAACGAAGGGATTACAGTCTACCTGTTCAGCGCCCGATCAATTTAGATGATGATGAGGAGGAGGAGGATGAGGAGGATCCAGATGACCCTGATGCAGAGTACACCAGAGCTGTTCGTGCCAGTTTGCAAACAAATAGAGAAGATGAGGACCGGCGAAGAGGCATAAGATCATCAGGTGGATCAGTGCCTGCTGCTTCTCAGCCTGGGAGATTCGTTCCTAGGGGTTCTTCTGATCGCAAGACTGCTAGTTCTATATTAAGTTGTGGACGGACATCAGATGTGGCACGGGGTCCTATGGACCAATTTTTGTACAGATCAAGGTCTGCCAGACAATTTGGAATCAAGCAAGCATTAAAAGGAGTCAAGGCATCAGTAAAAAATGCCTTGAAAGGAATTGTGAAATGGTTTTTACATGCAGGTGTGCCAGCACATACAGCATCTAGTCCATATTTTCAGACGATGGTGGATGCAATTGCAGATGTTGGGCCTGGTGTAAAGGCCCCCACACCTCGCTATATTTATGATGTTGGGTTTGAAGAAGAGTATAATGACTTGAAGGTATGGGTCGACAACTTCAAAAATGTGTGGAGGGAGCGTGGTTGTACCATCATGTGTGATGGTTGGACATGGACCACAACAAGATCCATGATTAATTTCCTTGTGTATTGCAGCGTGGACACTGTTTTTTTGAAGTCTGTGGATGCCTCAAACAGAATAAAGAATGTTGATTATTTGTACAAGCTAATGGATGACGTGGTAGAGGAAATTGGTGAAGAAAATATTGTGCAGATAGTCACTAACAACGAAGTAAGCTACAAAGCAGCCGGTAAATTGTTGATGCAGAAGAGGCACCATTTGTACTGGGTGCCTTGTGCAGCACATTCTATTGACTTGATGCTAGAGGACATAGGTAAAGATCCTTTTGTTGCTGAGGTGGTACAACATGCTCAGATGATCACGGGATTTATTTATAGTCACAACAGGATCTTACATATGATGAGAGAACATACAGGTGGACGGGATCTTCTTCGTGCTGGCCCTACTAGATTTGCATCCAATTTCATTTCTTTAGAGAGCTTGAGTAAATACAAGCATCAGTTGGCCCAGTTAGTCCACTCTGACGAGTTTCTAGTACATATAGGGACACTGAGGGCCGATGCTAGAGAAGTTGCGTTGGCAGTGCAATCGCTAGTTGAGGAGAGAAGTTTTTGGGATAAGGTTTCTCGCTATCTGTAAGTGGTTGAGCCTCTGGTACGTGTTCTGAGGTTAGTTGATGGAGATGACAAAAATGACATGGGATATTTGTATGAGGCCATGGATAAAGCAAATGAGCAATTAAGCGAAAGCCTTCCTACTTCTCATGACAAATGGTGGAGGATCATCGACGATAGATGGGAGTCGACTCTTCATCATGATCTCCATGCTGCTGGTTAATTCTTCATCTATTTAAGTTGATTTTATGTTATTAATTTTTTTCACATTTAATTTTATAACTAATTAATATTCAATTTATATGCAGGATATGTTTTCAACGCAAGGTATCAGTATAGTGAGAGCGTGCATAATGACGAAGAGGTCCTTCGAGGCACAACTAACGTGATTAGTATAATATCAAGGAATACGAATGAAAGAATAGATGCCTTAGTAGAGGTAACATACAAAGTAGGAGTTTATGAAAATACATGCGTCTATCATTAACTTATGTTATTTATATTTATTTTGTAGATTGAGATATTTAAATTGAATATTGACATTTATGGAGATGATGACGTCAGGGCTGCAGTAACGAGGACAACTCCAGGTGAATTACATAATAAATAGTCAAATATTAAATTTAATGATGCTACCAGTCTACAATGTAGACTCTACATATGATTATTAATATCGTCGTCTTCTTTTTTTCTCAACAGCTGAATGGTGGATCCAGATTAATTACAGACAAACTGCCACAAACCCTTTGGCGTATGTTGCAGTGCGAGTACTCAGTCAAACCACTTCTTCCAGTTAATGTGAAAGAAACTAGAATACATTCAGTCTCATTCACACGAAGGTTCGTAACAGATTGGGGGTTTCTAGGCTGAAGAAGTTGGTGTACTGTCACTACAACATGCCTCTAAAAATCAGGTAGATTCAGGAAATACAGAGGCTTGAAAGACAGAGATTCATGGAGTTTGCTGCAGACCAGTTGATGAGCCTGTACATCAGATTGATATTGATGAACTGTTAGATGAAGAACACCCATTGCATTCTTGGGTGGAGAGCAGAGCAGCCAGAGATGCACAGCCTGAGTTTGATCCTCAGGATCGGAGTTGGGCAGAAGGTGAATTAGATGCAGTAGTTGCTCGAGATCCTGAATTTCAGATAACACAAGAAGGAGGTGCACTAGTTCTTCAGAGGCGCCAAAAGTCAGCCACACTAGAAGACACTGCTAGAACTTCTGCCTCTCAGCCAGCACTCAGGAGATCAGCTACTCAGGTGGATCCACAAAGAAGAAAGGAAAAAGAGCCAGCGAGACCTTCATTGCAGTCATCGAGCAGCAAAAAGAGAAAACAATCAAAAGGAAAGTCTAAACAACGAGTGGACCCATCGAAAGGAGAAGAAGAGAGAGTTCAGCAGACTGGAGAGACACGTGAGGACACCCCAGGTTTACCACCTCACTTGGCCAGCATGTACGAGGCAGAAAGACAAACCTACAGGCGTAGAAGAAGGCGGTTGAGGAAACCAAGCCAAGTGCGGAGTGATGACTCCACTGATGATGATGGAGATGGTGATGGTGATGGTGATGGCGTTTCTGCTGTTGCTGGTGGACTATCCGAAGGTTCTGCACTTGAGAGCAGTTACACAGGATACGAAGATTACTCCGCACCTCCGAGTCATTCTGAAAGAACTCAAGGCTAGAGACAAGGACAACAAAGGAGATTTGAAGGCCAACATAGACAGGTAGGATGTGATTGGCCACCATGGGAAGATGCACCTTCTTATCCGCCCATTTTTCACCTCCCTACACTGCCGTATTCAAACATCAGCAGCACTACTGAAGGGTACTATGGACCTCCACCTATACAGTATAACATTTTTGTCCCTACAATACAATCAGGAGAAAGTTCAAGCCAACAAGCTTACACACCTAGAGGTATTCAAAGAGGATTCGAAGACCTCGCTAATTCCTTGTTTGGCTATGGATATGCACCATACATGTCGGCAGATTATGGCTCGCTTGCTCAAACTTATGAACCGGATGATGAAGGATCACAAATGTGATCTTTCTAAGATATTTTTCAACAACAATGTCTTTTTTAATTAATGCACAACAAAAATTATTAGTTAGTTAGTTGTCTTTAATGTTTATTTTTTATGGATGTACATGAATTGCATTCATTCTTATTGTACATCAATTGAATAATATGTATGTAATTTTTTCTGATTTTTTTTTATTTTTTCTGATTTTTTCCTTATTTTTTCTGATTTTTTTTTTTAAATCCGGCCGAGTCGGACCGGCCGGACTTCGTCTGGATCGGCCGACCCGGCCGATCCAGATCGGATCGGGTCAGGATCGCCGAGTCCCGATTCCGGGTCCCGACCCGACCCAGAATTCCTTGGTTCAAGGTGGCTGGGGATTGGGGGTTGGTATCTCCACTCACAGATTGAAATCTCAATCCAAAGGCTGGATATGATCGGATCAGCTGGTCCAAGTTGTATCAGCTGACCCTGGCAACTTTTGGCCGCGTTGGCCCTATGTACCTATATGTAAGTTGGCTCATGCCTTCATGATGTGGAAACTATGGAAGAGATGGACTGTTGGTGAATATAGAGAAGATTTCAACCCTAGGAAGATGATAAGTTAGTAACTTGTAGGTATATAGTACCTATAGCACTCGTGAATTGTATGTACAATCAAGTTTCATCTTCTTGGTGACTGGAGATGGGTTTTGGTTCCATGTAGTGCAAATTCTTTTTGTTGGTCTTTGAGTAGGTGCATGGGATGGAGATTTCTGCTGCACATTTCATTTCCCATAACAACACTCAAATATTCTTATTTCAGCCTAGGATATCCTTTGGGTTTGTTTATTTTATCATATGTGTTTGTTTATGGAATCACATAATGCCAAGATTTGTTTCTGTTATTGAACTGAATGATGAACCCAAAATGCAAGCTAATGCGTGGAGAGGCCTAGAACTAACATAGGCATAGAATGGCTCATGAATCTTGGTAGGCATTAAATGGCTTTCACCTCCCCAAAGGTTTGTTACACTGTTTGTGGTCAGCCTATAGGCAGATTCAGGTGGAGGGGTATCCTTTCCTTTCTATAAATAGGTGTGGAGAACTAAAAGCCCCACGAAGGTTCAGATTTTAGTGTGGAGAATTATCCATGGCCGTCTACCAACTTGTTATAAGATTGCTGCTCCACTGAATGGAGTCAATACCACTTGTTCCTTATGTAGCGTTCATGATGAGTCTTTAGAGCACCTTTTTCTCAGATGCCCATTTACTAAACGGATTTGGGAAAGGATTTTTGTGAAGTTCAACATCCGTCAATCCCTTCCCAACACCATCGAGGACCTTTTTGGGGCTGGAGCAGGAAATGGCGGTGCAAAGTGGACAGGCAGGTGTGGTGCATTCTCCTCGATGCCACCCTTTGGTCCATTTGGGGAGAGCGCAACGCAAGGATTTTTAGGAAATAGTCGAAGTCTTTGGAGTCCCTTGTTTTCTTTATTCTTGCTAGAGTTCTAGAGTGGGGCAAGCTTTTGTGTAGTGCGCAAGCACATTCTTCTTCTTTGCTAGCTGTCTTGGATAACTGATTGGATTGGGGCTACACCATCTTGGTGATTGTTCTATATCTTTTGTTTGCTCATATGCCCACACTTGTCAGTCCGTTTCTTTAATGCAATTTGTTGGTACCATCCACTTTCAGGAAAAAAAAAAAACCCTCCCTTATGGTTTGATGCCCTTTTGGGATGCCATCTAGTGGCCTACTTATATTTTGAATGGAAAGGGCCAATGAATCTTTGAGGATCAGGTGGAAGAAGTCCATTTGTTTGTGTATAAGGTTAACAATTGCTAATGAGTTATGTTGTTTTTTTTTTAAAAAAAATGATTTGTTTCTTCCTTATCTTATATATCATTTTTTTGCTCAACTCCCAACAAAATGTATTATTTTGGTATTTTGGTTGTAGGGTGGAATGAGAGAAGCCAAGATGAATTTTTGGCAGGAATGGGACAAGCCGAGATGGAGTTTTTCAGGAAAGAAACAAGCCAAGATGGACTTTTGCAGGCTAACTTACCTCAATTGAAAAACCTTGCTTTCAAGCTCAACTCAAACCTTTAACACAAGCTTGAGCCTGTTAGAGACTCAAGCCTGACAGTATCCAAGTTCAAACACAGTCAAGTCCAAATTGTTGAAACAAACTTGATCAAATATGATACATGATTTATATAGGCTGAGGTTCCATTACACCTGGTGGCAACATGAACTCATGGCCACTGGTTCCCAGCTGTGAGGTCCATGAGCTATTATGAGTAGGAGCAGGCCCCTGTTTTTGGAAATGGGAGTGGAATGGAGTTGTATGGGATCCACTCCAACCCAGCACGACTAAGGTGGAACTGCTTAATCATGCAATCAAGTAGCTCCCATTCAATCCTCTTTCACTCACGAATTAAGGGTAATGAGGATGCCTAACAAAGTGGCTTGCAATTAGGTGGTATTTGACACCAAATTTCTGCTTTGTGAGGAAACTAACTCCAGCTATTAGATCTCAAGAATTTAATGGCCATGATCAGTTGACAACAGCCTGCGGCAACAGATCATTCCTCTACATATAACTGGATAGATAGATGCACATAGTGGGGGATGTAGAGCTTGGCTCAGTCAACTGAGCTGATCTCGAACATGGATTGTAGGATCGATTAATCCCGATCCGATCTGGGAGGGGGGAAATCATTGTTCCCCCCCACCGATTAAAAAAAAAAAAGTTGGGACTGGCCTATATCGGGCCGTATCAGGCCCAGATCGGCCGATCTGGTCCGATACGGCCTGATATGGGCCGATCCCCTTAAAGGAGGATCGGGAGACAGCAGCAGCAACATTTTGCTACTGTTGTTTTGCTGCGCTGCAGCTCCCCCCTCCCCCAGCTGGTGCCCCCTACCGCTACCGCCAGTCACCGTCGATGATCCGCCGCCACCAGCCGTCTGTCGTCGCCATCCTCTCTTCTTCTTCTTCTTCTCTCTCTCTCTCTCTCTCTCTCTCTCTCTCTCTCTCTTTGAGATCTTGACCGAAAGAAGGGGGTTTCACCCATCACCGCCAGCCAGCCATCCGATAGCCACTGCCGTTGCGGTTAATTGAACTTATTAGAATCTAATTGCGTAGATTTGTGCATTAATTACATGTTATTAGGGCTAATTTTTTAAAATTAATTATAATTAGGAATTAAAAATTGAGACTTTTGTATGATTAGTATAATTAGATTCAATTGAGTGTGCCATACACTCAACTGAACTTATTAGAACCTGATTATATAGATTTTGTACATTAATTCCACGTGATTAGTGCTACCTAAATTTATTTGTATCTTTTTATGTTATATAGGAATATGGCAGAGTAAGGACATCATGAACAGGATGTGAAGCAGTAGGGTGTTGATCCTGGTTGGCAGCATTGCACACTACTGGACAGTAGGCAAAGGAGGGTCAAATGAAATTGGTGCGGAAAGAAGATGGGTGGAGGCATGTATGGCTAAAAAATCATATTACTGGTATACATGAAATGTCAGCAGATGTGAGTCAATTCCACTGAACTTGAAGAGGGAAAATAAGGGCTTACATGCTGGGTAAAAACCCAAAAGATTTATCATCTCAGCAACAGATGGATCTGCAAGATGAGATATCAGGACACCAGACGAAGGGATTATAGTTTGTCTATTCAGCGGCCGATCAATTTAGGATGATAAGGAGGATGATGTAGAGGATCCAGATGACCCTGATCCAGAGTACACTAGAGTTGTTCATGCTAATATGCGAACAAATAGAGAAGATAAGGACCGGTGAAGAGGCATAGGATCATCAATTGGATCAATGCCTACTAGTTCTCAGTCTAGGAGATTCCTTCCTATGGGTTTTTCTGCTCGCAGGACTGCCAGTACTGTGTTGGGTTGTGGACGGATGTCAAATGTGGCATGCGGTCCTATGGACCGATTTTTATACAAATCAAGGACTGCTAGACAGTCTGGAATCAAGCAAGTATTGAAATGAGTCAAGGTCTCAACAAAAAATGTCTTGAAAAGAATTGTGAAGTGGTTTTTACATACATGTATGCCATCACATATAGCATCCAGTCCATATTTTCTGACTATCGTAGATGCAATTGCAGATGCTGGGTCTAGTTTAAAGGCCCCTACACCTCGCTACATTTATGATGTTGGACTCGAAGAGAAGTAAGTTAAAGGCACTTCAAAATGTGTGGAAGGAGCGTAGTTGCATTATCATGTGTGATAGTTGGACATGGACCACAAGGAGATCCATGATTAATTTCCTTGTGTATTGTAGTGAGGACATTATTTTTTTGAAGTCTGTAGATGCCTTTAACAAAATAAAAAATGATAATTATTTGTACAGGCTAATGGATGAAGTAGTAGAGGAAATTGGTAAAGATAATGTTGTGCAGGTGGTCACTGACAATGAAGCAAGCTATAAAGCACTTAGTAGATTGTTGATGTAGAAGAGGAAGTATTTGTATTGGATGCCTTGTGCAGCACATTCCATTGACTTGATGATAGAGGACATAGGCAAAGAGTCTTTTGTTGCTGAGGTGGTATAGTAGGTTCAGATGATCACGGGATTTATTTATAGTCACAATAAGATCCTACATATGATAAGAGAGCATACAAGTAGATGGGATTTCCTTCATGTTGGCCCTACCAGATTTACATCCAACTTCATCTCTTTAGAGTTGATGAAGTACAAGCATCAATTGGCCTAATTAATCCACTCTGACGATTTTTTGGCACATATAGGGACATAGAGGGCCGATGCTAGGGATGTTGCCGTGGCAGTGCAAATGCTGGTTGGGGAAAAAAGTTTTTGGGATAAAGTTTATCGCTACTTGAAAGTGGTTGACCTTCTGGTACATGTTATGAGGTTAGTTGATGGAGATGACAAAAATGATATAGGATATCTGTATGAGGCTATGGATAGAGCCAAGGATGACAGTACCGGTACCGGTATCGGTAGGTACCGGTACCGGTACGTACCGGCCGATATCGGCCCAGTACCGGTCGATACCCAGGGTACCGGTGCCGGCTGATACCGGTATGTACCGGTATCGGCCGGTACTGCCAACCATGGATAGAGCAAAGGAGCACTTGAGGGCAAGCAATCCTACATCTTTTGGAAAATGGTGAAGGATCATCAATGATAGATGGGAGTCGACTCTTTATCATGATCTCCATGTTACTAGTTAATTCTATTTCTTTTATTTGATTTTATTTGATTAATGTTACTGACATTTATTTTGATAACTAACGAACCTTAATTTAAATGCAGGATATTTTTTCAACTCAAGGTATCAGGATGATGAGAGCGTACACAATGATGGAGAGGTCCTTCGAAGCACAACTAATGTCATTACTAGAATATCTAGGAATACGAATGAAATGATAAATACCTTAACAGAGGTAACATACAAAGTAGGAGTTTATGGAAATACCTTAACTTATGTCATTTACATTTATTTTGTAGATAGAGATATTTAAATTAAATATTGACATTTATAAAGATGAGGACGTTAGGACTGCAGTAATGAGGACAACTCCAGGTGAATTACATCATAAATAGTCAAACACTCAATTTACTGAATTACTACCATTCATTATTAATGTCATCTTCTTTTTCTTTCTTTTTTCTTTTTGCAACAGTTGAATGGTGGATCCAGATTAATCATAGACAAGCTGCCACAAACCCTTTGGCGTATATTGCAATGAGAGTACTCAGTCAAACTGTTTTTTCCAGCCAGTATGAAAGAAACTGGAGTATATTCAGTCTCATTCACACAAAAGTTCGTAATAGATTGGGTGTTTCTAGGCTGGAGAAGTTGGTATACTGTCACTACAACATGCGTCTAATGATCAGGCAAATTCAAGAAAGATAGAGGCTTGAACGACAGAGATTCATGGAGTTTGCTGGCAGACCAGTTGATGAGCATGTACATCATATTGATATCGATGAACTGTTAGATGAAGAACACCCATTACATTCTTGGGTAGAAACAGAACAGCCATAGAAGTTCAGCCTAAGTTTAATCCTCAAGACTGGAGTTTGTCAGGGGGTGAATTAGATGGAGTAGTTGCTCGAGATCCTGAATTTCAGGCAACAGATGAAGGAGGTATATCTATTCTTCAGAGATATCGAAAGTCAGCCACAGTACCAGACACTATTAGAGTTTCTGTCTCTCAGCCAGTACTCAGGAGATCAGCTACTCGAGTGGATCCACATAGAAGAAAGGATAAAGAACCAGCGAGACCTTCATTGCAGTCATCTAGCAATAAAAGAAAAAACAATTAAAAGAAAAGTCTAAACAACAAGTAGACCCATCGTAAGAAGAACAAAGGAGAGACACAGCTAGAATTTAGCAGACTGGAGAAACACTTGAAGACACTCCAGCTTTACCACCTCACTTGGCCAGCATGTACGAGATAGAGAGACAAACCTACAGGTGTAGAAGAAGGCGGCTAATGAAAACAAGTTAAGTGGGGAGTGATGACTCCAGTCAGGATGATGATGATGATGATGATGATGATGGAGATGGTGATGATGATGGTGTTGTTGCTGCTGTTGGACTATCAGGAGGTTCTAGACTTGGGAGCAGTTATTTAGGATACGAAGATTACTCCACACCTCCGAGTCATTATGAAGGAACTCAATGCCAATGACAATGACAACAAGAGGGATTTGAAGGCCAACAAAGACAAGTATGATATGATTAGCCCAACTGGGAACATGAACTTTTTATCCGTCTATTTTTCACCCCTCTACACTGCCGTATTCAGATATCAGTAGCAGTACTGAGGGGTATTCTGGAACTCCACTTATTCAGTATGGTATTTATATCCCTCCAGCACAATCAGGAGAAAGTTCAAGCAAACAAGTAAACACACATCGAGGTATTCAAAGGAGATTCGAAGACCTCGCTAGCTCTTTGTTTGGCTATTAGTATCCAGCATATATGTCGGCAGATTACGACCCGCCAGCTCAAACTTATGGCCGGATGATGAAGGATCACAAAGGTGATATTTCTAAGATATTTTTTATTAATTTCATATAAAATACTTCATAATGTCTTTTTTAATCAGTGCACAACAATAATTATTAGCGAGTTATTTATATTTAATGTTTATTTTTTATGGATGTGCATGAATTGCATTCATTTTTATTGTATATTCATTGAATAATATGTATACATTTTTTTATTTTTCCTGACTTTTTTCTTAATTTTTTATTATTTTCTTATTATTTTTCTAATAGGGCCAACCCGGACCAGCCAGTCTTCATCAGGATCAGCCGATCTGGATCGGAACAGATCGGGATCAGCGGGTCCCGATCTTGGGACCCGATCTGACCTGGAATTCCATGATCTCGAGTGACTCAACTGGCTTGGCTCATTGCCGGCCCTATCGGTCATGTTGGATTATCATCTTTTTAGTTAGTATTTTTTTCTGTTTCCTACAGAATAAAGTGAAATACCTAATGTAGACAATTTGTTCAGTGCTCCTTTGATGTTCAATCCTGAAATTGCAATGATATTGTGTTCTGGAATTGCTTATGTCAGCCAGGTTTGTACGAGAAATTCATTATTATTTGCCCTTTTCAGGTTGGCGACTTTGGTTTGTCAAGAATAAAGCGCAATACTCTAGTTTCTGGTGGTGTACGAGGAACCCTCCCATGGATGGCACCAGAGTTGTTGAATGGTAGTAGCAACAAGGTTTCTGAGAAGGTAATCCTAGTAATTTCATTGTGTTCCAATAGTTGTGTAGTGAGTAAGTGATCTAAATGGACTTTGTAGGTTGATGTTTTCTCCTTTGGGATAGCACTTTGGGAAATTCTTACTGGAGAGGAACCCTATGGTAATATGCAATTTGGTGCTATTATAGGTAAGTTTTCCCATGTTCAACAACTCTATTGAAATTTTAAGGTAGAATGTTATATATCAGGCAGCATATGGTTAAATATTTAGATGCACTGCATGTGACTATAGTGAATGCAATATCTTGGTCAATCATTTAGGTAGTATGTGAGGTAAATCCCCAGCATGCAATAGTATATGGCTGTTATCCTGAAACCAAATCCCAACATTTTGATCAGTGGTTTACATCTGATGGGTGTCATTTTTTGCTTGGGGTTTTAAATTGTGGTGCTCCAAAAAGCATTTACAGTAGCTGCTGCTTTGCCACTTCCTTCTGAACTTATCCAGATACATCTCAGGA
Source organism: Zantedeschia hybrid cultivar (assembly GCA_030544215.1). Classification (NCBI taxonomy): domain Eukaryota; kingdom Viridiplantae; phylum Streptophyta; class Magnoliopsida; order Alismatales; family Araceae; genus Zantedeschia; species Zantedeschia hybrid cultivar. Next base: position 3,884,684 of record JARZZO010000015.1, read on the forward strand.
TCCATGGCATGATGCCATGCTAACTATTTGACCTGACTTGTCCCCTAGAGTGATTGCTGATCTGGCTCCTATTGTGAGTCTCAATCTTATATTGATCTTGCAAGTAACTCATAAACTCATAATGTGTTTGTTTACCCATTATTGTTGAAGAATCTGGCATTCAGTAACATTAATTAAAAAACACACATGCAGTTAACATTACAGGTAATTCATGTTTTTCCATCTTAGAATTACCTCTGAGTCTGTGCAATTGAACATACTTGCTCATTTCTTCTGTATTCAAGTGAAATAATGAACTCAAATATCATAAATGTCCATGAAATCGCTGCTTTGCAAAACCAATTTGATTAGAATTTTGTATCAGGATCAGCCTAGAAATCAGCTAATGTTGACAAAGCTGGCTGACTAAACACCAAATTGGAGAGTAAATTATTGGATAGGGCAATTGCGTAAAAAACTATCTTTTTTGTTCTTTTCAATCAGCCAATTTTAAGTTGAGATTGGTGGTTCTAATTTTATTTTTAATTGATCTACAATCATCCTGGTCATCATCATTATTTAGTTAATTAGAGATGCCCCTCCAAATAGGACTAGTTAGGAAAGCATCCCGTATGCATCTCAAAAGCTCCTCTAGGGCAATAATTTTGCTTTGGGAGCACCTTCTTATCTGCAGTTGGGCATGCACCTTGTCATCTGACTGTGGTCAAGACCAAGTATGATTAGAAATGGCTGTCTTCCCATTGGTGAAGCCCACTCATCGGTGTCTTTACTAGGTCAAAGTCACTCCAGGTTTCTCTCCTCCTTACAAGGAGCTACCTTCCCCATTAGGACTGAATGCCATTAGAGTGATGATGCTAATGAATCTGTCTCTGTGATCTCCCATATCTTCTTCGCTGAAAACCTTCTGTACCGTTTGTGCCTTTGGCTAAACTTCTTCCTAGTCCATTGATTTCAAGGCTTGTGATCAGCTTGCATGATCAGAGATGGAGAGGACGGGCTTGGAATGTGCAATTGGATTGCACAGAGGAGCTATAAACAGAATTCCTTGGATCAAAGAGCAGCTCCAAGAGGAATGGAGGTAGGTGAGGTAGTAGTGTGCATTTCTGCCATCATTGTTTACCATGGAATATTCAATGTCACTCCAATCTGCAAAATTCTAAATTGCTTCAATTCAATTGGGACCCTGACCTTGATAGTTGACCCCTCAAGCAGTTGGCAACACGAAAATAAGTGCACAGCTCTAGTTTATGTGGCAACAGCAAGCTGCATAACCATCAAGGTTGCCATATCCATGTATGAGATTCATAGATAGCATGAAGGGAAACGACGTCAAGAAAGATGAGAGATTATTTTTTGTTCCAAGAGATCGCAACAGTTTAAAAAAGCATTTACTTCTGCCTGTCTTCCGATATGAAATGTATATTCCATGAACCATTACATACAGTGAACTTGGTGAGGTTTTCCTTCTGCAAGTGGATAACTTGGTGAGATTTTATAAAGCAAGTACAAGGTTCAAGAGTTCGAGGAAGCTATTTTGTATGCATGATGCTTGCACTTTCTTTTTTGGATAATTAGCCCTATGTCAGGGATAAGTCTATTTAATCCAATCATTTATTTTTGAATTTTCCTATTTTTTAAACCTTCCTCAATTTTCTTATATCCAGCTTCTTTTTGGAATAGGTTGAGAGAAACTAATTTAAATCAGCCATTTCTTTCTGTATCCTTTTCTTCCTGCCACTACCATTAAAATGGGTATTTTCTTTCACCATATCCTTTGTTCAAGCCTTAAAAGCAGCTCCGTATACACCTATATTGCATTGGGCTATTAATTCATGTACATCTATTAATCAGCATCTCTTGCGCTCTGTTTCAGATGACCAATGTCCATCTGTCTACTTGAAAATAGCATTGGTTATATCAAGATTATATACCGAAGCAAACTCAGGGATCACATGTTTAGCCTTCTTCTTCATGCCATATTTATGCGTGCCATGTAGTAGTCCAACGCTCTTCTTATTCAAACTTTCACCAAAAAAGAAAAAAGAATCATCATCAACTTTCTTACTATTTGAGGTTGACCGTACTAACTGATTCATCTCCTCCCAAAATTGCCTATTAGTCCTTCTACTAACCCAATTTGTGGCGCATGAGTGCTAGAGTATTCCCAATACTAATTTTATAGCAAAAGCCTCTCACTCTGTTTTGCACCTACTATACCCTAACTTATGTTCCCATCAAGTATCAACAACTATCATATCTCCATTTCACTAACTTGGACCGCACACGGTTGCGGCTGGGGTGGAGGTCGAGTTAGTGGGTTGCCAAGGTGTGTTTGACCTCGAAAATCTTAAAAAAAAAAAATATTGGTTTCTTTTTTTCTTTTTCTTTTTTGTCTTTTTTTTTGTTGCAAACATAACCTGTAACCTAATGGGTTTGCCACAATGTGCCAGTAAAAAGACTCCTCTTTATAGGGGCATGTTCATCCAAATGTTAAATTTGATGGTTGAAGAAGGAATATTTGCCCCATCTTTAACAAGGGTTAATTGCAGGCATATTTTTGCAAATATTACGATGTAATGAGGTCATCAAAAATAATATGAAAATAAGATCATCAATTGCGCAAATAAAATTCTGAGGGTATATTTGCAAAAATCCCTTCTATAAAACTGTCGCATATATGCCGTCACCATCGTCAACATCCATTTTAAGGACAGAACTACTGTACTCTTACAATTTGTCGTAGGGGCACAGCTACAAATCTCGATGTTTATAGTGGTATTCACACAAAAAATATCAGTGCAAAATCTGAGGTCAGGTTAGTCATGCCTGTAAAACCAAATGGTGACAGCATGGGCGTACTACATGCAACTTTTTTCTAGAATATAGGGGTATTAAAAACCATAGGTTGATTTCAGGGATATATGTACAAATCTTCTAGGTTGTATTTGCAAAAATCCCAAAAAGATTCCAATCCACTTCAATTAACATGGCCTCTTCCCTCAACATGTCTAATTTAAGACAAAAGTATTTGCTAAAATCACCTGTCAAAATATGGGCCATTAGACTTACCGTAAGCTGGGGTTACCAATCCAAATGGTGACTTCAACTCATGACCTATGTTTGCAGAATCGTATTGAAACAGTAAATCAATAATGTCAGCACATGTCCATTTTGGATATTGTCATTGAACCAACCGCCAAACCAAAACTGAGGTTGGTAAGTGGAGAAATCCAAAACTAATGTAGGCATGGAGTGGCTTGCAAACACTCAATATGGGACTAAGCAATTTTCACTGATGCCTCCTTACAACAAACCCTGGTGGAGTCATATAGCAAGTGCCACTCCACTCACCAAGACCACAAGACCAAATTGAGGGAGTCTGATAAGTGAACTGGCCATGATATTATGCTCCTAAACCAAACTTGTCAATCTAAGACTCAAGCTAGTGGGTGCAGAGATCCAGAACTAACGTAGACATGGAGTAGCTTGTCAATACCTAGTATGGGACAACAGCTTTTGCCAACAGGTACATGTGTCAAAGGTGTCAACATGTATTCTAAGTCAACATTTATTCTAAACGGTCAGTTAGATGTGTAGTTTGAATCACTATGACAAATCATATTCCCACTTATGAAAGTATTTCATTTTTTTATGTGAGCATTAACTAGAACAGAACATACCTGCTGAATGAACAACAATCTTACCAACATGTTGGAAACAAGTCAAGGGCAAAGATCAGAGGTTTTTCTAGAAATCAGCAACAGCTTCTCCATTAATCTTGCTCATGGTTTAATTGGTTTTATTATGTCATATACATAAGCTTTATTTTGTAAATATACCCTATAGACTTGTGTGATTGCATCTATAACCTGTAAACATATTATTGTTCTAAACACATTTTGCATGTGTGCCCCTGTCGTCATCACCATTAACTACACCACAGTGGGCCAAAAGGTTCAAATGGCCAAGTTACCTTTCGGTCAGTCATTTTGGTGGTAGATCTCTCTCTCTCTCTCTCTCTCTCTCTCTCTCTCTCTCTTCCAGTATGGGTAACCACTCCCCCCCCCCCCAAAAAAAAAAAAAAAAAGAGGAAATCCTTCTTCCAGTATGAAAAGGAAATGTATATTTCAAGCTCTCAGTAATTCCCGCAGCAAGTCGGGCCACTTCACAAGCCATGACACCAAGGAGTGACAGAACAGCTGCCTCTTCAAGGAGAGCATGAGGACAGGAAGGGCTTCTACATCACCTCCTTCCTCATCAGAATCATCACGAACTTCGACCCCAACACCAAGCAAGCTTGATTTTTGAGACCTTGGTCCACTAGAAGGCCGTCAAATGCCTCCAAAATTAGCAATAGACTGATGCAGTCATCGTCATCATCATCTCTCTCTTTCCCTCTCTCTCAATAGATAGTGGGATTAGAGAGGTTAATCTCTAACCATAAATGAATTTTGGGGTGTTAATCTAAAAATCACAAAAAAGGAGACGGAAGTGTTGAGAAGGGATTCCAAGGATTTGTCAGAGAGGTAATTCCAGATAGAAAAGTGATTCAGTGAGGGGTAAAGTGAAAAATGCCCGACTGTGGAGCTCGACCTCACCGTGAGGTCAAGCTCACTAAATCATTCCTCTTCCAGATATCCTTAGCTAATGCCATTAGATGGAAAAAGCTGCTGTCTTTGTGCTTGTCTCAGAAATTTGAATTTTACAGCATAAAAAAACGGTATCTTAAATGAATAATATGCAAATTCAGGGAGGTACGAAACAGTGGGAGGAACTTGTTTTTAAAGAATTTGCCATGAATTATCTTATTCCATCATTTCGAGAAAAAACCTCTATCCTCATTTGAAAAGGGGTTTCTAATGGGTAAAAAAATAGAATTTCTTGCTTTTGAGTTGTCTATTTGGTATAGAATATATATGCACATGAAGTGGCTAAGTTGCCTACCGTTACTCCGTGATTGGAGTGAATTTAAGGTTCAAGTCCTGTTTATGTGGTTTCTGTGCCTCATTGTATTGTTAACTGCTATGGACAATGGCAGAGTAGACTGCGGGCAGGATTTCTGATGTATCTTGGTTTGTGGATCATTGAGGCATTTCTGCCGCCATCCCTCTCCCAATCTCAAGGAAAAGGTTCCACAGTGTTTATAAATACTCCATTCACAAAACGAATTCCATGTCATTGGAATATTTTTTTTACCTCCTTTCTTCAATTTCCCTTTGAGCAGGTTGGTAGAGTTTCCTTTTTTTTTTTTTTTTTTTCATAAGGCCATCGGACCTTTTTTCTTTGTGTAGGTGGATGTGGATATGTATAAGTGTTTGCATTCTGACTGTGCAGGGGGAATTGTGAACAACACTCTTCGGCCACCCATCCCAGACCATTGTGATCCCGAATGGAGGAAACTAATGGAAGAATGCTGGTCACCTGATCCTGCAGCACGTCCCTCATTTTCTGAGATTACCAACAGGTTGCGTATAATGTCGATGGCACATCAGACAAAAAAGAATAGCCGGACCAACCGATGAGTTCCTTGGTGGGATCATACTGGATTCATGTTACGGTTTTCTCTGGCTTTCAGCGGAGATCGGGATAGTTCTAATTCAATGTAACGAACGATAACCATAAAGGAAAAGTGTGAATTAGACGAACGTTATTGTGGCCTTTGACAACCATTGATTCGGTATGTTCTCTCTTCAAATGTCACTGTCCTGAATCCCTGGTATGTACATGTAAAGGACAGTGTAAAGTTTACATTTTTGCCCTGTACATCATTTGGTGATGATACTTTGTTGATGAATTTATGCAGTTAGCATCATCCATGTAACTACCGACAAATCAATTTACTTATGCAAGGGGATGCGAATTAAGCAACTGGTCTTATGAAATCAATCCACACGCTTGCTAACATGCGGCTGCTTCATCACATTGTAAATTGTTCCTTCTCATGGAAAGGAAAGAAAGATAACCCTGTGAATGAAGCCTCTGGCAGGAATATAAATACTTGCCTCAGATTTCTAGCATAATCTTATTGGCTTTATCCAAATAACTACAGAACTCAAGTGAACTCTCAGTTAACAATGAACGGCATAGCATTCGAACTTCCCTTTCCAGAGCGTATTCTCCCTAGGGCTGCAAGTGACTGCATATGAACCACTACACTCGAGTAAGACTGCTTGATAATAGTTCAATTCAACTCGTTTATTAAACTAAATAAACAAGTTTGAACAAAATTTTTAACTCAGTTCATTAAACAAGCCAAGTTTTAACACGAGAACTTGACTATCATGTTCGTGAACAAGCTTGTTTAAGCATTCATTAACAGCTCACTTTAATATTTGTTAAGACCAACTTTGATTGGATGGTGTAAGTATTATTTTTTATTTTTAAAAAATCCAGAGCGGAGGCAATTCTAAGGAAACCATACATATCGTCTAAACTTTGATCGGATGGTTAAGAAAATCTAAAAAAAATGGGACAGAAAGGACGTCTGTATCCTTTAGAGTTGCTCCACCCCTAAATTTTTTTAAAAAAAAAAATAACAATTGTTGTTGCAGCTTCGATCGGACGGCTGGGCGTCTTCTCATAATTGTAATCACACCGAATCCAAACACGTTCAACAAGCTAAAGATGAACTTATTTCTTTTGTTTTTATATTAGCTTTTCAGACTGGCAGTTGCAATCCAAAGATGCACCGACTCATACATTGCACAACCTTGCCCACTAAGAAACTCTAATCTACCTTGGGTTAGATGTTACAACAAGAAAAAGAAATGCTCAAGCGCGTCGGCACCTGCAACGAATTTCAGCAATTTAGAGAACACAGCACTTAGGTCTGGAAATGCTATGGCATTGGATAGACTAAAATGACAGGACATGATTCATATAGCGGACCCAAAATAAACAGGATAAGGCTCAGAAGATGACAATGCAATGAAACAACATACACAGAGGCCCCACATATAAGAGCCAAAGTCAGATGTGGGATCATACGCTGTCATTGCTATCCTGAGAGCATTCACTAGATGATCAAGAATGTGGTATGTAATTAACGAAAGGAAGCCTGGAACAAAGCTGTATATATTGCACATTTCTCAATGAATCATTTACAAAATGATTTCATATCTAAGAGCTGGAAGATTGTATTGTTTCTCTACTGCTTGACAAATTATGATCAACATCAACAGTACTAACTTCCACAAGTTCTCGCGTAACACGAGAACAACAACAGCCATCTGATGGGATGTTGATTCCGGCAAACCCAACCATGACAGCAGCAGCCCCGATGTAATCCATAAGATGAGGAGCATGGCCTGTCAGAGAATCCACGACAGCAGCTAATGGGACCTGAATTGTGAGACCTGCGGTTGCTACGGTTGTTGTAGTTAAGAGGACTGCCTTTGCCCATAAGTAATCACTAAGCACATTATCCAACAGACCTGTGAGGGAGAGAAAGAGGAACATTAATATCTGATCTGACTATCTCTTGTTTTACTTCATAACCATATATTTTAGAAACAAGTGTATCACATGAAAAATTCTGTAAAACTAGGCAAATTCATAATAAAACAAGAGTAGCAATGAGCTGCACCACGCGGTGCAGTGTCACTAGAATGCGCGATCTCTTTTTTTTTTTCAAATATTTTTAACCATCCAACCAAAGATTGGACAGTATGGATTCTGAGCTGGGGGCCTCCCCCAGCTCGGCAAATTAAAAAAAAAAAATCTGGACCACTCGCTGAGATCAGATGGCAGTGCCGGTGTGGTGCAGTATTCAGACTGCATAGCGCCAGCACGTGCAGCAAGTATTACTCATAATATATATATATATATATATATATATATATATATATATATATATATATATATATATATATATATATTTGTAATTTCTTCTATCTTGAAGCTTTGGGTGAATTTGATCATAAGCCTTTTTTTCTCACATAATTAATTAATCACAAGCTTTTACCCAAAGATTCCAAAGGAGGAAATGTAACTATTAGACTCCTGGAGGACAAAGAATAACTATTAAATATTTGAAACAAAGTAATAATACCTATATAAAAAGGGCAGCCCAGGGCAATGATGCTTCCATCACTGTGGGTCTGGGAAGGATCATTTGTATGCAGCCTTATCTTGCTTTTGCAAGGAGACTGTCTAGTTTTGAACCTGTGACCTTCACGGGAGGGTCCACTGTATGCAGCCGTATCTTGTTTTTGGCATAGAGGCTGTCTCCAATTCTGGAGCCACGACCTATAGGTTGTAATGAAGCAACCTTAGCATCGGACCTCCAGGTCATAAAGTAAACAAGGAATTCTGGCATGGATCTATCGGCCGGATCGGGACCGGATCGGGACCCACTGATCCCGATCCGAATAGGCCTCCGATCGGCCGGAATCGGCTGAAAGTGGCCAGAATTGGCCAAGATCGGCCGATTCCGGCCGGATCGGGATCGGCCGATTCTGCCTTCCATGAAAGTAAGTACATATATATTGGATATAATTAATCAGGCACAACACTAACCATCATAAGACATTCTCACAAACATGGCCAAGGGTTGCAGATTGGTTGCTGGCCATCAATTATAGCTCTCTCATCCTCCTCAGACAAACAATGCCATGTCTTAACATAATTCTTTTAATTGAGATATAATTTGTTGCAGTCTGATAAAGTTGTGGAAGAAGAAACATGCTCACCAATGGACAGGGGAAAGGACTAATAATAAAACGAATCAAAAATAGTCATTAGTCAATACAAACCTTTGCCAATGATGAGACCTAGCTGGCTCCAGTTGAGCATATGGAAAGGCTCCAACTTGGTAAAATTCAACAACAGTGCGACTGGGAGAAACATCAAGAGGTTAAAAAGCCCAAGATAACCAAGAAACTCTGCCATACTGGCCTGACCTTCTCCTTTTCTTTCATCAGGCAGTTTTTTACGAATCAGTGTAATGTAAACTGCATAAAGAAATGCTGAAAAAAGAGCAAGGATATCCCCAAGAAGAGGATTTGTGGCAATTGCATTTAATCCAGACTCTGAATCACCGAAGCTCACTATGATTGTTCCTCCCATGCAGAGAAGAACACTGATGAGCTTCACCCACGTGAATGTCTCTCCCAAAAATGCTAAAGACACCAAGAAAGTGAAGAGACTCGAGGCACTGCTCAAGATGGTATTCGACTGCACAAATAAAAACAACAGAAATGAATCCAATCAAATAGGTGGAAAACCAGAAAATTATGAAGAACTAAACATGTTAGGGAACAGAGATAGAGGTGCTCACTGTTACAGTGGTATACTTTAGAGAGAGATTAAAAGTTAGCTGTGCAAAGAACCAAAAAGGGCATATCAACAGGCTGACTTTAGCCACACGAGTGCGTGTCCACCGCCCTTTTGCATCCACTCCCTTAGTGGAGGTTCCGCTATCAATGATTGCCGCCAACTGTACCAATTCAGGAACCTGACCAGGTATAGGCGGCTCCATATGTGCACTTGTTGAAACACATGACTCCTCACTGCAATCACTTTCCTGTAGAAGATTCACATTCTCCAGATCCATTGACTGTGGCACAGACTGTTCATTTTTGTCAACATGCCAAAACCACATTTTTTCAACAGAATCCTCAAAGTATCTTGCAATTTCAACTATAGGTATATAAACCACGAACAGCGAGTTGCAGATGTATGTAATGAGGAAAGGAGAGATGCCTGCATCTACAACTGACTGTACCACATAGCTGGCCGCAATCCATATGGTTGCTACTGCAATTATGTACAACAAACCCAAAGACCATCTCCAAAAATCGGGGCCCATCTTCTCATGGACCACTGCAGCTGACCTATTTGACGATCACGTCCACATGAAATCCTGTTCAATATAACACTCAAATTCCTCAACTTCCAGCAGAAAGGTTGCATGCTGAGAACAATGAAACTATAAAGCAGAGATGTAAAAATCTATTAAACTCTAAACTTGATATAAGCGAAAGGGATATGTACATGGAAGATGGAAAACAAAGGATTGTGTAAAGTTGGATCCCATTTGCACAGACCTATTTTAGTTGTGCACTTTTCCATGTAGAATATGTATCTAACCCTTTTTTTCCTTTGTCATATATGCTCTAATTTTCAGACAAAAGATAACTGAAAGATACTTTTTAATTGATTGAGAAAATACCATAGGTGCGCAACGCAAAAAAACCATGGAAGCTTTTTCTTCAAATCAATGTATCGAGAGAAGACATAGGATACCAACATCCTAATCATCATGAACATACCCTACAGAGCATGTCAAGGTGGCAGTGAATAGCTCCATACAAGGCTTCTCAGCAGGCAAAATGATTACAGCAAGAGCCCCTGTATTTTCATCAATATATAAGCAAAATGTCCTTGAAGGTTTGGATTGGAAGAAAAATCTAGGCCTAAAAAACTTTTGTTGGGATCTAGGGTTCAGATCCTTTTAGTACGCACTAGAGCTCTTTGCATTGTTTGTTTTTGTGTGTATGTGTGTATTGTGGACTTAGACTTTCTTTTTGGGATATAATCTAAGTTTTAGATGTATACATAGGGAACGTCGTGTAGGCTTGCAGCAGTGTCAGCTATTCTTGTTTGCTTCCCCACAGTTCCTTTTGCAACAGCACATACAGAAATGTCATCACTTTCATGGAGTGCACTTTTTTGTTCAAACATAGGCATCAGCACTCTACTCTAGCGCCTCGAAATGGGAGTTTAATCTTTACAGAAATTACTGTGTGGACAATCCTTCTTATGTCATCCTTTCATAGTTTATGTGAAGTTCAATTGATTCCACATCTTTATATGTATGTCAGATACCCCCTACTCCCCTAGTTTGTGGATAGATGTATACTTTTGAGTATCGTTTGAGGTTGAGAATTCGTGTTGTGGGACGAATTGACAGATCCCAACTACCAAATCCTCGAAAACAATTTTATCATGGAGCAACCAGTCCATAAAATACCCCTCATTACTCATTAGCCTGTACCCAAAATTGCAGTGTGCGTGTGTGTGTTGGGAGGGGTTGAAGGAAAGGTTCATTCGTGATGGTGGATGGGACTCTAACAAGAAATTCTCTGTTAGGTCAGTGTATAGGTTCATTTGTGATGGTGGAGTGCGCTTTTCTGTTCAGAACATACGCATCAGCACTCTACTCTAGTGCCTCAAAGTGGGAGTTCTAATCTTTACAGAAATTACTCTGTGGAGTTTAATCTTTACAGAAATTACTCTGTGGACAATCCTTCTTATGTCATACTTTCATAGTTTATGTGAAGTTCAATTGATTCTACATCTTTATATGCATGTCAGATGCCCACTAATTCGTGGATAGCTATATATTTTGAGTGTTGTGTGAGGGTGAGAATTCTTGTTTTGGGATGAGTTGACTGATCCCAATTACCAAATCCTCAAAAACAATTGTATCAAGGAGCAACCAGTCCATAAAATACCCATCATTAGTCTGTCCCCAAAACTGGCAAAGAAAAAGAACAGGTTTCATTCGTGATGGTGGATGGGAGTCTAACAAGAAATTCTCCGTCAGGACAGGTATAGGTTCATTCATGATGGTGGACTCCGTTTCCCTTTCTTCAGATGTGTGGAAGACTAACAGCCTGCTGAAGGTTCAGATCCTGATTTGGAGAATCACCCATGCCAGACTCCCTACATGTGATAGATTGAAAGCTTACACTCTTGGCCTGGATGATAAATAAGCCTTCGGTGGGCAGGTGGCTGAGACCTTTGACCATCTCTTCCTGACTCGCCCATTCTCCTTGGATGTGTGGTCATTCAACTTACAGATTTTCAAGCGCGCTCATCCCTTGCCTTCATCTGTGGAGGCATTAATGCTCGGCTGGGTGAAGTATTGGAGTTCCAAAAAGAACTGCAACCTTTGGTGGCTGATTCTCCGCACTACATTATGGACACTTTGGGGAGAAAGAAATGTGAGGATCTTCAAGAAAGAGTCCAAGTCTATGCAGTATCTAGTTTCTTTAATTTGTGAGAGGGCAAAGGAGTGGGGAAGGGTTTTGTGTAAGGTCCCTGACTCTCGGCCCTCTCTCTTGTCTGTTTTGGAGAGACAGTGATGGTCACACCTGCTTGGTGTTATTTTGTATTGGGCTTTTTTGATAGCTCCAATTTCTACACTTGTACATCCCTTTATTTTCTATTATATACATGTGGTACTATCCACTTTCAAAAAAAAAGTACTGACAGAACTCTTGATATTAATTAGCCTATTATCAATTTCCTAATAAACAGAAACCAAGACATTTTCTTTCAGTCTATTTCAGTTTCATTTCTACTCCAAGAAGTGAAATTTAACAGCTGCATGAAAGCACACAAAAGCAGTTACCCCAATGGTCTGCACCCAGGTTTGACGACTAAGAGAATTGCCTGGTATGCTGCCGCATGAAAAAAAAAAAAAAGGCTAAAATAAGTCCCAGTTTCAAACCAACATGCATGTGGTTTGAGTCCAAGTCCCTATACACTATACTAGGAGGTGCACTAATAAAAAAGATAGAAAAACAACAGCTCTGATGATAAATGTGACATCTTATCTCATCATTAGAGAAGGGAAAAATAATCTTTGACCACAGTAATTTACGTGCCAAAGTTCCATTTTCAAGATTTTCTTAATCAAATTATTAAAGTATGAGAAGTTACACTAGTGTGCTTTTTCTATAAAAGTGTTTGTACATCAACATAAAAAAAGCCTCCTACTTCCACTAATGTGCTTTTTCTAGTTGGAGAAAAATATAAATCAAGGGCCCATAAACTACCCCTAAAAAATTGCCTTCTGTGCCTTCATAAGAACTTAAAACCTCAGAAAGGCAATCAACAAAGTCATTCCCATGCCAGCAAGTTAAAGCTTCCTACATATACCTAGTTCCATCCCTGGTAGGTAATCCCCCATCAGCGTCGTATAATATTTCTCATTCTGAGTCACCTTGCACACTTGTAGATGTCCAATTTACCTAGTGCTGTAAACAGAAAGAGTTGTCTGACTTCTTGACCCATTTCTGTTTTACAAAAAAAAAAACTAATTCAGATGTGCAAAATTATCCAATAACTATCAGAATCAGAGTCAGAAATGTCCAAAAATGCTTTCATATGATAATTTATAAATAATAATTTTAATATACGTATTATATAAGCTTTTAGCTTTTGATAAACCATTGGATCTTGGATGGATTCCTTACAAATGGCTTTGGTTAGATGCATAGAATGAAGAGGATGCGGATTGAGGAAACCCTAAATTGTCTCCAACAATTTTGGAAACTAATTCAGTTTCCAACATCGGAGCCAGAAACAAAATGATAATGGTAATTGTATTGTCCGACTATATCGAAATCGGAATCGAAAACATGTTTTCACTATGGAATCAGTAATGTTTCCATTTCTATATCCAACATATTTTACAGCCTGAACTGCCCAACCTTGAATTGATTCTTCTTTCAAACCACTCAACCTTGAATTGATGCTTCTCTCCTTCCTCTTGTTCCCACCTCTTTCCAGTTCCCAGGAACTAGTCACCAGTCAACTTGTAGGACCTCCAAGTTCAATGAGGACCTGGTCAGACCAATTGTCCAAGACCAAGAACCCTCACCAAACCTTTGTCATTGCATCCTCAAATCAAGTTGCACACTTCCCTGGAAACCCCTTCTCCATGACTTCTCATTTGTTAGGCTTGTTCACTAACTCATGTAATCTCAGTAAACTAGCCAGGTGTAAGAAAGGACTAAGCCATGGGCCCCTATTATAAGGGCTCACCAGATCCCACTACTCACATGTTCCTATTTGCTCCATGAAGCCATCCTCTGCTCTACCATGGAATCCATCTACCACTTAAATTCCCAGTTCCCACTCTAATCACTAACATCCATGTATAACATCGTGCACCAGGGAGTTTGTAATAAATGCACCTTCGGGAACCTTTGATCCATGATACTAAAAGTTGACCAAACCAGATCAACAGTTCGATTCCAATGGAGAGTAAATGGCAAGAACCAGCAGGTTTTAAGCCAGTCTTGTAACTGGATCATTCAGTTCCAAACTCCAGTTTTTAATTCCTTACTTTGATGGCTTCTTTCAGTCTGAAAGTGGACAAGTCATTTTTTCGCACTGACCACAGGTTAAATTGGCTAAAGGTTTTTTTTTTTTCTCTGTCCCCCGCCCCCCCAAACAAATGGCCAGGGGGTTTGACCCCATGAACCAACCCCCTGCCAGTTACAAGTGCTACCAGCACTTTGCGCTCCTTTTTTATCCTTTAGTCATTAAGTTTGGTGCACTCAGGCTCAAGTCGACAACCTCTTGGCATGTGCAGCAGGTACCTCACCATTAGGTCATACCTTCCAGTATGCTCTGGCTGAAGTCAATCAAATCCTCCTTTGCACGAAGAAGAAGACAAAGTTTCTCATTCAGGGGTTGAGCCAGCTTTAGCCTGGACTATTGACAGCGTTACCAGAGAGGCCTTGTATACAACAATAAGTACAAATTAAGAATTTAAGATAGGCCAGCCATTCCCATCCTCCTCCTGCCTTGATGAAACCTATTAACCCCGGGTTCACCTCATCACTTCAAGCTTCCCCATCCCTACCCTATCCACAAAGGTTGAGCTCTTTCCTACCATACAGCCGATCTTTTCCATTTCCACCCAAAACTCCTATCTAAGGATGCATTCTTTGATAACTTGGCATGCGTTTGGTGATTTGTGGCATCCTGCATAACTAGTAGATCCACTTAAAGCACATGCCAATAAGTCTGCTAACTTTGTGCCTACCTATTTACACCAAAGATGCTGGAAACTTGTCTAATCTCATCCACACCAAGGAGGATTAAGCAGAACCACAGTCATGATCTTTGGACCCACCATGTTCAAGTCCATGTGTGTGTCAAAAGAATATTTTAAAGTCAGCAACAATGACCACATAGGGAAATCAAACTAACAAGCAATCTCTGGCGAGATACCATACTACCCACTCCCTTCTCCGTCCGTCTCTCAGAAAGAACTACAACAGCATACCACATTCATTTAGGTCTGGCCAGGATTTAGGAAGCCTGGACCTGATCCTGGCTTAAAAAGCCAGAAGCCTGGGTCATGCCAAGGCCCGCCTGGGTCTGGCCCTGTCTGAAAACGCCCGACCTACACCAGAAAAAGCCCACTATTTTTGCACATAAGAACCAGCAAGGGACTTTTTTCAACAGGCTCGGTTAGGCGCAGCCTAGGCTGGCTTACCATTATCAAGAGAGAAATACTAGCTGCACCGCACCAGGGGGCAGCAAAGGTGAGCTGGAATGAGCCCCCCTATACCTTTTTGCCATTTAAAGAGCCCACATGGCACTTATTCCCCTATTAAGTGCATTCCGACGTCAGCCATGTGTCAACGCACATGGGGAGGGCCGGATTTAAAAAAATAAAAAAATTGTTTGTCGGACTAATTTTTGAGAGCATACAAAGGTGCTTGAGAGCATCTCATGCGCTCAAGAGCTTTAGGATGTGCTCAAGAGCTTCAGGATGCGCTTGAACGCTCCAAGATGCTCTCAAGCGCTTCATAATGCTCCCGAGAGCATGATGCTCTCAAATGCATCAAAAGATTTGAGAGCACCATGCTCTCGAGAGCATCCTAAAGTACTCGAGAGCATCTTGAAGCTCTCGAGCGCAACCTGAAGCTCTCGAGCACATGATGCTCAGAGCATCATCCAATCAAGAGCTTCATGATGCAGTCGAGCGCTCCAGGATGCTCTTGAGCGCCTCAGGATGCTCTCAAAAATTAGTTTAATGGGCAATTTTTTTAATTTTTTCAATCCGGCGCCCTCCATGTGCGCTGACGTGCGGATGACGTCGGAGCACATTTAAATGGGAGGATAGGGGCCATGCGGGCTTTCCAAATGGCGCAAGGGGATAGGGGGGCTTGTTCCAGCACAGCTAGGGGAAGTGCAGCAAGTATTACTCTTATCAAGAAGCTTGTACGCAAGTCCATCATGATATACTGTTAAGCACATTTCAACCCACACTTAAACATCAGATTTTCACCTAAAAAATAACACTTTTGCCAAAACAAGCATGACTTATACCTTAAACAACTGGTCAATGAATGATCATTCATGTAACCATAAATTATCGGACATTAATCACAAAACCTGAAAAGATCCAATGCCTAGTCACATATAATCAGCATCTTAGAACCTGAAATCACATGTAACCAGGAAAATAAAGAGAATTTGGTTCTGAAATCACATGTAACCAAGAAAAGAAAGGGAACTAGAATCAAATTCTCTTCTCTCTGTCCAATTGGTTGGAATACCAGTTTTGATGTAGTATTAATTTTGATGCTAATATTTTTGTGCTCTACACAGTTAACATTAAAAACCGAATAAGAAGGATAAAGTTAGGTGTGGGAATGGAGTGGAGAGGAAGTCTTGAGACTCTCAAGAACTAAATCCTAACATTTTTAATCAGGTTGAGACCCACGTTAAATTTGTTTCGGCAATACACTCCACTAACGTACAAACGTTAAAATTGATAGCGCGTAACCAAACAACCCACTTCAAGTAGCAAAATCAACAATTGATATCAATAGAGCTATCTAATCCAGAAACCAAACACCCCCATTACATATCACCTCCAGCAGAATTGGGAAAGGATTATGCTCTGACACATATTTAAGGCATTCAAGGGTGCAAAGCTATGGAACTAACCCACATGATGACACATGTAACAGGAATCCCAAACCCAGGTCTGAGAACAGCATATCACAAAGTACACGAAACTTGGAACAGCAAGAGAAAGATCAAACGAGAAATTAACCACACGGCATGGAAGGTCGACCAGAAGAATCTATCTATTCGGGTACCTGAGAAGAAGAATGGATCCGTCAGAATTACCTATTTCCCGTCGGGCAGCGGAAGCAAGGGAGACGCCTGTGGCGAGGAGGACGACGCGCTCGGACCCGGTTCTTCCGAGATCCGGTAAACGGCGGAATCGGGTTGGAGGCGGGGTTGACATCCGAAAGCCATCTACGCCGTTGGATCCGATCTGTTGTGGGGTGACAGATCTACTACTGGTCAACACTGATTTAAACGGTTAGATTCGGTGTAGACATAAGGTAAATTTTTGACCTTATCTTTAAGGTATTAGTTAATAAATTTAACTTATTAACTGTTCTATAAATTAGAAATCAGATAATTGGATCTTACTGTACCATATACGTTCAGTTCAGAAAAAAATTATATTTGTTACCTTATTTGTTCTCTATGTTGGTTTGAAAAGACTATCCGCTAACGACTTATAAACTAATGATCAAGCGATAATCGGATCATCGGTTACCATTTGCATCCGTAGTCAACACAAGCCTTGGCGAGTAGCCATCGTATTTAGTTTAGTTGTGTTCAAAATGTTGTAAAATATTACATTTTTTATGAAATATAAAATATTCTTTTGTAATATTTATGGTGAATTAGATGACCTAAGAAAATATTGATCTTTCACCTAGGAGTGGGTCGAATTCAGTCACTTATAAACCTGTGATATGTCTTCGACATTGACTTGCATTCAAAATTCTCTTTAAAGAATTTCTGGAGATGGCAACTAATTTGATCTTATACACGGCGAAGATCCAAGATAGAAGTATGAAATTTAATTTTTGAATCTTTTATGAAAGAATTAATCTTTTTAGTGTGAAGATTAGGCAAACAAGATTGGCGACATCGTAATGGTGCAATGTCCGCAATTGCGTATATAAGTTGTCTTCTAATTATATATTTTCTAGAAATGATATAATAGCGTTCTAAGTCGTAAATTCTTTTGCTAGATTTGCATGGACCGATCTGTATATTTTTATGAACACTGTAAAAAATGAATTTATTATATATATATATAGAGAAGGCTTCTGTCAAAAAAGCTCCGATTTTTACCTGGCACGGCCTCAAATCATCAAATGTGATATGAGCAACGCTTGATGTTAAAATAATTTAAGACGCATTAAAATCATCGAAGATCTAATCCCACGTTGCCGCGATTTCAAATTTTCAACAGTGAGTTGGCTCCCCTTGCATCTAGTCTTGATCCGACTCAACAAAAGCCCCCGGTCTTAACTCTTTCCGCATTGTGAGGGTAGTAACAACGCACCTTTTCACTGTTTAGCCGAGCAAAAAAATTGGGAATTATCGCCATGCTTAACATTATTCAACTTTATTTGTAGGAGCTGATGGTTACTACCATTTATGGGAGGGTAATCTCCATACTCGGACACATTTTCGACTCTGTATTTTTATACTTTTTGGTGCACAATTCCTCTATTAATATACTTTTTTGATGTAAAAGCGAATGCTCAATAGCCTTTTTATTAATATTTCATTTATCTTTTTTATGTTTTAGGACAAAACTCAATTCGGCGTACTTTACCACTGTATATACACAGACGCGTATACATACAAATCCAATGAAATTCCCAAATTACTTCCTGTGGACTTTACTTTTGTTCACCATTTGAGTGCCATGGCACATGGAAATTGGTATGGGGGGTGCGAATCTGTCAACCCCAAAAGTTTTATCATGAAAGAAAAGAATTGCTCAGTAAGAGACGTTATTAGTACATGGAGATGCAACACCCAAACAGGTCGGCTAATATACTTCATTCTTGCCATTTCATAGGAAGAGTCTAAGAATACCAAGGATCAATCATTTTTCAGTTCTATTGACGGAAGCTTTTGCTTAGAGCTCAAAAACCACCCAATATAATCATCAAATACCAGTAATGCAGCTATAGAAGATGATATCTTGAGACCCCAAATGGGGGGGCTGTCACAGGGAACAAGAGGCCGGCCTATCATCGGGTGAAATGGACAAGATTCCCACACAAATAAGTTGCAAGAGACTTGTCTCAAGGAATTTGCAGCTTCCAACAATCAAAAGAGAGAGAATGTAGCCAACTTTTGAACTCTTCTATGTAACTTCTGACTTGCAAACTGGGCACAATGGTCTTCTTTTGAGCCACGTATCAATGCACTGTCATCACAAGAAAAATGAATAAGGCATTCGAACCAATCTAATCAGAAAGATATTTGTTGCATTATGAGCGAAGAGAGCTTATACATCTTTGTGAAATTTATGTAAGCATGGCAGATGGCGGATCGTGTCACCAACGGAGGGTTTCTCAAGGCAAATGGCACATGCTTCTTCAACATTTTCAATCTGCCCAGAAAAGGAAGGTGCATGAGGAAAGCAATGACTATCGATCATTTAAAATGCATTACTGCATAATAATTTGATGAGAAACCACTTTCCTAAAAAAATGATGAGAACAACTCTCTGCAACAGCAAAACAGCTATACTGTGCACCTGTCTAGGGGTAAAAAGCATAATACAACCCTTAAAAAAAATCACCTGGACTACAGTCTGAGGCAAACTGTTTATTTGATGGGGAGATGCACCCATGTGTTGATGATTATACTCGTCAAGGGCCAACAGCATCTCATAGTCATTTCTACAAACAAAACAAAAACAGCATTCAGGTCCATAACTTAAGACAGCACCCAAAGTTGTTAAGAAGTCAGGGATCAGTAAAAGAATTACCTAGGAAACCCAGAACAACGCAGCTCCGCAGCATGTTTAACAAACAAAACCACTAAATGCCAAATCAAGCGACACACAGGGAAAAACAAAAGCAAGAAGGGTTGAAAATTAAAACTCCATCAATCCCCTTCCCCCCAAAGAAAAATGCCTCCAAGTGGGCAAAAAAGTTTCTAGATCTTGCTCAACGGGGAGCTGTGTAACAAAGTCAAGGAAAAAGGAATGCATAAACAACATTTACACACTACCCAAGCTAAATTTCGCAAGCAAATAGAATTCAAAAGGCACAAATGGTTTTGCAGCCAAGCAAGAAGTTTAAACAAAATTTGTCATACATAAGATCCTTGTGTCATAGCATCAGCACCAACCGATTACTTGTTTCATGTGAAGGTATTCTTCTTTGATGAGAAGCACATGTTGATGGATTGGATCATCTCATGTTACCTTGGAAAATTATGTGATATTAGTTGTCTCGAAAACTTTTTCCTTTTGCTGGGTAAGGAACCTCTCCTCTGCCTTCATTGATTCTACTAACTCCTTTTATTCTCTAATAAAATGGGTGGTGCGGTCCACTTCTCCAAAAAAAAAAGGTTAATCCATATTTCTCAAGGATTAGTACCTAGTCAGGAGACTTGATCTCCCCTTTACAGAGGAAGCTATGCAGCTGCACAAGAGAAGGCTACTAAAATCACCTGCTATCTACTGATGAACCAGAACAGGATGTAGCTCACAGGCATTTGGCATGCAAACTGCTTAAATGATATGCACAATAGTGCCACTGGATGTAGGGATGCAAATGGAAACTGATAGCCTGATTATTCGTCCGATCATTGGCTTATAGATCAGTTAAAGGATAGTCTTTTTAAACAGACATGCAGCGGACAAGGTAGCGGATATAATTTTTTTCTGACCTGATGCATATGGTACACAAAGATCCGGTTATCTGACTGATTATTAGATTATAGGACAGTTAACGGACATCATTTCTAAACCGATAGCTTAACAGATACGGTCATGGATCTACCTTAGATCCGCACCGAATCCGACCCATTTGCATCCCTTAACTGGATGGGGTCAAAATTGGGACCTTGTGAGCAAAATCTGAGTCATGAGCAAACAAGGCCGCTCACTCAGTTCTTAATATAGGTTGGATAAAAGTGGTGTCATCTGATTCTCACGTTGTTTGGGAAATGCAGCAATTCAGTGCAGACTTGTACATCCCAAGTCAAGGCAAAAGGAAAAACACATCAAGCCTTGTGCCTTGGGCCATTTACTTGGGGCATGTAACTTTTTGTTAATTGTGGTTAAGGATGTGTATGACAGGTTTTTAGTAGCGTCAGAACCAGTGCCGTCGAGGTGTATGAGTTTCCTATTACCATAGGATTACATCAAGGTTCAGCGCACCTCTTTACTTTGTGAGCCGAGGGCCCGAGCTTGAGCTTGATGAAGCTTGGCTGCTCGAGATACAAAAGAATATATTAAATTTTGAACAACCGAGCATTGCACAACCACCCCAAATACAAGCCCGCCCATTTGGCCCGTGCGCACTGACTTCAAATTTCAAAGGAAGACAGTTTATGAGCAGTGGAGATTTCTTTTGGCAGACAATGTAGGAATAAGTGTCCTTATTGCACTGCCCAGGCATGCCAAAAGAACCTCTGCTTGCGCTGAAAGAGACCCGCTTGCAATGGGGACTTTCAGTCTACACTGGCTGGTCAGAAAAAATGCCACCCGGAAAAGATATTATAAGCTGGACCCCTAAGCCCCTTGGTTGCATTCATGGGCTCTCAAGCCTGATCAGCTGGGCTCGTGCTGGTTTTAGACCAGCAGTGTCATGGGGCTGGGGTCGTGCTGGTTTTGTGCCGGCTGTTTAATGGGTTCTGAAGCCTGACAAGATGGGCTCAAATGAACTGGGCTTGTGCAGTTTTTGGGCCGATAGTTAAATGGGCTTCTAAGCCTAATGAGCTGGGCTCGGGCTTGGCTCAAATTCGATTTATTTCACTTGAACTCGAGCTCGAGTTGTAGTTTGGGCTTGAAATAAAGATCGGGCTCGGCTCAAGCTCAATTTTTCTTGTTCAGCCGAGCTCGAGCTAGCCAAAGCTCAGCTCGGCTTGGCTCATTGCCATCCGTAACCCTGGATGTATGTTAGTTGATTGATATTGTTTTAATTGATGAGAATGTTGAGGGTTTACATGACTAGTTAAAACAGTGAAGGATGCTTAAGTTGAGCTAAGTCAGAATATATGACTTAATAAAATTGATATAGCTTTCTGTTGAGAATATTTTGTTTAGAGTTTTGTTTTGGTTATGTAATCAGTATAGATTTTCTGCTTAAGGTTTTCAGATGTAGCCTGGGGAGTGTTTAACGTAAGCAAAGTCCGTCCTTACAGTTGCTTCTTTCTTCTGGTTCGGTGAGGAACCTCTCCTCTACCCCTTGATTTGTGCTACTTTTCTTGCTGATTTTTTAAAATTGCATTTCTTTACCCAAAAAAGTCACAGCAAACAACAACAACTAAGGCAGCAAGTTAGGGAAGCAGCCCTCATGTAGCAGCAACAATAACAAAAGCAACACCAAAGGCACCCAGGGGCAGCACCAAGGACCACCAACAAAAGCTAGCAGCAGCAGCCCATGAACAGTAGCAAAAGCCTCAGCAATTAGCAGCTAAGCAGCAACAAGGGCAGCGAAAGCAGCAGTAACAAAAGCTAGTAGCCGCAGCACCCAACAGCAGCACCAGTGGCAATCCTAGGTGGGACCGGTGGTCACTGTTCTGTGCGCACAGAACAGGGGCACCGCAAACCAATGGAGAAAGAGAGAAAAGGACCGGGAGAGAGAGAGGGGGGGGGGATGGAAATAGCAGAGGAGAGGAAGGGAACCGGTGGGGGGGGGGGGGGGGGGGGGGCTGGTGACCAACTCCCCCCGCTTTCCTCTTGACCCCCCACCAGTTGGTGGGGGGTATTTTGGTGAATAAAAAAAGAAGAAGAAGAAGAAAAGAGATGGATAAGAAAGGAGAAGAGAGAAGGGGTTACTGGTTTTTGGGGGGTCCCACCGGTAGCCACCCTCCACTGGTTGCTTCCCCATTGGTGGGAGGTTGACTTCCAAAAAAGGAAAAAGAGAGAGAGAGAGAGAGGAGGGAAGAAGAAGAAAAGAAAAGAGGAGGGCTGACCGGTGTTTGGTGGAGGGGGTCCCACCGTGACACCCCTCAACGGTTCTTCTCACTGGTGGGGGGTGCCACCGGCCCCCTCTCTCTCTCTTCTCTATGTCTCTCTCATTTGTCTCTCTCTCCATCCGAAAAATTCAAAGAAATGGAGGGAAAGAACACCAGTGGGGGGTGCCACTGTTACCCCTTGGGGGGGGAAAAAAAAATTTGGTTGGCCTCCTCCTCCACACTATAACACAGATTGGAAGGCTTGAGAGAAGCTTCCGTTCAAGATTGTTGACTAACTCAAGGCAAGATTGAAGCTCAAGTTCATGCTTTCTTGAACTTGAAGATTTTTTTATGTGCATGCCCATGCTTTCTTGGACTTTTGCATCATTCATATTGTACTCTTGATTAAGTGGAGGCTATGTTCCACTAGTCAAAATTCGATTATGATTTTGATGAATTATTATAATTCATGACGATTATTTACCGAATTAAAAATCTTATGGGTTCATTGAAGCTACTAAAGGATATCCAATCTATTGAACTCTTTTTTCTTTTGTTGGAAAGTGACCAAGGGCCACAATTTCATTGCAAAGTAGAGAGAGATACGAAAAGGTTAACAATCCAAAAGGAGAACACAAGTCCCTGGTAACAAATCCCAAAAGAACAGGGACAATAAAAACCCAAAAAACGGAATGATAACTATTTTATCCGGGGAATAAAATCGGGGAAGGCAATTCCAGGCTCTAACAGCTTCAAAGTGTCAACCACTGCCTAGCATTGTTGATGCAAGGAAAGTCAATGTCCAAGAGGATTCCAGCTGCCTTTGCCCAATCCATTACCCATTTAATGGCTCTCCTCATGATATCATAAACACTACTGAAACTATGACTGAATCTTCTGGAGTTTCTCTCAAGACCAGATTCCCTACAACATAGCTGGTGAGAAAAGGGACCAAGTTGAAGTTATTGTTGAGGACAGCTATCCCTCCACCATTCCATTAAGAAACATTATGGTGGTCTGTCCCCTGAACTTGAAGTTTGCACAAGGATCTCCACACAGCATTAATAATTTCGCAATGACAGAACAAGTGATCAAGGCTTTCTACAAACATTCTACATAAAATACACATGGAGTCATGGATATGGAAAAGTCTCTTGAGTCTGTCGGTTGTAGGGAATCTCCCCAAGGCCACTTTCCATAGAAATAATTTGATCTTGTTACGGAAGAGTTTAGACCACACTAAATGGAGCCATGTCACTCGGGCTCCTCCATCATTAAGCACTTTTGTAAGAGTGTTTACTGAAAATAAACCCTTCTTACTCCAAGCCCATGTTCTAGAATCATACTTATCTCTGATTAAGTTAATTCTGTAGATGGTTCCCAAAAGGACCAGTAACTGAACAAGCTCTGCTTCTGTAGGGTCTCTTCTTAATCTGATATTCCAGAGTACCATCTTCAGATGTTTGTATTTGAGCCACTGATTTCTCCTTGTCCTCGGCAATTTGGTAGAGATCGTAGAACTGAATAGCAAACGGAAGCTCAGAGCAACATTTATCTTCTGAAAATCTGATCATTTTTTCATTTCCAATAGAGAAATTGATGGCAGGTCTGACAAGATCTACTGTCTTTGTGATGTTCTTCCAAATAGGTGAGATGTTAGCAGTTCTAGTTGGAACTAAAGTCCACCTTGTTGTATGAGGATAGTATTTCTCCCTAATGATCTTCACCCAAATAGACACCTCCTCAGCTAACCTCCAAACCCATTTAGCCAATAAAGCTTTGTTGAGGAGACCAATTGGAAGCAGTCCAACTCCCCCTTGATCTCTATTTTGCAAACTTTGTCCCATGCCACAAGATGAAGACCTCTCTTATCCCTTCTCCCTCCCCCCCCCCCCCTCAAAAAAAAAAAAATAAATAAATAAATAAAGAAGGAACTTCTAATTGACTCAATAATCCTCTCAACTCTTCTAGGGACTTTGAGGATGGATAGATGATAATTCGCCAAAGAGGATAGGACTGTTTTGCATATGATCCATTTCCTCCTGCTGAAAGAAATCTTGCTTTCCAACCTTCAAGTTTTTGATCAAATTTTCTGATAAGCTCATCCCAATCCCGTGTCTTGCACTGAACATTGGTAAGTGATAAGCCCAAATATCTGATTGCAAAGTTGGAATGTTTGCATCTCAAGGTGGTAGCTATTTGAAGCATTCTATCCTGAGCCATATTGATACCTATCACCTCTGATTTTTTAAAGTTAATTAAGAGACCTATGATAACTTCTATTAACAAGAGTAGAGAGTTGGTATTCTTCAGACTGTCTTTCTTTCCTGAAGAAAAAAACAGTGTATCGTCTGCAAACTGTAGATGTGACAGCTGAATATTATTTCTTCCCATAAGAAAACCATCCACCAGTCCATGGACAGCAGCTTTGTCCCACAGGGAGCTGAAAATTTGACCAACTAGAATGACAATAAGAGGTGAAATTGGATCACCTTGTCTCAGACCTCTAAAACTCCCAAAATAACCACATGGCTCTCCATTCAACAAGATAGAGAATCTTGGAGTAGTGATACAGCTCATAACCCAATCAATCCACTTCTTTTTAAATCCCATAATTCCCAAGGTTCTATGAAAACACTGCCAGTTCACTCTGTCAAATGCCTTTTCAAAATCCAGTTTAAAGGCCACCCCTTCCTTTCTGCTACATTTCTGAAAGTGTATGGCTTCATGTGCTGCTAGGAAGTTATCAAGAATGTATCTTCCCCTCAAAAAAGCTGATTGGTTCTTACTGATCACATTGTCCAGCACTTTCCTTAATCTGTTGGCCATGATTTTGTGATGATTTTATAACAACCATTCAAGAGGCTGATCGGCCTATATTCTGAAACTTTCTCTGCTCCTTCACATTTCGGAATTAGGACTATATAACTGGAATTGAAGCTTTTGATACTGAGGGGTTGATCTTGAAATTCTTTCATCACCTTGATGAGATCTTCAATGATTGTATCCCAGAAGAATTGGTAAAATCCCAGTGAAAACCCCATCAGGTCCAGGAGATTTATTTGCATCCATGTTAAAAAACAGCCTCCATAATTTCATGTTCTAAGAAAGGAGAGCACAATTCCTCTGCCTGGTTTTGTTCAATTTTTGGGAGTATACCTTCATCCACAAATGGTCTCCACCATTCATTTTCTGTAAAAAGCTCCTTATGGTAAGATATAAACACTTTCTTAACCTCATCCTATGAATCAATCAGCTTGTCTTCCATTTTAACATGATCAATCTTAAGAAATCTTCTTTTTGCACAGGCCACTGCATGAAAGAACCTGGTGTTCTTATCTCCTTCTCTCACCCACATTTCCTTAGCCCCTTGTTTCCATTTGATTTCCTCCATGAGAAGCCAATTAGTATACTCCTTGTGTGTGATGAGCTCTTGATTTTTCTCACTGCAAACCTTGTTGATCAGCTTTAACCTCTAAAATGTCTATCTTCTTGCAGAAGCTGCTGCCTAATAAGAGAAGCTTGCCCATAAATTTGAGAGTTCCATTTCCTGATACAAGACCTGACCCATTTAAGCTTCTTGGAGAAGTTTACGGAAGGCTTGTCTGAAGAAGGCCCTTCATTCCACCACTTGATGACCAAATCCTTAAAGTCTTCATGGGTTTGCCAGGCTAATTCATACCTGAAGATTCTATGCCTTGTCTTGCCATCTTCGGGACATGATCTGAGACTGTTCTGTTAAGTCCCTTAGCTTGGGATAAAGGAAAGTGTCTTAAGCCAATTAGGGGAGACCAAAATTCTATCAAGCTTTGACTGGATGGTAACCTGTTGAAGATTAGACCAGGTAAATTTTATGTTGGGTAATTCCAAGTCCATCAGTCCAGTCTCTAATCAAGTTACCAAAAATTTCCATATCATTGGACCATTTAAGACTTCCTGATCTCTCCCATGGACATCTAACACGGTTAAAATCTCCAGGGATACACCACCTGTCCTGGAAGATGTATAATCTTTGGAGTTCTTGCCAAGAGTCTTCTCTGATCTGTTGAGAATTGGGTCCACAGACTGAAGTAAGAATCCATCTCTCATTAGAACTAATAGTACAGAAGCTGATAGATAAACTGAATTGTCCCCAAGTCACACATATCTCCTCTGAGTTTTCTGCCATTCCACATTATAATAAGACCTCCACTGGAACCCACAGCTGGCTTATAGGCCCATTCTGTCAAGGAAGAACCACCTATGGATTTAACGGTTTGAGCGTCCACTGAACCCACTTTTGTTTCCTGAAGGCAAATACAGTCCACCTTGAAAACTCTAATAAGATCCCGCACAGCCCTTTGCTCAAAGTCCCCATTAAGGCCCCTAATATTCCAAGTGCATATATTCATTTCAAAAGCTTACTTCCCCCCTGTTTTTTGTCCTCAGGCAATCTAGAACTTCATTATTCTTGATAAAGCCGATTTCCCTCTTCCCAATTTTCATACCACCCCCTTGGCCTTTCCTTTTCAAGGAGTTCTGCAGGACGTCTGATCTTCTAAGTCTTCTGATAAACTTTTAACTTGCTCCTCTTTTCCTTGGAATGAGACACAAATTTTCCTACCAAAGTTAATGATTCCATCAGTCCAATCATCAGCAGAGTCAGGCACCATCATGGAGAGTGGATGTGGTTCAGTACAGACGGGTACAATTGCTGAAGAAGGTTCTCCCCTCAGTTCATCCCGTGGAAATTCAGAGAGACAAACTGCATCATCAAGGATCACAGTTTCTTGATCATCATCTGCACTTAGAAGCAACTTTCCAGAGTCAATCTGTACTCTGTCAAGCCTTTCAATCTTCTGACGCTACAACCAACGGACTCCTGATTAACCTCCGGCAGATCTGAGAATTCATTTGGGAATGGAAGAATGACAAAGGGGCAATTCCACTGTTCAGGACACAGAGCACAAGGGATAGAAAGAAGCGAACTCCCCTCTCTTTGTATCAGACTACCAGGACAAGTGGAAGGGAAGGATCGTGGCGCCGAACGCAGCACGATCTTCTGAATCTCATAATCCCGCTTCAAATCAGAATTAGTGGAGGAGATGAGTAAGGACATGAGTCCAATGGGCCTGAGTCAGGTAAGTTAACGAAATGACGAGCCCCGCCCAACTCACCCGAAAAGGACGAAGGACCCATACAGCGAGACCCAAGTGACTTACCCGCTTGCTCCCCACGAACAGGACCCGAAGGAGGCTGATCCGAAGCCCGGTACTGTATATCTTCTATACCCGGAATCTAAACAGATCATTTTGATGACCTTGCATGACGAATTTTATTAGACCTCCATTGGACTTGTCCAAAAAAAGCAAATCTCTAATGGATCCTAATTAAATCCATTAATATCCTCTAAGCTAAAGGAGGCTTAAAGGATTATTAGTGTAATTCATTGGGACCATTAAGAAGTGTCCTCTTAAAGGATACTTATTGAATCTAGGAGGTCCTAATAGTTCCCAAATGGACTTATTAATATCGAGGATACTTAATGGGATATAGCTGAAGTTCATTAAGAGGATATGCCCTTAAAGGATAGTAAGACTTGACCATGTCCTTTAAGGATTCTAAAGAGGAAACTCATGGAATATCATGCCAAGGTGCATCCTTTACATGTCCTTTAAAAATTCTAAAAGGAAACTCATAGACCCATCATCCCAATATACATCTTTTAAGTATCCTTTAAGGATTCAAAAGGTAATGTCATAGATACATCATGCAGACACACATCCTTCAAGTATCCTTTAAGGATTCCAAAAGGAACTCAGGACATGTCATGTCATCGTGTATCCTTAAAGGATACAAAGACACTCAAAAGAACATAATTGACTTGTTTCAAAGCTCCTTTTCATGATAAATCTTGGTTTGACTTAATTGACTAAAACTTATATTGTCTTAGTGCGTGATTTTTCTTAAAGGGCATCATCTGACAGTTAATCAAGGGTGGTCAATCATTTGATTGACGTAATTAACATTGACCAAGGTCAGTGGGAAGCATGGATGGCAATACCGGTACCGGTACCGGTATCAATGGGTACCAGTACCGGTACGTATCGGCCGGTACCGGCCCGATATCAGCTGGTATCGGCCGACACTCTTTATAGGCATGGTACCGGTGCCGGCCGATACCGGTATGTACCGGCCCGTACGTACCAGTATCGGCTGGTACTGCCAACCATGGTGGGGAGAGGTCAAATTAACGGATCCATACACTTGATCCAAAATGTTAGGCTCCCTGAGGACTCATTCCAAGCTCTGAAAGTCTAACCCAAAATAAAACAAAAGAAATCAAAGCACGAGGATATCTATCTCCCTCACGTCTACCACAGATGCTTATCTAAAAAGGATTTCATAGACGTACATCTGCATTAATATTGCTTTAAGCTTCCAATTACTTCTTTTTTTTCAAAAGATGGTCACAATATTAAAAGGAACAGAAACGACAAGGATGCTTATCTAAAAATGATTTCATAGACATTGATCTGCATACTACTAAGCAATAAATAAGTATGAAATACAGTTCAGCTATACAATACTTTTAGAACCTAGACGAATGTACAAGTCACACGTAAGAACTTACTCATTGAAATCACGCTGAACTAGAAGAATATCACTTCTGAGATCATTACGATTGTTGTATGCTACTTCCAACGCTTCCAAGAAATCAAGTCCCTGCACATTGCAGAAGAATAAATTTCATCATAAAGGGCCAGAAAATTCACGTTGTATTTCTCCATTTACTGTCTAGACCTGGACCAGTTGAAAGCAAGAAGCAAAGTGCAAAAAGGAAAGTTGTCTATGTAATGTCAAAGTTCAAAGCCACACAAAATAGAAAAGAACTCGGATCGTTCAAAAGCCACACATAACAGAAAAGAACTCAAGTCTCGTACCCAAAAACTGCACAAAAAGGCCAAGAGCAATCTAGGGAATGAAATTTTTAGATATGTCATAAAGAACCTAGTTAAGAAGGCATCTCTTTGTACCTAGTCATATAAATGATACAGGGTTAGACATCAGATTTCAGAGGGAGTGCACCAGTTACCCTTCAAGAAACTCAACAGATTTTTGGATTCTAAACTTAGATAAATGCCATTATGCACCAATTTCTTAGAAGAAAGTTTCAGGTTTTTCCCCAAATTTGTGGAACATATGATGTAGTGCATCGCCAGGGAGTCCATTTATTTTGACTCATGATGATATTCACACCTCTATAATTACAACCTATGATGACTTAGATTCTTCCCTTTTTTTTTAATGTGGATCTTGCATCATAAAATGAAAACAAATAACAATATACAAAAAGCAGGGAAAGGGACAAATTCCCTCGTATACCTCACACCAAGACGGTGCATCCCCAAAGGATAGAGCCCCCAATACAAAAAACCAAAAAGAGGCACCCCAACTTCACCTATCCTCCAAAAGACAAAACAAGAAGTTAGTAGAGTTTAAACTACATGAACATGAGAAAGCAGCCAACCCTTTCACCTTCTCACACAAAAAAGAGAAAATCCTATGTGGAGTGGCGGCTTGCCGCCCAAAACTCTACTATTTCGCTCCGTCCAAAATGTCCAAATAGTTGCATGGAGGATCAACCACCAGAGGATCTGATCCTTCTTCAAGGCCCAAGGTCTCCCCCACTGGGAAAGGAGCGCATCGACCGATCCAAAGACCGAACAGTCCACATGCAAGAAGTCACCAATGAGCTGCCATACATCCTTCGCAAATAAACAAGTAACAAAAAGATGGTCCCGGGATTCCTCCTCCTCACCACAGAGGCAGCAAGTCGTCCGAAGATCAGTAAGGAAGCGAGCCAGCTTGCCAAGGTCAGCAGCCTGTTAATGGAGGCTCTCCACACCAGAACCTGCACCTTGGGTGGGCTTTTGACCCCCTACACAGCCAAAAAGTGAGGAAATCTCCAATCCCCCCCCCCTCATCCGCAATGATCATGGAAATCAAAATCGGCCGATTCGGATCGGGATCGGCGGGTCCCAATCTAGCATCCCGATCCGTACTGGAATTCCTTGGCTTGATAGAATAAGCAGAGTGAGCTAAGTGAACTCCTCCTTTCTCCCATCTCCAGGTCCAACCGAGAGGGAAGTGCGTTCCAAGCGATACGATGGATAGGAGGGAGAACGCAGGTGAGGGTGGTTGGACTCTGGTTAGTAGGAGCAGGGGGAAGTCGGCTTCGAAGCTCTCTGTTTATCCGTCTCCACCTTCTCTTCCGGTGGAGAGGGATGTATGCATCAGATGCCTTCGTAGAGGGCATTGGGTGAGTGCTTGTAAAGAGAATGTTATGTGCTTAGATTGTGGGGGAGAGGGTCACAGAAGAAGATCTTGTAAGAAGGAGATCTCAAAACAGGGGACCGATTTTGCTCCAATTTTAGAACTGGACCCTGCTTCCCGTCCAGATGAGAAGAAAGAGTGGTCTCATCCTATTGCCATTCCTTGGTCGAGGGAAGCTGCCGAGGCCAAACTATTCCTGGAAGGCTGTGTGGTCATTTCTATATATGATGCCTCCTCCATCAAGGTTCGTGAAGAATTCTTCGGCAATAGCTTGATCCAGGTCCTCCACCGTCGTTGGCCTCTGGTGAAAGATTGGTGGTGCCAGGAAGTTCCGTCCAAGTCTTTTCTGGTTTGAGTAAAAGACTCTGCTTGGAAGAAGGAGGTTATTGCCCTCAAAGAATTTACTACTGAAGACATGTCTGGTGTTCTGAATGGAGCTTGGAGGTAGCGTCGGAACCAGCTCAACAGGGAAAATTCTCTGGGTCAAACTGATGGGGATCCCATCGCATCATTGGAATGCCTCGTCTTTCCAAGCAATAGTTTCAAAGTTTGTTATTCTTAGAAAGGTAGATGCTGGTTCTATGGGAGGGAGGCAGTTCAGATTCGCTAGAATCTTGATTGAAGTTGACTACATGTCGGTTGTTCCTTCCAAAGTTAAAATCTTGGTGGAAGGCAAACTCTTTTGGGTGTCTGTTTTGCCAGAAGAGGAGGTGTCTCAACACTTCTTGGCTTCAGAAAATTCATCAGCTGAATGGACTTGGGCAGAGGTGGTGGCGGAATACAAAAATTACAGAGCAGGTAGAGCTGAGTTAACTCATCCGTTTCACAGGGATGGAGAAAAGAGGGTTTCTCTTTCAGCTGTAGTCACCTCTGAATCATAACGGGATCAACCTAAAGGGAGGTGGGTCACTGCCAACTTGGAATCCTCCTCATGCAACAAGGTTTCTAATGTCCAGGGGATGAGTAATCGTGATGAACAGGAGAGAACAGGGGAGGTCAAGGCCAGTAATCAGGGCCTTGTTGGGGAGAAGTCTACTCCGAGTTTGACTCAGGGTGCTCTTGCGAGTTTGAGGTCTCAGACTCGGTATATCAGGAGAGTTTCTCAGGAGATTTGTCTTGAAGATTATTCGCGGCAATCTATTTTGGGGACCGCCCCGATTATTGAAGACTTTGGGTCAATCTGTATGGTAGGCAGTATTCGCGAGGATGTGGCGCTGCTCGAGGCAAGGGTGCCAGGTTGGGCAGAGGATGGTTGGCTTCCCCACGCAGAGGATGGATGCTCTCATTGGAGGAGGTGGCCGGCAGGTAAGGTGCCTCTGTCGGGTAGGGAAGATGAACAGGCTCGGGCCTGTTCGGTCCCAGCATGTCTGCCTTCGGGCCCCTTAATAGAGACCGTTGCGGGTAAGTCATTCGGGCTCCAACCTTGGGTCTTATCGGTTAAGTCTGGCGGGCCTCTTTCTAAGCTCGTATCGGGTAAGCCTTACCCGATTACGACCCGTCCGGACCCTTCTTCTTCACCCGATTCGCCCAGCTCTGGTTCACTGGCTACTGGCTTTGAGCCGGTGTCCCCGTCGTTTGCATCGCGGTCTCTCCCCCCTTCCATCTTTGCTTCGGCTAGTTGCTACCCAGTTGGAAAGGAGAGATCGATCCGGTGCACTAGCTCTTCCTCGCAACTCCCTCCGGCCGGTATTGCTTGTTGTAGAGGATTGGCGGCTGATCAGTTCCAGAGTGGTTCTCCATCAGGATCCCTTGTTGACCTGTCTAATGACCTGGAACACTAACAACTTATAAATAAAGGGCTGGCTCTAACAGTTTTTGATCAAGACTGTATCACGGAACATTCAATGGCTTTGAACAAGTTCCCGGAAGATGGATTTTCAGCCTTAGTGATAGGTTCAACTCCTTCTGAAGATTCTTTCCCTCTCGCAGTCATTAATCCTGGGGAAAGCTTGGAGTGGTCTGATGACACTATTAAGATGATTGGGGCTTTGGTCGGTATATCCTTCTCTGGTAAAGAGGATGTGGTCAAGAAATTCCTGCGGAAAATCAGAAGAGATCTGAACCTCTCCATCATATCGAATAGAAGAGGCAATAACAGCGGAGTGAAAATAGGCAACAGGGAATTGACGTTTTTTTCAAAATAATGTGCAACTTGAAGGTCTTAGGCCTAGAAAAGGCAGTGAGAAGGGTAAGGAACTCTCAGTATTCATGAACATTGTCAGCTGGAGTGTTAGAGGCCTGAATGCAATTGTGAAAGGCAGGGAAGTTAGAACATTGATTCAATTTAACAAGGTTCAGATTATGTGTCTGCAAGAAACAAAAGGGGCAGAGAAAGATGAAAAACTCATTAAAAGAATTGGAGGTATTAGACTCACAGGATGGGCAGCAAAACCAGCTGACGGTCAGCGTGGGGGTATCTTAATACTTTGGGATGAGAAAGTACTTCAATGGTGCAGTTCTAGGATGGGCAATTATTTTATCTCCATTGATTTCAAAATGAAAAGTAACAATATTTTTTGGACATTCACAGGTGTGTATGGGCCTTAGGAAATGCAAGCTAAAATGAATTTTTTTGGTGAATTAAGAGACCTGCAACTTACAAGTGCATAGGCATGGTGTGTGGGAGGGGACTTTAATGCTGTTAGATTCCCAGGAGAAAGAGCAAATCAACTGGCCTGGAATTCTGAAATGGATGCCTTTGGGGATTGGGTGAATTCATGCAATCTTATTGAAGTGGACTCCACAACAATGACATTTACCTGGTCTAATGTCATATCCAAGTCAAAAATTGACAGATTTTTCATTCCTCCTCAGTGGCAGCAGAAATTTAACTCTTTTTCTCTGAAAGGGTTACCTAGAGTTCTCTCGGATCATACCCCCTTATTACTCTCTGTTGGAAAGAACAAAAGGTGTAGAGACAGATTATTTAGATTTGAATTGGCCTGACTGAAACATGAAGACTTTTTTTATCTTGTCTCTACATGGTGGAAGGAAGCCCCTCTTCATTCAAATGCTTGTTTTAATCTGGCTTCTAAACTTAAATGGCTGAAGAAGCAGCTGACCAAATGGAGTGAAATAACTTTCGGAGCAACATCTAGAATCCGGAAAGATCTTCTCAAGGAGATTGAAACTTTTCAAGCCAAATATGACCCAGATCTGTTATCTAGAGAGGAAATCCATCAATGGGACAATCTAATACAGCAATATCTTGATTGGTCCTTAAGGGAAGAAATCAAATGGAAGTAGAGATCTAAGGAACTGTAGTTAAAAGAGGGAGACAAAAACACTTCCTACTTTCATGCGATGGCCAGTGGTAAAAAGAGGAGAATCTGGATAGAGTCCTTAAAGGTTGACAATCAAATTTTACTTGAGGAACAAGAGAAGGGAGCTGCTGCAGTACATTTCTTTGAGAAACTGTTTAAGGAAGAGGAGGTGTGGAGACCATGGATCAGCTCTAACATGTTCAAGTAGATCTCAGAGCAGGAAGCTAACAATCTTATTAGACCATTTTTTGAGGAAGAAATTAAGGCTGCAGTTTTTAGCATGGATGTTCATAAATCTCCAGGACCAGATGGATTCTCATTTGGGTTCTACCAACATTTTTGGGAAGTTATTAAGGCAGACATTATGGCAGCTGTTAGAGAGTTTGAAAGGAGGCCTTGGAAAATTAAATCTCTTCACTCTACTTTCATTGTCCTTATTCCTAAGAAGGACAGTGTAGAAGGGTAAGGGGATTTTAGGCCCATTAGTTTACTCAATGGCAGCTACAAGATCATCTCAAAGGCTTTGGCATCCATACTCAAGCTAGTGATCAACAGTGTGGTGGGCACCAATCAAGCAGCTTTCATTCAGGGTCGTTTCATTCTCGATAATTTTATGGCTGCATATGAATGTATCCATGATCAGAAGAACAGAAAAAAGGAGGTTGTTGTGTGTAAAATTGATTTCGAAAAGGCGTTTGACAGAATAAATTGGAACTGTTTGCTAAGAGTTATGCAACTGATGGGATTCAAAAGGAAATGGACAGAACGGATAGCAAGCTGCATAGGGACAGCAAAATTCTCCATTTTAATCAATGGAGCCCCATTTGGCTACTTTGATAACTCGAGAGGGCTTAGACAAGGTGATCCCCTATCACCTCTTCTCTTCATTATAGTGGGGCAGGTTATGAGCACCATGTGGAATAAAGCAAGAGATTGTCAGATTATTGAAGGTATCAAAGTTAGCAGAATGGATGAGGAGGTTACCCACCTTCAATATGCTGATGACACGATTTTATTCTCATCTACAAAGAAAGATAAGATGGTTAATTTGAAGATTCTGCTGAAGATTCTTGAAGCGGTGACTGGACTTAAAATCAATTTCCCAAAAAGTGAAATGGTGGGTATCAATGTACCAGAAAGACAAGATGGCTGGTTTATCTAATCTGATCAATGTGCAGCCAGCTTCCTTCCCTATTTTTTATCAGGATTACCTCTTTCTGACAAGAGGCTTAACATTTGTGATTGGAATCCTTTGATTAGGAAATTTGAAAGTAAACTTCAAGGTTGGAAAGGTTCCCTTCTTTCAGCAGGGGGAAGATGGGTTCTGTCCAAATCAGTCCTCTCTAGTTTGGGTATTTATTATTTATCCATTTTTGAAATACCTAAGATGGTGTGTAAGAAACTGGAGTCTATAAGAGCTACTTTCTTTTGGAAAGGTAAACCACCGGATGTAAAGGGTGGGCATCACATTGGTTGGAAATTTGTATGTAGAAGTACAGAAGAAGGCGGAGCTGGTTTAACACCTATTCAAAACTTTAATAAAGCTCTTTTGTTAAAATGGATTTGGAGATTTGAAAAGGATGTTCATTCTATTTGGGCCAGAATCATCAGAAGTAAATATTTCTCTCACAATGATCTTTAGATTAGTAGCTTCCAGCTCACTGGATCTGTTTCAAATATTTGGAAGAACATATTGCATAACTTGGATCTCTACAATTGCTCTACTTACATAATTGTGGGTAATGGCCGAACTGCAAAATTCTGGGAAGATGCTTAGAAGGAGGGAAGGGCTTTAAAATACAGATTTCCAAATTTGTACAGCATTTCAGGGGATAAGAATTCTACTATCAGGGATGTTCGAACTTCTACACCTCAAGGATTTGTTTGGGATTTCAGATTTTGCAGAAATTTTCACTATGAAGAAGAGAGGGAGTTCTTTCAACTCAATTTGCTGCTCCAAGACTTTCAAGAGTTGAATGAGAGGGAAGATGCCAAAAGTTGGAGATGGGATCCAGGTGGAAAATTCTCTGTCATTTCTACAACAAAAGTTCTAAACTCAGGAGGGATTAAAGTCAGTTGGGAATCTCAGGTGTGGATTAAATCTCTTCCCATCAAGATTAGGATCGTTCTGTGGAAAATAATATGGGGCAGATTACCCACGGGGGACAAGCTTAGGTTCCTTACTCCAGACAAAAGAAATTGTTCATATTGTGGGATGTTTGAAGAAACTGTGGACCATCTTTTTATTAATTGCGGAATAGTGGATGTAATATGGAGGGCCTTTTTCAGAGTCTTAGGCAGTCATCCAAGCAGCTACAATTCGGTAGAAAGCCTTATGACAAGCTGGAATCGGATGTGTCCATACCAACAGGAATTACGTTTATGGGAAACCCTTCTTCCAGCAATGCTATGGGCCATTTGGAGAGAGAGAAATCTCAGAATCTTCAGCAACCAGTTCTCTTGCCCAGCAGGGATTATTGGACATTGTTTTCACTTCGTACAAGAATGGTTGTTTAGAAGATTTGGGCACAAGATCTCATATTTTGCAACTTTATCTAAATTAGCTCAATGGAAAAATGTCTTTCTATGAGGGTCCTGATGTAAGTTGTAATGGGTTATATTTTCTGGGAAGGGAGTTCTTTGTGGTCCCTGGGGTTCTTGTCATGTCTACTGTCTTGGTAGACTATTTCTTTGTTTTCCTTTCCCTCTCTTCTACCCTTGTAATCTTTTCTTGATAACTCCAATGAATGAATGTGGCTTTTGCTGCCTTCCAAAAAAAACTCTCCAGGTCCAACCATCCCCCTTAGCAAGGTCAATGTGGATAGACTGCAGCCACCTCAGATGACCAGAAGATCCTCTTCCTCCTCCTCTTTTAAGTGTCTTCTAAAGATAGGAGTCCAAGCAGTGAGCCCACCACTCTCCTCTGCCACCTGAAAGACTCTGGCTGACTGCTGTAAAGAGATGTCAAACAGATTAGGCAAGATGACCCTCAGAGGCTGTGAGCTACACCACGCATCTTCCCAGAAAAGAGTGCTCCTACCATTTCCCACTAATCTTCCCATTGTTTCATAGCATTACCGATAATTCGTATGCAATGTCTAGGGCCAGGTTAACATATCCTACAACATTTAATCAAGCAATATTCCTTATTTTTTAAGAATATGATCAAGGAACATAACTCATGGTAAGTACAGAGGTATGGACAAGCAATCATCCCTCAACACACAGTCCTAACAAGATGGTAAGCACTAAATCCACATCCTCGGCAAACACAAGAAAACTAAAAGTAGGGACACCTCCACATAATAAGGTTTTATACATCTTATATTCCATATCAAGAACAAACCTTTGGCATCTCCAATGTTGGCCTGATGAACAAGTATTTCTGACAGGCACACATAGGGGTGTTCACTATTCAGTTCAAGCCAAAAAACCAAACAGAACCAGCCAATTCAGTTTGGTCTGGTTTGGTTTGAACTTCTGAAAATTTCAGTTTGATTTGAAACCAAACCGAATTAAGAAATTTGGTTTGGTTTGATTTCTCTTGATCATATAACCAAACCAACCCGAATAAACTGAATTACGTTAAAAATGTGTAATATAAGTATTAGATACTTAGATTAAGTGTGAGTTTATGTCAATTATAAGATAAAATTTTAAATTATTTTCAGATAATACCTTTTTGATCATCATCCTGTACAAAAAAGATGTTGAGTCCTTAATAAAATAGGATGTTTAACTATAATAGTCCATTTCGAGACTTAAACCTCCAAACAATTTTCCAATAATATTGTTTCAATAACTATTTTTAGAAAATAATATTGAAGTGGATTATTTGACCATAGTGGCCATTATAAGGCCCAAACAGCAAACCAAACCGAACCAAACTGAATTACTTCGGTTTGGTTCGGTTTTAAATTACTATGGTTTGGTTTGGTTCGGTTTGGCTCTCTACTTCGGTTTGGTTTGGTTTCTAAAATTTTACCCTCAAACCAAACCAAACCGTGAACACCCTTAGGCACACAGATCTCCACAAAATGTCAAGAAACCTCATAAATCTTCATTTTGCCATTATCATTACAAGCACAAAGATGACATTAGAGATCTGGGGCTGCCAGTTAACTTTGCCAGCAAAAGTGAAGTAGCATTTACCCATGTGTATATAACACAAATCAAGGTAAAGAGTGATATGTACATGCCGCAATATAAGCTGTATCATCCAATTAACCATAGATGCAATATTCAGAATATTAAATGCAACTGGAAAAATTAGGTTCTTGCATATATATCCCCTAGCATATTTGTATTTATACTCCCAACTCCCATATATCGTATGAAATACCCCCGAAATACCTCAGAAGCATTGCGGCCATCAAAATATCATGAACTCCAACTGAATATGCCAAAACAATTACATAAATTATTAAATTCTGGCAAAGTCAAGGGCTTATCTGTAAAATTCTAATAAATTTAGGGGTATACACCATAAATTCTGGTAAAGTCAAGGGTATATATGTAAAATTCTAAATTTAGGGGTATACATGTAAAAATATTTGGAATCTTTTTGGCATATTCAGTTGAAGTTCATGGCATTTTGCAAGAAATATAACCGCAATGCTTCTGAGGGCTGTTTATACATGGGAGTTGGGGGTATATATACAAATACATTAGTTTCCAGGGGTATACATGACAGAAACTATAGCCTTTCAGACCAACATGCAAGATGATAAGAACTAAAAAAAGAAGGGGGGCGAGAGAGAGAGAGAGATCAAATGTCTTCACCAACTGACTGCACTATTCAACATCAAGTAACGTTCGATCAAAATATGTAATATTAACTATCACCATACGACCTAATATAACACAGCACCGCTAACCTATACAATTATAGAAATCTAGTGTACATTATATCAACTCCAAAAAAAGATAAGAAAGAGATGATGTCACATGTAATAGGAGGATAAGAAAGAGATCATGCCGCATGTAATGTGGAGAAAAGAGAGTAATACCGTCTCTAGATCCATCCCACGCCTCACATTTCTTCTTAGTTGTGCCATTCTCGCAGATGGAATTCTACGAGCACGACTAGTAGACCGTATTGAAGAATCATGGGAAGACTGGTATTGTCTATATAAATGTGCCATAGATGGGCTCCTCTGTCAAAAATGCAATAAAATAACTTATTTGGAAGAGAAATAGACAAGTAATTTATAAAATTACAAAAGAAAATATTACACTCTTGGGTGCATAATTGTGCACATGTTTGGAAAGGTTAGAAGATAAAAAAGGAAGCCAAAGCATCTCTAGTCCCCCTCAAATCATCATAGCCTCACAACAATGGAGATAAAATCGCCTAATACAACTTATTTAAGCAATTTGCCCTTCTAATATGCATCCAAAACAGTTAAAAATGTCATTATGCTTCAAGTCTGTGTACTCCAGTAATGTTTAAGGGAAAAAATGAACATTGTTATGGGTATGTATAAATCATGACCATAGAACCCATCTAATCCAGAAAAGAAAAGCCGTTGTGTGCATGGCAAACTATACACTCAAAAAGGAACACAGAGAATCAATTTCCATTAACCTACTTAGGACTAATTACTATGTGTTGCTGGCTATAAATAATTAGACTTCAAGATATTCCTCTGTCAAGCTCACATTACAAACACATCAAATATGTTCCTAATGTCCAAGTATTGCTTCACATCTAAAGAGTCAAAGGGTGGAAGATGTAGGCTGCGTTTGGAAACTTTTTTGAAGTGCTTCGTACAGAAGTGACTTCAAGTACAAGTGATTCCAAATAGAAGTACTTCTTATCTTAGAAGTGAAAAGGAGTTTGGTAACACAAAATGAACCCGATCATTTGGAGGGCTTCTTGATAAGTTTTCATTAAAGTATCATCATCCTAAATATTTTTTTTTTTTTACGTCCAAAATTTAACATATGATAAAATATATCATAAATTAAATCATAAAATAAAAATATGATATATTTATCTTTTACACAAATAAAAATATATTAACAAAGAATATGATATATTAACATAATCATCACATTAAATAATTAATATAACTTATACATAATAATACATGATAACATTATATAGATAAAGATAAGAATATGATATTCTTGGTCATTGGTGCCATAGAGAAGAATCGGTGGAGAGCAAGAGAAAGAGAGAGTCCTTTCCTATTTTTTCTCCCTCCTTCATGGAGGAGGAGAAGATGATTATCTCATTTCTTATTTTTTATCTCTCCCCCACAGATGAAGAAACCACTCCGTACAGAATCACTCCACGGAAGGAGAAATTTTCTCCTTCAACGGGAAGTGGGTTTTCTCCTTCCTTGCAGAGGAGAAGTAAAAAAAAACAAACTTACCAAACGCATTCACTTTTTACGGAAGTAATTCTTTGAGGAGAAGAAGTCATTTAGAAGGACTTCTCTCGAGTTCCCAAATGCAGCGGTTGATGATCCTCGATTTCTTGTCTGCCCCAAGTTGACAACCTTATCCAATCCAATGATTGACTTCTCCAACTGTGCGATCCAGACCTAGGAGTTTTTGCCATATTGCCAAGCATGGATGGCAGTACCGGTACCGGTACCGGTACCGGTGCCGGCCGGTACCGGTACGTACCGGTACCGGTACCGGCCGGTACGACCGGTACGAGCTTAAAAGGGCTCAAAAAAATCAGAAAATTCAGAAAAAAAATCAGAAAAATTCAGAAAAATTCAGAAAAAATTCAGAAAAAATGTAAACAATTAATTAGCTATGTGTTGGGTGTGATAAAAATGGGTTAAGACAAAGAAGTACACATAACACATACAAAATGACAATTTTCATAGAGATTAAACATGAAAAATATTATGTTAATGTACTAAATATTTACAACAATGCAAAATATGAACGAAATCAAACGATCCTTACCTATGAAAAACATAAGTGAGTCCTTTAATATGGATAATAACCCGTAGATCCTTCTGATTCACCATCTGGTTGCTGTTGCTGGTATCCATAATAAGGTTGCATATGTTCCCTATATTCACCATAACTAAACAATGATGCAGCCAAGTCGTGCATCCCTCTTTGAATCCCTCTTGGAGTATATGGTTGTTGACTTGATGAAATGCCAGAATCATGGTGCAAAGAAGTAGCATGAGGATAAGAAGAAGACCCTGACCCATAACTGCTACTGGGTGGAATCGGTGGATGGAATTGAAAGCCTTCATACTCTACTTGATCTCCCCAGCTATACATGCCTGCTTCTTGTTGGCCACCTCCATAACCTGACTGCTGTCCATGCTGGCTTTGTGAATCATAATCTCCTTGACTTTCATGTTGTCCTCTTCCTGTGTCAACATGTAAGGAGAAAGAAGGTGCATACACTCCGCCCCCGGTAGTAGCACCTGCAGCTGCACCAGCATCATCACTAGGAGACTCTGTCCCATCATCGTCGTCATCTTGATCATAATCAACAATTAACTTTCTTTTAACAGTACTTGATTTTTTCTTTTGTGATGCCTGTTTTTGCTGGCTTTCTTTTTTTTCTAGATCCTTTTGCAAGTTCAATCGATTCAATACTCCTTTTCCTCGTGGTGTATGCCTCACATAAATTTGCTTCAGCTCATCAATGGCAGGATCGTCTCTGGCAGCCAGATTAGTCCTCTCCAATGTAGATGTACTCCTTTTCAAGAATGATGGTGGCCCAACCATTCTAGGAGTGACTGGCCTACTATCTGATTCTGAGTGTCTAGCAGGCTCAAGCTCAGTATCAGGTGCAAATAAAGGCACATGCTCAGTCTGACTCTGATACTCATGTGAAGGAGGAGGTGAATTTTCTTTTTGCCTTTTCGAGCTTCTTAATTCTGGATCTCTAGCAACAGCTCCATCTAGTATGCCTTCTGCCCATTCTGTATCATCAGGATCAAAAACTGGCTCATCGACAGTTGCTCGTGTCTCAACCCAAGTCTGCAAGGGATTATCATCATCAAATAACTCTTCCACATCAATTTGGCCAACCATATCTTCTGCGTGCCCTGCAGCTCGTTTCTCCCTCAATTGTTGTCTCAACCGGATGTTTTTGATCCTCAATCTCATATTGTAATGGCAGTACACCAATTTGTCCAATCGTTCAGCCTTTAACCGGTTACGAATTTTTGAGTGTATAAGGCTGAACGTGCTCCAGTTTCTTTCACATTGGCTTGCCGACGTCGTCTGACTCAAAACCCTCACTGCAACGGAAGCCAATGGATTATAGCACCTATCTCTGTTGTACACCATTATCCACCACTCAGCTGTGCCATCATTAAAAGAAACCAAAAAAAAAATTAATCAATGTATGTTCTCGTTTCTTATGCACATTTGACAACAATGCAATGACTAAGTATACCTGGGCTCACTTTCTCTACAGCAATTTGCACAGAGTCTTCATTATATGTCTCTAGCCTTAGCCTATAAGCTTCCATCTACAAAGATGGAATTAACAATTAATAGAATTCATAGGCTCTTCAAATTACAAGTAATTAGATAAATCTTAAAGTCAGATCTTCACTAAGTATACCTGTCTCTCTGCCTCAATCCTATCTTCTATTATCCTCGACAAACGTGCAATCACATTTAATGTGCCTTGAATCACCTCTCCATCAATATCCACTTGACGACTGTACATTACTCGATGATTTAAATAATAACCTGCATTTAGGTGAAAAATTACTAATGTCAATTTAATAAATAATCTCCCATGTAATAGTATAAGACTTCACTTAGCAATGTGCTTTCCCATCTGATATCAATAAGGTCCCACCACTTCATATAAGTGTTGGGAAATGCGTTCTTGATGTGGACCTTAGCAATGTCAATTGCCTCGTACAAATATCCCATGTAATTCTTATCATCCCCATCCACCAATTTTAACACATGTACGAGAGGTTCCACCAACTTCAGATAAGTCTCCATATTACTCCAAAATTTTTTATTCTCTATGATTTTTCTCACTTCCAAATGTTCAGATTTAGATTCATTGGAAGTGGTCCGCATATACTCCAAGAACTCCTTATTAAACATAAAACCCCTGATCTCATTCTTGAATTTGTACAAAGATTCTAAAGAAATAAAATTAGATGCAAATCGTGTAGGCCCTGCACGGATGAGATCTCGACCTCCAGATGCTTTTTCTCTGAACATATTCAAGATCCTAGGATGACCATAAATAAATTGGGTAATTCTTTGGGCTCTCTTTACAGTCTTGCTGATAGTTAGATCCTTACCAATGTCTTCAAACATCAAGTCCAGACTATGCGCTGCACATGGGACCCAATAAAGGTGTTTGCGTTTGTCCATTAACTTCTTCCCTGCAGCTTTATAACTTGGTTCATTATCGGTGACCACCTGGACAACATTTTCCTCTCCAATTTCCTGCACCATCTGATCCATCAAACCAAATAAATATTTTGCGTTCTTTGAATAGTTTGATGCATCAACAGATTTCATAAAAATTGTCCCTTATGTGCAATAAACAAGAAAATTAATCATGGACTTCTTCGTGGTACCAGTCCAGCCATCGCACATAATTGTGCATCCTCTCTCCTTCCATACTGCCTTAAAACTTTCAACCCACTGTTGAAGTTCCTCGTATTCTCCATCAAGCCCCCGTCCATATATGTCTCGACGTGTGGGGGCTTTGAACCCACGACCATGATCTGCTATCGCATCAATCATAGGCTGAAAATAATGAGACTGAGCAGCATGTGAGGGAACACCTGCATGCAAAAACCATTTGCATATGCTTTTAAAAGTATGTCCTGCCGCTTCAGCTGACTTTTTTACTCCTCTCATTGCTTGCTTGATTTTTGGCTGAGTAGAAGTCTGTCTTCTAAAAAGATAACTGTCCATAGGACCCACTTGGCCTGTGGGTTGACTTGTGCCTCTTATTGATGGTCCATCACCTCTCCTTCGGGCTTCATCTTCTTGTTGATGCCACAAACTCTCTCTTCTAGCTGCAGCCATGTCAGGATCATCATCATCATCATCATCACTAGAATCTACATTTTGTTCAGCCCTTTGCCTCTCACGTATAGAAATGCCACTGGCCGCAGTATACATCCCTTTGCCTTTTGTATTATGTCTACCTGAAATTTCCCCTTGGAGTTCAACCTCATCTTCATTCTTTTGTTCTTTTTGTGCTTTTCGGCCACGCAACAATTCACGCATCTCGTTGGCAACTTGTCGGGGACAGACAGTACACCTTGTCACTTGTCCTGTCTTCCCTGCTAAATGTTCTT
Organism: Zantedeschia hybrid cultivar; assembly: GCA_030544215.1. Taxonomy (NCBI): domain Eukaryota; kingdom Viridiplantae; phylum Streptophyta; class Magnoliopsida; order Alismatales; family Araceae; genus Zantedeschia; species Zantedeschia hybrid cultivar. The sequence continues at coordinate 3,929,265 of JARZZO010000015.1, forward strand.
TCCCTCGGGTGATTCCACCACCCATCTCTTTGCCACAATATTTGCATTTCACTCTCCTCTTTGCAGTATTAATTAAGGTGATATGGGCCCACCCTGGGTCTTGCTCTTGCTGTTCAGCCATGTTCCTACAACACATAAAAAAAAATAGAAACAAATATAAGAACATTTGGCATTATGCTCCTAATTTAAAACATGTAAAATTGGATGTTAATTAGGCTCCAATTGATGTTTAATTTAACAATTAGACAAAAGCCCCAATTTTTAACCGCTAATTATGGCCAAAATTGGGGATTTCCCCTAATTCACCGTCGATCAACGTAATTGACAGCACACTCCTAGTTTAAAACATGTCATGAAGTTTAATTAGGCTCCAATTGATATTTAATTTAAGTAATTAGACAAAAATCCCAATTTTTAACTGCTAATTAGAGCCAAAATTGGGGATTTCCCCAAATTAACCGTCGATCAACGTAATTAACAGCACACTCCTAGTTTAAAACATGTCATGAAGCTTAATTAGGCTCTAATTGATGTTTAATTTAAGTAATTAGACAAAAGTCCCAATTTTTAACTGCTAATTAGGGCCAAAATTGGAGATTTCCCCTAATTAACCGTCGATCAACGTAATTAACAGCACACTCCTAGTTTAAAACATGTCATGAAGCTTAATTAGGCTCCAATTGATGTTTAATTTAAGTAATTAGACAAAAGTCCCAATTTTTAACTGCTAATTAGGGCCAAAATTGGGGATTTCCCCAAATTAACCGTCAATCAACGTAATTAACAGCACACTCCTAGTTTAAAACATGTCATGAAGCTTAATTAGGCTCCAATTGATGTTTAATTTAAGTAATTAGACAAAAGTCCCAATTTTTAACCGCTAATTAGGGCCAAAATTGAGGATTTCCCCTAATTAACCGTCGATCAACGTAATTGACAGCACACTCCTAGTTTAAAACATGTCATGAAGCTTAATTAGGCTCCAATTGATGTTTAATTTAAGTAATTAGACAAAAACCCCAATTTTTAACCGCTAATTAGGGCCAAAATTGGGGATTTCTCCTAATTAACCGTCGATCAACTTAATTGACAGCACACTCCTAGTTTAAAACATGTCATGAAGCTTAATTAGGCTCCAATTGATGTTTAATTTAAGTAATTAGACAAAAGCCCCAATTTTTAACCGCTAATTAGGACCAAAATTGGGGGTTGTCTATTTTATCAAGAAAATGAACGTAAATCATCTAAGAAATATGTAACAAACTAAAAAATAATCACTACATTAAAATATAAATCATACCTTCTTTTTTTCTTCCACCCAAAACAGTGAAAATGTCTCCGGAAAAGGATGAAAACGTCTCCGGCGGCGGTGGCGGGCGGCGGCGGCAGCGGCGGGTGGCGGCAGCGGTTCTTTCCCCTCCTCCTCCTCCTTTCCCTCCTTCCCTTCCCCTCCCACTGCAAAAAAACCCGAATCCCCTCTCACAGATCTGTTTCTGTGAGAGGGGACAGTGAAACACCCTTTAAGGGGTGTTTCACGGGCGTACCGGCCCGGTACCGGCCCGGTTTCGGGCGTACCGGCTGGTACGCCCGAAACCGGACCGGTACCGGTCCGGTACAGTCATTTTTTTCTTTTTCTTTTTCTTTTTTTTACGGTACCGGCCCAAAATGGGGGTACCGGTACCGGTCCGGACCGGTACCGGTACGTACCGGCCGGTACGTACCGGTACCGGCCGAAACTGCCATCCATGTTGCCAAGAGGCAGCATATACCTACAGCTAGGCAAAAGGCAGTCTAATATCATATGGTAAGACTTCATTTTTCTTTTTGATAATTTCTCTTGATTTAATTTTATTTCATGTTCGTTTAGACTTTAAGAACTTCATATTAGTCCTCAGGGAGTCTAAGAAAGTGTGTGGATCAAGCCTAGATCCGTGCACTTGACCTCTCCCCGTTGACCGTGAGCCAATGTTAGTTACGCCGATAAATTAATTGGCAACCCTTGATTAACTGTCTGATAACGCCCTTGAAAATAATCACACACCACTTAAAAAGAATGAACACAAGTATTTGATTCAATCCATGGGCTTTCATTATTGATTCAAAAAGGTACAAATTTGATTAGAGAGCACAAGGTTCCTCACTTAATCTAGAAAGAAAATAAAATTTAAGGTTATTCATATGCCATGAATAGTTCATTTTTGGCCATTTGTATAGCACAAATGGACTAAGAATTTGGCCATTCAAACCATATGAATGAACCAATCAAGTTAGTCATCCAAACGAAATGAGTGAACCAAATAAACAAAATCTGTCATTCAACCTATATGCATGAACCGTTTATTTAAATAAGTTTGGCCATTCAAACCATATGAATGAGCCATTAAAATCACATAATTTTAGTCATTCAACCCATATGAATGAACCAATTAATGTCTTTTTATTTTATTTTTTTAAGTTCATTTGGAATGACAAGTTACAACAAGATCTTGAATAGTGTGCGGGATCCTTCTCGAGCTTCAAACGGGTCTGAGCGGAGTTTCCTTGGGCTTTTTTTTCTTCTCCAAAATTTCAGAGGCTTGCAGCCCCCCTCTTGTGGTCCTTTTATAGGGTGGAGGGGAGAGGGGAGTGAGAAAGAGGGAGAGAAGAAGGGTGCAGTGGCACCCCCACCGGTGGACACACCCCCCCCCCCAACGTGTGTGGGTGGTGTGGGTGGGGTGTGGGTGTGTGTGTGTGTGTGTGTGTGTGTGGGGGGGGGGGGGGGGGGGGGGGGGGGGGGGGGGGGGGGGAGTGCCCCCCACTCTCTTTCTCTCTATTCTCTCTCTTTCTATCCTCTTTTCTTTTCCTTTGTTTGCCCCTCCACCCATCGGTGGGGAGTATATGGACGATCGGTTGGGGGTGGGGGAAGCTCCCATGGTGGCCCTCTCTTCCTCCTCTGCCTCTCTCTCTCTCTCTACTTTTTTTCTTTCTTTCTCCCAGCCGCAGCCTCCTCTTTCTCCTTTTCCCTCCTTTCTCCAAGCCGCAACCCCCCCCTAGTGCAGCGGCTGCTACTCTTGTTGTTGCCATGGCTGCACCCTGCTGCTGTTGCTGCACTTGTTGTTGTTGTGGCTGCTGCTCTTGTTTGCTGCAGCTGCTGCGCTTGTCGTTCTTGTGGCTGCTGCTCTTGTTCGCTGCAGCTGCTGCGTTTGTTGTCGTTGTGGCTGCTGCTTTTGTTTGCTGCAGCTGCTGTGGTCGCTTGGTGGAGTGGCGCTCTCAGCCAAATCCTTGGGCTTCTAGAGATAAACCCTAGTCTCTATTTCACGCACACTATGCATGCATGTTTTGTGCTTCATCTTTTATTGGTTTTACATGCATGTTAGTGCTACATCTAGGGTTAGCATGTATTCGAGAAAATTTTGCCAAACACATATATACAAGTGATTCCTCTCCAACAACATACAATTGGTAGGTGGTACATCTATAAATTGGGCCAGACACAAAAAGGTAGAGGATCTCTGTACAATGTTCTCTGTATTCAGGACTTAAAGAGAAAGGGATTTAAAGAGCCTTCAGGTCAAGGACTCATATGCCAGCATCATCAACATCCGTGACAATGCTCCACTTGAGAAACATTATAAAAAAAAAAAAAGGAAAAGAGAAATATCACTATAGCTCCCTGAGTGGTTGTAGTCATGAAAGGCTTAACCTACCTATCTTAATCCATGTCAGATGCCCACATTAGGGTAAGAACCTGCTGACCTGGAATCGGCAGGGAAAAGCCAATTTGAAACCCCAAAAAAGTAAAACAGACAGATCTAATCAGCTCTAGATCAGGGAGATTCCTACACTGGCCAATCTGAACAAATGAACTGAACAGACCGATCAGCCTGATTTTAGGGTAGTAATCTAAAATGGCCTTGGGCTCTCACTGACAAATGCAACAAAGACATCCCTATCACAGTTGAAACTCTCCTGGGATGTGATACGTTAGTCCAGAAGCAACCATTATTTGGCAGCGACCGATCCTAACCCTATCCCTGAGTCAGTGATACTGAATTTGACTCAACCACTGTGGGAATGATATTTGTAAAAATACAAAAAAAAAGGACATAGAACATAGAGCTTTAATGAAATGCAGATGGCATTCTCAGATACTAATGCTGAACTATGTAAGAAGTAAGAAAACTTACAGGATGTGACTGACCATGACCCCTGACAGAATAGGCATGTTGAGCATCTTCCTCTTGTTGCAAGGTCCATGCTATAGTAGCATCAACCTGTTATTTGCATGTGCACAGGAGATCTGGTCAGAGATGCTTTGAGCTAGCAGCAACTAACAAGTCTAGCACAGAGTTTCAGAATAGCCCAAGCAAATACATTATTTACAACCATTACAATAGTACTGTAAACAGAAGAATGCGGTGAATACAACCTCTTCTGGACCTCCGAAATTTGATGATTCATTAAAAAACTGTTCCTGTAGTTGGCGAGCTAGCATTTCATCAGATTCAACCTGCTGAGCCCTTGTAACTGACTCAGAACTTATGCAGGTTCCATTGCGGTCATTGGCACTTCTCAAAACAGGGGAAGGCAGTTCATCAACATCAATGATCGGTCTCAGTGCAACACCATGGCACCATGAACCACGGCCTCTCATTGATTTTGCAGTTGAAGTCTCCCCAGGTAATTGTGGATGTGATGCACCTGATTGAATAAATGCTGAACTAGAACATTCACCAACAGTACGGCCAGAGGTGGACTTCCTTTTTCCTCTTGCAAACATTTCTGCTCTATAATGTCTTTCACTTTCAGGATTGAGCTCAAATTTTATTTCAGAGGATCTTTGAAACTCGCTTGGATTAGCTTCATGAGCAAATGGAGATGGACCAGCTGCTTCCAAAGAATCAGTTCCACAAAGAGAGTTTATTGCATTCACATTTATATCTTCCAATATGCTTCCATGCTCTTGATTTGATGAATGGAAAGAATCACCCTTTCTGTTTGAAACAACTATAGTCTCTTGAGACAAGAGTTGGGCAGTCTTCCCTGAATGTCTGTGCATTCTCCAACCAATATCATCAGCAGGTGGGATATCGACAATGGCTTTTGAACTTATGACTGTCTCCTTACCAGGCAATGACAATTCCCTGGCAATATGACACCATGGAATTATAAACATAAAGCCTCCAAAACAAAACAATTAAGTAACACATAAATACAGTTATCATGACATAACATACTCACTGTTGGAGTATGCACGCCCAAATTTGTTTGCAGAATAGGTTATCCGGAATAGCGTATACTAGAATAAGGGGTGCTTAGCTTTGACAGTTCTGTGGGACCCACTGATGGAATAGGAAGGATAAGCAATTCTTGGGTCTAGGATCGAATTGCTTATTCTCCTTATTCTAGTATAAGCAATTCTAACGCGGTATAAAGTCATTCCGCCCATCAAATTAGAATTAATCTTATTCTAAGAATAAGAGGCCTTATTCTTCTCCTATTCTCCAATCAAAGTTGCGCGTAGAGTATACGGCAAGAATAGAGAAAACACCATCACAGAAATTGGAAGTGAAGAAGCCAGAAACACAGGATATATATTGGACTGATATTATAGTCTAAAAATAAAAGACATTAAAAGCAAACTTTGTTAAACAAGCCATGACTTACTCTGTTGAAAATGTCAACTTTAGTATGCAGCTCACCATCAATAAATATATATATATAACCAATATTTATGTTACCTGAGTACATGCATAAATCATATCTAATATGGGATCAACCATGGCAAACCATCAAGTTTCTGGAAAATGAAATCTGAAGAAGTCCGGGATCTGATTGCATCTAATATGGCATTGCACATAGATTCAGTATAGGTGTTCTTTGCTTCTGAAGGGCTGGGCAACATGGACCAGAATTCATAAAGCTTCCAAAACTAACACCATATCATGGACTTTACTAACAAATTGTCAAAAGTTATAAGCTTGCCATTTTTTTTCTAAACGTGGACCATTTTTTGTTCAAACATCAAGCATATGTGATTCATTCTTTTACAACTGATTTTAGTAACATTTCTTTTGAAAATTTTCCTAGCCTTATCCAATGTTGTTTATTGCTAATTTCAAGTTTACAGCATGTTAATCCACCATAACCTGTTTAAAGTTCACATCACTTGGAGTGCAGTCCCTAGAGGGTGACAAGGAGTGCCTAGGTTGATTCACCGAGTTTCTTCGAGCATTAACAAACAGCATGACCATGAGTTATGAAGCATAGGACTTGTTTCAAGGAGATGGCTGCCCTTCATGTAACCAGTAACTCCCAGGAAGGAGCTTCACTCTTCATCAGTTACATTGCTAATCTGAAGTTCGAGTAAAGAAGCATTGGCACCAAGAAGGGTGTCTAATTGTAAAACAAGTGTCATTGTCTACCAATATAGATGCTAGACTACCTTTCATTCACGCCATTATAATAGAGGGGAGTGGCATTACAAGATTCATGTTCCTGACCCAACTAGTTGGGACCTGATGGATAGCAATCATGATGACGATGATAAATGCTACACCACATTCTGAGTAACAATGGTTGTGATACAAACATACCACCAAGCTAGGAAGTGAAAGCATAAAATCAAGTGAGAAGCAACCTTCAGAAGATAAGCATAAGCAAGATGAGGTCTAATATGCACAGAGAAGGAACACTGCCATGTAATCAGGCCACTACCATGCAGTCAAGCCATCTAGAGTGGCCTGGCTGCATAAATAGCATTATAATAGTGCCATCAAATCTTGAAAGGAATTCCGCCATTCCAGTCCCAAGCCCGGGGCATTAGGTTGACCACCAGCATTAACAAGATTTGTCACATGCAATCCTGAATGCTGAACCAAATTCTCGTGTCAATGATAGGGCAGTCCCCTTGTGGTTTTCTTTTTTCTTTTTTTTTCTTTTTTTCTTTTTGTCTTGCAGAAAAACTCCGAGTCTTCGATATGCATTCAGGGGGGAGAATATGGATGTGGATTGAAAGATACCTGCTTGAGATGAAACTAGATTTAGCATCATCTTGGTCAGTTGCTTGTATGACATTGTTCAGGTAGACATTCTCTTTTACTTCATATGCTTGTCTGGGTTCCGAATCAGGACTAATAACATGTAACTGAGGCAATGAAAAGTCATCTTGAACTTCACAGAAGTCCATCTTCCCAATTCCATTTCTCTTCCTATCTGTGAGGTTCCTGTTCTTTGCTATGTTTAATGGAGATATACAACCATTCCTTACTAGCCTTCTCTGACCACGATTCTTCCGAGGAATATCAAAGCTAAGTGATTGGAGTAATGTATGTTCACTTTTATGTTGTGAATTGCCCGTTAAATCTATTCCTTTCCCTTTGTCAAGGACATGTCTTCCAACAGAAGGGGAGCTTGATTCCTCGTTAACTGAAGGAAAGTCTTCCTTTACATTATTTGGAGAGATCAATCCATTGCACGCCAATCTCCTTTCAAATCGGCCTGGGGAAGGCTTTGATACTGCTTTTTCAGTCATACCTTCTGAATCACTAGTTAAGCTGATTCTTCCACCAGTACCATTAGATTCATCAAGGCCACTTGTAGAACAATTCTCTGATGCTGCATTCGCTACCACAATTTCTTTCATCCCTTCTATCCCATGGGCACCATCAGACAGTCTGAAGGAATTCATGATCCCATTATGTGTGCTGCTGATCCATCCACGAGAAGGTGATGTCATGCCCTTCAACTGATCAGAACATCTTGCTTCATTATCACCATGCAGATTCCGTGCCATCTTCCTCCTATCACTCCTACATCTAGTGGGGTAGGATATGCCGGACGGAAATTTCTTCTTGATGTGATCAAGCTCGGAATCACGGGCCTTGGACGTCATAGAAGCCACGCTCGCCTTTCTAAATAAGCTTTCGTTATCCAATGTATTAGAAGAGCTAGCTGTTTCACCACGGAGACTAAGATTACTTCCAAACCGATGGTATGTATCTCTTGCAGCCTCCGCCTCCACAACATCTACTGATCGCATCATTGCAAGCCTATCAGGGGTGTCTGGGACTTCCGGCAGAAGATCCATCTCCATGGTATCCATGTTCTGCGCATAATTATCGACAATATTGGCTTAATCAGCTCCCTACCTCCCCACACACAATAACAAAAGTTACAAAACTTTATTATATTTCTAGTGTTCAGCAATCCGAAAAAAATTAGAGAAAGCCCCACTTGTACAAGATTAACTACATTACTACTGGTAGTAATAGTAGCAGTAGTAACAATAATAGTTTCAACGATGCATCTCTCATCTTTCTGTAAAGAAATAAGCCAAAGAAAGCAATCCGGACACACCGCACAAACGATCGCGATCGAAGACCAACCCGGAAAAGAAGAAAGAAGAGCCACATGCGCATCAAAACATGAAACGCTCCAACAAAACCACTGCCGCCATAACTTGCAACTACAAGTACAAGACCCAAATCACGAAATCCGAACGAACCAAAAAGCCATAAAAAGCGAGAAGGAAAAAAGTTACAGATGCCGTGACGGAGAGGGACACACATAGCCCAATGTTCCACAGTTCGATCCAAACCCTAGATAGCAACCACGGAGAAGCGAAGGAAACCCTATTCCTACGCAAACGGGGTGGAGGAGCAGTGCCTTGCCGCGGCGGTTCCTCCCCGCGAGACGCAAATCTTGGAGAAGCTTCGTGGTGGAATCAATGGCGGGGAGGTCGGAGGTCGAGGAATCCATGCATCAGAAGGGATGAACAGTATTAGAAGAATACTGCCTCCGGCCTCTCTCTTCCTCTCTCTCTCCCTTCCCTTTCTCTCTCTAGCGTACACGCGCGCACAGATATAACGCCCCCGCCACACGTGCGACTTGCAAAGCTGCCTCAGCCGTTCGAACCGATCGCATCGGCCAGTGGGACCCGAATTGCGATGGGGCTCCGAGAACACACAGATTGGAGGTTCTGATGGCGTCTGTGACCTCGGGGCTCATCGTTATCCGAGTCTTCTGGGCCAGGAGTTTACCGGAACCCGTGGGCCGCGTAGTGAGTCGCGAAGCAAAGTAAGCTGGCCCCGCCTCAGCGTCCACATGGAAGGATGTTTGGCCGCATGAATTCGAAAGGCTTTTACTTTTACCCCACACCTGGAATTACCGCATTGGTTTTTTTTTTTTTTTTTTAAAAAAAAAGAAGTGACTGTGGTTACAGGCCAAATATCTGACTTGAGGAGTTGAATTTGAATCCGTCAGCACACGAAATATCCGTCCCAACAGACGATTTGTTCACTTAAAGAGCGAGAATTCTACGACAAGACCTCTGTCCGCACACAACGTGGACGGGGTAGATAGATACCGTGACCTCCCCATAGAGGCAGAGAGAGGCGTATCCGCATTGGCTATCTCACGAGGGTAATTGGATCACCTCCGAAAATTTCTAGTCTATTAGGGGCTGTTATAAGAGTAATGCTTATTGTGTATGGCAAGCGGGCAGCCATTTGATTGGGTTTAATCAGATAGCTACAGTAATATGTTAAAATACAAAAAGAAAAATTATCTTCTATCCTTGAAATCTTTACAAATAACCTTATACCCTGCCTTTAAGAAAAGGACACACATACCTCCGAAATCCTTAACTATTAGTCTTGTTACACTTGTAGTCCAGTGGACGTCGGAAGAAAGCCAATATTCGTGAAATTATTCCCTTACAATTGGCCGGAAGGGAGTTACCCCATCCTTGGAGCCATAAGCCCATCCATCTGAGAGGGATCTGCAAACAATGACCTTTTGTTTTTGCACAAGTGTGAATTTGTACTACAATTCAATTGATGAAATCCATGCATTTTATCATAACTTCTTCCCCAAAAGGAAACCCACAAGACGCAATGCAGTACAGTATGTAGAGAGCTATCATAAAATTAGGGATACCTTGAATGCCCATGAATCAGTTTTCGCTTCTGTAAATGAAAAAGAAAAATAGCTTTTACTTTACAAAAAGAGTTCAAGTGATTCTTAAGGGCAAAAGAATGAAACACACGCATATGAGCACTGATATTTGTTATCATAAATCCAAAAGAGGAAGGCTGCCATTGTTTGGACCCTAGTCAATCTTCTGTTAGTAAAGTTGCAGATTCCAACCACAATATCAAGCATATTAGATGTACAGCTACAGAATAGAATACTTTGATACTTGTCTTGTTTTCCTATGAAAATGGCAGTTAAAAGATGATGAAGCTTTCAAATTGCATCTCCACAATTCAGAGTCCACAGTTTTCTTACCCAGTCCACCAAGCTTCCTCTTTCTTTGCAATATGGAGGTCTTCCACTGACTATTTCCAGTAAAATAACACCAAATGCAAATGTGTTCCCATGGACATTTGTGTGCCTTTTGTCTAAAGAATCAGGAAAACAAATGAAAAGCTCCACCATTGATAATAAAACCTGAATTCTTCTCTGATCTTGAGAGTAAGTCCACCAGCTACACAAACACATGAACATGCATCATTTCATAGTGTGCCAGTCATTTAGACATGCATTAATGAAGATAAACTGGAATTAAGTCGAATAAATAACCAGAGGAAAGTAGAATATTAGTCATAAATGATAGTTCATTACTGCAATGCTTTCCCATTTTCCAAATGTTTAAAGCAAGGTCACATAATTATAGGTGTTCTCGTTATGATTAAGAAAAATGAATAGGTGAAATTCTCATTAGCCATAGAACTGCTAGAAGACACAGCCTTCCATTATAATTGTTTGGTATGTGTAACTATATTAAAACTTTAAAAGTAATGTAGTATCTTGAAGATTATCCATCATCCTTTTCAAGAGATAAAGACCCCGAGCTCTTTAATTTGTATTTGTTGTACTCTATCTTTGTGTTTTGTGTTCTAACGGGGTATGGTCCTAATTATTTTGGTAGTATATGCTTGCTCTATTGTAAGGAAGGTGTTTAGTGTTATGGTATCTTAGCTACAAGTTTTATGAATGAAAGCTTCCTTCTTATTAGGGGTGGAAGTAGGCCAGGCCTACATGACGAAGGCTCAGCCTGGGCCTGACTTGTTGACTTGTTCTAAGCTAAAAAAGAGGCAAAGAGGCTTAGCCTGACTTGTTTAGAAAAATCACTAGGTCTGGCCTAGCCTGTTGGCCTGTTTAAGCCTATCAGGAAATAGGCCAAAAATATGTTTTGACTTAAAAGGTCAAAAATAGGTTCGGCCTACAAGGTATTTATAGTTTCCTTGTAAGGAAAATATGTAAATAGGCTGCAGGCCTATAAAACATGCTTTTGAAAAATAAGTCTGGTCTATTTGTGAAAGTAAACCTATAAGGTCTCGGCTTAGCCTAAATTGCTAAACAGGTCAGGCCCGACCAAGCCGACAGCAGACTAGGCCGTAGGCTCCTGATAGGCCGCTTGACCTACTTCCATCCCTACTCCTTATGATCAAATAATAAAAAAAAAAAGACCCAAGCTCTAGTGCAACATGTAAGTGAAAACTTGGAATTACCTTGGGGGAAAAAATCTTCAGTGACAAATACAGAACTTGAATTCAATTCAGATAAAGTGAATGGTGGCTGTAGCTCATTATGCAAATATCTTAGCCCACGGGCAATACCTATAGCAACTTTCATGCGCCTGGTCCAAGATAACTGGCAACCTTCACCATCTACAATCAAATTTTGGGGTTATCCTTGACCTTCCAAATAATTGTTAAGGATAACTGGAAAAATAGAAAAACATGACTTACAATGAAGGTGCTCATACAGTGTTTCATTTGATGCATATTCAAAGACAAGCATTCTTGAAAATGGATCACTCTCCTTACAGTAAGCAAGCAACTTTGCTATGTTCTCATGACTTAATCTTGCCAAGTCTGCCACCTGAGGTATTTTGCACAATTCTTTAGGTGTAAATCCTTTAGCATATATATGAATACAATTATACTTATTACTTGATTTGAGCCTTGTAAAGTTCACGATCTTCTGAGATGCTGAGGATATAACGGCAACTTCAGGTCCACCTTTCGAAGTTTCCTTATAGACAACACTTTGGAGAAGACCCATATGCTGAAATCTTCACATGCTATTTCAAGTTCCTGCCAACTTAGGGCGTGTTTGCCAAAACTTTTACTTCAAAGTTACTTTTGACTTCTACTTCTTAGATAGAATGAGTTGAGAGAGAGAGATTATAACTAATTTTGGGTTGTTACAAAAGTCAATTCTTTCATAACAACTTTATTTTTTCTCTAATCTTGAAAGTTCCCCTATGTAACTTTTGGTTGGAAGCCAAAACACAAGTAAAATACTACATAAATAACTTCCGAGATCTAATGACTTTCATAAAAAAATAATTAAATAAAGATGCAAAAGTACTTCCAAATAGAAGCTCAACTAAACACGGCCTTAACCTTATTACATGCTTCAGCATCTCACCATCTATTTTTTGACAATGGATAAAGTGATCATTCAACTATTTGTCATGGAATCTAGAAAAGAAAAGAAGACGAAACTATTCTCCACAGAAAACGAATTGAAAAGTTCTTCACTTACCCATAGACATTACCATTGGATCTCTTGACTTTATGGTTCTTTTCCAGGGGATTATCACCAAAGATTTAGACCTCAATTTCCTAATATATAGCTGTATAGAAGGCAGTTATATATTACGAAAACAACAACCACAGCCCCTGTAAAAATTTCAAGAAACAGAAGCCAGACAAAAGAATATGATTTGATACATTTCACAAAGTTATTATTAAATTATTTTGTGTTGAGTTTAATGCATGTTCGTATATAATCCTTTTATTCTTTATGTGAAATGAAAGAAGAAAATATTAAGCCAGACAACGCATAAGTGTCTTTTGCCGTCCAAAAAAATTTCTTGAAGAGGATAGCGAAGAATGAGTCTGAAGTTAGAAAATGGCATAAAAAAGAGATTAAAAATTTTATAAAAGACCACGAACAAAAATAGGTTTTTCTACATTCCAGTTCCTATCTTACATTATTTTTCTTTTTTTGTATAAGCTCCTGCCTTCTTCATATTTGTTAAGTTTAAAACCCTTTATAATCTTTTGACCCTCACGAAAAAGCCCTTCCAGTTAGAAATCTTCAAAAAAAGGAATGTGCTAGAAATATTCACGAACGTTCCTAGTGTATTTGCAATAAAACTATGGTATATGGAAGAAATATTCCATGAATATTTCTTTATCTGAATTTTTTTTAACCAAAAATGAGATTTTTATGAGGGTTAAAAGATTGCAGAAGTTTACACATAAAATTAAAAGATTGAAGAGACTGAAAACAACTTAGCAATTTTAAAAGGACATATTTTATATTGACTTCAATGAATGTTCGTAGTTTTCTGTTTTTATTTATGTATAAGTAATGAAGTAAAACTTGAACTACAAAATTCGAAGAAACAAAAGAATGCTATCAAAGCTAGAAAAATGCTTTTAAAGCAAATAATATTTTTAACAAAGAATTACATGACAAAGGTGAATTATATTATCTTTTAAGAAGTTTATACGTAAAAAAAAATCGAATTATATGACATTGGGATATATTTTAAATAGTTTTAATTTAAAAATTATATTACAAATTAAATGACATTGAGGAATGAATAATCTGTATCTATAATATAAGATCACAAGTAATTTAGGACATAGGGTTTTGGCCTGCTAGGAAATCTGAGGGCATGGAGCCGCCTCCAGCTCCTCCGTCCTCCGGCGCCGGCGGGGCGTCCTCCTGGAGCGAGCTGCTGCAGAAGAAGGCACCGCCTCGGACCGAGGGGGCCGTCCCCGCCCGGGTGTTCGGGAGCTGCGGGTCGAGTAAGGGGGTGTCGGTGGCGGTCGTCGACGCCAACGCCATCGTCCATGGCGATAAGATGGCAAGCACCGCCGACCGTTTTGTCTCCGTCCATGAAGTGCTGGAGGAGGTGAGGGATCCCGTCTCCCGCCAACGGCTCTTGTTTCTCCCCTTCCCCATCGAGACCATCGAGCCCTCGTCTGATGCCATCCAAAGAGGTGAGGAGTGCCTTCTCCTTTTATTTTCTGTTTTTTTTTTATTATTATTATTATGGAGTCGAGGGAGAGCTGTTTGTTTGATGATGTTTGAATTCATCTACCGAACTCTAGTATGGAATTAAGAAAGACTGGTGTTTTTTTTTTGTTTAAACTTTTTTTACTTGGGAGTGGTCAAGCATCAAATTTTTAGATGATATGGAAAAAATGTTTTTTTAATAATTCTTTTGCTTGGCAGTTGTGAAATTTGCAAGAGAAACTGGAGACTTGCAGACCCTTTCGGATGTCGACATCAAACTCATTGCGCTTACGTACATGTTAGAAGCACAAATCCATGGGACCGGTCATCTTAGAAGCTGCCCTCCTCCCCTTCAGATGGTAAACGTGAGAAATTTGCCCGAATCGGAGATGCCTGGTTGGGGTTCAAATGTGCCGAATCTGGCGGAGTGGGAAGCTCTTGAGCAGGCAGAGGACAACATGTCGAATCATGCCTCTAGAATCCTCCAACTGAAAGATCTAAATTTAAATGCTGCACCTGTGGATGAGTCTGTTGGCAAACGTGAGGAGCAGGAAGAGAAGGACCATCGTTATCACAAGCCTAAAAGGTTTTCTCATCCAAAGAAAGAGGTTAAGGTTGATGGGAAAAAGATGGTAGCCAGTGGAGTTGATGCTTCTCAAGGGGAAGATAGAGATAATGTTGACGACTGGCAGCCTGCTGTTAGCAGGAGTACGCATAGAAGATATCTAAGAAGAAAAGCCAGACGCGAAGCATTTGAGGCATCCGGGGTAGTCAATCCTGAAGAAGACATAGTAGCAAGCAAAGTTGGCACTACTGCTGACGGCACTGTTGTGCTGACCGATGGTGAATCAGACTCTAACAAGGCAGATGGGCACCAAAATCCTGGGATGGTAGAATCTGATGGGGCTGAAACGGTTAGGCAGTGTGATTTATCAAGCGCATTGGAGCATATGGCATTAGAAGATGAAGACCTTGACACTTTTTTTGCAGTAGGACCAGAAGACGATGAGCTGATGGATGGAACTAGTGATACACCTCTGGATGACGGTAAAAGTGAGCAGAATTGTACTCTCCAGTCTATGTCTGACTCAAGTGTGGCCTGTGTGACTAGTGATTTTGCAATGCAAAATGTTATTTTACAAATGGGTTTGCGACTTCTTGCACCAGGTGGAATGCAGATACGTCAGCTGCATAGGTAAAGCTACACTAGATTTAGTCTTTGATATTTCCTGTAGTACATAACCAGGTTGAGGGTTTTACTGATGCACAAATGTCTTAAATGTTTCTGTTCTGATAGGTGGGTATTGAAATGTCATGCCTGCAATAAAGTGACTACTGAAATAGGAAGACTATTTTGCCCAAAATGTGGCAATGGTGGCACCATGCGTAAAATATCAGTAACAGTGGCTGAAAATGGATTAGTTCTAGCTTCTCGTCGACCACACATCAATCTTCGTGGCACAAAAGTATGCCTCTATCCATTACTTACTGTTCTTACTTTTTCTCTATAGCTGTGTATTTCATTTGTGCATTAATCAGCTACTTTGCCAAATATACACGTGCATTTCTATTTTTTTTTATAATAAGTACAGTATGTCTTGTTTAGGCCAATTGCTGCACCTGGAATAAGAAAATTTCCATTTTACCATATCTTATTCGATTCATTTTATTTGAACTTTCTTCTTTACTATTGAGGGTGGCAATATGCCGCAGGGCAAATTCAATGGAGGACAGGGCAGGGTATCCACAACCCACCTCTCAGAATTTCTCTTTCCAACTAGCTTGGGCACAGGCTCTGCTTCCTAAATTTCTTTTTCCAGGATGGTAATGGATGCTCAAATCAAAGATTAAAGGAAGGATAATGGTTTTTTCTTTAATTCTTTGGATAAGGAAACTACCCCTGTCCTCGTAGATTTGAGTAGGGATAAGGACCACCTTTCTTAATCTGATTTTCTGAGTGTTTGTTCCTTTCCCCCCTTCTCTCATTTTAGCATTAATATGGGAATGTGTCATTCCATATTGGTTTCCATGATTGAAGAATGGAATCAAGATTTTTCCATTCCTTTTCTCAGATAGTGGAAAAATCTGGTGTCAATGCTTCACCAGGAGCATAATGGAGTTGAATTTTCTCTGTTGGTGGAATCTGTGATGTGACACTTGTTCATTTGGAAAGATATGCAGAGTAAACATACTTGCCAAAAGTTTACCCAGATGTCTATCCCACAATCTGGCATCTGAATCTTTCCCAAAGAATACCTTAGTCGCTAATGACATCTTATCCACCTGTCTATGTCATGTCTCATTCCCTTCCTGCTTTCCTACCCTTAGTTTCCCCATTCACATGTTTTGAAAGTTCATTTTATGCATATTACATATTGGATAAGTGGAAGTTGTGTGAATGTTTATTTGAAAAGACTTATATATAGTTATTTGGGAAAAGTATATTTTTTAGTTTTCTGGGAGGAACACAACAAGAAGCTTAAGTTGTCATAGTATTATCCAATAACCAATATGTATCCATTTCCAAAAATCTAGAAGGATAGATTTTTATAAGGATACGGAAGGGTGCTGCTTCGTTTAAAGGATAATTACAAGAATAGGACGGCTATTCAAACCAACAAGGATCATTCACATTCCTACCTGTGGCCAACCAAGCCATGGATTCTCGATGGTGGTCCTATTAGCAAGGTCCTTTGTTTTCTTTCCCCATAAGTCAATGTTCTGTCAAATGGTCGATTCGTCCATCGTCTTATGCTGATCGTGTAACCCTTTTTTCCCCTTTGGCTCTTATGTGTTTACCCTTCAAGAAACAGATAAGAAAATAGGGTTTGTTTTTGTGTTATTTTTGTGAAGCTCTTTCATTGTTTGTTTATAACTAGTTTACAACTGAAATTAGTTCACTAGGCTGCTGGGGTGTGGACCTTTGAATTCCTTGGGTTTTTTAATTTCTTTCACTGTTTGCTTTGTAACTATTTAATTTTTTTATAACTCTATCTCCATTTGGTTTTCTTTTTATTGATTGTTTGGTGGTTTCGTGTTTTGTCCCACCCCACCCCCGACCCTTGGAAGAAAAAAAGAATTATGGAGCGCAGGGAGTAATATCCATTTATTGCCTAATGGCTTATTGGCCATGATCTAACACACAATGTACAAAATACTCGGTTGAATGTTAGAGGGATCATTTTCTCTTTTGCATTTTAGATAAGTTTCAATCGAATGTGCCTTACTACATGCATGTGTGAAAAATCTTCACATCTGTGCCAATGTCCTTGTGTCTTGTTTCTTAAACTTGTGTCCAACACATACATCCGTGCTGATTTCCTATAAATCACAAACTTGAGCTATAGGTCCTATTTGATGGGTATTAATGTTCCAGAGGATAAGAAGATTGTTTTATCAAATTTGATCAATGTGCAGTCAGTTTCTTTCCCTATTACATATTTGGGACTTCCTCTATCTGATAGGAAGCTAAATAGTTCTGATTGGAATCCTTTGATCAGAAAATTTGAGTTTAAACTTCAAGGATGGAAATGAGCCCTTCTTTCAACAGGGGGGAGATGAGTTTTGTCTAAATCAGTGTTCTCTAGCTCGACTATATATTATTTTATCTATATTTGTTGTTCCTAAGATGATATGTAAGAAATTGGAGTCAACTAGAGCAGCTTTCTTTTGGAAAGGTAAAAATATGGAAGTAAAGGGAGGACACCACATAGGATGGAAATTTGTGTGCAGAAGCACAGATGAAGGGGGAGCAGGTTTAACATCAATACAAAACATCAATAAAGCTCTTTTGGTTAAATGGATGTGGAGGGTAGAAAGGGAAGATCAGTCTATATGGGCAAGAATTATTAGAAGTAAATATTTTACCCATAATGAACTATGGATTAGAAGTTTTCAGCTCAGTGGTATAGTTTCTAATGTTTGGAAGAATATTTTACAAAACCTGGATCTTTATAATTGTTCTACTTGCATAAATGTGGGTAATGGCCGAACTGCAAAATTCTGGGAAGATGCTTGGAATGAGGGAAGAACTCTTAAGGATATATTTCCTAATCTGTACAGTATTTCAGTTGATAAGAATTCTAGTATCAGTGATGTCCGAACCTCTTCACCTCAAAGAATGGTTTGGAACTTTAGGGAGTTTCTTCAACTCAACTTGCTGCTTCAAGACTTCCAAGGGATGAATGAAAGGGAAGATGTCAAAAGCTGGAGATGGGATCTAGGAGGAAAGTTTTCTGTCAGCTCTGCAACTAGGGTTCTGAACTCAGGAGGGGTCAAGGTCAGCTAGGTTTCTCAGGTGTGGAATAAATCCATTCCCATCAAGATTAGAATTTTTATGTGGAAAGTAGTGTGGGGCAGATTTCCTACGGAGGATAAGGTCATGTTCTTAACCCCAGACAAAAGAATATGTTCATTCTGTGGGATGTTTGTAGAGACTGTGGATCATCTTTTTATTAATTGTGATATTATGGATGCTATTTGGAAGGCTTTTTTCAAAATCTTAGGCAGTACTCCAGGCTGTTTCAATTCGGTAGGCAGCCTTATTGCAAATTGGAATCAGATGTGTCCTTATCATCAGGAAATATGCTTGTGGGAATCTCTGTTGTCAGCTATGTTATGGGCCATTTGGAGGGAGAGGAACTTCAGAATATTCAACAACCAGTTCTCTTGCCCAGCAGGGATTATTGGAAACTGTATTTACTTTATACAAGAATGGTTTTTTAGAAAATTTGGGGACAAGATTTCAGAGTCTGTGATTCTATCAAAAATTGTTTAGTGGAAAACTGTCTTTCTTTGAGGGTTTTGTATGTTAATTGTATTTTGGTTTTTTGTTTTTTGTTTTTCTTTTTTTTTTTTTTGGGGGGGGGGGTTGTGTTTTTTGAGGTTCTTCTATGTCTACTGTCTTGGTAGACAATTACTGTGTTTCTTTCTCTTCTACCCGTGTGCTCTTTTTTCTAATAATTTCAATGAATGAATGTGGCTTTTTGCTGCCTTCTAAAAAAAAAATGTTCTATAAAATCAAGGAAAAATGAATAGGAGAATGCACAACTAGAATATTGTATCCGTTTGAAGCTCTTGCCAAGCTTGCAACATAAACAAATATTCTTTACCTCGACGTCTTACAAGTCGAGGGCAGTCTTATTGTACAAAAATCTGGTCCATATTCCTTTTGCTGACATAATGAAGAGTTTTCTTGTTTAATGAGGCCATATTCATCTCGGTTGCCTGTTCTTTGCACGTCAGATTGTAGAAACAGTATTTCACTCACTCTGTTTCATGTTTTTCAGTTTTCAATTCCCCTGCCACAAGGCGGTAGAGATGCCATCTCTAAGAACTTTGTTTTACGTGAAGATCAGATCCCGCATAAATTTCTCTACCCAAAATCGAAGAAGAAAAATAAGGAACAGGTTATCCACCCCTGCCTTCTCATAGGTTATTTGAAACTTCTTTCTGCAGTGTTCTTCTCTTTTCCCTTTGTGTATAGCTTTGAAGTTGGTGGTGAAGTACCCTGGGAAGATTTATTATTTGTTTCCTCTCTTAATTTTCCCTTTCCTTTGACCTTCAGGATGATTTGTTTGGCGAAGACATATTTTCTCATGTCTCTGCAAAGAGGGCTCCATTGAAGCCTCCTGTCGGGAAGGCAGTCTTACTTTTTACGGGAAAAAAGAATCTAAATGATAATCATTTTTCACATAAGCATTAGACACTGGTGATAATGTTCTGTTTTACTGCAATATTAGCAAAGGTATTTAAGATATTTTCCCCTTGATATGAGACTCATGTGTGTACAGGATAAGGTTGGATTAGATGGAGATTAACATACAAAATTTTTGGGTCTTATTGCATGGATAGTGTATGCATTATTGCTCTACTTTCTGTGACAATACAGGAAGATTTCAAGGTCAAGGCTGGAGTTACAGTTGGTTCACCCTTGAACCCGAGTACGGGGCAGGTTACATTTGTGCAAGTGTTTGTTTTTAGTAATGTAATTTACAAAAGAACAGTTTTTTCTTTGGCATGCTGTTTTAACGCTGAATGTTGGCACATATATGCCAATATAGTTGTATTCAAAATGTTTGGTTCCAGTGGACGGCCTCGGGTGTTCGGCAAGAGTAGGAGATTCGTATTATGCCAAATTTTAGTTATCTCTTGTTTTGCTTAAAGGAATTCTGCCTTTTCTTGTCTCCCCTTCCTCATCCTCTCCATTACTCACGGGTACTGGTGTGGTGGATGTCAAGTGCTAATTTGGTCTCCAAGATGGGTTTTTGGGTCATCAAAGAACATCGAAGATGGGTCCAACCAAAGTGGTACTGCCAAGATTAGCAGAAGGTTATTTTTTGTGGGTTCCATTAAGTTATGGCGAATAGAAGTTTTAGTGGGAGATTTGAGGAGGTTTGCATTTTCAATATTTTCTCAAAAAATAGAGAATCACGGAACATATTTTTTGGAGAGTAAAATATTGTAGGAAGATATTTGCAAATCTTATGGAGAGGTTAGAGTTTTCATATGATGAGAGGAAGATATGAAGAGAGTGCAAGATTTGACATGGAGGGAGAGAGAGGTAAAATTTCCAAGGAAATATTTCCTTATGAAGAGTTATGGGGAATATAGATCTCGAAAAAAAAAAATATATGTTTTGAAAATGTGAAAAATATTTTTCCAACTAATGTTTGCTTGTATTTGCAAAATATGTGAAAATTAGTGGGAAGATATTTGTCAAGAAAATTTTGACCAATGCAAAACACCCCCTTA
This sequence comes from Zantedeschia hybrid cultivar, assembly GCA_030544215.1. Classification (NCBI taxonomy): domain Eukaryota; kingdom Viridiplantae; phylum Streptophyta; class Magnoliopsida; order Alismatales; family Araceae; genus Zantedeschia; species Zantedeschia hybrid cultivar. The sequence continues at coordinate 3,950,043 of JARZZO010000015.1, forward strand.
ATGACCCCTCCAATCACCTGATCTGGTGTCGTCTTAAAGGAATGTTGTATGCTGTTGTTGGCCAATAGTTGCTGCTGCTGTGCAATAGGTATCATCAAAGGTGCATTGCAGGTTCGAGGGCAGAGGAAGAAATAAAGAAGAAAGGAGAGGAAACAAAGTACATTAATTCCCTAATCCAAAAATGAAATAAAATATTGCCTAGGAGAGACACGCTTACATATCTATCCCCAATTCGTAACCTGATCTGATCATACTATTGGACTCAGTTAGTCCGATTATATTTAATTTATTATATCTAATATTATTATGATAATGAATTATTAAAAATGAGTTATGCATAAAATAGATTAAATATTATATTAATATATTTATTGTAAAATAAACTATCAGCTGTCAATTCTGGTTACATGTGTATAACACTTGCCTTGTCCTAGTGAATAGTGATTTGAGTATATCATCCGTGACCTTAAATTAAGTTTTAGGTTTTGGCTATTATGTCTAATAACCGGTTGAAATGTTAATAATTCGGGTCGGCTATTGTGTTTATCGATTAAACCATTACGCGCCGGTCCACAACATTGACCGTAGTGAGATTAAGTGAGATTATCACTAATAATCGGGTCGACCATTCTGTTAAAAACCACTTTTGTTCGTGTGGTTGTTTTGTTCAAGTTATCAGGCTGTCTAACTTAAAATATTAAGCCATTGAATAGAGAATATTGTTATGTTAAATATGTTTTGATTAGTTTATTTTTCAGTGTGGGATTATTTAACACACCTCCTTATATATAGATTGATTAATTGAGGTTCCATCACGTGGATAATAATAAAGAAGACGTGTTTGGCTCTAGTCATGGCCGTGAGTTTTGATTCTATAATGAAATTATTATTATCTATTTCATAATTTTAAAATATTCAGTGGAGAGGGTACCATTATTTTAAATATATTTTAATTCATCCATTGTCTAATGTAAGACTATTCTAATTATATGGTATCTTAGTTGTTACAGCAGAACGTGACTAAACACGGAAAAAATAAATAAATAACTAGTGCTCTTTCTGTTCATGTTCATGGTATCACTACTCTGCAGCAGTTGATGTTTGGAAACTCGGTTTGAGTCGACATCAAGTTGCAATAGTAACATTGTTTCTAACACCACTTTTTGGCATCCCCAATTGGTAATCATCAATTGGAAGAAAATGTTATTGAATCACATCTTTGACAATACTATCTTCCAATGGATAATTACTAGTCATGCGTGTCAAAAAGTGGTGTGAAGAAATTGTGTTAAGTCTAATTGTAATCCACTAAGTGGATCCTACGGTGTGTTTGTGTGGCCTAATCACCATAAGTGGACCACAATATTATGTGAAAATCTACATATCTTTGACTCTAATATATTGTTGTAAATGCCCCTGACATCTTGAGAAAGGTTACACTTGTATCCTTCCCATCAAAATGGCATATACTCTAATAACTAAATATGTCAAAAATTTTAATTATTTTCACATATATATATATATATCTAAATTCACCAGAATTTTGCATATATATCTTAATTTCATCATAAATTGGTCAAATATTTTTGACATATTTCATTGAGTTAATGACATTTTGACGAAAGGACATAATTATAACTTTTTTGAAAATATTATCGATATCTATAACAAGATGCATGAGTAAAAAATATAGATAAGGTAATTTATAGATATACATATAAAAAATTTAAGGCCTCATTTGTAGATGAGATTGGAATATGACTTTCTCGCATAATCGAATTGTATTGTGAAAAGTAGCATAGAGCCCACTTTTTGAAACAACTTTCTCTAGTCTATCTCTATCTTCTCCCATATAATCTTTCCTTCGTAAAAGTTGAGGTAAGGTTTGGCTCATTTGAAAATAATCAAGTGCTGTCCGGGTGTTGTTGGGAGATTCTAACGTCGCAAGTGCATTTCTAAATACAGCCCAAGTATAAAGACCAAAATCATCAGATCTTGATGATTTCCATTCACATAGACTAAAGTGCAATTTGGTTTGATGTAAAATGCTATACTGCATTATCGTGAGGCATAAAATATGACATTTTGTGATGTTTTATGTCAAACCAAACCACCGCTAAACGAAGCAAAAATATGTAAATCATGCGATGTCACTATAGTGATCCCTAATCATTCAAGAAGCATTGACCAAAAAAACAAAACAATTATTCTAGAAGCAAACGTAATCGTAGATGATAATTAATAAATATAGAGACATTGCAACAAATGTTACTCTTAATAGTATTAAGGAAGTCTACTCATCCCAGGCTAGCTTGGCCTACGTCAAGACAAACGAAGTTGAACGAGGTATATGTCGTTAGACACGATTTAAGAGGACTCCAAAATTTGATTGGGTTACACGGTTCCGGTGTCCATCGCTGCGCACTGATTCTGTCCCACTCACCACTCACTTTATATCGAGTCCGAACGCTCTATACTCATTACTGTATGTTAAAAAATGTTATCCTTATTATTTTTGTGGGTTTCTTTATATTTATTTTTGTAAATTACCATATTTATATATATACCTTGGACTCCCATACTTACTATACATGCTCGTGATCATTTATCCTTTTGTCAAAATGTTGGAAACAATGTTAGAAAGATTGCGGAAATTTTGAACGGTATATATAAAATTATGACGAATTTAGGAATATATATATATATATATATAAGGGTACATATACAAAATCTCTTTTTAGTTTTAAAATTTATAAAAATGAATAAAAGTTGAATGACCGGATAATACTATGATCGACGTTTATCGTTATGTTTCTCCTAAAAATATACGATCCCTTTCTATAATGACTCAGAAATGACGTGTGGAGATTATCTTTAAGCTCTTTGTAACATACAAAATATAATTATCAAATAAATTAAAAGGTTAATAGGACACCTATCATATCAATAAAAATGTTTGAAAGTGGGAGTGACGACCCTTGCAGGCGCAGCACTTCCATGAGATTAATCTGCTTAAAATTTAATAAAAGTCGTAGAATATAAAAAAGGGATGAGAGTTTTGAGATCAATAGGGTGTATGAAGAAAATAAATAGATGGAGACTTAAAAGGATATAAGAATGTTTCTATCTTTATCCTTTAACATCATAGTATCTTCATCTTTATCAGTAAATACAAAAAATTCTCAAAAATATATCCTTATTCCTCTTTTAAGATACTATTTAATAGTTATCTCTCTTTGCGTTAAAAAGTTGTTTTGAATATTTCGATACGACAGAACACTCAAACACTTATGTCGGACAGATATGTTATTCAGTTCTCATTTGCATCGTAAGAATATTTCACTTACATTATTTATATTTTGAATAAATTTTAGTAACTATACTCGACCATCTTTGTGTATAAATATACACGAATATATATATATATATATATATATATACATATCTCCGTATTCAATTTATGATTACTTATGTGTGTGTCACAAACCAGAGCTTTTAAGCTAGACGACGACAGATTAACGGATGATAAGGTGTCATCTGATATCCTTTCCTTTATTAGCCGTGGAGCCCGGAGACGGCACGTACCCCAACGCTTCCGCCCTTGCCCTTTGGGGATAACGATGGGGGGCACTTTCGTCATAACGTGACCCCCCAGGCAACCCCGCCCCCCCCCCAGCCGGAAAAAGAAAAAGTTGGGTGAGAGATGAAGAAGAGGAGACAAAGGGGCGCTTCTCCTCTCATTTTACCAATTCCCGCAACATATCGGCAGGTACTGTTCTCCCCCTCCCGATCGTATTGCCGCGATTAATAGCTCGAATCATGCTGCTTGGGATTTTCTGCATTTTGTCGATGTGTTCTTCCCGAATGGAATGGTGAGAGCTGGCATTTGTTGCTATTTTTTTCTTCAATTTTTGATGGGAATTGTGGTTTTTTGTTTGTGATCATTGTCTCGTTTGATGGGGAGCGGTGGGGGGTTCCGTTAGATGCGTGCGTCTCTCGGTACAGCGGTTCTGGGGGATTAATTGGTGCTGGGACTGTTTGCTGGTTTGGTTGGGAAGAGCTGTTGCTCTTTGCGGATCACTGATTTTTTTTTTTTAAATAATGTGGGGTGGCTTAGCGGTGATGTTTAGCAAGGTTACTTGATAGTGCGATGGTGTTCAAATGTCGGTTTCCTTCTCTAGCTCCATGTTACTTTTGGTTACTATCTGTTTATGGTCCGTTGTGTTTTGGCATTCTGATTAGCTTTCTGACCAAAGGAATTATGCCTTGTACTGCCAAGTTTTATTTCGAATAGTAATCATAATGATGCTTTGGTTGTCGTTGGGAGATATGGATTCTGATTGGCTTAGTAGAGAGTTTCTTGTCACACTTGTATTGCATAATCACATCATGCTCTGGAGGTAAAAACGCAGTATGGTGATTGCCATCTTTCTTTCATATGGTCAGCATTAGGCAAAAAATGAGTTTTTTTTTTTTTCTATTGAACTCATTTTCATCTTTTGTTTAACGTGTCAAAATACTCAGTGATCAGTCATTAGACCATCTGAGCTTTAAACTATATCTGTTGGACGTGTCACAAAGCACTTGTGGCATTACTAGAGATGTTAGAGCTTGCGTCGACCCATCATTTAACCAACATCTTATGCTATCTAAACATGTTGTGGTCATGCATTTGCATGATTTTTTTTTCCTGAAGTCATTGTTACAGTTATGGAAAGTGTTGTTTTATTTCATTTTTCATTTTGTTCCTTTTTTGGATATTCATGGGGATTGCAGTTGTTTATTTTCTTAGAATTTTTTAGTTGTCATTTATCCACATTGGGCGAGTATAGCTTCTGGTTTGGTTTACTAGGAGTTGTCTGTGTTGACAACCAAACCAAGCAATTTGACATCACGTCTCTGCACCTAGGGTTTCCACAGACCACCGAAGAAGAGTGATGTGTAAAGAAATTATTCATGACCTGCTAGAGCAAACAGTCCATGAAGTTAAATAAAAATTTAGATTAACTGGATCATGTTTACATTGATATAATGTATTGGCTTGCACAAGTTTATTCTTGTCTTCTTTATGTTGGTATATACTACAAATGCAAAGTAGTATATCATATTGAAAGGTATTGGTTGGTTTCTATGTTGAACATAATTAGGGAGGGTTAACAAATGCTAAAATGGTCAAGACAAATGATACACAAGAAATATCCAGAAAGTGCAACCATCAAAATAAAAAGCATAATGAAATCTTTAAGATTTTTGGATGTTTTGCGTATACATTAAATTAATATACATTAAATTAATAATACATCCACAAGTATTTAATATGACAATGGAGAAAAATATATTATTTTTCATGTTCTAAATTCATTCAGAGCCAAATTATGGATGTAAGTTCAGTCCATCATGTAGTTAATGAACATGATATGAATCATAGCTTGGAACCCTGGCATGTAGCATCTGACCACAAGACTTGATAGACAATCCTTCACGCTATGCTGCGTGATGGACCATCCAAATGGAAAGGAAGATTGTGTCTTGTCTAGACTATCCATGATCTTCATGGGGATTGTGAGGTGATGATATCCTCCATGAAGGATTGGGTAGCAGCCTTGGAAGTTTCAGGTTGAGGATCTTATACCATGGGATGATGGATTCATCTATTTGTGGGTTGGGTGGAGACATAGCTCATTTTCTCATGTACTAGGCGGTTCTTTACTTGGTTTGGTCTTTTGAAATTATCCTTACACAGGAAGCCATAAAAAAAAATTGATACCTTTCTTTGATATGACAATACTAGGTTCCAGCCATTTTAAGAGATAACAATCGGAAAAAAATGATAAGTTCTGTTGTCAATGTGTAGTAAGTTTGTTCAATGTGTAATAAGTTTGTGTCCTAGACTGGTCATTCTAAATTGACTGTATTTCCCTTGTGCTTTACATGTTTCTGGGTGATGATGGCTTATCAGGTTATCAGTCCTGTTGTATATTCTAATGTTGCAACATGTATTTATATGGTCTGTCAGTGTGTGGAATCTCTGTTTTTTATGGCAGAGAAATTTAATTCCCAGGGAATTGCTTGGGTCTTTCCATTTGGATGTCATCTGAGATAATATCATTGGAAAACATGAATCGCCACTCCCATGAAGACTATTTTTTTGCCAAAGGACAGGAAAAGATAACTTCTCCCAGGAAGAAGTTCTTTATAGTTCCTTTCCTCTTGGATATGTCTGAAAGGTACAAATTGGGAATCTCAATAACTCTCCCTCACACATGACAATGAAGAAGAAAACAAAAAATCCCATGATACCTGAGGGACATGAATCCTCGAAGGGTCCAAGTCTCAAATCCAAGTGAAGTCACAAACCCTAAGGAAAATCATACTTGAGTTAGAGTTCTCCTTATCACAATAAATAGGGCTTCAAGTTCAGATGAGTCAACGGGAATCCGTTTGGGCTAACCTAAAGTCAGACTGGGTTGAACTTCAGCCGCAGTGTATTGGGTTGAGTTCAAGTCTAATTCATGTTCAACCGACCCTCCATTATGTCAGATAGGGGCACTTGGGTCAACTGAGCCTAACATTTTTTTTTGGGAATGTGGGTAGTACCACTTGTATTATAAATATGAAAAGGAGAATTTACAGTTAAGAAGGGCTCAATCAGCAAAAGTCCCTCCCGTACAAAATCACCGGCTAGCACAAACACCAAGCTCAGCTACCCTCCAAAAGAGAAAACAAGATGGAATTGTCCTTGTCCACATTACATGAAACCTTTGCCCACCCTTTGACCTGGTTATAAACAAAAGATAAAACCGTATTAGGTGTCCCAGCTTCTCTTCTGAAAATTCTCCTGTTCCCCTCAGACCACGAATCCCATACGGTGGCACGGAGGATGAGCCACCACAAAAGACAATCCTGCTTACGAGCCCATTGTCTTCCCCATCCCAAAAGGAGCTGCTCCACTAAGTGAAACTGAGTGAAAGATATGTGCAAGTGGTCGGACGTCAGCTGCCACACTTCTACTGCAGATGAGCATGAAGTACATAGTTGGTCAACGGACTTATCCTCCAGCGCACACAAACGACACATTGTAGGCAATGGAGGTAGTGTCCGAATGGGGGTCCTCCACATAAGCAGCTGCATCTTAGGAGGATTTTGACTCTCCATACCAAAGAGAAAAAATGGGTATCTAGCTCCCCCATCTGCAATAATAGACTAATAGTGTATGGTGATTTAACCGAATGTTTCCTGTCCTTATCCCATCTCCACTTCCATTGATCTTCAGATGAAAGATCCACCTGAAAATCCTGTAGGCAATGAAGCAAACAAACCAGCTCCCTCCCTCATTTCTTCCTCCCTCAAGTCTCTTGTAAACAATGGGCACCAACAGTTCTGAGATTGGTTTGCATCCACCACCTGTGAAACCAAAGCCAAATGCTGAGCTGAGATACTAGACAGTCTCTGGAAATTCTGACGAAGAGGTTGAGCAGCGCACCAGCTATCCTCCCAAACAAAGTCCTCATTCCGTCACCAATAACTATGTGTGAGCCTGCCATAAAGACGTCCACACTAGCTAGAATTCCCTTCCAGACTGAGGAGACGTTGCATATTGTCGTCACCTCTATATCCCACTGAGCCTAGTATAGCCTACATTTTAATAAAAAGTTGCTATCTAATAGAAAAAGCATATATGTTATAACATTGTTGGTTTAAAAGTTGGTGGTGTCAACTACTGTGAAATTTGGGTTCAGGGTGGTTGTTGCATGAGTTTAGGTTTCAGATTTGGGTCGTTTCTTTCATGTTTGGGCCATGTTGTCCTCAACTTAGGGTGTGTTGGGTTAGAGTTTACACCAATTAGGTCAACCTGACCTAAATTGTAGCCTACAACTAGCTAAATTAGCCATGCAAATGTCAGTGTAGCTTGATAAAATTTTCTTACACATGCATTTCAATAGCATAAATGGGGGAACTATTATAAGCTTACAGCTTCAGCTGCCATTTATATCAATTTGTGCTGATTATTATATTGAGGAGAAGCTTATGTTCTTATACCAGTTCCACTAATTGCACAAAATTTCCCTTTTGAACTAGACAGATATGCATTGAGATATCGTAACGTCAATGGGCTTTCATTTCTCATTTTCGGAGATGTTGTAAATGATGGGTTCCTAGAAGTTTCTTGATTGAAGGCAGAATGATAAACGACAAAGTTGTTTTAACATACAAGCGGAAGCATGCATCTTCTCATTCTGATCCTGCACATGTTAATGAAGGAAATACATCTTCAAAATCTTCAAGGAGGACATCTAAATCTTCTACATTCAATGAACCATTGGAAGGGGATGATAAGGTGTGGATATTAAACTTTTTATTGTAAATCCAAGTAATTTATACCTCGAAACCTTAAACTTTCATTCTTCTTTTACTGGGACCAGGCGCTTGGATTTAAATTTGTTGATATATATCAGCTTCTATCTTCTTTCTCAGTTTGCTCCACAAGCTGGACAATTATGTGTCTGGTGGATGATGTCGAATCATCATTCAAACATTACAACTGTTATGCCTCTAATTAGTGCTTTCTTCTTATATGTGTAGAGATTTCTATTTTGCAAACATAGTGAGGTGATTGATAACTAAGTGCTTATGTAAAAACTATTTTTATTGTATCTCCAAAAATAAGTTGATAGCTAATGGGCATGCAAAACCTTTCTCTAGCACCTTTTTTCTCCCGGAGTTGTGGATGGTGGTGTTCTTGGAGACTTGGAGTCCAAAAGGCAAGAGTGCTCAAGTGTCAGCAACCTGCCTGCTACCCATGCTAATAGAATCCCCCTGGAGGGGATGCTTCTGCGGGGTTTTCTAATTGAACAAGTGCTTCCAAACTTCCTCCGTAAGTGGGCACTGCATAAAAAGATGGTCTAAATCCTCCTCCTATATACCACAAAGGGGACAAGTGGATTGAATGTTATCCATGAAAGCTGCCAATCTATCCCTTGTGGGCAACCTCCCATGAGAGTTCCTCCAAATCAATACTTTAACCTTCAGAGGACTACATGGCTTCCAAACTTGCTTCATATATGGATATCTCACCCCACAATCATGAAGTAAAGAGTAGGCAGACTTGACTGAGTGGTTGCCGGTGATTTCCCATTTCCAACTCACTGAATCTTCCTTTTCCTGGACAATACTAAGCCCATGTAAAGCATCATAGAGACCCATCAGCTGATGGAATTCCCCATCCGTCAAATCTCTATGAAACCTGGGTGCCCAACCCTCTGATTCCCACGCCTCCCCACCACTACCGACACAGAGCTCAAAACTGAATACAACCCAGGAAATCTCTCTTTCAAAGGGACATTATCACACCATTTGTCCTCCCAAAATAGCCACTGCTGTCCATTCCCCAGCTGGTGTTGCATTCCATTTAAAATCAGATCTTTGGCTAGCAAAATACCTTTCCACAATTGAGAGACATTATATATGCTGTCTGGGGTGAAATCACACACTCTGTTCTTCCTGTAGTACTTCTGCTTAACAATTTTCATGCAAATGTTATCCTGTACCACAACCAGCCTCTAAAGCCACTTCCCAAGAATGGCCAAATTAAAGTCTCGAATGTCCTTGATTACCAAGCCTCCCACCTCTTTATTCATACAAATCTTTTTCCAGCTAACATCATGCCACCCTCTGCTCTTATCTGAGACCCCGTGCCAAAAAAACCTACATTGAATGGCTTCCAGTTTCTTGGCCAATGTCAGTGGGATTCAGATAAGGACATGTAGTATACGGGAAGACTGTCCATGACTGAACGACACATCACAACGCGACCACCATATGATAAAAGTCTTCCTTTCCACTCTGCAAACTTGGAATTAAACTTTTGTTGGACCTTGTTCCAATCTGAACACCGGGTGGCAAAAGGAGATAACGGTAAACCCAGATAGGTGATGGGGAAGTAGCCAATCGGACAGCTCAACAGATCTGCAACTCTCATAAGGAAGTCTTGGTCACCCACAATCTGACTCTTTTTAAAGTTGACTTTCAACCCAGATACATCTTCTAAATAATGCAAGAGATGTTTACTCACACAGCTGTTGGAAAGAAGGCTCTACAAATAAGACAGTGTCATCTATATACTGTAAATGTGTAACCTATTTGCTGGTTGGATGCATGGACCCTGAATCTAGAAATGATACCCAAATCCTCTGCTCGCGTCCATAGAGAACTTATAATATGAGCTACTAGAACAAATAGGAGAGGTGATAATGGATCTCCCTGTCTGAGCCCCGGCCTGAATGGAAGAATGAGGAGGCCTCCCCATTAATTAGGACAACCATCCTAGCGGACGAAATACAACAAGAGACCCAATTGATCCATCTTTCCTCAAAACCCATCAAGAACATGACCCGCAAAAAACATCCCCAATTTACTCTATTGTACGCCTTTTTAAAGTCTAGCTTAATAACTAATCCTTTTCTTGTTTGTCTTCTCATAGCATGTATACATTCACGGGCAGCCAAGAAATTATCCTGAATAAGTCTTTCCTTAATAAAAGCACCCTGATTTTCATGTACCAACTTGTCAACCACCTTTTGCAGCCTCAGTGCAAGCATCTTAGCAATAATCTTATATGACCCATTAAGGAGACTGATGGGTCTATAATCATTAAATTGCTCAGCACCTTCTTTTTTAGGGATTAAAGCCAGTAGGGATTTGTTGATGCTTGCAAGATGAGCCCTCCCCTAAAGGAACTCCATAACAGCTGTACAAACATCCTGCTTAATAATGTCCCAGCACTCATGGAAAAAACACAGAGGCAAACTGTCCGGACTAGAGGCTTTGTTACCTGGCAGAGAAAACACAGCTTCTTGATGTCCTCCTCAGTGAAAGGCCTGGAAATGTATGTGCTATAATCCATAGAGATCCTGGGCAAAACCCCCTTTGAAGGATAGGGCGGGGTTTATCCTCCTCGGTGAAGAGAGAAGCAAAAAACTCTCTAGCATGAGATCTGATGTTAGCCTCGTAGGTAAGAACTCTATCACCCGTATTAATACTCTTAATGACATTAGTCGTTCTCCTTGCCGAGGCCACTCTATGAAAATAAGCTGTATTTCTATCCCCTTCTTTAATCTATTTGTCCCTGGATCTCTGATTCCAATACAGCTCTTCTTTCATAAGAATCTCCTCAAACTCTACTTTTAGCTTGTTATGACACTGCCTTCCCTCCACATCTAGAAGCCTCGCCTTCTCCAAGGCATTGAAGTTAGCAATATGTTGAAGTAAGTTAACTCTAGCCTCCTTCCCTGGCAACTGTTTGCTGATGCCCCACTGAGAGAGGGTTGTGCTGAGTTTCTACATCTTCAACATCAGTCTAACCATCGCAAAACCACCACTACAAGGGGCCTCCCAAGCTGCAATCGCCACCTGTTTGAAGTCCACCTCTCTCAGCCAGAACCTCTCAAATTGGAATCTATGTCCAGAGCGTCCCATACTGGTCGAAATCAGAATCGGCTTATGATATGACACTAGTCTTTCAAGACACTTAGCTGCTAGCTCCGAAAAGTGCTCCTCCCAGTCAGTAGAAACCAAAAATCTGTCCAGACGGGATAAAGATGGAGAGTCCTTGAAATTAGACCATGTGAAAAGAGCATTAGGAGTAGGGACATCCATCAGGGCTGCTTCTTAGATGAACTCTTGGAAGTCTTCCATCTTCGCAGAATATGAGGTGTCCCCATACCTCTCCTCTAAAGATGCCACCACATTAAAATCCCCTTAGACACCAAGGGCAACCGGAGGCTTGCTGCATGTGCAATAGTTCTACCCACAATTCGTTCTTATCAAGTCTCCCCTGGGGGCCGTAAACACCTGTGAACACCCATTCAAAACCATCTAACACATCTTTGAAGGTAAAGGAAATGAAGTGCCTCCCCACCCTCCTAAGCTCCTCCTGCTCCACAACCACGAACTCATTCAAGAGAATCATAATCCCACTTGATCTCTCCACAGCTGAAGAGTTCACCCCTTTGCAAAGCCTCCTACCTCCAATCTCCCTTATAATGTTATCTCCATCCTCTTTACACTTCGTCCCCTGAAGACATAGGATATCGACCTTGCATCTCTTTACAAACTCCTTCATGGTAGCCCTCTTCGTCCTTCCCACAATACCTCTAATGTTCCATGTGACATCCTCATGGCAACAAATTCGAAGTACATCCTCTCCCTCGTCCCCCTCACACACCTCTACCTCTTCCTCTTCCCCCTTCTACTGACTCCCCCTCCCGATGCACACCCCTTCTAGCTGATTTCTCTTCCTTGGACCACCTAGCAAGCTTTGCAAGCCATCTTTTTTTTTTAATCTTCGACACACCCTTCCTTACCTCCTTGTCAAGGCTTTCATAAGAGACACCCAGTCTGCTAGCTAGGTCCTTGAAGTGCTGTTCCGTAATAGATTCCACGACCTTACATAATTCCGCTACTGCCTCCTTGTTAAGATTCTCTGTCTTCTCTCCCTGAACCACACACCCAAGGCCCTGCTTTCCATCATACACCGTCAATGCCCTCTCCTCAACTCCACTCCCCTCCTCCACCTACAACGCCTTACCCTGCATCTTTTGCGCAATGACCAAGATGGACCCGTCCAAGGAAATAGCTTATGGAGCATAGATGGCAGTACCGGCTGATATCGATACGTACCGGTGTCGGCCGGTACCGGTACCCGATACATGTAAAGGGTATCGACTGATACCGGTACCTGATACATGTAAAGGGTATCGGCCGATACTGGGCCGATACCGGCCGGTACGTACCAGTATCGGTACCCACCGATACGGGTACCGGTATTGCCATCCCTGTTCTGGAGGTGCCTTATGATGAGAGGAAGAAACAATTAGCTGCATAGTTTTGAAAATTGGGTCCGAGGCCTGCACATCCTTCCCTATTTCTAGGCAGACGACCTTCATCGCCTGGGCTGTTTGAGTGAATGGGAGTGTGGCTGATCGTCTCAGCTAGGGGGGAGCCCCACCAATGTCACTCACCCACACACACTTGGGGCTTCGGTTCGCTGAGACGGGGGTCAAGAACATCCCCCAAAGAATCAGCAAGGTTGCCATGTCCAACCTTACATGCTTCCAGCTCAACATCTCCCATTTCCATGGCCTGACAGGTCACCGACGGCACCTTTGGGGCAGCGCTACTAGAGTTTACTCTCCGGAAAGAAACGAGGATGCCACAATTTTCTGAGCAGCCATGGCACTCCCCTTGGGAAGGCGGGAAGGAGGGGCCCTCTCTCCAGAGAGATTGGAACCAGTTGGGCACCGAGACGAGGCTGAGTGCAGATCCACAGGGCCTCTCAGAGGTCCCATGGCTATTGGGTGAAGAAGGAGGGCTTTCGCGGGTATGCAGGTGGGTCCCAACGTGACGGGTAAGTCACGGGCTGCCAGTTTGGGTAGCTGGGTTCGCCCAAGGGTTCCAATCGGCTCCAGGACGAGTAACTTGCCCGCTTCGGCGGCAGGTAAACCGTGGCGCCCCAAACCCCGAGCGGGGGATTTGAAATTTAAATCCGCCCCTCTCTGCATGCCATGACCCCCCACCCTCTTCCAGCCGTCGTCTTCCTCAACTTGCCTATTCGGAAATCCTAAGGGATGCAGTAGCTGTGGCGGCGCCTCCTCTGCCGACTGTACCATCATTGAGAAGACCTCCCCTCCCAGTCAAAGCAGGAGCCCATCTGGCACATTGCTGACGTGGCTAACCCTCAGTATCCCCTCCACACATAGGGTATCATGAGAGAGTGAGAACGACACAGTCCCCTGTTCCCATAGCCCAAGCTCAGTGAAAGCCTGGTGCAGTCTGGATCCATCATACATGATAATAGGAACTCCCAGGAGCCTAACCTTCACCCTAGTAAGCTTGGGTTCTAGATAGGTTCCGTTCCTCAGGGCCCATTTGCGAACTTGACAATTGCATCCCTCGCCCACAAGCATGCTCTTTTCCAAAAGGAGATTCGCAGTCTGGATAGACGGGGCCATACTTAGGAACACCTCTCCTAGGTCTGCAATTTCCCACTCTTCTGCCGATCCAGTCTAAGCCCTAACCATCCTATGGACCTGTAGAAGGCTTGGTCTGCCTCTAATCGGAGTAAGACGGACGCAACGCTGCAGACGATGTAGGCGCAGCTCAAGGAGTTCCTGGGCAGGTCGAGGGACTGGGCGGACCTTTGGAGAAGAACAATCTTTCTTCAGGATAGGCCTATCCAACCCACTAGCTCCCGAGACCACCTCTGCGAAGGTGGGTCTGCTCCTTGGACACGAACGGCGGAGATGGCCCAGCCCTCCACAGTGAATGCACCTTATTGGGGAGGAGCAGACTCTCACCCCATGCCCTAGCCGGAGGCATCGAATGCAAAAGGGAGGCTCCGTCGATCGACCAGATCGGAAGCCACCAGGACGACGAAGTCCTCCTGCCGCTTGGGGGAAACCTGCCCAAGAGACAGGATGCATCGCCGCTCGTCACACCTGGGGTTCGGAGTTTTGAACTTCCGTAGTTGGTGTATGTTATTTGCATATGATATTATTCTAGTTGATGAGAATATTGAGAGTTTGAATGTAACTTAGAACAATGGAGGTCTAAAGGCTTTAGGATTAGTCGAACTAAGTCAGTATGTATGAAGTGTGAATCATACTACTTGCTGCTTAATGGGCGATTAGAACAATGGGAAATTTTCTGTCAAATCATACTACTCACTGCTTGAAGGTGACCTCTCAAATTACTCGAAGTATAATGAAGTGTGGAAGGTAAAAATCTCCTCTTAAGGTGAAGGCTTTTTATGTGACTGCTATATGAGGAAAGAATCATTACCAAAGTGTATAGGAATAAATGGTGTCCAGATGAAGATACTTTGTGTTCCTTATGTAGCAATGGAAATGAGGATGTGGATCACGTATTGGTTATGTGCCCGGTGAGTCAAGCAGTTTGGAATGTATTTGGCATTCTTCTGCACTTCAAACCAGAATTCAGATCTGTTATGGATATGTGGAGTTTTTTCGAAAGATTGCGGATTCACATGCATCAAAAGGAGCTAAAGGATATTTTTGGGATTCTCCTTCATGCAGTCTGCTGGAGCATATTGTGAGAGAGGAATGATGTGATCTTCCGAATAAGTAAATTTATATCGAGAACATTTCTCTTAAGACTTTATCTTTCTTGTATAATTGGTCTTGACATATTTTAGGGCTTTCTGCTGATTCCTAGGCTAAGGCTTTTAAGTAATTTTCGATATGTATTTTTGTTTTAGGCTAAGAACCTTGCCTATCCTTTGATTGTACTTCCTCTCTTTATTTTGATAAAATTGGGGATACAATCTACATCATCCTAAAAAAAGTCGGAATGTGTGAAATATAATTTCAGTAATATAAAGGTTGATGGGGTGTATTTAGTAACAATTGAGGGTCAAGTTATTCCTAAAAGTAGTAGCTTTTGATATTTAAGATCTATTATTCAAGATAATAGAGAGATCCAAGAAGATGTTACACATAGAGTCAAGGCAGGCAGGCTGGCTGAAGTGGAGAAGTCGAATCCCCTTAAAACTCAAAAGTAAGTTTTATAGGATGGATGTGAGACTTGCTATTTTATATGGGTCCGAGTGTTGGGCTGCGAGAAAGGATTATGTGCAACAATTGTGTTGTTAAGATTAGGATGCTGAGGTGGATGTGTGATAAGACTAGAAAAGATAAAATTAGAAATAAATATATGTGTAAGTTAGAGAGAATAGGCTGCGATGGTTTGGTCATGTACATCGTCATCAAGTTCAGCACCGTTTAAAAGGTGTGATAAAATTAGAGTAGAGGAGGGTAGAAGCATGGAATGCAAAATCAGCCGATCCTATTCCGGATCGGTCGATTCGGATTGGGATCGGCCATAGCCGGTCCAATTCTGAGGGGGAACTGGCCTGTCCAATCACAACCGATCCCGGGAATTTCTCCCTTTTTTTGGTGGCCGATTACGGCCGATCCCCAGCCGATCCCAACCTATCCGGCCGATCACGGCCCATCTCGTCCAATCACTATTGTTCCCGGGAATTTCCCCCTTTTTTGGGTGGCCGATTAAGGCCGATCCCCAGCCGATCCCGGCCCATCTCGTCCAATCACGACCGATCCCAGGAATTTCCCCTTTTTTTGGTGGCCGATTACGGCCGATCCCCAGCCGATCCCGGCCGATTCTTGGCTGATCCAATTTGGCCAATCCGATCCGGATCAGATCGGGATCATGGGGGTCCGATTCGGACCCCCGACCCGATCCATAATTCCATGGTAGAAGACATCGGAGAAGACCTAACATGAGGTGGTTAGATGTTGTTAGAAAGGACTAGAAGTTGCTACATGTTACCACAAGGATGGCATTGGATAGACTAAAATGGCGGGACATGATTCGTGTAGTAGACCCCAAATAGATGGGATAAGGATTTCATGATGATATCAAAACTAGTACTGCAACCAAACAGGGCATTAAGGAGTTTCCTTCTCACTAAGTGATGAACAAAGGAGTCTCTTTTTGCAGATTAATGGAGTGTTGGTTAACCTTTGATGGTGTTGTTCTTAGGCCTCAAGCATCTCCTGCGCTCCTAACGCTTTGATGGCTGATGTGCTTGTAGAAGAAGACTTCATGAGGATGAGGATGTTAAGTGGCCTGCTGTCATTTCTGCAATGTCATGGCTGGACAGAGATGGTTGTTAGCAGTGGAGACGAGAGACATGGAAATTTCAGTGTGAGTTTAGCATAGAGGATGAGCACATGGGTTGCCTGCCCACTTTCTTTTTCCATTAAGTTTGCAGCCTTTGGCATCTGCTGAAGACTAAACTCTTGATGTGGAGTAATGTTGATGGCTGGCTGCTAACTCTTGATACAAGAACCACATGATATTTTGTGTCCTGAGGATGATGAAAAAGCCTAGACCATCTGATGGTCCACTGTGTCTATTCTCAGTGCAGGAGATACCTTTTTTAGAGAATGGGCCTGCCTTCGATCCCTTCAAAAAACATGGTAGGATTGCTGTACGACTGGCACAGACCTTGGTGACTGGAAGGGAGACAAGCATATTTGGTGGATGGTGCTTCATGCTTCAATCTGGGCATTTTGGAAGGGAACTATTGTAGTTTTGAGTGCAAGATCAGAATGGCTGATCAGCTGGTGCCCTTTATTTGTGACTGAGTCAAGGAGTGGGCCAAGAATTTGGGAGGGTCAAATGTTGTCTGCTTTTTCACCTTTAGCAGTTTCTGCAGCTAGCTTGGTGACACCACTGTTTGTTCTGTATAGGGTCTTCCTTGGTGAACTCTCATATACTGGAATCCCTTTCCGGGGGGAGCTTTCCTATATAGTGGGCCTTTTTTTTGTTGAGGGGGAGGGGGCTGGAATAAATTTTTCTTTCACACACTTGTTTGTACACATTGCTTCCATTTCAATGTATACATAGTACTATGTGCTTTCAGAAAAAAGCTTGCTAACTTAGTGCCTTTATGACTTAGTTGATCAACCTACAATTTTCATCTCTTAAGAATGCATAGTCATATTCTATTAAGCCTCAAATCCCAATCATTTATTTATATCTTATGATCCCAAGGGATTTCCTTTTTCTTTTTTTTCCTCCCTCCTTTGATCCCTTTGCATAAAGGAGTCTTAATAATTATGTCGTGGTCAGTTTCCTTACTTTTGCTGACAAGGACTTGTCTTTCTCTGAGTTTGAGTTCATTAGACGGTCTAGGGTTATTAACCACTAAATGGTCTAGAGTTATGAACCATTAAATGAGAAACACATCAAATTCCATATGGTCTGTTGGGTATTTTCCATCACAAGGAGCTGAAAGATCAACTAACCTTTGTCGGGAAAGCCATAAAGAAAATAAAATCCTACAGTCTTTCAAACTTAGCATCTACTTACGTTTTGTTCAAGAAATATTCATCATGCTGTTTGGTTTCATCAAGCTTTCATAGTTATCTATTTTTTGAAGGTAAGGCTTCAGTCTCACTGTTTAAACCATCTGTTCCTTCCATCAGAAAGAGACAATTTTATTTTATACAAATGACTGAATGCCACTAATTTTTTATTGACTTCTTTCTGTGTGGGAATAGAGAAGCGAGTTAAATTTGCAAGTTGTGCTTTGCAATATGTTGTGTTATTTTAGGATGTCATCTGTCATCCTGAACACATGCTGTAAATATGTCTCATGTATGTGAATGTTTCTTTAATCAATGAATTGCTTCCTGCCCTTTCTTTTTCTGATATCCCGTTGCCTGTATAGCAGCACTGCTCTAAGTGTCATGCCTGCAACTCTAATGGCACAGTGCTGGACTGCAGTAGCTGCTCCAAAACGTCCGAGTGCAGTGATCCCTCACCCGAGGTTGCATATCACATACTCGTATGAACATTTGTATTGGTTTTTTTTTTGGGTACCACTCTGATTTTTGTTTCACTTTGTTGCGCGAGTCTTCAACACAGGGGAGATGGCGATGTGCTGCTTGTGTGGAGCAACATAGTGCCGCTCATGTTGAGCGACATGACAATGCTGGGGAACAAGTGCAAGAGTCAGATAGCTCTAAGAGGAGTGAAATTACACGAGGATTTGAGAAGGGTCAAACAGAACATTCTCACAACAGTAGCCCCATCAGGGAAGTATCTAAAAAAGATGCGGCACTGAATAATAATTCAGATTTAACTTTTTTGGATTCAAAATCTACTTATGCAAATGGTAACGCTTGCAACAAAGAGAATTCAGGTGTTCGGTCATTAAACTGGAACAATACAATAAGATCAAATCCTGTATCTCTTGATTCTATTGAAAGTAAGTGTACTTCCTTATGTAGAGAGGAATCTATGTTGGAGAAATTTATTTCAGGGGAAAAGGGCTTTCTTCTTGAAGAAAAGCCAGAAATGTTATTCCAGAAAATGGTTCGTAAAGAGAACTGGGGGACCCCATTGCGTACCTTTTGCAGAAGAGCAAAAAAGGTAAAAGATGTAAGTGAAGCAGAAGTCCGTGACAACTCAAAGGTTGTGAGAGGAGAGGGCTCAGCATCTGGACAAAGTAAGATGCTGGATGCAGTCAGTGGAAATGAAGGGACAATGGATCTGTCAATAGAGGTACCAGTTCCAGGCAAAGACAAATTACACAGCAAACAGAGCTCACGGAATCTGAATGGGGAAGACATGGTATGTTCTTTAATCTGTAATGTTACCAAACCTTTTGCTAGTATAGTCAATCACCCTTTTTCATTTTCATTTATTTTTTTTTTCT
Source organism: Zantedeschia hybrid cultivar (assembly GCA_030544215.1). NCBI lineage: Eukaryota > Viridiplantae > Streptophyta > Magnoliopsida > Alismatales > Araceae > Zantedeschia > Zantedeschia hybrid cultivar. The sequence continues at coordinate 3,969,307 of JARZZO010000015.1, forward strand.
TTCTTTCTGACAAAAATGCATTTTGTATATTTTCTGTAAGCAATGGTGTTCTTAGTGTGCCATATTTAGATAGTAACTCTGGGCTGAACAAAGGCATACCCTGAAACAAAATTTGCTGGACAGCGTCAGTCATGTGCAGTGTCAGAATGTTTACCTGGAAATTTTTAGTCAACATTTGGCTTATATATACCCCAAGCAGGCATTTTACAAATGACTGAAGTGATATTTTCTAGGCATCTACGTAAAGTAACTAGAAGTGAGGATCTACACATAACATGTTAATGGGACCTGAACCAGCCAATGAACAAAATTGCGAGCTTTCAATTGTTTAAAGAATATTTATGCTTTACTTACCAGAACCCTTTTTTGTGCATAACTTTTACTGAGATCTCCTCCAGAAGTTAACCACATCAGTGAGTCTCATCCTTTTTCTTTTTGGTTAGGGAGAGGGTGGTTATCCACTTAAGGGATTGGGTCTAGGTCCATAGAAGTTCTGTATGTAGTGGAAATGTAGGTTTCTATTATTATTTTGCTATCCTTCTGTCGCCCGATGCTTCTTTCCCCTCTACTGATTATGGTCCCTGCTTCATAATGAGAAGCCCATGGCAGATGGGAGAACTATGACCATTTGCTGCTGCAGTGATGATGGTTCTTTACATGGACATTAACTGATTGGAGTCACACATAGATGACGAAAAAGGGACATGCCTATGGCTTAAGTTACGACCATTATGCAGTTGCGTCCTTCTTACTTTTATCCCATGCTGTACAATCTGCTCCCCACCCTGCAGAAAAAGGAGAGATGATGAGAACACAATTCCATGGTTGGCAAGCTGAGCAAACTTCCTTTCACCTTTTCATCTAATAATGTACTGTAGATGAGAGTACCTGCAATCATTATCAGATGATTTACCATTTGCATTAACATGACTGACTTCTTTCTCCTCCATGGAAATTTATCTATCCTCGTCATGAACAATGTACAGCACACCATTGGTGGAGTCCATTTTCCGTTTTTTTGGGTAACCTGAGAGCTGAAATTCTTTACTGTCTTGTTCTAAAGACCATGTTTACTTTTCTTCATGTGGTCACAAGCTTCAATTTCAAAGTATGCTCTTCATGTGAGCATTTCTTCGATAATGAAGATGAGCATCATCATCAACCTCCAAATCTTTGAAAGAAATTTAACGTGAAGTATACTTTCCCATTCTGCTCTATCAGTGTCATTCCCGTGGGATTATGTTGGGATTTTGTTACTCTCTACTTCAGTTCTTGGCATCTGTCAATCTGCAAGTCAGCTATCTTGAATTTGTGCAGCTTTTCCCCCTTCAAGGTGAACTAGATCTGTTGTGGATTTAGTCATAATAACTGCCTAGAAAGATGGCTAATTACCAAGGCTGCCTGATGTATGTAGTATTTGTCAAGATTCTTGAACCCTTATCATAATCCCCTTTTCAGGGACGTACTGCAAATCAGTAAACCTTTTAAAGAAACTCCCTGAGGAGGTGCTTCCAGTAAGAATATGTTTTTGCACAGTTTTCTGCAAGATATGTATAGAGGGGCATTGGATAATCTTTTGTGGGGCTTATGAACAATTTGTAGGTCTGTTGGTCAATGGCTTTAGGTAGAAGTGACTGTGGATGGAGATGCTAAGGGCATATGATGCTAATGACAGTATACATTCTTCTGGAATATCCAACAATTGAAGAAAGAAAATGGGAGATGTGGATATCGACATCGCATTCTGGTTATGTACAATTGTCGAAGTGGGATCATAGATAGGAAGGAAGGATTAGGGTTTGGCAGGATGTAGGAGACTTTTTGTTGTCTGTTGTGCCACTTTATCATTCCTTTTTTCTGGACTAATTCATTTGGAGGGTGTTGTGTGTCTTTTCTTTGTATGTGGAGGATGGGTTAGGGTTTAGAGGGAACAGGAAAGAGCCATTGTCTGTTTTCCAATATTTTTTTCTAGTGTGTTTTTAGTTTTCGTCCCTACAAACAATCTTACTTTGTAATCAGTCCTCTTATTCTTACTGTTAATTTATAACCCCTCATCTTGAGTTATTTGATGAACACCCCAGAAAATTTGAAAAAAGTTCCTAAAAGTGTTTTGGAAAAACTTCTTGAGAAAGGGTCTTTTCCAAATAAAAGTGAGATTAGAGAGTTTTTAATAAATGCATATAGGAAGTTTCTCCAACATTAAGTAGATTAAAGGGACTAACCTCTGCGAGCATAGTGGAATTTTGTTTGTATCTTTCTGCATATGAGAGAGTCATTCTTGTCATTATGCTGTTGTGGCATATTTATGTATAAACACAGCTAATCTGCAAGTTACTTCATATGGATTGACTTCTTACTTGGAACAATTTTCTTCACCACATAATGGTAAATTAAGTAGATTGAGGACCTTATCTTGCTTCTTTCCAAAGTATATCCTGATTGTACAACCCGTTTGTTGAGAAGCGAGTTATTTCATATTGATTGCTTTTTCCTTGAACAGTTCTATTCGCCACATAATGGTAATTAAGTAGATTGGTAACCTTATCTAGCTTCTTTGCAAAGTATATCCTTATTGTACGCCTGTTTGTTGGGATTAAAGTCAGTTGGGAATCTTAGGTGTGGATTAAATCTCTTCCCATCAAGATTAGGATCTTTCTGTGGAAAATAGCATGGGGCAGATTACCCACGGGGGACAAGCTTAGGTTCCTTACTCCAGACAAAAGAAATTGTTATATTGTAGGATGTTTGAAGAAACTGTGGACCATCTTTTTATTAATTGCGGTATAGTGGATGTAATACGGAGGGCTTTTTTCAGAGTTTTAGGCAGTCATCCAATCAGCTACAATTCGGTAGAAAGCCTTATGACAAACTGGAATCGGATGTGTCCATACCAGCAGGAATTACGTTTATAGGAAACCCTTCTTCCAGCAATGCTATGGGCCATTGGAGAGAGAGAAATCTCAGAATATTCAGCAACCAGTTCTCTTGCCCAGCAGGGATTATTGGACATTGTTTTCACTTCGTACAAGAATGGTTTTTTAGAAGATTTGGGCACAAGATCTCAGATTCTGCAACTTTATCTAAATTTGATCAATGGAAAAATGTCTTTCTATGAGGGTCCTGATGTAAGTTGTAATGGGTAATATTTTCTGGGAAGAGAGTTCTTTGTGGTCCCTGGGGTTCTTGTAATGTCTACTGTCTTGGTAGACAATTTCTTTGTTTTCCTTTCCCTCTCTTGTACCCTTGTAATCTTTTCTTGATAACTCCAGTGAATGAATGTGGCTTTTGCTGCCTTCCAAAAATAAAATAAAATAAAATTGTACACCTGTTTGTTGACCCCCCCCCCCCCCCCACCCCCACCATGGATGGCAGTACCGGTACTGGTACGGGCTTAAAGGGCCCCAAAAAAATCATAAAAAATAAGGAAAAAATCAGAAAAAATGTAAACAATTAATTAGCTATGTGTTAGGTGTGACAAAAGTGAGTTAAGACAAAGAAGTACACATAACGCATACAAAATGACTATTTTCATATAGATTAAATATGAAAAATATTATGCTAATGTACTAAATATTTATAAATAATAAATGTTAACAAAATCAAACGATCCTTACCTATGAAAAACATAAGTGAGTATACTAATATGGATAATAACTCGTAGATCCTTCTGATTCATCATCTAGTTGCTGTTGCTGGTATCCATAATAAGGTTGCATATGTTCTCTATATTCACCATAACTAAACACTGATGCAGCCAAGTCGTGCATCCCTCTTAGAGTATATGCTTGTTGACTTGATGAAATTCCAGAATCATGATGCAAAGAAGTAGCATGAGGATAAGAAGAAGACCCTGACCCATAACTGCTACTGGGTGGATGGAATTGAAAGCCTTCATACTCTACTTGATCTCCCCAGCTATACATGCATGCTTCTTGTTGGCCACCTCTATAACCTGACTGCTGTCCATACTGACTTTGTGAATCATAATCTCCTTGACTTTCATGTTGTCCTCTTCCTGTGTCAATATGTAAGGAGAAAGAAGGTGCATACACTCCGCCCCCGGTAGTAGCACCTGCAGCTGCACCAGCATCATCATTAGGAGACTATGTCCCATCATCATCATCTTGATCATAATCAACAATTAACTTTGTTTTGACATTACTTGATTTTTTCTTTTGTGATGCCTATTTTTGCTGGCTTTCTTTTCTTTCTAGATCTTTTTGCAAGTTCAATCGATTCAATAATCCTTTTCCTCGTGGTGTATGCTTCACATAAATTTGCTTCATCTCATTAATGGCAGGATCGTCTCTAGCAGCCAGATTAGTCCTCTCAAATGTAGATGTACTCCTTCTCAAGAATGATGGTGGCCCAACCATTCTAGGAGTGACTGGCCTACTATCTGATTCTGAGTGTCTAGTAGGCTCAAGCTCAGTATCAGGTGCAAATAAAGGCACATGCTCAGTCTGACTCTGATGCTCATGTGAAGGAGGAGGTGAATTTTCTTTTTGCCTTTTTGAGGTTCTTAACTCTAGATCTCTAGCAACAACTCCATCTAGTATGCCTTCTGCCCATTCTGTATCATCAGGATAAAAAACTGTCTCATCGATAGTTTCTCGTATCTCAACCCAAGTCTGCAAGGGATTATCATCATCAAATAACTCTTCCACATCAATTTGGCCAACAACATCTTCTGCGTGCCCTGCAACTCGTTTCTCCCTCAATTGTTGTCTCAACTGGATGTTTTTGATGCTCAATCTCATATTGTAATGGCAGTACACCAATTTGTCCAATCGTTCAGCCTTTAACCGGTTACGAATTTTTGAGTGTATAAGGCTGAACATGCTCCAGTTTCTTTCACATTGGCTTGCCGATGTCGTCTGACTCAAAACCCTTACTGCAACGGAAGCCAATGGATTATAACACCTATCTCCGTTGTACACCATTATTCACCACTCAGCTGTGCAATCATTAAAAGAAACCAAAAATTAATCAATGTATGTTCTCGTTTCTTATGCACATATGACAACAATGCAATGACTAAGTATACCTGGGCTCACTTTCTCTACGGCAATTTGCACAGAATTTTCATTATATGTCTCCAGCCTTAGCCTATAAGCCTTCATCTACAAAGATGGAATTAACAATTAATAGAATTCATAGGCTCTTCAAATTACAAGTAATTGGATAAATCTTAAAGTCAGATCTTCACTAAGTATACTTGTCTCTCTGTCTCAATTCTATCTTCTACTGTCTTCGACAAACGTGCAATCACATTTAGTGTGCCTTGGATCACCTCTCTATCAATGTGCACTTGTTGACTGTACATTACTCGATGATTTAAAAAATAACATGCATTTAGGTGAATAATTAGTAATGTCAATTTAATAAATAATGTCCCATGTAACAATATAAGACTACACTTACCAGCTGCATGCAAGTCGTGGTGTAATGTGCTTTCTCATCTGACATCAATAAGGTCCCACCACTTCATATAAGTATTGGGAAATGCGTTCTTGATGTGCACCTTAGCAATGTCAATTGCCTCGTACAAATATCTCATGTAATTCTTTTCATCCCCATCTACTAATTTTAACACATGTACGAGAGGTTCCACCAACTTCAGATAAGTCTCTATATTACTCCAAAATTTTTTATTCTCTATGATTTTTCTCACTTCCAAATGTTCAGATTTAAATTCATTGGAGGCGGTCCGCATATACTCCAAGAACTCCTTATTAAACATAAAATCCTTGATCTCATTCCTGAAATTGTGCAAAGATTCTAAAGAAATAAAATTAGATGCAAATCGTGTAGGCCCCGCACGGATGAGATCTCGACCTCTAGATGCTTTTTCTCTGAACATGTTCAAGATCCTAGGATGACCATAAATAAATTGGGTAATTCTTTGGGCTCTCTTTACTGTCTTGCTGATAGTCGGATCCTTAGCAATGTCTTTAAGCATCAAGTCCAGACTATGCGTTGCACATGGGACCCAATAAAGGTGTTTGCGCGTGTCCATTAACTTATTTCCTGCAGCTTTATAACTTGGTTCATTATCGGTGACTACTTGGATAACATTTTCCTCTCCAATTTCTTGCACCATTTGATCCATTAAACCAAATAAATATTTTGCGTTCTTTGAATAGTTTGATGCATCAACAGATTTCATAAAAATTGTCCCTTATGTGCAATAAACAAGAAAATTAATCATAGACTTCTTCGTGGTACCAGTCCAGCCATCGCACATAATTGTGCATCTTTTTTCCTTCCATACTGCCTTAATACTTTCAACCCACTGTTGAAGTTCTTCGTATTCTCCATCAAGCCCCCGTCCATATATGTCTCGACGTGTGGGGGCTTTGAACCCACGACTATGATCTGTTATCGCATCAATCATAGGCTGAAAATAAGGAGACTGAGCAGCATGTGAGGGAACACCTGCATGCAAAACCATTTGTAGATACTTTTAAAAGCATGTCCTGTCGCTTCAGCTGACTTTTTTACTCCTCTCATTGCTTGCTTGATTTTTGGCTGAGTAGAACTCTGTCTTCTAAAAAGATAACTGTCCATAGGACCCACTTGGCCTCTAGCTTCACTTGTGCCTCTTGTTGATGGTCCATCACCTCTCCTTCGAGCTTCGTCTTCTTGTTGATGCCACAAACTCTCTCTTCTAGCTGTAGCTATCTCAGGATCTTCATCATCATCATCATCATCACTAGAGTCTACAATTTGTTCAGCCCTTTGCCTCTCATGTATAGAAATATCACTGGCCGCAATATACATCCCTTTGCCTTTTGTATTATGTCTACCTGAAATTTCGTCTTGGAGTTCAACCTCCTCTTCATTCTTTTATTCTTTTTGTGCTTTCCGGCCACACAACAATTCATGCATCTCGTTGGCAACTTGTCGGGGACAAACAATACACCTTGTCACCTATCCTGTCTTCCCTGCTAAATGTTCTTTCCCTCGAGTGATTCCACCACCCATCTCTTTGCCACAATATTTGCATTTCACTCTCCTCTTTGCACTATTAACTAAGGTGATATGGGTCCACCCTGGGTCTTGCTCTTGCTGTCCAGCCATGTTCTTACAACACATAAAAAAAAAGTAGAAACAAATATAAGAACATTTGGCATTATGCTCCTACTTTAAAACATGCAATGAAGTTTAATTAAGCTTCAAATGATGTTTAATTTATGTAATTAGACAAAAGTCCCAATTTTTAACTACTAATTAGGGTCAAAATTGAGGATTTCTCCTAATTAACCGTCGATCAACGCAATTGACAACACACTCCTAGTTTAAAACATGTAATGAAGCTTAATTAGGTTCCAATTGATGTTTAATTTAAGTAATTAGACAAAAATCGCAATTTTTAACTACTAATTAGGACCAAAATTAGGGATTTCTCCTAATTAACCGTCGATCAACGCAATTGACAGCACACTCTTAGTTTAAAACATGCAATGAAGCTTAATTAGGCTCTAATCGACGTTTAATTTAAGTAATTAGACAAAAATCCCAATTTTTAACCGCTTATTAGGGCCAAAATTATAGATTTTCCCTAATTAATCGTCGATCAACGCCATTGACAGCACACTCCTAGTTTAAAACATGCAATGAAGCTTAATTAGGTTCCAATTGATGTTTAATTTAAGTAATTAGACAAAAGTCCCAATTTTTAACCGCTAATTAGGGCCAAAATTGGAGATTTTTCCTAATTAACCGTCGATCAATGCAATTGACAGCACACTCCTAGTTTAAAACATGCAATGAAACTTAATTAGGCTCCAATTGATGTTTAATTTAAGTAATTAGACAAAAGTCCCAATTTTTAACCGCTAATTAGGGCTAAAATTGGGGGTTGTCTATTTTACCAAGAAAATGAACGTAAATAATCTAAGAAATAGTTACCAACTAAAAAATAATCACTACATTAAAATATAAATCATACATTCTTTTTTTCTTCCACCCAAAATGGTGAAAACGTCTCCGGCGGCGGTGGTGGGTGGCGGCGGCGGCGGCGGCGGTTCTTTCCCCTCCTTCCTCTCCTTGCCAAAAACGAACCACTCTCACAGATTTGTTTCTGTGAGAGGGGACAATGAAACACCCGGGCGTGTTTCACGGGCGTATTGGGCCGGTACCGGCCCGGTACAGTAATTTTTCTTTTTTACGGTACTGGCCCTAAATAAGGGTACCGGTACCGGCCGAAACTGCCATCCATGCCCCCCCCCCCCCCCCCACACACACACACACACACACGCATGCGCAAAAACATAATAGCGACAACAACCCAAATGCATTTCAATGGGGACAAGATGAGGTATACATCGAAGAAAGTCTGAAAAAAATGTGCATGGTTAAGGGGCCGATGATTTACTGAAGTGAACCTTGGAGCATCTAAACAACTATTGCTGTTTTTTTTTAAAAAAAAGTTATTGGGCTGTCCAACTCAAAACCTTAAAGGGTTTAAGTGGAGAGGGCACCATCATTTTAAACATATTTTGATTTGTCTCCTTTCTAATGTGAGACTATTTTAACAAGTCCCCTTGCGTGCAGGCCATGTAGGCTCTGTCACGTGGACCACAACAAATACAGTTACGTGGCCCGGATCACAACATGGGCTCTGATACCATATTAAAATTATTGGGCTGTCCAACTCAAAACCTCAAGGCATTGAGTGGAGAGGACACCATCATTGTAAACATATTTCAATTTGTCCCTTTTCCAATGTATTCTAACAGTTTTACGGCAATGAGGCAGTCAACAACTCAACCTGTCCACTTTACCTTGGCTCCTGTGTTTGTTCAAAAAATATATCTACCAAGAAGGAATAGTATGTTGATTTTCCATTCTAGTTTCCTACTTGTTTGCTTGCATCATCAAAATTTACTGCAGTGTGAAAAATGTATTTTCTGCCTTATAGACAGCAGATTTTCTGAGGGTTGCCATGTGAAATGTGTTTGACAGGTGAAGAAACTTCAGGAAGATGCTAGCCATGAACCAAGTCCTGGAAGTTCAGTTGAAACTGAGAGGTAAATAACCATTTATTTTCTCCTATTCCTTTCTCTATCATTAATGCATGTCGAAAATTGACTTGTTCTGTGTTTGCAATGGTTCAGGGATAGGTCAAAAGCATCAGTTGTTCATCATGCAGATGGATCAAATTTTGCTATCAAACAAAAAGAACTTGATCCCGAAGACAGACCTATTGAAGTCAGATCAAACTGTTCAAATGACTCTGTGAAAAGATCTGCTTCTGAAGTAAATGACAAGGATAAACAAATCAAGCTACCAAAACCTGACACTACTCTTGGAGATGTGCCAGCAATCGGCTTAATAGATGCTGCACAAAAACCCATTATCAGGGGCATATCAAATGAGATTTTAAAGGTGGACAACCTTGGCAATCCTGCTCAATCTGATGGACTTGTCTCTGATGCCAATTTGCAGGAGTCAGCATCAAAAAAAACTACTGCCGATTCTTTATATGAGCCAAGAAAACCAATGGATGATGCTTCATATGGAAGCTTGTTTGATTCCCGAGGTTCATCTAATGGTGCTGTTGAGGAAGCTATTGGAAGTGGCAAAGGACTCAAGCCTTTGGAAACCACAGGGAGACAGAAACAAAGAGTTATTTGCATATCCACACCAGAGGTTGACATCAACTGCAGACTGGCTTCTAGTGAAGATGAATCTTTGTGCCAGATGTCAATGAACTCATCTTTGCCTGACCCATCAGTGCCGGTAAGCCTTGGTTGTTCAGAAGGAATACTGTGCATTTTCCCATTTCCTTCTCATTTTTCTCAACATGTTCCTTTTCAAAACTTCTGCTTGTCTGCAATACTCGTAACTTCTTATCGGCCATGTTCTATGTTGTTGCTGAGATATGCATTCTCTTCCCAAGCAAATGCAGGATTTTCTCAGAGAGGCCACAAATCAGACTGCACCTCCTCGTAAAGGAAATTTTGCAAGAAATGTAGGCAACTCTATTCTTGAAAGTCAGTGGGGGACACCAGCAACCAGAACTATTTGCATGGATTTGCTAGGTTCCACGTGTACACAACGAGAAAAGACAGTTGATCCTATCAGGAATTTTCGGAGCATATCTCCGATATCTCTCAAGGGCACTGGTTACGTTCATGAAGTGCAGCTTCCATGGCAAGCTTCAGATAGTAATTCATCTATATTTAGGCATAAGCAGATACTTGATGATATCATAACCAGCAGTAGAATGTTAAATAAAAGGCATGAATATTTTTTTACAAGATATCCTAGTGCATGGTCAGAAGAGGAATTGGATTCTCTCTGGATAGGTGTAAGAAGACATGGAAGGGGCAACTGGAATGCTATGTTAGGAGACCCAAAATTGCACTTTGCAGGTTGGAGGGTTGCGGATGACTTGGCTGAGAGATGGGATATTGAACAATCGAGGCTTCTAAGTGCCCCTTTAGTCCGACCAGTGAGATCACTGGAGCCAGACCATTCCTCCAGTTCTATCATATCTAATAGACTGTTGTCAAATTCATCAGTTGATGGTTCTCATAGGAGTTACCTGCCAGAATTTCAAAACTCAAGAAATGAGACTGGACTATCTCTGGGAGATGTATACGTGAAGAAAGAAGGGAAAAGCACAAACCGAGTCCCAACCCAATTGTCAGACTTTACGGTTCACCCATTGGCTGCAAATGGCAGCTTGGGTGCAGGTTCTTCATACAGTTACAGAGGCCACCAAAGGCATTCACTTTACACTGATTCGGGAATGGCACATCAAAGGCTTGGTAAATCACAGGACAGATATGACTTGGGACCAAGCATGTTGGAGCAAAATTCAGTTGAAAGACTACCTAGCGCTGGGCATCAGATGGCTGCTTTATCAGCAAGCACTAATCTGCCTCACTGGCTCAAGGAAGTTCTTGGTGCCCCTCCCGCACTAAATGAACAAGCTCTGCTTTCTAGTGTTTCAACCTTTGAGCACTCAATGGTTTCACATTCTGGAGATCAGCGGGTTCCTCTTCCCTTCTCTTATCCCGGTGAGCAATTGGCACCTCTGAAGGATGCACGACGGGGAATATTAAAGAGGAGAGGAACTAATGGTCACAATGCTAGCTTTCTGGGTTTGTCTACCCTAAAATCTGCAGAGAGTAAGGTTTCAGATGCCAACATTCTAGATCTGAATCGGAGCTCTTCTGAACCCATTGAACAAAATAACCTGGTCATTTTAGATGGAGATGCATCTTCTGAGGAGACCATATCAGATGATCAGAGCGGTAGGCGTTAGCCATTTTCTAGGAAAGTTTTGCAATTTCAGTAATCTGTACAGGGTTTTGTTCTTTACCTGTGCGATTAGATTGTAAATATAGGTTCCTTTTTTCTTTTTATGATGTTGTAAGTATCACCACTTCTCTTTCATTGCTATGATCCCAACTCCACAAATGTCAACTCTGTGTCACATGCAATGTACAAGGTTGTTATCCTTCCACTGCAGCATCTTCATCCCAAAATCCCCATTTCCTCGTTTTTCTATGGTTCTCTCCGAACTTCTTTGATTTATTGGGGATTTCCTATAATTTCTTGATTGTTATAAGAGTAATACTTGGTGTAATGCCCATGCGCAGCTGTTGGGTTGTGCCCCTCTGCCTCCCAAGCCATCAGATTACACGGTGATGCAATCTTCTTTGGATCTTTTACTTTCCAGTCCTTACAATCTTTCAATATTCCCTATTATTCCCTGCAATCTCAAAAACTCCAGTTAGCAGTCATAAAAAAGAGAAAATAATATACTTGGAACATTTGCAGAATATTTGTATATTTTGGTAGAAATATGATGCATGTAAGGAATATTCTATGAATATTAGTTTCATGTACCATGTTTTGTGAATATTCTGGGTACATCCTTTTTATTCGACAGTTGCTAACTGGAGGAACTTTCTAAGGAGGGTATTGTGAGGGGTTTAAAAAAAAAAATGGAGATTGCAAGGATTAATACGGAATGTTAAAAATTATAAGAATTAAGAGGTAAAAAAAGGCTCATCTTTTTCCTTTTCCCTTTGTTGTCGTCTGATTGGTGATAGGATGGTCGTTTTTTTTTTTTTTCCCTCAAACGAACAAAAATGCTAACGACAAGAAATCCTCACCAGGCCCATTGTCCAGTCAGATGACACTAAGCTGAGTGTTGTCCTTGTAACCTCATATTTTTGCTAGTGACGAGGAGAGAGATTCTTGCTGTCACTAGGTTCTTCAATGATAGATCTTTGGAATAACACTAGCTGCACTGCATGGGATGCAGCCATTTTTTCTGTTTTTTGAAATTTTTTCAGGTCAGCTCCTATCATGGCTGACACGTCCGTACAGTCTGATATTTGATCGGATGGCTCACAAAAATAAAAAATCAAACCTAATGATCTTTGAGCCGTCTGATGAGAGATCGGCCTATGTAAGATATGTTGACCATGATGGAGCCGACCTAAAAGAAATTTCAAAAAATAAAAAAATAAAAAGAAATAGTACTACTGCAGCCATCGGATCTAATCTATCGGACAACTATCCGCTCACGGTGCAGCGAGTATTTTCTCCTATAGGTTCCCCTCTAAGGACAAGTCCAATTCAGATGCCTTGCTCTTGCGGAGAAATAATGTGGATTATTTTCTTGTTACGAACTGAAGAAATGGCAAACTTTAAGTTATCCTTGGCCGTCTTTGATTCTAGAATTGATGCTTCGCCTTCATTTGTTAGATGAAATGGCCTAAGCAACGTTTTAGTCAAGGGGTAAACCAGGGGTGGCCTTTGAATTAGGGGTGCAAGTAGACGAAGTTAATTCAAAATCCAAGCCCTTAAACAAAGGAAAAAAAAAATGGTTTGCTGGTTTGTGAATTCATAGATTCAGATAAAAATAATACTTGTTGCACAATTAAATTGTGCAACAAGTCTAATCACATCGCACAACTCCTTGCGGTTGGACCGTGACCAACTTGGTTAGTTGGATTGGACTAGTTGACATAACCATCCCCTAATATTTTGATTGACAAATACAATTTTTACAATCGAAATATATATGTCAATCAAAAATTATATTTATTAATCAAAATATATATTTGACAATCAAAAACTGTATTTGTCAATAAAAAAATTATATATTTGTCAATCAAAAAATATATTTATTAATCAAAATATATATTTGTCAATCAAAAATTGTAGTTGTCAATCAAAATATATACATCAATTGAAAACTATATTTGTTAATCAAAATATTATGAGAGTGGTCATATTAATTCGTCCAACTAGCCGAGTTGACCACGTGATCTAATCGTAGAGAGTTGTGCGGTATGACTAGACTTGTTGCACAACTTAATTGTACAACATATGCATCTTGATACAATTTGATTGGAATTTAAGTTAATCTCTAAAAATAACTAACTCTCCTCATTGGAAGGATACAAAGCAACGCTTCTGATCACGGTAAATGAGAAAGTCACTAATGTGTAGATATAAAAATTTACCTGAACACGTGCACAACCCTTGTCAAGTTAAAAGGAAGACGAAAAACGATCTCCTCGTCGACACGGTACAACTACAAGAATCGTCCGTAGAATCCACACGCCAAGTCTCAGAGGCCGCCGGTAATTCTTCCAAGAGAGCGATAGAGATGAGAGGAAAGAGATTGAGAGAGGAAAAAAGAGAGAAGAACTAAAGTAAGTGTTGTTCTTCTTGTTTCTATATACACATATACAGAGAGATCTCTCTAAAAGTCTATACCTAATAAGAGCTCTTATTCTCCACATCCTTATCCTACACGGAGACCACTCCAATGTGGATGTCCATCCTAACGTGACTCTTGTCACACGTAACATAACGGAAGGCTAATTTTGTTGTTAACTTCCTCATTTACCAGTAACTGAGCATGCAAAAAAAGTTGGAGACGAAAAAGATTATCAATAACTGAGATGCTATCCAACACATTCTCTAGACCAAGGCAGGCGTTCCATGCATCACAGAATAAAAGTCTACACAAATAACCATTTTTCTCTCTCAATCCACTATCTGAGGCTCTTTTAACATCTGAATAACAGCCGCACCTGATTCTGTCATGCCTAAAGAAAGAAAGAAATGTAGCTGTGATCACAACTACACCTGATTGTCTCATCCCTAAATAAAGAAAGAAATGTAGCTGTGACAGAAATGATTTCTTGTGCACTGATCACTAGACATCACTGGAAGCATTACACTGAAAGAACAAAGTTGAAGTACATTGAGCACAGAAGTTCTGTACATGGGAAGACCACAGACCAGGCCTTTTTCACTTGCGAAACAATTTTCGGTGCTGTTTCCATCCATATTGAAACATTGAGAAACTTCCAGGGGTAGCGGAGTAGATGTAGGAAATTAGTGTGGCAACTTGCCCCCAATGGAAGTAACAAGAAGTATGAATGATACATTTTAACTGGTACACTACAAATGGATTAAATCTACAATGTACACTTTAATCATCCAGCCAGCCTCCAGTCCAGTTCCTCTTGGGCTCTAGGATTTCCATTTCTCTGCAACACCTTAAGAGATATCAATGTGATTTTCAAAGGGCACCGAATGTACTGTCAGGTAAGACATTGAAGGTATAGCTGAAAGGATTCTACACTAGAAACATCACTGAAGAAGAAATGATGCTGGCTCTACAAAGGTGCTTGAAAATGAATGGTTAGAACCACTAGAAAAGCTTAATCAATATAATTACCAGAGAAGTCATCTCTCATGGATGTCATCATCAGCGCTGGATCTCATGAAGCGGCGACGTCTCTGTGGGGCTGGAGTATCATTATCAAGGGTGTCATCATCATCTTCATCATCATCATCTTGTAGACCCAAAAGATTCTCACCCCATAGGTTCCTATGACCTGACCTCCGGTGAGTCCTAGAAGACCTTAATGACCTCGTTGGCTCATCAAGAGGACCTAGTGAGCCACTTATCATCTCAAAAAAGAAGAACGAGGCCCACCATGATCGTCTGCCAAATCCTGAGCTGCTATTGTCCTGATCATGTGGTCTATCCCCGTTGTCAATTACAAAATCTCCAAACACAACTGCTCCAGGAGATGTTGATTGCAGTGCACTGAGCACATCACCAACTTCCCGCTCACGCTCAAGATGACGCCATGCCCTTTGCCTTGATGGGTCCACGTCAGCAGGTCTTGATGTGGGATGAACTCTCCTTGCATGCCTGCGCAGCTCCCTATAGTTGCCAGAAAAAGCACACGACTCCCGTGAGCAGCTCCTTGGTTTTAGATCTAGATACTTTCTTGCCTCTTTTACAATCTTATAATCCAATATTCTCCCACGGCAAAGGGGACACTTCAATATCCCATTTTGTTCTGATACATTGCTTCCCCCATCAAATTCTTGAAGATCCAAACTTTCCTGTCCGTGAGTTTCCAAATACCCATTTGATTCTTGAGTGCTAGTTTCTTCCAGTGCTTCTAACATGCCATCGCTGCTTTCTTGAAAATGATAGGCTTCATGAGTTCCCCTTGGGGTAAGCTTCAGTTTCTTGAAACGGTCCAGGCAGTTTGAGTGTCTATAACTTGTATCACAGATGTAAGGCCTGCATCCTTGTTCATGAGAGTTGCACAGGAGGAGTACAGCATTATGTGGATGGTCCATGCAAATTGGGCATGAAATTTCATCCCACTCCTTGTGCAGAGTACAGGCATCTGCATCAGCAGACGTACTGCCTTTCACATCTGTCATTTCTGATCTCACTGCACAAGTCATCAAAAAGTAAAGCCTAATTAGTTTTCAAGGTCTTTTGGATCTAGTCAAAAGATAAAACTGATTATTATTTAAGCTTGATTGTCCTATCACTCCTATATAAGCACGACAGGGATATACCCCACATTGAAGCAAAAAACAACCATAGTAGTTGCGAGTTTTTTTGGAAGGTGGCAGGAGTCACAGGCAATATTAATAAAAGAAGATTACATCAGAAGGGGAACACACCTAGTAATGGCTACCCAGGAACTAGCAAAAGAGAAAGACATAGGCAAAAACCCGAAAAAAAACTCAAATGCAATAATCAGAAAACATAAAACAGACCTCCAGAGGGAACATCATAGAAGGAAATCCTAGTATTTGCAAGTCAGGCACCACATCTCAATCATAATATTATCACTAATTGAAGAAATAGGGAAATAACTTTTAAAAGATCTTAAATTTAGATAGCCAGAAGAAAGATCAGAACGCTTGTTATAAAGAAACAATGTTCCTTTCTATTGAAGGATCAAGTTGCCTGAATTGAGCTTATTATCATAGAAAAGATCATGAAACGAGGAAATACAAGAGCAGATACATATTATTCGCAATGACCTTTAGCAAATTAACATTGATATGTTCTCCACAGAAATCCTACTCATTTTGCACCATCACCTAATTTCCATTAATCAAAATTGTATAACTTCCATCAACCACTCTACAAACAAGTAAATAAGGCAAATTACACAATGAAATGATTCATTTCATGTATTATACATAAGTACACAAGGATTCATGGACTAAAGTGGAAACCGTATAAATACCTGATTCGAACATAAAACAAAATTTCATGAGAACCCAAGCAAGTTTTTTAGGGATTCTGCATACCGTGTCAGTTGCCTGGATAGAGCGTAAGCAGTTCGGTAAAGACTTAACATTGCCTTGACTTAAAACTATTTAGAGGAGTGCTATTCTTACACCCTTGAGATAATGGGATGGACCACCATGCACCAATGACCGTTGAGTGGCTTGATTTGAACGGATTACCTTAAGCTCTGGTTTTATAGCAGAATAACGGGGAATAGAATGGCTTATTCTTTCAATTCCACCTTTATTGTGCGGATTTCTTATACCGGATGGGAATGGCTTATTCCAGAAAAAAGAGGGAGTAAGCAATTCGAGCAAAAATGCTAGAATTGCTTATTCTACGTAGAATAAGCATTAATGACACCTGATTATCATATTTTATTTTTTATTTTTTTAACCTAATTAGAATGGCCTATTCCAGCTAGAAGGAATAAGCAATTACCTTGCTTATACGGGAATAAGCCTTGTTTTTGCTTTGGTAATTGCTTATCCCTCTAGCTGAAATAAACAGTCAGGCTATCAAACAAGCGCCAAGGGAGTACAAGAAAAAATTTCCTTGTTTTCATATCCATTGCAAATTTGAAACCAAGGTATAGAATGCTCAAACTGCAAATGAGTGTTAACCAAGATAAACAGAGGATAGATGTATAATCTTATGTTGATATATGACATAAAGAATACCTTTGAACTTCATCCAAGTCTATATATAGCACTATGCATTGGCAGTGCATGGCAGGAAAAGTGAGCCATGTAAGCATATGACTTAGAAAAAGAATGCAGATTAACAAAGGAAAAAAAAAAAGCACAAACAAGAGAGCCAAATAAGAAGCAACAGCAAATGGAGGAGAAAAAAAGCAGTACAAACAATAAACACAGGAAAAACAAGAAAAACGAGGAAGCGTTGACATCATTGACAGAGATGAAAGATGAATAGCCAAAATAAAGTGATGAAAAACCTATAGTCCATGACCCCCAATCCAAAGTGAAAAAAAGAGAGCTCTGATAAAATGCCTGTTTGAGAAAAAATATGTTACATCCTAGAGGATATGGTGTCATACAGCCTAGGGAACCGCAGCCACCAAACCACCTAGATGCCGACAACAGCACCGATCCTGAGGTCCATGCACCAGTGCCTCCAAGGATAATTAGATCGGGGTGGGATTGGTCAATTCTGACAAGTTTTTGGTCACAGAACCCCCTCCATCTGGGATGATTCTAACCTAAATCCTCAAGAATTGGCTGATGATTGTTGGTTTTTACGCCCCACCCAACAATTGTTTTCAAGCCCAGAAATCAAGCATTAGAGGACGCTGGGTAAGAGCATCTACGTACTTCAATATGAGCAGTCTTTGATATGTTCCACCCACTCAGAATCACCTTCCTAGACTCAACCTAACTTATAAGCCTACTAGAAGCATATCTATCATTTACTTACCCCATTCGCCAGATCGTTCCAAATCTTAAAAAAAGGTGTATCAAGGAAAACCAGAGAATCAATTGAGACTTACGCCAGCATGACATGAATGCACACAGAACCAGCACCAAAAAATAAATGCAAGAGAAGTCACCATGAACCAGCACAAGATAAGAATAATCATCCCAACATAGATCTGGTTGAGAACTGTGTCAAAACAAAACCTTTACCCATAGCATGCAACATATATAAAAGGGCAGGCTAGTGCGTGAGGCTTCCGCCATTGCAGGCTCTGGGGAGGGTCAATTGTATGTGCCCTTATGGCCCTTACCCTTGCTTTTTGCAAAGAAGTTGTTTCCGGATTTGAACTAGTGATCTCCGAGTCACAATGGAGCTCACCATTGCACCAAGACCCTCAGCATGCAAGATATATACAGAAGCTTAGTGTGAGTTCCTGAGTAAACATGGAGGTTCATTTTCTCATACTTGGGGATCTCAAATGACAAAAGGTGTTGCCTCTACATGCCAAGAAAGCAAAATGAAGTGGGTCTACAAATATCCTGGCCTTGCCAAGAATCTGGATCACATGTGGTAGAAGCATACAGATTTCACTAAAGACAACTACATAAGTTAAGGTTCCATTCCTGAGGTGTCATAGCTTCAGATCTTGTAAACAATGAAAAATATGAACCAAAATGAGTTAGCTTAGGTATCCAAATACCATTAGACCCAAATAGGTAAAACCACTTATTTTCTTGGTCCACATGGCAAAATGCAAATGCATTCTTTTTAACAAAATAGATATCTTGTTAAGACTACAAAAATTCTATAATCTCAGTGGTAGAATTCCAAGCACAAGAAAAATGGCCATTCTCATTTTGCAAACTGCAACTTCTACTAGTGTTGAGACAGACTATGAGTTTAGCATGAGTTAGCTGTATGCAATTAAGTTTAGAAAGCACTCACGTGAAATCCAGGTTAAAAGCCTACAGCAACCAGGACAGAGGTGCATTTACGTGTGCATACGGCATACATGTGCAGCGCATGGATGTAATGCGGTGACCTCCCTGGATGAGAGGTCAGGTAACACCTCTTACGTGGCTGAGATGGAGGACTTCCAAGACTTCATCCAGGAGGCTGCCCTGGTGGATATCATCTACTCCTAATGCATTTTTCACGTGGTCTAATTTCAGGGATAATCCTTCCTTATCGCACCTGGACAGATTCTTGGTCTCTATAGACTGGGAGGATCACATAGATGGCAGTACTGGTATCGGAGGGTACCGATACTGGTACGTATCGGCCGGTACCGCCTAATATCGGCCGGTATCGGCCGATACCCATTTACAGGTATCGTATCGGACCAGGCCGATACCGATAACGTATCAGCCAATACGTATCGGTATCGACCGATACTGCCAACCAAGTCAGGATCACTTCCCCGATGTAGCAGACCTTTGTCTCGCCAGGCCGGTGTCGGACCACAAGCCTATTCTCTTAACAACAAGCAGGAGACGTCATGGTCATAGATTCCGCTTCGAGAGGTTTTGGTTAAGAGAGGCGGATTTCAAGCAGGTGGTTTCTATAGCTTGGGGGGCTCCCTGTAATGGTGCTTCAGCCATGGCCGGAGTTGTTTTGAAGATTCAGAACCTGAGTAAGGCTTTGTCTCAGTGGGGATCCAGCAAACACTTACCCGGGAAGGCAGCTAGAGACAATATGCTACAGCAGATTGACAGCATCGACGCCTTGGAAGAGGCGGGCTTTTTGGATGAGGAGGGAAGGAAAACCCGTAATAAGCTGAAAGCCGTCTTTGGGGAGATCCTTATGAAAGAAGAGGTGTGTTGGCACTAGAGATCTAGGGACAAATGGATTAAAGAAGGGGACAAAAATACAACTTATTTTCAGAAAGTGGCCTCTGGTAGGAGGAGGACAAATACCATAAGGAGCATTAAAGCTGGTAATAGACTCCTCACCCATGTTAGTGATTTCAGACAACATGCCAGATATTTTTTTGCTCCTCTCTTCACTGAGGAGGATAGGCCCCACCTAGTACTTCAAGATGCGATCCTGCCTAAGATTCCTTTGAAGATGAGCAGGAGCTTCTCCAGGCCTGTTTCTGAGGAGGACATCAGAGAGGCGGTTTTTTTTTATGTCAAGAAACAAAGCCCCTAGGCCGGATGGGTTCCCTTTGTGCTTCTTTTAGGAGTGTTGGGACATTATTAAGCTAGATCTATGTGCATCTGTTCAGGAGTTTGTGGAGGGGAGCTCACCTCGGGGGCATTAACAAGACCCTACTGGTCTTGATTCCTAAAAAAGAAGGTGCGGATCAGCTCCAAGATTATAGGTCAATCGGCCTCCTTAATGGGACTTGTAAGATCATTGCTAAAATGCTTGCTTCGAGACTACATAAGGTGGTTGACAACTTGGTGTCTGCGAATCAGGGTGCCTTTATCAAGGGTAGGCTAATTTAGGAGAATTTTATGGCAGCACATGAGTATATTCATGCTATGAGGAGCCAGAGAAGAAAAGGAATTGTCATCAAACTAAATTTTGAAAAGGCCTACGATAGAGTGAACTGGGGTTGTTTGCTGCAGGTTGTGTCCTTGATGGGCTTTGGTGATAAATGGGTCAATTACGTGTCTCGTTGCATCGCCTCTGCTTAGATGACAGTCTTAGTAAATGGTGAGGCATCTCCTTTCTTTCATAATAGTCGTGGGCTCAGGCAGGGAGACCCTCTGTCACCCCTTCTCTTCGTACTAGTGACCCAGATCTTGAGTTCTTTATGGAAGTGTGCAGAAGACTTGGGTATCATTTCCGGTTTCAGAGTTCTTGCCTCTGGTAGACAGATTACACATCTGTAGTATGCTGATGACACAATATCACTCATAGAGCCATCCTTCCAGCAACTGAGTGTGATTAAGCTAATGTTGCAGTTTTTAGAGGATATTAGTGGCTTGAAAGTGAATTTCAAAAAGAGTCAGATGGTTGGTATTAATGTTGAGCAAGGTTTCTTAGCCAGTGCTGCAGAATTGTTGGGCTGTCCTATTGGGTATTTCCTCATCACGTATCTTGGGCAACCACTATCCCCTTCTACCACCATATGTTCAGATTGGAATAAGGTCACTAAAAAATTCACGTCCAGGCTTGCCAGGTGGAAGGGTAGACTTCTCTCTTATGGAAGCCGACTAGTGCTTTGTCGGTTGGTGTTCCATATCCATAGCCTCCCCATTAACTATCTGTCCTTATTCCGGATCTTGTTGATGGTGGCCAAGAAATTGGAAGCCATTCGGTGTAGATTCTTCTGGCACGGAGCTTCTGAAAAAAGCAGAGGGTGGCATGATGTTAGCTGGAAAAAGATCTGCATGAACAAAGATTTCGGCAGCCTGCGAATCAAAGATATTTGAGACTTCAATTTGGTGCCCTTGGCAAGTAGCTTTGGAGGCTGAATGAAGTGGAGGATAACATCTGTATGGAGATTTTAAAGCAGAAGTACTATAGGCAATCCAGAGTGTATAATATCACCACGACTATTTCATACAATGTCTCGCACCTCTGGAGAGGCATCCTTCAAGCAAAAGACCCGGTCTTCAGTGGAATGCAGCAACAATTAGAGAATGGTCAGAAGTTGCTGTCTTGGGAGGACAAATGGTGTGATAATGTCCCATTGAAGGATCGGTTCCCATTGCTTTTTGCAGCTTTTAACTCCTTGTCGGTAGTGGCAGCAGACTCGTGGGGCTCCGGGGGTTGGACACCAACTTTCTGTAGAGATCTAAGGCATGAGGAAATTCAGCAGCTGATGGACCTACTTAAGCTTATTCAACGCTTCATTATTGTGCATGAGAAGGAAGACTCAGTGAAGTGGAGATGGGATCCTAGAGGGACGTACTCAGTTAAATCAGCCTACATGATGCTACGCAATGGGGCCCTGCGGTATCCTTTTCAGAAGCATGTTCGGAAGCCTTATAGCCCTTTGAAGGTTAAAGTTTTAGTGTGGAGGATCACCCATGGTAGGATACCCACCAGGGATAGGCTGTCAGCCATCATGAGTGATATCCAGCCTATACGCCCTATGCGTGACCTTGAGGAGGAGGATTTAGACCACTTTTTTGTCTTATGCCCCTTTGCAGAGGAAGTGTGGAAGCAGATTTTTACCAAGGCTAGATGCAATCACCCCCTCCCAAGGTCAGTTCAGGATCTGTTGGTAGGCTGGCAGCGTGGTCGGAATTCTAAAGGTGATGGCAAGATTTGGTGGCTGATTCTCCATGCTACTTTGTGGACAATTTGGCGAGAAAGAAATGAGAGGATCTTTAAGAAACATTCCAGGAGTGTGGACAGGGTCGTGTCATTCATTTGTGATGTAATTAAGGAATGGGGAATGGTACTTGCTAATGTGGACCACTCTCCCTCTACACTTTTCTCTCTTTTGGGAGGGAGGGGCTGAGTGACTGCACCGTCTTGATGTGGTCCATTTTTTGTATAGGGGATGGTTTTGATGTTCTTTTTCCTTCTATTACATGCATATCCCCTTCTTTTCTTTAATACAAATGTGGTACCATCCACTTCTAAAAAAAAAAACAGATTATGTGGCAGGACAAAGGGGGAAAGCCTCAAAATTATAAGAAGATCTAAACCAATGCCATTACACCCTGCAACCCACCCGATAAATGAAATGGTCCTAGTGTGTAATGCCCCTCAAAGCATTTCAGGCGTCCCTTCTAGTTCTAGTTCCAGTTTCACAGCTTTTGCCCCTCCGCCCATTTGTGAACTTTCCCTATAAAACCCAAAAACATGAAAGGAAAACACATTGTAGAGTGTACATCTAACCCAACATTTATATCCTTATTTTTTGAGAAAAGTTTTACCTGCTCTAGCCAAGGCAATTTCATAATCATAGTCCCTTTTGGAGGAGTTCATCCTTAGCTCGTAGTCATATAGAAGCATTCTTGGATGATAAATGTTGTGCATTCATTGACAATGATGAACTCCCAAAAAAGCCTCTAGGAAACTTACCACTTCTTGAAAACACTCAATAGAAACTCAATCCACCCAAATACTTTGTGTCATTATTGTTGTTTGCCTGGGTCATACATTAAACTTAAAAAACCAGAAACAGGATAGTGTTCTGTTGTGACTGATCCTCCATGCTACTATCTCGGTGTTATGGATGGAGCGTAATAGTAGAACATTTAGGCGGAAAGCTGCTACCCCGCATAGGATCTTCTCTCTTGTTTTGTGATAAGGTCAAAGTGTGGGCTAAAATCTCTTGTAACACAGATACATGTAACTCCTCTTTGTTTTGTCTTATGGAGGAGAGTTGAGAGAGGGTTTCACCATCTTGGTGTTTTGTATGGGGGGAGTTTCGCTGTTTTCCTTTCTTTCTTGTACATTTCCCCTTTTTGTTTCTTCTTTATAATACAAGTGGTACTATCCACATTCAAAAAAAAAATGAACTTAAAACTAACCTTTAGTGAAGTTTCTGATTCTCAAGTGCATGCAGTTTGACACTTACAAAGGATCAATTTTTGCATGCATTACTAATCAATTTGCCAAAACCCTTAATGCCCCACTCTACAACAACAAAATACAAACTTTGAAACATGATGTAAACCATCAGTTACCTGAACATGTAGCTAAATAAACTTACAACATGCCCCATAAGAAGCAATCCTCAGCTATACCAGAAAGTAAAATAGACTCACCCAGAATATAATGCCTTTTGTTCCTCTTGACCTTTTGTTCCTTGTATATTGTAATTTATTAACCGCCAATCAACTTTCCCATGCCATAAAGGTTGCAATCCAGATAATGCCTTCTGAAAGATTCCTATAGCAGCTGGTCCGAAAACAATGATGAGAAGTTCCAAATAATGCAATAAAGAATCCCAAATAAAGTACAGCCTTGGATTAGCCAATAACTGTTTTAAATCACGGTCTCCAGGTAAGTTGCATGTTCTATTCCCTGCACTTATTTTACAATACAAGAAAATTTGTCACATATAAACTATCCCAAAATGCTAAGAATCAACGAAAGTAATTCAAGTTATTCATAGGCACAATGACATCTACGATAGCACAATGAAGATCATAAGATCTTGCTTCACCAAAATCATCGAGGTGTAGTACACAACAAGGAGAGAAGCAAGATCCAAGAAATTGAAGACCCTGAACGACAAAAACAAAGAAAAAGGAAAGAGGAAGGTCTAAAAAGATCGCTTCAAAATGTTCTCAAAAGGCTATGGTCAGTACAAAAATGAGCAATTTCCATGGATAGCCTAAGATCCCAAAATAAATAAATAATAATAATAATAATAGTAATAACAATAATGATAACCACATATCTGTTGGATCTAATCAATAAACTGAGGTGATGCCACGACCACGTCACAACAATAATTTCCCTCTCTCATCTCAACAAGGCAATCTCATCCACGGATCCGGAAATGAACAAAAACTTATGGAAATAAATTAAAAATTGGCCTATAAGAAGCTCTGCGGTGGAGAAAATTCTCAACAAACCTGGTGACGAGAAAGGGCGAACACAGAAACCCTGTTTCCAACAATCCACGGCCAAAAGAAACACCTTTCCTACCTCAAACAGTTCCTTCTCTTTCTCTTCTTCCATTTCCCGTCTAATATAACACCTTATTCAACATCCAAAACTAGATCTTTCCAGCCCCAAACAGTTCTTTTTCTTTCTCTTCTTCCATTTCCCATCTAATATACACCAAATTCAACATCCAAAACTAGATCTTTCCTGCCCCAAATTAAACGTCGGATCTATCCGGATACGCAAACACGAAAAAAGGGAGAAAAAAAAAATCCAAAAATCTCACTGAGATTGATCGCGACTACAGAGATATACGAGAAAGATGGGAACTTTAAAGCAAAAAACCGATGAAGATGGAACACCTCATGACATGATTAAGGAAGGGGAAGAACCAAAAAAAAAAAGAAAAAAGCGAGGCATATGGCAAAAAAGACACGGATTTTACGATAAAATGGGACTAACAGTGATCAAATCCCTCTTCCCTGTTCTTTGATCCGCTCGTCTTTCTCTCTTTCCTTCACATTTCACTCCTCTCTCCACGGGTATTCTTGTTTTAACGATCTGTACAACAGCAATTGGTCGCCAAAGGTGGAGTCTTTCTTGGGTTTTTCTTCACCATTTTTTATATGCCCACTCATATATACATGCATATATTATTACTATTGCTGTTGCAGAAGAAACCAAAGAAAAGTTTAGGTAAGAATAATTAGAATAATTACCATTAAGTGAAAAAAAAAAAAAGTTTACCAATCCCTAACGTCAGAGACTCAAGAATCACAATGGTAACTCAGGGTGGACTCGAGTCTGGTTGTTTACACTTTTACACACATGAAGGATGTCGTGCCACTTTTTTTTGCCATCTCTTTAATTATTTTTATTTGATATTTTGTGTTTTTTAATTTTAAAATTAAGTTTTAAAATCAAAGTATGCGCAAAGCAGCAGCCCCCTAAATTTGTCATAAAACTTGTTACCTAGTAACATGCTCAGGGCTGTGTTTAAGGAAACATTTTAATTTAAACTCTAAAGTTTCAACATGATGCTAAATTATAAAAGTTATTTGGTATTTTTTATTTTTAATTAGAAATCGCAAGTTAGAGATGCATATAATAATAGAAACAGATTTTGAACTTACATTATGAACTTAACAAAACATTGGTGTGGGAGTCTAAAATTGACTAAATCTATGCTCACTTACTATCTTAAAATAAATGACTTGTTTATACGCCCTAAAACTACCAACTTTGTCACATGGTGGCCTCTTATTGTTGTCTCTGCCACGCCTTTCTTTTTAGATAAAAGGTGTGATGGTTTTGTTTCATTCATGCAAATGTTTATGTTTGTGGCAGATCTATGCACTGCAAAATCATAAAATATTATAAAATATTATAAAAATATGAGTTTTATTTGTTACATTGGCAACTAGTGCTGCATCGATTGTCAGTGTTTCTTAAAGATATTTTTAAATTTTTTTAGATCGCTCCCTCCCCACGAGTCTATTATTTTTTTAAAAAAAATTAGGTCATCTGACCGGAGATCAGCCAGCATGAATATGCAGGTCGGATTAGGATGAATTCAAAATTTTTTTTTTTTAAATGCACACTTATAGTTGGTGCAGTAAGTAATACTCTAAAAATATTAGATATTATGTAATATTTCAGAAATGTGATATTTTACTACAGTGCTCTGCATCAAATCAAATAGAGTAAAACTTGCTATATCGATAGCTAGTCTTGCATCAGTTGTCGATGTTTTTAATTAAAAAATATTTTTAATTTTTTTTAAGGTCCTTAGTTTGTTGTACATGCTTATACAATCTGATCCCTAATTGGATGACCTAGAAAGAGATAAAAAAAAAGTCCAATAAATAGTACTATATGAAAAATAAAAAATCAAACCTATACAATCCGATCCCCAATTTCCGATCGGACGATCCAAAGATAAAAAAAACTCCGAGATGATCCAAGTGGAGCTTAGGTTTTTTATTTTTCATCTTTTTTTGAGCCGTTTGATTAGACATGAGATTGTAAGGACACATAGGTTGGATTGGGGGCTTCAACAAAACTAAAAGTTATTTTTTAATTAAAAACATCCACGATGCAAGACCCACTGTGCAGTGCAACAAGTTTTACTAACCAAATAATACCTTAATAATATAGTCTCATGTCTTATCCAACTAATAAAAGATCAACTTAAAATTTTGCATGGTTCTTCCACATACTGCTGCGTATTTTCAAAATCCTCTGACATTATACACTTACGACAATAATATATATATAAACCTTATATAGAAGAAGATTAATAAAAAACCTCATAAGATTAATAAATTGTAAACTACCCAATAAATTATCTGACTCAACCCACAATGTGCAGTAATAAAGAAGTAGAAATTTGCGTGTGGGGGACATGCATGATCATCTCCAAGCTGTTGTGTAGCCCCACGCATCTCCCTTTCTCCGTTTGCAGCATCACAAAGCAACCCATGTTTACTATTCAAACGCATCCCTTTCTTCAAAAGTAAGCCTTTTCATCCTCCCAAAACATTTGATTATCTAACTTCAAAGGTCTCATGACAGCCACCATCATCCTCTCTTTCTTCTCAAGCTTCTCCATAAGATCAAAAAGGCCACCCAACACATCACCACCACCCCCCATAAGGCTCTTACAACTCACCATGTGAGCTGTGCCATGGCGTGCCCATCATGATCACCTCATCTGTCTCCCAAGCAGGAAGCTTTTAAGACCTTCTACATGCACCACACTTCTCTTCTCCAGAGCTGGGCAGGCATGGCGAGCGAGGCCCACCCCGGCGCCAAGCTCCTGGAAGAGCTGGACCTCCTCCAGAAGACGGCGGTGCGCGCCACCCCGAGGCAGCAGCAGCCCTCCTGCTTCCGGAAGTGGCGGCGCCCGCTGCTCGGCCTCCTGGAGGACGCGTGGCGGCGGAGGACGAGGTGCGTGGTGTGCCTGCAGGTGCACCAGGTGAGCGGCCTGCCGGCGTGCATGGAGGGGAGGGCGCTGGCCGTGGGGTGGAGGACCCGGGGGTGGAAGGGGGAGCTGACGCTGCCCGCCCAGGTACGCGGGGGCAGCGCCGGCTTCGACGAGATCTTCCTGCACTACCGCCACGCCGACGCGCGCTCCACACTGCAGGAACTCACCATATGGGTCTCCCTGGTGGACGCCGGGGACTGCGACCTGGGCAGCTTCGACGTGGATCTCGCTGGGTTGGTATCTACGGGCACTGGGGACTCGAAGTTTGGAGGGAAGACTGTGGTGCTGGATCTGTGTGGGATGGCCAAGGGAGGGGTGCTCAGGGTGAGCGTCTACTACAGGGTGATGGAGGGAGAAGTCCATGAACTACAGAAACAGAGAAGTGATCGAGATGGTAAGCTCTCTCAACTGCAAGCAGGAAGGAGGTCATTTTTTTCCCACTTCCTTTTACCTTTAGCATGGATGGATCAAGTGAGAGATACGATGCAGATGCTATATATGAAATTTACAGTAGAGATTAGAGAAATGAGATGTTTATATTTTATTCATTGGATTAAAATGTGTCCACACTCGCATCATAAGAAAAAGTAAGTGCTAGACTTACATTCACTTGTCTCCTGCTGCATATAAGTAGGGTCATGCTAGTCCAAAAAATGAATTTAAAAGATCTCATATCAACTAAATTTTGTTTATTTTGTACAATATTATAGTTTCCCAAGATCTAACACATTGAAAAAGAGAATCCATATATGTGCATGATGCCTGCACTACATCACAGCATTAGTCTAACATATCAAGCTATGCTAATATATCGTGCTAAAGGATATGATATAGTATGCAATGCCGTAACAAATTATACACATTGTGTTGTATTGTATCTTTTGCATTATAGTATATATGTTGTATTCTCATAATAAGAAATGATTGCACCAGCAAAAAAGAGTTGAAAAGGAAGTTAAAGATCATGCCCTACTTTGTTACTGACGGATTTCAAACTAATCAGGAACATAGAGGAACTACCTAGCTAGTAAGATACATCTTAATTACTACGACATATATAGATTAATTAGCTTTGGTCTCGTGTTACAACATTTAACTCAGACATGAATCGGCAATTAAGTAGAGAAATCCACAAACAAATTTTCATACACAAATCACCCACACGTAGCTGCTGTGAGACCCTCAAGTACGTACCTCTCATAATGCCTTACTTCCAGCAGTAATCTGATAACTCTCTCTTCTGTGAACAATTCTCGCAAATGACATGTTGCAGCAAACACTTAACAGATGCAGGTCACGAACAGAGAACCAAATGCGGGTGCTTCCCCCGCCTCCCCGACCTCAGGCATCGGAGGACTGGCCCACTGACGCTCTCCGCCCGAAGAATACCCTCCCTGAAGTCCGACGCCGGCTTCATCACCATTGAGAACGCCATGGACAACCCCTACCCTACAGACGAGGACGAGAGCTTCATAACCATAGAGAAAGGCAAGCTCCGCCATCGTGCGCGCTCTAGGCGACCGCCGTCGAGTACTTCTTTCGACGAAAGCGACAACGCTGACACCGATGCCGGAGCCGAGCGGCTTTTCGTAGAGGCCGCCGAGGAGGTCGACATGGACGGAGTGGAGGATGAGTTCTTGAGGATGCTCGAGGAGAAGGCCGACAAGGAAGGTTATGATGGTGAGCATGGGAAGAGAGACGAAGAGAGTCTGAGTCTGAGTCTGAACCTGAGTTTCGACATGGACTTGGACTTGGAGTCCCTGGTCAAGGCAGCTGAGATGGAGCTGAATAAGGCAGCTAGGGTTTGGAGGGGGAGGAGGGCTGGGGGGGCTGCCTTGGAGAAGGAAGAACATGAAGAGCTCATGAAGAGGTGGACAGCCAGTGGGCAGTTGCCTTCTTCTAAGACCCTGTTTGATAACCCTTAATATATGCCTATCCTCTAAAGCTGTCAGATATTTCATGTTTTAGACTGTTTGATTAAATGTCTAATTTAGTATCTGATTTACCATCTTATATCTTAAACTGCTCTTAATTCTTAAGTCAGGGACATGTTATTTATTTATTTTCAGACATAAGATCGTACTCCCGACTTGTCCATCTAAAGAAACCATCGGAGGGGAAAGAAGACGTCGACTAGCAGATTTGAGAATCGAAAGTTTATCAAATATAATACGATATAAAATCTGAACAATTTTCAAAACCTTGCTTTCACCAAGATAAAAAGTTAGATATGGAAAAGAGACTTTAGACAAGAGACTTGAATGCTATCAAACACCACCTAAGTCTACTAAAGGGTCTGGTTTTGGAACCTCCATGTAGTTTGAGATCCTAGAAAAGTTGAGGTTAAGTGGAGATTTGTTCGTGGGCACTTCACATCTATGATGTCCTTTTTGCTCTCAAGATTAATTATTGATCATGGAAGTCTTGGTATGGCCCTGCCTTTGAGAATCTTTTTTTTTTTTTTGTTCCTTAAGGAAATGTTTTAAAAGTAAGTCATCAGATATGTTTCTTTTCATGTTGTTCGAAAATTATGCTTATTTTCAATTATTTTTAAAGATATCTACTGTGAACGAGAACTAGAACGTGTACTGCAGATCATGTTGTGCATAGATTGTAATTTTTTAATTTATAAGTGAAACATGAAGAAAATGAAAGTTTGCAATTGACTCATATGGATCTGGCTACAAACAAAATGTTGAGTCAGGGCAGATATCTTGTCAGTTTCCGACAACAACAATGGCATAATGTCATGCATATTTCATATTTGGGTGCATGGTGGCTTTAATTAAGTTCAAATTTGAATAGTTCGAAATGATATTTGTAAAAATATAGTATTTAGATTTAAATTAATTCTTAAAATAAAATTAATCAGTTTTTAATGGATTTCCTCAGTTTTCTAAAGGATCATGAGTTGGATCGAAAAGGGTGATGGTCATATTTATTTACTTTCTTTTCAAACTGACCATCTGATCTAATTCAAATTTTAAATATTATAATATGCTATGGTGTATTATACATACAGAATATGGGTTGCCTTGATCCGAGCTACATGATGACCTCGAATTGTGTGCCCACAATTTGCTGAAGGACCCGGCCCGGCCTTGGCCCAAGAACGCCTCAAATAGTGTGGATATCCTTATACTATTTGAGATTGGCATCTAGGCTTCCTCAAATCAGCTATTGTCTATAATACTTTTACATTCTCTAAAAAGATGTTTCACATATGTCCTCACATTATTTGATTTAAAGACGAAAATCATTAATTTATCTTCAGATCATAGAAGTGCAAGTTTTAAAGATTGCAGAAGCATACATATATACGAATAATCTGTCCTCAAAATATAGTTAACTGCAATAACATACATGTAACATTTTTCATAGGACATCGTAATATTAGGAGTAACCACATGTTTATACTGGCACTGGTATAAATTTCTTTAGCTACTTCTTTGGTTCGTGGAAATGTAACACGTGGGCATATGCAAATGGTAGTTCATGACGCTCATTTACTTATAAGTTGCTTGATGAATAATCTTTTTAAATTGATATACACAACGAATAAAGTAATAAACACATTTTTTTTTCTCTAAAGTGAATACATATGATGCGTTAGAAATTTAATTATTTATTTATTGATAATTTATAAGTCAGTCATATAATCTTTTTAAACTGATAACATAGTGATAAAGATGAAGGATCCGCATATCCGCATGGGACCTAAAAGCAATCCGGTTCGATGGCCCCATTTATGACTTAAAAGGTCACAAGTTTGAACTAAAAAAACCGTCTCTTTATCTAGTTAGCAGGATAATAATGATGCGTATATTAACCCTTTTCCTAGATGCTGCAAGTAATGGGATACTCGTGCACTGAATACACATACACCCTTTTTTTTAATTTAGGGGTTTTTTTATATATATTTTTGAAAAATATCATATTTACATCTATACTCCTGATTCTCACATATTATCTTTTATACTCTTAAAATCTTCAAAATATTATATTTATATCCCTCCGTCAAAATAATGTGAAATTCAACAAAATATGTCAAAAGGATTCCAAAAATCATGATAATTCAAGCGTACATACGTAAAATTGTAGTGAATTGAGGAATATATATATATATATATATATATATATATACAACATATTATTGAATTCAGGGATATTTATGTAAAATCTTTAAATGGAGGGGTATGAGTGCAACCTTTTTAAAGATTTCAAGGGTATTAATGATGATATGTAAGAGTTGGATGCAAGACACAATTACAGTGTTTTGTAGGGGTATCGATGCAAAATCTTTAGATGAAGGCATATAAGCGCAACCTTTCTGAATACTTTAAGGGCACTGATGAGAATATACTAGAGTTGGGTGTATAGATGTAATTAAATATTTTTTCAGGGATATGTGCAAAAAACCCATTAATCTACGGCACCGAATCGGACCCGTTGTACGTCCCAGTTGGGAGTTGGAACTTGGGGAGGTGGGGAAGAGAGAAGGGAAAGCCCAGCTACCATTTTGCAGCGGCTGCAGCAACAAAGGCTGCCGAGGGCGCCTTCTTCTGTCCTCGTCGTCCACAAGAAACCCAACAAAACCCAGCGCTCGCGCCCCCTCCCGGCGCCTCCCCTTCGCCCGCCGCCGGCTAGACCCACGCTTCGCCCGCGGAGCCGATGAGGGCCTCCGTCAGCCACGCGGCCCCCCCTCCACCTCCGCCTCCGCCTCCCCCCGCGACACTGCCGCCGCCGCACCCCCTGGGCCTGGCGGCCGCCCTCCCTCCCCAACCAGAGGAAAAGGACGGCGCGAGCGAGAAGAAGGTCGACTACATGAACCTCCCGTGCCCCATCTCCTTCGAGGAGATGCAGCGGGAGGCGTTGAGTGCGTACAATCTCGCCCTTCCCTCCTCCTCGCACTCTCTCTTCAAAATTTTGGTGTTTGTTAGGTTTCCAGTGGTTTTGCACTAGGTTGCTCTTGCTCTTAAGTAGACTTTTGGAGTCAAAAGTATCTATCTTTTGTGGCATTTATGATGTGATGTGTGAATTGAAGACGTGGCTTCGATTGGTTTCATTGTCTGCGTCTCTGTGCAACGTGCGCCATGATTGAATAAACGCCATTGCATCGATGCTGGTTGCAATGCTCTGATGAGAGGTTCAACCGTTCAACTCGGCACAATTGTTGTTCTGGAACTTTAGTTGGTATCCACTTGTGGGCCCCACTTCCAACGTAAGATATGTTGAGCGGGAATGGTTATCACTTACTTTGGTTAGCTATAAGAGTGAAACATTCCCCAGCAACTCCATCTTTCCTCGAATCCAGGGAGCTTCACTTTATAGCCTTTGGTTGGAAGCCAAAACCATATAAAAAATTTACATAAATGGCTTCTAAGGTCTAGCTCTAGCGCCCTTCTCCTAGAATAACTGGGCTGAAACCAATAGAAGCTCAAAAG
The DNA here is from genome assembly GCA_030544215.1 of Zantedeschia hybrid cultivar. Taxonomy (NCBI): domain Eukaryota; kingdom Viridiplantae; phylum Streptophyta; class Magnoliopsida; order Alismatales; family Araceae; genus Zantedeschia; species Zantedeschia hybrid cultivar. The sequence goes on from JARZZO010000015.1 coordinate 4,002,302, forward strand.
TGCTTCCAAATGGAATCTATGCTGAACACGGCCATGAAAGCTTAGGCAAAATGGTTATAATTGTGCCATTATGGATATATTATTTCCATTCATCTTCTTAATGAAATTGGTGCTACGTCTCACTCTTCTTCTTAGAAAATTTTCATTGGAAAATTACAAAGAAGGACCAGTGAGGGGTTCTTCAAGAAGGGTTACAGTGCCAGCAACTTAAAGGCCAAATGTTATTCACAGTGCCTACCAATTGAAGAAAATATGAGACTTATTTTCATGCAAGTGCTTCGTGGACATACATGAGTTCTCCTGCTTTGTAGTGTCTAAAGATACAGATATAAGGCGCAAGAAGATATTGAGAAGATTTCACTGTGAAGAAGATGTTCCAAAGAAGGAAGTTTAGGTAACAAACATTAAGATGAAAGGAGTGAGGGGCTATGTCTCCCAGTTGGATTCTCGAAGCTGAACTTTGGAGCTTGGACCTGCATGTCTCCACATGGGATTGAAATGTGTCCTTATTTGATAGCTGTCCATAGGTATACCCGACCAATCATCAGTTGTTTCCACAGCCATGTCTTTTATTCATAAAAAAGTAGTCCTGAATAAAGTTATAGTACTTATTAGAGGCTGTCAAGGCCATCTTCTCTAAAAACATCAACGAAAACCCACCACAACTAACAGATATAAGCCCTCTTTTGCCCCCAGATATTTTTGTGTCACCTCCAATCCACCACCATCATCATCCTAATGATATCCCACTTTTGGGCATAATAGTCAATCCCCTCCCATCCCAGTGAGAAAATGGGACGGGACAGTTTTTTGTTTGTCCTGGTAGCTGTTCCACTCTGTCCCTTCCCATCCCGGTTTGTCCAACCCATCCTGGCTATCCCAACCTATCCAACCAGAATTTGTATATTTTCCTAGCCACTTAGGCTCCTCGTTAACTCATTTCGGGGGTTCATTTGATGAATATGCTTCTTTATAAACTCATAAATCTATCCTAAATGCTTTTATTGCATTGATTTTGTCAATTTTCATGTTCATATGTTTATTTTTCATATTATTTATTGTATTCATATGCTTTATATTTGTTGGAATATGTATGGAAATATTTTTGGGACGGGACATCGAAATTGTTTGGACATCGGGACGTCCCATCCTAGTAGGAAAATGGGACAGGGACTGGGACGGGATTGACAACAAAAAATGGCCAGGTTTTGGATGCTTGGCCATTTTTGGTTGTTCTAAAGTGGGAAAAATTAGAAATACGTATTAGCAATTATTTGCTGTCTACCTTGTTAATAATGTCATAATTTGGAAGTCAGCATGTCAAATAAATTGGATTAAACTTGAGATTCTTGCATATAGTGATTCAAAAAATCATTTATATGTTAGTGTCTTTATGCAGAATATGTTTATATAAAACCCCCTTACTGCCATTAGCGTTGTTGTATGTACCATCACCCTCTTATTGTCAATCAATGGTCTACTTGATTACATGACATGTTAAGGAGATTTTGCAATTGGGGTGATGAGTTGGGTGGACATGATAAAGTGGTTCTATGAGAACCTTCTAGTTGTGGGGAAGTTACCTTGTAATGCTGGCTCAATTACTTACACAACATGCAGGCACACACTCATGCTCTGTGTTTGTGGTCCACATGAGCTCGGCAGCAAGCTTGATCTTCAGTCCAACTGACCTTGGGCACTTTTTGGAGAGCCCTTCTATGAGGAAAATGCAGCCATCTTATGAAAGCAACTAAAGGAAAATGATGTTAACTCAAGTCACATTTTTTGAAGTAGATTTTAACATTTTTACCAGATAGTTTTGACATACACATTGGCAATGATGCTGCATTACTATTACTATTATTATTGTTAACATTCAAGGGTTTTTTCTCACTCTCCTCAATTCTATATTTGCATGTTAATTGCAGTGTCTTTAAAACCTGAGCTTTTTGAAGGAATGCGCTTTGACTTCATGAAGCCGTTGAATCCGAGATTCTCTCTCAGCCACAGGTAGCTTTGCTATTTTCTGGATTTAAAGCTTATTTACCTTTTCAATACATATATGTTCTAACAGACATTGGATTTTTTTGCTCTGCCATAAAAAATGGTCACCAGCGTATTCATGGGTTCCATGGAGGTTCCTTCCCAGTCAACGGAGGCTATCAAAGTCCCCACAGCTCATTATGAGTTTGGTGCCAATTTTTTGGATCCCAAGGTTTGTCTTTGTTCCATCCGCCTTGATACAACATAAGAAGAACATTTATTGCACATCGCTATTTGGTATTAGATTTGCAAATATTTATGATCATGCGACTCAGTGCAAATTGAAAACATGTCATTTCAGCATGACAACAACAATGTTTCACTTTGCTTTGCATGCCACCTGAAAAGTGGTTCTTTTACACCCCTATTTGGGTAATTCTCAGTATGAAAACAATGTGATATTTGGGTACTTTTGGCAGCTGATGCTTGTAGGAAGGATACTGACTGATGGAAGGCTGAGTGCACGAGTCAAATGTGATTTGACTGATAATCTAACTCTGAAAGTCAATGCGCAGGTATTTTGAGCTTTTTAATAGTGTCTATTGATTGTCAACAGTTTACCTATTCACAGCTACTTAATAACTCCTTGGTGTCTTGTATTCAGCTTACAAATGAACCACATTATTCTCAGGGTATGTTCAACTTGGAATACAAGGTTAGTCCGTTGTGCTGGATGTCAGTGTACTACAATCTTTTTCCATGCAATATTATATAGATTTCTTGGGTATCATCCTTGGTCATCTGAAGCATGTATGCCTATATTCATACATGTAGGCATGTGAAAGTACAGACATGTAATTACATTGTTATCAAGCTTCCATAAGTCATTAGGGAATCGGGATGGTATTTCAAGTTCTGCTGGACCTTCTGCCTTTTGAGTTTGATGCAACAATTATTGACGTGAACGAGTGATATTATCTGTTCTGCAAAAATATATCTTTGTTGCTAGTGTCATATAAAAACTTTAGTTATACATAAAGAAAGGATGCTTATGGCCTATTTTCACTTTCCAAACAAAAGTATAAAAGGATATAAGATACTGCATAATGCATATGAAGATGAAGAACCATGCGTGTTGAGGTGTGACCTATGTTATCAAAGGCGATCGCCTCGCTCGCCTAGGCGATGAAAAAGGTTGAGGCGAGCCAAGAGCGCCTCGCCTCGCCTCACTAACCTAGGCACTTGCCTATAAAGTCTATGCCAATCTTTTTTTTTAAAAAAAATTTATGTGGTACTGCTTTTCTTGCTCTTAATTATTCTAAAGTGAATGCCTCTTTTAACAATGTCCAATAATATTTTTCTCTTATGTGCTGCCACATTTTTTCCCCTTTTTTCTTACATGTGCTACATTGTTTTCTTATTTTTGATGATTCCTAAGACCATGCACTACATATATGAGTGTTTTATACAAATTGATGATTACATGTTGATCATGATCAGTGTTTCTCAAGGTCTTATATATGATTATCTTGGATATTTTATTTAGTTTCCTCATATTGTCATTTTCTTCCTTCACGGTGTTGTATGGTAGAAACACGTCGCCTCAAACGCCTAGGCAATCGCTTAGGCATTTGAGGCTGAGGCGAACCCTTGGTCGCCTCGCTCGCCTCTCGCCTCTAACTACATAGGGTGTGACACTATTAGCAAATATTTTCCAACCTGAGTAATATATGCATATAGTGTGATATAAAAAATCTTAGTGGGATGCTATTATACCACGTTTTTTTACCACCCTCTTTACCACATTTATTGGGAGCTATTCAATCACTTGATCAAAGAGCTCAGAATAAACATACCAGTTGCACATGAAACTGTGTCCAAAGCAACTTTAATAAGAACCGTCTGATCAAATCAAATGATCAAACGGCTGCTACTGAGTGTGGCAAAGGAGATGGTAACAAGTGTGGTATAAATTATAATAGGATTCCTCAAAATCTTAACACTATATGTCAAGATTAAAAACTACAGTTATCGTACCTATACATTTGGTGGAAAAAAAGCACAGATGACTTTAAAGTGAAAAGAGGTAGTAGTGAGGAAATCCAACCAGAGTATATAATTTAATGTGATCTTTTTCGTTGGATCACAAGTTTAGCCACTATTAAACATAAAACAACAAAGTGAATTCAGCATTTATGGAAGGTTCTTAATGTTGTTGTTAAGGTTAGTCCTGCCCAACATCCAGATATATGCACATGTCATGTAGGTTAGTCCTGCCAAACATCCACATTTATGCACATGTCATGTAATGTATTTCAAAGACATTTAGGTAGTTGCACATTTAGATGATAAGATGAGGGGGGAAATTCAAGAGAAAACAATTGAGAAAAGGCTGATGCAGAAACCTTCGAGGAGGCCAACCCATAATCGGTCCATTTGGAAACTTTTAGTAAGTATTTCTCATAGAAGTACCTCCAAGCAGAAGTGTCTTTGAATAGAAGTACTTCTTGTCTAAAAACAAAAGGAAATTGGGAACACAAAATGGACACAACAGTTAGAAGTATTTCTTCATAGGTTTTGACCAAAAATACCCTCATATGAGTTATTAGGCCAACAGTTCTTATGATTTAATTGTTTTTGTTTAGCTGACAGTCTTCAAGTTGATGGCAACAAACTAATTTGTCGAGGTGATACATATTTACTCCTAGATGAGGAGCAAAAATTCTAATCATGGAAGATAGAAAGAGAGAGAACTAGAATCTGAGGAAGAGCCCTTGTAAGCAGCATTTTATCCTAGAGAATCAGGAAGGGGATTAGCTGTCACGAGAGGGTGTACCATAAACATGAAGAGGCACTGATGTACTTTTTCACTTGTTGACATCTGGCAGGGAGGTGAAAGATGCTTCACATGGAAGGAGTCAATTTCTCTTTCCACACGGAGGCAATTTTCGCCCCCCTGTATGGAGTAGAAGTGGGACATCAAACGGCCTTACCAAATATTAAGAGCTTCTGAGCGGCATGGAAATGGAGCAAAAGTCCTTCGGATGGGCTCCCAACAGCACCCTGAGCATCTAGGCAGGCACTCTTTAAAACAGTGACTGAAATAATGAACATAGTTACTTGAATGTACTCTTGGCTATTTTATTTACCTTCTGTCTATGCATATATACACTTAACATAGGAGTTGGTGTGGTCCGATCAAACTCTTATGAGATATTGTCCGTTTTGGACCAAGCCCGCATGGTTTTGTCCTTAAAAAGTGCCTCACAAGTTTTAGATACAAATTTCACATATATAGCGCAGTAACTTTTTTCAGTTTTCCGATACATGCCTTAGCCCCCAGACGCAGTGGTAGCTCCACATCATGGTGGCTCCACGCCGTGGTGGCTCCACACCGCATCACTCGTGGATAGTCCTTTCTTACAGGTAGCCCTTTTCTATGGGTAGTCCTCTCCTCCTGCCCGACTTATGACTAGGTCATTACAGGCCAACCAACTTTCACGTAGTTCATCTACGAACCAGCTTATATCGTACTGCATGGGTCCTGCTCTGATACCATATGTATAGGTCCCATTAATGAACTTCCAATAGGTGTACAATTCTAAAACAAAATAATAATAAACATAAATATATAAGAGTAATCATGACATCATATCTATTATATAACAAAAAGATGAGATAAATAAAGTACATATCCTAAGAATTTAAATAAACTGGTCATACTTGAATTTTTCAAACATACATTGGTCTCATCTTTTTATCTTCTATTCTTGAAAAACATCATGTTACCTTTTACGATAACTCATGAAGAGAAGAGATCTCAGTAAGGATCATTTACATCCCTACTATATCCCTCACTCCTACCCTATTCGCTCATCTTCCCAAAAGAAATAATTTCGCTTATTCTTAACTCTCATACAATATACTTATTGTATATATGACATTTATGAAATAGTCTTTAAATTAGCATGGATGCATTCTAAAAATAACGTGAAACCGAAATAGAACTATTAACATGATAGTAACAAGTGTATTTTTTCTTTTACATTCTAAACAATTTATATATTCAGGTCTTTCATGTTCTTTTTATTTTAACTTTTAGTGGTAATTCATACTAATATAGAAAATATAAAGACATTTACTTTAAGTCATTCTTATTGGGTCTCAAGGTCGAGTCGTTCTTTAGTTTCAAAGTTTCACAAGTCTTGAGTTAGTAGTCAGCTATTTTACCGACGGGGTGACTTACACTTTTTGACCCGAAGTGACGGAGATAATCACTCACTAATAGTCTTTAATCTAATTGAGTAGGTTGCCTAATGTTCTTGGTCCACTGGAACTCACAGTCCAAAGTTATGTCGTCCTGGCTCCAGTCCCGAGTGCACTCAAATGGTTTCTAATAGTTTAGACTCGAGATATCCTGGGATAGTGGCTAGATAAACTACTTAGAGTATACTCGAGACTGGAGCCAGGACGATATAACTTTGGGCTATGAGTTCCAATCGTCAAGAATATTGAGCAACTTGCTCAATTAGATTAAAGACTATTAATGAGTGATTATCTCTGTCACTTTGGGTCAAAAAGGATGAGTCGTCCCGTCGGTAAGGTAGCCGACTACGAACTCAATATTTGTGAAAGATTCAAACTAAAGAATGATTCGACTATGAGACCCAATAAGAATGACTCATAGTAAATGTCTTTGTATTTTCTATATTAGCACGATTTACCACTAAATTAAGAGAAAGAGAACACGGAAGACGTGAATATATAAACTGTTTAAAAGGTAAAAGAAAAAGTATACTTGTTACCATCCTATTAATAGTTCTCTTTCGGTTTCACGTCATTTTTAGAACGAATGCATTCTATGCTAGTTTAAAGATTATTTTATAAATGTCATGTATAGAATAAGTATATTGTATAAAAATTAGGTATAAGTAAAATTATTTCTTTTGAGAAGATGATCGGATAGGGTAGGAGTGAGGGATACATTAGGGATGTAAATGATTCATACTGAGATATCTTCATGAGTTCTCATAAAAGGTAAAATGATATTTTTCAAGAATAGAAAATAAAAAGATGTGACCAATGTACGCTTGAAAAATTCAGGTATGGCTAGTTTGTTTAAATTCTTAGGATATGTATTTTATTTATCTCTTCTCTCTATTATATAATGGACATGACGTCATTATTGTTCTTGTACATTTATGCTTCTTATTATTTTATTTTAGAATTGTGCATCCGCCGGAGGTCCAACAATGGGACCGTTACAGACACGGATGGCAGTTTCGGCCGGTACCGGTACGTACCGGCCGGTACGTACCGGTACCGGTCCGGACCGGTACCGGTACCCCCATTTTGGGCCGGTACCGTAAAAAAAAAAAAAAAAAAAGAAAAAAATGACTGTACCGGACCGGTACCGGTCCCGTTTCGGGCGTACCGGCCGGTACCGGCCGGTACGCCCGAAACCGGGCCGGTACGCCCGTGAAACACCCCTTAAAGGGGTGTTTCACTGTCCCCTCTCACAGAAACAGATCTGTGAGAGGGGATTCGGGTTTTTTGCAGTGGGAGGGGAAGGGAAGGAGGGAAAGGAGGAGGAGAAAGGGGGGAAAGAACCGCCGCCGCCACCCGCCGCTGCCGCCGCCGCCCGCCACCGCCGCCGGAGACGTTTTCATCCTTTTCCGGAGACATTTTCACTGTTTTGGGTGGAAGAAAAAAAAAAGGTATGATTTATATTTTAATGTAGTGATTATTTTTTAGTTTGTTACATATTTCTTAGATGATTTACGTTCATTTTCTTGATAAAATAGACAACCCCCAATTTTGGCCCTAATTAGCGGTTAAAAATTGGGGCTTTTGTCTAATTACTTAAATTAAACATCAATTGGAGCCTAATTAAGCTTCATGACATGTTTTAAACTAGGAGTGTGCTGTCAATTAAGTTGATCGACGGTTAATTAGGGGAAATCCCCAATTTTGGCCCTAATTAGCGGTTAAAAATTGGGGCTTTTGTCTAATTACTTAAATTAAGCATCAATTGGAGCCTAATTAAGCTTCATGACATGTTTTAAACTAGGAGTGTGCTGTCAATTACGTTGATCGACGGTGAATTAGGGGAAATCCCCAATTTTGGCCCTAATTAGCGGTTAAAAATTGGGGTTTTTGTCTAATTACTTAAATTAAACATCAATTGGAGCCTAATTAAGCTTCATGACATGTTTTAAACTAGGAGTGTGCTGTTAATTACGTTGATCGACGGTTAATTAGGGGAAATCCCCAATTTTGGCCCTAATTAGCAGTTAAAAATTGGGACTTTTGTCTAATTACTTAAATTAAACATCAATTGGAGCCTAATTAAGCTTCATGACATGTTTTAAACTAGGAGTGTGCTGTCAATTACGTTGATCGACGGTGAATTAGGGGAAATCCCCAATTTTGGCCATAATTAGCGGTTAAAAATTGGGGCTTTTGTCTAATTACTTAAATTAAACATCAATTGGAGCCTAATTAAGCTTCATGACATGTTTTAAACTAGGAGTGTGCTGTTAATTACGTTGATCGACGGTGAATTAGGGGAAATCCCCAATTTTGGCCATAATTAGCGGTTAAAAATTGGGGCTTTTGTCTAATTGTTAAATTAAACATCAATTGGAGCATAATTAACATCCAATTTTACATGTTTTAAATTAGGAGCATAATGCCAAATGTTCTTATATTTGTTTCTATTTTTTTTTTTATGTGTTGTAGGAACATGGCTGAACAGCAAGAGCAAGACCCAGGGTGGGCCCATATCACCTTAATTAATACTGCAAAGAGGAGAGTGAAATGCAAATATTGTGGCAAAGAGATGGGTGGTGGAATCACCCGAGGGAAAGAACATTTAGCAGGGAAGACAGGACAAGTGACAAGGTGTACTGTCTGTCCCCGACAAGTTGCCAACGAGATGCGTGAATTGTTGCGTGGCCGAAAAGCACAAAAAGAACAAAAGAATGAAGATGAGGTTGAACTCCAAGGGGAAATTTCAGGTAGACATAATACAAAAGGCAAAGGGATGTATACTGCGGCCAGTGGCATTTCTATACGTGAGAGGCAAAGGGCTGAACAAAATGTAGATTCTAGTGATGATGATGATGATGATGATCTTGACATGGCTGCAGCTAGAAGAGAGAGTTTGTGGCATCAACAAGAAGATGAAGCCCGAAGGAGAGGTGATGGACCATCAATAAGAGGCACAAGTCAACTTACAGGCCAAGTGGGTCCTATGGACAGTTATCTTTTTAGAAGACAGACTTCTACTCAGCCAAAAATCAAGCAAGCAATGAGAGGAGTAAAAAAGTCAGCTGAAGCGGCAGAACATACTTTTAAAAGCATATGCAAATGGTTTTTGCATGCAGGTGTTCCCTCACATGCTGCTCAGTCTCCTTATTTTCAGCCTATGATTGATGCGATAGCAGATCATGGTCGTGGGTTCAAAGCCCCCACACGTCGAGACATATATGGACGGGGGCTTGATGGAGAATACGAGGAACTTCAACAGTGGGTTGAAAGTTTTAAGGCAGTATGGAAGGAGAGAGGATGCACAATTATGTGCGATGGCTGGACTGGTACCACGAAGAAGTCCATGATTAATTTTCTTGTTTATTGCACAGAAGGGACAGTTTTTATGAAATCTGTTGATGCATCAAACTATTCAAAGAATGCAAAATATTTATTTGGTTTGATGGATCAGATGGTGCAGGAAATTGGAGAGGAAAATGTTGTCCAGGTGGTCACCGATAATGAACCAAGTTATAAAGCTGCAGGGAAGAAGTTAATGGACAAGCGCAAACACCTTTATTGGGTCCCATGTGCAGCGCATAGTCTGGACTTGATGCTTGAAGGCATTGGTAAGGATCCAACTATCAGCAAGACTGTAAAGAGAGCCCAAAGAATTACCCAATTTATTTATGGTCATCCCAGGATCTTGAATATGTTCAGAGAAAAAGCATCTGGAGGTCGAGATCTCATCCGTGCAGGGCCTACACGATTTGCATCTAATTTTATTTCTTTAGAATCTTTGCACAAATTCAAGAATGAGATCAGGGGTTTTATGTTTAATAAGGAGTTCTTGGAGTATATGCGGACCACTTCCAATGAATCTAAATCTGAACATTTGGAAGTGAGAAAAATCATAGAGAATAAAAAATTTTGGAGTAATATGGAGACTTATCTGAAGTTGGTGGAACCTCTCGTACAGGTGTTAAAATTGGTGGATGGGGATGATAAGAATTATATGGGATATTTGTACGAGGCAATTGACATTGCTAAGGTCCACATCAAGAACGCATTTCCCAACACTTATATGAAGTGGTGGGACCTTATTGATATCAGATGGGAAAGCACATTACACCACGACTTGCATGCAGCTGGTAAGTGAAGTCTTATACTATTATATGGGAGATTATTTATTAAATTGACATTAGTAATTTTTCACCTAAATGCAGGTTATTATTTAAATCCTCGAGTAATGTACAGTCATCAAGTGCATATTGATGGAGAGGTGATTCAAGGCACATTAAATGTGATTGCACGTTTGTCGAGGACAATAGAAGATAGGATTGAGGCAGAGAGACAGGTATACTTAGTGAAGATCTGACTTTAAGATTTATCTAATTACTTGTAATTTGAAGAGCCTATGAATTCTATTAATTGTTAATTCCATCTTTGTAGATGGAAGCTTATAGGCTAAGGCTGGAGACATATAATGAAGACTCTGTGCAAATTGCTGTAGAGAAAGTGAGCCCAGGTATACTTAGTCATTGCATTGTTGTCAAATGTGCATAAGAAACGAGAACATACATTGATTAATTTTTTTTTTGGTTTCTTTTAATGATGGCACAGCTGAGTGGTGGATAATGGTGTACAACAGAGATAGGTGCTATAATCCATTGGCTTCCGTTGCAGTGAGGGTTTTGAGTCAGACGACGTCGGCAAGCCAATGTGAAAGAAACTGGAGCACGTTCAGCCTTATACACTCAAAAATTCGTAACCGGTTAAAGGCTGAACGATTGGACAAATTGGTGTACTGCCATTACAATATGAGATTGAGGATCAAAAACATCCGGTTGAGACAACAATTGAGGGAGAAACGAGCTGCAGGGCACGCAGAAGATATGGTTGGCCAAATTGATGTGGAAGAGTTATTTGATGATGATAATCCCTTGCAGACTTGGGTTGAGACACGAGCAACTGTCGATGAGCCAGTTTTTGATCCTGATGATACAGAATGGGCAGAAGGCATACTAGATGGAGCTGTTGCTAGAGATCCAGAATTAAGAAGCTCGAAAAGGCAAAAAGAAAATTCACCTCCTCCTTCACATGAGTATCAGAGTCAGACTGAGCATGTGCCTTTATTTGCACCTGATACTGAGCTTGAGCCTGCTAGACACTCAGAATCAGATAGTAGGCCAGTCACTCCTAGAATGGTTGGGCCACCATCATTCTTGAAAAGGAGTACATCTACATTGGAGAGGACTAATCTGGCTGCCAGAGACGATCCTGCCATTGATGAGCTGAAGCAAATTTATGTGAGGCATACACCACGAGGAAAAGGAGTATTGAATCGATTGAACTTGCAAAAGGATCTAGAAAAAAAAGAAAGCCAGCAAAAACAGGCATCACAAAAGAAAAAATCAAGTACTGTTAAAAGAAAGTTAATTGTTGATTATGATCAAGATGACGACGATGATGGGACAGAGTCTCCTAGTGATGATACTGGTGCAGCTGCAGGTGCTACTACCGGGGGCGGAGTGTATGCACCTTCTTTCTCCTTACATGTTGACACAGGAAGAGGACAACATGAAAGTCAAGGAGATTATGATTCACAAAGCCAGCATGGACAGCAGTCAGGTTATGGAGGTGGCCAACAAGAAGCAGGCATGTATAGCTGGGGAGATCAAGTAGAGTATGAAGGCTTTCAATTCCATCTACCGATTCCACCCAGTAGCAGTTATGGGTCAGGGTCTTCTTCTTATCCTCATGCTACTTCTTTGCACCATGATTCTGGCATTTCATCAAGTCAACAACCATATACTCCAAGAGGGATTCAAAGAGGGATGCACGACTTGGCTGCATCATTGTTTAGTTATGGTGAATATAGGGAACATATGCAACCTTATTATGGATACCAGCAACAGCAACCAGATGATGAATCAGAAGGATCTACGGGTTATTATCCATATTAAGGGACTCACTTATGTTTTTCATAGGTAAGGATCGTTTGATTTCGTTCATATTTTGCATTGTTGTAAATATTTAGTACATTAACATAATATTTTTCATGTTTAATCTCTATGAAAATTGTCATTTTGTATGTGTTATGTATACTTCTTTGTCTTAACCCATTTTTATCACACCCAACACATAGCTAATTAATTGTTTACATTTTTTCTGAATTTTTTCTGAATTTTTCTGAATTTTTCTGTTTTTTTTTCTGAATTTTCTGATTTTTTTGGGCCCTTTTAAGCCCGTACCGGTCGTACCGGCCGGTACCGGTACCGGTACCGGTACGTACCGGTACCGGCCGGCACCGGTACCGGTACCGGTACTGCCATCCATGGTTACAGATGGACTGAGCAAATGTTACTTAATGTGAGTATTCCATTGATCAGTGGCCGGGATGTTGACTCATGTTGCTTCCTTCCTCTAGAGATCCGCAATCAATTTTCCATGTGAAATATGTCTATCACAAAAGCTACCTGCTTCAACTAGTTTTCTGGCCATTAAGTCCTTCTATTGATAATGTTTTATTGAATATCACCATTGTTTTTGGGAAGAAGAGTGAAATGTACCACCAATTTTGTTACAATGTTAAATGTGAATGCATCCACTCTGGCTACTTGCTTTGTAGCCTTGCTCGTGTAAATTCTCTATTTCCCTCTTTAATATAATATGTAGCCCTTGCCACCTTCCAAAAAAATGTTAAATGTGAATGCATCCACATTTTTTGCATTATTTTTCTAATTAGTGTGTTGTAGCATGTTCATAGATTTGCTTAGGTGGAGGTTTCCACAGTTTGAAACCATCGTGAAGAAGTGATGTATCTTAGTAAATATAACTGTTCATATTTCCTTGGAAGAGTTCATTAACTCAGCTTTTGCAGGACTAGACATGTTGTATCTATGTTCATTCGGCTGTTAAACATACACAATGAAAGGCATATCTGGGAGATGTTGTTTCTTGTGGTGTTATGCATATTGCTAATGGATCCGATTAGATATTTCTTACATTCTTTAGATTTTGATTGTACAACTACAAATTTGGACCATAAAGACTGAAATTTGGGTCTGTTTTTCCCCTCTTTTCTCAGCATATTTTAGGCACTGCTTTTATTTCTACTACTAATGATAAAATGTTACCACTTTAGTATTACATCTTTTTGGGCAGAAATGCCACTCTTTTTAGGTGGTTTATGTAGCCTAACATTTTCACCTGAAATGGGAAGCAAAGATGAAAGATCATAAACATCTCTTGATTTTCACTATTTCATCATTGTGAATTCACTCGTACCCTTTTCTATCTACAATGCCCATTGTAACCAAATCCATTATTGTTTTGGATGTACTCGTCTCCTTAGTTTGCTGTTTATAACAATGGTTCAGCTTTATTCCTGATGTTTTCCTTTTACTGTCTCACATTATTTTTTTGGAAGGTGATCAAGTGACCACATTTCCATTGAGCTGGAAAAAAAGTACAAGAAAAGAAAATAGCAAAAAGAAGCCAAAAAAGAAGGAAAAGTTCTACCAAGATGATAGAACAAACCCAAATCACCCACAAATGTCACAAAATAAGATCGTTCCAAGTATGTAATTAGACCAAAATCTGAGAGCTTGTAATATTGTCCCTAGTCCTGCGAAAGTGCCATCGTTGAATGAAATTGATGGTATTATTAGTAATGACCGTCGGCTCTCTGAACTAATTTCTAGAAACCCTGTTGTTATATTCTCTCCATATTGCACATAGAATAGCTGGTAAAGTGGCTATCCAAACTTCCTTATCCTGCCTCAAAGGAGTAAGCTCTTCCCAAGAAAGCATAAGTGACAGAATATCATGTCTTACTTTTACATTATTGTTAAGGTCCCCTATGTATACCAAATGCTGTTTCATCTGAAGTTTTGATGTGAATCATTATCTCACCGGTGAAAATTTTCCTTATGTAGCTCTTTCATAGCTTCTGAAATTTAGCTATATAAATATTGTGAATTAACCTCTTGTATAAACGGAAGTGCATGATGAGCTTAACTTGGATCTCACTAAGTTTCAATTGTTTTTTATTCCTCACGGTTCTTATCAGATAATCATACTATCAACGTTGGAAATTGTTGTGACTATTTGTTCTAAGCTCTATGGTTGTGATTTGGCCATTTCCCATGTTTGATATTGGCACCCTCCCCCCCATTTTCATATCTTTCATAAAACTTTTTTTTTGATAGTGGATGGTACCACAAATATATATTAATAAACAACAAAATAGATACACATATACGTTGCAGCTCACAAAAGATACCCGTATACAAAAGCATATCAAAACTCCAAAACAATACACCGAGATAGTGTCCCCCTCATACTACCCTTAATCACTCAACAACAAGGAAGAATAATCAATGTTTGGTGTACAGAATATATCCTTTATAAAACACTAAATAACCAAAAAGTTAAATTATGTATACCCCCATTTTTGTCACCCCAGCAGGCCTGAATCCATGCTGAAGTTTTGTTGCTTGCAAGGGATGCCAAAAAACTTACCAAAATCAGAACTAAAGAGTTAGTTTTAAATTTTGCTTGAATTATGTGCATTTTTTTTTCTTTTTGATAAGTGTACATAGTGAACTTATAGGCGGATTATGGTTTTCTCTCTGCAGGGAAAAGACTTCAGGACACAGTTCCAAATGGGGAATAATGCCTTTTATGGCGGCAATTACATTCAGGTAATGCCCCTGCAGTGCAACTCAAAGAATGCCGATTCTTAATTAGGAGATAATGTTCCCTTGAATCTTTCTGTGTTTTCATGTTGTTGCATGTTCTGGGTACCTGATGTTAGTTCCATTGGACTTGATTCCAAAACATGGATGAGCTGGGGGTTACACAACTTTTTATAGTTTTTTGTTGTTTCCAATTTACTCATGCTTGGTGGATAGTATTGTGGTGCGCAACTGTTTATATGCAAAGGGAGATGCTCCAATTTCAGCTCATTGTTTTTGGTCTATATATGTTTCCTCATACTTCGATATGGTCCTTGGCCGTTAATATTAACTTGGTTAGCTTTGGTTTTCTTGAAGTTTCTCGAAGATGATTCTACAACTCTAATAGATATATTTCCTAGTCAAACACCAAGTCAGTAGCGGAATATTATTTGGAGGGTTCATTCCTAAGCAATAAATACTATTCGGACCAGTCCTTCAGAAGTTCAGATGTTTCATGTCTCACCTTCATTATCTGGTCTCATCCTTAGACGTGGTCTTTAGCTGTCAAGATTGGCTCGCTTAGCTCTAGTTTCTTGAAAATTGGCTCGCTTAGCCGTCAATATTTATGCCCCTGCCACCGGTGGCAGCATGCTACTCTGCCACCATATCAAAACTGTCTACTGTCTTTGATCTAATGGGTGAACACAAGCTTTGGGCCCGTGGTTATTCCTCACATGAGGAGTCTCCGGATTTTCCGCCTTCGCTCCCTCCTCCCCCAAGTCTTTCTCTTGCGGCTTGAAATCACACCATCTTCAGCTCTTCATGGCCGGTTCCATGAGAAGAAAACTGCTAAACCACCCTCAATTAACATAAAAAGTTACCTTTTAATTCTCAAAAGTAAAAGTACCATGGAGAGGGGTAACCAGACCATGAGAAAACACGTTAAGGCTAAACTTCTGTTTTATCTTGCATGTTAATTGTTAAAGAAGGTCTTCAAAGTGGGCGCCAGAATTTTTTTATGTCGTAGCTTGCAGTTTAAAGGCTGGTTGTCCCTGTCCTGCCTGAGTTTACTGCCAAGAAGGAAGAAGAAGAGAAGTTTTTACTCGTGCCTTCTTTAGGGAGAAGATGGATTATGAGTCCTATTTATTTTAGGAGACAATATGAAGCAGCGGAACGGAATTGGAAAATGCTTCGCAGGTTGCGGGAAAGGCCGAGAGGCTTACGGAAGCTGCACGCCCGATTCGGGAGGTCTTACTTGCCATCCTTACCTCATGTTAAGGACTGTGGGGTGACATAAATCATATGGTTTAGAAAAAGTGGCAAAAGAGATCTGGTGCCACCGGTGGCAGTGGATCCTCCCTCCCTATATATGTATGTATATATATAAATGCTATTGTGCGAACCACACAGTGCGTGCGGTTTGACCTTGTGCACTATTTTGACTCTCATCCCTATATAAAAATAATAATAGAATTTACCATAATTTTTTTATATTCAATTACCCCCTTTAAGGTTGTTCCCATCCCATGGGGCTTTATTTTCACCATTAGATCGTATCCAATCTTGAAACTCAATCGTAGCCGTCTATTGGATACTTGCAAATCTTGATTTCAAAAAAATCATGAAAAAATAGTCAAAAAATAGAAAATTGATCACATTACCCTTAGGGTTGTTCCCATCCCCTAGGATTTTAGTGTTCATCACCAATTTGCTTGCACAAGATTGGACGGCTACAATCAATTCGGATACGATCTAATGATGAAAATTAACCTCCAAGGAATGAAAATTACCTTAGGGAGGTAATTGAATATTAAAAAATTTATGATGATTTTTTTTTTTTGACATTTGGATAGGGGGACCATACGGATTGCACGGGAGGTCCGGTTTGCACAGTATATTGGTCAGATTACCCTTAGGGTTGTTCCCATCCCCTGGGATTTTAGTATTCATCACCAATTTGCTTGCACAAGATTAGATGGCTACAATCAATTCAGATACGATCTAATGATGAAAATTAACCTCCAGGGGATGAAAATTATCTTAGGGAGGTAATTGAATATTTTGAAATTTTATGATGATTTTTTTTTGACATTTGGATATGGGGACCACATAGATTGCACGGGAGGTCCGGTTCGCACAGTAGCAACACTTCTCATCTCTCTCTCTCTCTCTCTATATATATATATATATATATAGAGAGAGAGAGAGAGAGAGAGAGAGAGAGAGAACGAATACAGTGCATATGGTTAAACCGCATGCACTATTTCGAGCCCCATCTCTACATTTTAAAAAAATAAAAAATTTCATAAAATTTTAAATTTTCAATAACCCCCTTAGGGTTGTTTTCATCCCTTCTTGCATTATTTTAACCGTCTGATCGTGGTTCGATCTTGAAACTCGATCTTAGCCATCCATTGGATATATATAAATATTGATTTTTAAAAATCATGAAAAAATAGTCAAAAAATAGAAAATTCGTCATATTAGCCACTATGGTTGTTCCCATCCCTGGGGTATTAGTATTCATCACCAGTTTACGGATGTAAAATCGGATGGCTTACGTTGAAAGCCTTACAATCCAATCGTGAAACTTAAGCCAAAAGGGATGAAATTTATTTTGGGAGGAGAACTGAATATTTTGAAATTTATCATGATTTTTATTTTTTTTTAAACATGGGGAAGGGGTCTAAATAGCCACCCATCCCCATTTCAAAAAAATAAAAATCACCAAAAATTTGAAAATATTCAAATACCCCCCTAGATTGTTCCCCACCCCTTGAGATTTAATTTTCGTCATTGGATCAAAAAACTTAGTCGTGGTCATCCAATCAAATCTGTCGTTATTTGGAGATCAAGATTAAAACCCCAAGGAATGAGATCAACCGCAAGGGCTAATCTGACGAATTTCTTATTTTTTTACTATTTTTTAGTATTTTTAGATGTTGATTTTTAATTCGTATCCGATCGGACGGCTTCGGTTGATCGTCAAGATCGGACGATGAAAATTAAAGTTCTGGGGATGGGATCAATCCTAAGGGGTCTATTTGAATATTTAAAAATTTATGAAAAAAAATTATTTTTTTAACAATGGGGAGAAGGGTATATACATAATTACATATACATATACATATATACATATATGCGCACCCTCAAAAATCCACCCTCCCCATTGTTAAAAAAATAAAAAAAATTCATAATTTTTTAGATATTCAAGCAGGCCCCATATAAATATATATATAGTATGGTGCGGTTTGCTCTGGTGATGCAGTTTAACCGCAGTCCTAATCCACCCCATTCACATGTAAAAAAAAAAATATTGTAAAATTTTAAATATTCAATTATCCCCCCAAGGTTGTTTTCGTTCCTTAGGGCTTAATTTTCGCCGTTTGATCATATCCAACTTGATTGTAGCCATCCAATCGGATTCATACAAATTGGTAATGAACACTAAAATTCCAAGGGATGGGAACTATGGTTTGCCGTATTGTACCGGATCAGGCTGGTTTGTGCGAGTCAACTCGTATCTGGACGAGTATGAGTCGCTGGGACGGTTCGAGTCGTCGAGTTGCATCAGACCCGAGCCGACTCGATGCGACTCGGTCTGACTCGTGCCGACTCGTACGTGACTCCTGCCGACTTGATGTGACTTATACGTGACTCGTGACGATTCACGCGATATGTTGCGATCCGGCATGGCTCGTTGTGATTCGGCTCAAACACTCAAGCCTACTCAATGTGACTTGTATCTTATTAAGTAGACTCTTTTCTCCTAATTTAATAAGTAATTGAATTTTTTTTCTTTAAGTGGTAAATAATTAGACTTTTTTCTCTAATTTAATAGGTGACTTACACTTCTATAGTGGTCATAGGGTAAATTTCTCCTAAATTTGACTTAAAGTTATTATCATTAATAAACCACTGGAGTTAAAAATTTATTTATGTCATAATTATTCTTAAAATTAAAGAATCTAAAAAACAAACTAAACATAAGCCTGAATCGGCTTGACTCACGCGAGTCGGACTGAGTCAGTCCAAGTTGGATCGGTATCGTATTGTAACTAAGAAGATACGATCCGATACGGATCAGTGATACAAGAAACCTTGATGGGACAACATAGGGGCTAATCTGACTAAATTTTATTTTTTGGTTATTTCTTATAATTTTTTAAAAATAGATTTGTGCACACTTGATGGATGGCTAGGATTTAGTTTCACGATTGGACACAATTGGATAGTGAAAATTAAGCCCCAAGGAAACGAAACAAACCTAAGGGGGATAACTGAATATTTAAAAACTTATAATATATATTTATTAAATATAGAGATGGGGTTGAGACATTGTGTGCGGCATGCACTGTAGCTTATATATATATATATATATATATATATATATATATATATATATATATATATATATATATATATATATATATAGAGAGAGAGAGAGAGAGAGAGAGAGAGAGAGAGAGAGAGGCTTTCCTGTTACTTAGTAACAGAAACATTTTCTGTTAGCAAAGTTATTAGAACCCCAATATCATAATCTAACGGCCAAACATGTCAAACAAATCTGAATCCCCAAACAGGCCAAAACCGCTTTATACCTCCTGCCTAAATGGCCTTACCCCGCTTTCTCCGCACCAGCGGGGAAAGGCGGAAAAGGCGCCGGTTTGTGCGGACTCCTTTCCATGCTGGACACGGAGCAGCACCTATGCGGGCAGATATCTGCCATCAGATTAAAATCTTATGGCAGACAACACAAGTAAGTGGGTTTTTTTTATTTTTTAAAAAGTTAAATCTTTGTCATATCTTATTTTTTTTAAAATTAAATCTTTGTCATATCTTTACCCTACCGTGAATTGAGGGCGCCGAAGGTGCACGCAACCTTTGAACCTAACCATAAATAAGAATGGTTATATTACTTTGGATATGATCCAATCGTTGGGAAAATGGTAACATAAAGTTTTCCTGTTTTTTTTAAAGTGTTTTCAAAAATTTCTTTGGAAAGTGAGCAGAAAGTTTTCCTGTTACTTAAATACAGGGTAGCCATTCTCTAATAAGATCTAATGATTTATGTACGTATGTATAGAGGAGTGCTACAGTGCAACTGAGGTATTTGCTGCAACTCTGCCCCATGGACACAATAAATCATTAGATCTTAATATAATGGCTGTAAAAAAAAAAAAAAATCTTATTGTGGCATTTCAGTGCCAAAATTCACAAAGGGGCAGGGATGTGAGGGGGGAGTAGAGGAAAAGGGAAAAAAAAAAAAAAAAGCCATCCAATCTTATGATTGGGCAGCAAAGGCTTCATCCCATGAGGAACCTTCTGCACTGGGGGAAGCTCCGTGCGGTTGTATGCGTGGCTTAGCAGGATGTTCCTTTTAAGTTTTTTAACACCCTTGGATCGTGATCTGAAGGTGTTTTGCTACCATGCGACGGGGTTGCACTAACTACCCGTCACATTGTAGCATTTCCTCCCCCTCTCTCTCTCTATATATATATATAAACCAGTCCAATGCCCCCACTTTCTTAAAAAAGGTTAAAAAAATTTCACAAAATGTTGAAAATTTTATGAAAAATTAGAAAACAGGTTTCCATTGCCCGAAACTTATCTAGGATCTTGGGTAAGCCTTTGGCATTCTATTAATTGAAAAAAAAAGGTTGGATACATTTTTTTGGGGGGGGGGGGGATAACACTTTACCCCTAAGTAACATGAATACATGATAGGGAGAAAAAAAAGAAATAGGTTGAAAGTTAAAAAAAAAAACTAAGAAAATGTGGGTATACTTACATTCATTGTGGTCTTGCACCGTCACAACTATACAAATGTTACACAGTTTTCTCAAGACATGTAATATTCATACCGTTGCATATATTCTTCCAGAAATTGGTTATACTCATTTGCGTTGTCATAGATGATTGTCACCGACACCCATCCATAATAAGATATAGAAAGTAGAAACTTAAGTTTTGTTGAAACTTGAAAGTGAAAAGTTTTAGGGGAGAGAGAGAGAGAGAGAGAGTAAAGCGCGAGAGTTTAAAAAAAAGCGTGGAGATGTCGCCCAATGTCACCAATCGTTGTGGAGAATAACCCTCCAAAGCTCAATTACACCCAATGAGAGCTTTACAGAGCAAGTAGAGAGAGAGAGAGAGAAATGAGCATGTGTGTTGGTGGGAATGTGAAATGGGTTTGGGGGGTTTATAGAGACCCCCAAGTCCCTGGCTAGCCATTGGGAACGTTCCCAACGGCTAGTTTCAAACTAGTTGTTTCGATTTGGCAACGGCTAGTTTGAAATGAGCCGTTGTGACTGGATCAGCCGATCCGATCTGGTCTGATCCTCGGATCGTCCGATCCTGACCAATCCATCTGATCCTGACTTTGGGACGGAGGATTGGGACATGGGATCGGATCGGTTCGGCCAAAATCCGATCGGATGGGCCGATCTGGCAAACCTTGTTCAGGGCATTGCGGTGCCTTCGGCGCTTTAAATTCATGGGGGTTAAGGCCTAGCAAGGAAGGAGCTTAAGATATAAAAAATAAAAAAAGGCAACCATCAGATCAAAAGAACGGATGGTGCCAGGGCAGCGGGCGTCTGTGCGCGCCCCACGTTTTTGAAATTTCACCCTCGGATGTTCATCGACTCATCGAGGGCATTCAATACAATCCGTTGCCAGTGGACAGAACCCTGGCAGCAGATAGTATCATTTCCTCACCCCCCCCCCCCCCTCCCCTCCTCTCTCTCTATATATATGTGTGTGTGTGTGTGCACGTGCGCGCGCCTTAGTCAATTATTACTGTGAACAGAGGTTGCTCCCACCACTTATGGGGAGCCTTGGTGCAACGATAATGTTGCTCCATTGTGTGACCTGGAGGGCATGGGTTAACCCAGAAACAGCATATTCGTGAAAATCAAGGGTAAGGCTGTATACAATTGAACCAGGCCCTGCAGTGGCAGGATCCTTGTGGCACTGGGCTGCCATTTGTCGACTATCAATTGGTGGAATATTTTTTGTATGTTAAAATTGACCCCATAGAGGTAGGTGAATAATATATGAACTGAGACTTTTGCCTGTTATGTTGTGAGGAAGATGGTCTATGAAAAACCAGGAAGGAATTCAGGCATCGTTTGGAAACAATAAAATATTGTATTCTCTCTTAACAGGATTGGAAAATTTTTAACTCTGGTTCCAAAAACAGAAAATCCACCTAATCCCAGTATATGCATTTGGATGAGGCATATCTGGGAACAGAGTGAACAAGTAAGGGTGACTGAACTGTGAGGGTATATTCTACTTAGTAGACAATACTATTCTTGTTGTAGGGCATTGATTACTTAGTGCTCTGTTATATTTTGACTAATGAACTCTACACTTTGAAAAAAAAAGAAGACAAAGGAACTGTATCTTGCAACAGGGTTAAGGGATGAGAATGACTGAACTATGTTGTAGGCAAATACCATTCATGTTGTAGGGGATTGTTTACTCTGTGCTTTGTTATATTTCAACTAGCGAACTGTTACACTTTGAGAAAAAGTGAACTGTGGCCACATGGTTACCTTCCAAAAACTTAGGTCAGTGGGCAGAAGCATTTAGGTCTGCCTGCCAACATGCCATATGCATGCATTGCTTTCCTCGTGAAATGGGAATACATATTTATTGCGTCATCATTATCAGCGGTTTGGTTGGGGGGGGGGGGCCTGCAACATGATTGATATGTTCCCACTTCCCATGTTTAAAAGGATCCAGTGTCTAAGATGCCTTGATTGTTACCTTGCTTTTCTGCCTGTATGGGGAAGAATGTTGGCTTTTCAATCATCTATATGACTTATTTGATAAAATTATAGCTCATTAAATTTCTGGCATAATGCTAAACTTTGATACGTGTATATGCTTCGCCCATTTTCTAACATCTGGTAGATTTCATGTCCAATTATTGCTAATTGTTCCCCCCCCTCCATTTTGCAGAGTATCTCTCCCTACCTGTCTTTGGGCACTGAGATATTTTGGCTTGGTCATCAAAGAAAATCTGGACTAGGCTTTGCCGCTCGATACAACATGGATAAATGGGTATGTCATTTCACTACTGTTTTCACTCTTTGATGCTTTAGCAAGCCATATTGTATTCCTCAATTTTATCCCGGAATTCATATATCCGATAATGCAAAAAACAAGTACCTCAGTTGTTCTTAATGACTTGATGGTACTTTGCTGCATGATGTTACCCAGGCTGCTGTTCTTTTAGGTTGTATACCAAGGTTTAAGTCTGAAGTACAACTTAGTCCCTCTGACGTTTCCTAGATATTTTCTCTCTGCTCAGTTGCTGCCCCAAGTTTTCCCTGCATTTCTAATTTGTTCCAGTGAGCTTATTTATTTATCTACAAAAAACTTGCAATGATTTGCTTCCGCATGTAGGTGTGCTTACTTTGTAAAAGATCCTACATGAGGTGCTGTAGCACCTGTTAAATGGAGGAAGCAAAATGAATTAGTCTCTTATCCAATCTGTGGGTGGTGAAATTTTATAGATGAAGTATGTGAAACTGATTTCACCTTGTCTTTTAAATTTTACGGATGATGTGAAACTGATTTCAGCTTTATTTTAAAGGTTTGGTACTAAAATGGATTCTTACCTTTTTTTTTTCTCAATAATTGTGAATCGCTTTCCTCGTCTCACTATATCTGTTGTATTTTGTAGTAGTTGTGATTGTGGATATTTATTTATTTGTGTGTTCACACACGCTGTTGTTCAACACTGTGGGTATGAATAATGAAAATCCTAGTGGAATCAATCTAACATAAAACATTACTCTATTGGAATCTTGACTTGCATCAAGGGCACAACACTTATCCTAATCTAGTGTTTAGCATGTATTGCGAGAAATGAGCTAACCAAATGTGGACCTTGGAAGGCCTAATGATGAATGATAGTGTGCACGGGTTATGATGTTACCAATAACACTTATTCTGGTGGGGAGACTGTGTTTAGGTTTGACAACCAGCACTTAAATTTTTTCACATCCCAGCTGTGAATCCAGAGCTCTGAATGTAAGTTGATCATGTTGTTGATGTGGAGGTATATGTGTGGAATCTTGTGTGATCAACAGATTCCTTAAGCTCAAATCTAAGTTGTATAGAATGGCTGTGAGACCTGTTATATTGTATGGTACTAAGTGTGCGAGGAAAGATCACATGCAGAAACTGTGGATGGCAGAGATGAAGATGCTGAGATGGATGTGCAGAAAGACTAGAAAGGATAAGATCTGAAATAGACATACATGTGGTGATTAAAGTGTAGCTTCTGTTGACATTAAGCTTTAGGGAGAATAGCTAAGATGGTTCAGTCATGTAAACTACAGTGCAAATTTGGCATTGGTTAGGAGATTGGATCAAATTAGAGTAATGGATGATAAAAGAACTGGACGAAGACCTACAATGAGGTAGTTGGAGTAAGGAAAGAGTTGAACTTTCTAGGTTTAACTACAATATGACATTGGATAGATTAAAATGGTAGGACATGATTCATGTAGCTGTCCCTAAATAAATGGGATGAGGCTATGCCGATGATGATGAGAATGGATATCCGATCTGAAAATATTGATGTAAAGGTCCATACCCAACTAAAATGAAAGTAATTGAATGGGATCCGGATCTACCTATCTTGCACCCCTAATAGTAGTATCCTTCTCTGTACATACATCCATACTAGATATTTGGATCATATCTGCCTAAAACAGTTGATGAAGTTTAGTCAACAATTGCGGGCTTAAAGAAAAACGATCCTGCTTATACAATTATTGATCACATTTTCTGAAGCTGCACACAGCATAACTTGTTATTTTTTACAACTCTAGCTTCCACCATACAATTATTCTTAGGGATGAGTGGAGAGCCAATATTCCTTTGTTACTCCTAATCAAGGTTCGCCGTATTGCTGATACATACCCGATTGTATCTTCCCAGATACAGTACGATGCCGATCCAATTCGGGCTGACTCGGTTCGACTCGCACGAGTTACACAAGTCCGGCTGGTTCATGCCTATTTCTGGTGTTTTCCCAGATTCTTTAATTTTATGAATAATTATAACATAAATAAACTTTTAATTCTAGCGATTTATTAATGATAATGACTTTAAGCCAAATTGAGTAGAAATCTACCCTACTAATCAATATAAGTGTAAATTACCTATTAAATTAGAGAAAAAATTAAAATTATTTGCCAATTAGAAAAAAACCCCAATTATTTATCAAATTAGAAAAAAATCTAGTTAAAAAGATACACATCACCACTTTCAAAAAATAAGATCCAAGTCACATCAAGTTGCATCAAGTAGAGTCTAGCTAGATTGCAGTAACTCGTGCCAGATCGCAGCGTATCGCACGAGTTACATACGAGTCACATTGAGTCGGCACGAGTCGGTCTGAGTCTCATTGAGTTGGCTCGAGTCGTATTTGGTGAGTCCATTTATCCCAACATACCGGACTCACCCATATGCAAGTTTGACTCGTACGAGTCGGCACGATTTGGTACAATACAGCAAACCATGCTCCTAATTTGCAACATGGATGTAGATGTGAAGGGCATTTAAGGGACTAGTCCTTCATACTTCCAGATATGTTTCATCTGCACCCTTTCTTGATATATTGATGGTATCTTACAATCCGTCTGACATTTGATCTCTTGTAAGTCAACTGTGAATTGGAAGACTGTATTGTTTCAACCTATTATTTTTTGTGAAAAACATTTGTAATTTTTTTGTTTAGGTTGAAAATCGTCAATGTGGCCAAACAGGTTTTGAATGAGTATGTATGTAGGGTTTTCACTTTAGCTGGTTGTCTCCGCAGTGGAGACTTGATTGACGCATGTGGTGCTTCCTGTTATTACTTTTGCAGGTTGGAACTGCACAAGTTGCAACTACTGGCATAGTTGCTCTGAGCTATGTGCAAAAAGTATCCGAAAAGGTGAGAATGTTCCAGTGACATTCTGGCATGCAAACGTTCCGTGTGCTTTTCTGCAGCTCCGCTAGCTGCTTTGCCTGCTTGTCATATGTTCCTGTTGTGCAGGTCTCCCTTGCATCTGATTTCATGTACAACCTCATGGCAGGAGATGTAACTGCAAGTTTTGGTTATGATTACATGCTTCGTCAGGTAAGACACTCTTTCCATATGCTTCCCTTGTTCATAGATCACATCTATACTGGTTTCTCTTTCACCTTCAAATTTATATTTGATGAACCTTCCTCACAGTGCCGTTTAAGGGGGAAGATTGATTCTACCGGGTGTGTGTCTGCATTTCTTGAAGAGAGACTTAGCATGGGTATAAATTTTGTTCTTTCTGCAGAGGTGAGCAAAGACACCTATTGATCTAATGCACTAAATGTTGGCATCTATTTTAACTCATTACTGGCACTATTGCAGATTGACCATTGGAAGAAAGACTACAAATTTGGTTTTGGCTTGACTGTAGGAGAGTAGGCCAGCCTGCTCCATATTCTTTACATTTGGCGGGATTTTCAGCTTTACCCCATTCCAATTTTCCATTCTTTGCCCACTCACCTGTGGTGAAATCCGAGCATCTTGTTTTCTCAGTGGCTATCTGAGGTATCTTAATTTTAAAAAAGGGGTTCCTAAGCTTCCTTTTTCTGCCTGCTTACAGCACATTCAGGGCACAACTTTTAGAAGCCACCGGATAGATACTAGCGGCACGAGGTCGTGAATTTTAGTTGATGTCTAGATTTGTAAAGAAATATATATTTTTTTCTGATGTGGTGATTTTTTTTCTCCAGGAGTTATTTGTTAGATGTTACCTTTGAGGCCCTTGGTAGTTAGTCCATTAGTTAAGTTTTTTATATTTGCTTTAGAAAGAACGCAGCTTGCGAAAGGTATTCCAGGAATCCTACGTACGAAATAAGTATATTTAATACTTATTAGATCGGAGCAATGGTTGGTATCTGTTGGAAAACTGTGATCACGTGACATCCATGTGTAGAGTCCATTTGATTAACAACAGCTCATTAAATCGAAACATTTTGGATGCTCCATCATTAGGGAGACAATGTGCGGAGACTGACAGAAGCTCTCCTACAAAGGGAAAGAAAAATGTAGTTTTTTATGGAAAGTGGAAAGAAAAGTGTAGCTATCCACGCAAAACTGTTTGCTTTTGAATGTGTTTTTTGCTTCTTACAACTATTGGAAAAATAGATCATAGAAATCTAGGATGGGAAGCTCTCAAATCTTACTTTATGCTCCATTTGATTGGAACATTAGTTTTGATAAGAAGAGAGAGAGAGAGAGTCCTTCAACTCTCAGAGACTAAAGTCTAATATTTTTAGTATTTTATCTTGAATTTATTATAATAATGTACTTTACTAAAATGTAAATAACAAAATTAAGAGAGTACAACTAAATGTCTACTATTAATAGTAATGTCAAGATTAATATTGATATAGGTATTCCATACAATAACCAAACACCCTATCTCCTAAGTTAGGCATGTAATCTATGATCAAACATAAGTATGAATAAAGCTGACGTGAACATGAAAGGTGCAGATATAGATCAGATAGCAAGAATGATTCGTAAAAATTTGGAAACTTATTTAAAACATGAAATTGCTTGTGTTAAACGTATCACAGCTCTCTTTTTGTACAAATCATATGAAAATGAGTGTTACTCTTAAAAATACAGTATTTAAAACTAAGATATTTAAATAAAACAAAGAATTTTTTTTGATAAATCCAGCTCTATTCTACATCCTTAGAATCAGCATGTCATTGAAATTCTCACATCTACAAAAAGAAGAATTCCATTGGAATTTTAAAAGATCATTATTCTAGAACTTCAACTTATTCAGGTTAACTATTATCTAGTAATTTCTAAACTAAAAATCAAAATGATTTTTAATTAGAAAATTTCCGGGACAGATACGTATAATATGTATCAAAAAATAAAAGTAATGCTTGCTGCAATGACTTCCTAACTATAATCGGGGTGTTGTTTTTTGGAAAAAAAATTAGGTTGGGTTTGACGTGTCTTATCCGTTCATACGGTGTAATGATGATCTAAAAGAAATTGAAAAATAAAAAACTGTTATCGAACTTGGCCTATTAAGACTTTTTTAGGTTCGATTTTTGATTTTTTAGATTTTTTTGAATCGTCTGACTGAGCATTACATTATGCGGATAGATAGGACGCATCCGACCCGATGTAAAATTTTCTTTTAAAAAAAATTCTATTTACTCGCTTCCATGCCCTTCAATGCAGTTATAGAGGCATTCGAGCGAGCATCACGGCATAGACTTCTCACTGCCATGCGCAATACCCAATCCAGCGAACACAAAAAAAATTCCCGGTCAAAACGAACAACTCGTTCCTCAAGTCCTCGATGACCGCGGTACGGATAACCCGTTCCTCGGGAACCTTTTTTCATACTTTCGTTCACCGAGCAGATGGTTTGGGAAGGAATGCTGCTCGGGTGGGTTATTAGTTTTTTGGGAAAATAAGAAGAAATTTTTTATGAGAAAATTATTATTTTAGAATTACAGGATGTACGGTTGTACTTTTTTAGACTAGTTTTCTTAATTTTTATTTTTAAAGAGAAAATGAGATTTATATTCTATTTTATGAGAAAACTAATTTCTTTACAATCACAGTATGTTTGGTTGTACTTTTTTAGACTATTTCTTTCTTAATAATTATTGTAAAAATAAGACTTATATTCTATTTTATGAGAAAATTATTTTTTTTAGAATTACAGGATGTTTGACTGTACTTTTTGAGACTATTTCTTTCTTAATTTTTATTTTTTAAAAAATGAGACTTATATTCTCTTTAGATTCTTTTCTCTTATTTTTTAAAGGAGGAGATTGGAAAGGATAACTCCTGCAATCTCATTTCAATAAAAGATAATTTTGTATAAGATCGATAATTTTACCTAATTAGACGATAATTTTAAATCTAAATAGATCTCCGAATTCACAAACTTAGAAATATAATCTCGCAGTATATTTTGACCGAACAGCTAGAAAAGTTTTAAATTTACAACCGACTTAAATCTGAGATTAAAAGAAGTAAAACCAACTAAGCTATTCTTGAGATGGATAATTAATTAATTTACGGCCATAAAATTTCCGCTTCCCTTTTATTTACCTGCTGCCAGAGCGAGTACAAGAGAGGCCACCGCCCCACCGCATGCTCTCGGGCTTGGCAGCCTGCCACGCGCGCGCCAGCACCGAGCACTTACCAGTTAGACCGTTTTCCTCTCCGCTCCCAACCGCCTTGAAGACGCCGCCGCCGTTGCCAGGTCAGCTGCACGCACGAATCCCTTTAATAAAACCACAAGTACCCTACCCTCAGCCTAATACTTTCTTTTTTTATAATATGTATTCTGAAAAAAGTATCATATTAACATCTATGCTTTTAATTTGCATTTGTTATTATTTAATCCTTAAATTTTCAAAAAGATTGCAATTATGTTTTTCCGTCAAAATGTTGTGTAAAGATTTGACATACATACCCCTAAATTCACTGGCAAAAAAATGCATGTACGTCTCGATTTACTACAATTTTATATATGTATCTCCGATTGTCATCATGATTTCACGTTATTTTGACAAAAGAATATAATTATAACCTTTATGAAGATTTTAAAAATAATAATAATAATATGTGAGAATTAGAGAGTATAAATATAATATAATATTTTTAAGATTATATATATGCAAAGATTTCATTTT
The DNA here is from genome assembly GCA_030544215.1 of Zantedeschia hybrid cultivar. Lineage (NCBI taxonomy): Eukaryota > Viridiplantae > Streptophyta > Magnoliopsida > Alismatales > Araceae > Zantedeschia > Zantedeschia hybrid cultivar. The sequence continues at coordinate 4,031,950 of JARZZO010000015.1, forward strand.
TACGTTAGAAATATTAAAACCTCCGTGGACTGTAATAGAGTGGTCAAAATCAAAGGTCCCAGCGCAAAAAAAATAAAATAAAAATAAAAAAATAAAATCTTCACCAACTTCGTCACTTGCATAGAATGTTTGGACCTAACGAACTTATGTGATAAATCTCTCTTCTTACACATTTGTAATAAGTATAATTTAAACTTGCGACCTTTCTTATATAAAGAAGGTTCAATCCCATCCACCCTGTCGGCCGGTGATCTCTCTTTTTTTGAACATGATGGTGCCAAGAGAGTCCCAACTCAAAGAGCTGAATTCTAATCTTCTGATGAATAGAGATTTTCTAACACATGTTCTTCCCAAAGAGCAACTATCTCCGCCATCGGCAAAAATTTCATGGATAAACCTTGTCCGTCCAACAACCCGAGGATTCGAACCCGCACCCTCCCCCACCAAGGAGGAGAAGGTGTCTGTTGTGCTACTCGTGCTGGACCGGTGGTTCCCTACTTCTACCCTACAGAAGAGCTCCTGAATGAATAAATGGAGAAGATCCGAACAGCATATCAGTATGCCAGAGCATCAATAAATGGGATAATTGTGTACAAGTCCTCATGGTATTCGTATTTTTATTCATGCTCTTATCTTTTCATAATATCCATAAAACTAGTATTATTTGAGAAATCTACTCTCCAGTTAGAAGATGCCTTTCTGGTCAAACTGATCATTTTATTTCGTTCCCTCGAGAGAGTACATAGGGAAAAGGTAAGATTGCAAAGATCTTTGAACAAAAGACGAGGAATGAAGAGTGACCTACATCGATTGGAGACAGTGAAACCAAGAACCTTCTATGATAAACATAATAAAATTAAAATAAGTCTAGTCTAGGGACTTATCTGATAAAGTCCCCCAATAAAGAAGAGAGCTTCTTTTAAGGATTGTTTGTTTTAACTTAAAGCAGTGTAATTTAAAATAATTATTTTATTTACAATACTTTCAATTGTTTAGAATGATGTAAAATAAAATCCTGTCTGTCTACTTGTGAGTCCAATTCTTTTGTTTTTATTTACAAGAAAGATCTATTGTAAATTAAAATAAGAAGATTGAAGCATCCCTCTTATTTTATTTTACAAACAATCAAATAAATATTTTTTAATTTTAAAATAATTTTTTTTACTTATTTTGAAACCAGTAATTTTAAAACTAATGATTTACAGAAGTCCCTCCTCTCCCGGGGGCACCCTTCCCCTAACAGGGTCCTTCTCCAGAGCACTCGAGATGGGAGCGCTAAAGGAGAAAGAAGGCAAACAGGTCTTTGCCTCTTTAATTTGCTGGAAGATGCCTTTCACCAGATGATTCTAACCCCTTCAAGGATGTCCTTCCCAGCTAGAGAATCTTTATTGTAATATAATTAAACCAATTAAGAGGTTAAATAACAAAATGATCTTGTGTCAGAGTACTCGAGACAAGAGCACCAAGGAGAAGGAAAGGCAAACGTTTAATTTAATTGCTACTTCCGTAAGATGATTCGGACCGCTCAAAGGTGCCCCGTTAGAAATTTTTTATTGCAATAAAATGAGACCATTTAAGAGGTTAAAGCAAAATAATCCTTTCCTCGGTAACTTAAGGCCGAAGTGTGAACATATGGTAGGGCGTACATATGGTGGGTTATGTATTACGACCTAAGGAGACATTAGGAGATGACAAATCAAGTTGTTGGAAGTGGAAAATTTTCCTGTTGTTTGATCATAGATATGACGTGGAAATATTTTGTAGAAAATTGATTTGTATTTAAAATTATCATCTGATTAAATATAATTAAATAATAATTTAAATAGATTTATTTCTTTATTAGGAAGAAAATAATTAACTTTTTTAAGATGAATAATACTTGCTGTACTGATTCCAATACTGCATTGAGAATCAACACAGTGAGTAAAAAGAATCTTTTGAATTTTTTTATCTGAGTCCCAATATGTCTTAGGCCGATCTTTGATGATCAGATCACTCAAAAACTCTGAAAAAATCAAAAAATTGTTATTGAGTTCGATCCATTAAACATATCTTTTACTGTTTATAGATTTGATTTTTTATTTTTCAAGTTCTTTTGAGTCACGGTCCCACCTTTAGAGCCAATCTAAAAAAAAGTTAAAAAATATATATTTTTTTAATCCACTGAACTGACCTTCGGCCAATACTGGATCCGTGCACCAAGTGTTACTCCTCGGGGACTCCACCACAAGTTCGCAAAGTACCGGAATATGATAACTTGGGAAGTTATATATGCAATTATGCCTTAGTAAATACAGCCGCCAAGAGAGCTCCCAGGCTAAAGCGGTGGTGGAGAAGTGTGAGGAGCCGGATTCCTGCTCTGCTTCCGCTCTGCCATCGCCATTGCCGTCTTCAGCTGCGGCCGCATCAGATCGATCGCGAAGAGGGCGGGCGTCGGCGGCGGCAGATCGGGAGGGAGCGATGGCGGGGGGCGGGGCGGCGCCGGTGGCGATGCAGTACCGGAACCTGGGGCGGACGGGGCTGAAGGTGAGCCAGCTCTCCTACGGCGCCTGGGTGAGCTTCGGCAACCAGGTGGACGTGAAGGAGGCGAAGTCGCTGCTGCAGTGCTGCCGCGACCACGGCGTCAACTTCTTCGACAACGCCGAGGTGTACGCCAATGGGCGCGCCGAGGAGATCATGGGGCAGGCCTTCCGGGAGCTCGGCTGGAAGCGCTCCGACCTGGTCGTGTCCACCAAGATCTTTTGGGGCGGCCCCGGCCCCAACGACAAGGGGCTCTCCCGGAAGCACATCATCGAGGGCACCAAGGCCTCCCTCAAGCGCCTCGACATGGACTACGTCGACGTGCTCTACTGCCACCGCCCCGACTCCGCCACCCCCATCGAGGAGACGGTGCGCGCCATGAACTACGTCATCGACCACGGCTGGGCCTTCTACTGGGGCACCAGCGAGTGGTCCGCCCAGCAGATCACCGAGGCCTGGGCCGTCGCCGACCGCCTCGACCTCGTCGGCCCCGTCGTCGAGCAGCCCGAGTACAACCTCCTCTCGCGCCACAAGGTAGTGACCAATTAGAATCTCGGAACGCTTTTTTCTTTTTTTCCTGTTTCATCATTCTTATCATACGTTTAGAACCGAGATCTATACGGAATCCGTCGCGCTTATATATGTTTCCATCATTTTCTGTGTTTCGATTTTATTATGTTAATTGCTTCGTATACTATTGTAGATCCAGGTACTAGTGAGATTTTTTCTCTTTCAGGGCCTTTTGCCGAAGGATAGGTTGTGTATTTAGTAACGTGGATCTTGATCTGAGGTATGCATCGGCATCCAGATCAAAAGGGAAGGGCTAGTTTGTTTTCATCCAGTCATCGGTTCCTGGAAGTTACCAGATTGATAAGCGCAGATGATGCATAAATCGTGGCAGATGTGGAACAAGTCGCTTCTGTGTCTGCGTGAATTTACTTGGACTTTTTTTTTTGAGGAGGGGGGGGCGGGGGGGTAGTTTTGTCTCGTGATGCCTAGTTTGTTTATAGTCAATATATGCGCCATGATATAAGGACGAAAAACAATGAATTCGATTGGTATAAAATTAATGGTTTTGCCTTGTCCCTTTTTGTTGTGTTCAGCGGGAATTTTCCTTCAAAGGCTTTCTTTTCTTTTCTTACCAACTTTGAATTAGCCAGCTTGGGTTTGGGTTGGCATAGAATTTTACCTATCAAATCGGGCATACCCGAGTGCCTTTTTCTTTTAAATATATTTCTGCAAATTCAGTCAAAAAAGCATCTGCATTGCTCCAGAATTATAGCATTAAAATTCATTTCTGGATGGTGTCTAGTGTTTCCAAGGGACCTTTAGTTCCAGCCTTTGTACTTATGGTTAAGGTACTGATGCTTGTGGAATGTATATAATCCCAGACGTCAGTTGGATAATGTTTTTACAGCATTTCTGCAAGCTTACTGATACCAGTACATCTGAATATAGGAAGGGAAATGGTTTTTTGGCATTTCTGCAAGCTTATCGATACGTGTGAATATAAGAAGGGATTTTGTCCATATATTGTAAGCAATTCTTAATGCTAGTTGGTATTTGAGGAGTTCCAATTTGAGCAAGTGTCCCATGTACAGACTTCTTTGCTGAAGAGTGAGTTTAGATGCCATGAAGAGATTTGAAATTCTGCAAATTTATATTTGGATGCAGGTTGAGGTTGAATATCTGCCACTTTACAACAACCACGGTTTAGGCCTGACCACATGGAGTCCACTTGCTTCAGGTGTGCTGACTGGGAAATACAGCAAGGGAAATATTCCTCCTGATAGCCGATTTGGTTTAGAAAACTACAAGGTAATGTTTCTTAACCTTTGATTTTCTCACTAAGAACCATGAATCAGATACCACTTGCAAATATGTCTCTGCTCAGCCATCAAGAATAAGGATGTCTAGCTATGAAAAAAAAAATTATGCCAACCCCTATGATTTACACTTCAAAATATCACACTAAAAGAGAACAAAAGATACACCCCAAAAGCATTCCACCATGTAGAAAGAAAGGCAACCCATCTACCTCGCCTATCATGGTGGTTTGGTCGAGCTATCTAGACAAAGAGGCCAGACCACTCCCTTATGTGGTCTACAAAGAAAGAAACCAGCTGATTTACCATGCTGGCCTTGCTACGAAAAATGTCCTGGTTTCTTTCTCCATCACATGGTCTACAATCAAGGAACACCAACCCTGACTTGCACTTTGTTTCTGAAAGTGGTCTCAATGCTACATGGCCAATTACGTAATTTTAGTTCAATAAGACACTATGGATCAGGGGTAATGCAAGAAATATTTAAGTTTGACTCAGATAATGATTAAAAAGTATGGTAAAAAAATTTAGTTAATTGCAGGCCACCTGCGCTGGTCATTTTCCATATTTTCCTTCATATAGGTTATGTTGGAAGTTATAACATACTGTCTTATGGACATCACTTATCATGCACAGTACACTGTTATTTTTCTCTTCAAACTTGAAAACTTCAAAATGTGCTTTATTAACATGTTTTATGGAGGAGGCTTTACTGTACATGACGTTTCTAATGCGTTTTGTCATCCTTAAATTGCACTTCTCTTTGTACTAGCTACGGTGCAAGTCTTTCTTGTTTCCAATTTTTTCACATATATAGGGCTTGTCAACTGCTTCAGATAGTTTATCTATCTGAGCTTGGTCAATAATGTACAATGCACGATTTTCTGTTATGTTTTCTTGTGTTATCTTTTTAAGGTAAAAATAAGTGTGTGGTAGTACTGGCTTTAATTGTGTTGTAATATATGACCTTGTGATGAAGAAAAAGAAATTGAATGCATAAACATGCCAGCAACCAGGGTTATCCATCTGCTTAGACTGCATGGGCATTTTAAGGCACTATATACCTGAAGTATTACAAATCAAAGGTAGCTATAAAGCTTTTCTATTGCAAGATCCTTGATACAAAATTTTGAGCACAATAGGTGTAGAATTAGATGTAATTTATGTGAGTGTCTTTTGGAGAAGCAAACCCAATGCGAATTGCTGTCCTAAATGCCAATTCAATGGGTTATCTATCAAGAATTTTGTGGTCCACTTTGAATTCCAGTAGTCCTAAGGAGGTTTGAGTTTTACATTTCGAGGACCTTGCTTCAGTTCTTGACAGTTCACTTGTTTTATTGTCTCTTAACTATGACTGGATTGTCTAGCAGAATCTTGCCAGTAGATCCTTGGTAGATGATGTGCTCAAAAAAGTTAATGGTTTGAAGCCCATTGCTGACGAGTTGGGTGTACCTTTAGCTCAACTTGCAATTGCTTGGTGTGCGTCAAATCCTAATGTATCATCGGTTATTACCGGTGCAACTAAGGAGAACCAGGTATGCCTTTATTGTCAAATTTGACCATGTTGTGGTGGAGTTGGTTGAGTTCTTAATACACAAATCCATTTCACTTCCCTTCCCTGGAAATGTTTCTCATGATGTTTATCAAAATAATATTTACACTTTATTCTTTGTGCTTATGGATTATGTTCTGGACATTAGTGGCTGTTGTCATTTTAATCTCACACGGTAGACATTGACAATATTTCCTGTAAAAGTTGTACATCGACAGAATGGCACATTGCACCGGGTATTGCAAGAGCACACTATCAATTATATAAATTTGATGGTGTTGTACATGGTTTGATGCATCACTTACAGTCATAACCTATTGAATGAGGTGAGCAATGAGAGTATGAGATAAAGTATTAAAAGATGTTCTCAGACTTGCTACTTTGTGGTTTGGCCTTACAAGGAGTTCTTTTACCACCCCAGAATATCTACCTATGCCAATCTCTGACAGCAGAAGACACAGAAATTTACTCTAATAATTGAATGATAATACCTTGTTTTCCTTCCTTGATAACTGATTACTTGTGCCAGTGACCCAACACCACCTATGTGTTATTACCCATTGATAGCCTACTGAGATCTATTGGGCAAGGTTAATGCTTCTTATGTAGTGACATTACTTGTTTAGTGACATTTTATCTCATATACCTTTAGCTAGGCACAATGGATCTGTATCCTTGTCTGCTTTTCCTATGGTGTTATCTATAAGCCACATGGTATATTTCACAGATATTGAAATACGATATATCAAGCTTGACAAAAATTCAGTTCCAAGTGCATTTACCAATAAGACCAAAGCACAGCTTGAACCCACTTCTATGTCTTTCTAAGCATAGCTTCTTTGGCTCGAGCTGGTTTTGCGTAAAAATATCCATTTAGCAATCACGTAACTATGTATAGCTCTGATATTTGTGGATTTTCAAGTTTTTTGGACATCCGTTACCCTTCCCAACCCTGGGTTATTAGGAGAAATGAGCTCCATTGTTTCCCAAATCTGATCCGCAGACAGGGTGCTTCAATATTTTCTCGAACCTCACATCGCAAGGGTTGGGCCAAGACAGTTTAGGAACTTCCTGACAGTCCTATCCCCAGGCATGTCTTATGCTATCTTAACCAAAGACTAACTAAAGACTCTGAGGTAAAATTAACTTTTTGTATGCATGCGGCTTTCTTTCTGTTGTTTTAGTAGATGGAAGTAAGGCAGAAACCTTCATTCAATTAGAAAGTGAGAGAATTGAACTATTTGGACATCTTCTAGAACTTAATTGAGAACTCTGTATCTGCTTTTTGACACCTGGACACAAGGTTGGCATGCTGTGTGGATCTCTGCTACCCCTCTGATGTGTGTTAGACAAGTCATTGTTATCCAGGATTACTAGGCGCCCATTGTATGATGCAATCTCTCAACAAAATGGTTCATAAAATCCATTCACAAACTTTTTAAATTTAAGCTGGCGTAAATATTTCATACAGCAAAGCACATGAAAAACTTTGGACCCAGTGGGTTTCCGGTTATAAATGTAGTGTGTTTTTGCTTGCTCCTATTTCTCATTTTTGGCTGTTTCCATTTTCATGTTACAAAATGTGGTTGTATGCATTTATACACCTCTCGCTGTATGCTTCCGAATCAGTTCAATTGTTTTATGATGGGAAGTAGAGTTGGTCATCTGTTCATATTACGTTATTGTTATCTAGGACATCGACTTTTGTTCCTCACCCAGGAAAAAAAAAAGAAGAAAAAAACCTTCCTGCTTTATGTGTGTCTTTTATGACTCGTAAAACCCATGCTCTCGTATGTGTCATTTACTATTTTCTGACGGGTGATCTGCGTTCTTTGAATTAGATCATAGAGAATATGAAGGCGGTCAATGTTATTCCACTCCTGACTCCTCCTGTACTTGAGAAGATTGAGGCAGTTGTCCAGAGCAAGCCCAAGCGTGCAGAGTCATATCGGTAAAACAGGCCTGAAGGGTTTTATTCTCCCGTTCTTCCGATTACTGCGTTGCGTAGACACAGTTGGATGCACACTTTGGTGGAAAAAAGAGGGGATTGTGTTCTCGAGTCTGTTTTGTTGACGTCTTCCCAGTTTGTTCCTTTCCTCTTCCTTTTTTCTTTTCCTTTTTTCGTGTGTGCGCGCGTGTTGAATTCGAGCACAAACTTTTAGTTTGCTGATATTTGAAGAGTTACACTTAAGAACATATTAAGGGTTGTTTGCTTTAATGTAAAACTTTGTAAATCACCGGTTTCAAAATCACTTGTTTCAAAACAAGTGAAATTTTTTTGTTTTAGAATCAAGAGATGTTTGTTTGGTTGTTTGTAAAATAAAATAAGAGAGAGGTTTCAATCTTCTTGTTTTGATTTACCGTGGACCTTTGCTATAAACCAAAACAAGGGAATTGGACTGTCAAGTGGGCGTACAAGGTTCAGACAAGATTTCACTTTACATTGTTTTATATTATTCCAAACAACTGAAAATATTGTAAAATGAAACAATTGTTTCAAAATACGTTGTTTTACCTAAAACAAACCACCCTTAAATATCTTCACCTTTGCTCAAAGAAGGCCTCATTTCATATCAATTAAGACGTGCGACAATTTGTCCATGATATCAGAGATCTGACAAAACTGCAAGCAGGGGTTGATTCCGTTTATATACGGTGCAGGCCAGAGTGTATGGCTCAGACATGATTAGGAGCTACTTCAGGACAAAAGGGTTCATGTACAGAATATGTGCAAGGCCATTACCAATAATGTCCTTGGTAAGAATTCATGCACATATTCCTGAGCCTGTGATATGCAATTATGTAGAAGCAAATATGTGAAGGTTCTTTCTCAGTATTGTTAATGGTGGTCAGATCCATTGCAATTCATTGAAAATAATAGGGAAAAAGGACTTCGACTGTTCCTGAGCGATAGAGAGTTGCATCCCATGAGAGGAAGTCGCGGCAATGTTAACGTACATTTCATTTGGGGGCTGGCAGCAGTGCAAAGAGAAGCCTGGCACCACTACAAATCGGCTTACATATCTCTATTTTGTGACATGATCATCAAATTGTGTCAACATGTTGCCTAATTTACACAACTACATAGTTAAAGCGACATTCACAAGGAAGAGAGCAGGACATGATAGCAAGAGGCGGAAAAAAAAAGGAGAATAACTTGTGCCACCGTCAGGGTCAATTATGCCGTTTGGCGGTACAGTCAAGTTATTATTTTTGAAATTTCCTAAATGATCCGTTCTGGTCGAACAATCTGATCTTGAATCGGATGAGTCAAAAAAAAGATGAAAATTAAAAAAACGATTCCAAATGAACAGTAAAAATGGTCGGATTGGACACCATGAAGAGTTTCAAAAAAGGAAAATCTCATTTTTTCTTTTTAATCTAGATGCACTGTCAGGCGGCATAAAAGTTATTGGCGGTGCAACAAGTTATTCTTAAAAAAAAGGAGTGGGATCCTATGTGCCCCTCAACCGTGCACATAGAGGCGGGTGAAAAAGTCATTTGACTCTGATGTGATGGGAGTGTAGTCTCATCACATACTCCTTCATGTGTCTTAGGGGTTTTGAGAGGCGCATATAAAAAAATACACCACCTACCATGTTTTGATTATGGTCATTTACACTGCTCATTTATTTTTTTAAGTGTAAAAAGTATTGATAGAACCTTTTTAGTAGAGAAAGGATGGGATTGGATATGCAAACTAATATTCTTTCTTCAGTAAGAATTTTATTTGCAGTGCAATAATTTTGTCTTCTTCCGTCAATCATTTTGAATTTAAAAGTCCCACCTCAAGGAAAATACTCTTTTTTTTTTTTCAAACTAACAATTTTTTTCTAGACATCAAAAGAGGGTGTGTCTTGTGTGGACGTGTAGGTTAGTTCGGTCCCTACTTAAAAACACAATTTAAAAAAATATAATAAAATTGGTGCATATCAAAAGTTTGTACTAACACTTGGTGTGCGCCAAGCATTTTTCTTCCCCTAATTCATCATTGAGCTGGGGAGTACGGATCAAGGAACACTACTCATTTAGTCAATTTCATCAACCATGATTTCAAAAGTGTAGGGTCCCTATTTGATCTATGCACCAACCTGGAGAAATTCCAATCTGCCGTTGAACACTATATATAGGAAGTGACATTTGATACCTCCTTTTTGGTACACACACAAATGGCTCTATTTGAGCGATAGCTGTATGTGTACAGTGCCAATCTTATAAAGCCACCGACAGCATCTGATGTCATACTACTATATTTTGGCCTCTCTCATGTCCTATTACAAAGTATACCCTACAAAACAACCAGCATGTGTGTACCATCTTTAGGCGAGTGGATCAATGACAAAACTAGTATTACAAAGTACAATCCTACTCCTGTAAGAAAGGATGATGCTCGTCCACCCTACGGACCTTTCAAATCTTGCGCAACACAGTCAAGTCCTTGTGTCTAATAGCTCAACGAACAGTAGTTGTCAAGGCTGTCGTGATTCCAATCTCATTTTGCTATAGGGTCCGATTTTTTCCTTTCGCGTACGTCAACAAATTTAAAAAGCACAGACACCCATATATTAACATCAAAATAAATAAGAAAATGACAAAAGACTAATACATTAGAAGGGCTCGTGTTAAAATTATTGGATTATCCAACTCAAAACTTTTAGACATTGAGTAAAATAAATACCAGGTATTTAAGTATTTTATCTTTTTTTTATTCAAGTATTTTATCTTTTTTTCGATGTAAAACCATTCTAATGATTTGGGATGAATCTATTAGTTTGCAAAGAAGTATATTTATCAAATGAATCTCCCTAAACTAAGTTTAAGTGGGGGGCTAAGCCCATGGTACAAAGTAATGTTTTTAAAGTCGGACCGGTCATTTCAATCCGAGAAATTTTATGTCCAGCCTAGTTTGGATCACTGGTCACACAGTAGGATGACTCCCTTAGATTGCCCCCTCCCCCACCCCTTGAAGTTTAAAAAAAATTAAAAAATATATATGTGATGCACTAATCATCTGATAAAAATAGATCAAACGGCTGCGAGCCCACACTGGGGCTAGTATCACTCATTGACTGTCGAACTGTACATCTCAGATCCCAGGTAGTCCGGAATTTCAAATTTCTGTCCGTTCTGACATAGCAAATCTCTGGATCCAAAATAAGCTTTGAAGGATTCGTAACTTCAGATCCAAGTCTTCATCGGATCCACAACACATTTCCTTCCGACCTGACACATTGCACCTTTTCCAAGAACCACAGCTCAACACCAGAAGTGAGTTTGACACGTTGTCCAACACTCTCATGTGCTAGTGTGGACGTGGGAGCCATTGACAAGTTGGTACAGATCCAGGTTGGTCCAGTGAAGCCATCTCTCATTTATGCATAAAATAATATTTGTGTATCATATTTATGTTTAATATTTTATTAGTTTATTCATTTTGGTTACATAATCAATTATCAATTTTGTTACATATCACTCATTCCCATATCTAACATGGTCATCGGTTCAAATTTTCTATTTAAGAGCGCCTCCACTTGTTTAACACATCTTCCAAGTGAAAGTATCTTCTAGTTTCTTACTCGTAGCATTAAATCTGAGAGTAAACATGAGATCGTAGGAGCCTATCCTTGTCCCCTGATTAAGTCTCTGTTCTAAACAAAAATATTTCTAAATAGTATAAATAGTTTAGAAAGGATAGAAAACTGCTTAGTAGTTATTCATTTAGCTATAAAACTTTTAAAACCCAATAAATAACCCCAAGAGAAAATGCGTATATAACTTTTCACTTTTAATGATAGTCATTATATTTATTGACATTTTTTGTAGTGCTTTTGATCCGCACGTCTATAGAAGTCGTCACTTGCTCTCACAATAGATACTCACAACTTAAATTAAATTCTATTAGATGTCAAGAAAATAGGTTCATTCTCCTAATGTTGATTTTTGAGCTTTATTTTCTTAATTTCATCAGTGTCCGCTGGTGAAAAGGCATCATTCAAATTGTCAAGTTAGGTTCTTCACATGCTTTCTTGGCCTCCCCTGGATGCCCCCTACCAACCAGGAAAGTTGGCATTTGATCAGTATGCTCTCATCCCCTAGAGTCTTTCTTTACCTAGTTTCGAATAACATATGACTGAAATAATACACTTCAAAAACTTACTTGACGTTGACAATAAACATAAGTGACTACCAACAATTTCCAGGTGTGGAAACAAAGCCACTTTACAGAAGTATTTTATTAGAAACATGGTATATACATGTACTAGTCATGAACATGATACACATGTCTAGAGAGCATCCCTGGATAGCAAATTGTTGGGTTGGACCTTCCGGGCGTTGGTAAGCCCATCAACAGTATCCCTCTTTCTAAAACAGCCGCTGCTCCCATTCCAGTGCCTGTGGCATAATTATACATAGTTTTTAGATGAGAATGGCGCCAACAAATGAGACCGATGTGCTCGCTCTGTGCGTGTGTGTGTGTAAGAGAGAGAGAGAGAGAGAGAGAGAGAGAGAGAGAGAGAGAGAGAGAGAGAGACCTATGCACATGGAGATTACACCAAATCGGCAATCCTTGCCCCTACGCTTCATTTCATGCAACAGAGTCGCTACACATTGGGCTCCTGCAAAAACAAAATAGCAGACATTAAACTTCTCCATATAAGTCCATAGCACTCTTGGGGCGTGTTTGGCAAAACTTCTACTTGAAAGCCACTTTTGACTTCCACTTCTCATATAGAATGACTTGAGGAAGTTACCCCTTGTAGCTTTTGGTTGGAAGTCAAAACACAAGTAAAATACTACATAAATAGCTTCCAAGATCCAAGAGTTTCCACAAAAAATAACTAAATGAAAGTGAAAAAGTACTTCCGAATGGAAGCTGCGCCAAACACCGCCTTGGAAACTTACGAAATAAACTACGAATTTTGGGGTGAACGCCCACAAGTACATCAATATAACAAGCAATCATATAATGAGCTGATGGCAATAGATGACTAAAGGGTTGTGGTTTGACATAAAATACAGTAAAAAGCTGTAAAACAACATATTTTATGTCTCACAGACGTGATGCTTTAGAGTTATTTTACGGTACCTTCTGTCAAACCAAACGGCACCTAAGATGAATTTTGGATCAAACAGATTATGCCGCTAGATAAAACCATCCTTAGTGTAAGAAGTCCATCTTTATCATGTAAGAAATCCCTAGAGAACACAACTGTAATAGTTATACAAAAAAAAGAAAAATGAAATCTGAGTATTCAGTGTCATGAATTGTATGCAGCTCCCTGAAAGGCATTAGTTTTCAACTTCGTCCCATGTATGTTGATAACTGTCAGCAGGCCACTAGATGAAAGCCAACAGACCAGAAGAAAGAGGTAAAACATGCCTAAACTAGTTGAATAATAAAAAAACATGAAAGAAAACATTTATAGTTTTTTTTTCCAGAACTCAAATAATGAGTGAAATACTTTTGAAAGAGGGGAAGAAGGTAGATTATAAGTGCCAAATTTGTGTTAAGAAGTAGCGGCATGATCTTCAATGATTCCCCATTAAACAAAAGTAGGAAACAAATGTTTCCACCCTATCAAAATTCTTGAGAACCAAATATTTAATTTTTCTAAATAAAAATTAATATTAATCTCTCTCAATTTCCACAATCAATAAGTTGATTGACTCACTTGGACATTTATTATTCTCCTTGCTTATTGACTGTTGAGTGTTACCAAACAAATGATGTCAAGGTAGCATGGATGCAACAACAAGCAGGTAGTGAGGAAAAAGGTAAAACAGTGGCAGACACAGTACATGCAGCTTACATTTTACTTTAGTTATGGATGAGGCCACTAAACACTTGCACGGTGACATCCCTTGGTGTATGTTATTTGCAGATGATATTGTTCTAGTTGATGAGGATATTAAGCGTTTATTGAGATCTGCGTTGAAATCTAAAGACTTTAAATTAGTTGAACTAAGACATAAAATACGAAATGTATTTCAATAACATAGAGGTTGACCAAGTAGATTTAGTTACTATCGAAGATCAAGTTATTCCTAAAAGTAATAACTTCGATACTTATGATCTATTATTCAAGATAATGGAGATATCTAGGAAGATGTCACTCATAGAGTCAAGACAGGTTGGCTGAAGTAGAAAAGTGCATCTAGAGTCTTTTGTGATCGACGGATCCCCTTAAAATTCAAAGGTAAGTTTTATAGGACAGTTGTAAAACCTGTTAAGTTATATGATTCCGAGTGTTCGGCTATGAGAAAAGATCATGTGCAAAAATCGTGTGTTGCTGAGATGAGGATGTTGAGGTGAATGAGTGGTAGAACTAGAAAGATAAAATTAAGAATGAATATATACGTATTGATTTAGGGGTAGCTCTCATTAACATTAAACTTAGGGAGAATAGGTTGCAATGGTTTGGTCATGTACATCGTAGTCCAAGTTCAACACCAGTTAAGAGGTTGACAGAATTAAAGTGGAAGAGAGTAGAAGACATCGAGGAAGACCTAAGATGAAGTGGTTGGATGTAGTTAGAAAAGAGTTAGCATTGCTATGTGTTACTTCTAATTTGGCACTGGATAGATTAAGATGGTGGGACATGATTCATGTAGCCGACTCCAATTAGTTTGGATAAGGCTGATGATGATGATGATGATGACTTCCATGCTCTGCAACTTGAAATTGTTTGGTTCAAGGATGGAAATGCATAAAAATCTATGGGAAATTGGGAATTGTATAGCAATAATGGGATCACTACTCCACAAAATCTCAAACTTAATTGGAATATATGAGGAGGAACCCATTCCTCCCCACCAAAACAAGAGCAGTTAGGTTCTTTTGGGCTCATCATCCTATCCCCCAATCGAGAAAAATTATGCATGTCAACTGCATGCATGAAGAGCCACTCTATTTGGTTGAACCCAATAGTTTCCCCCTTCAACAGTTGATCCCAATAGGCTTATATCCCTTCTTAGGGCTTACAGTACTTGCTGGACATAATTTGCTGTCATCTCTATGTAGGGTGTGTTTGCATTTTGGTTTCACCTAAGGAAGAGCCTAAAACTTTTGTATGACAGATGGTGCAATATGTTTTTCAGGTGCTGAAGATAACCCCAGCTGGTTTCACCTAAAACTGTGGAGGGCAGGGAACCTGCGATCCATCTCTCTCCATCTCAACCCCAGGTTTGTGTGACACAAGCCTTGCCCCTGCTGAACGAGACACATGATACAACATCCTATACTCAACAGTGATTACCCAGGTTCAAGTCAGGAATAAAATAACAGTACCTGTCTTCTGTTTTTTTTTTTTTGAAGGGGATTCACATTCATGTAAGCAGATTAAATTCCATGTCCCTTAAACTGAACAATTAATAAATCATTTAAGTATTGATAAACAGTTAAATACCAGTTGCACCCAGTGGATGGCCAATAGCAATAGCTCCTCCATTCACATTCACTTTTGCAGGATCTAGCTCCAGCTTTTTGCAACAATAAACAAACTGGGAAGCAAATGCCTAAACAGAAGAAATTCAATGTTATCAGAGGTGTTCTATTGCATAAAAAGAGAAATGAGAAGTAACAGGAATTTACCTCATTTATCTCAAAAAGATCAATGTCATCAAGTTCAAGACCTGCAGATTTTACTGCCGCAGGAATTGCAACAGCAGGACCAATGCCCGTGATTGCAGGATCCACTCCAACAGCAGCAAAACTCCTGGATGAATGAGACCAGAAATTTCAAATCGAAATAAAATATAGTTTTCATATGTTATTCTTGCATAAATGACTTATCCATACTTTTTTAAACAAAGAATTCACAGTGAGATCATTGCTGTAAGTAATTCCATTATACAAAATTTAAAATTACACAACTTAAATTAAGTAGAGACTCTTACCTGGTGATATTTTCAGGTAAAAACTCTAAAATAAGCTTATAAACTAATAAGCAAATGAAGGAAAGATCACTTGACAAAAAGCATTAAAAAGGGGGAAGAGAAGAACATAAAAGGATCATTAAGCCCATAGACATGAATATGACCAAACGAAAGCAACATCAGACTGACTAAAGGGTAAAGCCAAGGCATATCACAAAATATGAAACTGCAACAAGAACAAGGGCATAATTAGGTAAATTGATATTCAAGAGAAAAAGCACTTGAAGACACCTAGAACAGGAAGTCCTTTCTCCATTGCCATAGATCTTTTCATAAGGAGAACCGCTCCAGCACCATCACTTATTTGACTAGCATTCCCTAGAAAAGATATACAAAGATGGTACATAATGACTCCTATGGATGGATGTAAAGCTAAGCCGAACTAGAAAACCATTGATTGTACCAGCGGTAGTACTCCCATCCATCTTAAATACTGGCTTCAGCTTTGCTAGACCTAACAATGAAGTTTCTGGTCGAATTCCATCATCCATAGAAACTGTTACTTCCTTCTCTTCTCCAGTTTTGGGGTCAAGAACCTTCACAGAAAGAATTAACTGAGTGAGCTCAAGCACCATATAAATAACACAGCCTTGAGTTAACAAGATGAAGGATCAGCATGGTAGAGTGGTGTAGCAAACAGCCTTCCATCTAAGTTTCCCATTGTGATGGGGGACATCGAAAGAGAAGGGGGTTGGAGAGACTACCAGCATTGCACCGACAGTGGGGAGGCCTCTAGTGTCACACCGGTGGCTAGGACGTCACACCCGGCCACGTAGTAGGACAGATTCGACCCCTTCGCACGGTCGATGAAAAGAGAAAATACCTCAAAATTTATAATATAATTCATCCATAAATTAAAAAGAGACATTACGTGCTTATATATAGTGTTTAGGGACCTTTTTAACTCAAACTTGACTACCCAACTCTAATATGGACTCAAACATCTCTAACTGGATAATTATTGCGAAAATTCGTACTAAAAATTATAAAAAATAAAAAATCGCACCAAAAATTCAGAAAAAATAAAAAAAACATGCTAAACATGCTCCAAATGGGCCAAATAAAATATGTACAGACTTGTCTAAAAATAATCTATGTCTAGACGGCTTTGGGAAGCTTCTAAGCACAACAAAACTTGCTCTGGTCTCAGATTCCCATCACATTGACTGGAGGGACCATTTCAGATATACTTCGGACAGCCAAGCCGGTGAAACTTAGGCTGGGTTGCGTTGGGCATGGGATGGCCAACCCGTCCTCCCCAGCCTTTGTGTATTCATGATAATGAAAACGATGCACTACGTTGCCATTCCATCATCATTGGCACTTTTGATCTCTGACTTTCCTGCCTACAAGTCCACACAATCTTCATTCTGATACTTCAAATAATCATGTCATCCATTTACAATATGCATTCGAGCAATAATATTACTGAAGGAATGGGATGAGGACTTAATGTTTCAACAGAAAAGGAGAAAAGGGGAAAAAGAAAAGTTCATGATTCCATCAAAAAGTGAACCTTTGTTGTTACAGGGACAATTTCATCTCTGAATTTACCAGAAGCAGTTGCTGCAGCCACCTTCCGGTGAGATTCCACCTATATATTTCTCAATCCAGTAAATATCCAAGTAACATAACCACTCCATGGGAAAAAATGACATTATATAACCACTTCATATTAAATAATAACATTCCAATTTCAAACCTGCAGCTGCCTGATCTTGCTCTTGGCGTGTTACACCAAAACGATGTGCAACGTTTTCAGATGTGATGCCCATGGGAAGAAGACAATCTTGAGCTTGAGCAAACACTTTCCTGAGGCATCAAAAGAGAATTCTAGTGTAACAAGATATCCATGATATTTTTCTACCTACTGGAAACATACTTTAGGATTTATTGATCCTCCCCCCATCCTTGGGGCAGTCATGGATTCCATGCCAGCCCCAATTCCTGCAGTGGCAAGTGAAAAGGTTTATCTTGGACTTTGTGAGCATCATGAATAGAACAAACAGCAGGTTAAAATGCAAAGTTCTTATTTTCTTTAGGTATAGATACCAATTGGATGAAAATGGTCTAACCAATATCATAAAATCCAGCTTTTATGGCTGCAACAACATCAGCCACTGCCTGAAGGCCAGATGAGCACTGGCGGTTCACTGTTCTGACAGGCACAGTTTCTGCATGATAAAGGACCCATAAATTCCCAGACCCAGAAAAGTGGCAAAACAAGAAAGCTCTTAATCCAAAACCAAAAAATTATATATACCAGGGAAACCAGCATAAAATGCTGCCATCCTGCATTCACTAGCTCTTTGAGACCCTGGTGCCAGGACCGTACCAACAACAATATCACCAACTTCACTGGGGTCCAGTTTAGTTGCATCCAACAATGCCTGGAGTCGTGATTGGTTGATATAGAAAATAAAAAAATAAGAGAAGAAACTAGAAGCTACTTAATTCGCCTCAGCTTTTTCCTTTGATAGGCTATCAGACAACTTAAACAGACAAGTAGACATACCTTAAGAACAGCAGCTAACAAATCGTCCGGATGTGTATCTTTGAAACCACCACGCTTAGATTTGCAAAGTGCACTTCGGTATGCACTTTAGGCAAAAAATTGTGTAGGTAAAAAATGTATGAGAAGATGATCTTTAGTGGTTTGTAGTTGAGTGTATGATATTCTATAACCTGGATCGCATAAGCAACTAAGAAGACATATGCATATACCTCCATGCAAAAAGAAAAATAGTTGACAAATAGGCCAACTAATTAGACTGTGCTCCCTGGATTCTTGGCCTTCCTTGTTTCCTCTCAGTCAACACTTAGATCTCCCTTTTTTGGAAGGTGACCAAATAGGCCACACATTCATTAGAAAGAAAATAGCAGTTGCACCAGAGAGAGTTATGGGACTCTCAACTCATACAAACCTAACAAGAACAAAAAGGAAAAACTTCTAGGAGAGCACCCCCCAAAGTATCTCTTATCAAGGTACTAAGCAGATACTATTACATATGAAAGGAACAAAGTAAATCAAGACAGGAAACAATGCCACTGTTGCAGTCTAGAACTCAGCACCGCCGATCCCATATCCAGTTCCAAAATCCTAGCAGCCTTTCCCCAATCAGAGACCCAGCAATAATTCTTCTCAATGTTATGAATACCATTGAATTCCTGTCTAAATCTTCTGGAATTCCTTTCCATCCAAACTCCCCACAGACATGCTGGCAGAATAATGGACCACAACCTTTTCTCTGAATGAATAGGACACACATTATCCCACCACTCCATCAGGTTGATCACAGTTGTAGGCTATTGCCATGTAATTTGAAGTGACCTACAACAGGAGGTCCATAGTACAGTGATAATACCACAGTGACAGAAAATGTGCTCTGCATTTTCAACAAAACAACCACAAAACACACAAGACAGCTTAGTCACTGGAGAGAATTTCCTAATTCTATCCATTGTAGGAAGGCTTCCTAAAGCTATCTTCCACAAAAGTAGATTAATTTTACTAGGCAGAAGAGTAGACCAAACTGTCCCCTTGCAGGAAATTCTAGTACCACCATCACAAATAACTCTAGATAGTGCACTAACAGAGAATTTGCCATAACCCATAACCTTTTGTCTTCACAATTACTTTTCAGCACAATGTTCTGAATAGTCTTCAACAACTGCAACATTTGTTGAACCTCCAATGTAGTGAAATTTCTTCTGAAAGGGAAGTTCCATGGATTAGAGTGAACCTGAGAATACATCTGAGCCACTGTTTTGCCTCTGTCATTTGATAATTGGTACAATTTTGGGAATTCCATAGCTAAAGGCTGAGTAGATGCCCATTTATCTTCCCAGAACCTAACCAAACAGCCATTACCCACTTGAAAATAAATGGCAGGCAGGATCAGATCAATCAATTTGCTAATATTCCTTCACAGTGGAGACATATTTGAGGATGAAGAAAGCATAGGATGCCACCCGGCAGCGCCAAGATAATATCTCCCTGTAATAATCTTAACCCACATAGCATGCTCCTCTTCCCCCATTCTCCAAATCCACTTTGATAGTAAGGATTGATTAAAGATGCCAACTTTAATCAATCCTACACCACCTTGTTCCTTACTCCTGCACACACTATCCCAAGCTACTAGATGCAATGCTTTTTTATCTCTTTTACCCCCCTCCCAGAAAAACAAACTTCTCTTAGATTCAATTTTGTTTCCACCTTAGGCAATTTAAGAACTGAAAGATAGTAGGTTGCCAAAGCTGAAAGGACAGATTTTGACAGCACCCATCTACCACCAGTTGATAAAAATTTCGCCTTCCAGCCTTCCATTCTGTGTTCAGACCTTCTAATAAGATCATCCCACTCTCTAATTTTGCTTTGTACATCTGAGAGTGGGAGCCCCAAGTAAGTAATTGGAAAGGAATAAAGCCTGCACGAGAAGCTTCTAGCAATCTCGTGAGCTCTATCTTGTGACAAATTGATACCAACCACTTCGGACTTCCCATAATTGATGGACAAACCAGTGATAGCTTCTGTTAAAATCAGTAACTTCTTCATATTGCTCAGTATAGTGTTATTACTTGAAGAGAACAACAATGTATCGTCCGCAAATTGTAAATGTGATAACAAGAAACCATCTCTACCCACCGAAAAACCATCCACCAGGCCTTGATTGGCAGCTCTGTCCCAGAGTGAACTCATAACCTGTCCAATCAAAATAAAACTAAGAGGCGAAATAGGGTCCCCTTGCCTCAGCCCTCTAGAGCTTTTGAAGTATCCACAGGACTCCCCATTCAGCAAGATAGAAAATCTAGCAGTTGAGATGCAACTCATGACCCAGCCGATATATTTTTGCCTAAATCCCATTGCACCAAGAGTTTTCTGTATACACAACCAGCTTACTTTATCATAAGCTTTTTCAAAGTCCAACTTCACAAGTACCCCTTCCTTTTTACTGCTCTTTTGAGAGAAGATTGCTTCATGTGCAGACAGAAAATTATCCAGACTCCACTTCAAGAAAGCTGCCTGGTTATGACTAATGACACCCTTCAACACATTATTCAGCTGATTTGCCATGACCTTAGTGATAATTTTATAGCAACCATTCAACAAACTGATTGGTCTAAACTCAGACACAGTATCAGCCCCTTCCCTCTTGGGTAAAAGAACAATAAAGGTTGGGTTAAAAGTTCTTGACAGAAAGTGGCCCTTCTTGGAACTCTCTCATCACTTCCATTAAGTCATCTTTAATAGTGTCCCAAAAAAATTGATAGAAACCAACAGAAAAACCATCCGGCCCAAGTGATTTGTTAGCATCTATGCTGAACACTGCAAGTTTGACTTCCTCTTTAGCAAAGGGCTCATAAAGCTCAACAACTTGATTTTCAGTAATTCTAGGCAAGACACCCTCCTGAACATGAGGCCTCCACCATTCTTCTTCTTTAAACAACCTCTCATAAAAAGAAACAAAAGTATTCTTGATCTCTTCCTTCGAAACCACATGCTGATTACCATCTTTCAAATAGTCAATTTTAAGAGATCTCCTCTTAGCAGTAGCCGAAGCATGGGAAAAACTTGTATTCTTATCCCCTTCTTTAAGCCAAAGTTCCTTAGGCCCTTTGCCTCCATTTCATTTCCTCCCTAAGCAGCCAATTATTGCAGATCTTCTTCTGCTCTATCAGCTCTGTGTTTTCCTCCTCCCATAAATTGAACATTTCAGCTTTAACTTCAAGCTCATCAATTCTCTGAAGTCTTTGCTGCCTAAGTAAAGAAGCTTTCCCAAAAGTTTGTGCACTCCAAATCTTGATTCCTTGCTTCACCCTTTTGAGTTTCTTAGAAAATGTAACAGTGGCCTGATCAGAAAACACCGACTTCATCCACCATCGGATCACAAGATCCTTAAAACTCCTCATGAAGTTGCCATGCTAATTCATACCAGAACAATCTTTGCTTTTTAACTTCCTCCTTAATTCTTAGAAATAATGGGATATGGTCTGAAAGAGTCCTGTTTAAACCCTTCACAGGTGACAAAGGAAATCTGTGGAACCATGAAGAGGATATCGACACTCTATCAATTCTTGAATGAACACCATTTTGCGGAAAATTGCACCATGTATATCTCCTATTTGGGATTTCAAGATCCATGAGACCACTGTCTGAGATCCACAAGCCAAAATTGTCCATGTCTTTATTCCATTTCTGGTTACCTGTTCTCTCCCAAGGGTACCTCACACAATTAAAATCTTAAAGTATACACCATTCACCATGGAACAAAACTGAAAGTCTGTCTAGTTCTTGCCAAAAATCCACCCTTTCCTGTCGTGAATGTGGGCCATACACTGAGGTGATGACCCAAGACTCTGTGCCATTTACCTCAGAGAAGCTGACCGATATGCTGAACATACCCATATCACAAACCACCCCTTTGAACAGGTTACCATTCCACATAACAAGATGTCCTCCACTAGATCCTTTTGCTGGAAAACAAGCCCATTCTGTCAAAACTGAGCCCAATGAATTTGACAAGCTGCCCGTCCACTGACTCCATTTTAGTTTCTTGTGGACAAATACAGTCCAGTTTAAGATTCCTGACAATATCCTTCACTGCCCTTTGCTTCATCACCCCATTAAGACCCCTAAATATTCCATAAGCATAAGTTCACTTCAACAACTTTAACATTTCCCCACTTCTTAGCCCTCAGAGAATCAACAACCTCAAATCAGCCTAAGACTGAGATACGCATGAGTTTGCCAGATACCTCTCTCTGGTTTATTGAAAGGAATGAAACACTAGAATGAGACAATCACAACGTCATCTCCAAAACAAGAACTCCTCTGATATGCAGCACTGTCTCCAGCCGCATACACAGAAGCCTATGGAGAGGAAATTTTGCACAATGGATAATAAGCTCCAAATTCAATAAGAAAAGGAAATCATGTACTGCCAAAAGGTTAATATTATAATACAAATGAAAGGTAAAAAAGTGAAGCAATGGATGCCAACTGGGCAAGCAACCAGAATAGAGTCCAAAAATGTGAGAAAATATAAACCCAAAGAAACTTAACAAAGTCTCCCATCATCCTCTTAAACAGGGAATACTTCCCAGGTCTGGAACAGTGAAAACAGCAGCATATACAAAACTATGGAGGAAAGACACATTTCTATGACAGCGTGAGAAAAGTGGAGTTCACAACTCAAAATTCATCAAACCAGATCAAGAGGTCAACTACATAGAAAAGTAAACCTCAAAAAATCTACCAAGATGTTGTTTGGTGCACTGTAAAATGGTCTAAAATACCATTTTTTGGCATGTTCCTGACATTTATCGTGCTGTAAATACTTTGATTTTAAAATACAGTCAACCATTAGCTACACTCATTTTCTCTGGTTTCGACCTTCAGTCCGAACTCACTTTACAACCAAAATCTGAATTTTTTTGTTGAGATACATCTCACATTCAAACGATGTCCCAGGTTTGGAGCAGTTAGGAGAGGTTTTCCCCGATGAGGAGCAGCACGGGGGCATTTTTGGACTTTGTTTCGGGGGTTATTTATGTTGTAATTTTGGAAAAAATGTCAAACATGTCCCAGAAGTTGGAAACAACATAAAGCGGTCAGAGGATCTTTCTAGGTCTGCGTTCTTGTACTTATATTCTTGGAGAAGGTGCAAGGCTACGTAGACATAGGCATATTGCCGAACCACGAAAATCCATGTGTGCTGTCTCTATCTTCATCTCTTCTCTCTGTGTGTGGTTTGTGTATGTCCGATATGGTTGGTGACATGAGCGAGAACGATTCCACGCAACATTTTTAAAACCCGAAGACTACAACATTTTATAGCACACCAATCAACACCCAACTCACAATGATAAAACACACACCCTATAAAACTGAAAGTCTCCATCCAGCACTTCCTCTTCCACCTTTTCTTACAAAAGCAATCCTAATTCCCGGTTGAAAACCCAAACAAACAAGCAACCAACCAAACACACATGCCCGTCACACCAAGCGCAATGGCATCACTAGACCTGCCACAGATCCAGCGGAGACCCGGCAACTCGAGAGAAAAAATTAAGATGCAAGTCTTAAAAGAGTTTGAATTCAAGCATATTTTAGATGAAACTACAAACTCATTCAGATTCACCATAAACCTATTAAATTAGCTTGGAGCTGCTTTACGCCGGAGCCAGCCCGTGACATTGGAACTTTAGTAGGACGAGTTTACCATGAATTCACTTAAATTCACGCATAAAAATGAAATAAAAATTACTTCGACCGCGCTTTCCACAAGTTACATACTTGCATCCAAACAAACAGCACCCGCCAGTGGAATTGGAAGAATTACAAGCCACAGATCGAGAAAAATGGGGGAATTCTACAGAGAGGATCGGAGCATGGGAGGGAGAGGCAGGGAGGAGGAGGTGCCGGAGCAGGACTCCCTGCCTGTTGATCACCTTCTCCATCTCTTCCGTGCTCCGTCCTCCTCCCCCCACCATTTCCTTCTTCCTAGCAGATCAGATGCCCAGCTGCTACTACCCACACACACACACACAGAGCTAGTGGGAGGAGAGATACCTAGTTAGAGAGAGAAAGCTAGCGTGTGTCAGTGTGTGTGGGAGAGAGAGAGGATCCGCAAGGCGGACCGGCGGTGGTAACGAAGACGACAGGGAAAATATTTGTTATTAGCAGCGTCAGTTGGGCGAGTCGGTAATAGTTCGGTTAAGTTTAATTTATATTATAATAAATTAGGTTTAACTTAAATTTATTTAAATTGAGTTGAATTAAATTTAAGTTGATATTAGTTAAAATTTAAATTAGGTTAAATTGAAATTGGATTGATCCAACTTGATTTATTATTGACTTTTACATTAATTCATATAAAAATAAACATACTTTAACAATTTTTTTACAAATAAAATCTAACTCAACCTAGCCCACTCAGCAGTAAATCTGAGTTGCCTTTGAGCTGAATTTGGGTCGCATCTAAGTTGAGTTTGGGTGAGGCTGAAATTAGGGGGGACTATTTTGATTTTAGATTACAACTAAATTACCACATAATCAAGCCCAATCCACCCAAATTATATCCCTAGTTTTTGTTGGGCATGTCGATTGGGACTAAAGACAGGTAAAAGTGCACATGTAACAATGCACGTGTTGTAGATAATAAAGGATTAAACGGATGCAAATCTTTATTGTTAATTAATTTATAATTTTTTGAATTTTTTTGCAAAAATAATACTTCTAAGATTTTAATTGTGTATTTGTTAGTCTTAATTTTGATATGATCATAAATAACTTAACTATCTTGTAATATTTGCAAAAAGTATTCTAACGTCTATTAAAAATGCCTTCAATCATCAAATTTAATATTTGGACAAAATATCTTAATAAAAGGAAGCACTTTTTTTGACACATTGTACTAAAGAGAGAGAAAGAGAGAGATAATAACTAAGTATTTTAGATATTTTAAATTTTAGTTAAAAATTAACTAGAATTAGATAAGAGATTTTTAACGAAATACTAATGAGCAATAATGACAGAGATAGTTTTGCAACTATTGTGATGTAAAGACACAGTTTATAATAATATGAAAATAAGATGAATAAATTAACAATTAAAATTTTAAATAGGTTATTTTGCCAAATATCCCATTTTTGTTTATAAATAAAAATCACACATTAAAATGTAAAATTCTCCCCAAAGTTAAACCTTGAAAATAAGATAAACCCTCATATGCAACAATAGCTTTCTTTCTAAATTTTGTGAACTGCTAACTTGGTACATTGGCTAAAAAACTCACAATAATAAAGAAATACATAATTAGAATGGTAGATAAACGTTTTAAAATCTAAAGGTTTCAAGGTAAAAGTCAAACAAGTTTTATCTAGTAAGATAAGTATATTTGCTTATAACCGGTGGACGTCACTTCTTACCGGTGCTAATTATTCGTAACTAGCATCTATCATTTGGGAGAACGAGATCTACAAAGGCATTGCATATAAAGCTGAAGCATGGATTAAGTAGAAGCAGTTGGTTTTTTTCTTTCACATGCTAGAGCAGTTGTTTCCAAGTCTCAAAAAACTTGTTGTGGTTAGGTAGCAATGAGAACCAAAAATTTAAATAAAAACATTACAGAACAATCCAAAAATAAACTATGATTAAAGATCTAAAGCCTACACGATAACCTTTGCACTCAAATATGCACTCTTTGACTTCTTGTACTACAACGATATACCACACATAGAGGCTATCTCCTAACTCCACCCTAAATTCTTCGATAATCTAAATTTTTTAAATGATAAGAAATCCATAAAATTTTCCAATGTCAACTTTTCAATTCATAAAACTGACCATAATCTTGTTGTTCTTTCCTGGTACCCTCCAACGTTTGATGGGCATCCGAATATCATAACCCCACTACAACAAGATGTATCTTCAAAATTATCTAAGGGCACCAACTATGTTTGCCGCAATGCCTACTGTGGTGGTGCAGTACACTGGGGGACCGCAAGTGCACTTATGCCTGGCTGCACCCTTGCAAAGGAGTGCAGTGACAGCATGCCATCCAATCCTGGTGATTGGACGGTAAGCGCACCGCACCACCGCGGCGGCAGTTCAGCAAGTGCTCCTCATCTGTAAAACATTGGCAAATAGAAATCTCTGCTGCATCCAACAGAAACATGCAACTTTCTTCAAGTTACCAACCGCACATCAGAGTTCTTTGCTATCCAGAAGGCGAAGGAAAAACGTACATGGATATTGTCATCTGGTGAACATTTCAACAGCTTGCGGAGATGATTCAAAAAGTGTTTCCGCTTCGCTGGAGGCAATGACATGTTACAACATTCCTGTTACATTTTAAAGAAACACCCGAGTTGTCCAAGATGATCATGGTTGCTCCGCTAAGGCCTTCAAGGCATCTTCAGCTCTCACTTTCTCCGGCACAAAATCTGCATGAAGCAGATCAAGTAAAGATCAGAAGTTCCGAGGACGAAAGTGGCATATGCTTGCGGCAATAACATAGTGGGCAAACATGCGTGAATCTGTTTGAAAATTTCACCTGAGAGGAATTCGTATCTCTTTCCACTGCAAACAGTTGAAGCTGGAATAACAAGGCATCCAGAATTTGTCAGTGAATGCTTCAAACAGAAGCGGACATGCATATTCTTGTCTACAAAAGTAGTGTTTTACGCCCCATTGGAATTAGAGGTCCCCTGAATACATGAATGAAGCTCTTTTTTCTTATTTGCTCACCCTCTAGAAGTTCAGAAAACAGGGGCAACCTATTAGGTTTGGATACTAATATATCTGTCTTCTTATCCACCTTTTTGGTAAACCAGAGAATTAGCAAGTTACCCATCCAACAGTGCAATCCTCCCAACCAATGATCTGCCATATGTTAGCACACAGCTCTATATATGAGAGCTGATTGTCAGGATAGCAGCTAATCAGAAAATCTGTGCTCTATATATGAGAGCTGATTGTCAGGATAGCAGCTAATCAGAAAATCTGTGCTCTATATATGGGAGCTGATTGTCAGGATAGCAGCTAATCAGAAAATCTGTTCGACACTTACAACTCAAGCTCAAAGGCAACCTCGGCTTGAGAGGACAAGGCTTTATAGGGATGAATGGTTTGCTGACTTGACTCAATTTTTCAACCTTTTTTAAGTCTGGACTCAGTCAACACTAGTTGGCAGGTGTTGATCTTCTCACCTGAAGAGAGCTTGCCAACTCAAATCTGATTCATACAGGTCAGTATGAATTGCTAGATTTCTCAAAAATGGAATTTGATTTGGTCACCCTCGTGATGATGATGATCATAATGCATAAATGAAGATTCTCAGGAAAAAGGTAAAAGTAGGTGTCCCAGTGGCCTGGCCCATAAGAAGACCAAGTTTGGCCCTAATCATTCGGGTTTGGTGATAACCAGCATGGCCCAGGGCAAAACCATCTATTCAAGCCCAACTGCAGCCCCAAAAGGACCGGCCAAGCACAGCATAAAAGAAGCTTCAGGCTTGCTAAACTGCTTGTCCCCAGCATTGTCAGCCATTTCAATTCAGTGAGATGTGAAGAGCCAGCATGTTGGCAAAGAGTGAGGAAGGCCAAAAATTGGTGGCCTTGCGTTGGCTACACCATGCAGAGAGGAAGGAGGAGAGGGGGTCATGCACAAACCAGGGTCAAGAGTATACTCTAAGAAACAAATTGTGAGTTGATTATAGTAATGCACGCATACACATGAAGATATGTGCCAAGAAATCAGTCGGCTTGATGATACTAGCCAATTTAGATCTGAAGAACTGCATGCTTTTCTTAGCTAGCTGAGAAATCCAATATGCGTTAATGTAAAGGTCTTGATACAATGGTGAATTTCCTGACCAGAAAACTGGTTGAAGCTGTCAGAAATGAAACATGTTTCCAAGGAAAACTCAAAATACAGAAGCCCTTTGAAACAAAAGAATGTCTTATGAGAAAGTGGTTAGGAGAGTCATAAAAGGGCATTACTACATGGATGAGTGTAACAGAAGTTAAATGGCATGGAATGGTGCCTAAATTCAGAGTCCAGCCAATGGAGATTAGAAAGCCTCCACTCATTCAGAAATGAATTTTGGTTTGTAACTTTCTGCAAAATGGATAAAATACCTAAAGTTGTAGCCATCCAGAGGGAAATAGCAAAAACCCGTGCAGGTGAAATGACGCTTGGTTCCAAAGCAAAACTCTGCAAGGAAGGCTTTGAAAAAGATCCCAGACTTAACGAAGGATAAAGTAGTTAAGTTGTTTTGTTTGAAACTTGGAATCCAAATTTAAACTAAAAAATAGGAATTAGTGATACCATGGTTATTTCTTGCATTTGGAACTTGCCGTCCAAGATAAACTAACAAATAGGAATTAGTGATACCATGACCATTTCTTGCATTTGGAACTTGAAGTCCAAGATAAACTAACAAATAGCAACTAGTGACCATGACCAGTTCTTGCATTTGGAACTTGGAGTTGGAGTCTAAGACAAACTATCAAATAGGAATTAGTGATACCATGACCATTTCTTGCATTTGGAAGAGGGCATACAAGACGATGGTGTCCTGCAAATGACTAGAACATCTGTTATAAGTCGATGACTCACATAGGTGCTTGTAGAAGACAGCTTTCTTTTGTTCCCGTGTGGCATGTGCATAGGCATCCTGAGCAAATAGTTCCAGAAAAAATTCCTGCAGACAATAAAACGGAAACCATAGCAAATAATGAACGCAGAGTGAACAAAAATAAACAAACTTTAGCCTACTAAAGAAAACTGATGGAAAAGAGAGCGTAAGTTTGAATACAGCGCAATAATAGTACCTAAACAAATAAAGATCAAAGAGCTAAACCTCAAACCTACCCTGTTTATTACCACCCACATCATAAGCAATTGTCTCTACATGTCAAGGTCAAAGAAACTGTTAGAAGCGAAACTGGCCATCTTATAGCATTGTCATGATATCTAAAAACTAAGTCCGTGTCAAAGATGACTCAGCTGGTAGCTCAAGTGATTGTCCTACCCACTGAGGCACAATAGTGACTGTAAAACACTTAATAACCTAAAGATCAAATACTTTGTAAACAAAGTGACAACTTATATCACTTAGCAACAAGTGGACTTAGTTTAATGCTTCTAATTTAAGTATAAATGAGCCTTTAATGTTATCTCCTTAAAGACTAGAAAGCATAGTTGGCAATCCCGTCCCTGTCCTTGTCCCATTTTTCTACTGGGATGGGACGTCCTAGTGTCCCGGACACTTTTGGCATCCCGTCCCATAATTATCCTCATACATATTCCAGTAAATATAGAACATATGTATACTACAAATAATAGCAAAATAAACATACCACAGAAATAATACAGAATTAATGCAATAAAAGAATTTAGGATGGCTCTATGGGTATATAAAGGAGTATATTTATCAAGTGAAACTCCTAAAAGAGGCTAACAAGTAGCTTAGGAGATTTGGAAAATCTCAGACTTAAAAAATAATTCTGGGTGGGATAGGCCGGGACATACCGAGACAAGTTGGGACAGGTCGGGACAAGCCGGGACAGACGGGGCCAATAACTGGGACATACAATAAACTGTCCATCCCGTTTTCTCATTGGGATGGGACGTCCTGGCCAATTCCAGCCAGGACGAGACGAGATTGACAACTATGCTATAAAGTGAAAGTGAAAGAGCATAGTGTTCTAAGTAGGTGGACAGACACTGGACCCCCGTCACCCAAAACATCTATTGCCATTCAACTATACAGACGCCTCCTCTTCTATCTTCTACCGTAATGTTGTAACTGATCTTCTTAGACGACAGAAATAATACAAAGGCCCTGAAACTAATGAAACAATGGTACTTGGGCCCTTATACATATTCCAGGTTTAGCTGGTGCAACCCAATACCCTACCTGATGCGAGACAGCAAGGGAGGGAGACCGGATGAAGGAAGAAGAGAGGGGGTTGGGGAAGAAGAAGGCTAGGGCTTCACGCCCTCACACGGGTTCCCATCCCATCTCGGGAGAAAACACGCAGCGGCGGCTCATTTCAATTCAAAATTCTTCTTCAATACCTTCCCACAAGGGGATACAACTCTATAAATAGAGTAGAAACAAACCCTAACATTAAAGACCCAAATACCCCTTATTCAAAGAAAAGACTTAAAAGAAACATAAATCTAAAAACACATCAATTGGGCCTCTAATGGGCCAAATAAAATAAACACTAGGCCATGAGCTTTGTTTCAGCGGTCCCTGGATCCCCATCATTCTTCTCTTGTTAGAGAAAATTCGTCCTCGAATTTTAAAATGAATCAATATCCATAGGGGAATGATGGTAGCATGCTCGGAAAACAACACCGACGGCCCATGAATCATCGCGCGCATGAATGCTCCAACCTGAGGAGAAAATTGTGCCTCGACGTCGCTCCATATGTGGTCAAAATCATGCAAACTGATGACATCTTTAACGACCTTCGGTTGATCGACTACATCTCCCAGTAGCGGTTCTATCTTCAGCTCATTCCCTTTAGTGGGGAAGAGGTCATTATCTGCTATAGGCGTCACTGATTCAACCTCCCCCAAATATTCATCTTCTAGGGCTGGATCGGCCACATAGTGCACCTCCTTCGTTTGATTTTCATACTCCTCGATCATCGTTGGGTCGGCCTCATAAATAACATCTTTTGGCTTGGTCAGCATGGCATAAAGCTTCTGAAGATCACTCTTCAGCTGGGGCCACTCGCGCTTCCAATCCTTTCGGAAGTTGTCCCAATCATCTGCTAATCGATTCGATCCAAGATGCTTATACACCTCCCCATGTTAGCTCGAGTAGTTAGAAGTCATCGCCTCGGAACATAAGGCAAGTGGCACGCAAAACGATGCACCACCGACTGAAGAAGCACTGGACGAGGTCCGCTTCGCCGCAAGGATGCCAACGGTACGATCGGCGCAAGAAACGGAGCTCAAATTACCAACCTTGGTATGCATGCAGAAGTGGCACGTAAAACGATGCAGTCAGGATGCTGGTTGCTGCAAAGTGGTGTGTCGGGATGTTGGCACGCAAATCGAGGCGGCTGACGTGGACCTCAAGATGCACGATTGAATTTCTTGATATGCGTGCAGCAGTGGCACGCAAAACGAGACAAGTCGGGATGCAGCCTGCTGGATCTGTGTCGGCTTCGTCAAGACGAATCCGACGGCACGAATGGCGCGCAAATTGGAGTCCGAAATGACCTCGAACAGTGAGTCCAAGTGTCCTCGTAAAGCATGCAAGTACGGGATACAAAACGAGACATTGCTGAAAGACGGGATGTGCAACGAGGTCGGCCTCGCTGAGACGATCCCAACGGCACAGACGGTGCGTTAATCGGAGCTCGGATGAGCTCCAGGCGCTGGTGGTGCGATAAAACCCCTAGTGCATCTCCTGTGCATTGTAGCAAACTAGGTTGGGGTCTGGCTCAAGCCTGGCAGGGCTCTGGCTTGGAATTGCCGGACCCTGGTTCGAACCGGGGCTGGACCTAGTTGAACCGGCTGACTTAATGGGCTCGGATCCGATTTGGGCTTGGGTTTGAAGATTGGCTCGGACCATGGCAACCTGGCTCGACCGGATCGGGTCTAGGAGAAGGCAAACCTGGTTCGACCAGGTTGCCACTTAAACGGTTGACCGTTGACCCGAGTTTGGGGTCATCTTCGGCTCGCCCTCCTCCAAACCCTAACAAGGAGCAGAGAGAGAGCACGAGGGAGAGGGAGAGAGGGAGGCAGCGGCGGCCGAGCGCAACGGTGGTGCTGGCGGCCAGCAAGTGCGGCGGCGACGACGACGGGGCGGGACGGCGACGCCGTCGACAGCTGCGGGATCCGTTGTCGCCCACGGCGGGAGCGAGAGGTGGCGGAGCGGGCGGCTGGCGGTGCAGGCGAGTTGCGACGGCGCTGGCGGTGGGAGACGACGGCGCCTCGGGCAGCGGCGGCGGCGGCAGCGGGAGCATGCAGGTGCTCCGGCGACTCTCCCCTCCTCTTCTTCGTCTTCTCCTTCTTCCCTCTTCTTCGGGGAAACTGAAATGACAATGGCGACGGCTGCGAGAGGGGGGATGAGTGGTCACAGGACTTAGGCCATTAGAATGGCCCAAGAACCATGCTCTGATACCAATTGATGCGGGACAGTAAGGGCGGGAGACCGGATGAAGGAAGAAGATAGGGGGTTGGGGAAGAAGAAGGCTAGGGCTTCACGCCCTCACACGGGTTCCCGTCCCATCTCGGGAGAAAACACGTAGCGGCGGCTCATTTCAATTCAAAATTCTTCTTCAATGCCTTCCCACAAGGGGATACAACTCTATAAATAGAGTAGAAACCCTAACATTAAAGACCCAAATACCCCTTATTCAAAGAAAAGACTTAAAAGAAACCTAAATCGAAAAACACATCAATTGGGCCTCTAATGGGCCAAATAAAATAAACACTAGGCCATGAGCTTTGTTTCAATGGTCCCTGGATCCCCATCACTACCTCTAACTGGTCCATCAGGCATATAACAGGAAACCAAACTTCAGCGCCTACATCCAAAATGGCCCATGCATGATGGATTTGTAGAAAAGCTAGCACTTCCCACCTTGTGCTAGCTCTAAACCAAACACCATGTGGCCATTTCGAAAACCACCACCTTCAGATTCAGATGGGATTGCATTACCTTCTCTGATACCAAGTGCTTGGTAACTTCCCACAAAGGCACAAAGCTATTGAAATGATGGAACTTAATAAGTCTGTCCCTTACTTCGATGGCCCCAACCTAATGTTCATACCCTCATCCAGCCCACATAGGCATATTACAGTGTTCTTTTTTATTTACTTCTGTATTTGCTATAACTTTTAATTAATGGAATTGTCACTGAGAGAGAGAGAATGAAACAGTTTTCTTACATTTAATGTGAAACATGCAACCATGCACTTTTTTTCTTTTTACCTTTTCCTCGGAGTGCAAACTTGACACTGGGCTGTAAAATAGGATCAGGGAATTCTATAAGAGTACACTAAACTTCCAGTTTGATAAACATGCATCAACAAGAAAATTGATTGCTCGACGATTTAACAAGTAACATACACCTACAATTTCCACCATCCTAAAACAATAACAATAAATATGATGACGTCAAACTGAGATGTTAAATGCTAGTATGACGATTGTAATCTACTAAGAGTAAAAAGGAATGAATTTCCATACAGCAAGAAAGCTCGCGGGCAAGAACATTCCTTTGAAATGAACCAAGGCCGAAAAGTCACACAGGTGAGATGGTTCACAGATAAATGTATATGAAGAACACAAGTGTGGATTATCCATTTGCTATCTTAATCCAGATTGGATGGAACCAACCAGATTAAATGATCCGGGGTGAAATGCTAAACTTGGGTTGAATAACTACAAAATTCAAAACCAACCAGATTAAATGATCTGGGGTGAAATGCTAAACTTGGGTTGAATAACTACAAAATTCAAAAACACAAAAAAAAGAAACAAGATAAAATAGCTAAATGTAGAAAGAAAAAAGATATCTATGCTCCTCCCTGCCCTCCTCCTGGGTTCAGACTGGGCCAGTTCAGGCCAATTGATGTTATATATGCCTGAGAGTGTGTATGTGTCAAATTGATGATATATATGCCTGACAGTGTGGGTGTGTGTGTGTGTGTGTGTGTGTGTGTGTGTGTCTCTCTCTCTCTCTCTCTCTCTATATATATATATATATATAGAGGATCAGCGTGATCCAGTGTCAATCCCGGCTATCTTTTATCTCCTGAAATGGAGATAGGATCTTCCCTATGATCTTGGATCAGCAAGTGTCAAACCCAGTCATCATTAGCTGATCCTACAATCCATGCCTTTTCAAGGTTGGACAGCCTCTTGGCTACCAGAGGAAGAGACAATGGAGAAGGAAAAGAGGTGGAGAAAAGGAACAGCTTGAGAGCCTTTTCAAGTTTTCAGGATAGTGCTAGACATCATCCAAGTGCAACCCTTTAAAGGAAATGGGGTTAAAATCTTTTCTTCAAATCCTGGCCAGGTAGTAGCAAATGTTGGTATCTATTGACAATTCTACCAGCCCATTTATGATTTTAAAACATAGATTTGGATGTATAAACTCTTGTCCACTAGTTTATCAAAATTGGAAATGGATGTTCTAATAAGTTGCTAGGGATAGAAGTTGAAACAGGTGTTTGCATATTTGATTTACATTTTAGTCTTGGTGAACTAGATATGTACTTTTACTATATTAATATATGTTATATGTCTAACTTAGATATAGTCATTAGGTGGGAGATTTGATGAAACTAAAATGCACTCAGGAAGAAAAAGGGGGATATCAATAGGGCACAACTTCAACCCACTTCTTTTCTCCTCTCCACTCAACCACCATCCTCCTTTTCTCTTTCTTCCTTTGCGCTCCCTCCGCCTTCATCTGCCCTATCCTCTACCTCCCCGCATCTGCCTCCACATCCTCTCCTCTCCTCTCCTGCCTCCTCCACGCACCTTTCCAAACAAAAACCCATCTTACTACTCTACCTCCCCTGCACCCCCTATGAGAGATAAAACCCTCCACCATGCATGTCTTATCGCCTCTCCGTCCACCCTTGCCATCCTCCCCCTCTTCCCCCACCCAATAATGAATCTGCATGACAACCTCTCCCCTTCTTGTCCACTTACTTTATTACATGCCATTTATGTCTGCTTATGACAGCAATAACAGATGATGCTCTATAACCCTCAACATGCTTTCTAGCCAAGTCCTATACCAACTAGGGAGGACAGAACATATTGTTGACAACAGAGAATAACTTTGATGACAATGGAGTAGACATGAGCAACGGATAACCTTGATAGCATTGGCTGAAGGATGCACAAGTTGTGCTCCTCAATCCTACCCATTTAGGTCCTAATCTCTCTCTGGTTCACAGCCATAAAACTTGGACAGTGAGGACACCAGGAAGCTTTCCAACGAGCTGTCAGAAATTTGTTTTGTTTCCATTGAAAAATCAGGATCATGAAACATAATCACAAACACCAAATTTGGATTTAATTCAGAGCAAGTGTGAACATGAGTTATCCTTACTGGAACCCTACTTGAACCCTGACCAATGCATAGCCCTATGCTTGGCTTAGATTGGACGCTTAGGGGACATTAGCAGTCTTGTAAACAAGCGTTGAGAGTTTGTGGGGGTCAATTTAAGGTTTGGGTTGGTCAGTTTTGGTCGATGCCCTTCATCATTGGGATGAGTGAGGAATACTAAGGATCAACCGCAGCCTGAGCTCAACCTAAGCTGCAGTCCTAGTCACATCCTAGAGTTAGGTAGAAAGTTCAAGAAGTATGGTTATAAATTGCTAAAGAATTTTAACTGACTTTTGTATATATAACCCTTTTCTACATCAAAGCAGCATTCTGCTTTTTCATATTGAGATGTAACAACTGAAACAAGCATAGCCTCCATCTTTGTAACCTGTGAATATACCTGGGTTCGAAATGGTTTTGTCCTTTGTGATGGATGAGCACACCATCAGAAATCCTGAGCTCTAACATTTCAACTTTTGTGGGTCACTCATTTCAAGATTAAACAGAATTGTACCTTTGTAAGAATTCATGTGGAAATACAGGGCAGAATCATACTATTCAAACATAATAGTACTTCATATTAATATCTCCATTAGTTCCTTCATTTACCCCATTTCCAAGAGGAGAGAAAAAAGAGTCAAAGTCTAATCTCAGCTAAATCCACATAAGGGGAGCAAGGACGCACAATCAGCAATGCTTCCATAAAATTTTCCTCCTACATTTTGATTACTATAGCATGCATATGCAAAAAGCAGCCATCATGTAGGCCTTATTTGCTTCCAACAGATAGGATATGCCCAAAAACCCTAAATTGACACGGCAATATAAGAGGAAAGCAAACCAGGGAAGCAGATTGAAACAAATGGGCAGGCAGGAGACATACCGAAGCCTTGTTGATGAGAAATACAGCGTCGAGGGAAGTCCGGATGCCGCCCCTGCCGCCGTTCTCGCCACCCACTGCAAGCCGCCTTACTCGGCGCATGGGGAAGCTGCACGTGGGGGAAGGGCAGCCACCCTCGTCGCTAGTGGCAACAACATCCCCAGCGTAAGACGACGGCGAGCCGGCCTTCTCCTCCTCCTCATTCCTACCCTTCTTCCTAACCTTCATCTTCTTCTCCTCCCCTTTTCTCCGGACTTCCCCGCCGGCTACTGCGTTGGTCACCACCCCCACATCCTCCCTCTTCTTCTTCTTCATCACCCGATCCTTGTTCTTGCCGCCGCCACCACCACCAACCCTGCTGCCAGCTGCAAGGCGCCGTACTGGGTCACCAGCGGCAACGGCATCCCCAGCGCAAGAAGAAGCGAAAGGTGCTTCCTTTTCCTTCTCTTTCTTCTTCTTCTTATTCGCCTTCCCCTCCTCCCCACGGTCCTCCCCTTCCCTCCGGCCCTCTCCGCCGGCTACAGCGTTGGTCTTCTCCTCCCGCTCCTTCCTCTTCGCCTTCTTTCCCTTCTCCTCCTCTTTCTTCTTCTTGGGCGTCGGCTTCACCTTCTTCTGCTGCCCACTCTCCTCGCCCCTCCTCCGGGCCTCCCCGCTGGCCTCAGCACCGGACCCTCCCCCCCCGTCCTCCCTCTTCTTCTTCCCCTTCTTCCTCACCCCATCACTGTTCTTGCCGCCGAAGGCGTGGGCAGCGGCCGCGGCGGAGTGGCGAGCGCTGCTGGTGCTCCTCCCTCGCGCTTCCCCTCCCTCCTCCTCCTCCTCCGAGGAAGAGGTTATGACGACGACGTCGTTCGCGGGCACCCGCGGCATCGCCTCCCAGCGCGAGGCGGCCACCAGCTACCAGGGCACGCTGGGTCGTGAGGAAGTAGAGAGAGAGCGCCAGAACAGTAGGGACGACCACGCCGCCGGTGGGGAAGGGAGCGAAAGGGGAAGCCTTGGAGCTTGCGAGGGAGATGTGTTGGTGTTGCCGAAGGCTGAAGCAGGTCGCTGGGGCGTCTGGCGTTCCGAGTTGTGACGCGGTGGCGTTGCCCGCTATGAGTTCGTTTCCTTCCTGCCATTTAAGGCTCCGTTTGGTTGCACTAAAACATATCCGATGGAAAAGTTTTGTAAGGAAATAAATTTATGAAGAAAATGAAACTTAATTGACTATTTGACACTTTTGATAATATTTTCTTGAAAATATTTTTATTCGCTTGTTTACATGTAAAATTATTTTTTGAAAATCATTTTATACATTTATTTGCTAATAAAAAAATTCACATTATAAAATTTTTAACATAAATATGACAAAGTCAAAGGTCTTTGTTTATATTTTTTTGAATTGAGAGAATACTCTAACTCGACATTTGATTGGACAATTCAAATTAAAAAGACTATATATCAAAATTTGAACACAATATTAAAGAATTTTTTTTTTCTTTGTAATTTTCAGCTTAGGTACATTTGGTTTGGTTCTAAGTAAAATTATAATTTTTATGGATATAAATATAAGTAATTCTAAAGAGAGAATAACTTATTGTACCCTTAAAAGTTATTACGTCGTCAAATGGTACAGTCAAACTAAAAAACAAAATTTGAAATTTTTTTTGAAACCCAACATACCTTACATGTCCACATAATTAGATTTTCTATGGGACATCTTACAAAATAATAAAAAATCAAAAATCAAGGCTCCATGAACAGAAATATACTATTAATTGAGGATATTTTTCATATTATTTTTTTTGAGGCTTCTAACATGACCCTCATGTTCATAGAATTCGATTTTCGATCGGAAGTCTCAAAAAAAGATGAAAATTTTACAAAATTGAACCATAAGGAACAGTAATGTATTGTTCATTGGGGCTCGATTTTTTATTTTTTTCATATCTTTTAATTTTTTTGTGAAAGTCCTTGACATTTCCTACATGTCTATCTAATTCGATTTTAGATCGAATATTCCCCAAAAAGATGGAAATTTAAAAACCTAGCCAAATGAACAGTAGTGTACTATTCATGGAGCTAAGGTTTTTGAATTTTTATGTTTTTTTTAGTTGTCCTATGAAAAATCTAATTATACGAGGATGCAGGCAATTTTGGGGGCCTTTAAAAAAAAATAAAAATGGATGTGGTGATGCAACAAGTTATTCTCTTATAGGTAAGATGAAAATAGATGCATAATTAGTTATATCGGTTGCACTATATGGGGGGTGCAGTTCAAATTTTTATTTTTTTATTTTTTGAAAAAAATTATAGTGACTCCATCATGGCCGACATGCTTGTACAATCTGATCTTTGATCGGACAATTTAAAAAAATCTAAAAAATCAAAGATTAAGTCAATGAACAGTGATAATTTTTACTTTTTAGATTTTTTTAGTCATCTGATCAAAGATTAGGTTGTACGGACATGTCGAACATGATGCGGTACATCATATATATATATACATATATATATATATATATATATATATATATAAGACAAAAAAAAAAAAAAAAAACTTACTGACATGAGACAATTCCATGCTTAGGTGCAGCAAGTCACACTCCATGCCAAATACGAAGAAATTTTTGTACGGTTGTTAGTTGGAAAAATTGCTTACGAAGACATTTTGAAGATGCCAAAATCGGGATTTGTCATGTTGCAAGGAGTCAACTTTTCGTTAACTTTCAATTTTACATGTTACCAAATAAAACGTAGGTGATGAACTTTTCCTAAAAATCTCACTAAGAGAAGAACTTTTTCCTGCAATCAAATTAACCTTAAGCGACCATATTTTTTAGCGATCGTCTTGGCAACAACAAAATTGATTTTACAAGTTTTATTTGGCCACATTTAGGTGATTTTTATTTTTAAATTTGGTTGTAGATGTGGAATTGATAAATATTAGATAAGAGAAAAAAAATTAATAAAGTTTTACTGTCAAATGAGACGATAAAACATCATTAGTTTTTTTTTTTTGGTTATCAATTATATGGATACCATGATAATTGTCAAATAAGATGTCACATGTTTTCAGCACAATAGTAGACACCTTTCCTCATGTAGGGAACATTATGAGTTTGATCAACACAAGAGCATGGGCAGGTGATTTATCTTATGAAATTCTTGCGAATTTGATAAAATGTAAAACTCCATTATTTAGATAAATGTACGCTTCTAAGTGAAATTACACCTTATTCTCTTGAGTTCGGGTTCTGTTGGCCAACCATTAGGCCACATGATTAAAAAAAAATATGAGAGAAAAATTACACATTCGTCGCTTATAAATTATATAAATTGATTTCTACGTATTAATAAAGTAATTGACTATATTATGAAATTCATTTAACAACTAAGGTAAGATTTGAGAATATTTTTTACTTTCGAATAGGATGGTGTGTTTGAGATAAATTATGAATAATATGTGTAAATTTGGGATAAAATTTTATTACATAATATATTTCAAAAGTAATCATTACATTTTTAAACAGATGAAAACATATTAGATCGTTTGTTTTTTTTTATACACGGCAAGCATAGACTTGTTCTCAAAACATTTGTCGCCATTTTTTTTCTTTGTAGGTATAAGAAAAAACTCTAACAATCCATACCATTCATTGCAATTTTTAAATAGACTTAAATCTTTATTTCAAAATTTGCATATCTTATTTAATTTCATTTAATTTTTATTTTAAATTTTTTTAGAGCTAAAATACCTACAAAAAGTAATTTGAGATCACATGAGGAGTTCTTTTTTGCAAATACCTGAGCCCTCCCCTTCTCAGTACTACTGGACTCCAGTCCAAAGCTGTACTGAAAGGATCTCCTCTCTTTAAACATGTATATGTCAACTACAACTATTACTTTAAATATTTATTCTTTTTTAACATATTATTTTAATAAACTTCAAGTATAATTATTACATTTTTCGGTGGTAAAGTAATGATGTGTCACTTTTTGATCCATTAAAGAAATTTTACTTTGATTTCTTTCTCATCATATAAAAAAAAGGATTCGGAGAATTTGAATGCATTAGAATATCAACTACTGAAAGAAAGTTTTTTTTTTCAAAAGTAGTCCTTGAGAAATTAATTATTGTGAAAATATTTTGATCTTCGATATTTTACCTATAGATTCATTTTTTTTTTAAGAAAAAAAGAAGCTTTTCCTCTCACGATCTCTTTATCTACTTCTATAATGCTTGAGAATTAATCTAATTAGAATGATCTTTAATTATTTTAATAACTCTTTTTTTATGACCTTGACAAAATGGAAGGGCACAATTGACAAAAGTAAAAAATAACACTCTCACCTAGTTTGAGACCTAGATGCACTTTTTGAACCCTCTCAAAAACACACAACTAAGCTCGGTTAATTTTTCTAATAATCTTTAATCATCTAATTTTTTAAAAAAAATTAGTCTAAGAAAAATTAATATTTTCTTTGTAAAGAATCAAATATAAAATTGCATTGCACTTGATGACACATTACACAAAGATATTAATTAAAATATTAAATATAATTTAATAGTAGTTATCAACTTAAATGGTTAGATGACTTTTAAAAGTATAAAAAATGTGATATAAAGGATATGTTAATTTTCTATACTCAACCATTAGCATGATTTTGGTATAGAAATTCTACATCGAATCATTCTAAATATTATAGTAAAATATTTATTTTTAATAAAAAATAATCTACTTATTATATGCCTCTTATTATTTCCTTGTCATCAATATTTCTCATGAAATTTGAGATATAAATATAAAATATCCGAGGAATAATATATCAATGATTATTAGCATTAATAGATTGGGCAAGATTTACCATGACCTATTGACTTGACCAAATTGGACTCTTAAAATAGTGAATAAAGGTCTTGTAGTTGGCTTAAATTTAGAATATATCATTTTAACTTAAACTTTACACTAGATCAAGTTAGTGTTAAAAACTTGACTTGAACTCATCTCAACTTGATATGGCCAATATTTTTTGACTTTTGAGTTATTGATATGGATCATAATTTGACTTGAAATTAGGTTTGGTCAAATTATAGTCAAACTTATTTCGTTAGCAATCACTATTGGCCTGATTATTATCCAATTGAACCTTGATCAAATGCTACTTCTAAATATTATGATTGCTAATATGTGAGGGTTATACTCAATTGCTTTAAAAAATTATAATTAAATAGAAGGATAATATTTAAGATAATTCTTAGATTTCTAACAAAGTACTAAAAGAAAAAGTTTACTAAGGATTTTGGTGAATTTATGGCATCATTAAATTATTGATATGTTTTACTAAATATATATAATTTTAGATAAAGGCATATTTATAAATTCTTAAAAAGTATAAACATAATCATTAAAAAATTATCTTTTATGATGTAATTGACCACTTTTATAGGGTCTCAGTATAATTTTTTAATATTCTAAAAATACCTTTAAATAGCTAAAAAAAGGATCCTTATCGATTATTTGATGAAGAAGTCATGGTGTAAGGATACATATATAATTATTTTAAAAAGAATGAAAATAAATGTAAAGAGAGATAGAAGTTGCTTAACTTGTAAGTTATTTCCCCTGCCACCTCGTATATTTTAGAAACTTGCTTTCTTGTCACCTCGCTTGACACCTCAACATGCAATAATTAATGGGGGACATCTTATACTCCATATCACCATTTTCTAGTACTTCTTCCACTTCCTCTCATCCTTATCTTCTTCTTTCCCTCCTGCAACCCATCTACAACCCATCTCCTCTATCACCAAAGAGAAAGAGAGAGAGAGAGGAGAAGAAGAAGAAGATTCAAAAGTAAAGGTAGTTCCATTCTTACTTAGGCTAGAGAACTATAGGCGTGCAATAACTTCTCAAAAAAGTGGACTGGTTGTCGACTACGTATATGTGGGCATATTAGGGTTGCATAGGGGAAGCGAGTAGACGTACTTTCATAAACTAGATAGGTATTCTACAAACTCCCTCAACATAATAAAACAATTGTGATATCTTACCATTTATTTGATATTCTGTTTTGTTCTCTTTGTAGCCATGAACCTTGTCACTTGACCTACTTTTCTTAATATCTTGTACATCTTATTGATACATTATGTTTACTAGATATTTCTCTTGTACTGAATCTAGTTAATTGACTAATTGTCGCCTATGAGGTCATTAATTTTTCAATGTCAGTGGCAATGGGGTTCGATCTAGTCCCAGAGAGGGGCACCTAAAAAGTTCTTGTACCGGCAAGAGTTTAATAATCAATTAGTAGAACATCTCATTTGAGACTTTTCCCTTCAAGGCCCTACATAGAGCTTCTCACTAGGAATTTGTCCCTAAGAATTTATTGATCTTGAGGTGTCACCGATGATTATTTCATAGGAGTTCTTGATCAAAGGCTTTTATTTACAATAGTTATGCAAGGTGTGGCGTTGCATCTAATGTTCTTAATTAAGTTGCTAGACTAGTCCTAATACTTGACTGCTTGATAGCTGATACATAAGCTTGATTACTTCCTAACTTGTTTATCGATAATTGATGATGTCAAGTCTACTGAATCTTATACATTAACTCATCTACTGGCTTACTTGTTTGATAACCGCGTTTCACTTGTCTATTTACTCATATCATACTCGATTATTTGTATTACTAATTCTTAAGTACTTACATACATTATTTTTCTTTTTATTATCTTGCATCTAAATCCTATCCTAATTCATTTGTTACTTGAATATTCTATCCTTACAAGCCTTTGTAATTAAATTATACATCAATAATAATATTGGAGTAATTTTGAGATGTAAATCCTACTAAGCATGTTATGCTTAGATAATTTCAAACTAACATTTTCATATACTAAAAAAGAAGATAATGTGGATTAGGATGGGTTTTGAGCAAAGCGTCACTTAGCTTCATGTAGATAGTTCCATGTAAAGTTTATCCGTACTTTATTAGAGATAGTTTTGTTTTATTATTTTATTATAATGAGGAATAGACTTGAACTTGATTTAATTATTATTGTTGTGCCTTAAATTTAGGTCGTAAGACAATGAGTACTCTTATTATTGTTGTGCCTTAAATTTAGGTCGTAACACAATGAGTACTCTGAGTCTTATAACTTTATCCATCTTGGCATTTATTAAATAGGCTTCGATAGTTTAGATGAATTTATTGTATCTTTTGACCAAGTTTTGGAAAAAGCATTTTGATGAGGATCTTCCCCTTTGGGAGTTCCGAATCGATTTATGTTCGGCCAGGCCCAAATCCTTTCGAACCATCGGCTATTAAATGCCATGGGGATAGGAAGGAGAGGAGATATCGCTGCAGTGTTGAGCCCCCATTTAGTGCCACATTGGCCACTTATTTACTCTCTCAGTTCTCCCCTATTATGAATAAAGGAGGTCCCATGCCTTGAAAAAGATTTGCCATAAAAGCCAGATTAAATACTCTTTTCTCTCTCTCTCTCTCTTGACCTTCTTTGTCCTATTCTCTTTGTCGTCATCTGACTTGGCGTCAAAGGGATTTATTTGGGATGAACACCTGGACCCCACTTGACGACAGGTCTTGGTGTGTGTAAGAAGTACGAACTTACTCATATGCACTCTTTCGGACCGACTCCTTTGCATAACTCTCTAGTCCTACTCGCGAATCTCCGATTTGGCTCATCTTCAATCGGTCTCTCGGCCATTTGGCTCAGCATCCCGTATGTCTTTGGTAGCGTCTAATATTAAATCCATTATTATTTGATAATATATTTTAAAAAATAAGTTTTAATTTTTTAAAAAAATAATTTTAAAATATATAATATATTATTATTATTATTAAAAATATATAAAGAACAAAAATATAATATACTTTTCTTAGTAACTAGGGACTGATTTGCATTGGACATCTAATATGAATTTAAGAAGAGGGACATCTACTAGACAATTTCCATACGTGCGAGATGGAAATTGATCAATGACTTGTTACGTTAAAATACTCAGTTGGAGGCTTTGACTACCACTCTTTGTTCCACATAAGCATAACATAATTCACCACATTAGAATGCATTGAAAACTTTATAATATTCTACACGCAATCAATCCATGATAGTTTTCAATGTATTATATATCTATAAGTTCAATGTATTTTTTTCAACTAAAAAAAATAGGACTTCTCTGGAAAAAAATTATTTAATTAATAAAATGTAAGAAAACATTAAAGGAGAGGGGACTTCTTATCATATTCCATAAATAGAAAATCTCACTCCACAAGTGGGACACACAACAATGTACAAAAGAAAAGTTTGTGAAAATAACTCATTTTGGAGATTAATTAGTTTAAGAAAAAAATCCCTCACTCTACTTTTACTAACACTACCCCCATCCCTTTTACACACGACTCTATCTATCTTCTCTCGTTATCATCCCACTCATGCACCAACTCTCTCTCTCTCTCTCTCTCTCTCTCACACACACACACACACACACACTCACACACACACACAAAGAGTGTGGAAGACACATTGATATGGGGGAACAATTTGGGACTACTTGATTATGTTCCTACTTCACCAAAGAGC
This sequence comes from Zantedeschia hybrid cultivar, assembly GCA_030544215.1. Taxonomy (NCBI): domain Eukaryota; kingdom Viridiplantae; phylum Streptophyta; class Magnoliopsida; order Alismatales; family Araceae; genus Zantedeschia; species Zantedeschia hybrid cultivar. Next base: position 4,076,850 of record JARZZO010000015.1, read on the forward strand.
AGCCAAGTGCCCAATTTATCATGGTAACTTGTTAGGAAAAAGAGATTTATCCAAACAAGAAGATGCATATATATACAAACACAAGATAATCGTATGCTGTCATACCCCCTTCCGAGAATGTCATCTCAAATTAAATTATTGTGATATGAGAAAAACTATAAGACATAAAATAAACCATCTACAAGTCCAAAGCATTATTTTTCAAAATTATTATCATAAAAACAAAGTAATATATCATTGCAAACTGTATATCTAATATCTCAAAAGTTTGCGTGGCAAGCTGAAATTTATAAGAACCAAATAATAACCAAATCTACTTTCTAAATAAGGGAGACAAAATCCAAAACTCCCCATGTCTAATTTCAACATTCACATCTTAAGTCAAGGGTTATTAGAGTCTACTAAAAGGAAAAATAGTAAAGTATATGAGTCCTAAGACTTAACATGTATCAAAATTAATAACATACTTAACATATAATAACTTGACAATCCACATGCAAATGCTCAATCACATGGATGCATAAAAGACAAGTAGTCAATGTGACATTTTACAATTGACAAGACTAACGGAATCCACTGACAATAATGACAAAGCTTCAGCAAGACATAAAGCAAAAGTCAGCAAGATGTGATTTAAAGCAAATAGACGTATAGTTGACAAAACCTAAGGTCAACCTGTAACACTTAGACTAGCCTAGTCACCTGCCTAAAATAAGACTTTGGAAAAAAAAAAGGACTTTTCCCCGAAGAAAACCCTCTTCCCTTGCCTATATAAAGGGAAGGAAAGCCTCCAAATTGGACAAGTTGCATCAACGCCAGAGTTCAAAGCCATAGAAAGAAGAATTCTTTCCCCAACTATCTTGGTTTATAGTTTTAAGTGTGCTTGTAAGATTAGTGACATTAGAGTGCTTGTAATCTTTTCTTTGAGAGTTCTCTCTCATGTACACTCTCTCTACTTTTCTTGATCTTTCTTTGTAAGTATGTTCTGAATAGCATGACTACTATTATTATGTAAATGTTCTACACATTACATTGATTCTGCATTTATGTGAAATATTATTCGTGTACTGTTTTTCATTGTTCCATACTATTTAGCACTATTCATTCGATAAAAATAGTTTTCAAAAAAATCTAATTTTTTAAAATCCTAAAAAATATGTTAATTACTAATTTTATGTTCATTTTCTTAGTTGGGTGTAGTAGACCCTAATACAATTTGTGTGTTCTTCTTGTAAGATTAGCGAGATTATAGTACTTGTAATCTTTCCTCGGTCAACTCGACCCAACTTAGGGGTTGACTGGCCTCCTGATACCCAGGGGGTACCACGATTCGATCCCCTAATGGCTTTGGGTATGTTGCTTCCTATCTACCACTAGGGTAGATAGAACTAGAAAAAATAAAACAAAAAACTTCCTTCGAGTGTTCTTCTCATGTACACTCTCTCTACCTTTCTTAATCTTTCCTTTTAAGTGTGAATTAAGTAGCACGTCTTCTACTCTTATGTAACTTTCTTCATGTAATACTACTCTTGCATATATGTCAAGTATTGTTTATACATTATTTAGTACTATTTTGTATTATTTATTTGATAATTCTTTTAAAAAATCTAAAAAACTTAAAAAAATATGTTAATTATTAGTTTTATATTAATTTTCCTAGTAGGGTACCACAGATCCTAACACAAGCTCAAGAGAGACGACACTTAAGAGAAGATAACAAACATTCTAATCTCACTAATCATACAAGAACACTCAAAACTAAACTAAGATAGTTAGAGAAGATTTCTTCTTATATGGCCTTAAGCGTTAGCTTTGATGTGGCGTCTTTGACTTGAAGGCTTTCCTTCCCTTTATATAGGTGAGGAAAGAGGGCTTTTTTCATAGCGAAGTCTCTTTTTCCAGAATCTTCTTTTAGGTAGATGACGTTACTAGTTTAAGCTTATGAGACTAGTAATAGTGCCTAACTTTAGATTTTGTCAACTATGTATATGTCTACTTTAAGTCACATCTTGCTAACTTTTGCTTTATGTCTTGTTGAAGCTTTATTGTTGCTATGATGGAGTCTTTTAGTCTTATTGACTATAGAGTCTTTTAGTCTTATTGACTATGATGGAGTCTTTTTGTTGTCTTTTGGTGGTCCCAAAATGTAATTTAATAGTAGTTATCGAATTAAATGATGAGATTGACTTTTGAAACTATAAAAAATGTAATGTAAAGAGTATGCAAATATTTTGCAGTTGAAACCATCAATATGATTTTAGCATAGAAAATCAACATCGAATCATCCCAGACATTATAGTAAACTGTTTATTCTTAAACTAAAAAATATATACCTCTTATTATTTCCTCGTCATCTATATTTTTCATGAAATTTGAGATCTAAATGTAAATATTTTAGGAATAATTTATCAATGATTATTAGCATTAATAAACTTGGAAAAATTTAATCTAACCCATTGCCCTGACCCAACTTGACTCTTAAAATAGTGAATAGGGATTATGAGCTTTGGTAGTCAAATCAAATCTAGGGTTGATCATTTTGACCTGAATTTTACACCAAGTCAGGTTAAGATCAGAATTTTTTTACTAGAATTTACCTCAACTTGGTCTGACCCATATTGACTCTGACTCATCTTGACCTATCTTGAAGTTTTGAAAAAGGATCTTAAGTCTGTTATTGTCTACCAATATATTTTGAACAAAACTTACTTAAATTTAATTTTTTTAAAACTAATAACTTTAAAATATATAATATATTAGTATTAATATTACTTAAGAATATATAAATAATAAAATATATTATTCTTAATAACTAGGAGCTGACTTGCATTGGACACCAAGATGGTTTTTGGGAGGGAGGGACGTCCATTGGGCCATTTCTATATGTAAGAGACAGGAATTGAACCATTGACTTGTTGAGTCATAACTCTCAACTAAAGGCCTTAGCTTTTATCTTGTGCTCCCCATAAATGTAAATTCACCACATTATAGTGCATTAAAAAAGTGTACAATCTTCTGCATACTCCCACTGCAACCAATTTATGATCGTTTTCAATGTATTACATATCTATAGGTTTAATATATTTTTTAACTCAAAAAAGTTTCAGACTTCTCTATAACCTTTCATTTAATTGACAAAAGTGTAGTAAATATTAGAGAAGTGAGGAATTCTTGTCTTATTTTATAAATTACAAATCCCACAAGTTGGATACACGACAATTTATGAAAGAGAAGTTTGTGAAGATCTCATTTTGAAGATTAGTTAGTTTAAGAAAAAAAATCCCCCTCTCTTCTCTTTCTAACCCCATCTAATTTACACATGACTCTCTCTATATCTTCTTACTAATTAAATCATGTTTACACATGACTCTCTCTATCTTTTTTCTCGCTATCATCCTATTTATGCTCTCTCTCTCTCTCTCTCTCTCCTCCCCTAATGTATTCCCATGATTTATAAATTCTACACTTGTCACGTATCAACATAAGAGGTAGAGTTGTCTTGACTTATTAACATAGATAAATATCAATTGAAATTTAAAAAGTTTTCTTCAAAAGTTATGTATGCTAGTAATTAATAGCAGTTGAACCGCAATTACATTCTACACATATACACAAACTCTTAGACCCCTATTGTCAATGGCTTTACCCTTAAGATAAGCATATGTAATATCCCAGGTACTAGACAACATGATTAGACTAATTAAGCTAGATTAGATTAGATTTTATAATATGGTAGGTTCCCTTTAGTAAGAACTCAGAGGACTCAGAATTCCACAAAGTTCCAGATAATCGATTATATGAGCTATAAGAAAGTCCAGGTAACTAACAAAGTCACCTGTAATTGAAGTTCAAAATAAACCAAATAATCAATTAAAGATGGGACTAGGATAGGTGTTATAATCGAAGTTAATATAAGTCTTTTAATTGAATCTAAGTTAAGAGAATAATTAGTTAACATAAAAATTATAATCAAATTTAAGTTAAGGACTAATCGACTTAAAAAAAGTCAAGTATTCTAAATTAAGTTAGGAGGTAATCGATTTATAAAAGCCTAGTAATCGAAGTCAAAATAAGATATGTAATCGACTAAGTAAAAGAGCCATAATCTTTTAATAGAAGACAAGATGATCGATTAATATAAGTTAAGTAATTGACCTAAGTTAAGCTACTAATCAAAGCCAAATAACTTATGTAATCGATTAAGCGAAGACAGGTAATTGATTGGAAGAACAACTTGTAATCGATTTTATGAACAGCCTGTAACCAATTAAGCGAAGAGCATATAATCGATCCATTGAAGAAAACATAATCGATTAGCATAACAACTCGTAATCGATTAGAAGAGCAATATGCAATAATAAGTAAAGACTGATAGTCAATCAGCTAAATAACATGTAACCGATAACTTAAAGTTGTAATCAATATGAAAATTGATTAATTGAAGCTCATGTGATTGATTAATTGAGCTCGTGTAACTGATAACTTAAACTATATAATTAATTATAAGACTGAAGTTATATTATCAATTACACTCATTATTAAAGACATTACACTCATTATTAAAGACTAGGATCTTGTGGATTGCATGTGATGGGGCTAAGTGTGTTTTGAACGCTAGAAATTTAGATATTTTCTTAGATTCTTAGTAAGACTTCTGACCCATTAGGCAGTGTTTAGTGACACTTGGCTTCTCAATGAAGCTCAAGTGGCTTAGTGATAGATAGACAAGGGTAGTAGTGTGGTTTTAAGCCATTCTAGTTGGATATTTCCCATTCTTTACACTGTATGGCTAAGAATTTGCTAATGTAGAAGAAAAAGAGACAGAAAATTCTAGGCTCGGATGTAGACACGCTAATTTTGACATCATTTCGAATAAATTTCATATCATATAATAATGCCTTAGAATGGTCTGATATTTAATCATTGGTTAATTTTTATTGATCTTTTAAATTAATTATCTGAATAGTGTCGAGTCAGACAGATATGATTTAAGATAATTAATTAAATTGATTTTAACTCAAATTTCAGTTGAAATATGAAGAAGTCTAAAAGACGTCGACCTGTGTGGATACCATTTAAAATTTATTCTTATTTTGATGTTTAAATTTGAATTTTAATTAATTGATTAATTAGCTAAAAGACGTCTGCATGTCACGACGCCATTTAGGTTTCCTAAGTTCTTTATACTTCTCTTCCGGATGTTTATCCTTATCTTAATTAGTTTAAAAGGCGTCTTTAAATGGCGATGCGTTTTATCTAATTACAGATAAAGATAAGTTTTTACCGGATGTTTATCCTTATCTTAATTAGTCTGAAAGGCATCTTTTATGGGCGACGCGTTTTAGATAATTACAGATAAAGATGAATTAATCTGTATTTATCTGTTGGTTAAGATAGATAAATCTCAAAATTTCTTCATGTAAATCTGCGGACGCAAAGAAGTCTATAAATACCCTGCCTCTTGAATGGGTGACAGAGTTAGTGATTGAAGTGATATCAGAGTGATAATTGAGTGAAAATCGAAGCAACGACGTCCAAATGCCGAAGTGCTGCTGCTTCCAGAAGTCGGCGTCTATTCTTCATCCATTCTTCATCCATTCAAGACCAAGGCTTTCCAGGGGCCATCTATCATTAAACTTTCAATTCATTTCTGCATTTTCACTCCATTAATCTTACATACTTCATCACATCACTCCATACAACACACACAACACTAGCATCATTTTCAAAACCTGTTTGATTAAGGGGTTTAAAAGACCACTCAACAAATGAGTTTTCTGTTTAGTTGCATGTTTAAAATCTCTTCTGGAATGGATACTATTTCTTCCTAAGTTCTCATTATTCTTTCTTCTTTCTATTTCTTGCAAGGTACAGAGGAGAATCAAAGGGAGGAAATCAACAGCAAACGACAAAGACTCTGGACGATCCTCAAAACTCAACAGCAATCAAAGCAAGAACAAAGACAAGAAAGGGCTCTCTTTCTTCAGCCGGCTGAAGGAGGGGAACCAAGAGTTCAACATCTCCCATGTCCAAACAGGTAGGCGATCAAACTCTTTCTTTTGTAACTTTTAAGTCAAAAGTTTCTGGCGATCACATCACTTAGTTTCTTTTTAATAAGTTTTATTTTGCACTTAAACAACATAGTTTTTCATGATAATCACACACTCATTTTAAGCACTCAGCTTTTTTGGTGATCACGATGGGACTTGGTCTCGCCATCTTTTAGTTCTTTGTTCTTGCTGTTACCAATCGGGCACCCACGGTGCACCACTTGTGTCTCTCAACACACCCTCACCAATTGGTGAGTGTTTTTAGTTTAGTTAATTTCCTACGTGCACACCCCTGCGGCAAGATCTTGCCCTCCCCGTTGATTAGTTGAAAAGCTGTTTTTGTAATGAAATGTTGTGTGATTGACTGATATCTTAGTTGTTTAGTTGATAAAATCATCCTGTTAAAACCTGAAACAAAAAAATCTTTTGCATGAGCTGATTATTTGTCGTTTTTATCCTGTTTGAGGGAGAATCAATCCAGAAATTCCTCCTGGAAAACTGCATCTGCGACTTGAAAAGCGTCCAGGAACAGCGACGCATTTCAAACTGCGTCGTCATACCCAGACGCCTTTCAGTCTCTTTTCTCTGCTGTCTGCTATCTGAGCTTCTGCGAAAAATTAAGGTTCTGTTTTGAATAGCGTCGAGTAAAGACGACGCAATTCAGACAGTTCCTTATTTACGACGCAATTCAAACAGTTCCTTATTTCTTCTTCAGTTCTCAGATTTTTGTGATCTGTGTGCTATTACCCATTATATATTAAGCATTAGAGGCCATCCAGGCTACAGGTCATACGCATTGAGGCTAACACCTTTTTCGTAGGAACACTCTTCTTAACGCCTTCAACTCTCTCTGATTGGGTCGGTCCCTCGATCAGACTAGAGTAGTTGGCGTTAAAGACCTCCGTAAGTCCCCAAAATCAAGGTATTCCTCCTTGATCATCGGGCTGGTTGTACCATTTGAAGTACCAGTTAGATTTCCATAACGTTGTGAGAGAAAACCATAGAATATAACGGTGGACATTGAACTGAAACTAGGATCCCATCCCTTTAGCGAATTTGTGATTTAATTAAATCCAAATAATCCAACAAGGAATCCTAAAATCACGTTAAACATCAACTTGTTTTTTTAAATCTCTGTACAACTTATTTGTCAATCTCTGGAGAAAAAATCTAATATCATGCTGCTCCGATCAGGCAGGGACTTGAGCGTGGCTCCAGATGCCATGATCAACTACGAGGGAGATGCTAATGCCCCTCGCGATTCCGATTACAATTTTGAGAGCGGGAGAGATGCTGATGCCTCCCGTAATTCTATTCATGTTCCCGTTCGACATGAGGAGAATGTCCGAACCCCTCTTTACCATCCTCATGATCAATATCTTGATCCTCCTCCGCATGTGCATGCGGTCCCTAATCCTACCTTTGAGGGGGACATGAATCCTGATGATCCCTCATCTCCTGATCCCTCGGATCTTGTAAATACTTTGGGAGTTCTTGCCTCCCGTCTGGACCCTCAGCAGTTCGAGGCGATCCAGTCCATTCTGAAGGGGAAGACGCCCATGCAGTCTGCTGAGCCGAACCCTGCGGCTCCCCCTGCCATCCCTCAGCAACCTCCTCATCATCTTCCCTACATTCATCAGGCCATGGAAGGCCTCCATGTCACTTCCCGGCCAGCTGGGCCGCAACTTTCATCTTCTAGGCAACCGGCCAGACCGCTAACGCCTGCTTATCAAAATGCCCTCGGGCATGGCAGAAGCTCTGCCGGACCTCCTCTTTACTGTCCTCCTTGTCCGACGTACTCTAGGCAACAGGCCTATCAAGTACCTCCACCTCCTCCCCCTCCCCAGGCTGATCCGACAATGCAAGCGTTGCTGGCGAAGATGGAGCGCATGGATGAACAATTCAACAACCTCCAGAAGATGATGGGGGTCAAAGCTGCACCGGAAGTCAACTTACCAAGCCTGCCAGTGTTCCACTTGCCACCCTCCGAGATGCCGGTATATCGAAAGTATAACGGTACTGGTAACCCCTTCACCCACTTGAAGGAGTTCATGTACGAGTCATCCTTCTGGTAAAACGACAAGAGGTCGTTGGCCTTTTTGTTCAGGAGATCTTTAGAGGGACCAGCCCTCTAGTGGTTCTTTTCCTTGGAACCCTCCGAAGTAGAAGACTATGGTATCGTTTTCCGAAAATTCGTTCAACGATACCAGGACCGAGTCGCTCCCTCCCTGTCCATCACTGACCTAATAGCAGAGAAGATGAAACCCGATGAGGAGTTCGTCAGTTTTGTCGACAGATGGCGAGGCTTGGCCTAGAAAGTAAAAGATCACTTGTCCGAGTCAGAGCAAGTGAAGATGTTGATTTCCAATGCTACACCCCAGTTCAAACTAGTCCTCTCCCTGAACAATCTTACCAGCATGGCAGAGCTCTATGAAAGAGCACGGTACTGTCAGAATGCCTTCAAGGACGCTACATTCTCTAGCGTCTTTGATCCTCACAGACCTAGCAGGCCTCCACCTCGGAAGCCTGCAGTGCCAAATTCTCTCAGTACAGGTCCAACTACTGAGGGCACGCTCTCTCATGAGCAAGTCAGCAGTATGAACAACAATTCGCCCCAGTTCGTGAGGAGTCAACAGTAGTACCAGAGGCCACCGCAGCCGAACCAGCAGGGGTACAGGCAGCAGCCGAACCCTCAGTATCAGCAGCCCCAATATCAGCGGCCTCAACAGCCGAGCCAGCAACAGCAACAGCCACAGCAGCCGCCGCAACGGCAATTGCAGTACCAGCCACCGCAACAACAGCAATATCAGCAACATCAGCAGTATCAGCCGCGCGCACAGCCGGCATATCATAATGTCCCTCCTCCTACTGACTACAATCAGCAAAGAAGACCTCCAGGCCCGAAGAGGGCAGAATACCCGGTCCTCCCAGAATCCTTGGCGGACATTTTTAGTGCTCTAATGGTAGTTAATGCCTTAGTCCTGCCAAGAGAAAAGGCGATTTGGCCCCAGAATGCCGACACGTCTAGGTATTGCTATTTCCATAGGCAACCTGGACACACTATTGACACCTGCTTCCAATTTAGAGATTACATTCATGATCTCAACGAGCAGGGCGGCATAGATTGGGAGGAGATGAAAAAGTACATATCAGCCTTAAAAGCAAGAAGACCACTACAACAACAGCAGCAGCAGCAAGTGAGAGCACCAGCACAAGCAGCACCACCACCAAACATGGGCATAGTGCAGAACCCGCTTTCGGAGCACCAAAATCAGAACCAAGATGCCCCTATTCTGAAAAATAGCCGGTCTGAGGCTAACCGCGGGCAACAGTGGAGGATAGAGGACTCTTCCTCTATTTATTCAACGGGTCACATTCCGAGTACCGCAGAACAACCACCACGCCTCACCATCCATATACCCAGATCACAACCCATTACCATTACCCCTATATCAACACCCGCGTATCACTCACCCGCACTCACTAACCCATTACCACCACCCGCTTTCCTCAAACCCATTACACCTCATACCACTACACCTCCACTAAATAAACCCCCCGCAAACCAACTATGCATCCCTCCTACCATTTAGACCCCTACTCCGCATACCATTCCCTACTTCACCCGCTACCACTACTGCTTACCCAGATACCATCCAACCTTCTAAACTGCTATTACGCATGCCGTTCCCCACTTCTTCCACCATCCAACCATCTAGGCCTTTAATCCGTACCGCGCCACCACCAACTAACCCCACGCCATCGCCTCCGTACCAACACTCCATGCCATCCGCACCATCCGCACCATCCAACCCTGCGGTACTCAAAGTATCACCCAGATCTTCCACGGCTGAGGAACATGCGCTCCGGAGTGGGAGAATTTTCAACAAAGTCTTTCCTCAGTCAACAGTTAGAAACGGCCCATCACAGCCGACAGAGGAAACACACAATGAAGAGAGTGCACCAGGCACTCAATATGATTTGTTGAAGCACCTTGACCGAACACCGGCACGGATCTCCGTGCTTGAACTGATTAAAAGATCGAAGACTCACCAAGAAGCTCTGATGGAATATCTGCAGAAGGTGATGGTCAACGAGGACGTGCCGGTGGAAAAGATTGCAGCACTATTAGTTCCTTAGGGGGATCAGCCCTCTATTTCATTTCATACATCGGAACTAGCACCGCCAGCAGCCAGAAGCATGGCTCTGAGCATTACGGTCAACATCTGCAAAAAGGCCGTAGATGCATGCATGGTTGACACAGGGGCTTCGATCAATGTTTTACCTCCGGAGACCCTAGAATTGTACGGTGTGCCCAAGGAAAAATGGCTGCCTAGCCCCATCTCCGTGACGGCATATGATAATTCCATCCGTTCTCCTCTGGGAATGGTTTATTTGAAGGTGGAGCTAGGTCCTGTAAGTCATGTTGAGGTCGAGTTTCACATTCTGAAAATCGACCCTTCTTTAAACACCATTTTGGGTCGTCCTTACATAAAAACTCTTGAAGCGATTCCCTCCACGAATCATCAATGCTTCAAATTCCCCTTTAAAGGACGAATCATTAAGGTTACGAGCATGCCGATCCTAGCTGCTGCTCATGTCAAACCCACTTCTTCACCTGGACGACAACCTTTTCTGTCGGTATTACAGGTTTACCATCTAGTAGCTGATCCTCTGAAAACTGCCACTATTTCTCCTTATCCATTAAACGCCATAAAGAGGGAGAAGTGCATGAGTACCCCAGGATGGAGAATAATGATGAAGAATGGCTATCAGCCTGGAAGAGGCCTGGGCACACAATTGCAAGGCAGGACCACTCCCGTCAAGGACCATCGAGGAGCACCTGGAAGCGGCCTGGGCTATAGGCCGAGAAAAATGAAACAAGACATTGTTCAGCAAGCAGAGAATGAAGGCGGCCAGAAAGTCTGGGAGACGATGTCTACACCGCACAAGGAAGGTCGGGATCTCCTGACATGGACCCTATACACTCATTTTGTAAAAGGGCCCGTAATAAGCCATGACAACACGGTGGTCATTACTTCGTGTTTTGACCTCCACGATATATATGGGAGAGACTTGGCTAGACACTGCTCAGAACTCCTCACGTACCAGTCCTTGGAGGCTCTGCGGCCTATAAAGAGGAGAAAATTCCAAGATCCTGAATGTGAATGGTACAGGTGGTTCGATCTGAGAGACCTCTACATCGCGCTGAACAGGCTGTTTTTCGATCCTGCAGAACCCAAGTGGCCGCCACAGATCGATGAGCTGATCGAAAGTCCCGGTGCTATTTTCGACAAGAGAATACTGCTGTCAGAAGAGACTGATGAAGGGGAGCCAGATGACCCCTATGAAGCTGGCTACACCACGGATCTACTTTGGAGGGGGACTTATCCTTCTCATGTTTTCATGCTTCACACCTTATTTTGCACTTTGCTCTTGACCCCGACTTGGTCCCGGGTCATCATTGAAGACATTCCACGGGCCCCGCCCGTTATGATTACTCTGTCCCCACGGGACCTCATCCCACCACCTCCTCTCAATCTAGAGAGGATGTATGATTTGATCTGGGACATACTGCTGTATGATCCCCCTAATCTTCTGGCCTTGGTGCCACTTCCCTCATCTCATTCTCCTTCTATTTATATTCATTCATGTTTTATGTTTAACTCCTCTATTGCCCAAAAAAAACGCCAATTTGGCAACATATTCTTTCCAGATCCTCATTGAGGAAACCTCTTACTTGTCCAATTATACTCCATCGCGCGGGTCTTTCGGTCAAGATTCTCTTCTAAATCTACTTTGCCCCTCTCCCGGGAGGATTCTCTTGTATTTCCATCTGTATCCCATCATTTTCATTTTGCTTCATCTTCATTAGGTCAGAATAGGGAGTCTAGTGAAGTTAGGGAGTCTAGCTCTAGGCAAGTTAATCAAGTTAGGAAGTCTAGGAAGCCTAAGGGTAGGCGAATTCCAGATAGATACCTCCAGGACTTAGTTGATAGATGCCTTTCTTGCTCAATGATCCCTCAACTATTAGAAAATCTCATTCAGATGCCAGAAGACTGTACGGACGATGAGTTAGTCAATGATGGATATGGGGTGTATGAGTTGATATATGAAAAAGACCCTATTGTTGAAGATGAAGAAGATGACGAGGACGCGGCTGAGGCATATGCCAGTGGAATGAAGAGATTCGATGAACCCTCAACTATCGTAGAAGAACCCACCAAAGAAATCAATTTGGGGACTGAATACGAACCTAAGGTTGTCCTCGTCAGTAAGAATCTTTCGGTAGAGGATGAAGGCAATGGTACAAGTACTTAAGGACTATAAGGACACTTTTGCCTGGAGTTATGAAGATATGCCGGGGTTAGACTCGTCATTAGTGGAACACAGATTGAGATTAAAGGAAGGAGCTAGCCTCGTCAAGCAGAAGCTAAGGCGATTCCACCCACAAATGGCTTTAAAAATGAAGGAAGAGGTTGACAAATTACATAAAGCCAAATTTATTAGAGTTGTTTTCTATCCACAATGGGTGGCTAACATAGTCCCGGTTATGAAGAAGGATGGGAAGGTCAGGATTTGTATTGACTTCCGAGATTTAAATCGGGCGTGTCCTAAAGATGATTTTCCATTGCCTCATATTAACGTACTCATTGATAACACTGCTGGCTATGAGACTTTATCATTTATGGATAGATTTTCAGGATACAATCAGATCAAATTGGCAGAAGAAGATCAGGAGAAGACATCATTCACTACACCTTGGAGAACATACTGCTATGTTGTCATGCCATTTGGATTAAAGAATGCTGGAGCCACTTATCAGAGGGCTATGATGGCAATATTTCACGACATGATGCACATTGATTTAGAAGTGTATGTGGATGATTTATTGGTTAAATCTAAGACAAAGGCTGAGCATGCCAAAGTTTTGACAAGAGTGTTAGAGAGATCAAAAGAGTATCAGTTAAAGATGAACCCCAAGAAATGTGTATTCGGGGTATCTTCAGGAAAATTACTTGGATTCATCGTCAGCAGGTGGGGAATTGAGATCGATCCCAACAAGGCGAAGGCTATCAGAGAAATGACACCTCCCAAAAACTTGAAGGAATTGAGAGGATTAATCGGGAGGTTGCAATTTATTCGCCGTTTTGTCTCCCAGCACTCACAAAGGTGTAAGCCGTTTTACGAGCTTACCAAGCCGGGAGTCAAATTCGATTGGGACGATAAGTGTCAGGAGGCATTCGATGGGTTGAAGAATTATTTAGCAAGTCCTCTTGTTTTGAGACCACCATCTCCAGGCAAACCATTGATACTTTACATTTCTGTCTTGGATGATGTTGTGGGGGCTGTCTTAGCACAAGAAGATGAAGAAGGAAAGGAGAGGGCAGCCTACTATCTCTCTAAAGTTCTCAACCCCGCTGAACAGAGATATACAGCGATGGAGAAAACATGTGCAGCATTGGTTTTGGTTGTTCAGAAATTGAAGCATTATTTTCTAGCCCATGAAGTCCATCTCATCGCTAGGATGAATCCAATCAAGTTTCTTCTGGAGAAATCGGTTCTTACTGATAGGTTAGCGCGATGGCAAAGCTTTCTATCTCAATTCGATATCACTTACATTCAGCAGAAAGCGATCAAAGGCTATGCCATAGCAGAACATCTCGCTCATCACCCCCTTCCTCGTTTTGATCCAGTCCAATCGGAGTTTCCGGACGAGGAACTGATGTCCATAGACCAAATCAGAGATGATATGTGGACTCTGCATTTTGACGGAGCTCTGAATTCCCATGGAAAGGGTATTGGCATTGTTTTGTTATCACCCGAAGGTATCACCATTCCACAAGCCTTTCAGCTCGACTTTCCAGTCACCAACAATATAACTGAATACGAGGCGCTCCTTGCTGGCCTCGAGGCTGCTCATTCCCATGGTGTTACCAAACTCAGGATTGTGGGTGATAGCCAATTGATTCTTCACCAAGTGTTAACCAAGTATCGAACCCTTGATCACAAACTCAAGCCTTATCAAGAACTTACTTCGGCTTATTCAAAGCTCTTCACCAAATTGATCTTCGTCCATGTCCCTAGGAATCAGAACATCTTAGCTGACGCTCTAGCCTCACTTGCATCTTCTCTTGATTTTCCGATCAGCAGGCAATCCGAATCAATCATAGTTCATAGGCGTCTTTCACCCGCCGTGAAAGACCCTTCATTTCTTAGGACTAAGGAGAAGCTGTTGAAGAAAGTCAGAGATGGAGATATCGTGGAAAAGAGAGAAATCATGTTGATGGAGCTGTTAGAAGAGATGGATGATGAACAGAAGCCATGGTACTATGAAATCGCCAAATATTGTGAAGATCAATCGTATCCTGAAGAAGCCACAGCTGAGGAGAAAAGGGCTATCAGGAGAGTTGCTCAACGATACACCCTAGTTGGGGGAGCACTGTACAAAAGAGGTTTTGACGGAGTCCTTCTGAGATGTCTAGACGAAGATGAACTTTGGAAGGTTATGGAAGGAGCTCATGCTAGAGTTTGTGGTGGCCATGTAAATGGACAAATGTTAGCAAAGAAGATCCTTGGACAAGGATTTTATTGGCCAACCATGGAAGAAGACTGTGTAGGATATGTCCGTAGGTGTGCTAAGTGCCAACTTCACGCCGACAGAATTCATTCTCCTGCGTCTTCACTCCATCATGTTTCTTCCCCATGGCCTTTCTCCATGTGGGCTTTCGATATCATTGGACCCCTCGGCAATCCCGATTCCGGCATCAAGCAAAAATCTTTCATCCTCACGGCGACGGAATACTTCAACCAAGTGGGCAGAAGCTGAAGCATACACGGAAGTCAAAGCATCAACCGTCTACAAGTTCATCATGAGAAACATCATCACCAGATTTGGAATTTCAAGCACCATCGTCACCGGCAATAGACCGCAGTTCGTGTCACAAGAATTGAAGGACCTCTACA
This sequence comes from Zantedeschia hybrid cultivar, assembly GCA_030544215.1. NCBI lineage: Eukaryota > Viridiplantae > Streptophyta > Magnoliopsida > Alismatales > Araceae > Zantedeschia > Zantedeschia hybrid cultivar. Next base: position 4,091,867 of record JARZZO010000015.1, read on the forward strand.
ACAGGTACAAAATTGCATTGCATCATTCGTCTCCTTATTATCCGCAAGGCAATGGCCAAGCAGAGGCAACTAACAAGACTTTGATAAAAATCATCAAAAAAACGTGCAAATCTAACAAATTCACAGACTGGTCAGAAAAATTGGTTGAGGCTCTATGGGCCTACCGAACTTCAATCCGCACGCCCACTGGGCAAACTCCTTATTCCTTAACATTTGGAATGGAGGCGGTAGTTCCATATGAGATCCTCATACCGTCATTAAGAGTACAATTGAACAAGGAATTTTTCATTGATGAACACCGTTCAACACTCCTTGCTCAATTGGAACTCTTAGACGAAAGAAGATGGTCAGCTGCTAATCATGCAAGAGTTTATCAAAATAGACTAGCACGTTTTTATCAAAAGAAAGTCATTGAACGCAAATTCAAAGTTGGTGAAATGGTCGTCAAAAGGATTTTTGTAAAACCTGGTGGTCCACGTTCTAAGTTCCAACCCAACTGGGAAGGACCTTATGTCATATCACATGCTTTTCCTGGTAACGCTTATCGTCTGGTCAATGCAGAAGGAGAAGAGCTAACTCACCCCTGGAACGGTTTGTATCTTAAGAAATACTACCCTTAGGTTAAAGAGTCGATCAGCATGGTACAAAGACTAGTGGAATCAGAAAATTTATAAACTCAAATCCCCTTATTAGTTTGGATAATTTAATTCCAAGCCCATTACTACACACACTGACACGTTTGATTCGTGAGTAACAAGAGATGCCAAGTCCTAAGGAATACCGAAAGCTTGACCGAAAGTGTAAAGTACAAATCATTCGTTTTAAAGCAAAATTTTGTTTTTTTATACTCGGCCCATGATGTCGGAACGAGGCTTAGAATAGACTACCAAGAATACCCGCCATCTTAGTAGGAGGCTGTCATAAAAAAAGGGGGAGATCTGTCTCAAAGAAAAGAAAAGAAAGGTAAAGCAAAAGGTAAAAGCCAAACATCAAATCAAAAGGCCATTATACTACAAATGTTACATCAAGGCCATTAAATGAAATAAAAGGGAACGCAAAGTCGATAAATACCCCGAAGAAAATGACCGAACCCCAACAGGTATTAGGGTAAGAAAGGAACATCTTTTTAGGTCTCCGGAACCTTCTCATGGGCTTTCTAAACCAATTCTTCCTTTCTTTCTAAAGAGGCGTACTCCAAACTTGAGGAACGGCCGAGATTGACTAAGGGTCAAATCATCAAATAGGATCACGAATGGAAACACAAGTTCAAACACGATGGGTTTAAGTTAAATTATTGAAGAACAATTTGGGAATTAAGTTAATAAATAAATATGATCTTTTGATCTGAGTACCATATTGGTCTTTAGTTTACACCATAGTTCAAAAATCCAAAAAAATACACATTTCAAAAATCCAAAAAAATACACATTTCAAAAATTCAAAAAAAATACATATTTCAAAAGTCAAAAAAATACAAAATCCAAAATCCAAAAAAAATACACATGTTTCAAAAGCCGAAAAAAAATACATATGTCAAAATCCAAAAAAAAAGTACATATTTCAAAACAACAAAAATATTTCAATTAGCATTTGCCTATTGCATCTAGTATGCTTCATTCCATTTGTAAGTATTTGTCTGCTTGCATGTTGCATTTTGCTTACAGTTTGATTATTCATATTACCTTTGTTAATAAAGGCTATGCCCCTTGACCCTTCCACCAAGAAAGAGATTGATTGACCGTTCATTTGATCAGGCAAGGGGCTAAGCCTAAATAGATACTTGACTTGTTTGTTAAGTGATGTGCAGGACACAAGGCAAACACATGAGACACAAGGTTGGAGGCCAAAAGTTCCATGTATATATATCATCAAAAGATGTTTGTACATGATACACAAAAGAAAAGAAAAGTACATATAGCCCTCAAGGCTGGCTCTCTCCCGCCCCCTCGTCGAACTGACTCTGAGCCTCGTCAGGCGCGTCCGGCGGTGGAGCTCTAGGAGGTGGAGGCGGTCCCATCGCATTTGGCCCTGCCTGGCCAGATGATATGGCGATGCTGGCGGTGAAGGCACTCGCCTGACCTCGGTCAATAGCCCACTGGCGGGCTCGCTGGTATCTCTCCTCCACCATCCGACGCTCATGCTCTGCCACCGAAAGACGGCCCTGGAGGCTCTCCATCCGAAGACGGTCGCGGTCCCTCTCCTCCGTCAGGATCTCCAAGCGAACCTGGAGTCGTGCCAGATCTCCAGTGGAGAGGCGCGCCACCTGAGCCTCCAACTCGGAGATGCGAGCAGCCGAAATCCATACTTCTGCTAACTTTGCATCCCTCTGTCGAAGGGCCTCCTGAAGCTCAGCAACCTGCAGAAGAAGATTTTATTAGCCCAAGGCAATTAAGCAATGAGAATCAAATTCGGAAAAGTCAAAGGATGGAATTTACTCGAGCGGCCCGGTCCTCCTCTGCAAGGGAAGCCCGATGGATGGCAGAGGCGAGCTGGCTCTGAAGGTCAGCCAGAGCAGCCTCGTGGGCGGCAGAGGAAGAGGATGATGATGCTCCATGTGTAGGGGGAGCCGCTTGGGTGTAGATGACTCGCTGCACCAAAAGACAACTGTCAGTGGTTAATCGTCAAAACAACTAAGTAATTAAAACATCCATTCATATTCATGCATGCATACCAGGTCAAAGAGCTCCTTCTGGACCTGCTCCAGCTGGGCCTCCGCATCATGTAGGCGGGCCCGGAGGTCGATGATGACCGCATCTCGTGCATCCTGCATACCACACATACATACATTCATTCGCAAATATAAATTAAGATAATAATAAAATGAAAGACGCATAAAAGTATACTTACATAGAGTGGTCGGAGGAGCCAAAGCTGATCGGCGTAGTGGGCCCGGTACTGCTGGAAGTAGGCCTCGCTACTCTCCGCCCGGGACTCCACCCTAACGCCGCGGCGGTGCCAGTCCTCGTACTTCTCCGGGAACTTGGCACGCCAGTCAGTGAGGGCTTGCTTGCCCCTCATGCTCCTCCCGACGCCCTTCGGGACCTCCTCATCGATCCATTCCTGGTGGAGGCCTAGGGTTCTCATCACGAGCCGGAGGCGGAGGGGCTCGATCTCATTCAAGCAATGCAGCCACATCTGCCTGCCGAACCTCCTCCTGCCAGCCGTCACTCACGGCTAGCCCTCCTCGCCCATGCCCAAGTATGGGCGCCAGATCACCTGCGTATAGGTTAGATGCACTCATATAAATGACTTGCATTTAATAAGGGAAAGATCATATTTAATTGAACAAGTTAAGAACTTACCAGGAGCTCGGGGTAGTCGAGGAACTGACGGCGGAGAGCCGTCAGCTGGTGGTGCTGGGGTGATGTGTCCACGATTGACTGCCAACGGCAGGCCAATGGGACAGCACCCGGTCGCACGATCCTCGCTCTACCGAGCGGGAAGTAATGGTAGCTCCATACCTGCATATATGGACATATAGGTTAGTAAAGCATCATGTCACATTGCATTGCATAAACAGATAATAAAATGACTTAATACCTGTAGGAATGGCGAAAAATCACTGACGGTTGTCGCACGGTCCGGCGTGACCGCAGAAAGATCAGCAAAGAGGTGGGCCAGAAGGGCCGCACCCTAGGCATACTCCCCTAAACTATCTAAATCATCTAACAAATACAGAAACCTACAATGAATATGGTCGTCCTTCGTACCAAAGAGCAACCGACCAAAGAAGAAAACTAGAAAGACCCTAAGCTGCCTGTCTACCTCCTCCTCCTGACTAGGGTCGCTACAATATACAGAGGAGGATGACTCTGCTAATCTATCCCTAAACTCTGCCCGGGACTCATCAAATCGCCGTCGGAGCTCATCTAATCGTAGGGCAGCCTCCACCTCTACCATAGGGACCATCCTAGACTCCCTGCCTAGGCTGGACACTTCTATACCTAATAGTGCCTCCGCCAATCCCTGGTAGTTGGGGTAAGTCACCCCGCTTACCGGTCGGCCCTCTACCCTGAGGCCAGTAATCTTGGCCACATCCTCTAGGGTGGGGACCATATGTCCCCACGGCATTAGGAAAGCCCGGCTTTCCGCATGCCACCTCTCCCGCAGCGCCTGCAGGAGGACTAGATCGAGTCAAAACGGCTCGATATCTAAGACTTCGCCAAACCCCATCCGGCGCAAGCGCGCCTTCTGGAAGTCCGGGAGTCCCCTATAGGCACCTATAACTAAGTCCCAGGAAATCCTCGCCCTCATAGTTCCCTGCAATTGAAAACAAGGAATTTCATCAGTTAATGAACATAAAAATAAGTAAAACACTTCTGGTTTGAAAGGCGTCGAACCAACTGGACGTCTATTGAAAGGCGTCCACATGTCCTGACGCGCTTTGGAATTATTTTCTGCCTAATTAAAATTGGGAATTTTGCCCTGAATGGCGTCAGACCAGGGCGACGCCGTTTGAACGGCGTCACCTGGTCTGGACGCCTTTCAAGACTGAATTCTGGGTTCTTGAAGAACCCCTTTCTTCCCTCCTTTGCTCACTCTGTTCAAACCATAGAGACTCACCATGTGGAGGTTGCCCTCCCCTTCCTCTTCCACGGCCAATGGCGCCGGAGGAGCCTCCTCCTCCTCCAAGAACGCCGCCGCCTCGGCGAGTGCGGCCGGCACTTCCTCAGGAGCCTCTTCCACGGGAGCCGCCATCCGTCGCCTCTTGGCCAAGGCCTTGGTCTTGCGAGAACCTTCGTCGCGCTCCATGATCCGAGTTAAGGGGGTTTTGAGAGAGAGAGAGGGCTAGATCGCCGGAGGGTCGCCGGAGAAGAGAGTGAAGAAGAGAGAGAAAGTTTTGAGAAAAGTGAGGAAGAAAGGGGGCCTTCGCGGGTCTGTTAACAGAGGGTTGAAAGGCGTCGTGTCACAACGACGCGTTTTAGGGCGCACAAGTTGAGGCGGCAGGCCAGCTGTTTGAAATTGAGTGAAAGGAGTCCATCCCTAGCGACGCGTTTCAGGTTACCGCCAATTCTGGTCAGAACCGTACAAGGCATTATTATTAAAGGCGTTTACCCTTGCAGACGCGTTTCAGAGGAATAATCACAGAATTGATGTCAGAATTCTGGAAAAAATAAGAGAGAGAGTTGAAAGGCGTCTTGGTCGAAAGACGCAATTCAGGCTTTAATCGGAATTTTGAGGATTAATCTGAATTTTGGAAATAGAATTATCTTTGAAAGGCGTCCTTCTGAGTGGACGCGTTTTACATTTAACAAACCCGAACTGTCAAATTTTAAGGAAAAATCCAGTTTTTGCTAAGGGAAAAACCATGAACACATCACAGGAAGTTGAAGAAAGATTCCAAGGCATGAAAAATGATTTTTTATTCAATGAAATCTTTTATTACATCAAAAAGAAAAAAGAAAAGAAAAGAGGACACTTAAGGAAGAATTTCACGAAGTCCTTGAATGTATGGAAATTTCAGTCCTCTATCTCTATCTTTAGAGGATTTTACACGATAACTGAAGCCGAGGTTCCACAAAGTAGTAATAAGTTATGTGGCTTCATAGTCTTCATCGGATTCCAAGGCCCGCCTCTTGATCGGGGATGTAAGGGAGAACTCGGAGAATTCATGGCGATTCAGGCTGAGCTGAGTAAGGCACCGATGGGGATTATACAGCACAAGCTCAGTAGTCCCAATCAACTTAAGTTCTGCTCCCGCTGCACGGCGTACTCTGATGGGCTTTCTAATAAGAGCGAGTGGAGAAGAGTCAGACATATTCCACGACATGCATCTCAAGAACTCCCTCCAATCAGCACGGGTCTTGAGCTTTGATACTTTGTTGACCATGCGCTCGTTGAACTTCACGATGTTAGCGATGCAGTGGATCGGACTGTTCATGTAAATTTGAGACGGTCTTGGTGACATCCTCGTGCAGTACTCGAACTTGAAGTGTAGTTCAACCCACAAGGCGAAAAGTAACATGTATCCGTAAGGAGGACGACCCGTAGATGCCGCAGAGAGACCGCTGTAAAGGTAAGCCAAAATCGCAGTGCTAATGGATTTACGTTCGAAGATCGCGCAGATAGCACTGACCTGATCATCTTCTAGGATGTTGTCCTGCGCGGGAAAGAACAAAGCACCGGCAAGGCATGTGACGAAGGCTTTCGTCACGTCTTCGGCTTCATCCTCCCTTAGATCATCGATCTCGTACAAAGTCCATTCAGCGAGCTTTGCAAGGTTGATCCCTTTATTGGTAAGGCACCCTTTAGTTTCTGAGGGATCCTTCATGATTGATGTCAACAATTGTTGACCGGTGATCCGCTCTCTCGTCAAAGTCATCTTGTCCTTGGTCTTTGGAAGACCCAGTAGGAGCTCCGCCTCCTCTAAAAGAATAGTGCACTCGAACTGAGGGAAAAGGAACGTATGGGTTTGAGGATGCCACTGCTCGATCAAGGCACCCATGGCCGCCCAATCCACATTCGAGCTTTTGTAGTGCTTGGCATGCACCACTAGTCCTTGAAGGTTCCACTTCGAGATGAAGGCTTGCATAGAAAGCTTGAGACTTTTGGTGAGTTTGCGAATCCAAGGGAGAGAAGTGAATCTCCTTGGGCCGGGAAACATGGGATATGTCTGAAAAATAGAGGAAAAGAGGATCAATTGAAAAAACTTGAAGAACATGGAGGAGTTTAAAGAAGAAGAATTGAAGAAAAGTTAATTCAACTTACTTGGAGGTTGGGATTCCTTCCAATAAGGTGATTCTCCACGTCGGAGATCTTCTCCAGCGTCCTCTTCATCCTCTTGTCTGAAGAACTCATCCTCTTTCCCGGATTTCCTCCTTCTTGAAGCTTGAAAACCTTGGAAACCTTGAATCTTGAAGAAAAAACTCAACCTTGGATCTCTAGATTGTGGTAGGATTGCTTGGAAACAAGTTAATGATATTTATAAAGAAGGAATTGCGATCCTAGGAAGACTTTTCCGGATTGGAAAAGGGATGAGCATTCAAAGAGTTGGAATCCGAGTAGATAACAACCAGAAATCTGTTTCTGCGACTGAAAAGGCGTCGTGGACAAGCGACGCATTTTACAGTTATAGGGCGTCGCCTCGACACGACGCATTTCAAACTTTCTGTCATTTTTTCAAAATTCTATGTTTTGATGCCTAATTAAGCACTTGTTTGAAGTTACTGATGAATTTTTGAGTGCAGGAAAATCTGGGAAAGCTGGAAATCTCAAGAAGATCCCGCTGTGGTAATTTATAAAGTCTCAACCGTGGCTAAAAAGACGGTTATTTCTACCCTTGTACTCTTCCATGTAAATCATTTGCATTACTATATGTTAAGTATTTATTAGAGTATGTCAAGGACCTTGTGGTTTTGATGAAACTGGAATTTGAGTTCCCCTACAACAAAAACAGTGATAATTCCAGAGAATTCTTAATCGCACGGAAAGGCCTTTGGATTGTTAATTAGTGAGGATGACGGTTCCACTTTTGTGAAACGGTGCGTGGATAAACGAGCTTCGGCTTAGCATTGGATTACACGAATTGGTATCTTGACTCATTAATGACAATTTGACAATATTATCCTTAATTAATTTATATTTTATTTGACTTTATATTTTTCTTTTAGCCCAGCATGCATCATATAGGACTTTGAAATCACTGTGATAAGAATTAATTACTGATTAAGTTTCAGACCATTAATCAAATAATCCCAACATGATATGAAATATTCCATTCTGAATTGAGTATTTTGATTATCTTTGAGGTTCGCTTGAAGATATCATCGGAATTCTATCCTTTCTTGGACTCTTTATCCAATATTTCTTGTTTTCTTTTAAGATCCATCATGGCCGCAGCACGTCCACATTGGCTGGCAAACGCTCCCCATGATGAAACCTACAGTGTCTACGACCTGAGGTACTTCCCACTCCGTGGAGGTTGATCGACTTTATTTTATTTTCTTGTCTACCTCATCCAGACAGGATTGATTCCATTGATCTCCTTGAACTATCTTCATCGATGATTTTGAAAAAAAAAATCCAATCATGTGATGTTGAGAGCGTGTCTCATCACACCTTGGCATCACTTTTTCAGTACATTCCATTCCATGTCACTCCCTTGCAAAGACGATGCCAAGGTGAGACAGCTGTAGACACGCTAATTTTGACATCATTTCGAGTAAATTTCATATCATATAATAATGCCTCAGAATGGTCTGATATTTAATCATTGGTTAATATTTATTAATCTTTTAAATTAATTATATGAATAGTGTCGAGTCAGACAGATATGATTTAAGTTAATTAATTAAATTGATTTTAACTTAAATTTCAGTTAAAATATGAAGAAGTCTAAAAGACGTCGACCTGTGTGGACACCATTTAGAATTTATTCTTATTTTGATGTTTAAATTTGAATTTTAATTAATTGATTAATTAGCTAAAAGACGTATGCATGTCACGACGCCATTTAGGTTTCCTTAGTTCTTTCTACTTTTCTTCCGGATATTTATCCTTATCTTAATTAGTTTAAAAGGCGTCTTTAAATGGCGACGCGTTTTATCTAATTACAAATAAAGATAAGTTTTTACCGGATGTTTATCCTTATCTTAATTAGTCTGAAAGGCATCTTTTATGGGCGACGCGTTTTAGATAATTACAGATAAAGATGAATTAATCTGTATTTATTTATTGGTTAAGATGGATAAATCTCAAAATTTCTTCATGTAAATCTGCGGACGCAAAGAAGTCTATAAATACCCTGCCTCTTGGATGGGTGACAGAGTTAGTGATTGTAGTGATATCAGAGTGATAATTGAGTGAAAATCGAAGCAACGACGTCCAAACGCCGAAGTGCTGCTGCTTCCAGAAGTCGGCGTCTATTCTTCATCCATTCTTCATCCATTCAAGACCAAGGCTTTCCAGGGGCCATCTATCATTAAACTTTCAATTCATTTCTGCATTTTCACTCCATTAATCTTACATACTTCATCACATCACTCCATACAACACACACAATACTAGCATCATTTTCAAAACCTGTTTGATTAAGGGGTTTAAAAGACCACTCAACAAATGAGTTTTCTGTTTAGTTGCATGTTTAAAATCTCTTCTGGAATGGATACTATTTCTTCCTAAGTTCTCATTATTCTTTCTTCTTTCTATTTCTTGCAAGGTACAGAGGAGAATCAAAGGGAGGAAATCAACAGCAAACGACAAAGACTCTGGACGATCCTCAAAACTCAACAGCAATCAAAGCAAGAACAAAGACAAGAAAGGGCTCTCTTTCTTCAGCCGGCTGAAGGAGGGGAACCAAGAGTTCAACATCTCCCATGTCCAAACAGGTAGGCGATCAAACTCTTTCTTTTGGAACTTTTAAGTCAAAAGTTTCTGGCGATCACATCACTTAGTTTCTTTTTATTAAGTTTTATTTTGCACTTAAACAACATAGTTTTTCATGATAATCACACACTCATTTTAAGCACTCACATCGGACAGTAGCAACAGTTGAGGAATTCTTGGGAATTCTTAGAGATTAGCTGCAAGTTCTTGATCTAAGGTAGGTGCATGATCAGCTAATTCATATTATTTTGTTATATATTTGTTATTTTAAATATATTTTAGTAATTTAAAAAATTCTGAAACCTACATGTGTGAGAATATTCCTAGCATATTATATGATGTTTATATTATATGTATCACTGATCAGATCTGTTTTACAATAAACTTATATTCAGATTTTTTGATTAAAAAGTTACTAGTAGCTTACTATATTTAGAAAATTAAATTGTCATAAAAAATTATTTTTGTTCAAATTTTCCTCTGTCAATTTTAAAAAATTATGGTAAATAAGATGTCAATTCTGAAATTTAAGGAAAAGTAATATACATAGACAGTGCCATCTAAAGGGAGATATAGACTAGAACTACAGTAAGTACTTATTGCGGTATAGTCATTATGTGGACCTAATGGATGAAAAGTCATAGAATCTTGAAGCTAAATTTCGGTTTAGTGGAAAGTGGCAATGACCCCAATCCCAAGTGGTTCTATTAAGACTATGACACTACACTCGTTTAGGTGCCAAGATATTTGTAAGCTCCCTTTATGTTGTGGTTAGATACATGTCCGAAGTATAAGGTAAGATTTGATTAATAAAATTATGATTTGATCTCTTCATATATGATTTGGTATGTTGAAAATGTGTATATAATGCCTATGTAGCAGGCCTTTTGAATAAAAATCCACTTTGTACTTTATTAGAAATTTTAATGAAAGCAGTGAACTAGGTAAATTAAGAAATTATGTGTTATCTCTATCTCTCTTTGGCTTATGTCCAAGCATGTGTAGGGCTGGCAATCAACCGAGCCGCTCACGAGTTGTTCGAGCTTGGCTCAACTAAAGCTCGGTTCGCTCAGCTCATTAAGAGAAACAAGTTGAGCTCAAGCCCCACATAAAGCTCGTCTTACTAAATGAGCCAAGCCTAAGTTGACCCAAGCTTGGCTCAAAGAGCTCACGAGCCAAGCTTGAAACTTCATTTGAATTTAACAAGGGTGTCATTATGATTTAAATTTTGAATTTGATGTGGGGGACACCATGTGACCATTTGAAGTAAAACATGAAGAAGAGGAAGTCTAAATTTTAAGCGCGACGGACTATGTGCCTTGCAACTGTTCGAATTATGAAAATTGTATAGGATGTGAAGTATACAAGGAGTCCAGAAAATGCTGAGTAGCCGATATAACACTAAAGTGTAGTTCACGTCATGCTTGCCCGCCTGATCTAGGATGTGTCCTCTAGAAGTGCGCTATGAGACTTTTTATTCCCACATCACTTGTTTTGAAACTTTCCCACAATAAAGAGCTTTCCCCTACACTAGGCTTTCATTATAACGAGTTCATCTACCTCAACTATTGGTAAGTCAACTTGTCAAATGAGCTCGGGCCCAGCTAGAGGCTCAACTGTTTTGTTCGGGCCCGTGCTCGAGCTAGCTTTGAAGCTTGAAAGAAGGCTCGAGCTCGGCTCGAGTTGGAATTTTTTTTTGTCGAGCCGAGCTCAAGCTAGGCAAAACTCGGCTCAACTCAACTTATTGCCAGTCCTAAGCAGTTGTATAATCTATGAGAATGTTTGTATGATCAACATGTGAATCGTGAATTTTATTACTTAGTAAGCATACTTTTGATTTTTGACATCTGTTGAGTATTAGACTCACACTTGTGAGTGATATATTTTCAAAAGATTCCAACATGGGGCAGATAGAGAAGTGTTGTAATAGAAAGTAGGTTCAAACGTAATTTTGTTCAGACTTTTGATAAAATTTGCAGACTTTAGTTTTGTATCAATATTGTACTTAAATCTGGTTTTAACTAAGTGAATGCTGGTATGACTATGTGGTGTATGTTTTTGGATATTGTGGATAGTTTGGCATTATGCCTTGCGGACTTCTCAAGACCACAACATATGTATGTGTGAGTTCATGTGACACTGCCCTCATTAGGGGATGGCATCTGACAGCATATTCATAGTTTTCAAAGACGTTTGATATATAGCTAGAGATAGAGGATTCACTCGATGAACAATTGATATCATAACTCTATTGTCTGGTATCCTCGCATTAGTGTCATCCACTTAAATAAAAATTTTGGAAGAGTCTACTCTACAGACCGAGTTAAAACATACCCATCCGATGGATGCTATCTTGGATGTTCTCTTCATTTGCAAAAATCAAGGTATTATAAATATGCAAAATATGTAATGATCAGAGTCAAAGCTTTATTTGAGTCCAAAAATATCATTCAGATTTTAAAATCTTTATTTGCATTGCAATCTAAGATTATCTTATGAAGATATTCACATTTATTATGTATTATAAAATTATAAAATTTTCTTTTCCGAACACAATCAAAATTCAAAACAAATGGAGAAGAGTAGTATGTAACATACTACACAGATGTGTGAGAGAGTGAAAAGAAAAGATACTGACGCAATGAACAAGGTTTCTACACCAAATTGTGGTGGAAGTGGCCCAAGGCCACGACAAGGTGCAAAATGGACAGAAAAAAGGACTAGAGTTAACACTGTTAGATAAGACTCTCCATGGGTATCCAAAATCTGATTCAACAAGTATTAGAAGGTAGAATGAGCTGGTTTGGATATCAAAGATGAGCAAAAAATTTAAATCCTTTTATTTAATGGACTGACTTGGGTAAATCTGTCAAAAAAAGAAAAAATCAAATAGGAATTAAAGTATATATATTCATATTACCAGAGTACATTAGATACATTTACATTACATTATTACTTGACAGGGCAACATACATCAAATGCGGCTATTAACTTATGTATAAACGAGAACACACAAATAACACCTGTGTATACACTTCAAACAGCGGTATACATCAAATATGACTATTCATTCATGTGTATCTGAAACCACAGATAACATCACTGTGCATAAACTTCACATACTAATACATAAGAAATATGAGCATTTGCCAAATGATGAAGTAGTCTTCAAATGAAAGGAAAAAAAAAGGCTTGTCATTTAACCCAATCTCATTCCCAAAAACATCTATTACTTGAGTTGGGTTTGAACAAGACTGAGAGTTGGTTTGGGACTTCCATTCTTTAGCAAGCTTGGTTCAGTTTTTGTCCAGTGGCTCAAGCCCTCGTCCCAACCCTTGGTTCTTATGTGGTGGTGGTGGCCATGTCTACTAGCACCTAGAGCCCCTGAAGCAACCAAGCACCCCAGCCGAGTATGTGATGGAGCCGACCATGGAGGAAGACTTGGCCCCGAGGCTGGAAGCCCTGGCATAGCTCGCGGACGCCCCGGCTCCTGACGGGATGAAGTAGGCACCGTTCAACAGGAGGTCGCCCTCCGACCTCCAGTTCCACCTCCTCCACATACCGGAATCTGTTACCACCCGCTTAGTCACCTGCACCATTCCAGTATATATATATATATATATAGGGAGAGAGAGATCATAAGAACTATGTCGCCATATGCTGACAGGGAAGTTTTAAGAGAGCTTTGGCGATAATATTGTTCTACCTCCTTGGCGAAGGGGTTCAGCGGTGCTAGGTATCTGTTGCCCTGGCTGTTGATGGTGGGGTTTGCACTGCCGCCAATGGCGTACATCTCCCAGTGGGTGTAATCGTTGTTCACCACATGGAAGTAGCCATGCCTGCACCTGTAAGATTTGTTTCCCCACGTTGAGATCACAGGAAGACGTGCAAGGCAGCAAGAAGCTTCTTTGGGTTGTCTCAAGAAAGCTATGTGCATGTTTAGATGGTACTCAGGCAATGCAGAGAGCGAATTTTTTTAAACAACCCCTTGGTATTGAACTTTTTTCCAGTTCAAAATGAAGGAATTTTTTGGAAAAACTCCCTTTCCCCTGTTGCACTTACCCAGCCCCCTCCACACTTGCACGAACCACACTCAGAAAGAAACGTATGCCGCTCAGTAGGATATATCTCAACATATACATACCTGGGCATTCGCTGGATCAGACCTTCGCCAAAATGGTTGAAGGCGATGGTGACTTGCATTACTCTGTCCCGTGCGTATGAGTCGCTGTGGCCCAGCAGCATCACCTGCAACAAGTCATGCAAAGCAGCTATTAACATTTACAAGTTACTATGACGGCGATTCAAATCCGTGAAGAAGGCTATGAAAGAGATGTTTGTATATAGCCGTTTTTTTTTTTCTGTTGATTTGAATTGTTTTGTTTGTACTTCCATAAACATTAATATTATCCGTAATATTTCTAACTTTTAGGAAAATAGTAGATTCGTTTACTTGTTAGTCCCTCTAACATGTTTAATTTAGGAACAATTCCTTATAATGTTTATATTTAGTAAAAACTCGCTATAACTTTATTTTTATTTAAAAATATTTTAAAATTTTGAAAAGATATTCGTTAACCTTAATGTCCTTCTGAATTTTGAAGAAGCTAATAGATTCTCCTAGAATCTAAAAACTTTCGGGTACCGGTCAAATCTGGGGTGTGAGAGGGCATGGGAGAATGCAAAATGTCCATTGTAAATTTTTAACAGTTTTAAATGTCTAAAGAGGTGTAATGGTGACTCCACAAACTTATTTGTTTATACTATTATTATTTCAAAATTTTCATCATTTCACTTTTATTTTAAAATCTAAGGTCAATAATGTAAATAGACGGACATAAAAGTATAATTATAAGAAGCATTTACTAAATACCTTAGATTACAGAGACTTTTTTCTCTAAATTACATAGAGGACGAAATAAATAGGGTACTAAACGTACCTCGTTGTGATGGGTGAAGTAGTTGTTGGAGATGGTGATGGCGGTGGAGCCCATGATGGCGTCGACGAGGCCGTCGGCGCAGTTGGAGAGGGAGCAGTGGTCGACCCAGACGTGGCTGGAGCCGAAGATGGAGACGGCGTCGCCGTCCGCCATGGTTCGCCACCCGTAGTGCGACGGGGAGCTCCGTACCATGGCGTTGCCGGTGGGCCTGCAGTCGTGGATGTGGATGCCGTGGATGATGATGTTGGTGACAAACTGGATGGTGATGCAGGCGCCGTAGGCGATGTGCACGTTGGCGCCGCGGCCGTCGATGGTCTTGAAGCTGTTCATGATGAGCTCCTGCTTCAGGGTGATCACCATGTCGCGCTTGAAGACGATCCAGAGAGGGCTATCCTGGATGACGGCGTGGCGCAGGGTGCCCGGCCGGGGGTTCACCGGGTCGTCGTCGCCGGGGTCGCTCACCACGTAGAAGCGTCCGTCACGGCCACCGATGGCGTTGCGCCCGAACCCGATGCCGCAGTCGGCGAGGTGCCTGCGGCGGAGGTGCCAGTTGGTGTCGCACCGCCAGCAGTCGTCGATGGGGTTGCCGGTGCCGCAGGAGAGGTAGCCCAGCTCCCGGCGTGCTGTGCTGTTCTCTACTGCCCTGTGTTTTTTTTTTTTTTGGATTTTGAAGGGAGGAGGAGGGGTTAGAAAAAAGACTGGTATAAACTTTGTAAGCTTATTAGTAGAAATTTCTCCCTGTCAAAGAAGAGAAAAATAAGAGCAGTCTTAACTATTAGTACGCTCCTTCAGTGTTGTAATATATGTTGAGAATAACTTGTATTATGCCTGGCCGTGTAGTCAGGTTAATTTTTTTTATAAATTTTTATTTTTAAATCTCTTAATCGATTTGACTCGGCCGTACAATTTAATCTTAGTTTAGACGAATTAAAAAAAGATGATTGCATAGTCCAATTCAATAGATTTTCATTTTTTTTAATTTGTCAGATCTAAGATCGAATTGTACAGTAGTATAGGACACCACAGGAGTTTCAAGAAAAAAATTAATTTTTTTTCTTTTTTAACCTGCTGCACTGCGGCGTAATAGCTCTGCAGTGCAGCAAGTTATTCTCATATATGTTCGGCTAAATTTCTAGTGGACATTTTTGCAAATATATTTTTACAATCCATCAATTTGCAATTATATTATAAGATTAATTTTACATTCTAAAGCAAACTGCGCACATGCTCTCGCGGCATCAACACAGTTTGGTTTAAAGACAGAAATAACCAACATGCCCTTTAGATTTGATATCTACATACATAGGAGCATAAAATATTGAAGATCATAGAGGTACTTATCCAAAAGATTAATTCAAAATGCAAGGACACTTTAGTCATTTTTGTCTATACATATTTAGATCGAATGCTAATAATATGTTGATTTCAAAGATTTAAATGCAAATCTAATAAATTATAAGGATATATTTGTGTAAAAATATGTTCTTTCATGCCAACTCACTTTTAATTTCTAATGTCAATGTTAGTATTATGACTAGTAACTTTAATTTTGGATAGTCAAGTCAGGCAATCATTTCGTTATAATTTAATATATTTTCTTATAAGAAATATCAACTTAAAACTTTTGTTATCTTCTCCTCCCACGATAACAAGGTTGAAATGCTGCGCAACTTCCAAGAATAGGCTTCACCCAAACAAAACAACTTCTGAGGAGAAATTAACACTCTCTTAGATAATCAGAAATGAGATATTTGGTTGAGATGTGAAAAATCTTTCAAGAGATTATCTTACGGCTGAGATGTGGAAATTATTTTAATAGAATATAAATGGAAATTTTAACTCTTATATATATATATATATATATACATGCTCTTTTTTTGTCAACTCCAATGCTCTGTCATTACATTACATCGCAAAGTAGATGGACTTTTTAACGAGGTGACACCCTTTTAAGAAAAGTATTTCGCATAGGAAAAAATACGTTATATGGCATTAGAAGATTCTTCTACAGCGATCATTTGTGTATATGTGTATGACGTCTACCAAGCCTATTAAATACTAAAGATGATAACAGAAAGAGAAATGGTACTGGTACTTTCTAAGCTCCGTTTTGGCAGAATAAGCGGGTTGAATAGAAGTGTATTCGTTCATATGTGGTGAGATATTATTTGGCAATTAAAATATTTGGATAGTCGACTATTTTTTAAGGACTTCTCCCAAATAAAGAAAACATATTTTAACTTTTTAGTCCTTATAATCTTTTAATATTTTTTATAAACAGAAAAAGTTCATTCTTACTATCTTTTGATAAACAGAAAGTTGACAATCCTAAGAGATAATTTCTCTACATATATTCCATTGCCAAAACGATCTTAAGATACCCTCTTAAGATCTTGCTTACCTCTAACCATATCCAAAGATTCATTACTATGGTCATCTTTGGATACTCAATATATAGTGATGATAATAGAGGAAGTACTTAAAAAAAAAGAAAACTGTTTGGTGCACACAAGGCGCGCACACCGAAAAGAAGCGATCCTTTCAGTACACATTTGACAGGAGTCCAGTATTACAGAGAGGAGGAGGGTCCAAGTATTTACAAAATTTTAAATCATATAAAAGATTTTTTTACAATATTTGGTTTTCTCTGTTGGACTTCTGTCCAGTTTAAGAGGATGTGTTCTCCGCACCCAATCAAGGATGTGCATGTCGTCCGTGCACCCCTGATTGGGTGTGGGCGCTCGGCAACGAGTAGTTCACTTAAAAGCATATAACATCACTCTAATAGGAAACTCTCCACGTCATCAAATCACTAGTTACTAGCTACAAAATATCTCATGGGTCTATTATTTGTGCCTAACTCTGCTTCATGTCGGTCGAAGAACACTGCACACTCATGTGGCATAATTTCCCCTTGGGGATGACAACATAGGAATCCACGGTGGACCCGCACCACCAGCATACCATGTGACCCCTTAGGAATAAATGGGGAGGTGACCGAGTGGGATTATATGAGGATTGTGCGCTGGTTCTTGGCGTTGCCATTCATGGCTGACGTTGGAGAGAATTTTAAACAGAGGTAGAAAAGAATAGAACAACAACAACAACAACAACAGAACAAGCAAGCCCGTGGAATAAATGGGAGTGAGAGCCACCGGTATGGTCAGAATATATGAATACTGTTGTCAATATCTTATCTTCAGATATCCCATTCAAGATGTGAGATCCACAAGTCGCAAGGAGTACTACACGATTCAAGATCTTGTTCATATGATTTTAAAGGTGACCTAACTTGACCTAGATTATATTTGGGGAGTGTTATTATATTATATTTTTTATCATCTTTTTTACTATGCTCGGTCAAAAATATAAGTTCTTTTAAGACAATTGACATATTAGAATTTTAGGCAATGCAAGAATGTGGAAAAGGACGTTTGATTGCATGATCAAGTGCCCCTCACCTACGTTACCTTTGACAAAAAAAAAAAAATTGTTACAATTGTATTTAATGATTTTTCTGATCAAGTGATTAAACAACTTCTCATGAATGGGACAAAAAATAATAAAAAATATGATATAATAACATTTCTCATCATATCTTTCATAAAATTATTTTTAAATATTTTAGAATTTAAGATACGAGCATAATGAGATGAAATTTGATTTCAATCTAACTCTTTAAAACCCTCTTCAATTCATGAATTACTTATTTGGACGTAAAGAATTTGAGATTAAGATTGTTCATTTCCGAATAAGGCATCTTTTGCTTTGAAATATTCTAGCTAGAATAAATCATTTGAACGGATTATTCTCACTCGAATAAGTAACTATTCACATACTTAAAACGAGTGAGTTCCCATTAGTCGGATTAACCCTCCTATCTAAAACGAGTCACAGTTCGATCGACATCAATACCGACAGCATTATGAGAGAGAACCCTTGCAATGGTAGATGACTAGAACTAGAAATCCGCATGAGAGACAGAGAAAGAGCATTCATGGACCTCTCCTCAACCATGGAGGAAAAGGGGAGGGAGGAGGAGACCAGATACCCAGATGAAGGGGAGACCAATCAGAAACCGCGAAAGAAAAGACGAGGACCTGGCCAGTGCATGTGAGGGACGAGACGGCGTCCCATGTGTCGGCGCGCAGAGCCAGCGGGGTATATATGTAAGAGAAAAGGACAAGGATCTGATCTCCGCAACAGAGCCGACAAACTGGTCTTGGTAGGCCTGTCTCTTAGAAAAAAGGGGGGGTATGCAGTCAAAGGATACAGGTTACAAATTAAAGTGGATCACACGTAGGACTGGCAATGAGTCTAGTTCGAGAGTTGTTCGAGTTCGATTCGATTCGAATTTTCAAACGAGCCAAATTTAAGTTTACGTTAAAATTTGAATGACTTAATGAGTCGAGCTCAAATTTACTGTGACTCGAGTCGTAAGCTCGTGAGCTGACTTGATATGTTTAATATATATTTTTTAATTTCTCAAATTAGATCAACTGAAAGTGAGTATCTCATCTCATATAGATGTGACTGTGTGACTGTCTAGATTTATATGGTTCAAGTTTGAACCGAGTCAAACTCGAACCTAGCAAAAATGAAGCGAGTCGAGCTCGAGTCTAAATTTAAAGTTCGAACCGAGCTCGAGCTCGAGCTCAAGCCAACTTTCTTTAATCCGAATCAAACCTGAGCCATCCAAAACTCGATTCGATCCGGCCCATTGCCATCCCTAATCACACACTATCCCATTTCACCATTTGATGATTTGATCCATGTGCTAAAGTGGGTAGGACAAATTCTATGTGATGATAGTTTAATGGGAAGCCAGTGGGGAAGGGCTTTGTGCACGGCACATCCTTGGGGACGTGCCTGTGTGGAATAAGCACCCGTCAACAAGCGTCAAAAGCACGTGAGGAGAGAGAGAGAGAGCGGGGGATCTTAAGTCTTAACCTGGAAAAAGTCTCCTTGGCCTTCAGATCTCCTAAGATCCTCGCGCCCACTGCGTCTCCCCTGAGGCAAATGGTAAAAAAGAAAAGAAGAAAACACTAGTCAGGACTCGGGAATAATAATTAGAATCTATTAAGGAGGCATGTGGTATGTAAGAAAATTGTAAAATATTAGATAATATTATAAATCATATTTTCTTTATATTAAGAGCATTTTGAGTTATTTTATAATATTTTCTTTATGTATGAAATGAACCAAATTGCTGAATTCTAAATATGTTAATCCATGCAACGTTCTATTTATCTGATTTCGGTTTTCAATCTAAAACTATTAAAAATTAAATAGTAAGATTTTAAAATATTGAAAGATTTTGTTTCAATTGGTTTTAGAATTTGATGATCTCAATGTTACTAATATTTTAGGTATTTCACATCAAAGTGCTATTTGTCTTCGACGGAACAGGATCATCTAGATCAAACTGTTTTGACCTTCCTGTGCCCTCAGACTCAAGAGAGGGAGGGTGATTGTTCCAGGGGCACTGAAAAGTCTAAACAGTTCGGTCCAAACAGTCTCGTTCCGTATTCGCCGTTAGACATCATAAACTCTCGTAAAATATTACTTTTTGCGAGATATAAAATATAATATTTTATGATATTTTAAACAACACTCAATCAAATCAACAGTTAGAAGAATTCAGATCAGATCTATCAAATCTGAGCCAAAGAAGTTTAGATTGGAGAATATTAACTGTACTTAGAAGCGTGTGGAACCCCACTTCCGCCCGTAAAACCTGGTCAGTACTCCACCACCTCAAGAAAGCATTCCTCTGAAAATTCTGCTTGCCTCTGCAATATTCTAGCATTTGCATCGTCGTCCGCAACACAGATCCCCGATGCTATCGATCTCTACTGCTCCCCCAACACAAACTATAAAGAAGAAGCTCTAAACTCTAAAAATCCATCTTCTCCAAGCAAGATCAGCTCACAAACATCAAAAACCCCACAAAATTTCGGTTCCTCCACATCCCCGCATATATTCGACAGCTTTTGGGTTTGCTCACTTGAGCCCACATTTGATAGAACCAAACAGCAAATCTCCAATGGAATCACTTCCCAACCCCACTACCGCACATCTCCCAGCATACATAGATCCACCCCACCACATCTTCATGAGAGAACAGAGAACTACCACCGATCCTTCACCAGAATTCGGCGAAATCCAGAGAGGAAACACCCGATCCTACTCTGCAACAGGACTAGAGAAGGTGTAGGTGTAGAAGCAACGTAATGTACCTGGAATCGGAGACCACTCCGTTCGCGCTGCCCGCCAGCACCACAAGCAACACCACCACCGCCATCGCCATCGCTGGCGCCATCAGTCGCGGAGACGCCGCTATTGCCGCAGCAGCAGAAGCTTCACGCCTCTCCCTCCCCCTCCACCGCGCCCTCCAACCAGATCTAAACGCTTGGGATAAGGGTAAATGGCGGGGGGAGAAGGGAAAAACCTAGAGAGAGAAAGAGAGTTAGAGAGAGAAAGAGGGGAGGGAAGGGAGGGAAGAGTGCGAGGGGGTGGGAACTGGGGAGAACGTTGGGGACGCATTGAAATAGCCGTTTTCGGTTCCGGATCCCAGCCGAACAGTGACAAAAAGGTGCACGCCGCGTATAATAAATTGAGATTTTTTCATGTATATTCCTAAACAACAAGTATCTGTATTTATACCCTCAACGAGCACGTTGTTTTCAACACTCTTGAAATCTTAGAAATATTGCGGTTCTATCTCTCCGTCAAAGCGAACTCTAACCGAATGTGTCAACAAGATTTCGAAAATCTTGATAACACGAGAGGTATTCATGCAAAATTCTAGTAAATCTAAGAGTATATATATAAAAATATTAGTGAATTTGGAGATATATATGTAAAATCTTTATATTTGATTCAACAGTATTTAACAATAGTTCATAAATCTTGATAACATCGGAGGTATATATGCAAGTTCTAGTGAATTTAGGAATATATATATAAAATGTTAGTGAATTTGAAGATATATATGTAAACATTTTAGATTTGATTTAACAGTATTTTGACGGAAGAGTATGACTATAATATTTTTGAGATGGTGGGGTATGAAAAATAATGTAAGAGTTGAGAGTATTAGTACAAAATATGATATCTTCAGGGTATATATGTAAAAAGCCCTAGTGAATCTGCACCTTACTTATCCCACTTTATCGGGCGGGTATTAGGAATAATGGGGATCCGAAATGCGGTGGGGGGTACTCGGGTACATACGAAACGTACCTTTTGTTCGAAGGCCCGCAGCAGCACATGGGCTCGCGTTTGGAGCAGCACCGACTGGGTCTGGATCTTTTTGACATATAACTATTGTGGGGGTGGGCCCCCAAATTATTTTCTCCACCATTTCTTCATATAAGTCCTGTGAGTTGTGTGAGGCAGCACCACTGATTGAAAAAAAAAAATAATAATCCACTTGTTGAGGGAGTTGCACATTAAAGTTCACCTTGGAGCTTTTTTATCATAGAAGTTGTAGGGTATTCTTAATTTCTGATTAGCTCCGTGGAAAGGTTTTTTTGTCAAAAAAGCTTATTGATTTAGTTACTTAATTTGAATTCGGATAGTTATGCTATTTTTTTTCTTCGTAGAAGATTTTTTACACTGCCATAATTGTTCTGTCCTTCTTTGCATGATTACTTTGAACTTTAAGATTTCATTGTAGGATGTGATAGTATGGATCCGTTTGATTACACGTAAAATATAATCGGATGAAAAAGATTTTTTAAAGATACACATTTACGTGGAAAACAAAAATAAAATTCTTTATTTGGTACTTATAAAAACATTTTCAATTTCGTTAAAAAATGACATTTTCAACTATGTGGTCAATTTTACATGAAAACAAAGGGACCCTCAGGTGAAAGCCCTCACGAATCTTTAATATAAATTTCTCTCTTTTGCACACTTCAAGAGATAAGATTTGATTATGATGTTGCTGCAAGAGCAGTCTGATAAGGGATCAGGAAGCACATGACTTTTAGTGCCACCACATTTTTTTACAAGATAATGTAACGATTACGTACCATTCAACCCACTCATGCATCAATGGTCGCCGCCGATTAGGTGCTAACTATAATTACAATACCAAGGAGGTATTGCACTAAGTAGTTCTCTTGATCTTAAGACTTCTCTCATGGGAGAGAAACACCTATGTCACCAAATCATAGATTTTAGTGGTAATCTACTTTTTTTAGCTTTTAATCTAATGTCTTCCTAACCTCGAGATGAGATCCTATCAAAAACATTCTCATGAAAAGACATGACCCAATAAAAATAGGTCACATCTTGAGACCATGCACAAAAAATTGGAATATGCTTTATAATAGAGATCAGCAGTAGCATTTAACAACTGGCTCAACATTGTTCAGTCCAAAAAAGACCTCATCTTCTCAATCTGCCACAGTCCTTGTACTCTCAACATTGTGAAAATTAAACAGCCTGGCTTTGTTATCTTCCTATCCCGGGGACCCTCACCTCCATTCGTGAAAGCTCACCAACCAATCAAAGAGAAAACGGAATAATGAAGCCCAGGAGAAGCTTCTGTATCCAACCTACGTGAATAAGGCACATGCCTATGTCTTCCAATTTTTCCCCTCATCGCATGGCTATAAGTAGCTAGTGTCGATAAGCAAGTAATTGGAAGCCAATAACATAGTCATTTTGGAAGTTTAAGAGAAGGATACAAATGCCTCATTTTTATGTTCATATGCTAGATTATTTACTACAGTAATAATAACGATAATAATAGCCCTAACAATAATAAGAAGAGTAACATATAGACATATACACTTAGAGCAGAGATATATACTTGTTGCACCATTTCTACAGCAATGCAGTGCACCCGCCACCGGCGGTGATCAGATCCCCTTGCACAGGAGTAGTGGACTGTGGAGTTTAATATTGCATTCGCCATCTGATCTGTCGATTGGATATGTTGGCGTGTGAGTCTGCTGTGCTGCCACAGCTCTAGTGCAATAAGTATTTTTCATAATATATATTATATATATAAAACAGAGTTCTCTAGCATTAAGTGTCAACATCAGAATTATCTATTTCCCTCTTAAATTCTCTCTCTTTTTTTTTTTCTATTAATATTTATGTCTCCTATTAATTCTCTCTCATTAACTCTCTCTCTTCCTCTTTCTGGTTAATGATATAATTCGCAAGGTGTCGGACAACTGCCTTTGTCCCTCTTCCTTTGAGCTCTCCTTGAGCCCACGGTTTAAACACTTTGGAAATGATTGTTTGCTTATTTTGATGTAATTTGGCAGCAAATGAACTTGGCAGAATGGACAAGGGGACGCAGCCTTTAAGTGGTCCTGTCTGGTCCGCGTTCGCTGCACCAATGCATGGGGAGTGTCCTTTCCTGTCATTGCCCTAGAACACATTCTATTTGGTCATATACAGTTTTTTAATCGCGCAAAATAATTATGAAAATTATAAATAAAGTACTTTGTGCATCAGATTGCATTGAAGAATTTCACACATGGAATTCTTTTTTTTTTTTTACAATTTTGAAATTCATGTACTCGATTTTGAGTGGTACCGAAAAGAGTACAATATTTCATCCTTGGTTACAGATTTTAATCGAGAAGTTTATGAAAAGAGTACTTGCACCCCTAGCTCGGTTATGTAGAATTCCAGCTATGAAGGGGCCCTTATTTTATCTCCCCCATCCTAACAAACACAATTATTCTTTTGAACTTCGTTCTTGTACCTTCATGTACCCAACAATCATTTTTTCGAATTTCTGTGGACGGTTACTATTAGGACTGTCAATGGTCCAGGTTTAAGTAGACTCATACCAATAAGAGTCATGGGTAAATGGATAAATCAGTCAGATTTTGGATCTACTTTTTACTTATTTGATGTTGAAGATAAATGGATTTGGTATAGAATTTATTTATCTTAAATCTCTATATGCCAGATAATTGGGTTTGATTTTAGGTCAAAATTATAAGAAATCGGCTCACAAATTTTTGCAATGTATGAAAATAGAAGGCTTAATAGGTAAACGGGTATACCCAGACCCCATAACTAACGGGTCCAAACGGGTCTGTTAATGGGCCTGGGCCTATTTTGACAAGCCTAGTTACTATTATCCAAAGCTTTACCTGGGATTGTCTAGTGCATAGTAAAATATAATGAAATATCATAAAAACTATTTTTGTAGTACTTTCTTGATACGAGTGCTGTAAACTGTTGAGTCTTGAAATTTTAAGTTCTTGGTATCTTTTCCTCCACATTTACTTCTAGCCCACAATTACTCGTAGCAGAACTCATCTGTGTAGTTTTTTACCACAATGCAATTAAACAAACCATTCCTGATTCTAAAATCCAAACGTCTACCATGTTTCACAGCAAACCAAACCATTCGAGTGCTACACCCTGTTATTCTAAACAAGGATACCGACGCCCCAACCCTGGATTCCCTTGGGTTGGCCACATCACATGGGCACCCTCACCCGCGGCTCTTAGATCTTTGCCCAGCTACATATTTCCCACCCACCCCTACTACCTAATAATTAGTGGGATCAAACTTTGAATCCAAGTGTAGATTTGGAATGGGGGGAGGGGAAGGGGGGGTGCGACATAGGGCCTACATGTCATCAAGTGGGGCAGGGGGCACATAAGTCACCATCCAACCAACTCATAAATCACCGACAAGGAAAACCTAAATATTTGCATATAACTTGCTTGTGTGTTTAATATCTAAAATTACAGAGATGTTAATAAGCTATTGGGTGAGACATTCTCATGTTAATTATCAAATCATGTCTTAGTTTCTCTCCCTTTGATAGCCATCATCTCATCATTAGCACCTCCAAACTTATTACTTTCCTTGAAACGAAGTCTCTCTCTCTCTCTCATAATTCTCCAGCCTAATAACTCCTAGTAATTATATTTTATTTCACATCTATATTGAATAACCAATTCAGAAGAGAAGAGATCATCTCAGTACATCAAAGAGACATTTGCCAAAAGAGTTTGACTTAGCGCACACCCGCGCGGGCGAGTGTGAGTGCACGCCACACACTGATAGGCTAGCTCGAGTGTGCAACAAGAATTTTCCTTACCAAAAATCTCTTTATAGGTTGGGATCCTCTCACATTTGCTGACTCCGGTCAGTAAATCTATTGAGAGGATTCCAATTCAACTCAAAAACTAAAAAGTATGTCACACTTTGGGAACATATGCTTCTCATTTATCCGACCGTCCCACATCTCCGATGTGTAAAAATACGATGTGAGGGAGACAAGTACCAACACCACAAATATGACTGCCACGCGCCAAAGCCGAGATGAAAGCAAAACTTGGAAAGCCACATGATCGCTTCGGAATCTATTTGAGAACAAAATCCCTCTCTTGATCTTAAGTACCTTAATTTGATGTTTATCCCAACAAAAAACGAATTTGAGTCTAAAATTATTTTCACACTCAGCTTTTACCCAAGTCATTAGATCCTAACTTTTTGGTAAAATGAAATGAGAAAAAAATGGCTTTTACTTTTATTATCCATTTAAAAATATAAAATTGCCAAGCCATTGAAATTGCTTTCAGTAGTTTTTTTGTGATATTTTCCTTAACTAACGCCAAAGGGTGATTCTCGATTCCGTTCAGGACTTTGGTTAAAAGATCTCTATATTTTGTTAATGCATCTCTATCCTTATCCTTAAAAGTTATTGATATCAAGAAATTAAAGATTAAATTATTCCATAATATTACCACTTACATAGCCTATTACTAAAAAATACAATTCAAGATAACATACATAGACGCTACCTTTAAGCTCGTTCAAACTAGTTTTGTAGAATTCTTATGTGTCTAACATGTAAAATATAAATATTTCAAATTTATGAAGTTCAAGTAGAGAGCCGTTGGGGAACTGTCGTTCTAATAGAACCTCTAGGGGCAAAACCGACGAAGATAACGCACCTTCATTGCAAATTCAATAAAAATAGAGACCTCTTTAATAGCAATGAGCATCTAAACCTATACGAGTGAAACATATTTCCACTCAAGAAACCATAAAATATAACGGATGGCTGACAGCATGAGGTTAACAAGATGCAAAAAAATAATAAATAGTCGATAACAAATGAAATGGCACAAAAGTAACTCTATTTTCCTCATTATCTTTTAGCGTCCCAATATAGATAGTATCCTTATCTTTTCCTTATTCTTCCAAATAAGGTAAGAGAAATAGATAATCCAATATGCTTTTGACATCCCTGAACACATGTAAAGATCATAAGGTGTCTCCAAACTCAATGATTCCGGCAAGATATCTGAAGACAAAAATTAAATTTTATGATGCATTTTAAATTTCACATAAATGAAAAAAAAAAGGTATCCATTTTATGATTCGAAGACATTTTGTAAGTAGAAAATGTTTTTAGCATATGAAAAACTGTTAGTCTTCTCAGGTACAGCTTAGAAGATCTAGAATCGAACTCAAAGGGATGAGAGAGAGAGAGGGAGAAACATGTGCATTTTGTGGGTGGAATCTTCAAGAAAATGAGAGAATCGTACTCCTAAGTTCCAGAGGAATATGCTATGCATTGGTTTGGGAAATCTGGAGACCTTGTTCTGCTACGCGTAGATGAGGATCTAACGTAGAATTGTACCCTCATCCCGTTTAGAAAGACTAGCTGTACCAAGGAGAGCATTGCAAATTCATAAAACTGAAATACCTCTCGACTATTAGACAGAAATTAGGAGTGTGTAAATTTTTTAGAAAAATGTCGAACTTGAGGCTCATCTAACTCGACGTCCATGCTATCCATCCAAGAAGATACAGTTTTAAAAATCTTTGACCCCCATGTTCATAGCTACCCCCCAATAAGTATCCACCCTTTACATTTACAAATGAGTCCCCCAAAGCAGATAACCAGTCACATGACAAGAGCATAGAGCATCTGAAGGGAGTGCAATGACTGCATCTTCCAGAGAGCGGAATTTATGCTGAGAAGATTTGTGTTGGAGCTTCCACTTTTATTTATGTTTGGGATAGGTTTAGAGTAAACTCTCAAGACTCCTACTGATAGATGGGTGAGTGCCCTAACAAAATTTGTGAGCTCTCCACACTTTGTGAGGTTTTGCAGTTTGGTTTTTGCCCAGGTGGGAGAGGAATCTTTCCTCCGCCTGCTAGGTCGTACTATCTCTCTTTATCGCAATAAATCTCTGGTTCAACCACATTTTCTTCAAGAAAATGCATCCAAAGCATAGTCAAAGAAAATCAGTGTAAATAATAAAAATATATTTCCCAATTAATTCCTGTCGACTGTTCCTGCTCCATGTTTCTAGCATAAAAGGAAACATATATCTAAATGTCTACACAACTACACATAACCATGGACCAACTACTAAATCAACCATTGTCTACCTGGGCTTATGTTGTGCTGGGACATCAGGACCTAGACTAAATTTGAAAGAATGCAATGGTCAACTGAAAACCAACATAGTCCAAACCAACCTATTGAATGTGTGGCTCTTAAAGCATTCAAGTCACCTGATTTTCTTTGTGCTTAACAAAATAAATGACTAATACAGAAAGACCACTATAAGATCACATATAACATATATATTAAGCCATTTGTAGACTTTCCCTCATCAGTGCCCCCGAAAGTTTCTGCCGACTCATGTGCTATCTCACCTACAACTTCAGTTCCTCTCCCAATTTCTTTCACCTCCACCCGCATGCTTCCACCTGTTCCTCCGCTGTTCCTCCGCAGGGATTGTCCACACCCTTCCCTGCCCAACACATACCAATCTTCAAATTAACTCGCAGTACTGACATCGAATAAAGCCTTCCACACACACACCCCAAACCAAAAAATAAAATCATGGTATACACATGGATGGGATGTGCCTTCAAGTCATCTAAAATACATCAATAAGTTTAGTTTCCTTACATATAAGTTTTAGAAAAATCTAATGAACAATTAAATCAAGCTGGCTTAGGCCAAGAATTTTGTTGTGCTCCAAATGAAGGTGAACAAATATCCCTACTCCATTCAAGTCTTTCTTTTACATCCCTCTCACTTGTCTTCCTCCACCCACATGCTGCAAACCTCCCCACTCCAGGTAGGATGGTGAATTGGCACCCATCCATCACATCTTAGCATATAATTACACTGAATGTCACATATCTTTTGTTTAAATAACTGCACACCATTAAATGACACCAAATCAAAGCATGAAGTGCCTCAATATTCACCCCAAGTACCCAACGTATGACATGATGTGCTAGGAATGCACTATAATATACAGTTAGCCTCAAACAACTCTTATATCCTATCCTAGACTTCTGGCCATGCATTTGTAGTTATTCCATTCAACAGACATTGGGCAATTGCATGTTAGCAAGCATGCCAACATGTTGGCGGTAAGAATCCTTTCATTAACATGATGTGTATGTAGCATATGAATATTGAACAAGCGATTGCTACTCACGACCTTTACAGACGTGCGAGTGTTCTGTTTTAATTTAACAATTCCATATTTCTGTGAAAGCTAGCATATTGTACTAAACGACTTGCTTCAGACCCGCACCAATTTTTTCCAGAGGTTTTTCCTGTTTGAACAATATGGTTAAGGTGAATAAGTTGTCACCTACAAGCATAGTTGTCAAGGCGGTAAGGTGACCCAAGGCGTACTTGGAGTCCTTGAGTGGCTAAGCAGTTAGGCGCCTGCCTAAGCAGTGCCTAGGCGACGTCTTCACAATCAAGTGATTAAGGCGGCAAGGCGACCCAAAGCGTACTTGGAGTCCTTGAGTGGCTAAGCACTTGGGCGCCTGCCTAAGCGGTGCCTAGGCGACGCCTTCACAATCAAGTGATTTTGTGTATGTAGGGGGGGAATACTCACAAGTAGGGAGGCAAACACTTGAAGAGAATCGAGAAGAAAGGACAGGCATATGGAAAAATCATGAAGGGTGAGAGGATGGCCACAAAGGGTTCGAAATTTGTGAACGTGGGTGAGTGGGCCTTGTCGCCTCATCGTGACCATCATAGTGAGAGGAGAAAAATATCGAAATGCCTCAACATTAACATCAAGATTCGCTCACAAAAGAGGAACGATGTCAAAAACAATAAGGAAGATGAAATAACGAGGAAGATGAAATGAAGGGACATAAAAAACTAGGGCTCAATTATCTACACAACCCTATTTATCTTAGTATTGGATCCCAATGAACCCAATTTGATTAGCCCATGAACTAGTCTAGGCAGTGCCTAGGCATGTTAGGCACTCTTAAGCATGCTTAAGCGGTGCCTACGAGTGTATTTTTCAAGGCCCAATAAGGCGTTTAACTACCTACGCTTCAAAATTAAGCCTTGTCGCCTAAGCGGTGCCTAGGTGTAAGCCTTGACAACTATGCCTACAAGACCCCCCACCATCTCCCGTCGCAAGTCCTGTCCTACCCCCATTCATGAAGTTCAAGAAGGTGGCTCAAAGAAGGAGGAGCCACAGCAAGAAGAAGAATCCAAAGGTGAGAGGATGGACCTCATTCAAAATAGGGAAAAACAGGAAAAAAAAATCCAAGAATTCCATTCAAAATTAGAGTATTGAAGAAATGATTGAAATGACAGAACAAAACAGCCTCAGTCTTTGTCATAAGGTATTGCACCTCAAAAGATTATGGGGGAACCAATCCGGAGGTGCCTCCATGACAGCACGATACAGCACACAATGTACGAAGGTCATCCTGTGAGTCTAAAGTAGCCATAACTTGGCTCGTTGAGATACTCCTCAAGTTTGAGCTTCAACCAGTTACTCTGAAGCCCAACTCGTGCAACAAATCATGAACTTGGGCTAAAAGTGTTTAAATATCATGTTTTTATTTTCTCCATCTGGGCCTAATCCAGTAAACAGACAGGCCACAAGCCCAAATAAAGTGGCCGAAGCTCTGATGTGGCTCGTCCACAATGGTTCAAATCACAACAGTTGGTTCGAACCATAGGTTTGAGCCTAGCAACCCAGACAAGGCAAGGCAAAAAAATAGAAGAGGAGCAGCTTTATGAAGCTGCCCTCTTCCACTCTTCTCCCCACTTCCAATGTGGGACTAAACTTCTATAAAGAAGCCAGAAAATTTTGAAAGGGCTGCTGTTTTCTCACTCCCGATATCCAATATGCCCAGGTTTTGACAGAGTTAGAGCCACTTGGTAAGTTTAAAATTTAATTATTTATTAAGCTATTGATAGTTGAAGTACTTGGAATGTTGATAAAACATGCACAGAGTATAGGCCAAAACTTAACAAAAGGAGCTATGCATTCAAGCTATGACCAAAGTCGCAGCAAGCTGGATGTATTCATTTTTGTTGGAATTAATTACCTTTGTAGCGTATACGACGTCGCAGCGGTGTGGAACGGAAGCGTCCTCTCGTCGGTGCAGAGTGGTTACTAGAGTCGCTCACAGAGTCCACGCACCAGATCCCGGAAGCTTCGGGTGATTTTTCCAAGGGAGAGAGATAGAGGAGATGGAGGAGTTTTTGAAAGAGAGGAGGAGGAGGAATTCTCACGTAGGGTAGTCTCCTCTCTATATGCTCTATCATATCTAGGAAGAGACTCCTAAAAAGTCCTCACATATTGAGGCTCTTATCCTCTAAAGCCTTTTCCACTTTGAAAAGGATTTCCAATGTGGATGTTTATCCACTACAACCTCCAATACGGTTAACAATTTTCATGTTGGTTCTCGATCTGCCTAGTGCCTACCAACAAAAACACTTGTTTTCGAGACTTTGCGAATGGGCTATAGATAGGTCAAGAGCTGAACTTGATGTCCCATAACCTGTTTGGCACTATGGCTAGCTCCACCGTAAGTCAGTGCATTCTTCATATTGCAGCATAATTTCTCAAAAAAAAAATCATATAAATCATAACCATTCAAAAGAAATGAGAAAACAGACAACATGCTTAACCAATATGAAAGCATAATAGAATTAATTAAAATTTTAATGGTTATGAATGATTAACTAAGATGAATGCATAATAGATTGAATTAAGATTTTCATGGTTACGGATAGAACTGCATCATCATATTTATTTTTTATAACCTAAACATTGAATAACAGCACCAGTTCGTATAATTCTGCACTTGGAAGGGGGGGTGTGGGAGTAATGCTATCTGCACTTGAATGTATCCATAAAGTAGTCACCATGAGGCATGACTAGAGAGTTAGCATAACAAGAACTTCATCCAACCATATGAACTTGTACTTAAATTTTGTTAAGTGTAGATGGATAACAGTAAGAGAGAAAGTAATTAAACAGAACAAAAAAAAGTTCATTCTGAGAATGCCAGTCTGGCCCAAAAGGCCACTAATGTGCAACAGAACAACCATTAAACAGGAGATCAAGGAGACAGAATCAGTCAAAAAGACAATGATTACCAGGTATAAATGCTAGAGGAAATTGCACAGGCAACATGTTTTTGCTTATATATTGCCACAACAAATGCTTCAATGCAAAAGTTTGCAGATTTCTTCATAATCTACAGCTGGCAAGACCCTCCCATTATAGATTCCCTTCTCAATCCGGACCTCCGTGCAGAACTTCTCAGTATTCACGGACAGTAACCTCGCGTTCGAACCCCTGTGCTATTAACAATCCTGACAATGATTACCAGGTAGAAATGCTAGAGGAAATTGCACAGTCAACATGTTTTTGCTTATATATTGCCACAACAAATGCTTCACTGCAAAAGTTTGCAGATATCTTCATAATCGACAGCTGGCAAGATCCTCCCATCATAGATTCCCTTCTCAATCCGGACCTCCGCGCAGAACTTCTCGGTATTCACCAACAGTAACCTCGCATTCGAACCCCTGTATGCGCCATTAACAATCCTGACCAGCCCCCCTATCTGCGGTATCACCGTCTCCAGCTCTTCCTGATCAACCCTCAAGACGTGCTTCTTCTCCAGCATTTCAATCTCACCCACATACTTATCTATCACCTTGATCACCACGCCCTTCTGCTTGTAGTACCCCTTCTCTGCGAGAGCCTTGCTCATCACCTTCACCACAATCCCCTCACACAGCCAGTAATCCTTCCTGTTGCTCCTCTCCTTGGCCTTCTCCTCCTCTCTCATCAGCGCATCCAATGCAGACAAACCGCCGCCGCTGCTGCCGCTGCCAGCGCTGGTTTTAGCCCTCTTGCTACTAGTGCTATTCTTCTCCAACTCACTCTCATCTCCAAACTTGGACTTAGAGGCGTCTGCCAGGGCCGAAGCCGGGGCAGTTCCACCTGTGGAAACAGGCGGCTTCGCCGACGGCCCGGCAAGGCAAAAGGCAATCTTTCCGCCACCAACAGCGGATGTAGAACATTCCGGATTTCCCTGCGGCTCGGCGGGGGGCGAATCGGAGGAGGGCAGAGCTTCTGCTGATCCAGAGGGCTGCTGATCGTTGGCGGCCATCGCCCGCTCGATCTGCCGGGCGATGAGCCGCTCCTGCTTCTCCTCCTCAACCAGCTCCGCCTTGAGGCGCTTGTTCTTGAGGCGATCCTTGAACATGGTCTCGGCGTCGCGGTCGATGTAGGTCATGAACCACCCCTTGGGGGTCTCCTCAACCTTGCACTTGCCGGTGCGGCCGAGGTACTTGACGAAGTCGGTGAGGGTGGCCCAGCGGGTGGAGTTCATGTGGACGTGGTGGCGGTCGGCGATGTACTCGTTGTAGACGACGGTGGCGGCAACGCGGGAGAAGCGGTGGGAGCGGCGGATGTGGTCGAGGAAGGAGGTCTCGAACTCCTCGGAGTAGCCGTCGACGATGCGGGTGGGGTTCTGGCCGAAGACCTCCATCTGGCGTTGGTGGCTCTCGCTGAGGCAGTGGCACTTGAAGCCGTTCTCGTCGCGGCACTGCTTCTGGCACATCTGGCAGTACCACCGCAGCTTCTGCAGCCCCTTCGCCTTGATCCGGTTCGCGATCGCCTTCGGCGTCAGGAAATCGTTCTTCCCCATCGCTGCCCCCCAACAGCAGCCTCCTCTTCCCCCCTTCCCTTCCCCCTTACTCTTCTTCTACTTCTTCTTCCTACCTTCCTCTCGAGCTGGGGAGCTGCGGCGCCGGCGGGCGGAGGAGGAGGCAACGCCGGCTGGGAGAGGAGGAGCAGGCAGCGGCGAGCAGGAGGGGCTCCGGCGACGGATCGACGGGGTGGGGTGGGGTGGGGTGTGGGGGGGAAGCCGGGCGGCGGCGTCTGAGCGCAGAAGAGGACGAGGAGGGTTCGGCTTCTGGAGAAATCTTTTTTTGGGGGGAAATATAGGTGAACGATGAGAGCGTCAGATCGGGGCTGCGACATACTGAGGGGTAAATAATAAGGACTGCGATATATCAAGAGGGGTAAATAATAATATAAATAATCTAATATTCGCTTTTTATATTTCTGGAGTACAAGATATTTTTTTTAAAAAAATAGAGTTTAGCAAATAACTGGATGTAGAATAGACATCTTATGAATACACATTTATATTAAAAAAATATATACAATTTTTGTACATATAAGAATTTCTTAACTGTCGAATCCATTAGACATTGGAGTATTGAGAGCAGGAAATAGTTCTACTTGCATCACATGATCTATGTCTCTGAACCAAAAAAAAAAATGAACAAAAAAAAATCACATGATCTATATGTCACTGTGTGGATTCATGGTATTTAAAATGAAATGATCGTAATATAATTTTTAATATAAAAAATGAATATTCATTGACATTATATTTAAATAACTTTTCAAGTTATTTTCTAAAGAGTTTAGCTATTGCATTCACATTGAAGGGGTTACCTATATTGAAAAAATTGAAACAATGGGTGGTTTAATAAAAGCGATTTTACTATCACCATTATAAATTTTGAGTCTTTACCATTCCTCTACTAATGTGCCATTAAGATGGTGCAAGTTCTTTCATCCTCAAGGTGATATTTAGATTTGAGGGAATCTAAACTTTTAGAATTGTAGAAAAATTTGGTGACTTTTCTTTCAACAAAAAATGGAGAGCATAGTGGCTTATAGTGTTAAAATTCATCACTCACATTTGAAATTATAGAAAAAAATCCTAGCCTAGGCCAAGGATGCCCTGTTCAAACCAGACCAGAAAATCCTAGTCTATCATTACTCCCATTTATAGTACCATTTGGCTTGCCTTATAAGGATACCTTAGCCTCAAATAGTTAGGAGTTGGTTATTCTAATAGTTCCCTAGTCATAAGATGTGATATTCTAAAAACATGACTTTAAAATTTGAGATTAATCTTAAATTTGAGTTAGTTGGTAAAAAGGTTTTGAAGTTAACAAAGTACATGCACATTCACCTATGATTGATATTTCCATACTTTCAATAATATTTACATGTATCTTACAATCTACATTAGCTTGGTACATCGAACTAGTATATTGGTGATGAGGATGCTATTATATCACACATTTTACCACCCTCTTCACTGCACTCATCGGGACCATTTGATCAAAGAGCTCTAATTAACTGCATTAGTTGCACAAAAAGGTTATTCAAAAATAACTTTAATAAGAACCATCTGATCAAAAGATCAAACGGTACTCAACAAGTGTGGCAAAATGAGCAGTAAATCCCTATTTGCGATAACATTTACATGTATCTTACAATCTACATTAGCTTGGTACATCGAACTAGTAATTGGTGATAAAGAATGCCATTATATACACTTTTTACCACCCTCTTTACTGCACTCATTAGGGACCGTTTGATCACTTGACTCACTAACTACGTTAGTTACACAAAAAGGATATTCAAAAATAACTTTAATGAGAACTATATGATCAGGAGATCAAACAATACTCGATAAGTGTGACAAAATGGGTAGTAAAAAATGCGGTATAATAGCATTCTTCATTAGCGATTTGATTCATTATTGGCCCATCATGTACATGTGCATATATTTTTTACTTATCAGGAGTGTGACGCCTACTATAAGCCTAGCAAAATACTAAATCTCTACGAATCAATATTCTTTGGGAAAAGATTTGGACAGTATTCTTTGGAACAATTAGGTATGACCATGTCTATGTATCCCTACAATTATTGGTGTTCGTCCATGAAGAGCCATAGTTCAAATGGACACCATCCTCCTCCAGGTGTATGGAGGATGCAGGTTTCGCATCTACCTCTGTAGTATGCAAAGGCATAAAACAATCCAATTTCACTTAGTTTGAGTAGACTCCACTACCTTTGAGGGAGACTTTCTCCCCACATGGGCGCAACCTTTATGAATAGATTTCACTTCCACTATTTAGAGATTCTTTAACATTTGCCAGTTTCGACCCCCTCTCTTCAAAGTGGGGAAAAAGGGATTTGATGCCCGACCACTGAGCCACATTAAAAAAAAAAAGTATGTGATATTGAGAAAGGTTATTAATAAACAATGACAAGGTCACTTGTTATGCACACATGGTTGAAGGCCCCAACTAACTTTATAGTCCACATTATCTATAAAGGAGTCTGAAATTGTAATAAGATGTTTAGATATAGCAAGAGGAGATCATCAATGGACACCTTTGACTAACATGTTTATTATATATTATTAATTTTTGACACTAGTACATATAGTTCTCTATTATTATGTGGAGTCCCTGATCAAGTTCAATCATTTGGACTCACGTCGAATCCAAGATATGTAATTATAGAATCAAATAGCATACAAATCAAAAATAAATGATGAGAGACAAATAATCAAAGTAATTTATAATGTCAATTATCATCGAGTATCTAAATATAACTTTTCATTACTAATATCATTGTTTCATAAATAACATCATCAATACTAGGATCCTCAAGTAACATCAAATATCTAGTATAAGTAAAATCACTCAACTTACTAAAGAAAGAGAAAAATACATAACTCACTCATGATCCCTACTACATCAATCCTAAGAAAGCATTAATTCTAAACCTAAATGACATTATGTATAACCCAAATCAAAACTCCTTAATAGCCAACTCCCCATCCTTAGACTATGCAAAATGTTTAATAAGCTTTATGAGTATAACTACTCAGTAGGCAATCAAATCTATCAAATACTAAATAATATAATAATTAAAATCAAGTAATAAATAATTAATCATGATTCACAATTATAAATATATCTCAAATAAAATCATGATACAAAACTATGGTCAAATATATTACAAAATCAAATGTGTTTTCTAATAACATGAATAGATCAATTAACATATAACATATATGGCATGATCAAATTCTTATATTACTGAACAAATCTACTAGTCATGAACTGAACAAATCACACATCGAACTGAACATATAGCAAATTATCATGGCATAGTAACTTATCAAATCAAATTCATGTCAAAAGATCATATGGTCAGAATAGATTAATTTTTTTTCAAAAGATATCTAATTAGAATAAGTATGAATTTCCAAGTGAATAAACTAAGATCAAATAAGAATTGAGTAATAAATGATTGAACTGAACATATTATAAGCTCAATTCATATTATTTAAATAGCAAATTAGATTTTATAATTATATGTCAAATATATTACAAACTAACATATTAATATGCATCCAACCATCATATAAGGAGCCGAACAAAATATATGTCACAGCATATAAGTAAGTATGCTAAGATCATGACACATGCATAACAGAGACTTCATGATTCACCAAAATAACTAATCATAAAGTCACAATTATCAAGATTTTCTCATTGCCCATGAGTAGAACTCATCTACGGATCTTTATAGAATGAGACATAATCTCCTTAAGATGACAATATCTAAATATATACCAAACAAATATGACATAAAGATATTTCTACAAATTTTATAATGTTCATAGATCTAAAAAATAACTTGACAAAGTGACACATACATATATAAGTCAAAATACATGTTTTTATATACAAAATAAGTACATAATGAGTCAATATGGTCATATATATAGAAAATCAGAGTAAAGCTGATGTTAATAGGTTATTAGAGAGTGAAATAAGCTTCATAAATTTTCTAAAAAAATTTGAACTGATAATCATTATTTTTGGCCATTAAATTTAATTTTTAGAGTTAAAAATCAACAAATAAATCCGAAAATAGCAAATATATTCAAAAAATTGCCAAACTTAACAGACATATCAAATATGTCAAATTAAATATATGGATAAAATTTCATATAACGTGAACATCAAATTAGTAATTTAGAGTATCAAATAACATAAAAAGAACTTAAATTAAATTAAGGCCAATGAATAAATAACATAATAATAGGCAAATTAAATCTAAAATTTATGAAAAGTTATCAACAGGTAGAATATGTTGAAATCAAGGGGTAGTCAAAATTTTAGATAAATTAGTCAAAGAATGAAAGAGTTATGGTTAATCTAAGTTCAGTTTAAAAATTGATCACAAATTCTAAAAACTATAGTCATAATCGTACTTATAACCATTAATTTTTAAGTAAAAGTTACGTCAAGAACATTGGATGCGATTTTAAAGTCACACTAGGGACCTATGAAGTAAATTTTAACTTTTAAAAACGTCATGTTGAGGTGATGCATTTAAAGTCACGTTACCAAATGCTAAGGCAAATTTAACATGTCAAACTCGAACTTAAGAAAATCATAGATTTTTGGTAGTATTCATGAATCTAAAGGAAATCAACGATATTGGGCTTATTAATCATGCTCCCAAAAGTTCAAATTGATTACTTTTGAAAATTAAAATGTTAATTTTTATATAATACACAATAATCATTCAACGGGTTATAATAGTCTACTTTTAGAACGTCAAGAATATATCTCAAATCTTAACTTCCCTTGCAGCTACTCACGATTTCTCCTTTGTCTAAGCTCCTTTCCACGTCCTCAAAAGTTCCAAGAATATAATTTATTCATTAGAACAAAGTTTCAAGAGAATTATTTAAAAAATAATTCTCTTTCTTCTCAAAAGAATAACATTATTTACCCTAAAGTTGGAGCAATTTGCAAGAGAGATTATGTATGACTATAGGACTTTATTTATATTTTTTTTTGCTTCCTAATATAACCCAATCTTCGTTGTAGAGTTGGATTCTAATAGGTAGAGTCTTAATCAACAAGTAAAGTTAATCCATTTGAACTGAGAACTCACACAATATGTTTCCTTAACTAAAACCCTCGTATTCAACTCTTTTTAACAACTGAATTAACTAAAAGCTTTTTAGATAAAGTTATAGTCATTTGTATCTTCTTTCCAACCATACCCACTATGTGAATTTTAAAATTTTGTGTACGAAGTGATCGCATTTTCAATATATTGTTGTCACATAGTTTACAAGACCTGAAATTTGACAAGTGTTGGAAACCAACTCGTATTCAACTCTTTCTAAATCTATTATTATACTATTAGATAAATATTAAATAAGTTTAAATCATTTTAACGTGTTAATTAAAAGTTTAACTTTTCCTTGCAAAAGTTGGCTCAAGAATTCTTTTAGAGGAAAAGCACTTAGAGTTGACCCATCTTTCTTTCCTATTATGTGTTAATCAGATAATTACAAAAAAATCAAACTTTTGATAATCTTTTTTTTTCCTAGTGTTCCTAATGCAGTGGCTAAGGATTTTTACTTATACTACATATAAACTAGTCGACCAAGGTTCGATCTCTAGGGAAAACATTAGGCCAACTGGCCCATCCAAGTCACACACTCTAAAGGGGCTGGGTAAAAACTAGCATGCGAAAGCGCCAAGCAAGAGCACAAACGTCGCGCGCCTTGATCCTAAGAGCCCTGCTTCCAACAGGAGTGCCCCCACTACGCCACGCTAAGAGACTTTTGATAATCTTTTAAAAACCACCTCACCCAGTGGTATTTTAAACAAACACCACTTAAAGGTGAGCTAGGTCAGATTTAGGTCAAATAATTAATAGATTTTACACATAATTCATCTGCAATCTGATCTAATTCCACTTGTTATCATTTATTTATAAAGAATCTAAAAATAATAAAAAACATTATATAATTAGTAAAAAACTGGTAGTCTATCTGACGGCTGAGGGGCAGTGGAATCGGAGCCAATAGAACCCTAATTTCAGTCGGACCGCGCTCTTCTCCGATCTCAACAAGAAGCAGGATTTTCCTTCTGACGGCGAGGAGGAAAGCGCGCGCGCGCGAGAGAGAGACCTCCGGCGAGAAGAGGAAAACCCTAACCCTCGGGAGCACCTCCGCCCGCGGCGGAATCCAAGGCGGCGATGGCGGCGGGCGCGCCCAACCTGGAGTGCCGGATGTACGAGGCCAAGTACCCGGAGGTGGATATGGCGGTGATGGTGCAGGTCAAGAACATCGCCGACATGGGCGCCTACGTCTCCCTTCTCGAATACAACAACATCGAGGGCATGATACTCTTCTCCGAGCTTTCCCGCCGCCGGATCCGCAGCGTCGGTAGCCTTATCAAGGTCGGCCGCCAAGAGCCGGTCATGGTCCTCCGTGTCGACCGCGAGAAGGGCTACATCGACCTCAGCAAGCGCCGGGTGTCCGAGGAGGACATCAAGACCTGCGAGGAGCGCTATAACAAGAGCAAGCTCGTCCACTCCATCATGCGCCACACCGCCGAGACCATGCAACTGGATCTCGAGGTCAAGTGTTTGAGCTGTACCTTTCGTCCCCTGTTTCCGGGGGAGCTTCTATATTTCTTTGTGGGATCATGTGCTGCACCGTTATGTTCTATGCTTACTGAGTGCTTAGTAAGAAAGGAGACGCCTTTTTTATGTTATCTACTTAATTAATTAGTCCTCTTTCCTGTGAGGGGAAAAGATTATCCCCCTTTTAATGGTTTCCTCGAGGTCGTTATTTTGATTGGGAGAATTCCTTGAACATGCGTTCTCATTAATTTTGTGGATATGTACTTAAGTAAAAAATATTGCTAATATCCTAAGTTCAAATCTTTTTTGTACAAGATGTGGTTTACCTGTGTGCATTTTACCCTTTTTTGGGTTTGTTGCTGTGGGTGCTTTGGCAGTGGCCAGTCGTTAGTTGGGCAATGGGGTGTTTGGTTGCTGTATCAAGTGCATGCATTAGTTGCAATTTTGATATTGCTGCTAATAGCAGTCAATATTACGGTGATAATAAGTTTAATACAGGCCTGAACCTGTATTTAAATGTCATGATTCAGCTTTGAGAGTCCTTAGACCCCCCTTCCTCTCCTTCCCCATCCTTGACTCTCTTCCATTCCTTTGGCTGCTGCCTTCTATGTCTCTCTGGCGGCGGGGAGGTCAGGGAGGATTATAGTGTTGTGGAATGGGAGTGTGCTACAAGAGATTGATAAGCATATTGGTAGATCAGTGATTAATGTGACCTTTCGGTGCAGGGTTTGATGGTTTTCTTTGGGATTTCTCAGGAGTTTATGGTCCTCAGGGAAGGCAGGAGAAAAAGGTGTTGTGGGATAAGCTAATTCACTGGCATGAGCAATCTAGGAGACCCTGGTGTGTGGCAGGGGATTTTAATGCTACAACTTCTTATATAGAGGGATTGGATCAGTTCTCCCCTGTTACATTTATTGGGGATTTTCAAGAATTCATTCATCAGGCTATGCTGATCGATGTATACATAGCTAATTGCTTCTATACTTGGTCCAATCTCAGGGGCCATCCTACTCGTTCCAAGCTTGATAGGTTCTTGATATATGTTGATTGGGAAGAACGATTTTCTAATCTTCAGTCTACTTGTCTCTAGAGAATTGTGTCTGATCACGAGCCACTACTTCTGAACTCTAATTACTCTTTTCACTGCATGGCTCTTTTTCAAATGGAGAAGTGTTGGATCCAAGAGGAAGGATTCTTGGAAGTGGTTAGAACGGTGTGGTCTTCGAGATTAGGTAATGGCAACTCTTGTCCTTAATCTCAAGAAGACTTAGACATGAGCTCTCTACTTGGGGGGCTGCAAAGAAGATACCCAACCATGATGAGAAGGAAGAGATTCTTCGGCAGCTCCAATGCTTTGAAGTCTTGGAAAAGGCAAGGCTACTGGATGAGGAAGATAATGAGAAATGGGGTTTATTAAAAGTTGAATTCCAATAGATACTACTCAAGGAAGAGGTCTCTTGGAAGCAAAGGTGCAGGGACAGGTGGATCAAATAAGGTGATATGAATGCAACTTGCTTCCACAGAATGGCGTCTAGTAGGAGAAGAATCAATCACATCCTCGCTCAAAGTTGATGGTCGTGTTATTTACTAGAGAGAGGCGGTGAACATGCATATCATGGACTTGTATTCTTATCTCTATTCTGAAGAGGACTTTCCGAGGCCAGGTGTACACTTTGATATTCTCCTTAGCTGTCTAGGGAAGATAGAGAGAGCCTTTCCTCCCCTTTCATTAAGGAAGAGCTTAAGGCTGTGATCTTTACTCTGCCAGTGGACGAAGCGCTGGGTCCAGATGGTTTCCCTTTGTTGTTTTATCAGTTCTATTGGGACATAGTGCATCCTATCCTCATGCAAGTTGTTCTAGAGTTTCAAGAAGGGAGAGCACACTTGAGAGGGGTGAACAAGACTTTCATTGTACTTGTCCCTAAAAAAATAGGCCTGAAGGGCTCTATATAACTTATGTAAGGGATAAGAAATTCTTGGTTAGTCTAAAGAAGTAACTTTTTCTTCTTCCGTAAAGAATTCTTTTAAAAATTCTAAACCTAATCTTTGCAAAAAAGTACATACCATACTTTTATGTTACAGGCCAAAGTTCTAGCACATGAAAGTCGAAGTATATATTTTATTCAATACAAACTCTGTTTTTTTGAAGACCCACATTAGGAGATGAAACAATCACGAATCTTGAGTAATTGGCCAAGCCGCTAAAGTAACTAAAGCAATGATAATTCATGTCAATAAAATGGGTCCTATCGAAAGTCCATTTATTCCAAGTCTCCAGTGAAAACAAAAAATATTTATGCATTTAAAATCCTCTTCTAATTGGATTAACGGATCGTCTAGTCTATTTAGAGACTAAACAAAAGAATAAAGATTTTTGAGGTAATTCTATCACCGCTTTTAAATTAAAGCCCTTAAAATTGAGATGGAGCAAAATTCAAATAGTATTAGCCGTCTTTACGGGTGTACAATATCATTTCTAAGATGTTGGCTTTAAGTATGGAGAGAGTTCTAGATAAGTTGATCAATCTTAACCAGTTTGTTTTTGTCGAAGGGAGGCACATTCAGGAAGGCTTCTTGGTGTCATGAGTGCTTGTCCAATATGCAGCAATAGAAAAGGAAAGGGTTGGTTTTCAAGTTGGACTTTGAGAAATCTTATGATAGGATTAACTGGAACTACCTGTTTGATATCCTTGGCAAGATGGGTTTTGTGACACATGGGTTAGATGGATTAGAAATTGTGTATCTACATCTTCCTTTTCTATTCTTATAGATGGGATGCCTACATCTTCCTTCCACAGTGAAAGAGGTATTCGCCAAGGGGATCCAATGCCCCCCCCCATGCTATTTATTATCATTGCTAATGTTCTTAGTAGGATGTGGTTGAAAGGGGAAGAGGCTGGTTTCTTCAGGGGTTTTCAGATTGGAGTTGGGGCTTTGAGGGTTTCTCACCTTCAGTATGGCGATGATATTATTATGTTTCTACAGGGTGATGAGGAGCATCTTTTTAGGGCCGGGCTCTTTTTGGAATTCATTGATGAAATCACGAGTTTGAGGGTGAATTTTGAGAAGCTTGTGGCTAAAGGCATCTACATATTTGATAGTGAGATGGAGAGAGCGGCTTACATCTTTGGTTGTCAGAGGTTCCTTCCCAGTCTCCTACTTGAGGTTACCCTTGTCTCTAGGAGTATTCGTTGCAGAGAGTGGACCACTTCTAGTTCAGATTGTCTGGATGGATGGGTAGGTTGCTTTCTTATGGTGGTAGATTAGTGATTTGCAAATCTGTGTTGGATAGCTTACTTGCATATTTCCTCTCGTGCTTACTCGGTCCCTAGTCTGGATAAAGAAGGAGGGTTGCGGTAGATCTTGTTACATCTCATAATATGGATTCAATCAAAATTAACGTTAGGGCGTCTTTTATTTACGACGCATTGCCTCGGAGTTCGGGTGTAGTGAGAAATAGGCAAGGGTGGAGGGCGTTCTCCGCAAGTGACGTGTCACGTCGGCGTTCAAATGTGGTGTTAAATGAGTAAGAGTTCCCATATCATGGACGACTGTAGGTAAAAAGTTAGTCCATGGAACCGAACAGAGAATAGGACACATGACAAACTTAGGCTCACTTTGTGAGCGGAATATGACCGAGAATAATCGGTATAAGGGTCTAAACCCGGTTTGATTGCGCGGATGTCTAATTCCTCCAATTCCTCAAATTCTACCTGGAATGCCTAATTCCTTCAATTCTCTAAATTCCTCTAATTCCACCATTTATTTCACTCTTTATTCCACTCCTTCCTACCAAATCACTTGGAATAACACAGTGTAATTCTCCTTATTTTGGGTGGAATACCAACAACTTACCAAATCAAAATATCTCTTATTCTGATTTAAGAAATCTCCAAAACCTTATTATAGTATAAGCAATTCTGCAAACAAAGTCACACTTAGAGGATAATAGATGTTACTACAGAAATAATTTTGGGAAAGTGTGGGTTGAGAGGAGGATCAGAGTAGGTACTTGGAATATCAGATCTCTTACAAGAAAGTTGATGGAACTTGTTAACACCATGGAGAGAAGAAAAATCAATATTAATTGCATTCAAGAGATTAAATGGGTAGGAGAGAAAAGTAAGGAAGTGCGAAATACATGCTACAAATTGTTGTATACCGAAAATGTGAGAAATAAGAATGGGATATGTATCATTATTGACAAGACTTTGAATGATGCAGTGGTAGCGGTGAGGAGAGTGGGAGACAGGA
Source organism: Zantedeschia hybrid cultivar (assembly GCA_030544215.1). Lineage (NCBI taxonomy): Eukaryota > Viridiplantae > Streptophyta > Magnoliopsida > Alismatales > Araceae > Zantedeschia > Zantedeschia hybrid cultivar. The sequence continues at coordinate 4,135,996 of JARZZO010000015.1, forward strand.
TTATCCTAGTGCAATTAATATAGAGGTAGATGCAGTGGTATACCGAAAATGAGAGAAATAAGAATGAGATATGTATCATTATTGACAAGACTTTGAAGGATGCAGTGGTAGCGGTGAGGAGAGTGGTAGATAGGATTATCCTAGTGTAATTGATATAGAGGTAGATGCGATTAATGTAGTTAGTGTCTATACGCCACAAGTTGGATTATATAGTAGTAAATGGAGGTTTTGGGAGGATATGGATGACCTTATGCAGAGCATACCAAATGGAGAGAATATCTTTATTTGTGGGGACCTCAATGGGCATGTAGGAAGTGAACATCAAAGTTACGCTTTGGGATCAGAAATGAGGAGGGGAAAAACATCTTCGATTTTGCTATGGCCTATGACCTTATACTAATAAATACCCACTTTATAAAAATGAAATCTCATTTAGTGGCCTTTAAAAGTGGATAAAATAGAAGCCAAATTGACTTCTTTCTTACAAGGAAGACAAATCACGTTTTATGCAAAGATATTAAAGTTATCCTCGGAGAGGTCTTAACAAGTCAACATAGGTTAGTGGTCTTAGATATTAAGATCAAGAGGTGATTAGATACGTTTAGAAAGAAGACTGTTGTTAGAACAAGGTGGTAAAAATTAAAAGGGATGAAGCAAGCGATGTTTAAGAATGAACTTCTCAATATGGGTGATTGAAAGTCGGATTTGAAGGCCAATACTATGTAGATAGATATGGCCTCAAAGATTAGAAAAGTAGCTGAAAAAGTATTTGGGGAGTCCAAGGATATGACCCATCTACGAAGGAGAGGTGGTGATGGAATGAGGAGGTACAAAAGGCGGTGAAGAGTAAAAGAGAATTGTATAAAAGATTGTCAAAGTGTGATAATAGTGAGGTTTATGAACAATACAAGATGGCAAAGCAAAAAAGGCCTTTAGTCGGGCAAGAGCTCATGCTTTTGAAAAGGTGTGTGAGAAACTTGAACCTAATGAAGGGAAAAAAGATACTTATAAATTGACAAGGATGAGAGAGAAAAGATGTCGGGATCTTAACCAAGTTAGGTGCATTAAAGATAGTGATCAAAATATTTTGGTGAAAGGTGAGGACATCAGAGAAAGGTGGAGATGTTACTTTGACAATTTTTTTAATGATAATCATTGTAGAAACATAATGGATATAGAATGTATAAGAAAACGTAATGTGAACTGTACTAGGAGGATTGGATTTTTGGGAGTTAAGAAAGCATTGAAGATGATGAAAGTAGGTAAAGTTTGTGGTCCTGATGGAATTCCTATTGAAGTGTGGACATGTTTAGAAGATGTGAGAGTAGAATGGTTGATCAAACTGTTTAACAAGATCCTAGTCTCTAAAAAAATGCCAGATGAATGGAGGAAGAACACTATTGTACCTATTTTTAAAAACAAAAGAGACATCTAGAGCTGCTTAAATATAGAAAAATTTAGTTCATGAGTCATACTATGAAGTTGTGAGAGAGAGTTGTGGAACATCGTTTACGTTGTGACACAACTATTTCGGCCAATCAATTCAGTTTTATACTGGGTTGATCAACTATGAAAGCTATCTTCCTCATTAGGAGTTTGATGGAGAAATATAGAGATATGAAAAAAGATCTACATATGGTGTTTATCGATTTGGAGAAAGCGTATGATAGAGTTCCAAGAGATGTCTTATGGTGGGTGTTGGAGCGCAAAAGGGTAGATACATACTACATACAATTATTAAAAGACATATATGAAGGAGCAACTATTAGTGTCTGCACAGTTGGAGAGGAAACAAGAGATTTTCGTATTTCAGTTGGAGTGCATCAACAATTAGTAGTAAGTCTTTACCTTTTTGCATTAGTTATGGATGATTTAACAAAGGGTATACAAGAGGACATTCTGTGGTGTATAATGTTTGCAGATGTATTGTGTTGATAGATGAGACATAAGAGGGAGTTAATAGAAAACTAGAACTTTGAAGGAGCACCTTTGAATCTAAGGGTTTCAGGTTAAGTAGAACTGAGACAGAATATATGCATTGTAAGTTTAGTGAAACTTGGATAGGCAAAAATGAAAGAGTTAACTTGGATGGGATGACAATACCCCAAAGCACTCATTTCAAGTATCTTGGTTCGATCCTTCAAGAAGATAGAGGGTGCGAGGAGGATGTTAGCCATATGATTAAAGCATGATAGGTGAAGTGTAGACTTGCCACGGGAGTCTTGTGTGATCGCAAGATCCCAACGAAGCTGAAAGAAAAATTTTACCGTATGGCGATAATAACTACAATGTTATATGGTAACGAGTGTTGGGCGATGAAGGGGCAATATGTCTCCAAGATGAGTGTTGCCGAGATGAGAATGTTAAGGTGGATGTGCGGACATACTAGGGTAGATAAAATTTGTAATGAGTATATTAGAGAAAGAGTGGGACTGGTATCAATGAGGACAAATTGAGAGAAGAGAGATTGAGATGGTTTGGTCATGTTAGGCGTAGACCTGAGGAGATTCTAGTTAGAAAAGTGGAACATATTAGGATAGAAGAATGAAAGAAAGGAAGGGATAGACTTGGATTAACTTGGAAGAAGATAGTACAATATGATTTGGAGGTTTTAAACCTTTCAGAAGAGGCGGCTCAAAATCGTTTAGAGTGGAGACAGAGAATACATATAGCCGACTCCAATTATTTGGGATTAAGGTTTGGTTGAATTGAGTTGAGTATTCAGGATCCCTGTATCAGTGGCGAATAAATTAGAAGCTATCAAATGCAGATTTTTCTGGAAAGGATCTTTAGATGGTCCTAAGGAAGGGGGTTTTGACGTTGCATGGGGAAGGGTATGCAGTAAGGAGTGTGGTGGATTAGGTTTGAATGTCATTCGTGATTTCAATTGGGCACTGTTGACCAAATGCATTTGTTAGCTTGGCCCCTCTCAGTCAAATCTCGGGATTGAAAGTTATTAAGGACAAATATTGTTCCAATTCTAGAGTCTGGGTTGTCTTCCTTCATGTGGAGTATAACATTTCGTCCTTATGGACATGTATTTTGCAAACTTCAAACATTGTCAAGGCAGCTGCTCAGGTGTCTTTGGGAGATGGGAACCACTGTTTGTTCTAGGTTGATAAATGGTGTGGGCCTCAGCCACTTTGTCTCTTATTCCCTAAGTTGTTCTCCTTAGCCTCAGGTCCCCTTGTTCCGATGGCTCAGGTTTTCAAGCTAGGAGATTCAAACTCGGGAGTGTGGACACCTCGTTTTAGGAGGAACCTTAGAGAGGAAGATATTATGGATCTGATTTCTCTTTGGGACCATTTGTCAGATTTGTCCATTCGGCCTTCTCATTAGGATTCTTGGGAGCGGATGTGGGATGGCAAAGGGGGGTTCTTAGTTAGATCAACTTATCGGTATATTGCAGATGGAGGCTTGACGTTCCCCTTCCATAAGCATATTTGGAATCCCAAATCTCCTTTGAAGGTTAAGATTCTCATTTGGTGGATCTTTCATGGCAGGCTGCCTACTGCGGACAGGTTGAGGCGGTTTGGATGTGATGTGCCTCCTACTTGTGCCCTTTGTGGACAGGAAGACGAGTCGATTAATCATCTTTTTGTGAACTGTGATTTCTCATTGGAAGCCTGGCAATCCATTTTCACTTCGGAGCAGCGGTTTCTGTTGAAGACCTCCTTTCCTCTTGGTCTCATAAGGTGCTGCAAAAGGACGATCTTACCAGTTGGTGGTTGATTCTCCACGCTACCGTGTGGGCCATTTGGAGGGAGAGCAATCGGCGAATTTTCAAACATGAACCTTTGGTGATGGTCAAAGTGGTGGAATTTGTGTGTTGGAGGGTTAGAGAGTGGGCGAGGCTTCGTTGTACATCTTGTAATCAATCTTCCTTTTTTGAGTGTTTAGGGGAGGGTTGATTGGGACACCACTCTGGTGTCCTTTGCTTTTATGCCCTTGTACCTTTTTGTTTTGGGGCGTCTCATGAGCTGACTCGTAAACATCTGGCTATGTTTTGTTCTTAATACATATTTGTGGCCTCGTCCACATTCAAAAAAAATTACAATATTGATTTTCTAGTCTCTAAAAATATTAATGTCAAAAGTAATACTATATCAAAGCAATGCTTCAGTCTAAGAGGGCATAAGCGGTCACTTTAGTTTTATTTGTCTGGAGAGAATTGTGTCCAGGGATGATTAGCAGGTTTGTCATGGATTACTCATATTGACCCTTTAGTCTTCATTTACAGGATCTTTATATTCATGTTGGCTGGCCTCTATATCGAAAATATGGTCATGCATTTGAGGTATCGTCAGAAAGCCTGTTGTTTTTAAGAGGTTTTGCCTGTTCTTTTCTTTCTTCTTGTTTGCCGTCATATTTATTTTTTTGTATTTTTTTTTTTTTGGGGGGGGGGGTGTTGAGGCAGGCATTCAAGTTAATTGTCACAGACCCTGATTCAATTTTGGATTCCCTCACACGTGAAGTCAAGGAAATCGGACCTGATGGACAGGAGGTATTCGGTGCTTCATAAGGGATCTATGTACACTTGTTTTTATTTTTTGTACGTGATATAGACACTTGCTTATCTTGCAGGTGACCAAGGTGGTCCCTGCAATGACAGAAGAGGTCAAAGATGCTTTGGTCAAGAATATTAGGAGAAGAATGACCCCTCAACCATTGAAGATACGTGCTGACATTGAAATGAAATGCTTTCAGTTTGATGGTGTTCTTCACATAAAGGTTCAATTTCTGAACTCTGTTGCCATTCTGTCAGTTGGGTTCTTTTTTAACTCTTCAATGTTGTTTTGCAGGAAGCTATGAGGAAAGCTGAAGCTGCAGGCAATGATGACTGTCCAGTGAAAATTAAGCTTGTGGCACCTCCCCTATATGTCCTTACCACTCAAACATTAGACAAGGTTTGACGTAACCAATTGATTGCTAGTGCTTTTGTTTTATAACTTTTATTTGATTTAGAATGCTCTGTCTTCAATGTTAACATGGCAATTTCCTCTCTACATATGGAAATCTTTTTTGCCATCAAACTACTTTGTAAACTCTTCCTTTACTTTAAGTTTTTGTGTTACTGTCACATATACATCAATGAATTCAAAGACGCATTGGCATAATCTAAAAAGTATTGAGGCAGTCGTTGACGAGGAAGGAAGGATAGGGGATCAAACACGGATCGGCCTGATCCAGACTGATCAGATCGGCGGATCCGATCTGATCTGACCCGGATTGATCCAGTCCAATCCCACTTCTCCATAATTTATTTTTTAAATGTTCATAAAAATTAAATAAAATACCTAAAATTTTAAAATATATAAAAAATCAAAACTTCATATTTTACCTTGATTTCTTGCTTGCTGTCTGAGTCAACTCTATCTATCTTGTTTCTTTAGTAAGTGGTCTCTGTACAACACATTCTCTCTCTATCTTTCATCTCTAAATTTTATTCCTCTTGCTGTATTATCTATTCTCAACAACAAATAAAATCAATAAGTTCACCATATTGTAATTTGAAATAAAATTGAGAAATGTGCACTAAGCTTTTATTTTTTTGCTGATGATTATCTGATTTTGCATACAAACAATGATAATGATCCTTTAATCGTTTACATTTATTGATTTTTTTTTTAATCGATGACAGGACTACATACCCCTTTTGGTGCCAATACCACATCATATTCGGCCTGATCATACATTTATAAACATTTCAGTACAATGTTGTACTCTAGGTATGTGGCATTGGCGCCAAAGGGGTATAGATTTTTGCCATTAAAAAAATGCAATAAATATATACGATTGAATAACACTTATTGTTGTTTATATCCATAATAAGATAATCATCAACTAAATAACATTTAAAAGAGTAATGTACATTTCTCAATTTTATTATAAATCTCAACATAGTAAATATATTCATTTTATTTATTCTTGAGGACTGTTAATACTAACTAATCTAAAAGAAGGAAAAAAAGTACAAGAAAGGGAAAATTCTAGAGAGATAAGGATGTTAGAGAGAGATAGTGTGTTATAGAAAGACAACTTAATGGAGCACTTTAAAGAATCCATCCGATCGTTGTAGAGTGTCACTTCACAAGGCCAACTTTGAGAGCTTAAGAGAGGAAAGAGAGTTTAAAGTAGAGAGAAAAAGCTTAGAGAGAGAGAGAGAGAATAAGAGTGATAAAAACTTAAAAATAGAATGCCAAACAGAAAAATAGAAAGAGGAGAATTGTAGAGAGAGTTATAAATGGGAATAAAGAGGGAGAGTTTTAAAGAATAGAGAGAGAGTTAGAAACTCAGAAGTTAGAATTGGTGGGAATGAGGATTGGGCTTTTGGGGGGTTTATATAGACCCTCCCCCCCCCCCAAAAAAAAAAAGAAAAAAAAGAAAAAAAAAGCCCCTGGCTAGCCATTGGGAAAGTTTCCAACGGCTAGTTTCAAACTAGCCGTTGCTGAGTGGATCGCCCGATCCGGTCCGACATGATCCCTGGATTGGCCAATCCGGTCCGATCCCGTCGGATCCATCTGATCCCAGCTTCGGGATGGAGGATCGGGGCGCGGGATTGGATCGGTTCGGCCAAAATCCGATCGGATGGGCCGATCCATGCCGATCCAGCAACCTTGGTCATTCTGGGACTTCGCAAAAGCCTTACAAGGTGAAGGCATAAGCCTCACCAGCTTATGGGAAAAAAAATCTTAAAACTATCAGAAAAAGCTAAAATAATATTGATTTTTCATGTGTTAGTGCTATCTCAGCTGAATGATAGGGTCCGTGGAAGTGAACTGGTGGGCGGGGGAGCCGTGGACTAATAGTTGGCACTGCAACAATAGGTGCTGTAGTTGTTGTCCTCTTCTTGGGTGTTGGAGGGTACCTTAAAACTAGACTATTAATGAATGTGACTGGACAGAACCAGAAGGCAGGATCTCAATTGTGGATTTAGGCAATAGGATCAGGCAAAGGAAGAAACCTAGACAAAAATGGTTATCAGGTGAAAGAGCTGGGTTAGGCTAGACTACTAAAAGTTGTCTCATTCAATGTACAAATATGACGGGGGTGCAAAGCGGTGGCTTGTTAAGATTGAAAGATTGACAATAAAAAAGAAAAATGAATGTTTGTAGTCCTTGACCTCAATTAATGCAAAATCTTTAGTGTCGAGGAAAAAATGTTCAATTTTAATCAGCTTCCATGTGTTTCGAATATGTAGGACACTTTAGGTTGATACTAGTGGTTTGGTCCCATAAGAGTTTTATGGTCTAACTACTGCTTTTAAACCGTTGGTACACACTAGAACTGTGCATCTAGTCTTGCCAGTTTGATCTTAAGTTTCATTTTGAAAGCATTGGTCCAAGTTGTCTCTGAGCTGCGGATCCTGGGGAAGGACATATGCAGGGCCCAAAGCAATACAAAAATGTGAAGTGATCTACCTATATAATTAGTTTTGGAGCATTTTTCTCATATTGGTGGGGTGTAAATATACATTATTTCAATGTATTTGCTTTTGATGGATTTAGTTATTGTTTAGTGCCTTCTTGGACGAAGAGATTGGAATTAGGAATTTTAGGCCTTCATCTGCATTCTCCATTTGGATGTGTCAAAAAACTTTTGTGAAGAAACTGAGTGACGTCCGTGCATGTGTCCTTGTATCAAAGGCAAAATGCATTGTCTTAGAGTTTTTCTTCACAGTTCATGTCAAGTAAACTGGAATCGGATTGGAACACTGAATCTGCAGCTCCCAATATCCAGATCTGGATTGGATTGGCCGATTGAAACAAAACTGATTGTCGGATAGGCTTGATTTTTAAATTTAAAATTGAAAAATAAATAAAAATCCATAAAAAGAGAAAAAATGGGAAAAATCCAACCATGTGAGGCTGGATCAGGTGGGATCAGCCCTGAATTGGCTGATCATAGCTGATACAACCTAGTTCTAAGTTGATTTAGCCTGACTTTTCCTCTTTTTCCACCCCTATTTTTGGGCGGGGGTTTGGGGGGGGATCAGGTTTCCTCCAAAAATCAGATTGCTAGGTGTTGTTCTGATCCGAATAGGCCGATCCAGCGAACCATGGTTTATGTACCTCTATTCATCTTAGGTGCAAGAGCACCCGAGCAATAAGCCATTGTGCACTTTGCCATTGGTTGTTGCTTCTAGATGTTATTCCTTTAATGTTCCAAAGTCCCCCAATCATTTAGAGGTTAAATGTGTTAGGAAGGAAATGATAAATAATGTGCTTATAGTTGATTGTTTTAAAGAAGACAAGTTTCGGGTCAATATCATAGTTAGTTGAATACATGTATTATACTCCTGTCGTACACTTGCAGATTCACAAATAGAACTCGTATTTGCTATGCCGAATTGAAAGGCCTATCATTTTAATCACATATAATACAAAAAATGCTTCATGCTTGTTGAATACTTCATGTTATTGGATTAAAAAAAATGTAAATACTTCTGTTTATTGGGGAGTTGAACTTACAACAAACTCGAGCTTAGTGTTTGGCTGGTAGCAGCTACAGCAGCAGTGTTGATGGAGACTCTGTGGGTCTGCTCTTTCCCTGATGCAGCAGGTCTGCATAGTAGTCAATTCCATCCCGTCCCGTCCTATCCCGGCCGGGATGTCCCATCCTAGTAAGAAAACATGATGGGACAATTTCTCGTCTATCCCAGTAGTTATTGTCCCGATCTGTCCCGTTCTGTCCTGGCCCATCTTGACCTGTTTTGGCCTATCCCAACCAGAATTTTGTATTTTAACTTGAGATTTTCCTAACGACTTAAGCTCCTCGTAAACTTGTTTTAGGGGTTCATTTGATGAATATGCTCCCTTATAAATTCCTAAATCCATCCTAAATGCTTTTATTGCATTAATTTTGTGCATTTCTATGTTTATATATTTATTTTTATATTATTTATTATATATATTTTGTATTTGTTGGAATATGTATAGAAAAAATTCTGACATGGGACACCAGAATTGTCGGGGATACCAGGACGTCCCATCCCAGTAAAAAAAGGGGGATAGGGACTGGGATGTGATTAACAACTATGGGTCAGCTCCACTTGAGGCTTGTCCAGAAGGGCCATGGTCCCCTTCAGAAGAGCTGGCAGAGCAAGTGTTTGCTCCTACAGCTGTCCAAAGTTGTCCAATGGTTTACATCTTCCAGATCCAAGGTTTATGTCATTCCCAAGTTTGCATATTTTTGTCCAAATTCTTTGGGTGACACGTTTTTGTTTCCATGCCCATCATTCTGTGGGAAGAAGCATATTCGTACCAAGTTGGATGCTAGATATTTTACTTTTTTTTACTTCATATTCAGTATCATTTGGATAGGGCATTGGATTTCTGCTTTGTATCCAATTTATTTGCATCCTTACGCAAAAGGCTTCCCACAAATGACAAGAATGAACTGCTCCTGTGACCAGTGACTCAGCGAGACCTTTTAAATATTATTTTGTTCCTCTCCTCCCAAGTGATCCTAATTGTGGCATGAGGAGTCCTCCACCGCACTCTGTTATCCTCCTGTGATCTCCACTTTTTGCCCCGCCTGTTAAGTAAAAAAGGCAAGGTTGTCCGGCTTCCTCTATTGTAGCTGCATCTTGTTGGGGATTCCTTTCCAAACAGTCTGGGTAAAGTTTCATTCTTGAAATAAATGATTTGGTCCATGGATTCTTCCTCTTCTCCGTAGTCCACATTGAGCAAAAAGTCAATATTTTCCATCACAGCCAAAAGGTCACATGTTGATAATTCAAGTAATCAACTCACTACATGTGAAATTGGACCATAAGAGGTGTGGATGGGTTCCATACTTGTAGAAGAATAGACCTGGCCTGTTCATCAGCAATAAAGTGGTATGCAGACTTCTCTGAAAATTTGTCATTACTCTTCCATCTCCACTTCCAGGAGTCTATCGAATGTATACTCAGAACCACCTCCTCTAGCCTATGGAGCAGATTCTTAGCATTCACAATTTCCTGATCTTTAAGTCTCCTCCTACATGTGAGATCTCACCTTCCTCCAATCTTACCTGAGTTGTAACTTCTGCCAAAGCAATGTGAATATTCAAGAAGATGAATAGAGATCTGGGAAAGTCTGCGAGGGGGTCTTATTGTACACAGTGTATCCTTCCAAAAGTTGATCTGTTGCTCATTCCCTAAATTCAGATAAATGCCTATGGATAAATTTTCTCGAGTTTGTAGAATTTCTCTCCATAGATAAGAGATGTTGCTTGACCCTTGAAGCTGCCCATCATATAACCTTCCACTTCTATACTATTTCCATTTGACCACCTCCACCCAGAGGCCCGTCCTCCCCCCAATTTTCAGTCATTTATGGAGAAGCACCATGTTTAGATCCGAAGCTCAGATCCCTGTTTTCCCGGAGTCTGCAGAATGGGTAGCAACATCATTTCCTGCATGCTTGTCCACATCCTTGCCACTGAAATCTACCCCGGAGAGAGCTCAACTTTCTTTCCCTGTGGTATTCAGAAGAGGGATAGGTGATAGATGGGTAGATTGGTTAGGACCTAATGATGTGAAGGACACGGACATGGATGTCAAGTGTTGACATGGACACGTGTGTCGGGCACTGCAAATTTTTAAAAATAAGATACGTGGACACTGAAATAATATAATGTTGTATATCAAAATTGATGTACCTCTATTGATGTGTCAAAAAACTAATGAAATTTTTAGAATGGTGATTAAAATATTAAATAAGCTAAGCTAAAATCTGGAAGAGCATTTATAGTAACGCATTAATATAAAATGCATAAAATTTAATAAAAGTTTGATAAAGGACCTAATGACAATTATCCATTCTATGAGACCCAACCATCTATTTCTCATCCAACCACCCACCCATCCATTCTCATTGGCCCGTTAGTTCCCAAAGCATATCCAAGACGCCACTTCATAGGATTACGTCAGTTGGCCAGAGTTCTCAATGTCCAAATCAGGAGAAGCAACAAGAATGGTGCCGAGTAGCGAAAACGGTGAGAAGAAACAGACAATGGAAACGGCACGAAGAATGCGGGAAAGAGCGTTCGGAAACTCTCGGCAGCAGTGCCGACACGAGTTTACGTGCATGTCCATGTCGACGTGTGTGAACATGGCTCAAGAGATGTTCCCCCTAATCAAAGGTTAGGACATCATATAGCACCAGCATTCCACTCTGAATGAGAGAAGCCTTCTCTTTTAACCCACCAATCTCCTATGGAATTTCTTCACAATGTTGCCCAATTTCTGCAGCAAAGAACCCTTAATGAAACAGGTAGACCCAGGTAGGCAATAGGGAACGTCCCCTCTACACAGCCAAATGTGAGAGCTGCTCTCCTGATCTCCCTATGCCCGTGCCCAACCCTACTACAGAGCTTTTCCAAAATTTTCTTTCAGACCACACACCTCTTCAAGGGAGCTAGCATTTTGCCATAAAACAAGTAGTTGCTCTGCCGCTTACCCGGAAAACGGATGGTATTGTTAAGCATACTCTGAATGGGTGGCCTACCTACCCTGAACTATCCCCTAAGCCCCTTGATTAAGCATTCTCTTGGCATCCAGTTCCACGTGCGACTGAGAACCTCTCTTATCTGTTTAAGGAGAGGAGAAATGGGACCTCCCCTCTATTGATTAAGCTTTCTATACTCTACAAGCTTCTTTACTATTGTATTCCTTCCTGTTTTGTGACTTCATTCCCCTTTGTTCTTGTTTCTCTGCTTGCATCTCATCTGGGATATGTTTTTTCAAACTTAATGAATTCCCATTCCCATTTCCTTGATCTAGAAAAGAAATGCTTTATCATGTTCACAGTGCAAGCTATAGCCTATAGGACATTAGACGTAAATACTTTCATGATGTTCTTTTATCCGGTACTGCCAGCGACCATTTCTATAGTCTTCTGTTATCAACTGAAAGAAGAAATATCAGAAACCACTGTATAGAAGATTGCAGATCAGAGTCTCTATTTGCGTACTTGATAATTCAGTCCTTATAGAATGATGATGGAATCATATAGTCTGAGGGGCCTTTATCTTCAATTCCCCAATCATAGTACTGAGTTTGGTCCTTCAATGGGAGTGCTGTCACAAGGCATCAAATTGCATTATGGGTAGTGTTTTATTAAAGGTTTTTTTTAATTTTGAATTTGCTTCTCAGGGGCAACTTGTCATATTTTACGTATTAAACAAGTCAAAATTGGAGCTCATATAGTGTGTAGTTTATTTGAGAGCTAAATATTTGCTCGTGAATATTTCTTTGGTTTAGCTTTGCCGTGAGTTGTTTAGTACTTTAATTGCTATGCTTTGGACAGGAACAAGGGATATGCGTCCTGAATAATGCAATTAAAGCTTGCACTGAAGAGATAGACCGACACAAAGGGAAACTAGCTGTGAAGGAGGCTCCAAGAGCTGTAAGTTTTAACTCTTATACATAAATTCCATCTGCAGATCTAGTGGGGTTACAATACGACCTTTCTGCCCCAGGGAAAAGATTCTTATCTTCCTAATCTGCCTTTCAGATCTTATTCGACTGTTTTATATACCTAAAGGAAGATGCTGTCTTTCACTGTTCATCATTTGCATTTCATTCTTGTTGCCTTTTACAAGCTTCCTTATTTTGAAGCTAGAACAAAGAGTAAAAATAACTAAGAAATCCCACCCATGTCAATGCCCCTAAATCTATTTAACTCACCCTTGTAGCCCAGTTGATGTCCCAAAATCTATTTTGTTCAGTGTCTATTCCTTCCTGGGCTAATAAGTTGGTCTGTTACTTGTATAGGTGAGCGAACGGGATGATAAACTTCTTGCGGAGCACATGGCGAAACTACGTGCTGCCAATGAGGAGGTCAGTGGTGATGAAGGCAGCGAGGAGGAGGAAGACACTGGCATGGGTGAAATTGACTTGGACAATTCAGCTGTTGGCATCACCGAGTAAATTTTCCACAGTAGTTTTGAGGATGCTTCCCCTTTGTGGGAGTTGTATAGCACCGAGAAGTGAGCACTATGTCATCAAGCCGTGTCAAAGCAGATTTTGCTAGTTGGGAGGGGTGAGTGATTCAACCTATTTGGAGTATATTTATGGGGTTTTAACTTGACGATTTTGGAGCTTCAAGATTGGGATTTATTTGCCTTAATGAATGTTTGGAAATTGTCTTTAGGAGCTCTTTCATTGTGGTTTCACTCTTTTCTGTTGGCTTTCTCATCTGGACTTTGTTTTTGTTCATGCGTGTTTCATGTTTATTGGCTATCGTCTACTTGGATGCCTAACGATATCACCAACTTGTAACTACGAAAAAAAAAAGGCAGAAATGGGTTATGGAAATTGGAGGTTTATACAAACCTACGTAATTTCTTGCGTTGGATAACAAGGCTGCAACTTGGATGGGGTTCAATTGGCCAAGGATCAACTTAGGTGAGATCAAGCTGAGTTTATCCAAGTTTATACAATTGGTATTCTCATGCATTTCTTTCTACTTCATCCCATTCTTCCAAATCGCCACTTTAAAGATAATGTTACACTCATCTTGTATGAGAATAGTTTGGAACAAACTTTGATTTTAACCAGTTAAGCATCTTATATGAGAATGGTTTTGGAACAACTTTGTTTGTAGTCTTGGAACAAACTTTGATTTAGAAAAAGTTGCATATCGACGTTATTAAACAGTATGTTTTGAAGAGACAAGACAATCAAATAGGGTAGGGAGAACATAGGATAAATGTGTTCGTAACTCATACTTAAGATGTTATAAAACTGACGACTGCCTTTCAATTATTAAATGGTAAATGCTACCCAGTCGGAAACTAGCACTCTCATGAATCACCGTACCCTCAGTTATGTATTTGGTGCAAAGTGCTAAAGATCCACTTCTACAATTTTAGGAAGTTCCTATTAATCAGTTTGTCACTAAAGAGCTTATGGTTCAGCACTATAGACTCTTTTCTTTCGTAAGAAAAGTTGTAAGTTCAACTTCTTGCAGTTGTGCATGATAGATATTTGTCTCGCAAGTTCGTGGAGTCTATATCCATGTGCTCTTTGCAGGTGGTGGAGTCTATACAGAGAATATTACTCTATATAGTGGGACTATTAAACTTAGAATGATCACCTGAGGAAGGTAGAATTCTCGCGATTGCACGGAAGTATTTCTTATGCACCATTTGACAAGTTATATGGAAGTTGAATTCTAATCATTGGCTTGTACCATACAGTGGCAAAGGAAAAACAAAGCATTCGATATGAGAAAAAGTATAATTTTTTCAAAATCTCTTACTTGTAAATATACATAGAGAGAGAGACACATGAGGAACTTTTTTTATTCTCTCTCTTCATTTTTTTTCCAAAAGTTATATTTATGTAACTTTTGGAGATTTTGCATCACCGGGTTGTACTATGAGGGGGACAAATCTTTTCTTCAAAGTCGGACATTTTTCCTTGGAGCTTGCCAAACGGTGAATTTAGGGAGACTTGATGAATATTTATTTGTACTATCTCCATTATGGATACCTTGTAAATAAATCTAACCAAAAACATAAAAAAAGAATCTGTCGGTTACAGGAGGTTTGGCCTGCGAGTTAGAACTGGATGGTTAAGGCATACAAACATCAATTACCAAAGAAGTAGGAGAAAATCAAAGAAGAGGCACACCCATGCCAAATAGATTAACGTTGAGAATGAGCAATTTTGCTAATAGTTTTCTTTCGTTGAGGGACTCGAACCAGGGAGAATACGAAGTGGCACGCATAGAACTTTCTGCAGTAGGTTTACTTAAAAAGTCTGAACAGAAATGATATGTTATATTTTGAGAAGTGAGATATACTACACTGGTAAAAAAATGAACTATTTTCATAAATTTCCTGAAAGTGATTATATCATTATAAAAAATGTAAGAATGCTTGGATATTTATTAAAATAATTTTAAAGAGAGTCAACATCAAGAGCCGGTTTGTTCTGAGAATAAGTGTTGAATAGGACGCACTATTCCGTGTTATTCTACTTATTCGGTTTGGGAGTTCGGACGCGTTATTCTTTGTTATTTTGGGCGCGAACGTGTTATTCCTTGAATAAGTGGAGTAAATTATTCCATATAAAAGGCATGAATTATTTATTTCGATGAACTACTTATTCCATTCAAGGAAAATTCTTCTTGTTCTAATAATAGGAGGTTCGAAAATGAAAAATTCAGAATACCACGTCCTCAAAACAAACCAACCCCAAGTGATTACTGACAAGTGTATACAGTAGCTTGTCCTCTATCTCAAATGATTGTATTAATCTTGTGATGATATCAGCATTTCGACTTCAGTCAAAGAGCCCATGGCCTATGACTCACGGCGATACACCTCTGTCACAAAAGAAAGGTCATGAAATTAAATCCCACCTTTAGCGGTTTTGCAGAAGGAGGAATTCATCTTATAGATCTATAAAGAGATAAATGTTCGAGTGCTCTTTATAGGTGACGAGGTTTATGATGAAAATATTGCTCCTTGTGATGAATTTCTTCGAATTTGAAATGATCGTTAAAAAAAAAATAGAATTATAAAACCTCTTCTTAAAGAATAAATATTAGTTAAAATATTGAATTGAATATTATTTATATAAAAAAACTAAAATAAAACAATACGAAAGAAAGGTGGTCGGATAAGCAAGCTAGGTGGTGTAAAGAACAGAAGAAATACTTGATAAAAAATTTAAAAGAATCAAATAAATCAAGGGGATCCGTGGCGCAATGGTAGCGCGTCTGACTCCAGATCAGAAGGTTGCGTGTTCGATTCACGTCGGGTTCAAAACCCCAATCTATTACCCCTTCTTTTTCGTTATTTATATTACACCCGTTTCAAATGTTAATTGTAGAAGTACTCTTTTGCTAATACATCTACTTATCTTACTACAAATAAACATAATTTTAGAATCCACCATTCAATTAAGTTAATTGCCGTTCTTGCTTAGCTGTTTTATGCACGTACTCTGTCTACCTAGTAATAATTCTTTAGATTATCAAACTGTCCCTTAAGAGAGGAAAATTGGGAAACAAATAGAAAAGTGACGTGAGTTAAAATATTTGACTTAGTTTAAGACTGTATACTGTCAAGGACAAATATAAACTTATTCTCGCACCACAAAGGTGCATGAGCAAATGCATTAGTAAGAACCCTAGGTACGTAAACTATTTCTAAGAAGGGTATATATCAATAAAACCCTTTTTTTTCTTTCTTCAACTCGCTCAAAGACCAGACAGATGTTGGATTGCTGGGAGCTCTCCCCCTCCGCCGCTGTCATGTCCACTCCCTTCTCTCTCTTCTGCTGATGCGTCCCCTCCCTTCTCTTCCACCTGTTTACTCCCCCACCCATGCACGATTACCCCACCATCGCCACCTCTCTCTCTCTCTCTCTCTAAGTTTCTAACCCACATCTGTCTCTATATCTACAGTAGTACACATGCACAAGCTGCGACTTCACAGCGGAGGAAGTCGAAGCTGGAAGCAGCTCTGTCGCCACCACCAGCAACATGGCGAACACGGCAGGCCGCGTCATCTCCTGCAAAGGTAGATCACCTCTTTCCCACGACTCCCCCCCCTCTGCTCCTTCTTTGCATGCAGTAAATTAACTAGTCCTCGCCATTACTTCCTTGAGAGAAGCTTAATAGATAGGATAAGATCAGATGATCAGTTTCTTCCACCTCTGCACTCTTTTCTTCTCCTGTCATATATGTTGTTGTTGTTGATTTGTTTACGGTTTCTTGCACGGCCTTCGATCGGCTTGGTTTTGAGCCCGGCGTACGTAGCTGCGGTGGCATGGGAGGCCGGGAAGCCCCTGGCGATGGAGGTGGTGGAGGTGGCGCTCCCGCAGGCCATGGAGGTGCGGATCAAGATCTTGTACACCTCGCTCTGCCACACCGACATCTATTTCTGGGAGGCCAAGGTGGGTCTAATTAATTCTTCGCCTTGGTTGTTCCCCTCCCTGGTTCCTGTCGCTTGTTTGGTTTGTTTTGGTACGGTTTTCTTTAGTTTAGTGTTTAGTCCTTTTAGGTTCAAATTATACTTTGCAAAAGATTTCAAAAGATAGGTGTTGTCTTTTTCGTAAATTGAGGTAGAGGTTCTTGATGGAAAAAAAAGAGGTGCAAAAAGTTTTCTTTTTGATGTGGTCTTTGTTTAGTGTTTAGTCCTTTTTAAGTTCTAATTACACTGCAAATAAATTTCAAAAGATACATTACTTTTTTCATAAATTGGTGTTTGAGTCACTTCAAAGTTCAAACAGTGAGGTGGAGGGTTGTTGATGGGAATAAAAATGTAAAAGGTACGTACTTTAATGGTGTGGTCCTGGTGAGGCTCGAACTCACGACCTTTGGTACATAAGACCAATGCGCTAACCAACTGTGCCACAGGACCGGTGGCGAGAGGTAGGAAATTTTTATTATTGTTATGTATATGTAATTGACCATTACATGCACAACAAGCTGCATATTCTAAAGATATTCTAAGAAGTGTGCTGATACTACATGGGAAATGTGTGACCCATTTGGTTTTTGCTAATTCAGGTAGAGACCGCAAATTATTAGAGGAAAGGCAACAATATCCAAAAGAAAGGAAGCGATATGTTAGTTAGTGTGGAAGAAATCATAGGAGGACTAATGAGTTCATTGAACTGCACCGGACTTGTTTTAGGATGATTCATGTGTAACCTTCCTTTTTCCCTTAATTTCTTGCTCCAGTTTGATTATGCCAAAAATTGGACGAGAGAATCATGTTACTTGGGGATCGAGTTGATCGAAAGACGAGATGTATCTTTCATCACCAGAAAGAAATGATAAATTCTAATTAATCAACGAAGAGAGAAAAATGACAAGGGGACGTGATTACACAAAAAAACAAAGTGGTTTAGCAGGATGGGAAATTATTGTTCTCGTGGATGGAATTTGAAATTTTTCATAAGGAAGAAACAAATTATATCATATACTGGTCACTCTTCCAATGTTCTTATGAAAATAAAAAAATATCATACTCTTGCAGCTTCCCTAGAATATGTTAGATCTATTGCAGTATTTAACAGTATGTCCAAGCTTGTCACTCTGATAAAGTGGGTGTAGCTCTAAAGTTCCGAGTCTTCTGGCTCATATTTCAGGGACAAAGACCACTATTTCCTCGCATTTTTGGCCACGAAGCAGCTGGGTATGTTATTCTTAAACAGGTTTTTTGTTCTTCTGAATTTGGCTGTACATCTAAAGTTCAAGCTTAAGTATGTGCAATTCGGTTTTTAGTTTAAAAGTACTTATGCCGTGTTTGACGTAGCTTTGATTTGGAAGCATTTTTGCACTTCTATTTAGTTTTTTTTTTTTTGTGTGTGGAAGCACTTAGGATCTTGGAAGCCATTTATGTAGTATTTTACTTGTGTTTAATAAGGTGAAGCTTCCAAGATTAGAGGAAAAGTGAGGTTGCAATGAAAGAGTTGATTTTTGTAAGAAAATAATATTAGTTATAATCTCTCTCCCTCAAATCATTCTATGTGAGAAGTGGAAGCCAAAAATGACTTTCAAGTAAAAGTTTTGCCAAACACGCCCCTAGACAGGTAGAACTCTTTGACGGAATCATATCTTGCTGCCTCTACTGTCTGTACTTCCACAGACTTGCACATTCAAAGTTCATCTTCGCTCGGATGCGCCGAAATAATACGTGCTGATTAAGCCATCTAGTTCTGGTGGGATGTGCCCCTGAATTTTAATGAACCAAGTTAATTATAGTGTTTCTATTGTGGCCCTTATCAGCAGTCAATTCATGATCCATCCATTTTCTCTTGACTAGTGACACTAGACCCTTTGAATTTGGTTAGCTGTGTGAGAACTTTTTTCCCTTCATTTATGCTAAATGTGGCATTTACTGGATTGAGGTTTCTGATTACTGATATCTTGTTGAAATAATCCCAACAGAATTGTAGAGAGTGTTGGTGAAGGTGTGACAGATTTCCAGCCAGGAGACCATGTACTTCCTGTGTTCACTGGGGAATGTGGGGAGTGTGCTCACTGCAAGACACAGGAGAGCAACATGTGTGAACTACTAAGGATTAACACTGATCGAGGGGTGATGATAGGTGACGGCAAATCACGGTTTTCCATTAATGGGAAACCCATCTATCATTTTCTTGGTACCTCAACCTTCAGTGAATACACAGTTGTCCATTCTGGCTGCCTTGCCAAGATCAATCCAGCTGCTCCTCTGGACAAAGTCTGCATTCTCAGTTGTGGCATATCTACAGGTAAAGTTTTCTGGTATGCTCAATTATTCCTTCTACTGGTTAAAAACTTTAGTGTTATTTTAACATTCATAGATTGGCACCAACTTGGCCCAAGTGTGAATGACAACAAGCACCCTAGGGGTCACCTGCAGAATTGTAGTAGCACTAGTGCAAAGTGAAATTACATGAAAGATTGAAGTAGAATACCTGTTCAAAGTTGATTTACAGCTGCAACTGATCCTGAATCTTGTTAGAGAAAGTCTTGCTGCATATCTGCCAGTGTTTTCATTTTTACAAATATATATATATATATATATATATATATATATATATTAAAAAAATATTTTTTAAATGAAGACACTGGCAGCCAGTCCAGGACCCACTGTGGAAGCAGCAAATCTTTCTCATCTTGTTATGTGTCAACCATTAAAAATACCCCATAGCCCCTAAGCCTAATATATTGGGGGTAAAAGAGAACCAGCAAGGCACATCTTATATATTTAGGAAACTCTAGATTAGTCTTTGATCTGCCAGTACTGAGTATATTAGATGGTTTCAGTCATGGACTTCCACATGTCCGATTCTTTTACCAATATCTGAACATTTAGAATTTCTTGTACATGACTAGATCTATATGCAGTGGGTTCTCAGGTTTAGTTCACCTAATATTTGCTTTCCTTGAGAAACAATATGACACACTAGCTTCTCTTGTGTTGTAATTTGAGTTGCTTTTCTTGACTGTGCTTAAAGGATTGGGAGCAACACTGAATGTGGCCAAGCCAAAGAAAGGCTCCTCTGTTGCAATCTTTGGGCTGGGAGCTGTAGGACTAGCAGTAAGTGGAGTATGACAAAGTGGTTCTTAATTGAGGACCTGCATGACATGAACCATCGAGTTTATTATATAAAACTTGTATTCTCTTCATACGTACCTTAGGCTGCAGAAGGTGCAAGGATTTCTGGAGCATCTAGGATTATCGGTATCGACTTGATTCCCAGTAGATTTCAGGAAGGTAAGTTTTCTGAGCATCCAACAAGTATGTCTCTTGTCATGTAACAAGAACTTGTAACTCTTCTATATTTTTGACCTAACCTGTATTGTTATGGTGAATATCTTGATCTAAATATTCTCAGCCAAGAAGTTCGGTGTTACTGACTTTGTGAACCCAAAAGATCATGACAAACCAGTGCAGGAGGTTTGTTCTTGTGTCCTCTCTACAAGATACATACTTAATTCACTTAAGCGTTGTTTGGTTTGACGTAAAATACTGTAAAATGTTGTAAAACACTTAAATGTTATGTTTTATAGAATTGTGATCTGTTTAAAGCACGATCTTACAGAGTCCGGTCAGTGTCAGTACAGAGAGGGGGCAGTAGTATCCGCCAAACTATTCAGCTCGACGGAAACATGATTTTTCAAGATCCTGCTCCTGTCTTCCTTTATGTACTGACCGAATTCGATCTCATTGTACTATGAGGAGATTTCAATTCTGTTTTACATACAATGTGTTCTACAGTATTTTACATCAAGTCAAACGACTTCTTAATGCACAAACAACAACTCGATCGTAGCAATCTTATTTTGTCGCATGTAGGTAATTGCTGAAATGACAAAGGGTGGAGTCGACCGAAGTTTGGACTGTACAGGCAACATCGATGCTATGATATCTGCGTTTGAGTGTGTTCATGATGTATGTATATATCTTGTCCCGGGAATGTTGTGTTAATGGTATTTCTACTGGACTACTACATGACCAATGCCTTATTTGTGTGTCTATGCGTGCAGGGATGGGGTGTGGCTGTGCTCGTTGGAGTCCCAAACAAGGATGATGTTTTCAAGACCAACCCCATGAATGTGTTGAATGGGAGGACACTCAAGGGAACGTTCTTTGGAAACTACAAGCCCCGGACAGATCTCCCATCCGTGGTGGACATGTACATGAACAAGGTAACTTCTTACCTGACATCACCATTTAGTAACATGAGAAATACTTGATGCACATCAGGTGTTAGCACACACTTTTGGTGTGCACCAAGTTTTTTTTATTTCTTATTTATTATTTTTTTAATATTTTTAGGTCAGAGCTGAGCTGACCTACATGTCCGTATAGGTCAGTTCGACTCCGGCCTAAAAACATAAAATTTAAAAAATAAATAATAAAAAAACTTGGTGCACACCCGAGGTGTGCACTAAGCTCGGATGTGCACTAAATATTTCTCTTAGTAACATTCGTCGACGGCTTTTGACGTCATCCAACAAGATGCATGCCGGAGATTTGACTGCTGTTGATTCCTTGTGTTTGCAGGAATTGGACGTAGATAAGTTCATCACCCACAGAATCCCATTCTCTGAGATCAACAAGGCCTTTGAGTATATGATGAAGGGTGAGAGCCTCCGTTGCATTGTTAGTGTTGGAGAGTAAACAACATATATGAGTGTTGTAGGGGGAGGATGCCTTCAGTTGGTTTGTCTTATATATATATAGATATACCATGGCATATGTAGCCTGAAGGATGGCTCCTGCATGCCCAGATGTGCTAGTGTGATTTCACGGAATCTGTAGTAAAATAAGTGGTCAGAAAAATAAGTGATCAGAAGACTGGAAGAACATTATATGTTCATTGCAACTAAGCAACGTAATAAGTGAACAGATGTGGATATGTTAACTTAATAAAGCTAGCATTGGGCTCTTTCTTCGTTTTTCTCTTTTTTCCCCGTTTCTTTTGTATTATTTCTTCTTGGCAAGCACTTCTGGTACGGTATTTCTTTTGAGCTGACCGTGTAGTAAAAGAAAGCTCTGCCCTCTGAAATATCATTTTAAATATGGATATAAGTATAGTTTCTTTAAGATATTTAGAATCGAATGCAAATTATCTATACTGATTGCTTTTGATAGGAATATAAATATCATATGCTAACATGATTTATGTCTTTCCATTCACAGATTGAAAATGTTCTCTGCCAAATTAAGTTATCTTCCACTAAATGTGGATTATCTACGATTATCTAATTTATTTTCATATTTATCTTTTGAAAATATCGGCATTAATTTCTCAACTTTCAAACTATCCATATTTGAATCATATGCTTCATAAAGGACGAATAGAAACATAAGACATCAATATTTGCTTCATATTCACTCCATTTTACATTCCTAAATCCAATTCTATTCTTAAAATATTCACTCTTTGCATTCCTAAAATCGACCATGGAGGACGAATAAATCAAAAGAAAGACCCAATCAGCAGTTTTACATAGGAAGGATGCCTTAGTATGGAGATAATTATGGTCTTTATTCAAAAATATAACCAGATCCTATTCCAATGTGAATCAACTGTATCGCTAAAATTCTTATCAATCTATATATATATATATCTATTGTCAACATGTCTTCTGCTCCTCCATTCACGTTAGAAACTTTCCCCTTAAAATTACCATATACTTAATATGGATTACGTATGATTTCTACTTTATATCCTTATTTATCTTGGATATTAATTCTTCAGCTTGCCTACCACCCTTATGTGAATTCGATCAAATCGAAATATATTATTTTAGTCACCTTCTGTCCAAGAATCTGATTTAAATATTGGAGGATCTTTTTTATCTAGACGGGAGACCTTTTGACCGCCATCTTTTTTTTGTAGATCCTTGTCTAACATGTCCTCTCTTTCATTACAAATTCTATCCAATAATCGAAAATCGGATCAGACCATTTTCAGTGCCGAACCAATTTTTGACCGCTACAGCATCTATTATGTATATGGTTCATTTACATCCCTTGTAAATGTATCAATCAACATGTATACACACTTTTACAGTCGGATATAAGAGCACGACAAAATATCCAAAATCAGCTCGTGTACACATGCATTCACGAATGTATATAAAAGGAGCGTGACAAAATCTCTAAAATCAGCTCGTGCGCACACGCGTTCAGTAATATATATATAAAAGGAGCATGTTAAAATCCCTAAAATGAGCTCGTGTGCACACTCGTTTACTAATGGATATAAAAGCAGCACAACAAAATCCCTAAAATCAGTTCGTGTGCACATGCTTCAAAAGGAGCACGACAAAATCCCTAAAATCAGCTCGTGCACACATGTGTACAATAATGGATATAAGAGGAGCACTAAAAATCCCTAAAATCAGCTCGTGCACGCACACGTTCAGTAATAGATATAAAAGGAGCACGGTAAAATCCCTAAAGTCAACTCGTGCAGGCACATGCATTCACTGATGGATATAAAAGGAGCATGACAAAATCTCTAAAATCAGCTCGTGCGCATGTGTTCATTAACGGATATAATTCAAAGGAGCACGACAAAATCCTTAAAATTAGCCTGCGCACATGCGTTTAACGATAGATATAAAAGGAGCACGGCAAAATCTCTAAAATGATCAACTCATGTGCACAGGTGTTCGCTAATGGATATAAAAGGAGTATGACTAAATCCCTAAAATCAGCTCGCGCACACACACACGCGCGCATATATTCAACAATGGATATAAAAGGAGCACGACAAAATCCCTAAAATCAGCTCGTGTGCATGCACGTTTAATAATAGATATAAAAGGAGTATGGCAAAATTCCTAAAATTAACTCGTGTGCACATGCATTCAGTAATAGATATAAAAGGAGCACGGCAAAATCCCTAAAATGTGCATGTGCACACACACGTTAACAAACGGATATGAGAGAAGAGCACGACAAATCACACCAGTAATATCAATTAGAAATACCAACAAGCCCAAGGAGATATAAATTCTACTCCCGTGGATCATATCCCATCATCCTTCGTTGAGGGCTTTGTAGCACTGGAATCCCAAGAGTGGGGTTGGGGGGTAGCAAACGTATTTGTGTGAGGGAGAGTGGTGCATGTGTTTGGGAAGTTTCACTAGTGTTGGTGCTCGTTGGGGGCTGTGTGGCGCTGCAGCAGCTGAGCCGTAAGAGGCCGGCGTTGGTGAAGGCATTCTTGAGAGGCATCAGCTCGGGAGGCTCCCATGAAGAGAGTTGTGGTGGTCGCCCTCCGGTTCGCGGTAGCCACATAGAGGTCCAAGGTGATGGGTCCGATGTAGTTTTCAAAGCCAGGCGTGCTCATGGATCATACCATGTCCTTGATGGTGACCGTCTTGCGTTGCTCCTGCAGATTTTGTTTGTTGGTAGAGATGCATAAAAATTTATTAGAGAATAAGGTTCAAAAGATCTTAGTTTTCCGTCACAACTATAGCGGTAGGAGAGCGCAAGACTGTCATCTTTAAGGACTTTAGTATGGACCATGAGCAGGCTCAACTTAGACGATTGCGTCGAGGGCGTCACCTTGCACCTCTGATGTTGCCGCGAGTTCGGGGCAATCACCGTGCCTCCTTCCAGAGGGAACCGTCCAGTGATGCTACTTAAGCATGTTATCTCCGATGCCGGCCTCTATGGCCCCCCACAGTAGCCGTGCCAGACTGCTCCCTGCGGGCGCCATCACGTTATTCTTTATATATTCTGAAATTATGGTATACATCTTGGAACATCTGTTTGATTTGTTAAATCTTTGTGTTGTGATCATTTAAGAAGCTTTTGACATCCATTATTGTGGCTATTGGTTTTTAATTTCTTTGCTTTAATTCTAAAGGTCTTTAGGGTGTTGTTTAGGTCTTTATGGAGGTTGGATCCAGATCTCCTCAGTGCAAAAGAGGCCACCCTCACAGTCACCAATTCGTAGGCACTATGCAAGTGTGATTGTCTAAACTTTCTTGTAGCGTTATAGTTTCTTTCTTTGGTCATATATTTTTTTAGTGAACCGTTTTTTTTTGGTATAGGAAGGGTGCATAAAGCCCATAACCAACAATTAAAGCAAATTAAGTAGGTTCCTAGGGTTTATAGATCTCTCAGGCATCCTTATAAGAAGCCCAAGTAGAACTATATTAAGAATCATAAGGCAAATTAACAGACTAAAAAGACACAAGTGGCAAAGATGTAGAGGTTTTGGTCACACTATGCAAATACTAGCCATGGCTCCATCAATCTTTGTGCTTCGTATGAGAGGTTCGACTACATCTCCTTGTTCTATCGTGTCTTTCAGTTGGTTCAGTTTTATCATGAACGTTTGCTCATCAAGGTTCATTTGTTTCCTTATTGTAGGGTCTTTGGAAGGCTGAAGACAATGCCGCCATCTGCAGAGATTTGGGGTCTGTTTGGTTATATGTTTGTTTTATTCAGATGGAAAAGGTTTTTTGAAAAAAGAACATTTAGAAGAAAAATAAAAACAAAATTTATCATTTGATATTTATGAAAAATATTTTCAATTCTTTTAAAAAATGATATTAAGTCTTATCTCATAGATGCCAAAATAAAAAAAAAGAAGAGTCAATGAATTGATTTTTTTGTTGACTAGAGTTTTATTGATTATCAAATAAGTGGTTCTAATATATTTTTCAAAAAAAACTTTTAATGCGACCTATTTTACATAAAAACAACTGACTGTTGCCCTTGGTCACTTACTAGGTCTCAGCTTGGAGCCTTGAGCAAGTACTTGGAGCGCATCTTGTGACTCTGTTTTATGATCACTTCTATATATTGAGAACTACTTGATGCGCCGCACGCGGTTTGATCGGACGGCTGCAACAACAGAGATATTTTTATTTTTAAAATTTTTCTTAGGTCGGTCCAATCATGATCAACTCTTTTTGTGCAAGTTGATCTTTGATCGGACGATTTAAAAAATTTTAAAAATTTTAAAAAATTGAGCCCAATGAGCAGTGAAAAATATTGTTCATTGACTCGATTTTTGAATTTTCAATTTTTTAGGTCATCCGATCGGAGATCGAATTATGTAGAGTGTATGATATGATGGAATCCACCCGAAAAAAATTTCAAAAATTCAATGTGGCATATTGAGGCATGTTATTCCGTTCTAAGTGTGTTAAATTTCTAGTTGTGAGTAGGTTCATGTGTTACATTTATTTTTGCCTTAAATGTATTATATTTCTATATGTGAATAGTTTTAGATTGTGCAATTACGTTTTTGTTAAATTTGTTAAATATCATGTTCTCATGAGCAAGGTTTGTGCGTATGGACAAAGCCTCTGCTCCTGCTAGTGCTTCCAGGTTTGGGGCATATTTGGCGAAACTTCTATTTGAATGCCATTTTTAATTTTCACATTTCATATAAAATGAATTGAGGGAGACATGTTAAAATTATTTTTATTTTGTTACAAAAGTTAATTTTTTCATAACAATAATACTTTTTTTTTCCTAATTTTGGAAATTCCACTTTGTAACTTTTAATTGGAAGTGAAAACACAAATAAAATACTATATAAATTGTTCGATTCTTTCTAAAAAAATAATTAAATAAAAATGTAAAGATACTTCTAACTAAAAGTTACACCACGGCCTTAATATGAAAAAGTTAAACGGCGGTGCTTATAGGCTCACGTGAAAGAGTTGTGAAAGTACAGGTTCTCATTGGCTTTATTAAACATGTAAAAATGAGTAATACTCGCTGCAATGGTGGTGCGTGTTGCACGTCATTGCAGTGGGTTTAAAAGACTTTTTTATTTATATATATATTTTTTTCTAGGTCGTCTTTGAGGTGTTCTAATTGTTCGTATTTTTTTTTTTGCTCTATCAGACGATCAAAAAAATCTGAAAATTCAAAAATTGAGTTCAATGAACATTAAAAAGTATATTTTTTTTACTGTTTGTTGGGCTTGATTTTTTAATTTTTAAATTCTTTTGAGTCGTTCGATCGAATATTGTACTGTACGGACAGTTTGGGCACCTTGTGGGTGACCTAAAAAAAATAAGATTTTTTTTTTTTTAAAACCCACCGCAATGTTGCAGCAAAGTATTAATCGTAAAAAATATATAATCCCAGCTGGAGTGGCAGCAGCGTGTTATTACCCCTATTTTGTTGTCTAGGATGGTACGTTACTGATCATGGGGAAATTGCTCAGCTAACTCGGTTACAGCAAGAAGTGGTAAGAGAATGGATTATAGAAGTTATTGAATCATTCAACTCAAACTATTAAGGTTTTGAGTGGAGTTGACATCATTATTTTAGATAGTTAATTTATATTTTTTTCAATATAAGACTACTTTCCACTGTATGCCAATGTTTAGCTTTATCATGTAATAAAAATTTACAATCATTATTTCTAGGGTCGTACCCATCCTTTGGAGTTTTAAATTTGAATACTAATTAAGAAGTTTAAATATCATGCGGTCCGACCACAAGACTACACACATATATATCAGAAATGCTAATACATGGCCGTGTGACTGGACCGCCATTTTGGATCCCATCTTGTTTTTTAAAAAAAATAAATAATATTATAAAATTTTAAATATTTAATTACCCTCTTAAGATTATTTCTATCTTTTGGGGCTTAATGTTGATCATCTAATCATGAAATCTAACCATATCTGTAAGATCGGATTTCACCTTTGATCTTCGTGATCGAGTGGTGTAAACAATTTAAAAAATATAAAAAAAGAAAATTATTCCAATTGTCCTTAGAATTGTTCCCATTCTTTGGATTTTATTTTTGAATGCCAATTCAGGAGTTCGAACTCCGTGCGTTTAGACCATAATCCGCACCATAGCATTCCCCCTTCTCTCTCTCTCTCTCTCTATATATATATATATATATATATATATATATATATAGATTCTATGAAATATTCAAAGTATAATTAAAAAAGATAGACATTTGACAATATTTATATTTGACAAATTTATATTGAAATATTAATATCATATTTTAACAGGTTTTTGGCTCTTCCATTCATACATTCAAGTGTTTCCTTCTTAAAGTATGGATTGTTTACAATAATCTAATTTATATTTGTAGTGGTTAGAAACTGGTCATGCGACAACGACCATCCACTCAGATCTTTTAGCTACTCGACATAATTTATAAAATTGGAAACGCCCATGGTAGAGCCTGCAAGAAGAAGAAGAGACGTCATAGAGCCTCCCGCTCTTCTGTAGAGCAAAACCCTCCGATATCTAAGTCAAGTTCTGGAAGGAAATAGATCCTCTAGAGTTTTAGGCTAGCATTCAGTGTACCTTTCATCGGAGAAGGTCAATGATATATATAGTTTCCTTCTCATGTGGCATCATGGGGCTCGTGTATCCTTGGAGAGTTAATTATCCCATGATTTACGTCCTTTGATTGAGGCGATCGTGGGATATTGGACAAAGAGGGATCTCCTCTCGTGATCGAGGGAGTAGATCATACGGACCTGTCTTAAGTGGACGGTTATGCTGTTAACCCGTAAGACCTGTCTGATAGCGGAAGAGTTATGAATCGACCCTGAATGACCTTCGATTTTTCAGATAGTTGAGAGGAGGTGGCCTTTGAACTCAAGCTCTTGGCCCCCTCCCTCAGACGAATCGCAGACCTACGGTTACCGAATGAGTACGTTCTTTTAGGTGCTCGATACACGTGGCCGAGACACTGCGGTGTCTTAGAGCTTACCGACTGATGTGTTGGTCTTCTAGGTCTTACGTTCCTGGGAGTTCAACCTTGTACTCCAAATTCTTGCCTTCGACTTACTAATCGGAATATCGAGAGAACTCACGTGATATCCTCATGTAAGTACCTGCGGATCTTTGGGCCTTTTAGCTAAATGGGCCTGATTGGGTCGGATCCCAATCACCCTTCATCAATATTTACATTTGTGTTTTATGAATACGAAAAGAGTTCCTCAACTTCATGACAATCCATATTTGAATTCATATTCCTTTATAAAGGACGAATAGGAATATAAACATGTATGTGTCCACGACCAAATGCGGGAGAAAATCACCACGAATAATTGTTGATTAGCTAGATATCAGATCACAGTTCATCAAATGTGTTATGCATGTATTCGTGTATGCTTATGTCTATGTTTGTACGTGCATTAACACATACATGTACACACACGAGTATCTTAAACTCCAACGGCTCCATATTCGAATACAAACTACCTGCATTAATATTTTCTGATGAGGCAGAATCCGATTCGACCCGTTAAAACAAGCCCAAATCCAGTTCAGTCCAGCAGCAGCAGTACAAGGCCCTCAGGGAGCCTTCGGCCCATCTTCGGCCCAACAGCCCTCGGCCCGTAAGCGGCACCGTTGCTCCCGGCCCAACAGGCTTCGGCCCGTCAGCAACCCATCAGCCTACGGCCCGGTAGCAGCCCGGCAGCCCCAGGCCCAGCAGGCTTCGGCCCATCAGCGGCCCAACCCCCTTCGGCCCGATAGCCGAGTCCGGCCCACTCCGGTGGAGGACTAGGCACTATGGCGGTTTACCACTAAGCCCGGACATAGTCCTATATCGGCTGTCACCGTTAACCATCCTCTATCCTCTGCTATAAATACACCGCTATTTATTGCCAAAGGTATGCAATTCTATGCCTCCGAGACCCTCAAGGACTATAGTCCAAAAAGCATTAAAGCTACTCTTTGCCTTCTGAATCGAATATTCTTCAGAGGCTAACTTGACCGTCGGAGGGGGTTCCTAAGGGCCAAAGCCCGGGACTCCTGCTGACCGGTTTCTTCTTCTTTCCCTCCTGCAGGGGTTCGGTTCGAATCATCGCCGACCTCCCCGAGTCGGTATCGGCCGCCGACCTCGGACTCCTCCCACCGGTCTCGACGCCGTGCGCCGGCTACATCCCCGACAGAAGAAGCCTCGGCCCCGCCTTCCGAAGACAAGCCAGCATCTGACCGAGCCACCTTCGGCCTCGGACCTTCGGCTTCGTCTCTGCCTCCATCGCCTTCCGGATCCCCGTCGGGCCTCTTGCACCGATCCGACCCAGCTCCGGATCCATAAACTTCGGATTCCAGCCTCGGAATCCGGTCGTGATAGCTTCGGCTACATCACGTGGCGCCGTCTGTGGGAAACAAACAAACAAGTCATGTCTCAACGACCTGTTACCCGACGATCCGGACAAAGCGAAGCAGAGACGCGGGAAGCCTCCGCGCAGTTACAACACTCTGAAGGTGCCCCGTCCGCCCCGCCAGGCGCGACTCTGCCAGTCATACCAGAGTCGCACGCCGCCGGAGACGACCGGGTGGGATTGCTCCAGCAGCAAGTAGCTACGCTGGCCGCAGCCGTCACCTCCCTAGCACCTCTGCAGGAGATGGTGACCGCCATCGCCCAGCGCATGGGACTGCTGGGCCAGCTTCCTCAACAGGTACCACTTCCTCCACCCTGTCCGGTCCAAGATGCGAGGTTTCGGCCAACTCTTGCGCCGGTTTCCCCTGTCGAAACCGCTACGACACGCAGCGAGCCCTCAGTACTGCCTGCCCGAGCTCCTCGCGCTGACCGCCTGACGGAGCAGGCTATGCTTCGTCGGAATTCCGTCCGGACCGGACTGGGGGACAATCAGTCGCTACCTCGACCGCTCCGGACCTGGACCGGCGGCTGACGGCGATGCGCAAGAAAATGCAGCAGATGGTGTCCCGGCCATACGGGGCACCTCTTGCCAGCAACATCCTGGAGCAGACCCCGTTCACAGCGGAGCTCTTGGCTACCGATGTGCCTCCCAATTTCAAGCTGCCGAAGGGCCCTCTCTACGACGGAATGACAGATCCGGTCTGTCATTTCCAGAGATTCAAAGCATACCTCACGGTCCGAGGGGCCCCCGAGGCAGTCCGCTGCCGACTTTTCCCCCTCACCCTTGAGAAAACCGCCCTCACCTGGTTCGAGACACTGGCCCCCAACTCCATCCACTCCTTAGTCCAGTTGGGCCAGTTATTCATCGACCAGTTTTATGATGCCACCCGGCAATGCAAAACCTCCGCCAGCCTGTTAGCCATTCGGCAAGGCCCCACCGAAACTCTTCAGGAATACTTCACCAAGTTCCGGACCGAGGCCGCCCAAATCCCGAACCTCGACAGCTCGATCGCGGTCTCGGCCGTGATCAGCGGGTGTCGGGACGAAGGGCTCCTCGGCTCCATCGGGAAACGCCATCCCTCTACCTTCCAGGACCTCGTGGCCCGAGCCCATAAATACATCAACCGCGAGGCCCTGATGATGTCCAGAGGTAAAGGCGCGGCCGAAGCAGCCTCGGCGCCTGCCCCGGTAGCCCGACCTCGGCCAGAAGACCAAGAGCCCTCCCGAAAGCGATACCGCCGGGAGGATTGGGACAGGGAAAGGCGACGGGACCCGCAACCGCGATACCTACCCTTACCTGCTCCCCCTTCCCGAATGCTCATGGAGGTAAAAGGCATGATCCGGCGACCAGACCGCATCAAGACAGATCCTCGCCGAAGGGACCCCGGCAAATACTGTGAGTATCACCGGGAGATCGGCCACACGACGGATGAGTGCCGGCAGCTCCGGGAGGAAATCGACCGCCTCATCCGAGAGGGAAGACTGCCGCAGTACCGACGAGAGCAGCCCCCGCCGCAGCGGAACCGGGACGTCCCTGAAACGCCCAGGCCACAGCAGCACCCGGCGATAGAAGCCGCTCTTCCGCCGAAGGTCACCTCGGCCCCGGCAGAGGCGCCCCATCAAAGACCTAGCTCTGGGTCTATTATGATGATATCCGGAGGGCCAGGGGAAGGATCGAGGCCACGGCAGCGCAGCTCTGCCACTATAGCGACGATCGACGTCGAGCCGAAGCGGCCTCGCCAAGAAGATATCACCTTCGGCTCAGAGGACCTGACTGATATTCAGGTCCCTCACGACGACGCCCTCGTCATAAACGCTGTAATAAATAGATACGATGTACATAGAGTATTTGTTGATAATGGAAGCGCCCCAAACATCTTATTTTATGATTGTTTTGAAAAGATGGGATTGAGTGAGGCTAATATGAAGCCTCACCGGGGCCCCCTCTTCGGTTTTAACGGCTCGCCCTGCCGAGTAGAGGGCATTATCCGACTCCCTGTAACCTTAGGCTCCGCCCCCCGGCAACTAACCGTTGAAACGGACTTTGCCGTTGTAAAAATCGATTCGGCCTACAACGCCATCTTCGGCCGAAGGCTAATCGGCGGGGTCGGAGCCGTGCCTTCGTCTTTCCATCAGAAGCTGAAGTTTCATACCAGCCATGGAATAGGTGAGGCCAGAGGAAATCAAGAAGCAGCCCGGCGATGCTACATGATCTCAGTCAAAGGGAAGGCAGCAGCCGAAACCCTAGCAATCGAATCATCAGCCGAGGCATCCTCGGGAGAAGCACTCCTCGCCATCCCGGTTCCGGGAGGCGAAGGACGAACCCTAATGATAGGCTCCGGCCTAGAGAAGACCGAAGCAGAGAAGCTTACCGAGTTCTTGAAAAAGAACCTCGACGTTTTCGCCTGGTCTCCGGCAGACATGCCCGGGGTTGACCCGGAGATAGCTGAGCACCGACTCCATACCGATCCCGACCAACCCCCGGTAAAGCAGAAGCGGCGCACCTTCAATCAGGAAAGGAGAGCCGCCATCCAAGCCGAAATACAGAAGGGGCTGGACGCCGGACACCTCCGAGAGGTGCATCATCCGGACTGGATCGCCAACGTAGTAATGGTGCCAAAGAAGGATGGCAAGTGGAGAATGTGCGTGGATTTCACCAACCTCAACAAGGCCTGTCCGATGGATAGCTTCCCGCTGCTTCGGATAGACCAGGTGGTGGACGCAACCTCCGGCCACGAGCTCTTAAGCTTCCTCGACGCCTATTCAGGCTAGCACCAGATCCGGATGCATCCGGATGATGAGAGCAAAACCAGCTTCACAACCGATTTGGGCCTATATTGCTATACCCGGATGCCCTTCGGTTTGAAGAACGCCGGCGCGACATATCAGCGCCTGGTCAACAAAGTGTTTGCTCCACAGCTCGGCCGCAACATGGAAGTCTACATAGACGACATGTTGGTCAAAAGCCGCGTCGCCGCAGCACACTTGGCCGACTTGGCCGAGACATTCTCCGCCCTACGGCGGTACAAGATGAAGCTGAATCTGGCCAAATGCGCCTTCGGGGTAGCCTCCGAGAAGTTCCTCGGCTACATGGTCACTCGCCGAGGGGTAGAGGCTAATCCCGAGAAGGTTTCGGCCATCATCCAAATGCGCCCCCCCGGCAAACCTCCGAGAGGTGCAGAAGCTGAATGGGAGGATCGCAGCCCTATGCCGCTTCATGTCGAGGGCGGCAGACTACTGTTTCCCCTTCTTCAAGCTGCTGAAGAAGGCCAATTGTTTCGACTGGACGGATGAGTGCCAAGCAGCCTTCGACCAGCTGAAGGCCTACCTCTCCAAAGTCCCCGTTCTGTCCAAGCCGGTTCCCGGGGAACCTCTGAGCCTGTACCTCGCAGTCTCCGAAACGGCTCTCAGCGCCGTCCTCGTCCGAGAGCAAGATGGCGTTCAGAAGCCGGTTTACTATACCAGCCGAGCCCTTCAAGGAGCAGAACTCCGGTATCTTGCCCTGGAGAAGTTGGCTCTGGCCCTCGTCTCGTCCGCGAGGAGGCTCCGGCCTTATTTTCTGTCTCATTCAGTAAGGTTTCTCACCAACCAGCCCCTGAGGCAGGTTCTCTCCCGGCTGGAGGTGTCCGGCAGACTGGCGAAATGGGCGATTGAGCTAGGAGAGTTCGACATCTCCTACGAACCTCGGGTAGCAATAAAAGCTCAGGCGTTGGCAGACTTCATCGCCGAACTCACCCCCGGCACTTCCTCGGCACTTCAGCCGAAACCCGATGTGCCCGAAGCCAAGGCCACTTCGGCTCCTGCGCCAGCAGAAGAATGGCAACTCTTTGTAGACAGCTCCGCGTGCTCCACGGGCAGCGGCGCCGGGTGGATCCTAGCATCGCCCGAAGGAGTCGTTACGGAGTACGCCTTGCGTTTCTCCTTTCCAGCAACAAACAACGCCGCCGAGTACGAAGCTCTCATTTCTGGCCTCCGGGCCGCGAAGAAGCTCGGCGCCCGGAATCTGAAGGCCTTCAGCGATTCTCAGCTGATCGCTAGCCACATTTCCGGAGAATACGAGGCTTGGGACGCGATCATGGCATCTTATCTCCAGGTGACTCGCAAGATCCTCGCTCAATTCGATTCTTATGAAATCGTGAGGATCCCGAGAGCCGAGAATGCCCGAGCCGATGCACTTTCCCGGCTGGCGTCGACTCAAGACGGGGGAGGAGGCCGAATGATCCTAGTGGAGGAACTCGCCGAACCAAGCCTCGGTGAGCCTGAAGCCATGCATGTCACTGAGGCCGAAGCCGAGACGTGGATGACTCCCCTCGTCGCTTTTCTCCTCCGAGGAGAAGTCCCGCCAGACTCAAGGGAGGCGAAGCACATTCGGCAACGCTCATCCCATTTCCTCCTTCTGGAAAAGGTGTTATACAAGAAGTCCTTCGGCCGACCGCTGTTGCGATGCCTCGGCCCGGCTGAAGCCGACTACGCCATGAGAGAAGTACATGAAGGGGTATGCGGAGCGCATGCGGGAGGAAAGGCCCTGGCTCACAAGCTTCTAAGGCAAGACTACTGGTGGCCGACTCTCCGAGAGGACGCTTTAGCCCTCGTACGGCGCTGTGACCAGTGCCAGAGGTTTAGCTCCCTCATCCACCAGGCAGCCACCCTTCTGACCCCCTTATCCGACCCCTGGCCTTTCGCTCAATGGGGAATCGACCTCCTGGGGCCTTTTCCCGTCGCCACCGGCCAAAGAAAATTCCTCATCGTGGCAGTAGATTATTTTACTAAGTGGGTAGAAGCCGAACCCCTCGCGTCAATAACCGATAGCAATGCTTGGAACTTCGGAAGTCCATCATCTGCCGGTTCGGCATCCCCCAGGCCATCATCTCGGATAATGGAAAGCAGTTCGACAGCCGACGATTCAGCGACAACTGCGCCAGCTTCGGCATACTCCACAAATTCACTTCGGTAGCTCACCCTCAGACAAATGGCCAGGTCGAAGTCACTAACCGAAGCCTGCTGCAGGGACTGAAAACCCGCCTCGGCGAAGCCAAAGGCCGATGGGTAGAGGAGCTGCCGAGTGTTCTGTGGGCCTATCGGACGACGAGCCGAACTCCTACCAACGAAACTCCATTTCGCATGGCTTATAGGATAGAGGCCGTCATTCCAGTAGAAATCGGCCTCCCCTCTCCCAGAGTCGTTGCCTACAATCCGGAGGCCAACGAAGAAGGCTTGAAAGATCATCTGGACCTCATTGAAGAGATCCGAGATAAGGCTCGTATTCGGCTAGCAGCTTATCAGCAGCGCATGGCCAAGTACCACAACACTCGAGTGAAGCCCCGAAGCTTTGAAATCGGGAGCCTCGTGTTGAGGAATGCTCATGCTTCCAAACTAGCCGAAGCCTTAGGAAAGCTTGCCCCCAACTGGGAGGGGCCTTATCGGGTCAAAGAAGTAATCAGACGAGGGGCTTATCGGTTGGAAACCCTTTCGGGCCGACCTCTCCCTCGCACCTGGAATATAGAGCGCCTTCGGCGTTATTTTATGTAAATAACTTTTTTCCGGACTTTCGGCCGGAAGGTATGAATAAAGGTCCCTTCTTCAGGAAGCATGGTATTTTTAAGTCCGTGTAAACCGTACCGGGAGTGGCTTCGGCCATGCAAACCGTATCGGGAGCGGCATGGTATTCTAAGTCCGTGTAAACCGTACCGGGAGTGGCTTCGGCCATGCAAACCGTATCAGGAGCGGCATGGTATTCTAAGTATGTGTAAACCGTACCGGGAGTGGCTTCGGCCATGCAAACCGTATCGGGAGCGGCATGGTATTCTAAGTCCGTGTAAACCGTACCGGGAGTGGCTTCGTCCATGCAAACCGTATCGGGAGCGGCATGGTATTCTAAGTCCGTGTAAACCGTACCGGGAGTGGCTTCGGCCATGCAAACCGTATCAGGAGCGGCATGGTATTCTAAGTCCGTGTAAACCGTACCGGGAGTGGCTTCGGCCATGCAAACCGTATCAGGAGCGGCATGGTATTCTTAAGTCCGTGTAAACCGTACCGGGAGTGGCTTCGGCCATGCAAACCGTATTGGGAGCGGCATGGTATTCTTAAGTCCGTGTAAACCGTACCGGGAGTGGCTTCGGCCATGCAAACCGTATCAGGAGCGGCATGGTATTCTTAAGTCCGTGTAAACCGTACCGAGAATGGCTTCGGCCATATAATCCGGATCGGGAAGCGGCCAGGTATCAGTCCGCGTAAGCAAAAGCGGGAGTGGCTTCGGCCACGCAAACCGCTTCAAGAGCGGCAGGATATCCCTACGGGTCATGAACCACGTTAGTAAAGGCCCCGGCCGTATATACTATCTGTGGCGATATTTTGTTAACTTTCTATCCGAACCTACAATAGGTCTCGACATTGCGAGCTGTAGCGAGCAGACGACAGGATCTCGGATTTCTGAAAAACCAGATTCGGACGATCATACATAAGACATCAAGGTAAAGCCAGAAACACTTCCTGTATTCACAAAAAGGGGAAGTGCAAAACCGACCATCCACCTGGCCGTAGGCTTACAAAAGAAGAAAAACAAAAACCGGGGCAAGCCCCCATATTAGTTCTCGGCAACCCCCTCCACTTCAACTGGGTTTCGGCCAGGAGAGGGAGAGGGGGAATCGACGATCTGCACGTCGTCAGGCGGGGCGGCTTCGACAGGGGCCTCCTCGACCGAGGCGACCTCGTCACCTTCCGCCGAGGCCGGGGCCCTCTCGGCCGTAAGCCCCTTCCACCAGGACAGGAGCTCCGCGCCTTCCTCGTCCGTCGGTAGCATGATCCCGGTCAAGTCCACGTTCGGACAGACCTTCTGGGCGGCAGCCAGCCCGATGTCGAAGACCGAGGAGGCCGCTAGAAGCTGGGCCTGGATTATCTCCTCAGCATAGTCCGGGCCGGCCTTGTAATCGGCCACGGCCGAATCCACCGCCTCTTCCAGCTCCTGCCGCAAGGCCGACATCTCCTCGGCATGACGGCGATTCTCCGAAGCCCGCCGGGCGTCCTTGTCCTGTATCTGGGCCTTAAGGGCCCGGATCTCAGCTTGGGCCGCGGCAAGCTCCCGCTCGGCCTTCTCCTTCTCCCGCTCGGCCTTCGTCTTGGCCTCGGCAGAAGCGCGGGCCTCTGCGGCCCTCTCCCCCAGCTGTGCCCGCATCCGGGCGTTCGTGACTACAAGCCCGTCAATCATGGGCTCGATGTTAGGTGCCGCCGAAGGGCCCTCGCCCGAACCTGCCGAGGCTGACGCCCTCTCGGCTTCCAGGAGCTTGTTCCGAAGCAGCTCCTGATGGTGAATCAGAACGCTGCCCGTAACCGCAGCCTGCAAACCGAAAGCAGGCGAGGATCAGCAAAAATTGAAGTAAGCTAAGGAAAGCTAGATTGAAGCGCGCTCAGAAGCTTCTTACCTGGACCGCCAATCGGGCGCTGATTGCGGCCAGATCGGTGACCGAGTGATCCTTCAGCTCCACGAAGGCCGAAGGGAGAGTGAGGCTGCGGAGCAGACGGAGGCACGTCTGCGAATCCTCCATGCTCTCATCTTTGTAGATCCCCGGCTCAGGGACCCACAATTCGCGCTCCTGCGCGCGAGGCGCTTGCGACCCAGCGCCTTCATACTCTGCCCCCGCCATCGCGGCCGGAGGAGAATCGCCCCTCGGCGCCTCGGGGGACGCCAGCCTCGCGGCCCTTCGGGCCCCGGCGGTTCTCCTAACCAACGGGGCGGGCTCTGCCTCTTCGGGCTCCTCCGCTCGGGGCCGCTTTGACAATCGGCCGCCCCTTCGGGCGGCAGACTTGGTCTTTCGCTCCCTCTCGAGAGCGGCGGCGGC
The DNA here is from genome assembly GCA_030544215.1 of Zantedeschia hybrid cultivar. Lineage (NCBI taxonomy): Eukaryota > Viridiplantae > Streptophyta > Magnoliopsida > Alismatales > Araceae > Zantedeschia > Zantedeschia hybrid cultivar. The sequence continues at coordinate 4,173,919 of JARZZO010000015.1, forward strand.
AGCACGGCCCTCGGAGGAGGCCGCAGTCATCGGAGCCCCGGCCCGGGCCCTCGGAGCCACTAGGCCTCGTCCAGACCCGCCTGCCGCCTGAGGGGGTGGAGGCTGACCTCGGCCGCGTTGTTGGGCAATCCGGTTCAGGAGGCCCTCGATCCCAGACATCGCTGCGAACAAGAGAAGAAGTGTTAGAAACGAATAACACAACAGCTGCAAACTCAAAGCCGACTTACCCTCGGCCGAAGCTTCAGCAACCTCGTCAGCCAGAGGAGCTTCGGCCGGAGGAGCTGCCGCAGCGCTTCCTTCGCTGACCCGCGGAGTCTCCCCGGGAGGAAGGTAGGGGAAAGCCCGCTCCAGATCGAACCGAGGGTCCGGCCATACCCCGGCATCCACAAATAACTCCGCCTTGCTAAGGAGCCCCCAGATGTCGTACGGAGCCATGGCCTCGATGTGGCCCACTAGGGCGCTCTGGGTGGAAGTCAGAGCGGGAGGATCGGAAAGGCCCGCGGCCAGCGGCGCCCATTCGGTAGGGAAGGGCCACACGCTCTTCTCGTTCTCCGGCAAAGAAATGAGGATAAATTTCCTCTTCCAGCCGTGGATGGACGAGGGCTTCCCAAAAAAGATGCTTCGGCCGATACGAGGGACGAAGCAGTACCATTCGGATCTCCCCTGCCTTTGGATTTTGAAAAGGTAGCGGAAGACGTTGATGGAAGGGACAGTCCGTATACGGGCAAGCACAGCCAAAAAGTCGTAAACTGTGCACCAAGAATTGGGAAAGAATTGGGACTGGGCCAGCCCGTAGAAACAAAGGAGGTTAATGACGAAGGTGGGGAGAGGAAGACGAAAGCCCGCCTGGAAGCTCTCTTCGTAGATAGAAAAGGTACCCGGGCGGGGAGTATTGGCCCTAGTGTTGGAACCGGGCCGATAGGGGATCATCCATGAAGGAAGCTGAAAGTAAGAAGCGATGTAGCTAACCGCTTCATCCGAGAGGGCGCAGGCTGCCTCCGAAGCAGTCTCGGGACGCCGACGTCCCGAGGTGGAAGCCTGGCCCGGGGTTTGAACATCCTCGGACCCCTCGGCCTCGGAGGCCTCGGCCCCGGAGACCTCGGGCTCTCCAGACATCGCAGAGGCGAGGGAGTCCAGAGCAAGGGGAGATGACACAGAAGACTTGGGGGAATGAGACGGAGTATACTCCTCGTCCGAAGGGGTAATCTCGCTCGAAGGAGAGCTGCGGACCATAGGGTCGCGAAGATGGAGAAAGGAAATCGAGGCTTACTCTCAAAACGGAAAAGATCTCCCCTGGATCAACCACAGCCTCTCAAGCCACCCAACTCCACCAGCAAGCGCTCTGAGAGATGGAGATCTTCCCGCAATGGCCAGTAGGCTCGGACGACGCCTTCAGAGAGCTAGCCTTTCGCCGGAGAGGAGGAAGAACTCGGGGGATCGCAGAGCAACGCAGGCACAGGAGCAAGAAGACGAACAGTGCTCTGCGAGGGGCTCCTATTTATAGGCTCCGTTCGAAACCCCGCCCGCCGAGGCCAACGGCCGAGATCGTCCCCGTCGTCTCGTCACTTCTCTCGGATGCCTGCCACGTGTACCGTCCTTCGGCAATGATAACGGACGGGCTCCGGGACTTGAACCAGAACGATCAACGGCCGAAAGCGCTCCGACCCTTCGGCTGGCTACTCGGATGACCGCCACGTGTCCCGATCCGCGTGCCGGAGAAGGGAGCGGCGGCAATCCAAGCAGGACCTCGGGCAGAGGGCCGAGGTGATCCGCGACCCACGAGCGGTCAAGATCTTTTTGTGTTTTTTGTAGAGCGGCCGGATGCGTGACGCGTGTCCCGTGCTTCTTCGCGAAGTGACGCCCGTCCCGTCCATTTAATGAAGTCTGACGCGAGTCAGAGGGCTCGGCCCTTCGCTCTCAGAGGCAAAGGCCTTCGTCGCCATCCTGAATGAAGACGAAGCAGCTACTTAACCCTCGGCCGACCGAGGGCACCTTCTTTTTCAAGAAGAGGAACAGAAAGCTTCGGGTAAAGCACCTGTTACGCTATTCCCCAACCAGCTTCGGACTATACTCTCGCCATCTCAGAACTGAGGAAGACAAGAGTGGGGGGCTATATGATGAGGCAGAATCCGATTCGGCCCATTAAAACAAGCCCAAACCCAGTTCAGCCCAGCAGCAGCAGTACAAGGCCCTCAGGGAGCCTTCGGCCCATCTTCGGCCCAACAGCCCTCGGTCCGTAAGCGGCACCGTTGCTCCCGGCCCAACAGGCTTCGGCCCGTCAGCAGCCCATCAGCCTACGGCCCGGTAGCAGCCCGACAGCCCCAGGCCCAGCAGGCTTCGGCCCATCAGCGGCCCAACCCCCTTCGGCCCGATAGCCGAGTTCGGCCCACTCCGGTGGAGGACTAGGCACTATAGCGGTTTACCACTAAGTCCGGACATAGTCTTATATCGGCTGTCACCGTTAACCATCCTCTATCCTCTGCTATAAATACACCGCTATTTATTGCCAAAGGTATGCAATTCTATGCCTCCGAGACCCTCAAGGACTATAGTCCAAAAAGCATTAAAGCTACTCTTTGCCTTATGAATCGAATATTCTTCAGAGGCTAACTTGACCGTTGGAGGGGGTTCCTAAGGGCCGAAGCCCGGGACTCCTGCTGACCGGTTTCTTCTTCTTTCCCTCATGCAGGGGTTCGGTTCGAATCATCGCCGACCTCTCCGAGTCGGTATCGGCCGCCGACCTCGGACTCCTCCCACCGGTCTCGACGCCGTGCGCCGGCTGCATCTCCGACCGAAGAAGCCTCGGCCCCGCCTTCCGAAGACAAGCCAGTATCTGACCGAGCCACCTTCGGCCTCGGACCTTCGGCTTCGTCTCTGCCTCCATCGCCTTCCGGATCCCCGTCGGACCTCTTGCACCGATCCGACCCAGCTCCGGATCCATAAACTTCGGATTCCAGCCTCGGAATCCGGTCGTGATAGCTTCGGCTACATCATTTTCTGTAGAAAAATAGATATCATATATGTTAACACATTTGTATGTATACATATCCATGTGAAATATGGATATGAATATAGTTTCTTAGGAACGTTAATTTAGAAATTAATTATTTCTGCCCTTCCATTCACACATTAATCATTAATGTTTGCTTTTAAGGTTAGCTTCCGCTGAATATGGATTATTTATGATGTCTAGGTAATTTATGGTCATATTTGTATTTTATGAACATGGATATTACTTCTGAACTTCTGACTATCCATATTCGAATTCAGAGGCAGCCATTTACGGATATGAGAGAAGAGTACTATATACATGTCGCATTTGATGATACTAACTATAAATTAGATCATAGAGGCCCAACGAATCAAATGAGAGAGCAAAGCAATTACTTGTCATATCTAGATATATACCTTTTGTCAATATGAATTTAGGTTTTCTAAATATTCCAAACTATAATTATAAAGGATTCGTATTTGAATATAAATTATGTTTGTTGATAAAATACATAAAAATGATAAAATATGTATAAAAAGATAAATATCGTATGTTAACACAATGCTTACTCCTCCATTCCCACATTCCATATTTCCTCTCTTAAATTTACATTATGCCTAATATGGATTATGTATCATATCCATATTTCCCTTTTATAGATACGGATATTAACTTTCCAACATCGTTACCGTTCCTATCTAAATTCATATTCCACAAATATGAATGTATTCGCTTTGTATTTGCTTCATTTACATTCTTGAAATCAGGCACACACTTGTTTGCGAACATGTACGGGAGAAGAGTGCGACAAAATCCCTAAAATCAGCGAGTGCACACATGTGTTGGCAAATGGTTGCGAGAGAAGAGTGCGACAAAATCCCTAAAATCAGCGAGCGCACACTTATTCGGATATGGATATGAGAGAAGAGTACGACAAAATCCCTAAAAACAGCGAGCGCGCACACGTCTCAAATGGACATGAGAGAGAAATGACAAAATTCCTAAAATCCGTTAGACCGCACACGCAAATGGATATGAGAGAAGAGTACGACAAAATCCCTAATATCAGCTCAGTGCACACATGTGTTCGCAAATGGATACGAGAGAACACATGAGAGAGAACATGACAAAATTCCTAAAATCCGCTAGACCGCACCCACGGGTTCACAAACAGATATGCGAGAAAAACCCCTAAAATCCGCTAGTGCACACACGCGTCCGCAAACGGGTATGAGAGAAGAACACTCCAAATCGCATCGATAATATCGACCGCAGATACCAACAAATCAAAGGCAGGAATAAATTCTGATCTCCCAGGCCACTTACCATATTCATCCTTCCTAAGAATGTGTAGCTACAGGATCCAGAACTATTAGAGAGGATTTCTGATCTACCTGATGAGCGATGAGCAGGGAGGAGAATGGTGCTGTTCCCTGGTGTTGGGGCTGTGTGCTGCGGCAGCTGAAAGGCTGTAAAGAGCCGGCGTCTGGGGCATCACCAGGGAGCTCCCACATAGAGTTGCAGTGGTTTCCCTCAAGATCGCTATAACCGTACAGAGGTACAAGTCCAGGGCCCCTATGTAATCTTCAAAGCCCAGCTTACACATGGACTATAATATTAAGATAATTTTATATTTTAAGATTTAAAATTGGATAATTTAAGATTTTCGATATGATATCAAAGTTTATGATTATGATTCGAGTTATTTATTCTATATCTATCATTAATAACATGACGTAGATCATGTGTAAATTGGGCTTCGACGACTGCATGGGACCCCTAGCCTTGCACCTCTGATACTGCCGCGAGCCAGGGGCAAGCACACTGTGGCTCCCTCCATGGGGAACCTCTGTTGATGCTGCTAAGCACGTCGCCTCCAATACCGGCCTTTGTCTGTTGGGCATGCACGATGTTGGTTTGTTCTTTCCTTTGATTCATGGGGTCTTTCCAGTGCTCTTTGGTGTTGATCCATGAGGAGGTGTGCATGTGTGCATGTTCTTTCTTTCTCTGATCCTAACCGTGTCCGGCGTTCTACTCCTCTTCTCAGATCTGTTTTTGCACGTGTTTATACTTTATAGGATTGTTTCCGTGAGCAAGGGCTTGTACCCCTCCCTTGGACATGATCATTTGATCTTTTCCTTTATCAAAAGTAAGGTGTCCCACTAGATGTCTGTGTAGTTTTCAGCTTCAATGGCTATATATGATAGTTGTCTGAAACAATGATCCCCGGCTCTAGAATGCCTGAGCTCGAAGGATTTGCCATTGTCGTCTTTATTTTTCGTTATTTGGATTTTTCGTGTGTAGTTGTGCGTTTGATCTGAATCATTCAAATGATTATGTTTGTTCGTCTGACTTGATCTCCCTACTCATAAATAGAATAATTTTAATTATATCCTCCGCGGAAGAAAACTTTTGATTAATCGTCGGAAGAACTAACATAACACCTTTTAAAATGATAAATAAAATATGCTTATGATATAGTTGCTTTCAAAATGTTGACGAATTTCAATTTGGTATTTAGAAGGAAGTTTCACATTTATTCATTTTTTAGTTGCAAAGTTGAGTCTGCGATAGGAGGTGCAGGCTCACCTATCATTTTGCTTTCTTTAAAAGATTTATCAAGAGATTTGATTTTTTATTTGCACATCAATTTCTAAAAATGAGAGATATTTTTTAGCCTTTTTGAAGTGGTGTATATAAATACATTGAGAACTTATTGGACTTTTTGTGTTTAAAAGCAAGCATGAGGGTTGAGTCTGTGGCCAGGAGGGGCAGACATCTGTCACCAATTTATTATCATGGAAATGCTTGGGTTTGATTGATTTTTATTTGCAAGAGGAGTAGAAGTGATGCTTTTTGTAGAAATCAGGACTTTATGCTTTAAGTGCAAGTTTATGGTTGTATTTATGACAAGATGCTTTATTTGTCATTCTGACTGTATTTTTTTCAATTATCTTTCGAAATTGAAGTGAAGATACTTTGAATTTGATTGAAAGGTACGAAAAGTAATCTTGTCCCTTTTTAGATGATTTCAATGAAAAATAGTTCAAGGATTTGAGTTTTCTATGTTTGAATTTGCAGATTTGAAGAATGAATCTGAGACAGGGAGGCGCAGACTCAACTGTCAATAAATTATTTTGAGCATCTTTTGCATTTCAAAGCAGGAACATTTGGATCTTGTTTAGTTTTTTGATTACAGGATATATATGACTTTCTTTGGAGCTTTAGGTTGCCTTGGGTAAAATTAGAATTAGGGTTTATTTTTAGTGGTTGAGTTTGCAATTTGGGGGCGCAGACTCAGATTTGACAAGAAATGATTTTTATTGACTTTCTTATTGGATAACTCTTTTGATAAATGTATTTTTTATCTTATTTAGTGATGATTTGTAGGTATGGAGATGTGCACAAGTTCTAAAAGCCAGGGATATCTGAGAAAGAGGAGTTGGACCTAGTGTAGACTCAAGTGCAAGAGGATTTTTAGGATTTTGGAGGGAGCTTCTTACAAAGTTGAAACCCTTCTGAAATTGAGAAGATATTCAAGGTTTTGATGTGAAGTGAATTTACAGCCAGTGTCTCTGCAATCAATGGATACTTTTGATTCTCAAGAGGCAAAGTGCTTAAGAGGGGATTTGAGTTTGCGCCAGGGGGTGCAAACTCAACTGACTTTGTATTGTGTGGAGATTTGGATTTTAGAAACATATTTTATTTTGTATGAAATGAAACATTTGATGTTTATTTTCATGACTTCGGTGGTCTTAGGAGAAGAACCTTTTATTTGTTCATTTTACTCTTTCCTTGATTTTTTTCTTTGGGATGAGTTTGCGAGAAATGGTGCAAACTCAAAGATGTTCTTAGAAAGGACATTGAACCATGCTGTAAAACATCTTTTTTATCAAAGGGCTTTCCTTTATCATTGATTATTTGAACAGTTTTCATATTCGAGTATGAGACAGGAGGCGCAGACTCATCTGACTTTTGTCATTTGTGCCTTCATGAAGATGAAAATGTTAATTTCAGAGTTTTTTAAGTTGTACATGTGTTTATCATCAATTATTAAGGTGTTTTTTGCAATAGACATAATCCTTGGTCCATATGATCAAACATTTGTCATATTGGGCTGAGTCTACACATGGTGGTGCAGACTCAGACTGAAAAATTGATTTTTAATAGAACCTGCACAGTCCAAACTGTAATTAACTTAAGCAATGGGTTAGCACAAGTCAATAAAGTTAATGTAAGAAGTCCAGAGTTGGATAAAACAATTTGTACCCAATTCCTAAATAAATTCCCATGTTTATAGAGGCGCATACTCAAAATCCCGAGCCTATACCCAGTTTCATATTTCTTTCAACTTGGAGTGATTCAATAATCACTACAAATTTTGAGAGTATGATACAGAGAAATCTCAGAAATTTGAATATGACTATATAACATCTTTTCAAGGAATGTTCCTTATATTGGGTTCCTTCAAATGACATAATTTCTTTATGCCTATCTCGTTCTTCTTTGGTCATTTTATGAAGTATTAAAAATGCTCAATAGAATGACTTCAAGATGAACCTTAACCCTTTATTAGGAGAGTCTAATAGGGGTTTAAGACATTCATGAATAACCATGCCATGAAAGGACTCGAAGGACCATTTTAACTAAAGAGATCATGTATGGCCATCAATCATGGGGTAGGGGAACTTGCAGAATGCAGTTACTCACCCAAAAGGATGCCTTTAATGCCTTCAAAATATAAGAAAAATCCACAAGGAGTAACCTAATACACTTCTACATATGGGGAGCAAATATTGAGCCGGGACATTCGGGACATGTCATCTAAATGAACTCATATGACATGGGAATTTAAGAATGACATTCTTTCTATATGAAACCCTTGATGGGTCAGCCAAGCATTGTCATTGCTGGCCACCTTTTGATCGGGACTTCTTTTAGGAGAAAACACTGGAAAATCTTAACACATTTAAACATATAACATGATTTCGGTTTAAAACATCGGATGCTTGATACAACCTGAGGTCTAAGCCACTTAATGCCTTCATTGGGCTCCAAAGGGCGGCCCTAAGAACAAGAATCACTTAGACAGGTTGGGAGAGGATCAAGACATTATTTCGGTCAAGATCACATCTCAAATCAAGGGCGCAGACTTAAAACTGCAGACATGTACTTAATTAAACATAGACTTAAACTTAGACTATGTATTAGAAAATATGAGAGGGAGGGTATAAAACCTCAAGAAATATTTAAGATATATTTTAGAGACATCATCCAGTAAGAAATCATGAAGAATTTGAATATAGGAATCATGAAGAACTTGAACATGGATGAAAACATATTTTGATTTCAACGATGGATCTTTCCTTCATAGCTCAATGCTAGAAGGTTTACACCTACAGAAGTCGATCTCCAACCGATGGGGAGTCTCCCTTGAGAACTTCTAGGGTCGAACCCTTTAGCCATGGTGGGAGAAGATCAAAACCAAAATCGAACCGATTGCATGATATATGAAAACATAAACTTTGAATGTCAAATATGTGGGGTTTGAGGGGTTCTTTAGGATGTTTGGCCATGGGAGATCATTGTTTATGAGATGGACGTCCTCTCCAAGGGACATAGAGAAGCCATGACATCTTAAAGACCCCTCCAAAGCACATACAAACAAAAAATGTGCAGTTCAGAAATCTGGACAACAAAGAAGATTTCGGACCATAACTCCATATGTAGGGGGTTTCAAGGCTTGAGGAAACCATTTCTATGATGTAGAAAGGTTCCTTTAACTATTCCCCAAGAGAAAAGCTAACATTATGAATTGTGAAATGGCATTTAAAATGGAAAAACCAGCATATTTACAAAGAATAGAAAGACTATGGAAAGACTATAGAAAGAAATAACATCAAAGAACCCCATCTCCAATCTCCAGTTTACCTTGGAGTTGGGATGGGAAAGGAGACGGCCCTAACAAGTTTTCTCTCTTTCTGTCTTCTTTTTCTTCTCTTCCTTTCCCTCTTGCTCTCTCTTTTCTTTTTCTCTTCTTCCTCTCTTTGCTTGGGCTGCTGGAAATAGAGGGAGGGGAGGAGGGAGACGAAATCCTCCTTACTCTCTTCTTCTTCCTCTCTTTTTTCTTCTTCTTGCTTTGGGTGGGCTTTTATCTCCGACCTTTTCTTAGTGTAGAACCTTTTCTTTTTATAAATAGCCTATGCATAGTTTTTTGGAGATATTTTAAGTATCCATTTTCCTAGAGATAAGAAGAAATATGTCTTAATAATGAGCCAATCAATGGGATAATAGCACTTGAGAGGTTTTCATTGATTACTTTTGCTGTTCCCACCTACCACCTTCTAGAAGCCTTTTGGCCATGGGGGACCATTTGCTTTCTTTTTTTTCTAAGCCTTGGGCAGATTAGGTATGTAAGGACTGAGGTTTTCGGATTCGGTTTTCGGGGTCGGACCCTGTAGTTCTGGCCCTAGTGGGGTCTGGAACTCTGTGTTGTTTCGCGTCGAGCCCGCGAGACGCGGTTTAAACGGCGTCCACCATGGCAGACGCGTTTCAGGTTCTGCCACGTGGGTGCCACGTGGACTGACTTTGAGCCGCGAGAGTACGGCCCTGTCAGGTCGTCTGAACGGCGTCCATGTGGGTCGACGCCTTTTAGACTGAGACTCTGGGTGTGTCAGAGTACGGCCCTGACAAGTTGTCTGAATGGCGTCTGTGAAGGTCGACGCGTTTCAGAATCTTGTCAGAGCAGCCGTCATGTCACCTGATAGGCGTCCGTGCATGTCGACGCGTTTTAGCCAGCCTCTGGTTAACCCCGCGAGCCCTCCTTCTTTCCCTCATTTTCTCCTTCTCCCTTTCTCTCTTTCCCTCCGGCGAACTCGGCGACGATCCTCCTCCTCCCTCTTTTCCTCACACCATTTCGCCTCTCCCTCCACTCCATCCTCTACCTGACTCCTACCCCTACCACCTCCACTTCCACTGCGGCGTTCTACTCTCCGGACGGCGGCCGACGTCACGGTGGGGCTAGGACGACCTCGGCGGTACCGGCGGCGGCGTGGGGCGAGACAGGCGGACGGCTTGAAGCTCGGAGGCGTTTGAGTGTCCGGTAGGGTGACGTTCCCCGTGGCACTGTGTTTAAGATCACGTTTTCCTCAATATGCATGTGGTAGATCTTCGGTTTCGGGGGTTAGAATGAGCATGTTTAGGAATTCTATTGGGGTGTTTGCCTATGAATTGTCTTGCTCTTCGTTTCCCTCCAGTTTGAATGATTTTCGGGGTTATTTGGGATTAGAAAGGGAGCCCTCGGGTTTAGGGCGTTCCTGGTTCCTGAGCTTAAAAGACGTCGTGCATGGACGACGCCTTTTTGAAGGGCGTCGGGCCATCACGACGCCTTTTAGGCAGGGATTGACTGTCAGACAGTCTGCCCAGTTGGAATTTCTGTGGCTGAAAGACGTCATGGGTAAACGACGCGTTTTTGAACGGCGTCGGGCATCCATGACGCGTTTTAACCGCAGAAATACCCTGGTTAAGTCCTTGGGAATTCCGGATTTTCGTGTTGAAAGGCGTCTGGGGATGTCGACGCCTTTTGAAAGGCGACCATGAGGGTCGACGCCTTTTAAGGCCAGATTCTGAAGACTGATTTATGTGAACCTGTATATGGAGCTTGAATGGCGTCGACCTCGGTCGACGCGATTCAAGACAAAATCTCACTAATGCATGCCAGTAAAACGTGTTCACATTGCTAGATAGATAGTTTGCACATGTTTTAGTACACCCGATAGAGACAGATTCCTCACGATCGGGTGGTTCTTTATGTGTTGAGCGATCGCGGGATTTTCACGTGACCGGACCGCACTGTGTTGGGTTTTTCAGTTACTGTGGACCTGGAGTGACATTGTAGCGCTTTATCACCCTGTGCTGGTGGGGGCGTGAGCACAGCGCCGGTGGGGGCGTGGGCGGGGTGACGCCTAGTGAGAGAGGGTCACCTGGTGAACCCCGGGGTCAGCTAGTACCGGTGTGGGAGTGGTACATTCGGAGAGTCACTCATGCTGAGGGAAGGGGTAGTCACCTGAGCCGGTTGGGCCGGAGTAGCGAGCGTGCTATCCGAGGGGCTACTCCTTGGTCTCAGCGGGTCGAGGTTTTTCCCACCGTTGTTTGTACGGTCGGCGAGTTCTATCGAGACGGCAGTTGTGGGTTTTCTAACGGTTGGCTTAGAATGTGCATGATTATTATATTTCGACCGCATGTGTTCTCACGTACAGAATTAGATATCGTACCTGCCACTACACTTGTTACTTTACTGTCAGCTGTACTTTACACTTGTGGGTGTGTGTGTGGGCAGTGGGGATCGAAGGATCCCTACTGAGTCTTGTCTTGAGACTCACCCCTGCGGTTTTCAGGTGAGGACTCCCAGCAGACTTAGAGCGGCGCGTGCGGCTGGGTGTAGTGTGTCTTCAGCGGTTGTTCCGGGGTATGCCCCGATGTAGTTGTTAATTATCTTTGGCCTGTATGTTTAATTATTTCCTTCTGTTGGAGAATGTAATTATTTGCTGTATCGAGTCGCATTGTAATAATTTTAATTCCTGCACTTTTATTTCAATTCAATGCGATGTGAATGTTTAGCTTAGTTTATTATTTATTTCCCAGACTTACTAGATCCTGGTTTGGTCCCAAAATTAATGATTCGGTACCCATTTAGTAATCGGATCCCCGATTATAGGGTGGCGGGTCGTTACAAGGTATGAGCCAAGAGGGTGTAAAAAAGGTGTGGGAGGTCCATGTGTAGCCTTCTATGGGCTGCTACCTTTCCCTTGTTCTGCAGAACCCATACAATTGGACTAGTCCAACTCTTGTTGGACCCAAACACATTGGGAGCCTCTTAAGTATAGAGGGGATGGACCTATTACTGCCTATATAACTTTTCTTACTTGAACTCTTTTTACTCATCTTGGGCCTAAATTAGTCACAATTTCGATGACAACAACCATGAGCTTCATTAAGCATCAAATCTTAAAAGAGTGTATACTCCATCGAAATATTCGTGTGATATTGACCTGTGAAAGATTGTTCACATGTGGTGCTGATGAGTAAAGGATTGTGACTTGTTGGAGTCAGTTTTGGAGGTGTTGTTTCTTTACTTGTGCTCATATTCTTTAATTAGACCTTTTGGCCACAAATCAACAGTATAGGTAGATGTAGGAAGAGAGGAAATTTTCTCAGTACATGTTTGGACCGGAGTCCAACAGTATTGAGAGAGGGAGGGTCCAAGTATTTGTCAAATTTTGAAAGATTTTTTTTGCAATTTTGGCCTCATTCTTCCTCTCAGTATTGCTGGACTCAATCCAAACATATACTAAGAAGATCTCTTCTCATATAGGAAGGGTCTGTAAACCCTCATCGCTGGAAGTCAGCTTACCCTACCTCCCATACAGTCAGATTTTCGGGGGGTGAGTGCTACAAAATAAGGATGTAAATGAGTCGGATTTGGTGTAGATCTAAGATAGACCTATGAGCATATCTGTTAAACTATTAATTTAGAAATGCTATAAGCTAACATTGGTCAGATAATTAGATCTTAATGTACTATATTTATTCGATCGAAAAAAAAAATCCGTTACTTTATCCATTATGCATATTAAGTTAAAAAAATTATCCACTAACGAATGGTTAGATAACCAGGCGATCCGTTACCATTTGCATCCCTGCCATAGGAGGGTCCTCAATTCCATCAGTTATAGGCAATAATAGTTGTGTGCTTGTAAGCCAACTTCTTCTGCCCTCCTTGTTGAGGGTTTTTTTTAAAAATATAAGAACGAAGAGACCTCCCAATACAAGTAGACAGTAGCTCACCAGAGACTCGCATTAGAAAATTCCTCAACAAAAAATAGCTATAGATATGTATGCGTGTGCATGTGATTATGTGGCGTCTTATCAGGCAGGTGGTGGACAAATAGTAAGGTAAGTGGTTCTTCACATGTACGTATATAATGGATCTTTTAGGGGTCTCTGCAAAAGAAGGAACATATACTTGCATGCCCTATGGTACCTAACCAGGGTACTGTGGATGAATAGGTTACTTCGTTATTTAAACAAACTTCATATGCACGTATGTGCAAAAAGAGCTATCTATATTAGTTCTATCTTTCTATTCTAAAGATTTAGGAAATGCAAACTATAAACTTGCATATCTGAAAATAATAAACACCGGTAGGCACCTTATGATATATAGAAATCTATAGGGATTTTTGCATGTATATCTCTAGAAATTAGCATACTTGTATCTATACCCCAACTCACATATATCATATGAAATACCCTCGAATACTTCAAAAGCGTTGCAGTTATAGTCCTCCGTCAAAATGCATTGAAATCAATAAAATATGGGTCAAACAGATTCTATATTTTTACATATATACCCTTAAATTCACTGAAATTTCGCATATATATATATATCCTTGACTTTATCAGAATTTACAAAATCTTTTTAGGATATTCCATTAGAGTTCACTGCATTTTAACTGAGGGGTACAATTGCAACACTTTTGAAGTTTTCGAGTGTATTTCATACAATATACAAGAGTTGGGGGGTGTAGATATAAGTACGCCAGTTTCTAGGGGTATGTATGCAAAAACTCCAAATATACACTATGAAAGTACGTTCTTTTTAGGATTTTTTTTTGTATATAATGGGGTGTTTGGTTGCATTGTATTGCAACCTTTTTTTACAAATATATATTTTTGTAGTGAAATTCTATTAAAATGAGTGTTTGGTTGGAATCATCAAAATATATTTTGATAGAATTTCAGTTCACAAAGTATGATAAAAATAAAAAGAGGGTGGACCCTATTTTTTATTTTGTAACGAAACATACCGAATCAAATCAACCGCCACCTCCCACCCTCTGCGTCCTACCCTACCTCCTCCTCTCCATCTGTCTCCCATCTCCATCTCCACCTCTTTGTCCATGCCCCCGTCCATGGCCACGGTGGAGATCGCCTCCCTCTAATGCTCCTCCCCCTCTTCCAAGGCTCCAGTCCTTCAAGGACACCCTGCCACCGACCTTGCCCGCCACTGATCTTTGCAGGGAGTTCTGTCCCATCTCCAATCTCCCCGGGGCCGACCCTCTTACGGGTGATGGTGGTGGCCATGTCTAGGCCTACACGAACCTGAGCATCGCCTCCTCTGGCAACAGGGAAGCAAGCTTGGCAACCGATCTCTTGTTCATCCTCTACATCACCTTCAAGATGGCCATCAGCAATCGACACGATTCCATCGCCATCGACCTCTACTGGTCAACCTCCTCCTTGCCTCCCCTTCCTTCTCGTCCCCCGACTCTTCTTCAGCTTCATCCTCTGCATTAATCAAGACCGGAAGGATGTGGAAGATGAGTTGAGGGTAGCAGAAATAGAGCATGGAAGTTGAAGTCTCTCTTTGGCAGATTTGTTCATCAGATTTGCTCTTGCCTACTTGCTTCTTGTCAGTAGTATTTTAATCAGTTGAGGAAGAGGTAGCAAATTAGCCTTAACAATGTTGCATAAAACGTTTGCTTGGTCCAGGTAGGTGAGAAATTTTGTCGAACATTTGGTTAGCATGATGTATGATGGCTCTTTGGCAAAGATGCTATAATGTAATCTAAAAGCGGGAACAAACGAGTCCTCCCAACTTTTTAAAATCGTCATGTGTTTGCCAAACACAATAAGCAGGGATGTTATATTTTTAAAAATTGTCATTTTTTTATAATTTTTTTTATCATAAAACTATATTAAAAATTATAATACAACCAAACACCCTATAAGTTTCTATAAACTATCATATTTGTATGTATACCTCTAAGGCCTGCATTGTTTTCAATATCCGTGAAATCTTCAAAAGTGTTGTAGTTATGTCCCTCCGTCAAAAACTATCGTAAACTCCAACCAAATATGTCAAAAAGATTTCATAAACTCTAACAAAGTCGGGGTATATATACAAAATTCTGATACATGTAAGGACATATTTGCAAAATCCTGGTGAACATGGGGTTAGAGATGCAAAGTCTTTCTGACATATTCAAGTAGAGCTAAGGCATTTTGATAGAGGGGCATACTGCAAGCTTTCTGAAGATTCTAAGAGTATTAATAGCAATATGTTGGAGTCATGGGTTATACACATAAATGCACTAGTTTATAGGGGCGTATATACAAATATTCCTTCCTTTCCACATGATAAATCAGCTAGAAATCATAAATTACATTGGTAGATACCGTCAGTGATTGTTGACGTAGGGCTTAAAAGCATCTCTCTCTAGGAGTGGTCCCCCCATTAACGAAATAGACAAGTCTTTCTCCTACTTTCTACTTTGTTTTTCTCAGAAATTTTTAAAAGAATTTAAAACTAATTCGGTTTCGGGGGATTTTTTTTTTTGACTCCCAAAAGAAATTTAAAACTAACTTAATTGTCAGAAGATTTTTTTCCTGCTCACACATGCAGTTTGAGCCTGACTTATCCACTTCCAATGCAGGAGTGTTCATCTCTATCTTCTTCCTCAATTATATTGCAGCTTCAGGCATGAGGTCCCCTCATGTTCAGATGTGACCAAACTCTGACATTATGTAGAATATACTCACATCGAAGATAGATGCTAGCCTTTTGATTTCAAGGATGAACCGATTATTAAATTTTCAGTCATTGTTTAGAATTATAACTTAGAAGAATCCACAAGCTTCTTATTACTATTTTTTGTTATGTCATACAACATCAAAATTTAATATTAGCGTATAAAAGTATGGTTAAGTTTCAAGCTCACCAAAGACCCTTTGGTAGGAAAAGAACACGCGTATACATCCAAACAAGCAACAAAGTGACGTCCCTCTCTCACCAGTGTGAGGAAAGGAGGTGGAAGTTCTGCCCTTGCCATCCAAAATGAGACGAGATCTTCTGCTCTCTCATTTTACATTTTCGATTTATAGTACATGAGTCATTTGTTAAGATAAAATAAGAAAAATATCAAATTTAGACTTACCTTATTAGATCGAAATCTCCTCCGTTACGATTAGAGCCTTTCCCCGAGTATTGGAAGACCAGGAATATGTAGGCTTATAAAAGAGAACACCGTTAATGACTTCTGACGAAAAATCGGAGAATTTACTTTCGATGCTTAAGTCAGAAAATTGAATTTGAAGAGAAAAAGTAGAAGAGGTCTGGATTCTAGAGAACGTACCTTCGCAGGTTGGACTAGGGGCCCTTATATAATAGTTCACGTCCTTGTTAGAAGTCGATCCCGATTAGGAAGGTCTAGTTCTAGGAAGGCCTTCCTTTCGAGTCTTGAATCAGAAAAGTTTTTGTTGGAGAAAGTATCTGTATCTGGACAAGCTTTCGAACCTTCCCAAACATGCTCCCGATTGTAATTGGATTCGCCCGAGGGAAGCGAGATCTCCTTACCATAGATCTTAATTTGTCGCAGATTCAAGTAGTGCTATAAGGTCCTCTTCTGGAGACGGACTCAAACACGCCCATGGAGTGGGTTGCTTGATGAATGGATCTTGGGTCCAGACGGGGCTTCTCTTTGATTCCCACTGAACCGAGGTCCATGACAAATAGTCTAGGCTTTCAGTTGCATTACTGGCTGACCCACTTGTTAAAGGGCCGGACGAAATTCTCTTCATTCGTAGCTCATAGAGACATGGTCGGACGCAAAATTTGCATCACAAATGATCTATTCTCGTCAAAAAATGGGAGAGGTTGTCAACCGACACACGTCATGGGTCATTTTGCAACTTCCTTGTCATTGCTCCAATAATTCAAAGATATTTAAGATTCTTCATTATCAACCTTCATAAATTTTTGATATTACAGATAACTCCCTCTAATCCAATTATTTACAAATAAGTCTTCACAATCTCTACTTTCTTACAAAAAAAGTTTTTTTGAGAGACCACTTTTAAGAGTTATTTTGTAACATTATGGGGTCTTGCACTTTCAGGGGGGATTGTAAGGGCTTATAAATAAATAGTTGGATTAAAAAGCTTTGTTTTTATAAATACACTATTTTCAAGGGCTAAAGTTTAATTATATCTATAACTTAAGCATATGAAGGGGACAAACATACATTGCTTTCATTTCCACTCGTCAGTATTTGCCTACATATTTAATTTTCATTTCATAAGAAACCTATGAAACAAGAGATTGAGGATGAGAAGATGGGGTAGAGGAGTAATTTAACTATGTAAAGGTATATACTATATATTAATGGTGGGGTAGGAGGAAGAAATGAAGAGCGGATGGTAAATTAGGGTAGGGAAATAGGAAGACACACATCCCATCCATGGCACACTGAAAATTTTAAGGGATTTTTACATATAAGTTCCTATAATCTTGTGATATTACAAATAAGTTTTCATAATCTGATTATTTACAAATAAATCCTCACAATGGTAACTTTCATACAAATAAGTCATTTTAGGAGCTTATTTGTAACACTCTCATAAGTTTATTTGTAAACTTTAGTGGCCTTTCACTAATTCACAGTAGATTGTGGGGGTTATTTCTAAATGATCAAATTATGGGATCTTATTTGTAATATCAAAAAATTATAGGAGCTTATATGTAAAAAAACCCAAATTTAAAATAAGATCGCAAGAAAATAATTTGTTCTTTTTACCTTAAAAGCTATGGAGGATAAGTCTTCGCATCTAAGTGAATCATCAAACATTTTTACAAAGAAGTTCTTTGACATTAAACTCAAGATGAGATTTTTTTTAAAAAAATTCTCCATACAGATAGGGTCCCATCCTGAAGTGTAGAGAATTTGCATTTCGTTTGTAGAGTGACAGTTTAGGTTCTGCTTAATTAGGAGTTAGGATTACCTTATTCCGGTTCAGTGAGATTGAATATTCTGAAGCAATTTTGAATTCTTTTTCAAAACTAATTAGCTGATTCAATAGGTTAATTTGAGATTAAAAAAATATATTTAATACAAACATAGAATAAGAGGCATAGAGAGCATGAAAATTATCATAAATGTTCTCCATAGAATATGACTACCTTCATGTTATTTTCAAAATTAAGTATTTATTTAACTCTGTGTATTTTGAATTATTTAAGTCAATCTCAGATAAAAAGCCCTTAAATGGGCTTTGTGCAAGATTTTTTATTAAAATAATCATATTTTAATAAAAATTTAAAAGTTTAATTATCATTAAAAATATTTGCAAGAATAATCATATGGTATGCCTTGTCAGCCTACCAAATGACAACTATAGATCATTTTTTAATAAAAGCCAATATTGGTAAGGTCGGTGTTGACAATGCCGACTTAGGGTCGGTGTTGCCAACCCTGACTCTAAGTCGGCATTGATATTGCTAACATTTTAATTTCTTAAAAAAATTTCCTTCGTGAGAAGATGCAGATAGGAAGGAAGAGTCCATGAGGCAATGTATATTATGCCTAAGGTCGGCATTGGCAATGCCGACTTAAAGTCGGAATCACCAACACCTACTTTAAGTCGGTATTTCCAATTCCGACTTTAAGACTACCACGCGCTCGACCGCTGATGGGTAGTCTGACAAGTTGATGTGGCGTGTCAGGTGACTATTCTTGTAAATAATTTTTAATGTGATTACAAATTTAAAGTTTTATTAAAATATGATTATTTTAATAAAAAATTAAAACAAATATATTTAATACAAACATAAAATTAGAGGCATAGAGAGCATGAAAATTATCATAAATGTTCTCCCTAGAATATGACTACCTTGATGTTATTTTCAAAATTAAGTGTTTACTTAACTCGGTGTATTATGAATTATTTAAGTCAATCTCAAATAAAAAGCCCATAAATGGGCTTTGTGTAAGGAATCCCTAAAGAATCTCATAAAACCCCTGTATTCTAGAATCATTGTATACTTAAAAAACCTCCTACCATCAAACAAAAAACCTCTCACTAAAATCCACCATGTCATATATCACCTTATAACTTGGGATTTATTTCAAATTAAAAGCAAACTTCACAGATTTTTTGCAAATATATAAATCACAGAAAGTTTTTTATAAATATAAGATTTTTTTAGAAAGTTATTTACAAAAAGCCCACAAATAAATTACCCCAGGACCTTCCCCAATCAAAGAGGGGTTCGAGGACAACGTCGGTCTCTTTCCTCACTGTCCGCTATCTGAGTCCGGATAAAGAATTCAGCCAGCAAACGACAAAGCGACACCTGTCCAGTGCCCACTACCACTAAGAGTCAACAACGTGGACAGTCGTGCATATCCTCTATTTTCGGTGCTGGGATGCCATCACTCGCCCTGACCTTACCGCAACCGCTCAGTTCATGACGCGTCATCATTCGACTGTTCGAGCCTCCAGGTTTGCGCCCACGCGATGTGGCAGGGTGGAGGCAACATGCTAAAGAGGTGACGGGATCCTAAGGCGTGGTTTCTCCTCCGAGCGAGCTGCTGTTACGCGCCACAAGTCGATTCGCTGGTTTTCTGAGAGGGGCCCACTCTAGTCTTCCTGACTTTCCCACCTCGAGAGTATGGTTACCGCAACTACCAACTCTGGCCCAGCCCTTGAGTTTTAATATGTTTAAGATAATTTGTGATGGTATTGATAAAAGTTTTATTTGATTTATTTAACCAATTAGCATCTAAATTTATAACTAAATACATTTAATTAAGAAATAAGTTAAAATTTTATTTTAAATTAGTTTGTTTAAAATAGCTATATTTTTATGACATACTCATATGTCTAGTAAATTATTTTAATTTATTTGCATTTCATTTAACAATATAATTAATTTGTTAGTGTATGATATAAATATCTTCTTACGTTGATTTAGTAATTTAAGTAAGCTAATAAGTGGATTATAGATTATGATTCTTTAATACTCATGGATTCAAATTAAAATAAAATAAATCAGACTTGAATATCATAAAATTCGACATATTTAATATCCAACTAACTCAAACTAAACTCTGACTCAACGCGGCTCATTTACAAGAAGTCAGCATTGCTAAGTTGTGGGGACTTTCCTTGAGCCATAACAAGGGGTAACTCCACCGAAATCCGTGTAGAAATCTCATCTCCCAGGCGCATAAAAGCCTTCGCTCCCCCCGACCGTGGCCCTGCAACAGTCTCGAACCAAGCAGAACACCCCCCCCCCCCCCCCCCCCCGGTTTACCTCCACTTACAGAGTTCAAAGCAATGGCGGCGTGCGGCTCCCTCCACCTTGCCCATGGCAGCATCGTCCCCCACCTCCACCACACTTCTCCGCCCAGGGGAGCCCCCACCAGGCCGCTCGCCTTCGCGGCCGGGCTCTCCTCCTCCGACGTCCACCGCGGGAACGGCGGCGAGAGGTGCGAGACCAGCCGGAGGAGGGCGACGGAGAAGAAGAGGGCGCCGGCGCCGGCGCGCGCGATGACGGACGACCGCGTGGATCTGGACGAGAACGCTGCGGGGATCATCTCCGGGGAATGGCCGGAGAACTTCTCCCTCCTCAGCTACGACGACCTCCGGGCCTACCTGGAGACGCAGATCGTCGACGATCAGGTAGGGATCGGCGTCTGTCTCTTCTTTTCCTTCTCACTGTAGATTTTTATGAATTCGCCCCTTCTTTTTGGTGCTGATCGTGTGATCCGTGGTTGGGATCTTATTTTCGGTGGTGTCAGTTGAGGCCGGCGCTGCTGGGGGAGGTGATGTCCACCAAGATCCGCGCGGCGAGGCTCGACCAGACCCTGGAGGAGATCGACCACCATTTCGAGTTCGTCTCCGGGTTGCCAGTGGTGGATCATGAGCTCAGATGCGTCGGAGTCATCTCCAAGAACGATAGGGCCAGAGCTCAAAATGGGGTGAGTGTTCCGCCTCTTCTCTTGCGTCTCTCTGAGAAATTTGGACAAGCATAGAAAACTGCAACTTTTGTTTCAGTCGAGGTTACTCTCATGGTCGTTGATAAGTCTGTTTTGGTTGCAATTAGTTTGATCTCGGGTGCTTGTCTAGAAATTTAATCATTATAAGTTCCAAACTCTGGAGGATGTGAAAGATTATTGTTCTACATAAAAGTATTATGGGTGATATATTTCACCTGGTTCTTTGTAGCATCATGATCATATATTTTTCGTACGATCTTTGTCACTTAGGTTTACATCATCTAGTATTATTCTCCGTGGTTTAGGACACTGCTATGGATAAATAACAAGCACAGAGAAGGCTTGGTTCAATTGTAAGGTTGCTCCTCTGTGATCTTGAGGTCAGAGGTGCAAAACTAGAAATAACCTCTCTTCAGAAAGCAGGGTAGAGGCTGCATATGGTTGATCATTGCTAGGAACCCTGTGGCACTGGCTGCCTTCATCGTCCAATAAGCAGCAGTAAAGAGATTGATGATCTATAGAATAGATGGAGGTGGATAACGTATTGAACAAACAATTTTTCTGTGGGTCTTCTGATTTCAAAAGACTAAAAGGACCAATACTGAAAGGTTATGGAATGTTCATGTATAATTGTGGTAATTTCGTGTGGTTAGTGTCTACTAACAAATCTTATTCTCTTTTCCTAAGAAAGAGGCCATAAAAGAAGCTCTGTTAATGGCAAACCATTTTGTGATGTAGGATGGAGGTTGTGAAGGAATTGATGATTAGTGTACTTGAAAATGGAAGTTGTAGAGTCCATGTTTTGTGCCGCTTGATAGGAACTTGATTGAAGTTTCGTCGCTTTGATTGAAGATCAGAGTTGTCGGAGCCCATATCCAGGATTTGATGGACTCGTGGATGTTTGTTTGGAACTGATTGCATGCTTACAAGGTCCTGTGCATTGGATCAAAATGGGATTGATGACATGGCAGGCTGCTTTAAGCATGATGTGTTAGGTGAATCTAAATTAAGCCTTGTAGCTTGATAAGATAGTTTTGCGTCTGGGTGGGGCAGACGGGTGGTTGCTTTAATTTCTGTTGGCACCTCCTGCTGCCACAGTAGTGGCCTTAAAAAAGGGGGATTGCATTATGAGATGAGAATATTATGTCCGCTAGTGGTAATTGGCCCTAAATGCAACCATAGATTAGTCGTAAAGAAAGTTTTTTGAGTAGTGTTGCATTCCATGCTTTATGGAGTGAAGTGTTGGGCTATGGAAAAGACTATGATAATATAGATAGATGATGGTGATGATAATGCTATGATATTGTTGGTATGTAACTAAGGGAGGTGGAATGTCAAATAATAGTATTTGAACGGTGCAGCATAGAAACAATGGAAAATAAAACGAAAGAATGCAGTCCTAGATGGTTTGGACGTGCGCAGCACATTTGGTGCATAATTTGTTAATGGTGTATATTGGAGGGATGCCAGAGGTATTTGAGGTATTTAAAAAAATAGAGGAAAAAACATGTATCCTCCCCCTTATTGAGTATAATGAGAATTTTTTTGGTGAGGAGAATGTGAAATGAAAATCCTGGTTCCCTTCCATGTGTTTGGCTTGATGTTGACTGCATCACCCATTTTCTTTCGAGTCCAGGTTTAGGGTCCTGTGTAAACAAGGTTTATAGATATTTAACAAGACCAAAGTGCTAAGGCAGTATGCCTTGAGGATTGGCTTAATGATGTGTCTGTGTGAACAGAATGCTCGACCCATAATTCTAAACGTTGATGTAATTTGGAACCTCGGCATTGTTAGCTGTATGTTTCTCCTTTTATTTTTGCTTTTTCCGACCTTTGCACTTCATCATGCATAATTGGTTGCAGTTAAAGTCAAAGGTGCGTGAAGTTATGTCGTCTCCTGCCGTGACACTGACTCCGGATAAGACAGTCATGGGTAAGCTATTCATAAACTTTTCTTGCCTTCTTTAGATGATTTCAGAGTTGAAAGCGTGTTAATTAGTCGTATTATTCTGCAGATGCCGCGGCCTTGATGCTCAAGATGAAGATCCACAGAATTCCAGTCCTCAACAAGGAAAGACAAGTCATAGGTGAGACTTTTAACATCAAAATTCGTATGAATTAGTGTTGAAACTTTAATCTTGTTAGAAAAGATGATTGGCCAATCTCATCCGCAGGATGACTGGCCTATCCCATCTGCAATTCATGGATTTGTCTAGGGGATCATCATAGATCTGGAAATTTTCAGCATTGGCGCATGATTCATGAACCTCAATCTGAATGTCAATAACCTGGTATCATGTGCATTAGTTTATGATATAGAATTCTCGTTCTGAATGATGGTAACCTGGAATCATGTGCCTTAGTTTATGAACATTGTTTTCTTGTTATCAGCCAACAATTTGCTTACTCTCTCAAGTATGATGCAGGTATGGTTACACGCACTGACATTTTCGAAGCACTTGTGACCGTAGCTGTACGAGATATATGAGGTTCTGCTTTTTTTGTATATACGAGGTTCGAAGTGTAGCATCTAGTTGTAAATATGAAACTCTGCAGTGTATAATTATCTTAACCCACGCTGTGTAAATATTCCAACCACTACTATACAGTTGTAATTTGAAGTATTAGTTTTTCTCCAGCCAAATTCACAGTTCGTGTCCGTCTTCTGGGTTCACAATTTAGAGCACTTGAAACTGACTACTGGCCGAAGTAAGCTTGCGAGTTCTGAAGAAGTTAGACGGGTGATGCTTTTCCCATCGTTCTCTTGAGCTCAAGTTAGGTTGGAAATTGGAGGGGCAAATACTGCAGATGTGTAGCAGAATCGACTGGACGGATGGTACAGATCAACTGTAGGGTTCCCAAGAGTTAATCCTTTGGTGCTTAGGTCGATAATTAGAGGCGAGAGGCAAGAGATCTGAGATGTGTCTTTTGGCTTGTAAGGGTGCATGCCTTTTTTTTTTTTTTAGGTTTTTTACATATATATCCCTCAAATACACCGTATTTGTATGTATATTCCCAACTCTCATGTATTAGCATCAATATCTTTGAAATTTTTAAAAAGTTACACTTATACCCTTCAATTTAATGATTTTGTATAAATATTCTTAAATTTATTAATATTTTGCGCATATATCCTTCAATTCATTAAAATCTTACATTTTGTATCCCAACACCATGATGTCATTATTTATGTAATGTTTTTGACATATTTTGTTGAAATTAATCTAAGTTTGATAGGAGGTAAAAATGTAATATTTTTAAAATTGTAGAGATATTGATGATAATATGTGAGTGTTTTAAGAGTGTATATGCAAAAAAATCCTTTTTTCTTTTTTACGCTGGAGACGGTTCGGTATTAACGATGACGTTTTGAGGTAGGGTTGGCTTGCGTCTTCTGCGAAACACCATGGGTTCACCCCCCCGCATAAAGATCGATTTTAGTACAGTCAAATCTTGGCTTTTAATGGAGTCACATCATCTTTTTGAGTTAAGAGTTCCTGAGGTGTGTCGATGGTCAGAATTAAGAGTTCTTTAGATGGCTATTGGGGAGTAAAGCCTTGGAGATTTAATGATGGTTCTTTTTAGCTAGCTTTTCCCACTTACAGAGCGTTCTAACGGTGCCAGTATTCTGGCGTATGGACTTGTGGACACACGGACCTGCAGTAGCAAGGTTTGACGTATTGGATTGACTCGTGTTGACTTGGGCAGCTCGTACTGCATCGAGTTTGTACGATTTGATCATGTGACTCGTACGAGACGTCACGAGTCAGCACGAGTTGACCCAACTCGTACTGGATCATGGGAGATCAGAGTCCGTCCGACTCGCCGAGTCGGCAAACCTTGGACAGGAGACAGTTGTCGGATCAGCTCTTCGGTTATTGATCTTCGGAGCAGGGGTGTTCACTGTTCGGTTCAAACTGAAAAATCAAATTGAACCGGCCAATTCGGTTTGATTTGTTTGATTTGAATTTTTGAAATTTTCAATTTGAGTTAAAATCAAACTGAATTAATTCGGTTTGGTTTGATTTCTTTTGTTTATAAACCAAACTAATCCGAATAAACCGAATTATGTTAAAACAGCATAGTATAAGTATTAAATTTTTTGATTAACTGTAAGGTTGTAAGGTTATGTAAATTATAAGATATAAAATTTTAAATTATTTTCAAATAATACCTTTTAGATTGTCATTTCGTATAGAAAAGGTGTTTGTGTCTTTAATAAAATAGGATGTTTAACTATAATAGTCTATTTTGAGACTTAAACTTCCAAATAATTCTTAATTAATATTTTTTAATAATTATTTTTAAAAAATAATATTAGAATGAATTGTTTAACTATAGTAGTCCATTATAAGGTTCAAACTGCAAACCAAACCGAATCAAACCGAATTATTTCGGTTTGGTTTGATTTGGTTTCAAACTATTACGGTTTGATTTGATTCGATTTGACTTTCTACTTCAGTTTGATTTAATTTCTAAAATTTTATTATCAAATCAAATCAAATTAAACCGTGAACACCCCTACCTAGGGGTATCCAACCAGAGAATTCACTCCCCAACCTAAAACCATCGCTCAGTACTACCACATGCTCCTTTGTAGTGTAATAATGGTATTGACGTGTTATGATCTCAGTGCATATAAATTTTCTTTGAAAAGAAAAAAGGAAAAAAATTCGCCTTAAATTTTAGAGAACATTTATACATTCTTGGGAGCATGTACAAGATTTGAATAACATGTGTTCCTCAGAGTATGTACATTCTCTTGAGAGTATGTACAAATGCTGGGGAGCACGTTCATCGTAAATATATTCTTCAAATCTTATATCTATTTTTGAGATTGTGTACATGCTCTTCAAATTGTAAATATACTTTCCAAATTTCAAGATTTTTTTTCCTTCTCGAAGAGCGCCCATGTGTGTAGACGCCATGATGCGTCAACACCATTATTATGCTGCAAGAAGACACGTGGGGGACACTTTTTTTTTTTTTTTGACAGTGAAAGGAACTTCATTCAAGTAGGAAAAGATACATGGGATAAGTCTGCATCAAGGGCAAAGCAGATACAAAGAGGGAGATTGGATGAGAGCCAAGCATTCCCAACGTCGGACGCGGCAGCATACCTGGCGATGGCATGGGCCACTCCATTACACACCCGAGGGACAAATCTAAGATTAATACAAGACTTATAAAAAAGAAGTTGACAATTGTTGATGATGGTCTTAATCTTCCAAGGAGGGGCTCTAAGCTTTAGACAAGCCAGAATGACGATTTCTGCATCACCTTCAATAAAAATCTGATCAGATAGATTGGCCTGAGTAACATACACCAAAGCTTCCCAAAGCGCCAAGGCTTCAACCGTGGTAGGATCTTGTGAGTCAATAATCTTAGAGAAGCATGCGGTGGGAAGTCCTTGCCAGTCCCTGATAATAATGCCAATGGCACCACAATTTGACAAGATAGCACCGTCAAAGTTGATCTTATAGGAGCCAACCTTAGGCAATTCCCAACTGGATGGAGCAAAATTCGGTAAATGGAGAGACTTGGGATTGCAATTAGAAGAGGATAACCAGAACTCAGCATCAACCAAGGCACGTCTAATAATGGTATGGGATTAGTTTTGGTACCTTGAAAGATGGTTTTACATCTATTTTTCTAGATGTGCCAGACAACTAAAAAGCATGTGGATAAGAAATATTTATCTTTAGCATCAGTGGTAAAAGGAGATTTGGTCCAAAGAAGGATTTTCTGGTTCAACTGGTTTTGATCCAGTAAGGAATGATAGTTGAAAGGTGATTCGAGCCAAAAAGGTCTTGCAAAATCACATTCAAAGAGCATGTGATTCGTGGTTTCAGGCTTATCCAAACAAATTTGACACAGGCTGCTGACATTGGTAATTCTCTTGGCAATGTTGGCGTTGACGGGCAATGCATCAACTAAACATTTCCAAACGAAGTGGAGAACTTTGGGTGGAACAATTCTTCTCAGACATTTTCACACTGGATTGGGGAGAGAAGTAGATGGATTAGATGACGTATCAAACAAGTATCTATAGGTGGATTTAACGGAGAAACAGCTGTAACGACATGCCACCCTATAATCGGGGATCCGATTACTAAATGGGTACCGAATCGTTAATTTGGAAACAAACTAGGATCTTGGTAAGTCTGCGAAATAAATAATAAACTAAACTAAACATTTACATAGCATTGAATTAAAAAGGAAGTACAAGAGTTAAAAATTATTACAATGCGACTTGACTCAGCAAATAATTACATACTCCAACTAAAAGAAAATAATTAAGCATACAGACCAGAAAATAACATAACAACTACATCGGGGCATACCCTGGAACAACGATTGCTGGCGCGCAACCCAAGGCAACACTCTCCTCGCTACGCCTGCCTAGAATCTTCACCTGAAAATCGCAGGGGTGAGTCTCATCGAAAAGACTCAGTAGGGATCCTTCGATCCCCACCGCCCACTCACGCACCCACAAGTGTAGCAACACAATTATAGATAATTTAAGCAAGTAAAGCAGTAAACACAATTCCTAAATTTTGATATAAAGCACATGCAATCGAAATATAACATGCACAATTTTGAAATTATTTTACCACGGAACTCACAACCAGCATCTCGGTAAAACACGTCAACAACAAGGCTGAATGCGGGAAACACTGATCCGCTGAGACCAAACAGTAACCCCTCGGATAGCATGCTAGCTACTCCGGCCCAACTGGCTCTAGGTGGTTTCTGCTTCCCCCAACACGAGTGACACTCCGAATGTACCACTCCCACACCGGTACTAGCTATACCTCGGGATACACCAGGTGACCCTCTCTCTAGACGTCATCCCACTACTCCCACACTGGCGCCGTGTCATTCCCACACCGACACAGGGTGCCTAAGCGCTAACAACTGTCACTCTAAGCCCACGATCGCACAAAACACAACACGGTGCGATCCGATCGCATAGAACCCATCGTCATTGAGTACATTTCTAAGCATGCAATTAACTAAACTATCTAACAATGTAAATACGTGTTAATTGCAGGGATTCATGGAATTCTGACTTGAATCGCGTCGCCCAAGGCCGACATCATTCAAACTTCCTAAACTGGTTATATAAAAAACTGGCCCCGGAAAATGGCCTAAAACGCGTCGTCATATATGGCCGCCTTTTGAAAGGCGTCGCTGTCCCTAGTCGTCCGATAATGACAGAAACAGAGACAGGCTTCGGGGTGATTTCACTTAAAATGCGTCGTGCATGCAAATCGCCGTTCAAAAGGCGTCGCTGTCCCTGGACGCTTATCAGTCCAGAGACAGAGTATGTTATTTGGGTAAAATCGCGTCGCGGGTGGAAGCCGCCTTTCTAAAAGGCGTTGCTGTCTCCCGACGCCATTTAACCCTCATAGACAGATTCTTCCTCCGCCATCTCTCGATCAACGGGGTAAGATTTCCTCCCCCAAATCGTGTAAAACACTAAGAAAAGTGGAGAAGGAAGAGAAGAACCTAAATACCCATTAAAACTCGCAATTTCTCATTTCATGCAATTAGTGTTTTCACCCCAAAAACCCCCTAAACATACTTTAAAGCGGGAAAAATATGGTTTTTAAACACAATACAACAGGGATCGTCACCCTACCGGTTACTCGAACTCCTCCTACCTCCAAGCCGTCAACCCGCCTCGCTACACGTCGCCGCCGTGGACGCCGTTATTCCACCAGGACGTCGGCCGCCGTTCGGAGAGAAGTGCGCCGCAGAGAACGTGGTGGTGGTAGTGGAGGAAGTTGATAGGTTAATGGAGTGGAGGGAGAGGAGGAATTGGGAGAGGAAAGGAAAGAGAGGGGGAAAGGGTTCGCCGGAGAGTCGGAGGGAAGAGAGGAGAGAGAAGAGAAAATAGAGAATGAGGGAAAGGAGGGAGGGTTTGCGGGGTCAAACAGAAGCTGGGTAAAATGCGTCGTGCAAATCCGATGTCATTCAGACGACAAGACCGGACCGTACACTGACAAACCAAGGTCGTACTTTAAATGGCGTCGTCCATCAAAGACGTCATTCATACGATAAGACCGGGGCCGTACTTTCGCGGCCCAAGGCCAGCCCAAGTGGCGCCCATGTGGTACAGCCTAAAACGCGTCTACATTGCTGGACGCCGTTTGAACCGCCAGGGCCCAAACTAAATCTCAGCACCACCAGGGCCCAAACAAAAAGATCCGACCCCGAAACTGACCCGATAACCGGATCCGAAACCTCAATCCTTATAACAGCCCTCCTTAGTGAGAGGCCAAATATATTGATCTCTAGAGCTCATCAGAGAAATTGGTAATACAATGGACTGAACTGCCTTGGCCGAATCTTCAGAGAAAATCAAGTTTATTAATGGTTTATTCCAACTTCCATTTTGGATCAATTGGAAAACCCACATAGGAAGGGTACCATTGAAATGAGGCCAGACAATAGGGGGACCAAGGTGGTTTGGAATCCACTTATCAGCCCAAATATTAGTGGACAAACCATTATGTATCCTCTTGAAACACAAACTATCCACCAGCTGTCTGACTTTAAGCATAGCTTGCCAAGGGGCAGAGCCCTCAGAGGAGCTGGATAAATCCCAGAAGAAGCAAGCATTCAGATATTTGGCTTTAACCAGCAAGGTCCAGGCAGAGCTAAGATCAGTGATAAATTTTCACACCATTTTCATCACACATGCCTTATTGAGAATCTCCAAGTCTCTAATGCCAAGACCACCAAGATAATGATGTTTTTTAATGGCCTCCCAATTCCGAAAGTGAATCTTTCTATGATCTTCTTTGTCACCCCATAGGAAGGAGCAAAGAATGGAATTCAATCTAGCTAGAGTCTTCATAGGAAGTAGACCAATACCCATAACATGAATGGGAATTGCAGTTAAGACAGAGTTGATAAGAGTGACCTTTCCTGCCATTGAGAGTGTGTGAGCCTTCCATCTCTTGAGCTTAGCTGTCAATTTGCCTTCCAAATGGGAGAGTTGATCAATTTTCCTTCGATTAGGCCAAAAGGGGACCCCAAGATATTTATGCTCATTAGACATAATAGGGATATGGAACTGAGTAGATATCTGTCTGCATATTCCTAAGGGTGTATTGTAGCTGAAAGCCAAACCAGATTTGGATCTGTTAATATGCTGTCCTGACCAAGCACCATACGTACTAAAGCAGCCTAAAAATTCTTGAATCTCTAAATGATTAGCTCTGCCATATATCACCACATCATCTGCAAACATTAAGTGAGAGATAGTAGGAGCATTCCTGCAGGATTTAAAGGCACTAATCTGGCCATCATTCACCCGGGAATTGATAAGTTGTGTTAGCATCTCAGCACATAAGATGTAAAGATAGGGAGAAAGAGGACATCCCTGTCTGATACCTCGAGAGGGGATAATATGACCAACATTTTGGCCATTGATAGTGATGGACAAAGAGGCAGTGGAGACACAAAGCATAAGGATATTAATTACATCAGCAGAGAATCCAAATTTGCCCAAAGTAGCAGATATGAAATTCCACTCAAGTGTATCATAAGCCTTTGCAATGTCCACTTTCATGCTAAATATGCCTTCTTTACCCTTCTTTTTTTTCATTGAATGGACCAATTCCTGAGTGATCAGAATGTTATCCAGCAACAGTCTGCCAGGTACGAATGCAGATTGGTTAAAAGAAATAAGTCTGCTTAGAAGAGGTTTGATTCGGGAAGCCAGGATTTTAGCACATATCTTGTAGATGACATTGGTCAAACTGATGGGCCTGTAATCCATAGGTGTAGCTGGAGAATTTACCTTGGGAATCAAAACAATGTTGGTGTGATTCAAAGACTGAGGCATGATAGAATTCTGGAAAATATCCTGAATCAAATCAACAACCTCTTTCTTGACAATATCCTAATTTTTCTGATAGAAAGCAGGGGGAAAGCCATCAGGACCCGGTGCTTTACAAGGGGCCATACTGAACAAGATAGTCTTGATTTCTGATTCCGAGGGTATGCTGCAAATGCATAAATTTTCTTCCCTGGTGAACAATCTGTTATATAAGTCAGGAGCTTGCCAAAGATTAAAGGAGGGATCCGGGGCTTGAGACTGGTACATATCCTTGAAGTACTCAATAAAGATATCATTGACAATACTTTTATCAGTAACCCAAACACCAGATTGTAGCTGAACACCTGAAATATGGTTAATAGTCCGCCTGCAAAGCACAGAAATGTGAAAGAATCTGGTGTTTCTCTCTCCCTCTGAGTGCCAATGAAGTTTAGCACGTTGCTTCCAGTAATCATCTTCATCAATGATGGCTTGGGTATACAGCCTATTAATCAGTTGACCTTCTCTAATGGATTCTTCATTAATAGGGCCCGAGTCAATATCATTGAGGCACTTACTCAACAACTCCAGTCTAAGATTGGCATTTGAGAAATTCTCTCGCTTCCACTTCCTCAAGAGTCTTTGAAGGCCATTAGTTTTGCAAAGATAATTGGAAGCCAGTGAAGGAGTGGTAGACCACATATTCCTTAAGGAGCTGTCAAAATTGTCTCGCAGAGCCCAGGCAGTTTCAAATTTGAACGGCCAACATTTCTTACTAGGATTGGGAGCAGTGTTAAGGAGAATTGGTCGATGATCACTGGCAATCCTAGGCAGGTGCAAGACTTTAGCTTTAGGGAATTTAAGATACCAATTGGAGCATACAAGGGCACGATCAAGCCTTTCTCTGATATGAGAAGAGGGAGCTCTGTTATTGGACCAGGTGTACGCTGGCCCCTCGTGAAGAAGATCAATGAGCCCAGACTGACATATAAAAGATTGGAATTTCCTGACTTGGTAATGGGTAACTGAATTACCACTTTGCTTCTCCTGCTGGCCAATAATCTCATTCAGGTCTCCAATGAGACAGATAGGGCTATTTATGTTATGAATATGAGAAATAGTATTGTCCCAGAAAACTCTTCTGTCATTGGGATTAGCAGGTGCATAAACACACATCATAGACCAATGAGAGCCATTGAGTTCCTCGATTCTAGCTAAAATACGGTTCTGGTCAGAATGAGTGACCTTGAGATTAATCGAAGAATTCCACCAAAGCCAGAGACCACCAGCAAAGCCATTCGCTTGAACAATGTGATAATTATCAATTTGTCCGGATTTGAAGAAATTTACATTGTACTGTAATTTTGCTTTAGTCTTTGAGAGGAACCAGATATCCGGCTTCACAGAATGGGTCAATTGCTTTATGAAGGGAACTGTCGCTGACCCTTTGATACCTCGACAATTCCAAGCGATTATCCTCATTTGGGGACCTGTGGCGATTTAGGGTTGGCCGCCATGACCTGCTGTTTGGATTCAGAGGATTCATATTGCAGATTGATACTAGGTTTTTTGCTTCTTTGGTGATGCATTCTGCTGCTAACCGGAGGGTTCACAGTAACACCAAGAGCATAATTCAGTTTGGTAAGAGCAATTAGCTTAGAAAGATTGGTTGTGGCCAAAGTCAGATTTCCTTTAACTCTTTTCAAATCCGCCGGATTAACATGGATGTCAGATTGCATAATGACCTTCCTTTTGGATGGAGAAAGGGCAATGGCAGTATTCAGGGTATGGGGTTCACTGACCGAGGTAGCATGAGGATAGGATGGAGGGCCATGAGGAGGAACATACTTATCTTCCCTGCTGTCCTGGTCTCTGTCATAGATAATTGAGGGATTCTCTGGCATCCTAGGTGTCACATCCCCGGATCTCAGCAGACTAGGATTTTCAGGGGATCTGAAGTGATACAGGGGACCGGTGGTTAACATTCCTGCATGCTGTTGACTGGTGGGCAAGAGCATCTTCGTGGGCAGCGCCAGCCTGAGCAAGGGGATCCTTGAACTTGTCACCATCAGGGAGAGAGCAGGGGATGGGATGCACAGGAAATCTGGTACTGACAGGAGGATTGTGGGCATCCATCTGGGGATTGCGGGATGACACAGTCTCAAGCTCTTCCATATTATTAAATACTAATTTCTTTTTTGCTTTCTGATGTGCACTATCTGAGCTGCCAGAGGGCACTTGAAGAGGCATGATGGATTGATCAATCCCCTCCTTCCGAGGGGTCGTGGCCTGCCGAGCTAACTTCCTTTCCTTAAGGACACTAGGGGGAACATTTGAGGCCCGTAACCAATCACCAAATTCAAATTTGATAGCCATCATCATGCGATTTCGCAAGACTGGAGAATAGGAATCTTTAATCTGGAGTTTAAGTTGGAGGAGCTTATTGCAGGACGCAACTTCATGACCAATGACACCGCAATAGGAACAAACTCTGGGTAGTCTCTCATAAGCAATTTCAAAGGATCTGATCACACCATTAGGAAGTTTGGCATCCACCATAGATCTAAGAGGTTGGGTAACATCCAAAGAAACTTTAATTCTAGCATAGGTACTCCAGTACATAATCGCCCCTTCAAGAGGGGAGTAAACTCTGCCCACCTGACTGGCCAGTTTGGAGACCACATTAACTAATAGGTATTCGTCAGGTAAGTAAAAAATTCTGATCTAGATATCTCCCCATTTGAGATCGTATTCAGACGGGGGAGTATTTGGTCGACATCTTTCCATTAGAAGTAAATCCCCGCTAAAAAACCAAGGTGATCTGGCATAGGCTCGATCAACATCTTCCACACTAGGCAGTCTAACCAGAAAAAGTATTGGAGGAGTAGTCGAGGAAATTCCACTGACCTTTGGGGCACCACATTCGTGAGATCCACGCTCGCAGGCCGGCAGGACGAATCTTGATGTCTGAATGGACCTTCACGAGGATGCTGGATTTCCATCTGGCAGGATCCTCTAATCATCTTCCTTCAGCTCGACTGGAGCCTCTGCAATATCTCTGGTAAGCAGCTTTTGAAAGTGGTCCAGAACTTCAACTTCAAGGTGACTGAGGGGGTCTTCCGGAGGATCCCTGTTCATGGTGGCCAGGGTAGGACGTGATATGCAGCTGACCTGGAGTGAAGGGGAACGGCTGGGAGGGCAGAAAAAACAGAGCAACCGGCCAGAAAACAGGGGTCGAAACTACAGATATAAAGGCATCTTCAAGAGTATTTGAAACGGTTATTCGAACCGGAACCTGACAAAAGATAGGTAGTTGGAAGGGCATATGAGGTTAGAGGTGGGTGAAAGGTGGGAGTAAATGCAGAGGCCCGCAAGCTGGGGAAGAGCAGCACAAGGCTAGAAGGGGGAAAGCTGAAGAGGAACTCCAAGTGGAGTGGAGATAAAAGAGGAGGAAGACAACCGGGGCACAGGCCACCGACGGAGCCACCCAGGCGGGTGAGGAAGGGATGTACGTGGGGGACACCAGGTGATGGTTTTAAGTTAAAGGTACATTCTAGTGGAACTTGTTGTACCCCCAAGTGATACAACAAATATTTCTCATCCAACTATAGTGTCGGTTACCCTCCTCTTTTACCAAGCATGGGCGTTTTGGAAAAGAGCTCCGTAAGGTCGGTCCTTGGCAAACCTGAGTGTGCCCCATTATTGTGCTAGGGCTCTCTATGGCTGGCCGCTGTTGGGCCTCACCACTTTTTACCCCCGTCGCTCGTAAATCTCCTTCTAAAGTTGCATACGCGCACTCCTCAAAGAAAGGGAGTGGTCAGCTCGTGGTTTGTGGGAAAAAGATGGAGGTCAGGGAAGATGAAGAAATGCGAGAAGTCAAATCTGATGGTTTGAGTGAGAGAGAAAAGGATGATATATATGAATTTGTTTCTTAGCTTGCCGCAAGAGAGTTTGGGAATTGGTCACCTCTTACCATGAAGCAGAGATTGATCTTTTCTGGATTTAAACGAGATAGTTTTAGATTATCCTTCCTGTGCGAAGTGATGTTATTGGATAGCTATAAATTATTCAATGAGGATCACATATTCTGGAATGCCGACCATGAACACGACGACGTATGGTTTAAATCCCTTGTTCAGGATGAGGCATCGTATAGATTCTGGCAGACTATACAGAATAACTTGAATTGACATAGTATAACAGCTGTCTGATTGAATAGATTGGACGTGCACAATTGCTGCACTGCTCCTACTGTGCACCTTATATGACTAGCACCATCTAGGGATGCAAATGGGTCAACTTCAGTATGGATCTAAGGTAAATTCATGACTGTTTTTATTAAGCTCCATTAATTTCTATTCATATTTTATCTTTAAATTCTTCTATAAATTTTTAAATTTGTGTTTCCAAAACCAACCCGAAGGAGACACTGAAGTGAGAAGTTGATGACTTTGAGTACGTTTTTAGGACAAACCTAAAACCCCTTACAACTAGGGTTTGCCGAGTCAGATCGACTCGCATCTCTTATGATCCGGTACGAGTCGGGTCGATTCGCGTAAGATATTCTAAATTGTATAAACTCGGTCGAGTCGCACCAACTTAGATTCATCTTAATACGGGTGATCCGAGTCGGCACAAGTTGTTCCGGTACGCGGTTATTGGCTTATGAGAATATGAACTCAGAAAACCATAGAGAAATAAAATAAATACACCATCATCTTTCTTTATTCAACCATGAACAAACCCATTGACACCATTCCCGCCCTCCTCCGTTGTTCTATCTCGCTCTAACCACACCAATCCACCAAACAAACCAATACCCTGTTCTTCCCTCTGTTTCTACAATCTCACAAGCTCCCTTGCACCCTGCAATCCCTGTTCTCCTGTGCTGTGATTAATCTCTCATCAGTCGAATGGAGACTTGGCTTTGGAGGACGAGGAGGAGGAATAGAGCGTATGCGCAGAGAAGCTGGTGTTGCTGTTCCTGTTGCTGCCGGCGCCGTGGCTCACCAGCGCCGAGGTGGAGGCTGCGGAGACCCCGCCGCCGTCCCCGGGGGTTATGGGAGGGGAGGAGCCACCGCCGCCCTTGAGGAGGACGTCCACCTTGGCGTACTCCTCCCGCTCCTGCCGGATCTCCTTGAGCATGGCGGCCACGTCCTTCATGGCGGGCCGCTCGTCCGGGGAGTGGTTTACGCAGAGCAGCGCCACCCCCAACACCTGCAGCATCTCCTCCATCTCCGTCTCCGGCCGCCCCCGCAGGCTCGGGTCCAGCACCTCCGCTCCCCCCTTCCGCCGCCGCACCCAGTCCACCACGTGCAGCCCCTCCGGTATCGTCGGGTCGATGGGCTGCTTCCCCGTCAGCACCTCCAGCACCACCACCCCGTAGCTGTACACGTCGCTCTTCTCTGTTATCTTCATCATGTACCCATACTCTGCAACAGGAACCAGAACAGGGAGCTACCCATCAATCCACATCCCATGAACAGCTTAAACTTGGAAGCAGAGAGAACTAAAGACAAGTACTGTTGCTACTACTAACCAGGAGCGATGTAGCCATAGGAGCCAGCAACAGTGTTCGAGGACCTGGCGAAGTCGCCATCCTCCACAAGCTTGGCGAGGCCGAAGTCGGCAATGTAGGCCTCGAAGTCAAGACCGATGAGAATGTTGTTGGCTTTGATGTCCCTGTGGACGATGGGGGGGACGCAGTCATGGTGGAGGTAGGCGAGGCCCTGGGCCGCCCCCAGGATTATACCATACCTGAGCTCCCACTCCAGCGAGAACCCCGCCCTCTCGTGCAGCAGCGCGCCCAGGCTGCCGTTGGCCATGTAGTCGTACATGAGCAGGCGGGTGTTCTTGTTCCGGCAGCAACCCAGGAAGCGGACGATGTTCTTGTGGCGTATGGAGCCCAGCGTCCTCACCTCCGCCGAGAACGAGTCCCTGACGTTGTTGTTGCCTGCCTCCTCCTTGTTGGCCGCCGCCGCCGCGGTGGGCCACAGCTTCTTGACGGCGATCACGTCGCCGTTGTCCATGTCCACCCGGTAGACCACGCCGGAGCACCCCTTGCCGATGACGTTGGCGTCGACGAGGCTCTTCACCACCTGCTCCACTGAGAAGCTGAGCTTCTGGAATGGGGTGAACTGCCATGGCCAAGACATGTCCCCTCCCATCTCCGGGTCGTCCCCATCTCCCCCCTTGCTTCTTCCTCCCCTTCGTGCTCTGATCACCCCCAGCATTCCCAGCACCAGCGCCACCGTCATGGTGATCAGCAGCACCATGGCCAGCTTGAGCCTATGCAGCCTCCGGGTCTCCTCCTCCGTCGTCATGACCGGGCGGCCGTCGACGCCCATGCTGACGAAGCACACGTCCCCGCCGTGAGTGCACAGCCCCTGGTTCCCCGTCAGGTCCGACGACGACAGCTGCCGGAAGAGCTTGGTGTCGGGGAGGTAGCCGGTGAAGTTGTTGTTGGACACGTTCAGGGTGACGAGGTTCTCAATCCTCGCCAGCGGGGTGAGGCTGCCGTCGAGTTTGTTGTACGAGAGGTCCAGAACAGAGAGCTTGTCGAGGTCGGCGATCCCCGCGGGGATCGGTCCCGTCAGGGAGTTCCTGCTCAGATTGAGAGCTATGTCCAGCCCCTCGATCCGGCACAGCTCCGGGGGGATGCCGCCACTGAGCTGGTTGCCGCTGAGGTCGAGCAGCTCTAGGCTGGAGCAGCGGCCGAGGGCACCGGGGATCGGCCCGGACAGGGCGTTACCGCTGAGCACGAGCTTGTTGAGGGAGACGAGGCGGCCAAGGCTGTCCGGGATGGGCCCTGTGAACTGGTTCATGGAGGCGTCGAGGACCTGCAACCCCCTAATGGAGGAGAAGGAAGAGGGGAGGCTCCCGCTGAGGGTGTTGTTGCTGAGGCTTACCATCTGGAGCTGCGAGCAGTTGCCGATCTCCTCCGGCACCGGCCCGTTAAGCCGGTTGTCCGACAGGTCCAGGAAGTTGAGGCTGGCCATGCCGCCTATCTCCCTCGGGATGGCACCGCCGATGCGGTTGCCGTTGAGGCGGAGCCGAAACAGAGACTTGCACCGCCCAACCTTCGGCGATATCGACCCGGAGATGTCGTTGGAGAGGAGCAGGAGCTTGGTCAGGTTCTTGAGGAGGAACATCCCCGGGGGGATGCTTCCGGTGAGGCGGTTGTGGGAGAGGTCCAGGGACTGGAGCTGCAGGCAGGAGGCCAGGGACAGGGGGATGCTCCCCTCCAGCTGGTTCTGCCATGCCAGGAACACTTGCAGGTTCGCCAGCATGCCCATCTCCGGCGGGATGAGCCCCGATATCTGGTTGGTGTCGAGCTGCAGCTGGGTGAGGCTGGTGAGGTTGCCGACGAAGGCGGGGATGGAGCCCGACACGTTGTTGTCACTCAGCATCAGCTCCTGCAGCTGCGACAGCGCCCCGAAGGAGGCGGGGATGGCCCCGGAGATGGAGTTGATGGAGAGGTCGACCATCTGGAGGGCAGTGCAGTTGCCGAGCTCGTCGGGGATGGCCCCTGCCAGGTTGTTCTGCCACAGCAGCAGCTTCTCCAGCTTCCTCAGGCGGCCCAGCTCCCGCGGCAGGGGCCCCGACAGGGCGTTCTCGTAGAGAAAGATGTTGACGAGCTCCGTGCAGTTGCCCAGCTCCGGCGGGATCTCCCCGGAGAGCATGGTGGTGTAGACAGAGAGCGTCTGGAGCCTGGCGAGCCTACCCAGCGACGGGGGGATGAAGCCGGAGATCTTGGTGTCGGCAAGGCCGAGCACGGTGAGGTTGGCGCAGTTGGAGAGCTCGTCGGTGATGGCCCCGACGATGTCCTTGTTGCCCCCAACGCGGAGGACCTCCAGGGCGGCGAGGCGGCCGAGCTCGGGGGGCACCGGCCCGCTGAGGCGGTTGTCGAAGAGGTGGAGCTCGCGAAGGGCGGCGCAGGCGGCGAGGGAGGCGGGGATGGGGCCAGAGAGCTGGTTGGAGTTGAGGTAGAGGGCGGAGAGGGAGCGGAGGCGGCCGAGGGACGAGGGGACGGAGCCGACGAGGCCGTTGGAGCTGAGGTCGAGAACGGCGAGGGCAGGGAGGAGGTCGCCGATATCGGGTGGGATGGAGCCGCTGAGGTTGGCGCCGGAGACGACGAGGGTGCGCAGGGAGGGGAGTCCGGCGAGGAGCGCGGAGTGCAGGGGGAGCGCCAGCTGCACGGACTGGATGTTGAGCTCCACCACCACGTTGCCGCCGCCACCGGCGGGGGAGCACGTCACGTGGCTCCAGTTGCATGGGGTGGCGTCGGAGGGGTTCCAGTCGGAGAAGTACCCGTCGTAGTCGCCGCCGCCGCCGCCGCCGCTGCCGTGGATCCAGCTGAGCAGGGCCTGGGCTTCCCTGCTGCTCCCACTGGCGCCCCCGGCAGCAAGTACTGGGAGGCGTGTGGATTGGACGAAACAGCAGCAGAGGAGGAGGAATGAGGCAATGGCGTGGTGGCGGAGGAGGCGGCGGCGGAGGCGGGGAGATGGTGTGGGGTTGTGGTGGTGGTGGTGGTGCCCGCCGTCGTGGTGGGGAGGGTGGTGCTGCCTCGACCTCGGCATCATCAACATCGCCCGAAACCCAAATCCCAACCCTCTCTTCTCTCACCACCCGTTCTTATTTGCATCGGGTCTCCCCACCCCTCTCTCTCTCTCTAAACTCCTTTAAAACAAACAAGCGTGAGCTCCCTAGCTAGTGCTAGTAGTAACTATGTGTGTGCTCCCCGCGGCTCTTTGTCACTTTCTGTTCCCCAGTTTCCCTCCCTCTCCTCCAGTCTTCCCCCATTTGTTCATGCAGGGTGGGGTGCATGTGTGGGGAGAAGGGAGGCTATCTTGGGCCTTGGCCGCCTACTGCATGCACCACCCTGCAAACGCTT
Organism: Zantedeschia hybrid cultivar; assembly: GCA_030544215.1. NCBI lineage: Eukaryota > Viridiplantae > Streptophyta > Magnoliopsida > Alismatales > Araceae > Zantedeschia > Zantedeschia hybrid cultivar. The sequence goes on from JARZZO010000015.1 coordinate 4,213,476, forward strand.
TAGCTTAGGAGTTAGGACTTAGGACTGTACCGTGCCTCTCTCTACCTTCCAACTTATTTATGTCTTTGTTTAGAAAGCCAAGACTAGAAGGAGAAGTGCTTACTCTGATATGACTAGCAAGAGGGGGAGGGAGGAGAGGGAAGAGGTGTGGGTGGTAGTATCGAACCCCACGTGCGGGGGAGAAGAGACGACAGCCATCTGTGCGTGTGCACGCAGCGTGGGCTGTGGAGTCTTCTCCGTCTTTTCTCGCCAACGCCATTTGTTCTCATAAATGGGACGAGTATTATATTACGGTTCTGAGAGAAACGTACGCTAATATGTCTAGTTTATGAAGCTTTGTTGGGAAGCTAATGAATTCTCTCATGCAAACGGAGGACACGAAGCATCTCTTCCCTGCCCTTTCGCCCGGGCTCTCTCTGTCTCTATCTACCTAGTTTATAGAACTGGCTACCCACCGGAGTAGGGAAGGGAGGGAATGGGGAATCGAGGTGCACATAATAATAATGTGCAAGTTACACCCTCTCTCCTCACCATTTTTAATCGAATCCGGATCTTTTGAGTATTATTTTGGATGGGACTTCAGCAATAATCGGTCCTAATGCGCTATTTGTAAAGTAGTTTTGTCATTCGAGACGTATCTATCGAAGTGGATAATTTTTTTTTATTTCTCAGTTTAGCAGGTTCTCGACACTACGCAAAACATTTAAAGACTACCAAGAGTATAAAATTACAACTATAATTTAAAATACTTCTTTAATGTGCACCTGGATGCAACCTAAAATTACTATATGAATATTACATTATGGTGTATTTTAAATTATAATATTAATCTTGTGCACTTTGTAGTATTTAAGTATTCTACGTAGTATTGAGAACATGTTGAACCAAAAAATCAAAAAAAGTTATCTCTTTCGGTGGGATGCTTCTCGAACAACGAAATTCTTTTACACATGACGTCTTAGGACTGGTTACTATTAGAATCCCATCTAAAATAGTACTGAGAAGATCCGGACTCCTTTTAATCCCTCTTGGTTTGGTTCCTCTAGCCTTTCCTTTACCTCCCTCTTCACTTCCCTTTTAAGTATTCCAAATTACAGTGCCATTTGTATCATGTTCTGGCGCCGGGTGGCTTCCACAGTAAATGGGTATGGGTTAAGGCTCGGGATTTGAGTTCATTCACAGTGTAGATTTCAAATACTAAACAAATGCTACAGTGAAACTTTAACTTCAAAAGTGGAAGGGTCTCCTCACCGGAGTGGCATACCCATACTGTGTAGTCCATTTCCCGGGGTGTGATCATATGGGCCACCCAGATCAAGTGCACTCTTGTTGGGTTTTGGAGAGCTTAGAAGCATCAGCCTCCCCTTGGTGTCTTCCCTCCTTCCGGTCAAGCGGCGCCGGATTTCCGGCGACGGCGGGGCCCCATGGCCTGATGTTTCCAAGAACTGGACTGTCCGGTGCACGACGGGGGTGGCCCCGCCCCTCGCCGCGTGCAGCGGCGCCACCACGCTTGTCCGTCTTGTTTGGGTGATGGGGAAGCCTCCATGCATGCACATCCATATTAATTCCCCAACTTCCTTTAACCCTTTTGGTAATCTAGCTAGTTGTGATCTTAATTTTCTTGATGAGCTATGTGCCCACGGATATATGCAAATTAATCCTCCATGATTTTGTGTAATGCTGATCAGAGGAGATTATCTGGACATCTCATCTTCTTCATTATCTTCTAATTCGTAAAGATTAGAAGTGAAACGTTTATTTCAAAGAAAGTAGATGAAATATCAAATTTACTCTTTACTTACGAAGATGTCTTAGATTCTTAAAAATGAGGTCTAGACTCTGAACATCTATCTTTGAGTTGAATTGAACTTCTTTTTCCGCTATTCAAAGTTGAATCACAAAGACATTATGATTTGATTCTAATATAATTACTTGGTATGTCATAAAATATGGTAAAATATCATAACATGGATGTTTTTCTTATGTTTGACATACTATACATTATTTGATAATTTTTAATATTTTTATTGCCATACATTATGCGCCACTTTTATTGGAGAATAAGTTATTTTGTGGGGTCTGCTGACGGAATAACGTATACTAAAATAATAGGTGTTTCAGTTTGATAATTTTGTGAGGTCCACTGACGGAATAAGAAGAATAAGTAATTCTGCACAATATAAGTCATTTCACATGTCAAAGTAAAATTAAACTTATTCTCTCTTTGTTCGTCTTTATTCTTCTCATATTCTCCAATCAAAGTGAAACTATATTCCTGAATATATACTATAAAATGATATTAACTCACGACATCTTATTCATTGGGTTTCAATTTTCAGCTCAAAACTATGAAGCATTAACATTTTAGTATATCAAATTTAAAGAAGACTTTAAAATAAGAGATCGTTAATTTTGAATAAGAGATTCGGATTGTAATAATTTCAAAACTGATAATTATAAAAATTAAATACTTTATGGTGTTTTACATCAACTCAAACAATCCTTAAACATCAAATCCAACCCATACAAACCGTAGTAGGCAATGCCTCCCCTGGCCACACTGTGTAGTCCACCCCTGGTCTTCCTCACACCCCACCCCTTAAGATTAATGTGACACTACAGATGTAGATTCGTTAGAAGATTCTTTTAATGGTGGAGCCGTTGTCAAGCCTCCCTTTAGTTTTATTTTTTCACCCACATGGCCCACAAACCGAGGCCAAACACCACATGGCACGACGGTGGATTCCCACTTACCTCACCCTCACCCCCTCCCCAACATGGGGTTGGCTCCCCTCCTGTACGTTCTAGGGGTGCCGGGTCTGTGGTCATGGTAACCAGTTAAGTAACATCACAGCATTTCTTTAGGGATTCTTGCGTATATACCCTTAATAATTAGCATATTTGTATCTATATCTTCAACTTCTGTATAATATATGAGATATTTCTAAAAATTGCAAAAATGTTACGGTTATACTCTTCCGTCGAAATGCTATGAATTCCTACCGGATGTCATAAAAATTCTAGATACTTTTATATGTATATCTCTTAATTACCAGAGTTATATATATAATATGATTTTATTAGAATTTATGAAATCTTTCCAACATATTAAGCTGGAGTTCATCATGGTATTTTGATGGAAGAGTATAGTCACAACATTTCTGAAATTGATATTTCGAGGAATATATGAGAGTTAGAAGTATAAATATAAATATGTTAATTTTTAGAAGTATATATGAAAAAAACCCTGTTCTTTACTGTGGTCGTCATGGGGAGTGAGCATAGTTTAATGCTGTTGATGTGGTCGCTTCCCCCGGCCAATCCGTCCTGGTGGTATGGTGCTTGCGGAGGCAAAGCGGGCAGGGGAGGAGGGTGATGTGGGCCGGTAGTGGACTTTTGCGGCCACAACGAAACAAGGGGAAAAGGGGGGGGGGGGGGGAAGTTAAGCGGCGCTGCTGGGCCAGGCCTGGAGCCGTGGGCCTCGGGAGACTCCCCTACCGAATCTACACACGTTGCCCCTCCACCTTAGGGCCCAGCACCCCTTTCCCCTCCCCGAGGCAAGCTCCTCTGCGCCGTGGCGCAGTGCGCCTGATGTGGTGGGGTCACTCCCTTGGCTAAGCGCAATGCACCAAAGTGAGGAAAGCAGATACCCCATGCTCTGACTCAGTGTAACATGAATTTTCGAATTTTTTAAAAATATCGCGATTTAATTGTAATTTTTCATCTTAACGTATTTTTCAATAATAAATTTTAATTTATTGAAAGAATCTTTAAAATCTTGTACCGATTTTTTTACGATTTAATCACGTATTTTTAGGAAAAATATATGTTTTTTAAAATAAATTCACTCATTTTTATAATATATCTTCTTAAATTTTTATATTATATTTAATACCTTAAATATTTACATATCTTTCACGATTTTTTTCACAAAGTTTTCAGAATTTTTGCCGACTTGAGATTTTTTCGTCAAGTTGATTTTTTTCCGAATCCGGACTTGATGACATTGCTCTAACTTAGGTGTACCCAGGATGAGATCTTTGGACCTTTTCATGCCTCTCGCTTACAAAGAGATGAAGGAAAATAAGTCATTTGATATAAAAAGATGGGAAAGTGTAAGATCTACCTCATCTTTATGTGACCGAGGTCATGAGAAGGTTTGGAGGATCTCATCTCAATGTACTCCCACTCGCAAATTACAGGAGTAGAATATATTCACTGATGCGCCTTGTGAAGCATATTTGAGTCAAAAAAATGAGGTCCGAAGAATCTTATTTCGTCATGCGGGATGTTTTGCATCACCTTTAAGTTTTCTCTCTTCATAAATCTAAATATTGATTGAGGGGTTGTTTAAATGTAACGTATAGAAATGTGGATGGAGTTATGGTAACGTTACCTTTTGTAAGCTCATTTATTAGAAGTGTATCAAGCTCATTTATCAGAAGTGTATCTTTCGTAAAGTGCATTTAATTGGTATAACTATCCTTTATATCACATCCGATGTAATTTATATTGGTTATCTTGAAATTTAAAGATTCGATAAGATATGAAACAAAACTGGACCAATCAAACGAAGTAGGAAATATTGAACCCAAATGATCTCTTTATTAGCTCATTTATTTTCTTCAAACGCGAGCATAACTATCTCATCAACCTCGCAAATGCATGCTGCATGCAATATAATGGGCATCACCCAGGCGAGCGGTGCAACAGTGACAGAAAATGTTACCCAGCTTTTTTACCCTCTCAGTAGAAGAACACAGGTTAAAGGCTTCTTTGCAAAATTATCGGGGAGTAAATTAATGATGGGAATCTATCCCATGCACCCACGTTTGTAAGATTCTTATAAAACGGGAAATATTTCCCGTTTGTATAGTATTTTTTTATAAATGTTGATGTGTCATCCTTAAAAACAAAGTTATCCTCCCTCATAATATTAATAGGAAAGTCTCGAGCTCAATACCTCTGTCCATACGTGAAAGAACAGTCTTAACTTCATGTAAAAGAATTTCCTTGTTAAGGAAGAATTTTTCAGAATGGAGAGGAGAAACAACTACACCACCAGACCAAAAAAGAAAAAATTACCCCACCTGTGAAGAATGCTTGAAGTATCTCGCTGTAATGCTCCCCCGTTCTCCCGTTATTATCGTGCACGATAGATGTGGTTTTGAAGAAAAAAAGGCTAATTAAAAATATAAATTCGTAAAACATTGTCACTAGCTGCCCAATATGTATTTGGCTTCAATTTTAAATATGAAGACACGGAGTGAAGTGGATCAAATGAAATCCCAAAACCCCAGTGTTGAGATTCAGAGGCGCATGGGTCATATGCGCTGGAACTATAACCCAAAAACAGATGTGACACTAATTGCCCAGGGCCACCATAGACCAACAGCCAACACTCTCCCTCACGGCCACCATGGGTCGTAGAAATGAAAGGGGAGCCGAAAAAGGTCAGGTCCAGGATCGACGCTCTGATATCAAGATGAAATCTCAAAACTGCGGTGTTGAGATTCAGAGGCGCAAGATCACATGCGCTAGAACCATTACCCAGAAACCGATGTAAGACTAATTGCCTAGGACCATCATGGGCCAACAGCCAACATTTCTACTAAGTTGAGGTTTTGCCACTCTTTTAAATTTGCATTTTAATGCAGAATTAAGACTACATTTTCGGATAAGAAAGCAAAGACCCAGTGGTGTTCCCATCCGGCCTACTTGCTATTCTTGGGGTTTTATCTGTCATGTCCAACTAGGGGGGTAGTGACTACCTCCATTCTCGCTTTGATATCAGAGGGTTAGTAGATAAAATATCTCACTAAAAAAACATCTGAGTTTGAAAAATGCCCCTTCGTCTGTCAGTCTATATTTCCCCCATAAACTAGAGAGGATACTATAATGCTGTAGTTATGTACTGTAATATATTAGTAAACAAAGTTAAAGTTAAAGAAAGGGTTTTAATGAGCCTCACGTGCCACCCCCCATAAACTAACCTTCCCCATTCAAAAAAGTACAAGAGAGTGGATGATGATACACAAAAAGAAAACTCCCCTCCAGCTGTTTACCAGAAGGGCAGAGGTCATTAGGTGAATTTTTACTTGCAATGTGCAGTGACACAAGATAAGCATCCTAGGTGAAAAGGAAATGGGGGTTCATGAGTGCCCACATGCACCTTACCCCCTAGACAAACCCCTCCTGTACTCAGAGGCATAAAAAGAAGGTTAAAGGAAAAGAAGGGGGGAGGGGGGAAGGGTGAAGTGAGACATTTCACTTTTATCATTTACACTGACCCAACTTGGGTTCCTTGGCCCATACTCTATTCCATGCAGAACACTATTTCATGGTCCTAGCCTAGTGGCATGCTAAGCAGAGTTGCATTATCATGGTCTCTAGTCCAGTGGCATGCCAGACATACTCTTTATTTCCCATGGTCCCATGCCTACAGACATTAGACACTTTTGTTTGCTCAGATAAATGAATTGGAAACCCATCACTGTCTTTAGTAGACAGTAGCAAGATATCCTTTATTTGTGTGTGTGTGTGTGTGTGTCTGAGTGGTCATAGTGCCTACTTATCAGTGTTTTCCCTGTTGGTTCACCATTTCAGGTTCCAAGTGGAACAGAGAGATTTGAATTTCTCCATATAGTCAATTGCTTTCCAAAGTTCATCACATCAGATTTTTATATTGTTAGGTTCTTGGAATGAAGATGAGGTGGATAACCATTTTTTGATGTCACATGCCACTTTGGCATTAAGAAAGTGTTTTTTACGCATATACTATATTATAGACCAGACAATATGTCTGTCAATTTAAACAACACATTTGCATACGTACCATTGTCGTAAGTCTCCATGTACAAAATCACCACTCGAGCTAAATATCATTGGAAACCATACAACTATACGCAGAACATACCTTTTAAATAGATGTAAAGATTATTATTGATCAGAACACTAACTGCCTTCTTCCTTTCTTTTTCTCACTTGAGTGAAAAAAGAGGGCAGGTTGTAATTATGGTTTTCATTTGGGGGTTATTTGTTTCGTCGTAAAACTTTTTACTTGTTTGATTTTAAAATTACTAATTTTAAAATCATCGGATTTTTATAATTTTAAAATTGAGTTACTGACCGAACTCAGTCAATTGTGAGAGGGAGTTTTTCATACAAACCCCTCAGGCTGTACTTTTTCCCGCTCCTGAGGAGAAGGTTTTTTTGAAAAGATTAACTCCCTCTCACAACTGACCAAGTTCGGTCAGTAACCAAACTGAGGTGATCCAAACTCTTTAAAATTTGAAAGCACTTTATTTAGATGTTTTTAACATACACAAAAATGAAATAAGACAATATGCAGATTCCCTGATTGTGATTTGCAAGGATCCTTCCGTGACAACTAAAATGAAGGAATGAGCTTCTAAGTGATCTAATAAAGACCAAACAGGATTCTATTTTACATTGTTTATATTGAACTAAGTACTAAAACATACTGCAAATAAAATAATCATTTTATATTTAAACAAACAACCCCTAAGAATTAACTAAAATAGGGCTGAGTTAAAGCTCCACAAGGTGTTGATGGGGGTAGATTTGCATATATTGCCAACTAGAGTGTGGTCCAGCAGCATAAGAGTCTTCCTTCAGCAGAGACTGAGGTTTTAAGGATCAATTCCCTCTCTCTGCAGTCTGCACTGAGGTGGGGGAGGATCTCTCTCTCAGGCTTGCAAAAGCTTATGTCCTTGTCTATGAAGGTCAAGGACTATGCAATTATCTCCAAGACCCCAAAGTCTGAAAATATGAACTGTGTAGATGGAATCATTACAGGTCTCTTTAGGAAACTCTTTCACCAGGAAAATTTTATTTAGAAAACGAAGATTTGAGCACCCAAATTCGAAGTCTTTTCACTAGCAAGAAAATCTGAATATGTGGTCATTATACTACTTGACAAGAAAAAGTAAGTTTACGTGTATACATACAAATATATCTCTTGAAATGAGAACCATCCAACTTAATCTATAACAGTAACATATTTGCCAAAAGGAATAAAAGAAGAGTATAACTTGCGGTGCAGCATTGAGAACAACGATATTATCTCTGCTGTTCCTAACATTCAGGAAATTGAGGTGGCCCTGAACACAATGCATCCCAGGAAAGCCCCTGGTCCTGATGGCCTCCCTCCTATTTTTTTCCAACACTACTGGCCTATTCTCAAAGAGCAAGTTACTGACCTTATCAGCAACTTCTTCAGGACTGCTTCCATGCCACCCCATCTAAACCATACAACCCTGGCCCTTATTCCTAAGAAACATAACCCAGCTTCCCCCACTGACTTCAGACCAATCAGCCTGACTAATACCACATATCGGATAATTGCTAAGATTCTTGCCTCCAGGCTTAAGAACACTCTGTCTACCACTATCTCCCAGTACCAAACAGCTTTTGTCCCTAAGCGACAGATTGTGAATGCAATTATAATTGTTAAAGAGCTTATGCATTCCCTTAAGCAGAAAAAAGGGAAGTCTGGCTTCTTTGGCCTCAAAGTAGACATCAGCAAAGCTTATGACAGCTTAGAATGGTCTTTTATTGAACACATGCTGACTAGATTTGGATTCTCCACCAAAGTTATTAGGCTCCTCATGCAGTGCGTCTCCACGGCTACTTATACAGTATCCATGAATGGGGAGCACTCTGGTTTCATAAATCCTACGAGAGGCCTCAGGCAAGGTTGCCCCCTATCCCCATATCTGTATATTCTGGCAGCTGAAGCCTTCTCGGATCTCCTGGGATCCAAGATTCAGAATGGTAGTATCCGGGGTATGAAAATAAATCCTGCTGCCCCAACCATTACTCATATTATGTTTGCTGATGATATCTTCATGTTTGGGCGTGCGGAGAAGAAGGAACTTCTAGAGTTTACAATATGCCTTAATGATTATGCAGCTTGGTCAGGACAGAGAATCAACAGAAGTAAATCTGGCTTAGTCTTCAGCACCAATATTTGCAGGAACTCCCAGCTCCAATTCAGCCAACTTATTGGTATTCCTCTTCTTAATAAAGAGGAGCTATATCTGGGGGTTCCTATTTGGCCAGGCCGTGGGAGAGTGGCTCAATTTTAATTTCTAGAAGAGAAAGTCAAGTCCAAGTTAAATTCTTGGAAATCAAACACCCTCTCCACCGCTGGGAGAACGATCCTCATTAACTCCACACTTTCAGCCCTCCCTACTCATGTCATGGCCACCACCATGCTGCCGAAGTCCACTCTTCATAAACTGACCCAATTATAGAATGCTTTCTGGTGGAAAGCTATCCAGAACAAGAACAGAATCCGTTTCTGTAAATGGAATCTCATCACTAGACACAAGAAGGCTGGGGGGCTTGGCATAAAAAGCCTGACAGATACAAATAGGGCGGCGGTTATGAAGCTTGCATGGGCTTTTATCCAAGACCAGTCCTCACTTTGGACACTCCTCTTAAGGTCAAAGTACTTGGGCACTAACTCTTTTTGGGACTGTCATACTCCGAAGTCAAGATCTGATACGTGGTCTGCCATTCTATCTGTCAGAGATACCATCAGAGAAAATTCCCGGGTTATGATTCAGGATGGGGTAGGCACTAATATTTGGCAGGATCCATGGATCCCAGGCATCAAGACCATTCCCCCTCAAAGTATTATCAACAATGCTCAATTACCTACTCGAGTTTCTGAACTTATAGTCAACGGAAATTGGAATCAGGAGGCTTTAAAGAAGATATTCTCGGATCAGCTTGCCAACATTATCACCTCCATCCACCTACCTGCATGCCCTATTCCGAATGGTGATTATCTGATTTGGAAGGCTTCTGAAAATGGGATTCTTACATCAAAATCTGCATTTCGAGTTCTTCATGATGGAAACCTCCCACCATGCTCATCAAGCACTTCCACAGCTTGGAATGCTCTCTGGAACCCCACTTTGGGTAAGTTTGTTCCCCCAAAGGTAATATTCTTCATCTGGAAAGCCATCAACCAGGCCCTTCCTGTCCAGGAGTTGATTTCTAAAAGGATACCCAGTGTGGCATCCGACTGCATGATCTGTGGAAATTCACCCGAATCAATTGATCACATTCTATTTGAATGTGAATTTGCTAAACTAGTCTGGAAGAGCTCCCCACTCGGCTACTCGCCATCCAGCGATAGGAGACCTATCCAGGAGAAGATTGTCCAATGGAGTTCACCACCTTTCTCCAGTCATAAGGAAGACAGAGCACACATCACTTTTTGTTTAGTGATTATATGGAATATATGGAAAGCTAGAAATCGGGCCATCTTTGATAATCTCAAACCAGATCCTATCCATATTCTGAATCAGGCTTCAAAGGAATTTAGGGAATGGCATCAACCCATCCCACATCATCTGCAGGTTCCTCCAAAACTCTCAAAATCCTGGCAATGTCCACCCCGAAATACTTTCAAATACAATGTGGATGCAGCTACTGCTAATACTCATGGAGCCATTGGGGTGGTTGTCAGAGACGACCAAGGATGTATCATCAAATGCGTTTCCAGCATTGTCTCTCAAAGAGATCCTCTGGTCACTGAAGCTTTAGCTATCAAACTCGGATTGGAAATGGCAGCAACCTCTCAGGCCCCAGCTATAGTTGAAGGTGATGCTCAGAAGGTTATCCTGGCTGTCCTATCTAAGACCGAAGCTCCTTGGATAATCGCGGCTCTGATCCAGGACTGCAAACTTCTAGTACAATCTACAAACGTCTCCCTCTGCTTCAGTCCGAGGGATACTAATGGTATGGCTCATGCAATGGCCAGATTTTCTCTAATTAGTATGAAGGCAGGGATCTTTTACCCGCCTGGTATTCCTATTGCTGTAATCGACTCTGCTTGTATGAACTCTTCAGTTCCTAAGTAATATGATGGGGTTTTCTACCCTTATTTTAAGTCAAAAAAAAAAAAAACTTGCGGTGCAGCTAATTTTTTGTTAATTTCTTTTTGCTCGGCCCTCACCTGACAAGCACGTCCGTATAGCCCATCTCCGATGGGACAACCCAAACAATTCTAAAAAGCCAAAACCGATCCCAATGAACAGTAAGAAAATGTCCTTACTGGGTTCGAGTTCAATAACAATTTCTGATTTTTTAGAATCTCTTTAGTATTGTCCGATCTGAGATCGGCTTGTACAAACAAGTGGAGTGTGTTGGATCCACCTAAAAAAACTATTTTTTTTCTTTTTTTTTAGCTATATCAGGGATGCAGGACTGCCCGGTGATGCAGCATACAAGAAAGTCCACAACCTTACCACCCCTCCCCAACGGCAGCTACCACTCAGATTATAGAAGAAGCTTGGTCCTAGAGTTTGGTCTACAACCCAGCAATGGTGGCCTCCCCTGGTTTTCTGCAACTGATGCGATCATAACTCTTAACCTATGTATTAGTAACGCGTCAGAATGCTCTCTCATGGCCTGAAAACAGCCATAAAGAAGGACGTCACTTCCCATACCACTAAAGGCTCACAGCAGGGGCTGGGGTTTTTGCTTGGTGGTGTGATGCATTGTTATATGTATGCATCAAATATTCACTTTGTTGTTGAGCTATTATTAGGACTTTTAGTTTCCAGTCATTCTAATTTACTTAATTTAAGAAAAAAAAATTATAACTTCTATATTTACTAGAAGCTCTTTATCATCTCACTTTTTTTTTTGAGAAGGATCCTTTTTCGAGGGGTTTCTTCAAAATATAATTCAAGGACCTTTTTTGAAAATTTGTGGAGTATTTCGAAATAAAAGAGCGATTACAGGGAGCTTTAACTAAATACATAGGTTACAGGGATTTTCTCTAAAGTAAGCAGATAAGGACTAAAAACTTAAAAACCCTATTGTTTAATCCTTCCAAATAGAAATAATCAAGAAGTTTAATATCCATGATTCCTTGGGAGACAGAAGCAAGGTTACCATGAATTATGATGGATTTTTTTACTGGATTGCGTTTAATAATGCTAATGAGTGATGTGGATATTTGGGTAGACTTGAACCATTAGCTTACTAATGAAGCTTGTTCCAACTAATTACAGATTTGACCTCTCTCTATGTGGAAATGGACCTCGATTTCATGTCAAAAAATGGAGCACCTAGCCCTGTTTTAAATTAAGTATGACCCAGGACTTCTAATCATCTCCATCTAGTTTAGGAAATTTATATTAACCCCAAAGAATAGAATATTGATCTTAGTCAAATACACGTGGCATCACCATCATTTCAATTTCTCAGCAGGAAACAGAGCACACCTCATTACAGCAACTTTCATTATGAACTCTTGAATTGACTATACTAGCTTGTCAACTGAGTTATTCAGAGAACCATTGAGTTAAGCAGAACTCCTGTCAAGTAATCCTGACAAGGATAAAAAGGATTAATCTAACAAAGCTCAGTTGCTTAAGTGAATCAATGGCCTTTGATCTTCCCACTTGGGACTGGGAAGCTTCAGGCTTCTTGAGTTTGCTTAGGGTTGAATCAAGCATCTGTACAAGGCAGCTTTGCAGTCCACCCTTCACAAGTTAACATAGGTGGAAGAGTAAACTTCCACCATCCACTTCACGGTTGTCTAGTGTGACCTACAGAACTCCTTGTCAATTTAGTAGAGAAGGGAGAAGAGAGAGATAAACTAACACTAGGGTAGACAGCACCAACATAGACAGTAGATAACTTGTGGAGGAGAACTTCCTACTTCCTACAGCATATGCATTCCCAAGGCTCAGAAACAGGTCAAGTGCCCCTAAACCCTAAAATTCTATAGGCAAAAGATAATTGCCATTGGTCTTGTTCTATCATTTCTAATCTTGCCTATTCACCACATGTACCTCATCCACTCTGGAAGAGTTTCTTCATGGATGCTCTCATTTGCCCACAAATTAATTATGACATGGATACACATCTACAAGTAATTCAAGCTTTGTCCTCTTGGTACCCTCAGCAACTAATTCTCTTCTCCAATAACCTCTCAAACTTTGTTCTGCCTCCAATGTTCTGAATCCTTTTCCAAAAGCTATTACACAAATGAAATTCATATAAACCCTTTTTTTAAAGTGAGTCAGCATCCCTATGGATAAGAGATTTGCGACTGGTTTTAACCTAATCTGGAGTCTTTATCTGCCTTCTACCTCTAGAGATTAATAGGCAGCGGGGGTTGTCCTTACTAATTGATGGAATCATGGCTTAAGGATGTGTTTGGTGCAGCTTCTCATTGAAAGATGTTTTAAAACTTCCCATCGCTCTCAGTCCAATTACTTGGAATAGATAACATACTAGGTTTTGGAAGCCAATGTAATTTTTGAATTTTAATTAAAAGTTCTAAGTTAGATTCCTTAATTAGAAGATCCTCATCAAAGAGAGGTTGACTAGAAGACCAACCTATGGCTAGATCTACTACTACCATTCAATAATTTTCATCTTGAAAGTGAATACTAAAAATGACTTATGGTCAGAAGTTTCACCAAACACGGCCTTAACCATCTTGAAGAGTGTAGAACCTATATATATAAAGCAGAAAAAGAGTATGAATTATTTAAATATTTATGGATGAGGAAAGATGATGAATTAGTTTCAAGAGCATTTTGGCGGTTCTTGCACAATATGACTTGATGTACTCTCATGCTCGCTTGAGTGCATCTTGAAGGCCCAACCACTGGGTTCTGCTCTTATCTAATAAAAGGAGGATGAGACGAAAATTTTGTTCATTTCCTTTGGCTAACTCTATGCGCCCCTTAAGTTGTTTAGAAAATTTTATCTGAGAAGAATTTCATATCTTTAATGGGACATATTTTTATTTGGGAACTCATATAATATTATAGTGATTTGGAGGCTTTGTAATAGTATACGATAAGACTCCACGAGTGTATAGATAATCATTCAATTATGCGAAGGATGTTCCGTAATGGAAAATTAGTCCTTTTTCTTATGCAAGGCTAAGAAAAGCAAATATCAGATGAAGGTAGATGACAACGTATGGTTTATTACAAGTACATACATGATAGTATAAGAGATATATAGTAGAATATGGTGTACTGTATTGGATGCATACATATTTATTTTTAAATGACACATACATATAATTACTGTACATGTGTGCCTAAAACAGACAACTACTCCCGCTCGGATGGGAGTGCCCCAAACTTGACCCCCGTGAGAGGCTTCTTCGCAGGTGGTACTCTCTGTCCCTACGCGTCATCCGGCCGTAGTCGCCGAGTTTCAAAACTGTCTCTTAAGTAGGATTCCCCTCCCCTTAGCCACCGGGCTACCTTTCAAAAAAAAAAAAAAATAATAATATAATATTTATGGCATTAAATAGGATCGTAGTTAAAAGTTATTCTTAGAAAAAATATTTGCTAGAAGTCATTTTTGGCTTCTACATAAAAAACATCAGTTATGTATAAGTGATTCTGGGAAGCCACACTACTCAATCTCTCAACCCTATATTTTTTCTTCTAGAAGGCTCTAATTTTAAGTTTTTGGATGAAAAGAAAAAAAAAGAATGTCTTTGCCTTCAAAATGACTAGAGCAAAACTAGAGGATGCTTATTAGTAAACACACTACATTTTTAGGAGTTAAAATGTAAAAATATCTTTGTGTTATATGATGCTAATAAGGTGTTCAGTTGTATTATAACATTTTATATAATTTTGTTATAAAAAATTATATTAAAATAAAAAGTACCATGACTTTTAAATTATAAATTACACATAATTATCATGTTTGGCAACCTCCCCCTCCTCGACCCCTCCTCTCCCGCGCCCTCGCCATCAAAACCCTCGTCTTCCCCTTCCCCGCCTCCCCCTTCCTCCCTACCGGCACCGAGAACCTCTGGGACGTCCCCTCCGGCAGCTCCAGCTCCGCTACCATGTCCTATGCTCTTCCCGCCCTCCGTGACCCCATCCTCCGCTAGGCCCGCTCCCACCTGTCCCCTCCCACCGCCCTCCGCTCCGACTTCTTCCTCGGCTAGACCCAGTCCCTGGCCGACGACCTCGGCATCCCCCGCTCCGCCTTCTACTCCTCCGGTCCCCTCCTCGCCTCCGTCTTCGACGACCTCGGCATCCCCCGCTCCGCCTTCTACTCCTCCGGTCCCCTCCTCGCCTCCGTCTTCGACGACCTCTGGCTCCGCTGCCGGCATGACGAGCTCCGGGCCGCCCAGGCGGCCATCTCCTTCCCGGAGATCCAGGGCACAAAATATATTTTGATAATATTTTCAAACACCTATTTTAATATATTTTTAGTATAAAAATAAATATTTGTAAAAAAAAGTTGCGTTATTTTTTGTGGGCGTGACAAAAAATAAAAGAGGACCTATCCTCTTTTTATTTTTATCTTGTATTAAGTTAAAGTCTCTATCAAAATATATTTTGATAATATTTTCAAACACCTATTTTAATATATTTTTAGTATAAAAATAAATATTTGTAAAAAAAAGTTGCATTATTTTTTGTGGGCGTGACAAAAAATAAAAGAGGACCTATCCTCTTTTTATTTTTATCTTGTTTTAAGTTAAAGTCTCTATCAAAATATATTTTGATAATATTTTCAAACACCTATTTTAATATATTTTTAGTATAAAAATAAATATTTGTAAAAAAAAGTTGCATTATTTTTTGTGGGCGTGACAAAAAATAAAAGAGGACCTATCCTCTTTTTATTTTTATCTTGTTTTAAGTTAAAGTCTCTATCAATATATTTTGATAATATTGTCAAACACCTATTTTAATATATTTTTAGTATAAAAATAAATATTTGTAAAAAAAAGTTGCATTATAGTGCAACCAAACGCCCCATAAGGTTTTATTGATAAACATAAAAGTAGACCATTATGCAATAATTCAAGCATAAAATATAGATAAATGTTACAAATTTTTGGAGAACAAATTTTACCTAATCACTTTACATTTTGATCTTTCACGGTGCTTGATTCCCACTGCATGCATGATCGTGGTACTTTTACTTTTAACTCCACAACAGGAGACAAACTCCTAAATAAAACCTCATAGTTTTATTATTAAGATATTAACGCCAAAGTATGACCCCTGCAGCCACCGTCCGGATCGGAGGGATGCGTCAAAAGTGTAATTTTTTTCCCCTTTTCTTATATAAAACTTAGGAGGGTGAGGCAACCATAAAGTGGCAGCTACACATATCAGACGGTTGAAAATTCTTTAAAAAAAGGAATCGCGCCCCTATGCCATCCGATGGCACCATGGCGCAATGTTGTACATCAATTTTTACTGTTCGAGTAATGCTTGCTGCAGTGTCTCATGCCGCCACATGGAGATACTGTCATCTCACTTTTTTAATCGGACAACAATACAGCAGTGCAAATTTTATTTTATTTTTAAAAATAAATTTACTGACCTGGAAGTCCACTTCAGTTCGGCCTCTATATCATCTATTTTCTTTTATCGAATGATTAAAAAATAAAAAATAAAAGAAAGATTGGGCGCTTGCACAATCCCTGCACCACGCACATGGTGGTGCAAGCATTAGTCTCACTCTTCAGTCTGTGTTCGTCCTTACGCAATTGGGCCCATATTGGGCCCAAGTCGTCAGCCCAGACGTTCGAAATAGGCCAGCCGTACTACTGGTGTTTCCCCAGCCCACCTACAGTCTTGTGTTCAGCACCCGCACTCCCCTGCGCGGCTGCGCCATCGCCCTCTCGGAAAGCGACCGCAGAGCTCGCCGGCGATGGCGACGGAGGCGAAAGTGCCGCCGCCGCCGTTGACGTTCGTGACGGGGAACGCCAAGAAGCTGGAGGAGGTCTGCGCCATCCTCGGCGGTTCCATCCCCTTCCGCTCCCTCAAACTCGTTGTGAGCACTCAAACTTGGAATCAGCCACCCCTTCCATTGCTTCGTTTTTCGTCAATATATGTGGTGATAGCAGTGTGTACTTATTTAGTTGTTTGGGTATTTTTGTTGCGTGATTCCTCAGCAGAGGAGACATTCTGGGTGGATGCTTGAAAGAGTACTACAAGCGTGAGGACTGAAGTAAAAGTGGTATCTTGGCAGCTAACTAGGGAAGACACTTGGTTTATAATTGTAGGATTCCAAGCCCACAGGAATATCTCTTGGGTTTTTTGGGAATTCAAGTTTCTATTTTGCAAAATAATGGGAATAAGGAATCTAGAAAAGATATATTTGATTTATAAATTAAAATGATACGATAGAACATCTCCATTGAGCTGCCAGGAGATTGAGAAGTGACTCGAGGCAGTGTTTGGCGTGGTTTCCAATTGAAAGCACTTTTGGACTTCCACCTACTAGTTATTTTGAGGGGAAAAAAATTAAGGTCTTGGAAGCCATTTATGGGATGTTTTGATTGCTTTTTGGCTTACCAACCAAAAGCTCCAAGTCGGAGCTTCCTAGGTTGGGGTAAATTGGAACTGTCAGAGAACATTTGACTTTTGTAACTACCAAACGGCTCAAGTTTGTTCATGGTAAAAGTGGGAAGCCATAGCCCAGCCCAGCCCAGCCCGTCCCGACGGTAGCCCAGTTTGGCCCGCATGTTGGCATGGCCCGGCCCAGCCCGGCCCGCAGCCTCTTTCCAAAGCCCGTGGGGTCCAACCCAGCCCGTGGGTGGCCCGTTTCTTTGATTCGGGCGACGAAGAAGAGAACCTCCAACAGTCCATCGTGCTCTCCCACGTCAAGCGCTAGTTCCAGATCTGCGAGTCCTCCCCCGCCGACCCCATCCCCCTCTGCCTCCGATGCCGCAGCATGAACCTCAAGACCTCCCAGTCTTCGTCGGCCCCTTCCTCAACCCCGCCGCCCGCGCCGCCTTCAATGTCGACTACAACCACTTCAACGTCGGCCTCATGGCCCTCCCCTTCGACCTCCCCGGCTTCGCCTTCCACCACGCCTGCCTCGTTGTCGCCCACCTCGTCTCCACCCTCCCTCGCCGTTCGCATGAAGTTATCATGCCGCGATGTGGAGTGGAGTTCCGCCATTAATGGCCGAGAAAGAGCTCACCTGTGACATGGCGGCGTAGCGTGCGAGACCCCAGGCGGCTTCCTTCATTGCAAGTGCGGATGGGCCCTTTGGAATGCTCACCACGGTGCGCTTGTTCGATCAAAACATGAAGGAGGAAAGTTCAGAGAGGAAGGGGGAAAGGAGGTGTCTGTCATTGGGGAAGGGGGGGCAGATTCTGATGTGGGTCTCCCACCATTTGGTGAAACGAGCGCCCTGCTGGGTAGTAAGCAGCGGAGCGGGATGTGAGGCCGTCGAGACCCTGGCACCAGGACTCGTCATTGGAGCTAGCCACGGGCACCAGTCCCTGTCATGCAGAGACAATCCCATAGCTCACAATCTGTTCCATCTACGTATTGTCAAGAATAGGCATGATTCATCTGAGTGGCTTCCTGCTTGCTTACCTTGTCAACCTTGATGCCGGGCACGATGTTCTGCTTCACGAGGACGTCGACAATCTTCTCCCCGTCGATGGTGTTCTGGTACAGGGTCTCCACGAAGAGGATGGCTCCGGAGACGAAGTTGCCGAGGCCCGGGGCAGAAACCAGGAGTGTGCGGTAGGCCTGGCGGTTGTTCTCGGTATTCTCCAGCCCGATGGAGGCCAGCCTCTTCCCGCTGGTGGCGTTGGACTCGTCCATGGCGAGCATGCCACGCCCCGATGGAGGGTGGAGAGAGCCCAGCGCGAGGGAGGGTCGGACGCTGAGTTGGCTCAGCCCTAGACCGAGTTGTCCCAAGTCAGCCCGCGGGCTGGCCCGAGTTGGCCCACAGGCTCAAAACTGGGCCCGAATCTGAACCCGAATGTGGCCCAGGCCGTGAGCCCGCGGGCCAACACGGCCCATTGACAGCCCTAGCCATAGGTGGCTCCCAATTAAAAGTTTTCTCAAACAGGCTCTAAAGATTTTGATTAAGTAGCAAATGTGGGGATTAAAGCAGACTCATGCAAATCAGGTGGATTAATAAAATCTCAACACCCTTGCAACCGGATACCACTCTGAATAATCACAAAATCATATCTAGGTTTTTCAGCATATCCGTTGCTTACGGGACTGTGTCAGAGACCAGAATAAGTACATAAAATAAACATTTGACAGGTAGAAAATAATCCTGAAAAACAAAAAGAAAACTTTGAACACTTGAAGCGGATCTGTTCGAATAATGTGGGCTGGGTTTGTATGAAAGTGGTCCAAGCAAGCAGGATGACTGGACTCATTCCAAAGTTTGTAGGCCATAAGTGTCAAGGCATGTTGGAGCCAGAACTGGGTAGATTCTTCTCCCTCCGCACATGAAATCCTACACTAGAGTTTAACCACCATATTATGATGCTTGATATCCTACCTACCTCACACTGGGTTCAGAGCAGGAGTTCTTGAGATTGCGATTCTTATCCCTTCGCTTTCCCCAAAAAAAATAAAATAAAGATTCTTATCACTTACCTTCTCTATACTTTTTATGATTTAAGTCGAGGATAGGCCTTCCTGGCCAGCGTGTTAATAGTTTCAAAAACATATATTTAAATTTTGCAAAGCATCATGAAGCTGAATGGCAACATCTATTTGACTTAGAGACTCTTCGGACATTCTTTTCATAGTTTATATAAGCATCTGTATTTTACTAAGATGCCTTTACCTTTTCTTCAGTTGAGAATTTATCTGTTGTGTGTCTCTCTTTAATATTCTTGTACTTCAGTGCCAGAACTGCAAGGAGAGCCTGCAGAGATATCTAAAGAGAAGGCCCATTTAGCTGCAATTGAGGTGTATTTTATTTGTTCCTTTCTTTTGCACCAAAGTCTCTGTTTCCGTGACTAGTATTATTCTTTGAATTTCTTGGTGAATCTGACTGCACTCCTAGGCAAGCATGTTCAAATTATCTAAATCAGGAATTATTATCTTCATGTTTTTGATTCGTTCTTGGTTTTTTGCAAATTCAAAGATAAATGGACCTGTGCTTGTTGAAGACACATGCCTCTGTTTTAATGCTCTTACTGGCCTCCCAGGTTGGTTCTTTTTTAATGTTTGGTTCACTTTTTTTCGTGTGTTATCGTCTGTTTTTCTCCTTTATTAAAACTTGCACTGTTTACCATTGCAGGACCTTACATGTAAGTCTTTATGTCATTCCTCAATGTCTGATGATTTTTCTGAATGATATTCCTTTCAAGTAATTTCTTCTATGCGAATTTCCTCTTCAACAGTCTCATTCACATAGTCCACAATACTTGAAAAT
The DNA here is from genome assembly GCA_030544215.1 of Zantedeschia hybrid cultivar. Classification (NCBI taxonomy): domain Eukaryota; kingdom Viridiplantae; phylum Streptophyta; class Magnoliopsida; order Alismatales; family Araceae; genus Zantedeschia; species Zantedeschia hybrid cultivar. The sequence goes on from JARZZO010000015.1 coordinate 4,233,678, forward strand.
CTTCTCTCGCCTTTTCATTTTGAATGACCAAAAAGTTGTTTCTGCAGAAGATTGGCTATGAAAGTCATGAAGTTTTATTCTTTCTTTTAGTTCCTTATCTTTTATATTTGTAAGTACTTCCCTTTCCAAACACGCAAAATGTTCTATGGACATCCACAGGTGACAGGTCTGAACGACATTTTGAAGGCTTATGAGGACAAATTAGCATATGCTATGTCGTATGTGTATCTTTTCTCTTTCCCTTGGACCAGCTATTGAGCCAGTAACTTTTGTGGAAAGATGCATGTATGCTATTTCATTCTAAATGTGATTGAATTTAGAATGTTTACTCTGTTACACAATGCTAAGTATATTCATTTCATCTTCTTAATATGGGAAATCTCATTATGATTGTGTTGAGAGAATTTGCTTCACATACTTATAGGCTTCCCTAAATTGTAATTGATGTAGTAGTCTGGAAGTGTCTTATGATCTAAGATAGATATATCAACTTTCCGGATCTTTGTCATTTGTCAACTACCTTCCAGAACAGTCAGCTTGTCATATCGCTGTGGATGTATTTGTTCTTTTTAAAGGTTAGATCCATGGGCATATTATAAAATACGCTTTCTCCCTAGCCCATAATATACAGAAATTTGACAACACTGTATATTGAAGATGAAATTTGTTATGGTCTAAATAGTATTAGATTGTGTCACCTATTCAACATTTCCAACAGTGATGAATATTGGCACATCTATTTTGTGATGAACATTGGCATGTCTATTTTAAGTCTTCTGAGTAATGTGTGGGTAACCCATCACAGCTGTGTGTTGATCAAGATAAGACATATATTCACATGGTAGCACAGAATTTATTGAGCAAAGTATTTATGCATCTCTTGATTGACCAGAGAGATAGGTGGATTAATGTAAAAAGAGGCTCAGTTGATTGTTAAGGGATGAAATGTGGAAGAGATAATACACATGAAGAATATGTTGTAGGAATGAACCGTGATCTCTCACCTCTACAGTATCGTCTGCTTTGACTCGTGGAGATGATGACACAATTGTGTCCTTTTCTAGAGAAAAGGGCCCTCATTGGGAGGAGGGTTAGGACCCTGTTTATAAGCATGGGGTTGCGTCTCGACAACCAATGTGGGATTATTTGAAGCCTCCACTTTCTTGTCTCTACATGGCCCTTGAGAAAGTGAGCATGTGCATAATGGCTGACAGACGGTGCCAAAGTTGTGGGAAGGAACCATGGGCTCTTGCCTTTAAGGTATTGTCTACTTTGGTCCATGAAGGTAGCCTCACAGATTTTTCCTTCTCCAAGGAAAAGGGTCCTCATTGGGAGTAAGATGGCAACCCTTTTTTTGATAAGCACAAGGTTTGCTTCTTAACAGCCGATGTGGGATTATTTGCAGCCCCCATTTTCTTGCCTCTACAGAATAGCACACATGTGAAAGAGATAATACATCCTATTTTTTTCTGCTTGTAGCTAGTGCAAAGGGCAGCAACTGGAAGTGGGATTATTTGCAGCGCAAGGTTTGCTTCTTAACAGCCAATGTGGGATTATTTGCAGCCCCCATTTTCTTGCCTCTACAGAATAGCACGCATGTGAAAGAGATAATACAACTTTTTTTTTTCAGCTTGTAGCTAGTGCAAAGGGCAGAAACTGAAAATTGAGTCATGTCAGGACTTCAGTCTTAGAGAGCACATCAGTGTTTTCTACTGAATTTTATTTAGAGGGGATCAGTGGAAGCAACAGATTGAAGATGTTTTATATGACAAAAAGCTGAAGAACAAGCCAAATTTATTTATTTTTTGTCATATGATAAAACGTAATTAAAGAAGTAGCCTTTAGTGTGGAAAGGAATAAATCTCTCCACTATAGTGGATTCCAGATTTATTTTTACCAACTGTTTTCAGATATTCTAACATGTGTTTTTATGGCGTTTGAGAAAAAGTTTGGGGCTTTGAGTTGAGACCTACCAAGGGATTGATCTGATGGTTAATTTTGGTTATTGAATTGGTTTATGGTGATGGGATGGAATTTGTTGGGTGTACATGTATATTTGAGAATTTCCGACTTCTTAGCAATTTGTGCTTTTTCAAAAACATAAGCAACACAGTGCTTGTTTTCAAAGTTGATTTTGGAAAGGTTGGGGGATATAAGGAGGTGATTTAACCATGAACTCCAATGTGAGGCCAAACAAATTTCACCAACAACCCCCTAACAAGAAGCCCCTCCTCCAAGGGTGAAGAGCACACGGAAAATGTACAAAAGTATTGAGGACCAAAGCAGAGGAGCCAAAGGAAGCACTAACGGGCAGAGTTCAGTTCTCTGGTGCCATATGATGTGGCGTCCAATACCACATGGTAGTGGAAGTTAGAGGCCACAATGTTAAGAAAGCAATCCTCCTTGAACTTCGAATATGGGACTAAACAGCTTTTGCCAACATCTAGGATACTTTGAGGTCACTCGCATAACTCTCTTACCTTCCACCTACCCTCTAGTGCTTTTGACAGACCCTCTCCTGCCCAAAGCCATTTTGATTCAGTATTTGGCACCATATTTTAGAGGGTTGACATCAGGCAGGTTAACTTGTTGGAAATGTCATCAAATCCTTGGACCTATCTCTCAAAATTCTTATGTGGCGTATTTCTGGGAAAATATTGATCATCTTGTTTCTCTCAGTTAGTGTTTTTTTTTAAATGTGGATGGTACCACGTTGTATTACAGAAAAAGGAGGTGAATGTACGAGAGTGAGGAACAAAAACCCTCATAAATTCCGTCTATACAAAAGGCCCCAAAGTGGTGCAGCCAACAATCAACCCCCCAAAAGAGCATAAAAGTGTGAATTGTTGTCATTCACGTTACAAAAGCAATCGCTCACTCCAAAAGATATAGTTCTCTCCGGGACCAAAGCTTCTTGAAAATCCTCTTGTTCTACTCTCCCCATATGGCCCACATGGTTGCATGTAAAATCAGCCACCAAAGAAGAGTGTCCTCCTTGGACGTGCGACGATTGCCCCACTTGTCAAGAAGCTGCTCCATCATCTCTGCCTCCGCCGGGGTCCATTTTGGACATGAAGCTTGTCAAAGAGGAGCACCCACACCTCTTGCGCAAAGGAGCAAGTCACAAACCAGTAATCAATAGATTCCCCCTCTTCACCACAAGTAAATAAAGAGTAGCCATCAAGAAAGCTGGCTAGTCTTTCACTAGTAGATAGCCTGCAAAGAGAGGCACTCCACACCTTGACCTTTAAGGGGCTCGTAGGGGCCCAAACTTGCTTGAAAACTGATGTTGAACACCTCCGTCTGCAATGACGTTGTAAGCTGACTTCTAACCTCACTGAAAATGAACCTGATGCCTTGCGACTCCAACCCACATGTCTTGCTTGGATGGGTTCAAAGTGCAGTGTTGCAAGATATAAAGGAGTTTGCCAACGTTGAACGTTGGCAAACATGTTTTTTTTTTAAAAAAAAAAGAGAAAAGGAGGACAAATAAATAAAGGAAGAAAGAAAGAGGGGAAAATAAAAAGGAGAGAGAGAGAGAGAGAGAGAGAGAGAGAGAGATGTAAGAAAGAGGTGGAGAAGCGCACCACCTCTTTCTTACATCTCTCTCTCTCTCTCTCTCTCTCTTCACCCTACAAATACCCCTACATGGAGGCTGCTGCAGGGAAAAAAAAAAGGCTTTTGGGAGGAGACTCTTGGAGGAGTTTTAGGGATCTTCTTGAAGAAGAAAGAGAAGATACATTGTCAAAGCACACAAATTCTTCCCGTGGACAGATTTGAAGCTTCGACACCGTCCGTCGGAGATGGACACACCCTTTGTACAATAAAGAAATAAAATGATGGTCCATTTTTATTGTTAGAATGGCCATAAGTTTGATAAAGTCCATTCTTATTGTTAGAATGGTCATAAAGTTTGATAAAATTCTTGGTCCATTCCTATCTTCATATTGGCCATAAGTTTTCTTGGTTCACTCTTATTGTTAGGGTGACCAAAATTCAATTCTTGGTCCATTCTTATCGTTAGAATGGCCTCAAGTTTGGTATCTTCCTATCGTGGAATGGTCATAAAGTTCTTGGTTCATCCCTTTTGTTAGGGTGACCAAAATTTACTTCATGGTCCATTCCTATCATTGGAATGGCCATCAAGTTCTTAGTTCATTCCTATTGTGGGGGTGACCGAAGTTTATTTATTGGTCCATTCTTATCATTGGAATGGCCGAAAAGTTGTAAAATCATGATTCAATGCGATTATGCATAGGAGTTTGTATGTATGCCTATTTGACTAGCATCATTATTCTTATATGTTTGCCTAACTTGAACATAATTAAAGTTAATAAGTTTGGTCCTTTCATATCATTTGGATGGCCATAAAATATGTTTGGTTCCTTCATATTGGTTGGAGGACCATTAATTTTATGGAAGGGTCTTGGTTAAGTGGTGGCCATCATGCCCCATTCATTAAGTCCTTTTCCTTACAAATCTTCAAAAAAAAAGAAAGGAAAGAAAAGATTTTCTTGTTCAAGCTTAAATGATCCTTGTGAACTCATAGGATTTCCTGAAGGATATTTAAAGGATGCCACCAAATTCAAGTGTATCCTCTAAAGGTTTTAAGAAGGATCTTGTCCAAAACACATCCTCTTAGTAGCGTTTAAGGATTGCAAGCTCATATACCCTCCATGTAAAGTGAATCATTTAAGTATCATTTAGGATTCTCGAATAGGGAATTCAAAATGAACATCAAGTTTGAAATCTCATAAATGCAAAAGTCGATCAAGTGATGTGTTTTGTGCAACATTTTAATTCATTTAGTGTGTTATTATTTCAAGGGCATTAAACGGACGGTTAATTCAGAGTTGCCAATCTATGATTGACATAATTAACACTGATCGAGGTCAGTGGGAAGAGGTCAAATTCTCGGATTCACTTGTCTAATCTAAAACCCTGGACTCCCTGAGGGCTAATCCTAAGTTCTCAAAATCTATACTTAAAACAAAAAGAGATTCTTTTGAAAACTAAAATCTTTTAAATTCTTTCAAAAAAAAAAGATAAAAGATAGATTTCAAAAATCAAGTCTCACAGCCAAACCTCCATGATTTCTTCATCTCTCAGCTGCCTTTTAAAAGAAGGTGCCCATCATCCCCCCGGGGAGCAATCTCAACCATCTGTTGTACCTCGGCCAGAGGATGTGTTGCTCAGTTAATGTCATGTGGCTGGTTCGTAGTAAAATGCATCTCATTCATTGGTATTTTACCCTGGGATTCATATCCCTTTTGGCTCCGTGAAAATTTGAAAACGTGCTCGCTCAGAAGGGAAGGAGAAAAGGATTTAGTCAAAAGAATTCCAACAAGGATGTGACCTATATGGAATAGAAACAATAGGTTTCAAAGTGAGTGTACAGCGTAGGCATTGTTCATGGGAGCTGCTTACTAATCATCCTAAGGTTGGTTCACTGCAGAGAATTTTATCAGATGAGCAGATGATGGAGCCAGTAACGTATGTTTTTTTAGAAAACGCTATAAGAATATTCTTTGTTACCAGATAAGCAGATAAGCAGCCAGTGAATGGATTGTCTTGTCAAAGACTAAAAATTTAGCTTGACTAGATGGTTGTAGACACGCTAATTTTGACATCATTTCGAATAAATTTCATATCATATAATAATACCTCAGAATGGTCTGATATTTAATTATTAGTTAATTTTTATTAATCCTTTTTAAATAGTGTCGAGTCAAACAAATATGATTTAAGTTAATTAATTAAATTAATTTTAATTCAAATTTCAGTTAAAATATGAAGAAGTCTAAAAGACGTCGACCTATGTAGACGTCATTTAGAGTTTATTCTTATTTTAATGTTTAAATTTGAATTTTAATCAGTAGATTAATTAGCTAAAAGACGTCTTCTAGGCACGATGCCATTTAGGTTTCCTAAGTTGTTTCTGTCTCTCTTCCGGATGTTTATCCTTATCTTAATTAGTCTAAAAAGGCGTCTCTACAGGACGACACATTTTAGATAATTACAGATAAAGATGAATTTTTTTCGGATGTTTATTATTATCTTAATCAGTCTGAAAGGCGTCTCTAATGAGCGACGCGTTTTAGATAATTACATATAAAGATGAATTAATCTGTATTTATCTGTTAGTTAAGTTAGATAAATCTCAAAATTTCTCCATGTAAATCCGCGGATACAAAGAAGTCTATAAATACCCTGCCTCTTGAATGAGTGACAGAGAGAGTGATGTTGAGTGATAACTATTTTGGTGGCGATTAGAGCAAAAAAGCTTAAAGACGTCCGAACGCCGAAGTGCTGCTACTTCCAGGAGTCGGCATCCTTCTTCATCCGTCCAAGATCTATTGAAGACCAAGGCTTCCAGGGGCCATCCAGCTTAGCTTTTAACTCATTTATGCATATTTCTCACATTTTCATCCCCATTAGTCTTACATTCTTCATCACATCACTCCATGCAACACACACAACACTAGCATCATTTTCAAAACCTATTTGTTAAAAGGGGTTTAAAAGACCATCATAACAAGTGAGTTTACCTGCTTAGTTGCATGTTTAAAATTTTCTCTGGAATGGATACTACTTCTTCCTAAGTTCTCATCATTGTTCATTATTTCTTTCTATTTCTTGCAAGGTATAAAGGAGAATCAAAGGGAAGGAATCAACATCGAACAACAAGGAATTTGGACGATCCTCAAAACTCAATAGTAACCAAAGCAAGAACAAAGACAAGAAAGGGCTCTCTTTCTTCAGCCGGTTGAAGGAGGGGAACCAAGAACTTAACATCTCCCACGTCCAAACAGGTAGGCGATTAAATCTTCTTTTGGAACTTTTTAGTCAAAAATTTCTGGCGATCACATCACTTAATTTCTTTTTAATAGGTTTATTTTGCACTTAAACAACATAGTTTTTCATAAAAATCACACACTCATTTTAAGCATTCACAGCTTTTTTGGCGATCACGGTGGGACTTGGTCTCGCCATCTTTTAATTCTTTGTTCTTGCTGTTATCAATCGGGCACCCACAGTGCATCACCTGTGTCTTTCGACACGTCCTCACCAATTTGTGAGTTTTTAGCTTAGTTGATTTCTTACGTGCACCACGTGCACACCCCTGCGGCAAGATCTTGCCCTCCCCGTTGATTAGTTGAAAAGCTATTTTTGTGATAAAGATTGTGTGATTGATTGGCATTCTAGTTGTTTATTTGATAAATCATCCTGTTAAAATTTAAAACAAAAAATTTTGCATGAGCTGATTATTTATCGTTTTTATCTTGTTTTGAGGAGGAATCGATCCAGAAATTCCTCTTGGAAAACTGCATCTGCGACTTGAAAAGCGTCCAGGAGCAGTGACGCATTTCAAACTGCGTCGCCCAACCCAGACGCCTTTCAGTCTCATTTTTCTGCTGTCTGCTGCCTGAGCTTCTGCGAAAAAATAAGGTTCTGTTTGAATAGCGTCGACCAACAGCGACGCGATTCAGACAGTTTCTTATTTCTTCTTCAGTTCTCAGATTTTGTGGTCTGTGTGCTATTACCCATTATGTATTAAGCATTAAAGGCCATCCAGGCTACAGGTCATACGCATTGAGGCTAACACCCTCCTCTTCTTAGGAACACTTTTCATGACGTCTTCAACTCTCTCTGATTGGGTCGGTCCCTCGATCAGACTAGAGTGGTTGGCGTTAAAGATCTCCGTAAGTCCCCGAGATCAAAGTATTCCTCTTTGATCATCGGGCTGGTTGTACCAATTGAAGTTCCAGTTAGATCTTCATAACGTTGTGAGAGAAAACCATAGAATATAAAGGTAGACATTGAACTGAAACTAGGATCCTATCTCTTGAGCGAATTTGTGATTTAATTAAATTCAAATAACCCAACAAGAAATCCTAAAATTACGTTAAACATCCACTTGTTTGTTTAATCTTTGTACAACTTGTTTGCCAATCTCTGAAGAAAAATCTAACATCATGCTGCTTCGATCAGGCAGGGACTTGAGCATAGCTCCATATGCCATTGTCAACTACGAGGGAGATGCTAATGCCCCTCGCGATTCTGATTACCATTTCGAGAGCGGGAGAGATGTTGATGCCTCCCGTAATTCTATTCCTTGTCCAGTTCGGTATGAGGGGAATGTCCCAACCCCTCTTTATCATCCTCATGAATAATATTCTGATCCTCCCCCGCATGTGCATGTAGTTCCTAACCCTATCTTCGAGGGAGACATGAACCAGAATGATCCCTCATCTTCTGATCCCTCCAATCTTATAAATGCTTTGGGAGTTCTTGCCTCCCGTCTGGACCCTCAACAGTTCGAGGTGATCCAGTCCATTCTAAAGAGGAAGACGCCTGTGCAGTCTGCCGAGCCGAACCCTGTGGCTCCTCCTGCCATCCCTCCGCAACCTCCTCATCATCCTCCCTTCATTCATCAGGCCATGGAAGGCCTCCATGTCTCAACTTCTCGGCCAGCTGGGCCGCAACTTTCCTCTTCTAGGCAACCGGCCAGACCGCTGACGCCTGCTTACCAAAATGCCCTCGGGCATGGCGGAAGCTCTGCCGGACCTCCTCTTTATTGTCCTCCTTGTCCTACGTACTCTAGGCAACATGCCTATCAAATACCTCCACCTCCCCCTCCTCTCCAGGCTGATCCGACCACGCAAGCGTTGCTGGCAAAGATGGAGCGCATGGATGAACAATTCAACAACCTCCAGAAGATGATGGGGGTCAAAACTGCACCAGAGATCAATTTACCAAGTCTGCCAGTGTTCCACCTGCCACCCTCTGAGATGCCAGTATACCGAAAGTATAACGGTACTGGTAACCCCTTCACCCACTTGAAGGAGTTCATGTACGAGTCATCCTTCTGGCAAAACAACAAGAGGTCGTTGACCTTTTTATTCAGGAGATCTTTAGAGGGACCAGCCCTCGAGTGGTTCTTTTCCTTGGAACCCTCCGAAGTAGAGGACTATGGTATCGTCTCCTGAAAATTTATTCAACGATACCAAGACAGAGTTGTCCCCTCCCTGTCCATTACTGACCTAATAGCAGAGAAGATGAAGCCCGATGAAGAGTTCGTCAGTTTTGCCGACAGATGGAGAGGCTTGGCCGAGAAAGTTAAAGATCACTTGTCTGAGTCGAAGCAAGTAAAGATGCTCATTTCCAACGCTACGCCTCAGTTCAAACTAGTCATCTCCCTAAACAATCTGACCAGCATGGCAGAGCTCTATGAAAGAGCGCGGTACTGTCAGAATGTCTTCAGGGACGCTACGTTCTTTAGCGTCTTTGATCCTCACAGACCTAGCAGGCCTCCACCTCGGAAACCTGCAGTGCCAAATTCCCCCAGCACATGTCCGACTACCGAGGGCACGCTCTCTCTTGAGCAAGTTAGCAGTATGAACAACAACTTGCCCCCGTTTGTGAGGAGTCAGCAGCAACAGTACCAGCGGCTACAACAGCCGAACCAGCAGGGGTACAGGCAGTAGCCAAACCCCCAGTATCAGCAGCCCCAGTTTCAGCGGCCTCAGCAGCCGAATCAGCAACATCAACAGCAACAACCACAGCAGTTACAGTACCAGCCTCCGCCACAGCAGTATCAGCAACAGCAGCAGTACCAGCCGCGCGCACCGCCGGCGTATCATAATGTCCCTCCCCCTGCTGACTATAACCAGCAGAGAAGACCTCCAGGCTCGAAGAGGGCAGAATACCCAGTCCTCCTAGAGTCCTTGGCAGACATTTTCAGTGCTTTAATGCCAGCCAATGCCTTGGTCCTGCCAAGAGAAAAGGCAATCTGGCCTCAAAACGCCGATACCTCCAGGTATTGCTATTTCCATAGGCAACCTGGACACATTATTGACACATGCTTCCAATTCAGAGATTACATCCATGATCTCAACGAGCAGGGCGGCATTGACTAGGAGGAGATGAAAAAGTACATATCTGCCTTAAAGGCAAGAAGACCACCACAGCAGCAGCAGCAACAAGTGAGAGCACCGGCACAAGCAGCAGCACCACCGAACATGGGCATAGTGCAGAACCCGCTTCCGGAGCACCAAAATCAGAACCAAGTTGCCCCTATTCTGACAAATAGCCGGTCTGAGGCTAACCGCGGGCAACAGTGGAGGATAGAGGACTCTTCCTCTATTTATTCAACGGGTCATATTCCGAGTACCGCAGAACAACCACCACGCCGCACCATCTACATACCCAGACCACAGCCCATTACCATTACCCCTATACCAACACCCGCATATCACTCACCCGCACCCACTAACCCATTACCACCACCCGCTTTCTTTAAACCCATTACACCCTACGCCACTACGCCTCCATTAAATAACCCACCGCAAACCAACCGCGCACCCCTCCTACCATCCAGACCACTACTCTACGTACCATTCCCTACTTCACCCGCTACCACTACCGTTTATCCAGATACCATCCAACCTTCTAAATCGCTATTACGCATGCCGTTCCCCACTTCATCCACTATCCAACCATCTAGGCCTCTAATCCGCACCACGCCATCACCAGTTAACCCCGCGCCATCACCTACATACCAACACTCTACCCCATCTGCACCATCCAACCCTGCGGTACTCAAAGTATCACCCGGACCTCCCACGGCTGAAGAACATGTGCTCCGGAGTGGAAGGATTTTCAACAAAGTCTTTCCTCAGTCAACAGTTAGAGACAGCCCATCACAGCCGCCGGAGGAAGCACACAATGAAGAGAGTGCACCAGGCACTCAATATGATTTGTTGAAACATCTTGACCGAACACTGGCACGGATCTCCGTGCTTGAACTGATTAAAAGATCGAAGACTCACTAAAAAGCTCTGATGGAATATTTGCAGAAGGTGATGGTCAACGAGGACGTGCCGGTGGAGAAGATTGCAGCACTATTAGTTCCTCAGAGGGATCAGCCCTCTATTTCATTTCATACATCGGAACTAGCATCGCCGGCGGCCAGAAGTATGGCTCTGAGCATCACGGTCAATATCTGCAAGAAGGCCGTAGATGCATGTCTGGTTGACACAGGGGCTTCGATCAATGTTTTACCTCCGAAGACCCTAGAATTGTGCGGTGTGCCCAAGGAAAAATGGCTGTCTAGCCTCATCTCCGTGACGGCATATGATAATTCCACCCGTTCCCCTCTGGAAATGGTCTATTTGAAGGTAAAGTTAGGCCCTGTAAGTCATGCAGAGGTCGAATTTCACATTCTGGAAATCAACCCTTCTTTGAATGCCATTTTGGGTCGTCCTTACATAAAAACTCTCGAGGCGATTCCCTCTACAAATCATCAATGCCTCAAATTCCCCTTCAAAGGACGAATCATTAAGGTTACGAGCATGCCGATCCTAGCTGCTGCTCATGTTAAACCCACTTCTTCACCTGGCCGACAACCTTTTCTGTCGGTATTACAAGTTTACCATCCAGTGGCTGATCCTCTGAAAACTGCCACTATTTCTCCTTATCTATTAAATGTCATAAAGAGGGGGAAGTGCATGAGTACCCCAGGATGGAGAATAATGATGAAGAATGGCTATCAGCTTGGAAGAGGCCTGGGTACATAGTTACAAGGCAGGACCACTCACGTCAAAGACCACCGAAGAACACTTGGAAGCGGCCTGGGCTATAGGCTAAGAAAACTAAAGCAGAACATTGTTCAACAAGCAGAGAATGAAGGCAGCCAGAAAGTCTGGGAGACGATGTCTACACCACACAAAGAAGGCCGGGACCCCTTAACTTGGACTCTATACACTCATTTTGTAAAGGGGCCCGTAATAAGCCATGACAACACGGTGGTCATTACTTCATGTTTTGACTTTCACGATATATATGGGAGAGACTTGGCTAGACATTGCTCAGAACTGCTCACATACCAGTCCTTGGAGGCTCTGCGGTCTATGAAGAGGAGGAAATTCCAAGACCCTTAATGTGAATGGTACAGGTGGTTCGATTTAAGAGACCTCTACATCGCATTGAACAGGCTATTTCTCGATCCTGCAGAACTCAAGTGGCCGGCACAGATCGATGAGCTGATCGAAAGTCCTATTGCTATTTTCGACAAGAGGATACTGCTGTCAGAAGAGACTGATGAAGGGGAACCAGATGACCCCTATGAAACTGGCTATACCACAGATCTGCTCTGGAGGGGGACTTATCCTTCTCATGTTTTCATGCTTCACACCTTGTTTCGTACTTTGCTCCTGACCCCGACTTGGTCGCGGGTCATTATTGAAGACATTCCACGGGTCCCGCCCGTCATGATTACTCTGTCCCCACAGGACCTCATTCTACCACCTCCTCTCAATCTAGAGAGGATGTATGATTTAATCTGGAACATACTGCTGTATGATCCCCCTAATCTTTTGGCCTTGGTGCCATTTCCCTCATCTCATTCTCCTTCTATTCATCTTCATTCATGTTTTATGCTTAACTCTTCTATTGCCAAAAAAAAAACGCCAATTTGGCAACAAATTCTTCCCATATCCTCATTGAGGAAACCTCTTACTTGTCCGATCATACCCCATCGCGCGGATCTTTCGGTCAAGATTATCTTCTAAATCTACTATGCCCCTCCCCTCGGGAGGATTCTCCTGCATTTCCATCTGTATCCCATGATTTTCGTTCTGCTTCACCTGCATTAGGCCAGAATAGGGAGTCTAGTAAAGTTAGGGAGTCTAGTTCTAGGCAGGTTAATCAGGTTAGGAAGTCTAGAAAGTCTAAGGGTAGACAGATTCCAGATAGATACCTCTAGGATTTAGCTAATAGATGCCTTTCTTGCTTTATGATCCCTCAGCTATTGGAAAATCCCATTCAGATGCCAGAAGACTGTATGGACGATGAGTTAGTCAATGATGGATATGGGTGTATGAGTTGATACATGAAAAAGACCCCATTGTTGAAGATGAAGAAGATGACGATGACGCAGCCGAGGCATATGCCAGTGGAGTGAAGAGATTCGATGAACTATCAGTTGCCGTAGAAGAGCCCACTAGAGAAATCAATTTAGGGACTGAAGACGAACCTAAGGTTGTCCTCGTCAGCAAGAATCTTTCTGTAGAGGATGAGAAGGCAATGGTACAAGTTCTTAAAGACTATAAGGACACTTTCGCCTGGAGTTATGAAGATATGCCGGGGTTAGACTCATCCTTAGTTGAACACAGGTTGACTTTAAAGGACGGAGCTAGTCCAGTCAAACAGAAGCTAAGGCGATTCCACCCACAAATGGCTTTAAAGATGAAGGAAGAGGTCGACAAACTACATAAAGCCAAATTTATTAGAGTTGTCTTCTATCCACAATGGGTGGCCAACATAGTCCCGGTTATGAAGAAGGACGGGAAGGTTAGGATTTGCATTGACTTCCGAGATTTAAACCGAGCGTGTCCTAAAGATGATTTTCCATTGCCTCATATTGACGTACTCATTGATAACACTGCTGGCTATGAGATTTTATCATTTATGGATGGATTGTCAAGATACAATCAGATCTAATTGGCAGAAGAAGATCAGGAGAAGACATCATTCACTACACCTTAGGGAACATACTGTTATGTCGTCATGCCATTTGGATTAAAGAATGATGGAGCCACTTATCAGAGGGCTATGATGGCAATATTTCACGACATGATGCACATAGATCTAGAAGTGTATGTGGATGACTTGTTGGTTAAATCTAAGATGAAGGCTGAGCATGCCAAAGTTTTGGCAAGAGTGTTAGAGAGATCAAGGGAGTATCAGTTAAAGATGAACCCCAAAAAATGTGTATTCGGGGTGTCCTCAGAGAAATTACTTGGATTCATTGTCAGCAAACGGGGAATTGAGATTGATCCTAACAAGGCGAAAGCTATCAGAGAGATGCCACCTCCTAAGAACTTAGAAGAATTAAGAGGATTAATCGGGAGGTTGCAATTTATTCGCCGTTTTGTCTCCCAGCACTCACAAAGGTGTAAGCCGTTCTACGAGCTTACCAAGCCGGGAGTCAAATTCGATTGGGACGATAAGTGTCAGGAGGCATTCGATGGATTGAAGAATTATTTGGCAAGTCCTCCTGTTCTGAGACTACCATCTCCAGGCAAACTATTGATACTTTACATTTCTGTCCTGGATGATGCAGTGGAGGCTGTCCTAGCACAAGAGGATGAAGAAGGAAAGGAGAGGGCGGCCTACTATCTCTCTAAACTTCTCAACTCCGCTGAACAGAGATATACAGCGATGGAGAAAACATGCGCAGCATTGGTCTGGGTTGTTCAGAAATTGAAATATTATTTTCTAGCCCATGAAGTCTATCTCATCGCTAGGATGAATCCAATCAAGTTTCTTCTAGAGAAATCTGTCCTTACTGATAGGTTAGCACGATGGCAAATCTTTCTATCTCAATTCGATATCATTTACATGCAGCAAAAAGCGATCAAAGGCTATGCCATAACAGAACATCTCGCTCATCATCCCCTTCCTCGTTTTGATCCAGTCCAATCGGAGTTTCCGGATGAGGAACTGATGTCCATAGACCAAATCAGAGATGATATGTGGACTCTGTATTTTGACGGAGCTCTAAATTCCCATAGAAAGGGTATTGGCATTGTTCTGTTATCACCCGAAGGTATTACCATTCCACAAGTCTTTCAGCAGTGATAGCCAATTGATTCTTCGCCAAGTGTTAACCAAGTATCGAACCCTTGACCCCAAACTCAAGTCTTATCAAGAACTTACTTCTGCTTATTCAAAGCTTTTCACCAAATTGATCTTCGTCCATGTTCCTAGGAATCAGAACATCTTAGCTGACACTCTAGCCTCACTTGCATCTTCTCTTGATTTTCCAATCAGCAGGCAATCCAAATCAATCATACTTCGTAGGCGTCTTTCACCCGCCGTGAAAGACCCTTCATTTCTGAGAACCAAGGAGAAGTTGCTGAAGAAGGTCAGAGATGGAGATATCGTGGAAAAAAGAGAAATCATGTTGATGGAGTTGTTAGAAGAGATGGATGATGAACAGAAGCCATGGTACTATGAAATTGCCAAATATTGTGAAGATCAATCATATCCTGAAGAAGCCACAGCTGAGGAGAAAAGGGCTATCAGGAGAGTTGCTCAACGATACACCCTAGTTGGGGGAGCACTGTACAAAAGAGGTTTTGATGGAGTTCTTCTGAGATGTCTAGACGAAGATGAGTTTTGGAAAGTTATGGAAGGAGCTCACACTGGAGTTTGTGGTGGCCATGTTAATGGACAAATGCTAGCAAAGAAGATCCTTAGACAAGGATTTTATTGGCCAACCATGGAAGAAGACTGTGTAGGATATGTCCGTAGGTGTGTTAAGTGTCAACTTCACGCCAACAAAATTCATTCTCCTGCATCTTCCCTCCATCCAGTTTCCTTCCCATGGCCTTTCTCCATGTGGGCTTTCGATATTATTGGACCCCTTGGCAATTCCGATTCCGGCATTAAGCAAAAGTCTTTCATCCTCACGGCAACGGAATACTTCACCAAGTGGGCAGAAGCCGAAGCATATACGGAAGTCAAAGCATCAACCGTCTGCAAGTTCATCATGAAGAACATCATCACCAGATTTGGAATTCCAAGTACCATCGTCACCGACAATGGACCGCAGTTCGCGTCACAAGAATTAAAGGACCTCTGCAACATGTACAAAATTGCATTGCATCATTCGTCTCCTTATTATCCGCAAGGCAATAGCCAAGCAGAGGCAACTAACAAGACTTTGATAAAAATCATCAAAAAGACGTGTAAATCTAACAAGTTCACAGACTTGCCAGAAAAATTGGTTGAGGCTCTATGGGCCTACCGAACTTCAATCTGCACGCCCACTGGGCAGACTCCTTATTCCTTAATATTTGGAATGGAAGCGGTAGTTCCATATGAGATCCTTATACCGTCATTAAGAGTACAATTGAACAAGAAATTTTCCATTAATGAACACCGTTCAACATTCCTTACTCAATTGGAACTCTTAGACGAGAGAAGATGGTCAGCTGCTAATCATGCAAGAGTTTACCAAAATAGATTAGTACGTTTTTATCAAAAGAAAGTCATTGAACGTAAATTCAAAGTTGGTGAAATGGTCGTCAAAAGAATTTTTGTAAAACCTGGTGGTCCACGCTCTAAGTTCCAACCCAATTGGGAAAGACCTTATGTTATATCACATGTTTTTCTTGGTAACGCTTACCGTCTGGTTAATGCAGAAGGAGAAGAGCTAACTCACCCCTGGAACGGTTTGCATCTGAAGTAATACTACCCTTAGGTTAAAGAGTCGATTAGCATAGTACAAAGACCAGTGGAATCAAAAAATTTATAAACTCGAATTTTCTTATCAGTCTGGATAATTTAATTCCAAACACATTACTACACACATTGACACGTTTGATTCGTGAGTAACAAGAGATGCCAAGTCCTAAGGAATACCGAAAGCTTAACTGAAAGTGTAAAGTGCAAATCATTCTTTTTAAGCAAAATTCTGTTTTTACACTCGGCCCATGATGTCGGAACGAGGCTTAGAATAGACTACCAAGAATACCCGCTATCTTAGTAGGAGGCCGTCATAAAAAAAATGGGGGAGATCCGTCCCAAAGAAAAGAAAAGAAAAGCAAAGCAAAGGCAAAAGCCAAACGTCAAATCAAAAGGCCATCACACTACAAACGTTACATCAAGGCCATGAAATGAAATAAAAGGGAATGCAAGGTCGATAAATACCCCGGAAAGAAAATGACCGAACCCCAACGGATATTAGGGTAGGAAAGGAACATCTTTTTGGATCTCCGGAACCTTCTCATGGGCTTTTTAAACCTATTCTTCTTTCCTTTCTAAAGAGGCGTACTCCAAACTTAAGGAACGGCCTAGATTGACTAAGGATCGAATCATCAAATGGGATCACGAATGAAAACACAAGTTCAAACACAATGGGTTTAAGTTAAATTATTGAAGAATAATTTGATAATTAAGTTAATAAATGAATATGATCTTTTGATCTGAGTACCATGCTGGTCTTTTAGTTTACACCATAGTTTAAAATCCAAAAAAAATACATATTTCAAAATCCAAAAAAATATACATTTCAAAATTCAAAAAAAAATACATATCCTAAAATCTAAAAAAAAAATACACATATTTCAAAAATTCAAAAAAAATACATATTTCAAAACCCAAACAAAAATGAATATTTCAAAACAACAAAAATATTTCAATTAGCATTTGCTTGTCGCATCTAGTATGCTTCATTCCTTTTATTTTCAATGAGCGTCTGTCTGCTTGTGTGTTGCATTTCGCTTACAGTTCGATTACCTTTGTTAATAAAGGCTATGCCCCTTGACCCTTCCCCTAAGAAAAAAAATTGATCGACCATTTACTTGGTCAGGCAAGGGGCTAAACCTAAAAAGATACTTAACCTGTTTGTTAAATAATGTGCAGAACACAGGACAAACACACGGAACGCAAGCTGAAGGCAAAGATTTCATGTATATATCAAAAAGTGTTTGTACATGATACACAGAAAGAAAGGAAAGTACATAAGCTCTCAAGGCTGGCTCTCTCCTGCCCCCTCATCCATCTGGCTCTGAGCCTCATCCTGAGCATCTGGCGGTGGAGCTCTAGGCGGCGGCGGACCCATGGCACTCGGACCAGCCTGACCAGAGGAGATGGCCACGCTGGCTGTGAAAGCGCTCGCCTGCCCGCTCTCGTGCTCAACAATGCCCAACTAGACTCGGAGGGAGGTCATCTCCGAGTCCAGCCTCTGCCGCTCCAGCCACTCCCTCTCCCTCTCCTTGGTGATGAACTCCAGTCGGGACTGGAGGCGTGAAAGCTCCCGAGGAAGATCCCCGGTGGAAAGGCGAGCCACCTGCTCCTCGAGATCGCGAACCCGGGCCGCGTCCGCTTCAGCCCTCTGAAGGGCTTCGTGAAGCTCAGCAACCTGCAGGGGAAGTCATTGTTAGTCCAAGGCAATCAAGCAATCAAAATCAAATCTAGGAATCAAAGGGAAATAACTTACTCGAGTGGCACGGTCCTCCTCTGCGAGAGAGGCTCGGTGGATGGCGGAGGCAAGCTGGCTCTAGAGGTCGGCCAGAGCAGCGTCATGGGCGGCAGAAGAAGAGGATGATGCTCCGTACGCAGGGGAAGCCACCTGGGTGTAGACGACTCGCTGCACCAAAAAGACAATCATCAGCGGTTAATCGTCAAAACAAATTAACTATAACATTCATTCACATTCATGCATGCATACCAGGTCGAAGAGCTCCTTCTGGACCTGCTCCAACTGGGCCTCTGCGTCGTGTAGGCGGACCTGGAGGTCGATGATCACGGCATCTCGTGCATCCTGCATATCACACATACATTCATTTATTCACAAATATAAATTAAGATAATAATAAAATGAAAAAATGTATAAAAGCATACTTACATCGAGTGGTCGGAGGAGCCGAAGCTGATCGGCGTAGTGGGCCCGGTACTGCTGGAAGTAGGCTTTGCTACTCTCCGCCTGGGACTCCACCCTAACGTCGCGGCGGTGCCAGTCCTCGTACTACTCCGGGAACTTGGCACGCCAGTCAGTGAGGGCTTGCTTGCCCCTCATGCTCCTCCTGACGCCCTCCGGGACCTCCTCATCGATCCATTCTTGATGGAGGCCCAGGGTCCTCATGACCAACCGCAGGCGAAGGGGCTCGATCTCGTTCAGGCAATGTAGCCACATCTGCCTGCCGAACTGCCTCTGGCCAGCCGTCACCCACGGCTGACCCTCCTCGCCCATGCCTATGTACGGGCGCCAGATCACCTGCATATAAGTTAGATGCATTCATATAAATAACTTGCATTTAATGAATAAAAGATTGCATTTAATAAACAAAATTGAACAAGTTAAGAACTCACCAGGAGCTCTGGATAATCGAGGAACTGACGGCGGAGGGCCGTCAACTGGTGGTGCTGGGGTGTTGTGTCCACAATTGGCTGCCAGTGGCAGGCCAATGGGACGGCACCAGGTCGTACTATCCTCGCTCGGCCGAGTGGGAAGTAGTAGTAGCTCCACATCTGCATACATGAACATATAGGTCAGAAAAATCATTTCATTACATTGCATATCATAAACAAACAATAAAACAATTTAATACTTGTAGGAACGGCGAGAAGCCGCTGATGGTGGTCTCACGGTCAGGTGTGACTGCGGACAGGTCGGCGAACAGATGGGCCAGAAGGGCCGCACTCTATGCATACTCCCCTAAACTATCTAAGTCATCTAACAAATACAAGAACCTACAATGAATGTGGTCGCCCTTCGTACCGAAGAACAGCCGACCAAAGAAAAAGACTAAAAAGACCCTAAGCTGCCTATCTACCTCCTCCTCCTGGCTAGGATCGCTGCAATATACAAGGGAGGATGACTCTGCTAACCTATCTCTGAACTCCTCCCATGTCTCGTCTGACCGACGCCGGGGCTCATCTAGTCCTAAGGCGGCCTCCACCTCTACCCGGGGGACCATCCTAGACTCCCTACCTAAGATAGATACCTCTATGCCTAGTAGGACCTCTGCCAATCCCTGGTAGTTGGGGTAAGTCACCCCACTTACCGGTCGACCCTCTACCCTGGGGCTAGTGATCCTAGCCACATCCTCTAGGGTTGGGACCATATGGCCCCACGGCATTAAGAAAGCCCGGCTTTCATGCCACCTCTCCCGCAGCGCCTGCAGGAGGACTAGATCGAGCCAAAATGGCTCGATATCTAAAATCTCGCCGAATCCCATCCGGCGCAGGCGCGCCTTCTGGAAATCCGAGAGTCCCCTATATGCTCCTATAACTAAATCTCAGGAAATCTTCGCCCTCATAGTTCCCTGCAAATAAGAAGAAGGAATTTCATCAATGAACATAAAAACAGATCAAATATTTATGAATTGAAAGGCGTCGAGGCATGTAGACGTCTATTGAAAGGCGTCCACTGGTCTTGACGCCATTTAAGTTAATTTTCTGTTTAATTAAAAATTTGGAATTTCGCCTGAATAGCGTCGGACCAGGGCGACGCCGTTTGAAAGGCGTCACCTGGTCTGGACGTCATTCAAAGCCAATTCTGGGTTCTTCCCGAGAACCCCTTTCCCTCTCCTTTTCGCATTCCAATCAAACACATAAGGGAGCTTATCAAGTGGAAGGCCTCCTCTTCTTCTCCTCCCTCGACCGCTGCCGGTGGAGGAATTTCTTCTTCAAGGAGGGCGGCCGCCGCCTCTAGAGTCACGGCCTCTTCGGGGAGAGCCGCCTCACGCTCCTCCCTCCTCACCACCCTCACGGCGCAACGACGGTTTCCCCTTCCACTCGAGCCTCCACCGGATTCCATAGAGAGAGTTTTACGAGGGAAAGAGAGAAAGATGGCCGGAGATGCGATCGCCGGAGCTCGAAGAGAGAGAAAGCAAGAAGAAAAGGGGCCTTCGCAGTTCTGTAAGAAGAAGCTTGAAAGGCGTCATAGTACAGCGACGCGTTTTAGGGCGCATAAATTGAGGCGGCAAGGCCAGCTGTTTGAAATAGAATGAAAGGCGTCCACACAAGGCGACGCGTTTAAGGTTACCGCCAATTCTGGTCAAAACCGTACAAGACATGATCATTAAAGGCGTCTATGCATCAAGACGCAGTTCAGAGATTAATCACAGAATTGATGGCAGAATTCTGGAAAAAGTAAGAGAGAGAATTGAAAGGCGGCTTGGGAGGTAGACGCGATTTAAGCTTAATTCGGGTTTTTGAAGATTAATGGTTAATTTTTGAAAAATGAATTATATTTGAAAGGCGTCTTTCTGAGTGGACGCGTTTTGCATTAAGTAAACCCGAACTGTCAGATTTTAAGGAAAAATCCAGTTTTTGTTAAGGGAAAAATCATGGACATATCATAAGAAGTTAAAGAGGAGAGTTCAAGGTATGAAAAATAATTCTTTATTCAATGAAATCTTTTATTACATCAGGAAAAGAAAAAGAAAATGGAACATTTAAGGGAGAAGTTCATGAAGTGCTTGAAGGTATGGAAATTTCAATCATCTATCTCTATTTTTAGAGGACTTTACACGATAACTAAAGCCAAGGTTCCACAAAATAGAAATAAGTTCTGTGGCTTCATAGTCCTCATCAGATTCCAAAGATCGCCTCTTGATCGGAGATGTATGAGAGAA
The DNA here is from genome assembly GCA_030544215.1 of Zantedeschia hybrid cultivar. NCBI lineage: Eukaryota > Viridiplantae > Streptophyta > Magnoliopsida > Alismatales > Araceae > Zantedeschia > Zantedeschia hybrid cultivar. Next base: position 4,254,830 of record JARZZO010000015.1, read on the forward strand.
CTCGGGGAATTCATTGCGAGACAAGCTAAGTTGAGGGAAGCATCGGTGAGGGTTGTACAGGACGAACTCAGTGGTCCCGATCAATTTGAGCTCTGCACCAGATGCACGGCGTACTCTGATGGGCTTTCCAATAAGGGCAAGTGGAGAAAAGTCAAACCCGTTGGACGACATGCATCTCAGATACTCCCTCCAGTCGGCCCGAGTCTTGAGCTTTGGGACTTTGTTGATCATCCGCTCGTTGAACTTCACGATGTTGGATATGTGGTGGATCAGGTTGTTCAAGTAAATTTGAGACGGTCTTGGCGACATCCTCGTGCAATACTCGAATTTGAAGTGTAGCTCGACCCACAAAGCGAAGAGTAGCATGCACCCGTAAGGAGGACGACCCGTGGACGCCGCAGAGAGCCCACTGTAGAGGTAGGCCAAGATTGCAGTACTAATGGATTTCCCCTCGAAGATTGCGCAGATCGCGCTAACTTGGTCATCTTCCAAGATGTTGTCTTGCGCAGGGAAGAACAGAGCTCCGGCAAGGCACGTGACGAAAGCTTTCGTCACATCTTCAGCTTCATCCTCCCTTAGATCATCGATCTCATACAAAGTCCATTCAGTGAGCTTTGCAAGGTTGATCCCTCTATTGGTAAGGCATCCTTTAGCTTCTGAGGGATCCTTCATAATTGACGTCAACAGTTGTTGACCGATGATTCTTTCTCTCGTCAAAGTCATCTTGTCCTTGGTCTTTGGAAGACCCAACAGAAGCTTTGTCTCCTCTAAAAGGATAGTGCACTCGAAATCCGGGAAAAAGAAGGTGTGGGTTTTAGGATGCCATTGTTCGATCAAGGCACTCATGGCCGCCCAATCCACGTTCGGGCTCTTGTAGTGCTTAGCATGCACCACTAAGCCTTGAAGATTCCATTTAGAAATGAATGCTTGCATGGAAAGCTTAAGACTCTTAGCGAGTTTGCGAATCCAAGGGAGAGAAGTGAATCTCCTTGGGCCGGGAAACATGGGATATGTCTGAAAAAATAAAAGAAAGCATCAATTGAAGAACTTGAAGAACATGAAGAACATGGAGAAAAAAAAAAGAGTTTGAAGAAGAAAAATTGAAAGAAAGCTAATTCAACTTACTTGAAGGTTGGGATCCCTTCCAATAAGGTGATTCTCCACGTCGAAGATCTTCTCCCGCGACCTTCTCATCTTTTTATTTGAAGAACTGATCCTATTCCCGAGTTTCTTCCTTCTTAAAACTCGAAAACCTTGAAAACTTTGGAAAACCCTTTGAACCTTGAAGAAAAACTCAACCTTGGATCTCTAGATTGTGGTATGATTGCTTAGAAATAAGTTAATAATGTTTATATAAAGGAAATTACGATCCTAGGAAGACTTTTCCGGATTGGAAAAAGGATGAGCATTGGAAGAGTTGGAATCCGAGTAGAGAACAGCCAGAATCTGTTTCTGCGACTGAAAAGGCGTCGTAGAACACCGCCGCATTTTAGACAGTTAAAAGGCGTCGGCGCGACCCGACGCATTTCAAACTTTCTATCATTTTTCCGAAATTCCATATTTTGATGCTTAATTAAACACTTGTTTGAGATTACTAATGATTTTTTAGTGTAGGAAATTAAAGAAAACCCAAATGAAGCTGGAAATCTCAAGAAGATCCCACTGTGGGAGTTTATGAAGTCTCGACCGTGACTAAAAAGACGGTTATTTCTACCTTTGTACTCTTCTATGTAGTTAATTTGCATTACTATATGTTAAGTATTTATTAGAGCATGTTAAGGACCTTGTGGTTTTGATGAAACTGGAATTTGAGTTCCCCTACAACAAAAACAGTAATAATTCCAGAGAATTCTTAATCGCACGGATAGGCCGTTGGATTGTTAATTAGTGGGGACGATGGTTCTATTTTTGTGAAACAGTGCGTGGATAAACGAGCTTCGGCTTAGCACTGAATTACAAGAATTTGTATCTTGACTCATTAATGACAATTTAACAATATTATCTTTGATTAATTTATATTTTATTTGACTTTATATTTTTCTTTAGCCCAGCATGCATCATATAGGACTTTGAAATCACTGTGATAAAGATTGATTATTGATTAAGTTTCAGACCATTAATCAAATAATCCCAACATGATATGAAATATTACATTCTAAATTGAGTATCTTGATTATCTTTGAGGTTCGCTTGAAGATATCTTTGGAATTCTATCCTTTCTTGGACTCTTTATCTAATATTTCTTGTTTTCTTTTAAGATCCATCATGGCTGCAGCACGTCCACATTGACTGGCAAACGCTCCCTATGATGAAACCTACAGTGTCTACGACCTGAGGTACTTCCCACTCCGTGGAGGTTGATCGATTTTATTTCCTTGTTTACCTCATCCAGACATGATTGATTCCATTGATCTCCTTGAGTTATTTTCATCGATGACTTTGAGAAAAATTTCAATCATGTGATGTTGAGAGCGTCTCATCACACCTTGGCATCACCTTTTCAGTACATTCTATTTCATTTCACTCCCTTGCAAAGACGATGTCAAGGTGAGGCAGCTGTAGACACACTAATTTTGACATCATTTCAAGTAAATTTCATATCATATAATAATGTCTCAGAATGGTCTGATATTTAATCATTGGTTAATTTTTATTAATCCTTTTTAAATAGTGTTGGGTCAAACAAACATGATTTAAATTAATTAATTTAATTGATTTTAATTCAAGTTTCAGTTAAAATATGAAGAAATCTAAAAGACGTTGACTTATGTAGACGTCATTTAGAGTTTATTCTTATTTTAACGTTTGAATTTGAATTTTAATCAGTATATTAATTAGCTAAAAGACGTCTTGTAGGCACGACGCCATTTAGGTTTCTTAAGTTGTTTTTGCCTCTCTTCCGAATGTTTATCCTTATCTTAATTAGTCTAAAAAGACGTCTCTACAGGGCGAAGCATTTTAGATAATTACAGATAAAGATGAATTTTTTCCGGATGTTTATCGTTATCTTAATCAGTCTGAAAGGCGTTTCTAATGGGCGACGCATTTTAGATAATTACAGATAAAGATGAATTAATCTGTATTTATCTATTAGTTAAGCTGGATAAATCTCAAAATTTCTCCATGTAAATCCGCGGATACAAAGAAGTCTATAAATACCCTGCCTCTTGAATGAGTGACAGAGAGAGTGATGTTGAGTGATAACTATTTTGGTGGCGATTGGAACAAAAAAGCTTAAAGACGTCCGAACGCCGAAGTGCTGCTACTTCCAGGAGTCGGCATCCTTCTTCATCCGTCCAAGATCTATTGAAGACCAAGGCTTCCAGGGGCCATCCAGCTTAGCTTTTAACTCATTTATGCATATTTCTCACATTTTCATCCCCATTAGTCTTACATTCTTCATCACATCACTTCATGCAACACACACAACACTAGCATCATTTTCAAAACTTATTTGTTAAAAGGGGTTTAAAAGACCATCATAACAAGTGAGTTTACCTGCTTAGTTGCATGTTTAAAATTTTCTCTGGAATGAATACTACTTCTTCCTAAGTTCTCATCATTGTTAATTATTTCTTTCTATTTCTTGCAAGGTATAAAGGAGAATCAAAGGGAGGGAATCAACATTGAACAACAAGGAATTTGGACGATCCTCAAAACTCAATAGTAGCCAAAGTAAGAACAAAGACAAGAAAGGGCTCTCTTTCTTCAGCCGACTGAAGGAGGGGAACCAAGAACTTAACATCTCCCACGTCCAAACAGATAGGCGATCAAATTTTCTTTTGGAACTTTTTAGTCAAAAGTTTCTGGCGATCACATCACTTAGTTTCTTTTTAATAAGTTTATTTTGCACTTAAACAACATAATTTTTCATGATAATCACACACTCATTTTAAGCACTCACAATGGTTTGCATCACTTGTAGAAGGATGAATTCATACAAGGTAGCTGGATGCAAAGTTTTGCCAACTTGTTGACTTGGATCTAGCTGACACCAAATTAATAAGATAAGAGTTACGATACTAATGCTTATTCTAGTTTGTTACTGGTAACTGTTGCTGTTCTGATTTTGAGATGTACTTTCATTTTTTTATCCCTGCATTTCTCTCCATTACTTTAAATAGAATTAGTCTGTAGACTATTTGTTTGGCTTTGTTCATACTTCACTCCATTGTTCTCCAAGGAATCATTAGTAGAGAACATCCTCCCCTGACTAAATTGTCTGGAACGATGGGGCATAGTTGGCTGCACCATCTTTTTTGCCCCTCACACATACTAGGTTTTAGAAAGAATTGTTAGATCTATGAGATAACCACATCACACCATTCACCTTCAATGGATATGGGGTTATCCACATATAATTGTTATTAATGATATGCTCTTGATATAAAATAATCCTAACATGTGAACAGATTTAGTATCAAGGTTTCTGGTTATGCTTCTTCATCGCAAAACAATTTTGCCATTATATGACCAGTCCATTTAGTTGTCTCATTTTACGATTTCAGATTGGAAGAGTTAATGCTTGCCATGAAATTTAGGTTCTCAAACAAACCAATGTTCTATAATCTGTCCCTCTCTAACTTGTAACCCCCAGTCATATTTTCATCGAAATTTCGACATTGCTATGGGCTGCACATCAGCAGAGAGTGAAATTGGGAATCGCCAAAGCTTGAAGGGGAACAAGAGCCTCTGAACCTACAAAAAGGTGCCCATAGGTTGCCTGCCAAGAAAAAGGTCTGCATGGGCAAGGCTCACTTGGCACCTAGGAATAGGAAGGTCATGGCACCTTCCTATTGGCTCGGGACATGGGCATTTTATGTCCAGGGGAACTGGTTCCACTTGCAGGCTGTAAAGTAGTATAATTTTTTTTTACATTGCTAACTAGAAGGCTGGCAGTTTGATTGTGGACATTGTGGTCAAGCCAGACATGGGTTTGAGCACCAACATGGAAGTTTGAAGTACAAGTTGGATCATGGTGAGTCCCACATTGTGGTCAAGCCAGACTCAGTGGTCTTGTCCAACTAAGCTACGAGACCCTGACTTGTGCAAGAATCTATATTCATTAATTATATATGTTACCATACATTATGTACCTTGTTACACAAGAACAACTGCCGTGAAGTCTCATTTCATTATAGGGGCTGAACACTCTATCCAACATCTGGCCACCTCTCTTCAAACTGCGGAAGGGATCTATGAAGAAATACTGCGTGCATGCCTGTGCTCATGCATGATACTGAGATTACTGGGGATTGGCGTTCATTTAAAACTATACATTTTCTGTATCATAATGTACATTTTTTCCTTTGCCATTTATCTCTGATATATTTCTCATCTAACTTCCATTTTAGGGGAAGATTGTTCCTCCCAGGGGGGCCCACTGATTTTGCGTGCGCAATCCCATTTTCCAACCAGACGGAAATGAACAGACGTAACCCTGTTTTATCTTGCACACCCCATTTCTTTCCCATGGAACATTACTTGCTTGGCAGATGTCTTTTAACAGAACAGGTTTATCGGTTCTTGCTTTGGGCAGTTATGCTGGAATTCCAAAGGATGAAAAAAATAAAAATTAAGAAAGCAATTTTTTTGTGTATATCTACCCCGCTTAAAAATAAGATTGTCTAGATCCAGCCTATATATTCTCATTTTACATTTATACCTTCCATATTCATTATGCCTGCATATATGCTCATCGATTTCCGCCAATGTAGATGGAATATACCATCCACTTCATTATGTATATATAAAAGAAATTATCACAGCTTATTGGCCATAAATTCTTCACAAAGACCATCCAATGAAGTGAGAAACATTGTTAGGGGGGGAAAAAAAACTCACAAAATTGGGAGCATAAATGGTGTCCCATTTTTCCACTGCAGACTGCCGCAAAATAATCGCAGCTCATATGATGCATGCATTCACACCCCTAGTATGACTCGATGGCCTATGAATCTTTTGTCAAAGAATAGGAAGAACATTGCATTGCCGCCCTCATAATTTGTTGGCTACAATATCCCTAGCATGGGGGAGAAATCTTTTAAGCTGTGGGGGTATACAGGCTGCCTTATTTAAGTCCTCTCGGAGTGGATGCTACTCTTTAGGGATGTTGTCGTTCCTTGGGCACCCAAAAATTCATGAGAGATTCAAGCTTGGAGGAGAAAGAATGAAAAAAAAATACATTAAAAAAATAAACCATCAAATCCATTGATCGGACGGCTGGGGGCACGCAGGGCGCTCCACCTTGCCCGCATGAAACACGGGGCGGGTAGGAGCGCGAGGAGGTGATTTCTACCTCCCTGCATGCCCTATTTTAATTTTTTTTCATTTTTTACTTTAAAGACGGGCATCAGATGAAGATCTTATGGCCCTTGCTACAATCCATTGACAGCAGAGTGAACAATCGCAGTGGATTATACATATATATACACCACTACCAATAAATAGAAATATAGAAAGAAACATATTTTGTCATTTTTTGTATGTATAATATATTATAGATATTATGTAATTTTAAGTATGCCAAAAGATTTTAACCAACAACATAGGGCAGATCTGACGCCCGCCATTGGCAGAAGCATCACACCCACCCAAGCCGTCATATATATCCTCAGGCAAATGAGTTACTCCTGGCAGTGTGACATACACCGAACATAATGTGACATTGGTCATTGGATTTAGATCCAACGGGGAATGGCCCACACGCTGGGTGTGTTAAATTCAATCCCCCTACATATTATATTTGCAAACAGACCCTGCATCATAAATTGTGACCCCTAACTGTAGCTAGACGAATTCGGAGCGGATCCGTTTTGGTTCCGCACAAAAAATAATCAAGAGGAAAATCTTTTCCAAGGAATTCATTTTTCGGGAAAATGTGAACAGAAGTACACATCCTTTCATTTCGTACGCATGAATGCCATTTCTTTAAAAATGTTTTCATTTTTTTGTTCGTAAAAAATAGTTCCTGAAGCATTAAAAGTGTACACATACAAACATAATACTAAAACAAATACAAATATAAATGTTAACAAAGGTGCATTTGCAATAATTTATGATGCTGGTTTCAAATTAAATTCATAACATAATATTGTGTTCAACTAACAATGCATGCATACCATGAGTCACGACGAGATAAAACTTGGTGGAAAATTTTGGGTAGCCAACTGATCACATTTTCATTGACTGAAGAATTTCTCATAGCAAAAGAGATCCTCTCATTGCACTGTCAAATATAAATCCAACAACCATAGGAAGGGAAGGGAGTGTATTGGTCAAAAAGAACTCTCTTCACTTGGCCCAAGTTTTTGCAAATACTTAGGCCCTTCTCTTTGTACTGTTAGATTTTGTACAACAATACACTAAAATTGTATTCTTCTCAGTGAACCAAGCAATTGTTTTCATTGGCTTTTTCCCAAATATTTGCCCATGCAAAGCTTCTTTACATGGTACCAAATAGGCCTTACCAGTGCATGTAAAATAATTTGAATGAAAATAATTCTCTAAGAAAGGAAATTTGCAAGGAACATGAAGACAGAATTTATCTTTTGGTGCTTATGAAAACATTTCAACTGCTTTGGAAAAGGACATTTGGTCTCATCCCATAGATGTCAAAATTGGGAAAAGAGAAAGTCAACAAATCAAGTTTTTCATTGACTAGAAACTTTTAGATAACCAAATAAGTTATTGTGCTACATTTTTCGAAAAAAATCTTTTCGTGAAATTTATTTTACATGAAATCAAACGGACCCCAAATGACATGGAACATAAATGATTCATTAAGACTATTAGATCGTCCTCAACATTTGTAAACATACCCTCGACCATAAATCGGTTAACCCTAACCCTCCATGAACTTGGAGCAACAAAGGTATGCAACATAAATGATTCACAATATATGGCGGAATGTTGAGACCATTAGATCATACTCTTACACGATTGAACAATTAAGAACTAGAAATAAGTAAGTTGTTTCTTACAATTTCCTAACAAGATTTTTTATTACTAATTAAAAATATCTTAATTCATTACCCCATAACTTTATTTTCAAGAGAGGTACCAATGCAAACATATATCAAAAAGTTAAACTTTGTACATTTACTACATTGACATGACTTCTGATTACTGCAATGTCTTCTATGGTAGTTACTAGTTAGTACTGCATCAAGTATTGTCCAATTCACATTCTAAGGGGACACTTATCAGTCCCAAGCGTGTAGCCTAATAGACATCCCTCTAACATAGGCGAGTGCATGATTCTATTCCCTCCCTGTACATGGGAATGTTGAGTAACTTATGTCTTTATTTTTTTCATGCTTTGACGATAACATACTATAAAAATGTTAGGACTTTGTTTCTAAGAAAGAGAGAAAAATCTCCTTGTTTCATTAGTTAAGATGCTGACATATTCTAATATAAGTTGTGTAAGTTTTGTGACTTAGTCGTTTTCAGGGTTCTTTAATTCTTACAATTAAATAGCTAATTAAAATATCAATTAAGCTTTAAGACTTCAAGTAACATAAAGAGAGATTAACACTAATTGAAACATAACTCTTTGAATTAATCAAAATTGTTAGTATTTGATTTTATTTAAGTGTTCTATCGATTATGTCACTAAGTGTTACTTCGATTAATATTAACCTAGTCACTTCGACTATAGAACTAAAAGTTCATTATCAATTAGCTTTATAAGTTTCCTATCTCTTAATATTGTAAGTTTCCTATCGATTAACGTTGTAAATTTTCTATCGATTAACATTAGTTCCATTCAATTACTGTTAAGTTTTTCACCTCGAGTCAAGTCTAAGTTTGACTTCAATTAACGTTTAAGTGACCACTTCGATTATCTTTTTATTCTTGATCGAAACTCAACTTAGAGTTGTGGTTGCTTTAACCGAAATAGTATTTTAAGTTTCATTTCGATTAGCGTTATGAGATATCTTTCGATTATTAATATAACGCTAATTGAAGGTTCACTTTCGGATTTCACTTCGAATAATATTATAAATTTCACTTCAATTAACATTTTCAGCGTTACTTCGATTAACGATGTATTCTATTTTGTGTGAACTTAAGTGTATTCGATTACTCATAAGTTTCACTGTGATTCCTGAACAAACTGAGACTTTAACTAGTGAGAGAATTCACTCAAGCATCTCATATCGATTAAAACTTCAGTTAACGCTTTTAGGCATCACTTCAGTTATCTGATTCTTATGCTTTAACTTAAGTCATTCTTCTAATCTAAGTGAGAGCCATCTGTGTATCGATTAATAGTCTGTATTGTGTGTTAGATTAACACTCACTTACCGATTACGATTTGTGACCAGATTTCTTAAACTCTTGACTTAAATTAAAGGATAGTCATTCCAATTAACCTATTATTTCAGCTAGATATTACTTTACTGAATTCAACTTAAATTAGTTGGCACTCTAAGAATATATTTTATGTGTACTTTTTGTCTGAGATCTTTGTCATATCTTTATCTGACATATTTGTTAGACTTTCTATGCACTTTGTACTATCATAGACTTCTGCTACCAACTGACGTCATGACAGGAAAAACAAACTTGCCTTTTTAGTGTTTGTGCATTCTGCAAGTGATTAGACAATATAAAATCTATACCCAAGGAAGCTTCTATGCATTAAATAAGCTACCTTGAGTCTACCAATACAGAAGTCCAACCAATCATCTCTCCAGCTTCTCTGTAGGAAATTTAAATGTTAGACATAGGCGGGAAGATGCGACTATCAAACACCAACCAGTCTAACGGATTGATTTTGAAGTAGCAGTATATATAGAAGCCCTTCACCAAAGAGATGTAGATTAGTTCAAATAAAAACATAGATACGCATACAAGAGAATTCAAGTCTTCACAAGTGCAAAAGAAGACTTGAAGATCAAAACTTGTGCAGCAATCTGCTCATTTATTGTCTTGATTTGTGTTGCATTCTTTATGAACACTTGCCTAATTTATAGACATTCTCTATAATTTCATATTCACTGCTTTGTTTCTCTTTCTAGTTGTGGAAAAGAGGACATGTTAGAAGCAGGAGGTTGTTCTTATTCATGTTGAAGAGAGGGCCTGTAGTTATAAGGGTTAAGTTGTTTGTAACCTGCAAGGGGTTGGTACCTTGTTGTTAGTGGAACTTCTAAGTGATTTCTTAGAGATTGGACGTAAGTCTAGATAGATTGAACTAGTATCAATCTCCTATGCATTTATTGTATGATTGTTTCCTTATTTCTATCTCCCTATGTCCATTTATTAACTTTTACATTCAATTTCAGTTCGAATAATTTTTTAATAACCCATTCATCCTCCTCTGGGTTAGTCTAACCTTAGGCAACAGGAAAGTCTTTTCCACGAAACTGTTTGTGTACTTTTCTCTTGGAAGTACGTGAAAATCTTTCCTGAACAGTTTAAAAGAGTTTTCTCTTCCTATGTGGGGTATCTCTGCCCTCAATGGAATTGAACCTTACTCTTCGGAGGAGGGGAATATATACCCAACTACTAGACTAGTGGCCAAAAAGAAAAGATGGGACATTTATCTAAAGAAGGCCTCATACGGGAGCAAAAAACATTCTCTTAAAATGTCTAATGGTGGTCAACTAGAAAGTAGCTTACAATAAATGTCCTTTAACAAATTGAATTTTACAAAAAAAACTTCTTTTCTTAAAATTTTGTGAAATAAATAAAATTTCAATGACCTTCTAATAAAAAGTTAAAGCATTTTGTAAAATACACATTGTTGCTATTTCAATTTATGGTCCTTTGTCAATGTAGACACCCTATTTTAGATGTCCAATGTTGAAAATTTATATAAACATATCTAAGACTTGCAAGTCCATTCAAATAACTCAAATGCAAAAAATCCAACATATCCAAGTAAACTATTCCATCCATCATAACCCAATAGCCTAATAGCTCAATAATAGCCTAATGGCCTAATGGTTTTATAGCCTAACCGTAGTCCAATAGCCTAATGGCCCCATGGCCCAATAGTAGCCTATGGCCCATCTACAACTCCATCAAATCATGACAAAATAAAACATGTTATATGTTGGACTTTTCCTTCACTTCTTTTAAAGAACCAATGAAATATCACATCATCTTCTATCCAAGTCAAAAGTTAAACATACCTATATGTCCTTCTCTTTAGACTTTTCATTCACTTCTTTTAAGAGTCAAAAGTTAAACATGTCTACATGTCTTTCTCTTTGGACTATTCATTCACTTCTTTTAAAAACTAATGACATATTGCATCTCTTTTTCATTCAAGTCAAAAGTTCAACATGCCTATATGTCCTTCCTTTTGAATTTATCTTTCACTCATTTTAAAAACTAATAATATGTCTCATTCAAATTACATCAACCATTCTCATCCATTGATTTTCCTTAATTCAACCTTGTCTTACCACATCATCAAGATTACTATGTCATCCATCCACCTATAATAGAGCACCTCATCTCATTCATTTTTCTAAGCTAGGAAGAGTTTATTTTCTAATGGATACATTTGTCTACCCTGAACTCTACTCCAAAGCCACAATCAACCTTGAGAATAAAGGAGGAAATAGCTATTGGATGCCCAAAAGGCACAAAGACAGACAAAGAACCACATATGGGAAGAGGGAGGGTAGACATTTCATCTCCACCTCTCTGCTTTTATATATGTGCATGAGAATGTGTGTATGTGTGTTGTCTCCGTAATATTTAAAAAACCCAAGCAATAAGCAATTAAAGAGAGCCAATTGACACAGTTCTCATAGCAAAAAAAATATAACTCAGACTGAAAATCAGCCAAAACACACACTTCAGAATAGCCAACACATTCACAATGATCAAGAATTCTAGTGAGACAGTTATATTGAATGTTAAGAGCTTAGATATTATTTTTGCTACTAAAGGCAGTAAGGAAACCACCGAGATTAATAGAACCCCAAAAGACCAAAACACATGTGATTACCAGAACTCCAGAAAGACTACCAGAGCAAGTCTTGAATTGAATGGGTAAGGATGTGGGCATGGAATAGGAAAGGCCAATATCTTGTTTTATTTTTCTAATTTTCTGAAAGTGATGTTTGTGCAAAAATAAATACATGCAAATTCATGGCTTGCAGTGGTTAGTATGTGATTTCACATGTAACAGTGGTATGCAGGAAAACCCGATATGATAACTTCAATCAGGTTTTAGTTATTTGAATTCAAGGTTAGCTTTGATTAGTTAGACAAAAGACAATGAAGGAGTCGTCAAGTTGTTTGTTGGATAGATGCAATTCAAAATTTAAAGTCATATGTGAGAAAGTAGATAGGAGTTATGACTATTAATGGATGCAAATGCAAAGGAAGATGAGGGTGCATGCAATTGAGTTAAGGATAGATTGTGTCTGACCCAAAGCATTTTCGTCAAGACTGTATGTATGCAGCTATAATTTTCTCAGCTTAAGCCTACACGTCAAAGGTAAGTCTTTAATTATTGATAGCATTACTTCCATATGTGAGATATTTGATGCATGAAAAAAAATATTTTGTTTATCTTCTGCCACAGTTGTAGTGGAAATTTCTGTCAAGATAACAAGAGCATCTATGAATCTAGGAAGAGCAAATCAAACCAGTTGGTCTCTAAATACAATATATGGATCATATTCAAAGTAGTATGTTCACATCGGAATGCATCAGGATAAGACTGCAATTTGGCAAAATGTGGGCCCCAGGGAGGAACCCTCTCACTCTGACGCTAACTCTAGAACCTGGGCATGGCGTCCCGCAAGACATCCCTCACGTCCCTACACACCAAGTCAACCTCGCCGTCGGCACTCGGATGGAAGATGGAGGATAGTCGAGAGTGCTCCAGTGGACTCGTCTTCATCTTCCCTCAGCTCTGCCAATGACTTACCGGTGACGCCGCACTTGCGCTAGGGGTGAACGAAGTAATGATAGGCCGCCATGGGGACCAGGTTGGTCGGATGCCTCTCCCAAATGACCGCCCTATCGTCCAAGATCACGGTGGTGCACTCGTCGCCCTAGGGACGACGTCCAACCCCTTCTGGTGCTTCTCGGTGAAGTCCGACCTCAACACAATGTCACCGGGGAGGAAGTAGACGTTGTCGGGGTCAAGAAGTCGCGCCATCTATTGTGCATAGGTCCCGTCGCCCATCGTGCAGATGCAGAGATGATACATGGTCTTGGCCTCACGCAAGAAAGTGCGAACGAGCGGCCATAGCTTGAAAAGGAGCTGCGGGGACGAAGGTTGGGGCGCGGCCTGATGGAGGAGGTTGGCTTCGGCTAGGGTAAGGCAGTGAAGGCCGACGAAGTGCAACAGCGTATGGTCCAGGTCCAAGACCAGCACCAAGCGCTTCTACTTTAAGAACGCCTTCACGTCGTCGACTCTGCACAGATGTGTCGCCGCGGTGGTCTTCTCCCCTCCGTCGACGTCCCCTTCACGAACACAGGCCCAAAGTCCTCCTGTCCACCAAAGCTTGACGACAACTGGGGGATGTGCTCCTTTGCCGCTGTCCGCCGACGTCGGTCTTAGTCTCTTCATGGCCGGCATTGCCACAAGAACAGGGGAAGGGCTACACTGCACTACGATGGCGGTGATGATGGAAGAGGAGGAGGAAGGGGAGAAGCTGCACTGGAGTGGTAGTGGTGTCGGTGGTGATGGAAGCAGAGGAGGAGGAACTGAGGAAGTGGAGGAGCAAGAGCAGAGCAGGTGGGGAACTAGAGACGACAACAAGAGACGAACGAACGTGCGCCTGCCTAAACAGAGGATTCGGAGTTTTGATTAGGAAACTCCCGTTTTCTTGGAGAGAAAGGGGCCAGAGTGGGCCCCATCTACTTAAAACAAAAAAATCATTTTTATGCGTAATTTTCTTTTCCCATTCTTTTTAAAGTTTTAGATCTTTGCTTTTAGTCCCCGTAATTTTTTAATATTCTTTATACATTCCTATAATTTTCATATTTCCTCAAAACCCCTTTTTCACAATCTTTGATTAGAGACATTTTAAAAATTTATAAGGACTAACAAAGAATATAAGAATTATTGTAAGAAGTTATGAGGAACATTAGAGGATATAAGGATTGAAAAGTAAAAATCTCTTAAATTTTACATTAAAAGGAGATTTTTTTTCTTTTCTTTTTTGATGTCCACAACTAATCGTGTATTTGCTAGAATACATCTCCCTCTGATCTAATTATTGGTCTATGCATGCCAAAACTTAGCTTATCTAATAAACAACCTAAAATTTTCAAAAAAGCCCTTTCCTATTTTGGGGAAAAAATTCTAGGAGTAGATAAATAAAATTAAAATGTGCAAATGTTTACCAAATTAGGTTGAGTGCAGGATATTTTCCACAACTAAGTGTGCTAATTATAAGAGTGAAATAAGAGTCGACAACCTTCATTAGGAAACTAGTACAATAGTTATATACTTTCAATTCTCCCATTTCCACTATCCTAAAAGTTCAACTTTTTGCAAAAGAACGTGATCTAATCCTACTTTTTTTGATGATGTATTTTTTCCCTAGTAAGTTATATGATTGATTGAAAAAAAAATAGAATCTTAATAAGTCAATGTATTGACAAAGATCATAAAGATCTCATCATCTTAATCAAATGCAAATGATCACAAGACTAATCACTGGAGGGCATAAGTCCTTGTCGCTAAAAATAGCATGTAGTATTATGAATTTATTTAAATTATGATATAATTCATGTTTACCCATTCTCTACACCTGTTATATCTCCATCTTACAAATTTTAATTTCCTTTTTTTGTTGGAATAAAGAAAAAGACATAGGTCATTCATAGTTTAGCTGGCTGAGGTTGCTATTTGCATTTCTTATCAGAAAGAAGTCAAACTATCATGCTCCAACTTAAAGGTGATAAGAATAGAAGCTTTCTTTTATAACTCAACTTTAACCTTACTTTTCACCTAGGATAAAATTGAATAGCTACGTCATGCACCACGGAAGGGCCTTACATTTAAACCAATATAAAACTGATTGGTACTAAATGTTTGATGGAATGATGTTTAATAAGCTAAATAGATGAACGAAGCATATAAAAGGATGCTAAATGGCAAATTTAATTGTTGCAGCCAAGTCAAATGGCACACATAGATGTTGTAATTCTTGGTGGTTTGAAGAGCAAGAGATCAGACAGGAGAGTTTTAGCTACTTGATACAATGAAATTAAAATTAATATTGTATTCAAGAATGCATTTCTTAAAGAGATAATGCAAGTAATTTTGGACGGCCACACTAAATTTCTCAACCATATTTTTTTAAAAGACTCCAATTTTGAGTTTTTGGAATTCAAAAGGAAAGAAATACTTTCCCTTAAAAACAATTACATCAAAACTTGTAAGAACACTTCTAATTGACCCCTTTCTCAGCATGGGGTCCCCATTTTGTGCTCTGCTAAGGTTGCGTTTGGAAGCATAAAATTAGAAGTTTGTGCTAATTCAAGAAAAAAATATAGATAAATATTCAAAATCTTGGATAATAAAATTTAGTCAGTCATTATAGATTTTGGTCTTTTATGGTGGTTTAACATCAGACACGTGGAGGTATGCCATCACTTCATTCTACTACAGTCGCTCATATTTCAACTCCATTTGAGTTGTAGGAGAACAAAAAGGTTCTCTTGGCATCTCCTTTTTTTTTTCTAACTTCACTTTCCCAAGTAAACCTTAAAAATATTTATTATTAAGGGCTCATTTGGTGTATCAAAAAATAGTGTAAAATATCGTAAAAAATCATAAAATGACAATTTTCTCGTATTAAGATTACTGTAAATTATTTTATATTACTTAGTCTTACTCTGTAAATTGTCTTATTTCAACATTTGTTGAGCCTAGATTCCTCCTTTTAGCTGATTTTGATTTTTAGTCCAAAATCACCTTAAATCAGGACCAGTGATTTCAAAATCAGTAATTTTAAAATTATATATTTTATTTTATTAAAATTTTGTGATATTTTACGACGCACTAAATAGCCTTGAGTAACACTTGCCTACGTTGACCTCAGTGCTGCTTTGAGGGTCAATATAGTGAGTAAAAAAAATATATTTTTTAATTTTTTAAGTGGACCTTAAGGTGTCTTACATGTCTGTCCAGACTGGTCTCTGATCAGACTATCCAAAAAAATATGAAAAATCTTCAAGACATTTTTACTATTCAATGCGGCTCGGATTTTGATTTTTCAGATTTTTTTTGAGTTGTCCCAGCCTGTACAAACTTGTAGGGCACTTCGGGATTCACTTTAAAAAAATTTAAAAATATTTTTTTAATTTTATTCATCCTTAATGCGGCACTGAGGTCACTGCAGCAAATGTTACTCAACAGGCTTAAGTTGGAGTATTCGGAGTGGGTTGGGACTTCAGCAATTGGACCCATATCGGGCCTGGATGGCGAGCCGGGATCCTAGAAGTAGGCTAGCCGTACCGCTGGTGTTTTCCCAGCCTTCGACCCGCCTGGTCTCGCGTTTCCGCCCGAGTCCGCAAGAGCAAGTGCCGCCTCCGCCGCAGCACGGCACACCCCTGTGCCATCGCCCTCTCACGAAGCCATCGCAGCGCTCGCCGGTGATGGCTACGGAGGCGAAGGTGCTGCTGCGGCCGGTAACGTTCGTTACGGGGAACGCCAAGAAGCTAGAGGAGGTCCGTGCCATTCTCGGCGGCTCCATCCCCTTCCGCTCCCTCAAACTCGACTGTGAGCACACGAACTTGGAATCAGAAACCCTTTCCATTTCTTCGTCTCTCGTCAATATATGTGGTGATAGCAGTGTGTACTTGTTCAGTTGTTTGGGAGTTTTTGTTGCGTAATTCCGCAGCAGAGGACAGGGTCTGGGTGAATGCTTGAAAGAGTACAAGTGTGAAGACTGTAAATAAAGGTGTTATCTTGGCTAGTATCCAGGGAAGACCCTTGGTTTATAATTTTGAGGTTCAAAGCCCACGGGAATATCTCTTAGGTTTTTTTGGGAATTCAACTCTCTAGTTTGCAAAGGAATGGGTATGAGGAGTCGAGAAACGGTGTGTTTCTTTCTTCTAAATTAAAATGATATGATAGATAATCTCTATTGTGCTGCCAGGAGGGTGAGAAATGACCTGAGGTGTGCGGCTTCCAATTGAAAGCACTTGTGGACTTCCGCCTATTAGTTATTTTGGGGGAAAAAATTAGGTGTTGGAAGCCATGTATGGAGTATTTTGGTTGCTGTTTGGCTTCTAACCAAATGCTGAGAGTTGTAGCTTCCTAGATTGGGGTAGAAATGGGGCTGTTAGAGAAATTTGACTTGTGTAACTACTAAACATTATTTATAAACACGAGGGCTCAACTCTTTTCATGGTAAAAGTGGTAACCCAAAGGTGGCTCCCGATTAAAAGTTTTGCCAAACACTCTTTAAAGATTGTGATTAAGCAGGAAATGTGGCGATTAAAGCAGACTCATGTAAATCTGGAGATTAAAAAAATTCAACACCTTGCAACAGATACTATTCTGAATGATGACAAAATCAGCTTTAGATTTTTCAACATATCTGTTGCTTATGAGACTCTACGCAGATACCAGGATACGTACATCAAATTTATATTTGACCTCTGACGGGTAGAAGATATCCATTAAAAGGATAAAGGAAAGTCTGAACACTTAAAGCTGACCTAGTTGAATAATGTGGGCTGGATTTACAGGAAAGTGGTCCAAGCAAGGAGGATGGATGAGCTCATTCCAAAGTTTGTTGGCCAGAAGTGAGAAGGCATGTTGGAATCTTCCCCCCTCTGCACATGAGGTTAACCACCACCTTACGATGCTTGATATCCTACCTACCTCTTACTGGGATCAGAGAGTTCTTGAGATACAGATTCTTAACTTGTACTTTGTCTGATGTAAGTCGAGGACAAGCCTTCCTGTCCAGCATTTTAATAGTTTCAAATACATATATTTAAATTTTGCAAAGCATCAACATCTGTTTGAGAGACTCTTCGGATGTTCTCTTCATAGTTCATTGTAAACTAAATTATACAAGTTATTACGATTAGTAAATAAAGTATATAAGCATCTTATTCTACTAAGATGCTTTACCTTTTCTTCAGTTGAGGAATTATTTGTTGTGCATCTCTCTTTAATATTCTTGTATTTCAGTGCCAGAACTGCAAGGAGAGCCTGAAGAGATATCCAAAGAGAAGGCCCGTTTAGCTGCAATTGAGGTGTGCTTTGTTTGTGCCTTTCTCTAGTGCAAAAATTTCTGCTCCTCTTGACCATTGTTATTCTTGGAATTTCTCGGTGAATCTGATTGCACTCCTCGGCAAGCATGGTCAAATTATCTAAATCAGGAATTATTGTCTTGATGATTTGGCTCATTGTTGCTTTTGTGCAAATTCGAAGATAAATGGACCAGTGCTTGTTGAAGACACATGCCTCTGTTTTAGTGCTCTTAATGGTCTCCCAGGTTCATTCTTTTTTTATCCTTTTGGTTCACTTTTTCTGGTGTTATCATCTCTTTTTACCTTTATTAAAACTTGCACTGTTTAACATTGCAGGACCTTATATGTAAGTCTTTATGACATTCCTGAATGTCTGATGATTTTTCTGGATGATATTCTTTTCAAGTAATCTTTTCTATGGGAATTTCTTCTTCACACAGTCTTCTTCACATAGTCCATAATACTTGAAAATCTTCTCACTTTTTCATTTTGAATGACCAGAAAGTGGTTTCTGCAGAAGATAGGCCATGAAGGTCATGTACCCTCTTAAGTTTTCTTCTTTCTTTTAGTTCCTTATATTTTATATTTGTAAGTCCTTCTCTTTACAAACATTTAAAATCTTCTATGGACATCCACAGGTCTGAACAACATTTTGAAGGCCTATGAGGATAAATCAGCATATGCTATGTGTATATTTTCTCTTTCCCTCGGACCAGCAATTGAGCCAGTAACCTTTTGTGGAAAGACACATGTAAGCTATTTCATTTTAAATGTTATTGAATTGAGAAAGGTTACTCTGTTACACTTAATGTTAAATACATTCATTTCATCTTCTTAATTTGGAAAATCTCATTATACTTTTGTTGAGAAATTTGCTTCACATACTTATATGTTTTTGAAAGTGGATGGTACCACTGTATATAATAAATAAAAACAAGAGGTACAAAGTGTACAAAAAGAAGAACACCACCCTCTACAAGCACCAAGGTGGTGACTCAAGAATACTTCCCCACAAGAACAAAAAGCGGTGAGTTAACAGTGTGGTCTTTACAAAACACCCTCATCCATTCTCTAACCCTACAAAAAATGAAGGACAAAAGTCTCTCTTGAGTACATGCTTCCCATCTAAAAATCGGTCTATTCCTTTCGTACCAAATTGCCCATAAGGTAGCATGCAAAACCAGCCACTAGAAGTCTAGAGCAGCCTATCACCCTTCTGAAAGAATGAGCACGGCCAAAAACGGATCAAGTCCATCACCAAAGATGCTTCGCATACTTATATAGGCTTCCTAAATTATAATTGACGTCGTTGTATGGAAGTGTCTTACTATCTAAGATAGATATACCAACTTTCCAGATCTTTGTTGTTTGTCTGCCCTTCCATAGTAGTCAGCTAGTCATATGACTGTGGATGCATTTGTTCTTTTTGCAAGTCAGATCCATAAGCATGCTATAAATATGCTTCCTCCATGAGCATGTTATAAATATGCTTTCTCCCTAGCCCATAATATACGGACATTCACAATATCTAATAACTCAACTCAACTAAACGAAGCCTTAATCCCAAATAATTGGAGTCGGCTATATGGATTCTCTTTCCACTCTAAACGATTTTGGGCTACCTCTTCTAAAAGGTTTAAAACTTCCAAATCATATTGTACTACTCTCTTCCAAGTTAATCTAGGTCTACCCCTTATTTTCTTCACAATATCTAATATTGAAGATAAAAGTTATTGATCTAAATAGTATTAGATTTTGTCACCTATTTAACATTTTCAACACTGATGAACACTGGCATGCCTATTTTCACTCTTCTGAGTAATGTGTGGGTTACTCATCATAGCTGTGTTGATCAAGTGAAGGCATATGTTTATGTGGAAGCACATAATTTAGTGAGCAAAGCATATACACATTTCTTGATTCATGCAGAGAGACAGGTGTGAATTAACGTAAAAAGGAGCTCTCATTTCATTGTTAAGGGATGAAATGAGGAAGAGGTAATACACCTACAAAGAACATGCTGCAGAAAGGAACTGCATGCTCCAACCTCTAGGGTATTGTCCGCTTTGGCTCATGAAGATAGTCTTACATTTTAGTCTTTTTCTAGAGAAAGGGCCTTACTGGGTGGAGGGTGGGGGACCTCTTATAAGTATACGGTTGCCTTTGCAACAACTATTTATGTGAAGTCCCTATTTTCTTGTCTTATAGTCTTATGAGAAAGTGAGCCTGTGTGTAATGGTTAAGGGTTCCCATAAACAGCACCTTTTTTTTTTATTTTTTTTTGAAGTGGAGGTAGTACTTGCGGGGAAACCCCTGCTGGGGTTTGGGGCAGCTCCCAGACCAGGCCTCAAGCCATACTGCGCAGCTGCTGGGGTTTGGCCCAGCTCCTAGGCCAGAAACCCAAGCCATACCGGGTAAACCACCCCAGCATGTGAGGGGGTATTGTGCTGGGCAACTACTTTGGGGGAGACGCAGAGATTCAAAGCTGCGACCTGTGGGAATTTAGCCCGCCAAAGGCTGGGGCCTTTCCACTATGCCATTCACCCCGCCCCGTAAACAGCACCAATGTTGCAACAAGGAACTATGGGTTCTTGCCTTTGAGGTATTGTCTACTTTGGGCCATGGAGGTTGCTCACAATTTTTTCTCTTTCCAAAGAAAAGGGCCGTGGTAAGGAGCGTGGGGACCCTTGTTTATAAGTACAGGGTTGCCTTCTCAATAGCCAATCTAGGATTATTTGAAGCCCCTGTTTTTCTTCTACATAACAATATGCGTGCAAGAGATAGTATAACCTTTTTATCTGCCTAGTAGCTAGTGCAAAGTGCAACAAATGACAATTGAGTCATGCCAGGACTTTAATCTTAGAGAGTCACATTGGTGTTTTCTAGTGAATTTTAGTTAGAGGGGATTGGTGGAAGCAACAGCTTGAAGATTATGTATATCACACAAAATTGAAGAACAAGCTACATTTCTTTTTCGGCCATCGGATAAAAAGTAATTAAAGAAGTAGCCTTTAGTATGGAAAGGAACAAACCTCTTGATTCTAGTAGATTCCAGGTTTATTTTTACCTGTTTTTAAATGTTCAAGTGTTTTGGTGGCTGTTAAGAAAAATTTGAGGCTTCAGGTTGAGAACTACCGAGTGATTGATCCGAAGGTTAGTTTTGGTTGTTGAGTTGGTTTATGGTGATGAGATGGAATCATTGAGGGTAAATGTATATTTGACAACTTCCGACTTCTCAGCAGTGTGTATTCTTCCATAAACCTAAGCAACACAGCACTTGTTTTCAAAGTTGATTTTGAAAAGGATGTCATGGTTTATTGGTCTTGTTTTAGAAATGTTTTAGAAATGCTTTAAGTTTAAGTGGAGTCCAGTTAAACGGTCGGAGTGGAATGGATGGAACAGCATGTTATCACTCCTAAATTTGTTTTGGTCTTGTCAGCAGAGAACACTGTGGATACCTTATGGGTTTTTGATTTCTTGAGAGGTCAGATCTGATTTCTTCCTTTTGCTTGTTTCAGTTGGAAGCATTAGTATGATGTGGAACGAACGCAGAGAAGTGCACATCATTAGCAGTACATTTTTGGTGGAAGACCTCTATATTGCTTTTTTTTTTTTTTTTTTTTTTTTTTTTTTGGGGGGGGGGGGGGGGGGGGGGGGGGCGGCGGGCAAAGATGAATATCCACATTGGGTATTTAGGCTCATACCTTAAGTCTTAAAGTAAGCATGGTTGTGTCAGAGAGATATTGGTGGTACTAAGCATAGCATGGCCGTGTTAAAGAGATATTGGTGGTACTAAATATGTTTTAGAAAGAGCATACAAGTAAGTAAGATTCTTTTAAATAAATTTTTATGGTTATATTCTTTTTAGAAGAACAAATGTATAATCAGTCTACGCATTCTTTTTACTTCTATCAATTCAATAATGACCAATCTTAAGAAGGGGACAAGTGGACAAACATCAAAAAGTGAGGGGCGCAATTGCCATAAGAAACATAAGATATCGGAAACTCAAGATGGGGGGTTGCAATCCCCAACCCCAAGCTGTGCATCCCATGGATGGCAGTACCGTCGGCCGGCACCGGTACCCCATACATGTAAAGGGCATCGGCCGATACCGGCTGATATTGGGCCGGTACCAGCCGGTATGTACCGGTACCGGTACCCACCGATACGGGTACCGGTACCGGTATTGCCATCCATGGTGCATCCCCTACCCCGCACCCCCCTGTCTATGTGTGTGTCTCTCTCTCTCTCTGTGCACACGGGGGCACATGTGTGTATGTGTATATCCTTCCTCCTCACCACTGCCTTTTATCCTTCCTTCACTTCTTTCCTCTATCTCCCATGCCTCTGCTCCTACCTTCTGCTTGTACCAAAAGTCACCCCTATTATAAAGAAAGAAAGGGAATGAAGCATGTATGGAGCTGTCCTCAGATATCCCATGCTGCAATCTGCACTCTTCAGGCCTCATCATGAGCCTTCTTCTTTTGCACATGCTGGTATCTGGAGATTTTGCTACCACTTCTCTCCAGATTTTTCCTTTCGCTCCACGACCACACTCTGTCCTCTCCAGGAGAAACCATATGCTCTCTGTCCTCCCTTTGTCATGATGCCCTCACATCACATAGGAGCAACCTAGATTTGGCCATTTTCCGTTGTCTCTCTCTCTCTCTCTCTCTCTCTCTCTCTCTCTCAAGCCTAATTACTCCCAACACCTAGCTGACCCATTATTCTTCACCAATGAAGTGCTTACATGGTTTCAAAGATAAAGCTTATATGTGTGGCTGGTTCTTAGTAAAAAAAGCATTTCATTCATTGGTGTTACCCACTGGGCTTCATATTCCCTTTTGGCTCAGTGAAAATTTGAAAATGTGTTTGCTTAGAAGGGAAGGAGAAGAGGATTTGGTCAAAAGAACAAGAAGTATGTGAACATTATGGAATGGAAACAATAGGTCTCAAAAAAGCGTCACAATGTGGGCTGGTCAGTTTATTCGTGGGAGTGGCTTACTTACTGATCATCCTACACTTGGTTCACTGCAGAGAATTTTATCAGATGAGCAGATGATATTGTTAGTAACTTACTACTTTTCTTTCCAAAAAGGCTAGAATATTCTTTGTTACCAAATAGGCGGATGAGCAGTGGGTGGACAGATTTACTCTTGTCGAAATTTGCTTGACTATGTTGTTTGCACCGCTTGTAGAAGGATGGCATCATACAAGGAAGCTGCCTAGCTGGATGGAAAGCTTTGCCAAATTGTTGATTTGGATCTAGATGATGCCAGATTGATAGGATAAGAGTTATAATACTAATGGTTATTCTAGTTGTTACTTGTAACCATTGTTGTTATGATCTCAAGGTGTAGTTTTATTTTTGATCCCTGCTCTGGTCTCTATTACATTAATAGAATCAGCCCATAGACTATTAATTAGGTCTGTCCATACTTCACTCCATTGTTCTCCAAGGAATTGTTAGTGGAGAACATCCTCCCCCGACTAAATTGGCTGGAAGAGTGGAAATTGTTACCTATGATAACCACATCACACCATTTCACCCTTAATGAGATATGGGTGGCATTGTTATTAATGATATGCTCTTGATAGAAAATAACCCTAACATGTGAACAGATTTGGTTTCAAGGTTTCTTGTTATGCTTCATCATCACAAAGCAATTTTGTCACACCAATCCATTTACGACTTCAGATTGGAAGAACTACTGTTTGCCATGAAATTTAGGTTCAACAAATCAATATTCTATAATCTGTCCCTCTCCAACTTATAAACCTTTCTCTTGTGTTCATTGAAATTTCCACATTGCTATGGTCTACGCATCAGCAGAAAGTGGAGTCAGGATTTGTGCAAAGCTTGAAGGGGAACAAGAGCCTCTGGACCTACAAAGGCTTACTGGTTGCCTTGTAATAGGAAGATCATATCACCTTTCTATTGGTTTGGCACATGTCAGTGCAGGCATTTTATGTCCAGAGGAACTGGTTCATCTTGAAGGCTGTAAAGTAGTAGATAAAATCTTTACACATTGTTAACTAGGAGGGTGGCAGTTTGATTGTGGATCTTGCAGTCATTGTTTTGGGCACCAACTTGGAAATTTGAAAGTTCATTGGATTGTCATGAGTCCGTGGTCTTGTCCAATATCACTTTGACTAGTATGAGTCGGGCAAGAATCTATGTTCATTACTTCATTGTATACATGCTAGAAATAACCAAACCCCAAAAAAGCATACATTGTTTACTTGTTATACAAGAACAACTGCTGTAAAGTCTCATTTCATTATAGGGGAGGACCACACTCTCCTGCATCTGGCCACCTTTCTTCAAAACGTGAAAGGGATCTATGAAGCAATCTTGGATGCATGTCTTGCTCATGCGGGATACTGAGATTAGTGTGGATTTGAGTTCATTTAAAACAATATGTTTCCTATGTCAGATAGTGTACAAAATTTTCTTTGCCATAGTGCTTTTTTATGTCTCTGGTGCATCTCATCTAACTTCCATTTTAGGGGAAGATTGTTCCTCCTAGGGGGCCCAACGATTTTGGATGGGATCCTATTTTCCAACCAGAAGGATATGAACAGACGTAAGCCCTTTTTTCATGTTCCATGCCCCATTTCCTTCCAACTGAATATTACTCACTTGGCAGATGCCTTTTAACAGAAACATGATTGTGTTTCCTTTTTGAGCAGTTATGCTGAAATGCCAAAGGATGAAAAGAATAAAATTTCTCACCGCTCCAAAGCCCTTGCTATGGTGAGGTCACATTTCGCGGCAGCTGGTTATGTCTTCCAGACAGATGATCTATCCGATGACATCACACGGAGTTAGAGCTGCAAAGAGTATGAAGAGACCACAAAGATAAAAGGGTCCCTTGTTCCATAGAACATGAACCAAATCCGAAACCTGAACGGCATATATCATAGATGAATTCATAACGGACATCGGAAAAATGAGTAAACCACTTCCTGAGTTGGGAGGCTCAAATAACTTCCTCTGGAGGTTTGATGAGTTGCCATACAGTTGCTAGAATTACTTGCTTAGTTCACTAATAACAATGTGGTATCTCAAAATTATCTCACGGGTGGTTTTCTTCCAATCATTTCATGTTCTATCGCACTGGATTGACATCATTGCGTCCAATTTATGACTTTGAATTAACGGATAGTGCCTCTGCAGGCGTTTGGAAAGAAAAGTTAAATGATCAGGAAATGAAGCTCACTTTTTAGTTGCTGATGCTTTCTTTGTAAAGCCGAATAGATGGGAAAGATATGATTGTTAAGGTGAACTCAAGCCTCCGGTGAGAGCAGCAATTTAGTATTTTAGCCTAATCAAATGTCAGTGGGTAACTTGCCAAACTGGATTACGATAGCCTACTTGAAATTACATGAATTATGGGTTCCCAGAATTCCCAGTATTCGTATTGGGATTCTGGTGTTCATAATACTGTATTTTATTTAATATTAAAATTGACCTAAGTGCCAAATCCACGTGGAAGTGTTTAATTTTGAAACCGCTTGGTCTTCATAAATCATTTGCTGCCTAATTCGTGCGGCCTACTTTTTGAAGTTGCTTTGTCTTCATAACTCGTTAATCTGAGGGTTCGATCGTCGACTTTTCATAGTTAAGTGTTATTTTTGTTAATATCTTTATTCCACTTTCTCCTTGTAAATTAGGGAAAATAATTTGTTGCCGGAACCGGATGTCTGTAGCACATCGATCTTTTGACAAAAGACCAAGAAAGACCACGCTAACACTAAAGGGTTGTTTGTTTGAACGTAAAACAGCGTAATTTGAAACAATTGTTTTATTTTACGGCGTTTTTAGTTATTTGAAATAATGTAAAATAATGTAAAGTAAAATCATGTCTAGACTTTATCTGTCTACTTGACAGCCCAATTCTCTTGTTTTAGTTTACAGTAAAAGTTCATTGTAAACCAAAACAAGATTAAAACATTCCTCTTGTTTTATTTTACAAATAACCAAACAAATATTTTCTGACTTTAAAACAAAAAAAATTCACTTGTTTTGAAACTAGTTATTTTAACGGGTGATTTACAAAGTTTTATACTAAAACAAACAACCTCTAAGAGTTAAAACCCTACGGATCAGAGGAAACTTAGACGAGCCCCTTGAGGTCAGGTATATAGGGATGTAAACGGAGCAAATATTGATGGGATATATGCATGTCAATATTTGTTTTATATTTTATATGCGAATACGATTCCAAATGCGAATAATCATTGACCTTTAAAAAGTTCATAAGAAGGAAACATTGACCTTAAAAGATAGGCCCTTTTAATGTGTGATCAAATTTTCAAGAACAAAAATTATGTTAGTCATATGATTTTTCTTATTTTATAAAGATTACATAAATGCGAATAATTTATATTCAAATATTATACATACAGAGATTTTAAAATGACCATATTTGTATCCATATTTAAATCGGATGTAAACTATGTATCTATATTCGGTAACATCGGATGCGAATACAAATATGAAACGAATATATTTGTATTCGTTTGTATCCCTACAGGTAAAGCTTGATAGCTAGGTCTGATATTTCGTCTGTCATCCATCCATTGAAACTTCGAAGCCACAAAAATATTCTTGATGCTTGTGCTGTGAACCCGGAGAAATACTTGCTGCAATGCTCATGGCTTTGAAACAAAAATCATTCCATTGCATGGCTTTTTAAAGCCAGCTGTACCTTCTAAAGGACAGTACGGTAGCCATATGCTGTCTGATCTGGTAATCGGAAGTTAGTTGCAGCTACGATACCCTCTGGGCACTGCTGCAAGTATTTCTCATAAATATTACCTACGAATAGAGGTCGAGAATACCTAAATCTGAGACTGGACAAAAAGATGAAAATTCACACACTGACTGCAGATCAAAAGATACGTGTGCCATACGACTCAGTCTCTTATCTTTTTTCATTTGTTCATAGACTAAATCTCCCAATACCAATCTTAAACAATGACGCCCATCATTCTCCAGACCCATGGTTTACGTAGGCCTTGCTATTGGAACTAGCAGCAGCCATCCACAAGTCCTGAGGCCTCTAACTCAGGTCTCCAGACCCAAGGCTTACATAGGACTCGCAATTGGAACTAGCAGCCCCCATCCACAACTGAATGAAGAGCTTGAAGCAGCTTCTTCAAAAAAAGATCTTAGAAAGAGGCCTATCATTTTGCAATTCCACTTGTGGATTGACATCAGACGAGCTTGGGCAATACTTTTGAGCTCCCTTCTGAAAGATTCCGGTAGAGAGCATTCTGTCTTAAATAGCTTCCATCTCCCAACAGAGCTGGAGCTCATGTTTTAAGAAAAACCTTGATGAAAGATTTCCGTGGAAATACAAAGGACTCCTTCCAAGAATAATTAAGTTTTGACACCTTAGTGATCTTTGATTAAGGCGGTAACACCATCCTTAATTCAGTTGGCAGTGTAAGCCAGTCCATCTGCAACAGGTACTGCTGTCCACCAGGAAGGAAAGCCTCTCATTTAAGTCCTCAATC
This sequence comes from Zantedeschia hybrid cultivar, assembly GCA_030544215.1. Taxonomy (NCBI): domain Eukaryota; kingdom Viridiplantae; phylum Streptophyta; class Magnoliopsida; order Alismatales; family Araceae; genus Zantedeschia; species Zantedeschia hybrid cultivar. The sequence goes on from JARZZO010000015.1 coordinate 4,282,559, forward strand.
GGTTCTTGCTCTACAGAAAATGAAATGATCTGATGACTGGAGTTCACAGTTTGAAAGGCTGCTTACACCTCTGTATCCACTAATTTGGATGCAGATTTGAGGTGTATACATCACAATGTATACTAACAAACGATTTCACCTTTGCCAAAACTAGATACAACTATTAATTCGCTTTATGCTGTGTGAAAAGTTTTACAAGTAAACCGGGCAGACAATTTACTGACCTTCTGCCTTTAAGTTATCTTGACATCTTTGAGAAGCCTTGCAGCCATAGACCCATATCTTCTAACTTCCCAATCATCAAGCTCCTTGTCAGCTGTTCCTAACACTATGTTTATTGACTTGTCAACTTCACTGCCACCATCCCGTTCTGTCAATTCAGAGGCTTCGCCATTCTCATCACCTCCATGCTTGGACTCGGCCATTTCCCATATCTTGTTTGTAATTTCCTCATGCTGATGTTGCTGCTTTAAACTCATCATGTAAAGCTGAATGCTTGGATGTTGGTACTTACTATGCATCTGCATCATATAAAGCAGAATAAAGAATGAAATCTGTGAACTGGCACAAGAAAAGCAAATAAGTGATATCCCTTGGGATTTGCTTCCAAATTCCAATCTAGGGCAAGTAAATATCTATAGCCCTTTGAGAAGGATCATTTGACAGGACTATGTAAATGAACTATATCAATGTTTTTTGTTGGGGCGGTAGGGGCCTGTACAACTAAAAAATTATTCTAAAAGATTTATTTCTGTGAAGTTATTCTGAAGTTTTGACCAGGTTGTATTATGTAAAGAATCAGTACAGCGTGACAAAGACCTTGAGTTCAGAGACACAAATCCCAAGGAAAAACAGAACACCAGCAGCACCCAGCCACACCCAAGGTTCATGAATCTTCCATGTCGCAGCAGGGAGAGTGGAGAGCAAAAAAGAAAAATGACAGAAGAAATTTATACTGAGGAGAGAGAAAATTGTGCGAGGGAGAAAGAGACAAGATTTGAACAGTGGGTTCCAATCAACAGAAATCTTAGCTTAAATTAAGCTAGACCTTGTCTATATCCAGATTATTCAAATCTGACAAAAAGACCCTTTCGCCCTTCGCTCCATTTATTTAATTTATTTTAAATTCCTAAAGTAACATCAACGTTGATCACTCATCTTAAATGATCTCCACTCGATGCATCAGTCAAAGACTCAACCTGTTTCCAATATTCACAAACAAATAAATCTAAACCCTCAAGAAACTTCCTCTGATCAGAAAACATCGCACCACATGACCAAAACACCCTGGTGTACCAAGAATCATAAACAAATTAGAAAAAGCTAAAAGATTTAGACAACATTCTATGAATCACCAAAAGACTTTGGGCAACACAAACTTTCTTAAAATGACATCACAACAATCAAATGCCCCTCATGTACAAAAAATCATAAAAATAAGGAAAATCCGTAAAACTAAGAAATCACTAGAAAACTTTTGGAATCATAAACTTTCCCAACATCATCCCCCAAAAACCTTAAAAATAACGATAATGCCTTTAAAACACCAAAAACATTCAAAAGATGGATGCTTTAAAACTGGCTTTAAGGTTCTAAAACTTTTCCAAACCATGAAACATACAACAAACCATAAATCTCAGAATGACCACAGTACTGTTGGACACCAAAACCAGGCCAAATTACCAAAATACCCTTCAGCCTCAAAATTCAATTCAAAACATCTCAAAACACCCCCAAACTTCTCTAAAAGACGGCTTTGGACAGTGGTAGAGCATTTGGACTTCATCCAGACCTTATCTCCACATTCACACTTCATGTTCGGGCATATCAATATGGGCAGTTAGTCAGGGGTTTTTGCTTGTCAGAGTGATGTAATTAACACTAGCCAAGGCTGGTGGGCACTGTCCAATTCTCTGCACACTAATTGCCAGACTAATTGGGAAAGACTTATAACTGGTTTTCAAATCAATCCAAAAAGACTTTATAAATAAAACCACCATTTTATATCAAAGGGCTTTTCCAAAACCTTCAAACAGTGTCCTCTGTTTTCTTTTTCTTTTTCTTTTTCATTTTAGGGGAGTGCGAGGTGGGGAAGCTGGAGGTGGTGAGCACCTTGCAGAAAATTTCATGATGTCTTCTTCAGTATTCTTGCAGAAAATTTCATGATGCCCTGTTCATAAGATCCATAATTTGGGGATACCACTGAATATAAGTACAGACCTAAGCGGCATATGGCTTTGATTTGAACCTAGCTCACATGCATTATTTACAGATTTTTATTTCAGGGAAATTTTTGAATAAATAAAAACGTAGTTGGCATTTACATTGCCATTTGTCTGATGAAATGTTACACTTCGCTTAGTACACAGAAAGCACAACTCTTTGTGTTGAACAAATGTTCCAGTATCTGATATTGCGAGTTGGATGCAAGAGAATCAATAAATGCTGAAGAAGAGTTCTAAGATAGCAAATAATGCGAGACAATAAATGTTAAGATATTGTTCAACATATTAATTGATCATCAGGACAGCCAAAAAAAATGCTAAAGACCAATATGAAGATAACACAAAAAGAATTATTGAATTGACTATGTTCGTAAGGATAGTGTTCAATCGGTATTCTAGCTTGAAGATCCATCTCAGAGAGGTATATGATATCTAGGAAGGATTTTTTTAAAGTTCATGTGAAACTTCTTTGAGATATTCACACAAATCCGGCAGTCATATTAAACAAGAAACTGTTCACAACTCTCCTTTGAAGTTTGAACGGGTATCCAGCTAATGAACAGCTTAAATGGCCATGTAAAAGAAAAAGTGAATAACAGCTGCATAAGAATTCTTGATCCATATGGATCAAACTTGTTTGAGAATGTTTCATGCAAGTAATGCAAGCTATCAAACAAAGGATTGTTCACTATATTCCCTCAAACAGCCACTGAACAGCTGCATGCCTATGTGAGAAAAAAACAGACAACTAAGGTACCCACCAGATGGAAAATCCCACTTACTCAAGCACACAATGGCATCATATTTTCCTACACCCTTAAGGAGACGTTGACAACAACGAGGGTCAATTGTGGGTATGGATGTGCCCAGGGAAGGGATCTGTGGCAGCAAAAGTAGTAAAAAAGGGAAAATCAGGATGACAGGGAACTTAAAGAATTCTTGCACTGTTGGAAGAAGAAGATAATAAGGAAACAAGACAGCAGACAATTGCGAGTCGTTTGTTCTCCCCTTGTTTTCTAAGTGGTAGTTGTAAATGCTCAAGAGTGACCTGAAATGGAACCTGAGGACATCTTGATAACAGCTTATGCAGCTTAATAGCTTATTAATTTTATAATTGCTCTGAGGAATTCAGTCAGCTAATCTAAATGGAAGAGACAATATGTCATTGTTTACAAAATTACCTTTGACCTTGAAACTGTTTTAACTTCAAAATTGCTATTCCACATGCGAATCATCTGTTCGTGCACTGTTGTGGACCGGATCTCGTAACACATCTGAATAAAAGTCAACAGTTTTGCTAAATTATATAGCATTTGGAGTCATAAGAGAAAAATCACAGCGATAATTACCAAAATCGTGGTTCTTGGTCCTGATAAGGCAAAGATTGTTTGAAGAAGTGGTTCCAAAAGGTGTTCTGCATAAACCTTTATTTCATATTCTCACTGTTAGTTCAAAATGCAACCTTATTTTTAAATCTTAATAACAGTAACAACATGGTAGAGATGGCATCTAATTTGTCTGTGGAAAATGACTGGGAATCATTCTAAGCATCATCTTCACAAGAATCCTGTTAATTACTTCCACACCGATATATATGACAAAGAAATTTCCACTACAACTGTGCCAGATAATTTTTTTTTAATGCATCAAATATCTCGCATTATGCAAGTAATACTATCAGTAATTAAATATTTTCTCTTGATGTACAGGCTTAAACTGAGAAAATTATAGCTGCATACAGTCCTTATGAAAAGGTTTTTGTTCAGACACATGATCTATCCATAATTCACCTGCATGCATCCTCATCTTCCTTTGCATTTCCATCCATTAGTAAGCATAATTCCTAACTACTTTCTTACATGAATTTGAATTTTAAACTGCATCTGTGTTCCACAATTCGATGACTCCTGCAGTGTCTTTTATCTAACTAATTGGAGCTAATCTTGAATTCAAATTACTGAAACTGGACCAAAGTTATCATGTTGGGTTTTCCAGCATAACATTTACAGATGTAACAACATGTCGACCACTGCAAGTCATACATTTGCATGTATACTATTTGTGCACAGATATCACTTTCAGAAAAGAAAAAGAAAACAAGACATTGGCCTTTCCTGTTCTTGCCCACATCCTTGCCCATTGGATGCAAGACCTCCGCTGGTTGTTCACTGCAATTTCATGCTGATGCCCATGATAGAGAAGTCCCACTTAATTGGTACTCCCAACTAGAGACAGTTAAGCCATGAACCCATTAAGCTTGAAGGAAACTGAAAAATAACATTAAAATGGAAAAGGAATGTGAACAGAAAAAAAAAACATTGAAGGACTAGGCAGATGTCCACCTATTAGATCAGTAACTTCTCTGTGTCATTATATTTTGTTCAAGTCACTTCTCACACAGGCAATTGCCACACAAAGTGGGAAGCCATACACCACAATCATTTGAATAATAGGTCAAACTCATGAGCCTCAAGTTTTAGGAGATGCATAAGTTGGGATTGTTTCTGATTAAAAAGAACACATCATAAGTCAGGGAAGTGAATATTTTTCAGAAAGATATCCATGTGCCAGAAAGAGGGCATATTTTCAACCAGAATAAACACCAAAACACAGACTCGCTCAAAGAAGACAGAAAAAGGAGACTGAGTCCTCTAGCTACACACATGCTCACAAAAAAAGGAGGGGTGGGTGTGGAGCTACAGCTGACATACTGCTGCATGATTCTTAGGGAGCTTCGGATAATGCTTTTTATACTACCCACACAATTCACAAAAGTCTTTGCTTAGATACCATCAAAAGGAAAGAAAACTCAAAAGTCACCGAGAAAATTCAGTGTTCCCATACAAAGACAAGTTAAAAGGATATTTAAAAAATGATAACCATTTTCAAAAAAAAAACAAATGATAACTTGTAATGTCATATTAATTCATCTAGGCAAAGAAGATGTTCCCATCAATTACTTACAATGTCAGTGCCTATGATGTAATCAAATGGAGGATTAACTGCTTTGACATGCTCCTCATTTCCCCAATCTAGTTCAGCAACCTGGATAGAGCCCAATGAAACTACATATATAGAACAAATTAATCTCATCATAAGCAGGAAAAATACCACAAACATTTTTAGCAACATGTTCACCTCCCTAGTGAATTCTTTAAACAACACATAAAAACAAACAGGAGAATGTGCAAGGAGTATGTCTGGACAGAAGTCAATTTAATACTTCGATCAGCAGAAACAGACATCCCAATGGGTCATGCACTTGATTGAAGCAAGTGATCATATTTTCTTTTCTCTAAAAAGAGGGTGGATTGCACCGCCAATTTAATAATAAATAAAAGAGGTGGTACAACCAAAGGGTAGAGGAGAGATTACTCACCCTAAAGAAATTAGAAAACTACAGAAATGAAATGCTTGTAACATGAATTTCATCTCCTCATTTGTCAGCTGGAGCTTTCCACGGACAACAACTCCAATTATAATGAAAAGACAAAGCACTAAATGAAATGTTTTCAAAATAAACTTCACCCCCGTGAAGATGCAGTCATTCTGTTCCTCCTAGATACTCCAGATGACATGAGGGAAAAGGAGTAAAACCTGACTTTTACTGCTCCCATACTGGTGGCGAAAAGCAAGAGATCATACTGTAAACGACCCTCTCTCTCTCTCTCTCTCTCTCTCTCTATATATATATATATATATATATATATATATAGAATGTGCAGGACAGAAATTTTCCGCTTGTAGGCATAAAACAAGCTGAAAATGTAGTCTTGCACTTCCACCAATTCAGGACTTGAATTCCAAGATTGCTTTGCTATAGAACCTCCATTAACCTTCTGAGTAGCTAGCTTCAACTATCCATATGGGAATTTGTTGGGGTGGGGTTGGGGGATCCAAATTCAGTCCATTTTACTGCCATGTAATTTGACGATTATTGCAGGCCCCTGCACATAGTCAGGAATCACCCATCACCTGTACACCAGTCTAAACAAAAATAGCCATAGTAATTCTCTCCCTCCTGTCACCCCACCCCCATAATTTCCAAAGTGCATATCATTGCTATGGATAATTCATGTTGTTCATGAACCAAATCATCAAAATCAAAAACTTCAGTTAGCAGGTGGAGAGGACCAGAACTAACATGGGCAAGGAGTGGCATGTGAATACTCGGTATGGGACTGAATAGCCTTTGCCAACATCCCACCCTTTTACAACAAGTCCAGGTTATGGCAAGCAATGCTCCTCAAAACCATGAAGTGCCAAAAAAGGGGGAAAACAACAAATGAAATGGCTACCATAGCATGTTATCGAACCGAACTGCCAACACAAAGCTCAAGTTTCATTAGGTCAAACAAAAATCTTAACAATTTTACTTCAGTTATAAATTAAGTGATAAAACATTTACAAGTTGGTATCCCTCGGTGTATGCTATTGTAAATGACATTATTTCAATTGATGAGAATGTTGAGGGTTTAAATGATGAGTCAGAATGGTAGAGGGATGCTTTGGAATGTAAAGGTTTTAAGAATAACGAAGTAAGTCAGAATATATGTAATTTTAGTAATATGAGGGTAGTCTAAGAGGATTTGGTCATGAACAATGGTTGAGTTACTCTTAAAAGTAACAACTTTCGATGCTTAGGGTCCACTATTTGGAAATGGAGAGATCTATGAGAAGGTTGAGCACAAAGTTTAGGCAGGGTGGTTGAAGTGGAGATATGCATCATGAGTTCTCTATGGTCGACAGGTCCCCTTAAAGGAAAGTTTTATAGAACCGCTGCAAGAACTGCTATGTTGTATGGGCAGACTGTTGGGCTGTGCACACATACCAAAAAAAAATAAAGCGTTGTGAAGATGAAGATGTTGAGATGGATGTGTGAAAAGACAAGAAAGGATAAGATTCAAAATGCACATATACATGAAGAGTTAGGTAAGATACGAGGAGTTAAAAAATGAAGTGTTTGGATGTAATAAGAAAGGACTTGAGCTTCCTGCTTCCTAGTTTAACTACAAATATGGCATTGGATAGATTAAATTGGAGGGTCAGGATTCACGTAGCCAACCCCAGTTAAATGGGAAAAGGCTTTGATGATGATGATGATGATGAGTGGTTTGTTAGTACCCTGTATGGGACTAAATAGCTTTCAGCACGCATACACAGTTCGAGGAAGAACACGCATCAAAGATAACACCAAAATGATGAAACTAATGGCCAAAACTGTAATAATACCTGAATCAGTATTAGCCTGCGTGATCCTACACATATTACGATCAACATTTCTCATCAACAAGGGTAATACCTCAACTTGGTCTGTTGAAATTACATCACATCCCAGCAAGGCCATGCCTGAAAATATAGAAAGAATAAAAGCAAAATGTTATTAACATCAGCCATGGATTTATAGGCAGTAATGATAGTGCTCTTGAGCATGTTATAGGACTCACCAAAACATGCTATGGATTTATAAGCATCCACTAAAAATGATGTTCTTAAACATGGTATAGGACTCACCAAAACCTGCAAGACCACAACCAGCTCCAAGCTCAATCACACGTTTTCCCTTCAGCTTAGATGGGCTAAACCGACCCTTTCTGCAATTTTTTTCCTGAATAAACAGAGCTAATTATATTGAGTCTGTTGAATATCATTTTGAAAAGAAATATAATGTTTTAGGCACTCTATAAAACCACCACTATATCGGTGTAAATCCTACAAGGATATGTATTAAGAATCGATATTCTGGGTTCACCTCACATATATCGTATAAAATGTAAAGATATCAAGAGATATGGGATGCACTTGCACATGAATATAGGTGAAAAAAATATCCATAAATCATAATAACCAGAAAAGCAAAAGGAAGATGCAATTACCAGGAATTTGATAAACACCATTGATGCATCCCAAACTGTCGTACCAAGATGCTTGGAGTTTGGATCCTGTAATGTAGACAGCTTTCGTCAAATATGTTCTGCATTTTTTTACGGTGATTGCAACTTTTCACAGGTCCCAAAACCATTTGGTGTTTTTGGTGCTACACTGAAGATGAACAAGAATAATGAGTATCATTAGACACATGAAAACTCACCCACCATTTACTTGTTAAGTACCTGTTGACAACTATATATATATATAAGACCCAAGTCATGCTTGCACACATGCAAAACATGCACAAGGAAGAATAGGATTTACCCTAGACAAAACATACACATGCATGGAAAGATGACAGCACATGCATGCATGAACGTGAGGTTTAAATCAATCCTAGATCGAGGTCACCATTATACCTCGGATTGGAGCCTCCATCCAAGGCCGATGAAGTCCCACGAGAGTGGCGAAAAGGAGCACAATAACAGCCCAAAGCAGCTGTCCCACAGCAGTCCAAGAAACGCACAAAGGACAGTCCAACTGCAGCCCAAAATAAGGCCCAATAATGGCCCCCTCTCCCTCTCTCACTTTCACTTGCACTCACTCCCTCTCTCTTTTTCTATTGGGCTAGGCCCACTGGTGGGGGGTGCTACCAATTCCCTTAACCCCCCACCGGTAGAGGCCCTAGCCACACTATAAATACCCCCCCAAGGGGGCTGCAAAAAGAAGAGGAGCAAAAGACGAAAGGCCATAAGGGAGGCTAAGAGGAGACTCTGCTGTAAGGCTCTAAGGAATTCTTGATTCTTGGGCAGGTTTATAGTTCACTCATATAGTTTGAGTGACCAAAGTTATGTAATGATGGCTCATCCATATTGTTTGGATGACCAAATTTTGATGTGCATGCTACTTTGATTGAGTGCCATTTGTGTCTTATTAATAAAAGGCCCTTGCACAATGTTCATTGGAGCATGGTTTACTTATAGAATTTGATCATTGATATAAGAAGGTTGCTTAATGAGCCATGAGCATGGTTCATTTTAATTAATGGTCTTTCAATAACTCAGCCCTAAAAGGATACTTAATGGATCCATGAGGGATGTATGACATCTTCGTACCCTCCACCAATATCCATTAAGATTATCCTTTAGTAGGCTTGGTTGAATTTCAATAAATCCACAATGTTTGGTATACGTGGCTGCAATGTTTTAATGTCCGGTGAGCCGACCCATGGCTTTGGGGTTTGTCCCATTGCTGTCCAACAGTCCAAATGACCCAAATGCCATTGGCTTCCTCACCTAATTCACGTAAGTCCTAAAATGCCTCTAACCTTGAACAAACAACTAACCAATAAAATATGAAGTACATTCTCATTGACCATAACCTAAATAACACATCTTGAACAAACAACCCTTAATAGCCCACTCAACCATGGAATCAAGCAAAAATGACTAAAATATCCTTCTATTGATAAAAATCTGTAAAAATCATAGAGAAATTCTAAAACATGTAAAAACCACCCAACATGTCTTCAAGACCCTCGAGACCCTAGAAATGAAGAAAATTACCAAGATATCCCTAATGCACTAAAAATCATTAACAATTACAGAAAAATCATAAAAAATGTTAAATCACCTGAAACATGCTAAATGCTCTTAAAACTCAAAACTTTTAAAAATTACTAAAATACCCCTTCAGCCCAAAAACACTCAAAACAGCCCAAAAATACATCCAAGGATTTTAAAACCCTCCCAATCCATTAAAACTCATCACAAACACTTAAATGACTATAATACCACTGCACCATTCAACTTGGTATAATTATGAAAACATCCTTGTAGGTTTAAAACACTTAGAATCAATCCAAAACCCCTTAAAAAACTTTTAAACTATCTCAAACCTAATCTTAAGCTAGGGTGAAGGGCTTAATTTAAATTGTGTTTTCAGTGCTTGAACTGCATGACCTAGTGCTTGATTTCTATTAAAGGGCATCATTGGACGGTAATCAAGGGTTGTCGATCAGTTGATCAACGTAATTAACACTGATCGAGGTCAGTGGGGAGAGGTAGAATTCTCAGATCCTTGTCTGATCCAAAGTCTTAGACTCCCTGAAGGCTCATCCTAAGTCCTCAAAGTCTATCAAAAACACAAGTAACAAAACAAAGAGTGTGGGCCTTTCCCCGTGTGTCCAAACAATACCTAATTTTGTATTTTACAAATTTTTGATCATATATGATGTGGGTAGAAAATAGTAAATTTTCTGGACTAGCAAACAAAACAACATTTACTTTTCGGAATTAGGGGCTTAGAAGCATGGAAGGCAGAATCGGCCGATCCCGATCCAGATCGGCCGATTCGGATCGGGACTGGCCGGTCCCAATCCGGCCGGAATCGGCCAATCCTGGCCAATTATGGCCACTTTCAGCTGATTCCAACCTATCCGAGGCCGATTTGGATCGGGATCAGTGGATCCCGATCCGGCCGGCCGATCCGTGCCGGAATTCCTTGCTAAGAAGACAAGCAAAGTGCAGTCATTTTAAGTGCACATTTGCTTGCCATGGATATGAATTGACCTTTTTTTCTCATCGTAAATTCAAAATCAATGAAGTACTGGATTTACACGCATCCTAGCAATTGACTATTACAACAAAAGCTACTGATTATTCAAATTATGGACATAAAACAGAAGCTCTTATCACGATAAATGTTATAATGATGTTTCTTAACATGTTACGACCTTCTCCTAAAAGAAAAGGAAATCCAAAGCACCATATTCATCCCTAGGTAAATAATGGTAAATATAAATTCTCGTCATTGTTAATATGATTGCTTGAGCTTGTCAAGAAAACCTGTTAGACCTCCAAATTTGTTTATCAACATGTTACACATAAGCAACTGTCCAACTGAAAGTATAAATTGTTCACCACTATCAAGGCATTGCTCAGGGGCAAATTTGAATTTATGACTTAACTTATAGAAATCACTATTTTTCACCACAATGAGCATAATGACTACAAATAAAAGTGACATGTTTAACCAAAATAGACATAATTAAACTAAACACAGTCAATATATTGGAGTTCAAAAAAAGACGTGGAAAACATCATCATCCCAAGTTTTATTCCACAATTTGGGTTGGTTAGGTGCAATGAAGGAACCAGGGTTTTGGGAAGTTTACCAGTGCCACCAGCTGCGTTGCCTTTGTCATGGTCAATGATGGTTTGCTTCCAGGAGAAAGAGAAAAAAAACTTCAAATTGGGTAACTCAAGTAGGAGAGGCATGTTATGGGGGATCTTATTGTATGGTTTGGATATTTCTGTATCAGAAATTATTATCAGATTTTGACCATCTTCTTTAGGATGGAAATGAAAGTCATGTCAGTATTTCAGTTTTAAGGTTTTCCATTATTTCATTCTCTTGGAGTTTACCCAAACCTCCACAAGTTAGTGCTAGTTACTTAATCATGGTAGCATCAGACAGGCAAGAATCAATCAGAAATCTCTCAAGACCGATTAAGCTACCTTCTTAGTTGCACAGCTTACACTCATGTGGTATGAAGTACAATTCCCTCTGAGTGTAACAAAAGAGCTTAGACAAAGAAAAGAAAAATGAAGTCCAATGTGAGGTCACGTGACGTTCTCTATGGCAACTGTCAATCAAAGAAAGAACCCAAATGCAATCCCATGGAGGACAGAAACAAGAATGGGGAAATAGTTTATGATCATCCATCCAAAAGAGTGTTAGCCACCAACGGAAGCAAAGGGACTCCGAGTTCATTGGTTTCCTTGTTGTTACAGACAAATATGAGGTCTCAGGTTATTTCCCGGCATCTAATGTTGGGACAACAGGGAAAGAGAAAAATGGATTGCCGATTCACCATGGCACTAACCGGCCAACAGGTCATGGAAATCCATTGGAAACAGATAAGGGGGTATGGTGATGGTGAACAATCCAAAGAAGCCCAGGAGGAGGAGAAATATAAGGATGTTGTTGGAGCAACCAAGAGCTTAATTTTAGTCTGGAACAATTTTTTAAGAAGAAAATGAGTATAGGGAAGTTCTTTACAGTATTACAAACTGAACAAAGGGCCTACTGATTGCTATTTTGTGGACTTGAAAAGAGAGGGATCATACCAAATTAAAGAGTAAGGAAGATAACAAGAATGTATGGAATAAACAGCATGAAAATGGCAAGATCGGTTCATGCTTGTTATTTGGTTGTATGGTGAAATATAAATTAAAGAGATTCTGAAGAAGCAGACTTTTGATTCCCACAAGTCATGCGAATGATGAGATTCTTTAAGTACGCAAATACTCAATTGGTTTTTTCCCCAGAAAAATGAAAAATGAAATCTTCAAGAAGCACAAGAAAATTGAAAAAAAAAAAACTAAGGCTGAATAAGAAAGTACAGAATTTTCAGGCTGTAGCAGCTAATGAACAATATTGTTTGATTGGGTAGGTTGTCTTTCAGAAGCCAATACTTGTCTTTGTTGGCTCTTTGAAGGACTTCGGATGAGACGATTACTACAGTTTCAGGAACAGATCAACTTCCTGTTCTTAGATTGTACTCTCCTTGGATTCCACTTCTTAATCTAATGCGTATAGAAGCTGTGGCCCCACTTCCCCACCATCATAAGCCCAGACTAGTAGTACATTGCTGAAGTGAGAAGTTATTGAAGAGTGTATCATCGTCTCGTAAAACTATATTCATTCCGTCTGTGTTCCTGTACCACTAAGACGCAAAAGCCAGTAACAAACAGGATTTCTCAAAAAACATAACCACATATGAATATCATGTACAACAGCAAGGTTTTGATGGATTCTGCAATAGCTTTTCTAAACAAAAATAGTATCATCTATTTCAGCTGATAAATGCATGAAACTCCAAAGGAATATCCAATATGTTGAAAAAAAGGACGCTTTTACTTTGACAGAATTAAAAACCTAAAATTAGCTTTTCTTTTCTTGAATATACCAAAAATTACACTTCAAAAAAGAAACAGAAACGTAAGACCGAGGCATAAGATTCAAAAGTAAGAATGTTATTTCTTTTCTTTTTCTTGAAAGTGGATGGTAAAAAGTAAGAATGTTACTTCTAGTCGGATAAATGTAAAATAGCATGCTCCCTGTAACATCTTTTTACCTGAGAAATATGCAGATGATGGCCTAAAACCTCAAGAGTGACAGCTGATGTATTTGGAGAATTTAACCTAGACAGTAGCCATTTAGTAAAGTGTTAATAAATAAAATACAACCCAGTAATAAAATTGGTGATAAAAAACCTTATAAAAGCAATGGCCCAACCTACAAAGCAGATACTCAATGATAAGATCATAAGACATCATGGGAGATTTTTCTGAAGGTGACAACAGTCACATATTCATTTAAAAAGAAATCAAGTAGTACATGAGATGACCACAAAAGGAAAAAAAAAAAACACACCCCTCAAGGTACACAGAAAGGATCACCCCATAAAAAAAACTGACCATCACAAATTTATCCACAAGATAAAAGACAGTAGTTGGTCAGATGTATGTAAAGCAAAAACCCTAAGAAACAAAGGCTCTCCAACGAAGTGCCTGCTGGATTAAGTCACTCGGTATGGATTTGAGAATTTCCAGGCTTATACCAGCAATCCACCCAATTGATAGCTCTTTGCAGGATTTCATATGAACTGTTGAACAGATCCATGAATCTTTGGCCATCCCTTTCCAACAAAACAGCCCACAAGACTGCCAGGAGAAACATGAACCAAATCTCATTTTCTGATGGATTAGAGCAACTATCATACCACCATTTGAACAAACAATATATCCCTTCCACATCACTCCATTGAACACCCATTAGTCTGCATAAGGTCTTTCCAATGACATTAGTAATCCCACAGCCACAGAATAGGTGATCTAGATTCTCCTCTGTCAAAGCACAAAACATGCATGATGAGTTGTTAACGTGGAAGAAAGCTCTGATATCATGGGAGATTACACAAGATGTTTGTTAACTGAAATCAAACAACCTTCTTTCTACTTTCCTCTCATTCCATGAGATTATCCATGTAATGCATTTTATGAATCACCAATGCTGACTGCAATTTGCACCACAACGTGGGATAAAAACAAAGTCATCACTCATCAGCATACAAGCACATAAACATGACCAAAAAGAAGTTGCTGTAAAGGGTCTAAATACTAGCCATATGTTCAGTACGTTGGCATGAGAAAAAAGGAGTGTCCATTCAGTCTTTCTTCGAGGTTATAATCGGTAAAAGTAGTTTAAAAGAAAATGTTTTTCCAAGCTACCATTAAAGCAGATCCTCCCTGAGGGATACATTCAATCACAGAGGTCTAACACCTACTCCAACATCCTTTCACTGCCTAAAGCCACCAGCAGAAACAGTGTTTTATTTCACATATTCCCTACCATCCAAGTTGTGGCATGGCACATAATCCAGAATTTTATGTGGGTCCCAGCTGGTACAATGGAAAAGGCAAAGGATGTTTTCAATCAATAGCAAACACCAAACAAAATCTATATCTGTGAGTTGAAATCCCCAACCCCTTCCTATAAATGTGTATAGGCCCTTCACTTGCATCAAACTCTCATTTTTTAACTTCTTCTCTGGATATCTATAGAGCAACCAGTAACTGCAGGTGATTTTGAGAGGCAACTTAATCTATCCAAAAAATGCTAAATAAAATAGGTGTAAGACCGAAAGAGTTTGCAAAGCCTTCAAACATATGGGAATGTGTTCAAAAAAAACATATTTTGACAAGCTTGTGATGTTCCCACTAATCAACAACGCCCTGCCTATGTAAGGCAAATGTACATCAAAAATGGTCAAGTACAAACTTGAAAATGAACAGATTTGAGATAGCTACCCCCAAAGAAAATGATACATTGGTTTATGTGGTTGATGCCCGCCTTCTGTTATAGTCTCAGCTCAAATTTTAGTAGAATGATATATTGGCTCCATTGGTTCATAATTCCTTTTTCTTCTTTCTGAGCAAGGTTACCATGAGAGATTCTTTAACGTGCAATCTGGGGAAAATCACTACAGATTATGCTGTCCCCACAGTCTTTTTGGACCAAGTTCGAGTTGAGCCATTTTAGCATCACCTTTCATGTATTTTCACTGTTTCCATTTGATAAACTCACAGTTTGTCTGCTCCCAATAATCGAAATATGGAAGCAAGATGTTTCGATTGATATCTATTGTACACCAGAGAGGAGTCTTCAAAAGGGGGGAAGACATACAAGAAACTCAAACTATGGGAGTCCTGCGAGATTACTGGAACATTTACTATGCAAAGAGATAGTTGATTCCATTTACCAACACAAAAGGGTAGCATGCACTTAATGACACATCTGCAGTAATCACGGACATGATCGTCCTCCTTACTAGCTGATACTTA
Organism: Zantedeschia hybrid cultivar; assembly: GCA_030544215.1. Lineage (NCBI taxonomy): Eukaryota > Viridiplantae > Streptophyta > Magnoliopsida > Alismatales > Araceae > Zantedeschia > Zantedeschia hybrid cultivar. The sequence continues at coordinate 4,298,064 of JARZZO010000015.1, forward strand.
ACCTTGTGCTCTCGTTGAGCTTTTCTAGTAGAAACATAATCTAAATATAGAAATCTTAGTTAATAACACATATAGCATCTACGCGTGAGACCAGCATTATATACCAGCCGAATGACATGCCAAGATCTGAGACTACCATCCATATGCCCATGTTTCGATTTGACAAAGACAACCATTTAAAAAGTGTGCGAAAATTTCTCAAATCCACTGGACTGAACTCTGCAAGTAGATCTACTCACTGGGTAATGACCTTAAAGCACATCGAAACGGGTCATAACCTACCCAGCCTGCCCTATGCATGGAATAAATATAGGTGAATGTGCAAGAATTCACCTCCTACTTGAAGGTGAACAGAGAGGCATCTGCTCACCACGGGTACGCTTATCGTGTCAATTTATTCACCTCGTCGACAAGCACCAATGATCAGAAAATAACCATCCCCTCAACACGGCAATCCGCGCAGGATCCCACAAACGTGCATCAGAAATTCGAATAAAAACTAAGAAATGGCTTCCTATTAAGGACGCCATCTCGAATTTTTTCTACAAAAGAGAACTCAACCGACTCTGTTCATCATTGCCGTAGAAACATCTTGTACACAGCGCCACACTCGATCGAGGGATCAACAACAGATTGGAAGATTAGACATGCTCGGTGGAGGAAAAATAGAGAACAGGAGAGTTGCGGGAGGGGAGGAGAAGGAACGCTAGATAGTTGTAGTCGCGGGCGGGCACCTGTCGTAGTCCATTTGAAGCACTCTTCCGCGCGCGCTGCTGCGGTCGCCGCGGTGGAGGAAGAGGAAGAACACCTACTTCACAACGCCCGTGCGAGCGAAACGGATACTCTCATAGCAAAACACCTGCAGGCTGCTGCTCCGCGCCACGTAAGGACAGCGGCCTATGGAGAAATAGGACGTTTGGGGAGTGGTTTTTATTTCGAGACTATTTTGTCTTCGGATAATTATATCAGAAATTCTGTTAAAATATTAATTATATTTTTATTCTTTAATTTTTCATTGTATTATTAATAACCTTCTAAAACGAAAATTATGTCACGAATGTCCCTCGAGTTAGTTGTCGTTCATTGCCATAAGAATATATTCATAATATGTCATTAACACTTACTGTAAATAAGAAAAAGTCAATACTATCCTTACAGAGAGACTAGGGGGTTTTTCCTTCCGACGTCAACACCTTAGTCCGAGTGCCGAATGATAAAAATGTATGCCGTGTAAATTAATCATATGAGATGCGATGGTATCATTTCATATAATTATTTTATTTTTATTAATAATAAATATCAATTCTTCATTATGTCTTATCATTTTATGCGCGTTTATCGTTTAATGTGATGAAGTCTTACAACACATGCGATGATGATCAAATCATAATGAGATCGGTCATCTAGATACATATGTTCGAATTATTTCTGGTCATAAGATCTCCAAGAAAAAACATTGAAGATCTGGATAGTTCAGTGATACTTATTCATATGATAAAGATGACTGATTTCGTAGTCATTAGTGTGGTGACACTAAGGTGTATGTACTAGTGCTCATTAGTAGAACAAGGTCATTGAATTGATTCGACTTAGAATTCTCGAATGGTCATCATACTAACTGTCAATCGGTGTATTTTACAGTCACAGTAACAGAGTTGGATCTTATACATGAATCACTAAAGATATCGTACTTGAGTGACATTAAGTATTTGATTGTACAATCTCAAATTTATGATTCTGTGTAGTCAATTATTCGGACTCAGTAGGATTCTCGCGAAGACAATTAAGTTGACAACATTGAATCGTTCACTCTCGATATGTCATTAAAGAAATAATGTCCTATAGAATAGTATTCGAAAATCTCAAACCATGATTCGATAATTAAATAGAAAAAGAATTTTTTTATTTAATTTAATATTGAGTACAAAATTTTATTAGGTTGACATATCATAGTTTGATAGTTAATGTTATGCCCGGATCTCGTTCATTTATTTTTTCAATTCGGTGTCCGACTACATAATTTCTGAACAAATTATATCATAACAAACAGAAACGAGAGCAAAATAACTATAAGGTGATTTAAATAAATGACATAACCATCAGTTAATTTAAAATATTGAAATATAGTCAATACAAAAATTCATAAATTACAATATCCATCAATTTATATATAAATTATTAATCTCACTAAATAAAGAAAAATACTCAATCTCTCATTATCCTTACTACATCAAATCTAATAAAACTATAAATTTAAATCTATATAACTTTATAAATATGTCAAATGCCTAAATCAAAAGTCTTCTTAAATTTCAGATTCTCTTTCTCATACTCTAAAAATGTTAATAGGATTTATGAGTACAACCACTCAGTAGGCTTCAAACCATCCACATAATTTAACATATAATAAATTTTACAAATCACATTATACAAGTATACTAACATGATCTTACACAGTTCTACATATAACTCAAATAAAAATATGATACAAAACATAGTCAAATATAAATTTATCAAATAAAATGTGTTTTCTAATAGTATGAATAGATCGACTAACATATAGCATATATATCATAATCAGATTCTTATCTAGCTGAATAAGTCTACGAGCCATAATCAGAACATATCATATATCAAATTAAATATATCGAACTAAACATATAGTAAATTTATCATGGTATGGTAACTTATCAAATCATAGTTTATATTGTCAGAATAATTAATCAGATAAACATGGATTCTTAATCAAATAGACTGACATCAAAATCATTAAGCGTAGATGTTAAAAAAACAAACTAAGTATATCATAAGCTTAATTAAGTGGATCTAAACAGCAAATTTTGTTTCATAATTATGTGCCAAACAAATCAAATCCAAACATATCAAATGGACATGTATCCAACCACCATATAAAGAACTAAATAAACAAATACCAGAACATATAGGCAAGTATGCTAAGATCTTAACACATATATAGTTGGGGAGTCTATTATTCCCCTTCGGATGACTGCAAACAAAATACAATCATCGGAATTTTTCTATTGCCCACAGGGTAGAACTCATCGACATATATTTATGGAATGAGTCTCAATATCCTTAAGATGGCAATGTTCAAATATATATCAAAAAAATATGACAAAAATATATTTTCACATATTCCATATTTATCATAAATCGTAAAATTTAATAAGTAAAATGATACATATAAATATGAGTCAAAATATATTTCTTTTATATACTAAATAATAATTTAAGAGTGAAATAGGTCATGTATATATAAAATCATAGTATAGTTGATACAAATAGGCTTTTGGATATAAAATATAGTCAAAAAAATTTTATTAAAATTTTTGGAATAACAAACATATTTTTCGACCATCAAAATTAATTTTTAAAGTTAAAAAATCAACAAATAGGTCGGATATTATCAAACAAATTAATAAAATTGCTAAACTTGGCTAACATGTCAAATATATCATATTTAAAGTGTGGACAAAGTTGCATCAATTTCTGGATTGTTTTAATATGATTTTGGACTCCCGCTTAGATTACGAAAATCTGATTTAAATATAATTCTAACAAATCAAACCATAGGGAAAAATAAGTAGCAAATAAAATTATAAATTTTAAAACTTTACACAGAAGTCAAAGATAATATAATAAAAGTTTTCACAAAATTTGGTATGATTTGAATAATCAAGTGAGATATAAGATTCACAAGTTGAGATTTCAAAATAATTATGACATATTATATAACCTGATAATAATATTATAGAATAAATGTTAAAGGAACTCAAAAAATTATGAAATTTATTGGACATAACGATAACGTGTAAAATAGGCTTATGTCAAATTTTTAAGTTAATTTGGATATCGGATAGATGAGAACAAATATCTATAACTCATGTGATCATAGTCGAAAATAAAACAGATTGAGTGGATATATTGCATATACTTAGAGAATAATCTGGAATAAATAGTAAATAAGATTATAAAAATATGAGACTTGATGATCATGAATTAGACATATAAATTAAACTTCTTATCAATTGATTAGCTTTTGAAATATTTTAAAAATAATATAGTTTTTAATACAAAATAGATCATGTTTAGAATTATCTACCTACATCTTTAAGAAAGATCGGCTCTTGATTTTCCTATGAGTTCATTGATATATATCTATGATTTCTTCTTCTTCTAAACTATTTTTTATATTATCTAAGCACTTTCTCATGTTCTCTAACTCTCCAATAACACAAAACAATGATTAGAATAAAATTTTTAAAAGAAATAAACATGAATCAATTCCATTATCTCAAAAACATCACATGAATTTACCTTTGTAAGTGAGCTGCATGTAATAGAGTTTGAGTACGACCTCAAAGTTCTGTTTATACTTATTTTCTTTTCTAATATAATTATTAACACCTTCTTTCTTTGTTGGAGTTGAACTTTAACTCTTCATAACTTAATCTTCAAGTCAAAGTAACTTTCTAGTGCAAATTGGACTCTCTTCACACTACCTGTAGTTTTTGTTTTATGAAAACCTTTAAATTCAATCCCTCAAACGTCTGAATTGGGAAAAAATCTATTCTACAAAATTTTATGAAATTTTTATTATATTTTTAATGCCACTAAGTTCAATATTTTTAGAAATTTGTACAATAAGTTATACCTATTTTACTGACCTGATGTCCTAAGTACTCCGAACCCAGTAATTTGACATATTTTCTTTCTGTCCAAACATGTCCTGATTTCGACTAGTAAACGACTTGTTTAAATATATGGTCTTCATAAAACTTCTAGAATATTTGAGTCATCATTCTAATAGAATTGTCTTACTTAATTTAAAATTTTATATACAAAGTTATTCTTAAAAAAGTTAGGATTGTGTCAAATAAATATGTATACGAAATCTTAGTTCAAGTATGATTCTAATTATGACTTTCTACCTATTAATTAGAATCTTAATTATATTCAAATTTATTATGTTCTACTTCTAATTCAAATCAAATATGTCATGTATAATTTTTCAGGTCGTAGTTAATTTTAATTATATCATCTTTTATTTTCTAATTCAAATCTTAGCCTAATTAGGACTTGTCCTTATTGATATTTTTGACTTCTAAAATATATAAATTACTAAAAATTATCTTAAACAACGTTGTAGATCTTTTTATACTCTTTCTAATAATACCAACTATGCCTTAATAAGATTTTTTTACAGAAAATTATCATTATTTTACTATGTTGATGTCTAATACATCAACCCATAATTTGAACTAAATTGGTAGGTTATTCTTAATAGTATAATTAGACTAATAGGCTTTTATAATTTGATCAATTGAACTAAATCAATTTACTTAGACTCACTAGTAGACTCTCATAATTAATTAATTAATTTAAATTTAAATTAATTAAATTTATTAATGAGTTGTAAAAATATTGAGCATAACAGTTAATATTTAAGAATTCTTCCTGCCATGATTCCTTACATCGAAGAGAGAGAGAGCTGTAGACGTGTGTATGAGTATGTGTGTGTGTGAGAGAGAGAGAGAGAGAGGTGGAAGAGCTACGGGAGAGATGGAGAGAGAGAGAAGTGGAGCGATCACCGAAGAGTATTTATTTTGGAAAAAAAAGGATTGGTTTGTTTTTATTTTAAAAGAATTTCATGAAGATCCATCTTTTTTCATTCTCTTCCTTAAAAATAGGAGAGAGGAATCCAAATAAGATGTAAGTCATATTTTCTCTTTAAATAAAAACTGAGAGAGAAAGAAGAGGAAAAAAAGCTATGTGCATCCGATTAGTTGTGTATTTAGAGCGTGTTTGGCAAAACTTCTACTTGAAGGTCTTCCGCATCTAATTTAGTTGAATATTTAGGATGTGTTTCGCAAAATTTCTACTTAAAAGTCACTTTTGACTTTCACTTCTCATATAAAATGTCTTGAGGGAGAGAGATGATAATTAATTTTGACTTATTACATAAATCAACTTTTTTATAATAACTTCATTTTTCTCCACTCTTAGAAGCTTCACCTTGTAACTTTTGGTTGAAAGTCAAAATACAAATAAAAATACTATATAAATTGCTTCTGAGATCCAGCTGCTTCCACAAAAAATAACTAAGGGCGTATTTTGAAAGCCACTTTGGACTTCCACTTCTCACATAAAATGACATGAGGGAAAGAGAGATTATAACTAATTTTGATTTGTTACAAAAGTCAACTTTTTTATAATAACCTCACTTTTTCTCTAATCTTAGAAGTTTCACCTTGTAGTTTTTCCTTGGAAGCCAAAACACAAGTAAAATATAACATAAATGGCTTCTAAAATCTAAATACTTTCATATCTAAAAAACTAACTGAATGGGAGTGCAAAAGTGTTTCTAAATGTTAGCTGCGCCAAACATTGTCTTATTTGACTAGAGTATCCAACTTATTCGGTTAATCATCCAATTAAAATTCCGAGTAAAAATAGAAATGAAATCAAACATTCGATCTATTATTCAACCAATTGTAAGTTCTTAGTAGTTCTTTTAATTTTAGTAATATTTATATGTAATTTATATGTTTAAATAAATTAGTTGATACTTTAGAGATGTACAGAGGGATAACAATAAATTTAGTTTTAAAACTAGTGATTTTAAAATTAAGGATTTTATTTTCACTGCTTTTTAAAACTAGTGAATTCAAAATTGATATTTTATGGCATTTTGCAACACCAAACGGTCCGTTAAAGGTTCCTTAAGCATGTGACAGTACGATCATAGATGTGCATAAAAGTAAATGGGTGAATAGTTGATATATAAAGATATATGTCATTTTTCATATCAATCATTTGATTATGTACAAAACAGTATTCTTTGTTGAGTCCCTTCGAAATAAAATGTGATTCGGTTAATATCTATATTATCTTTATTTCCTTAGCCTGGCCCCTCTATGTTCGCTCCTGCAGCAAAATCGTCAAGAGAAATACTCGTTGCACCGCGCGCATCATGTGCCACGCACGGTGCAGTGCGTATCATGCGAGTGTGCGATCCCTTTTTTTTCGAATTTTTTTTAACCATCAGATCGGAGATCGGTCTCCCCCCAGCTCAGCAAGTATTTTTTTTAAAAAATAATAATAATAATAATACTTGCTGCACCTCACGATGCCGTCTGATCTCTTAGATCAGACAGCAGCGCATGGCACGACGTGAAGCACGCCACACCCGCGGTGCAGAAAGTATTTCTCAAATTGTTAATTGTCTGTTTATCTTTAAGTTGGGCCATGTTGGGCCAGCCCAGCCCCAATCTAACCCAAACTACAAACTGGGCTCTTTTGGAATGGCAGCTGAATTATCCCAAGTATGCACAGTGGGATAATGTAATACAAAGGGTCCTCTGATTATCCCAAGTGCTTCTAATATTATTTCCTCTGCATGCAGGATATGGACGATAAGATCCATGATGGATTTAATTACGGCGAGGACCTTCAGCACCAAGCACTCCTGACAGGGGAGTTCATGGGACAATCTAGTTCGGTTTTAGATTTGAACCAAAATAGTGAACATCCATATTCCTCAAAAAGTTGAAAAGAAGACATTTATAGTGAGGAGGCATCGTTCCAGGTAGTCTGAGGATCAGTTTCAAATTTTGCATCATCTCGTCACAGTAAAGGCATATGGTTGACATAATTTTTAATTAAAAGGTTTTTTTAAACTTTCATAGTCTCACCTATTCTAAATGATGTTACATGTTGAAAGCCTATCTCCTGATGTGTTCCATTTATAACCAATAATTATAATTTGAAGTTTCCTGAATTGAAAGAGAGTAGGAGAACCTTAAGGGGGAAACCTACCGTGTAACCGCTCAAATCATAATTTTAATATTTATTAGTTGAAGGTAAAAATTAAAAGTGACTTTCAACGACAACTTTAAATACTCTCTACTAGGGTGTTTGGTTATTGTATTAGATAATAATAGATAACTCTAACAATATTAATTTTAACATTATATTAACAACATATGTTTAACTATATTTTATCAATTTTGATATCCCTGCTAATATCAAGTAGATATGAGTCGATATCAATCCAACACAATATGACTCACACTAGTTCCCCAATTTGGGCCTAGTCGGATCATTTTTTTTCTCAGATTCCTTACATTTATGAATAAAAATAGTTATTAATTATCTCATAAACAACCTTTTAACTTGGGCACTTCGTTAATGGCAATGATCAAGTCGACTCATACACCTCGACACGATACAAGTCGATGCGACAGATTGGACTTAATCAGACACGAGTCAACTCGTACAAATCAACACGATTAATATTACATGAAAACTGATACTCCAGCCTACCGGTTGGGCCGCGAATTCGAACTGGCCTTTGGCAAAGCCCTGAGCCCATTGCATGGCGCAAAGAACTATAATAAGTGTACAATTCTTATGCTGGACAATTCTTTTATAAAAATATTTTTAATTAAAAACAATCTATATCTATACTTAACAATTTGCATCTAGAGCTGATACAGATAGCCTTCATCTATCATACCATTTTCTTTAATCAATTCCCCTAACTAATGTTTGCATCCATATTCAATAGTTTTGGAATGCATGGCGGCGTTAAACACAAAAGAAGATAACAAGGAAATGATGACACAGAAGAAACACAGAAGCAGTGAGGGAGATGCCGGCGGCGCGCTGCTAAACCGTGGGCCTCCGCCGAAGACCATGCCGAAGTACCCACTGTATGCGCCGCTGGCCCCGCCACCGCCGCCGGGGGACCCGCCACCGCCGTCGGCGCCCGAGTATGACGTGCCCATGCCACCGTCCCTGCCCCCACACATGACCAGCCACGCCAGGACCCGTCAGCCACGGCAGCGGTGGGAAAAGCACAAGGGATTGCAAGAAAATAACATGCTAAAGAAGAAAGGAACCAGGGCGACGTCTCAACCGCCGGCCTCTACTGGTGCTAGCTAACAACAACAGGGAAAGTAGAACAAATGTGCAGTGTATAGTAGACAAACAAGTAGTGATCATAGCACATGGGCTGCCTTGATCCATCAGAAGCACGTTAGCTTCTTCCTAGCTAGTCATATAATGGCATGACATTTTCATCTTTGATTAGAGAGTATGATTCTATAGATTCGACTAATGCTCCAATACTTTATGCTTGGGTGAACAAGATAACTTTGTTGTGACTATGCAGAAAAGACCTTCTACTGAAAAAATTATTAAAGAATTAGAATTTAAGTCTTTTCACTTGAAAACACTTGTAAATACTTGACTAGAACCACCATATGACAAGAAAAGAGAATAGAGACTAGGGGGCTGAGTTATGTCAACTAGCTCAAACTTTGGAGAGAAACATTTGCTGCACTGTCTGTGTATCAACATATTGCAGTCATAATTACTCCCCTCAAGAGGACTATTATTATACTACTTTTTTAATCATCCTCTTTAACACACTCGTTAGGGAGTCGTTTGATCACTTGATCGACGAACTCTCATCAACTGCATTAATTGCACAAAAATTATGTCAAAAATAATTTTAATGAGAATCATCTGATCAAGAGACCAAGTATTTCTCAATAATTGTGGCAAGCAAGATGGTAAAAAATGTGATATGTATAATAGTATTCCTCTTCTGTGAGTCCATGGATTAGATGGCACAAGGTAGTGGTGCAGCAAGTCTTAGGACGTGTTTAGCTAAATTTATACTTGAGAGTCACTTTTGGCTTCCACTTCTCGTATAAATGATTTGAAAGAAAGAGATTATAATTAATTTTAATTTATTACAAAAGTTAACTTTTTTATAACAACTTTATTTTTCTCTAATCTTGGAAACTTCATCTTGTAATTTTTAATGAGAAGTTAAAATACAAATAAAATACTACATAAATAATTTCTAAAATTTAAATATTTTTACAAAAAATAATTAAATAAAAATACAAAAATACTTCTAAATTTGACATTAAAGGTGCATGTCTTGTGACCGGAGAACAGGCGACGGCTGCATTGCAATGCTCTATGACTTTGAGTGGAGAACTTTGAGCTGAGAAAGGATTTGAGGGTAGGAATTTTTTTTTTCATTGGTGCGTCCTGTCCTCTAGAGGTGGTACCCACCCGGAACCCAGCCAAGATCCCAGTCGATCGGAACCGGGAAAGAGTACTTTACTACTTTACGTGCGCCCTACAGGGGAGGATATATATATATATATATTTTTGGTCAGGGCCCGAAGGCCGGGTCTGTACAACTATTTACAAGCGACCGGAGTTCAATCAAAATTCAAAATTTTCTTCATAATTGGAGATAATTTCGGTCGGGTCGAGGGGTCCGCCTAATTAGGCGATAATTCTATGTTCGCCTGATTTCTAGAGAAATAATCCCACAGACCAAGAGATAAATATCCCAACAGCACCTTGGCCATATAGCTAGGGGTTTTTTAGGCTCAACCAAGATCAAACCTGCAACCTTCTTTTTACAAAAAAAAAGTGGGTGAACCTGCGCTAGACAGTTCATCGGATGAGGATTCGATAACGCGGATGGTTGCTCATCGCATACTCTAAAAAGGGGATTCGATAGGACAAGCACGCACTCACACTTGGATAATCGGATGCTCCGGTCCGAGCAAAAGAAACGTCACAGGGTGAAGGGGAAAAGCCCCTTGGCCATCATGTGCTGCTCACGTTGACTGTCCCCAACGCAAGCAAGAAGAGACCGTTCTATAGTAGTAGTAGCGGCTGGGTTGTTTCGAGAATAAGGAGTCAAATATGATGATGGTTCATGAGATTTATTTAGTTAATTTAAATTTAAGAGTACGGACACATTATTTTTGACGCGGATGCGTTATTCTCGAAACAAGTAGAATAATTCAACTAATTTAAAAAATAAAAATTATATATTCTTAGAATAAGAAAAAAAATGTTCTAAAGAGAATTATTATCATTCTAAGTGTAAAAAATCCAGAATACTATATCCGTGAAACAAACTGGCCCTTAGATGGTAGGGGTTTGAGTGAAATGAACCGATAACCACCAAAACCCGTTTCAGATCCAATAAAAATAACAGATAAACTGGTTTAGTACTAAAAGATTAATGGGCCTAAGAGAATATATTTTTCTTAAGACTAACACTTGCTGCTGTGGCCCTTTGGGCGTATTAGTACAACTATCATCCGGATGCATATTTAACTTGCACTCATCTGATAATACTGCACTCAGCTATCATGTGCCATCTAATCCACCTGACAAATATTCCTCCCGAGTCCAACTTTGCTGCACTACAGGTCGATATTACATTGACCCTCAGTACAGTAGATAAAAAATATATATATATTTTTTTTAATTTTTTTTAAAGTTGGACTCCAAGGTGCTCTACATGTGTGTAGAACTCAATCTTCAATCGGACGATCTAAAGAATTTTAAAAAACTAAAAATCAAATCCTAATAAATGGTAAAAGAAGCTTTTAATGGGTTGAGCTTAATAAAAGTTTTTTATTTTTCATATTTTTTGTGATCTGGTCCGTACAAACATGTAAGATACTTTACAACACATCTAAAATAATTAAAAAAAATATTTTTTTCTTTACCCACTGCAAATATTACTCTGTTCCTCCTATCTTAAGTTTTAAGACACCTGATAAACGGGCCCAATTTCACATCCAGATGACAAGATACTATGTCAGATGACTGTTATTGCATAAATGGATGCGCTCATATCCGAATTAACAGGTCCACACGGTTTCCAGGTCTGAACCCGTTTCCACAGCTCTTCTCCCAAGATAATAAACGGCAGGTGTTCATGAGTCTTGCCGACTGACAAGCGCCAAAACCTTCCAAGCTTTGGGCCCCATCTCTTATCCAGTTATATATTGAAAGGACAGGGCGGACCCCCCTATTGACTCTGGAGCGCACTATCATCAAAGTACCAACCTCCGAATAAATGAAACCCAATAAGGGAGACCAACACGCTCCCCTTTCAAGGCCAGAGGGAGAGTCACCAGAGAGGACGATGTGACCCCACAGCTAACGTTCACATTAGTTTTTAGTTTAAATTTTGTTAGTCTGTACAGTCTAATATCTTTAAACACATCAAAATAAGTCGGTGAAGATATACAGTCATTCATCTTTAAAATGATGTGTATGATATATATATTTTTCATTTTGATTATCTAAAAATATTGAACGATCCAAACGAATCAAATTCAGATAATCCCGTGCCCAATGAGATTCTCAGCTTCTCAGTTACTCACGTGTAACGAGGTTTGCACAAGCCTGCTGCTAACCATTTAAATGAGAGGCAGAGACCATTTTATCTTCTTTCTTGTCCATAGTCTGTGAGTATTTGAGCACAATAACAACAGGTGGGTGCTTTCTCCACTCCTTGAGCACCATTACAGCATGTCTGCGTGTTGGGTTTGTCCACTCCTTAAGAAATGCTAATTAAACCCGAAGTAGGCAGCACTTGTCAATTGGGTCAGGGGCTGGTCGCGCCCCCATGCGTCGCATGTTAGGAAGATGGATAATTAGCTATGTTAGGTATTAGAGTTCTAAAGGTAGTAGCTTGGGTTTTAAAATTTTGAAGGCATGGAATGGGGGAATAAAACAAGGCTGTCCGACGGTCATGGAATCATGGACAAATTTGGGACAGGACACATTGTCAGACTTTGCTAAAACACTGCAATGGATGTTCTCAAAAGGCACACCGTATAAGGTCTCTTCCCACAATGTCAGTATTAAACAGCGAAACCTGCTTCTTTTACCCTGTTCTCTTCGTGCAAGAAGCCATTTGTCTTCAACCATCTGGGCCGGGTTCTCATACTCAAAGTGTCGGATCGACTGGAATCTCTCATGATCCAGTACTAGTTTCAGTCATATCGACTCGAGTTCGTCTTGATATAGTACAAGTCGTCCGAATCAATACAAATCGATATGGTACAACAAACCATGATTAAAACAAGTCCTACTGGCTACAGGCTATAGCAGTGCAACCGAGAAGAGAGGCTCTAGAGTCGAACAGTTTATACCACTCGGCTTGATAACATATAGCAAGTTGCAAACCAAGGAATATGCTTCCCATGTGATTTACCGTAGAGAATGGTTTAGTGTGGGCGATACTAATTAAGGAGCAGTTAAGTCCATCCCATGTGCACCTAATCGCCAAGCACACTGTAGAAATGTGCAAACCCATTTCCTAACGATGGCAATGTTCGTGTAATCCAGGATTTAACAAGTTTATTATATAGAATTACCTTCAAAGGAAAAAAAAGAAATTTATATAACATTATAACCAGAAAGCCCTTTTCTTTTCTAGCCGAACCTTCCCCCCCTCCCCTGCCACACGCTTCCCGTCGGACGGAAAGAAGTAAAGAACAATACCACTCCCAGCCCAGCAGGCAACAGGGTCAAATGGGGAAGCGCGGCGTGATGGCGAAGAGAGCAACGTTACATATAGAGTGCTTATACTGTGTGTGTGTGCAGTGGGGACTGGGGGGGTAGCTGATACCGAACAAACCAGGGGCCCCGGTGAGCTTGCGCAACCACCGGTCCTGGCAGCAGTAGGCAGCGGCGGCAGCAATTTTCTAATCACAACAGCAGTAGCAGAGAGTGACGGCTTGCGTACCTGTGGGCCTCGCCAAGGACGCCGGCGTTCATGGTGAGCTGGTCGATCATGCCCGCCGACTTGGGGTCCACGCTGGACGCCTTGGCGTACTTCGCCCCCAGCCCCTCTCCCGACGGCACGAAGAAGGCCCCGTTCACCATGATGTCCCCCTCCGTCCGCCAGTTCCACCCCCCCCACACCCTCTCGTCCGTCTCCACCCGCTTCGTCACCTGCGCAAGAACAAACACAGCAGATCAGTGTTGGAAGAACTTGGAATTGGAGGAGCCATGGGCATGGCCGTGCACACCTCTTTGGCGTTGGGGTTGGAGGGCGCCGTGTAGCGGTTGCCCTGGCTGTTGATGGTGGGGTTGGCGCTGCCGCCGATGGCGTACATCTCCCACTGCGTGAAGTCGTTGTTGACGACGTGTATGTAGCCCAGCCGGCACCGCGGCATGCGCTGCACCAGCGCCTCTCCGAAGTGGTTGAAGGCGATGGTCACCTGCATGCCGGAGTCGGGCAAGTAGTCGTCGCGGTGCCCCAGCAGCATCACCTCGTCGTGGTGCGAGAAGTAGCTGTTGGAGATGGTGATCCCCGTCGACCCCATGATCGCGTCGATGAGCCCGTCCGTGCAGTAGGACAGCGAGCAGTGGTCGACCCAGATCTTGCGCGCCCCGTAGATGGAGATGCCGTCGCCGTCTGACTTCCCCCGCCACCCCGCGTGCGACGGGCTCGACCGCACGTTCGCCTCCCCCGACGGCACGCAGTGGTGGATGTGCACGTTGTGGATGATGACATTGGACACATACTGCAGAGTGATGCAGCCGCCGCCGGTGATGTGCACGTTGGCTCCCCGCCCGTCGATGGTCTTGAAGCTGTTCACGATCAGCTCCTCCTTGAGCCGGATCATCATGTTGGCGGAGAACACGATCCACAGGGGCTCCTCCTGGATGACGCCGTAGCGCAGGGTGCCCGGCTTGGGGTTAGCGGCGTCCTCGTCGGAGGAGTCGGTCACCACGTAGTACTGCCCGCCCCTCCCGCCGAGGGCGTCCCGCCCGAAGCCGATGCCGCAGTCGGCCAGGCGCTGCCGGTCGTTCTGCCAGTTGGGGTCGCACCGCCAGCAGTCGTCGATGGGGTTCCCGGTGAGGCAGGACGAGTAGGCCGCGGCGGAGGAGGCCTTCTGCTCCAGCAGCGCCCGCCGCGTCGACTCCTCCACGCTCCTGGACCAAAAAGCAAGGAATGCCGTTAGAAAAGGGTCTCTAAATGGTACTAGCTAGCATCTGCACAGGGCTAGCTAAGGGGTGCTCTGCTCTGTCGTGGTGCTAGCTAGCTACCTCTTGAGGTGCTCGACGACGGCTTCGGGGTCGGGGTGGGGAGTGGGGAAGGGGGCGACGTGGGTGGTGGAGTTGGTGATGGGGAGTGTGGCGCCGGCTGCGGCGGCGACATGCGAGAGGGAGATGTAGAGAATGCAGCTGGATAGGAGTAGCATTGTGGCCGTCAGAGGGGGAGAAGAAGGGGGGCCAAATGAGGGGTTTGTGGGTTTTGGGGCTGTGCGGAGGGGGGGTTTGGGTGGGGGTGATGAGGAGGGATACTTATACTAATCTCTCATGTTAGCTGGGTCATTTAGAATTGTGGTAGAGACTGCTTTGTTTGTTTCTTTAATCAGAAAGGGACGGGGGAGAAGAGGAGGAGGAGGAGGTCGGAACTGGGGCAAAGGGTCCGGAGTTGGAGAGGATGGAACAGAGAGGGGAATCACCTGATCTCCTCTCCCCTCCCTCTCCCCCCCTGCCGCCATTCCTTGCTTGCGATTTGAGGGGGTTGCCTTTTGCTATTTGTTTTCTTGTCTATAGATGGAACGTCAAAAGTTGTAAAAGCCCTGAAAGATAATAGATAATCAGATAATTTATCTTTTTGTTTTAATTCGTCTACATATTTGTTTTTATTTAAATATTATTCTTTGTCAAATAGCTCAATGATCTTAAAACCTTTAGTTTAGATATCGTATTATTATTTACGTTTAGCAATCTTTCACATCGCACGCTTTGTGTCGTTTCCCTCCGCAACGTGGTGTCGAAGCAGAGACGACATGGAAGCTGCGGTTGGCGCGGATGCCCGTCCTGAACTCGGGAGTTTACCGCCTCGTTGTTAAGTTGAATGCAAATTTTCGTAATATATGCTACCAGGACAACAGGCTATGAAACTTATGAGCAGTGGGACAGGACGGACCTCTCACAAAAGTCTCCAGGCTCACAAACATAACGCTTCCCCTTCTCTTTTTTTTCCCCTTTTTGTGTAGTAGTAGACTAGCGGCAACTGGAGCGAAATTTTTAACCAAAGTCCCGAATTTGAAATTCGACATTTTCTCGTATAGATAAGTGTGAAAAAAGAAAAAGACAACAACAAGAGACACCATGCAGGTGTATCCGTTGCGTCACAGGCACCGGACACATGTTGCCCCTCTTAGAAATATAGTTGGCAGTGCCTGTTGATATGGATATGTATCAGTCGAAATCAGTGTTGATATCATTCGAATCGGTTGATACTGGTTATTGTAGCAAGAAAATAATAAAATATCTTTTAATGTTTTATTGATTGGTACCGATTGATATCAATACCATTACGTATCGATACCTATACCAATACCGAGATTACCATCCTTACTTGGAAGGCAGGCCGTGTACCCTCTTGTAAGGTAGTGTCAACTTGTAAGGTAATGTAACGACTGCCTCTAAGAGCCTCCTGAGGGAGTTTTATCTCAGAATTTGCAGGGACTTATGCCGAGCACTCTTTGCAGGTGATAGAGGTCAGAAAGAGAATATGTGGAGAAATCTTGGGTTTGATTTGATTTGGTTTAGATAATTTTCTTCAAGATTGAATCAAATTAAACCATGCACAGTCCTAATCATGGGTTCAAGGATGCTGGATGTGTTAAAACACTTCTTCACCCAGTGCGTATGGTCCGTGGGATTTCTTCTTATGAGAATACTCGACCTCCTTTAGGATCCAGAATATTTGTCCAAATACTGTGAAAAAATCATGTGTATAGACAGAAATATAATTCACCTTATGGATTTATTCTCAAATTAAAAATAAAAATATTAAGTCTTATGAGATTTGAACCCCTTTCACTTAAGAGTCATTATAAATACTACATGGTTAACCAAATGGGCAATCTTTTCAAAAAAAATGCTAATGAAAAAACAAAATGCAACCGCTCAGTCTGATTCACCTAATGAGACTATGGTTATACCATAATGGTGGGTTAAGGCCTAAGGGTTTGGAAAAATAAGAGAAAAAAAGTCCACTTTTCGAGAAAAGTAGTTTTTTCTAAGATTATAGATTTTGAAAAATAAACGGTTATGAAAAACTTTTATTCTCTAGATGGAAAATCTACCCCTAAAGCTTTTCTACATCTAGACCTTGAATTTTTTTCTAAGAAAAAATAATAATTTTCTCCCACTCTTCGTTGATCACTTGTTTACTAAGAACGGCTGAATTTAATATTAATATATATGAGATTTGACTTTTTCTAATAACTCTTAATTAGGAAAATCTTATATTCTTAATAATTTTTAGTTTTAAAAAACTTTTTTTCTTAAGGGATAAAAAGCTTTCACAAACACTTAACACACCCAAATATTTCTCAATTCGCTTATCCACTTCAAAGTATACTGATAATAGAGTACGATGCGAGCTAAGGTCCACCTCACTGATCCTGTAATTGATTTTCAGACCAGGTTTGTTTGCGGATACATGTTGAATAGGATAGCTTATTTCAGTGAGAATAACTTATTCTTGAATAAAATTAATAAATAATCATGTTAAAAAATTTAAATTATTTATTCTTCAATAGAATAAGCATTAATGATATTTATTTTTATACATTCTATTTATTTATTCATGTTATATAATATATTTTTCTTATTCAATATAAAATAATAATCCCCAACCAAAACTAAAAATGTGTTATTTAGACGAATTGCTTGTTTATGCCCAAATGTGTTATTTATGCCCAACTAAGCAGTGGCAGATCCAAGCTTTCTTGGTAGGGTCCTATGGCTCTACTGAATTTTATAAAACTTTTAAGAAGGCTCATTATAATTGGTCTATTAAAGTGGTTTGACTACTGATTCTGGCTCATTATAGTGATTCTATTGGCTTATTGATTCCAATTCAATAGAGTGACCTCACTGACCCATTATTTTAATGACTCTACTAAATAAAATTTTTGCATCTGTCGCTGCAAATAAGCACAAGTATCAAACAAGGCCTTGAAGTTCTCTTTGACTGGGGTGGCTCAGTGGACAAATAGTTATGATGGTTTTATAGACTTACTATATCTTGGGATTTATTAAATACTTTTATAAGAAAGCGTATTAGCTTATGCATAGGGTTGAGGAACACTTTTTTTTTTTTTTGAAAGGGCCCAAAGGCCGATTATGTACAACTATTTAATCGGGAACTCGAGATTTTTCTCGGGACTTGGAGATAATTCCGGTTCGGTCGATGGGTCCGCCTAATTAGACGACAATTTCAGGTCCGTCTGATTTCTGTGAAAATAATCCCACAGACCAGAAGATAAAGATCCCAACAACACTAAGACTACATGGCTGGAGAGTTTTTAGGCTCCAACTAAAACTGAACTTGAGACCTCCCTTTTGAAAGAGAAGTGGTGAACCAACTGCCCTAGGCAGCTGGTTCGGTTGAGGAACACATACGCGTGTGTATCATATATCATGGTAGATAATAATCAGAAGTTGGGTCCAAGATAATTCGGGGTCCAAGAATATTATGTTAGCCAAGTTGGATCCATCCACATAGGAAAGCACAAGATTATTAACAACTCGAATCAATTATTAGTTACTAAGTTAATCAACAGCAACATGCCTATACTGGTATATATAACAAATAAGATAACGGATTCAAGTCTTTTCTAAACTGAATGTACATATGATAACTAACGACCTAGTTATCTGACAAGTTATTAGTATATAATGCAATTGACGAACAATCTTTCTTAATAGTAGCAAATAAGATCACGGACACAATGGATCCGTAGAGAATCCAACCCGTTTGCATCCAAGTCCAGGTCTCATGATCTCATCCCTTGTTGCTAGGGATGTACATGGGTAGGATTCAGTACATAATTCAGGACCATATTCATTATGTTACTAACCTGAAAATATTATTATTGATTATTGTATGTGTGCTGTGAGAAAAAAAAGTTGTAGAAATCTTCTAACATTGGAGATAAATACGGGTTGGTCAATAGGTCTATTCAATTATGCGAGAATTTCAAGTCCGCCTGATTATCTGGAAAAGTAATCCTAAGGATCAAGGAGGGATGTAAAAGGATGCATGTTAGGTCGAATGGCTTTATCATTATCTTTATCCCTTAAGCTATCCTAATATTTATTTTTTAAGAAATATGTATATTTTTATCTTTATTTTTTAAAATTATCGGAAAGAGATACATAAAGGTTAAATTATCGGATAATATTATATGTCAACATAAACTTAATTTTATATTGCTTATAGAGGAAACAAAAAAATACTACTTTCAAAATATACAAAGACATAAGTTCCTTTTGAGTCGTTCTTATAAATTTACTTATGAATCATGTGTCATTTGTAAACATGAACCTTGCAAACTAGTAAATGAAGGAGATAAGGGATTAAAATAATGATACGGACAATAAACATCTAATTATATATGTATGATTGGAGATTTCATTTAAAAATGAGAATTTTTAATAAAATATAATTAATAGTTAAGATAAGTGAATGAAAACAGACGGATACTCGAATAATCGGACTAGGAAAAAGGCATATTATTTTCTTAATCATAAATTATTCATATACGGATAATATCTTTATTCATATCCTTTAAAGTGTATCTTTTTATGACCTTTAATTTTCGAAAACTGTAGGATGAACGAATTTTCAGATACCATTTACATCCCTAATCCTAACATCACTTTATAACTGCATAACTGGGAGCTTTCAGGCTCCAACCAAGATCAAATCTGAGACCTCCTAAATAAAAGACAAATAATGAAACCAATTGCACTAAAAAAACTGATTGATCAAATAATCCATTTATCCATTACCATTTGCATCCCCGGCATCTCAAACTCACTGTAACTTTTTTAACGGATAACGGGACAGGCGTTCCCAGGGGAAAAGAAGATACTTTACTGCATCTTGTTGGGTTCTCACAAAGTATCCAATCCATTTGCTATCCGGAACATTAAAAGCCAGGCAATTCCTTGTTACTTTTTATCTTTTTTCTTTCCCTTTACTTATAAGTACATCTCTCTAGTTACATATATTTTTGTATGTATACTCCTGTAACTAGTCTATTTATATGTAACCTTAACGTCCATATATTATTATAAATACCATTAACATCTTCACAGAGATCGTGGTTCTATCTTTTCCATCAAAATGCGATGAATTCTAAATTATATATCATAAAGATTCAAATATTTTATATATATATACTCCTGAAAGAGGAAAAATTCATCTGACCTAAAAATACAGTTAGACTAGTCCATGAAATCTTTCTCCCTCTAAGTATGTGGATCCACTAAACATCACGGCCTGCGAAGGGCGGACCGAAGAAAGAAACTTCATGGCAGAAGTCGAAATCGGATCCTCGTTAGAAGACTCTCCCGGTCGCACACGACCCCCTATTCCGACAAGGAATCCGAGGTCTCTAATCGCACGGATTCGGGAACGGAATCAAATCTCAGAATATACTTCAAACAAGACTTTTCTGGTCAAGAGTTATCCCTTCACATAAAACTCGGCTATTGAGTTCTCCAGGATCTCCTCTTCTCAATCGGACTAGGAACCGCCCTTTGTAGGGACTTCTTACCTGACTTTTATATAATGCCTCGTACTCTCACGGACACCTGTATCCTCTCTGGCACCCAAAGTTCTACAACTTTCCTTTTAGCATTCTCAGCCTTCTGGTTTAGGCATCGGAGGGGGCTCTCCAGATTACCACCAGGGGCCATCTAACAGTGTTCTATTTTACAGAGATACCTAGAGACATCCCTTTGATCAAAAATTGAAGATCCTGATCGCGGTTGACGACATTTTGGTCCATCATCTCTTAAATTCATAAGGTTATTGCATGATATTCCCGAATTTACCAAATTGTCAAGACCTTTCTATCATATTCCATTAAAGTTGACACATTTTGACAGAAAGTTATGAATTCAATCTCATTAAAGATGTCAAGAGATATTTATGTACGTGATTTTTACTTGTTAAACCTTATAAACTTTTGATATTATTAAAACTCTTTCTAATCGAATTATTTTCTTATGAACTCCATAATTTTTAAATATTTATAAAACTACTCCTATGATTAACAGATATTTGAAATAAAAAATGTGCAAAAGAATATTCTATTTGTCCATATGTTCAATTACCTGCCATTACTATTTCATGTGACTCGCCTTCCTTACGGCGACTTTCCAACAATTGTTTGTCTAAACCATATGTGGAATAACAGAACAAGAAAGCAAGGCAGAGGGACGGCGGACCAATGCAAAGTAGACAATTCATTTGAAATAGCAATAGTAGGCAATGAAGTAGTTGGATGGATAGAATATTTCCGCACATTTCTTTTATTTCAAATGTTCATTAATTATAGGGATATTTTTATAAATATTTAAATATTATATGACTTTTGAGCAAATAATTTGATTAAGAAGATTTTTTTATAATATCGAAAGTCTATAAAAGTTACAATATAAAAATTCCTTTACATATTTATAACAATATGTAAAAATTAGGAGTATACATACAAATACGGCGATTCATAACAAGATATATACAAAAATACCAAATATTATTACAAAATACAACTATCTACAATCTAGGTGCCTAGAACGACAAAGAAAGAAAAGAAAAAGGAACATAAGGAAGAAAGGAAGAGAAGACATACAACAAAAGCACAGCTTTCTGCGTGGGACGATTGCGAGGGTTATCCGGCCACCACACATCCGTTTGTGCTTGCCGTGGAACCGCAGAAACGGTGGCTGTGTACAAAGTTTATGCTGCTGGAATAATAAACAAATATAAAAGATCTTTTCAGAAAGTAGGTCTTATAGTCGAGCGGATTAGCAAAAGTTTTCGGCCTACTTTTGCATGAAAATAACTTTTAAGGATTTTTTTTAAATATTTAGGACCCTTTTCTAGGTTTATGAAATAATTAAAGGGTTTTAGTTTACAGTCCCTTCAATTAGTTAATTTAGAAAAAAAACTCCCTATAATCATTGTATTTAGTAAAAACTCCATGTAATCTCATTTTATTAAAAAACATCTCAAAACATTTGAAAAAAAATCCTCAATTATTTGAGAATACTTTGAAATTACTTCTTAAAAATGTCTTTTTCCAGATAAAGATGAGATTACGTGGAGCTTTTACTAAATACAAAAATTATAAGGTTTGTTTATTCACTAAACTAGGTTAGAGGAACTGTAAACTAAAAACACATAATTAAAACGTCAAAAAATAATATCACCTTAGGCATTGGCACTGGCATTCACGCAGACGTGCCTCAACACCACCGATTGTGCGGGATTTGAAAAGAAACTAGTTAGATAAGTCGATTTATCAATAAATAAAGTTGCTTATACAGTTTAATGTTTAAAAATATATTTAATATTTTCATATGAGTTTAATTCTGATATTAATATTTTTAATCTAAAGTATTAATGTTATAATTAGTAAAACAGAAATGTGAAAAGGATGGTATTAGGAGTAGAAAAAGAGAGTTAGAGTTTAAAGCCAGAGAAAAGAAAGTGTCTTATGACTCTCTAAATCTGAATTATAATATTGTTCACGTATATATCAAATATATCATAATAAAATTTCATACATAAACAGTAAAATTGATAAAAACATACTTAAGGTGTATCATTCCTAGTCATACACTAATTACTGCTAATTCAAGCGTTTAATATATCAATTAAACAACCCACTAAAGATCTAAAGGTAAAAGAAGTTATCCGGATGGGACACACTTTCTTTTTCATAAACAATTAAGGAGGGGCATGTGAGTTGGTGGCGGCCCCTTTAGCGTCTGGTTTAGCTGGTTTGACTTGGTTTAAGCCCCATTAGCATATAGTTAGCTAGTTTTATTTGGTTTAACCTCCATTAGCGTCTAGTTAGCTAGTTTGATTTGGTTTACTCAATTGGCATCTACATAGTTTAGCCCGTTTGACTTGGTTTCGGCGTTTGGTGCATTGGTGAGTCGATTAATTGAGTGCCCGAGTCGGCAGCAGCCCTTTTATACAAGGATTGCTCACCTTCCACCGCAGAAAAATGCATGAACCTGCGTGTAAAGCTGTTGTTTTCTTTTCATCTTCTTTTCTTCTTCTAATGAGAAGATAGTTAAGTAGATACCGATGCAAACAGGTCAGATTCGGTGCAGATCTAAAGTAGATCATGAACTCAATTCACTATGCTATCGATTTAGATAAGTATATCTGTTAATGGACCTATAAAATAGTAATCGGATAGGTAATGTACTCTATGCATTCATTTAGAAGAGATCAATATCTATTAGCTTATCCACTACTCACATCAATTTATGAAGATTATCCGTTAATTGACCGATAAACTAACAATCGATCGAAAAATCGAATTGTCGGATACCATGTGCGACACTCAGGAGTAGACATCACCTATGACAAGAAGAACATGGGGAGGTCTCCCCCAAAAGATGTGACCCACCAACAACTGGGCGCACTCTGATTTTGAAGAGGAACAGATATGATGCAACAGCAGATGTGACAGGGATACAAGTAGTAAATGATGGTTTGATCACAAGGATTTTGGTTAGTCACTGGACACTACTAGTACAAGGAACCTATAATCTAGCAGATGTAATCATGGAAAACATGTCTAAAGCATTATCTATATGGGAAAACATGTTGGTACATAAAACGAATTGGAAGCTTGCGGGGTGGATGAAAGGATGCTATGTCAAGGAGATGTACTTCGATCACATATAGTTCGAATACAATAATGTCTCCTTCTAAAGCTACTGTAAGTCTAGATGGAATCGATAGAGAATTCTTCTGGGAGACTAGAGATAGAAGGCGTGGAAAAGATCTTGAATGATGTTCAACCCGGTTTGATAAGAGAATAAGAGTAGAATAAAGGATTTTATTCTTAAAATAAGATTAATTCTAATTTGATCGGCGAGATAATTTATGCCACGTTAAAATTGTCTATATCCGAATAAAGAGAATAAGTAATTTCATCTTAAACTCAAAAATTGCTTACTCTTCCTATTCCGCCAGTGGATCCTACAGAACTATCAAATTTAAACGCTCCTTATTCTAACATACGTTATTCCTTGTCCCAATTTGTTTGCAGAATAGGTTATTCGGAATTACTTATTCGGAATAGCGTATAATAGAATAAAGAGTGTTTAGCTTTGATAATTATGTGGAACCCACTGGCAGAATAAGAAGGATAAGCAATTCTTAAGTCTAAGGTCGAATTATTTATTCTCCTTATTCTAGTATAAGCAATTCTAACACGTCACGGAGAATAGGAGAAGAATAATGACGAATAAGAGGAGAATAAGTTTAATTTTGCTTTAACAAGCGGAATGACTTATACCGTGCAGAATAACGTATCCGGAGAATAAGGAGAATAAGTCATCTCACTCTAAACATAAAAATTACTTATTTTTCTTATTCCGTCAACGGACCCCACAAAATTATCAAACTGAAATATCTCTTATTCTAGTATACGTTATTCGGTCAATAGACCCCTCATAATAACTTATTCTGCAAACAAGGTGGGAGCGGTATAAGCCATTCCGGCTATCAAATTAGAATTAACCTTCTTCTAAGAATAAGAGATCTTATTCTTCTCCTATTCTCCAATCAAAGTGGCGCAAATAATTCCGAATAATTTATTCTACAAACAAACTTGGGAGAGAACAGGAGTACTGGGGAATTTAAATGAGGCTTTGTTACTAAAACTCATAGGCAGACTAAAGATGAAGGATGACACCTCTTAAAGCGGGCTGATAAGAAGGAAAATATTTCCACAATAATAACATAGAAAGACATGTTAAAATACAAAGATAAATTCAAGGTGTGGAGGCGTGTGTTCGATGTAATGCACTATATTTGACAAGATTTCAGATGGATCAATGGGAATGGGAAAAGAATCAGACGGCTGGAGGACTACTAAAGTGTGTGCCCGAGCTAATGCATTGTACTTGACAGGATTTCAGGTGAGTCTTTGGGAATGGGGAAAATCAGATGGCTGGAGGAATATTTGTGGGAAGCATGGCTTTTAAAATCGGATTCTTGAACAAATTGGCCAGGGCCAGCTCCAATTCCGGTACTGGTTCCATAGCTGGTTTTGGCCATTTTGGACCGGATCGGTTCTGGCCGGTTCGGGTCCGGTTCGGCTGACATAGATCCGATTCAGATGGTTTTTAATTCTATGGTGGGAAGGCGAAGCCGGATTTCTAAACCTCGCCTAGTCAATATACATGTGTGAGCTAATGGGATAATCTTAAGTCATTACTAGATGGCGCACAAGGTTGGAACCTACAGAAGCTATAGGAGATTTTTCCCTTTGTGGCTATTAGAGAGATCGGCTCTAAAATTCTACACTTAGCTAGAATGGATCCAAGGCCCCCTGTGCTTTGTAGTGTGCTGTGGACCATTTAGCCTTGAGAGCCCAAAAAAACTGTAAGTTGGTATATTTAGAACAACTTTAAAAGTTACACGCTATGGGGTTTATGTAAGAGAAGTAAGTATGGTGGCGTTGAAAAGCTAAGTAAATCCATTATGTTGGGTGTGGAATGAGGCAAGATCAAGCAATCTAAGATTCGTTGTTGTTACCTTTGTTAACTTATCGATTTAGCTAGAAGATAGAAAGCTATGCAATAAATGAGGTCTAAAAGTTACTACTTTGAAATTGAACCCAATAGGATGGATGAAAGGAAACAATTGATAGCCACTTGGGTCAAGATTAACATGGATGTCACCAATGACATACAAAGAAGTAGGGCAGGAGTAGGCTGTGGTCAGAAACGAATGTAAAATTATATGGGTGGTAGGTTGTATATTCGTTAGGTATAGATAGATATGCAATTGAAACTTGAGACTACTTAGAATCTCATTTGTCGTAGAGTAGGTGGGACTCCCACCTACCCAACGGAGTCGTCACCAGTGAAGTTGGCAGAAAGTTTGACGTTCTCATTGGATTTGTGTGTCGCCTCCGGCGACGGTGACCGGGCGGGGGGAGCATCCCTTTGGCAACTCGCCCCCCCTTCTCCTCCAAGGTAATACCCCACTGTTGCTCCTCTTTCCTACTCCTTCTTCGCCCATTCTCGTTCCTCTCGTCCGTCTATTTCTTCTTCTTCGTCGCCAATCATCTCCCCCGACTTCACCCTACTTCGGCCACCTCTTTGCTTCCCCCTCTCCGATTATCATCCTTTGCTTCTATATGTTTTTTCCCTTCCTACTAACATCCATTGTCTCTATGCCCTCCCCCTTCTTTTAGTCGTACCCCCTCCACCCTTTCCCTTTTGTTTCCCCTCCCTTATTAACATCTGCCACCCTTGTGCCTTCCCTCTTCCCCTTTGCTTTCCCCCTCCCTTATCGTGCCTTATCCTTGTCCTCCCCTTCTCTTTTCCTCTCTAACTTTTCTTGTTTGTTGGTTTTGCTAGTACCCTTCGTTATCATTTTGCTTCCCACCTAGTGAGGTCTCCGGGGTTTCCTATGCTTCGTTGGAGCATCGGCTTCAGTTTTCCCTATAACCATTCTCCTCCCCCTATATTTGTGTAATTTTTTCCTTCTCCCCTGTGCTTTTTTCGGCTCGACTGCCGTCCTCCTCTCTGGAGCGCTCAGTAATCAGGTTGGCTTCAATTAGATCCCCTCTGGGGGTGTTGGAAGTTCATGCGCATGCTCGAGTAAATAGGTGGATTCCACATGTCGACCCCAATGTACGTCTCCGAGCCATCCTACCATCTGCTACTCACTATGTTTGCAGCCTTTGCTGGCGACCTCACACCAAACCTTCTATAGAGGCTTACCTTGCACTTGCCGCTATGATGATGGTGTTCGGTGATCTGCGGGTTTCCTTATGTTCTACTAGTTTCTCTGTGTTATTTTCTTCTGTATTATTGGGTACCTCTGTTGTATCGTTTTCTTCCCTTCTCATTTACTATGTTTGTTTACCTCTCTTCCATGTGTTCTACTTTGTGTCTTCTATTAATATATGAAATGTAGTCTTTTATCGACCAAAAAAATGAAACTTGAGACTACACCATTTAGGAGGGGTTAAACACAGGTCACAGGGCCCAATCTTTAAATATGTAGCTGGCATGAGGATGCTAAAATAGTGGTGCGTTGGGCTACATCTGAGATGGAACCACATTGGTATACTAGAAAAATGACCAAAATGGATAAAAACTATAATTTCTACAATATACAATATGACCAACTGTGTCACCAACAATGTGCACTTGCCGCCCTTATTATAGTTGAGCTTAAGGGTTTGGGGAGAAGAAGAGAACGTGAGGGAGGGAAGAGGTGGCAAAGAGAAAGGAAGTGGGAGAAGCGAGGGAGGTGCATGGGGGGTAGGATAGTTGTAAAGGATGGTGGGTGTAGGGATGAGGGGTAGAGATGAGCAAGGAACAAGGAACATGCATTGTAGATGGCAAATGTTGGCATGACAAAAGGCATTAGGAGGAAAGTAGGGATACAAATGAGTCAGACTTGATGTGGATCAAAGGTCGACTTATGACTATACCTGTTATATTGTCGATTTTAAAAAAGTATCTTGTTACCTAACCTGAAAGCTAATAACTGGTTGGATAATGGAATTCTTAATATACCATATGTATTCGATCGGGAAAAAAAAAAAATTTACCTTATTTGCTATACATATTAGTTGAAAAAGGTGTAAATTTTTTTCATAAAGCACTTTTTCCAACTAACTTTCATATATTTTGCAAATACGAGTAAAAGTTAGTTGGGAAAATACTTCCCATATTCCCAGAATATTTTCTTTTCCCAGCAAAGTATTTCCCCACCCATTCCCATTATTTTCCGTGATTCTATTTTTACTGTTGCATCTCTCCCTCCCCCTCTTCCCACATTGGATCTTCTTTTCACATTTTATTTCCCATCCATTCTCTTACCAAATTGGCAAACATAGTTTTTTTTGTTTTATGAGAAAATACTTCTTGAACTTTTTTACTCTCCGAGTAAATACTTCTCGTGATTTTTTACTCTCTAAAAAACTGTTGAGAATGTAAACACTCCATATTTGCCGCATGAGCATAATTAGGGCTGGCAATGAGCCGAGCCTAGCCGAGCTTTGCATGGCTCGGGCTCGGCTCGGGTCAATGGAGCTTGGCTCGAGCTCGAGCTCGAGCTCGGTTCGAGCTCTAAATCTGGGCTCGAGTTCGGCTCGACTCGTTTTCGCCAGGCTCGAGCTCGAACCAATAAAATTTGGATATATGCGATTTAATTTTAGTCATTTGATGCAGAATGAAGATTTTTTAGTATTCTTATTCAAACTTGTGTAATAATACTCTACCAAGACATATAAAATAAAAACTAATCAATTCAATTAAAATCCCAAGGAAGACAATTAAATGCATAATGAAAAATGAACAAGAACCTTAATGGGCAGATTTTGAACTCAATTAAACATGAATATAGACCTTTTGTGATAATACTAACTACATATATGAAAATTTAAACGCGGGACACGGATGGAATGCCACTTTGACCTAGTTTGGAAAAATTAAAAAAAACATGTTAAATATTTCGAGCCGGCTCACGAGCTCACGAGCCGAGCTACCCTAAGCTTGAGCTCGGCTCGTTAAGCTATTCGAGCTTCTACTTAAGCTTGAGCTCGGCTCGTTTGACATTTCGAGTCGAGCCGAACTGAGCTGAAATCGAGCCGAGTCCGAACGGCTCGCGAGCGGCTCGGCTCATTGCCAACCCTAAGCATAATCAATTTTCTGGTTAAATACTTTATGAGATGTTTTTTTATACTTTGCATATTCAGTTCTAGCTATTTTCGCACCTTCTAATCGACTTGATTAACTAACCTATAACTTAACTAACAATCAAATAATTGAGTTAGTAATTATCATTTGCATCCATTGGAGGAAGATAGTGAGGGTGGGGATAAGGGTCTTACCATAAAGCTATATTTTAAGCTCATTTCTGTATTACAAGTCTCATTAGTAGCCTTTAGGGTCTTAGTTTTGGCCCATTAGGGAGAGCTCTGTGAGAGGTCTGGAATGCGTCCAGGTAGGGTGACGCGATTTAGAATATTAGGGCCGTAATCAACTTTCTACTAGAATGTTGGAAGGTGATAGATCGAGTAGATGCGATTTAGTACAGTAAGCTTAGACGTCCACATAGAACTCAAGTATATCTATGCGTGGGGGTCTAGTCCACTTAGAACTCGACCCTAGAACCTTATAAGTAGTACCCATGCATGCCAAGACCCCTCCGGTTCATCCATAAGCTCTTGAGATAACTAAAGAGAGAATTATAGAGGATTAGAAGAGAGTTCTTGGAGTTCGGGCGTGGATCTTGAAGCACTCCGCGAGAGAGTATCTTAGGAGGAGGAAAGCATGCTTGGTGGTATTATTTGCCTTGCTGGGGCGATCTTCTTGAGTTCTAGGACGTGGTTTTGAGGGTAAGTGTTGACTAATCCTTTTTTTCGTATCTATATATATATATATATATATATATATATATATATGAACTTAGTTTCAAACTTTTTTGCTAAGTATTATGATAGCAAAACAAAAGATGGTTTAAGAGAAGTTATTAAGTACGCATGAATCTCTGTTAATGATCTTCTTTGCCAATCCATGTGAATTCAATGCAATTTTCTTGAAATCTATTCTTCTGCTTCGAATCACGTCCACCGTGTATGACACGATTTAACTTTAGTAATTGATTTGGCATGTAATCGATTATGTTGAAAAGCTTTCGTATTGTGTGATGCGTTTTAAATAATTGATTACTTGTTGTAATTGATTCTCCTTGACGTTGTTAATCGATTATGCGAAATGCGTCATCCTTTGTTGAGGTATTTAAGACAATTAATTTCTTATTGTAATCGACAATGGTCTCATGTTCTAATCGATTTCTTCTTTACTTGTTATTGATCATGCTTCTGATTACGTTTTTTCTTTGATATCTTACCTTGTTAATGACTCCATGTTGTTATCATGTTAGACCCTTGTTCTTCTTGTTATAGACCATAGAAAGAAGTTAATGAATAAATTGTTATTTTCTAAAAATTATGTACATTTAACTGAACTGGTTGTCTTTTAATATTTCGAAAGGCGTTAAGGAAAGTGGATGCGATTTGTAAATCACGTCACCTAAACATGACGCGGTTCAAGATTATTAAGACATAACCCTATTAAAATTGTTACACAGCATGATAGTTATTCTAATTATGCACGGTTAATTACGACAAAGTCACTGTATGATCTACATGCATTAATTAAGATGTTTATGATGTGCAGGCACTAGCCGATAATGTGGGACCTAAGTACCATGTTAGACAAAGTGCCACATCATAGGAATCAACTCTTGAATTCTTATGGGACAAAGTGTTATGTGGTAGGGGCCACCTTTTAAACCAACATGAGCCAATTATAAATTTTCATATTTATTTGATTAACTGATGTGAGGATGTTGAGTCCGGGACAATGGATTAAAATCCTTGAATGTGTGCCTACTTATGGACCCATTAACTAGGTGAGATATGTAGTGTAATCTCCCGACTGCGCAACTAAAGACTTAATAGATTTTACCTTACTACTAAGTAAAGAAGAAGATGATGATGCCTCTATGTTATGTTATGGTCGCTTATCCTATGCTACGAATAAGTGATAAGATGATGATTACGATGAATTATGCTATGATCTATGCTTATGAATCATTCTCCTTGTTTATACCTCCACGTTTAATTAATCATGTTAGATTAGTATGCACATGATATGACTTAGATGATGTTAAAGAATATGTTTTATGAATATAAGTATGTATATATGATAGCATTGTTTCTATTGTCTAATTGTTTATCATTCTTTTTCAATTATGTATATTTTATTCAAAACTATGGATTTTGTGGATTGTAAACTTGCTGAGTCAATTGGGACTCACGCTTGCATAATTAACATTTTTTTTTGGCGAAGCTGAGGTTGAGCGTGGGCAGGATCGAGAAGTCAAGTGTTAGAAGATCTAGTTGCTCAATAGACGTAGGTTCTATTTTCAGCATAGCTTTTGATGTAATAGTTAGTTCATTTGAGACTCAATGATGTAATATGTAATGGATATTTAGAGATCATGGATATAATTATTATTGTTTTCAACATTTATTTTATATGGTGGATTATTCTTAGGGCTATGATGCTTGTTTCATGGTATTTGTGGATGTTTGCACGTGCTCATTCTTGCACTAAGTGATGTTGGATTGTTTTTAATGTGGCGCCTGTAAGAAATCGCCATGAACGCAGTAGAAATAAAAATGATTCCATTGTATCGGTTGCTGGGGTCGTAAAACGGACATTAAATTTAAGCGGGAAGAACAATTCTTCACCTTTGCGGGATTTCGAATCTCCCGTGGATGATGCCTACTCGGTAATCGCGCACGCGCACGATCTCTAGAGGTATCCACAC
The DNA here is from genome assembly GCA_030544215.1 of Zantedeschia hybrid cultivar. Lineage (NCBI taxonomy): Eukaryota > Viridiplantae > Streptophyta > Magnoliopsida > Alismatales > Araceae > Zantedeschia > Zantedeschia hybrid cultivar. Next base: position 4,329,376 of record JARZZO010000015.1, read on the forward strand.
GAATTCCCGCAGCATACGCGATTTCCTCATCGGCTTGAGTGCTCCGACCAGATCTCAAATCCACCATGCGCGGTGAGAGACAGATCCACTCCAAGAGAGAGAAGGAGAGAGAGAGAGGAGAGAGAGAATCTGGGGAGTAAAATTCGTCCAACCTACTTTTTACCACTCCCCCTTGGCCCTCCTTATATAGAAATAAGGATAAGCACAAGAGTTAATCCTCATAATTATCCAAGAGTTTGGCCTTGGATAATTCTCCATTAAATCTTCATGTTTATCCTGCAGCTTTTCACAAAAACCCAGATAAGCATGAAATTTAACATCTCTCACCGTCTGACGAGAACTCTTATGTGTGTGACCCTCTAGAACTGTTTCTTTAGTTTAATATTTATTAATTAACATTTAAACATCATATGTTAAATGATTAATTTAATAAACAAGTAAATTATCATCCGATGATTAATTCACTTGGCCTTCTGATCATGAACAACACCAAACACTACCTCATGATCCCAGAAGATATAAAAGATATTGTTCCCTTCAATTGAACCTTTCCGTTTGCAGATGCCGCACATATATAATCCTTCACTCATGCAATGTCCCAATAACGCAAGGGTATGGTTTTATAGTCAAACCCTCTATCGCATTATCCAGATAGATTCCAGTATACAGTTAATATCTAGAAAGACATCTCTTTCATTTGACCATGGCCAGAGATTTCTGTGTACACTTCCATAAGACATTCTCTCTCTAGTTTTATACCAAGAGTGAGTGATCCCTTGTTGTTCACTCAATTACCTTCGCAAGCTTTCCACTGTATCTGAAAGACCGATTATGATGGACTTAATGGTTAAAGTCCACGAGTCAGAGAATCAAGATACAATGGTCTACAAATAAGGTATCATTGGTGACTCAGGTCAAAGGACCAACTGTGCTACTGCAACGATTGAATTCCCTGGTTGACTAATAGGTATAATTACCATCCAGGAATTCTTATTTGGGTATGTTCAGTGAACTCATTCTCTAATGAGCACCCACTTGTTTGTCTTAGTGTCACCACACGAGTGAATGTGAGATCATTCACCCTCATCATATGAGCAGACATAACTTGTGTCGATCTTATCGGATATTTAATGTCCATCTCAAATATCCTATGATCGAGAACTATTTAAGACAATTGTCTTAGGATATTGATCTCACTATCATGATCTCATCATGATTCAATATCCCATACATTTGTCTATGGACCTTCATTACGATAGTCGTTTGCGAGAACTATTAAATGAATAAATAATTGCCTTTATTAATAATCTGAACTAGAATGTACAATGATTGGTTTTGAGGCCACCCAATTCTAACAGTGCATGCCCGTCGATTTGTAGTAAGTTAGCATGACTAAACTGGGTCAGTAGGGGTGTCGTAATTTTTGACTCTCAAGTCTTAAGATGCTGCCAATTTTTTGAAGTCAGGTCATTTTTTCATTTGGGCTGACGTTTAATTTTGCCCACCAAAGTATTTATAAAATTATTTATACATTGCAATTGAAACCACGACACGCATCTTCTGTGGCTTCCTGCACCTCTTGATAGTGGCGTAGTGACTTTATGCATTCGATCTCTTGATCAGATGGCGGTTCTGACAGCAATGTCCATACGGATTGCAACAAGTACTTCTCTTGTATAAATTGGGCTGTCTTTCAAATTAGAATGATGAAATAATGCTTTTAGTACAATCAAATTATAAATGTTAGGTTTTTGAAAAGAGAAAAAAGATAAAATGATGTTAATACCTATTTTTCTTCTTATTAAGCATGCCACATGTTAGGCTAATCCGGTATAGTCAGTGGGGTGAAATTTTCCTCTATGTCAGGGCAACTTTATTGGCTTGAAAAATTAACCTGACTTGACAACAAATTTATGCAATCTAAAAAATATGCTATGTTATTCTTAATAAGTACATATTAAATATTAAATATTCTTTTATACAGTATGGACTTGACTTTTGTCGAAACAAACTTATTATACATATATAATATTATTTTCAAGAAGTTGGATCTGATTGAAAAGTAAACAAACTAAAAGTCTTCCTACAAGGCTGCCTAGTGCAAGAGGGATTACTAGTTAATGTCAGATGCCACATATTAAAGGTACCCTTTTTTAGTTATAGTTGCTGCAAGGCTTGCACTATAGCAAATGCAAGCATTTCTGTAATATAAGTGGGCAGCGGTTGGATAGGACGGCTGCATTACAAGTTTATTGAAAGATGTCATCCGTATTATTCGATCTTTGGATGGTTAAATTTTTTTTAAGAAAGGTACAATTGACTTTCTTAAAATTGCCTCCATCCCTTAGTTTTTTTTTAAATAAAAAATATTATTTTATGGATACAGTGCAGATCGGATGGCTATTTGGTTGTGGTGTAGAAGGACCACAATGCAAGTAAAACCTTTTTTCTTTCTTTTTTGAGTTCAAAAGATTTTGCATTCAATGTTCCCTTGTTTTTTAAGAACTAAAAGAACACATAAAAATGGCATTCACGCTGGTCTTTTCACTTGCAAGCCGTTATAAAAATGTCATTTTCCTTTTCTGCAAACGAGAGAAAAAGAGATCAATGGCATCTGTGTTTGTCCTGGCTTCTTCTACGACTGCTAACTTTAACATCAATATCAAATAGTTGGTAAATATGATAAAGTATTTTATGGCTAAATGTTATTTTCACAAAGTAAATTTAAAAATATTTTTAACAGTTATATATGTTTTTTATGAAATTTTTATAGAAACACTTGTAAACTAACTCCTATATATTGTTAAAATATCTCCAACATCTTTAGAAAAGTTATGATCATACCCTTTCAGTCAAAATGACGTCAACTCCAACATAAGTTAGGGATATATACAAGAAGTAAAAGGTATACATGCAAAAGTGTTGAAATTTCTTTGGCTCATTCTATTGGAGTTGACAGTATTTTGACACGAAATGTACATATACACTCATAAAATACACAAGATTTGCATGCATACTCCCAACTCTCACATATTATCATCAATACTCCTAAAATATTTAAAATATTACATTTATATATTTTCCATCAAACTTAAGAAAATTTCAACGAAATATCTCAAAAATATTGCATAAATCATGATATCATCGGAGGTGTTGGGGATACATAATGCAAGATTTTAATATATACATGCAAAATATTAGTGAAGTTAAAAATACTTATGCAAGATTATTAGATTTAGGGGTATAAGTGTAATTTTTTAAAAATTTCAAGAGTACTGATGCTAATACGTGAGAGTTAGGGGGTATATATGCAACAACGATGTATTTCAAAGATATATATGCAAAAAAACCAAATGTGTAACCGTAACTTTCCTAAGAGAATAACTTGCTACACTGCAAAAAGCTAACGTAGAACAGGTCGCCCAGCACCGTCTCGACACTTGGAACCCGCACATAGACTTGTCCCCCCACTTAAATGCGTCCTGACGTCAGCGAAAAAGAATAAAAAAGTTTACGTACAGGTTGCACTCTTCGAGTCCATCCTTAAATGCTCGAGAGCATCCTAGAGCTCTCGAGCGCGTGTCCTGATGGCTTGAGAGCTCCAGTATGCTTTCGAGTGCCTTAGGGTACAAAATGCTCTTGAGAATCTTTGGATGCGCTCGAGAGCTCCAGTATATTCTTGAGCGCTTTGGAATGCACTCGAAGAGTATCTGCAGGCAATTTTTTTTATTTTTTTCCACTAACGTTAAGGTGCATTTAAGTGGGAGGGACATAGCCATGTGCTGGTTCCAGGTGGCAGGACGTGGCTGGGTGGCCTATTACACCTCAGCTTGTTACGGTGCAACAAGTTATTCTTGAAAAAAAATGTCAAAAGTATTTATAACAGTATATAGGAGTCAAGACAATATATAAAATATGATTATATATATGTGTAGGTATAAAAATTTTACACTTTTATTGACATTTAAAAATAACGTTTAATATTAAAAGGCACCTAATTGTTGCTGACCAAGGGCCACTCCGGTCACTTGCGCCTCTGCCGCCGCTCACCGCTCGCCGTTCTCAAAAGGCGTTCTGTAGTTTCGCGCGCATCGTCGCTTCACGGGTCTCCAGACTATTTAAATTCCTTCACCCGGTCTTTTCAGTCACCGAGCTCTCAGCGCTCCCCACTTCCAATCTCTCTCTCCTCTCCACCGCCGCTCTCCTCTCCTCGACCCATGGAGGACCCGGACGCCCCTCTGGACTTCGAGTCGGAGGACCCTCTCCTCAGCACCCCTCTCGTCACCGCCAGCAAGAAAAAAAGGTTCCACGATCAAACCCTAATCCTTCCTCCGCGCCTTTCTCCTCTCAAACTGATGGAGAATGAGCAGCATTTTAGGTAGTTTGGATGCTGCTGTCGTTGATGTTCTTCTACGAAAGGCTACTACTATCCGTTGTGTGATCGTTCTGCGGCAGTTTGTTGGTGCATCGCTTTTGCTGTAGATTTTGTTGTGGCTTTTAGATGGACGAAGGGTGCGGCTGATTTCTGTGATGCAACTTGATGGCTTTGGAACAAAGGCGTCGTGTTTTGACGCGTGTGCTCCGTCACTGTTTGGTTTAAATTGTGACCGAATATCTCTCTGTGTTTTGGTTTGCTGATAGGGTAAGGCTGTGGGCAGGAAAATGAGATCGATGATTGAGAATCAGGGTGCATGCTAGTTGGTCTTGTAGTATTCCAGTCACAAGTCTTGTTGGAGGAGAGAGATAGCCATGGAAAAAAAGGAGTACTTGGATGTTCGTATAAACATGCGTAGTTGTGGAGTTGCCACGGTGTGGAGCTACTACTGTATCTGGCGTTTAGGACAGAGGTGAACCTAATTAGTTCTATATTAGAAAATGAGAAAAAAGTTATTGACTATATGTAGAAGGTTTTAATCTACAATGTTTGAGGCATCTTTTAAAGATAGAACCACAGGCTTATGGGGACTCAAAATAGATAGTTTTTCACAAGTGTTCGATCAGGTCATTATATTGTGACATCAAAGTTGGAACTGTGCAATATGATATGGGCCAAGTTTGGGGACAAATGTCACAAATCAGATAGAAGTTGCGAGGCCTATAGTAACCAAGTCACGAGACAGGTAGGAGGAGAAGGCCACCCATAAAAAAGGTTACTTGGATGCAAGGCTTAAAATATGCCGGTGTGGAGCCGCCCGAGTATGGAGCTACTATTGCGTCTGGGGGTTGAGGCAGGGATAATAAAGTGAATTAATCTCATAATGGAAAACAAGTTGTTGAGGCACATTTTAAAGACAAGATCGTACAATGGGCTTATGAGGGCTCAAAGCAAATAATATCTTACAAGGTCTGGATCGAGTCGCTATAGATATAGCTATGTAGTCAGATGTGTAAGGCGACCGGGGGGTCGCCTCATCCTCACGCCTAGGCAATGGTCTAGGCATTCGAGGTGACATTTTAAAAAAAGATATAAATAATTCAAATTTTTATATGAAATGCCAAAAACATAAATAAAATCATACAAAATAGAGAGAGGCGAGGGCTTCAACCTATATATAGACAGAGGGAGTCAGATAGAGAGAGACAAAGGTAGTGAGAAAGATTGAGAGAGTGAGAGAGACCGATAGAGTGAGAGAGATAGAGAAAGGTGAGGGCTTCGGCCCTTTGATAGACAGAGGGAGTGAGAGAAATAGATGGAGAGTGGGGGGAGAGGGAGTGAAGTGTAGAGAGAGAGAGAGAGAGGGAGAGAGAGAGAGAGAGAGAGAGAGAGATTTCCCGTCGCTAAAGGCTCCCGTTACTGTCGTCAAAAGTGTTAAGAGGGCTCGCCAGAGGATTCACCATCGTTGTTGCCGTCGCCGGACTAGAGCACCGTCGTCCTCGCTGGGGAGGCACCATGGAGGGGGTGGATGGGGGATTAGGGTCGAAGGGAATGGGCAGTGGAGGGGGTGGATGGCTCGAGGTTAGGGTTTCGATTGGGGGTGGGGTGGGGGCTTATTGGGTTGGAGGATTATAGAGGGCCCTTTGGGCCAGGTAAATGGGCTTGGTCAAATGGGCCATGCCGATCCAAGGTTGCTGGCGAGGCGAGCCGGGGTGAACAAGGCGCTCGAGGCACGTTGGAGTGACCACCTCCACATTTGGGGTGATTTTGTCGATCGCCTAGGCAGCAAAGGCCAAAGCAAGGTGGCTAAACATCGCCTCGCCTCGCTTGTCGCCTAGGCGATTGCCTCGAACGCCTTTTATAACATAGAGATATAGTGGCCCAAGCAAAATAAGTGTGATGTTAGGGATTTCAAAAAATGAAATGAAAACTTTTTCTAAAGGAAAAAAGGAAGCACTTTTCCTGAGGCAAAAAGCATTTGGAAGTCATTGGATTAGGTATTTGTTAAGACAACAGAGTTTGAAGGTAGATTTCTTGTGGAAATGTCGCTGAGGCCTTATTATTTCTTTGTCGTGGAAGCCTTAATGGAAGAACAAACGTGGGTTGATTTTTTGTACTAATCTCTTAGCTTGTTACTTAGATGCCACAGTGGAGATGATTGTTTTGGTTAGGAATTAATGTTGGAGTCAGAAGAGAGAAATGGTGCTAAGAAAATAGATAATGTCATTGGGTGCAAGGTATATGCTTGTCAAATGCCAATTATGGAATACAGAAGACTGCTGATTGTAATACAATGCTGGAGCAATTTAAATGGTGGAAACTGAGCGTTAAATTACTTATTTATTAAAGAATAGTATAGCCCGGATGATTTGGGTTGTTGGCAGGTCTCTTGTAAGAAGTGTTATTGATGCCTTTTCCCCTTTTTATTTTGGAGGCTTTGTGGGAGAATGAACATGGGGCTTTGATCTGTTGATTTTCAAACTTGTCTATTAATTTGCCATGTAAATGCCCTAGTGGGAGACACTTGTTCGGTCAGAATTATTGTTGAAACTAGAAGATAATAATTGATGCCAAGAAAATAGATAATGTCCTTGGGTGCAAGGTATATGCTTGTCAAATGCCACTTATGAACAACACAGAAGACAGATGATTGTAATACAATGCTGGAGCAATTTAAATGGTGGAAGCTGAGCGTTATGAAACACAAGAAGCATATGACATCATGTCTTGAAGTTCCTAATCAAGATACTAGCTGATCTACCACATGCTCTCAACAATTTTCAGGGCACATGTGCAGACTGCAGAGAACATCATTAAGACTTGTCAAAGGATATTATGAAGACTTCTTGTCTGGTCTTGAGTGTGATTTTCTTTTCTTTTTTGTATCTTCTTATTTAACATGGGTTTATAAAAGGGGGATTCCGTGGATGCCAACATTCCATATGGCTACATACATTTCTGATGTGGTTTCAATATTATGGTCCTTCATAGGCTGGGTGTTATATTTTGCTTCTATGAGCTATGTTATTAAAGGAGATTGCTTCACTCACCTACGCAATAAAGTAAGGTGAGGCAAGCCAACGTGCCTGGCCTCGCCCCATGTTCGCCTCACTCACCTAGGACTCACCTATGTTGTCTATGCCAAATGTTTGTAATTTTTTTTATTTTAATTATGTGGTACTACTTTTGTGCTACTTTTTCTTGTTCTTAATCATTCCTAAATGGCAAATGTGATGGGAATAAGTTCATGGTCACAGCCGTTTAGAGCTGCAGCAGACCCGAGGGAGGACAACCATTCTCTCCTATCCGTTCATCTTCCTCGGCGAGCAATGTAAAAGATCGAAACTGAAGCACAATAAATAATGTGGTCTTCAAAGTCATTAATATGTGTCTTTTTATTATTCCAAGAGTCTTAAATAAAAAATGTAGGTCATTACGTATTCTTCTGAAGTCTTAATTAGGTGCCCCTACGTATTACTAGAAGTGTCTTTATGAGATGACCTTTGGTCTACCTCTTGCTTTCTATTTAAAGGGACATGTACTGTATATTTGAAAAATGAAGAATGGAAGAAGTTATCTAATTTTTAGAATTCTAGCCTTGTTCTTGTGAGATCCCTGAGATGGGGAGGGTGAGAAGCCCCGAGTGAGATGCGCACTTGTCTTGGACGAGTCGGATTTTGAAGGTCTACGTGAAAGGAGAGCCCTGCGATGGGGTAAGGTGAGACGCCTTGGGTGAGATGCCCATTCCGATCATGTTTGTTCTTTCAAATTTCGACTCGTCCCACATCAAATTTGGTATTAGAGCTTAAGATTGGTCCCCTACTGTGCTACCGCACCGTCATCTCCTGTCACACCACCGGTTGCCATCTCCTGTTGCAGCCTCCGTTGCCGTTCCCCCTTCACCGGGCTACCTCAACCCATCGCACAGTCACTGCTGCCTTGCTGTCGACCCTGCTACTGCAGCAACACCGCAACAACACCACGAGGGTCGCCACCGTTGCCACCCCGCCTCCGCCTCCCACTGCTGCCTACTTTCCTTCCCTGCAGTTGTCCTCACCACCGGCAGCAACCTGCATGTCCCTGCCGCAGAGGCGAGAAGACTGCAGGCCGCCTCGCCGTCGGAGCCCTTCGGTGCTGTCGCCGATCTATGCCGGCGTTGCAGCCGCCGACTGCATCATCTCCAACCGCCTGCAATGGCCTCCGGCCGCCCTCACCACTGTTCTCCTCGGAACCACCACGCCGCCGTTGCCTTTTTTCCTCCCCGCAGCCGCCTTTGCCAGCCAGTCCGGCAGCGCCGTCGACGTGGCCGCCTCTCCCCACTGTCGCCGTCGCCGTCGTTGCCGTTGCCTTTTTTCCTTCCTGCAGCCGCCTTCACCAGCCAGCCTTGCTGTTGCCGTCGCTGTTGCCGCCGGTCCTCGCCGCCACTGCCGTCGACCTCGCCGCTGCTGCTACCACCTGCCACAATCGCCGCCCTCTTCCCCTTCTTTATCTGTTATGGGTGGAAGGAAGGGGGAGGCCAAAGGAAGACGAAGGGCTTGTGCCCTATTAGCCTAACCCGGTCCAATCGGGTTTGACCTAGTCCATACGAGACCGGTTAGGACCTAGTTCGAGCTAGGTCAGGACCTAGAGAATCCAATCCAATTGAAATCAAGTCAATTTCCCTTAATTGGTTCGACCAGGACCCGGTGGTTTGAACCATTTGCAGTCGGGTCTGAACCAAGGCACAATCAGGTCTGAGCCAGGGTCCAATCCAGACCCTTATTAGGCTGGGTGGTGCAATTGCAGCCATTAGTGCACCACCAGCGCCACGAATTCATCGGTGATTTGATTTGCCAGTCGCTTATGCCGTTGGGATTGTCTCAGCGAGATTGACCTCATTGCACATTACGTCTGCTGGCAGCGTCTCGTTTTGCGTGCCGCACTTACACATCTTACGAGGGCGCTTGTGCTTGCCGTTTAAGGTCGTCTCAGACTCTGATTTGAGCGCCGTCAACGCTGTTGGTCTCATCACTGCAAGACCAACCCAATTTCAGTGTGCCACTATGCTTGCGCACTGTCGCAACTGCAACACTTGTACGTCACCTCTGGCAGCATTTCAAACTTGAGGGCGAGTTTTCTCCCACCGGAGGAGAATTGATGAGAATAAGTTCATGGTCACAGCTGTTCAGAGCTGCAGTAGACCCGAGAGAGGACCACCATTCTCTCCTATCCGTTCATCTTCCTCGGCGAGCGATGCAAAAGATCGAAATTGAAGCGCAATAAAGAATGTGGTCTTCAAAGTCATTAATATATGCCTTTTTATTATTCCAAGAGTCTTAAATAAAAAGTGTAGGTCATTACGTATTCTTCTGAAGTCTTAATTAGGTGCCTCTACGCATTATTAGAGGTGTCTTTATGAGATGACCTTTGGTTTACCTCTTGCTTTCTATTTAAAGGGACATGTACTTCATATTTGAAAAATGAAGAATGGAAGAAGTTATCTAATTTTTGGAATTCTAACCTTGTTCTTGTGAGATCCCTGAGATGGGGAGGGTGAGAAGCCCCGAGTGAGATGCGCACTCGTCTTGGATTGGTCGGATTTTGAGGGCCTACGTGAAAGGAGAGTCCTACGATGGGGTAAGGTGAGACGCCTTAGGTGAGGTACCCATTCCGATCACGTTTGTTCTTTCAAATTTCGACTCGCCCATCAAAATGCCTTTGGCTTGCCTCGCTTCATGTTTGCCTCACTCACTTAGGTTGTCTATGCCAAATATTGTATCTTTTTTTTTTTTAAATTTTGTGGTACTACTTTTGTATTATTTTTCTTTTTCTTAATTATTCCTAAATGGCGAATGCCTCTTTTAACAATGTCCAGTGCCTTTTTTCTCTTACATGTTGTTACATTTTTCTTATTTTTGACGATTCCCAAGATCATCTACTGCTTATGTGAGTACTTTATGCAATTTTCTCTTACAGATTGGACGTGATCAGTGGTTCTCAAAGTCTTAGATATCATTATCATGGATGTTTTAGTTATTTTCCTCCTTGTGCCATTTTCTTCCTTCATGGTGATTTATTGGAGAAACATGTTGCCTCAAACGCCTAGGCACTCACCTAGGCAATTGAGGCTGAGAACATCTAGTTGTGTCTCTTGCCTCTTGCCTTTGACTGCATAGTCTGTGAGGTGTAATTTTGCATTTCATTGTCTCAAAAGGAGACCCTCTTGTGACATTCCTTAGGAGACCTCTTTTTCTTCTTCATGTCTTGTGATCTCAGTGATTCACAATTCTCTGGTTCGAAGTGAAGGTTGCCTTATGGAGAAATGCTATTAGACTATACCATTGGTGGCATGAAGTATTGTTAATATATACACATGTGGGAGCATAAAAACATGACAGGTATCTTTATAAGGAATCTTGCTAGGAATAAAAGTGAGCTTACAAAGGAATGAACTATCAACTCTTTCAGAGGGCATCGACTTTTTTTTTTTTGCCTTTTATGCTAATTTCACCATTATTTCTAATTTCATTCCACACCCTTTTGCAATTTATTCCGTTTCTCCTTTTCTCTTATCAGCACCATTCTGTTTTCTATATTCTATCCACCTCAATTTCCATGAAGTTCCCTCTCTACAGTTTAAAGTAAACATTTTATTAATTATGTGGCTCTGCAGCTCGTCGACCATCTATCTGATGGAAGGACAGTCAGAACATCATTTGAATGAAGTCTTTTCATTTTACTGAAGTAAAAAGTGGCACATGACACATTGGCTTCTTGTCAAATGTTAGATGAAATCTTTTTGTTTACTGCATTAAGAAAAACAGTTGTTGACATTGGCTACCTGTCAAACTACCAAAAAAGGGTGCACTGATTCTAAATGTATCATGGAATGTATTGTATGTATCCCTGGGAATATGCTGGTTCATCATTAATTATATTAGCAACCTCAGGTTGATAGTTACATCTGATGATTTGCAATCATTGTTTCAAAGAACACAAAATGGAAACTTCCTGTAAAATTAAATCCTTTTGTAGATTAATGACATCACTTACTTTCATTAATATATATATATTTTATGTTTCAAATTTGGGTTTTTTTACTTTTCGGTCCCTACAATCTTTCAATTTTCAGTATAAGCCCCTGCAATCTTCGTATTATTTTAAAACCTCATAAAAGGCCCTCTGGTTAGAAATTATCAAAAAGGAGGAATATACTAGGAATATTCCTAGTAGAAGTATGGTACATGGAAGGAATACTCCACAAATGTTCCTTTTTCTGGACGATTGATGGCTTGTTTATGAGGGTTAAAAGATTGGAGGGGGTTTTAAATTAATATGAAGATTGAAGGGGTGTATACGGAATATTGAAAGATTGTATGGACTGAAAAGCGAAAAACCTACACATTTTTGTCATTTTCCCTCAAGTTACATATTGAATTTTATTGACCTAATGCCTGTTTGATCATGCTGGTGCCTTCAGGGCAGCCTTTTTGCTGCATTGTGGTGCTGTCTCAAGCTCCATTAACAATTTGAGCTTTAGATGAAAGGAGATTGGAAGACTTGTAAATATGTAATGTGTGAAATGGGGAACCCAAATGAAAATTGTAGCTGGTGCAGAAGTTAAAGTTCGGAAGATGGATTCATTGGGATGCAGCAATACACTTAGAGACCAACTCATAAAAGTAGATCCTTTGCGTGCTCCAATGATGGTGTTTGATTAGCATTTTGATAGAGGCATATTGTAATCTGCCGTTGATGTTTGTTAGCTCTGGTTGGCCATTTGGGCAAGATGTTCTATGAGCCATATCTTTGGCCCCATTTCTGCCCGATTTCTACACGAACACACATACGCACAATGTTGTGTGTGGTATGTGACTGTAAAACAAATGGTGCCCTTGTTTATATTCTTGCAATGGTATCACATTATGTAGAAGCATACACAAAATCCTACAACCACCGATAAATGCATAAATATTTGCCGACTTGTTAATTCATACGTGAAATTCATCTTATTGACACTTTATTTTAGGAAGATGGATAGTACAAGACTCATTAACTTCTGGTTTTATTGAGAATAAGGGAAATATGATAGCTTACTTGCCCTTATTCTTTTTATTCCTCTTTGATTGTGTGGATTTCTTGTACCAGGTGGGAATGGCTTACATCGGAATAAGAGGAAATAAGCAATTTAGGTAAAAATGCTAGAATTGCTTAGACTGGAATAAGCAATTCTCCAATTACAATGAGAAGAGAGAATTACAAGTTCAAAAAGGAATATATTCTTGCTAATAGAGCAGCCTAGAAAAATTCCACCTATGGATGGCAGTACCGGTACCGGTATCGGTGTACCGGTACGTACCGGCCGGTACCGGTCCAGTATCGGCTGGTATCGGTCGATACCCTCTATAGGAGTGGTATTGGTGCCGGCCGATACCGGTACGTACCGGTATCGGCCGGTATTGCCATCCATGATTCCACCACCAACTGAACAAAGACCACTTTTAGGGCCGGTTTGTTTTGTAGATGTAGTATTCCGAATTTCTTATTTCCGAATCCGATACGTACTGGTATCGGCCGGTACTGCCATCTATGATTCCACCACCAACTGAACAAAGACCACTTTTAGGGCCGGTTTGTTTTGTAGACGTAGTATTCCGAATTTCTTATTTCCAAATCTCTTATTTCAAGAACAAGAAGAATTTACTTTGGGTGGAATAAGTAATTCAATGGAATAAGTGATTCATACCTTTTAGGTAGAATGGTTTATTCTACTAATTATAAGAATAACGCGTTGCGTCAAGAATAGCTCGTCCACGCTCCCAAAGCGAATAAGTCGCATGACCCATCCTATTCGACCCTTATCCCGCAAACAAACCGGCCCTAAAAGAATAACCCTCCCTATGCATAAAGCACTCCCCAAAAAAGAAAAACAAGTTCACACCGAGAGCAGCTGGCCAGGATATGTACAGGGACTTCAAAACAGAGGATAAAGGCTGTGTCTGCTCCTCCCATGTAGCTGCCCAATTCATGGCCTGACCACAGGTAAAGGAGATCACAGGTGGGAAGCTAAGAGTGAGCCATTCTCCACACTAGGTATTAGACATTCAGGGGCACTGGGCTTACAAATCTGATGAAAAGAAGGCCATCTCATGCACCCGATTCATCTTATTGGCACTTAGATACGTCTTAATTGGTTTTGACTGTTTGGCGTTTTATCTGTCATAATACCGTTATTTATTTAGACTTCATAAGCTTGTTCATTGTCCTTGTTGCATTTGTCGATATGACTGTTCATTATCTAGATAAATATGTGCAAGTGTACTGATTTAGTGCATACATGTTGGCCTTGTAGGCATATTTGTAGGTATGTTATCTATGTTACCATTTTTAGCATGATGTTGAGGATATTAGTCCAGTGTTGACATGCATACATGTGGAGAGTGAAATGAGTTATTATCTATATTATTATTAAAAATCTCCCTTACATGTTACGCATTAACCTAGTTAATTTTTCCTAGGTAGGTGATTAACAATAGTGGTGTAAATAAGTAGCTAACTTGAGATTTGATTTTTTTTGAAATCCATCTTTTCTTTTGAAAAGAACTTAAAAGTTCTTAGTTTTCAAAAGAATCCTCTTTTTTGTTTTAAGTATAGACTTTGAGAACTTAGGATTAGCCCTGAGGGAGTCTAGGGTTTTAGATCAGACAAGTGGATCCATGAAATTGACCTCTTTCCCATTGACTTTTGTCAGTGTTAATTACGCAAATTACTGATTGGCAACCCTTGGTTAGCCGTCCGTCAGTGCCCTTTAAAACAAAGCACACAAAGAAGGAAATTTGGACATTGCATCACACACATCATGAATGACAAACAAAAACGCCATTTGAGTGAGTTTTGTTTTAGACACTTGTATGAAATATGTAGACTTGATGTCTATTTTCAGAAACTTTTTAGGAACCCTAAAGGATGCTTAAAGGATTTTAGATCCACATGAGGGATATATGAGTCTAGGGACCTTAAAAGATGTTAATGGGATGTACTTTGAACAGAATCCCTCTTAAAACCCTTAAGAATACTAGGGGATTTGATAGTATCCTTTAAGCATCCTTTAGACGGCTTAAGGATTCACGAGGATCGGATGAATTTGGCCAACTCCATTTCCTTCATTTCTGGTCCTTTTTTGAAAATTCATAAGGAAAAGGCTTAATTAATGGGACATGATGGCCACCACCTAACTAAGACTATCTTTTAAGATTAATGGTCCTTCAACCAACATGGAGGAACCAAACAAGCTCAATGACCATTCAACCGACATGAGTGAACCAAAATTGAGTTTAATTTAAGGGCAATCATCCAACTGAACATGTTGAATTAAATACACATGCATCATGCGCACGATTTTACTTAATCAACTTTTATGAATACATTGTGTTACATGTAGTTTGGTCATTCGACCAATAAGCATGAACCATTAAAATTTGGTCACTCTACCAATAAGAGTGAACCACATAATTTTGGTCATTCCGTCACTAGGAATGAAACAAGTGAATGCCTTTGGTCACTTCATCAATAAGAGTGAACCACATAAATTTTGGTCATTCTACTAATAGGAATGAACCAATAAAATGACTTTGGTCATTCTACCGATAAGAGTGATCCACAAACTTAATGGTAATTCCACCAATAAAAATAAACCACTTAATTGATTAATTGAAACTTCAACCATTCAACCAATATGAATGGACCGTTCTTTTAGTTAAACTTCGGCCATTCAAACAATATGAATGGACCGTTTAAATTAATTTTACATTGTTACAAATTAACCAAAGATCATGTCCAACATACACCACGCACGGTGAATCTTCACAAATCCCAAGGCTTCAGAGTTTTGGATGGAGTCTTCACATGAACTTTCTCTTCACCGACAGAGCTTCCACCTCTTTCCCAAAAAATCTCCCTTCACCGCAGCCCCCATAGAGGGGTATTTATAGTGGATGGAAAGAGCCACCGATATGGGGGTGAGGCACTGGTGGCACCCCCCACTGGTGCCTTTTCCCTCCTCTTTTTTTTGAAATGAGAGAGAGAGAGAGAGAGAGAGAGAGAGAGAGATGGGAGGGGCCGGTGGCACCCCTCACCAGTAAATGCTACCGGTTGGGGGTGCCACCTGTGGCTCCCCCTCCCCCTTCTTTCCCTCTTTCTCTTCTTTTTTTATTTTTTATTTTTCTAATGGGGAAGTCCTCCACCGGTGGGGGGTTTGGCTACCGGTGGGGGTATACCCACTGGTAGCCCCCTCCTCCTCCTTTCTTCCCCTTTTTCTTCTTTTTTTGTTTCTCTCTTTTCCCGAACCACCGGCGGAGGGTTCCAAGGGAACCGGTGGGTGGTGGCTTCCATTTCTTCTTCCACCCCTCTTTTTTCTCTTTTTGGTTACATGTCCAAACCGGTGGGGGGGGTCAAAAAATCTGTTGAACACTAAGCCAAAGGGGCCCACATATTATTTCATGATAGGACAGTTTTTTTTCTTTTTTTGAAGGCAGCAAAAAGCCGCTTTCATTCATTTGATAATATCAAAAAAAGAGTACAGGGACAGAAATAAAAGAAACACAGTAATTGTCTACCAAGACAGTAGGCATTACAAAATCCTCTAAAAACACAATAAAACCCTCCCCCCAAAAAATACAATACGACTCCAAAGACAAACCCCTCAGAGAAAGACAGTTTTCCACTGTACAATTTTAGATATAATGGCAGACTCTGAAATCTTATCCCCATGTCTTCTGAAATTCCATGATAGGACAGTTGTCTGTATGTGTATCAGCTATTCACTGACTGACACATGCTCCCTTATTCCTTATCGATGCATAGGCACACATACGCATGTTTGAACTAAATGTTGCATGTTGTTCAATTTTTATAGCTATACTTGCTTCATATTCAAAAACCATGTTTCTTAATGCTTTACGGAAGTGGTGGCCCACATATTACTTTGTATCAGTGATTGGACAAGCTGTTTCTGTGTGTATGCTTTCTTATTCCACAGACTGTTTTGAATTTCTTGTACACACGAAGTGGCTCGGTTTGTTAAGGCCCTCTATGTACACATTTAGGTCTAAAGTTTCAAGCCCCATGGTGGGCAGGTTGTAGAATTTAGTAGTTTAAATTGATAGTGTGACAGGTGTAAGCACCTATAGTGTGCAGGGTGTCGGTCAAAAGGCACTTAGCAAATGGGAACCCCACTGCTATCAGGTGGGGAGCCTGGGATGGGTGGTGGTCCAACAAAAAAAAGGGACTTTGTGCTAATCCCTACATGTTATTTAATTTACAATGTCTTATATTTCTTATTGTTATGTGCGGTTTTCCATTTATTTACCGGTCTTTATAATGTCTTATGTACTTGTGTAATATTTCCATGCATATCTAAAGTTGGCATCTATTTGAAAATCTTGTGTGTGAGTGAAGTACTCAGGTGGGATCTTTATGACACCTAACACATGATCACTGTTGGCTCGTTGTTTTTTAGTTTTAATGGACCTAAACCATGTTTGCAGGAAGAAAATTATTGGTTTAGACGACCTTCTTTCTGAATTTTACCAGGGGAAGAGTTCACCAAGTGAATCTAAAAAGTCATCAAAATCTAGGTTTTGCAATTCAGATGAGGAAGACAATACTAGAAAAAACAAGGAGAAATTGCTGTCTAAATTTGTTGATGAATGCCAAAAACAGGCATGCAGATTTTTTTTCCCGCTTGGATTAACTCTTGTATGATAAAATTTTGGGATGAAATTTTTTGATGCTGTGCGGCCTTGTATTTAGGTTAGTGATATGATCACTGAAGATGAGATCCCTTTGTGGGGCCAACGAGTCTTTGGGCTACAGGTTTTTGTGAAACAAACTGAATCTTTATAAGTTATTGATCTTAGTTTTTTAGGAAATTATTAGGATTACCTTGTTTACTAGTTGAATCCTTTTTTTTTTCTTCAGAAATCTCCACCAAGAATTGACTTCAAAGAGGTTATCAATGGCAAGCTTGTGCAGTCATTCCAGAGGATCAAGCTCAACTTGGTTTTGGATTTGACCATCGAGAAAGGTTTTCTACTTCTATTTGGTGGATTTATGCCCCTTCAAGATTGTTGTTCATTATAGCATTTTTGTTTTGCCTGTTCTCCCTCTAGTTTTATGGTTATATAATTCAAACATTGCATACTTCAAGAATGACTTTTGTATGTGTGATGTGAAGCTGACACATTTTTATATCCAGTATATTAACCAATATTTTGGATATTTCTCATATTAATAGAACAATGACCAGTTTAGAGCAAAAATTCTACTTATTTCTCTTCCATGAGTTTCTTGTATATTTGGATTGAAATTTGTTCACATATTTGTTCTACTTACTCAACAATCTCCATTTGCAAAATCTTCTGCTTCGAAAAAAAAAACAAGATCTATGATAGTGACATAAGGAAAAGTGAAAGAGGGGAATCCTTTGATATTAATTAAACATGGTGCTTTCCAAATGACTAATAATTTTATTGAAGTGCATTTGTCTGTCACCTTATTTGCCATAATCTGTCTATGGGAAGAGGTTGTTGAAATATTTTCTTTTCCTGTATTTGCTACATGGGGCTGAATCCTGAGTTTTCTGCTTTTTTATGTAAAAGTTATGACATGTGTAATCTGTTTCTTTGCTATAAAGTTACATCTGGATGTTGACTTTACTATGTTCTTGTGTAATCTGTTACTTAGCTGTAAAGTTATGTCTGGATGTTGACCTTACTATGTGTTTCATACTTCACAGTTGGGCTGTACATGTGTGCAGGTTTGAAATAACTACATGCACCAATGCCTTGTACTGCTTGCTTGATACATCAAAGACATTCCCCCTCCCCAGCCACCACAACTCACCACCAAAAGTATTGTATTTCATAATTTATGGATGTTGTGCCCACTCCTATGACAGATTGGCTTCATCATATCAGAAACATTACCTATATCCTTGTTTTTTTAAGGTTATTTTCCCCTTGTTTTCAGGCCATGATTTTCCACACCGGTACTTACTAGTGTCCAATCTTTACTTGGTCGCCAATGCTCTGGGCCATGGCATTCTTTTTTTGCTTGCTTAGGCCCTAGTTGTCAAATTGATTTCTTTATCCTCCATAGGATGGCCTTCCATCCATCCCCATCCATCCTTGCTTCATTCTGCCCAAAGGCCATGGGCATAGAAACATTTTGTGTCAAATGAGGTGGACATATTTTCTTGTGATATAACGTATGACTGTAAAGTATAAATGACATCTTCAGTTATGCTTCGTCTTCAATGCATACTCTTAATGATTTTGTCTCTATTGTGCATTGTCCATTCTTTTTGAAGAAATGTAAGATGACCTCTGTTTAACAAAGGATAATGTTGCAGTGATACACCAAGGGTAAGGCAAGGTATCTCATGAGAAAAAGAAAAGAAAACACTGAAAAGTCATATGAAGATGTTTAAATAATAAAAACAAAGAATCTTGGGGAAAATCCAATGAACACCTCTATGACCTGAGAAATCATGGATTCACCGCCCTGCCAAGGGCTTAACCAACACGGCAACACGGGTTGGCTGATATTGACCCAATCTGACTGATCCAGGGTGGAACCCAGTTGGCTAGGATTGGACATGGACAACAGCTTCCTCACTGCCACCCACATATGAAATTGTTTGAAAACAAAGAAT
Source organism: Zantedeschia hybrid cultivar (assembly GCA_030544215.1). Lineage (NCBI taxonomy): Eukaryota > Viridiplantae > Streptophyta > Magnoliopsida > Alismatales > Araceae > Zantedeschia > Zantedeschia hybrid cultivar. The sequence continues at coordinate 4,348,443 of JARZZO010000015.1, forward strand.
CTTGGAGAGAGCAGGGCCATACACCAGAACAGTAACACGGCAAGAGCAGCAGGGCCCTCCCATCATTGTCAATGAAGCTGCAGAGGAAGAGAATGAGAGAGAGACAGAGAGTTGGGTTTCTGAAGCAAACGATTGTAAATGTGTGGGGCACTGCCCTATTGCGTGGAAGGTGGAGGTTGCGGATGGCCTTTTAATGCGGCAGGCCTGGTTGGTCTGGGCCCCATCTGACTGACTTCTGGACTTTGTATGGCAACTCCATCCTGTTTTATGCAGGCTGGGCCTGTGGGCCGCCTCATGCTATCGACACCCCTCCATAGCACAAACCGAATGCTTGATTCATCCAAGGAATGCCATATCCAATCTTGGCATCATTATGGAAGGCGAAGAGAAGAGATCTCGGAGAGATTGGGCACGATGGCCTAAGATTATGATTATCTTATACTTCTTAAAAAATCTCTAGAATTTATAGATTAGCCATTCGATATGCTTGCAATAACACAATACTAACATGAACAATGCAAGAAACATATTTACAAATACATCAGGAATGTTTTCAAGTGTAGAGAATGCCCAAAGCAAACAAAAATAAACACCAAGGAGGTGATTGTTTTCTCGCACCTCAGCATGTTGGAAAGCTCTACCATCATCCTCATCTCCTCCTCTCTTTCCCATTACTCTCTCTGTCTCCCACTTATTCTCATAGTTGTCAATCCCTTCCCGGTCCCCGTCTGATTTCTGTACGGGCACGGACGTGTTAGCGTCCCAGACAATTCCAGTGTCCCGTCTCAACTTCTTTACATAAATATTTCAAAGACTGTAGAACACACATATGCGCGATAAAATAACATCGAAACCACCACATGACTTGAAAATAGCAGAACATTAATGTATTCTACCTTGATTTAAATTGAGAATAGGTAATAGACACCCCAAGAGAGAGGGACCAGGATGGGATTGAACCCTATTATAGCCATGTCTTTCTTAAATATACATTTTATATACTTATATTACATAAATATCCCCAATTGAACCTTGCTTTCAGATCCCGACCAGACCACATGATTTCAGCCGGGATGACCCGGGACTGTCCGGGACAGACCGGAATTGCTGGGTCAGACTGCAACAGGTGCTGGGACCAAGGATGGCAGTACCGGTACCGGTTCCGGTATCGGTGGGTACCGGTACCGGTACCGGCCGATACCCAGGGTACCGGTGCCGGCCGATACCGGTACGTACCGGTATCGGCCAGTACTGCCAACCATGGCTGGGACACACTGCATAGTGTCCCATCCTGTTTCTTCACTGGGACAGGGCATTCCAGCCTGTCCTGGCTGGGACAGGACAGAATTGACAACTATGCTTATTCTTGAATCTTTGTTGAGATTCCATCTTGGAACCCTTGGAAAGACAGACTCTCTAGGAATCATGGAGATAGTAGAAGAGATGACAAACCATGGATCGATTGTAGTTACAGTGTTCCTTTTTTTATTTTACTATGATGGTAACCTCAAAACGGATATAAATATTAATCACAGATGCTCGTTATTATCTAAGAAATCCAGGGAAATTTCTGCACTATTCATGAGCTTATGTAATTAACTGCTGAGTAATTTCAAGTATCATATATGTTTACTGTCGTATACTTGTCAATGATTCAGTGGGAACTTTGTACATGTCTGGGTTTTAGGTTTGGTGGATTCCAGTGTTCTACTCAAGTCTATCAATACTTAGAATGGCTGATAAATGAGTGGCTTCAGCCTTAAAAAGAGAGAGAGAGAGAGCTGATTGTGACTCATCTAAGAGTGTCATCACAGGATGCTTATATGAAGGAAGGTTCTTTAATTGATTGTTGTCCTTTCTCCTCCAGTGTTGCAACTACAAGTTTCTTCTCTTTCTCCTTTTTCTATCTTATGCTTTTCCCTGCTTTCTTGCAGGAGAGACATTCCTGGAGCATTTATTAATAGATGGATGGCTATCAAAGTTGGTTCTTTTTTGTGGTTCTGTGGAAGATTGTATAGCATCTTGGACATTTTACCAGAGTTAGTATTCTCTTCCATTATACTTTCCTTACAGGTGCATAGATAATTTATGCATATCTTATGCTTCATTTATTTATTGCATTCTCAGTGTTGTACTCCCCAAATGAGGAGGTACAGGAATCTGCATGTGACTTTTGGTGTAGCATTCTTCCAAGAGAGGCTGAGGTAATCTCATTATTCATATGGTCATGCATATCTTGAGGTATTGCTTCTCATGTGTTCTCATGTATGCAGGTTAATATGCCACCAATTGGGCTTAAGTGGTTTCCTAGCTATACAGATCTGAGGGATGCTCTTGAAATCTATGGATATTTGTCGGGTTCTAATGGATCTTCATCAGCCTTAGTGACTACTGAGAATGGTTGCATTATTTTTTTCCTCTCAATTTTAGTTAATTCATTTTTGAATGTGGTTGGTACCACTTGTATTATAAATGAAAAAGGACATGTACAAGTAAAAGGGGTACTAGGAGTAAAAGTCCCTCTGTACAAAAACACCAAAAGGGTGTGAAGCACTAATCACCCTCCCCAAGAAGACCAAATAGGGTGTAAGAGCGACACATTACAAGAAACCCTTGCCCACTCTTTGACTTCATCACACACAAAAGACAATATCCTATGTGGGGTCCCCGCCTTTCTCTGAAAAATCTCATTTGGGCCATCCTATTATGTCTGAATGATGATCTCCCGCCATAATCCATTGAAAAGAAGGGAGGGTTACATCCCATAGTCTGGCATTAGCATAGTACTTTTGAATGATGATCTCACTCCACAATCCTGAGTTGGAGGCCACAATCTTCCAAAGCCACTTCTATCAGAGAGCAATATTGCATTGAGGGAAGTTCTTTGGGTCTAGACCCCCATTCTCCTTAGGTCTGCAAATTCTGCCCCAGCTAACAACATATCCGCCTCTTTTCAGGTCTCCAGATCCATGCCAAAAAAAAAGGCTGAAAGGATTCCAATTTTTGGGAAATAGTTGAGGAGATCCTGAAAATAGACAAGAAATAAATAGGAAGGCTGTCTAGGATTGATCTACACAAAGTCCATCTACCCCTATAAGATAGGAGTCTTCCTTTCCATCCTACCATCTTGTTCCCAAATCTTTGCATGATCTTCTCCTAAGTCTAGGATTGATCTACACAAAGTCCATCTACCCCTATAAGATAGGAGTCTTCCTTTCCACCCTACCAGCTTGTTCCCAAATCTTTGCATGATCTTCTCCTAATCCTGCAATAGGGAGCACCTGGTGAAAGGGGCATCCCTAGGTAAGAAATGGGGAAATATCCTCTAGGGCAGCCGAGGATAACATAAGCTCTGCAAAAGGTATGCTCTTTTGTATTAAGGCCGATGAGTTGACTCCATGGAATGCAAAATCGGCCGATTCTACTTGGGATCGGCCATGCGATACGATTATTTGGAGGGGGGGGGGGGGGGGGGGGCTAGCCGTTCCCCCTTAAGTTCATTGAAAACCGGCCAGAATCGGTCCGAACTAGGCTGGAATCAACTGATCCCGGCCGATTCTGGCTGGTTCTCAGTCGCGGCATCCCGACTGATCCGGATCGGGATCGCCGGAGTCCGATCCGGACCCCCGATCCGGTCCGAATTCCATGGTTGACTCTTCTGAAAGTTAATCTTCAATCTTGTGACTTCTTCAAAAAGATCTAAAATAAGTTTAGCCACAAAAGCTGATCCTCACCCTTTGAGAAGAACATAATGGTATCATCAACATTTTGAAGGTGAGAGATGTGCATACCCTGCTGAATGACCTGGAAGTCTCTAAGAAGTCCAGCCAACTCCCCTCTCTCCCACATTTTATTGAGGATGTGAGACACCAAAATGAAGAGTAGAGATGACAGAGGACCACGTTGATGAAGGCCTCTCCTACTATGGAAGAATGGCGTAGGATATTGATGAGCATTGCGAAGCTATCAGTAGAAACACATTCCCTTGTCCATCTCTACCACTTATCTCCAAAGCCCATCTTGTCAAGAACTTGATTAATGCTGTCATAAGCCTTTTCGAAGTCTTGGTTTAGGAGCAAGCCTCTTATGCGGTACAATTTCATTGAATGCAGTCCCTCATGAGCTACCAAGAAATCATCCAGAATGTGTCTCCCTTTTATAAATGCCCCCTGATTAATGCTGACCAACCTTTGCACCACCTTTTCTAATTTGAAGGCCAAAGTTTGGTAATGATCTTGTAGACTCTATTGAGCAAACTTATTGGTCTAAAATCCCTCAATTGGTTAATTCATAAAACATAAATGAAGAATTGCTGAGGGAAAAGTAGACATGGGTATTGTTTTCCCTATTATTTTCTATTGTCCTTTCGGCTGGACAGGACCTGATGCTTTCCTTCTGTAGTTCCTGTAAGCCCTATTTTCAAGGAAGTATTCTTTGGTTTTATTGATCTTCTTGTTTTTAATAAGTCAGCATCTACTTGTGCCAAACTTATGGACACCTCCAAGAAGCCAACTTTTAAAGTGAGACTCTTCAAAATTGGCTTCGATCTCTTTTTTCTCCTACATTTTATTCTTCATATATGGCTTGGTGTGATTACTTAGTATGACATTAGTTTTACGGCTCGTTATCTAAACAGTCTTGTTGCATTCCCAAGATTCATTCTCTTCTGGGTAAGGGGGTAATTGAGAACTCACAGTTAGTGGATTACTTTGAGAGGCATTTTTCTATGTGTTGTAAGTCTCATCTCAGCTGCCTGATCTCAGGATTGGACAACCCTAAATCAGCATTAACTTAAAGTTCGGCACTTCCCGCCGTCCAAAAAAGAGTAGCAAAAATTGTGGTAAAAAAAGTTGCACCATAACATTCCTCTTTTGAACTTGCTCCTTAAGCTTGTTCACTGTGATTGTTTGGCATATTTAAGGAAGTATGTTTACTTCTGCAGGTGCCATTCTTTTAACTTTGAACTTTCCTTCAGGTTCCAGAATTTATGGTCCACCACTAAATATTAGATGTTGGCTTACATTGGTTGCCGCTTTCTGCAGAATGAGGTATGTTTTTGAAAACAAAATGTTATTTTCTGTGCAACCCTTTATGATTTCTTGTGTGGTACTTCCATCTATTTCAGTTCATTTTCTATTGCTTGTATGAATATGTACTTTTTCGTGGTTTGGAAATCACAAGCATATTTAAGCTCATCTATTTTTGTAGATTACACCATTTGGATTTATCTATGTTATCCTATTTATTAAATGATTCTATGAATTTTTGCATTACCCAGGAATGCACGCTCTATATTCTCGAGTATGGAAGTGGAAGAGCTCTTCGGTGTAGTTACTTGGCTTTTATTAGATCGTCAACTTCAAGGGCTGTCACTCATTTTGCATGAGTGTATGCAATCCATTATTAGTTTCTTCACTGACAACGAATGGCCCACGAGCTGTGCAAATATAGCAACTTCTATTGCTAACAGGTGATTGTAAGATTCTACACACTATTGTATGCTCATTCAATCTGTAGCATTTGATGACAAGATATAGCCTTGTCTTTTTATACCACATTATTTTGCCATATCATTGATAATGACATCTAATTTACTATTTTCCTTGTTGCCTTTTACAACTAAGCAACTTTCTGTTCATGAACTTTTGGCTAGTTTACTAGAAGTTCTTCGTTTTAATGGATACTATTGGTGGGTAGGTGTTCAAATCCCAAAATAGCATGAAATAGAACACCTCTGTTAGAGAATGATGTGGACATGAAGCAATTCTCTTCAGTCTTTCAGGGAAATGAATAAGTAATGAGGGTTGGTACATTTTTCCTTTTTGGTGTTTTTTACACAAATAACCTTTGTAACATTTGATTTATGTAGAGGATGTCTTAACATTAGAATGTCATGGATACCCATCCTAGGGAGAAAAATACTGTAATTACCCTTTGTATCATGAATACCCCTTGTTTAGTAACACAATTTACACCATGACCATGGTATTCCAGATCAACACAAATCACATTGGATCGGCCGAACCACATGGTTTTCAACTGATTTGACCCAATCCCGATCTGGCCTCAGCCAACTGTGGGCCGGATCAGCCCTGAATCGGCCGATCATGCAGTCATGCTGATCTCAACTAGTCATTGGGCTCCAATAGTAGATCCCAACTAGCGGTTCGGCTTCAATAGCTAGTTTGAACTAGCCATGTAGAGCAACTCTAGCATGGGCTAGGTGGCCTCTAATAGCTACTTGGGGCTATAAATCAAACTCGTCAATCTTGGATCCATATCGGATGGGACACTTTCTTGTCTATCTAATGAGTTTCTCAACCGATAGTGGTCTCCCTTTATCCATCTCGGTCTGTCGCAGCCTGTCCTAGCCAAAAGTTTATATTCTAACCTGAAATTTTCTAAGCTCCTTGAGCACTTTGTAAACTTATTTGGGTGTTTCATTTGATGAATATACTCCTTTATAAACCCATGAACCCATTCTAAACACTCTTATCTAATTTTGCATTTGTTTCATTTGATATGTTTATTTTGATATTATCTATCGCATACATATTTCTTTATTTGCTGGAATATGTATTGAGAAAATTTGGGATGGGATACCAAAATTTCCTGGGACATAGGGACGTTCCATCCCAGTAGAAAAAATGGGACGATGGGGGTTGGGATAAGATTGACAACTATGTTATATATAGCTCCCATTTGGCCATTCCTACTTGTCTCAAGCCTTTCTCACTCCTCTATCTCTATTTAGGCACTCTCTAACTCTCTTTTAATCTTCTCTTGCTCTTATTTGCTCTTAAATTGAGCTTTGGGGGATGACTTTCTATAATGATTAGATTAGCTTTAACACATTCTCTCTCTCTCTCTCTCTCTCTCTCTCTCTCTCTTTCTCTCTCTAACTCACTCAACATCTTTTTCTCTCTCTCTCTATCCCTTTCTCTCTCTCTCTTCATTTTTTTGCTCTCTCTAATACTCTCACTATTTCTTTTTCTCTTTCTCTTTCTAACACTTTTCTTAGGCATTTTCTCTCTCTAACACTTACTTTTTGTGTTGAACGCGGATGGTACCAATTGATGTATTAAGTATAAAAAAGTAAAGTACAAGAATAAGAAACAAAAACCCTTGGACACTCACTATAGAAAAGGCACCAAAATGGTGCAGCTCTCATGAATGCCATAAAAGATCAAAAAAGTGGAAGAGGAAGCATCCAAAATACAAAAGATGCTTGCCCACTCCCTCACACTGGAGCATTCAAAAGAAACAACTCTATCTGAAATGAGGGCTTCATGCTTGAAAATTCTTTTATTCCTTTCATTCCATAAGGAGCAAAGCGTAGCAAGGAGGATCATCCACCAAACAATATTGTCCTCCGTAGGTGATCGGTGCATCCCCCAATGGTGAAGGAGATCAAACATTGTCCTTGGCAAGTCAGTATGGAGCTTGAGCTTGTGTAAGAGAAGCTGCCACAGCAAGTCTTTGGAATATCACACCCAAAGTGAGCTAATCTATCAAAAGTGGGTAGCCTGCCAAGAGCAATTCTCCATAGCAAAATGTTGACCTTTGACTGTGTCTTCAGTCGCCACACATGCTATTGGAACTCAAACTGAATTCCACCATCAGCTATGAACTTGTATGTTGATCTGACCGAGAAAGAGTGGGAAGACTCCCACCCATGTATCCTATACAAAAAGGGTCCACTGAGTAATCTTGGAGAAGCAGTAGAAGAGATCCAAAATCCTCAATCTCTTCCTCCCTAAGCTGTCATTTAAAGCAAGGCATCCAGCCCCACCTCCTGTTGAGGAGTCATACACCTGTGACACCATGACTGACTATTGCTTTACTTATCCGAACCGAACATTAGCGGCTTAAGCTAAAGCCTATCACGAGCAGCGTCGCTGCTTGATTGGCGGGGAGGAGCATCTCAAAGTATGGGGCAAATCTCATCCCAAAAGATTGACCCTCAATCTCGAGTCTTTTTTATCCGACATTACAAAATAGCAAAGAGGTTGGAAAACCTAGCAGCAAGGGTGGCTGCTCCACACCATTTAACAGTCCAAAAAAGTCAATTGTCATGATTCCCAAGGGAGACAGACATAGTAGCTAGTACAATGTCTACACATTGAAGGATAACTTTCCACAAATGCAAACCCTATGTAGAGAAGGTGGCACCATGTCTCAAGGCCTGGATCGTGAATAGTATTTGTTGTGGATCAGCTCCAGCCACAATCTAGTCTCAGCTATCCTAGTTTCCAAAGCCATTTGGAAATAAGTGCTAGGTTGAACTCATGAATGCCCTTGATTCCTAAGCTCCCATTTTCCTTGTTCTTGCACACTTTCCTTCATCACCTCATAGCCTCCCTTCTGATTGCTTTCCTTGCCGCCTTTCTAAAAGAACCTGCATCGGATGGCTTCAAGTCGAGTTGCCATCTTCTTTGGGACCTCTAAAAATGCAGAGGAAATAAATGAGCAAGCTATTAAGGATTGATTTGCAAGGAACCAATCTTCCCCCTATACGAGAGGAGTCTTTTCCACCCAGCCAGCCTGGAATCAAATTTCTGCACCACCTTCTGCCAATCCCTACATTTAAGCTTACCAGGGGAGAGAGGTAGGCCTAAGTATATGATAGGGAAACTGCCAATCTGACAACCTATTTTGGTAACTGCTCTATGAACTGCCCTGTTGTCCATGTTCACTCTAATGACATCACTCTTTTGATCAAGGAAGGCAGGATCGGCACGGATCAGACCGGATCAGCCAGCCCTATTGACTTTGACCCGAAAAGATCCGATCCCGATCCCGATACGCGATCCGCTGGTCTGGGCCGTGATGGGTTGGGATCGGCCGGGATGGGTCGGGATCAGATGGGATCGGTTCAGGATCAGACCAATCTTTTAATAAATAATTAAAAAAAATGGGAGACCGGTCCGGATTGGATCAGATCGGTCGATCCAATTGGTTTGGACCAGACTGATCCGTGCCTGATTCCTAATTCTTCGTACCTTGCTTATGATAGTTCACCTTCAGCCTGCTGACTTCCTTCAGCAATTCCAAAATCAAGCGAGCTTTGAACACATGCTCCTCATCGTCGGATAGGAAAAGGATGGTATCATCATTATACCACTGATCAGATAGATGTTGCCGGACTTTTGTTGGAAGGGTAGTATTAATCATATGAAACCACTGATAATTGCATATTAAAGATACATCAATATTAATTTCTTTTCAATGGATGTGTACATAAAAAGTGTCAACCTACTTAATATTTATAACCTTGTATGCTGACAGGCTGTTGTCATGCAATTCTTCATCTCAAAAAATCCTCATGCTTTATGCTATGGATGTTAATGGTAACTGATAACCCGATTATCCAACTGTTCGTCACCTTAAAAAATGATTTTAGGATTGCATTTTGGCCATTGATAGATTAGCAGATATGGATGGACCTTATTTCTTAACGAATGCAGAAACAGGTAGTCCCATTTTGGAACCCGCTATCTGTTCGTGACTGTTAGGAATAACTATATATTATTATTAGTCCAAAGATTAAAATTCTAGGGCTGATATCAAGTGATACTTTTGGGAAGCGTAATCTCGCTATGGGTTCTAACTTTATGTTGTCTTATAGAATTTATTTTAGTGTGATTTAGATAGAATGTTAATTTTATTCTATGTTTTTACATGATGAGACAAGTTTAAATTTAGTGTGGTTTTGTCTCTCTTAAAGGATAATTGATTTTTTAATTAAATTTAATTGTAAGTAGAATTTATAGTTTAATTTGTACTTAGAAGTTGAGTTTAATAAGATTTACTTTGATTGTTAATTATCTGATAATCAACTGATAACTGCTCTTTGCAGATACTGCAAAACGGTTTCTGGATATAACACTTTCCGATAGTTAATGAATAGTAAACGGCAAGGTGGAAGAATCGGGGATTGGGCACGGAATGGTCCGGTCCAAACCGATCGGATCGGTCGATGAGCCGATCCGATCCGATCTGGACTGATCTCCGGCCGATCCGGACTGGTCCCCCATTTATTTTTTAATTGTTTATTAAAAAATTGGTCCAATCTTGAACGGATCCCGGCCGATCCTGACCGATCCCATCCGATCCTGACCCAGACTGGTGGATCAGGGATCGTGATTGGATCAATTCGGGTCAAACCGATCGGATCGGCTGATCCGTGCCGATCCTGCCTGGTAAACAGTTATGTAGCCTACCTACTTTACAGATATAGTCATGGATAGTTCACTATCCTCACTGTATCCAGCCCATTGACATCCCTCCTTTACACATCCCAAAAGCTAATTTGGATGGTAAACAATGTAACTCTCCTGTGGTCATGGCTTTTGTTAGAAGTATGGTGTCCATGATGATTAGATGACTTTTGATTCTGAAGCTGACCTCTTCTTTTAATCTTAGCTGAAATGAATACATTTTAATAAAGTTGACAATAAATGCTGTAATTTGAAGATCATATCTATTTATGGTTATCTTTTCATCAGCATCTTTTACTGAGTATTTTCCACCCAGGATCTAATTTCTTGAATTGCCTCCATGTGGTCTTGTTGAATCCTGTGCTACTTGCTTGGAAAAGTTTAGTCAGGCTGTCCTTGCTTTTCATCCGACAGGAATGCATTCATTTTTTCCCCTTCTAATGGATTCCCTTAAAGCCATCTGATTATTTTTTGTTTGGATGATTATATTGCGATTCACTTCCAAAATATGGTTATAATTGTGATCAATTTATCAAGAACACTCAGCTGCAATTTATTGATGAACTTTGGTCTGCTTTCCTATTTATAGATTTGTGACAACGCTAGTATATCTTTATTTTCTTTTAGTGTTTAGCTCCAGTGATCATGCCATAGTGAATAATGGACTCATCAGAAGTCACGGTGTTTATTAAGGGAGATCATGGCATAATTTCTGTTGTACAACTATCTGATTTTGAATTGCTTTTTTTTTTTTGTATAAAACATCGAGCTCCCAATTTCCTTGGCTTCTTAATATGCATCCCTCTCCCTACAGAGTTCCCAAGGATCTTAACTGTCTGAGAGTCGTGGAATGCATGTCTGGGGTCAATGCTCGCAGTAAGAGTCTGAGGAGTGAAGTAGCCCATCAAATCCTTGTACATTGTATTAATAAACCTGTGAGTTTCCTTTGTGGTTTCCTTTTCCTATTAAAGCTGGTTGGCATTGCAATTTATTGGTGAAATAAATAACACTCAAGTATATAGTGTGCATGCCTCTACATAGGGATCCATGGGTGCAAAGGTGGCAATATGCTCAAAACTAAGTTGCTTATATGTATGAATGTAAATGGTAACTGATAATCGTTAACTGACCTAATATGATATTTTGGTTGGCTATCATGTGTAGTAGCCAAACTGAAAACTTAATGGATGCAGTTATGGAAAGCATATGTAAACTAAGGATTATGTTAGTTAAAGTAATGGGTATATATGTGACTGAAACTGACAACTGAGTGCATCCAAAATAAACAAACTAACGTACTACTAAGTACAAGTATGATATTTAAATATTATTTCATGCATTAAGGCAATCATTAGATTGATGTTTCATCACTTGCATCATCGATAAAAGAATAAATTAAAATATCATCATATTATCAGTTGTATTATCTGTTATTAATATTAATGGATCAAGTACCAGTTTTGGATAGACATACGTTATCTATGTCTGACATGCCATGGAGCTTCCTCATCTGATCCAGATTCAGATACACCTGTATTTGAAATCTCTCTGTTTGAATCCCTATTGGTAATGTAGTGATGTGGATTATAAATTTTCAATGCACTGTGGCAATCAAAACAAAATGATAGAAAAGTCCGCATACCACCAAGAGCCAGAGATTAGGATCTTTTGGCACCTGCGATCCATTTAAACTTTTTATGTAGATCCTTCGCCATTGTTCAGAATACATATGATTTCTTTCCTACTGAATCACCTAGAGTGTAGTATGAAAGAGTGGAGCATGTTCTAATGCTATTTAATTTTTATTATTTTTATACGAGGGGACAATTTATCCTTAAGTGGTTGCTTGATTCAAGTAATTTTGTTCTCTCCAACCTCTTGTCAGCGACACCCCCACACCACCCCAAATAACATGGATCTAAATTATCTGCAACTTAGTGAGTCAAAGCTTCTAATGATAAAACAATTTATGTGGCAATTTTCTAATGATAAAATAATTTATGTGACAGTAACAGATGATGTTCAGTTACTTAGAGATGACTTTAAATTCTTGGAAAATCAAGTAGAAACAAAGCAAACAACATCTTTAAAAAGGAAGGATCTAAATAATTGGCATTTGTTATCCAAAAGATAGTTGGTCTAATAAATTTTATTGTGCTGAGAAAAATAATTGAACATAATAGGTATTTTATAATATAAAAAACAAGAAGACATTTCACAATGGAATATAAATAGCAAAAAAGGTAATTCATTTGACGAACAAAAGAAATCAAAAGTAGAAATATAAAAAAGAGCAATAGTAGAAGAGAGCATAGACATCATCACCATTATCATTAAAACCTTATCCTGTTTATTTGTGCTCTTCTACATGAATCTTGTTCCACCACTTTAATCTATCTGGTGCTATATTTAAACTCAGTAGAAGAGAGCATAGACATCATCACCATTATCATTAAAACCTTATCCTGTTTATTTGTGCTCTTCTACATGAATCTTGCTCCACCACTTTAATCTATCTGGTGCTATATTTAAACTTAGGAAGGTTAAGTCTTTTCTTACCATGGCAGACCATTTTATTTCAGAATTTGCTTGAGTTCTTTTGCCGTTTTCCACTTAAATTCGGATTGCACTTTCTAACTAGTGCGAACTTGGCGACGGTGCACATGGCCAAACTGCCTTTGCCTACTTTCCCAAGGCTTAATGTCAATTGTAGCAATAACTAAGTCTCCGCATATATGTTCTTTCTGAATCTTGCCCTTTCTTGTCTTTCCGCATATCCATATAAACCATGGAATGCAGAATTGGCCGATTCAGATTCGGATCGGCAGTAACTGATCCGATTCTAGGAGGTAAAATACCCAAAAAATAATAATAATAAAAATAAAATCAGTTGGATCGGGCTAGAATGGACCGAACCCAATTCAGCCCAATCTAGGCCGATACAGCTGGAAGGAGGTTTTTTAAGTCCCTTTTCTCTTGCCATCTGCTGTGTTTTCATAGCATATACGAGGAGAAAGGTGCAGCCACCCCCACCCACCCACCCACCCTGGGATCCGGCCAGGTTTGCTGGTTTTCTAAGGTATTCCTTTGTATTGTTTTTTTTTTTTTCAATTGTTTTGCATATGAATTATTTTAAAATTTCCTGATTGTTTATGACTTTTAACTATTTTTTATTTTTTAATTAGGTCGATCGTGAATCGGCCTTATTGCTTTCTTTATTCTTTTCTTCTCACTGGGCATGTGAGTGTCATCACTTCTGGGTAGGGATGTAAATGAAAAAGGATAACCTGAAATATCTGAATCTTATAGGACATAGGAAGATACGAATTAAAGGATGAGAATAAGGATATTATCTTTTTCATTTTATTTAGGATAGGGTAATAAAATAGTCGTTTCTGTATCTTGTGACTTATCTGTCCTTTTATATTTAAAATGCATGTATTATAATACTATAATATTATCAGAACATGGCAATACTTTATGCGAACCTTTATAGTTGCTATGTTTATATAAACCTAATTATCCATAGGGTCTTTAGGTTTAATAAAGTTGAGAGTTCAAAAGATGTGAGCAAGTAGCACTTGCATTATTGCATTAACTTCTATTCATAGCTCTCTTTATATCTGATTTTTTTGAATATTTTTACATAAATAGGAATCCTGTAATTTACTTTGTTTATAAATATGACCTTAATATATTCTAACATGTTCATCTAGTTGATACATTTGGAGAATTAGAAATTATATGTTCGTTGATATGATAATCATATGTTCATACTTATGATAGAAAAGTTATAGTTTTACCTATTTATATAGTCTGTTGAGATGTATTTACCCTATAATGAGAATGAGTGAGGCACAAAAAATTGTATAGAATTGTAATGTCGTGATAATTTAACCTCTGTATCATTTCCAAAAGGATAAGGGTGTATGCATGGATAAGGCTAAGGCTAAGGATAGACTCTCTATTTTAAGGATAAGGGTACTATCCTCATGGTTACTTTTCATCCATACTTCTAAGGTTTGGCCCTGATCACCCTAGAACTGGCCTGGAATTGTCTGATTCATGCGGATTCCGAACTAATTCCTCGTTGAAATTGGGTCACTACACTTGGTCATGATCTGGATTGGCCAATCCTGTGAGCTGGGATATTAATGGTTGGATTGGAGAATCCTGTGAGCTGGGATATTAATGGTTGATTTTCTTCCATTATATGGATGAAGCACTTTTTAGAGGAGATATTCGACTAAAGCATGCATCCTCATTACAAACAGGGAAATATAACAACCTGATCTGTATCGAAGTTAAAAAGATGTAGATTGGTTAGGCGTTGCTGTGTAGTTCTGTTTTTTGTTTTCTTGTTTTGAATTTTCCTTAATGGCGTTTCAAAAGGTTAGCCTGAACTTGTGACTCTTACTCAGCTTTGTCTGCTCTTCTGGTTTTTAAATTTCTAATCCTAATTTAACATCAAGGACTTTTGCTTTACTGCAACTGTTTAATTTGGATTAACTAGGCAACAGTTCTGAAATTCTTGCAGGGCGTTGGTATCCTCGAAAGCCTTAAATTACTCATGTCAATCAATGTAAAAGACAAGGGTTGTGTGTTTATCAAGGTGTACATTTACTTGGTTCTTGCTGAGAATTGGCTTTTATCTGGCTCTTTACTTCAAGAAGGATCAGCAATTACTGAAATGTGGTCCAGATATCTAAGAAGTTTGTCAAGCCAGATTACTAGCACAGACTGGAGGTCATACGCCTCGAAGGCGAGTATTAACATGTTAGCTCACACTGCTTGTATTTTTGTCCTTAATACAGCCTTTTTAACTTCTCGTTTTTGCAGGTTCGTAACAGAGCTTCATATTTGTTACAGAATATGCATACATGGCAGGACCATAAGATGCTCGATACTCGGGCACCGTAGATGTGATAGTTTCATGTCTTGGGTGTGTCTCGGCTGGTTCAGATAGCAGGTTTTTTTCAAGTTCTCACCTGAGGATCTGTATGTATCAGAGGAATTAGCAGTACTAACTTGCGAATGAACAGGGAAAACTCAGATTGATTTCATAGTTCGCAATCAGTTAACTTTTTCCCTGAAAGGTCATGCAGTGGGGCATGGTATATGAACAGTACAGATGGGCATCACTCTGAGTTACTGGAAAGGTCTTACTAGGTCCTTTTGAGCAGCACGATGGTATCGAGTCCTCCATTTTGTTGCGGTTGGATTGTTAGTGAACATCTACTCTATTTTCATAATGCTAATATTTTTGCTGTTCCCGGTGGTTT
The DNA here is from genome assembly GCA_030544215.1 of Zantedeschia hybrid cultivar. Taxonomy (NCBI): domain Eukaryota; kingdom Viridiplantae; phylum Streptophyta; class Magnoliopsida; order Alismatales; family Araceae; genus Zantedeschia; species Zantedeschia hybrid cultivar. The sequence continues at coordinate 4,363,945 of JARZZO010000015.1, forward strand.
TCTTTAACTGCCATGTTGTAAAGTTCGTTGATATTATGATATTTTAAGTTGATTCGTTCCTGTTGTATGACTGAACTACTGGTCTCCTATGATACAGCTCCCTCTCCAGACATAAAAACCAGACTGTATGGTCCAGTGATCTGTACTATTTATTGGTTATACCATAACTCGCCAATTCATCCCTGACCATGTTGTCTACATGTTCTCAACATAGGGGTGAGCATATCTAGAGAGTTCATGCCAATTTCCTTTCAGCCTTTTAAAGTTTTCTCCAGGGTGTCCAGGAGGGATCGAAGCGAAAGTCTCGCCTCAAAATTGAGCATTTATGTATCAACTAGAATTTTGCTCCTTGCTTTTTTTCCCAATTGAAGCATAGAATTATACAGGTAATCAGTGTCCTTAGTCAATTATACAAGCTTTATTACGGGGTTGCCTATGATTGGACATGTAGCAGATGCTATTTGGTTGGTCATGACTGTGATAAAACATGCTTTGATACAAATCAGAGATTGGTCTCCTTCCATGTATCACAAGATCCAAAGAGTGGATAGATGAAGCAAGCTGCCTGTTTATTTTTGTGTCTACCAGTAACTATCAGGCATATTATGATTAGAATGTGTGCATCATTTCTCTTCGTGTCTAAGACCGAGTATTGCTAGTTGACCAACTTATGGTCCAGTTTCTATGGCTGGTGATGCATCCTTATGAAGAGAAAGGCTTCATGATTGTGCTCTTAGGCTTCTATATGCAGGTTGATGGATTAGAGGTATTCATGTGTTCCATTAAGGGGTTGTTTGTTTTAGCGTAAAACAGCGTAATTTGAAACAATTGCTTCATTTTATGGTGTTCTTCAGTTGTTTGGAATGATGTAAAACAATGGAAAGCAAAATCCTCTCTGGGTCTTGTCTGCTCACTTGACAGCCCAATTCCCTTGTTTTGGTTTACAACAAAGACCCACTGTAAACCAAAACAAGAAGATTGAAGTATGCCTCTTGTTTTGTTTTACAAACAACCAAACAAACGTTACCAGATTCTAAAATAAGAAAATTTCACTTGTTTTAAAACCGGTGATTTACAAAATTTTACACTAAAACAAACAAGCCCTAACAATAATGGAGATTTTGGTGTTTGGAAAATTGAAAAATATCACCCTAAACCGGTGCAGCTCTGTTCATTGATGGATATCTTTTTTCTGTTTGTGGGTGGGGGGAGTTTGATGCATGGTTATTTCTTGATGCACGTGTTCTGAGAAACACAATAACAATTGTCAAAATCATATTTCTCTATACACGTATATGTTCCGTTATGAATGCTGGGATTTCGGTGATTGGAAAGATAGAAATATCACCCTAAACCGGTGCAACTATCTCTTCATTGATGGATATTGCTTTTCTGTTTGCGGTTGGGGGGAGTTTGATGCATTGTAATTTCCTTGTACACATATATGTTATGGGAAACACCATAACACGCATTGTCATGACTCATAATCACATTAATATGTATTTGAAAGCACCTCTATTTCTTTGCTCATGAAAAATGGTCAGTTCAGGTCATCGAAATTGTGATCGGGGCCACCAACAAACAGTTACCAGGTAATACTACCCCTTTTTCGCAGCTCATGTGTGCGTATGCCAATGACTCTATATGCATGTATAGAATTGCCCCTTCTCATTTTTTAGATGAATAATACTTGCTGTAATAGGTCCAGCTGCACCACTTGACGGTACAGTGACACCAACAGTTTTTTTAGCTCGGGCCCTGTATGCTGCACATATCCAGGTAAGATTACCCCTGTATGCATAGCAGATAAGGCCAAGGAATCTTAATCGAACTTCACCTGTTTGCATCCCTACTTAGAATCAAGAAACTAAACCACTAAAAAGAAATGTTCCATCCACTTAATGCTGATCGATTGCGTAATTGAGCGGTGCGCAGACATTAAATCTCCCACCATTCTCCTATGAAGTGGTGCTGCAATCTTGTGTCGTCAAATCTCATTATTGCATGGCAGTTGCAGCTGTTTGCAGCAAGTATTACTTTTTTGGTTGACGGTGTAAGCATCCTATATTGGGTTTGAATGGCTTTTGAGTGCTGCTGCTGGGTTTCATTTCTTTTCTTTTCATTAGAATTTGGACATATTTCACTGCGAGCCCACGCACAAATCAAGCTGGCTTGATGAGGCACCAAAATGAGGCAACGGGATTATGCATCATCATTTCTCAGGGTCTACGTTTTTTTAAGAAAATATTACTTTTGCTTCCTACTTTTTTTAAAATACTCCACTCCTTGGACCATTAATGTCTATTGTATACTTGCAATCTCAATGGCGGATACAGGCTATTTCAATGAGATCTTATGATTTCACTGGATTTTATAAAATTTAAGAAGATCCATTATTTTCGGTCTATTAGAGTGACTGACCCACTGATCCTGGTCCCTTAGAGTGATCTTACTGATTCACTGATTCCAGCTCAAGAAAGTGACCTGACTGATCCAATATCTGAGTGATCTCATTGAATAAAATGTCTGCATTTGCCACTGACTTGCATTCCATCATAAGACATAATTTATGCAGGTGGTCGAAAAAGTGTAAAGATACGAAGAGCATGTTGAGGAAGTAACAACTGTCTTTTGACAATGATGCCATCTTGTAAACGACCATGCAATAGACGGCTTAGGATGTAAGCAGTGTTGAGGGAAAAAAAAAAAAAAACGTACATGCGACAGACTATGTAAGGAGTTCTGTAAGTGTGAGTAAGAATTGCATACTCTTCCTCCATGACAACACCTTGCTCCCAGGCGTGGTTGCATGCATTTGAACCCACAAGGAGTGAAGTAGGAGTTGCTCAATGTTAGGTGCTGTGACTAACAAAGTGCTGGTAATCCATAGAAAAGTGTCGCACTTGTTTGTTAACAAAACACTGAATAAGCTCTATGGTGTTGTGATGCCCTCTTACTCGCCAGACACAACGTGCTAACGGCACAACAAGCTGGTGCTAGCTGATAAGTAGACCGATAACTTGGTTCGGGTGGGGTAGGTGCCGAGTCACTGTCGTTAAAGATGTTCGATGCCACTTTGTTTTCATCGCACCTTTCATGTGTAATTCCAACTCCCAAGTGGAACTCTTAATCACTGCTTGCTGCACCCTGCTAAGTTGCAAACGCAAGTTGCCAGTTGCTACCACCGCGTCCCACCTCAATAGAATTATAAAAGGAACACAAGAGGGAAAAGAAGAAAAGGACAACGTGCGGCCTGCACCACCTCCTTTGAACAACACGAGTGGTGTGTTCTGTGGGTGTGTTGGCACGCTTTGTTGGGGGGGGGGGGGATAAGATTGTGTGGGTGTTAAAATGTGCTGGGAATCATGCGTCTCCTCCATCTTGGTGTTCACTGTTCCCACACATGGTATGTGTTGTTGACATCTGATCTTGCACACAGTTCTAGTAGCCAAAGCATTTGGCCATTATTTTCCTCATCTTATAACACTTCGTCCTAAATGTGGAGGTGTATGTCTTCTGTTGTTGGCCTCTTGTTCCCTTTTATCCAATTTTAAGCTGTGTTTGGTTAACTTATATTTGGAAGGACTTTGATGCTTTTACATATTTATTTTAAGAGAAGGATACTAAACTTTGAAAGTAGTTTATATAAATTTTTTTAGATCAGAGACAGAATCAGAGTGTTGAAGAAATTTTGACTTGTCTAATTGGTTGCAAGCAGTTATAACTCTTTTTACTTAACATCTTTTATGTGAAAAGTGACTTCTAACTAAAAGTTCTGGCTAATATGTCAATGCTGTTATAATATTTTCATTTCGAATGTAATACTATGATAATTAGGTACCTTTTGCACCATATAATTTCATGTCTATTTTTTTTCCTTCACGAAGAACTCTTGGCACTTCTAAGAGAAGGTGGTTGTTGTAGTTAATACTCGATGTGTATGATAATAGTCGTGTTTAATTGTTCCCATACACAGCACGGGATATGTCATCATATGTTGTGACATGGGAAGTGTTGGGCATTCTTTTATGTGAGTAAGGAAAGGCACGTTGAGAAGAAAGTTTGTGTAGATGGGCATTGACACCCCCCACTCCACGCCATTCCACTTAGATTCCAACAGCAGAAACAAGGAAAGCTAGGAATGATTGGGAGCCCGGGGCATGTTTAGTTAATTGCAGAAAGGGGAGAAGGTGAACAAACAAGTGAAGCATTTCGCTTCTTATCTACTCTCAGGGAGTGTATACGTAGAAAAATATTTCCTCTGGATTCTTTTATAAGAAGTTGCAGCAGCAAACCGGTTGGCATGAGTGGCTGAGAAGCCGGTTTGAAGCTTGAGCTCCCTCCCTTCACAGAGACTTTCTTGCTTGGTTGTCTCTCTTCCGTTGGTGATGACGTGGGTAGTGGTGCTCTTAATCTTCTCAATGTTCTAGCTGGCATATCCCCCTCTATCCTTTCCTCTCCCTCACAAAAAGGAAGCTTTTGTAACCGTCGTTTTGTGGATAGGCCATCACTATAAATGGAAGAGTAATGCTTACACTACACCAAGTTGCTGCACCATATAGAGTGCGACTCAAATTTTTTTTTTCAAAATTTTAAGGTCGACCCTCTAAGTCTTTCATGTCTGCACAACTCAATTTCTGATCAGATGGCTCAAAAACTTAAAAAAAATAACAATCAAGTCTCAGTGAATAGTAAAAGAAATGCCCCTAATAAGCCGAGCCTAATAAAATGAGACTTTTTTTTTTAATTTTTTTTAAACTTTTTGAATTGTCAGATCGAAGATTGGGTTGTATGGATCTGTTGTATGTGATAAGATCGGCCTTAAAAAAAAATTCAATTTTGTTTCCTTTTTCTTTCGGCTGCACCCAATACCGTGCACAGCAAATGTTACTCTAAATTTAGCACCACAGGTGGGCATTAATTTTGCGATGCCATCCTTACAAATTTTTTATGTGCAAATATACTTATTTTGTCCAAAAGTGTAACTAAAATGTTCCTGCTGAACAGTTTAAAAGTTGATTATGAAGCAAAATATAAGCTCATTGTGGTTTATTAAAAAAAAACTACCCTCACCACATGAAGAGGGGATATGTTCGAAAGTTCAATCGACATTTATGAGTTAACCAAACTGTGGAAGATTAAAGCATCTTAACATGACAATAGTGATAGATTTTCACACATATTCCCATAGTACAAAAGTATAAATAGAAATGTATTTCATTAATTTGTATGCAAGCATGCGATTTAATCTGTCATGATTAAATATTTTCAAAAGATCCTAAAAAGGTGATAACCCCCACTTCCATAACACCATATCGTTTCTTTAATGAGTGATAGATACTATGACGTCTCTTGGGTACATAGGCCTAGGCCAAGTGCCTTACCCACTTCATCAAAGCCTATGGTCAGAAGCAACTGATGGGAACCACGGACGGCAGGGATCTCCCATGGGAAGCGGCCATCCGATTCGACAAAGTGGACTACCTTAACCTATCCATGTTCATTTGGGTGCTAGCCCTGTTGGGTAAGAGCCCATCCATGACAAGTGATGTGAAGCCAATAGTTGGAGACGACTTTGGAGGGGCACTTATTACATACTTTGAGTGATCAAAAAGATGCTTCTGTGACTTGTGAAGGCCATGCCATCTTCCAACCACCGATGCCTTTCTTTGCTTCCACCACTCTATAATACTTGTTGCAGCCACCACTGTGAGTTATGTATATACAAAAGAAGGCTTCTTCCCCCTTGGGGGAGTTGTGCTGGCGTTGCCCCTTACGTGCTTCACACAACTAACAAAAGAATTCGTTACGCCAAGCATCTGCTCCTCCCCTAATCCACTCACCATCACATAACACTCCTCGCCCACCTCCCCCATTGACCTGCCCAAAGATTTCTTCCCTTCACCAACTTCGTCTATCTAGCTAGTGAGAAATCGACCCACCACTCTCCACTATGTGTGGGGCATCATCCGGTAGTGGGTCCCATGCGGGAGTCCATCGATCGGACGGTGATGGTATCAACGGTTAGGTGTAGCACTATTGAGTATAACAACCCAATCCAAGTGATAGGAAACTAATTAAGATGATAAATGGAAACCCAATTATTCGATTCTCTGATCCGTTTCTAATTTTAAAAGACAGATTTGGATAGGAAAAATCTATGTGGTAATTATTGGAATCGAAAATTTTCACCGAGTTATTAGAATCGGAAAATAAAAACTTTTATTTCCATACCCTAATTTTGATTTTTGATTCTGTTAAATATTAAAATTTATAATTAATAATTATAATATATATAAAATTTACTAGACATTGGATGGATTCTATTTAATAAAATTAGATTGATATACATAATGAAGAGGATGTGAGTTTTGATGGCACTTTAAATAATTTCAGATAATTTTCGGAATTATTTCTGTTTCCGATATTGAAATCGAAAACAAAACGAATCGAAAATGGATACTAATGTTTCTGTTTCGTATCTGTTTAGAGCCCTAAATCGAAAACAAATTAATTTGAGTAAAGAACAATGTGAGGGAGGTTTTGTGGGCACCTAAACCCCCTAAGCGTGTACCGAGTTGCCATGTCAAGCTGCAACACCAAATTGATCTGTTCCTTATTCGTGCGTGACCAGGAGGAGCTTATGTGATGTGGGCAATAAGACCAATAATTTTGAAGTCAATATCTGCCTCATAATTTTATTACCAGTGGTTTCAGAAGTGTGCGTAGTACTGCAGGGTTGAGAGAGTCACGAGTGGTAAAAAATGTGACTGTTTGTTACACCATCTCCACTAAAACTAGCCCCCACTATCTTTAGTAGCTTGGGGAGGGTGACTTAGTAGTTGGCAACAAAGCAAGTAGCAAGCTCTTTATTAGCATAAATAAGATTACCTACTAACTAATTATGAACCAACGGGACAGGAGCAAGAAAGGGTGAGGGAAGCAGGAGAAAATTAAAGGGAAAGGAGCATATTTTTCGTGGCTCCAGCCTTGCAAACCAACACCTTCAAAGAGAATCGTTAGAGAAAGGCAACGAGTAGTGTAACAAAGTGCATCCACCTAATAGAGGCATGCAACAACCTTCACATGACTTAGTATATATCTCATTATGGAAGATTGTGACACTTTCATATTAATTGGCACACTGTATCGCAATGTACAATTTCTCTCCATCCATCCATCTCCATTTCTCCTTTTTAAGGGATTGAGATCGTCTACTCTATTTCTTCTATATCACTTGTACTTGACTAATTCTGATTGGTATAGAATCTTTAAAAGTAGAATTTTTTTTCTTTTTTAGGTTCTACTTTTCTCCCACTACAATAATTGAACTAATAAGATGAAGTGAAATAATAATGGTGTAGAAAAAATAGAGCAAACGATCTCAATCCCTTTTTAAGAGTGAGGATTACCTCACAGAGAAGAAAACTCATGTAGTATTACAATCTCTCAGGGAAAGAAGGCAGGCATTCTTCTCTTTCAAAATTTCCTTTTAAATTAAAAATAAATAAATGATAGGATGTCCGATCTGATTTTGATAATTGTGTTTAGAAAAGTCAAAATTGGTCATTCGATCTTAAAGATCAAACAATTGACATCAACCCATCCACATAAGTGATGCATGAGGATTAGGGACCGGAAGATGTCGAGATAATCCTAGCCCTTTTCTGTTCCTTACATTTTGTATTCTTTTATTTTCGAATTACTTGCAACCACTCAGAACTAAAGCATAAATCTTGCAATTTTTGGTTTTCCCTTTTGGAACGAGTGAAGGAGGCAGCCTACTCTTTGTAGGTGTGTCCACCTTTCTCTTGTTTGCACTCCCATTATTAGCTTTGTTGAACGGTTATACCGCAGGCGGGCCGTCGTCAACAAACGCCAAGCCAGAGGCGCTTGGCATAAGTACCCCCACACAAGTATGCACTGTGCACAGCTCAAAACTAGCCCCTTTACTGTTGGGCTTCTGAGCACCCCACCACCACGCTCTCCTCCCACTCTTCACTCCGCACCTCTCCTTGTATTTCCAGCTGCTCATCTCTACGGGGCTCTTCCAGTACTTTCCACTCCTCAAACAGCAAGGCTTACGTTGTTACTTGTTCTCTCCATGGCAAAATAACCCACGTAAAATGTTATATTATAATAAGATTAAAGCTTATCTTATACTAATTTATTTGTGTGTTTATTAAGAGTTATAGGTGAGGCTTGGAAACGGCTGGCGGGCGGGCGGACTTATTCACGGGTAAACCTCCAGCTCAGTGCACTATAAATAATAACGCCTCCCCTCCACTTTATTTCACATTGCTTCCGATGTCACGTCACCCTTCGTACCTCACTTCCCCTGCTCCACATATAAATCTCCCACTGCTCTCTCCATTCCCCTCCCCCACACACTTGCCCACCTCCATACCCCCACACTCTTCCTTGTTCTCTCTCTCTCTCTCTAGGTTATCAGTAGCTCTTTTCATTCCAGCTAGTCCTTGGTTTCTGAGAGGAAGATGAGCAAGGAAGCACAAGAAGAGGCCATGGAGGGCATCACCAACAACAGCAACAGCAGCGCCACCAACGACCACCTGCAGGCCATGGTGAAGGGCAAGCGAACCAAGCGCATGAGGCTTCTCCATGCCCTCGTGCCAGCAGCCCCCGCGACGTCGTCGCCGGCCTCCTCCTCCTGCGAGCAGTCCGAGAGCACCACCACTGAAGAGGAAGAGGACATGGCCAACTGCCTCATCCTCCTCGCGCAGGGGCGCACCCAAGAGCCATGGCTGGAAGAGGAAGGAGGAGCTGGCAGCGGCGAGGCGGGCGAGAAGTTATCTATTATAAGGCCCGTGGAGGCTGCGGCCGCAACGGAGGGGAAGGTGGGCGTCTACGCGTACGAGTGCAAGACGTGCAACAAGTGTTTCCCGTCCTTCCAGGCCCTCGGTGGGCATAGGGCCAGCCACAAGAAGCCCAAGATGCTGCAGGCGGCAGCGGCCATGGCTGCAGAAGAGAAGAGAGCAGTGGATCGGGAAGACAACGTTCTCCAAATGAGTATTGTTTCCTATTCTAATACCAACATCCTCCCCAACAATGGCAGCTGCAGAACCATCTCGCCCACCTGCAACAACAACATCAACAGCAGCAATAGTGCTAGCAACAACAAGGCAAGGGTGCACGAGTGCTCGATATGTGGATCAGAGTTCTCTTCGGGGCAGGCCTTGGGCGGACATATGAGGCGGCACCGGGCGCCGGCGCCGGCGCCTGCACCGGAGGCGGCCCAGGAGGCCAAGAAGAAAAGGAGCATCCTCGCTTTGGATCTAAACTTGCCTGCGCCCATGGAAGACGGGGACTTCCCCAGGTCGCCTTCCTTCGCCTTCTCCGGCAAGCGCCCGCTCATCTTCTCGGCGTCCACCCTTGTGGATTGCCAGTATTGATTAGCCAAACCAAGCAGCCCATAATTGATCAGTTATTTTTTTTCTCTTCCTTTTTCTTCATAGGACAACTATGAAGTTCATGTGAATCATACTTCTTACAGTTATTTACTGTTGTTTGGATTCTTTGGCTTCTTTTTAGATTATTTTAGATCTTCCTTTATTAGGAGGTTCCCTTGCGTTCACGAAAAGGGAGATGATGAGTGGTAGGAACAGGTATTCCTCTATGATTCTTGATGGACTAGATCAAACGTACGACTTTCATGCAAATACGGGTTTTTTTTAAAAAAAAAACTCTCACATAAGTACTTGTTAGACCGACTTAAATTAATTGACGCTATAAAAGAGCTTGTTTAGTGAGTGGAATCCTTCTTCTTTCTTAATTTTCCTCTCTTCTTCTAGACTTCTTCTATCCACCTGCCTCAGACCTGCCCCCATGAAGTTAGAGGGTGTTTGATTTGTGTTGCTGGCGTTGTTAGTTCATGTGGGTTTTTAATACTATTTGATATGGTCGTGTTCCGGTGGGGACGAACAGGGAAGGCAGTGGGGATCCAGGGGGGTTGCTTCGAATCTTAACTCCATGAGAGAAAGATAGCTGAAGTGGTGGCCTAGTTAAGCAGGATGAGCAGTTTCCTCCTGGCGACAGCAAGCATTGCAACATTCCAGTTCTCCTGTGAGTTGTGAGCCACATAATGGGGGTGGCAAGAAGAAGTGGACAACGGGTGGGCAATTTGGCAAAACGGCAGATGTTAGGCTTGGGAACCACAAAATCTGCTATGCATATAAATGTACTTAAATATGTATGTTAACATTATCATATTAATAACGTCTTCTAGTGTACTAATAACGTCTTCTAGTGTACTGAAAACTATGTAGATACGTACACAGTTCGAACGCGTTTAAAATAACCCGCCTTGTTGGTGCATGAACTGTTAAAGTCATATGAGTGCCGCGTACGTTTCATGGACTTGGTAAAGCTGACTCATGTGCTTAGCCAGAACTCACAAGGTTTGGCCTTCCTCTGGGAGATCTTTGAGTTCAAACTGGTCGAAAGCCTGAAAACTTCTTATAATATTTTTGGACCTCGATCTTTGAGAGTCCCTTCCTAGAGATGGTTTGGGCATGGAATAATTGCTTAGGTAGGTGAAATTGTGGGATTACACAGAATTCTCTATCAAAATGAGTCTAGAATTGAACCCTAAATCCCTTGTAAATATATGTATAAACTGGTCAATTGAGCCACCATTTCAGAAAAAAGAGTGTTCACCAAAATATCCTAGCTATTCATTTATTATGTCTCTGTACGTTAATTTTTGTTTAAAAATGAGTAAAATTGTTAAAAATATAATACTCCAGTGGGTTAGGGATTGATTTTGATAATAGCACTTCTAGAATTAAAAAGACTAATATCTGATGGAGGCTAGAGGAAAGGAAAGAGGTGGGACTGCGAGGGGGAAGAGTCTTGAGGTTCTCCAAGCTAAAGTAAGAATGTATCTGATAGGAACATAGCCTTGTAATTACTCTTCACAGCTATTACTTGTAAAGCTATTAATTGTAACATTAGAATGACTAACAGATACAAGTATTTAGCAGATACAACCAAACACCCATAAATTATTACAAAAAGATATTTGACTGCACTCAGAAAGATGCGGGCTTTGCTGAGACTTCCACGTTGACCAGAATAGCATTTGAATCATGCTCATTGCCCAATGCCATCTTTGTTCGTGTAATTAGCAATTTAACACTTTTTTAATTTTTTGGTGTAATTAGCAACTTAACATTTTTAGCAAAAATTTTATGGACTCTATTATTTTATATAGTCTGTATAGAGTTGAGAATTCATACCTCATCCTAGTCATCTGTCCATACTCTGACCTTGTCACATAGGATAAGAATATTGCAATCCTTGTACAAACTTCAATTGGTCACTGACTTCAATTACTGGTTCTTCCCACCTGTATCCAAGTCTATTAGATCAATAATTCCTTTCCAAAAAAGATCAATAATTTCTATATATGCTCCTCTCCGTTTAACAAAACTGCTGTCCTTCGTCAATCCAAGACAACAAAGTTACAGTTACCTTTCCTATCTGAACCCCTTAACCATTAAAATTACAGGTCTTGTTTCATTCCAACACCACTCTTCCTTAGCCCAGTATACCCTGGAAGGGCCAGTGTACTCAAGTTCTCTCCTTCCTCGCCGCTCCAGCCAAATCCTTCTTACAATCTCTTTGGAAAAAAAGCTCTTATTTATAGAGAGACCCTTCTCTCTATACTATCCTGTCAACTTTAAGTTGTTTCTTTGGACGAGTTAGGAGTTAATGAAAACTTTTTATTCTTTAGGAACTTCTCTCCTTGTGAGAGTTTTACTCGAGCTTGGTTCCAGAATCTATTCCTTTCCTCAACCTATATAAAGTACATCATCTTCCTTTTATGCCACAAGTGATGCTCTATCAGTGTCTCTATGTATAGTCCTTTTAAAAAAAAGCCCTTAAATAGTGCTTTTTCCGTTCCGGAAGAGGGGTTTTTATGGAAAATTCATTTCCTTCCTCTCTGCACTGACTTAGTTCAGTCCAAACCTATACTTAGAGGAATCGCACAAAAAGTTAAATGCTTGAATTCGCCTAAGGACTAACTTTGAGAATTCTTAGTCTTTTTATGTTGTCCTTATTTTTAGTTGTATAACAATGGCTGAAATTCGATGCATGTGATCCATTTTGTAGTAGGGGGAGTGACTATATATTGGGTCTTCTACTCGATAGTTAGGAAGGATCTCTTTGACATCCATTCTCATGAAGTCATTCTCATTTAAAGTGACAATCGATGTCTCTTAATTCTCTTGGATAACTTTCCAAAATAATTTCAAGAATGAAGAGGGTCATTCAAATGATCCCTTGAAAAGACCTTTTGAGGATCATAATCAAATGGCATCCTTATTTTAAGAATGTGGAATGAAAAATATCGCACACTTTACCATCCAGAACGAAGAATGAAAAAGAATATTAAGAATAGATGCCAAAGATAGCCATGGAGCTTATGTATCTTGTAATTTTCCTCTTTAAGTGACATTATGATGACAAAAGGAAAGAAGACCACTCTTCCCTCTTACACTCCAGACCAGAGAAATAGAGGAGAGATAGGGCAGAGGGAAACAAGTTGTTATTATATATTTTTTAATGGGTAGCCCAGCTTCTTCTTTGCCACGCATCAGGTGGTGCCATTTTGTCATCAATCGCCATCTTAGTTGGCTAAGGAGTACAAACTAAGAAGAGTACAGACTACAGACTGTGGCTCCACCGAGGTCGTCCGATCTGTTTGATGTTACATTGCAGGCTTCACATCAGGAGAGAGCTAATTGCCTATTCCAACTAGAAACGCTTTGCAAGTCTTGAAAAAATAAATAAATTAGAAACGCTTTGGAAAGCAAGGCTGTTGCTGTCTCACAGCCAGCAAGTACAGCTATTATTTTTGTCTTCAAGTTTTGTTAAATAAGTGGCAGTTTTAGACTGCTAAGCTTCTGTGGCCTTAGGGTTATAAAATAAAGATTTTTTGAATACATATCTCTGCAAACTATCATATTTGCATATATGCACTTGATTTTTACATATTCTTATGAATACTTTTAAAATCTTTTTAGAAAAGTTGCATTTATATCCTTTTGTCAAAATATTGTGAACTTCATCCAAATATGATAAAAGGATTCCATCAATTGTGATGAATTAATTAGGATAATACATGTAAAATTCTTATGAATTTAAGAGTATATATGCAAAATGTAAAATCTTTTCTACATATTTAATTGAAGTTCGTGGTATTTTTTAATGGGAAAGATATAACTGTTGGGGATTTTCGGAATACCTGGAGCGGAAGCCATCCCTAACGCAGAGGAAGACGATGCCGGAGTCGATCCCCACGCGCAGCGGACCTCGAACAAGAACGCACGAACTCCGGACAGGAAGACGGTGTAAACCCACGCACTGTCTCCACTGGTTTCCTCTCTCTATTCGTCTTAATGCGTATGACCTAATGGGGAGTCACATGCTTCTTTTATAGAGAGGAGGGACCAGTCCCGTTCTTACTTCTAACAGGATCCTACCCATTACAGGATCCTTATTGGGCGCCTAATGGGTTAAGCCCAATCATATTCCATTAATTGGATGCCTAATGGTGTGCAAGTGTGCAGCCCAGTAAACACAAGTGGACCACTAATTGGATTAAAACCCAACATTCTCCCACTTGGTCCAACTTGTCTTAAGCACATCAAATCTTCCTTTGAAAACATACTTATAGTATAGATATATATAGTTTCAAAAGGACTCTTGAAGATTTGACATCCTGGGTATACACCTGAAGAGAAAATCACGGTATGCGCGCGCACGATAAAACAAAACTACACACCATTCCAATTAACGGAATCTTAAAGGTTCAAGAACAGTAAATCAAATGACATGAGTCATGGCGGCAAATGCATTCAATTACACACCACCTTCCATGTACCACAATGCCACCAACTTACTACAATTGAACATCAAATATGGAACTGTAGACAAACTCAAACATAATGTTTATCTATTGGTCACCACTTAAATATACAATCTGCCAACCAAAATCCATAACTAACATGTATACAATGGAAAATGCAGAAAGTGATAGAAGAATCACAACATATCGAGAGAACTGACAAGACCCATCCGAATCACATGACTACAAAAAATGCTAGCAGGTAGTCCTTTCGTGAGTGGGTCAGCAACCATAAGATCCGTTCCGATATGTTCTATAGACACTTCTTGATTCTTCACTCTGTCTCTAAGAGTAAAATACTTAATGTCTAAGGCTCTACCACCTTTGGACGCATTATTGTTCTTAGAGAAGAAGACCGCAGCGGAATTGTCACAATATATCCTGATAGGTCTGGAGACGAAGTCAATAAATGATAGACCTGTAAACAGATTCCGCAACTGGATGGCCTGTGCACTAGCCTCAAAACAAGCAATGAACTCAGCTGCCATCGTGGAAGCCACTGTAATACTCTGCTTCTCACTGCACCAAGTGATAGCTCCTCCTGCTAGGAGAAAGATGTATCCTGTAGTGGACTTCCTCGAATCAAGGCAGCCGCCAAAATCAGCATCAGAATAGGCAACGACCTCTAGCTGATCTAACCTTCTATAAGTGAGCATGAAATCTAATGTGCCCTTAAGATACCGCATGACTTTCTTGGCAGCTTTCCAATGATCCATGCCTGGGTTGCTCTGGTACCTGCTGAGCATACCCACGGCAAAAGCTATACCTGGACGTGTACAAGTCTGAAGGTACATCAAGCTCCCAACGGCTGAAGCATATGGGATAGACTCCATCTGCTTCCTTTCCAAGTCGTTCCTGGGACACTGTAATTCACTGAATTTATCACCTTTTACAATGGGTACTTTATCGGGTGCGCAAGACTGCATGTTGAACCTTTCCAAGACCTTTGAGATGTAAGCCTTCTGAGAGAGACCAAGAGTGCCTGAGGGTCTATCTCTAGTGATTTCGATGCCCAAAACATAGTGGGCATCACCCATATCTTTCATCTCAAAGTTCTTAGAAAGAAAAGCTTTGGTTTCGTGCAACAAACCAAGATCACTGCTGGCAAGCAAGATGTCATCCACATACAAAAGCAAGACAACGAAACTACTCCCACTGATCTTTAGGTACAAACATTCATCAATAATGTTTTCCTTAAACCCAAAAGACAGTATGATTTCATTAAACTTTATAAACCATTGGCGGGAGGCTTGCTTAAGTCCGTAAATGGATTTCCTTAATTTGCATACCAAGTGTTCTTTACCTTCAGCACGAAACCCTTGAGGTTGCTCCATGTACACTTCTTTATCTAGGTCCCCATTGAGAAAAGCCGTTTTCACATCCATCTGATGTAACTCAAGGTCAAAATGAGCTACCAAGGCCATGACTATTCTGAATGAGAGTTTCTTGGAAACTGGAGAGAACGTCTCATCATAGTCAATGCCTTCCCTTTGAGTGAAACCTTTAGCTACCAATCTGGCCTTATATCGTTCAACTTTGCCTTTAGCGTCCACCTTAGTTTTGAATATCCATTTACATCCAACAAGTTTGGACCCTTTAGGCAAGTTAACGAGATCCCAGACTTGGTTTTTAGCCATAGAGTCAAGCTCTTCTTTCATGGCTTCAAACCAATAGGCAGATTTTTCACTCTTCATGGCTTGTGAAAACGTCACTGGATCATCAATGTCACCCCTGTCTACACTATCCTCCTGTAGGTATACTATGAACTCATCAGATATGGCAGGTCTCCTGACTCTTTCAGATCGACGCAATGTTGGCCCCTGATCCACCTGAGGAGGTGGTTGGTCAACAACAGCGACATCTTCTGGCTCTGGAGCAACCTGGGGTGGACCAACTGCAACTATTTGCTCCCCTAGGATTTCATTCCGAGGAATGAATATGGGAACAAGGTTGTCAGTTGTTACAGATATTTCAACCTGATCCTGTAACTCCTCAAAAGAAATCTCTCGAGAAGGTCCACTCCCACTAACTCCGCCATCTTCAAGGAACCTTGCCTTATCTGTTTCTATAATGATGGGAACATGGGATGGGCAATAGAATCTATACCCTTTCGATCTCGCTGGATAACCAATGAAGAATCCACTGGTTGTTCTGAGATCAAAAGCCTTTTCCTGTGGACTGTATGGTCTAGCCTCAGCTGCACACCCCCACGTGCGCATATAGCTCACAGAAGGTTTCCTACCACACCATAACTCATAAGGAGTCTTAGGCGCAGCCTTCGTAGGAACCTTATTCACAATGTGAGCAGCTGTCTTAACGGCTTCGCCCCACAAGGATAAAGGAAGGGTAGAATGACTTAACATTGCCCTGACCATTTCTTTAAGCGTTCGATTCCTTCTTTCTGCAACCCCATTCTGGTATGGGCTGCCAGGAGTAGTGTACTGAGGTACAATACCCTCTTCTTTAAGGAATTTAGCTAATGGACCAGGCCTTTGTCCCATCTCAGTATACCTACCATAGTACTCGCCACCTCTATCAGACCTGACTATCTTGATTACTTTCCCTGATTGTTTCTCTACTTCCTTCTTGAAATCCTTAAAGACATTAAAAACATTTGCCTTTTCAAGAAGTAAATAGAGATACATGAATCTAGAATAGTCATCTATAAAGGTGACAAAGTACCTCTCACCAGTCAGACAGGGTGGAAAAGGACCACAGATATCAGTGTGAATTATTTCTAAAATTCCAGAACTCCTTGTGGTATCTTTATTAGGCGTGTGTGTTTGCTTTCCTTTAATGCAATCAACACATGTCTCGAAGTCAGTGAAATCCAGAGTGTGTAACACTCCTTCTCCCACTAACCTTTTGAGCCTCTTAATGGAGATGTGTCCTAATCTCCTATGCCACAACATGGATGAATTTTCATTAACTCTACCACGCTTGTTGCCAATAAGGACCGAAGTATGCAGGGTGTTATGAGATTGTTCAATCGCATTGCTAAGACACAATTTATACAAACCATCAGATATAGAACCAGTACCAATAACAATAGAATCCTTTATTAATTCAACTGAAGAGTTTCCAAGTTTGACTTGAAAACCTTTTGAATCAAGTCTTGATACTGAAACCAAATTTCTACTAAAAGATGGTACATAAAAAGTGTCTTCTAAATCTAGAACAAATCCTGATTCCATAACTATCCTATAAATTCCTACGGCCTTGACTTGTGAGCGCGTCTTATGTCCTGAAAAGATGCTCCGCTCACCCTCATTCGGAGGCCTTTGGAAAAGGAATCCCTGCATAGAAGTGGCAACATGCACAGTAGAACCTGAGTCAATCCACCATGTACTCTTAGGAACATTAACTAAATTAGACTCATAGCAAACATAAGATGTATGCTCTCGAACACTACCACTAGTGTATTTCATTGAGGACAGTTTAGCCATTAGAGTACTGGCTTTGGCCTTATCAGAACTAATGAACTGTTCCTCAATAGCCTTAAGAAATCCACTAGCAGTAGTCTGATCTGGGATAGATCCCTTAATGTTCTGTCCAACGTGTCCCTGAAGGAACAAAAGGCAGAGACGATTGGACTTTTCCCATTTTTCATAATGAGTCTGCTGTTCCAATGAGCTTTCTGGAGTAAGTAGAGCCGGCATAACCTCACGTAATGCTAAATCTAAGTCCATGCAGCCTAGAGCAAATTTTACCCTTTGTTTCCACTCAGTGAAATTAGTGCCATTCAAGTACGGCACACTAGCATTAAATGGTGCAAACAAAGGAGAAGCAGCTGAAATAAACAAACACATGCTCACATATAAGGCAATGGAACTAAAATATTGCAAGTAATGAGGCAAACAAATATGCAAAGTAATTCAACAACATAAAGAGAACTACTTTATCAAGTCGTCCGATAACTTCATGGACGAACCCCCCGAATTAACTTAAGTGATAAAACTAAAACTTATAAACATTTTGATATCAAGAGAGAGTACCTTTGGGTACATAACTCTCAAGAATCGCCATGTAAATAAATTTTATTTTATCCTGCTCATGACATGAAAATAAATACTCCTTTGGGAGTTAAATTTACAACCAAGTCATGAACACAAGTATTTGAAATCATTTTAATTTCTTAACGAGTTTATTTTATTATTCTCCATGCATAAGGTCACTTTGGTAATCTACTTACACACTTTGAATACTAAAACATCCTCCCCCAATTAAATGATAACAAATATCTAAATGCTCATCAATAATGCTATTTAAAACTTAATATGGTAAGATTTTATCAATCCTCGTGATTAGTGCCACTTTGGTGGTCAAACTAATCAGTTAGAAATCAAAATTTACCACGAAACTACATAATAGCATTAATAAACACATAACATGAGCAAAAAGGACATAAACACAATAATTAATGCAATCTTAAGTGGAGATATTCATACATGATTAAAAACTGTAAAGAAGACAAATAATCACAAGAATATCTCCTAACCTTACAGCAATAATTATTGATTCTTAAACAACATTAATCATGCTTAAAACTACATTAAAATGATTACTTAACAAGTTTATAGCATGCTGTTACATATATGTCCTTTTTCTGTTTGCATAAAGAAAACTGAATTGCAAACATAGTCTGAACAGTTTACAGAAAAGTCCTGAATTGTAAACATACTTTGCAGTTTGCATGAATAATCATAAATTGCAAACATATCCGTTTTAATTTGCAGAAACAACTTAAATTGCAAATATATCCGTTTCTGTTTGCAGAAATAACTAAAATTACAAACAGATTATCAAAATTGTGTATGTATCCAAACAGATTTAAAATATGATCTTTTATCCTTTAAAGATCACTAATGGGCCTAAAATGGGCCCAGAAATATGGGCCAAAGATCCAGAACTTAATAGATCAATTAAATGACCATTAGTGAATTTTAAAGGATAAAAAATAACTAAAGGACTTTAAATTAAATGATTTTAAATCTTTTTAACTTAAAGGATACATATACACAAACGGATATAAACGGATGCGGGTCCGGTTCTTAATGGATTAACGGATTCGATTTGGGTTAGAATAACGGATTCGGGTTGAATACTTAATCGGATCCGAATTCGGGTCTTAATGACATCCAAACGGATATCGTACCCAGAATTCGAATCCAAAACCCGTTAACTAATATCCGTTAAGGAATGATCAAATGGATCCGTATTTGGGTCTTAATAAGATCCTAATGGATCTAATACCCAAAATAGGACCCAAATGATCTTTAACCAAGATCCGTTACGGATTTAAAATCCAACCCAAATAAAATCCAATAATTTCCTAAATACAAAGTTTCATAAACTTAATGGTTTCTTAAACCCATCATCTTCAACCTCCCAAAAAGGAAGGTTAGGGTTTAGAAACTCCAATTTAAGGAAACCCAAATTTTAGAAAAACCAGATTTAGGAAACCGCCGCCGGAACCCAAAAACCCGCCGGAAACCGGCCGCCGGAACCCGCCCCCTGCGCGGCAGCCCGGCGCGGCCAGCGCCGCCGCGCCGCCGGACGCGGCCCTGCGCGCAGGGCCCCCCGCGCCGCCGCGCGCAGGGCCCCCCGCGCTGCCGCCGGCCCCAGCGCACCGCCGGACGCGGCCGCGGGCGCCGCGCGCAGGCTGCGCCCGCGCGCGGCCCCGCGCGGGCCTGCATGGCCGCGCGCGGGCCGCGGCCGCTCGCCGTGGCGCGGCCACGCGCGGGGCCAGCGCGGCTAGCGCGGCCGCGCGCAGGCCACGGCCGCCCGCCGCGGCGCGGCCACGCGCGGGCCGCGCACGGCCCCGCGCGGGCCTGCGCGGCCAGCGCGGCCGCCCGCCGCGGCGGGGCGTGCCGCGCCCGCGCAGCCGGCGCTGCCGCGCTCGGCCGCGGCGGTACGCCGGCAGCCGTCCGGCCGTTCGGCCGTCCTGAAATTTTTTTTTTTTTTTTTTTAAACAAAACCGGGAAGAATCCCGTAAATCGGAACCCCAAAATTCCGACACGGGCTCTGATACCACTTGTTGGGGATTTTCGGAATACCTGGAGCGGAAGCCATCCCTAACGCAGAGGAAGACGATGCCGGAGTCGATCCCCACGCGCAGCGGACCTCGAACAAGAACGCACGAACTCCGGACAGGAAGACGGTGTAAACCCACGCACTGTCTCCACTGGTTTCCTCTCTCTATTCGTCTTAATGCGTATGACCTAATGGGGAGTCACAGGCTTCTTTTATAGAGAGGAGGGACCAGTCCCGTTCTTACTTCTAACAGGATCCTACCCATTACAGGATCCTTATTGGGCGCCTAATGGGTTAAGCCCAATCATATTCCATTAATTGGATGCCTAATGGTGTGCAAGTGTGCAGCCCAGTAAACACAAGTGGACCACTAATTGGATTAAAACCCAACAATAACCAAAACTTTTCCGAGAATGCCAGAATTATTATAATAATGCGTAGGAGTCAAAGAGTATACATACAAAGTTAGTTTACTGGAGTATATGCAAAAATTCCTAAAATAGAACTACTCAAACGCAAGTCTGGGGCATTGTATTAATCAGTACACCAACCCCAGAACATTATTGTGCGGACCATTGTGAATGTGTAATGTGGCACTCTTGCTCTACTATCGTCACACCTGACGGTGGATCCATTTAGACCCATTTTTTTTTTTTTTTAAATTAGAGGACTACATATCTTAAGTTAACATTTGTATATTTAATCATTGATCGAATGAATAAAAAATCAAAAATCAGATTGTGCTCCCATCCGATCCAACACATTAGATCGAGCAAGAGCACTGTTGATGCTGAGTTGGAACCATGTTGTACCCACTCGATCGTGTGCAACAGGTATTACTCATCTTATTGATGAGTCCATTACAGGGCTTATTATGGTACACATTTTGGATTTGGGTGTATTTAGACCCACATCACTTACCACCATAATCATAAGAGTTTCCTTGAAGCTCACCTGTTCTCCACCTCCTCCACTTTGGCATGGAACATGGGGACGCAGTTCATTGATCTGTCGCATGAATAAATGAAGTCTGATACCTCTTTTCATCAATTTCCTTTCAGTTCTTTCAGGTCAATGTTTTGCAAATCAAAATATGCTTAAAAATATCGATCAAATGTTCTTTAGACATTATAGTACAACTGTCCCTGATCTATCATCCATCGGGTGGCACACAGTTTTTAAGGTCTGCAACACAGTGACACGTCACGGGGTGTTGCCAATATTGCAAGTGTTTCTTAACATTTTTTAATAACGTTCACTGATAACTTCGATTAAGATAACAAACCATAGTGAAGGAGCTTTCGATAGGATACACGCGCTAATGGTCATGCAGTAAGGATGCTAACACGCAACCTAGGCTAGCAGCAGATGATTGCTTCCGAAGAAAGCGGGCCAGGCTTGGCAGATTGAGAAGCTAGCCCAACCCATAAACATCCTCATAATACTTGCTACAGTGTAAGTATGACTGCCCTGCGAGATTGGATGGTATTGGAGTGTTGGAGTGACTATATATCGGTTAATTTCAGTTGTCGTTACCACTTATGATCTTGGGTTTTGTGGTTTGTAAGAGATGACACAGAGTGACTGTACCGTCTCATAGGATATGTACTAGAGCTTAAGATTCCTATGTCATTTGATCCTATGATTAGATGGCAGTTATGACTACATTACTACTGGAGATTGCAGCAAGTATTGCTCTAGTAGGTTTGTCTTACAAACCACAAAATTTGGGTGTTGAGTTTGAAGGGCCCAAGATCATAAGTACTGGCCACAACTAAAATTAACCGATGTAAGACTATTATATAGTCGCTCCAACACTCTCCCTCACGGCCAAGATGGACCGTAGAAATTAAATAACAGGAGGTGGCGCAAATTAGAAGATAAAGTTGGGTCAGGCCTTGCTCTAATACCATCTTACAAACCACAAAATCCGGGTGTTAAGTTTGAAGGACCCAAGATCATAAGCACTGGCCACAACTGAAATTATAACTGATGTAAGACTATTATATAGCCGCTCCACCAGTTTGCCTTACCTTTTCCACATACAGAATGATGTACTACACAACAGCAGCCAGATAAATGTAAGGAAAATTATTCAATCGTGTATATATTATTTGGTCTGTTGTTGAAATAAAAGAAAATTTTAGCACAAGGGTAGAATGTTCTTCTCCTTTTGCTTTCAGTTGGAAGGAAGAGACAAAACATGAAGCATCTCGTCACTTTCCATGTATACTTATGCTCTACTCTAACGGGTTCCATGGTTTAGAGAATGCTAAAAAAGGCTCCTCCTCCGCCAAGAGGCAGGTTCCACTTGAACACCTCTTCTGTCTCTCCTTAGTCTCCTCCCTCTTTCCCTCTCTTCTTGCTGCAAAGTGCAAAACAGAGTGAAAATCCTGGTTCTCTCTCTCTCTCTAAAAATCCCTGGTCCTCTCTCTAACATTCCTTTCCTTCTTTTAACTCTCCTCTGTCGAAAATCCTCTCTTTTTCCCTCACTTTCTCTCTCTATGTCACGCAATTTGGGCTTGACAAGGTGGAACCACCTGAGACTAATGGGCTCACTTAGGCCCATTAGTGGGTGGCGGATAACGAGCCCATTATTCTGACTCGATAAAAGTTTCTGCCCATTAAAGTTGGCCCATTAATCATTCTAAGGGCCAATAAAGGCTCTGAAAATTTGAGTTAAAATCATGGTAAAGAGTTTTTGTTTGTTTTTTTACTTTTTAACCTTTACAATTTTCAACACCGTATAGGGGCAGTTGTTCTTGATTTGGAGCATTCTGGACTCGACAACTGAGCAAGCAGAGACCCAACTAATCAACACTTTTCTTTTTTATTTGTTTGTTGAAGGGTGATCCTATAAGTAAATTTATTAACAGAAAGTATGAGAAAGATATTTGTAGGAAAAATTTTCACAGAAATTCTTATGGAGAATTTTTTTACAAATATGTATTGAATCTTCTCACATTTATTGACTCTGGATGGTAAGTTTATTGAGAGGATCTCTATTCTTTTCTTTTTTGAGCATCTCTTTTGTTTTTTTGACCAGTTGAGCGGCTCAATTAGCTAAGTTCTATTCGAGTTCTCTTAAAAGAGAAAGTCCAATCAAGACAACAGAGATATATATATTTCTCTTAAATAACAGACTTTTTCGCACTTAGTAACATCTTTAATTCTAAAAAATTCACAGCAGAAGAAACCATTCTTTTCATATACTCTATCTTTTAAGAAAAGACACTTACTTTTCGAAAACTATGAATTAATTCTCATACACTCTTACATCCTGAGTTGTACCATACGGTGTAGTCAATTATTTATTTTTATTTTTTAAATTTTTTGAAGGTTGGCCCCAATGTGAACTATATGTTCATATAGCCCGACCTTCGATTTGATAACTCTTTGAGATTTCCGAAGTGAGACTATTATTTTCAAGACAAGCCGTGTTCATCTTTAGAGAGTGCCTAAGCGATTGGGTCGAGTGGGCTGAGTGGGGTGTCTAAGCGATAGGCCTTTGCAGAGGCTGCCCCTTGCGACTATTGGTAACGGGCCAAGCCCAGACGAGCCAAAATCCCTTCGATTCAGCTTTTAATTTTTCAGAAATTTTTGGGTCGCTGGATCGAAGATCAAGTTGTATAGATATGTCAGGCATTATGGGCCTGACCTTAAAATACTTTTTTTTAAAAAAAAATCTTTCTGGAAAAATTATTAAAAAGGTTAAAAAAACTATCAAAATATCTAATATGGGCTCTTTAAGATTAAAACATCTAAAAAGGGTACTCCTTCTAAATATCATATCTAAATGTGATAAAATTCATTTGTTTTTCTAACATACTACCTAAAATGCCCTCACGAATTGATCGTCCCCATTGAAATCTATATCGTATCGTTTTTTTATTTTTATTATAAAATATCTAAATAAGCCCTTTATTTTTATCTAATTATCGGAAGGGCCCTAACACTAAAAATGTCAATAAAAATAATTCCTTCAATATTTAAAATTTAAAAGTGGATCCTAAAATTTTATAATTAATAAAAGAATGAATATGTAAAATAAAAAGCACTAACATTACCTTTAAATTTTACTCATAAGAATAAAGAATGCATAACATAAGTTCATCATACGAGTTATTATTCATAAATTGATTTTTACTCAAAGTTTTAAGATAGTAATTTTTTTTATAATTAGTAAAATTTGAGACAATGTGTATGTAATTGAGGGTACTTGGATAACATGTGAAAAGAAATATGACTTTGCCCAATATAGATATAGATCTTAAGAAGAGTATCCTTTTTAGATATTTTAAATGTATAATACCCCTATTGGATGTTCTAAAAACTTTTGTACCCTTTTTGACAAATTTTCCTTCTTTTTTTGTTGCACTACATGCGGTGCACCACGTGCAACTAGTATTACTCATCTTTTAAACATATACAACGTTGCATAACACAACAACCAGGTAAATGTAAAGAAAAATATTTAATTTGGCACATAGTATTTCGTCTTTCATAATTTTTTTAAAGAAAATATAGTTAAAAAAAAAGAAAAGAAAATTTTAACACTAGGGTAAAATGCTTGACTCCTCTTCTTTTTCTTTGGAGAAGAGACTTGAAACAAATCATCGCTATTCTCCACATATGTTCATGCTCCCCTCTAAAGAGTCATCTTAGTTAGCTTGATAGAGACCTCTTGAACTTGCATGGAGTAGAGGGTGCTGAAGGAGGCGACACCTTCACGAAGAGATAGGCTCCTTCGAGCCCCTCTTTCACTTCTACTCGCTCTTCCCTTGTCATCTTGGTGCAAGACATGGTGAAAATTCTGGATTCCCCTCTCTCTAAACTTCCTTTCCTCCTTATCTCTAGTCTCTCTCAAACCCCCTTTCCTTTCACCTCACTTCCTCTCCCCATCTCTCCCTCCTCTCTTGGCTGCATGCTGCAAGCCTAATTGATCAGGAGGGCTGTGGCTGCCCAAGGCAGTCCCCACTTAAGGAGGTGGAATGCCCCGTCACCACTGAGATCACTTATGCCCGTTCAAAAGGGGGATCAAATAGCCAGCCCATTATTCTGGCCCAATAAACTTTTTACCCCATGAAGTTGGGCCCAGTAAGGGCACTAATGCCCAATAAAAGTTCCGCGAGTTTTTAGTTAAAATCCCCATAAAATTAGAGGACGAAATATAGAAGAGAAATACTTTCATTTTATCAAAAGTGATGCTAGTCTTGCTCCATTAAGATACATCTTTAATGTACTCCCTCTCTCTCTCTCTCTCTCTCTATATATATATATATATATATATATATATATATATATATGAGACTTCTCCCTGTATCTATGTGGTTGAGTACTCCAAGATTATAATGATAGAAGGTTCAGAGTAATAAATAAGATTGGGTGATTGAGAGATAAAAGAGCAGTCGCTTAAAGGAATGCAAGTAGCATTTCTCTTTTATTTAAGCAATACTGGGAGGAGATGATTTGCCCAGCCACTTTCATGGGCAAAAGGTGATGAGATAATCTGCATTGGCACAAGTGAAGGTGCTGGTGGGATCATCGTAGGCGTAGCTGTACGCTCGCGGGCACACACTCTTGAACACCGCCGAATAGTTCGTGGGCCTGCAAGTGTTCGGCGATCCAAAGCTCCCCCTGCAGCAGTACATGTCACTATTGAAGGCGAGGCAGGCGCTCTTGCAGGCCACCACCTGCCCGCCCGCCACCACCTGCATCTGCGGCGGGCACCGGAGGTTGACGTCGGCAGGGCATGCCGCGACCTGGCACCCATTCCCACCCTGCGGGATCACTGCCACTGGCACGTTGAAGCCGTCCACGTTGCTCACGTCGTAGAAGTCCTTGCCGCCGGACCCGTCTAGAGTTACCTCGACCAGAGTGGCCGGGGGTATCCCGCCGGCGCCGTTGCAGGCGACCTGGCCGGTGCCACAGTCCCCCGTGGCGCAAGAGAACCTCCCGGAGGGATCGGTGGAGCAGAACGAGCGGCCCCAGAGTCGACCGGACCAGTGGGGGGGAGCCGACAGAGAGGCGGCGGCGCCGGGCTGGAGCTGGAAACCCGTCTGCGATAGTGGCGGCGTGCCCAACGTGGCGGGCCAAACTGTGTAGCGACAGTTGTTTTTCACTTGGAAAGTTCTGGATTCTGCAACTGAGCAAGAGGAGACCCAACAAATCAGCACTTCTTTTTGTTTTAAACGGTCGTAATTGGTCAAATTATATAATATGGGTTCACTTAAAAAGGAAGAGTTTAAATTCTAATATTTATCATAGATATGAGATTCTTGTGCACTAATTTCAATAGTTTCATCTAACGAGAGACTATATATTTCAGTTTCAAAGAAATTTACCATAGAGAGAAATATTCCTTTCACATATCCTGCTCTTTGCCAAAGATACTTGCACAGAAATTTCTCAAAAATTGTAAATTAATTCTCGCACGCACTTCTATATATAGAGGTGGAAATTGAGCCCATTATATTTTCTGAGAAAAGGAGACCTTGGTGTTGTTCAACCATAAGCTTATTGGTAGCTGATCATCACTTACGTACAAAGTGTTGTAAGTAAAATAACATGCATGCATGTATTTAAACATCATACATATATGATAAGCATATAATAAAAAATACAGGAGATAACTATGTTATCAAGAATATATACACACGATCTAGAAATTGACCAAATCCACACATACATAGAACAAATACAAAGAACAAACAAATTAAGATTAGAAAACTTACCGTTTGTTCTAAGGATAAAGTCCGAAGCATGAAGGATAAATCTCTCCAAAGATTTGAGAATATTGAATTTTCATTTTATCTCTAAAGAGATCCAATATAATCTCTCAACATATCTCAAGATTTACAAGATTCTTTCTTAATAATGAAAAGAAAACTCTTTCTCTTATTTTAACGCAAAGTTGCATGCATGCCACAGAGCAAAAATGTCGCACCATGCCACAAAAGTAAAAAATTTCGTATCAAGACTAACCTTGGAGGACCAGTTGCATAGCGAAGATACAGGCAACCAAAGCTGCCGGTGCCGCTGTTGCTGCCATGGTTGCTGGGAGATGGTGAAGCCAATACGAGAAGTAGTGCTAGATAGGAGCATGTTATATATATCCATAGAGGTGATCGGGTAATTAAAGTGCTGTGTTGTGTGTAGACAACGTCACAAACATACGTGTGGGTGGTAGGATTGGTGACCCAAGGTGGATTACGCGCATCAAAGATTTGTTCAAACGTACGGCATCAAGGCAGAATGAGATATATATGCCTAATTTGCAACTTGGCCTTCTACATTCATGAGCCAGATAATTAGAGGTATCCAATGTATGATTTGTCAAAGGGAGGATCATGTGCGGAGCTAATGGAGTAGCACCTTAATTGGTAGAATTCATGAAGCCATGGTTCGGATCACAGCAAGTCCACAAAAGAAACTACGTTCATGACAGAGTTCGGATCATCTCAATATCAAATTGGACTCTAGCAGTAATCATTCTCAGGACGCCATGTGTAAAGTAGGTTCGCCGTTCGAGATGTATCCATCCGAATTTGACAACTTTTTACTTGTTCCTAGTTCAACAGATTTCAATCCTACGCAGAGCACTTAAATATTATCAAGAGCTCAAAATTACCACCATAATTTAAAATATACCCAAATGTGCACCTGGATACAATCTAACTTACTGTACAAATATTACATTGGGGTGTATTTTGAATTATGGTTGTAATCTTGTTCTCTTGGTAGTATTTAAGTGCTCTATGTCGTATTATGTTGAGATGTATTTAAAATTATGATTGTTGTCTAGTCCTATTGGTAGTATTTAAGTGTGTTGTATTATGTTGGGGTGTTTTAAATTACGGTTGTAATTTTATGTTCTTAGTAATATTTAAGTGCTCTGCGCAGTATTTGAAACATGCGAAATCGAGAATAAATAAAAAGTTGTCAAGTTCGGTGGGATGTGTCTCTAACGGCAAACTTATTTTACACATGGCGTCTTGGGACTGATTATTACTAAAGTCTAGTCAAACTTAGTACTGAGACGATCCGGACTCTTAATGACGTTGAAATAGGAAGGTGGGATACTGGGATATCTATCTGGGGAAACGAGATTGAAGGCAAATTCTATGATATCTGTGTATATTTTTTCTTTTTTATTGATGGAGATGTGTGTTAAAGAGATAAAGATATCTTCCTCCCTTGGTGCAACATCTCATGTGCTTTAATGTAACTTTCAAAAAAAGTCCTGTTTTAATGAGAAGGGGATGCAAGGATTTGCTTCCACGTTGGGCTTGCATGCATGCAGCTAGCCGTTCAACCACTGCTCTCCACTTGGGCTAACTTGGAATGGTTGTTTTGTTTATTTATCTCCATCTTTATTTAGATCTGTTAAAGTTATTGGACCATCCAACTCAAAACCTTAAGGTTATGAGTGAAGTAGGCACCGTCTATTAAACATCTTTTGATTTTGTCATGTTTCCGATAACACGTCTCCTCACATGCAGGCCGATTTTAGGCGTTGTCACGTAGACTACAAATACGGGATGCGTGGTCCGATTCGTAACCATGGATTCTGATATCATGTTGAAGTTATTGGACTATCTAACTCAAAACCTTAAGACTGTGAATGGGGTATGCACTTTCTATTAAATGCTTTTTGATTTTGTCATTTTTCCGATGTAGAACTATTCTAACAAGATCACAATATATTACCACTCTTTGAAAATTAGGTTTGTGGTTCACATGAAATGTTGTCCGCTTTAATGGGAGGAATTTGTAATAGCCCTATTAAACCTCCCGTAGGATTTTTTTTGGAAATACGGCTTACTTGGCTCAGTATTTTCACATATGTATAGAAGACTAAGTTTCGAATCTAGATAAAGTCTCATATTTTCCTCTCGACGAGGAGATAATTCTGCACAAACTAATAATTCTGCTTAATTAAGTGATAATCCTATACTTAATTTGATTTTTCAAAAAAGTAATCTCCCAGCCTTAGTGACATAATAATCTCACGACACATCTATGGCCGAATAATTTAAAGAGTTCTGGCTTTCAACTGATTTGAATATGTGATCTCCCCAAGGAAAGTGAAATCAACCGTTCTATCCATGGTTCCCTCATAAGGAAAAATTGGTTCCTTCCTAGTAAGCATAGATCTCTTAATCGACTTACTAACTGGTGTGAAAACATCATAGTCAAGGGGGTCTATGTATAGCCACAACGAAGGCTTTAGGACCATTTTAGTTAAGATGTAATATCTGCAATGTATATTATTACTTGTTGCATTGCATGAGTTGTACCATGCGGTGTAGTCAATTATTTATTTTTATTTTTTAAATTTTTTGAAGGTTGGCCCCAATGTGAACTATATGTTCATATAGCCCGACCTTCGATTTGATAACTTTTAAACAAAAATAAAAATAAAAAATCAAGGCTCTAAGGAAACAACCCAATGAACAATAATGAGCACTTTTGACTACTCATTGGAACTCATTGTTTATTGTTCAAATTTCTTGGATAGTCCAATCAGAGATCGGATCGTATGAACACGTGGATCATCGTGAACGCGACCTTAATAAAATTTCAAAAAAAAAAATGATTACATCCCATTCAATACAGCAAGTATTACTCATGAAATAATGTTGCCCATACACCAGCTTTAGGTGAAATTCTTCTCTCTTAATTTTATACGCTATAAAAACTCTCTTATTAAGGACTTCCACCTGTTTGGCAAGAGGAAACCATCTGGCCAACCAGAATGGTTTGGATAAAAATTAGAGTTTATTTAAGATATTTTTAGAGTAAGTGAGACTGTTCTTAGGAAGAGATAGAGATGGAAGTAAAAATGATTATTTATGTTTTTGCTTGTATTTTTGCTTTTCAATTGAAAACCAAAGTTTCCGCATTTGTCATTTCTGCAGTGATGGGTCATTTCCAATTCTCATCTTTGTTTACCCATGATATAAGGGAGGGAAGGAGAAGAGCACCAGATTGAGGGAAGAAACGAGAGGCAGAGGCAAGCATTTTAAGTTGGGATTTATTTCTTTCCCGTTTGTTCACTTATTGCCCACCGTTAGATATAGGACAATCTCATCCAACGCTTCACAAGGTTATTTGTCAAAAATATCCATACAATACATTTACATATATCTTTCAAAAGGAGAAACCACTGTCCGGATGCTGAAACATTCATTCACCGAATGCATGTCATCAGAGTTCTGTATCTATGTTTAAGATCGAAAATAGATCAAATAAACAAAATTTAAGTATCCATTTACAGCCTTGTAGAGAAAACACTTTCACACTTTCAATAATAGAGCTCATAGAAGAAAGAGTAATGCTTGCTGCAGTCCCTTCCGTGTTGAATGAGAGTGTTGAAGTTATTGGGCCATCCAATTCAAAAATCTTAATAAGGCAATGAGTGGAGTAGGCACCATCTACTAAACACTTTTTTATTTTGTCCTTTTACCGATGTAGGATTATTTTAACACGCCCCCTTACGTATAAGCCGATTTTAGTCTCTGTCACGTAGATCACAAATACGAAGTGTGCAGCTCGGTTCGCAACTATCTCTGTACCATATTGAAGTTATTGGGTCATTCAACTCAAAATCTTAAGGCAATGAGTGGAGTAGACACTATCTACTAAACATTTTTTTATTTTGTCCTTTTTCCGATATAAGATTCTAACAGTGAGGCATTGCAGCAAGTAAAAAAAATATTTTTAAAATTTTTTTTTAGGCCGGGTCCGACATGTTCTATCTATCCGTACAGCATAATGTCTGATTCAACGATCTATTTTTTATGTTTAATTTTTAATTTTTTTTAGATCATCCAATCAGGCATCGCTCTGTATAGACGGGTGGACATGTTGGACCAGATGTTAGAAAAAGAAACTTACTACAATGTCCCTCATTGCAGTGCGGGGTCATCGCAACAAGCATTACTCTAGAAGAAACGCTTAGTGACGTCAACATCAAGTTTGCACGAGGAAATTTTAGGCTCTTGCTTATCACCATGCTTGAGGTTTCTTCCAAGTTCATAGATCATATCCCAAGTAAGGGGCCAATTCACCCCTGCTTGGAAGTTGGAGCTCTTTCAGCCTCTTCTTCCTATTTGCACATTGTCGGGAATTTTTCAACGTAAAAACTCGGAGCCAAGATCGTTGTGAAAATTTATCTTTAACTTGTTGCCTGCCGCTATGAGATTATTTTCAACAGACTAATTTTTTGTGCAAGCCAACTTTAATTCTATCGTGTAGCAACCTAAAAATGTAATCGGCAAAATTTACATCATCATCATCACCATCATTGTCGTGGTCATCCTCATCCCATTTATGTTGGCATTTACATTCTGGCATAAAAAAAAGTTTCTCAACTCAATGCTTCAAAGTTGTGAATAGAGCTACCTCATTATTCAGTTAAATCTTTTATCACATTTTAAAATCAATCCCAATACACAGCATCACACAAGAAATAATTAGGTGGAAACAGAATGTAAATACAAGCTTTGCTGAGTGGAGTGAAACCCTATTATTTAATCATACATTTCATCTTGATCAGAGACTCCTTTGTTATCATGCACGAGGACATCGGTCGACATAAGATAACAAAAGATGGTGGAAAACCTACCGCCCCGATGGGTGAGAAATTATCAAACGGGGATCCCAGAACATGGTTTTGTTGAACGAGTAATACTAGCTGCAATATCCTAAAGGTATTACAGTTGCAGCTGTCGTCCGGTCATGAAATTGGACGGCAGTGCAGCAACCATGTGATGGGATGGCAGTTGCAGCTGCAATGCCCTGACGCATTGCAGCAAGTATAAAACTTGTTCAATTGGATACTAACATTTTGTCGCAATCTTATTTAAATAGGGAGCCCATCTAGATTAATGAATGACACAACATTGATGAGAAAAAGGAAAAAGAACACTGAGAGTGCGTGTACAATTTGGAATTTTGTGAATTGACTGCTGATGGACAAACTATTTTAAGGGGCACAACATAATTTACATTGTTTCTGTTGGAAAAATTAAATGGAAGAAATTGATATCTTTTTTAATGTTGGTAGCCAATGGAAGAGAGCTGCTCAGCTATGACGTTTCTTTCTTCGAAGTGATAACAAGTAGCGCAAGAACACCAATGAGCATGTACTGCAAACGGGAAAAATAAAAACCATTAAAATCATAAGCATTTTAGGCTTGGAAAAATATGGCTTTCTAAGCTCAACTATTCTCGAATGCCAGTCTAGTCTTGGGCAAATTTAAAGGTTGTCAAAGACAAAACTAACAGCAATAGATTTTCTTACCTTGACAAAAGGTACTTCTCTCATTATAATTGTAACCCAACCGACATATGGCAAAAACCTGTACAAAGATCAGGTAGAAAACATAAGTTCCTCATGGGACAATGAACAATCTACCCTGGAGTTAGAGATTACCTACTTGGTATCTGGCATTTCTTTAAGTTCTTAACAAACATATTTCAAGTATCAACAGAAACATCAAAAAGAAAAAAAGAAAAAAAAAACTTTGCCAATCTGGTCACTGCAAGGGGTGTTAAAGTGATCACAGGAATCAAAGTCACCATATCAGATAACTAGGAGCTCCAAGGTCAAATTATTCTCACCCCACAGTCCTTCCCATAATATGATGCTTCTGAAGCCAGAGCTGATGGTGACCATATTGGGCATATAGAATCCTATCATCCTCAAAATTGTTATCACCTGAAACAGAGATAATGTTCTGTAAAGTTACTATATTAAACATGAAGCCAAATTTACATAAAACGGCCAGGAAGGTAAGGGTTAGACTACATTAATCAGGCCAGTCAACAACTAAAAGAGAAACAGAGCAAAACGCAGCTCAAGAATAACATCATACTCTCTCATTGAAAATGCCTCCTCACCATTATCAGAGTTCAAAACAATCACTTTCACATATTCATTCAAATATAATGGGATGTATCATATCGGTAAAAGAGTTCCCATTGTGCACAGAAATCTTAGGTGTCAACACACCTAAGATCATTCAAAACTGATAACAAGCCATTGCTATGTCAGGAAAATAATTTAGAACCCTAACATTGTTGGGGATGGATGGACTGCATGCTATCATGACAGATATACACACACAAATAAAAAGGAAGTCACCTTTTATTTGTGTCAACACACACAAATAAAAAGGAAAAAAATCCAGAAGCAAGTCACCTTTTGTAAGAATATCAATCCCTCCTGCATCTTGACGCTCATGCACCTGCATTGCATTTTATGAAAATGGAAGGGAGGTCACTAGTAAATAGAAATAAGGTATCTAATCTCCAAACCCAACAAAGTCTCCAACAATTGATGAAAAAGAGAAAAGATAAAGAGAAATTGATGTCAGAAATGTAAGTGAGATGCAAGGGGAACAGGCATGTCATATGATATAACCAAAGACGATAAGGACCTGCTAGCCTATGTACGAGATTACCATGCAGAATTAGATGATGCAATGTAAGGTCACACATTGAAGATAAAAATGTCTTTAGAAGGTAAAACAGGCAAAAAAAAAAACTCTGCTAAAGGCAATCAGTACATTGTTAATGCATAAACAATACTGTTTGGGATAATATTTTAGGTAATGTATCTATTCAACATATTCCCCAAGCATCAGCATGCATTGTGAGGAAGAATGAACCAATGTTGGTGCTGAAGTACAATCAACAGCCATGACAATGCTTGTTCCTTTCATTTTCCTTCTATTTTTCTTCAGGTGTAGGAGAAATCCTTCAAAACTGGTGGTAACCCTGCTCTGTATTTAGGAAATTCTTGTGCACATTCAAAGCTAATCCACATATTCTAGCAGCTCAATTGTTTGAATTTCTCAAAATAAATCCAGATGAATAATTGAAATACATTTGATGAGAAAGGGTACTAGTAATCAGTCTGCTGCTTAAAAAATTGAGAAACAATGGGCCAGGTGAAGCCAGCAAAATTAACAGGACAAGCAATTCAACATGCAAAAGTGTGCAGTGACATATTACCTTAATCACCCTGTGAACGATGGGAATGTCTTTACCCTGAAATATAACAAGAAAGAAACTTATGATACATAATGTGAACATCAGGTCTTTTGGGGAATTGGACATAGTATTGTGTTGTTTTCTTTTACTTACAGAATGAGACACTGTTCACTTTCAAAAGCATGACACAAAAGTTTTACTCAGACATAATGCTCAATCGATCATTCACAGAATAACTGAGAAGAAAATATTCATGTAAAAAAATTGCTTGGGCTGAGATTATATCCATCTAGAAAACCACATTCCTTTAATAAGAACACCTTGTTAACTGAATTGCTCATCTTAAGTACTTGAGCTTGTGACAAGATTGATGAGAGTAGAGAGTGATGGGAGAAGTAATAAAGACTCAATAAACTGCACAACAAGTTGATAAGTATCATACTACGCAAACAAGTATCCCCATTACAACTGAACAACCAAACTAGCATTTGCTGAAAAATCTAATAAACATAATACATCAAAGGCTTTCTATTAGAAAGTGACAAGTGTCCAAAACAATAGTTGGAAGGGAGTGGAGGAGGAGTGGAAGAGGTAAGGAAGTGGAGGTTATGTGAGCAGTTATATTGCATGGGCATAGGAAAAAGGAGAAGACAGTAGATGGGTTGCCACCCATCTCAGGGACTACAAAGTCTATTCATATATGCAAAGAAGAGAACAATGTTGGTAGAAATAGGAAGCCCCATACGGGGATAACATAATTCCATGCTCATCTGACTCAAAATCAATTGGCATAAAGTTTTCATTTACTTGTAAGAAACTCTCAAAACTTGTACCTTTTTTACTTTAGGATAAGTTTTATATAGGATTATGGCAGATCATGCAAAATTCATTGTCTATGGCCTTCTACAGCTCTTTCTATACTAAAGGCTTGAGAGTTGGGACAGCAATATGACTAAGGACCTGACGTGTTTTGCTCAAAGCAGGCCTATCTGTGGGTTTTCTTAACATGGGCTAATAGGATAACAATATAAGTTAGCACAAAATGTAAACTCTAGTCAACTTTTTTTATAACATACAGATATCCTTTGTTATTTGTTACACATTTAATGGTATGCATTCTAGGGAAAGTCGTACAGTGAGGAGTGAGGAACCTATTGTAATGATTATAGTGATCATCTGAGCAGGTTACATACTTTTGTTTCTTCTATTATTATAAGTAGTATGGCATTGATAGGGTCAGGGATATCCAGACACAAATCAAATCAAAGAAAATATCTATTTGAACTAGTGGGTGGAGTAAATTCAATGAAAACATGTAACACGAGTAAACACCTATTCTGGTAAGTTGACCAGGGATATGGCAAAAGATAAATTCAATGATTACAATTAAGCATGCTATTTGAAATTGACATACTGAGTGGTGAAAGCCAAAAAAGCTTACATGAATTTGATATACGACAATTTCACCAGCACGAATAGGATCTTTGCTCATGTGCAGAAATAGTATGTCCCCCTACAAATACATTTTCAACATGTTAAAAGATGGTGTTGATGAAAAGGAATCTATCTCAATCACAAAGCATGGTGAGAACCATTTGAAAACATAAAGGTATCTTCTTGCCTCGAAGTACTATAATGACTCACCCTCTTGAAGCCAGGTTCCATACTTCCAGACACAACGACTACGATAGGAGATTCACTTCCAGTGACACACACCAAGCCGTTCCACATTATCAAGGCGAATGCAACAATGATGCCTGAAATACAGACATGGTAAATACCACTTATGCACATGTATGCTCTCAGATACACACGTCAACTTGCCAGTCACCATTCAGAAGCTGCAATCGTTCTCATGCTTCCAGAGAAAGAGTTAACAGTAAGGTGTAGTTATCAATTTAACAACAACAAGGAAATTCAAACAAGTGGACAAAGATAAATACAAGAAAATTGAGTGACCTAAATCTGTGCAGTGATCTGTAAAAAGAAGCCCAAAATAGCTACAGCAGTCCACATACCACTTAAACAGAGTTGTAACAATTTAATCTACTGGGAAGACCAAAGTACACAGCCACGGCCTACTTTCCCAATACAACTTATCATATCATGCGGTTTGGTTTGACCAAGATTTACTTATGCATATTCAATAAGGACAATTTTCTTCTCTTGTAAGTGGCCACAACATGATCCACATCCACTAACACAACTTTAATGGCTCAAAAGAAGTGTCCTTTGGAGCCAACTGTCCTTAGTTACCTGATTTGACTCGATTAAGATGTCCAAAAATAACCTTCCCATAAAAAAGGCCGCCAATGCCATAAGACTTCCGTTACCGGGGACAGAGGAGGGTCAATTGTATGCAGCGTTACACTTACTTTTTGCGAAGAAACTCATTCTAAAATTGAACCTATATATAACTACCAGGTCACAATGGAACAACCTTACCGTTGAGCCAAGCCTTCTCCTCTTCAACTTCCCACGTGGCAACAAAAAGCCCGACCACCAAAATTAGAATCTTTTTCAGTGCTTTAACTTAATTATCAACCCCAGAAGTATAAAGCTGACCACTTTACTTAATATCATGGATGGGCAACATCAATGATTGAGACATGGAAGACATCATGCAAATAAAAACAAGCACATCAACTACAAACCTGGTTTAAGTAAGAAAGATATAAAGCAAATAAAAAACAAACAGCAAGCAAACACAAGCACCGACATATGCAGACATGACGCCCATCATCTGCCCACATCCATGATGCGCTAAAACCCACGATTTTGGAGAGGACAAGAGGGGAAAAAACGGGTCTATCAACCAAACAAGTACATACCCAGAGAAGATACCAATCATATCATCAAAAATAACAAGAAAAATCGGATCTTTTGCCAGCAAAACAAGAACATGGCGAAAGGTGGGGGAATTCTTCGCACCAAGACTGACGACCTGCGTGAGGGCGTGCCTGATCTGAAGCGATCGGAGGGAACCGAGGCTATCTCCGACCAAGCCCATCCTCTAACTCTCTCCGCTCCCCACTACAGTCTCTTGCGCGCCTTACCCCGCTCTCTACTCGCATCCGCAGCGAAGGGGAAGAGAAGGCAAACCGGGGAAGCCGAAACCAAAATTCCCGGTCTTAACAGCACCTTCGCAGCAGCTGTCGAAAGAAGACCAGCGCCCTGCCGTCGCCACCCGCTAACGATTCCGGGATTAACTTTGAGGACGAATCCGGATCGGAATCGATAAGTTGTGCTATATGTTCGATTGTTCATGTTGCTGGAGCTGTCAAAACGGGTCCAGACCCTTAGCAGATCCATTAAATGTGTCCGGATATATTTGTTTGTCCAATAAAAACTGTGTTGTTGTAGGACCTTTAAAATGGATCTAGACCGTTAGCAGATTTTTAAGGTTTATGTCTAGATATACTCATTTATTTAAAAACTATGTTGTTATATGATCGTAAGAACGGGTCTAGACCGTTAGCGGGACAGTTAAGTTTGTGTCTGAATACACTCGCGCCAATTGGAGAATAGGAGAAGAATAAAGACGAATAAAGAGAAAATAAACTTAATTTTACCTTGACAAGTAAAATGACTTATATCGGTGCATAATAAAATATTCGGAGAATAAGTCATCTCATCCTAGATCAAAGAACTACTTATTTTCCTTATTTTGTCAGCGGATCTCACAAAACTATCAAACCGAGACATCTCTTATTTTAGTATATATTATTATGTCATTAAATCTCATGTAATAACTTATTCTGCAAACAAAGTGAGTCTCGTTGATCCAATACAAATTCTGTTGTTGCATGTTGCACGTGCCGCAATGTATGCAAGCATTGCAACTAGGATCGTGATCGAACAACCATTGCATCTCCTTGCAGGGGTCCAACTTTGTAATTGTAGTATCTTTGGGACCTGGAACAAGAATTACTCATGGTGCACATACTTGACTTTTATGATTTTAGACTCAAAATCAAACACATTTAAGTGGTGTAATCTAAGATAAATAAATTCTTTCTTAAGTATAATTATTTGAATTTTTTACATATATATCTTCCGTCAAACTTAGGTAAATGTCAACAAAATATGTCAAAACTATTGCATAAATTATGATATCATCGAAGGTGTCGAGCTTACATAATACAATATTTTAATGAATTGAGGGAAAATATTAGTAAATTTAAAGATATTTATGTAAAACTCGTTAGATTGAGGGATATAAGAGTACCTTTCTAAAGGTTTTAAGGTATTGATGTTAATACGTGAGAATTGAGGTATACATACAAACACACTGTATTTGAGAGATATAAATGCAAAAAATCCTAATTATTTTAACTAACGTTTTACGATTTTAGACTAGAAATCAAACACATTTAAGTGGTGTATAGTCTAAGATAAATAAATTCTTTCTCAAGTATAATTATAATAAAAAATAGGCTCAAGAGGCAACTCGCTTATCCATTTTACTTGTTAATATTATTGAGCTTATGATGGATCTGTTCAATTCGGATACGGATCTACTTAGACCCGTAACGTTTACAGTACCACATACTATCATCGTGCGGAGACGAAACTATAAACAAAGCCTTATTGGTCCCCGTGATGCTGCCATGTCACACGGGAGCCGTCCTATCTGAGGTTGGAAGATCTCAAAGGTTGCATGGCGTGTCACTCTCCGTCTAATTTTAGACCTTTACTTGTTTTGAAACTTGAGAAAATTCATCTTCAAAATTTCAAACATGTCATTCTTTTTGGGATTTACGTGAAAATACTTTTTATAATTATTACATCCTTTTTAGATGAAAGAAAATGACACAATTATTCTTTTCAATGTTCTCTGATGCAGCTAATGCGTTCACGAATGGGTAACAGATCCGAACTTGTGAGCAGGAAGAAGAGATGGGAAGAGACGATTCAGACGAAGAGGTCTCAAACATCTGCACACTAAAGCGGATGGCGTCATTTGGAGTCTTGGGTGTGATCTCAGAGTCAAACCCTTCCGATGGTCAAATTAGTGACACGCGACCAGACAGACGTGGAGCAGGTTAAGTGAAAAATGAGTTGAAGAATAGGATCATGCATACTCTCGATTTGACATATGCAGCGCCTTTAATAGGGGGCAGCTAGTGAGCCCTGCTCACGGCAGTCGATCGGCCCACTGGGCCCTGGGCCAGATGGGGGCACAAGGTAATGGGTAGGGCCGAGAGCTGATGAGTCATTATCATCGTCATTCTCTAAGGGACGTTTATGTAAATTATGTTACTGTAAGGAGACTACTGATGAATGATGATATCGACAAGGATATTCACGACATGTTTCTCTTTAAGAAAAGTATTAATAATATTATGATTTTAATAGAAATAAATATTCATCAAAATTATTCATGTTAAATATCTCTTTTTTTCTCAGAAGGTTAGAAAGGGATCCAAAAATTTGGGAAAAGTTTATAATCGATTATTCAACGGTCTTCCATGACGTGGTGAAATTCATAGTTATGGTTACTTTACGTAAGGCAATAATTATTTCATTGATGTTATCTTCAGTCAATGAGTAATTATCCTAATAGTACCTCTGAAGAGTTCAAATTAAACGTGAATACGTGGTCATCTTCCATAAATTTATGCCATTCAGACTTCAGACTCTAGCCAATGAATGGAGATTTACGACATGGAGGCAAAGACTTAACTCTAGGTGCCTTTGTAGGTAGAAATTGGGCGAAACCTTCTTTTTTACATCTCTCTCTTTCTCTCCCTTTTATGTCTCAAGCATTAAGATCAGCGCACTTCACACCATTTGATAATTTTTTTAGGATAATATTGGGATATTGGTGTTTTCTAACCTTGTTTCATTTTTCGTATGCAATAAATAAAGAGTAATACTTGTCATCTCCACCATGGCTAAAGGAAATGATGTAGAACATGTGAAGTATGTATTATTGACAATTGTGTCATACCATAGTCAAACAACTCTATGCGAAATCCCCAATGAACTGTTAGAAGATGAGTGACAGGTGGTGCAACGATTTTTTTTTTCTTGTGCTAATGGGGAACTTATCATAGTTGATTGAGGAGGCTCAAGGCAGGACATCAAGTGATCTGAATTTGAGTCTTAGTGGGGCCATGTATCTTTATTGCATTTTTATATCGCCTATGACAGTATACTTCGGGTGACAGAAAGAAATACTCATAAATAAAATATCATTTAAGGTATGTTTATTCAAGCTCTCTACAGAAAATGATGTAAAACATGTGAAATATGTGCTAGTGACAATTGTGTCACATAACAGTCAATCTCAACTCTATCCCAAGTCCCCAACCAACTGTTAGAAGATGAGTGTGACTGATAGCACAATATCATAAATTGGAATAAGAAATAAGCAAGTCAGAGGAACTCTTGTTTCCTCTAGGCTATGGTTTAGGAGGTGTAGTACTTTTATATTGTCCATCTCTTTAGGATCGTTTGTTGTACTATAAAACATTGTAAAATAATATCTCTTTATGTTAAGAATGCATTCAATTATTTTATAGTATTTTTCATGCACTTGGAGTATAGAAAATATCAAAATTGTGCTGATCATGTGGTATGTTTTTTTTCAATTTCAATTTTCAATCTAAGATTAATGCTTGATCTTGAGGATTGTAGTGGGAAACTTCGGGGGTAGATGAGAGTCATCCCTGAAAAAGTCGCCCCTGTGCAGATCCATCGTCGGTGATGGGTCGAGCTATTTGGACGGCGTCAACAACTCTGCTGGGAGGAGGGGATGTTTCCCGTCGGGAGCTCCCCCCTATGTGCGTTGTGATCCCCCTCCCTCGTTTACTATTTTTCTTCCTCCTCCTTTTCTCCTTTTTTGATCTGTTTCTCCATTGTCGGTACCGTCCCCTTTGTTCTTCCCCTCATGTTTTCTACCTTCCTCTTCACTATATGTCTCCGATCTTCCTCTCTTGGATCCCTCTTGCACGCCTTGTCCTTCCCCATCACCAACACAGTCATTTCCATCCTTCTGCTAAATCATGTGAGGTCGCCGAGTACCCCGACCAGTCCTATTCACATCCCCCTTTGTTTTTTTCCCACCCCTTTGCCAATCTATTTTGATCATGTATCTTCCCTCTTAGTTTGCTTCTAGCATCCGTCCTTCCTCTAGCTCGGCCTTCCACCTCCCTGTTTTGTTTTTCCTCCCTCTTTGGGATTTTGTTGGGGATCTAGGTCCTTGGTCGTCTCGGCTTCCGGTGTTTATTGTATCTATGTTGTCACTATTTTGTACGTTCTAACTGTAGGATTAATCTATACTAGTTGCAATCCCGTGCGATGCACGACTAGTTAACATATTTGAATAAAAAAAGTATAATTAATATAAGTGAAGTTAATCTTTTATATTTTTTGAAAGAATGAATAAAATAATTATAGAAGAATATGTATTCAGAAATACTAATATTTTTTTCTATGAATATTTATTAGTTGTTTGGTAAACATTAAAAGTTCAGAAACATTGTACTTAATTGAAATATGGATTGAGAGAGAAAACTAAAAATTGAACTGAAGGTTATTGTTATTATCATATGAGATTATCCCAACAAATATTGTGTTGAAATATAAATTGGAAGAAAAATGAGAAAGAGACTAATCTCATAAATAACGAAATTAGTTATTATTATCTCATGAGACTATTCTAATAATGATAATGAATATCAAAATTTATTATTATTATCTCAAAAGATTGTCCCAATATTAATGTTAATAATAATAACAATAACAACAATAACAATAATAACAATAATATGAGTGAGAAAAGTAAGAGAGAGATTGGTCTCATTAATAATAATAATAATAATAATTTTAAAAATAATAATGATAATATAAAATTTAATTATTATTATCTCATAGGACTACCCTAATAATAATAATAATAATAATAAT
Organism: Zantedeschia hybrid cultivar; assembly: GCA_030544215.1. Lineage (NCBI taxonomy): Eukaryota > Viridiplantae > Streptophyta > Magnoliopsida > Alismatales > Araceae > Zantedeschia > Zantedeschia hybrid cultivar. The sequence continues at coordinate 4,405,823 of JARZZO010000015.1, forward strand.
AACAACCATGATGATGATGTCAAAATTAGTTATTATTATCTCAAGAGATTGTAACAACAACAACAATAATAATAATAATAAGGGATAGAAAAATTGGAGATAAAAATATTAATATGGAGAGAGAAAAATGTGAAAGAGGAGAAAGAGAGATAACAATAATAATAATAGTAATATCAAAATTAATTATCATTATCCCACGAGACTATCATTTTGATATTAATTTTTAATAATAATAATAATAATAATAATATCAAAGTTAGTTATTATTATCCCATAAAAATATCATAATAATAATAACTTAAAATTAGTTATTATTATCTTAAGAAATTGCAACGATAACAACAACAACGACAATAATAATAATAGGGAAAAAAAGGAGATAAAAATATTAGTCCGTTAACCCATGTGAGGACGCCGAGTACCCCGACCAGTCCTATTCACATCCCTCCTTGTTTTTTTCCCGCCCCTCCGCCAATCTATTTTGATCATGTATCTTCCCCCTTAGTTTGCTTCTAGCATCCATCCTTCCTCTAGCTCGGCCTTCACACCTCCCTATTTTGGTTTTGCTCCCTCCTTGGGATTTTGTTGGGGATCTAGGTCTTTGGTCGTCCCGGCTTTCAACGTTTATTGTATCTGTGCTGCCACTGTTTTGTGCGTTCCGACTGCAGGATTAATCCATATGCTCTCTACATATCACCGACTCGTCTGAGTGAAGGTTTCTTTGATCTTGAGTGGAATATTAGAGATGAGTATTAGAGCTCCAGTTAGTATGCGTATCCCACCTGTCCTCGTCCGGTAAATCCTTAGCCGGCATTTTCGCGGAGGTCCTCCTTCTTCGTCTTGTAGGAACCTAGTCCCCGTGACAATTTGGTGCTACACTCTTGGGTCGTCTGCTGGTTATTTCCTATGTTTGCTTCATGCTTTATCTATTGTTGTTTCTTTTGGTATGTTGTGTGCTATTCTCTTGATGTTGCGTGGCTACTTTGTTTTTGTAGTTTCCTTCCCTCCTATTGTAATCATCTCTGTTGTAATCCTTGTTTGTGTTATATAAAGGCAGCTATATTTTGGTGACAAAAAAAATATTCCACTCTAAGATTACTGAAAATAGACTGAAAATCATCTTGAAGATTTTAAAATCAGTAATTTTCAAACTGAGGATCCTGACTTTGTAGGTTTTAAATCATAAAATTAATATTATACAACTTTTACATTAAATCAAACAACCTTTACACTTTGTGATGTTGAAATCTAACTCTGTCCACAAGTTAATTGGCTGGTTTGGGTTTAGTCAGAATATTATCTCATCGACATTAATTTAGCGCAACTTTTACTCAATAACAACCTGACCATTTATAGGAGGAGAGAATGAGAGAACTTTCTCACTGACCTACATAGAAGACTGCGTTTTAACCCCGTACATAATTAAATATAGTATTGTACACATAACAATTCAGGTACTTTTGAATTTCTGAGCAAAACTCTCGTAAGCCGTACCAAACCAAAAGATAGAAAAAAATACTCATTTTTTTGGACAGCAACCGTTTTATTCATGTATAATATTAATGTTTAATGCGTTCCATTTAGTACACTATATCATTGAATTAAATAAGACTTTTACTACTTAAATATCATTAAATATAAGATTATTTGATAAAAAAACTCACTTTTTCATTGAAAGAAACTCATAATTCGGTTAATAACTATTTATTACATGATTATATTTTTAATTTAACTTTTTTCAAAATTTTGATAAAATTTTTATATATGTCTTGCCGAATCTTTTTTTTAATCGTTTATTGTTTGAACGAACTTTTGACAATCTTGTTCAAAATTTAAACCGGATCATATTTGGATGTATTTAGCCCAATTACTATTATAGCAAGGCCATAGTGTCAATTTCAAAGTGTGCTGGAATAAATGGGAGTCATGCATTCTCAAGCATGAATTGTTCTTACCATGTATCACTTCCACATTCTTCTAAAGATGAGAAAATTAATGCTCCATCAGTTCTTCAAGAACGTAATGAAGTGCCTAATATTAACCATTGAAAGTATGTAGATTTTGGAGCCGTGCCGAAGATAGCCAATTATGGTGTGAGAGACTTTTTTGGATTAGGGATTTTATTATGAATAATGCTAATCTAATGGGAAAACTTTCTCACTTATCCATGTGACAAGGCTGGTTTTCATCGGTATACACTATACACTTTAAATCTTACTGCAGCTGTCCACGACAAATTGACAATAATGACCTTCACTATTTTTTATTTTATTTTTGTGAGGGTAAGAAAAGTGGGAAAACAGAACGGTCGCACTAACATCCCTCTTTTATTAAACAAAGCCTCAAAGTGTTGCATACAAGACGAATAGCTAGCATTAATTAACAGCATCTTGTTAGCTACAGTAGGCATGTGAAAAAGAAAAAGTAACATGTATATAAGCACCCATTTAATTAACCTTCTCCATGGAAAGGAAGGAATCTACTATTTGATGAGAAATAGGTTGATGTTCCCTACAGCATTCGGTTGCATGATGGCAGGAGATGCGAAGAGTGAAATGATAAAGAATTTTTAATAGAGAAAATATCTATAAGATAATTAAAATATAAAGTATCTAGAAGGGACACGAAATTTCAAAATAACTGAAAAATGCACATATTTAACTTCTCGTATCGTACTTAAAGGGGGAAAGATTAACTATTTTTAAGTATATTTTATTCCAAAAAAAACCCTATTCTCCTCCGGTACTCCAGAAGAGCCCTTGTTAAATGAATATTTCACAAAGAATATATAAGAGCTCAACATTTTTGGAACTTGGAAGCATGGAACGACATGCTTCTAATGATATCATCAGCAGTAGTTGCTAATGGGTCATTCATAGCATATTACAGTACATTCCTTATTTATTATTGGAATTGAATGGGTTTAGTTTATGATGTGCTTGGAAGTCCTCAGTCAAATGAATATTCTACGAAGAATTGATGTGGGATTTCATTAATAACTGGCCATTTTGACTCTTTGGAATGACTAGATGAACACAGTAGATCCGGTCCCCAATGGCTTTCAATATGGAGTAAATAATCATCTAGAAAAGGGTAAGATTTATTCTTTCGGCTCGCAGGGGTTCAGTACATCAAACTTGACATTTTTTATTTTTTTTTCATTTGGACATTGTTTGTTTAAGGTTTAGATAGTAGCAAGGCTGTCTTAGTTGCACGATTTTGCAAGTTGCAACTAATAACATCCCTTTTACGATTTTGGAAGAGTTTGATACCACCCAACTAGCATCATCTACAAGTTTGATCATCATTGCATCTAAATACAACACAAATTATATTAGATTTTAGGAGAACAAATGAGAGGCTAATGTCAAGTTAATCAAGCTGAAATGCCAAGTTTAGGAACATTTGTTTCGAATCTTTCGATGATGATAATCACTGCAATAGTTTTGACATCATCAACTGATCCTTTAGAATTTTACAAAATATGCTTTCTTTTTTATGCTACACTTACTATGAATGCAGTGTCACCACACAAGAAACTTAGTCAAAATATTTATGTTACATCTTGTGAGAGACAATGAGGTTTTAGTCACCAATTAGAAAGATTTGTGATGATGCCGGCATAGTTATTAACAATAAAAAACATAGGATTACGAATAACCCAACTGAACTTATCTTCTAACCTTGAGTTGCCAAAGTTGAGTTAGAGCTTAAACAAGCTTTTCAATTCCCTCTCCAAAATCGCTCACTTGAGTTAGCCCCAAGCCCATTTGCTTTTAGTTCGAGTAATAGTTGTTATAAGATTTTTCTTAGATATTGTAGTACAAATACTGTCCGATCAACAAACCGTATGATACGTCACTTTAAAGTTTGTATGCATCTTCCGAGGGAGTGTAGCAGTTGTGTGCTTTTCAATCCACTTGATCGAGCAACGATTATATTACAACAAAACATGACAACTAAGATTACCCTTAATTTTTATTCAGTGACTTGGCCCGTTAAGTTACGCAACCCCATTAAACATAGAATAATACTTGTTGGGATGCCTACCGTCATACAACTACAACTGTCATTCGCTTGTAAGATCATATGACACGGGGTCAGTATACCATCTCATGGGAAGTGTAATAGAACTTAAAAACCTCTCACCATTTGATCTCGTGATTGGACGGCAGTTGAAGCTACAGCAAATATTATTTTCAGGCCAGTGACGGTGCAGCAAATATTTTTGGAGAAGTTTTAGCCAGCTGGCTATGTTTGTAGCCTTTCCTTCCCACCATGTTGGAGAATTTTGCCAAGTGAGAGTATCCGATGAAGATATGCTTATCAGACGAGATAATAACTTGTTGCTCCGTCAAACTTATTACGCCGCCTAGTGGTAGAGTCAAAATAAGAAAAAAAGATTCTTTGAAAATAAATTTAAAAGCCCCCAAGATGCCTTACGTATTCATATAATTTGATTTTTGATCTAACATTTTATTACTCATTGGGACTCGATTGTTGAATTTTTCTTACTGTTCACTGGGTCTGGAATGTTGAATTTTCATCTTTTTTTTAGAATGTTCAGTTGAAAATCGAATTATATAAGACATCTTGGAGGCCTTCAAAATATTTAAAAATTTTAATTTTGACTGCACAACCACGTGACATAATAGCATCCAACCGTGCAGCAAGTTATTCTGATAGGATGAAGGCCAGACGCATGAGAGCCAAGTAGCCAACTCACAGGCGGAGGAGCCAAATCAGAGCACGTGAGTAAAAGTACTAAAAGTTTTAAAATATAAATCTGACATATTATATTTATATTATTCATACTAAAAAAGAAAATAGTGAATTACTCTCGAGTCCAAATGAATAGAGCTTCACAATATCTAAACTCAAGTTCTTTCTACAAATGAGTCAATTTTTTTTCCGAAGGTTGGCTCATTAGCTAATTAAACTAGCTGAGCTCATCAGCTTGACTTGACTTGATCTCGGGGTATTCCCTATTCATCACGCCCAACACCAACACTTGTAGACAAGGTTGGATTAAAGGGACAACGACACTGGCTAAGTTACCGTATTATTTTACATTTATAAAAGATAAAAGTGCTCTTTTACAGATAATTTTTTAACTTGGCTATAAATACTGACCTCTTACTTGACCAACTTTAACAAAAACTCCTAAATCTGCTACTGCCTGCAGAAGAACAAAGCAGCCATGTGGTCCATTTTGCTTCATGTAAAACCGGCTGTGTGAAAGAGTTTTTTCAAAAAGTATAACATAATGATTTGTTTGGCAATCCGAAAATTCTAATTAACGAAAATTCTAATATGTTGACTGTTCGTTTTTTTAAATTTTGATACCTATGGACGGAGATTGGATGTCCTTTTCCACCACAACTAAAAATATTTTTATAAATATTATATTATAATTATATTTTTTTTACCTTTAAGTAAATTTATTTCTTTAAAAATAATTTTCTTAATTCAAATATATTTTATGTGAAACTAAACACATCCTAAATAATGCCCAACCATATCACACGGCTCACAACACTATATTCTTTCCTTGTACCTTTGTCTTTAGAGCCAAAGTTGAGAGAAAATTCTCATATAAAGTTGGTGAAAAGTGGAAACGCATCGCCAGGTGACGTGCGTGATGCGGAGTAGCGAACTTCAAAAAAGACGAATTTAATATTCCTCCACGTGAAAGATTCTTGTTTGGGAACAAAACTTTGGTACGTACTGGAACGGATTCGGCAGGATTTTGAGACTGTTTTATGAATCCGCAAAACATTGCTACAGCCTACAAGTGATCGGGAATCCAGGCGCGTAGTTACCGACTTTTGAAGACCTCTCCATTTTTTTTTTTGGAATATAAAAGTGAGACTTTCATTCGTAAGTAAATCTGAGCAGTACATAGGGAGCATAAAATCAAACACCTTTCGTGTACCGAGAACAGACTTATATTACTAAAGTAGATAAGATCAAATCCCTCAAGAACACAAAGCATACAGATAAAACATAGCAAAAATTGATTAACTAGGTAGTTGACATCCACTAGGTACCGCAGGAGTCATCCAAGCAAGCCGGTGAAGATCGCAATTAAACTCAAGCTGGAGGTCTTCACCGAGATAATAGGGAACTGCAAATGAGAAAGCAGTTGGCCCAACAACTAAAGGAGCTCGGGAGCCCTACTCATAACAGCGGAGTAGGGGGATGTACACACTAACACGAGCTTCCAACTAGAGTTCAGCATATCGTCGAACAGGTGGTAGGCAAAGCACAAATCCGGCTTACAGAAGACGAAACAACAAGACTAACACCGGCGAGCAGGAAGAACTCAGAACCGTGACACCAGTGAGTACCAACTATGATGGGGACACATATATTTGTTGAAAAGATTGGGGAGGCTGGAAGGTTAATTAGGAAGTGTACAAATCAGGTCGATAAACTGAAAGCAAAGGGGATGGAGAGGGGGAAGCCGCAGCCGATGAGAGGAGGATCCTCCAACAAGAGACTGAACCAGAAGAGAAAATTCTTCTGAACAAAATCTTTCACAAGAAAAGAGGGTAAAAACTCTCCACACGGGAGAAGAAAAGCTTCCAAAAGAAGGAGAAAAACACATCCCAAGAAGGAGAGAGGGGGAGGAGGGTCCGTTCTTCCCAATGAAAGAGGGATAAGCCCCTCCCCCCTCCGGAGAAGGCCCAGCGGAACCTGATTCGCCGCTGGTTCGCCGCTCGTCGCTCCACGGGTCACCTATGTTGAAATTTACTCGAGATCTCTAGATGGTCCCTAAAGACCTCTCCTTTTGCCGTAGGAAGATAATATGAGATAAAATAAGAGGACCCTAGTATGTAAAATTACAAATCTTCTAACTCCCGTTTGACAACGAAATAAGTGGATAAAATAAGTGGATGAAATAAGAGGTTATTTAACCGTCCTTGCTAAAATGATGTTTGACAATTAAAATGTTCAGAGAATCAAATATTCTGTTAGAGGATAAAATAACGTAGTGATTCTTATTCGGAATCTTCTCAAGAATAAAAGAAAGGGGTCGAATATGTCCTCCACTTATTAAAAAAAATATTTATTCATATCATCTTTTGTCAAACAAAAAATTAATGAATGGCAGAATAATCTTCCGACAGTTGGGCCGCATTGGCTAGTCACATGAGGAACATATACCATGAGTACTTCTTAGGGACAACACGATACATAACGATGCATGTTGCATGGGACTAAAAGCTAAAGGACGAAGCCCCATAGACTCACATCGAGCATCCAACGAGGAAATCAACACAAAACACATAGCATTTTACAGCACTCCCCAGTAGAAGAACAAAGTGGAATCAATGTGAAAGTTGTCTTCCATGCAGTAAGGACAAGCCAGTGAAAAGAAAAGAAGGCAGGCAGGAAAGGAGACAAAAAAGGGGATGGAAAAGAACTTGAAACCTTGCGTGGCATGATGGAACAAGGAACCATAGTAGTGGTAGGACCATGGACAAGAGGAGGAAGAAGAAGAAGACCACCAACCTTGGACGAGGGGTGTCTGTATGATCAGCAGGTGAGGCCTCCATCCGGAACTCGTGCATGACCCAGTCGGTCTTCTTGCCCCTGGGGGCCCTCCCCTGGTAGAACACCAGCGTCTTCCTCATGCCCACCAGCCCACCTCGCCGGGGGTCCACCAACTGCCGGTCCTTCCGGTGGCCTTCCAGTAGCCCAACGCCGTCGCCCGGTTCGTCCGCTGCCCGGTCGCATACTTCCGGTCGCGCAGGCTGTAGAAGTACCACTCCTTTCTCCCCACGTACGCCGTCTCTGCCAGCCACCCATGTAGCTTTAGAATTTAAAAAATGCAAAATACATATATATTATTAAAATGACATATATTGTCAATACAGGTGTCGTGGTGTAGTTGGTTATCACGTCAGTCTAACACACTGAAGGTCTTCGGTTCGAGTCCGGGCGACGCCATTTTCATTTTCCATTTTTTCTATTTTATGGATTATCTTCATTTTCCTTTTGTTCATTACCTATTTATACTTTTCTTTTCTTTTTAATGCTTTTCTTTTACAAATCTTCTAACTCCCGTTTAGCAGCAGAATAAATGGGTAAAATAGAAGGTTATTTAGTCATCCTTGCTAAAACGCTGTTTTACAATTAAAATGTTCAAGGAATCAAATATTCCGTTAGAGGATAGAATAACGAGTGATTTTTATTTGGAATCTTCTCTAGAATAAAAGAAAGGGGCCGAATATGTTGTCCACATGTTAAAAAATATATTTATTCATATCATCTTTTATCAAACAAAAAATTGATGAATGACAGAATCACCATCCTTAAGGAGATATTCTACCTCATATTTATTCCGTTGCCAAATAGGGGCCTATAATTTTGGATGAGCAGAATTCACTTGTTTTCACTTATAAATATTATGCAAGTACTTTAAATTATAGAAAAGCCCTTTTGATATGGAGTTGAAATAGGCGAACACTTTCTTTTGTAATTTTATTAGTCACTTCGCATGAATATTATTTCATTGATCCTCCACTCACAGGATCACTAAAACAAATCTACGTCAAGTATGCAATTGACCACTTCTTCAGCCCCATCAGCACGGTAGAGGTCAAGATGATCCAAGATGTTAAATTGGAGACGAGATTTTCTATGCTCTAAGACCTAACATTTTGGTACTGTTTTGCTTACGTAAATAAGAATAAATTGGATGTTTTATTTATTTTATCTAATCAAACCACTAATTTGTTATGAGCTTTTATAAGTGTACAAAGGCATGCAGAGGGTTCAGTCTTCCTGGCTACTCCAGCAGTTGGGCCGCATTGGCTAGTCAAATGAAGAACATATTGAGTTGGATGGTCCAACAATTTAAATATAGTATCAGAATTTATGGTTACGAATTGGGTCACGTATTCCATATTTGTGGTCCACGTGACAGAACTTAAAATCGGTTTGCACGTGAAGGGGTGTGTTCGAATAATCTTATATCGGAAAAAAGATAAAATTAAAAAGTGTTTAATAGAAGGTGTCTACTCCACTCATAGTCTTAAGATTTTGAATTGGATAGCCCAATAATTTCAACATGATATGAGAGCCCATGGTTACGAATTAGACCACACACCCCGTATTTAATCAGCCTGCATGTAAGGAGGCGTGTTAGAATAGTCTTACATCGGAAAAACTATTCAACTCATAACCTTAAGGTTTTGAGTTGGATAGTCCAATAATTTCAATTTTTCCGATGTAAGACTATTCTAACACGCTCCTTCACGTGCAGACCAATTTTAGGCCCAACGCTCCTTCACGTGCAGACCAATTTTAGGCTCAATTCATAATCATGGACTCTGATACTATGTTGAAATTATTAGGCCATCCAACTCAAAATCTTAAAACTATGAGTGAAGTAGGCACCTTCTATTCAACAAATATACCATGAGTACTTCCTGAAGACAACAGGATAACGATGCATGGGACTAAAAGCTCAAGGACGAAGCCCCATATACTCACATCCAGCATCCAACGAGGAAATCAACACAAAACACATGGCATTTTACAGCACTCCACAGTAGAAGAACAAAGTGGAATCAATGTGAAAGTTACCCTTAAGCTTCAGGAGCTGACCTCAGGTGAGAAGCACTGTCCTATATATGCAGGTTGGGCAGTGTACTGGCTGTCCCTCAGTTAAAGTGTAGATGAAACTTGGGAATTTTGGAACGAAAGTCTGGACATGTGCATCAAGATCGTTCACCGTTTTCAGACACATGAAATCGAACCGTACGTGTACTGTGCACGTCATTTTTAAAAGTAAATGACTCATATAACCTCGTACAATTCTATTTCATATGTCTGAGAGCGTCGGACAGTTCAAATGCACAGGATCCAGAAGATATTGTTATGAGAATTTCAATAAATCTAAGGTATGGTACTAAGATGAGATCATCTAGATCTTTTTGTCTGGATCTTAGTATACCTTCAGATACTCCAAAAAGAGATATACTTGTCCAATCCCATCATTTTAAAGATAAATGACTCATTCACCTTTTTCTTGATTTATTTGAGTGCACACCACCATCGAAACAAAAGAATCCAGACGATCTCTTTCTATGGTGCTACTTCATGTTTATCATGTCGTTGTAAGGAGAAATCCTAACCTTTAATTTGGACGTTGGGAAAAGAATGTGATGCCTTCAACAGGGGGTGACGCATAGAAAGAAAAGATGCATGGCGTCGGGAGAACTAAAGCAACACGGACGTTGTGCTTCCTCTATATCCCTGGAAACAGGAAGGATTTCCTGTATGTGGCAATATACAGCATGTGATACGCTAGGAATAATGATACGCTAGGACCGGATTATTTATTCCAATTTTTCACATTATTCTTACCTTACTTCGTCCTATTATTCTTACCTGACTTCGTCCAGGAGACAGGCCTCGACCCTCCTTTTTTATTAATTAGTGAGTGCTCATGGGTTTCCAAGACCTTCAAAGCAGCTAAAATGGATAGAAGAATATGAGAAAACAGATCATATTTTCTAATTTTGATTGAATTTTCAGCTTCGAATAATTATCAACACACAATGTCCTGGAAGCTAGAGCTTTTAGAATACATGGCAATGACTAATGAGAGTTTTCATAAGACATATCAGGTGAAGAGATCCCAATACAACATGAAAAGCTGTTGTCTATGGTTTAATCAACGCTTGGAGAAAGAATTTACAACTTCCAGATGCATATATACGCATACATTATTATTTTTCTCAACCTTTTTCTTGAAAGAGATTAGAGAAAAATCTCCATTCCACTGAAGAGATGAGTGTTGCGGTTGATAACTTACCACCTCAGAATTCGTGAGGCTCATTTAAAAGGAAAAAAATCTGTAATGTGACAAATTTTTATTTAAAAGCATTTGAAATTATTTCGACCATCACAAAATCAATTGCATAAACAGAGAGGAAGGTGGGTACACATTTTTTCTTGAACAGATGGCTTATGGGATATGTACTCATATATACACGAGATCAGAGTTGATTCTGAGCAAAACTCAATAGTTTTTTGTTTTCCTAAAGAAAGAATGCTTCATATAGTTCCAATAATTCTGACTAATAAAGTGATTATTTTAAGTCTAAATCGACACTAAATGACAGAAAGAATTTTTAGACACCCGACCTGCCTGAAACCAAGATCCGTTGAAAGAAGAGTAAAGAGATGAAACCAATCAAACTACTCGGTAGACACCTTTCAACTACTCAAAAATCTACCCGACAAATGCGGAACTGCCCCACCATGCAAAATTCACGTTTTAGCCGGAGGTGGTGTCGGTGCGTTTATGGTATGATCTAGCTAGAAACCCAGAAACGTGTGGAAAGTTCGAAGAAGACCTGGAAGGCTGGAACCTACCACTTCCGATTCTGACAACCGACGAGCCGGCCAAGCCAGTGTGTTTTTGTAAACTTTTCCAAAGTCTTTCTTTCCAAATTCCCATTTTTCCACCCACTGAGAAGTGCTCTTCGTCACCATCCTGGATCCTGGTCACCAGCCTTTTCCTCATCTGCTTAGCTTTCTCAGTGTTAAGATCTGAATCCCCACCCACAAAATCTGGATGGGTTCCCCCTCACTGAACTATCACAATCATATTGTAACAAGCTTAACAAACTTTGTTTACCTTGTGGAGTTAGGTGGGCAATTAGTTAATTAATCTCAGTGAAAGATACATATGAAAAGGTTGGTGATTTCTTTTTAATACTGAACTGTTTAACGGGTGTCAATTTTACAACAGAGAACATCCCACAGAGTTACTTGGAACGTACAAGGACCTGTCAAAGGGTTCATTAGATTATAAGCGACGAATAAGTGCTCTCATTAGTCACCCAATTAAACTTGTGCAAGTAAAAGTAATCCTTAGTCTTTGCTAGTTTTCTAAATAATTTAAACAAAGGATAAAAGCATGTTGGGGTTGGGCTGTGGCATCCTGAACCTTACCAAAGCACAAAAAACTCCTTGTTGCACGAGGTTGTTCTCCCTCACTTCACCCGCCGGATCAGACATATATATGCAACAATTAAGCATAAATAAACCCAGAGAAAGAAAGAAAGAGGGAGAGAGGGAGAGAGGGAGAGAGGGAGAGAGATACAATAAAGAGATTTACCTGTTCAACAATATGTCTACATATGCGGAGTCTTGACTCTTATATTGATGTCTTGCACTATTCTATTTAAGAACATAAGTATAAAAATGTAACCTTAGAGGGATCTTCTAACCATTCGTATATATTTTCAACATCTAGAACACATTTTCTTAAGTTACAATATAGACAACTCAAAACAAAGCTCGAAAATACTCTTGCATCAGTCCACATCAGGTGAACGAATGTCGACATCACCCAATAGTGGCCTTCTAGAGAATGCCCAAGGTGTTAACATTTGAGTCCTTGACTTAGGGTGTCCGCACCACTCAAGCCCTCAACAAAATTCCTATGGATAAATCGGGCAAACACCAATAAAATAGAAAGATTTAACATGTTTGAATAAGTTGTTGAGTAATATTTGCTGCACGCAGTGCAGTAGATAAATTAAAAATATATATATTTTAAATTTTTTAGGTGAATTTTGAGGTGTCATACATGTTCGTACAGGTTGATCTCCAATTAGACAATTTAAAAAAATTTAAAAGATTAAAAATTATTATTAGACTCAACCCATTAAGGCCATTTTTTACTGTTCATTGGGGTTCGATTTTTTATTTTTAACTTTTTTTTATCGTCCGATTGAAAATCAACTTGTACGAACATATAAGACACCTCAGGACCCACTTAAAAGAAATTTCAAAAGATATTTTTTTTATTTACACACTGCACTGAAGGATAGTGTAAACTGCACCCTCAGTGCAGTAAATATTACTCACAAGCTGTTAACTGTGTCCATGTAACTAACATCTAGAAAACAAGACGACGATGGTAGAGAAAATTCACAACGAACTTTGATGGTATCTTTTCTCATTGACTCCCTTACCAATCCTCTCCTCTACAATATATGTATGTTCACTCAAATAGGTATAATAGATGACTCTTTATAAAACGAGTAGCACATGTTAATTCTAGACGAACCAAGTGACAAATCTTTTCGGCCATTCACAATGGTAATGAATTGTCGAACTCATAATCTAATTAAAATCAAGATACCATTAATCTAACTGACAGTAGATACGGTATTCACCTTTGTCCTTTATAATTGTGCTTGTAAGATAGGGGAAGGTAAATTTATTAAACCGCTAGCAACCCATTATTTGAGATTAATCTTAACATAATTAGCAATATATATATATATATATATATATATGACATTATGTCTGATATTCAAAATATAATAGTTTTAGCAAAAAAACAATTACAGTTTTCCTATCAAAAAATCGACATTATTTTTGCTTTCTGTCAATTGTTTGCCGCCCTTCTGCCTTCCCTCCCCTCGTCTTATGAAAAAGACTTCTTTTCATGTCTTTTGCCGACCATCTGCCTTTGTTTCATGAAGCGATAGTATTATATTATTATATAAAAATTATCTCATCTCCATAAACAAGTCGTTGTAGTATAGTGGTGAGTATTCCCGCCTGTCACGCGGGTGACCCGGGTTCGATCCCCGGCAATGGCGAAATTTTATTTTATAGCATTACACAAGTGATCCTGAGATCGAGAGTTCGAGAGCCTCTCTCACCCCAACTTCATACTCGAATTTCAATTAATCCTTTTTTTTTTGTCCTTACAATCTTAATGTATTAACAGATTGATTTGTTAACACTTTAACATTTTAGCATGTTAACACACACAATATTAACATTTTACAGTCAAAGTACTAAGACGTTAATGTATTAAAGTGTTAACACTTCAACATATTAACATCTCAAGCTGTTAAAGCGTTGATAGTTTGTTCTGAGTGGTATGGAATGGGATAAAAAATTAGACTTGTGATAAAAAATGATTGGCGAAAATTTAAAAGGAAGGGAGCAGAAAATAAGAGATTAATAAATTATTTTTTTACAAATTTCAATTTGTCATGACAAAATCGGCATCAATCAGTCATTTGCACTGTTGAAGTGATCCTGTTGGAAATAAGAGCCAAATACGGATAACTATGCCGTTAAATTCCATGGTACGTGGAGATAAGACGAGCCGATTGTGATAGCACCAAACACCACATGCATGGTCTTAACCAAAGTGACCCGCCACTTTGAAACAAACTAATCCCGCCCAGACCGGGCCAACCTCACACCCACCCCCTTTTGGACTCGTTGCTGCTCCAAAAAGAAAGGGCACGACAAGACTACGAAATTCTGGGTTTATTAGGCGTGGAAATTTTCATTTGGACCCCGCAAATCCACAATTAATAATTTCGGGGCCACGTCCCTCCCGCTTCTACCCGTCATCCTCCTCGCAAGCTTCCCCACCCACTAAAAGCTGTCTCGAGTGCGACAGATGTCGGAGCGGGATCCCGCCACACAACGGTGAGTTCACTCGTAAAAATATGTATATGTTTGATATGATTAGATTTAAAATTAGAATAAGGTGATAACATATTTGGTCAAATAACTAAAAGATTGAAAATAAAAAAAATATCTATAAGTTTTTTATCAACAATTTTAAAATATTAAAATAACAACTATAATCAGATAAAAAATAATTGTTAATTAAATTATGAGTTTTCTCAATGAAAAAAATGAGTTTCATATCGTGTAATCTCATATCCCATTACATTTAAGAAGTAAAAGTCCTATTTTAATTCAATATTATATTGTATTAAATAAGAAGTATTAAACATTTTTGTATTATACATAAATAAAATGATTGGTGTAAAAAATGAGTATTTTCTCTATTTTTTCATTCGATTTTATTCAAAAATTCAAAAGTATACGAATTATACGTGTATAATACTATATTTAACTAACTATGGACCTAGGTTATAATGTATACCGGAGGAATGCTATTATACTAATCTTTTTACTATCCTTTTTGTCATATTTATTAGGAGCTATTAAATTACTTGATCAAAGAGCTCTTATTAAATGTATTAATTGTAATCAAATTTATGTCAAAATAACTTCAATGAAAATAGTTTGATCAAATGATCAAGTGACCCATGACGAATGTGATAAATATGGTGGTAAAAAAAGTGGTATAATAGCATTCCTCCAAGCGGACTGGGATACCATATTCTGTTTAGTGTTTTTACTATATACATATAAACTATTGTATTTATATCTACTTGACTCTCACACATTGTTATAAATATTTTTAAAAATTTCAAAGAAGTTACAATTATATGCCTCCATCAAAATAACGCGAACCCCAACCGAATATACCGAAAATCTTCTATAAGTAGTGATGAAGTCAGGGGTACATGTATATAATTCTATTGAATTTATATGCATATATGAAAAATATTAGTAAATTTAGTGGTACAGATGTAAAATAGTTTAGTTTGATTTCATGATACTTTGATGGAGATAAATAACTGCAACTTTTTTGAAGATTTGAGGAGTATTTAATGCGATAGTTTGTGTGTATATATATATATATATATATATATATACTATTCTTTTTACCATCGTCTCACATGATCTTGAGCATTAGAAAGAGAAAAAGTCTTACTTTTTCTTATTTTTCTTACTTCCAAACTATTTAATAAGTTGGATAAAACATTCATAACTACTCAAAGGAAACATGGCATCACAACAAAAAAGGATTAAAGAATTCTAATCCTACTCCGGCACACATTCTTAAAGGTTCCTTCTTAGTCATCCTTCTAAGAATTATTCTTAAAATAAGAATGCCATTAGCTGTCAGAAGATCTTTTGGAGAGAATGTCCTTTTAATATGAGAAGGCGCTTCAAAGATAGCCTTGTTCTTTCCCGACTGAATCCCTCATGACCTTTTTTTTTTTTAAAGTTATCAAAGATATTTAAATAGATTTATTCCTCACTTTAAGGGAGAATGACTGTACGGGAATAGGTGCCAAAGCCTACGCCAATAAAGCTTCACTTGTCACTTAACCATTACCGACAGCAAATATTTTATTTTGGAGATTTTTGTATATATATATATATATATATAACTCTCACATATTATTGTAAATATTTTTAATATCTTTCCTGTCTAAATACAGTGAACTCTAATCAAATGTGTCAGAGAGATTCAACTAGTTTTGTATCTATACCCCTAACTTCATCAAAATTGTCAGCTTTTGTAAAAATCTTTTGACATACTATTCTATTTGAATTCACGGCACTTTGATCAGAAAAGATATATCTGCAACCTTTTTGAAGTCTGAAGATACATGAGCTATTTATAATACTATATACAAAGAATCTCTTTATTTTATGATAAAATCAGATATATGGAATCTAAGCAATTGATTAATTGGAAGGTCCTGAACAGGTTGACCTGGGTGGTGGATGCTATTAGGATCCCATTCCCCATTTTCACATCAAGCCACTCACCCATTCTTTTCATATTTTTACATGAGTATTATCTTATCTCGGGAGAGGAGAATATAGCCATTGTCCACCATGCTTTATTCATCCTTAACTCTTTTGAGTCTCTAGCTCTACACAACTGGAAGACTTGTCTACCCGCCTACTTGCCTTTTTTCCATGAGTTCATGGTGTAGCTCTTGGCTAACTCCATGGCGGTAACGTGATACCCCGGTCACATTTCTGGACCCGCGCCCCGCCCTGGGCCCTTGGCCATTGGCGCGGCCCTCCAACGGTGTGGTGCAGCGCACCTGTAGAATAATTGCCGAGGAATTCCCGTTCCCTTGCTCAGAAGTCCCCGCTCGCCTCACGAGTCCGTGTGCAGCGGGCGAGCTGCAGGTCAACTCTCGTCTCCCATAATCCGTAGTGAGCTATTTATTATGTGCATTTATTATCCATACGGGGCATTAGTAAAATCCGCTCTGCAATCTTAAATATCCTCTTTTATTTGACCAATGAATGGTAATATTTGGTGCATTGCATTTTTGTAGGAGAGAGAGTGAGGGAGTGGACCTTCATTTTATGTAACAAGTATATTTGTAAACCTTCTTAGTATAGGAGGCAGGTCTTAGAGAGATTTGTCTTCTTCCTATACGCGTACATTTCTTTTTTTATTTAACAAATTTGTACTACTATCTACTTAAAAAAAAAAAAGTTGATGCATTGCCTCAAATTTGCCCCTGTATCATCCCGCATAGTGCAAGGAAATTTAAATTATTAATGTCATTCGATATCTCTGATGAGATTGTAATTACAACTCTCTAAGACATTACAACAAGTTGACAAGTATTACTCTTGACCAATGGTATATGCACTTTACCTTCTCTCCCTTTCTTCAATTCTTATACGAGTCCACACCCATCAAAAGATTCATGCCCACTCATACACGTTTTCTCTGAAAGTTTTAAAATAAATGAGAAGGTTGTAGAGATTAATAGGAAATATTAAAAGATTATAAAAAGTAAAAAATAAAAATTTCATACTATAATGCTGTGCACCGTGCCGTACTTCACGTCAACCAAACCAACGACCCCGCCGACTCGGGGCGAGGGAGGATAAAAAATCGCCGAGGAGCCGAGGCGGGAAAGCAATAAATAAAGGTGAGGTCACGACTCACGGCCGGCTTGTTCAGCAGGATTGCGAAAGGAAGAGGCACAGGGGCAACGAAGTGCCCCGTCCCTTTCCCCCCTTCTCATAATATCTAAAAATTCCGGCCCTTTTTCCACTCGTTCCCCTTCTCTCTGCCTCCGCCAGCGACAAAACCAACGTCGACAACCACCAACCCATCGCCGACCAACCGAAACCCCTCCTTTCCAGAAACCCCTTCCTGCGTCGCCTGCTCCCTCGACCAATTCCTCTCGCTTTCTCCATAGCTCCATAGCCGAAGGTGCTCTCTCTCTCTCTCTCTCTCTCTGTGTTTGGTGTTCTTGCGTTTTTTCCGTTTTTGGTAATATGGATTTGGTGCAGTGATGTTGTAGTAGTGCTGATTGGAGCTGCCTGGTGTGAATCGTGGGGTTTGGTTTACTTGTACGTGTTTGATCTGCTGATTCTTTGTGTTCTTTGCTCGCGATTTGTTGTGTTTGTTTTGTGGCAGTGGAAGGGAAACGTTGGGAAGTGCTCTGTTGGTGCTGGGTGAGTTTGGTTGTGATGAACTGTGTCGATGCTCTATCTAACTATGTATGTGGTGGTGTCGGGATTGTTTTAGTCTGGATCTAGAAAAATAATCGAGTGCTATTTTTTCCTGTTTTAGATTGGTATGAGTTCGATTGTTCGTTTTAGATTGTGTGAGTTCGATTGTTTTGATGGATTCTATTGTGGTAAGTTATTAATGCGGAAGTGTTGCTACAGGTAGTTGAATGGGATCGTAGAAGAGAAGGAATGGTGGGAACATGGAGATGCCTGAACTAATTTTCTTTGCATCTATTGATGTCTATATTAGCGTGGCTATTATGGCACTTTGGGGAATGAGATGAAATAAAACGCAGCCTAGTTCCTTTTTTTTTTGGGTATAAAGAGAGGATGACATAGATTTAGGTTTAATTTAAGTAAGTAGATCATAATGTTCAGACTACCGACATTGGTGACTGGTTGAAGACCCTACTTCTTTCATGGGGTAGGCAATGGCGGGGGAAGGGAGATCGTGTTCTGTGGTGGATCATCTTGCATGCAACCATTTGGGCTATTCGGATGGAACATAATAATAGGATCTTTAGGATAGAGGCCACTATGCTTCATAGGTTTTCCTTACCTTTTTTGTCTGAGAAAGTGATAGAATGGGCCCCAATTCTGTGTAATGTGGATGAGTAATACTTGTTGCAATGCCCGATTGGTCGACCAAAAAAAATCTGAAAAATTAAAAAAAACTATTATTGGGCTCGTCCCACTAAGGGCATTTTCACTGTTCATTGGGGTTGGTTTTTGATTTTTTTGGGTTGCCCGATTGAGCATTGCACTGTACAGCCGGGTAGGGCACCTCAGGGCCGACCTAAAATAATAATAATAATAATAATTCATTTTACCTACGGTAATGCCCCCATTGCGATTGGGGGGGGGGGGGAGGGGGTTGTATAGGAGATTCTTCTTGTGTTTGTCATTTTTACTTGTAAATGTTCTCTTTCCTTTCATAGTACAAAGTGGTACCATCCACCTTAAAAAAAAAAAAAAAAAATCATAATGTTGACTGGTTATCAATTTCTTCCTTCAAAACCCATTTAAGAAGAGCTTTATGGCAATCAACAGTTTTCCCATATTGGCAACTCCTCTTCCTTCTCCTCCCAGAGGGATAGGTGAGCGGGCAAGGAAGGAATCTCATATTTCACATAGAATTATGTATTGAAACTTAGAGTTAGTTTTGGATCTTATGGTTAATGGAAAGTTCTGAACAATTGAAATGGATATGGTTGTTAACCCATTTAATGTTGATAAAGTATCCATCTTTGTACATACAAGCTTAGCCTTGGAGGGTCACCAATTCTGTTGTTTGAGGCATTAAAGTCAGGCGATGAGAAAGACATGCATAATTCTGGTAAATTCCATTGTGGTGTATACTGCATACTTCGTACATACACTGTTTACCCGGTAAGGCAGTGTAATTCACAGTTACTAGTCTGTCCCATCTTTGATTGTGAGTACAAAACTTACTTTCTTGCAGTCTAATGATGATAGGAAGGAAAAGTGGCCAGGTTTCTGAAAGTAGGTAAAATATGAATAATGGAAAGTATTTCACACAAGAAGTTCTTTAATCTATGTAGTCAGAAACTCAGAGGCGAGCGAGGTCACCAAGGGTTCGCCTCAGCCTCAAATGCCTAGGTGATTGCCTAGGCATTTGAGACGATGTGTTCTCCCATACAACAACGTGAAAGAAAATGGCAATATGAGGAAACTAAATAAAATATCCAAGATAATCATATATAAGACCTTGAGAACATTGATCATGACCAACATGTAATCATCAATTTGTATAATAAAGCACTCATATATGTAGTGCATGGTCTTAGGAATCATCAAAAATAAGATAACATGTAGCAACATGTAAGAAAAAAGGGAAAAAATGTGGCAGCATGTAAGAGAAAAATGGTATTGGACATTGTTAAAAGAGGCATTCACTTTGGAATAGTTAAGAGTAAGAAAAGTAGTACCATATAATTAAAAAAGAAACAAACATTTGACATAGACTTTATAGGCAAGTGCCTAGGTGAGTGAGGCGAACATGAGGCGAGGCAAGGCGCTTTTGACTCGCCTCAACCTTCGCCTCAACCTTTTTCATCGCCTAGGCGAGCGAGGCGATCACCTTTGACAACATAGTCTTTAATAAGGAAGAAGCATCATAGAAGGTTTTCCTAATTGGATTCAGAGGTAGAATTGCCTCTTTAGATTACTACTTTTCTGCTACTTTGATATGAACTCCCCAGTCATAATGGCAAACCTGAAAATTTGCTTACTTTTTCCATTTTTTAACTTATAAACAATCTAATCCCTACTCTCTTGCAACTGCAATTTGCTTGTCGTGTGTGATTCCCTTATGATAAGTATTCTTCCTCCAAAACTGTGTGCGTTGAGGACTTGCTGCCCACAAGTCACTAGGACATCCGCTATTGTCAACTCCAATCGTATCTTGTGGCAAAAATGGTCAATAGGCACAAAAATGGTGATAGTAACTAGTAAGTTTCATCTGGTCTGATCACTAAAGTTCTCTGACATGATGTTGCCATCTCTTTGTGTATAGTCATTGCATTTAGTTACTGTGCCACAGCATTGTTTTGTCCTATTGTTCTTTTTATGCAATATTTCTAATGTCTGTTATGCTGTTCTTTTTATGTAGTCAAATGTTCGAAGCTTAGCATCGTCCAGGAGTTTTGAAGCCTTAGTGTCATTATGCATGTCAGTCCCTGTGGCCCTTGCTGATGATGTGGAAGGAGCACAAACTTGTTCTGAAAAGGCTGGACTTGGAACTGTTTCCTTCGGCCGACGAGAACTCCCAATCACTTTACTTCATGGACAAGGAGCCCATACAACTGTTGAAAAAGCGGGCCTTAGATTTGGTGAGTTTGCGTTGCCCAATGGGGAATCCTACTTGGGGACATTCCTGGGCAATGTGCCAGATGGGACAGGGAAATATATATGGTCAGATGGTTCCACGTATGAGGGTGAATGGAAAATGGGGATGAGGCATGGGAGTGGCAAGATGTCATGGCCTTCAGGAGCTGTTTATCAGGGAGAGTTTTCAGGTGGCTATATGCATGGAACTGGCGCATACATTGGACACAATGGAATGACCTATAAAGGGCGCTGGAAGCTAAGTCTTAAACATGGGCTTGGTTGCCAGACTTATCCTAACGGAGATATCTTTGAGGGCTCTTGGATTCAGGGAATGGTAGAGGGGCCAGGTAAGTATATTTGGGCTAACGGAAATGTCTACATTGGTAACATGAAGGGTGGTAAAATGTCTGGCAAGGGAACTCTTACCTGGAAAAGTGGGGACTCGTATGAAGGTAGCTGGTTAGATGGCATGATGCATGGTTTTGGAATCTATACCTGGAATGAAGGAGGCTGTTATATTGGTACATGGACTCGGGGGCTAAAGGATGGAAAAGGAGTCTTCTATCCAAGTGGAAGTAAACTTCCAGCGGCAGAGGAATTTTATCTTAATGCTTTAAGAAAGAGAGGACTTCTACCTGACTTAAAGAGGCAGAACCATGGTTCACGCATTCTTCACTTTTCTTCAGTGGACATGGGGAATATGAAGATTAATGAAACCCAAGGATCAGGCGGTAGCTCATCTCACAGTATTTCTCAAGGAAATATCATCAATCTTGACCAATCTTGCGGTAATAAAATAATGTTGGAGAGACGCTGGAGTATGGAGGTGGCTATTGAAAAAGTTATTGGACACAATCTGTCTTCTTCTGGAGAAACCACTTTTCAAAGTGATGGAAAGGCATCAGAATTGAATTTTCCTATCCTGGAAAGGGAATATGTGCAAGGTGTTTTAATCAGTGAATTGGTGTTAAACAACGGCTTTTCTTTGACATCTAAAAGAGTGAGAAGACGTCAAAAGAAACTTGCGAAGGACAGTAAAGGCCCTGGGGAGACCATAATTAAAGGTCATAGAAGCTACGATCTAATGCTCAGTCTGCAACTTGGGATAAGGCAATTTTCATTTTTACTGAATTTTCATATGGAATTCCATTCAAGTATTACGTGATCATCAAGAGTTTGACTTTTATTTGACAATGCATTACTTCTTTCTTCATTTTGATGATTCTCTATTCTTTAATACATGCCCTATATTTATCGATCTGCTTATGCCCTATAGAATATGTATTGATCTTGTTCATCTACTAGGCAACCATATCTGTTTGGAATTAAGCTAGTGCTCTGGTGACTGGCAAAAACTGAGATGGTGATGTCTGGTTGACATGTGGTATTACTCTTACAACTTCCTTTGGCAGACTCTTATCATAGGCTACTCAATTGATGGGCAGTGCTTTGGGTTGGTTGAATTTCTAGATGCATCCTTCTCTATAAAGCATCTAATATTCTCTGGTACACTTCAATATATGATGAATAGGCATATGACAAGGAAGCTCAAACCAATAGGAAGAAAAAAAAAGGAAAGCGGGAGTTATAAAACCTAATAATCTTGTCATACAGTGATCAACATCAGGTGAATCAGGTTAGCTCTATAGTTCACAAAAAAAAGGACTTGGTCATGTAAATAATTATTTTTCTTATTCGTTGACTAGGAGACTGATTAAAGGGGTGGGAGTCATATGTAGGAGACTGACTAAGTCACTAAGGGGGTTGTAGGCATATGTTATCCCATACTCAGCGCATGCCAAGAGTTGATTGTTTTCATTGTTTTGGGAAAGCAGAGGCAACACAGTAGAACTTGGTACAACCTACCTCTGGCAGTCTTTTTATTTCTCACGTGGAGTGTGTGTGCCCGTTTTGATAAATTGTGACAGCCCTTATGTACAGTTTGAGAAGTTGAGACTATAGTGTTGAGTGAGTGGTGCTTTGTGGTAAGGAACCTCTCCTTACTCTATTGATTTTGTTACCTCTATTTATTTAATAAAATGGTGTGTAATCTACAATTCTTTTGAAAAAAATAGACTTAATTGTTTCTCTAACGGATATTTCATATATTGAAGTTCAGAAATAAGAATGAAAAAATGTCAAATATTTGAGACCAATCTGTTGGAACAATTGAGAGAAGAGTGGGAGAGAGGACACAAGATAGCTAGGGAAGAGACTCGGTGGGGGCTGACTGCTGACAGTAATAACAACTGAGCCCATCAGCCCGATTCCTTGTTATTTTAGGTTTTCTCAATGGTTGCAAAAAAAAAGAAGGGTAAACTAACAATATAGACTATAAATTGACAAAAAACATAGAAAAGAAAAGGCGAACTACCCCTCATCAATTAGCAATCTCTTACACTACCCCTGAAGTTGAGCATAGATGTCAATCATGCACCGCTTGCTCAAAGCAGAAGTGAGCTGATCATTTGACATCTCTTCAATGAAGATATTTACCATCTGGTCTCAAGCTTTATAGTCAGGCTTTAACCCTCGATCTAACACTAGTCTGTTTTTTTGCTTCTCCAGGTTGATACATGCTTAAGACACCTTCACCCACCTAAGTTCTTTCACAGCTTCTATAAAAGAAGTAAGCAAAGAGCAGAGGACAAGATGGACAAGGAGCAATATGCAGGTGAAACCGTGAAGGTGGGTAGCAGACAAATTTAGAAATGGGGTGTCTAATGCATTCTCTTCTTCCATTCTTAACAATGGTAGGCAAATCTAGATCAGGTCCTGACTCACAAGGCATGTGGGAAGGAGATGCTAAAAAGCTGTGACTGGAATTTGACATGGAGATATGGCATCCTTTTGAGGCTGGTGATCAATAGGAAGTCCTTCCTTTTGTTTCTTCTGCCTTGAGTAAGTGAGAAACGATTTTCAACTCCACCATTCCTAACATCAAAATGCTCTTCACAAGTAGAGTCTTCTAGGGTAACAAACAAGTCAATAATTAAAAAGGACACAAATTTAGCACATTTGGAGGTGGACTCTGAAGGTTTTCTTCAGTCAAAGTAGTCTTTCCCTGAAAGAGGCTGTGACTAGAAGCAAGATTCTGATGCCAGAAATGTGACAATCTTAAACACACACTTTCTCCTTGTTTGTGGATCAAGGTGCCTATAACATTTCTGAGTGATAGAGGAGCCTTTTCCCAAGAAGATCTTTCTAATGCATCATGATCAAGCTTAGAGGAACGAAATAGAGACAATTGAGCACTCTAGGAGTAAGGGAGAATAATGGACCATTCAGATGCAAGAATGTGATAGGGGATTTGTTTCCAAGGTCCATAGATAACTTTCTGTTAACGATATAGGATGCCTTTACCAAAACCTCAAGCCAAAATTCTTAAAAGAGCCGTGTTGAAAAAGAATTACACAACAGGTCGCCAATAAATGTTTGTTAATTCTCTTTACCTCTCTCTTTTGTTGTGAAGTATAGGTACAAGATAATTCATATATGATATCGTCATCTTCCATGAAGACATTTAGATTCCTCTTAGAGCACTCTCCAAACTTGTCAGATTCAAACACTTTGCTTGCATGCCAAACTGATTCTTGACCTTTGTATGGAAGACTTGGTTGATTGTTAGAACTTCCTCCCTGGACTGTTGAGATAAATTCAGGTATTATGAGAGAAGTCATCAATGAAACTCAGAAAATATTGATAACATCTAGAGAAGGAACAAGTGAGGGTCCTGATACATCAAAATGCAAAAGATCAACAGGAACAAAACATATATTCGTTGACACTGGAAACTGAGTTCTACACTTTTTTGCAAGATGACAAGTTCGACGCTAAAGTGACTCAACATCAACCAGATGGAACAAGAAAACATGATTCCCAAAGACCTAAAAAGATAGATATCCCAGACGAGAATGCCACAGATAGATCTTTCTTATTTGGCACTTCATGCCACCATTGGTGCAAAATTGTAAAGCCACACTCACTGTGGGTTTGAAGTGATGCAGATATACTACTTCATAATCACTTTAATCATTTACCTTGTCTGCAAGTTCTAATGGACACAATGATCAAAAAAGAAAAGGTCACGGGACAATTTAGACTTTTTCTTGTGCTATTCACTAAAAGTAAATTAGTACAAAGGGACAGAACTTGAAGGGTTAAGGACAGAGTTCAAGTGATCTTATAACTTTGGTATCTCTTCCAACCCCAGTGGCTCGAGTGCCGTTATCAGTGGTTGCTTATCCTGCCGCAACCTTAGTATGAATAGGAAGAGACGAGGGTAGGAATACCGGTAATGCATCCGTGGCTTCTAAGTCTATGCCATGGGTTACTTGTTGGATGAGTAGTAGCCAATGTCACTCCTGCAATACATGACTGGGTAGATGAAGATGGAGTCAAGAAAGTGGAAATCTGAAGTTGTCAAAGGGTCTTCTATAAATGACCATGTGCCATGACAGTAAATGAGAGTCCTGTAAATCCTTGCGCATAAGAACTTGCAAGGCCCCTTCTAGAGGTAGAAAATAGAGGAGGTACCAGAAGGTTGAGTCCAACAGGACAGGATGGATGATGGTGACATTCCCTTAGCTTCCATTGCTGACTTTCAGGGTTTTTTTCCTTCTTCTGGGTGGAAGTCCAATAGTCATCTTCAATTGCCTCTCCAAAATGAGTGCATAACTTTTCTCATTTGTTTCTATCTGTTAGCTTGCTGCCTTTTTTTTCCTCTTCTGAGTTTCAGTTTTTTCCCCTCTGGGGCTCTGGGTGGAGGTCCCAATAGTCATCTGCCTAAAATTGTCTCCAAAAACGAGTGCATAGCATAGTTGTCAAGGCGGTAAGGCGACCAAGGCGTGCTCGGGGTTCTGAACCGCCTAAGCGCTTAGGCGCCCACCTAGGCGTCGCCTAGGCGTTAACTTCATAATATAATATTTTAATTTAGGATATATATATACATATATATAATATATATATATGTACACACATATTACATACATACATTTAGATATATATATATATATATATATATATATATATATATATATATATATATATATATACACATTTAGATTTACACACATATTACATACATACATTTAGATACATATATATATATATACATTTAGATTTACACACATATATATACATACATACATATATATCTATGTATAAATGTATGTATGTAATATGTGTATATGTCTAACTATATAATATATACATACATATATATACATACATATATATACACAAATATATCTAAATGTATGTATGTAATATGTATATGTATATATATATATATATACATTTAGATTTACACACATATATATACATACATACATATATATCTATGTATAAATGTATGTAATATGTGTAAATGTCTAACTATATAATATATACATATATATACACAAATATATCTAAATGTATGTATGGAATATGAATATGTATATATATATATATATACACATTTTACATACATGATACATAAATTTAGATGTATACATATACATATATATGCATGTTTGTATATATAAATCTAAATATATGTATGTAATATGTCTATATATATGTATTAGTATGTATTTATATAATTATATGTGTATATATATACATATATGTATATAAAAAAAAAAAGAGGGGCAAGAACCCCAGATTTCAAAAATCTGGGCGCCTTGGGAGCTTTTTCACATGTTGGAAAGCCCCCCCCCCCCCCCCCCCCCCCCCACCCCACCCGGGAGTGCACCGATGCATCAATCTCCTTCCCTCCCCACTTGAGTGCAGCTAGGGTTTGTGAACCTGATTGTCGCTCGCCACACAACGCCGTCCATCGCCAATTATGTCATCTATCCTCATCTCCATCGCTGCTGCCGTCGTTGTCGATCGTCAGTCCCTATCTCCGTTGTCATCACCATCATCGGTCACACTACTAGCATCATCCTTTGTAGCCCTTGGCCCTGATGGCCTCCCCATTTTAGCTACCATCTTTTGGTAAGGGAGCCCGCTCCCTCTCTGGTTTCTCTTTCCCTCTATGTAGTCTCTCTACTCCGGCTGACACCCCAACCCCCCCTTTCTCTCTCTCTCTCTCTCTCTCACACACACACACACACACACTATCACATTGTCACACACGTAGGGCTGATGCCCCTCTCTCTCTCTCTCTCTCTCACACACACACACACACACACACAAGGCCGAAGTCCTCTATGTCTTTCTCTAATCTCTTTCACTGTCTCCTTGTTTATGTCTTACAATCGCAGACATGTTCATAGTGCACAGTCCGTGCACACACAAAGAGCTTTCATTGTGGCCTAAGTTGCCACTTAGGTGCTGCCTAAGCGGCCGCCTTAGCGCATAAATGCCTAGGCATCTCGAGAATGCCTCGGGTAGCCTCGGTGCATTGACAAATGTGACCTTATTTGCAGATGGAGGTGTTCAGATCCCTTCTTTCGTCAAATATGGACTCTAAGTCTCCTTTGAAGGTCAAGATTTTGGTTTGGAGGATTCTGAATGGGAGACTTCCCACTACTGACATGTTGATTTGTTATGGATGGGAAACCCCTCCTACTTGCAGCCTTTGTGGGGAGGCTAATGAAGGCCTTGATGATCTGTTTGTGGGTTGTATATATATTAGGGAGGTTTGGCAAGACTTGTTTGCTAAGCTCCACCTAGTGAATACTATAGAGAACAATGTGGATGACTTTTCACAACTCTGGCCTTATCCTCACCTCTTAAGGGCATGGATGGCAGTACCGGTACCGGTGCCGGCCGGTACGACCTATATGGGCTTAAAGGGGCCCAAAAAAATCAGAAAAAAAAATCAGAAAAAATCAGAAAAAATGTAAACAATTAATTAGCTATGTGTTGGGTGTGACAAAAGTGGGTTAAGACAAAGAAGTACACATAACGCATACAAAATGATTATTTTCATACAGATTAAACATGAAAAATATTATGTTAATGTACTAAATATTTACAAATAATAAATGTTAACGAAATCAAATGATCCTTACCTATGAAAAACATAAGTGAGTATACTAATATTGATAATAACCCGTAGATCCTTCTGATTCATCATTTGGTTGCTGTTGTTGGTATCCATAATAAGGTTGCATATGTTCCCTATATTCACCATAACTAAACAATGATGCAGTCAAGTCGTGCATCCCTCTTTGAATCCCTCTTGGAGTATATGCTTGTTGACTTGATGAAATGCCAGAATCATGATGCAAAGAAGTAGCATGAGGATAAAAAGAAGACCCTGACCCATAACTGCTACTGGGTGGATGGAATTGAAAGCCTTCATACTCTACTCGATCTCTCCAGCTATACATGCCTGCTTCTTGTTGGCCACCTCTATAACCTGACTGCTGTCCATACTGACTTTGTGAATCATAATCTCCTTGACTTTCATGTTGTCCTCTTCCTGTGTCAATATGTAAGGAGAAAGAAGATGCATACACTCCGCCCCCGGTAGTAGCACCTGCAGCTGCACCAACATCATCACTAGGAGACTATGTCCCATCATCATCATCATCATCTTGATCATAATCAACAATTAACTTTCTTTTGACATTACTTGATTTTTTCTTTTGTGATGCCTGTTTTTGCTGGTTTTCTTTTCTTTCTAGATCCTTTTGCAAGTTCAATCGATTCAATAATCCTTTTCCTCGTGGTGTATGCCCACATAAATTTGCTTCATCTCATTAATGGCAGGATCGTCTCTGACAGTCTAATTAGTCCTCTCCAATGTAGATGTACTCCTTTTCAAGAATGATGGTGGCCTAACTATTCTAGGAGTGACTGACCTACTATCTGATTCTGAGGGTCTAGCAAGCTCAAGCTCAGTATCAGGTGCAAATAAAGGCACATGCTCAGTCTGACTCTGATGCTCATGTGAAGGAGGAGGTGAATTTTCTTTTTGCCTTTTTGAGGTTCTTAACTCTGGATCTCTAGCAACAACTCCATCTAGTATGCCTTCTGCCCATTCTGTATCATCAAGATCAAAAACTGGTTCATCGACAGTTGCTCGTATCTCAACCCAAGTCTGCAAGGGATTATCATCATCAAATAACTCTTCCACATCAATTTGGCCAACAACATCTTCTGCGTGCCCTGCAACTCGTTTCTCCCTCAATTGTTGTCTCAACCGGATGTTTTTTATCATCAATCTCATATTGTAATGGCAGTACACCAATTTGTCCAATCGTTCAGCCTTTAACCGGTTACGAATTTTTGAGTGTATAAGGCTGAACGTGCTCCAGTTTCTTTCACATTGGTTTGCCGATATCGTCTGACTCAAAACCCTCATTGCAACGGAAGCCAATGGATTATAACACCTATCTCTGTTGTACACCATTATCCACCGCTCAGTTGTGCCATCATTAAAAGAAACCAAAAAATTAATCAATGTATGTTCTCGTTTCTTATGCACATATGACAACAATGCAATGACTAAGTATATCTGGGCTCACTTTCTCTACGGCAATTTGCACAGAGTCTTCATTATATGTTTCCAGCCTTAGTCTATAAGCCTCTATCTACAAAGATGAAATTAACAATTAATAGAATTCATAGGCTCTTCAAATTACAAGTAATTGGATAAATCTTAAAGTCAGATCTTCACTAAGTATACTTGTCTCTCTGCCTCAATTCTATCTTCTACTATCCTCGACAATTGTGCAATCACATTTAGTGTGCCTTGGATCACCTCTCCATCAATGTGCACTTGTTGACTGTACATTACTCGAGGATTTAAAAAATAACCTGCATTTAGGTAGATAATTAGTAATACTAATTTAAGAAATAATGTCCCATGTAACAGTATAAGACTGCACTTACCAACTGCATGCAAGCCGTGGTGTAATGTGATTTCCCATCTGACATCAATAAGGTCCCACCACTTCATATAAGTATTGGGAAATGCATTCTTGATGTGCACCTTAGCAATGTCAATTGCCTCGTACAAATATCCCATGTAATTCTTATCATCCTCATCCACCAATTTTAACACCTGTACGAGAGGTTCCACCAACTTCAGATAAGTCTCCATATTACTCCAAAATTTTTTATTCTCTATGATTTTTCTCACTTCCAAATGTTCAGATTTAGATTAATTGGAGGTGGTCCGCATAGATTCCAAGAACTCCTTATTAAACATAAAACCCTTGATCTCATTCTTGAATTTGTGCAAAGATTCTAAATAAATAAAATTAGATGCAAATCGTGTAGGCCCCGCACAGATGAGATTTCGACCTCCATATGCTTTTTCTCTGAACATGTTCAAGATCCTGGGATGACCATAAATAAATTGGGTAATTCTTTGGACTCTCTTTACTGTCTTGCTGATAGTCGGATCCTTACCAATGTCTTCAAGCATCAAGTCTAGACTATGCGCTGCACATGGGACCCAATAAAGGTGTTTGCGCTTGTCCATTAACTTCTTCCCTGCAGCTTTATAATTTGGTTCATTATCGGTGACCACCTGGACAATATTTTCCTCTCCATTTCCTGCACCATCTGATCCATCAAACCAAATAAATATTTTGCGTTCTTTGAATAGTTTGATGCATCAACATATTTCATAAAAACTGTCCCTTCTGTGCAATAAACAAGAAAATTAATCATGGACTTCTTCGTGGTATCAGTCCAGCCATCGCATATAATTGTGCATCCTCTCTCCTTCTATACTGCCTTAAAACTTTTAACCCACTGTTGAAGTTCCTCGTATTCTCCATCAACCCCCCGCCCATATATGTCTCGACGTGTGGGGGCTTTGAACCCACGACCATGATCTGCTATCGCATCAATCATAGGCTGAAAATAAGGAGACTGAGCAACATGTGAGGGAACACCTGCATGCAAAAATCATTTGCAGATGCTTTTAAAAGTATGTCATGCCGCTTCAGCTGACTTTTTTACTCTTCTCATTGCTTGCTTGATTTTTGGCTGAGTAGAACTCTGTCTTCTAAAAAGATAACTGTCCATAGGACCCACTTGGCCTGTAGGTTGACTTGTGCCTCTTGTTGATGGTCCATCACCTTTCCTTCGGGCTTCGTCTTCTTGTTGATGCCACAAACTCTCTCTTCTAGTTGCAGCCATCTCAGGATCTTCATCATCATCATCACTAGAGTCTACAATTTGTTCAACCCTTTGCCTCTCACGTATAGAAATACCACTGGCCGCAATATACATCCCTTTGCCTTTTGTATTATGTCTACCTGAAATTTCGTCTTGAAGTTCAACCTCCTCTTCATTCCTTTGCTCTTTTTGTGCTGTCCGGGCACACAACAATTCACGCATCTCGTTGGCAACTTGTCGGAGACAGACAATACACCTTGTCACCTGTCCTGTTTTCCCTGCTAAATGTTCTTTCCCTCGAGTGATTCCACCACCCATCTCTTTGCCACAATATTTGCATTTCACTCTCATCTTTGTACTATTAACTAAAGTGATATGGGCCCACCCTGGGTCTTGCTCTTGCTGTTCAGCCATGTTACTACAACACATAAAAAAAATGTAGAAACAAATATAAGAACATTTGGCATTATGCTCATACTCTAAAACATGCAATGAAGTTTAATTAGATTTCAAATGATGTTTAATTTAAGTAATTAGACAAAAGCTCTAATTTTTAACCGCTAATTAGGGCCAAAATTGGGGATTTTCCCTAATTAACCGTCGATCAACGCAATTGACAGCACACTCCTAGTTTAAAATATACAATTAAACTTAATTAGGCTTCAATTGATGTTTAATTTAAGTAATTAGACAAAAGTCCTAATTTTTAACTACTAATTAGGGCCAAAATTGGGAATTTCTCCTAATTAACCGTCGATCAACGCAATTGACAGCACACTCCTAGTTTAAAACATGCTATGAAGCTTAATTAGGCTCCAATTGATGTTTAATTTAAGTAATTAGACAAAAGTCTCAATTTTTAACCGCTATTTAGGACCAAAATTGGAGATTTTCCCTAATTAACCGTCGATCAACGCAATTGACAGCACACTCCTAGTTTAAAACATGCAATGAAACTTAATTAGGCTCCAATTGATGTTTAATTTAAGTAATTAGACAAAAGCATCAATTTTTAATCGCTAATTAGGGCCAAAATTGAGGGTTGTCTATTTTACCAAGAAAATGAACGTAAATAATCTAAGAAATAGTTACCAACTAAAAAATAATCACTACATTAAAATATAAATCATACCTTCTTTTTTTCTTCCACCCAAAACGGTGAAAACGTCTTCGGAAAAGGGTGAAAACGTCTCCGGCGGCGGTGGCGGTTCTTTCCCCTCCTTCCCTTCCCCTCCCACTGCAAAAAACGAGCTTCCCCTCTCACAGATCTGTTTCTGTGAGAGGGGACAGTGAAACACCCCTTACCCCTTTAAGGGGTGTTTCACGGGCGTACCGGCCCGGTACAGTAATTTTCCTCAAGAGGATCTTCAGGAGGGATGCAGCTTCTCAGGATAGAATAGTGTCTTTCATCTCCGGTAGGGTGAGGGATTAGATGATGGTTTGGTGTAAAGATTCTATAGATACTTCTTCATTTTTTGTTCTTTTGGACGATACACTGACTCATCATCTTGGTGTTTTGTAGAGTTAGTTTTGGGAGCTTATTGCAAATTTACTTGTACATCTTTTTTCACTAATTCAATTCAATGGTACCATCCACTTAACAAAAAAATATATCACTCACACCTCCATGCTGTCCTCTTTTTCAAAATCATCTATGGACCTCTCTGGTCACGGAGTTAATTATCCAGGTCAGGACAGTAATGTTTTTCAAATATTAAGCTTTGTATCTTGGATTTTTAACTTTTGTGGCCTTCATTTTTCCATTGATGTAGCCTATTTTCGCTTGCCCAACGATGTACATCTGAGCTGCTGTGGACCATACCATGAAGGTTCTCTTGTTTGACTTCATTGGTGTGCTTTGAAGCAATAGGTTCTCGCTTCTCAAGACCGTTATAGGTCTGCCAGTAGAGGAGGAGGACACTTTCCCAAGACACTTCACTTCTTGGGAAAGACGACATCTTTAAAGGGGAGATGACAGCCTTGGGATGGAAAATCACAACAGTCACTAGGTCAAGCATAGGGGTGGCTCCCCCCAAACAGAGCAACTAGTGGCCTTTTTGCAGACCAGAAACCACTTAGCCCTCAAGAACAAGTTTGACTCCCTTACCCACCCCGACAGGGTCTGGGTCCACAGAGTAGGGTCTTTAGTTCCTAAAAACAGGAGAACCAGAAACCCTAGTCCCACAGGAGAAAAGGTTTGATCAAGCCACATGGACCGATTGGTTCTTCTTTTATCTTTCTCTCCTCTGGTGGCCTTTCAGCTTCCATACTTGAGGCCTCCAGTTTTGTGACATGGCTTCGGTTATCCTTGATGCTTGACCACACACCAAGTAGAGAGGCTAGTGACTTCATTTTCCTCTTCCCGATGAGATGTGCTTGGTTCACCTTGACACTACATAGAAAGAACTGAGAAAAGAATGGGAAGAAATGAGATAGATAGGGAAGAGACTAGGCTGGGAAAAGGTTTTGTGACATGGCTCCAGTTATCCTTGATGCTTGACCACTCACCAAGTAGAGAGGCCAGTGACTTCATTTTCCTCTTCCCGATGAGATGTGCTCGGTTTTCATGCCGGAATCGCCCTGACACTACATAGAAAGAACTAGAGAAGAATGGAAGAAATGAGATAGAGGGAAGAGACTAGGTTGGGAAAAGGGGGAGGGGGTTTGAAAGTGGATGGTACCACTGTGTTGTATTAAATAAGAAGAAATTTACAAGTAAGAAAACCAGAAGAACACTCAAAATACTCTCTCTGAAAAACTCCAAGGAGAGTCAAAAAGGATCCTCCAAAAACACAAAAAACGAGGAGGTATCCAAAAAATCTATACACTAAGCTCTCATCCATTCCCTCACTCTAGAAGAAAGAAAAGACACAATTCTTCCCGCGCAGGCTGCCTCCTTCCTGAAAATGCGCTTGTTTCTCTCTGACCATATTGCCCAAAGTGTGGCATGGAGAATCAGCCGCCACAAGAAATGGTCCCCATTAGAAGGAGAGGTATGATGCCAACAGCAGACCAACTCCTCCACAGTGTTGCCAATATCCTTCCGCAAGTGGAGTCTTGCAAACAAGTCATTCCAAACTTCCCTAGAGAAACTGCAACCCACAAAGAGAGTATGATCAGCCCGCTTCCCTTGTTCTGTGTTAGGTTTTCTCAATGCTTGTAGAAAGATTCTTATGTCATTACTCCAATGGGTCGACCAGGACTGAAGGGGAAAAGATAACAACACAGATACAAACTGACAAAAACCAAGGAAATGACTTGACGATTCCTCATCAATTAACTATTTCCTACACATTCTAGAATAACAAATCAGGTAGAGTTCATGTCTGCATATAGGGAGAGAACTGTATACTTTCATGACATACTTTGAGAATCTGGGCCTGATGTGTACTTGTCTAAGCTATCAATGCACATAGATTTGCTGCATTTCCTCATGATTTTCACACATTACAAGCTCCTGTTACTGTGGGGCTCCTACCCAGTTGGTACCGGGTAGCCTGGGGATAGGGTGGACACCCCAGGTTCGAACATGGGGGTGCTGGGGATTTTCTGATTTCCGATGAACAGTTTCTACCACTTTACAAGCTCCTTTTTCTTAACCACTTTAGTAGACTCTTCTTTTTTGCTTTTGGAGCAAAGGCTGATGTAAATATAGAGGTCAAGGCTCAGTATTTCTTTCTGATGAATATAAGATCTTATAGCATCCTTGGAGTTTCTCTGGAGGCTAATTTGCACTACATCACGATCAGTGTATCACCCCCACTGCAAGATTGCTCTCTGCATAAGATCCACCCCACCCTCCACTCCCCCCCCCCCCCCCCCCCCAAAAAAAAAAAAAAAAAGAAAAGAAAAGAAAAGGAAAAACAATGTTGTATATTTCACAAGCCAATCTGTGCATATATTAGGCATGAGCTTCTCCTTCCATTAACATGAGTTTTGAGTCGGCGGTTTCGTTTTATAACGTGATGTCGGAGCATCTACAGTAGTCTTCCAGTGTCTGCCATCTCTCACTATGTTCCCTGACCGCCATTCGCCCTTGTTGGTGATTTGGTAGCCGGGGTAACCTGTCAGTCTTCTCCGACACCTCCTCAACCTCCACTGATGCTGGCATTATCTGCTTGGGATGTCAATGGCAATCCGCAACCTATTTATCAACTGATGTTAGTTTTATGTACAGTTTTCAAATAGTGTTTTCATCACTGATAGATTAGCAGATGCGGATACGAATAAACCTGGCTTATTAACGAATATGGGAGCAGATAGTCCCATTTTGGAGCCCGCTATCCGTTAGTGACCATTAAGTAAAGTTATATATAATTAAAAACCAACTTTGGATTTTAATTCAAAGGATGATCCTAAGTAACACTTGTAGTAAAGATCTTTGGTAGGATTCTAGTTTTGTGTTGTGTTATAATAGAGTTTATGTTAGTGTGATTTAATAGATTATCATTTTTATTCTATAATTTGACATGAAAAGACAAGTTAAAATTTATGAGACAAGTTTGAATTTAACTGTGTTTTTGTCTCTCTTAAAGATTATATATTTTCTTAAATTTAATTTTAAATGGAATTGATAGGTTAATTTGATACTTCAAATTTGTTTCATAAAGTCTTATTTTGATCATTAACTATCTGGTAACCTACCAATAACTGCTGCTTTGCGTATATTACAAAAAGTTTGCAGATATAGCACTTAGCTGTAGTTAACGAACTGTAAGCAGATATATTGTTTGCTTAACAGAAGCGGGAATGGATAGTCTACTACCCACATGGTATCCAACCCATTGACATTCTTATTATCCACAATGCTATTCTTCTTAGACATGGCTGGATAGCTTTAACGAACAATAAGCAGCTATATTGTTTGCTTAACAGAAGCGGGAATGGATAGTCTACTACCCACATAGTATCCAGCCCATTGACATCCTTATTATCCAGAGTGCTATTCTTCATAGACATGGCTGGATAGCTCATTCATTTAACATCATTGCTAGCATGAATTCATTCTCATCCATTTCTTGTTCTTCATCAATAAACCTGGAAGGTAAAAGAATATTTTATAATTCACTAATAGTTTTTCTTTTTAGTGTGATGAGATATTTATTCCAAGATAATAGGCAGTGTCTGGTAAAGATCATAGCTCTCTGTGAAGCAGGGGGTAATGTCTAAGAATCTTCTCGACCCTGTGTAATAAATATATTTATTATCACTATATTGACTTTAATCCAATAAATTGTTCTATTTTTTTGGTGGCCTCTTATTTCTGTTCTGATTCTTGATGAATTCTCGCCACTTTGATAGGAGAATAAGAGAAGAATAAGGGGTCTTATTCTTAGAATAAGGCTAATTCTAGTTTGATAGGCGTAAGAGGTTATACTGCGTCAGAATTACTTATTTCCTGGATAAGGAGAATAAGCAATTCCCCCTAGACCCAAGAATTGCTTATTCTGCTTATTTTGTCAGTGGGCCCCACATCGCTATCAAAGTGAAATGTCCTTATTCTGAAATAAGTAATTCCGATATAAATAATTCTGGATAACCCATTCTGCTATCAAAGCGCGCATTTAAAAAGAAAGGAAGGAATAAGGGTTTATATAAATGGTTATTTTGATCTTCGCCAACAGTAAGCTTCCTCAGTGATACTGATAACCAGCTGTTTCATTCTAATGCACAGGTATACAGTTGGGAAAATTACTCCTATTCAGAGGCGTGAAGTTCGTGCATCCGATTTTGGTCCCCGAGCCAGCTTTTGGATGAACTTTCCTAAGGCAGGGTCCCAACTGACACCTCCACACCGTGCTGAAGATTTCAAGTGGAAGGACTACTGTCCAATGGTTTTCAGGTGATTCGCACCCAACCGTATCTATAGAAGTGATAATGTCAAATCATCCTCTGATAATTCGCTGCTTACATATCAATTAACCTCATCTTTTTTTCTAATTTGTGAGTTAGTTTCATGTCTGATTGAATATTTTTTTCATATAATTCTTCCAGCATTTTTGTAGAATATTTAACAATACTTCCTAAAGAAACCTTATGGAACCTGAAAGTAAACCCATATCCACACTACCTTTCGTGCGTTCTGAATCAAATTAATTCCTGATATTAATTTCACCGGATTTTACTTGGATTATTTAAGAGAAAATTGGAATTTGGTTGATGAAGTCTTTTCCTTTTCAGGTATGCATTGTGGTTATACCGTTATAGGGTTTGGATTGATAATTAACCTCACCTAGTAATCAATGACCAGTTCTAGCATGTGTTATTTCAAACTATATAGAAGCCAGAAAATGGACCAGCGAAGGAGAGCTAGATAAAAAGGCTAAATATAAAAATAAAATTAGCTTGGAATTATAGTTTTCAATTGTGATTAACTACAAATTAATGTTCTTAAAGTGTAACATTAACATTGATCTTGAAATACGGAAAATAAGATTCTCCTCCTGCTGGTGGTGGTCTTAGGCATATATAATTTGGGAAAACCAGTCAAAATCGGTCCAAACGAGGCAGAATTGAGTTTGACTCAACTGGTTTCAACGAAGTTGGACTGCATTCTTGCTGATTCATATCTGGTCAGTCTGATTTTGGTTGTTTGTAAGATGATTTAAAAATTGTTAGCATTGATCTAGATTTGTTCTCTATGATTGTGGTGGTTTAGTTTATTTAAATACCTATTGTTCAGAAACTAATAATTTTCTGTTATTTTATTGTTGATCAGTCATTATAATGTGCTTCCAGTAGACTTGCTGCATAAAATACCATCTTTAAGATCAACCACAACTATGCAGCTGGCTGTTCCATTATCTGCACATTCACCAATTATGTTATTTTATGTATAAAGTGCAGAAATGTGCTCTGCTATAAAATGATGTCTGGTCTAACAGTTAATAAGTTTGTCCGGCCTAGAGACTGCAGTGAATTGTTAAATTGTATCCTTTCATGGCAAATGCTAATTGCACACACTGTATACTAACATGTCTGATCCTTGTGGAAAATTGAATGCTTAGTCTAAGATTGTTTGCATTTGCTCCTGAATTTTATATATCTAGTATTTGGCCTCCCCTAATTTTTTATTATCTCGTATTTTCTTTTTTTGGGGGGTTCCCACTAACCATATACCTTTCATGCTAATCATGCATATTGCATGCAGAAATTTGCGAGAGATGTTTAAGATAGATACTGCAGATTACATGATATCTATTTGCGGGGATGCTGCACTTCGGGAGCTTTCTTCTCCAGGAAAGAGTGGTAGTGTTTTCTTCCTTTCTCAAGATGATCGTTTCATGATAAAGACTCTCCGGAAGTCCGAAGTGCAGGTGCTTTCTGCTCCTTTTGGAACTTTTGTAATGTTATATATGAAAAAAAGAAGAAGAGAATGGAACTTTTTTTTTTTTTTTTGGAAGATAGGCTGTGACGTGATACAAGATGTTTTATGAGCAGCAGCGAGCACTCACATCTGTTGTCTCCATTTTCTTATCCTAGGCAGGTGATTTCTGGCCTTTTCCAAGAAAGGCATAATCGGGGATTGGACATGGATTGGTCCAGTCCTGGACTGATTGGATCGGCCGATCCGATCTGATCCAGGCCGGTCCCCTCACTTTCTTAAAAAAAGGTTAAAAAATTCAAAAAATGCTGAATTTTTTATGAGAAATTGGAAAATAGGCTTCCATTGCCCGAAACTTATCTAGGAAAAATGACAGATTAAAGTACATATAAAATTTGAGAAGAGAGAGAGTTAGAAAAAATGAGATATAGAAAGTAGAAACTTGAGTTTTTTTAAAACTTGTAAGAGAAAAAATTTAGAAAAGAGAGAGAGTTAGAAATGAGAATAAATCGGGAGAGTTTTAGAGAGAGAAAGAGTTAGAAAGAAAAAAAAGCATGGAGATGTCACCCAATGCCACTAATCATTGTAGAGAATAACCCCTCAAAGCTCAATTACACCTGGTGTGAGCTTTAGAGAGCAAGTGGAGAGAAAATGAGAGCTTAGAGAGAGAAAGATCTTAGAGAGAGAGAAATGGGCTTGAGGGGTTTATATAGAAACCCCCCAAGCCCCTGGCTAGCCGTTGGGAACCGTTCCCAACGGCTAGCATTGCTGACCGGATCGGCTGATCCGGTCTGATCCTGGCCGATCCTTCCGATCCATGCTTCAGGACGGAGGATGGGGCATGGGATCGGATTGGTTCGGCCAAAATCCAATCGGATCGGCCGATGCGATCCGATCCGTTCAGTGCCGATCTGGCACACCTTGGCCTTTTCCAATCTAGGTCCCAGACTTTCCTGTTAGTATTCTGAAGTATAGTAGCAGGATTCGCTCATTTTTGCCATCACTCCCCCTCCCAAAAGTGTTCCTGTTCCCCATTCATCTCCTTCTCCAAAGGAAATTTGAACGGTAAACTAGATGAACCCCCCTCCCCCCCTCTTACCCATCTCGTTCACATTACCACTCCCATGACCTCTCCCTGCAAATATATTCTGAAGTATATTAATGAGAATAGACTGATTCAAGTTACATTGGATTATTTTACATTGATTTCTACTGATTCCTACTGTTTTTCTTTATGTGGCAAGCAGCTTTTTAGGTTTTCTCTTAGGTATTGTAGTCACCATCTCCATTGTTAGAGCATTACCCCATTTATTCTTTGGGTTACCCGAATCCAACACCACTATCCTACGCTATCTGGTGCCATATTTGTGGTTAAACCCAGAAAAGTCATGTATTTCCTTGTTACATTGAGCTATCCGACCCTGATTTGAGGTCTTGCTCGAGTTCTTTATCCATTTCCATTTGAACACACCTTTTAATCAATATCAAGGTTGGTTGATGATGCATATGCCCAAACATTTTCAATATCTCAAAATCTTATCCGTAGTCTTTCCACATATCCATCTCAACACCCCCATTTTGCTACTCACATTCGTAAAATGTGATCTTTCCTTGTCGGCTTTGTCACCTAGCATTTAGTACTATATGGCATCATGGGTCTAGCAGCTGTTCCATAAAACTTCTCTTTGAACTTCAAAGATGCACAACGATCACAAACGACTCCGGACGTGCTTCTTCATTTAAAGTTCTAGTTTTCAGAGGGTGACTGTGAGACCAATTGGGGGGACCTTCCTGCAGGAAACCGCTACTCTCTGGGTTCTTTCTGGACAAGAGGCAGTTGGAGCAAGGAGGAGGACCTCTCTCATAACTGAAGAATCAGTCCTTCTTGCTTGGTTTCCTTAGGTGATTTATAGAAACCCATCCTATATTTACTTGATTGTACTACCTCTCTGTATTAATCAATAAGATTGGCGGTGCAATCAACAACTCTATTCGGAAAAACCTGAACTAGGTAAATCTTCCTTGCTTTCAGGGAAAGGTATCACAATACTTCATCTATTTATCTGGCATTCTTCTCCCTTTCAAAAATTTGGTCTTCAAAAAAAAATACAACTACGTAACTCTTCCTTGCTTTGAGGGAAAGGTATCACAATACTTCTCATTTATTCATCTGGCATTCTTCTCCCTTTCAAAAATTTGTTAGAACATTTAGTCAGCCACCTTATGCCAACTTTTCCTATGTTCTTGATACTTCGATAGGTATGCCATCTGGTTCTAGACTCTAGAGAGTTTTTCCTTCTTCTTTCTTAAAGCTTCCATGGCTTCTGAAATCCTAATCCTCCAGATATAGGTAATTTCTTGACTGTGTTGACGATTTCTTAACACCAAATGGACAGTTCCTTCTTAGAATAGGTCTCTAGAGTGATTTTCATTTAACAACATCTGAAAATAAGTATGCCACCTCTCTTCAGTCTCAAAGTCTTTTAGAAGTCATTGATCCTTACTTTAGTACATTTAAAGTGATCTAAATTGCTATTTTTTCTCTCTCAATTTAGCAAATCTAAATGTGCCTTCCCTCCAGAGTTCCTAGTCTAAATTGCTTTATTGTTTTTTTTTTTTTTTTTTTTTTGGGGGGGGGGGGGGGGGGTCGTGGTATTGTTTTTTGCAGTTTTATATTCTTTAACCATTGGTCGTCTATATGTTTAAAAAACCTCCTCAGCTAACATGCGTTTAACTAATGAAAGGCTTAAAAGCCTGTCCTCCTCTATCTTGATTTCTGCAACTCTGTCTTTTAAACCTTTTAAATCTAAACTGGGCCCCATTCAAGCGCCTTATTTTATTGCCTAAGCAGCAAGGCGGTTGGTTACTGCCCTGCTTGCCTTGGACGCCAGGACAACTATGACCCACATTCATCCAACAAAACATGAGCACCCTTTGCCTACTTGTCATTGCAATCAGGCTTCGTCGTGGCATGTCACTTCTGGGAGATGCCCTACCTAGTTCAGGATTTGTGATTGGGATGTAGCAAAATTTTATTGTTGGTGTCAACCTAATGTGCCCACTCCTCCTTATCCAAGCTTGGGACAGGTAGGGCTACAAATGAACCAATATGCTCGACGGACAGCTTGTGAGACTACTCAATAACGGCTCGACTTGCCTCATTTATTAAGATAAATTAACCAAGCTTGAACACAATTTAGGTTCGATTCATAAATGATCTCGAGCTTGAACAGAGGTGAGCTTGGCTCGATTATGTTCGTGAACAAGCTTGTTTAAGTCTTATTAAGAACTCATTTATGTATGTACTTAACAACTTGTTCAAATACTCGTTTAGGTATTCCTTTAACCACATCATCGTGTTCATTCATTAGCATTCATTAAGAACTTGTTTAAGTATTCATTTAACTATTCTATTCAAAAATAAATTTAGTTACTAAGATATTGAATATCTTGTAAAAAAAATTATCAAACGATTAAAGGTTATGAGGTGCAATAGATAGGAATAAAAACTAGAAGACTTAGTGGTTAAACAATAATTAAAAGAGTAATTAAGATGGGAACTTGGGAAGAATGGGGTTATGAGGTTTCGGCTGCTCTATGATGTAGGATAATCCGACATCGGAAACTCTGGAAACTTATGACCCTGCAATCTCTTTAAAAGTACTGACCCTGTGCGTTATCAATTGCTGTGGGCACCTGGGCCGGAGTGGAGGGCTTGGCGGCACAGTGTGCCGGTCACGGGCAATTTAATAATTAATTTTTTTCTGTGCCGAGTTAGCTTTGTATGGGTTGGCTCGAGCTCGTCGAGTATCTAAACGAGCCGAGTTTGAACAGTGAGTTTAGATACTCAATCAAGTTCGAGCCAAGTTCGAGCTCAATATAAATGAGTCGAGCCGAGTTTGAGCAAGGTAAAACTTGGCTCGGCTGGACTTGTTTGCACCCCTGGGGACCATGGATGGTAGTACCGGTACCTATATCGGTGCATACCGGTACCGGTACGTAGCGGCCAGTACCGGCCCAGTATCGGCCGGTATCAGCCGATACCCTTTACAGGGGTGGTACTGGTGCCGGCCGATACCGGTACGTTCCGGCCGGTACGTACCGGTATCGGCCGGTACTGCCAACCATGCTAGGGACAGGCCCTGGCGGAGTCTCGAAGGCATCCTTTTGTTGGGCACAATAAGAAGCAATTCTATGTCATGATATGATAAAATGACCACAAAGAAGAGTCTTTGTACAAGAGTTTTATTGAGTTCTCCATGATAAATTGGTCAAAATCAGCTGATTCACACATTAGATGACTTAGATTTATTGTTGTTTTAGTGTGTCTTAACAGTTTCAGAATCACAAAGTAAATTTAATTTCCTTTTTTAGGTAAACCGTATTGTTATTGAGGGATGTTGAAGAACTGGACTCTTATTTAAACACAATCTTCAGGAAGTTGAGATCCCGATTGCTGAACGTAGTGAAAAATGACTTGCTAAACAGCAACAAAACTAACTGAGAATGGCAGCTACAGCTTTAATTAAAATAAAAATCACACCAAACACACTTGATTGTAACTTCTTGTGTATGCT
Source organism: Zantedeschia hybrid cultivar (assembly GCA_030544215.1). Lineage (NCBI taxonomy): Eukaryota > Viridiplantae > Streptophyta > Magnoliopsida > Alismatales > Araceae > Zantedeschia > Zantedeschia hybrid cultivar. The sequence continues at coordinate 4,448,849 of JARZZO010000015.1, forward strand.
AGTCTTGTGCATGGTTTGCTGTATTGTGCCGGATCATGTCGACTCATATGAGTCGACTCATATATGGGCAAGTCCAATCCATTAGCATGCACCGAGTCAGACTGGATTGTGCCGACTCATACATGCATAATGGGTTGTTTTAAATCGAGTTTTTCCCATTTGATAAGTAAAATTACACTTTTTATATGAATTCATAGGCTGCATTTCTCTAAAATGTGGCGTAAACTCATTATTGTTAAACAAACTCGTTTACTTGACTCATGCGAGTCAGACCGAGTCAATTCGGTATTGTACTGTATATGGGAAGATACAATCCGATACGGCGAACCTTGGTCTTGTGGTTCATAGTCAGTTCAAAACTCAAAGTATTTGAATGAGGTTGTACCTTTTCTTCTTGTACACCTCTCTCTCTCTCTCTCTCTCTATATATATATATATATATATATATATATATATATGTATGAATAGTAAATGGACTGACAAGGGTGTAAATGTGTAGGTACTCCTGCGAATGCTTCCAAACTACTATGATCATGTACGTACATATGAGAATACATTGATAACTAAGTTCTTTGGTCTTCATCGTGTGAAACCTTCTAGCGGTCAGAAGGTAATGGTTGTTATCTAGCAGTCAAATATGTCTTCAGCATCGCTTTGCATCCCTTTTCACAATGGCTCGTGTTCTTTGCTTTTCTTTCACACATTTTCTGGTGCTTGGTTTTGGGAATAACTGTCCTTTAATATGTACTTTCTCATCCTCATGTGGTGTTGTGTGCAGTTCCGTTTTGTAGTTATGGGAAACATGTTTTGCACAGAACTTAGAATACACCGAAGATATGATTTGAAAGGATCTTGGCTAGGACGTTCAACAGACAAGGTTGAGATTGACGAGAATACAACACTGAAAGATCTGGATCTAAATTATTGTTTCTATCTGGATCCTTCTTGGCGGGTTGACCTATTGAAGTAAGGATGCTCTCAGTTTCTCTTTTTGCACCTATTACTTCCTTTCTGTTATCAATTTGTCATAGGACGTATTTCCATGTGAGAGGCAACTGAATCACATTTTCTTTATGAGCATTTTCCTTTCATGGTGATCCTGCTAATAACAATTCGTGAATTAGATGTTCTGTCTTGTAGTTTGAATTTTCTTGAGGCAGGTAAGCTTTAAAGAGCACCCCAACAGCCACAAACTCGATATATTTGTGTTGACATAGAACTGCCCTCACTCAATGCGGTTTCGAGTGGCATGTTGAATTTCTTAAGAACTGCTTGCATGAATAAAAAAGCTTACAAGTCATGATGTTTGGTTTCTTTTTCTACGTTTTAAATAAGATTTAACTTGTTTTGTGCTCTACAAGCATGAGTTCTTGAATATATCATTACTTAAACATAACATCTCCATTTCCATGTCGTGGAAATCATACTATTGTTTTGCGGTGTATGTATCCGTGTTTCAGTGGTTGGTCTTATTGCAAAGGCTAAGGGAAAGGAAGATAAAAATCAGGTGCGTGCTCATGCAGGCAGCCGCGCTGCAGTGCGCTCGCACACGGGCTACCCCAACCAGCAATGAAGGGTATGCAACATTTCACGACAGTTTGGGCTCTCATCATGCAGTGCCTATTTCTGACACTAAATCTGCCCACAATTGGGGCTGTCAATCGGTTGCATCTACAAAGACCTGCAATTGGGCCGATCATTTTTATACCCAAACCAGATCCAACCCAAATGGCTTTACTGTATATGGGTAACCTGTGGTCCGGGTACAAAACCCAACAACAGACCTCGTAGTGTAAAGCTTTATTCAATGCAGTATAAGGGTCATATCTATCTCAAGTTTGGTATGTATGGATTCAGATGCCGAAATGGTACACATAACAGTCCGGATTCAAGATTGGGCATGAGCATTGTTTCGGATCTTGAATCAAGGCAACTATATCTTATGCCTTGGAAACTGGAACTCTGTGTATGTTTAATGCATGAAAAGGAAGGCTGAAAATTAATTAGCATAAGGATGACTCGAAAACTGGAAAAGATAAAAATGGAGATGGTGATAAAGTTATAGTCATTTGAATTGTAGGTGGTCCCAGATCATAGTGGTAGGCTGTGGCCCCTTATTCAATGCCTATTTTAGCTACTACCCTTTTCTCTCCACAGATTGTCACTAATTTGCTCAAAGGTCCACAGGGGGGATCCACAACAGTCAAAAATCAACTCACAAAGATCAACGTGGACCAAAAATAAGACCCATATGGGTTCACAACAATATGAAACAAACAGAACAAAACAAACAGATGAATCATGAACAACAAAAGAAGATTCCTGTTGGGGGAGGGGAGAGAGAGAGAGAGAGAGGATGGATTTCCTACTACTACTTTTTAGACTGTTGGATCTCTTTAGATTGATATAATGGTTAAAACTTGCAGCGCCTTTGGCACCCAAAATTCAATGGGGTAGTGAGCGAAGAGAGAGAAAGTGAACTCATGAAGAGAAAAAAAAAAAGAACTGACATCCCCCCCCCACCCACCCCCACTCCCCAAAAAAAAGAGATCCAAGTCATCTAATCAAATGATTAGACAGCCCCAGGGCGGGGCTGGCTTTCCTTCCCAGGGCAGAATTAATCTGTTGCCCCATTTTAGGAATGTTTTTTCTATGTGGGGGGTGGGAGGGTTGAAATAGATGTGGATTAACAGTAAATGCCGTGAATGAAATTCTTGAGCAGCCAAATTCCTTAATGAACCTCATGCCGTGCTTCCTGTGATATGTTTTTTCTTCTGCAAGTCTTTCTCCAAGAAATTCGAAGTAATTAAAATAGTAATAAGAAGAATACAGCACCCTGAGTTTCTGCTACAAATCTATCTGGGATGGAGAAAAAGCCAAACAACAGTGTTGATGGTGGGAATGCTGGGAAAACCTCATTCCAACGAAGCATCCACTGTCGGACTTTGGATGGTCTGTGGACCATGGCAGTGGAGGGAAAGTACCTAAAGATGACAGTTGTCACATGGGGCATATGGAGATGTAGCTGGAAACCTGGCAATGGAGCTGGGGTAGGCAGGAGAAGGCAAAGGCTGAGGCAAGATAGGGGTGGTATGGAAGTGGAGCAGAGGCAGGAGGAGGAGACGGTGTTTTAGGTGGATAGAGGCGCCGAAGGTGGAGGCATATATATTTGGAGTTTTGGAGAGACACTTGAAATCAGGAGGATTTTCAGTGAAACACTGCTGGCATCAACATACCCGGAAATGTAACTGCTTTGAGACCAGATAAAATGTAGCTATCAACTAGGACACAAACCCTACCAACTTAGATAGTTAGATGTACTGGGTAGACCGTCATACCTGTGCCCGATTCTTATTATCCAGGATGGATTGGGTTGCAGGTTAATGATTAAAACTTACCCCTACATAAATGCTCACAAATGAACAAGGTTATATCCTAACAAGTGTTAGAGAGATGTTGTACATTTATTTTAGTCCTGCTTAGATTAGGATTATAGATACTAATTCTACTTACATTAAACTTGCGTATATGTCCTACTTACATTAGTATTAGGGGATGTCGTAGTCTCAGTTACACTAGTACTAGGGAGATGTCCTATTCCTATTTGTATTTGCTTGTACACTTGTATTACTATGTATGTTGGGCTATTGTCCTAATGATGAATAGAAAAACTTTCATTATTTTCTCTGCTTTGAGACCTAACAAGAATAAATAAGGAAAAAAAAAGGCGAAAGGGAAGTATATATTGATGAACAATAAAAAAGCAGAGAAGCACTGCAGCATGTGCTGACATTGATGCAAAAGAGAGCATATGGAAGAACATTGGCCACCAATCTTTCTTTTTAGTTACACTTGAGGCAAAATGCTAAGCATTAAACAAATAACATCTAGAAATAATAGGAAGGAAAATAATATACATCGGGTATCTTTCTCTGGCAGCAGAATAAACTGGTGGCTGTTCGAACTACAAGTCTATCTGGCATATCCTTAAATGGGTGGTGTGGGCCTTTCATGGGCTTATTTTAGAGGTTAGGCTCGTCTTTCCCTGGCATTGGGGAAATTTTTCTCAGAAACATGAAAATGACAAATCAGACCTTAAATTTCTGAAAGGAGGAGGGGTCTGGAGGGTCTTTTTATCCCAAAATTCTTGGAAAATCAAGAATCTGCTGCCCACGTGCAGCAGCCCTTAAGGGCTGCCGCCCCTAGTGAGCAGCAACTCCTAAGGGGCTGCTGCCCACGGTGGGTGGCAGACCCCCTGCTGGCCACTAGGGGCAGCAGCAGCCAAAGGGGTTGCTGTGCCTCCTTTTCTGTGCCATGGAATTCCTGTGACGTGTGGGGTCCACATTTCCATAGATGGAGTAGTAATATACTGCCACATGGATGTACCAGTTCGTCATCGCCTTGTCATGCCTCGTCAGTGCCAAGTGGACAAATCAGCGGCAAGGAAGATTCCAGCCAATCAAAGGTTGGTAGTAAGAAGTATGGGAACGGCCAATAGAAAGCTGCCGCTTGGCAGCTTCTCATTCGCTAGCCACCCCATGGGTTCCTATAATGATGTAAAACCATATACAAGGTTCATACAAGGCTCTCCTCCCGTTTCTCCTCTTGTCCTTAACTAAGAGGAGTTCATTTGTGTCGCAAATTTTCTGCAAATGCATCCAAAATTTTTTGGATGCGCCTCAGAACTTCTGCGACGCCATTTGCTATAGTGAGCATGCGTGATATAGATGCAATAGCTTCCCTTCTCCATCATTGCCGCAATGTGACGCCAGTGAGCTGTTAAGGTCATCACCCTTGGCCCGTTACCACCCACGCGAGAATGGCAAGCTGTGGGATGAAGGCCTTCGGTCCATCCATCCGATGGTGGTGAGCCGTAGGTTTAACAGCCATATTGACACATCAGCTTATAAAAGGCAATTTGACATTTCACATATGCCAGTCGCTTCATCTCACTTATTTTACAAGGCAAGAGTCAAAGAATGATGACTCGGACATCAACAACCTCCCCCGAATCATGCCTTGAGATTTTTGTACTGCCCAATTGTGCCTCAACGTGACATGGAAGTCAATTTAAGATTAACTTAAAATCAATTGGCAGCATGCCCACCTCTCAAATGCACGATGTTCGGCCCACTCGCCCGTACAGCAATGGCGTGCCACGACTGAGGCAATATCCCCAGATGTCAGTCGCTCCCCTGGTGGCAGCTCGAAGAGCATGCAGACAATTCATACATTTCAAATTTTCGATAGGCAAATTAAAACAAATTGTGATGTGCATCTTGCTATGGCATCTAACTTTTGCGACAAACAAGAGTGACAAGTGCATGAATAGCGCACCGCGGAAAGTGCGCAGCACTCCTAAGAATGCCTCAATTTGTGTGCCACACCAATGAAAAGTGCTTCCATACGCATGTTATCTTCCAATGTTCAAATTCAATCAAATGGCGCATCGTCTTTCAAGGGGCATCTTTCAAAGGGCTGATGATGTATAACTTCTGATCAGGGTTCTACGGGGTCGAGTGGCACATAAATAGTGCACCTTGGGAACAATGCAGCACCACTTTTCTTCTAATAGATAAATCAAATTGCATCCAATTCAGCTCAAATCTTCTACCAGGGGACCTGGCAAGGGCCAGGGCCCACCTTTAGTACACATGAACAGTGCTGATGAACACTACCGTGATCAAGTAATTGCGAATAGTGAAAATGAATAGCACTAAGGAATAGTACTTTTCTATAACATATGTAAATAATGACCCTCTTTAAAGTTCATTGTGAAATAATCTGCAGTTGCTATGTGAGCATGAAATGCATGCAGTGCGAGTGAGCTACAAATGCAATGCGAGTGAGGGAATCACGCTGCGATGTTGGCAGCACAGGGAAAGAACACCATTTAAGAAATCAAAGGGTCTTCTCACTGTGGCAAGATGTAATTAACGGCGATCCAAGGGTCAATGGAAAGAGTTCAAATTCAAGAATTTGGTAAACTCCTTCATTGGGCAAGTTGACAGAAATCATCGTGTTTTTGTGTGTCTGCAGTGGCGACTCTAACTCCAGATTTTGAAATTCCAGGCCACAATTAGCCCACCATCTGAATTAAACCCAACATACAACACATGGCGGGAACTTATAATTCCCATGAAAGGAAGAAAACAAATTGAACAAATAAGTCAGAACAAAAATGGCTTACAACACCTGGGCAGGGCTTGGGCTTGGTTGGTTTGTCTCTTGGCCAGATCTGGGCTTGATGGGCCTGACCGATTACCCTTACTGCTCTTAAAGGTAAGTTGATTGCCACCTCTGTATATCTAGATGCCTTCTCCAAACTCAATCTGGGCTAGCAAACTACTATCTCTCTCCTACCTCTTTATAAAATTCATACCTCTAGCATTTAGTTCAAATTGCATCACTTGGCAACCTTCTACTGAATTGCTTATATTTCTACTCAAGCATCCCTTGGATTCACAGTTTGATGTTCACATTTATAGACTCTAGGAGGATGATGAATCCCCTTTTCCCTTTGTGATGACATAGAGCCTGCACCAGTTCACGGTTTAGGCATTCCCATTTTAGCTAGGGAAGCCTTGTGGTATACTGTCGAGTTTCAGCCTCCACTGGTTCAGTCTTTAGGCACTCTCACTTTAGGTAGGGAAGCCTTGTATTATACCATTGAGTTTTGCAGGTTTTGAACATTTAGTCCAAAGAATAAAAGAAATTTTCTTCTGTGAGTCACAACAGTTTTTTGTTAGACAAGTACAGTCTTCATGTGATGGGAACACTATTCTTGTATGCTTTTTTCTACAGGTTGTTGGTACCACATATTGTTAATAAAATAAGTGATATAGCTCTGCATTAGTATGGCACCTTCTATACCATTGAAGTGTTACACCCAAAAGGCTGTACACTCAACAGGAAACCCAGTATTGGACACCCACAAGAAAACGAGCCAAGGGGCAGCTCCTTTCTTTACAAAATCATGATCTCCTCCCCAAAACATGGAATGCAAAATCGGCCAATCCTGAGTCGGATCGGCCATGGGTGACCCAATTATTGTGGGGGGGGGGGGGAACCAGCCGTTCCCCCTCCAATGCAGTGAGAATTGGCCGATCCCGGCCAATTCCAGCCGGTTCTCAATGACGGGATCCCGGTCAATATGCAGCCAAACCGATCCGGATCGGGATCATCGGGGTCTGGTCCCGACCCCCCGACCCGGTCCGGAATTCCATGCCCCAAAAGGAGCTACATAGGGTTGCTCTAAAGGATTGAGGACTATGTGCCTCATGGACTTTGTAATCCATTTTACTAAGCTCATAAAGTTCCTGGGAATCTTCCTAATAGCTTTGTTCTTCTCAGTCTAGATGGCCCATAAGGTGCCATCACTGCCATGTAATATGATTCACCCTATTGTTCTATCATCATCCAGTTAATTCCACTGCTAAATTATTACTCAAACGCTCTCTCAGTCCCACCTGGAATAACGACACAACAAAGATAGATATTCTCGGACTCTCATTTCCACTTGGAACACAGATGCAGCAATGATACTCAACTGTGCCCTCAGCTCCACATATTTTTACTTGGTAGACTGACATGAAGAAATAGTGTTTCATCCCATACCTTGACAATGGGTAATAATGGATTACTGAGAAGGTCGAGTGGTTCTCAGGATTCTCATGATTACCATAGAAAGAATTTATTTCCACATGATTATTCCTAATTATTTCTCTGGTACTAAATTTCGTCCTATGTGGGTATCATACGGCTTGGAGAAGCAGTGCAGCATTTAGGGAAAGAAATTAGTTGATAAGAACATATTTTCATCAACATTAAACTCTTTGATGACAATGCTCGCAAGTACATTTTGAACAATGTGCCATCAACGGGAGCACATGCAAAACAAGGAACCATGAAGACCACTAAACAAAGGTTTATCCATTTACATGAACAAGCAATTGGGTAGAATGATGGAGACTGAAACCTTGTGAGACTGCAGAACCACAATTAAAAAATAAGACAAAAATGTTGGTGCTTCACCATGCAATGAAGCCAAAATTGTTTAAGCCTGAAGGTTGGTTGCAGTGGAGAACAATTTCTCTTCATCTACTGATTTGTTGAATCTGTTGCACATGCTTAAATTTGGTCTAAGCTGCCGCCACGTCTGGGTTGACTGATAATTGTGGCAGCCCTTCTAAAAGATACTGAGATAAAATAATGTTATTCAAGCAGTTATGCTTTTTAGGTCACTCAAATCCTAGGCTAGCAGAGGTGCCTTGAAGTCGATCTTTGTTGTTTAGTTGCATAATGGTTTAACAGGTGCTGTTGTCTTCTCATTCATGATAAAAACTCCATATCGATGAGATTATTTGCTTAATATTTTGAACCTTTGATAGCCTTTGTAATTCTATTTGATGTATCAGGTCTCATTTGTTTGTTCCTTTTGTGGTATATGTATCTTACAGGCAGATTGAGATTGATAGTAAATTTCTGGAAACACAGCACATAATGGACTACAGCCTGCTGTTAGGTATGCATTATCGAGCACCGCAAAATTTGCGATCACAAGTATGTTACCGTCGAGGTACAGTGGCTGATGGCTTGGCAATTCTGTCGGAGGAGGGTGAGCACTACGCTGTTGTACAGACGATCAATGCTTCTGTTTCCAATTATGAAGTTGCCTTTCTCCATTGCCTGTGGTTCTCCACAATCATGTAATGCAATGGAAAAAATGCATAAGTTAGTCAATCATTGTGAATAAGTACGATTTTTCATGAACATAATATTGTTTTATTGCTAGGTACTCGATGCTTGTTATATAATTTTCATTGAGCTTTTGTATTAACTGAAGGGATATAATGAAATATGATATTGCAAATTATATAGGTCTTTTTCAACATGCCTATGCAATAATTAATTTCCTTGAAGAACTTCAATAAATTTTACAAGCTAGGCATAAGATGCTGTACATCTAAGATTCGTCTTGGAATGTTTTTAGCTGTGTAATATACTGGAAATTCCAGTTGATAAATTTCCAAATTTACCTCCTTGTGTGGAGTCCAGTAATATTTGATCTTGATTTCATCTTTTTGATATTTTGCTTTTCAGATGCACAAGATGATGATATTTCTAATTACCCCCAAGGTCTTGTTTTGATTCCACGTGGAAATGAAGAGAATGGCGTCATTGTTGGTCCTCATATAAGAGGTAGTAGGTTGCGAGCATCAGCTGCTGGGGATGAAGAGGTGGACCTTCTACTTCCTGGTACAGCAAGGTGGGCGTCATGTTATCTGATTCCAAGCTCCCTTGATGTTCTTTTTATCATCAATTAAATGATCTTGATAACAGTATTTTATGCGAAGTCGTCTTTAATTCCAAGTTCTTTAGCTGGTATTTTGTCGTCTTCAGTTAAGTTTCATGCACTTCTCTACATGCTGAGCAGGCTTCAAATTCAGCTTGGAGTGAACATGCCTGCCAGAGCAGAGCGTCTTCCATCTGAAGACAAAAGTCAGAAGTTTCATGAAGTATATGATGTGGTCCTCTACCTGGGTATCATCGATATATTGCAAGATTACAACATGAGCAAAAAGATTGAACATGCTTACAAATCCCTTCAATTTGATTCTCTCTCCATCTCAGCTGTGGATCCCATGTTTTACTCTCGGCGCTTCTTGAGCTTCATCCAGAAAGTCTTCCCTGAAAATCCTTAAAAGTCAAAAGGTGTTTTAACGGAATGTCTGATTCTTAGAATTATATTTCGGTCACTTTCTTGTAACTATTTCAGATTTTGCTAGTGTCAGTTTTCATTCATTCTCTCCGTAGAATAATATCTTCAGCAATGTGATGAGTTGCTCTTTTTTCCATTCATTTCTTAGGCATCTCTTTGTTTTTCTTTCTTTTTTTACCATAACGATGTGCATAACGATGTGAAATCAAAATCTATTTCGGTGAGCCGACCATACAGGGCAGGGTAACGCATTGTGTGGCTGGAGTGGTTTCTACGGTTTCAAGTTGGCTCGACTCTCCGGGTTTCGATCCTGCCAGATTTTGCATGATTTGTAGGCTTTGCGTCGTGCCAGTTAACAGTCAGACCGATGGCCGATTACAAACACACTGGCCTTTTTTCTTTTAGACAAGTGCTCCGTGGGTAAGTATTTAGAGCGTCTCCTAAGCTGGAAAGGTTTGAATCTCGAGTCCTGTTATTGGGGTAATTCTGCACCAAATGCCTACAACGATGGAAAACAATTCGATTAATTAATAATGTTGTAGCTCTACATCACTTGGGTTCTTGGTCTACTTAATTCCCCAAAGTCCCAGCCGTGCATGCGTACGGTTCGTTTATATCTTTTACAGTGGCTGTCATCAAGGGGTGTAGTTGTTGCTGCGCCGCCCTCAAGGGTGGAGCGGAGAGGTGTGTACTGTCTGATCCCCTCGTTAGACGGTGGTTATATTTACAATACCCAAGAGGTATTCAGCTAATATTTATTTTTTGCACAACTACACCCACCTTGAAGTTGCCTGTGGTACAGATTTATGAGAGGAGTTGGTTGATCAACGTAAGAAGGGAAAAAAAATTTAAACCACCTGATCTACGTCTCTACGTGTAGGAATATAGTGAGAGGTAGCACTTGAACCACATGTCCGGAAAAGGTAGGAGACACTTGCCTTACAGTTTCTTCTTTGAAATTAACGGATACATTTTTAGAAGAAAGCGATAAGTCGGGCATAGGAAGGGTTAGCTGGTCAATAGTTGCATGAAAGCTTAGATTGTGTCTGCAACTTGACAGAACAGAAAACCCTGCAAGTGTGTCCTGGATATATAACCAGGCTTCGACAAAACTGAACTCAAGCTATCAGAATGCCAAAGTGTCTTAAAAATATTTAAAAAATTACACATTAGATCATAGGTTGACTTCTAAACACATCAATCTAAAGAAGATATGATGGTCATTCCAAAGAATCAATACCAGATATAAGCAATGACATTTACTTGCGTTTGGTAAAATCTATTGCATGATCAGAAAGCAATGCGTAGTTGGTGATCCAAAAACCTAAGACAACCAAGAATCACGCCCACTGATCCACTTCAGATCTGGATTTTGGCATCTATATTATGATCAACTTTGCTGCAAAGTCTGTGCATGCAACAACAAATTTTATATTGCTACAAATGGATCTTTAATTTTCCAGACTTTGCAAGAACTAGTGTTTTAGCCATCCACGGCTGGAGAACTTAGGTACGCTCCTGCATCGCCACCAAATTCCAAGAGTTAGGCTAGGGAAACTTGCACCTCTACTTTTGTACTGTTGTACACAAATTTTGTCGCCCACGCTAATTCACGTCTCCCAACTACACATTAAAGAACAACTCAAAGGAATGTGCAAACAAAGACGTCAAATTCAAGGAATAACACTCGTGTAGTTCGTGGCCATCATTTATACTTAAGATTAACCCGCATCAAATATGTCCTCATACAGTGTATGGTGAATGGTGACAGTAGCCAAACAAGCAATTAACTTCCATGCAGGATATATAATATATAAGAAAGAGAGAGAAGTTAAATGCTATAATAGAGCTAAAGGCACTCGTCTGACCTTCAAAACATAAGTACGTTCAGACTGATGCACGTGTGGCGATCTATATCCTGATTCACCGACTAACTGAACCTAATACATCACCTTCCATAAATATAAACCCATATTTTGAAGCTTGCTGCAAGGAACAGGACAGAGAGGAAGAGAAGATGGAAGCTGTTGCGCAGAATGAATGGCATAATTCCACCTGGCATCTTGGGCATTGTGTCATAACCTGCCAAGTTACCAGTTTCATCGCTCGTCATGCCATAGGAAAGGAGGAAACCTGCATCTCTATTCTTCAGCATGGACCAGCTCTTTCCAGTTCCTGACATTGCCACACCATGTATCTGGACCATTCCAGCGGCAACACGCATTGAGCTAGATGGCTGGGCTGCTGAATAATCTTCAATGGATTTGGCATGCTTCAATGGGTATTCTGCAGCAAATGCAGGGGGTGAAGAAATTGCACCCAACATGCTCACAAGTCGTTTTGTGAATGCCTTATCCCAGCTATTATCATATTGGGTATCTGCATCACAAACTTGAAGGATTTCTTGTAAGAATACCTCAAAGGCTCAAACATAAGAATACAGGATGTGGAGGAAAAGATGGCTAACACAATGCTTAGGACGTGTTTGGCGCAACTTTTAATTGAAAGCCACTTTTGGCTTCCTTTTTTAACATGAAAAAAGATGGATGCAAGTGGTTATAACTAACTTTACGTTGTTAATAAAAGTCAAATCCCCCTCACAACCCCATTTTTTATCTAGTTTAGAAAGCTCCAAGTTGTAGCTTTTAATTGGAAGCCAGAAAAGAAAACTAGATGCCATGAAAGTGGCTTTCAATAACTACTTTTTTTTCTCACAAAATAACTAGATAAAAGTCTACAAGTGCTTCCAATTGGAAGCACGCCAAACACACCCTAAATATGTAGACAGAAGTGCATTCAAAGTTTTGAACCATAGCCTGACTTCGTAGAAACAACTGCCGAAGGGAAGCAAAATTGTAGGTAAAGATTCCATGTGAGAAAATTATACCTGATCCACCATGGATGTCAACGCTTTCGTCACTTGACTGCTTGTCAGCATTTGGTATCCCTGACGATGAACTGTTGCCACCATTAATGTCTCCTGGCTGTGCAGATGTTTGATATGCTTGTTTGTTGTGTCCATTAACCTGTAGTGAAATGACATGTGATGCGTAAGTATCACGTCCGTACAGAAAATGTAATCACACCTTTATAATAGTTGGGTAATTTTCACATCTTCACTGACACACTCACCAGAGCGAGGTTAGACTGGTTTGAAGTATCAGTTTCGCATGTCAAATCTAAGTCAGAAGATTGCATATTTTCCGTGGCATCAAAGTAGGCAATCAATTCATCCACCAGATCGAGCCCACTGGAGCTGGCTATGGTAGAATCCATAAAATTGTTCACATCTGCAGATGAACCATGGTCAGCATCCAGGTAATGACTAGAAGCGTCAAAGAATGGTATCTCATCACTGTCTGACTTGCCAGAAGCATAATGACCAGTTTCAGGACCCAAAAGGTCATCCATTTCCACAAAATAGTTGTTCTGAGCAGTCTGAGATGGTGGAAACATTCCCGATGGATCATTAATTTCATTGTCAGTATTCAAAAAGGCTTTCAGGGTGTGCAGCTCTTGTTGACAGCCAATTTCACCATTAATGAAATTTGCATCATTATGCATCTCCTCGGGACAAACAAGACCCTCCTGACCATTGGTATCCATCGGATAAGCAAAATCGTTCAGCTCCAGAAACTCATCATTCAGAACTTCTATGCTCTGATTTTGATCCACTGCATCACTACCTCTGACTATCCCCTCTAGATTTGGGTCACTTTGCTGTCCAGGCACTTCAATGTTTTCATCCGTTTCATTGCTCAATACCTTGTCTTCACATATTTTGAGGAGACTATCAGGGTCAAAGAAATCATTGAAGTCATCCAGCTCACCAGGTTCTATCAAGAGGGCAGTACTTTCACAGTTAACACTCGCATCCTGGATCTGCAGATATATAGAGGGAATTCTATGTGATGAGATGAAAGGGAATTCTTAGATTTTCAGCCACGACTTATCACAGAAGATACTCAAAAGAGCAGTCTCTTCACCGCAATTAAAGTTAAATTACAATTTATCTATCTATGTGTTTATGCTAGTTGAATACTTGAATCTTAATAAAAAAACCTAAACCGCTGCATCTATCACATTAAACAAAGAAGAAAAGTATTTTTTGGTATGCTACATAGAGTTCATACAATATGCACACGATCTTTTTTTCTTTGCATGGAAAACCTTTAAGAATCACATATATTTGAAAAGTCCCTCGATGTTTTCTGTACATGTAGAGAACACCTTTATGGATCACATCCAGTGAAAAAGAATATTTGGTGCAGCATCAACAGATAGTAGCTTGACAGACAATAAGGGATTTACATGCAATGATCACTTGGAAAAAAAATACAGGGTGATTCACAAGAACTGATTATTCGGAAATTTTTTTACATATACATATACAAAGTTTTACAAGGTACAAGTCTAGGTGTTGGCATTTCCTTGAACAAACTCACCTGACACAATCCATCGCCAAGCTAGGAGACCACGAAACACTTCCTTCCCCTCCCATTAAACAAGCTAGAAGAGTACAGATGCTGGCACATTTAAAAGTTCAAAGAGAACATGACAGAGTATCTATACAAAGGTTCAAAGAATTAGGATTGGGCATGGGATTAAATATCAACCCATGCTAATCCCAACCAACACAGGGTTGGCTAGGATAGGCATTTTTTTCCTGAAAGTGGTTAGTAACCCAATCGTATTAAATATCAAAAAAGAATAAAAGGAGAGGTTAAGATTAGTCCTAAGCAAATCATTTCCCTAGCCTAACGAGAAAATCAAACAATGTAGAAAAAAATCTCAAAAAATAGGCAACTATATGCCAAAACTAAAATTATACTAATTGACAAGAAAATCACAATTTTAGACATAAAAACATGAAATTCTTACTACAGATTCACGTCTGAAGTCCGAAGCATCCTTACATTTCATTGACTCCTATGATAACCAGCTAAGGAAACATTGTATATGTTGTACACTACAACATTGACTCCATGACATGTATTCCTTGTCCAGTTGTTCATACGCCATTACATAGCAGTTGAGTTAATCAACATGAGACTAAATCACAATCATTGGTGTCCATCCAAGGTTTTCTAGGATATGTTATGACTGGGATAATGTATCTGAGCAGGGGGGTAACTACAATATCCACTCAGACAGCTTGATTCACCTAAGTATCATAGACAACCATTTCATCCACTTCAAACAGAACCTGAAATGATGCATCTGAACACTCAAAGTAATTACAATTCCACCACTTTGCACATGACATTTTCCTTGCTCTTCTAAGTTGCTCTTATTTAATGGCTTTCTTCTTCTAGAACCAATCACACAGATAATGGGTCAAATTTGGAACGTAGCTCAAATCCTAAAGTTGATTGGTGTCGGGAATCTGTGCTTCCCGTTGTTGAGGCTGCTTGTCTTTCTTTCTGTATGTGTTTGATAAGGTCTCCTTTGCTTGTCTACTTCCGTGGTCCTTATCCTGTGTTATGTGAGTCAAATGTCATTTTTCTGTAAAGGAAACGCAAGTATGATCTTGTTGTTGAACAGGTGCATTGCCATGCCCTTCTAAACCATGGCTGCTACTGGAGGAGTCATCTCATCATCACCAAAGCTTTGTAAAACATTCATCATTAGTTTCTAGTATCTCCATGGTTTGGAAAAACACACTGGTTGAAAACCAGCTAATTCGGATCACAGCAAATAGGGACCAGTCCAATTTGGCCAGTTCAAACTGCCAGCGCTATTAGCAAATAAAGTTTTTAAATTATTGTTAGTTTTAGGGTTTTGCATGCAATTTTTTTCCTTATAAAGTCATTGTATAATTTTATTCTTTTATCAAGTACGCACCACATTTCCATATTTGAACCTTAACTTTGCATTGCCTCTCATCCCAGCTCCACCTCACCAAGTCCTGTGTGAAATTGTTATAGGAACGAGGATCGGCCTTGTCAAGTTCCCAATTCAAAATTTTGGCTTGCCAAAATTTTGGCTTGCCATGAGAGAGGGACAAATGTGGGCAAGGGGTAGAGATGGCTATTCATAACCCTCCTCTCCCTGAGCCAATGCAAGTTGTTTGGTGAAAGCAAACCTCATGGTCCAATGGCTAGAAAACTAGACATTTATCTAGACACTAGGCCCATTGAAACCAATTTCGCCAAACCATGATAACAGTTAGCTAAAGCAGAATCCAAGCTAGGTGATGGCTAAAGTAAAATTTCTTGAAACTTAGACACATGTCCTTAACAACAAAAACTTGAGCAATCATTGCCACAGGACTTACATAGAAATAATGCTTTTCTCCTATCCTGTTTAGAAAAAGGATTTAACATGCCCCATCAAATTAAGGGTAGGAATGAAGAAAACATAAGCATATAAGGTTACTGATGTGAAGAAACCTTGCATGGCCCTCCAAAGGTTAAAACAGAAAAAGAAAGAGAAAATGGGAGACATTATCAGAAATATCACATAAATAACCTGTTAAGATTTATTGCACAATTGCCAAAAGAAGAAATGAAGAATTATGAAGATTCCCTAACTCATTTTTCTTTATATATTTATATCTGCATAACCTTGCAAAGACTTGCAACAAATATTTTGTTCATTGACAAATATTTTGTTCATTGATACTGGCACTATGGTGCCTATCTTCTTATTCTTGAATACTGCTTTTTTCTCACCAATGAAATATGAGAGCTTTGACATCCGTCAAAGTTCCAGGTTCAAGCTTCTTCTTCTTCATCACACAGAGTCAAGTCAATCAATATAAAGTCCTGTTTGGAAATTAGATGACCAAATCCTAATGCTTTCGGACATAGTTTTTTGGCCTGCTGTTAGCTGTTAGGCTGATACCAACATCCATTTTTTACACCAAGACCCAAGGAAGAGTTGTTGGCAGGAAAGTAGTAGTTTGGCTTTCGTTAGAAGGTGGCAAAGGTTCCTGGCTAGTGCTAGCCCGTCCGTATTGGAAGAAGCAACTACACAAGGTGATAAAATATAGAGAAGAACAGTACTAATTTATTAAAAGTAAAATAAGATGCCATAAGACAAGCTACAACAATGCATAAAATTTTAGGCTACATATGGAAAGGGAGCTGATGGGG
This sequence comes from Zantedeschia hybrid cultivar, assembly GCA_030544215.1. NCBI lineage: Eukaryota > Viridiplantae > Streptophyta > Magnoliopsida > Alismatales > Araceae > Zantedeschia > Zantedeschia hybrid cultivar. The sequence continues at coordinate 4,465,667 of JARZZO010000015.1, forward strand.
AGATAAGGATATAAGAAAAAAAACAAACGAAGATGTAAGAAAAGAGAATAGACCTGGTGTTGGACTCTATAGTTTCCATGCTCATTTCTAACATACAATTTTGATCTCACTTCAATAAAAATGAAAAGAGAGAGCGGATAGGGATGTGTGTGCCTCATCCACTTCCATACCAGTCAAAAGTTGTCTCTTCAGATGTCCAACAAAATTGGAACCATATCAACCGATAACTTAATCAACAAAAGCAGTGAAAAACATCTTCGCCTCAAGTCCCTGAGGGTCTGATGGAAGAAGAGCCCTATCCCTCCCCCAGTCAGCCTCTTATCAATATCTCAAAACCTAATCATCTCAGCTGGCTATGATATTAAAACCAGAGTTCAGCACCCAAACGCCAACAACCCTTATTTGCCGCCCATCGAAGTAATGAAAGCGTCCATACAAACATCACAAATCGTTTCTCTAGATTTATGCAGCATGCTCTGAACTTGTAACCATTGCTTGCGGGGACCGTGGACGTCATAAAAAACAGAACAAAAACCAACGTAAGGAAGCAGATTAACCAAAAACACACAAAAAATTGTCATCATCCACATCCGGAAACCTAAGCAGAACGTGGATAAATCACCAAAAAGAAACTGGACATACAAAGCGAACACCCACAAACGAATTGGACAAACAGAACACCAACCTGCTCATGATCGCCCGTCTCCGCAGGCACGGACCCGCCTAGAACATGGAAGCCGTCCCCTCCATCCTCCTCCTTGAGGACGGGAAGCTCGTCCTCCTCCTCCCACTCCTCCTCCACAAACGGCGCCCCGTACTGCGCCCCGTTCTGGGGGCCCGGCCCTTTCTTCTGGAATATCCGGCACACCACAAACGCGTCCTGCAAACCACATCTAAATTTGAAACTCCGCACACACCAAATCCAGAAAGAGACGAGATCCACACGATCTCTACCTGCGGGATACCGGCGCGGGCAAGATCGTCGTCCTCGAGGCGGTATTCGTGCATGACCCAGTTGGTGCGCTCGCCCTTGGGCGCCCGCCCGATGTGGAAGACGAGCGTCTTCTTCATGCCGACGGTGCGGCCGCCGCGGCACACGGCGCGGTCCTTGCCGGTGGTCTTCCAGTAGCCGGAGCCCGTGGCGCGGTTGGTGCGGGAGCGGTTGGCGTACTTCTTGTCTAGAGCGCTGAAGAAGTACCACTCCGTGTCGCGGCTCTGGAGGCGCGACCGCCCCGGCAGGTCCCATGGCTCCGTCTTGTAGAGGTCCACGTCGGCGATGGCGTCCACGCGGAAGGGCCGCCCAGCGACCTTCCGCCTCAGGTAGTAGCTGACGAGCTCCTCATCGGTAGGGTGGAAGCGGAAGCCCGGCGCGAGCGCCGCGGAGGCGCCCGACGCCGCCGGTGCTGCTGCTGGTCGTGGTGGTGGCGGCGGCGCTGCGCAGCTCATGGATGACCAGGGGGAAGCAGAGGAGGAAAAGAGAAATTTTGCGGAATTTTTTTTCTCTGGCTTGGGGAACAAGGCAGGGACAGGTTTTAACAATGCGGGGGTTGGTTAGTTGGGTTGGTTATTTCGTAGTCCTTCTCTCGCGTTTTTACTATAATGCCCCCCGGGGCTGGATTGGTTACTTTAACTCGGAGAATTTTACATATATACTCCTCTAAATGATCGTATTCGTAGATGTACCTTCGACTCGTACAAGTTGTTATCAATGCCTTTAAAATTTTCAGGTTTCAATTATGCCCTTCTATCAGCATGTGTTGAAATATGGTAACAGATTTTGCATATATATCTTTAAACTTACTAAAATCATATATATACTTTTGACTTTATCAAAGTTTATGAAATCTTTTGATACATTCAATTAGAATTCACGATATGTTGATGAAGGGACACACCTGCAAACTTTCTGAAGATTTCGGAAATATTGATGATAATGTAAGAGTTAGAAATATACATACAAATTATGTAACTTACAGGCACATATATATAAAACCCTTTAACTTATTTGATAAGTCCTTATCTCGCGCTTTTACTATAATGCCCCGGCTCGTGACCACGCGGGCGCCTGGCAGAGCGCGGAGGGCGATTTTGTCACGGGAGTTCACGTGAGAAGGGGGGGCACGGCGGCCATGGGTCTCGCATCGCAGGGAATACGTGCGGAGCCGTTATGGTCCTTGTGGACCTGTACACGGGTACCCGACTCCGATTGGTAACGAACTAATGATAGAATGTGACTCCGATTAGGTAATGATGGAAAGTTCGAAACTGGAAAGGAGGTTCTCTATGAATAATTTTGAGATTTTTTAATGATATAAAAATATTTTCTAAGTTATCATACCATAGATCCTCATCTTACAGAAAAACGGTGATTTAAATGTCCTTTTCGATGTGATAGATAATTTTCTTCATAGTTCAGTCCCTCAAACAAGCACCGAATAGAATGTGTTATTTCTTTTTTAAAAAAGAGACTTTATACCATTATGATTTTAGAAATGATGGACTTTTTTTTTAAGACAAAGGTAAGATTCTTATCAATTTAAGATTTTTAATAACAAACATTATTCATAAAATAACTACAAGACTAAATACTTATGAAAAATATCTACAAATTTAGGCATTCAAAAGCAAAAATTTTAAGTTTATACGAAAAGCTATTATAAAAGGGTGTGTTCTATTATAACAAAAATAGTAAAACAATCAACACATTAAGTACCTAAATTTATGTAAAAACATTTGATTTTACAACCATTCTTAAATGATGTTAATTATTTAACTTTATTTTGAATTAATCGTAAAAAACCATTTTTTTAAGAAAAGCAATTTAACAAATAAGGACTATTAAACACTAAACTTACTTTTGAAATATTAATAAATTTTTCAAAAATAGACATCTGACATGTTGAGAGGACGTAACATTTAAAATATCACCTTTTCGTATCACTAGACGTGAGATTTTCTCTTGAATGACAGTTTCCCCTATTCATTTTTAAAAGAAATCAGCATTTTGAATAGCAAAAGGCGCCGGTCTTATACTAAGAAAAGTATACATTAAAATTTCCTTCATAAAAAAAGGGAGGAAGGTACTTCATTAAACGGGGCTGCAACCTAAGCCTGACCCTACAGAAACACACATCCTTTCTTTCTCTTCCAAAACGTTGCGCACTTTCTAATAATTTCTCCATTTCGATTCCCCCGTGGAATCCTTTGACGTGTTGCAAACTAATGAAAAATACCATGATATATCCACTTTTCGGTATTTTCTGTCCTTGAAGGTGCTGCATAATCGCGTTTTAGAATACGGTAACGTTTCTGACATTTGTTTCTCCCGGATTTGTAATTTCTAGTCTGGAACCATCGCAACCAAAACCAGGATTTTAAAATTGACTAGAATAAAAAAAATAATGACATTTTATGGCACCCTAGCAACACCTAAATAGGAGTTAGAAAGGCAATCTGTAACGTATCCTAAAAAGGAAAAATCTTTCCGGAAGTGAAATAAAAGGAACCTTTAAACTACGTTTGGGACAACCTCTAATTGAAAGTACTTCTAGACTTTTCTTAGTTATATTGAAAAAAAAAAATTAAGTGTTAGAATCCACTTCTATAATATTTTAAATACATGTTTGGCATAACGTAGCTACTTTCCTCTTATAACATGAAAAATACTACATACAAATGACTATAACTAATTTTAAATTATTATAAAAATCAAACCTCCACTTTTTCTCTAATTCAGGAAACTCGAAGTTGGAGCTTTTGGTTCGTCGGTTAGAAGAAACCACAAAAACAAACAATCAAACAACTGGTATAGAAGCCACAAAAACGAACAAACAAACAACTGATACAGAAGTGGCTTCCAAGTTCCAATACCTTGACTTCCAACACCTGCTCTTTTCCTCACAAAATAACTAGATAAACATCTAAAAACGTTTCAAATTGAAAGCTATGCCAAACAAGCCTTAATTGTTTTTTAGCTTATAACCTAAAACTTCAAATTGGCGCGTTCTAAATTGGAGAAAAAGTGGAATTAGTTCTAAAAGGTTTTACTCTTGTAGCTACCTAAACAAGTCCTAATCACTTACATCTATTATTTTTCATGTTATAAGAGGAAGCTCCAACACCCCCCTCCCCCCCAAACCCACAAAACCCTTCCTGTCTGTAACACAGGCGGGTGAGCAAGCGGCTGAAAGTTGAAATTGTTTACAGACACTTCTCGACAGCACACATGCAAAAAGACATGGGAAAAGTGTCTACATCCATCACTCAAGTTATCCGCAAACATGCTCTAGTTGTTCAGATTAACTGCATGTAGAAACAACATATAAAGTTAGGTTCAGATTAACTTCCTCACTAGAATATTAGAATATTAAAGGCAGGCATTTTTAATAAATCAACAGAAGCCTGATTCTTCATATGGAGTATTCCATGTTTTACCCTATCCATCTTGAATTCCTTATTCTTAGAGTTTCAATAAAATTCAAAGTTCGTTTCCTTGCATTACAGTCTCAATTGTATGCAAATGTTTAAGTTTGCATACCATCCTCACACACATTAAAACAAGAATTGAGAAGACAAAAACAGAATTCCCTCGTCCAGGTGCTCACAACGGTACTGTAGAAATGAGTAACTAGAGGGCACCCATAAAAAAAGATTAGAACCACCACTAAGCACAACCAAAGAAGGGAAAGAAAGAAAGAAATCATCAAAAATTGGGAATCTAAGATAAACATCTAGATCATATTGCGAGAAGTTGACCTCAGAATCTCCGCAATTACCTTCCATGAGCATAACACCCAGCAAATGTCAGATTTTATCCACTAAAGAAACCGCTTGGTTTTGCTACTCTTCCAGCAAACAACAAACTTTAAGAGATTCAGTCACAGACGTCACAAAGCCCTTCTCAGAACTGCAGTAAACAATACAGAAATTCTTCCACTTCTCTTACCCATTTTCTTTTCCTTTTTCTTTTTTTTTTGAGATTTATCTGATACGGTTCAAGTAACTGCACCCAAAGTAAAAGCCATCTTCATCAGACAATATCCAAGAACATAATACGCTAAGATCAAGCATGGAAAACAACGCGGAAAGATAAACAAACATATTTATCTAGTAGATGAACATGACAGTATAATCCAAAGGGAGGGAAGAAAATGTCACTTTTGCTCTGGTGAATGTACAGTGATAATGCAACTATATGGTAACCCAGCATCCACAAGACGAACATGATTTTTGCACACATTTATTACAACAAAGACATAGTTCCATGTGCACAAAGATGGAAAGGAATCCACCATTGACTAAACACATCAATGCATTTGCAGAGAAAAATGAAGATTTAACTAAAAATGTTTTCAATTCCATGTATGATTGATGAACAAAAAAATAAGATAGGTATTTTGTAAAACATTCTACTATATAGGGAACAATATGACATCATGAACCTGATCAAAGTTCCAAGGCCATATATTTCAAGAAAAGTTTTGAAAAGGTCGTACTCGTACATGGTGCACCTTTCACATGCAGAAAAGCAAGATGAGTGAGATCAAAGATCCTCTCAGACGTTATGAGCGAGTTCTTAATACTTCAGCTCTTTCATAGAATAATTATGTTACATAACATCCATGAGTAGTAAAACCAAATGCTTGGGATGGAACGGTAGGAGCGCAATTGCCAAGGACCCCTCTATCCAACAAAACAGGCAAGAACCCCTCCACATTACCCCTAACTGTTGTGTTCGACTCCCCGTCAAACCAGGAGATGGATCTCATTTGGAACGGGAATGGCTGATGCAGACTTTGAGTCCGCATGGACTCCTCCCAGCACCATGCGCGTCCGAGTACGTGCCGAACTGTTCCCTTCCTAGTACGGTCCGGACCCCGTCCGCTCCTTCTCTTGTTTCCTTTTCTCCATCTCTTGTGCATCTATATATGGAGTGTGTTGGCCAACTGGTTGGTAAGAATTTTGTGAGAGAATCAGCAGTGAGAAAGAAAGAAAATCAGATAGAGTTGTGAGCGTTCTGTTATCCCTTCTGTCTCCTCGTTCTAGGTGCTTGTCCGTTTCTGGAATACTGTCTGGAGGAGAGCTTCTAGGGTGTCGTGTGCAACTTCTCTTTGGGGGAGACGACCAGTGTTGGTGTGAAGTAGGTCTTCTATCAATTCTTCTTTTATAGTGGATTCCCTCTCGGTGATCTTCCTGTGGACATAGGAGGTTCGCCTTCGAACCATGTAAATCTTGATGTCCTTTTGTGGTTTGTTATTTTTAGCTATTTTATATCTTCATTCCTCTTGAGTGAAGGAGAGTCCGTTTCCGCTGTGCATGGAGGACAAGTGCTTGTTTGATCCTCTTCTATGTGATATTAGTTTACACAACATCTGGTATCAGAACTTAGTTCTGTATTCTCCTTTGCATTAATTCGAGACAGCAACAAAGTTCGAAGTGAAGTATGATGGCAAGATCGACTTCGGTCTATGGCAGAAAAGAAAAAAAGCGCTTTTTGTTACGAATAATTTTCACAAAGCACTTCTCGGCAAAGAGAAGTCTGGCAAGAAGAATGAAGAGTGGGCAGAGCTCGATCTGAAGGTGAGCAGTACAATTCATTTGGCTCTAACAGAGGAAGTGATGTACAATATTGCTGATGCTGAGGCCATGCTAGAGTTATGAAAGAAACTCGAAAAATTATACATGTTGAAGTCTCTCACTAACAAGCTCTATATCAAGAAGCAACTTTACAATTTGCGGATGTCCGATGGGGTTGAGTTGCTGGAGCACATGATCGTGTTCAACAAATTGATTACTCAGCTTCGCAGCATGGAGGTTAAAGTGGAGGAAGAGGATCAAGCTCTCCTCCTTGTGTCTTGTTTACTGAAGTCCTATGACCACTTGATTCCTCTATAGCAAGAATACGCTGAAGATGGGGGAGGTCAAGGCTACTCTACTATCGAGTGAAACTAGAAGCAAGTCGAGCACTAGTGAAGGTTTGACCGTGAAGAATGCTGATAAAGAAAGAGGATGTCAAAACGAAAGAGGCGACAAGAAGAGCAAGTCTCGATCCAAGTCAAAGGTGCAAGACAATCAGTTCCACTATTGCAAGATGGAAGGTCATTGGAAGGCAAATTGTCCTAAGAAGCAAAAGAAGAAGTCCAAGGAAAAGCAAAAGGAGCCAGAAGAGTTGAGTATTGTTTCTGAATCAGAGACGGAAGGAGATGTGTTGTCTATCTCCTCAAATATGGACTCCTCCGATGTTTGGATTCTTGATTCTTGATGTTTCTATAATATGTGCTCATATAGGGAGTGGTTTGATTCTTTTGTGTCTTGTGATGGGAGTCGTGTTCTTATGGGAAACAACACTTGAGACCATCGGGATAAAGACAATGAAAATCAAGATGTTTGATGGAGCAATGAGGACTTTGACAGAAGTTAGGCATATGCCTGAGCTAAGCAAAGGTCTTGTCTCCCTAGGCACTCTTGATGCTAGTGGGTGCACTTTCACATAGACTAATATATGAAAGTCAAGATGGATGCTCTGGTTATCACGAAAGGAGAGAAGAGTGGGTCCCTATATAGGCTAATTGGTAAAACTGTGACAGGTGATGCTGCTATTTCATCCTCCTCAAATGAAGATGCCACACTATTGTGGCATGCTAGGCTCGATCATATGAGTGAGAGGGAGATTTTAACACTCTCACTTTTGTCATTAGAAAATAATCACAATTTCAAAGAAAGAAGAACCGCTATCTAAACCAAATGGTCTGAGATGGTTTGTCATATCTTGGATCGTCTCTGGTAATTGCACAAATTATAAATAAAGTATAAGAAATTTAAATCATAAATCTTAATATTGACCATGATCAAAGGCACGATCCGGTGTAACAAGGTCTGTCAAATTCTTCCTTATAAGCAATTTCTAAAAATATTAAATTAAAATATGTGAGTCAAGTTGTTGTTATTAGACTAAGTAGGGATCATTTACTCCCTATTGATCCAATATTATAGTTAAAAATTCACTTATCTACTAGATGAGAAAGATGTGAATAAACAACTCGACTTTTAAACAAAAGTGACATTTAACTTAATCATGCGTGGATTGTCTATTGATACATTTGTTTCCCTAGACTTACACAAGTTCTACTTTAAACTGTCATAATATATATATATATATATATATATATATATATATATATATATATATATATATATATTATGACTTGTGAACCAACCCTAAAATGAGTCAAATGTGAAAGGAACTGTGATAACAAAGGATATAACAGAGGTAAAGAGGACTAAACCTAAAGCCTAAATAGAAGAGAAGAAACCTTCTATGCAATCATGACCCACACGTGTTAGCCATGAAGCCACATGCACTTTTCTGTGGAGTCACGACTGCTAACTGGATGATTTAACAAAGGATATACAAGAGGACAATCCATGGTGTATGATATTTGTGGATGATATTGTGTTGATAAATGGGAAGCAAGAAAGAGTTAATAGAAAGCTAGAACTTTGGAGGATTTTTGTAAATAACTCCATAAAATATTTTGTACTTATAGATAACTTCCTACATAGTTTGTATTTGCATATAATCCATTTAACTATGGTGATATTTTCATATAACTCCCTTAGTTATGTGATTTGTTTTGAATTTCACCAGACTTAAAAGTATTGGCATTCCTCTCTGTGCCTTAATTTTCACATGATGGACATTCTTTCAACATTGAGAAGATCATACATTGTCGCCGGCAACGGCAGGCAGGAAATTGCAGGGACTGGGCATCCAAGCAGAACCGGCCAAGAGGCCTTTTTTTTTGCCCGGGTGGGGACAGGGTGGGGGTGGTGATGGAGACATCATCGACCCTTCCCCCTTCCCCTTCCTTTTCAAAAAATTCAACTGGTCGAGAAGAAGCAAGGATGATCCACAATTACGGTAGCAAACAATTGAAGATGTGAACTCCAGATTGTGTGTATGCTACCATGTAATTAATATAATGGTTATACTAAAATTGAAGATGTGAACTCCAGATTGTGTGTATGCTACCATGTAATTAATATAATGGTTATACTAATTATTTGTGACTGATATGGTTCCAATCAAGTCAAAGTGCTGTCAAAAATTTTCTATACCAAATGTGATTTTTTATTTATTTGTCATGCCCCGATCCATGTTAATCAAACTCAACTATTGTGAAACGGGGTGAACTCAATTTTTTTTTCTTTACATTGTGAATATTATAGCATAAGTGCTATGTTCAACAGGTTCAACAGTGCTTCTCCCCTGCTTCCGGTGACTCCAATCCTAGCAATGCACCTCCCCACTTTCAATGACTAAATCAGATAACCTCTTTTCATGAAGCAGAAGGGTAGAGCCCCCCTTCATGCAGTAGCTCATGACTACTTTGTATGATATTATATATTTTTTTGCTTTAAGATTTTCTTTAAAACAAAAGATACAAGTGGGTACATGGAAAATATTTGTAAAGAGCTGGTTTCCTCTATCAATTCTCCCATGTTATTCCTTTAACCTATTTTTAACCCAGTGCAGGCACTTTTGAGAGGTCAGGGCAGAGAACTTATAAGGACTAGATTAGCTTCACCTGGTGTGAGCTTGTGGTTTAGCGTATGAGATAAGACTTGAAGTTGTAGCGTTACCTTACTTAGGTAGTGACTTTTGTCTATATAAATCAGGAGAATTGACAAGGAGTACTATCATTAGTTCATCAAAAGAGTCCTCAAAATATTGTGAAAATGTTTGCAGAAAACATCATATTATTTCATAATCATCATCAAAGTTCATATTCGTTATGATGTTCGTTGAGATCATAGTCGTCATCTTTTATACTCTCTCATGATTTTCTTTCTTCGTGTTTATCATGTTCTTTATCATAGAAAAATAAGAATAGACTGTAAGTCATCATCGATTATCAGCCATCATAACAATTTCATAAATCGGCCTCCAGCCGTCATAAGTCAAGATTTTCATATATCTATGGGTTATGTATCGCCGTCTCATAGATTTACCCCGTAAAGTTACATATCGTTGTCCTACAGGTTCACGGACTGATAATCGTCGTAAATCATCTTTTAACCGACTTTCCAGTCATCGTAAAACATTCTTTTTATTGGCTCTCTAGCCATCATACAAATAGTCTTCCATTAGTAAAATATTCTTTTTGTGCGCCTTTATGGCTATAGTGGTCCATTCAACTCAAGAAGTAACAAGGACAACTACACCACTAACGGTCGTAAAGTGGCTAAGTAGGTCGTCTACTGATAGTCCCCCAACCTCCATCTGTCCACCACAGGGGGTTTCGGACACTCTTCCGGGTGAGATGAGTTCTTAGATTGATCTAGGGATGTGGTCTCCATACCACATAGCCCACTCCCCAGTAAGAGCGCACTTCAAGTAGGGTCTCTATCCCGTACTTACATCGGAACTATCTTGAGTCTGGACACTGACCCCATTAACAAAGAGACGCTCTATGCCTAATAGCACCAATCATAAGGAGCAAGACCCAGCGTGGGCTAATATTATAGTGTTACTTCTTTACCATATAAGTAAATAGAGAACAAGAAATACTTTTCTTATAATAATATATTCACAAAATCATAATTATTGAGATTATGAGAAAAATCGTACTCATTGAACTATCATGAGTCAAGAGTCAAAGTCTCTTCAAAGGAAAGCAGTTTCCATTGAGAAAATGTTTCATAGAGTTTCTTCATCAATTTTGTAAGAACATCATTAAAGAATTACTTCCCTTTTAAAAGAAACCAATTTTAGAACAACATCTATGATCTTCCGTTAAGCCAATCTAAGCATCTAAGCATATTTTAACCTACAAGATGAGGCAAAGGAAGACAATATTACCCTACCTCTTAAAGGTGAAGACCAAATGTAAAAAGGAACTTCGCCCACGAGGAGAGAAGTTGGTGCCGCTGCCCTTGCTTGGGAAGCTCACCCCACAACAACCTTCTTCCCTAGGTTTCTCTCTCTCCAAGGGTTCTTTAAGAATCTCCTTTCTTTCTATTCTTCTCACCCTCCTCTCCAAGTTCTTCTTTTACCTCGCTCCCAAAATCCCTCTCTAACTTACGCTTTTCATCTCTCTCTTACTGTTCAGCCCATAGTAGTCAATCCCGCCTGTCCCAACCTGTCTTGACCGAGACGTCCCGTTCCAATGAGAAAATGCGACGGGACAGTTTCTTGTCTGTCCCAATACCTATTCCAATTTGTCCCAGCCCGTCCTGCTCTGTTCCGGCCCGTCCCGGCCATTCCCAACTTGAATTTATATTTTACATGAGATTTTCCTAACAACTTTAGCTCCTCATGAACTTATTTAAGGGGGTTCATTTGATGAATATACTCATTTATAAACCCATAAATTCATCTTCAATGCTTTTATTTCATTAATCTTATGTTACTTCTATGTTTATATCTTTATTTTTGTATTATTTATTGTACACATATGTTTTATATTTGTTAGAATATGTATGAGAACAATTCTGGGACGAGACACCCGAATTGTTTGGGACACTGGGACACCCATCCGAGTAGAAAAACAGGACAGAGATCGAGACAAGATTGAGAACTATGGTTCAACCCTTCTTTCTCTCTCTAGCTCTCTCTCTCTCTCTCTCTCTCTCTCTCTCTCTGTAAATTTTCTCTCTCTATCGTTCTCTTCCTTTCTTCTTCCTCTTCTTGGTGGAGTGAAGAAAACTAAGGGGCTGCTCTCTTATTAATAGGTGAAAGGAGGAGAAGATAAGAATGAGAGGGGGGGTGAGGTGACCCTAATGATGGCCTAGGGGGAGGGAAGGACCTGAAGTGTCCTAAATGACCTTCGGAGCTTTAAAAGGATGGTGAGGTGTTGGGTGAGGTAGTATCCTATGCAGTCAGAGGCATGAGGCGACCAAGGGTTCGCCTCAGCCTCAAACGCCTAGGTGATGGCCTAGGCCTAGGGGGAGGGAAGGACCTGAAGTGTCCTAAATGACCTTCGGAGCTTTAAAAGGATGGTGAGGTGTTGGGTGAGGTAGTATCCTATGCAGTCAGAGGCATGAGGCGACCAAGGGTTCGCCTCAGCCTCAAACGCCTAGGTGATGGCCTAGGCGTTTGAGGCGATATTTTATTAAAAAATATAAAAATTCAGATATTTAAGCATACTATTAAATATATCAAAAGGACATACAAAATGACCTATTCCTCCACCAAAAAAGTATATCCAGATAACTTCAAAATCTATTGTATTGAAACAAAATTTAATTAAATCAAAGATGTAATCAACAATCTACCAATCTCTCTCTCCCTCTCTATAGCCCAATGCCCTTCTCTATCTAAGGCTCCAAGCTCACTATCCAAATGTAGAGAAATCATTGTCCACCTGCAAAGAGAGAGATGGTGAGAGATTGAGGGAGAGATATTGTAAGACTGACAAAGAGAGAGGTCCTCGAGTCCTCCTGACAGGCACAAAGAGAGGAAGAGTGACTGATATAGAAAGAGAGAGTGGGGGGGTGGGGGTGGTAAGAGACCGTGAGAGAGAGAGAGAGAGAGAGAGAGAGAGAGAGAGAGAGAGAGAGAGGCCTCGGGCCTTCGTGACGGACAAAGACATAGGGAGAGGGAGAGAGATGGTGAGAGAGAGAGGGGGGCCTCGGGCCCTCACGATAGACATAGAGATAAGGAGAGGGAGGGGGAGAGAAATGGTGAGAGACAAAGATACAGAGAGAGATAAGGGGCTTCTGGTCAATGCCAGAGACTGAGAGAAGAAGAGAGAGGGAGAGTGAGAGATTGAGAGAAGGAAAGAGTGTGTGTGTGCGTGTGTGTGTAAGAGAGAGAGAGAGAGAGTGTATGTGTACTTGTCGAAGTTGCACCGAAGCCGAAGAAGAAGCCTCATCCCTGCCGGAGAAGAACCACTGGTTGTTGGCATCATCGCCTTCGTCAGAGAGGGGAGCAGAAAGGGCGGACACTAGGACACAAGACGAATCGGGGGGGTTAGGCCATAGGGTGGTCAGACCAGGGTTTATAAACACCTCGTTATTGGGCCACTTTATTGGGCCGGTATTGTGTGATTTGACCATTTTAGTGATCCGGTAAGGACCCAAGCAGAAATGAGGCGGTCAGGGCGGCCGAGGCGCACCTAGGCGATCGCCGTCACCTAGGCGACCGCCTCGGTCGCCTTTGATAACATAGGTGGTATCTCATTATGACTTGGAGATAAAATATAATTATTACATACATAGGTGTCCCTTGGAGATGCTTCTAAAATAGGATAAGGTGTTATCTACTAATTCTCTAACCCTTGACCTCAAGTAATTGCATATATACCCTTACTCAAAGGCTTCTTCACTAAATATCGATAAGGATCCTTTTTTGACTATTTAAGAGAACTTTTAGAATCATAGAAAATTAACTTAAGACCCTATAAAAGTAGTCAATTGCACTTTCAAGTATAAACTTTTACTAATTATCTTTATACTTTTTAAGGATTTACATATATGTCATTTTTCATAATTATATATTTATAAGGATTAAGGATTCTCTTAAATATCATCCTTTTACTTTATATAATTGTGTAAATACCCTCAATTTTTGTAGGTTGTTACAGGGATGCTAGAGTTGCACAACAGGAAAGTTGCCCAAAGGTATAAAAATCATGCAAACTTGATTTCTGTGAATCATGTGTTCTTGGCAAGCAATGCAGGGTAAAGTTTGACACTTCTACTAAAAGGAGCAAGAACATTATTGAGTGCATGCATTCAAATGTCTAGGGGCCAGCCTAGTGGAATCTCCTGGAAGATTCAAGTACTTTATTACTTTCATTGACGACTTCTCCAGGAGAGTCTAAGTTTGCTTATTAAAGCACAAGTCAAAAGTGTTTGAGAAGTTCGAGCACTAGAAAGCCAAGGTTGAAAAACTGACAGGCATACGTATCGTGTTTGTACGCTGAAAATGATGGTGAGTTCACCTCAAAGGAATTTGAGGATTTCTGCTCAACATAAGGAATCACTTGGGATTACACTATTCTCCAGAAAGCTCAGCAAAATGGGATAGCTGAAAGGAAGAACAAGACTCTTCTAGAAAGAGCTCATTGTATGAGATTGTTCGTCAACCTGCCGAAGCAGTTTTGGGCCAAGGTTGTTAACACAGTCGTACTACTTGGTGAGCCAGTCTCCTTCAACAGTATTAGAACTCAAGACACCATATAAAGTATGGTTAAATTAACCAGTTGATTACTTTGACATTCATGTCTTTAGTTGCCATGTGTTTGTGTTGCTACAGGATGACGAAAGGACTAAGCTAGATGCTAAGTCCAAGAAGTGTATCTATCTAGGTCATAAACTATAGAACCCTATCACCCTTAAGGTGGAGTTCAACAAGGATGTGATGTTGGTGAAGCTTCCATGCTGAAGAAAATTAAGCATCAGGTCCAAGATGAGAAAAATCCTAAGACCCTACTTCAGCTGGAGCTGGGTAAAGAAGAAAGTGGTGATGACACTGATCATGAGGATTCCTCACATCAAGATGAGACAGTCATACAACCACATCAAGAAAAGCCTTACTCAATTGCAAAAACGAGGGCCAGAAGAGAAACTCAAGTGCCTTTAAATTTAACAGATATGTCTAAGGCCAGAAGAGAAACTCAAGTGCCTTTAAATTTAAGACATATGGCTAAGTCTTTTGAAGGAAGAGATGAGCTCTCTTTACAAGAATCAGACTTCACAGCAAGTGAGTATACAGAAGAAAGGAAGCTTTATCAGAAGGCGAACCAGTCAAGTACAAGACAACATTGGATGTCAAAGGCTATGCACAAAGGAAAGGAGTAGACTTTGATGAGATTTTTTTGCCAGTGGTCAAGCAATATTCGATCAGAGTCTTACTTGCTATGGTGGCTATGTAGGACTTGGAGCTAGAGCAACTAGAGTCTGGATGTGAAGATTGTGTTCCTATATGGCAATCCTGGTGAAGAGACCTATATATTGCAGCCAGAAGACTTTGTAGAGGTTGACAAAGAAAAAATTGTATGCAAGTTGAAAAGATCTCTATACAGCTTGAAGCAAACTCCAAAGCAATGTTACAAAAGGTTTGATACCTTTATGATAACTCATGGCTACATGAGCCATGAGGAGCAGGTATGACAGTTCAGAATTATCATGTTGATGGTCTTGGTGATGTTTCTATTATCATGTTGATGGTCTATATTGATGACATGTTGATAGTTTGCAAGTCTATGCTTGAGATTTCTAAGTTCCTCGTTCAGAATTTAAGAAAGAACTAAAAGGTGCCAAGAAGATCATAGGCATGGAGATCAATCGTGATCGGCACAGTGGGAAGCTCTATTTGATTCAAAAGGCATACGTTGAGAAGGTATTAGCTAAGTTCAATATGGGTGAGGCAACTCTATGAGTACTCATCTAACTTAGCACTTCAAGTCATCATTGCAACAGTGTCTTAAATCTAAACAAAGAACATCATAAGATGCTTCAAATACCATATGCCAGTGCAATTGGTTATTTTGATGTATGCTATAATGTACATTAGACCTAATCTATCTCAGGCAGTTAGTGTTGTCAATAGGTACATGGGAAATCCAAGCAAAGGGCATTAGGATGTTGTCAGGTGGATATTGCATTACAAGCTCATCAGATGTCGGTTTATTGTCTCAAAAAAGCATTAATGATGATGTTCTAGTTGGCTTTGTTGACTATGATTAAACAAGTGACCTAGACAAGAGGAGGTCTACTTCAGGATATATCTTTACTTTAGGTAGAGGTCCCATTAGTTGCATGGCAATATTACAAGACATCGTGGCTTTGTTAACAACTGAGACAAAATACATTGTTGCAATAGAGGCTGCTAAGGAGGCAGTGTGGCTGAGAGGCTTTGTGAAGGAACTCAGAATCGCTCAGGGAGCATCAAGCTACATTGTGATAGTCAAAATGCTATTTGTCTTGCAAAGGATCTAATGTATCATGCAAGAACTAAGCATATTGATGTCAGGTATCACAAACTCAGAGAGTTCATGGCAAGTGGCTATATTCAGTTGATCAAAGTTCCAATAAAGGATAATGTAATTGACATGATAACAAAGCATCTACCATCGGTCAAATTCAAGCATTATCTTAACTTAGCCAATGTCTAATCAACCTAATGAGTGAAGGCCCAAGGAAGAAGAGGTGTCGATACTGCAGAGAGTTTCCACATATGTTGCTAAAGAAGAATGTCCATGGTTATGCACCTGTTTGACCGAGTCAAAGGTGGAGAATGTTTTGTTTAACTCCCAATCAAACAAGGAGATGGATCCTATCTAGCACAAGAATGGCTGATGCACACTTTAAGTCCGCATGGGACTCCTCCCAGCACCATGCACGTCCAAGTACATACCAAACAGTTCCCTTCTCAATACAATCTGGATCTTGTCCGCCTCCTTCTCTCGTTTCCTTTTCTCCATCTCTTTTGCATCTATACATATGGAGTGTGTTGGTTGACTAGTTCATGTGTAAGAATCTTACGAGAGAACCAACAGTGAGAAAGAGAGAAATTTAGAGAGAGTTGCGAGTGTTCTCTTGTCTCTTTTGTCTCTTCATTCTAGGTGCTCATCGGTTTTTGAGATACTGTCTGGAGGAGAGCTTCTAGGGCGTCGGTGTCCAAATCTGGGGAGATGACCAGTGCCGATGTAAGGTTGGTCTTCTGTCTGTTCTTCTTTTATAGTGGATTCCCTCTCGGTTCTCTTCCCGTGGACATAGGAGGTTCGCCACCAAACCACGTAAATATTAGTGTCCTCCTTTTGTGGTTTGCTATCTTTGACTACGGTTTATATCTTTGTTGCTCTCGAGCAATGTCGCATCGGCAAAAAATCAGCACGATGAGAAAATCTCAATTCAGCAAAAAATCTGAAAACTTTGTGAAAAAAGCATGAAAGATACGTAATTTTTAATATATAAAATAGAAATTTAAAATATAATATCAAAATCTAAGAATATATATTGTAGAAATGAGTGAGCTTGTTTTAAAAAGTATATTTTTCTTGAAAAATACATGACTAATCGCTACTTTTTCAATTTATGAAGATTTTAAAGATTCTTTCAATAAAGCAGAACTTGTTCATGAAAAATGTGCTAAGATGAAAAATTGTGATTAAATCACAATATTTTCAAAAAAAAAGTGCATATTTACGTTACACTGCTCTCGAGCAAGGGAGAGTCCGTTCCCGTTGTGCGTGGAAGACAAGTTGCTTGCTTGATCGTTTTCTGTGTGATATTATTTTTTATAACATCTCGTTCCGCATCACCTCCTAATTCCTAAAATAGAATTCCAGAGCATCAAGTTCCCAATTGGCCTAACAACATGACACTAACACGATCACGATCCACCTAATCAATCTTGGACAGTTCATAGACACGCTTCAAAATGCTCTTTTTCTCTCTGACTAGATTATCCAAAGAAGATCATGGAACACTTCCCCATGTCTTCTCATATGCTTTCATTCCTCTCTAGTTTAAAAGAGTTCCTGATAAAATCTGAACAAATGAAGGTGCCTATTTCCACTACAAGTGCATTCTATAGCAGTAAAATACCACCCTATGTCTTTTGATTTATACAACCATTCAGTTTCCTCCTCTCATGATCTCATCTACACAATTTTGCATCTTCTTACAAGCTCACTTATACTGCTTTCTCTGTTCTACACATCACTCTCACATTCTTTTTCCCCCCCTTCTACATGAAAATGGATAGTGCCACAAAATATATGAATTGCAAAAAACATTACACAAGTATAAGCGTGTAACCCAGTAAAAGTCCTATACAAAAGACACCAAGGCAGTGTGAGAGCCCTATTCCCTATTCCCCCAATAGAACAAAAAAGGCGACTATTAAAATTATCAACTCCATGTCTCTACCCAAAAACTTTGCCTAGTCCTTAACAAAACGACAAATACAAGATACCACTTTGTCTGGGACATAAGACTTTCTTCCTAAAATCTTGACTGCTGGATATGGCCCCTACAGAGGCAGCGGAAACACACAAGCCCAGGGCTTCTGAAGTCCATGAGCTCAGCCTGGCTATCCAGCCTCCAGAAAGGACCCTCCACCTCAATGGAGATCTGAGGAGCTGACGGCGTCCACCTCCCAAGGGAATGTGGTTTTCCCCAGAGGCGAAGGGCAGAGCTCTCCTCTCCACAAACATCCTACGGTCCTACCCCGTTTGGTTCCACTCTCACATTCTAAATTAGCATTCTCATTTATTCCCAACATCCCTCTGCTTATACCCCATTACATAGCCCTTGTTGCTTCTCAACCAATCGCAGATAGTATGACCAGAAGAAGCATGCAGCCCTCTACACCTGCCCCCACCCCACTTCTATCCTCCACTTTTCTGTCATGCTTTTGCTGCGACCAATTCCTCCAAACTACTCCATCCCCACATATGAATCTTATCAATGCCATACCAACACCTTGTCATTAGACAGAAGCCTGGCTCCTTGCTCTACTAACTCGGTAAGTACAATCCTTGATTCAAATCTTTTAGAAGCCTCCACAGAACAGCTACTAGTGAAGACCTTATAATAGGGGATTAGCATAATGAAAACATGTGGTGCCTCTCCCTCTATCCCTGTACCTTACATCTACCGGTTCTCCTAACTCCCTGTCCAAACTCGTTGGTGCCTCAAAATCCAACACAACAACCCTTTTTGCAACTTCTGAGGAGAAAACCCTATGCAGCAAGTCATTCCAAGGAGATGGAGCACCCCCTCTGTCTTGTAGGGTCTCAACAAATTCTCAGCAGTGGTAAATTTTCAATGAAACCACTGTACCAGATTATTGAAGAAAACCCTCCAAGATATAAACAATTTGGTGAAGTCTGCAAAGTCAATGCACCCATTAAAGCGAAAGCTTTCATATGACTGTTGTCTCAGAAAAGGATCAGTGCAAAAGTTTACCAAAGAAATGGTGCAGTGACAGTGATGTCATTCACATACTACGTGGAGAAGATAGCAAAGATGTGGACCACTTATTCTTTAAATTTTCCAAGGAAGCAGAATTTTATAGAGAATATTTGTCTTAGAACATTGTCTTTTCTCTATAAGTGGCATGGGTTCGCTCTTAAAATTCCTGTTGATATTTGGAGGGGGTATCAAACTGAGTAGCTACTACTTTTTTGGAAGGGCAAGGTGCTTAGTGGTAGAAGAGGAATCTCTCCTTTTCACTTGAGGTTGTACTACCTATATTTATTTGCAATAAATTTGGCAGTGAGCAACCCACAACATTCTGTGAAGAAAGACAAATGTCATTACCTCACCATTCTCTCCATTCCTCTAGATCAAACCTAAAGCCGAATTTATCCATCAACCAAAAAACTCACGAAAGTGTACAAGAACCGTTAACCAAAGGAAGCCCCTAAAACCTCGAAAGCCACGTGACCTTATCTTCTTGCATCTTAATCATCATCAAT
This sequence comes from Zantedeschia hybrid cultivar, assembly GCA_030544215.1. Lineage (NCBI taxonomy): Eukaryota > Viridiplantae > Streptophyta > Magnoliopsida > Alismatales > Araceae > Zantedeschia > Zantedeschia hybrid cultivar. The sequence goes on from JARZZO010000015.1 coordinate 4,485,100, forward strand.
CAAATCAAAAAGAGAGGGGAAAAGATCAAATGGAGACAAACAGAAACATGCATTGTCGTGGCTCTGCTCTTCACTGTTCTACAGATGGCAAGATTGATGACATGATGACTCACAAAGAAAGGGTACTAGCGATCTTGACAAGTGCGGCAGAAGGTACCCTGGGAGAGCTCGAAGCACGCTCTTGCGTTGGCCGACAGGTGCGAGGTGAGGCGGGAGGCCGCCGCCACGCTGTGCAGCTGCAGCAATGCCGCCGTGAGCCTGCAAACAAGAAATTCATGAGCACAACTCCACAGGAGGATGGCCAGACCTGAACCAACAACACGTTAGGGCTAGGGTTTCCGCAGTGCTTCACCGGGGAGCCACGGAGGGGAGGCGGCGGCGGCCGAGGCGAGGAGCTTCCAGGGACGCCGGGCGCTGGCGGGGTAGGGGAGCTGGCGACCGGAGCGATGACCTTGCGGTGGCAAGCAGCGACCTGGAGAGCGAACCCCGGAACGCCATTTCCTCCACCTCGGTGGGAACAGAGACAAAGAGGAAGGGCAGACCGGACCCGCTGCTATAGGGTTTAGGGTGGTTGATGGGTGTCATCGAAGCAGGCCGGCCGGCCCAGCGGGCCCGGACGAACTTTAGGTGCGCTTCACCGTGGGCTCATCCGCGTGGGTGCGACTCTCTGGCTGGAGCACTGGATTATCCAATGTCAAATCCATGAGAAAGATGTCAATATTTGAAATTTTGAACATCTAGTTTTCATTTTGATTTTAACTTTGTAGGTCAAATTTTATTCTATGAACCAAAAATTTTTATTCTCCAGAAATTAATTAAAACTTAATTTCAGTATGGTGTGAATAAGAATTAGAATAGATGTCTAACTTAGCATGGACAAAGACTAGAATCCGTGTTCACATGATTTACTAGAACAGACGTTCTAGCCTTTGTTCATGTTCACGTAAAATTTGGATCTTATTCGATTCTAGATTGTGAGGTTAATATTTTAAATCTTCGAAATTTGGATCTTCTTGCATCCTTTATTCTAGGTTTATTCTGTTGCCAATTCAAATCATAAGGATATATTCGAAAATAGAATTTGATTATGAATTATTCTCAAAATTCCATTGAATCTTAAGACAGTACATATTTTTCATGATAACAATATATAATCAAATTCCTATTTAAGTATTTTATCAGATTATAAACTATAGAGATGAAATTTAATCTTACTACTTTTATTTTTTTTATAAAAAGACAATTTTTAATACCTATATTTAGCATTCTAGTTTCTTAATCACCTTTTTTCAGTAGAAATTTATAAAAATTATCTCAAAATATATTATGAGAAAAATCCACTTTTCCCCCTCTTTATTTTCCTCTCCCATCCCTCAAAATCTCTACAAACAACCTAATTTTATACCTTTTCTAAAAAGTGCCACTCAATAAAAACAAAAAAATTGTAATTTAAGTGCACCTTATATCAGGACTATATCTAAACAAGCAAAATCCACTCAGCGATGCAGGACAACCCCTCAGCTCTTATCTCACTCAATACCAATAACAGAGACGAGCAGTGGCGGATCCCGCATTCATTTAGTGGGATCTTAAGATTTCACTGGATTTGTCAAGTTCATTGGCCCAATTCAAAACAGTATAGTTCAGGATCCTACGGATCCAGCCCAAGACCTTACTGGCTTAATCCAGAATCTCACAGACCCAATCCATGCGTATGACATAATGTCTGAGTTAGTGACTCTACTGGATAAAATTTCTACATCCGCACTAAAGATGAGATTATCTACACTTTATTCTCTAAATTAAAATGTTCTTACTCACATAAATCAATAAGAATAAATTGGTACCGTAACCAATTCCCTACTCCATATAGATAGAACTCAGATACATAGGATCTCATCTCAACCACTACACCCATTCCCTCACCGTCATTGCCACGGGCATCCCGCATGGCCACGGACCGACACCCAGGTTTCGGTGGAAAACTGATCTCTAGATCTTCAGATTCACAGTTGACATCCAAAAAGAATGCATAAACCGATATCTCATATTCTAAAGTTAAGCTGACATTGTGGTGTAATCTAAGCAGTGTTTAGGTGAAGTCAGCTTGAGCACATGTTGAGTCTGAAAGCAGCCTAACCAATGGGACAAGTCCAAACTGACCCAACCCCCGTTTGCCCCATTCAAGGTTCATGTTGACTAATTTGCAACGCTATGTTTCACTTGGGAAACTTTGGTGAAAAATATCTGCTGTAATGGGTTTCCATCCAATCTACAGGTCAAATGACATGTGGTGATTATGAATGCAAATTGGTCAGATTCGGTATAGATCAGAGATAGATCCATCACCAAATTTATTATGCTATCGGTTTAGAAAAATTGTTTGTTGATTATATTATAAGTTAATAATCAATTGGACAATCAGATTCTTAATATACCTTATGTTTTCGGTAAATATATATATATATATATATATATATATATATATATATATATATTACTTTATATGTTATGCATATCGATTTGAAAAATCTATCTATTAACTGACCTCTAAGTTAATCGGTCAAATAATTAAGTTATTGGTTACCATTTGCATCCCTAATGGTGACAACATATGTGCAGTGGATCTTAAAAATCATATGCCATCTGATCCGCCGATTAGACGGCACATAAAACCATGAAGCGTAGAAGGCTTTTCTTAAGAGTCATTACGAACTACGACGATTGCCTCACCTGAACAAAAAGACTAACTAGGTTTAGACTTTAGTGGTTTGACGACATCTTAGGTCAACTCAGCCAAACTCCACTCAGGGTTTTAGAAGGTCGAATAAACACATATTAACTAGTAAAACGTCTCATAGTTCATACTAACCGGTATAAATCAGCTTTTCTCCTTGTTAGGAATCTTAAGAAGAGATCATTGTTATGATAGATAATTATATCAATAGTAGTTTTATTAATAATAATATTATTGTTGTTGTTATTCAATCAAAGGTATTCGTTTGTGTTCTATTGAATCTGATCTTTAGAAAAGTTTATTAGCTTTATGTGAAAAATTAGCGTTCCATTCATGTTTTTTTTTTCATGACACTTTTAAATTCTGTGGTTTTGAAATTATTTAGATGAAATCTTTTTTTTATTCCAATTCCCAACCTAGTAACATAGCTCTAACAAATTTAATATAGGCCCTAAAAGTGCTATAATTCATGATTTTGAGAGTCCTAACAGTTAAGAATCTCTATCCCCTCCCTCATTCCTGACTCTTGCAGCCTTCGACATTCTTACATCAATTGAAATACTAATATTTTAATTGTAAAATATTAATATCATGGCTAATACTATAGATTTCCAACATAACAGAATATTAACTATTAACAATACATTGTTCACATTCACACGGCGTCTGCATCGCATCATTCATGATGCGCAGAAAGTCTAAAATTTAATCGAATCCACGTACGCACGAGTTTGAACGAGTCTAACGAAATATGAACACAGCTTAATTATTTGAAATCCTAGAATAGGAGTTGTTTCTTGGAATATCCTTATCATGTACGTAGTAGGAGAGTAGCATCGTGATAGTTTAGACCGACCCTCTCACCTGAGGCCATCCCTGACCTCTAAGATCCAGTCAAATTATAGCGAGAAATATCTGTTACAATATGTAGGGATGTTGTAACTCGACCACAGAAATTAGATCACATTCTTATGTGTTCTGATGGCTCAAATCGCATAGACATGATCCTATAATTTGATACGTTAGGACTGTCAAAATAGTTCTGGACCTGTTACTAGACCTATTTAAACATTGTAATCATGAGCCTGGGTTTATCCATTTACTCAATAAAGGACTTATTAGTTCATGTTAGATGTAGTTGTGTTTAGATTAGTCATTTTGGGCCTAAGATCAGGCTTATTAACCAACCATATGAGAGTAAGTGGTCAAAAAAATTCTGTTTTAAGCCTGTCCAAAATTTACTATAAGGAATAAAAAGTATTAACAATATATAACCCAGTTAGCCTACTTACAGCCCCAACATGCGCATGGCAGAAATATTATTCTACTATATAAGTTTTCTTAAATCACTTGTAAGAATTTATGGTTATTTAATAGTAATATAATAATCAAATTAAACTTCACTACAAGAAAGTTCCCAATTTCTGTACCACATTTCAGGTTAATCGTTTGATAACAGAATAAAGGCCGGAATAGGGTGATTTATTCCATAGAATAGGAAAAATCTAATTTGATAAGCAAAATCCTTATTCGGTAGGAGTCCTACTCAGATAGAATAAGGCCGTGTTTGGCGCAACTTTCATTTGAAAGCATTTTTGTATTTTCATTTAGTTATTTTTTATGGAACTAAAAGTCATTGGATCTTAGAAGCCATTTATGTAGTATTTTACTTATGTTTTGACTTCCAACTAAAAGTTACAAAGGGGGAACTTCTAAGATTGGAGAAAATATGAAGTTGTTACGAAAGAATTGACTTTTGTAACAAATCAAAATTAATTATAACATCTCTCTCTCAACTCATTCTATATAAGAAGTGGAAGTCAAAAGTAACTTTCAAGTAGAAGTTTTGCCAAATAGGTCCTAAGCAAAATAATCCATTCAAGTCAAAGAGATAGAATTATTTATTCCACTTATTCCAACATAAGTTAAAAACTGTTTCAAACCAAAATCTCTCTTATTTTGACCTAAGCAATCTAACTAATTCCAAATAAGTCATTCTGTTATCAAAGTGACACTAAAGATTAGGAACTAACCTTTGCTTGATTTTAATCGAGATTAGGAAAAAGACATACAGATCTAAACACAAAAGTAACGAACAGAATACTCGATGAACAACTTACAGCGAACATTAAAAATGTTAACGATAAACATTAACATGAACATACAATGCCAAAAAAAACATAAGCATATAATACTACATCTCCATCTTGTATCCTTAGATGTTCATCCCGCGCGCACACGACATGGCATTGGTGGATGGAGCAAGAGGAAGTCTAACAATAAATTGCAGAAGCATCCAGCACGAGGAATCCAGCATTGTTTTAATTAATAAGCCACAGCTGAAGGACCTACGTGTGATCGTGTTGCTAACTTGCTATCCTGTAGATAGACTTGTTCCTAATAAAGAATATGCTCTTAATTCGCTTACTTAACAACAAGACATAAGAGAGATACAGGTGATCATGACCATTATTTTATTTTTCTGATGTTCTTTCTTCTGTGATCCAAAGTATACAGAGTCCCTTCCCATTCTGATTAACAAGATAAACATGAACAGGATGGGAAAATCTAAAATGGATATATTCAAGTCTACGACAATGCAAAAACTAAGGGGCTAATCGCTTGGCATGAAATTACAATAAAAAATATATTGTTATAATATTTCGTGATATTTTATGTCAAATTAAATAGTATATTAACAGAAAATCTGTAGCGAGTGGTAGGAATTATGCACCAGTGAGTGTTTTTTTATAAGCCCCAATGCCCATCATTTGCCAGAATTGCAGCACGCATGCAAGCTCACGCAAGTTCAATGGTTTATGCCGAAAAAGTCCAATATTAAAAAGAAATTGTTGAGTGAACTCAGATTTAATTAAACTTCCCTAGTAAATGACGGGTAAATATTTGATTACTAGCTATGTTCACATGACAGAAAAAGAAACGATGTTATCATATACGAGACCGAGTAACATTTATTGTTGGTAATATTGTCCAGCTATGACACAAAAATATTTGTCATGGATGAATTAAAACTAAACGCCACACAATCACTATCCTTTGCGAGATCATAAAGAAACTTATGTCTCATCTTATTGCTCGAATGAAGTGAAAAGTAAATTATAAATACTAACCAAGGCATCAAGCCTTGAAATAACTTGTCTGCGTCATGCACACTTCCTTTGTTTTCACAACCTCGCTTCTTGATCGTTGACTGCTTCCTTCTTCAAGTTTCAAATGAAGTGACCTTTCATAGTATTCTGAAGTATTAGAGCCATTCTTGGCAATTACAAAAGTCCTTAATCTTTAGATGTTTTACGTACAATGAATGATACGAAGCCATATTACATATATTTTAAAGTAGAACGACATTTTGCACAATACTAATTAAGAGTATCTTTAGTATTAACACATCAGAAAAGAAGGTGTTCTAAACCAACCGGGTAGACACTAGAAAAGAATGTGTTCTAAATCAACCGGGTAGCTCGGTTGGCTTCACCCCCTTAGTTTTCCTTCAGGAGGTCTTGGGTTAAAGCCGGCCGGGAGCCTAAAAATTCCATCTTCCATTCAGCCTTGGCATGTGCTGTGGAATTATTTTCTCTTGTCCGTGAGAATATTTTCTTAAAGATTAGCTTGAGTCACAAATACTCACTTTATTAGGCAAAATTATCAAAACTACATGGATGGAGATCAGCTTGAGTCGTGAATAATCATCTTATTAAGCAGAATTATCGGAATTACACGGAATATTCTTTCTTTGGGAGGAAATATTCGGTTTTGTCCGAATCAAACCCTCGTCTCTTTTATGTATGTGTATATACTTGGCTGTTAGAATAGGCCCACATCAGAATATTGAACAAAAGAAATAATACTTAAAAAGATGATGCCTACTCCACTCAAGGACTTCAAGTTTTGAGTTGGATGGCCCAGCAACATGTTATGAATTGAGTCGTGTACCTCATATCTATGATCTACGTGACAGAACTTAATGCGGGTGTGTTAGAATAGTCCCACATCAAATATGAGACAAAAGAAATAATACTTAAATATATGATGCCTACTCAACTCGATGTCTTAAAATTTTAAGTTGAATGACTTAATAACTTTAATAAGATTGGCTAACTAAGTCAACCTTTAAAAAAAAAAAAAAAAGTGTCCATTGCCACTTTTAGCTATGAATTTAGGGGAAGCATTCTTTTGGGTATTTAAAACTTAGAATACTCCAATTCAGAACTTTTCCGTTGTCTTTTTAAACTATTTTCCTAATTTATAATATCCAACCCATACATGTATGTATAAACTTTTTTAACAAAGTCGATTCAGAAGTCCAACCTAACGAGAGTTTAAGTTTGGGTTGAAGACATGCTCAATCTAAACACAACTCATCGGAAGAAGGGTCCTACCTAACCCTATCTCTATTGAGTAACATTTGTTTAGTCATACCGTACATTTTTTTGCGGTCGGACGACGTGGTCAATTTAGTCAATTGAACGAGTTGACATGACCACTCCCATAATACTTGAATTGACAAATATCATTTTCGATTGACAAATATATATTACAATTGACAAATATCATTTTCGATTGACAAATATATATTACAATTGACAAATATAATTTTCGATTGACAAATACAATTTTTATTGACAAATACGTTTTTTGATTGACAAATATAGATTTCGATTGACAAATATAATTTCGATTGACAAATATAATTTTTGATTGACATATATAGTTTTCGATAGACAAATATTAATAAAAAATACTATTTGTCAATCGAAAACTGCATTTGTCAATCGAAAATTGTATTTATTTGTCAATTATAATATATATTTGTCAATCGAAGACGATATTTGTTAATTTAAATATTATAAGAATAATTATGTCTGCTCGTCGAGTTGACTAAGTTAGTCACGTGGCCTAACCGCAAGAGATTGGACAGTGTGACTGGACTAGGTTCGCGTTAACCTGTCCAAACCTTCAACCGTATGTTCCAGCTAATCTAAGAAATAATCCTTTTAGTTTTAGTTCAACAAAAACTAACTTTTCGTGCATTACGCGAGTGGATCGACTTAGTACCACTACTTCAGCTGCTTCGTTGCCAAAAAAAACTTCAGCTGCTATCGAACTTTTGTAATATAATTGAAGTTGGTCCGCTCGGTATCGCAATTCAACTGTCCTTGAAAAATCGAATGGGATTGCTCATCAGCTCTGAGAGTGACTGATTGTGTGGACTTTATATGGAATTATGTCCATTGGGGAAAGAAGTGAGGATCATCTGTAGTGATAAGAGGAAACTCTTCCGATCTCAAATTTTTGGCACCACTCAAGTAAGTGAGACTGGGGAAAAGAGGGCAACTCATATACCACGCGAGTTTGGATGGCTGATGAAACTGTTGATGGTCATTAATTTTAACCACCCCAAGCTTGGCATCTATATTGGTTATTTAGGGGTCATTTGGTGTGTCGTAAAGCGTCAGAAGTACTCTTAAAATGACATTTTTTTATATTTGGATTGTTGTACATCGTTTCATCTATTTTTTTGGTATGTTAGGAGTGCGGTAAATTACCATATGTCAGAGGCCCCTAAAATCTTCTTTTTAGTTGATTTCAATTGTTAAATCAAAAATCATCATAAATCAAAATCAATAATTTTAAGATTGGGGATGATGAGGCAGAATCCGATTCGGCCCATTCAATTAAGCTCAAACCCAGTTCAGTCCAACAGCAGCAGTACAAGGCCCTCAGGGAGCCTTCGGCCTATTAGCGGCCCAACAGCACTCGGCCCGTAAGCGGCACCGTTGCTCCCGGCCCAACAGGCTTCAACCCGTCAGCGGCCCATCAGCCTACAGCCCGGTAGCAGTCCGGCAGCCCCAGGCCCAGCAGGCTTCAGCCCATCAGCGGCCCAACCCCCTTCGGCCCGATAGCCGAATCCGGCCCACTCCGGTGGAAGACTAGGCACTATGGCGGTTTACCGGTAAGCCCGGACATAGTCCTATATCGGCTGTCACCGTTAACCATCCTCTATCCTCTGCTATAAATACACCGCTATTTATTGTCAAAGGTATGCAATTCTATGCCTCCGAGACCCTCAAGGACTATAGTCCAAAAAAGCATTAAAGCTACTCTTTGCCTTCTGAATCGAATCATCTTCAGGAGCTAACTTGACCGTCGGAGGGGGTTCCTAAAGGCCGAAGCCCGGGACTCCTGCTGACCGGTTTCTTCTTCTTTCCCTCCTGCAGGGGCTCGGTTCGAATCATCGCCGATCTTCCCGAGTCGGTCTCGGCCACCGACCTTGGACTTCTCCCACCGGTCTCGACGCCGTACGCAAGCTGCATCCCCAACCTAAGGAGCCTCGGCCCCGCCTTCCAAAAACGAGCCAGCAACCGACCGAGCCACCCTCGGCCTCGGACTTTCGGCTTCGTCTCTGTCTCCATCGCCTTTCGGATCCATGTCGGACCTCTTGCACCGATCCGACCCAGCTCCGGATCCATTATCTTCGGATTCCGTCTTCGGAGTCCGGTCGTGATAGATCCAGTCTACATCACGGGATTTTATTTTTACTTATCTTAAAACATGTAATCTTAATTTTATGATATTCTACCATGCACTAAATCAGCCTTTAGAGAAAAAAGATGATAGAGAAAGGAGAGGTAGACTAATTGTTCTCTTTCTCCGGATCCATCGAACACAATGCCAAAGGATTGAGGACTGAGAGTCTCTCCTTTTCACCCATTGACATGATCTCATCCTATGACAGAAACCCTAAAAATTCGACTCGTCTTGTACGCACGAGCCTGAACAAGTCAAAGAAACTATGGATACAACTTAATTTAAAATGATATATGGAAGTAGACGTCGTTTCTTGTACTACTCTTCTTGTTACATAACATAAAATTAAGCTCGCCAACTGTTGTCCATGTAGCAGGTTCTTGGTGGTGCCCTTATTGGAGAGGGAGTTAAAATATTAATCAAATGTTGTACTGTAGTTTTCCTAGACATATTTCTAACGTGTTATTTAACTTCTAAGAAAAAAGTCGCCACTATGTACAGCCCATCAACTGAGGTTACCCTTTAAGTTGTGGCCACGATGGGAAGACCAAGACCGACCTCTCCCTTGATGGCTCCCGGTCAACCTGCTAAGAAGTAAGAATCTAATCTGATTATAATAGATCCTGAGCAGGGGAAGTTACTGATGACCCAGTAGTAGCCCGACCAGAGCCCAGAAGGGCTACAAGGCCTCCAAAATGAGAACGGCCCGCTAGGTCCAAATAAAGGTTCATCAGCCATAAAAGGCCACAACAGCCCCATAGGAGAAAAGGTCGAATTGATCATCAGGAAATGCAAAAACCCGACCACCCCACAGGTTTGTGGCAGACTCAGGACATGCTCCCGTGGGTCCCGGCTACCGACGACTAAGGATCAATCATGTCTGCATGTCTCAAACAAATGGGCCACACAGCCCACGGTAGCCAATGGGCCATGATGAATCCCATGATGGCCAGTGTCTTCGGGAAGGCACACACAGAGGTTCTCAGGATTTTCTGACCACCCGAAGACCCGAGAAGATCGACCAAACTCCAAAAGGGACACACCCCATCTCTTCCGACCACCGGGAATTGAGGATAAAGATATCCTCGGGAAATTCTAGCATCTACATGCTCATTGATACATCTTTACACGTGTCAAGACCACAAGTACGCATCTACCAAACACACAGCAACCAAAGGAAGAAAGCGCCACCATGAAGATACGATATGGCTAACTTTGCCGCTGTCAACATGGGGACCTACTCCCAACCAAGGATTAGACCATGGATTTGACATCACTAAGTCGCGAAGGTCTTGCATGGTACTCATTGGCACTTGAACGGATTACACATGCCTCCCTTCGCAGGGTACATTCCTTCTCAATTGGAAGGACCTTATAAAAGTCAAGACCTTTCTACTTTACCAAGTACGTCAGAACCAACCCACTCTTAGCATATTATACTTCACAACACAACCCTTCTCAAAGTTACCTCTAACTTAAGCATTGGAAGATTACACTCATGTAAACTCTCTACCCCCCTGACGGCATTTGCTTAGCCTTTGCAGGAAGGAGATGCCGAATGGGTCCGTAGGAATTGGCTGGGAGCTTCACCTTGCCTCATCCCCTTGTCCATTTATCCAGCGCGAACGCTGCACTTTATCCCCTCTATAGATCCCATGTAATGAGCCCAATTCAAGTTCATATCCTTGGATGGAATCTTTGAGCTGATAGATCAATAATCAAATCAAACTAACAATTCCAACTTCATTTCCATTTTTTTGTTGGTATTTTTGGTTTAAGAAACTTTTATCTTATTGTTACTCAAGCTAAGTTGTTGTACATGAAATTAGAGTAAAAAATATAGCTTCAAAAAGTAAAATATAAATGTCTTAGATCACTGGGAAGAATTCGATTAATAACTCTTTTTAAGTAACATAACAATCAGAAATAAAATTCATTTTACAAGAAGTTTATTATATATAGTTTTTTTATCATATTTTAATAAAGTTACCGAGCTGTCTAACTTCTGTCATGTGGATCATGACAAATACAAAATATGTGACCTAGATTATAATTATAGACTCTGATATCATATTAAAATTATTTGACCGTCCAACTCAAAATCTTAAGAGATTAAAGAGAGAGGACACCTTTCATTTAAACATATTTAATTTTGTTCTTTTTTCAATGTGAGACTATTCTAACATATTTCAAGTTAACCAACTAAAAATATATAAAAAAAAAACAAGAAATTAAAGGAGGATGATGGGTGACGTTGCAAATTGGGGGGGTACAAAGAATGGACTAGAAAAAACAACCTACCGAACATTAAAAACCTTAAAAATAAGGAATTTTATTTTTTAGTCTCTATAAATTTTTAATATTACAAATAAACCTTCTTAATCTAATTATTTATAAATAAGTCCTCACAATCTACTGTGAATTAATAAAAAAGTTCCTAAAAGGACTTATTTGTAAGAAAATTGTAGTTATGAGGACTAATTTGTAAATAATTAAATTAAGAAAGTTTACTTGTAATATCAAAAGGTTGTAACATGAGCATAAAATGGCAAAACTAAAAAGAATAAGCAAACAATAACATCTCAATCTTAATTATATCCTTGGAGATCCATGCCACCTATATAGATATTATATATTTAAACCGTTGAAGAGAGGGAAAGTTCAACAATAAGCAGGGAGGGTCGTTGAGGTATCAGAGTTAACAAAGCTCATGCTTCCGTCAGTGTCTCATGCAATATGAGATAAGCACCAAAACTTGGCTATACTCTATTAATTATACCCACATCTGAAGGATCTAAGTGTGCCGATGCTATCCGTTTGAGAAATCCTTGAAGAATATGCTAACTTCCCAATTAACAATTAACAATCAGACAGGGGACAGATGCACAATCGCTCATAACCATTCCATTGTAAATTTAATATCTGATGCAATAGCATGGCCATTTGAGGGGGAATCTAGGAAAGATTAGTTTCAAAGTTCTTTATAATTTTGTGACCTCAAATCTGCAGAGTTCCTTTCCAATACATATAGTGACTGAGAAGAAAAACTTGGACATGCAAGATTAAGAAAATAATCTGAAACTGACGTGTCCAAGATTATGACAATGAAACAGCAATAGAATTTTAACCACAATATGCGTGGCAAGTACGTCCCATGGGTATTTTCTTTTGGGTTTTTTGCATATATACCCCTCAAAATCATCCTAATTGCATGTATACCCCCAATTCTCACATATTATCATCAACACCCTTGAAATCTTCAAAATGTTCCATTTATTCCCCTCCCGTCAAACTTAAGATAATTTCAACGAAATATGTCAAAAATATTACATAAATCATAGTATCATTGGAGGTATCGAGGGTACAAAATGTAAGATTTTAATATATTGAGGGATATATATGTAAAATATTAGTAAATTTAAGGATATTTACGCCAAATCGTTAGGTTGAGAGATATAAAATGTAACATTTTGAAAATTGCAGGAGTATTGATGATAATATATGAAAATTGAGGGTATATATACAAATATGTTATTTTTGAGAAGTATATATGTAAAAAACGCTTTTCTTTTTAACTCTCATATGCTAGAGTTACAGCAGGCGTGCAAGCTAACGCAAATTGGGTTTGGGTGAAAGCCACACATGCGTCATGGTAGAGTACCGAGTTTAGGCACTGACTCGGTTGATAGGTTAGTTAAACTTTCTTCAGTACCATGTTACTTGCGTACGTACCAATATTAAAAGATCCCACTCAAAGTTAGCTGAATTGGACAAACGTTTCACGGTCACTATATGTCTTTCACAAGAGATCATGCGAGAACGTAGGCATCTCATCTTATTGCCCGAATGCAGTGGACACTGGACAGCAACTCGCGAGCTTTAGTGAGGACAGCGGGAGTAGACTAACTAGAAACGGATGGCTGCCCTCTCCTCTCGGCTGTGTCACAAAGGCTTCCCCTATTCTCAGACTCCTCTCACTCTTTGTAATAACTACTTTGTTTTCGTTGAAATATGTCTCATATTCAGAAAGTATCTCAGAGTTCAAAGTAGTTGAGTTTTTTTTTTTTTTTTTTTTTTTTTTTTGGTGACATTGTGTTAGACCCAGACAATTGTGATGTTGACATCATGCTCGATGCCGACCAATTTGGAGACATTTTAGGGCTTTATTTTGCAGGGTTATCTATATTGTGATTTTCAAAAATGTGTTCCAAGAGATGTAAACACCATAAGGCGGCAGATGGCTCCTTCTTAGCCTGCTCGTTTGTATTTGAATTTTCTTGAAGACAATAGTACAAGAGTAATATTTGTCGCACTGTATGGATGCATTATTATTCTTTTTTTATTTTTTAAGATTGGATTTGTCATGTTCGACATGTTCATACAATCCGATCTTTGATTAGACGACCAAAACATCCAACTCTCTTTTATTCCATTTGACCCATTAAAGAGTTTTTTTCAAACATTTTTGTCTATCAAACATGAATTAGCTTTATTCTAAAAATAAGACTCATTATTCTGCTCTTATTCTCCTGTCAAATCAGTGCAGAATTAAAGACTAATACTTGTTCCACTGACCCACGCCTGCATTGAGGGGGGCCAGACCTAGGGCTGCAATTTTGGGTGGGTCAACCCGAACCCGAACAGGTCAACCCGATGGTTAGGTCGAGTTAAACCCGATCAAGTTAGGGTTGGGTTGGGTTAAGGTTGGAGATTCTTTCAACCCGACCTTACATGAATTGGATTGAATTGAGATTCGGCCAACCCGACCTAACCCGAATCCGATGTTAATATATATAAATGATAACGTAGATAATTAGAATATACTTCATTTAATTTTATATCATTGAATATAAATATAATTTATAATATGAACAAGAATGTTCTCAAGTAATAATCATGTAAGCATTTGTCTACTTTCTTTTCTATTACTTTGTTAAGGTAGATACATAATGTTGATAGTAAGAAAGAAAAGTAAGAAATATAGATCATTAAGAATATAACCCGACTCAACCTGATGAAGCTTGGATTACATGAATTGAATTGGGTTGGGACATTGTTAGACGGGTTGGGTTATGATTGAGGAGGTTGGGTTGGATGGTGGTTGGGTTCGATTAGGGTTGAGGGGTCTCTGACATGGGTTGGGTTAAGGTTGACTCTAACACGACCTAACCCGACTCGAGTTGCAACCCTAGCCAGACCGTCCGATCTAATTGACCGGACGGCAGGCACTAGGCATATATGATTTTTTTTTTTTTTCTTGTCGGAGTTTTTAAATTTTTTTTAAGTGTCGGATAAAAAATTGGATGGTACATCCAGGAAGTTCGGGTCAACTATGAGCCGATTGTATATTTTTTATAAAAAAAAATTCTTTGAACGCAAATCGAAGTGGATACTAAAAATAATTTAAAAAAAACATACAGTCAGCTCTGGGCCAATCCGAGCTTCCCAGATATATCGTCTGATTTTTTATCCGACGTTTCAAAAAAAATTTAAAAATTTGACAAAAAATAAAAAAATTAAACGATTACTGTCTACGGTCCGATCAGCTGGATCGGTTGGCCTGGCCCCCCTCAGTGCAAGACACATGTCATGCATTGAGAGGGTCAGTGCAGCAAGCAATATTCTATAGTTAAAGACTTAAAATTCTTGTCTTTGTTTGTGGCCAGCCAATGCCTTCTTCGTCGATTGAGAAAAACTCAAAGTTGGCCAATTAATCTTGATCTCCTGTAGTCCTATTTATCCTGTGGGTACCTAAGAATAATGATTGTTGTAATTCCTTCCATCCCCCCATTAGGGGTATTGCAGGTCAGGTCCGATGTGCCCTACTCATCCAAACAGTATAATGCTCGATCAAACAATTAAAAAGATTTAAAAATCAAAATGTGTTATTTGGCTCAGCCTATTATCAGCATTTTTAGGTTTAATTTTTTTATTTTTCATTTTCTTTTAAATGGTCAGGTCAGACTTAAAAGAAATTCAAAAAAAAAAATAACTTGCTGCAATGCTCCCATTATAGCACAAGGGCACTGCAGCAAACATTACTCTGACACCTAACTATTCCAATTTTTGGTACAATTGACCAAATAAATCATCTCTCCCCAGAGAAAGAAAAGGAAAAAGTAAACCGAATTAATTAAGCTCAAACATTTTGACTGGATCCTTGTTAATAGAAGGGAAAAACAACTGTGATTTTTTATTGGAGATAATTTCTTCTCCCTAGAACCATTCTATTTTATTAACCATCCGTTTCAAAAAAAATCTGTGATTCTTGCGTAACTTATATAAAAAATATCCCCTGTTCCATTTTCCCCTTGCAAGATCAGAACCCACGTACCTATCATCATCTTGTCAGCTCGCCTATTTAATTCCCATCATTTGTGGTAGATGAAAGAGCAGATCTAGTGAAGCTTAGCATTATTTCCCAGGTATCTATACTCTGTTCTCCTAGCACAAATGACGATCCCGTGCTCCCATTTACGCGAGATGTCATGTGTTCACGACGTCTATGGCGGCTGCTGTCACCTCAAAAATATTTGAGCACAACCCCTCCTTCGAAAAGATCAAACTAATCCATGCACAGCCTCAGAACAGCTCCTTCTCTATCATCTCCCTCCAAGTCCAACAAGGAAGAATTAAACTAGAAAGAAAACACAAATGGGAACTTGGAGGCTGTGGGGATTGAGCTTCCATGGGAATACTCTAATCCTTCCAGAAACCTTATTTTATTCGAAGGGCTGTCGCATGTGGGCTTGGGTGCATTCGAGGGAGGGCGCAAGTAGGGATGTTGCCGAGCTTCCCGAGTTGACCTGCTCCCGCTCATGGCGTTTTAATGGACACAACAAAGGGGAACCGACCAAGGAGACAGACAGGAGAGCATTGCAGGAGGGGAGAGAACAATGATCCCAGAAGCTTCATGCTTCCACCACAACCCACAGGAGTTCCAGATGTATGGAGCCATGGAGGACATGCTCTCCTCGTCGGTGTCCGCTGCTGAGGCCTCCCCTATCGTTTCCGGTGCCGGGGATGCCAGCAGCAGCAGCTGCTGCAGCACCCTCCTGGCCTGCCTCTCCGTGCTCAGAGATAAGGTCCAGCAGGTGGAGTCCGTCGTGTTGGTGGTGGTCTCCGCGGGCCATGTCCACCAGGGCTCGGCGTCCATGGCCGTGTCAGGCGCCGGCGCCCTCATCCAGGAGATCGTCGTCACGGCCTCGTCGATGATGTTCGCCTTCCAGCAGCTCGCCCTCGAAGCCGGCATGGTCGGCGCCGACGAGCTGTCGCACCAGCAGCAACACGACAGGCAACCGCCCCGGCCCAGCGTAGGCACCATGGACCACGTTGTCCTCCATGACTCGGAAGCCGCGGGAGGAAGCTGCAGCGCCTTCGGCGGCCTAGCGCAGGAGGGGTGTGATCACTACCAGCCAACCCACGTCGCCGCCGCCCTTAACACCGCGGGTAGCGCTTCCAACGGGCACCAAGGGAAGGTGGAGGTGGAGGTGGAAGTGGAAGTGGAAGTGGAAGCACTTAGGACACCGGGGCCGTGCGACATCGTGGAGCTGGACGCGGCGGACCTGCTGGCCAAGTACACGCACTACTGCCATGTGTGCGGGAAGGGGTTCAAGCGGGACGCGAACCTGCGGATGCACATGCGGGCACACGGGGACGAGTACAAGACAAGCGCGGCGCTGAGCAACCCGTCGAAGGGGGAGCAGGAGGACGGGGCGGCCGCCGCGGGGGTGCCGGCGTCGCCCAGGAAGTACTCGTGCCCGCAGGAGGGGTGCCGGTGGAACCGGAGGCACCCGCGGTTCCAGCCGCTCAAGTCCATGGTGTGCGTGAAGAACCACTACAGGCGGAGCCACTGCCCCAAGATGTACGTGTGCAACCGCTGCCAACGGAAGCAGTTCTCGGTGCTGTCGGACCTGCGCACGCACGAGAAGCACTGCGGGGACCTCCGGTGGCGCTGCTCCTGCGGCACTACCTTCTCCAGGAAGGACAAGCTCATGGGGCACGTCTCGCTCTTCGCCGGCCACGCGCCCGCCCCGGGCTGCCCCACGGCCAGGCGGGGCGCGCCCGCCGGCGCCCACACCCTGTAAGCAACCATGGATATGGAAGGTGTTGACGATACACTCGCTAGTCACTAGGAAATGCTGCTTGTACTCAACGACCTCAACTACTTCGTACACCTCTCTCAAGCATTCAGTTGTATGTACCACAGTGAATCTTTTGTTATGATGATCTTGAAACACTCCAATCTGATGATGATGATGGATAGAACATATGTATGAAGCTGCATATGCATGAAATAAGATGTTTTCTTAAGATGTTAAGCCTCTTCCTGTTAGCTTCCGAAGTATTTTGCTGAAAGGAGAAACGATAGGCTAATTAGGTAAAGGACTGTACATAGGCAAAATCACCGTTTTGTGAAAACCTTTGGGATGGGCAGTAGTAGATGTAGGGCTTTATATGTTTTTTTTTTTGTATGTTTTGAAAGTTTGGGTATCTGGCTAGCATTCGCAAAGATTTTACTGCAAAAGCTCAAGTTTTGTTAGACTGCACACCAACCTATGTGAAGGATGGTAGATGATCCATATCAATAATAGACTGAGCTACTATCCTGGATGCAAGTATCTTACAGGTGAACTGTGTAAGAATGGCAGCACATGTAAAGTACAAAATCCCAAGAGATATCTCAACATATACAAATGGCTATCTAGCTTCTATATATACATAAGTCTAAATGTGTCTGAAAGTTTGTCTGGACGAGAGGAACACAAGGTTACTGGTGTGGCATCGAGGTTATGTCAGGTGCTCAGCTCCACGTTTAACACGTGAACACTTCTCCAGCCACTGTCATTGGATGATTCTTATGTGCGGCCATTGGATATGAGGGCGGATGCTCACGGTACAGATCATGAACCGATGAAAGCCGTAGAGGGCCGCTTAGAATTTAGATGAACGGATAATTAGCTCATTGTGAACTTTTCTGGCAAAATGGGTAATGGTTTTAATTGTTCATTACAGCAATGGCGTTAGGACTCATTTACATGAGCTAGCTCATCAAGATCCATACATTATTATGGAGTGCGGTTCTTGTAAGTGCAAGTATATATGGAGGGGGCTGGGTAAGTGCAACAGGGAAAAATGAGTTTTTCAAAAAACTCTTTTATTGGGACTGGGAAATGTTTCGTACCAAGGAGTTGTTTGAAAAAATCCCTTCTCTATACTGCCTTAATATCATCCGCACTTAGAAGATTCATTCTCATTATTACCGAGAGTTCGCTTCCTGTAAGTGCAAGTGAGGATATAATCTATATTATAATACTAAAACAAAGTAAGAGAATCTCTCTCTCCATCTCTCTTTACGAAGAATAAGGATGCGATGAAATTAGGGTCTTTTCTATATTTTACAAATATTTATATTTTAAATAAGTATCTCTCTCTCTCTATGACGAATTAGGACCTCTGTCTGGCCCACTTAGCACCCCATTCCCTTATTTTGAGTTTTAGAAATGGGCACCGTAAATCAGAAATAGAATATTTATACATTTTCTTATTTTATTTTTGTGTCTTTTGTAACTTATAGGCATCTAAACAAAATGCTTTCTTATTATAAAATTGTGAAAAATTATTACTATTCTATCATTTTTTAGTAGGTCTTTTTTTTGAAATTGATGTGTTAATTTTTTAGATAATTATAAAAAAAAACTAACTTAACTTATACTAATTAAAATATTATTTATTCAAATGTGATATTTTCTTGTGTATCGCACGGGCATAGAGCTAGTTGGATGAGTGCAAAGGAAAAGAGAGAGTTTTCAAGATAACCCTTAATGGGGAATGAGAAAAACTTCACCTGAGAGGTTGTTCTTGAAAAATTCCCCTCTGTGCACTTATCAAGTTTCATTCACACCTGCACTTGAAGGATCGTGGTCCTATTATGAAAAGTATCCAGATCCTCTAAGTGCAGGTGAGGATGAGACCCAATAAGTACATAGAGAGAACTTTTCAAAACAGTTCATGAAAGTTTTCCTATTCCTCACGAGGGATTTCTTTGAAAAACTCTTTCTCTCCTTTTGTACTTACTTAATTCCATCCTCACCTTCACTTATTGGCACCAGACTCTTATGGAAAAGCACGTTTGAGCTCTCCTAAAGAATTTTTTTGTATTTCGACATGCACTCACCACTTACCAAAACATTAGTTTTAAGACGTATTTGCAGCTCATAGTAAGGGTTAGATTGAAGTTAGTAACACAAGAAAGAAGAAAGCTCGACACTTAGAACCTTGGCAGTTGACAAGAGGTCTTCCATTCATCAGTAAGGCACAGTCTGACATCAAACATCTCTAAGGAGTAAGCCCGCGGCGTTTCTATTGGGAATATACTGATGGCGAAGTTGGAAGTACAGTTCTTTTCCTCGTTACAAAATCTTCTGTCGCAAAGCTGCTGCCTACAATTAGTGGTTCAATGGATGATAAAATTGAATATAACCTTTTGCATAATAACATTAATAGATAAATGGATAAATAGGTTGGGTCTTAAGGTTATTTTTTTTATTTTGTGATGTTAAAAGATAAGTTAAATTATAGTACATCACTTACCTAGACTTGATTTTCAAGCCCAGAATCATAGAAATCTAATATAAATCTGTACAATACATAAAAAAATTTATCAAATAAATGGATATAACAGACCTAAGCTTAGTGAATCCAGATCTGTTTTGTGATGGATCCTGTTTGAGAGAGAGAGGAGAGAAAAAGCAAGTGAGGAGAGCAGGCTCCGATGGTTAACACCAGGTGAGTGCAATTCTTCATCTTGATTTTCCTTTTATAGAGGCTCTTCTATTAACCATCTCCGCCCCCTCCTCGGAACCGCCTCCGGAATCTTAGGGATCGTGGGAGACCAAGTCTCCATGTTTATCCCTGCAACAGACTCCTAATTTCATGGGCTTTGATGGTCATCTTTATCTAACATCTCCCACTTGACCATCAAGACCATAATTATTCTTAATACACTCCCACTATCCGTGAGATGTATTGGTGTTCTAACACATTCTCACTATCTGTGAAATGTATTTTCAAATCAAATGATTCTTAATACACTCCCACTATCCGTGAGATGTATTAAAGTTCTGACACATTCTCACTATCTGTGAAATGTATTTTCAATTTTCGTAAAGAAAATTTCCCGACTTATATATTCCCAAGTCCCATTAGACTTACATGTTTGACAAAACTTTCTACCGGTATACTTTTTGTCAACGGATCTGCAATCATATCACTGGTGGGAATATAAGTCACTTTAATTTCTCCTTTTTGAACAATATCACGTATATAATGATATTGAATTTCTATGTGTTTTCCTCTAGAGCTATTCGCTGCACTGTTAATCAAGCTAATTGCCGCCTGATTATCACAATAAATCTCAATTGGTTCATCTACCAAGTTGAGATTTAATTCAGTC
This sequence comes from Zantedeschia hybrid cultivar, assembly GCA_030544215.1. Classification (NCBI taxonomy): domain Eukaryota; kingdom Viridiplantae; phylum Streptophyta; class Magnoliopsida; order Alismatales; family Araceae; genus Zantedeschia; species Zantedeschia hybrid cultivar. The sequence continues at coordinate 4,505,841 of JARZZO010000015.1, forward strand.
AAAAATCGTCTTATCCAGACTGCATGAGTGGTAGCCATGCTACATGCAACATACTCAGCTTCCTGTGTGTATCTTGCAACACACCCTTGTTTCTTTCTACTCCAAGAAACAGCAACACCACCAAAGATGAACAAGTGTCCCGAAGTGGACTTTCGGTCATCTTTATCTCCTCCGAAATCTGCATCGGAATAACCAAGCACTTCTAGTGTATCTGCTTGATATATTAATTTGTGGTGCAAAGTACCTTTCAAGTACTTCATAATCCTTTTAACAGCTTCCCAGTGTGCTGGACTAGGATTACTTTGATATCTGCTTACTAAGCTTACTGCGTATGCTATGTCAGGCCTGGTACATAGCATAGCATACATTAAGCTTCCGACTGCTTGTGCATACGGCACTTGCAGTGTATCATGTCCTTCTCCAGGACATTGCTCTTTACTTAATCGTTTTCCATGAACCAACGGCGTTGGTGCTGGATTGCAGTTTTGCATTCCAAACCTCCTAAGTACTAATTGTAAGTACTTATCTTGATTTATACTCAACATTCTAGACTTTCTATCTCTCAGGATTTGGATTCCGAGAACATAGGATGCCTCACCCATGTCCTTCATCTCAAATTTCTCACTGAGCTCAGACTTAACGTTATTCAACATTCCTATGTCATTTCCGGCGAGCAAAATATCATCTACATATAAAGATAATATAATGAACATGCTCCCACTCTTCATGACATATACACAATTGTCCAATTGATTTGGAACAAATCCAAGTTGAATAACAACATTATGAAATTTAAGATACCATTGTCTAGAAGACTGTTTCAAGCCATACAAAGCTTTCTTAAGTTTACATACTTTATTCTCCTGACCTTCTACCTGAAAACCTTCAGGTTGTTTCATGTATGTATCTTCCTCTAACTCTCCGTTAAGGAATGCAGTCTTGACATCCATTTGAAAAAGTTCCAAGTCAAGATGCGCAACAATTGCTAAAATCATCCTTATAGATGCAAATTTAGCCACAGGAGAATAAGTTTCTTGAAAATCTATACCTGGCATCTGAGTAAATCCTTTGGCAACTAATCGAGCCTTATACTTATCAATAGATCCATCTACACGGATCATTTTCTTAAATACCCACTTGCAACCTATAGCCTTCCTATTCTTCAGTAATTCACATAGTTCCCATACATTGTTCCTTTTTATGGAATCAATTTCTTCTTCCATGGCTTTCCGCCATAGATCAGAGTCTGAAGATTTCAATACATCATTCAGATTCATAGGATCTATATTATTATCCACATTTATGTCTACTGTTAGACATGAAGGCTCACATAAGTACAAGTGATAATCATCCATCCATACTGGTGGAGTTCTAAGTCTTTTATTGCCAATTACAGGTTGATTTTCTTGCGTTTCATTCAAAGGCATTTGTTCATCTTCCACATTTGGTGGAAGTTCTTCTTCGATTTCTGGATCATTTATAGGTAAATCATTGTAATAGTCATCATCTATTACACTTAGAGGTTCTTTCTCATGATGAGATTCCTCTTCTTCTACATTTTCTAGAAATGTAGCATCCCTATATTCAATTATTCCTTTTTCCTTATCGAAGAATCTATATCCCGATGATTTGTCACAATAGCCTATAAATCGACACTTCAATGTTCTGAAGTCTAACTTGTCTCTTAGTTGATTTGGAATGAGAACATGGACTACTGACCCCCATTTCTTAAGATGACTTATTTCTAGTTTCCTCCCATTCCACAGTTCATAAGGTGTACTTTCGATAGATTTAGTGGGAATTATATTCAATGTATAATTTGCCGTGAGCAATGACTCTCCCCAAAAATTCTTCGGGAGTCCTGAATGCGATAGCATGCATCTAACAGCATTCATAAGCATTCTATTCTTTCTTTCTGCCACACCATTCTGTTGTGGCGTATAAGGCATAGTTACATGCCTCTTTATTCCATGCTCTTGGCAATATGACTCAAATTCCTTTGAGTTGTATTCCCCTCCTCTATCTGTTCTTAACACCTTAATGTTTTTACCCAGTTGCCTTTCTACTTCTGCTCTATATTTCTTAAAATAATTAAGAGCTTCTGATTTAGCAGAAATAAGATATACATAGGCATATCTGGAATAGTCATCTATGAATGTTATGAAATATTCCTTTCTATCATATGTTTTTATACTTAATGGTCCACATATATCTGAGTGGATCAACTCTAGTAATCCTTGTGATCTATGTCCTACTGCAAAAGGTTTCTTAGTCATTTTACCGACTAAACAATGTTCACATGGTGACAATTCTCTCTGAGTTAATGGCAGTAGGTTCAATCTTATCATTTGTTCCATTTTAGATTTTTCAAGATGTCCTAATCTAAAATGCCACAGATCACATTCAGACAGATGACACAAGGAATAATTCATAACATCATCATTAATATTATTAACTTCTGTGTCCACAACAGGAATACAAAATAAGCCATGTTCGGGAACAAGTTTTCCCATGGCAAAGACCTTTTTGTTCTTTCCTATGGACACCATTTCATTGTAGAATCGGACTTCCAGACCATTTTTCATGAGAGCAGTTACAGACAACAGATTGCGCCTAATACTCGGCGCATAACAGACATCTTTGAAGACCATGATGTTGTCCCCAAGATCTAAACGATATGATCCAACACCTTTTACATTCAGGTAGGTGTTGTTTCCCATGTACATTCTCTGCTCTCTAGGTTGCAGCTGTTTGAATTCCACCAGCCCTTTCTTTGTCTTTGCCACGTGACAAGTTGCGCCAGAATCCACCCACCAGTCGTTGGTGTCGATAATCACAGCATTGCATTCCGTCAAACCGACGAATTCACGTTTGTTGGTTCCCCCCTTTTCCGAGTTTTTACCCTTGTTTCCGTGCTTTTCAGGACAGTTGGCCTTGTAATGACCAAATTTGCCACATGTGTAGCAAGCACCACGGGGAACCTTTTTGCCTTTATAGTGTGATTTTGCTTTGAACTGTGGCATATTCGGTCCAACAGAGTGATTCTGACTTTTGTTATATGCTGATGAGGGCTTCTGGTGAATAGCATTCACTTCCTGCAAATTCAGCTCTTGACCTTTCCTACTGGCAATGATATCCTGCTCAACTGCTAACCTAGCTGGTAAATCAGTGACACGAAGAACGATACCGCCCATCCTAAGGGTTGTGGCAGCCATATCTAGTGAAGATGGCAGACTATTCAAAATAGTCGCCACCTGCATTCTCTCTGGAACCTCTGTTCCAGCAGTAGAAAGATCTTTAGCCATAACAATCATTTTATTCACATGTTCTATGACGCTATCGCCCTCTTGCATACGGCAAGAATTATACCGATGCAATAGGAGCTGAGTATTCACCTCAGAAGTGGTGTCATACTTCTCCTTGATAGCATCCCACAATTTTCGGGCAGTCTCATAAGTTTCAAAGAATTTTATGAGGTTGTCTTTCATGAACATTAGCATCAGGCTTTTAGCCTTGTTGTCATCTGACAACCATTGTTCTCTTTTCCTGATATCTCCCTCTCCGGAATTATCAGTCAATTCTGGAACAATACTGTTAAGTACATGTTCAATATTATCATGAATAAGACCATATCTAATTTTCCTATGCCACATGTCATAATTAGTACCGTTCAACTTGTCCAGTTTAGCCAGTTCATAAGCAATAAGTTTACTAGCCATTTTAAGTAGGACAAGGCTAAAGCTCAATATACATAATTTAACAATTATGATTTGTAACACAAATAGCATTAAATCATGCATCATTTTGTATGATTTGATAAAACAACTTAGCATAATAATTTTTTTTTTAAACAACTAATTTACACAAATGATATTCAATCAAGAATTACTTAATATTAAATTTATTTTAACAACAATCAAAATAAAATTTGAATTTTCTAAACAAAAATTAAAATGATAATAATAAAGGAATGTCAATTAAGTTGTAACTAATTATAAATTTATATTTATAATCGATTTATCAGGCAATAACTTAATATGAAAGGATTAGATATAAACAATGATGCAGGTTATGATAAACACCAGATATTTAACTAGGTTGTCTTTGAGCAATAATCACAGATTCAAATTATAGCAATTAAATATCAAATATGTAAAGTTATAACACTAAAGGAATCTAACAAAGCATGTAAGAAACATTAAATAAAGTGCCCATAAAAGGAACCGCCTCCTCGGAACCGCCTCCGGAATCTTAGGGATCGTGGGAGACCAAATCTCCATGTTTATCCCTGCAACAGACTCCTAATTTCATGGGCTTTGATGGTCATCTTTATCTAACATTTTGATAGCCCTACTGGATGATATGGTTGGGTTGCAGTATTAGGATGGAGGACTCCCACAAATCAGGAAAAGATCCTAGTATAATTATATGGTCACCTCTTTTTCGGTGCCCCTTAGCTTCCCAGTTTTCCAGTGCCTAACTGCAGGGCACATTGCCTGGTAGAGGCAAAGTTTGGAGCGGTCCTTCCGTTCATTAATATTAAATTAGTTGCAATTCGCAAGTTAATATATTTTAATAAAAAAATATAATTAATGTAAGTGAAGTTAATATTTTATATTTTTTAAATAAATGAATAAAATAATTATAGAAGAATATATATTAAAAAGTACAAACATTTTTTCTATGAATATTAAGTTAGTTGTTTGGTAAACATTAAAAGTTCAGAACCATTATATCCAATTAAAATATGAATTAAGAGAAAAAAAAGACTAAAAAGTGAATCGAAGGTTATTATCATTATCCCATGAGATTATCTTAATAAATGTTGCATTGAAATATAGATTAGGAGAAAAATGTGAGAGAGATTGATTTCGTTAATAAAGAAATTAGTTATTATTATCTCTTGAGACTATCTTAATAATAATAATAAATATCAAAATTTATTATCATTATTCTAAAATCATATAGTGTCGTTCGCCATTGACATAGAACTGCCTCTTACAATCTCTCTTTTGCTCATGGTTTGTGTTAGCCGTATGCGGTGTCTCACGATGGAGAATTCTTGCGAGCGAATAGCCGATGAAGCCTTTGATATAACGATTGCCATCTTGTTAGGTTCAGTTACTATAGCTATTCGAAATCCACAAATCATTCTAGCCGACAGTTAGACTTTCTTCGAATATACCCTTGAATTCATTCCGGACTTGAGTAAAAATCATTTTGGAGAAGAATATGTTAATCCTTGGGTTCCCTTTATTGGAACTATGTTCTAATTTATATTTTTGTTTCACGTGCTCTTTTACCTCGAAAAATTATACAATTACCTCATGGAGAGTTAGTTGCGCTCACAAATGATATTAATACTACTGTTGCTTTAGTTTTACTCACGTGCAATGGCATATTTCTATGCGGGTCTTAAAAAAAGAATTGAGTTATTTTGAGAAATACTTTCAACCAACCTCAATATTTTTATCAATTAACATTCTAGAAGATTTGCGACTACAACAGATGTACACAGTTTCTTGTTTCACATCTCTTCTCCTGGCATGACTTAAGGTTATAGAAATATAGGGTCTAGTAGCATTTTGTTTTTTCATCATTCTTTATCCTTATTATTTTTGGGAGCAGTAAACAGCGGCTTCTCTCCCCGGGAGAGTTTCTGAGGTCGGCTTTGCACCTTCGCGTTCCCATACCACACACCCTTTCTTTGAACCTTCTTCTTAGTTAGCTACTACCCAATCAATTGGCCCGCTTTTGCTTGTCTTTTTCACTGCCTTTTCTTGTCTTTTTTACTACTTTGATCGCGTTCTTGATTGCCTCTTTTTCCATTTCCTCTTTCTTTTTACTGAGCTACCTTGAGTTGGAGATGACTCCAGTTCAACCCTCACAACATAAGGCAACGTTCTATCTCGATCGTGCAGAAATCCCCACCTCTATACAAAACTATAACAGACTTTGCAATGCGCCAAATGCACCCTTACCAGAGCGGCCCACCTCATTTAGTTCTCTCCTCTTGGATCCTTAGGATGAGTAGTATTTATCGTAATGCTCTCGAAGCACTGCAGCTGCAACCGCCGTGTAATTGTGGGATGATATGGCACTGAGGTTTTAAGTTTTGCAGTACCTTCCTTGAGGTGGTGGGATGATATGATACTCAAGTTTTAAGTTTTGCAGTACCTTCCTTGAGGTGGTACAATAATTATGTACCGTTTGATCACGCAATCAGATGTTACCCGCAACTACACTACTAGGCATTACTCCCTTTGGATTCCATGTTGTGGTTGTGAGAGGGTAGAGTTTGATCCAAACACTTGTGCGACGTCTCACTTGACCAGAGTGATGAGACTTTCCATCGTCCTCACCACGGGGTAACCATTACGTCATTTATGCGCTATTACATAACTTTTACGATCATTGCCGATCATCGCCACGTGGCAAGAGTGTTCCCTAGCTTTGTTTAATAGATGGCTCATGTCCTCGGTTCCAGTGGAAGTGTCTTTCATGCCATTTTCTAGTTGCATCTAGCATCGAGGCAAGGCGCAACGGGCCAGGAGTACGTACCTATGCAACCGCACAATCACCGTCCTCATTTACAATAGATTTGTACATCTTAAAATACTGTAAAATCTTAATTTTAAAATTATCAATTTTAAGATTAGTAAAAATAAATTTTTTAAGTTTAAAATCATCATTTTTAGTTTACAAGACTGTAAACCCAAATCTGCTAAATTGAAGATTTTAATAATTAACTGATTTTTAAATTCAACTATTTATCACGCACAAAACATACCATAAAACAATTTACAGCTTCCAAACACAAAAAAACACTATTTTACGATTGTTTGACATTTTACGGCATTTTATAGAACATCAAATGACACCTAAGAACATATTGTTGTCATCCTGGCACGTAGGGCAAATCCAATTCTTGGGTCTTTGCATTAGGAGATACTATTCGACTGGCGATTCGAAGGTTCCCAGAGCAAAGTACTATTTTCTTTTTCTTTCTTTTTGGTAAGGAAAGCAAAGTACTCAAAAGGTCGTTCCCACTAACCATCCCTTCTGAACAATTCGAGAAAGCAACCTCCCACTGTCAGCTCCGTCCACCCTTTTCCAAAGAACGTGACAACTCCATTAGAACAAGCACAATCTGTGCTCCTATTATTTTATTTTTTTTTGCAAATTCTGTGCTCCTATTCATACCACGATAATTATAATATTCAGATGATTGCTTTTCCCACAGCTTTCCATCCACGGTTTACAAGACTTGGGAACTCAAGAATTGATTGTTCTCTCAACTGCTGCCACTCTTACGTTACACCACTAATGGCATCGTTAAATATACCACCGTGAGGTACATTTCCCCTCAACCAACCTGGGATGCTCCCGACAGAATGACGAGGGGTTGATGAAGATCATACCAAACTTATGTCAGCTCCATCATGCTGATACCAACGGCAGCTCGGGGTTATTTTAAAAGGGCGGCAAAATGAATCATCCACATTCGGCTGTCACAAACACGTAAAACAGCTCCTAGTCATTTCTCTCTCTGTTTTTTTTTGGCTGCAAGACTCCCAGGTAAGGTAAGGGTGTTCACGGTTAAATTTGGTTTGATTTAGGAAAAAAAATTTCAAATCAAACCAAATCGTCTCATCCTACAAATCAAACCGAACCAAACCGAAAATCTTCGATTTACTTCGATTTAGATCAGTTTGCACCAATTTAAGTGCAAAAGAAAATTTAGATTTAATTTAAACTCATTTATTTAGTTTTCATTGACTTTAATCCAACATAAAAGCTCATATTCAGCACTGGCCTAGTTAAACGGTAGGAAGTAACAGAGGTCATTCTTTATAGACCCTATGCAGAGCATGTGAAACGAAGCGTCCGGTATAGGACTTAAGTTTTCAACGTCAGGCAGGTAGGTAGTAGGGAGCAGACAGCATACCAAACAAACATTTTAGTCTTGCGTACCGGCAACATAAAGACTTTTTCCTTCTTTATAGGTTCCGACAAGCCCACTTGATTTCGTTTAGTGCGGAACCTGCATGGTGTGTGGCGTGGAAGCTTGGTGGCAAGGTAAGTAAAGGTAAAGTATAATATTATTTTGATTTTTTCAGTTTGATTCGATTTCCACGGGTTGAAGAGGTTTGGAAACCGAACCAAACCAAAAATTTGATTTAGTTTGGTTCGGTTTCTCTCGGGTTGAACCAAATAGTGAACACCCCTACTTCCGGCTAAAAGTGTTCACAGGTCGGTTTGGTTTAGTTTAGAGGAAAAAAATTTCAAATCAAACCAAACTGATCCACTCTTAAGAACCGAACAAAACCAAACCGAAAAAAATCGGCTTAATTCAGTTCGGTTCAGTTTGAACTCATTTGGACTAAGAGCACACACTGTGCACCCATCTTTTCATTGGGCCAAGCCCAAATCCCTACCCACATTAACGTTTTGCATTTCTTATTGGACCTTCACAAAAGCAGAACATGTTATTGGGCCTTGACAGAAGCAGAACACGTTAATGTTTTGCACTTCTTATTGAGCCTTGATAGAAGCCGGACACCTCTATCATGAGGCCCACGTGGCCCAGTGAAATGCCACGCCTTAAAAAAGCTATTGCCAATACTCAGTTCATTTACAGACACTGTCGGCAATGCACTACGTGACACTTCTGCTATCAAACGGGGTAGAATACGTTGAGCACGCCGCACCTCTGAAACGTTTAGTCCGGTATCGGAATCTAAACTTTTTTCTCCACGCCTTATACTATTTAAGGAGGGTTAAAGCAGAAACGTCTCGTGCGGTGCTGGGCCGCACGGATGTGAGCTTTGTGTGGAACCTTGTTCGGTTTTTACAGGTCGGTTTGGATTTTGCGGGTTGAGGGTTATCCCAACCCGAACCAGACCGAAGCAACTCTCAAACCGAACCAAACCATAATTTTGGTCTGATTCGATTTGATTTTCGGGTTGAACCGAATAGTGAACACCCCTACTCCCGGCCCTGGTGCATGACCCTTCACGTGTAGCATGAAAAGCACGCAGGCATCTTCTGGGTGCCAGCGAAGTTTGACTTGCACTCTCTCCTTTTTTTTTCCCCATTTTCTTTTTTCCTCTAAACCCTATCTTTCGTCATCCCTTACAGCCCATCATGCGGCGTGATCCCATTCCCCCGTTCATATCCCACCTACGAATATGTGGCATGATATATCTTGTATTCTGAAGAACAATAGTTTTTTATCAAGAAACAGACGCATGGGGTATGCGCTGAATCAGGAGGAAAAGTAGAAAAAAAGGAGAAAAGGAAAATGCTACAGAAAGCTGTTTTACTGGTCAATCCTCCCTTCTCCGTCAAAACAATCTCTAAAAATGCTTTTAGGAAAAGTCTAACAATCTCTTCATTAGCTATAACACAACCAAGACTAGCTCACCAGAATAGTATCTTCCCAAAACATGAATATAGTCCATTGACAACGGAAGCTGTGAATAAACCCCTGGAAACCTCAGTTCCTCACTGCAAACGACCAGCAAAATCAGGTGTCACCTCTCAGAGCTGGAAGATATTTTGTGCATAATCATAGTTTCCGCTGTACGAATTGCCTCTTGTGTACCTGTGATGGTCACCTTCCTGTTCACGGCGGAAGAGCAGAGTCAGATCATTTACCCACAAAAATGATCATAGGAAATCAAGGCAACAAAAGCATCTGTACCTATCAGATGTTCCAGACATGAAATCCCCTCTATCTGATATCTTTATTCTGGCTCCACTAGCCTGCAGAATAGAGTAACATAACGTTTCTCAAACTAATGTTAAACAAATTTGAAGTGCTACAGAACATAGTGGAATTATTTTACAATAAAAATTACATCCTCAAAAAGAAAATATGGTTCTTAACAAAAAATGGTTGCCTCTTAACAAAAAATTATTGCCGTCATATTATTTCAAGACACAACAAAAAGACAGCAACTGAATCGCTGTCACAACTAAAGGAATGGTTTGCAACGAGTAGGTTCACCATTATCAAGTGTGATCCTTTACACACGAGTCTTGGGAAATACCTAAATAGGAGCAAATGGATTCAATGCTCTCTGATTTGTCACATAATTGAATGCTTTGGCATAAAAAAGAACCAGTGATAAGTATATTTTAGAAAAATTCAAATCAATACACCAGACTCCTTGATGCAAAACATAAGTGGAGGTACCTGACTGATCTCCATTATGTTCCTCCCCCCACGACCAACAATAGCACCAATGTGCTCATCTGCGACTCCAATTGTGACAGAATCAGCACGTCCATCATGGGGCCCACTAGGAGAGCGTGCTTGTGGCATTAAACCCTGAAAAGAATTCTTATTAAAGCAGTTGATGATTATAAATTAAATGGTGAACTAATACAGTTTCAACAGATTATATCTGAATAATATTTAACTAAAAAATCACTTCACAGTAGGTAGTTGACTAGTTGAAGAAGAGATGCTTATCTCAAATGTATCCAAGTCAAACTCAAATAGTAAATTCGAAGAGGCCTCTTATTTCTGTCTAATAGAAACGTTTTTGGTCACTATGAAAGACCATGTATGAAGTTACGCAAAGTAGTCTTGAGTGGTTTTCCGAAAGCTCTGTTTTGAAGTAAATGCAAGATTTACCAAGTTCATGGTGTTTTGATTTTGCCCAAATAATATTCAACAGAGCCCCACAGTGGTTGTGCTATTAGAAAGGGGAAGCAGGAGAGGGTACCCCTGCATCCCAAGGGTTGATTAGACTTTGTGGGCGAAGGTGGTCAGATCAAAGTGTCTTCAGAATCAATCCAAGTGGCTATCAGATGGTCAGAATTTTTCAGAACTGTCACCAGTTTGGAGACATATATTGGCCATCTTAGATTTTATTTTTGTATTTTCTTCCTCTCCCATAGTGGGCTAGATTTTTTTTGTATGTTCTTCCTCTCTCATAGTGGGCAATGGAGAGTCCATCAGATTCTAGGAAGATACTTGGTTAGATGGAATGGCTCTTATGATGAGGTTTCCAAACTTATATAGTATTACATCTGCTGCTAATAGCCGGATTAAAGACCTGTGGTCCCCATCAGGTAATCATGGTACCTGGGATATTCACTCTTATAGGAATTTGAGGAATCCGGAGGTGGAGGAATTGCTGCATCTCCTTTCCATTATTCATCATGGCAAGCTGAGGCCTGGTATTCCAGATAATAGAATCTGGAGATGGGAGCCTAGAGGATCTTTTTCCTGTTAATTCAGCCATCTTAGTGCTCGACTCCTCGGGCAGGGTAAAATTAATGTACCTTGGCATAAACTGGTTTTGGAATAAAGCTTGGCCTATCAAAATCCGGATTTTTTTATATGGAAGATAGCTTAGGGTAGAATCATGACAGCGGACAGGTTATGGTGGATCTCTAAGGACAAAAGAGGCAGGTGTATTTTCTAGGCTGCTTTGAGCGAAACATTGATCATCTTTTTATATCCTGTGGTATTGTTCAGACAGTTTGGATTATTTTCTTTAAGACTCTTGGTCTACAAGGGAATCAAGTCAACAATATTGACAACCTCTTAATGGCATGGGCCTCTTTCTATTCGACTACTCAGGAGCCTGCTATTTGGACATCATGTCTTCCAGCTATGTTATGGGCTAACTGGAGGGTGCGGCATTTCCGGCGGACTGGAAAACATTGATGGGTTCAGCTTTGTTAGATAGGTTACTCACATGGAAAAGGTTTATCCAGTGTGGGCGTGCGCGTGGGTGGGTGGATGGGGGGGGGGGGGGGGGGGGGGGGGGGTGTTATTCTGAGTACCTTCTGTGTTGCAACAGGGTGGCTGTTGGGGATCATGGCTGCTTGTTCTACCATCTTGATAGAATGAGGTGTCTTTTCCTTTTTCCTTTCTTCATGTATACTTTTTTTATCCCATTAATGAATTGTGGCTCTTTTTTTGAGACCACCTTCAAAAAGAAAATTTAAAGAAGCACACATTCTATTGCAACTATTCATAACATCAACTAATTTTAACAGCAATCTCCATCCTGGATGGTGAAAGTACACTAGCAGCAGATAATATACGAGGACTAAAAAAAAATTAAGAGCAGGTGGGTAATGAAAGAGAGATTGGGAATTATCATCTTGGATCACTAAATGTACTCACAACCTGTTACTTTTTTAACAGTTTATATCCCTCTTGCCCAAGCATACACTGAACAAATATTGCCAAGAATGTAATAGAGATAACTGGTAGACCATTAACATGTATAATTGCACTGGCAGCAACTAAATCTAGCTTATGAAAATATTATGAAAGTTTTCGGTTTTCAGCTAACTATTGGCTCTATTCAGTGGCAACATTTGAATGCGAAAGACTTAAGGAGACATTGGATAGTTTGCAGGTGTAATCCTTTTTTTTTAACAGCAACCTAACCAAAGAACAGACAGCTCTGGTGCTGAAACTAGTTGGTCCCTATGGTCAGCAGTTAATTTAAAACGAAAATTGTACGAATGTGGACCATCTAAAGATCAGATGGAAAACTCCCCGTGTGTTGCGATCCACATCAGATCTGATGCAGAGGAGTTCCAGCAAGTCAGCCTCCATTTGGATTGTCTTCAAGTGATTCTTTTTGGATAAAGATGGAGACTGAAGGGCTGGATGGGATGAGAGAAGAGGGAACAAGAGCTTCGGAGAGGAATAACCAAGGTTCAAAAGAAGTAAAGAACAGGAATAAGATTGGGGTTGGCTGGTCCAAAACTGGCCAGGTCAGCCAATTCCGACTTAATCTGGCCCGATGTGGACTGATCATGGGTGGCTAGGATTGGCCATGGATATTTTTATAAATGTGCAAGAAACCATATAAATTAATTTTCGGGTAAGAGCGCTCTTATAATTTTTAACCTTTTATCTACATCCCTGCAGCCTAATCACAGCCTCGCAGGTTCCCACATCTAGAGTGGTGGAAGAGAAAAAGTTTTTTTTTTCTTCCGAGGAAAGTGGTATGTACCACCAATTTTATTAAAATAAAGAGAGGTGCACAGGGCTGTAGCCGTGTGAGATAGCTTTTTTCCCCCTTTTTCTCTTCTTCTTCTTTGCTTCTTTTTTTCCTTATAATTCTTCTTTTGCCTTTGTCTCATGACTGGCATCAAGTTTTGGGGATCGAGGGAATGGATGAAAGAGAGAGTGGGGGACTTGGTTGGGGATTAGGGCCCAGTGGCAAATAACACTAACAGGCTGATCGGCCCCTTAAAAATATAGGAATGTATCAAGCCGATCATCTCGATCCTGGGCCTGGGTCAGGCAGGCTGATCCAATTGTTACTTGACCAAGGGGTTCAGAATCGGATGGCTGTCTGAAACCAACCCTGGATTGGCCGATCCATTGAATCTGATCCCAATTCTTAAAACCTTGGGAACAGCATTAAGAAATTGCCCACATGAAAACCCTTTTGTACTTAAAATCTCAATTTCTTATGCTCTCCGTGCTCAAGATAAGTTGTTTAAATTACCAGCACATCAATCAGTGAACCAGAAAACTGTTGACAACGAGTCAGGCAGGGTGATAGACTGCTACTTGATCAACCATAGCATCCAGTGTGAAGTGCAATATCAAGCATGGCTCAATGGCCAATACATCTTGCAAAATGCTTATAGTTTCTGCAACTGGCTGGTTGACTTTTGGTCCATTATTCTGGTCAGCAACAACAACGGCAAAGATGCAAGAACCACCATGATGAGTCATGAGCAATGCAAGGTGACATTCAAACTGGACGGTACCAATGGCCTGGCACCTGATTGTGTAGTTACCATGCATCCATTGAGAAAGGGAACAAAATAAGCATGGCAATGGAAAAGAAAGATAAGCCCGCTTGGAGTCTTCGACAAACAAGGCACCATGGAGAGTGAGAACAAGCCTTCAAATGGCAAGGAGGCTGGGGCAGACAGCACATAGATTGTGGCAGTTCAGGCAAGGAGAGGGAGAGACAATGGCACTGGTCTTAAGAAAAACCTGGCCAGGAAGCCATTGGATCGGGCTGGACCCAAGGATCGTGCAAACAAGTAAAAACCAAGGGATTAAAAAAACATAGAATGTAGAACTGCGCAATTGCAAACAGATCCGAGTGAAACAACTAAATACGAACTGCTCAACGCAATGAACTGAAAGAGAAGAAATGCAATGAACTGAACAATGAAAAGAAACACAACATATGTGCAACGAACTGAACAAGGGAAAAAAAAACATAAGATACTTCTTTTACACTTTGCATAATGCTGTTGCACACTTTATGGGTAAAGTGATGCTTTCGTGGACACATTGGCATTCATCAGCCATCATCAAATTTATTGTTGAAATCTTATGTTATCAAGAAACAAAGTTTACTTCATTTAACTACAATAATTTTTCCTATGTTCTAGACATCCCCTTTTATTTGGTAGTACCACTTATTGAGCAGTTAATTCATGTTGCATCCACATAAACTGGTGTAGTTTGAGAGAGACTGCAGTCCTGTGTGCATATGGGTTATAATTAGTGTGAAAATATGGTGCCCATTGATATGTTGTAGTTTTTTTTTTCTTAAATACCAAGAGTAAAACCACAAAGCTAGGATCGAGCCACACATCACTATTACCCCGAGCCATAGGCCCACCAAAACATCTCTCAGGCATTATCCACCCCCCCCCCCAAAAAAAAACACCCCCTAGGCAAAGTAATGAGGTGGGGGTCGGTACCATGACCTCACAGTTGCCCCTGAAGTGCCTTATCCAACTTTCCCACCCCCGAGGAACTGGAATGTTGTAGTTGTATATAATGTGAATGCTCTAAACCGAGCATGGTCGGTAGTATCAATATCAGCCAATACGTATCGGTATCGGCCTGGTCCTATATGATACCTGTAAACGGGTATTGGCTGATACCGGCTGATACGTACCGGTATCGGTACCCTCCGATACCGATACTGCCATCCATGAAACCGAGAGTTAGAGACCATATACTGAAGCTGTAAGAAATCCTTTTCATTACCGGGAAAACCCCATCCATGCACCTCATCTAGCACGCAGGCAGGTTGTACACCGTAGGTTGTAAATGTGACTGTTGGGATCTGCAGCTGCAATGAGCGTGGATTTGAGAAAAAAACCCCAGGAGTTTTTTTAGTTGGACCAATGTTGTGATCAGAATGGACTTTATTCTTTTCAATCAGTTGACATGCAAGGCAAGTTAGTAGAAAGAAAATGATGAACAAAACCCAGCTATTCAACATATTTGTGCGGTCCTGTGACATCCAACACCTGATCTTCATCCAAAAGCTCAGCTGGATTGGCCTGGTCACAGCCAAAAAGTACAACAGATACTATTATATACTCCACTATTAAATACTCCTCTCCTCCTCTCCCTACCTCTCTCTGTCCAGTGCGATCTAAATTTATTCATGTAGACTTTTTGTTTTTAAGTTACAAATCAGAACGCTCTATAAGAAAACTAATGAACAGTTCAACCCAAAATGTATACAGCAATAATATAAAAAAGGAAAAACAAAGTAACTTTCCAAGTGAGCTGTACAAAGTAGTATGAAATAAAGCATCAAGAGAAAATTTTTATGCATATTTCTAAACAATGACCAAATGAAAGAATATCAAATCTAAAGTTAAAAAGAATTGGTAAAAAAAAGGCTTCTAGAGAGGAGAGATCACCTTGTTGCTTGGGTATTTTCCACCAGCACCATTTGGTCCATAATTTACTGTGTTGTATGCTACAGAAGGAACCACATACCCAATGGGAATACCATGAAAACCGGATAAGTTAACACCTAAATGTACAAATTAAAATGACCAAGAATCAAATTCCATGAGTCTATTACTCACAAATTACATGCTCGCCACAGAGCAGGGTTAATTACACATGAATATTGTGCTTTCGTGGGAAGATTTAAGAAAATAGTTATATTGGTACCAGGGGATAAGGTTCAAATGTATTGTTCTACCTTTCAAATAGGCCATGCACCTTTCTCAGTTTTCTAACAAGCTAATAATTAAAAAAGAAAAAAGAAAAAACAGTTACCGCAACAAGAAGACAACTCGAACATAAATTAGATGGCTTATACAATAGTTTAATTCCACCAACTCAATCTCTACTCAACACTTGAAAATATCAGCATGTGCTAGAAATGTACCCAAATATACAGGAAAGAAGCCCAAACAAGTATCATGCACATAGTTGCACGGGGCAGCAACAGGAATAGGAGGGGAATCAAGTGCAATTCGAAGGATCAATAGATTTTTACTGTTCTTTATTTTCAGAAAGTTATGTAACATAATTTGTTTATTTGTTCGGAAGTTTAGAGTTATATTTTTTATATTTAAGTTATTTGAAGTTATTGTCATAAACCTTAATATGTATCATAAGTTTCAAATAAACTATATTTTATACATAGTATATAGCATCTTAGTCCTTTTGTAATTTTTAATGACTTCTTTGAATTTTTTAGGCATGTAGGAACACTAAAATAGTACAGTTATTTAATAAGGTTTTCTGTGTACTAGTATGTTGCAGGGGCCATTTTACAATTTGCTAACTTGTTTACTCCCCCTTGAACCCTAACGCCATTTCATAAATGGGAAGGGTACAAGCCACCACACTTTGCCTTACAATGTCATTGTTATCACAGCAACATCCTTTTATCTCCTTTGAAGTATTTTTCTAGCTCAGGACACCCTCTCTGGCGAAGAGCGGAGGGTTGCAGAAGGGGAAGGTGTCAAGAGAGGAAGAAGAATGGAAGATTGTTCAATCCAGGAAGGTGCAGAAGGCTTGCTCTCCTCTCCCATCTAAGTACAGACTCCCCGTTCACAAGGATGTATATATGCGATGCTTGTTGAGAGGCCATCGAGCAGCCACTTGCAGAGAGGCAGTTCACTGCCCTCTCTGCAGGGGAGTGGGGCATAGGAAATGGGCTTGCGGCAAGAACCTTAGGAGGTCTGGGGTTCCAAGGGTAGTGGGGAAGATTGTTGAGAATCATGGTCGACATCATGAAGCCTCTGACATCAAGGTTCTTCCTGGGATCCTTGAAGTCCCATGGTCTCCTGAAATTGGCAATGTTAAAAGTAGCTTGGAACAGAGTGTGGTAGCAACTCTTGTCAAGTACCCAAGGGGCTATCCGGCGTCTGGAGACTGCAAGCAGTTGCTACACTCTGTTCTAATGTCCCAGTGGCCGAAGGTGAGCAGATAGTGGATTCAAGGCCTGGACTCCAAGTTGTTCCTGATTAGAGCTTCCTTGTTCAACTGGAAGTTGCAAGCTTGCTCCTTGGGAACTTTAGTGAGAGACAACGTGTCCGTCTCCTTCTCGCTCTGGAGGATAGAAGATGGTACCACTCCAGTCTCCGAAGGCCATGAATTCTGGTGTTGTTTCAAAGGGATACCACTCCATCTTTGGAATGTATCCACGCTTCAAGCTATCGCCTCAAGATTTAGTATCCTGTGAAAGGTGAATGTCGATGTTCTAAAAGGCGACGGCTTGGCACTTGCGAGAGCTCTAGGTAGTTTAGAACGAGTGGAGGACATCCCCGACAAGGTCAAAATTCTGGTTAGAGGTAAATTATTCTGGGTACACATCACTGCTGAAGCTTCCGAACAGTCCATGAAGTAGCAATGGACTTGTGCAGAGGTTGTTTCAGAACACACATATAAAGCTAACAGCGGTTCCGGCAGGGAAACAGGGGTACCGGAAAGAATGTCTACGGTTCTCCAAGGAGCTCCAGGTGCACTCACTGAGTCATCCGACTCTGAGTCAAGCTGGGAAGATGAGTTTGAAGGAGACAAAGCATCCTTGTATCAGGACTAGCTCGGTTGATGGTTCCTCTGTCTCAAGGCACTTTAGAGAAAAAGGTGTCTTGGGACCTGCCCCAGGAGATCCGAGTGGGAGGTTTGAGCTGCAGATCTAACCTGCAGACGTTGCCATCTTCGAACTCCGTGTATCGGGAGGCTTCCATACTGGCTTCCAGGCGACGGATGGCAAGCTTTGAGGGCCGGGTTTAGGCGCCTGTGTGTCGGGTGAAGGAGACGAACAGTCATGGGCAGGCGTTCGTCCCTCGGACCCGGCTATTAGTCACAATCCAACTTACCTGCAAGGGGTTTCGGATCATAACTTAAATGTGGACCAGGCAGTTCGAGAGAAACCTGTTCTCGGCTCTGTAAACTCCATGAACAATTGTCTTCCTCCCTCCCACGACACACCTGCCACAACACTCATGAAACAAAGTACCGTATTCACATCTCCAGGACCCTCAGAAGGACCTATTTCTCGTCTCTCCCCTTCTAAGTCTCCTCCCACTATTCAAGAGAGAGAGAAGCAACCGATTCAAGCTGTTCAAGCCGAGGTCTGGCATGGATGCTGAAGGCAAGACCCTAGCAGCTCCAGAGGCCGAGCCTGACCCTCTCTTTTCAGGATATATTTATGCACACACTCATGGCACAGACTCACAAGGCAGTGATTTCATGGGGTCCCAGTGAATTTTACCGCCTCAATGGATATTGTTCCTTATGAGATGGATCCCAATCTCCTTGAGTTGTTGCCTGCTGTTGATGAGGATAATTGAGCAAAAGAAATTGTTCACTTTGGTGAACGTATTGGGGTCTCTTTTCATGGTCGAGAAGAACAGGTTATTTCTTTCTTGAAGAAACTTAGAAGAAGTGATGCTTTGCAAAACTCAGCCAAGAGAAAAGGTACTGGGGGCGGCATCAAGATCGGGAAGAGAGAAGTAAACTATGTCAAGAATAATGTGTTGCATGACTCTGGAAGTAAGAAAGGGAAGGAAGTGGTGGGAAGCAAGTTCGAGACATTATGAATCTCTTATCATGGAATATTCGGGGAGTGAATGGTGATCTGAAAATGAAAGCTGTGAGAGATTATGTTTGTTCACTTTGTCTTGATTGCATTTGCTTACAGGAGACCAAGATGCTGAACATTGATGATCAAATTCTCAAAAAATTGGGAGGTTCTCTGCTAACTGACTCAGCCATTATTCGTGTGGATGGTTTGAAATTCGGCCAAATAATTCTATGGAATGGACAGAAACTTGAAGGATCAGTCAGAGACATTGGGATGTTCAGTATTTCAGTGAGCTTCTCTTATAAATCCTCTAAATCCAGCAATTTCTTGGGGGTGGTTACTTCAGTCTATGGCCCGCACAATGATCAACAAAGGGAAGTATTTTTTTCAAGAATTATTGCATGGTGTATCGTAGGAGATTCTAACGGTGTGAAATAAATGGGACAAAGAGATGGAATGGTTGAACAACTGGATTAGGGACTGAAGGTTGATTGATTTGGTAATCCCAAATAGGCAGTTTACCAGGTCTAATCTCCAGAGGTTTAGTACCCAATCTAGAATTGACAGAATTCTAATCTCAACGGATTGGTTCAAGCAATTCCCACACTCCCACATTAAAGGCCTCAACAGAATGGTATCCGACCACATACCCTTGCAACTCTTGACAGGAGAAAAAAGAAAGGACTATACAATGTTCAGATATGAATTATCTTAGCAAAGGCAAGAAGGATTTAAAGAGTTGGTTTGCAACTGGTGGAGAGAAGCATCAACTATTGACCATGCTTCATCAACTTTCTTCTGAAACTTAAGGGGCTTAGTTGTTATTTGAAACAGTGGGCTAAATAATCTGTCGGGAGAGGTTCAGAAAGCAAGCAATCCTTGATGCAAAAAATAGAAGATCTTGAAATCAAAAGCGAGATGCAAGTCTTGTCACCTCTAGAAGAGCAAGATCTGAAGACTCTCGAGAAACATTATGATGAATGGATGCTGCAGGAAGAGATCAAATGGAAGCAAAGAGCAAAAGAGCATTGGCTCAAGGAAGGTGATAAAAATACATCTTTCTTTCATGCTGTCGCAAGTGCTAAGAAGAGACAGTTAAGAATAGAGCATATAGTTCATAATGATACCACCATGGAAAATCCTAAAGATATCATAGGCACCTTTGTTGAGTTCTATGAACAGCTCTTCAAAGAGGACCTTAGCTTGAGACCTCATTTGGAGGATGGAGTGCTACCCAAATTGGATGATGCTGATGCTATCAAGTTTATGTGCTCCTTTCCTTGAAGAAGTCAAGGAGGCAGTTTTTAGAATGAATCCGAACAAAGCTCCGGGCCCGGATGAGTGCTTTTGGGAATTGATCAAGGAAGAACTTTTAAATGTGGTCCAGGATTTCCAGTTAAATCCAAACTGGATCAAGTGTTTCAATTCCACACATATTGTATTAATTCCAAAAAAAGAGGGAGCAGAAAGAATGACTGATTTTCGGCCTATTAGTTTACTTAATGGATGCTACAAAATCATCACTAAATCTTGGCTTCTAGGCTCAACATAGTTATGGGGAAGCTAATTGGGAAAAATCAATCAGCCTTCATGCAGGAGAGATTCATTTTGGACAATTACATGGCAGCCTATGAAGCTAGACACTATCAGAAAATTAGGAATAAGCAAGGGTTTTTACTAAAGCTTGACTTTGAAAAGGCATTTGATAGAGTCAGATGGGGGTGTGTGAGAACTATTGAATTAATGGGTTTCAAGCAACCATGGATTGGATGGATTATAAGCTGCATTTCTTCCCGTAGATTCTCAATCCTAATCAATGGTGAACCTCATGGATACTTCTGTAGCTCTAGAGGATTGAGACAAGATGATCCTATTTCTCCACTCATCTTCTTACTTATCTCTCAGATTTTGAACTCACTTTGGGATAGGGCAGCTCTCCTTGGTCTTGTTGATGGTTTTAGCATTGGTAGAAGCAACATCTTCTTATCTCATTTATAATTTGTTGATGATACTTCGCTATTTACCTCGGGAAGGGCAAATTTTATTCACAATATCAAGAAGTTGTTGCTGCTTGTGGAGCTTATTACTGGTCCCAAAATAAATTTTGATAAAACTGAGCTGGTCGGTAGATGGACACACTTTCCCATTAAATACCTTGGCCTGCCTCTCACCGATGGTGTAATTTCAGTGAGAGATTGGGATGATCTTATCAAGAAGTTTAAGAATAGACTTGAGCGGTGGAAAAGTAAATTTCTCTCAGCTGGGGAAGACTGATTTTGTCCAAATCAGTCTTATCTTCCTTGGCCACCTATTACATCTCTATATTCAAGGTCCTAAGGACAGTGGAGTGAATTATCGAACTGCAAGATGCTCCTTTTTCTGATCAGGAGGGAAAAGAGATAAAAAAGCACTACATATGATCAAGTGGGATAATGTGTGCAACAGTAGAGAACAAGGAGGGGTGGGACTGGTTATAATTGCTCTCTTTAATACAGCTCTACTGGCGAAATGGCTCTGGAGATTGGGCGAGGATTCAGATTCCCTATGGGCTAGTGGTGAGGACACCAGGGCTACAGTCCGGTTCCGTCCGGACCTTGTCTACCGCCGTCGGAGGGCTTGTCCGGCGTCCTTGTGGCTTGGAGATGAGTCAGAGCCTATGTGAGGCATGGAGACAGTTATTTGCATTTATTAGGTCCATTTATAGTCTATTATGTATTTTTAATTTTCTAGGATTTTAGGTGCGTGATTGGTAACGGTAGAGGATGAGAAGGTACAGGAGTTACATATCTCCATATATGTATGATGTTACAGAATAGTAGAGGATGATGAAAAATTTGGAAGAAAATAAATCTACCTGTTTGTGCGATTTGGCCTCTGCGAGAGAGAACCCCCCCCCCCTCTAGTGCGACACCGGAGACCACCGTCGGTGCGACGCCGACCGGTTCCCCCTCCCCTAAACCCCTCTTTCTCCCTCCTCGTCAGATCCCCTCACCAACCGTTCTCTCTATCTCTTTCTCCTTAACCGCAACATACACAGAGAGGAAGAAGAGGAGACTAGCCGGACCGCTAACCACGACTGTCACCAACGACAGCCGGCCCCGACAGAGCCGCGTTCGCGGCCCAGGAGCCTCTCCACCCCGCCGACGCCGACGCTCCACTCCGCCGTCACCGCCACTCCGCCCTGCCGTCCCCACCGCCATTGTCGCCATCTTCTCGCCGCCTAGCCACTGCCGTCGGGCCCCACCACCGTCACTATCGTCGATGTCGCCTCCGGCCACCGGCGCCGCTCGCCCCGCCACCTCGGTCCGCCACCGCCGGACCCGTAGCCACCGCTCCCCTCGGGAACGTTTCTGGTTAGGTTAGAGTGGAGAAGAAAGAAGAAGAAGGGAGAAAAGAACGAAGGGCTCGTACCCTTTTGGGTTAAGACGTGGTCAAACCAGGTTGACCCAATCCACCCGAGCCACAGATGCCCGATTTGAGCCCAACGCCCCTCCAGTCCGAGCCACTTTCTTTAAGAGGGGATCCTTTGGTCCTCTTTGATACCTGGTCTGACCAGATTTCAAAGCCAGGTGGTCCAAGCCATCTGATCCGAGCCTGGGCTCGATCAGGTCCAAGCCAGGCCTGATCTGGTTCGAGGTGGTGCAATTGGAGTTGTTACCGCACCGCCCTCACGCAGAGCTCGTTCATGCTCTGATTTGCGTGTCGTCTGTGCCGTGGGGTTCGTATCGATGAGGCCTATCCAGATCCAGAGTGTTGTTGTTGCCAACCTGTCTCATTTTACGTGTCATTTCTGTTCTCTTATCGAGGGCTCCGATCGCGTATCCCGAGGCCTGCGTCAGCCGCCTCGATTTGCGTACCGATTTCACAGCAGCCAGCGTCCGATCTGTCTCGTTTTACGTGCCATTGCTGCACGCATACTAAGGGCTCCGATCGTGCATTCTGAGGCCCGCATCAGTCGCCTCGATTTGTGTGCCAGCATCCCATAGTGCCGATATTATTGCACACTTCCCGAGGCAGCCTACCAACCACCTTCGCGCGGCCGCTGACCCGTCAGCTGTTGTGTTTACCACCTCAGATCATTTTATTGTGATTATTGTAGCCTTTTACCTCCCTGCGAGGAGTGGGCCATTATTTTATTGTATTTGGAGGGTGATACACAAGCACCAGGTGATTTTCTCCCACGCACTAACGTGGAGGTACGTGCTAGCCCTTTCCCTACGATTTTGCTTGTCTCGTATTTGCTTTTATCTATCGCCGAATCATGAGATAGGACCTAGCCTGTGATTTACCATCATTGTTGGTTGTAAGTGCGTTGTACCGATCCCGAGTTCCGACGGAACTTTGGGTGGAGTTAATTCCTAGACTTGTGGTAGTTCCTCAACTATCAAACGATCTCATGCTTCCTCATCGCGAGAGGGACGGCTAATCAGCTATTTCTATTTGCTAGTGTGGTTATTTAACTAAAACATTGTGCGACTAGATTGTATATGCCTAATAATCTAATGATTGTTGCTGATTCCTACCACCGCTTGTGAGTTTGTTAGCTGTCCCGCATCAGCTAGTATAGTTAAAGACAAATATTTCTTTAATAAAAGCAAATGGGCTCTGCATCCTTCTGCTTTCCACAGTTTGTCACCCATTTGGAGGAACATCCTCAAGACTGCTGACTTTATTTCAGTCTCAAGTGCATTTCAGCTAGGGAAAGGAAACCACATCCAGTTCTGGAAGGATTCTTGGCTTCTTCTACATCTTTGGCTACCAAATACAGCAACCTGGTCTCAATTACTACAAATCATGACCGTCTGATTGCTGAAGTCATTTCCAATGAAGGTCAACTGAATATCTCCCTGAGAAGGGATCCAACTGAATTAGAATTTAAGGAGTTCATTAGTTTTCTTTCGTTGACCAACCATTTTCAAATCTCAACTTTGCATGATGACAAGAGATTATGCAGAAGGACCAACAACGGGAACTTCTCTGTTAATTCTCTTGTTAAGTTCCTTGACGATGGTGGCTGCAAGGTTTGGTGGCATGATTTAGTTTGGTCCAAACTCCTCGCAAACAAAATTAGAGTATTCCTTTGGAAGATTGCTTGGCAAAGGCTACCTACAGGCCAAAGATTGAGAAAGATACTTCACACTCATAACTTTAAATGTCCTTTTTGTGCACTATATGATGAAGATCAGGATCAACTTCACAGTTGTGGCATAGTCAACATTCAGTGAAAGACTTTATGCATCCCATTTGGCATCAGGTGGATAGCACAACCCTCTACTCTACATTTGCTCAGATGGTGGAAACAAGCTTGTCATCTTCCGGGACAGAAAAATCTGCGGTACCTGATTTCTGCCGCATTGTTATGGGCAATCTGGTGTGAAAGGAAGAGACGGAAAATTAGAGATGAGTATTGCAGTGCTATTGACCAGGGCAATTAATGGACTGAAGACGGGGGTAACGCAGCTGGCCTCCTGGATGAAGCAGGGATCAACTTACTGAGCAAGGCTAGATCATGGAAGAATATGATCATTTGATTGTTCTCACTGTTTTATTCTCTTGATAAAGCAGTTTTAATTTTCTTTACTATTTCTGTGTGGTGTTCTGTTTCTTTTGAAGGCTGTTTTTCAAGCCTTCTTTCTGTACCTTCCGTACCTCTTTCAATGAAATCGTGACTTATCGTCACCTTCCAAAAAAAATTTCATTGTTATCGTTGTCCCCTGCTCCACCAAGAGGAAGGGATCTGCCTGTCACTTCGAGGCTTCGAGCACATCTCTGCCATTCTGCTGCCCCATCGCCAATTTTGTCTTCATCACTGCTGTCTAGATACCTGCATGACAACACCACTGACCCTCCACCATCAAGGTATGTCTCTTCTTCTCCCTTTTATTTCTTCCTTCCTTCCTTCCTCCTCCTCCTCTTTATCTTTTTCTTCTTGCTTTGTCGGATGATCATGAGTATGCACTCCTGAACAGTGGGAGAAAATGTTACCTTATGTCCAGGTGCAGGTAGTCCGCATCTTCATAGACATGTCTATTTCACCGAGCCTCTCTCCAAGACAGTGCCCAGATCGTGACGCCTTTCGTGCAGGTCGGAACTTACCCAACAAGAAATTTCGCTACCTTAGGACCGTTATAGTTAAGGAAGAGGATCAGCACCCATAATGGCCAATACCTACTTCTAAGCCATGTACACCTTTGTGACCCTTTCAAAAGCACCCATCATTTTCCAACATTGCCGGGACGTGATAGAAACGGACGCATCATGGAGGCATTGTTGGACTTTTAGGATGAGAACTCATCTGAGAGGAATTAGTAGGCCCTTGCTGGTGTTGACTACTAAGAGAGCGAATGCGGATATAATGCAGGATTATAGACCAAATACCTTGTTGTACGAGGTCTACAAGGTTATCAACAAGCTGCTAGCTATGAAGCTTGAAGATATGATCGATAGGGTGATCAATTGCAATCAAGGAGCTTTTATCAAAGAAAGACTCATCCAGGAGAACTTTAGGTGGTTCATGAGTGTCTTCGCGCAATGAAACAGAAAAAGATGCAAGGAATGGTTATCAAGCTGGAAATTAAGAAGGCATGTGATTGAGAGAGATGGGACTGCCCGTTCCGAGTGACAATGATGTTTGGGGAGAGGTCTACAGCCAGGTCCGTTGCCTTAATGAATGGGGAACCCTACGCTCATTTTCAAAATGGTAGGGGACTTCAGCAAAGGGACATAATATCATCACTGCTCTTTGTTTTGGTGGCCCATCTGCTAAGCAAGATGTGTTTATGGCAGAATCTCTTGTACTCTTCAATGGCTTCTAGATGTATGCTCAGAGTTTGCAGATCATCCAACTTCAACATGTTGATGACACCAAGGAATACCATATCAGATTTTGACATCACCTCAGAAGACCAAGGAGAATAGATCTCAAATAGATCGGGAATGAAGGCCAGAGATCATGATCATCTTATACTATTTAGAAGACCTTTAATTTTATGTATTTACCAATTCAATATGATTAAATAAACATAAGAATAATAAGGATAACGGAAAATTATATTTACATGTATACAAGTATTGCTTTCTCGAATCTTAAAGTCATCTCAATTTGTCGGAAACTCCTCCTTTATGGTCATCCTCATCTCCTCATTGCTGGCATTCACATCTCCTCTTCTTCTTCTCCTCCTCCTCCTCTTCCTCCTCTACCCCGCCCCTTCCCATTACTCTTCCTCTATATCCTCTTATTCTTGATCTTGATAGAGACTTCATCTTGGGACCCTTGAAGAGACACAGATTCTTGAAAGATCTCAGAGATATTGTAAGAAATGGCAAACAATTGATGACACCATTCTCTTTGCCACGGATATCGTGAAACAAGTACACAATCAAACTTATTATGGGACTGCAAGAGCAGGTGAGTGAGTCAAACGTAAACTTTGGGAGATGCTAAATTATGGGAGTGAATATGGATCCCAGATCTTTGAGGAGGGCAGCTACAATTCTGGACCGTGAGATTGGTGAGACCCCCCCCCCCCTCTCTTACTCAGGCCTACCATTGACTCTTGGTGCCCTCCAGTGATCCGAATGGGAGAATAGTATTCAGAGATCGAGGCCAAACTAGTATGAAGGAAAAGGAGGCCTCTCTCCTATGGTGTAGAGTGGTATTGTGTAAGTCAATTTTGGATGGTCCTCATATTTGCCTCATGCCACTCTTCAAGGTTACAAATACTACACCAATGAAGTTTGAGGCAGTCCAATGCAGATGCTTTTGTCATGAGAGTGTGGACTGATGCAGAGGCTAGCACAATATTAGTTGGGAGAGGGTACGCAAGAGTAAGGAGATGAAGAAAGAAGTACATCAACAAAAGAACAGGAAAAAGAAACAAGAACACCACTTTGCCTCATAGAAAGTAAGAAGAAATGATAAAGGAAAAGAACCTTAAGATGTCAGATGAAGAAGAACAATAGAGCTTTTGTTGTTTTAATAATTTCTGATGATTTCCACGACTCAATGTTTTCCTGCTTGATTTGGTTATTTTCTTTATGAATAAGTAATAGAGTCCCACTGGGACGGCTGGGACGGCATGTCTCCTGGCTGGGGGAGAGACCTTTGGACCTTCTATCCTGTGCAAGATGTCTCAAAGTTGGACACCAGGCATGGGATTCCAGGGATCCTGTGACATGCTTGTGCTGCCGGAAGGCAGGTCATGCCCTTGTCCTGTGCTAAAGTGGTTAGGGGCAAGGAGGTAGTGGCTACAAAGATGCAATCTACTATTAGGGAAGTCGGTCGTATGCCCTTGGAATCCTTGGACCTAGGCTGCAGAGGTTGCTCTGTGCGTTGAGTTGAAATGGATTAGAGGGAGGATGGCAGGGTCTCGGCCTTCTCCACAGCTTATCTTGAAGGCCCTCTCTCAGGATAGCCTGGCCGATGAGCCGTGGGAGGTCAGGCATCTGGGAGAGAACTTCCTGGCCTTGGCCCCTTCGGAGGAGGAAGCCAGGCGGGTGGTCAATGCTGGTACTGTTGCTGGTATCCAATGTGCATCGTTCAAAAAAATTACAGCTAATGTGTGGCAGTCTTTTTTATATGAAGAAGATCCAGTGGTAGAATGCTGTCACTTCCAAAAAGCCTCCCACATTTTCTTCATCTTTCCTTGAAAGTCTTCCACTTTCCAAAGGTAATAACAAAACCATGGCTCTATTCAGTAAGAATTGCTATAAAGTTAAAACTTTTTGCCGTCGTTACTTAAAGAGTAACATGTTAACAGTAAAAGTAGCATTAACTAAATAAATATTGTCAGTTTAAGTCAAATAAATATCAGACACAATTGGCATGAAAGGACAGCAAACTATAACTTCGGTCAGGTACACATGAAGAAACATACACCAAAATGCACATACAGCAATAGGGCCATAAGAAAAGTATCAAGATGCTGAAGAGAAACATGCAGAACATACCAGTATAAGGATATGGAGAATTCACTGATTGAGAATAGTGGGCATCTTCTGCTAGTTTTGACAAAATAAGACAGACTGCCCGCATTCGCTCTTCTAGAGACCCTGTCAGCGTCACTAACCTATCATTTAATCCAACGTAAGTCTGATCCTGAGGAGATATTTTGATACCAGCATGGGAATCTTCAATAAAGGACCTGCCCAGAAGCAAAATGTAGACAAACAAATTTAATCATAAAATGAAAGAAAACTTATTGGAGGACAAAAAAGAATTTTAGGAAAAACAAAAACACATCGTCCACTCCTCTTCTTCCCCGCCTCGCCCTGTTCGGATCTCCGCAGCCGGGGCCTCTCCACCTGACCTCTGTGATTGGCTCCCGCCGACCGATCTCTTTGGACTCCAGCGACGAGGGAGTCCTCCTTCTCCAGCTCCGGCGACGTGCACCTGGATCTTCTTGGCAGAAGGGGACAAAATTCCCGGTGGGCTGTCATCGAGTGTGGCGATCTCTGAATTTGTAACAACTGAACAACCTATTGCCCAGCGAGCAAACGTGCTGCACCTTGCATCCTCTCTGAGAGGGTGCCTTATCCATGGATGAAGAGACTCATGGAGGTGGATGGCAAGAAGTTCTTAGGAAAGAGAGCTGCTGCAGGGAAGCAGAGAGGGAAGCCACATCCCATTCGGTTCATCCCGATGGAGAAAGACGTCTGTATCAGATGTCTTAGGAGGGGCCATTGGGCCAAGGAATGTAGGGAAGCTGTAAGATGTCTTCACTGTGGCGGAGTTGGGCACAGGATTGCCTACTGCAAGCAGAGAAAGAAGGCTGATATGGAGAAACAGGCTGAGGTCATCTCCGACTCCTTCAGAGTCCGGTATGGTGAGAGGTGTCATAGAATTGAAACTCCCTGGTCGTCGGAGGTGTCGGGGACCAGAACCACCCTTAACCGATGTCTGGTGGTGTCCTTCCATTGGAAGGGAGCTGCAGACGAGGGGGAGCCTCTGGTGAACATATTGCTCTACATACTGCAGGAGATTTGGAAGGGAAGCCATCCATGGAGGATTAGGGAGCTTAGGGGGAAGGTGTTCCTGGTCAGCTCTTCTTTGGAGTCCTGGTGAGAAGATGCTCTAGCTAGGAAGATCATCCATAGGGATAATTCCTCGTTGGAATTTTCTCCGTGGATGGAAGATTGTGGAACAGAGCCTGCGGTGGTTGGGTTCCAGTCCTGGTGTCGACTGGAGGGGTTGCCCCTCCACATTTGAAATGTTGAAACCTTCAGCAGCATTGTAGACAAATTTGGATCGCTCAAAGATATTGATACGAGAACTCTTCATATGGAGATGCTTCTATATGCAAGGCTAGTGGAGGTGGACACTTCGCAGGCTATTCCTAAGAATGAATATTGGGGTGGGAAGAAGATGGTTCTGGGTTTCCTTTCATGCTGAGTCTCCGTCGTCATCTGATTTCTCCCAGAGTGATGGGGTTGCCAGTGATAAGATGGATTGGACATGGGCAAAGGTGGTTACAGTATACAAGTCCTTGAGGACTAACCAACACCATTTGCAGTCGAAGTGCCTGAATGCTTCAGAAGAGAACGAGGTCATCCTTCCGAGTACAACTCGGAGTTCTCAGCGAGTTCAGAAGCTTCCAAGTCAGGGTGAAGCATCGGCAAAGACTCGGAGTCAATGTGATATTGTGGCGTTAAATCGCAGGCAGAGAGCTGTGGGAATTACAGTTAATGATGTAGTTGAAGCTGCTAGGCTCGATAAGGATCGTCTGGGGTCAGACTGTGCTCTGTCCGAGCTTCAGTGGTGGGGTGGGGTCCTGAATGGAGGCTCCCGCTGTCAGTGCGAAAAGTTTCTGATTGAAGCAGTCGTCAGGCAGGTCCCATAAGGTTGACGGGTAAGGAAGAAGAACAGTCCCGGATATCTAAGTGGGTCGTCTCGGGGATTGATCGCATTGGCGCGTCGGTTAAGTCATCCAGGTCCAATTGCTCGGGTTTCGGTGCCGTTTCGGGTAAGTCTCACAGTTTTGCGATTATACCCGGGATGGACCCGTCGGAACCTTCTTCCTCACCCGACACAGCCCCTGATCGGTCAATAGAATCCTGGGAAGGCGCGCATGCTACCCATCACACAGTAAGCCGTAACTGCCAGTTGGAGGGTTTTAGAGGGGGAGGCAGAGTCTGCAGCACCATCCCTCCTCCTCTGTTGGTGAGGGAGCTGAATCCTTCGCAGAGGATATCCGTTTGCACACATCCTTGCTGGACATAGTCGACGGGTATGGCCACCATAATGATGGCACCCTGGAAGCGGTCGGTCCTGTGCAGAAGGGGGGCGTGTCTCCTTCCTTTGGAATATGGGGAAAAAGCTGAGGAGGGTTGGCATGTATCGCCTATTCAGACTTGTGGGTTGAAGGAGCTACCGGATTTTCTTTTTAACCGACAAGGAGAGACGCTCAAGGCTATTTGTGATGATAGAGGGACTGCGTTGATAGCGGTAGACTCTACTGATATCATTCCCCTGGCTGCTGTCTTTGGACCAATGATGTTGATTCAACCGGAACCTTTGGAGGTAAGGACAGATGAGATTATTCAGCTTGGGAAGAAGATTGGGGTGTCTTTCCAAGGAAGAGAAGACGTGATCAGAAGCTTTATCAAGAAAATGCAGAGAAGTGATGCTTTGCAAAATTCTCCAAAAAGGAAGGGCCAATGGGGTGGAATCAAAATTGGTAAGAGGGAAATTCAGTTCATCAGAAATAATGAAGTGCTTGATTGCCTGAGGGAGAAAGGTAAGGGGGCAAAGATTGTTACTAAATGAGCTCTGCATATGGAACATCAGAGGCCTTAACAGGGAAATTAAAAGAAGAGCAGTCCTTGACTTGATCAAAGCCTTCAAGGTGGAATGCTTATGTTTGCAGGAAACAAAAATGGATAGTGTCGATGATCAGCTCATCAGGAGGATAGGGGGGTACAGTCTTGACAGAATGGGTAATATTACCAGCCGAAGGCAATAGTGGGGGTCAGATTTTGCTGTGGAATGGCAACAAGAACAAGGGAAACATATGTGATATGGGTGAATTTAGCCTCTCTGTTAGTTTCTCATCTATTGACTCCAACACTCATTGGGTTGTCACTTCAGTTTATGGCCCTCATACTCAGCAGCTGAGAGAGAGGTTCATGCAGGAGTTGGACAGATTATATCATCTTTTTCAGGAAAGTTGGTGTGTTCTTGGTGACTTTAACTGTGCTAGATTTCCATAGGAAAGAACAAGGCATCAAGTGTGGAATAAGGAAATGGAATGTTTTGGGAATTGGATTAGGGAATGTGGGATGGTGGATCTGAAAATGCCAAACACGAAATTCACATGGTTCAACCTCCATAAAAACAGTACTCAATCCAGAATTGATAGGGTATTGGTCTCTACGGATTGGTTGAGTTTATTTCCACACTCTCAGCTCAAGGGCTTGAACAGAGCAGTGTCGGATATATCCCGATTCTTCTGAGTACAAAGAGTAATGAAAGAGTCACTAAAATTTTCAGATATGAGCTGGCTTGGCATACTCATGCAGAGTTCAAGGACATGGTGATTAAATGGTGGAAAGAAGTACCCGACACAGAATTTGCATCAAAGACCTTTTCCAACAAGCCCAAGTGGGTCAGGTCACGCATTAAGAAATTTTTGGAGCATCCAGACATATGGGGAGGCAGCACAAATTAGACAAAAATTAATGCAGAACATTGATGAATTGGAAATAAGGCTGAAAATCAGAATTTATCAGATCAAGAAGTCTCACAATTGAAGAATCACAAAAAAGAATATAATGAGTGGTTATTAAGGGAGGGGATCAAATGGAAACAAAGAGCCAAGAAGCAGTGGTTGAGGGAAGGGGACAAGAACACAAGGTTTTTCCATGCAGTGGCAAGTGCAAGAAAGAGATCCTTGAGAATAGATCATGTGTACGTTGATGGTAATACTATAGAGTCAAAGGAAGAAATTCAAGAGGCTTTTTTTAACATTCTATAAGAATCTTTTTTCAGAGGGAAATTGGTGGAGGCCACATTTGGAAGACGGGGTTCTACCCAAAATTGGGAACAATCAGGCTAACTGGCTTTGTAAGCCATTCTCGGAGGAGGAAGTCAAGAAGGCAGTGTTCAGCATGAATGCCAACAAATCTCAAGGTCCCGATGGGTTTTCACTACGGTTTTATCATTTTTTTGGGGAAATAATTAAGGGAGATCTTATGAAGGTGATCAAAGAGTTTTATAACAGACCACTCAATATTAGAGGCTTCAATTCTGCATACATTGTTGTCATTCCCAAGAAAGAAGGTGCTGAAACTTTGTCAGACTTTAGGCCAACAAGTCTACTGAATGCTTGCTGCAAAATCATCACGGAAGTGTTGACTAATAGATTAAAAGTTGTGTTGGGGGATCTCATCAACATGAATCAGTCTGCATTTAAGGAAGGGAGTTTTATTTTGGACAATTTTCTGGCAGCTTATGAAGCTATCCATAATCAGAAAGTGTGCAACAGAAAAGGGGTGGTTATTCAATTAGATTTTCAGAAGGCTTATGATAGAGTGAGCTGGCAAGACGCTATTATGGGATTCAAGGAAAAATGGATAGGTTGGGTAATAGCTACATTACCACAGCCAAGTTTTCCATTCTGCTGAATAGTGAACCCCATGATATTTTAGCAGTTCGAGAGCATTGAGACAAGGTGATCCATTATCACCACCGATATTCTTAATTGTTGGGCAGATATTGAGCTCTCTTTGGGACAAGGCTGCTGATCAAGGATTGGTTGATGGATTTAATATTGGGAGAAACGGGCTGCAGTGGTCCCACCTACAATTTCCAGATGATACTTTACTTTTCTCTTCATAACTCTGCCTAGGTATGAGTCTCTTGTGCTTAGCCGGTCCCAATCCCGAATAAAAGAGGAGGGTTGTGGTAGGTAACAGCCAGCGTAAAAATCTTGTCACATCTCATGATATGGATTCAATCAAAATTAACATTAGGGCGTCATCTACTTACGACGCACTGCGCCGGAACCCGAGTGTAGTGAGAAATAGGCAAGGATTGAGGACGTTCCCTGCAAGCGACGCACCACGTCGACGTCCGGATATGGTATTAAATGAGCAAAGATTCTCACATCATGGATAGGTGTGGGTAAAGAAATTAGTCCATGGAACCGAATAGAGAATTGGACATTGGACAAACTTAGAGAATAATAGATGTTACTACATAAAGAATTCTAAGAAAGTGCAGGTTGAGAAGAGGATCAGAGTAGGCTCTTGGAATATAGGGTCTCTTACAGGAAAATTGATGGAACTTGTTGATACCATGGAAAGAATAAAAGTCAATATTGCTTGCATTCAAGAGACTAAATGGGTAGGAGAGAAAAGTAAGCAAGTAGGAAATACAGGCTACAAATTGTGGTATATAGGAAAGGAGAGAAATAAGAATGGAGTAGGTATTAATATTGATAAGACTTTAAAAGATGCAGTGGTAGCGATGAGGAGAGTAGGAGATAAAATTATCTTAGTGCAATTAATTATAGAGGGAGATGTGATTAGTTAGTGCCCATGCCCCTCAAGTTAGATTAGATAGTGAGAGTAAACGGAGGTTTTAGGAGGATATAGATGACCTTGTGCAAAACATACCAAATGAAGAGAATATCTTTATTCGTGGGGACCTCAATGGGCATGTAGGAAATGAACATCAGGGTTATGAGAAGGTTCATGGAGGTTTGGCTTTAAGACTAAAAATGATGAGGGACAAAGTATCATCGATTTTGCGATGGCCTACGACCTTATACTAGCAAATACTCATTTTATAAAAAGAAAATCTCATCTAGTGACTTTTAAAAGTGGACAAAATAAAAACCAAATTGACTTCCTTCTCACAAGGAAAACAAATCGCGCTTTATGCAAGGATTGAAAAGTTATCCCCGGAGAGGCCTTAACAAGTCAACACAGGTTAGTAGTCTTAGATATTAAGATCAAAAGGTGGTCGGGTACGTTTAGAAGGAAGACTACTGCTAGAACAAGTTGGTGGAAATTAAAAGAGATGAAGCAAGTGATGTTTAAGAATGAACTTCTCAATATGGGTGCTTGGAAGTCGGATTTGGAAGCCAATACTATGTGGGTAGATGTGGCCTCAAAGATTAGAGAAGTAGCTGAAAAAGTGATCGGAGAGTCTAAAGGGCATGGCCCACCTACGAAGGAGAGGTGTTAGTAGAATGAGAAGGTACAAAAGGCAGTGAAGAGTAAAAGAGAATGGTATAAAAGATTGACAAAGTGTGATAATAATGAGGCTTATGAACAATACAAGATAGCAAAAAAAGTTGTTAGTCGGGCAAGAGCTCAGACCTTTGAAAAGATGTATGAGCAACTTTAGACCAATGAAGGGAAAAAAGATATTTATAGATTGGCAAAGATAAGTGAGAAAAGGTGTTGGGATCTTAACCAAGTTAGATGCATCAAGGATAGTAAAGGAAAAGTTTTAGTGAAAGATGAGGACATCAGAGAAAGGTGGAAAAGTTACTTTGATAATATTTTTAATAATAATCATAGTGAAAACATAGTGGGCATAGAATGTACAATAGAACATAATGTGAACTATACTAGGAGCATTAGATTTTCGGAAGTCCAGGAAGCATTGAAGAGAATGAAAGTAGGTAAAGCTTGTGCACTGATGGAATTCCTATTAAAGTGTGGACATGTTTAGAAGATCTATGAGTGAAATAGTTGACCCGATTGTTTAACAAGATCCTAGTCTCTAAGAAAATGCCAGATGAATGGAGGAAGAGAACTCTTGTACTATTTTTAAAAACAAATGAGACATCCAAGACTCTCAAATTATAGAAGAATTAAGCTCATGAGTCATACTATGAAACTGTGGGAGAGAGTTGTGGAACATCATTTACGTTCTGACACAACTATCTCAGCCAATCAATTCGGCTTTATGCCGGATCGATCAACTATGGAAGCTATCTTTCTCATTAGGAGTTTGATAGAGAAATATAGATATTTGAAGAAAGATCTACATATGGTGTTCATCGATTTGGAGAAGGCCTATGATAGAGTTCCAAGAGATGTCTTGCGGTGGGTGTTGGAGCGCAAGACGGTATCTACTAGGTACATACAAGTATTAAAAGACATGTATGAAGGAACAACTACTAGTGTCCACATGGTCGGAGGGGAAACAAGAGATTTTCCTATTTCTGTTAAAGTATATCAAGGATCAACAATAAGTCCTTATCTTTTCGCATTAGTTATGGATGATTTAACAAAAGATATACAAAAAGACATTCTGTGGTGTATGATGTTTGCAAATAATATTATGTTGATAGATGAGACGCAATAGGGAGTTAATAAAAAATTAGAGCTTTGGAAGAGCACCTTAGAGTCTAGTTTCAGGTTAAGTAGAACTAAGACAGAATACATGCATTGTAAGTTTAGTGAAGGTCAGATAGGCGTAAAGGAGGGGAGTTAACTTGGACGGCATGAAAATACCCCAAAACACCCATTTCAAATATCTTGGTTCGAAATCCTCTAAGAAGACGGAGGGTACGATGAGGATGTTAGCCATAAGATTAAAGCAGGATGGTTGAAGTGGAGACTTGCCACGAGAGTCTTGTGTGACCGCAAGATCACAACGAAGCTGAAAGAAAAATTATACCGTACGGCGATAAGACATGCAATATTATATGGTAGTGAGTGTTGGGCGATGAATGGGGCAACATGTCTCCAAGATGAATATTGCCCAGATGAGAATGTTAAGGTGGACGTACGGGCATACTAGGCTAGATAAAATTCGTAATGAGTATATTAGAGAAAAAGGTAGGAGTGGTACCAATTGAGAGAAGAGAGACTGAGATGGTTTGGACATGTTAGGCGTAAGCCTAGGGAATCTCCAGTTAGAAAAGTGGAGTCAATTAGGATAGAGGAGGAAAAGAAAAAAAAGGGGTAGACTTAGATTAACTTGGAAGAGAGTAGTACAATATGATTTGAAAGCTTTAATCTTTTAGAAGAGGTAGCTCAAATCGTTTAGAGTGGAAATAGAGAATCCATATAGCCGACCCCAATTATTTGGGATTAAGACTTTGTTGAGTTGAGTTGACTACACTTTTCTCTTCATGTAAGGTAGATATGCTTCGTAACATTAAGAGACTTGTATCTTTGGTAGAAGCTATCACTAGTATGAAGATCAATTTTGAGAAGTCTGAAGTTGTGGGCATAAATCTGAATCAGGAATCTTTAACGGAGAAAGCTGAAACATTGAATTGCAAAGGGTCACAATTTCCAATTATATACTTGGGTCTTCCAATATCTAATGGCACCTACACGATTAGATTGGATCCTTTGATCAAAAAGATTGCGCAGAGGATAGAGGGATGGAAAGCGAAGATACTCTCAGCTGGAGGTAGATGGATTCTCTCCAAGATAGTCCTTTCTTCACTGGCAAGCTATCAACTCTCTATCCTTACAATCCCGAGAACAGCCGAAAGAATTGAGTCTATGAGATGTTCCTTCTTTTGGGCAGGCGGGAAGAGAGAAAAGAAGGGCCTTCATTTAGTAGTATGGGATAAAGTGTGTAAAAGCAAAGAACAAGGTGGAGTCGGTCTGGTAAAATTGAATGTCTTCAACAAAGCCTTGCTAGCCAAATGGTTGTGGAGAATGGGGGAGGATGTTAATGCTTTGTGGGCTAAGATCGTGAAGGAGAAGTATTAGTCTAATGCCAATAGACGGAGTTTTGAACCCCTCTAGGACATCTAATATATCACCTATTTGGAGGAATATTGCTAAGCTAGTGGTTGCCATCTATCCTGGGATCAACTTTTGTGTTGGGAATGGGGAATGCATCAGATTTTGGGAGGACAAATGGGTTTCAGAGGTTACATTTGCACAGCTCTGTAGCAATTTGTATCAGATCATTGAGGACAAGGGGAAGACTATTGCTCAGATATATAACTATGAGGATATTGCCCACTGGAACTTTAATCTTAGAAGAGATCCCACAACTGCAGAAATGGGAGAACTTCTGACAGTTTTCAGACTAATGAATGGGGTAAGCTCACAGGCGAGTAAGGAGGACAGCAGGAAATGAATATGGAATCATAAAGGCACATTTTCAGTTAATTCTCTCACCAAAGTAATAAGTGATGGGGGTCTATGAGTTTGGTGGAAACATATTGTATGGTCTGAAAATTTTCCCAGCAAGATCAAGCTTTTTCCTATGGAAGGTGGCATGGAGAACACTTCCCACGAGTGATAGGCTGAAAAATATTCTTCATATTCAGGAGTCCAAATGCATTTTCTGTGGTCTTTTTGAAGAAAGTATTGACCACCTGTTCTGTCACTATGGTATCATTAATGTGCAGTGGAGATCCCTATGCAGAATTCTACATATTCAGTGGTCTGAACCAAATAATGTGGGTACCCTCATGCAGTGGTGGTCAGCTATACGTCCTTCAACAGCTGAGAAAGAGGTTTGGGCTTTGTTTCTTCCAGCTATGCTGTGGGAAATATGGAATGAAAGGAATAGACGAAGATTTAAGGAAGCGTATTCAGGTATTCTGAGCAGAGTTTCCACTTGGGTAATTGACTGGGGTAAATCTGCCAACATAACCCTGAATCTAGAGGATTCATCCTCCCTTATTCACAAGGCTAAGTGGTGAAGAAATCTGATCACTTGACAGTGCTTCTGGGATAATCTTAGTGAATGTATCTTTGCTCTATTTTATAAGCTCATTAAAACAGAGCTCTTTCTGATGTATGGGGTTGGGTCATTGCTCCAGGGTTAGGAGCTCTTACTGCATTGTTCTCTTCTATTGAATGTTATACTGTGTTTTATTTCTTAGTAATGAATTGTGACTTTATTGTCACTTTCAAAAGAAAAAACATCGTCCACATTCAGAAATGAGTGTCTATGATACGATCAGCAGTGAACTATCTAGAGAAGGTGGAGCCATAGGATGCTTGGTCATGTGGCACACATACAGTAAAGCTACATAAGAAATATGAACATTAAACACCATGCTAATAGTCTACGCACGGCAACCAGAAACAACTGATTAAAATGGAATTTAAGCACAGTATAAGAAACTGTAGTTCCAATAGATAATTTTTGACGAAGGGATTGATACCAAGCATTGAGTTCGCGTACAATCATCTATATGTAACAAACTCCTGATGTTCAACCCCGGCTGCCCTTGGTCCATCTGTACTCTGTACCTTTTACTTTCATTATGTAAATTGTGACCTTCGGTCACCTTCAAAAAAAAAAAACACGGCTGCCTTGAGATAACATCTTATGCCTAGGCATGTAAATGAATAGGTGCTCCATGAACAAATCACGATCAGGCTCTATAAAAACTCAATTTGGCCCATTCGACTAAGTAAACGAGCATAGCTTGAACAAATTTTGGGCTCGGCTAGCAGATGGGTTGGACTTGAACATAGGTATAGTCGGCTCATTTATGTTCATGAACAAGCTCGACTAAAAGTCAATTATATTCTTTAATGATACATTCATGATAATTTAGTAGATCACTTAAACTTCATTTATATCCCATTTGACAATTCAATTAATGTGTAAATATAAGGGAGAAATACTTCTTTTCCTTCATTTCCATTCATTACTAGTTCAAACAAGTTGGTGATTTTCAAATGAAACGTGGATTGCAGCACCAATTTTATTTGAAAATAAACAAATATATGCAGTACAATTATGGGAAAGAGAAAAGAGGTTTCTATCTTATGATGAAAGAAAGATGGAAAAAACTACAATGGATTAACTTCTTTCACCCATGCCTCAGCTGAAATGCGTAGAAAACACCGACTCCAAGTTGGTGACCATTAAATAAGCTAGAGTTATTTAGCATTCAAAAAGCTTGAACTAATCTCATTTAGGCTTGATGACTAAACGAGCCAAGCTTGAACAAGAGAATGCAGCTCATTTAATATTCAAGCAACTTGAGCTCAACTAGATAATAAACAAACCAAGCTTGAACAAAGCTCGGCCTTGTTCTTGTTTGCAACCCCTACTCATCCCCCTCTCCGCAAGTGGACATAATGAGAGGGTGATAACATACAATGATCTTTTTTAAATATACAAGATTTTTGTAGGTCGCCTCTACAAAGAACTTACATATCATCTTTACAAAAAAGGGAGTGTGGACCGCTCAAAATAAGGGAAAAAAGGAAACTACATTGCATGAGCAAATATGTGGTGCCCCCTTACCCCAATGGACAATGCATTACAGTCTCTACAAAACAGAACAACCACCCCCAAAAATATTCCCAAAATTGAAACTCACTTTCTTACCAGCTATATAATAACCCTGTGCAGACTTTGCCTCTTCAGATCTTACAGAGAAGGTTCCATTGTTCATCTCTATCCCAATGACCTACGGAATAGCATTAAAGCAATCCATTGCACCCTCCTTATCCTCAAAAAGGGATCACTTTCAATACTATCCCCTTGAGACTAGCATCCCATGGTCCTCAATAGCTACCAGTAGTGCCCAACTTGTCCTGCAGATGGCAACCCAACATCCTACCCAACAAAGAACTTACATGTGAACAACTGAGAATTTTAATTGTTCCTACTCCCATCAATAGTCTACCACATTGTGCACCGAACTACTACCTTTCTTTTTTTTTCAAAAAACATGAGCGGCACCAAAAACGTTATTAAAGAAATATGCAAGTGTAAGGATCATATGCCCACAAAAATCCCTAACACAAAATTCATGCTGCCCTCAAACACCCCAATAAGGCAAAAAGTCCTGACACCAATCAAGAAAATACCTCATGACTAACATTTCCCTTATCAAACTGCAACCATATATAAATCAGGAAACATCACTTAAATATAAAGATAATCATATGAAGCATCCATATTCCCATCCACCACCAGCATGTCCACTCTGACAATGTCTATATATTTTGGGATCCCTGCACATAAGTAGAACAGACCATAAATGGCAAGAAATATAGCACCCCGCACAATTCCCTTCCTCTATTGTCATTTACCTTATATCATAAATCTGGTTAGACTAGATCCAATAAAAGATCCAGATATTAAGCAAAGCTTTTGTTGTCAACTGCCTAACTAAATGACTCTCTATAAGGTGGTGACAAATATCTGGACAATATATTTAGTAGCCTAGTCACTATTCAGTAGGAGGAAACGGCTACCCATAGTAGAGGGATATCCGTGGGAGGGCAGCATGTATCACTATAGTGTGGAGTTATCACTTTATCTAGGAGCTGAGGCTGGGTTAGCCGGATTAGTCTGAAATCGAAAAATAGGAAAAGTTATTGGACTATAAATGTGAGGCTCAGATCCAAAATTTGTTAAGCACCTTTTGGGGAAAAACCATGAAGGAGGCCCAAAGTGAACAACGCCTGACCAGCGTTGAATCAGGCCATTACATTGCGGCATCAAAGCAAGACCCACACAATATGATATGAGCTGGTAAGCATGATTTCGGGCCTTTGAGCAAGGATCCAGACAGAACCATGCAAAAGTTGATGGGCCTGTAATGACCCAGTTAGAGACTGGCAGTATGAAAGGGCTACTGTAAGAGAGGACTACCCGTGAATTAAGGTAGTGTCGAGTAACCACTGTGTCCAGTTGACAAACACTCATCGTAAAATGTTATCTATACCAGACACATTCAGGGTTAATATCAAAGTGGTTCAGAATCAATGGGCAGAATAAACTTTCTGATTATGCTGTTCACAGCCTCTGAAACCAAACTTCTCTTTTGTAGATAGCCAAAAAGTTAGGCTGATAAGGAAACCAGCGAGTTCAGATTATGGGAATGATAATGCTTTCCCCTGGAAAATGATTTTTCAATAACGCACAAAATAAAAAACAGCTAATCAAAATGGAATTGGCTGAAAGTTTTGTCATCCAATCAAAAGCTTCTATCAGATTCCCATTCCCACCCTGCTCTAATCTTTTAATTAGTATTCACATATCACAAATCGGCTTTGGATTTGTCCTCCAACAAAATCTGTCAGATTCCCAATCCCACCCTCCTCCTAATCTTTTAATTAGTATTCATATATCACAAATCAGCTTCGGATTTGTCCTCCAACAAAGTGTTCTTTTAAACATTGGTTATAATATGACTCGACTAAATTCCACTCCCAAAAAATATTCTGATTAGTTGTTCCCTATCAAAAGCCTTCTTTTAAAAAGTGGATGTAGTTGTAACATCACTTATGTCACACATCTCTTCCCAAAATTACATTGCCCTTCTTACTAAATGGTTATGGAACCTTGGCTCTGATTCCAATGCTCTCTGGAAATCCACTGTCAGATCTAAGTATTTCAGACACTTCCTCACACTGGGACCTTTCTCCTTTGAGAAGGCATGGCATCTCCTCCATTTGGAAAGCTATTTTTAAATGCCACGGCATTGTTAAATTGGCCACTTCCACCACTATTGGGAATGGGAAACAATTCAAATATTGGACTGGCATTTGGATACTCAACACTCCCCTTGCTGTTCTCTTCTCATTTCCCAAGAATATTTTCCCTATCCACTGATAAACATGTATCAGTCTTTGATACTCGGCAATCTGGAAATCTTGGATGGGAGCTTCACTTTAGAAGGAATTTAAAGGAAGAAGAATTCTCCGAATACCTAGACCTTTGCAACCTCCTCCATTCGGTTCACCTCTCACAAGTGGAGGACTCGAGGGCCTGGGCTTGGGAACCAAAAGGATGTTTTAATGTCAAATCCACCTCTTCGATTCTGAATTATGGAAGACTTAAAGTTACTTGGGACAAGCTTATTTGGAGGAAAATTTGGCCAACAAAGATAAGATTCTTCAAGTGGAAAGTCATCCGAGATAGATTATCTACTCTTGATCGCATGAGGAAATTTAAACCATCTATCAAGGCTTCCTGCCTTTTCTGTGGCATCCTTATGGAGACTTCGGAGCACCTATTTCTGCATTGTGGTATTATCAATACTATCTGGAAAACCATCTTCCCCTGTCTCGGATTAAATTGGACTTCACCTCACTCTGCTGGTGACTTGATTTCGTTATGGGATGGATGACACAGTGCAACGGCCAGTAAGGACGTCTGGTCAATGCTCTTGGGGGCAGTTCTTTAGACTATTTGGAAAGAGCGCAATGCCAAATGCTTCAGGCAAAACTTCACTGCTCCATCAATCACTCTATTCATTTGGTGAATAATTGGAGAATTTGTAGTTTTGAAGATCCGGAGCTCCACTCTCCTATTCTAGATTCCCTGCACAAATGGGAAGGTTTTCTCCTTTAATGCTCTCTCTGTAGAGTTTGTGTAATTGATTCTTGGTTTTTTCAATCTGGTACCTGGGTTTTTTTTTGGGTTATTGTCTTCTTTGTATCTCAATTCGCTACCCACTCCGTAGCCTCTTTCATGTATTCTCCTCTTTCTATTTAATGAATTGTGGCTATGCCACCTTCCAAAAAAAAAACTGAAATTACACAAAAGAAATCATCAAAAGCAAAAACCTTGCAAATAATAGACCCACAATAAAATTCTTCGTGACGCCAACAGCTGGACGTTTGTAAACTTCATGTGTTTTAGATGGAAGGATTCTGGAAAGTTGGATATTAATTGGTTTATGTCTCCCAAGTCATTGATACCTTTTTTCAAGACTCTCCTAGATCATAAAAAGAAATTCTATGTATCTTCAAAACTTACTGTCAGAATAGCTATTCTGACAGTAAGTTTTGAAGATACAGAGAACCTTTTTTTTTTTTAAACAGAAACTCTCCATAACATCTCCGTGACCATTAGTGAGAATTTAATCCAGCACTCAATAACACATACCTCACCCAGATATAACCATCATATTGTGTCATTGTCCGTCCAACATAACCAGAATCAACAACCACTCCTAAATTTATCAGCAAAAAATACCAAATTTTCAAGCTGCAGTGTGAATGGGCTTAAACACGGAATATTTCATCAGACACTTTGAAACATTCACAAAATATAGCTACCCAGGCCTAATTTGACATCAACTTGAGACATTGGATCTACTGAGTTTTACCAAGGAACAATAGGATAGTGGATAACAAAACTTAAAAAAATCCACTGGAAAGAAAAGTTTCTTCCAGAATGTAAACATTTTAGAATGGTACTAGACAACACACTAAAGAAAAAGATTACTCCATAGATTAAGTCACATATTTATATAGCATGACATCAAGGCCATCTCAGCAGAAAGAACAGTTTTTTGTAATATCAAAAGGGAACAAGGGGAATTATGCTTTTACTTTATGGTTGATCCTCCTTTCCCAATTATGCCACCACAACAGCTGTTTGGGACAATCAGCCTCACTTTTGATCTGCTCTCAGCATCAGCATTCTCTTCAGCCTATCACAAAAAAGCAAAAGGAGGCATTCATAAACCAATATCTTGCACAAATGATTTTTTTTAAAGATCGATAGTACACATCTTGCACAAATGATGAACCAAGCAATCTCCAAGATTATGAGACCTATGGTTAAGGAAAAGTAAATTGGTAAATAAAGAATCAAAAGAAACAATCACCTCAGTCAACAATTTCTCAAGGATAAGTCCCATTGCCTTGATTACATCATCAAATGCACCAGAGATCATGATTATTCTATCTGATGTCCCAGGAAAAAACTCATGATTCCGTGACAACTGAATGCGCGCTCCTGACTGCGATTGAAACTCAGTTATTGTTGTACCACCCTTTCCAATGATACATCCCGCTTCCGAGTTTGACACAAGGAACCTAACATATGTTGATTTTTCCTTCTCATCTGACAAAAATAGTCAAGTTAATTGAAGCATCTCTGCAAACAAAAGTAAAACTTAAAATGCATAGCACTGGGGATCAATCAGAAACTATTGAAAATGACAAAGATGCTTAGAAACTGTGAAACAAGTACATTAAGAACAAAGAATAGATGATCTAGCCAAAGCAACTAACTTCATTTTTCTATAATGGGAAGAAGTGCCCACCTAATGGTAAAAAATATGAGTACAGAGAAATCGAAAACACTGCCATCCAACATAGAAAGCAGGACATGCTCCACGTCTAGGTCAGATTTAAAGTGAATAAAGTGCATTACAAAATTACAGCATTAACTCATACGACAACAATAGTGATGGTTCATTCCGCCCAGGTCACATTAAAAGCATTGCCATCCAACATACAAAGCAGGCCCATGCTCCAATAATCTAGGTCAGATTTCAAGGCGAGTAATGTGCATTACAAATTTACAGCAATGACACATAGTACAACAAAAATGGTGGTTCAATCAGCTCAGGTCGCATGTTTTCTTCCTGTTGACCTGAGCTTCTGACCCACTGGAGGCACATGATACATGTATGATATTTTTCCAAATAGTGCA
This sequence comes from Zantedeschia hybrid cultivar, assembly GCA_030544215.1. Lineage (NCBI taxonomy): Eukaryota > Viridiplantae > Streptophyta > Magnoliopsida > Alismatales > Araceae > Zantedeschia > Zantedeschia hybrid cultivar. The sequence goes on from JARZZO010000015.1 coordinate 4,550,007, forward strand.
TGTAGGCCTGACCTGAATTCAAGGTTTACTAAAATGTCCTGCTCCATTTGGCTAGGATCTTTCCCAACAGGTCTTGCATAATAAAATATAAGTAAACAAAAGTCCAATTTTGGAATAGCTGCAATTCAGTTATTCCCCGTTCTACAACTCTTAGGTGATGGTTAGCATTCTGCTACAGTTTTAAATGTAGACAATCTGAACAAAGTGACTTCATTGAACCAAGTATGCATGCCATCGGATACAAGTCATATAACCAAATCATGTACATCGTAAAAGTAAAATGGAATTCATCTCCAAAGACTCGCCAATAGAGCAAGGATGGAAAATATCAGATTATTTACTAAGTTGTCTCAATAAACCAGACAATCAACACCATCATCCCCATAAGTAGAATGAATACAAAATCAGTAAAGACCTTCCTTGCAAAACATCTGTAGCTGCCAGTATGACATCAATTAGCCAGAACAAAACCTTGGACTGGCAATTGTGGGCAAGGCCTACTGGGGAGATCGCATTCAGAAAAAAAGGTAAAGCAGAAGAGGGGGCGGGGGGGGGATGTTAATATCCCGAAACCACTTTAAAATTACATTGTTCCTAATGGAAAGGAATAGGATAAAGAAGTGAGGAGAAGGAAGAAAAAAGGTTGACGCTTCATTGAGTCCAAAGTCACCCATATCACCGAATATGGATTCAAATTAGACTAATAGAAAATCGTGGTCCAAACATTTTATTGTCAAAAAGCAGGATTTGCTATGGAATTGTTCTCTCCTCAAGGCTCAAGCATGTGTAAAAATAAAGATATAGAAACCATAGAGTTAGGGATTGGACAGTCACCCTTTGTAACTTTGATGTGGCTTGCTCCTCCTTTTTGTTCTTTTGGGGGACTATTGAGGGCCGCACCATTTTGATGTCTTTTGTATAAAGTGGATTTTGAGGGTTTTTGTTCCTCACTCTTATACATTGCCTTCTTCATTTTTAAAATATTTTGTGGTACCATCTGCATTTCCCAAAAATATATATATAGAAACCACCTACGAAAGTATGAAAGGGAGGTCTATTCCTGTAGCATAAATCTTGAGAACAGGTTCATCCTTCCGTCCACCAGCATCATTAGTAGCTACCAGTATTATTTTGCAAACTCCTTGCACTTGATTTTCAAAAGGGCTTCCAGACTTGTTAATGAGCAGGTCTATGCTTTTAGATTATATATATATATATATATATATATATATATATATATATATATATATATATATATATATAAAGAAACAGTCCTCTGTCTTTCCTTCTGTAGTACTTATGGGCTATACAGAGAAAGGAAATTAGAAAATATTGAAAAGATTGTTCAGACCAATCTTCAATCTTCTAATGTGTTCAACAAAATGCATCCACTACTCAGAGGACATATATCCAACCCTCCAAAAACATTACCTAAAAAACAGCAGCCCAGTGCCACGAGGCTCCTGTGAGTGTGGGTTATAGGAAGGGTCGACCATACCACGGTGGACATGCTATTGCTCAAGACAGGACCCAACTTTTTTTTTTCTATAGGGGCATCATTTTTGTAATGAATGTATTGAAGTAACATGTATTATTTTTATCACAAGATACCAAAATTCACGATCCATTTTCAATGTCTTATCGTTTTCATGAAACAGCAAAACTCACAATTCACTTTTCAATGTCTTGTCATTTCCATGGCACAAGTAATCAGACTTCATTCCAACAACAATATCAAAGCTAATACTTCTGTAAATACATCTCCTGTTTATGTTCTCAATTCTCACAAAGATGTCTACTCATTTACCCCCATTAATGTGATAATCCTGATGAATGTTAAAAAAAAATGTCATTGACCCTCTTGGGATTTCAATATAGCGCTCCATAGAGCGTACAGAAATCAACACTCAGGTTAAAAATAAGAGGGGGCACTGAAGGTGAAGCAGATCGTAACGGTGAAGGTGATCGGTCAAACAACTTTGTCGATAGAGGAGATGACAAAGTCCCTAAAACACCTACAGCCCCTACAAGTAGTAGACACCATACATGTGGGTTATGATGTACCATTCACCCGAGATTTCAATGCAATTTTTTTCAAGTGAAGGTGAAAATCTTTTGCTTGGCCTTCCTAAGAAATTCTTACTCCAAGAAGGTCTCCGCAACAGACCAGGATATAACCGCAGGAAGGAACTACAAGCAAGGCATGATCTAATGTTTTCCGCATTAAAAGAAATGACACATGAGCTAAAGAGACATGAGCAACAACATATATCCCGTTCACAATGCAGCATCACCGCACGCAGCAGAACAAACTTCGCGCAAAAAATGAAGCCGGAAGCAGAAATTTAAACGGCCAACCACTCAAAGCAAATCAGGAAGACCCCCGGAAACCAAAACAACAAAACCTAGATCTCAGTCCCGAAAACCTGAAACCTATCCGGATCACAGAGAACTCAAAAACATCATACTGGAAGAGAACCCAATCAAACGAAATCGAACAAAAAGCTCCTTGGAAGAGAGCAGGCGCTCACCGGGGCCCGGAGATCTGGCCTGCGACCGCTTCGGGGGGGCTTCCGGGGAGGAGGCGTAGGGGGAGTCGGGCGATTCCATGGCGCACGAGCGGAATTTATGGGGAGAGGGCGGTGGGTGGGGCGGGGCGGAGGGCGAGAGGGGGGAGGGGAGAGGCGAGGTTGTTCACACCATTCGCCTTCGAGGGAGGGGGTGCCGGGCGGGGGAGGTTAGGGGAGGTGGCGGGGGGCGTGGGCGTGGGCGTTGGCGTGGGCGTGGGCGTTGGCGTGGGCGTGAGGGTGTTCGCCGAAGAAGAGCGCTCTATATAAGGTTCATTTCGGGGTTTCGGTCTTTTGGGTGTTCCTGCGGCGGTCGCAGCAAGCGGGCTCGGACATGTCGCCAGCCGAGCGAACCCTCGCGCTGCCCCTCCCGTGCTCCGACTTTGAGAATAAAATTGTTTTGGGAGTTATTTTATTGGAAGATTTTTATGTGGAGCATATTTGTATGTATATGCTATATTTGTATACGCATTTTTTACTTCTACGGATTATTATAAATATTTGGAATTTTTACATTAACATTCCTAAAATATATTCGCATCTATACATCAACTTCCACGTATTACTATCAATACCCTCGAAATCTCAAAAATGTTGCAGTTATGCCCCCATCAAAATAACGTGAATTCCAACTAAATATATCAAAAAGATTTCGTAAATTCTCATAACACCGAGGGTACATATGCAAAATTTTAATGAATTTAAAAATATATATGTAAAATATTAGCAGATGTAAAGATATATATACAAAATATTTCGGCTTGATCTAACATCATTTTGACAGAAAGACATAATTGCAACATTTTTTAGATTTTAAGAGTATTGATAATATGTGGGAGTTGGGAACATAGATGCAAATACTGTGTATTTCAGAGGTATTTATGCAAAAATCCCTAAATTTTTTTGACATCTCTGAAAAAAATTATGGTTTCGTTAAAATGATGTGAAATCTAGCCGAATGTCACAGAAGATTTGGATATTTTTGTCTATGTACCTGACGTCACCAAAGCTTACTTCTTATGTCTAATCTTTCTAACATATGTCAGAGTTGATGACATTTTTTATGAAGACATGTAACCGGAATTTTTTCAAAAGTGTATATGATATTTTATAATAAAATTTTCTAATTTTTTAATCCATCCAAAATATTGAATTTAGAAAGAAAAAACCTCCCAATATCTTGTATATTTAGTCTTGGCTCCCCTAAACTTCAGTTTAATAACTTTTTAGTCCTTATCTTTATTTTCATCTTTCAAATAGTTGTTAATTAAAAGGACTTATTTCTAAGAAAGTTTTTTTTTTGGAGTTAATACTAAATACCAAGTCACGAGACTGTATATCTAAATATGAAAATTTGCACGACTTATAAAAAAATAAAAAATATAACAATATGTGAGAGTCAAAGACATGTATATTAATACAATATTCACAAGCGTACATATATAAGGGATTTTTGCATGGGTACCCCTGAATCAAACCATATTTTATCTATACCACAAGCTCTCACATATTATCATCGATACCCTTAAAATCTCAGAACTGTTGCACCTATGCCCTTCCATCAAAAACGTGAATTCCAACTAAGTATACCAAAAAGATTCTGTAAAACATTGTCAGATCCAGGATGCATATGCAAATTTCTAGTGAATTTAAGAGATATAAATATAAAATGTTAGTGAATTTAGAGGCATATATACAAAATCTTTGGATCTAATTTGATGACATTTTGATGGAGAAGTATAACTGCAATATCTTTAAAATTTTAACGGTATTGATGATAATATGTGAGAGCCGGACTATAGATACAAACAATGTGTTTCAAGAGTATATATGTAAATATATAAAATTCTATTTTTTGACAGTCCAGGGATGGTGCATCATGGCCCGCGATTCTCCGCCGCCCACTTTGGTTGACCTCTGGGCCATCCGATGGTGATGATGGCGCTCTCTCTCTCTCTCTCTCCCCCCGTTCGCCACTTGGGAAGGAACGGCACACGGACAATTGGACTTTGCGCTGGAGCACGGTGGGATTCACTTGTATTGAAGTAAAACTAACTCAATCCACTTTTAATATAAGACCAACCCCGCTTTGACTAAACTAAACTTTTCTCAACCTAAATCCAAGCTCAAACTGCAGCCACTCGGTTTGTCCGATGCCTCGGTCGCCTTTGGAATTCACGTGGGGTAGTTTTTATAACAAGTGCCTCCAGTGATAAGTACCTTTATTTAAGTACTTTTCTAATCCATAAGTAAGGGTGGGCCAAGGTGTGGGAAAATAGGAGGAAAAGTACACTTTATTATAAAACTAACTTTCTTAAGATTAGAGGTTTGAAAAAATAAACGGTTATGAAAAACTTTTTGCTCCCTAATTAGAAAACTATTTCAAAAGTGTTCATATTACTACACCTCAGGAAAACAAAAAAAATACAAACAAACAAATTTCCCTCCCACTCTCCATAGATCACTCTCTTCCTCTCCAAAAAACGGTTGAGATTTAACATTAACCCATGCGAGCCTTGACTTTTCCAAACAAAACCAACTTTCACAACTAGTTGTCGTAATTTTTTTACCAGAATGCCATAGTTATTTCTTTCCTGTGAAATTGTCTCCAACAACTTACAACATGTGATCAACATAGAGCTAACAAGATTAGACAAGTAAAACGTTAAAAATATGCTGGTATTTGACAAATAAAATTTATAATATGCATACGTTACATACTCGATGCAATAACATGAGGTGTATTGTTTACATTGTATAAATAAAAATATATTAACACATACGTAATACAGTATTTGAAAGATGAAAATCAAGACAAAAAATAATGTATACTGAAGAATAAAAACAGAATAACCAAAACAGCTACTAGACAGATACTAAGGAAATGCAAGACAAACATGCATATTAGATGATTATATTTTTTTGTATCAATTATGTATGAAATGCCAAACAAAGGTACCCGATGAAATTTCTTTTTTTCCTTCAGTAGCCCAGTCGATTTTGGGCATAGTTCTCCCGTCCATGAGAACAGGGATCGAAACCATTGCATATGAGATACCCAAAGGTAATGAGTGCAAATACACCCACAGTTTACAGTACGCACGAAAATTCCACATGACACAAAACCTTGTGCAATGTGCTGCTGGGATTCAAGCAACAATCATTGTGTTGCACTAAGCAGTGGATGTCCGTTGGGCCATCCGCTTGGACAGAGTCTAAAAATTTTAGACCAGCTCCCAACTATGTCATAAACATGTGATACTAACAAGCATAAGGAAGTACCTTAAGGGACCAACCAAGTGGAACACTTGGCTTCATCCTTCTACCACCCTTTGGAAGGTTACTCAAAGTCGATTAGGAGAGTAAAAATTATCCATGTTGTACGACATTTGTGTGTCGCATGATTATTTTCCCTTGTTTGTGGGGATTACTTATTCGGAGTTCAACTTAGACTCAAAATTATTGCTGAATTAAGTGGAATTATCAAAGCTGCACTGAATTATCTCCTATTGAGAGGAAAATATTGGATTTTGTCGCGTGAGCCAGCGTTGGGGCGTGTGTATGTAGCCCCAGTCATGTGGTCTGATTGACGTCGTGTGTGGCAAACACGATTCAGAGATTTGCCAGCATACGTCTCCGTCTTGTCATTTGAATGACATCGTTTGAGAACGATACAATTTAACATGTTTCAGTTTGATACTCTGAACCTTCTTTCATATCTTTCATTTCCTCTCTCTCACCGAACCCTTCGTTCCCCTTCCTCCTTCCCTCCCCTTCCTCTTTCCATTCTTCCTCTTCCTCCACTCCAAACCCCTCCGACCTCTCACTACTTCCACCACCATCTCCTCCGCAGCACATTGCTTTTTGAACGGTAACCGACGTCCCGGTAGAATAACGGTGTCTATGGTGGTACCAGCGGCGGCTTACGGTGTAGCGGATCGGCGGCGAGGAACTAGGAGAATTTTAAGTAACTGGTAGGGTAACGGTCCTCACTTGACGTTGATTCTTTTCAAATCATGACTTTCTACTTTGGAGCATGCTATGGTTATGTGCGAGATTTTATGACTTGAAATGAGCATGTTCTAGAAACTTGAAAAAACTAACAGTATGCATATAAGAACCTCGTGGAGATTCCATGAGAGACCTTTGTGAAAAAATTTAACAGGCAATACTTTCTTAGGCATGTTCATAAGACTAAAGAAAGGGAGTTTATGGAATTGACTCATATGAGTACGACAGTCCTCGAGTACCAGATGAAGTTTATCTCTTTAGAAAGATTTGTACATTTCATTTCAGAAGATGAGGAGAGACGGATTGAAAGGTTCGTTGATGGACTCAGGTTCTACCTGAGGAGCCTTGCGACGTCCTACTGTTGTGCAGACTTAGTTTGGCAGTGAAGTGTGCACGGTAGTTGAGGCGCAGCACGACAAGATGGCTCGAAAGATGGGACAGACAACTCAGGGACCGGTATATAGTAGGGGGAAGAAAGCTGCAGCGACAATTCCTTCATTGGGTTCAAAGGCATCTTCACTTGGTGAATTCTCTCTCTCTCTCTATTTCATCTCCTCTTATTCCAATCTCTCCCTACATCAAAGGAAGGAAAAAGTACCTAGGTTTTAGAGAAAAGAGATATTTAATACTTCACTTTTTCTTGTTCCCCTTTGTCTCCCCTTTTTTCTTCTCAATCATTGGACTCTAGCTTGAAGTCTTGTTTCGAATTGTGACCTAAGTTTAAATCATGGATGGGGTTTCAGGATTTCACTATGGCTATAAGGAGAAACTTGGAGCCACAAAATCCAAGAAAATCTCGTGTATGGACCTAAAAATTGTTTGTTCCTATTGTACATTAAATATCACTTTACAAATTTGACTTCGGTTCTATGTTAACTGCAAGTTATTGTACGAATGGACGTAAAAAAGACATATGAATATTCATTTATCCACTATTACCCAAAGCTCAAAAGATTAACAATGATACTACTTTTTTTTTTGTCAATGATAAGATAGTACTTGTCTAAAATGTTAGCATCACTTTGATGCCATAATGGGTTACGACAAGGTTAATTATTATAGATTACTTGTTCCATAATAAAGAGTATTTTATTTTGATAGTGAGGTGAAATTCAAAGTAAAATATCAAATTGTTGGATGTAAGGTGGAATTGTTTATTCATCTCTAATATTGAGAATATGCAATTTTGATAGCATAATAAGTTATCCAGAAATTACTTATATCAAAATAAAAGATGTTTCACTTTGGTAGTGGTGTGGGACTCACTCACATAATAGGCAGAATAAACAATCTTTAGGGCTCAAGTGGAATTGCTTATTCTTCTTATGCAGGGAAAGCAATTCTGACGCGACATATATCATTCCGCCTATCAAATTAGAATTGACTTTATTCTCATCATATTCTCCTATCAAAGTGGCGCTTGGGGCAAAGATACAAATACATTCATTTCTGCATCATTTTTATCACTTTATATGTTGATTTATTTTCTTCATCTAACTCTTTAATCATATGGTTTCGGCTATCCAATATGCATGCGAGCACCATGGCAATTAACTAACGTACGATTACCTTAAAAAAGGAGCACACGAGTTCATACCATGGATGCAATCTTGCACGCATCTACTTTCTACAAAAATTTCCACAAAAACATATTTCTTTGATTTACATTTTAAAGTATTTGGATAGGAGTGTCCAACTGGTATCAATAAATGTGGCTCAAATAAAGATTAAATTAATGAGTGATTGAGAAGCATCAACAATTAGGGTTGCGATTCGGGTCGACATAGGTCGAGCTGAGATCAACTCTAACTAAACCTTCAACTTTAACACAACTCAATCCAACACTCAAACAAACCTCTTTAATCCTAGTCTAACCCATCTAACAATGATCCAATCTAATTCAACTCATGTAACCAAATTTTTAGTAGATTTGGTCGAGCTGAGTTAAGTTAAATACCTCACAATCTATAATTTTAAACTTTTATTTTTTACCACTAAAATTCTATATACAAATATATGAATGAATTGATTTATCTATCTTAATAAATATTAAAAAGAAGAAGATACAAACATAAGGACATGGCTATTATTTGAGAACATATTTATTTATATTATAAATTATTTTTTTATTTAAAAATAAAATAAATAAAATATATTATAAGGATCTAAGTTGTCATTATATATATTAAAATCGAGTTCGAATTAAGTCGAGTTGGCCAACTTTCAACCCACCTCAGCCGATCCAAGGTCGGATTAAAAGCCCCCTCAACCATAACTTTATGAGATTTAGCGATCCCACTATCGAGTTGATCCTTTTGAATTCGAGTTGACCCACACAAAATTACAACCCTACTCAACACATCAGCCACCGAAGAATCAAATTGACATCCGCAGAACTCAGTGTTGCCATTGATATCAATGGTTTCGTCCCTTTTACGGGTCCATGGACCTGGAGTCATTCCCAACTTTGTTGGGGAAGTAGTGACATACCTTAAACATCTTATACGATTTAAATAAACAAATAAAATTGGTTTAACATAAGACATTTGCTGGTCCCAATTCATCAAATTGGTTTAACATTGGACATTTGCATTTTGGGCCCAATTGATCCATGTATACTATGTTTCGTACATTTGCACATTTAGTATGTTGATAATAAAATAAAACATTATTGATTTTGATACTTCTTAATCACTCCAACATAAATCATTGGATCAGACCCAGACCGGGACTAATTATCTACGAACCTGAGATCAGGCCTGATCAATCACGGTCAAAACAGGCTCAAAAGACCCCAATCTGAGAATACACTTTTTCTTGACCCATACTTCGTCTGACCGAACTAGCTCCAGAATCCGGTCCATTAAATGACACCGCTAGGCACTAGCCTGAAAACTGCGCCGCATACGCGATCCGGATTCCGAACTACCGCGCGCGCGGAACTCTGCGAGTCTGCATTCCGGAAAATTTCGATACCTGGAGGCAAAAGACTGCCTGCACGTGTGCCACCACCAAAACCGCATCTTGACCGTCAATTTCTTATTGTTTGGATCGACGGCTTGCACCGGCGATCCGCGTCCAACGGCTTCAACCAATAGGACGCCACCGTCTCGCCCTATAAAAGGACTTCCCCCTCTCATGACCTTCCACCCAACATGCTTTCTCAAAGCGGCTGTCTCAAGTCTCGCCCTACGACTCCCTTCTCCCCTTCCGGTGCCCCCAATCCCTGACCCCGCAATGGCTCCCAAGGCGGAGAAGAAGCCCGCGGAGAAGAAACCGGCGGCCGCAGAGGAGAAGAAGGCCGAGAAGGCTCCGGCGGAGAAGAAGCCCAAGGCGGAGAAGCGGCTGCCCAAGGAGGGCGGCGCCGCCTCGGAGAAGAAGAAGAAGCGGGCCAAGAAGTCGACGGAGACCTACAAGATCTACATCTTCAAGGTGCTGAAGCAGGTGCACCCCGACATCGGCATCTCCAGCAAGGCCATGGGCATCATGAACAGCTTCATCAATGACATCTTCGAGAAGCTCGCCCAGGAGGCCTCCCGCCTCGCCCGCTACAACAAGAAGCCCACCATCACCTCCCGGGAGATCCAGACCGCCGTCCGGCTCGTCCTCCCAGGCGAGCTCGCCAAGCACGCCGTCTCTGAGGGCACCAAGGCCGTGACCAAATTCACCAGCTCATAATCTGCTGTGCTGTGTATATATCTCTTTGTTCTTCGCTCGATTTCGTTTCAGATCTAGAGAGAGGGTTTAGGTTTGTCGGGGTGTTTTGTGTGACTTCTGTAACGCTGGTCCTTTTCTGATGCGGCTTAATCCATAAGCGTGGTTTCTGATCCGATCATGGGTTGTGTTTAATGAAAAAGCTACCACTTTTCATTAGGTTTCTGGCTCCCTTCTTGTCCGATCAGCCTCTTCACAGCTCTGCGTGCGTGCGTGTTTCCTGACAGTGGTTGGGTGATGAAGCATGTTTCTGTCTTAATTGTGATGTCGAGTTTACTTGGTGTTGGAACATGCCTTCTGGTCTTCTGGATGTTTATATAGTGTTTTAATCACTTGGTTTTTCTTTATTTGCTTTTGGCTGAAGAATAAAGTTTGGAGATAAAAGCATTCGTCATAAATTTGTCTGTCACAGTTTTGTGTTTTTGTGCAAACTCTTTGTTCTGCAAGCATAATTAAGTTTGTGATAAATTTGAGGGAGTATACAGATTAAATCAACTCAGTGTGTTTAGTAAAACTGCATTTATGAGGAAGTTCAGGGTTTTCTACAATTTTTTTTGGATTGTCAGATATTGCATCCTAAGGATGGTTAGGACACTTCGGAGTCGATCTAAAACAAAATATTTTTTCCACTGTAATGACCCTTCTACAACATTACTCTTTATGATAAGCATGAGTTTATGGTAAGTCTGGCTTTTACCATCTAAATTAAGTTTGTCGTGAAGCAAAGTTCACGGTAAACTAGGCTTGTTTATGGTTTGGATCACTGCCATCATTTCCCTTCTGCTACTGCTCTTGCCCTTCCCTCCTCTCCCCTCTCCTAGCCTACATGCTTAAGTTGTTTTTATATCCACATCCCATTGTCTCATGATGATACCATTTTCTGAGGTAGGTCGTTTTTGGATTCTGTCTTTGATCTGCTTTTGAGTGCCTGGGCAGGTTCCCACGAATCTGTGGTCTGAAGGTAACATGATCAGTATTTAGGGTTTCTTCATGTGCCTTCTTTGGGTGGTGCTTTCCAGTTATTGAATCTGTTGTCTGTGTTATGGCCTTATTGAACTCCTTTGTCAAGACATCTTAAACTGGACATCTTTTATTACTAATGAATTGTGATGCTCTCAATTTATTATAAGAATGTACAACTGTGCTTGATGGGATCATGTAAAATGACCAAGTTCTGAAGAAATGATTTGTATCAGCTGGTGTGAAGATGAGGTACCTGGAGTTCTGATTTCACTGTTAATGTCAAAATTTTGTGTGGTCTCTTCAAATGGTGATGGGGTTTGGAAAGGCATCCAACTCATTTCTGTTTGTCAACAGGTCCTCCTATCTGTAGTTCCCGAACTACATTTTGGCCAATCAGAAGGCCTTCTTTACTGGCACTCCTTGTTTGAGTTGACTGATAAGGGCACCCACCCTAAGCTTAGCGTATCAAGGATTTGATCCTTGTAACACTAAAATGTTGATGACCTTTGTAATATAATGGTGTGCTTGAGAGGACTGAAGTAAATGGCATGGTAAACACTCTTTTGAATGGTATGCCTATTTCCTAACAGATTATAAATTCATTCTTAAACTACGTGGTTAGAGGCGAGAAGTGATCGAGGTGACTATGCATCCTTAGCCTCAAATGATTAGGCGATTGTTTAAGTGAGGCGATTTTTTCATAAATCACTGTGTAAGAAAAAATAACAATACAAGGAAAATAAAGAAAGCATCCAAGATAATTATATAAGATTTTGAAAAGCATTGATCATATTGAATATGTAATGTCTTAAAACCACCTACTGTTAATGTACTCAGTGGACGGTTTTAGTAATTATCAAAAATAAGAAAAATGTGATATTATGTAAGAGAAAAAAGTTACTAGGCATTGTTAAAAAAATATTAGTTACTTTTAAATAATTAAGAATTAAAAAAATAATATTATATAGTTAAAAAAGAAATAAACATATGACTAGATATCATAAGTATTTAAGTGAATGAGGTGAACGTGAGGCAAAATAAGAAGTTTTGACTCGCCTCAACTTATTTTATTGTCTAGGCGAGACGATTGTCAAAATTCTCTTCCCTCTAAATGCACATCCAGTCATTAAATGGAGTATCTTATATATATTTGTCCGAATTTTCAGGTCCCGGTACTCTTCCACAAATGGACGTATGTAATAACGGGTGTATTTGCCGCATAATTAAGTTGTGTAGTAAGTTCAATTACACTGCACAATTCTCTGCGTTGGATTATGTGGTCAACTCGGTCAATTAGGTGAATTGACATAACTACATAATATTTTATTTGACAAATACATATTTCAGATTGACAAATATATAAATATATATTTTAAAATATATATTCATCAAATAAAAATTATATTTATCAATCGAAATATATATTTGTCAAGCAAAATATTATATTTGTCAATCAAAATATTATGGAGGTAACTATGTCTAACTAGTCGAGTTGACTATGTGGTCTAATTGCAGGAGTTGTACAGCTACTCTTTCTTTTATTGTATTCTTGGAGTTTAGTTAGCATCGTCTTTGTTAGTGATTCAAAAATTTTCAGCCGTTTCTATAGTTGCCCAGTTATATATATAGACAAATATTTTAAAATTTTAATCATCGAATTGGATCGGGTCGGATTAGATGACAGTCCCCGATTCTGGCCCTCTATTTACAATTTGACATAACTTTCCGCAAGCAGTCTTCCTGTCGAAGCAATAGAGGCATTCTGCTAGATGTTTGCACTATGAATAAATCCGTTGTGAACCCTGTTTCTTGCATATTTTAATTATTTTGATTGAACGGATTTCAGTGCTTCTGCTTCATTTATTTCATGTTTTGTGGATTAGTTGGTTAATCCTTCTAGTAAGTCCAAATTATGTTTGGGTCTTTTTATCTTTAGTTGCCTTCATTAGAATTTCCTGCTGGTGGAGGAGCATTTTGTCGGCCATGCATTCGGCATCGGAACAGGGTTTCCAAGTCTTCGTTAACTTCTCTTTATCGATCATGTATTATGTTGGTTGGAAGACACTAGGGCCCTCCCATTTCTGGATGAACCGCAACTTTGCCTAGTGTCCCATTCCTGCAAATTTTATTACTGCTTTGTTATTCATTTTGTTCTATTGATTATTTGTCAAATTTTTACATGCTTGGATGCTCATTTTGTTCATGCAATTATATGCCAATTATTTGACAAACTTTTACATTCTTCCACCTCTATGGACGGTTTTCTGACTCATTTTAATTCTGCTGATTTGCACGATGATTGATGCTCACGGTGACATCTTCAACTGTTTCTTTACTTTTTTCCATACCTCCAGTTCCAATGTTCCTTATCTTAGCTCTCTGTCCTGTTTTGTTTTGTTTTCTTTTGAGGTGTCGTTAGCTTCAGTTTTAGTTATGTCTACCACCTCCTGGGTACAGTTAGAGGGTGTTTGTTGTCTCGTCATTTTTAGAATATACAAAATCATGAGAAATAATTCTCAAAAAGTCAAAGACTTTATATATATATATATATATATGTTTATAAATTCTGTTGCAATGGTTGGAATGTGGGGAGAGAGAGAGGGGGGAAGGAGGAATAGGGAGTGAGTAGAGATAGGATGGTGATGTATGAGAATTGAGAACATATTTTTCATAATGGTAAGTGAGAGATTGAAATTTCATAAAGAAATATATTCTTAGTATCTGAAAAATATTTTTCCAACTATCATTTTCAGACAAGTCAGTCGATTGTGAAAATGAAAGGACTAAAAATATAAGAATTGTAAATATGTCCTTGACTGTGATGTATATGTCTCTTGCACCGTTTTTAGACGTTGCTCCTCTTTTCTTGTTCGGAAAAGCGAATGTCATAGCTTAATAACTTTCTTTATTATTTGCAAATTGATTTTCCATCTTTTTGGGTAAATTTAACGGTATGCTTTTGTCAGACAGCTGCGAGTCGTTGCAACGAATCACACGTCCTCTACTTAGTTTCCCTTGCTTTAGGCTTGTCCAAAACTACATTGGAACTGTGAGCGTAACTTAAGAAGTTGCTGCATTTGATTAAGCTCATCTTCTTGGTGATTCCGCAGGTAGTGCCCAAGTTTGATGGTTATATAAACCAATACAAATAATATTCTTTACTATTCTCAAGATACAGGGGAAACCAGCAAATTGCCTGATAGTCACATATAGTCTATAACATCTCGAACACTTCTTTGTTGGGTCGCATTATGCAATCTGAATCATTGCATTACGCAGGGGTGTGATCTTTTTCCTTTTAAAATTTTTAACCGCTTGATCAAAGATTAGATGATGCAAATAGTTCCCCTCATATTGTCCTTACCCTCTTGAGTTTTCTTATCAAAAAAATTGCACTTTTAGTCCAGCCATCTGATCTAATAGATTAGATGGTGTTACATTGCTCTTTACCCTTCTATGTTAATATATAGTGGCCCTTCTTTACACTTAGGAGGTGTTTGAGTTTGCTACAATTTTTTGAGGGATATTTTTCAACTAATTTTTACATGTTTTATAAATACGAGTAAAAGTTAATTCAAACAAATATTTTTTATATTCACAAAATATTCTTTTTTTTCTTTGGGATCTATTGTCCAAACGCTCCCCTTTGAAAAATATGTTTACCGGAAATATTTATCACTCTCTCTCTCCATTTCACATCCTCATATTGCATTCTCTCCATATTTTCATCTCATCGTGTGAGAACTTTAATCTCTCCATGAGATTTGCAAACATATATTTTTATTTTATAGAAAAATACTTTTCATGATTTCTTACTCTCTGGAAAATATTTTTCGTAAGTTTTTACTTTCTGAAGAAACATTGAGAATGCAAACGCCCACTAGAGGTAAATCATTGTCAGTCTTAATGAATATCAGAATTAAACTCTTGTCAAGGCTACCTGGTCGGCTTGAGTCAGGTCAAATTTCAAAGCGGAAGTTCTCTCTACGGGAGTCCAACTTAAGCCGCCAACCCTTGTTAGTCCGATTCAATCAACATCAACACTAACTTATCCCATCAGTACCCGAGTACTGTCAAAAATGATTGAGTGATCAACTAGTTGTTGTCACTGCAATGTCGAAAATATCGTGGGATCATTTCATCCATCATCTAATTATTGAATAAATAGAGATAACAAATTAAATTTATACGTGCTTTTTTTCATGTACACGTACCACCATATTGTTCTGCTTCAAAAAATTTAATAAGAAGAACTTCAATACACGTAAATATGCAAATGTTAATGTGGTGCCTCTTATAATCGTTCACACAAGTATCAGTATATTATCCGAAAAATCCTTCGTTTCTCAAATTATAATTTAATATAAAGTTGTCTGGTAATTAGAGATGAAATTGTTGATTTCAGATCTAAATGAGGAAGGAAAAGGGAACCGCGATGGTCTGCAGCTGAAAAACTGTAGTTGCGGTTCGCCTGGCCTTATATCTTGGGTTCAGAACCGTGGATTGGGTGACGAGTGTGGCAGAGGGCACAGAATGCTAGTAAGGTTATGCTTAAGAAATACACAATTTAAAAATAGTGTACGAGACAATTTAAAGACAGAATGGATAACACTAAAAACTTTACATAATATATTTTTTAACTTTACATAATATATTTTTTCATCTCCATGAAAACTTTATTCAAATCATTGAACTTCTTGATTTTTTTGTTCCTTTATGTCTGCATATATGATGCGAATATCAAAAACTATTTTAACTCTTATTAAAAAATAATAATTTATTTTTAAATAGAAGAAACGAATAGTTTTAATTCTTTTATTTGGTATTTCTAAACAAGCTTTAAAACCCAAAATGGAGGAGGTTGTGATTCAAATTTCGCATCTCTTCCGATTTACGGCACGTCGCGGCTGTCTTCTGAGTTTTTGACTCCTCCCCCACCTGGCCATCTACCGCTTCCAGATCAAACCAAAGCCCCCTCCCCCCCTCTCCTCCGTTTTTATTCCCGCTTCCGGCCAAAGCGAGAAGCAAACACGAGAGACGCGCACCGGCGCATGCGCACGGCTCGCCAGCTGCGCCCTCATAGTCCTCCCTTCTTCTCCTCCCCGTGGATCTCCTCTTCCTCCCTCCTCCTCCTTGGCCCCTCCCATGGCGGCCTCATCCCTCTCTCTCCCCGCCGCAGGTAACACAATTCCTCTTCCTCCTGCAATTCCTCACCCCTCCCTTCTCCTCTTCACGCGCCCTTCTTCGTGTCGCAGATGCCGTGCAGGTGCTAGTTTCCTCGCTCGCAGACGAGTCCCCCGCCGTCAGGGATGCGGCCTTGGCGGCGCTCGTGGAGATCGCCCCGATGTGATCACCTCTTCCGTGCCATCTGATCCTTCTCTTCTTCTTCTCCAGGTTTTCTTGTCTCGTTTCATTATCTGGTCTGTTTCCATGCTGCAGGAATCCTCTCCTGGTCCTTAATTGCTGCTCCGCCGTGTCCCGAGGAGGTCGCCGGGTATAGATTGCTAACTGTTTTTTTTTTTTTTTGCGGCCGATTTGGTCTAGAATTTGGAATTCTTGCCTGCTGACTGTTCTGGGTTGGACGTGGGGGTGTGTTTGTGTGCTTGTAGCGGTTTGGAAACATGGCGGGGGTCTTTAGTGTTATGGCATGTGCTGTCAGAGCCATGGACAAGAAGGATGTTGATGAGCTCTTCATGACGAGCCTTGCCAGGATTGCGACCTCTGAGATGATCACTTCTAAGGTTTGTTTGATTCGATGCTCTGCTTCCTTTGATTTATTTATTTTTTTCAGCTTCCTGGTAACTCTGTACAGGTCTACCCCATTCAGTCAGCATGCTACTGGCATCAAATAACAGGAATATGTATTTCTTTGCTTTAACGTCGAAGACGAAATGCTGGTCACCTACAGTAGAAATGAGTTGAGGCTTGGTCTTGTGATCGTCGGATTGCTTTGTTGACATCCAAATGCCATGTTGATAAATAGAACTTTTGTGTTCTCACATGATGGTCTTATTATATCCTAGGTCTGCTTGACGTTGACCTTCTTTGAATGACA
Source organism: Zantedeschia hybrid cultivar (assembly GCA_030544215.1). NCBI lineage: Eukaryota > Viridiplantae > Streptophyta > Magnoliopsida > Alismatales > Araceae > Zantedeschia > Zantedeschia hybrid cultivar. The sequence goes on from JARZZO010000015.1 coordinate 4,567,317, forward strand.
CTTGTTTAGCGTGTGGCAGTACAGAAGATATATGCAAGTTTATTATACATCAATGTTCACTCGGGACTCCCTATAGGTGTCAACTGAGCTTCCTCATACCAAAAAGATGGAAAATAGTGCTGTTGACTTTCATTCAGCAGAAAATAGTGCTGTTGACTTACATCCAGCAACGAAGACATCATCATAAACTGATATCTTTCAATAGACGAGCTGAGAAATATGATTTACAAGACACAAGGTCTAAATGATCCATGACCTTGATGTATGACTACAATCCTTGGGACAAACATGATAGAACTAAATTATGTTTTCTTTCAGGTGACAGTACATATTCAGCCCGACTTTAAATGTTCAACTTGACTCCTCGAATTTTTCTTGGTCAATTCTAAATCTTGGCAACATTTTTCTAAAGTATGAGAGTAAAGTCCTGTGCACCGTGCCCAGGTGATGGGTTTTCATTGTATATTTAAGGACCACCAGCTATGATGGGTGTGGCCAGAAAACCCAACCCTCCAGTTATGCACTAATCTGGCTCCAAATCAATAAAATCCTCATTTCAAATTCTCTAATAGGTATTATGGTGTCACCCTTAATGACATCCCAAAAACGGTGATAAGACACCACTAAGAGCCCCTGTGTTGTACTAAAAAGCACTTCTTTCATTTCCTTATATGTAAAGGAAGCTATCAACTGAGTAGCCATTTGATCAGCTAATCTTGTGTAGATTTCTTCCATCGTTTGAGGTCTCTACACTTCCTCTCCTTTAAATAACCCCTTAAAATGAGGCACATCTCGAACCATAATATAGTCCTATATCTCTGTATCTCCCACCTTAGTCTAGTTGGTCTGGTTACTCCATTTAACATTTGCTACAACATGAAATAAGTAGTATTGTTGTGTCCATTCTCTAGCGGACGAGAGCCAGTCATGGTGATAATGAGACTATGAGATCATAATTATGAATCAACATAGTACTAATGAGGATCAAGTATGGGTCATAAGGATGCTCTTGATTGGTTTTGGAAACTTCAATTCTACTATGCCCCTCTCTTTTTTTGCCACTCTTTCCTTGCCATCCTCTTCCCTTCACTAGCACCCACAACTTGCTTCTTCCCACCTCTAGGACTCATGCTTTGGTTTCACTATCACCTTTGAAACCTTGATCCTTTAAATGAGATAATGATAAGGGATAGTAACTTATAGGTGGGGTTTTGATTTGACATCCAATTGGATCCTAACCTAAGTTATTTTAAGTTTTTAACACTTTGGATGCCCAAGTAGGGGGTTAGTCATGGGTTGGGCTGTAGGAGTCTGCATGTAGGAGGGGGCTACCTATGAGATAAAAAGTGGTGTATAGTTGCCAAGACATGGGGCCAATATTGTGATGGGTAGTTGGGGCAGGGATGAACTCGATTAGTCCCATATCAAAAAGCACATAAAACTATGCTGACCAATCTCAGAAGGGACAATACCTTATAAAAGGGTTGGAATGGATTGTGCCATTATGATACTAAAGCTAGGTTTTCGATCATGGAACATGCGGGTTATGGTCCACTATGCTTGCATTATGCATCCATAGGGGCTCAATTACAAGTTAGACGGTAGAGAAGGGCTACATGCAATGTAAAATAGTACAGAGCCACCAATATGGTTGGGGTCTAGGATAAGGATGAACTCAATTATTCCCATTTGGAAAGCAAGAAAAGATTACTTTGCTACATATGTAAGGCTTGCATCCATAACTTTGATGCACCTTTTGAGGACAAAATGATACGTGGTTCTCTACAGCTTGATGCCTAAAGACAAATGTATAGGCCTGGAGAAACTTGACCCATCAATTGTGGCGAGGATTGAGCTTCTTTTGAGCGTTAAGCAACCTGAGGGCCTCATGGTCCGAATACAACACAAACTTCTACAATAGTAAATAATGTCTCAAATGTCTAAATACTTGTACTATCGCATAAAACTCCTTATCGTAGGTGGAGTACTTTAACTTGGCATCACTCAATTTCTCGCTGAAGTATGCAATAAGATGGCCCTCTTGGCTTAGCACTCCACCTATGTCGACACAAGAAGCATCACATGAAATCTTAAATACCTTCGAAAAGTATGGCAGATGAAATACAAGTGTCTGGGTTGTTCGTTCCTTGATGTCATGCAAGGCTGAAATAGTAGCCTTTGTCTACATAAAGACTCCCTTTTGGATACAATCGGTGATTGGAGCCGTGATCATGCTGAACCTACGAATGAATCAATAGTAGAATGTCGCCAAGCTGTTTAAGCTGCGCATGTCATGAATGGTCTACGGTTGGGGCCACTCTACAACCACCCTAACTTTCTTCGAGTCAACGGAGATGCTCTCACTCAAAATAATGAACCCTAAGAAGATAGCTCGATCAATCATAAAATTACTCTTCGTGAGGTTTCCATACAAGCTCTTTCTACAAAGGACGAGACACACTTGATGCTAGTGGTTCACATGATCGCCCTAGACCAGCTGTAGACAAGTATGTCATCAAAGTATATGAGCAAAACACTTCGATGAAGGGCTGTAATACTTGGATCATCAGCTATATAAAGGTAGTAGGAGCATTGGACATGCCAAAGGACATGGCCAACCACTCAAAGTTTGTCCTTCATCTTGAAGGCCATGTTTCCCTCATCCCCTGATCGAATCTTGACCTGGTGATAGCCACTCTTCAGATCGACGTTGGAAAACACAATGGCTCCGACCATTATATCCAACATGTCATGAAGGTGGGGAATAGGGAAAGGTTACTTCACCATAATGCAGTTGATTGTGTAGCTATTCATAACATTCTCCAATTGCCATCTTTCTTTGGAGCTAAAAGTACGGAAATGACGCAGGGACTCATGCTCTCTCTAACTGGGCCCCTCCTCAGGAGCTCCTCAACTTGCCTTTGCAACTCGGCGTGTTTGGTGGGCTTTATACGATAATGAGGTAGATTGGACAAGGTGGATCTCGGAATCAAATGAATAACATATTGGATGCCAGACATAGGTAGTAAACCATCCATAAATCCTCAGGGAAAACATTCTAAAACTCTTGAAGGAGAATGGCGACCTCAGCAGGGGTGCTCACTCGGGGTCTTAAGCTCTCTTATAACGAAGGCAAAGATCAGGTCTTGGATGCGGGCGCACCGAGGATAGAAAGCCTACGTATGGGAGTGCTGCTCGACTGGGTAGTGCTGGGAGTGGCATGAGTACTCAACTGGGATGTGTTACGTATGGCTAGGGTGTGCGACTGGGATGAGCTAGGAGTGGCAGGGGTGCCTGGGGGAGGGGTATTAGGTGTGGCAGAGGTATTAGGTAGGAGTGTACTAGAAGTAGCAGAGATGCCAGGCTGGGTGGTCTCCTGCTGAGAAGATGTCCGCGGACGTGCGGGCTGCAAAGTGATGCACTGATTGCCATACTTGAATGCACATGTGTTGGGCTGATTATAAAGAGTTGCGTCCACATCATACATCCAAGGTCTGCCCAGGATAATGCTCCGAACCTCCATGTGTAAAACATCACACCAAATGTGATCCTCATATGAATGGAACTGGTCCACCCAAGGTTTATTAATAATGACCTTACACACCTTACCCCCTGATTAAGCTTAGGTGTAAAAGATCGCAGTGCGGCGCCAATCATATCTCTTTAGGTTAAGATACAATGAGCTACTCCAAGCATAGTTGGCAGTATACTATTGGCCGATATTAGTATGTATTGGTATCGGTGGGTACTGATAAGTTATTTGGGGGTAGCCCAATACCACTCATTTGTATTTAAAAAATTAAAAAATTATTGGCCGATAGTGGGTTGAAATGGGCCACTACCCGGTCGATATGCCGGATATTAGTACTGATATGTATCCCATCGGTACCTACACCGGTACGATATCAGTACTGCCATCCTTGACTCCAACTCTACCTTCATCTGGCAAATCCTCGATGTCAGTACTGGTACTGATATTGGTACTGCCATCCTTGACTCCAAGTCTACCTCCATCTGGCAAATCAAATCCTCGATGTCATCCACCTGGTAATACTCTCTCCGAATACAGCCGACTCCATCCGAATGAAACTCATTGGCCATATTGACGCCATCCTGGTAACTAAGATCCCCCAAAACAGGTAGGAGATCCTCTTGGTCAGTGCCCTCAGTGGTCTGGGTCCTTTTGGGGGCACTGAGTGACATAGTGACCAACTCCCTAACACCTGTAACAACAGTTGCAGGACCCATTATCCTGAGATGAATCTTCCACAGCAGGGGCCTTCCCTTTATTCTCTCGCTTGGCAGGTGGGGCACCAGTCATAGGGCGGGCAGGAGGTACGATAGGGTAGGTTCTGGTTCCCTCTGGGGAGGATGCTGGGGCAGGGGAATAGGATCTTGGTGAGCAGGCTTTATGGGTCCTGAGTACAGAACCTCTCTAGGGTGGTCCTGGTGCAGCATACACTGATAAGTTTGTCTCATGTGCGAAGGTGAGTCAAACTTAGTCTCAAATTGCTCCATCTATTGCACGACTTGATAAGCATGCTTAATGGTCATTACGTGCTGACGGAACAACTCTTGCTGATAACTCCGACATGGACCCTTTTAAAATTGAGGAAGGGTCATCATGCTCTCCTCTTTGGCTCGGCATCTCAACAGGTGCTTATCAAACTCAGCTATGTATTTGGAAACAAAGCAAACATCTTGGTTGATGCTCTGCCATCAGTCAACGAGATGACGATAGTACGTCGCAGGTAGGTACTTTTCACGAAGCTTCACCTTCATCTCCTTCCATGACTCAATGGACTCCTAGTGCCACTATTTAAGAAGGGCATTGACATTCAACCAATAAGTTTGAGCTTGGCCCGCCAATTTCATTTTGGCGAAGCAAGTTCACCGGGTGTCAGACATCTCTAACCAATCAAAATAGCAGTTCATACTAGCTTCCCAATCGAGATAGATCTTTGGGTTTAAGGACGTGTCAAAGCTGGGAGCCTCAGCACATGTGTTCTGAATGGCCCGATCATCTTGATCCATTGGGTACCAGAATCGCCTTCACTCGTCATCAAAATTGTGACCGTACCTCCTATCGTACCTCCGATATCTACGTCTAACTGGGGGTCTGAATCTTACTCTCTAAGGAATCATCATTAAAATCATCATCCTGATCTCGTCAATTGTCGGCTCTATCATCCTTAGGGGTGGGGGAGGCAGAGGTGGATTTTGGTTATCCACCACTCTAATGGAATTGTGGCCCTGAGGGCTCTCTTTAAAGTAGTGAGGCAACCAACCATGCCCTGGACAATACGATCATAGTATGTAACTATCCCTGATTGACCTAAATGTTATGTTGTGGGGGACGTGAGGGAGATCAAACCCTTAAGCTATTGTTTTATTTCTTTTCTTTTTGTTTTATTTTAGGTTAGACTTTGAGAACTTGGGATGAGTCCTCAAAGAGTCTCATGCAATTTGGATCAAGCGTGTGAATCAAAACGTAGGAGGGCACTGTGCGGCCATGGCAGTGTCGGGTCACCTTGTTGGGCACGAATGACGATGGCGATGCAGTGAGGTTGTGCGTTAGGGTGCCGCGTGGTGGCGGCATGGCGGGAAGCACCTGGGAGAGGGCATGGGTAATGATGCCCTGGGCGGGCTAACACACCCTCTTGAATGCGTGGCGACGGCGGGCGGACCTTGGCTTGATTGACAAAGCCTAGGGGAGGGCAACCACCCTCTAGCGCTGTGTGGGGTTGGTTTAGAGTGGGTTGCCCCTTTTGGGTGTTGATGAGGATGAGTGGGACTGGCGCTTGAGGTTTTCCCTGTGCTAACCAACAATAGAGAGAGAGCGAGGATAACGATAAGGGGAGGGAGAGAGAGAGGAAGATAAGAGGAAGAGAGAGGGAGGCAGGGAGAGACATATAGTGAGGGAGGGGGAATAGGTGTAGAGAACAAGGAGGAAGCGGCGGCGGTAGACGCCCCTTTCGCTTCATGGGATCACACACATGCATACACGATTCCAATTCTCTCATCAATCATCTTCATTAACTCCAAATGAGGGTTTACAAGAGTATATATAGAGATAACTCAAACCCTAATTAACAATGACAAAAATACCCCTAAACCTAGAATAAATGCTAAAATTGTACAATAAATATGGCAAAAATGGAAAAGACTCTAAATGGGCCTCTAACAGGCCAAACAACTGCACAAATAACTCTCTTAACTGCTGAAACACAAATCATCCATCAGATAGTCTGTCGCCAAGCCAAATCTAAGCCTGAGTTGCTGCTGAAGCCCTCCGACGACGGACAACATGCACTGGATCGAACCGGGTCTGCCTCGGGTTTCCTCACCAACCTCCATCTCATTGGAATATAGAAAAGAAGATATTTGTTTTATGTCAAGCAATATGAGGGGTAACTCCTGATATTGCAATAAAAACAAGACGTGTAAGTACAATTACTCATCAAGCTCCTATTGAAACAGGATCTACGCAAGGAAAAGCACTTGCCATTTGTTGGTTATAGGAACACCCTGAGAATGTCCGAGTTGAAATATGCACCGCACTCTCACATCTCTTCTATCTATCACTAGGGCTGTTGTGGGAGACGATTCATGAGAAAAGATGGTTTTCCAATCAAGTTTCACTTGTGTGGACCTCTTCGTCCAGTCTGATCTCTTTATACATTTGATAAAGTTGTTTTTTTTGGTAATCTACCATGTGCTATCTGCTCACCACCTTCTTCTTAGACAGTGCTTCAGTGGGTCTCCACTTCTTTCTGAACACTTCGATTAAACATTCTTGCAATCTCCTCTCGTCTTGAAGCACCTTGGGAATCCAAGGAATGTCCATCACATTCGTATCTTATTGTTGATTGTGCATTCAATTTTAGTTTCCCATTCTCCAACCCCCATAATGCAAGCTCCTGATATCATTTGTAAGCACCCAGTCTTCTCTAAAACAAACATCTTATTTTCTAGTGCCTTTACCAGGCTCTTGTCCATCCTTTTTTACCTTAATATCATTGTTGGGTCTCTCTCCTCTTTTCACCTGCTTTGAACTCCACCCTTGCATCTAATTCTTCCTTGCCCGTATTCTGTGCATCGGTTAGGAGCAAAAGCTTCTTCCAGGCCTATTCCCTGGTGGAGAAGAAACTCCTGGAGCCCCTACCTTCTCACTCTTCCTGATCTCCATTCCTTTAACTATGAGTAACCAGCAGAAGTTTGACTTACAACTTCAAATAATATCTCAATAAAACAGTGATTTAGAACAATTATGCCCCAGTCTAAGTTTATGTACACAATGCTGCTCCTACATCTTTCTTCTGTGTGTGGATAAAACCTGCCTAGAGGCTCTAGACACAGTCATCACAAGATGCTCTCATCTCTCTCTCTCTCTCTCTCTTGTGGCATCATCAAAAGATGATCAACAAGTTTTCTTTGAGACGAGACGGTACTCACGGGAAACCTCGGCAGAGGTTGGAGGCAGCTCTCAGGCCAGACCATCAAGTATACGGGATAAACTGATAGAGGCTGGGGGCAGCTTCTGGGCTAGACACTCAAGCATACTAGGTAAACCGCCCAGTACGCAAGGGGCGCAACGTGCTGGGTAACTACTCCGGGGCAACGTAGGGACTCGAACCTGTGACCTGCGGGAATTTAACCCGCCAAAGGCCGGGCCTATCCACTATACCACTATGCCCTTTAACATTTCTAGATTCCATAATTGAGAAAAAGGCTTCTATTTTTTGGGGTTTACCTCACGACGCTGTTGTTGCACATGCCATGCAAATAGGGTGGACAAAGTGGTGGCTGCATCAAGCATATTGACTGGAAGATATGTGCCACCAACCTGACAAAAGTTGAATTTTATGAGATGGTTGTTAACTTCTGCCATTCCATATGGAGTATAGATATAATTCAGGATGCCAGGATGGATGACTGGAAAAAAACTTACCAGTGAAAGTAGAATAAGTTATTAGGGAGGGACAGCAAGCATAGACATGAGAGACCCCCAGTTATGATAGTTTGGCCATGAGACTGTAGACTAGCCACATCTCCAGCCGGAGGAGGAGTAAGGTAAATATTGAGACCTGAGAAGATAGTGACCGTTACAACAAGCTTGAAGAAATTAGAAACCCAAGAGTTTGTGCATGAAGAGAAGTGGAGTAAAGCTGAAATGTGGAAGTATCTGGGGTCATTGACTTGTTTCATGTCCACTTCTACAATTTTTTTTCACTGAGGTGTCATTTTATTACTTTGTCCACTCTCTTTGCACGTTTCATGATATTTTTCACCTAGGTGTCATGTTATCACTTTGTACACTATCTTTGCATGTTTTAGTAGTCTTCCGACTACTCAGGAGGTAGTAGATTGACACTAAAGCAAAGTCGGTGCCAGGTTGACAGATGAATGATGTGGGAAAGCAGCTAAGGAGGCTTTTGAAATTATTGAATTGCAGTGCACATTTCATTGAAGTATAAATTACATTAGTCTCTTGTGCCTTTTTTTTGAAATAACGCATTTGTTCTAATAACATTGTAAACCATGGGCTCCCTTAGTATTCATTCATATGTATTAAATATCAAAGAATTGCATTATTCCACCCTCTAAGTTTCTTTTACAACACTTGATTCATTAGGGTTTTGTCTACCACCAAAGTGACCATAGGACAGCTGAAAGTAAGATGGGCAAAAATGTTTAGACCCATTAAGGGGCAAGCAATTTTTCTTGATGCCACAATTGAAGGCAGAAAACTTCTTGATAGTTTCATCCAGGGAATATTTATTGTTCCACATTTGATGCAAAGGATCCACTGATTCTTTGGAAACAACCATAGAACGGATATTTGCTGGTGCAGCAGAACATATATCAAGGAATGGAATCAAATGATAACAAAAAATAAAAAAAAAACATATAGTTATTGTATATGGTACATGATGCACCTAATAGACACTTGCCAGGTATCATTCATTGACAGCAGAAACTATCATCACCTTAGTTGCAATAACTATGCTTGCGTTATGAGACTGTGACCTGGGTATGGATAAGTGTACAATGTTAAAGCTCATTGCTTATGCGCCCAGTTGCTATCTTGTATTATTATATCGTAATGATAGTTTCATTTTATGTTTGCTTCTTGTTTTTGTAGGGTAGGGGAGATTGGATATGATGCGTGCTCTTACATTTGGTTCTTTTTTTTGTAGGAGCTTACTATGGATTGGCAAAGGTCTGCAGCCAGTTTGCTTGTTTCAATAGGTTCACATGTTCCTGACCTGGTAAGAGCACTACATGCTTCTATGAACCTGTGATGCAAACTTGCAAACAATACATTTCAGGTTTGCAGGCACAAAAAGCATTTGTAAATTTTCTAGTTTGTTCCCTCATTTGTATGTGAGAGGGATTGCATGATCTTTTTATAATTTTTATTTATCATTTTGATTTCTAGGATCCAACTATAACTGCCTGCTAGATGAATTTATCTTAGGGAGTTCCTGAGATTAGGCATCCTAGGCCTCTCAAGTATTTTGCTTTTAGGTTTCTCAGTGTGCTGGGAATACAATATGCTGACCATGATTCCCCATCTTTCAATGCTGTTTCCATAGCATATGATTAAGTGAGCCAAATTTCTAATTATTTGAGAAGGGATCCACCTAAGTCTAGTTTGCATAACTATATGGATGTAAATGGTGCCCAAAACTTCATTTATTTGTATGTTTTCTGAGCTTAAAGGATGCAGATTTTTTGCATTTTAGGATAAGGATAATAAATACTATCCGCATAGGATAATTTTGGATAAGGACACACCTATTTCCAAGTCCAATTATCTGATTATTCATTTTTTCCATACAACTTAGTTGTTGGTCACATCTCATGTACTACTCTCTTTTCTCACTGGTTTATACATAGAATCCCATTCACATCCTTACCTTATTGCATGCTAGTTATCCATGTTACTCTCCCAACCCCATTTCTTATTCACTTGTTTATAAAGCTCATTTTCACATGTCAGAGGTTTGATAAGCAGGAAGTTTGTGGAACTACTTAGTTTTAAAGGACTTATAGCAGAGTTATATTTCGCAAGTAGACTTTTCTTTGTTGTTCCTCACCGCTAGAAGCAACACAACAAGAGGCTTATGTTCACATGAAGTGTTATCCAATAATTTAACCTGCATATTCCCATTTCTGATAATTTTAAAGGATAAGGATACATCCTTTCGTCAAAGGATACTGTTTTGCATATCTATCTTCAACCTAGCTAATTGGGAACATTCATATTGATGCACTAATTCAAGCTAAGATTAATCTCATATCCCTTTGTACCATTGCACCAACAAGAATGGAACTGGGTGAGTCAAGCATGTGACTGGATGAGACAATCTGTTATGACAGTGAGTCATGAGACTGAGTTGAACTCATGACTGGTGATTCTTCGAGATTGAGGCACCTTGTTCTCCATGCAAACAGAGTGCCTCAGTTTCTAATTTCAGCATTTAGGGACTTAGTGTAGCCTCTACCAATCACTTTGCCGGTGCTTATTAAGAAGGGAAGTCTTGGTGAGCATATATTGGGAATAAAGCCTTGATGATGATGATAATTGGAGCCTCAGTGATGAAGCTCTACATATGTATGCAGTGAAGCTGGATCATGTCTCTGCTTCCCTGGATGCTAGGACCTCAAATTTGTCACTGTTCTAGTCTGCTAGGTAGAGCTGCAAGTTTGGACCCATCAACACAAGCACATTAGCCAACTGTAAATTGGGCCAGGTTGAACCCGACACGACTCTGGTTAGGACGGGCTCAGCTTAAAGGTCAGCTTAACCTGACCGTTGGGTCAGGTGAGGTTCAGCATTCAGGTTATGCAACTAAACTCAGCGTTACCCCTCCCATCTTTTAAACCTTAAACCCTTGTTTCCTATCCCAAAACAGTCCTTCCTTCCCAATTCATCCTGGTGAAATAAGCACACATCCTCCCTTACCCCCATTTTTTGCCAACTCACCACACCCTCCCTTTTTCTTTCTTTCCCAACTCCTCCTGCTGTACACTTCCTTTCCTCTTCCTCTCAAACTCATCCTGTTGGACCCCTCCCTTTTCCCCCTTTTCTTCTCCATCTTCCATAATTTCTCCCTTTCCCCTTTTCTTCCCCTTCCCCATGAATCCATCACCAGAGCTCTATCCTCAGTACGGCCAGCACACCAACAACTTGCTGAAGACCAACACTCAGTTGGAGCTCTGCTCGTCATTGGATTCAGGGATGAGCAAGCACCGAGCCACCAGATCTTGGAGTAGACATTGCCACAATTATGGGCAAGTTAGGTGGCATGTTGATCTTCGATACCAAAGCTGAGAAAGCCGAGGATATGAAAGTTGGTTACAGAGGTATCATCTCCAGGGCATTTTAGGATGGTGGCCCCTCCTTCACCTTTGTCCCTCTCTCCCATGTGCAAATTAGGGTGGGGTTAGGGTTAGGGTTGGACTTGGACCTTCCTAATCTAGTACTAGTGATTTATAAGTCGGCTGCCTAGGTGGCTCACACTCCATTCCTGCCTAAGCGGAAATCGACCCATTTTCTTTTGTGAGATTTTGGTTGGAGATCTTCCCCTCTTGTTGGCAGACCTTTATACCCTTACAAACAACTTATATGTGGCTTTGTAAATTGTCCTTCGTATAAAAACGTCTCATTCATGTGGCATGCCCACAGGGCCATGATGGAAGGTTCATTTTGTCTCCGCTTGGGACATGACTCTTTATCTTCTTCATTTGCCCTACTTTAGCAACCGTGAGGACTGCGGCTACATGGAGACTTACCTCATCCACAAAAACTACAATCGGCGGCAATCATGGGGATTTAAAGAGTATCCTTTTATGCTTGTAGATTCTAGCACACTAGTTCTCATGTTTAATACTATATTATTCTTCAAAACATAGTTATTAACTTACAACCAATTAAGTTTATAATTGAATGAGGTACCTTATGATGCTTATGTAAGTAAATATGGGATGCTTATAGTTAACATCATTATCAATTAGTAGAGAGTATATGAAAGAAATTCAAAAAATTGGTATGAAAAACTAGCTGCCTTAGATTTGAGGCACCCGCTTCACTGCCTAGGCAGCCCGCCTAGGCAATAAGGAGGTCAGCTGACTCCGCTCCACCTAGGCATTTTTAAAACATTGTCCAGTACCATGTCCTTCCCTCGTTCTCAAGTAGGGTTTATCTTGTTGCCATTCTTGATTGGGGTTTATTTGTTACCATCCTTGAGTGGGAATTTGATGTTGTTGGATGGTATGATTGAAGAAAGTCTAGGCGAGAGCAATGAGGATGTCCTTTGTTGTCCGAGTCGGATGCTGCACTCATCATTGGAACTTAGAGGAGGGTTGTCGGGCAGGTGTTAGAGCTCCATTGAGCGAGTGGTGAGTAATGGGGGCAGTATATCATGGTCTATGGGAGTTTGTGGTTTATTGTCAGACCTTTCTATATTGACTTTGTAATGGTCCGATCCAACTCTTGTGAGGTATTGTGCACTTTGGGCCAAACCCGCAAGTTTTTGTCCTCAAAAGGCACCTCACAAGTTATGGATACCGTCCCTTCATATATAGCCTAGTAGCTTTTTCCCGTTTTCTGATACATGACTAATTTAGTTCATTCCCGCCCTAGCCTTTAGATGCAACGGTGGCTCCATACCATAGTAGTGGCTACACACCGCTTCACTTGTGGGTAGCCCTCTTTTCTTGCATAGCTCGTGATTGGGTCATTATCGGAACCCTCAAGTATAGCTAAATTGTACCTCCAATCATCGAAACACCTTTTTGAGTATTGGCTCAGTTTTTGTAAAGAACTCTGTAGTTAAGCATGCTTAAGAGTAATAACATGATGGGTGACCTTCTGGGAAGTCTCTGCTCTGGAGCCAATTATATCTAGAAAGGACAAAATTGTGAGGCCCACAGGCCAAAGTAGATAATACCTTGATGATGGAGTACATGCCATTACATAATGGTATTAGAGCTATGAACCAGCCAGAAGTGTGGGAGTTAAGTGCCACATAGGGGAAAGTGATACACCGTGAGAGGGCTACCCATGGGACGGCGATATTTAATGCCACAGTGTGAAGGTACATGGTGGGAGCCACCTCTTGAGCCTATGGGGGCCACTTCTAAAGTCCCACCTGCCTAGTGAACTGGTTGTAGGTTAGGTAACGTTTTTTTTTTTAGAAGGTGACATAAAGTCACAATTCCATTGAACAATAAGAGGAGTACAAAAGAGAGCCCAAGAAGGCATCACAACCTGGATAGGACATTCCCCCATCCAAGTCCCCATATAAACTCAATAGAAAATTACACTTCTGTCTTATCAAGGAAATAAAATAGAGTTACAACTATAAACCAAATTCGTCAAGAAATCAGCTCTCTCCACTGTCTGGCCTTTTCAAGGATAACATAGCTCCCTTCATTTAGGGTACCAGCAGCTCTTCCCCACTCTTCCACCCATCTAAATGTATTCTTCCATAATTCATTAACACTTCTGAATTGATCATTGAATTTCCTCCTATTTCTCTCACACCATATTGACCACAACATAGCTGGACATATGAGGAACCACACTTGTTTAAGATCTTTAGAAGGGCATACTGAAATCCACCATCTCAACAATTCCAACACAGAAGAATGCTCCACCGAAATAATTCCAAATAATCTATAGAGAGTCTTCCACAGAATACTAATTATTCTACAGGCACTGAATAAATGCTTTTGGTCCTCCTTAAGGATAGCACAGAAAACACATGAGGGACTCCTAGAGAAATGAAGCTTCTTTGCCCTTTTTCCCGTAAGAATTCTATTCCATGCAAGCTTCCACAGAAACACCCTGATCTTGTTTGGAAGATGGTTTGACCATACCAGATCCTTCTTCCACCAAACCCTGATACCACCATCATTCAACAAATGAACCAAAGTCTTAACCGAAAACTGCCCATTTTTTGACCATCTCCACACTCTCTTATCATGCACCTCTCCACAAATCCTAGCTCCACTAATTAAATTAAGCAGAGTTAAGTCCTCTGTTTCCACATCCGTTGGGTCCCTTCTCAACAGAAGATTAATATGATTGGCATCACTATGAGATAATACCTCCCCAACCAAAACATCTTGATTATGAGCAATATTGAATAGATTGCTGAAGTGCCTAGAGAAGACCAAGCTGGAGCACCATTTGTCCTTCCAAAACTGAGTATCACAACCATTGTCCACTTGGATATGACAAGAAGTGACCATAAAATCAGCACATTTAACAATGTTCTTCCATATGGGAGACATATTGTAACTGGTTGAAGGGTAGAAACTCAATTTATTCTCAGACTGAAAATACAAATCCTTAACAATCATAGCCCATAGAGCATCCGAACACTCCCCTCTTCTCCACAACCATTTGGCTAGCAAGGCTTTATTGAAGATGGCAACACTACAGAGACCAATTCCACCTTGCTCCTTACTCTTACATACATTCTTCCAATTGATCAAGTGAATTCTTTTCTTTTCCTTTTTCCCTCCTGACCAGAAAAATGAACTCCTTGCTGATTCAATAATTTTTTCCACAGTTCTAGGAATCTTGAAGATAGAAGCATAGTAAATAGACAATGAAGAAAGAACTGCTTTGGACAGAATCAATTTCCCTCCTCTTGAAAGAAAACTGCCTTTCCATCCTTCCAATCTATTCACAAATTTCTTTATAAGACCATCCCAGTCCCTAACCCTTATGACACCATTCGATAAGAGCAAACCCAGATATTTGATAGTGAAATTGTTGACTCTGCACTTTAACGAATTTGCAATATCTTGTAATCTATCCTGAGGCACATTCAAACCAACAATTTCTGATTTCTTATAATTGATTCTCAGACCCGTAATTACGTCCACCAAAACTAACAATTTTCTGATATTCTGGATATCTTCATTGCTTCCAGATGTAAACAACAAAGTATCATCTGCAAACTGAAGGTGAGATAATTGGATGTTACTTCTACTAATTCTGAACCCCTCAACCAATCCCTGTTGAGCTGCACTGTCTCAAAGAAAACTGAAAATCTGACCAATGAGCATAAATAGGAGAGGTGACATAGGATCTCCCTGTCTAAGTCCTCTAGAACTATTGAAATAACCACACGACTCTCTATTAATCAACACAGAAAATCTAGAGGAAGAAATACAACACATTACCCATCTTATCCATGTATCCTTGAATCCCATGAGCTCCATTGTTTTATGAAGACAATTCCATTTTATTCTATCATATGCCTTTTCGAAATCAAGCTTTAACAACACCCCTTGCTTGTTTTTATTCTTATAACGATAAATTACTTCATAAGCTGCCATATAGTTGTCCAGAATGAATCTACCTTGCAAAAATGCTGATTTATTAATTCCCAGAAGCTTGTGAATAACCTTCTTGAGCCGGGCAGTCAAAATCTTAAATATGATTTTATAACACCCATTGAGTAAACTAATAGGATGAAAATCAGCCATTCTTTTTGCTCCTTCTGATTTTGAAATATGGACAATATATGTAGAATTAACAAATTTAATCCTCTCCGGGCTGTCATAGAATTCTTGGACAAAATTGACCAAATCTTCTCTAATAGTCTCCTAACAAAATTGGTAGAACCCAAGAGAAAACCCATCGGGTCCCGGAGCCTTATTGGGATCTATACTAAAGACTGCCATTTTGACTTCATCCTCCAAAATAGGTAGACACATCTGTTCAGCATCATAGACTTCTAACTTAGGTAGCAAACCATCTTGTAAATGAGGCCTCAACAAATAGTCTTCCGAGAATAGATTCTTAAAAAAGGTAACAAACCTACTCTTGATCTCATTAGGTTCTTCAATGACATTTTCATTCACTCTAATGTGATCAATGGACAAATTTCTTTTGTTAGCATTAGCCACTGCATGGAAGAAGGAAGTGTTTTTATTTCCTTCCTTTAACCAATATTTCTTGGATCTCTGTCTCCATCCAATTTCCTCCTTCAGCAACTCTTCATTATAAAATTTCTTGAACTCCCTCAATGAATGCAGTTCTTGGGTAGACAAATCAGCAACCTCACTTTTCAGTTCCAGCTCTTCAATATTAAATTTCAATTTCTACCTCTCTTCTGAAACCCTTCCAAATTTCTGCTTAGCCCATTGTCTCATGCAATTCCTAATCCATTTAAGTTTGCCCTGAAAATTATTTCTTGTAGAAACTGCCACCGGTGCTTGATGCCACCACTTGGTTACCAATTCTCTGAAACCATCTTCCCTCTGCCACTTGAGTTCATATCTGGAAATTCTGGAGCTCTTTTTCTTATCATCCAACCTAAGTTGCAAAGGAATGTGATTGGAGACAGACCTGCAAAGTCCATTTACCTGTGACAGAGGAAATCTCCTGAACCAATCAGATGAAATTAGAATCCTATCAATCCTTGACTGTATACTGATGTGCTGTAGATTAGACCAAGTGTATTTTTTGTTTGGGATTTCCAAGTCCATTAGCTTGACATCCCTAATCCATTGATTAAACATTTCCATTTCTTTGCTTCATTTCTGCCTACCAGTCCTTTCCCATAGATACCTTACACAATCAAAGTCCCCCAAGATACACCAGGCTTCAGAAAAAAGAGTATGCAATCTATAGAGTTCTTGGAAAAAGCTGTCCCTCTACTGATCAGTGTGAGGACCATACACAGTTGTAATGACCCAGCTGTCATTGATAGACCTCCTACTCTTGCAATTAAAAGAAACTAAAATGCTGAATCTGCCCACATCACAGACTTTCCCCTCAAATTTGTTCCCATTCCACAGAACCAATTGCCCCCCTTTAGCTCCGTCTGCAGGAAGAATAGCAGCCTCATTAAGTACACACCCACTCAATCTAGTTATAGAGAGTTTGTCTAAACTGGTCATCTTAGTCTCCTGCAGACATATGCAGTCCAGATGAAGAGATTGCACCAGATTTTTCACAACTCTCACCTTACGACCCCCATTGAGTCCCCTAATATTCCAAGAGATCAGATTCATGATGATGGAATATGCTTCCCCACCTTTTTAAGCTTCTTCCCTCTCAAACTGTCCACAAGTTCATTATTCTTCACAAAGTTAGCTTCTCTCTTCCCGATCTTTATTCCTCCACCCGTCCCCTTCCTCTTAGCTGAATGTTGCAGAGCATCGTTCCTTCTCAACTTTTTAAGGAAGCTTAAGACCATATCCTCCCTTCCTACAAAGGATACACCAATACGCTGTCCAAAGTTGATGATTTCGTTTATCCAGGCTTCCTCATCAACCACCTGTTTAACTGCCAGTGGCTCATCAGTCGTTTCATAAGGCACGATCTGACCTCTCAACACATCATCCTGTAGATTCCCTATGCTCATCCCAGAACCTCTCTACTACCTGAACGTCCTGAATACCAGGCGAGTCAGCTTCCCCATTTTCTCCCTGCAAAACCCCTACCATACTGTCACAAACCTAGTCATCCCCTGCATCATGATTGAGAAGTTCCGGCTGACCGTCCCTCATACCCGTCCTCCCTTCCTCATTCCACAGCAACACTTGATCCTTCTGGCCACTCCCAAAGGAAGCAGGGTTATGAACCTAAGCTTCTGAGATAGGAATCAACGCTCCGCTGAACGAGAAAAGCTCACTTCCGAAACTCTGTTTTTCGGAAAACCCTTCATTACTAGGCGCTCGGGGAAGACAACGACGGTTCGAGGTCGGCTCAACAGTTGACTATTGAACCGGTCCATTAAGAGCCCGGTTCAAAAATAAGTCACGATCCGAAACATAAGGATCCTTAAGAATCGGATCCCCTACCAATATCGGATCCACAAAAACCCGACCCCACACCTATTCATCTTCTTCACCTGAATGCCCATCACCATCACCCCCTTGAAGACTCTTACTTGAACCCTCCTCGGGACCACCAGAGAGAGCCTTCACCATTCCACTAAAGAAGCTATCGCCTTCCCCGATATGAGTAGACTGCTCAAACCTGCATTTCGAGGGATCTGGACACGTCCCGAGTGCAGTGCACCCACCTGATCCGATGGTCAATTGGGAAAAAAATTAAAAAGCACTTGCCTGCGCATGGCACGTCGACTGGTATGTTATGTCCTGAGGCACGTAATGATATGTGTGTGGGTGTGCGGGTGGATTTTTTTTACTTTTCTGCCCCTATAATTTTTCATTTTTTTTCATATAAGCCCTTGCAATCATCATGCTTATGTAAGACTCAGACTTGACCATCATAACGCCTAATCTGCAAAAGACCCTATAAACAACAATCTTGCAAGATTTCGGACATTCTCGGGCAATCTTGTGAGATCTTGGACATTCTTGAGCTTTTCTTGGGTGTGGGTGTTTTTTTTTTTTTTGGGGGGGGGGGGAATCAAACATCCCCAGTGCACCCACCTGATCCGATGGTCAATTGGGAAAAAAATTAAAAAGCACTTGCCTGCGCATGGCACGTCGACTGGTATGTTATGTCCCGAGGCACGTAATGATATGTGTGTGGGTGTGCGGGTGGATTTTTTTTACTTTTATGCCCCTATAATTTTTCATTTTTTTTCATATAAGCCCTTGCAATCATCATGCTTATGTAAGACTCAGACTTGACCATTATAACGCCTAATCTGCAACAGACCCTATAAACAACAATCTTGCAAGATTTCGGACATTCTCGGGCAATCTTGTGAGATCTTGGACATTCTTGAGCTTTTCTTGGGTGTGGGTGTTTTTTTTTTTTTTGGGGGGGGGGGGGGGGGGAATCAAACGTCCCCAGTGCACCCACCTGATCCGATGGTCAATTGGGAAAAAAATTAAAAAGCACTTGCCTGCGCATGGCACGTCGACTAGTATGTTATGTCCCGAGGCACGTAATGATATGTGTGTGGGTGTGCGGGTGGATTTTTTTTACTTTTCTGCCCCTATAATTTTTCATTTTTTTTCATATAAGCCCTTGCAATCATCATGCTTATGTAAGACTCAGACTTGACCATCATAATGCCTAATCTGCAAAAGACCCTATAAACAACAATCTTGCAAGATTTTGGACATTCTCGGGCAATCTTGTGAGATCTTGGACATTCTTGAGCTTTTCTTGGGTGTGGGTGTTTTTTTTTTTTTGGGGGGGGGGGGAATCAAACATCCCCAGTGCACCCACCTGATCCGATGGTCAATTGGGAAAAAAATTAAAAAGCACTTGCCTGCGCATGGCACGTGGACTGGTATGTTATGTCCTGAGGCACGTAATGATATGTGTGTGGGTGTGCGGGTGGATTTTTTTTACTTTTCTGCCCCTATAATTTTTCATTTTTTTTCATATAAGCCCTTGCAATCATCATGCTTATGTAAGACTCAGACTTGACCATCATAATGCCACCTCTAGCAGTGGGCATGCTGGTAATTAGATTAGTTATGTGGGTTTCGATTCCGACTTTCAGCACCATTTAGTATGGGCCTTCTAATCTGCAAAACTAAACAATCCACGTTTTTTCGAAGAAAAAAAAAAACATTGCTGAGTTAAGAGCCACCTAAGCATAACATCAGATTTTAGGGTCAGAAGAGTAAAAAAAGCCCTATATATATTAGTGTTGTTACCATACATATATGTCCTGAGATTTTGTCCTTATCACCTCATATTCATCTCTAACCACCCCGAGATGAAGTCAAGATCCAAGATGGCAAAACTTGGGACCTGTGTGAGTGTGACCGACAATGTTTTAAAAACGCCTAGGCGGAGCAAGTCGGCTGACCCCCTTACTGCCTAGGCGGTGAGGCAGTCACCTTAAATCCAAGGCAGCTATTTTTTAGAACCATTTTTTTTTGAATTTCTTTTATATGCTCTCTACTATTTGATAATGCTGTTAACTATGCACATCTCATATTCACTTATGTAAGCATCATAAGATACCTGATTTAATTATAAACTTTAATTTGTTGTAACTTAGCAACTATGCTTTGAAGAATAATATAGTATAAACATGAGACTATGGGAGGTACTACGCTGGCATCTATAGGCACAAGTGGATCCTCTTTAGAGCCCCGCTATTGTCACCGGTTGTAGTTTTTGTGGATGAGGTAAATCTCCATGTAGCTGCAGTCCTCATAGTTGCTGCGGTAGGACAAAGGAAGAAGATAAAGAGTGATGTCCCAGGCAGAGACAAAATGAACCTTCCATCATGGCCTTCGTGGACATGCCACATGAATGGGATGTGTTTATACAATGGACAATTTATAAAGCCACATATAATTTGTTGGTAAGGGTATAAAGGTCTTTCAACAAGAGGAGAAGACCTCTAACTAAAATCTCACTAAAAGAAGATGAGTCAGTTTCTGCCTAGTCACCTAGGTGTTCGACTTTTAAATCACTGGTGACCTATCAATCATTTACGGGCTGAGCCAAGAAGGTTATGTTGTTATCAGATCAGGTTCCTCTGGACTATACAGAGACAACCTTCTCAGATTGGTAAACCTTCAGTTTCCATTATTGTGTACGGGTCAGGAAATTTTTTGATCTATTATCTGATGATGATGATGAAGTGATGAACTGCTGAGGAGATGTAAAATTTTTGGAGTGGACATTGAGAACAAAGGGGGCCCATATAGGAGACGTTGGAAGCAACTTTGCACTGATGAGGTATTCTGTTTGCAGTTAGCCAAAGACCCCATTAACAAAAAGAAAAGTTGGGGTTGTTCTGGAAACTTCCTTTCATGAAGTGGTGTAGGAAGTTGTTTGTTCGGGACCTGACCTATGCATGTCTCTCCTATCGGATTATTTTAAAAAATCCATATCATTTTTGTTTTTATCTGGAGAAATATAGGTCGGTTTTATGTATTTTATTTATTGGACTATGAGAGCTTGGGATTAGCCCTCAGGGAGTCCGGGACTTCGGATCAGGCGAAGATCCGAGTCTATGACCTCTCTCCACTGACCTCAGTCAGTGTTAATTACGTCAAGCAACCGCTTGACAACCCTTGATTAACCGTCCGTTGATGTCCTTATAACATGCAACACTACTACTACAGGCATCACATGCATATGAAGGTATATTTTAGGTTAAGCTCTTGGCCTCACCCAAGTTTAGGATGGGTTTATATGATTTTGGATTAACTCCAAGTTATTTGGATTAATTCCAAGTATATTGGATTGACTCCAAGTATTTTGGATTGATTCCACGTATTTTAGACCAATAAGGGTATTTTTGTAATTATGCCAAGTTAGAGGGTATAGGGGTATTATGGTCATTTTAGTGTATGAAATGAGTTTTAATGTTTTAGGAAGGTTTTGAAACCTTAAAAGGTATTTTAGAGTTATTTTAAGTGTGTTTGGGTTGTAAGGGTATTTTGGTAATTTTACCTTAAGTTGGGTTTATTAGATTTGGAGTCTATTTTTTATATTTTTCTGAGATTTTTATTTATCTTTATCATATTGAGGGTATTTTGGTAATTTTACCCATCTTATTAAGGTTTGGAGGGTATTTCGGGCATATGAGAAATTTTGATATTTTTAAGAATTTTCTGTGATTTTTACAGATTTTTATTATGTGTGAGGGTATTTTTGTAATTTTATTAAGTTCTAGGGGGTATTTTAGTCATTTCGGAAATTTTATATGTTTTCAGATTTGGTTCTCTGTTTTTACTGATTTTTTTTATTAATTTTACTGATTTTTATTAATTAATTAGATATATGAAGGATATTTAAGTTATATTTTTTGGATTTATGTAATTTCCAGATTTTGTTTTCTGAATTTTACTGAGTATTACTGATTTTTACAGAATTTTTCTGATTTTTATATTTATTTTACTGATTTTAAATAATTTTCGCAGATTTTATTAATTAATTAAGCATGGAGGTATTTAAGTCATTTTTTAACTTAAGTATATTATTTTATGAGTCTATGTTTCATTATTGAGTTTTAATTATGAGTCTAGATTTTAATTATGTCTGGGATGAAGCCAAGAGTATTTTAGAATATTTAATTATGTATTTATATATTTTAATTAGTTATTAAACTAATTAATCATGCATGTGAAAATATAATAACATAGTGTTACTTAAATAATAGATTTATGAACACACATGCACACACATATGCTCAAAGGACAACATGGGCATTTCATTCATTATTTCGGCATAATCCCGTCTTATAGAACGGTGATTTTACAACATAAATTTGGCAGAGCTTCCTCTTAGGAATAAACCTTAAGAAGAGAGCCCTCCAAGAAAATATCTCCTCTAAATCGCAGCAAACCCGGGCAAGAGCACCGGATTTGGTCTTCAAATTGGCAGAGTTTCCCCTAGGAAATTTTGGGCCAAATGGGCATGGCTTTCTTCTTACCCCTTGGGGGGTATTTATAGGCCATGGGGGCCTTAACCGGTGGGGGTACCCACCGGAATTCTTTGAGGTGGGGGGTGCCACCGGAATGCTTGAGGTAGGGGGTGCCACCGGATACCAAGAGAGAGAGAGAGATTAGAGAGAATAGAGAGGGGGAGGGGGCCCGGTTGGCACCCCCACCGGTTGGGAACTGGTGGGGGGTGCCACCGGTTGGTTCCCCCCCACCAGTTTGAGAACCGGTGGGGGGGTCCCCCACCGGTTTGGGAACCGGTGGAGGGGGGGCTCCCCCCTTTCCCTTTTGCTTTAAAAAAGGTTCCAACAGAAGTATATTTGTGTTTGTGTTGGGTTAAAATTCTTCTTTGAATCCATCTTTCATGAGAACGGAATGGGCTGGGAAGTGTTTCTTTCTGTACTGGTGAGAGTTGGTGAACGTGTGCATATGTTTTCATGTTTGTTACTGTTGGGTCCTCCAGTTAAGGTTATGGTTTAACCTACTGGATGTAGCACCTCTATTTATTACTTGGTAAATTTTTTGGTATCACTTTTTCTAAAAAAGAAGCTAAATTATTCTTTTACTACTTATATATTGCTGGTCCTAAATTTGAAGATGATGGAGGAAGTTTTTCGTTACTTCTCTGGACCAAATTCTGCAGTACCAGCCATGGTTCAAATCCTTGCAGATTTCGCTTCATCTGAAGGTGAGCTACCATTTTCATTTCCAGTACCTTTTTTTTCCTGATCTTATATCCACTCATGACTGGTTGATCTCTTTTTTGTCAATTTTTATCTTTTGAAGCTTCACTGTTCACTCCACGTCTTAAAGAGGTCCTTTCACGAGTATTACCAACCCTTGGTAATGTACGTGATAACCAACGACCAATCTTTGCAAATGGTATAGTCGTTTGAAATGAAATTGGTGTTAAAGCATTTCCTGTTGGATATCTGGTTCACATTAGTACTATCCTGCATCTTTATGTCTTTGCAGCATTCAAATGCTGGTGTCAAGCTGCTTTGAGGTATGCAGGGGATTGTCCTTCTGATTGGTTGCTTGATAGTGATGTTATGTAAGTTTATCCTCTGACATGATTCTAAATTGTATGCTTACTTACATTCCTCTCTCTCCGTCCAATACTCACCACCCTACTTGATGGTCGAGTTATCATGATGATGCCATCTTTTGCCGCAGGTCATTTTTGAATTCTGTCTTTGAGCTTCTACTGAGGGTCTGGGCGGGGTCCCGCGATCTGAAGGTAAAATTAGCAATATTTGAGCTTCTTCTTCACTGCCTTCTTTGGGTGGTGCTTTTCAGTGTATAGCACGTGTTGTTTATGGTGCAGCCTTTTTGATATACTTATGCTTGTGCCTTATTGCCATTAGTATTACATAGGAGTTCTATTCCCACTTATATTGGGAATTGTCCTGTCTATGTATATGTACATAAATATGAGGCCATTTTCCTCACGTTCAATAGAAAAGCTTCATTATTTTTGTTTCTATATCTCTTGTTAGGGGGAAAAAGAAAAACGAAATCTGTATCTGAAGGGTCAAAAATTACATCACATTACTCCAAAATATGGATGCTTCAAGATTTTGGAAGATGTAATATAAATACATATGATGAGACATTTGGGTCTGTTTAAGAGATTTATTTGTTTTATACATTGTCGTCTTTTGCATGCATAGTTTTTGGTCCTGTTACTGAGAGTGTTTCCATTTTTTTTTTTGAAGAATGATCTGTGATCTTTCTTTACGTGCTGTGTTTGGCTGTACATCTTTCCTTCTCTAAAAGCCATAGATCAAGCCTGAAGTAGCTGAAACTTCCCTATTTAACCATGAATATGATGTTCTTCTATCTCCTTTATATGCTTGATTCCTCACCTGTTCTGATTCTGTATTTGAATTTTTTTCTCTGTACTTTTTTATTTTACTAATCACAAAATTTTCAGTCACTGACTATTGCGGTTCAACCAAGATTTTTAAAACTATTTGCTCTTTGTTTTCCTTTTCTTGGTAAATTTAACAGGTACGCTTGTCAGCGGTGGATGCTTTGGGACAAATGGTTGGTCTAATTACACGTCCTCAGCTTAAGGCTGCTTTGCCCAGGCTTGTCCAAACTGTATTGGACTTGTAAGAATAACCTTAGAGGTCGATGCATTTGAATAAGCTCAATTATGGCAGCCTTGTTAATGTTTCCGACTGAGTAGTGTTTTAGTTTAATAGTTGCGTGTAGGAATATGAACTGTGCTCTTTTCTTTCTTTTATTTGAGCAGATACAGGAGAGACCGAGAAATTGCCTTTCTAGCCACATGCAGCCTGGATAATATCCTCAAGGCTTCTTTGTTAACAGAGAGTGGGCCTCCTTTACTGGATTTTGAGGTGATAAAGCTGTTCTTAGTTTGCCATCCTGTCATTCCTAGAAAGCCAGGTGGTTGGTTAATCCCAAGAATTTTACTCTTCTGTGCAGGCTTCTGTACTCCCTACTCTTTCAAGTTTATTTTAAATAATGCTCTTCATGCATCCTATGCCACATAATGTTTTTCTCTAAAAAACTTGTTTTTTGGATAAACAAAATTAATCAACTCTCTTGTCTTCTATTTTGTACATCAGGAGGTGTATCACAGTGTTGATGGCTGTAAAGCACTCTTGAAAGGATAAGACAGTAAATATAAAATAATAATTAATAATGGGAATAACTCTCGATCTTTTTATCTTCATCCTCATATCTGTCAGCTTGGACCTTACGACATAATTTGTGTGAAAGAAACATGGACTGTATAGTCACCTTTTCCTTTTCTACATTTCAAATAAGATGCCAATATTTTTGGTGACAAAGGTCTGTTTTTGTGAGGTCTTCCAGATATTTAGTCATGCTGTAAAGGTCTCACATTCACAAAGACTTGAAGTCTGTATTGTTTCTATCGATTGTCCTGTTTTCTGTGGTTTTTACATGAATGTTATTGCTGAAAATCTTGCACGTATACATTTCCAAGGTCACCAAAATATCTGAGACTCATGATGTTTAATCTACTTTACAGGAACTTGTGAAAATTTTATGCACACTTCTTCCTGTGGCATGCATCAACAACTTTAAAGATGAGCATTCTGATTTTTCCATTGGACTGAAGGTATTGCTATCATGTGATTGCATATTTCTTTTGTTTGTCTAACCTGTTGATGGAATTGTCCAATCTGAATAATCTGGTTATCATTGAGGAAGAAGATCAGATCCTTTAACTTTTGGAAATACTGCTTTAATTTCACCATTTTTATAATCTTCATGCTGATGGTGTTACGTTTTAAGAGAATGTAATTTGAAATCTCCCAAGCGCAAACATCAAATTCTTTCAGTGGCTACCATCTGTTGACTCTTGAAGGTAGCCTACTACATTTTGTTTCTAATTTGATCTCCTAGTCCTCATCTTGCATGATATCCAAATGGGCAATGCCCTCTTGTCCATTAAGGTATCCTATTGAATGACATGACTCTAAAAAAATCAGGAAAATGACATGTATATGAACTATGCATACTCAGATAGCTTAATATACATTTTTACAGAGGATCCAGTCCTTTGTACCCTGCTTGGTCATTATATTAGTTGTGGTCAGAATTCAGGATAGTTCATCCTGAGCTAAATAAAAAATCTGATGCCTGTCACTTGATTGGCTGTTCAGTGTACGACAAAGCAGGGGTAACCGTGGAGGGCCTGGGGGAAATCGGCAGCCAAGATCTGGGATCCACGCAAAGGCGTGAGGATGTGGCTCGGCACCTACAACAACGCTGAAGACATTGCCTTCTTTGCCACAGAGAGAGAGAGAGAGAGAGGAGGGAATGCTGCTGCGGTGCTTGGTGTGCACGGGGAATGGTGAGGGGCCATCGTGTTTTAACCTATATATATATACCGGGTCTCATTCATACCCATTAGTAGAACCAAATGAGGCCCATTATTCCTCAAAAGCCTATGAGATGGGATTAGACACATACCACTGAGATTATAACAGGTTCGGGATTTTCCATGCCTGTTTTTGTATATACGGTCTGGGTCGGGAATTTGGTAAAACTTACAGCCCTAACCATATGTATCATAACATAAGAGAGGGCATGTACAGGTGTAAGGAAGATACATCAACAAACATTCCCCGTACAGGGAAACACTATGGTGGTGTATCTCACCCTCAGCTCCCCCTCAGAAGACAAAATAAAGAGGAGTTATGACTTACTATGATCGTACTCACATATCGTTGCACCTCATCAATCATCATTGAAGTAAAAAAATAATGGTACTATCCATGTACAAATGTGTGCACCCCTGACCATGAGACTGGAATCCACTGATGACACCTTTAGCCATAACCCTAGACCACACTCTTCTTAGTAGATGAGCCATCAATACAAAGAGGGGAGGAGACACAGGACCCCCTTGCTGAAGGCCTCTGCCACTATGAGAAAATGGTGATGGAAAGAGGAGGGGACACAGGACCCCTTGCTGAAGGCCTCTGCCACTATGAGGAAAATGGTGATGGTTCCCTTTTAATGAAAGGAATCGCCTAAAACATTTGAATCCGTAGTATGATGAATGTTATGCCTATGTGGCAATGAAGTAACATGGATTTGCAGTAACCAATTATATATGCTAAAAATATTGTTAGCCTGTCCATTTGAGGTGACATGTCACATAACAGTAGCAGAACGTTAGGTAGTCAACATCAAAAGATGTAAAAGGCACACAGTGTAATAATCTCTTCTTCTCTCTTTACTCAATGAAGTTTGAGCTATTGATCCCTTTTCAAAAAAGATAGCCCGAACATAATACATTGTAGTGTCACGATCCTATAACAATAAAAACTCTTCCAAAAACAGGAGAATAATATGCTTCTGTAGAATTTCGGATTAATAGAAGTGGCAGCACTTTCAAAGTTAATTTAATTAGCAACCTATTGAACCAAGAAGCGGTAACTTGCTTCATGAGCTAAAGTTTCATTAAACTAACAAACATGATGCAGGTGTTCCTTATTGATGAATCTAAATAAATGTTCCCAACTGACCTTTTTGGAACAGTGGTACTCCAGCCAAATATAGGAGATAGGTCACAATGCAGGTTCGGCTCTGTGGAAGAGACATGAATATTTTACCAGAATGAAAGGATCAAGCTTGGGAAATGTAACTGAAGCCAAATTTTGCTGCTTATTCCACACAGTTTGTTGGAGCGTCTGGAAAGAACACAAGTTACACAACAACATTTTTCGGGGAAGTAGGTCTTATGTTGAAACAGTCTGTTATAGAAATCAGCAGCAGAAATCTGGAGTAATACTCGGGAAGACTTTTTATGCATTATTAGCAAGTGGAAAGATTTAACTCAATGAGGGTTGGGTTTCTGTTTGTGCTATCCTGTACTTTTATTTTATTTCCTGAATAAAAAGGAGTATAGGGTTTGTTGTTGTGGGGTGGCATCTTTGCCTCTATGTGACTGGCCTTTGGCCTTTATGTACTCTTTCTATTATTTAATGAAATGTGACTTTTAAGTCACCTTCCAAGAAAACAGTATGTTATATAGCTTTGGCATTCATTTTCACTTGGGGTAGGTTTCTCCTAATATTTCAGCTGATGATCGAAAAAGGTGATATCTGCTCATCTTACTTAAGTGTTTGTGTAGTTAGTTGTCTGTTTGGTGGAGGAACCTCTCGTCTTGTCTATTCTTTGTACTACCTCTCTTTATTTTCAGTAAAATTGGTGGTACAAACCATAATTCTTCTCAAGAAAGAGACCAGAATATGGATCATTATTGGTTCACTGAGAGCCGAGAGTGCAGATGTTTTATCAAATACTGCTCTTTGTGATTTGGTCTTAGTGAATTCCCTGGCCTTTAACATTGATGGTCTCATGTGCTTACTACCATGCCTAAGCATTATTTTTCTGTTTTTATCATGCCAAAATCAGTATGCAGACCAATTGATAACATCAGAAGGAGATTCCTTTTGGGTGGATACAATCAAAACAACAATGGTATTTTGCTGGTGAAGTGGTGGAAAGTTTGTACACCCAAGTCCCAAGGAGGTCTGGGGGTGAAGAACGTCCGTATCTGGAATGTAGCTTTGATGGGTAAGTGGTTATGGGAGCTGTTGCAGGAAGAGACTAGCCTAGGGAAGCAGGTGATAGTCTTCAAGCATTATCAGCCAGCATGCAGATTTTATATACAAACTGTCAATGGGTCAAGTACGTCTCCAGTGTGGAAGGATATTGTTAAATTGGCTACTTATTTTCAGAATCATGTTCTTTTTAAGGTGGGTATTGGGAGAAACACTTTTTTCTGGAAAGACAGATGGCTGGGAAACACAAATCTGAAGGAATCTTTACCCACATTTGTATGCAATTGCTGTAAATCAGTGGGAATCTGATTGCTATGAAATAAATGGGAGGCAGGTTCAGTGGAAAGTTAATTTGCTTAGGAATTTGAAAGATGACGAGATTGAACAATTTACTATGCTGCTGAAGGAGTTATATTCAACTTCAATTCAGGTTGATACATCTGATAAAATAATTTGGGAACCTACCAAAGGAAATTTACTGTGAAATCATTTATTCTGTGCTGGAAGGTGAAATGCCTCGTTATGTGAAATATGCTGAAGTTTGGAAGATCAAATCCCCACTGAAAGTTAGGGCCTTTATGCATGGAATTCCAGCATGGATTGGGAGGCTGGATTGGGACCCACTGATCCCGATCCGAATCGGGATCGGATCGGCTGGAATTGACTGAAATTGGCCAGAATTTGCCAGGATCGGCTGATTCCGGCCGGATCGGGACCTGCCGATCCCGATCCGAATCGGCCGATTCTGCATTCCATGCCTTTATGTGGTTAACATATGAGAAAAGAATACTTGCAAAAGCTTACAGAAGTAAATGGTGTCCGGAGGAGGATGTTCTGTGTTCTTTTTGTGCATCCTGAAGATGTTAACCATTTACTTGTCAACTGCCATATGAGCCAACAAGTCTGGATCATCTTTGGAGAAATCATGAAGTTTAAGCCTAATTTTTGATCAGTCACAAACATGTGGAGTCTTTTCAAGCAATTGAGAATGCGATCGAATAAGTTGGAATGGAGACGCGTTATTGGTATCATTCCTCATGCAATTTGCTGGAGCATCTGGAGAGAAAGGAATGACGCCATATTTCGGGAAGTAGAATTTATGTTGAAAATATTGCTATTAGAAGTTTGTCTTTTATGTATAGTTGGTCTCGCCATATCATTGACATTTCTGTTGATTCTTGGATCAAGGCATTAAGCTAGTAATGCCTCTTTAGTTCTTTTGGATAGGAAACTCTCCTATCCTATTGATTGTACTTCCTCTCTTTATTTGAATAAAATTGGTGGTACGATCCATGTTCATTTAAAAAAAAAAAAGAAACATTGATGGTCTCGCATTTGGGGAAGGTTAAAGTTGGCCTTTCCTCTCGATGCCAGTTAATTATCTTTGGAAAAACCCCCTCCATGCCGTGTTGTCTGCCTCCATCTTTGGACCAACATGGTGGGTGCACAGATCCAAGGGATGCTGCAATGTCAACTCCCTCAACAGCATATCAGCCACATCAGCATGGACCAAGCTGTGCTGCTGGTACATGGATGGGACCGACAAAATGATGATTATGACATGGTCCTTGTCCCTACTTATCATTCACACTTGTCAACATGGTGTCAGACTAATGCTCTCGACTCGGCCTCTTCTAACATAGCCCTAATTTTAGTGGCATGTCAGCTATGCCTATGCCCCTTTCCTTAGCTTAATTAATTAGATTAGGTGCGCAACAGCGCAAGGGGGGGTGTCAATGTCATATTTGATTGGGACGAATAAATAGGACCCTTTTGAGTAAATGGGCTGTGTTTCTTAAACATGAATTGGACTTGGATTCACCGGGAAGAAAATGTATATACTCATAAACCACATCCATGTATGTTGTATTGGGCTATGCGGTTGTGACAGCCTCGTTAGTGTAGCTCTATTGCCTACTGCTCAGATTCCAACTCTGCCCTGTGCCCTCCATATCTAGAGCTATTATAGCTGCCTGGATGTGTGTGGTATTAGGCCTATGTAGGAAAGGGAGGAGGGGGGAGTGTTAGAAGCAAGTATGGGGCTTTGCTCAATGCCAACTGGCTTTAAATGGGATGCTGACAAGAATGCTGGCTGGACCTTTCACATCTAACCTTGGCGTTGAATATCTATTCTACAGAAACTATGTTCATTTATTTGTGACATGGTCCCCATACGATTCCGTGGATGCTATTTGTAAATTTTAATATCCTTTTAATTTAGTTCGTTTTTTTTTTTTGCAGACTTATAATGAAGTTCAACATTGTTTTCTTGTGATTGGTTCTGTATATCCTCAAGACCTCTTTCTGTTCCTTTTGGACGTAAGTGATGCTTACAGATATTGTAATTTATGTTGTTCCATCAACTTTTAAATACGTTTTCCTTCATTCTGGCATTCCATCACTTGTTAAATGTATTTTCCTTCCGATTTTTGTGCATGATAAAAACACATTTCTGATAAAAAGCCATATATGGTGGACCACCTGCCAATTAACCTGTAGTTAGGAGCTGGGAGTGAGCTTTGTGGTTTTGCTTTAGGGTGACAAACTTGCAACTGCTAAGGAGCTTGCTCAAATGCTCGGATCCATTTTTTTAGGAAATTTGGGGCGACATTACCAAATTTTATTACTTAGTTATATAGATGAGGTGATACTTCAAATAAGCTACCTCCAAATAAGCTTCTTACATGAAGCTGACACATTAATGAGCAAAATGAATGCAAATAGCTGGATGCTTAACTAGAGTCTTATGGGTCAACATTAATATAGATGAGCCATGGTTTCCATCTTGGGAGAAGTGGTTTCTGTGATTGGCATCATAAATAACAATAGTTATGATATCGTCTATACTAGGGCAGCCTTTTTCTCTGGGGAAAATGATATAGGCAGACATAGCATTCCATCTCACATCATTGGAGAAATATTCTTGGGGCTTATTAACAATCACCATGCATCTTGTTTTTTTCTCTGAAGGTGACAATCACCATGCATGCTTTCTCTTCTTTCCTCGCTTATGTACTTAACATTCCTATTGTTTTGTGGACCAGAAATCCCAGCACAAGGATGAAGCTTCAACAATTGGAGCACTTTGTGTTCTAAAACATCTCTTGCCCAGGTTCCTCTTTCTCAGTATCTCTTGCCCACTTCCTCTTTCTCTTTTTCTTGACATACTTCTTTCTATCTACTAACATGTTTTAGTATTTATTTCCTTTTTGGAGGTTGTCCGAGGCCTGGCACAGCAAGAGAGCTTTGCTTGTTGATGCTGCAAAACTTCTGCTAGATGAGCTCAGCTTGGGTGTCCAAAAAGCACTCACTGAGGTACTATGATATTCACTGTGTACTTTGTACTCTGTCTGGACATGCACATTATCTGATAGGAATTTTCCCTTTTTACTATACCTGTTTTTCTTATGGGTGGAAAAAATGAGTTATTGTTTCGGCTGAACTGCGCTTCACTACTGGACTTACTTAAGGCCCACTAAGGACCCAATTATCATCCCATTAGGGGGGTTTGCTAGGGTGGTTTTGTAAAATTTAAATAAAACCCTATATTTGTTATCATTTTCATTTTATTCCTCTCATGATTCCTTTATGTATAGAATATAGCAGTCCCATTGAAATGGCTCACGGTGATTAAAATTTAAATAAAACCCTATATTTGTTATCATTTTCATTTTATTCCTCTCATGATTCCTTTATGTATAGACTATAGCAGTCCCATTGAAATGGCTCACGGTGATAGGTTTCTTGGCTCACGGTGATAGGTTTCTTGACTTCCCTAAACATCATTTAAGTAAATGACTTTTATTTATTTAGCTTCATTAATGTAAATAAAATAAGGTGCTTCATTTGAATCTAATAAAAATATCGGTAACATCATATCCCCAATCTGTAAAAAGTCAACTCTCTCTTCAAAGAAGAAAAATCATGTTTCTTATGATCCCCTTAAAACACCCATATTTAGTTAATTCATAAAATGTCATTCTCTTATTAATATAAAAATCGCATAAATCTTGTTGTCCTTCCTTCATGTTAAAAACAAGTCCAGCAAAATAAGTCAAGGCTATATTGTGCTTCTCCAAGGAGCCTCATTATTCCACTAATGGGACAACCAAATCAGGGGTATACCTGAACTGGTCAAACTTGTCGACGATGGTGTAAAGTGCCTAAAAATAATTCACCACAAGAGTCTTTAGTGCTTAACCCATTGAACTAGAAGCTTTCTACATGTTTTTTCAAATGAACCTGCCTATTTTTATCAGTCTTACACCTTGTTCTTTAGTGAACTTGTATTTTATGGAGGATTCTTACATGTACTTTTGAAGGCTTTAAGTATATGTCCTCTATGAATTTAATGTGGGGGTATAAGGAGATTATTGATTACTGCTCTAGGTGTTTTGCCATGGGGTATTAAGGGTATTAGGTTGGAGATTTGAGGGTTTTTACAGTGCCATTCTTGTTTGCCGTAGAAATCTGCTTTCATACTACTTTTCTCTGCACACCCGTTGAGTGTGGAAATAATGGCATAAGGATGCAAGTTTGGAAATACTTTGTTTGCTGTTTGTGGGCTTCAGAAGGTCTTGAACTGCTGGACCTATGCTCAATGACCGACGATTTGATTGAGGCTAGCTTATGTAGAGTGACTGGTTTACCCGAGGCATGTAGGACTGGGTTTCCTTTTCAAAAAAGATATGTTTTTCTTTTACAGGGAAATACTTTCCGTGTTTTTTTACTCCCCGGGAAACATTTCCTGTGATTCTCTACTTTCCGGAGAAATATTAAGAACATAAACACTCCCTAGGTATATTTACATTTTATATCGATTAATAGGGCATATTTCTCTTAAATGTGCCTTAAACTGATTGCCATTCACAAAACACGCAATGGAAAAGTTTGTTTATCTTAATGCTCATAAAAATCAAGAATCTAAAAAAAAAAAAAAGCCTGGCGTGAATCGTCCTGACTCATATGAGTTGTTTTAGTCGGCCCCATAATGGGTCGGTACCAACTCATATGTGGGAGGATACAATCTGGTACGGACCAACGATATGTCGAACCTTGCCCACAAGTTCTCCGGCAGCTACTTAGTAATCTAGCTTTCTTCCTTCCTGTCATTACCCTCTGCTGTGGACAAGGTTTTGTTATCCTAAACCTATGATCAATCAAGAAACTTACCCCCCAATCTCCAATGTCTATTTGGTCGACAAGGATCTGCCTCACAAGTATTTCAACAGCTACTTAGCCATCCAGCTTTCTTCCCTACCTGTCATCCCCCTCCCCCATGGACATCGTTTCATTACTCTATACCTATGTGCCATCATCTCTGTAGGTGCAAATACAACTATCTCGGGCATCTCCTTGGTCAGGAAGTGTAGCTCTTCCCTAGCTTCTCTTTGTTTTCGTCTTCCTTCTTTTTTCTTTTCAAGGTGTAGATTGTACCACCAATTTTATCAATAAATAAATAGAGATAATACATTTTCCTTATACTATTGTCCAGCACATCCATGAAAGAAAATCTCCCTGAATCACAGCTCAACGTGCTATTTTTTTGCTTTCAACCTGAGTTTTGTCTATAATTTAGTACTGTTGTGATAGATAGCTTTTATATGTTAGGGCTTTATAGTCTTTTTGCTGGTTTTATCCCTGTGCGTCCTGGTCTTTATATAACACAGAGGTATAAACATCTTTTGTAGTTGTTAATCGTTGCCTTAATACTATATAAAGCTTGAGTGTTGTCACGACCGAAATTGTGACTTAGGCTTTTTACTAAGCCTTGACTACTCGGGGGTGCCGGGAGGGGCGGCATGGTTGATGAAGTCTTTGATTTGCGGGTTGATGATAGAGGCGGACTATGTCCGGAGGGTGGTAGGTTGCCGCCTCGCCTGACCGGACCCCTTTAGCCACACTATGGTTGTGTAGCCGCCGCGGTTAGGTGTGACCTACTGTGCCGGTGAGTTCCTTCAAGGGAGGAGCTGAGTTTAGCAATGGTAGAGGGCCATGCTAAGTGTGAGGGGTTTCTTGGACGAGGCTGTCCCTTAGGGTTCATTTGCCGTAGGCTATGCCATCCCGGCTAGCCGTAGGCAAGTCCCACATGTGATTGTCTTCTCCCCTGGTATGCGTAGGATTGGGTGCATGCCTTGCATACTTCAACGAACGCAAGAAATTGGTGCTGCTTGTCCGTGTGCATCTCCTGCAAGGCGGCGGTGGCCTTGAACATCGGTTGGTCCGTGAAGCAAGCTGTGCATCAAGGGAGACCTGTTCGTGCGGAGCTAATTCCTCTGAAGGCGGCGGAGGCCGTGAACTCTTGAGCAACCGTTGAAGCAGGACCCGTGCAAAGGCAATGGATTTGGTTGCAAGTTCGTGCGTCAAGGGCGGCGGTGGCATGGTGCCCTGATGCAATCCCGCTTAGGTGGCGATATTTGACGGCTAAGTGTTGGCCAAGGGGAAGGCCTTTATGTGTAACCAAATGGGTGGATCTCGGACAATGTTGTTTACCTTCTTACAAGGTCAAAGGGCCGAGGGCCAGTTAACCTGGGGTAGATTTAAGCGATGGAGCTTAGGCGAAGGCGCAGTGCGCGTAGCCGGTAGGCCTCGAGCGAAGGTGCGTTGCGGTAGTGAGGGTGCCTAAGTGAAGGCACGAGGCGTAGAACCGGTAGTCCCTGAGTGCAAGTCCGCACGGCCATAGCAGGGTGCTTAAGTGAGGCGCTATGCGCATAGCCAACATGCCCAAGCGAAGGCCCGCCCGACCGAGCGAGGGTGCCTAGATGAGGCACGGTGCACGTAGTTGGCAAGCCTCGGGCGAAGGTCCACTCGACCAACGCGCGACCGCCTAGGCGAAGTGTATGGGTGCAGAACTGATGGCTAGTGCAGAGGTCTTGATCGTGGGGTAAGGGCGCCGAGGGCAATGTGTATGGGAGCAGATGCTGGCCGGACTCGAGCGACGACCATCTCGCGTATGCACAGGTGCCCGGGGTTTGTCGTGGCGAACCTCCCCAAAAAGATTTGTGCGAGGCCTGTGGGCCACGTACTTGGGCGCTGTGGAACTTTGATGTGAGACAAAAATTTGTAGGCTGTTTTCGGTGTGTGCTTCCGCTATCGAGGCACCGCACATCATCGTCGGTAACTTGGGTTTTTCTAAGTTATGACGTGACAAGTGGTATCAGAGCATGGATGGCAGTACCGGCCGATATCGGTACGTACCAGTATCGGCCGGTACCGGTACCCGATACAGGTAAAGGGTATCGACCGATACCGGCCGATACTGGGACGGTACGTACTGGTACCGGTACCCACCGATACGGGTACCGGTACCGGTACTGCCATCCCTGTATCAGAGCACTGTAACTAGGTGATTATGTGGTTAGAGTGGGGTGTGCCGGTACCGTTGATGATGGCTGAATCGATACTGCCCATGTTGAAGATACGGGTACCGGTACCAGTACGTACCGGCCAAGTATCAGAGCACTGTAACTAGGTGATTATGTGGTTAGAGTGGGGTGTGCCGGTACCGTTGATGATGGCTGAATCGATACTGCCCATGTTGAAGACCGTCTTGGACTTGGCGAGTCCTTGTTCAGCATGTGAAACATGGTCAGATCAACCATCAGAGGTGCTTGTTCACTGAAGCTTGCAAGACAAGAAGGTACTTAGGGGATGCATGTATGGCCGTTTGACAGTAGGTATGACCACCTCGACCTTGGCGATGGATGTGCAACCTCCCAAGGTGTGTCGAGGGGCAACCAGTGTGTTTGAAGATGAAGAACTTTGTGTGTAGAATTGTTCAAGTTAGCCGTAAGTGCAGTTGCCTTCATGTTCCAGTTGGCGCATGCAGTGCGCTTGGTCAAGTCCATATGAGCAAGTACTGTCGCAATGTTCAAAGCTTGAGGGCATTCATGTTGAAACATGGGAAAAATTGAACCTAAGGACCACAAGTTGCTGCACGATGTTCCTTTCCCGTAGCCGCATGGGACGGCAAAAGACATGGGCTTGAAGATGGTCGACAGTTGAACCAGAAAGTTAGCCTCGTGCAAAGGTCAGTGTGTTTAGTAGGCTGCAATGTTGGCATGCTCGTGAATCTCGCAGCGTGTCAAGAAGCCAAGGGCAAGAGACACCGAGTGAAACAATGGCAACATGCGTGTTCAACTCATCTTACTTTGGCCGTGTTAGCTGAAAGTTTGGGCACTAGAGCCGGTGGCAGTGACCCTAGTTGTCTTGTGAGAAGATTGAAGTTGGATGAGTTCACCAAGCATTGTGGCACCAATATAGCTCCGAGTAAAGCACAGTATCCATAGAGAGGGCACCAAGTTGATTGTGTTTGTGCTTGTTGCATGGGCAATGCACTCATCACCAAATTCAGTAGACTTGGAAAGGGCTGATGTTCGCGAGGGAGACTTGTATCTTCCGAGCAAGTCTTGGAACTCTGAAGTATGTTACCTAGGATCCTCCTCTACATTGAAGCTACAAGTGCAAGATGCAAAGTCAACAGGAATGATCTCAAGTAGTCAAGCTACACGGCTGTGCTATGTTGTCTGCCGTGTTCGCAACCTACTACAAGTCGTACAGTAGTGCGGTAAGTAACCCCCTTCTCCTTGCTAACGCATTCATCTTACTGTTCGCATCCTCGTTGGCAACACAGTGGAAGAAAGAAGGGCATGGTGAAGGCATAATGTACAGAGTGTGCTAAGGCCAGGTGCACAGATGTGCAAACTGAAAGTCCATCACAATCCAACCATCCGCTCAGTCGAACTGAGGAACAATTCATTAGCAGACAAGGCATACAGAATGTCTGTCAGAGAACACGATGCAAGGCATGGTGCTCGTCCGTTGGGATTGCCGGAGTACAATACTATGAGAAGTTGGTGGTGCATGTCTAGGAGCAATGCAAGGGGGTGGAAGTGTGGAGGTGTTGATGAAACTGGCGTGTGGAAGCTTTGTGATCGCGTGGGAGATCTCGAACCCAGCTGCGACCCGGTAAACTTAGGCGGAGCTTGCCGCCAAGTCTTTTGATGCCGAAGCAGGAGCCTGATCGTGTGTTGTGCAGCAGAGCCCAAACCGTTCTCCATGCAGAAGTTGCGAAGGAGGAGTGCCGGGTAGGTAGCCTTGAAGGAGTTCAGGGTCGGCTTGTTGATGCAAAGCTTGCAGTGGGTAGATAGGTCCTAACGGAGGCAAAATGACTGAAGATTGATGTATAGTTTGAGCTAGGCTAGAGTGCTGGTGGTAGTAGTGCTTGCAGTAGCGAAAGTTAGCGGAAGTCAGAGGTCGACGAGGATATCGACGGCTTAGCTAGGGTCTGGGGGAGCATGTCTGGAGGGAGGGGCATCATAGTTGATGAAGTCTTCGATTTGTGGGTTGATGATGGAACCAAACTATGTCCGGAGGGTGGCAAGTTGCGGCCTCGCCTGATCGGACCCCCTCAGCCATACTTCAGTTGTGTGACCCGTGGTTAGGTGTGACCTACCGTGCCAGTGAGTTCCTTCAAGGAAGGAGCTGGGCTTAGCAATCGCGGAGGGCCATGGTAGATGTGAGGGGATTCGTAGAGGAGGTTGTCCTCTAGGGTTCGTTTGCTATAGGCTATGCCGTCCCGACCGTAGGCAAGTCCGGCAGGTGGCTAGCTTCTCTCTTAGTATGCGTAGGGTTGGGCGCATGCCTTGTATGCTTCAACGAAGGCAAGAAATTATTGCTGCTTGTCCGTACGCATCTCCCGCAAGACGGCAGTGGTCTTGAATACTAGTTGGCCCGTGAAGCAAGTTGTGCATCGAGGGAGACCCGCTCGTGTGGAGCTAAGTCCTGTGAAGGTGGTGGAGGCCGTGAACTTCGGAGCAACTGTTGAAGCAGGACCCATGCAAAGGCGATGGACCTGACGTGCAAGTTCGTGCGTGAAGGGGGGCAGTGGCATGGTGTCCTGACGCAATCTCGTTGAAGCGGCGATGTTTGACAGCTAAGTGTTGGCCAAATGGAAGGCCTTTATGTGTAACCAGCTGGGCGGATCTCGGACAATGCTGTTCACTCTTTTGCAAGGCTAGAGGGCCGAGGGCCGGTTAACTTGGGGTAGACCTAAGAGAAGGCGTGGTGCGCATAGTCGGCAGGCCCCGAGCGAAGGTGTGTTGCGGCAACGAGGGTGCCTATGTGAAAGCACGAGGCGTGGATCTGGTAGGCCCCAAGTGTAAGTCCGCACGGCTATAGTGGGGTGCCTAGGTGCTATGCGCGTAGCCGAATGGCCCAAGCGAAGGCCCGCTCGACCAAACGAGGGTGTCTGGATGAGGCGCGGTCGCGTAGTCAGTAGACCTCGAGCGAAGGTCCGCTCGACCAACGCGTGAGTGTCTAGGCGAAGTGTATGGGCGCAGAGCTGATGGTTAGTGCAGAGGTCTTGGTCATAGGGCGAGGGCGTCAAGGGC
The DNA here is from genome assembly GCA_030544215.1 of Zantedeschia hybrid cultivar. Taxonomy (NCBI): domain Eukaryota; kingdom Viridiplantae; phylum Streptophyta; class Magnoliopsida; order Alismatales; family Araceae; genus Zantedeschia; species Zantedeschia hybrid cultivar. Next base: position 4,606,153 of record JARZZO010000015.1, read on the forward strand.
AAAATGTATGGGTGCATATACTGGCTGGGCCTGAGCGACGACCATACCGCGTATGTGCAACCTGCGTGGGTGCCAGTGTTTGGCGTGACGAACCTCTTTGGAAAGATTTGTGCGAGGTCAGCGGGCCAAGCACTTGGGCGCTGTGGAACTCTGATGCGAGGCAAAAATTTGTAAGCTGATTTCGGTGTGTACTTCTGCCACCGGGGCCACATAGCATCACCGATAACTTCAACTTTTCTAAGTTATGCCGTGATAGTGTGCTGGCCGGGCTGCTCTAGTTGTGTGTGTGTGTATGTGAGAGAGAGAGAGAGAGAGAGAGAGAGAGACCACACCTCTTTATTTTTGCCTCTCCAACTCCATCTGCTCTCTTCTCTACATGGTATCAGAGCAGTGTTAGAGAAAAAACAAATCCTAAATCATAGCTAACCGGTAAGAAGTTCTTAGACTCAGGCCTGCGATTCCCCTGGTTGAGGCCAAGGAATTTTGGATCTGATCGGGTCCCCGAATCGGGATCGGATCGGCCGGAATCGGCCTGGGTCGGCTAGAATCGGCCGGAATCGGCCGAATCGGGACCTGCCGATCCCGATCCGAATCGGCCGAATCGGGACCTGCCGATCCCGATCCGAATCGGCCGATCGGGATCGGGATCGGCCGATTTTGCATTCCATGGTTGAGGCTGCCGGCACCCCTGTTCAGCCTGGCAGGAAGGACCGGAGCCTTCCCTTCTTGCATTTGACCCACTGCTGCCCTAGATTTGGATTGTCGGTGCCTTTGCTATACTTTGGAGAATGGACCAGGTCCTTATCTCCTGTATCCAGCGCCCTTTTCAAGGTTTTGGAGGCCGGAGCCTTTGACAGGGTTCTTGTAGGGATTAGACCCACTGGTTCCTGGTAGAGTAGGGACCGAACCCCTCTCTTCTTGCTTCCGCTATTGCCTTCTTCTATTTCCAGCCATCGGTGCTCTGTTTTGGAGGCCCGACAGTCCTCTTTGGCACTGTTGTGGAGACCGGCTCCTTTCTTGGTGCACTCGGATCTAGTCTGGAAGTCAATTACCTAGTTAGGGTTTCCTTGTGTGGTATCCTTGTGCAACAACCTCATTAGTCGCCCCTGTGGAAGTCTTATCAGAGGGAGATATGTCGGAGATAACGACAAATGAGGTCTCCTCGGAGGGGGACAGTACGGGGGAAAACTTCCATCTTCAACTTCCTCCTGTGAAGTTGAATGACTCAAACTACTTGGATTAGGCAGCATCCATTAGGACCTTCACCAGTGCAAGATCCAAGGTGGGTTACATCAATGGAAGGATGAAACCACCTCTAGTTGATGATGATAGGTTACATCAATAGAAGGACGAAACCACCTCTAGTTGATGATGATAGGTTACATCAATAGAAGGACGAAACCACCTCTAGTTGATGATGATAAGTATAATGAATGGGAACATTAAGATAGTATAGTGAAGACCTAGATTTTGAGCTATGTGACTGATGGACAATTAAAGTACATTGTGAGGAAGTTGACTTCAAGAGAGATTTTGCTTATTCTAAAAGAGATGTATTGTGAAAAAGTCAATCTTGTGAACTTGTATGATCTAGAAGTTGCTATCCATGATACTAAACAAGGCACTCACATTGTATGTGAAAACGATTGTGCCTTAAGAGCATTGTGGGAGGAACAAGGTTCCTTTGCTATTACAGATTGAGATACCGTTGCTGACCACAAGAAGTACTTGAAGCATGTCCAAGATAGAAGGGTTCTTAAGTTCCTTCATAGACTTAATCCTGAGTATGAAAGACTACAATCTCAAATTCTAAACTTTGAAGTTATTCTTTCTCTTGAACAATGTTACAAGAAGCTGGTCACTGAAGAGAGGCAAAGGAAGACTATGCATGTTGACACAGGAGGGGCTAATATTGGTGATCATTCCGCCCTAATCAGCACTAATACTGGCAATGTTAAGAAAGGAGATAACGCACAAAAGGATTCATACAAAGGTGAGAGAAAATGCTCTCACTGTGGTCGGTCCAACCATTATGTGGAGTTTTGCTAGGAGCTGTACCCTGACAAGAAGCCACTCAAGTTTAGAAAAAATCAGCAAAGTAAAGGGACAGCTGCTGCAACAAAAGTTATACCACAACCCTCTGGGGTTGCCACTGATGGGAACACACCAGCAGGAATATAAGGCAGCTTTATAGGGCTGTCCACCTTCGATGTAGCCAACCTTCAGCGGTTCCTTTCACATTTGACTCCCTCCTCATCCACTACTCCGTCAAGTACTTCTGGAGAAGCACTTAGTGTTGCCTCGCATCATAGTGGAAACTGTTGCATAATTGATTTAGGGGCCACTCATCATATGACGGGTACTCCTAACTTCTTTACTTCATACACTTCGTACTCAGGACAAGATAAGGTGACCATAGTAGATGGCACCTTAGCTACCATTACAGGGACATGAAACATACCGTTGGATGATCATTTTATCTTGTCCTCATCCCTGCATGTTCCAAAATTGTCTATAAACCTACTTTATGTCAATAGTTTTACAAAATCATTGAATTGCTCAATCACTTTCTTTCCCACTCATTGTGTGTTTCAGGACTTGAGGACAAAACAACTGAAGCAGGGGGTCTCTACCGGCTCTAGTCCTAGCATGGTGCAACTCTTCAGTCATCTAGTACTAGTGTTATGCTTAGGAGAATAAAGGAGATCCAATTGTGGCATCTCCGTCTAAGACATCTTTCATTCTAGGCCTTACAACATTTGTTTCCATCTTTATTTCAAAAAGTAAATATTCAGTCTATTCAGTGCCAAATTTGTCATCTTGCAAAATATTGTAGAACTCAATTTCCTCCTTTTATGAATAGAAGTTTTACTTCTTTTGAATTGGTACATTCTGATGTTTGGGATTTTGCTTCTGTTCCCTCGATTGATGGCAATCGTTATTTTATCACCTTTATTGATATTTTTTCACACTGCACTTGGGTGTATCCTATGTAGTCCACGGAGGATTTGCCATAGGTTATACAAGTGTTCGATAAGATGGTGGAAACTCAATTTGAAAAGAAAATAAAAGTGTTTCATTTAGACAATGCAAAAGAATATTTTGGAAAAAATTTAAACATCTTCTTTGAGGATAAATGGATCATCCATTAGTCATCATGTCCCTATACTCTTCAACAAAATGTGGCTGAACGAAAGAATCGGCATTTACTTGAGACGGCTCGAGCACTACTCCTACATCATAGCCTTCGTAAAAGGTTTTGGATAGAGGTTGTACTCACTGCTGCATATGTCATCAATCGGATGCCTTCTAGAGTCCTAAATTTTAGGACACTTTACTCTGTCCTTCAACCCCAACACCCTCTTTTTTCTTTGCGACTGAGAGTGTTTGGTTGCTTATGTTTTATCCATGACTTAGCTCATGGCAAATCCAAACTTGATGCCAAGGCTATTCGTGGTATCTTTCTTGAATACTCTCCCTCATAAAAGGTTTATGAATGTTATGACCCCCAAACAAAGAAAAAATATGTTGTGAAAGATGCCACCTTCTTTGAATCCCATTCATACTATCATTCCCAAGATGTGTCTGAGGGAGTGAGTTCTCATATTCCGGCCACAACCTTGACTATTCGTAATGTTATTGTTAATGGAGTGGTGTATGGGTATTTTTCTAGTTCCAGAGGGCTGAGACAGGGAGATCCTTTGTCTCCCATGTTGTTCGTACTTGGGGCAAATCTTCTCAGCAGATTCTGTTAGGAAGCTCTAAGTCAAGGTTGGTTGCATAGTGCCTATGTATTCAGAGTACCTATAGGCATATCCCACTTGCAATTTGCAGATGACACGCTCATATTCTTAGAAGGAAATAAAGTTATCTTCTCTGTAAAGTCATTTTACAATATTCTGGAAGGAGATCAGCCATCTTTTAAGCATCTTGATGACATTTGGAAAGTGAAACCACCATGTAAAGTTCAATGCTTTATGTGTTTGGTCTTAAAAAAAGAATTGTTACCAAGATCTACCGAACAAAGTGGTGTCAGAACAATGATACAATGTGTGTTTTATATGGAGTTGACACTGAAGACATAGATCACTTGTTCATTAATTGCCATGTCAGCAAACAAGTTTGGAGTTTTATCGGCAGATGGATGAAACTTTCTTTACTTTTAACAGTTTGCACGGGATGTGGGACTTTTTTTAACAAAATGAAGTTTCAATTACCAAAAGGTGCTAAAAGGAAGATTCTACAAGTGATACCTCATGCCATCTGCTGCCATTTGGAAGGAAAGGAATGCCATGGTCTTCAGGGCAGCAGGCTGTATATTGAGAATATTGTCATGATGATCATCCCATATGTGTACAATTGGAGCCGACATATCATTGGGGTGTCTGCTGAGGACTGGTTGAGAGTAGTATCCTAAGTTGTTTTTAGTTTTTTTTCTCTTTTCTTTTGATTTTATCCTGATAGGAACCTCTCCTATCTTGGTCTAATTGTGTTGCTTCTATTTATTTCTAATAAAATTAGTGGTACAGTCCGGATTTCTTTCGAAAATAAAAAAAAAGACCAGCAATGGGTTAAGGCTATGGAGGAGGAGATGGATGCTCTCAAACTGAACAACACTTGGGTTCTTGTTGATCTCCCTCAGGGAAAGAAGCTAATTGGATCAAAATGGGTGTACACCACAAAATTCAGAGTTGATGGGAGTGTGGAAAGATTCAAGGTGAGGCTGGTGGCAAAGGGGTTTATCCAAACATTTAGGGTTGATTACGGGGAAACATTTGCACCAGTTGCAAAGCTGAACATAGTTAGAGTGGTTCTCTCCATGGCAGCCCATTACTCTTGAGAATTGTATCAGTTGGATGTCAAGAATGCCTTCTTGAATGGTGAGCTTATAGAAGAAGTTTATATGCAGCCACCTCCGGAAATGGTTACGTGAGGCAAACTGTGCAAGTTGAATAAGACCTTGTATGGCCTAAATTAATCTCCCCGAGCCTAGTTTGAGAGAGTTAGAGTTGCAATGGTCAGATATGACTTCACCCAAGGAAATGCAGATCACACTCTATTTACAAAATGGGTAAATGCCAAAGTTGTCATCCTGCTAGTGTATGTCAATGACATGATCATCGCTGGTGACAACCATGCAGAGATTGCTCTCCTAAAGAAAAAATTGAAAAAAGAATTTGAGATCAAGGACTTGGGGCAGCTGCGTTACTTCTTAGGCATTGAGGTTACTAGGTCTTCTAGAGGAATTTATGTATGCCAGCGCAAGTATGCACTTGATTTGTTGAAGGAAATAGGAAAGCTTGGGTGCAGGACTGTTGATACACCTATTGAGTCAAATCATAGGTTAAGTATCTTAGATGGTGACATTTTGTTTGAGGGGGAGAAAGGAAAATATCAGATACTAAACGCATTGAGATTGACAGACACTTTATTAGAGAAAAATTGGACAGTGGGGATTTATGCCTACCATGCATCAATTCGGGACAACAACTTGCTGATGTTTTCACAAAAGGTCTTTCAAGGGATCAATTTTCAAATGTAATTGGCAAGCTAGGCGTACTTAATATCCATGTTTAGCTTGAGGGGGAGTGTTAGATAGCTTTTATATGTTAGGTCTTTTTAGTCCTTTTGCTGGTTTTATCCCTGTGCGTAATGGTCTTTATGTAACACTGGGGTATAGGAGTCTTTTGGAGTTGTTAATTGTTGCCCTAATAATATATAAAGCTTGAGTGTGCTGGTCAGGTCTCTCTAGTTGAGAGAGAGAGAGAGAGAGCCACCACACCTCTTTGTTTTTGCCTCTCCAACTCCATCTTCTCTCTTCTCTACAAGAATGTTGAGTTAGTTTTGTTTTGATTTTTTTTCCCCCTTCGTCTCTATGTAGTTGTGATGGTTGAGGAACATCACCTCACCATTTGGTTGTACTATGTTTATTCATGATAAAATTGCTGGTATAATTCATACATTCTTAAAAAAATGTTTTTTTTTTTTTTTTTTTGCTATGTTTCCATGTCCATAGAGCATCCATGTAATGATAATCCTTTTAACAAGACACACTGACTAGGGCAATTTGAGCAGCTAAATGTTAACTGAAGTTGAATTGTTTTATATATATATATATTGTTTTATTAGCATCCACTATTAATCCTTGAAACTTTGGTTAATGTTATATTACTGTTGACAGCATATTTACTTAATGCTGCTAGTATTATTTTCTGGTAGGTACTTATTGTCTTCTTTTCATTGCCTGTCCAGATTATCTTGATGTCATATAGTTTAATCAACTATTGATGTAAAATTTATTTACATGCTGTTTGTGATCTTCTTTTCTGGCAGTTAATTGTTGTTATGGCTTCACATTGTTATCTAAGTGGTCCATCTGGTGAATTATTTGTGGAATACTTGGTGCGACGCTGTGCTATATCAGATGAGGAAGTAAAAAAAATTAAGGCCTCCAATGAATTAATCCAAAGAAGTGGCTCCTTTCAGCGTTTTCAATACAAGAAGTTGGAGGTTTTTATATCGTTTCTGTGAAGCGCATCCTTATCATGCTTTTGCATTGATAACTTTGTTTTAATAGTATATTTCTGTTCAGGTAAAGCTGGGACCTACTTATCCAGGTGAATTAAGAGATGTCTGTGAAAAGGGCCTGCTCTTGATAGCATTCACAATTCCTGATATGGAGGTATACCTGTCATGCTTCTGTGCTGGAGTAATGATTAAGATACTTGTTCTGTAAACTTTTATTATATAAGTTATTTCGGCATCTGGAGCTGTATAAAAACTTTCTGTTATAGCACATATCTGAATTCAAATTTCTACAGCATATCCTTTGGCCTTTCTTGTTGAAGATGATTATTCCAAGGAAATACACTGGTGCAGTTGCTGTGGTAAGGTTGTCTCTTCTACATGTCTATTTTAGCAGCATACTCTGCTGAGCCTAGTGCTTTTTGATATCCATGATATCCTCTTATTCTGATTATCTCTATAGGTCTGCAAATGCATTTCGGAATTGTGTCGGCATAGACCTTCAGAGGTCAATTTAGCATTCACAGAGTTGAATGCTCATACTGATATACCCAGCCCCGTGGTAAAAGCCCTTCCTTTTATATCTGACATCATCTAAAAAATGTTTTTGTACTAAGTATGATTCACACAAAACTTATGGCATTTTTATTTCAAGTTGCCACAGTAGTGCTTATTCAATAACAAGTTTTGTGTTGTTTAATGGTTGAACATCAATACAGGATCTCTTTGCACGGTTGGTGGTTCTTCTGCATGATCCTCTTGCTAGAGAGCAGTTGCCATCCCAGATCTTGACGGTCCGTGCTTTTGTTTAATAATTTAATTTTCTATGTTAACTAGTAAATAATGATCTTATTTTCATTTTGGTTTACAACAGGTCATGCTTGTTGCAACTCAACCCCCCATACCCAGTTCTCCATTTTCACGGCAATCCGGTTTCCCTTCCTCTGGCAAACAACATCTCCTCCCACTCCACCTCAATTGGCACACACCCGAGTCCCCTTGTCCCACATATTGAACCCTAATGCCTCCAACCTTCTCTCTCTCCCTCTATCTCTCGTATGAATGTTCTTGTTTAGTTGTCTCCCACCATAATACTCGGAAATCATATCAATATCTGGGATGGTGCCATGGTGGTGATCAGGTGCACACACTCATCTTCTATCATAATACTCCCAGCAGTCATGGCAATAGTGATGAGATGGAGTCTGAGGACGGTGGTGGCAAGTATGTGATAGCAGTGATCAGCCTGTGGCTTCCACCCCCTTCTACTCTTTAGTCTCTCTTACCCATCTGCTGCAGGAGCGGGGGAATCTCCACCCCTTTTCCCCTCACTATCAACTATCAATCCTGCCCTGCACAGGGATCTCATTTCCCTCTGCTCTCCCCTCCACCCCCTGCTATTTATCTTTACAGTTATACCTTAAAATACGAGGTCCGGATCAGATGAGTTTGTGACAACTAAATTGTATCAAAATTGGCATCTGAATGTGCTATTGCCTAATAGAGCTACATAATGCTCCATCCATGGCTGTATCCCAGGAAGAGATTGGAGGATCTGTTGGATCATACTTCACATGATTATTTGGCATATTTGGTTTATTTGGATAGAGAGGAGCATTCCAGTTTGAAACAGCAAAGTTTAATTGTCTACGTAGTGGAAACTGGCTCAGGTTCTTCATAAACTGAGTTGACTCTTGCTGATATTTACTGACTTGCGCTAGTTGGACGGAGTTGGGAAATTCTTTTTAAAGTGAATAGGCTGACTTATGCTGGCTCATGTTACTGACTGGCAATGCATAGTTTAAAACTGTGTTGTCATGCATGAGTTGGCATGAGTCAGCAAACCATGGTCTGAAACATATCCGACTCCCATGGGAGAATGGTCGGTTGGCTAGTATGGTAAGGTGGAGGGCAACAATTGTACTTCATGTACAGTCTCTAACATTTTAGAATCTGTATGAGGTTGAAGCAAAGCAAGGATGGCAGCACCGGTATCGGTACCAGTATCAAAGGGTACCGATACCAATACTGATACGTATTGGCCATATCGGCCGGTACTGGCCAATAAAATATTATTTTTTCTTAACTATAAAGACCGGTACTGATACCCCCCAGTATCGGTATCGGGCAGGGCCGATACCGATACGTATCAGCCGATACGTATCGGTATCAGCAGATACTGCCAACCATGACACTAAGTGACCATGTTGGGGGCCTATTTTTTCCAAGTATAGCCAGTTTCCTGAGTAAGAGTGCTTTGTTTTTCCCAAGAGGTACCTTTGTTTGAATTCCAGCCTGACAACCATAGACCTGTCAATTACATTTCTTTCATGAGTTACGGTATTTACTCACTTCCAGAGAAAAAAGGAGTCCTTATTTTTGTGCCCTATAATGACTATGATTCCGTTACATTCAGGAGTTGTGTAGATTGGGTTTGCTTGGACTGATTCGTTCCTGCTGATTTAAGTTGTGATCAGCTGATATTTTAGTATGTGGCCTGATGGAACAAGGCTTATGGTTGACTTATTAACTGTATTTTCGTTATAATGGCCTGTTAAAAGTGACTCTAGAGGCAGATTGCAGCTTATTTCTCAAATAGTTTGTACATTTTTCTCTGCAGGTTTTGTGCCATTTAGCACCACTCTTTCCCAAGAATATGAGCTTGTTTTGGCAGGATGAGGTAATGTAGTAATATTATTTCCTCCATTCATTATATTAATTAGTAGATCAACTATAAAATAGACTCGAGTGACAGCACCTGCATCATGCTGGGTTCTTATATTTATTCTTTTGTAGATCCATTTTTTTTAATTTTCTACTACTGAAAACAAGTAGGATTCTTCTAATTTGTAATTAATATTATAGTAAATGATGTACCAGATGTGGAGTGTGATTTGTAGTACAAATGGAACTAGGATGTATCCTTAATATTAGTGTAACTTGAACATGTACACCGGAGATGCTTAATCCAGGTAAACTATGTGTATATATTGTGTGCGTCTCTCTCTCTATATGTGAGAGAGAGAGAGAGAGAGAGGGAGGCAGCATCGGCTGCACTGGTGGCAGCTACTTATATTGTCACCAAAGGTACACCCTTTGATAGAATTAGATTGGACGGTTTCTGTTAAAATAAGAAGTGGGAGTTACGCAGGCCGTGAGGTGATTCCATTGGTTTCGGCGTAGAAGCAGCATTCTTTGGCATGAGGCTTCCACATCCATAGATTGCAGAATCGGCCGATCCCAAGTTAGATCAGCCGATTCGACTTGGGATTGCGGGGGGGGGGGGGGGGGGGGGGGGGGGAGGACTCGCTGTTCCCCCACCAGTTCAGCAAGAATCGGCTGATTCTTACCGAGGGATCTCGGCCGATCCCAACCAATCCGATCCAGTTCCGATCAGGATTGTCGGGGTCCGATCCGGACCCCCGACCCAGTCCGGAATTCCATGTCCACATCTCTCCACGAGGTTGTCCATGCTTAGATCCATCTCCCCGGCGACCTGGTCCTTTCTCATTGTCATTCTCAGTTCTGCGCTGTTTCTGAGTGAGCCATTGAATGGTGTTCCCAGAAATTGTCCATCTCAGCTACGATGCGGCCTTCTGGGCTTTTTGCTTCACCATGTGGTGTGCAGCTGCACAAACCTGAAAGCGGGTTCCCATTCCTAACCGTGGCTGTGCACATGTTGAAGAGTGAAGTAAATATAGTAATAGGCATCCTTAGCTTAGACGTCCTCTCTCCTTCCCTCATCCGCTCTCTCTTCTCTCTAAAAGCTCGTCCTGCAGATTAGTGGAAACAGTTAAACCATTAGAAGGGAATCGTAAACGAGTATGGAAGAAGGATGAGGCTGATGGTTTTTGTGAACCTATGGATACATGGTTGTCTAATAACCTGATCGATTCTAGGAATGCCTCTGCTGGCTTTTATACAGGTGTACTATGAAAGTCAATCTTATTGCGGGCTTCACATTTCAACTTAATCCTCGGTGACTAGATCTAGCAACCCATATAGGATGGAGCATAGATTCAGCAAGTATCTCTATGTGCAGCTAATTAAAAGAAAGAAGGGCTCATGTTAGACCAGAAATTATTCAGAAGGTACAACCGAGGAAGTTGTGCACTCAACAAACAGTGAAGGAACAGAAAATCAAGTAGGATGCACATATATAGGTGAAAATGTAATAAATCGGCCTGTATTTTACTGGCACCATGTTTATCATGAAGATATAGAGGGACATGTTACTCCTCTGGGTTGTTTCGTTCCATATGCATCACCCATGCACGTGAACTGAAAACAGAGTACAAAGTGGATGGGACAGTTTGTGATTGTTTAGGTCCTGAGACATTGCAGATCCCCTCTGCATTGGAGTTGAACGTTTGCTTTGGCAGGTGAGAGTTCTCCCTGTTGCCTGCAAGATCCCCGCTGCCTTAGAGGCCTCCAGTCCCCTTCCTCTGGGTGGTGAAGAGTGACGGACCTGACGGTTGTGGCAATGTAGACTTGTGGCTGTGGACGCCGGAGGTGCTCTGCTCTCACAGAAGCTGTGAGTCGGGTGATGGGGGGATGCGGTCTGTCTGCAGTACATGGCAATCTTGGGGAGTGACGTCATGGAAGGTTCATGAACCATTGCAGAATGCAGATGGAACTCGGTGATGGGGCAGCTGCTGAGTGCTGAGAGGCAAGGGAGAACGAAGATGGTCGCCTGTAGTCATAGAAGTGGACCATGGTAGTTTGGGTGAGAGAGGGCTAAGGAACGAGAGAGAAGGCCTAGGAAGATGGCTTCGCAATCAAAGTATGTGCATCCAACTAACAACTGTCTACATTTGGTGGCCTCCATTGGATGAGAAAGATCTAACCGATGCCCTTCGGTGGTGATGGGCCGAAATCTCATCCACCATGATCAGAACCTTTTGTCTTCAATCAGCGGGACTATGCCGGGTGATTCCTGTAAAATAGAACACCGTCAGAGGGCCCCCGGCAGTAGTCTCAGGGAGCCCCCTCTGATGCCCAAGTCAGAAGGCTGGAGATGTTGTAGGAAAGACTAGGTAGCTTGGCCGTAGAAAGCATACCTTTGCTGATTGGACCCAGGGTCCTTGTATAGTGGAATAGGAGAGTCCCAACCGAGGAAGCAAGATCTAAGAGGTATCTTGAGCATTCCCAATTCGGAAGGGGACTGCTCTAGAGGAGCCAGGTCCGGAACAGATTCTCGGTTTTGACTCAATCTGATCAGGAGTAGAGGGTACTTCCATATTGGATAGGATCTTTAACTGAGCAAGTTTCCATCTTAGGCCCGTCTCCTTCCAGGAAGGGTAGGGATATCCCGATGTAGATTGAGTCCTGCCTAAGGCATGGGTCGTAGGCCAGACGAGTTGGCCTAAACGCCTTGTCCGTGTACGGATTCGGATCCCTGATCCACGTGGCTATCTCTATTTGAATGAGGCCTTTATGGACGAAAATCGAGCTTCCTGGAGCGACTCACGAGTCATCTGGGTTGAGTGAGATTTTCTCCCTTCACTTGCCCCTACTCTTTGGTGCGTAGCTCGCGTTGAGGAGTAGGAGCCCAGAACGTCTGCTCATGCAGTTGACTTTATGCGTCGACTCAAATGGTCGTCTAACCGCTGTTGTAAACAAGAAAGACTCGGGCAGCAGTAATGTTCGGATTTCAAAGAGCCACTCGAACACCATGCATTGCTCAAAATATTTCGAAATGATGGGTGCACTTCCTCCCGCGGGAAGCGCAAGTTTGCTCTCCCCCTGATTAGTGCCCCCAGTCGGTAACCTTGGACTATGTATGTCGCGCTTGATTGAGCTTCTCGTGCCGTTTCGGATAATCATGCCCCCCTGCGCAGCCTGTCGCTTCGTTGCCTAGGAGGCATCTTTGTCTGGAAATGTCGTGCCATCGTTGCCTCGATGCCAGGGGTATAAGAGGCAAATGGGAGGTTTGTGGAGGGATTTCGACGTCGCTAACAATCTTTCGTCCTCTCCCCCCCCCCCCCCCCCCTGCGCCATAGAGTCCTCTTTTGCTGGTTTGTGTAGGAGTTCTTGGGAGTTCCTCACGTCCCTTTTGCTGTGATGGCTTACCAAGCTTTGAGGGACACGAGGTACACTGAGTTGGTGGAAGAAGACTGCCGGGCGCTGGGGCCTTCCCGAGCCTCGGAGAGTTTTTGGCGAGGGTACGGGAAATCTACCGGGTTCCCCTTGAGTATACACTTGCGCTGCCAATAACTAAAGAACATATATATTCCGTCAGGAGGTGCTCCTTTATGGTCTACGAGGTCATATTTGAGGTGGGATTCCGTCTTCCTCATAGGTGGGCTTGCCTCCTCAGCCTTCGGTGGTCGCCCGGACATCCGGACATTCCAAGGCCCTTTGCTGGCTTATTGTATTTATGTTTATGAGGCGTCTAGTTATGGTCAATTTTGTTATATTCTCCTATTTTTGGTAATCGAAGGAGGTTCTTTATGATTTTTGCGTTGTTCATGTTTCATCCCCCTCTTCCTCTGAACCAAAACAAGCTAAGTTGCATTTCGATAACTTAGTTACGGCGAACGGCGTATTATGGCCGAGGGTTGACTGGAGTGTCGCCACTTTAGTATGGTCGCATCCGAGGGTGGGAATGTCCTTCTTTGCGAAAATATGATTTTAGTTCCATCGTTGGGTGGTGAACTCCTTCCTTGTGAGATGAGGCTCGGCAGGGGCATTGCAGATCGAGTTTATTCCCATCTTAAGGTGGGGAGCCCCTTTCTTGCGAGACAAGGCTCGACATGGGTGTTGCCAATTGAGTTTAGTCTCATCCTAAGGTGGGGAGCCCCTTCTCTTCGAGAAAGGTTCGGTATGGGTGTTGCTAATCGAGTTTAGTCCCATTTTAGGGTGGGGAGCTCATTCTTTGCGAGATGAGGCTCGGCAGGGGTGTCGCCGATCGAGTTTTTTTTATCATATGAGGGTGGGGAACCCCTTCCCTATGAGATGAGACTCGACAGGGGTGTCATCGATCGAGTTTAGTCCCGTCTGAGGGTGGGGAGTCCCTTCCCTGCGAGACGAGGCTCGGCAGGGGTCTCGTCGATCAAGTTTAGTGTCGTCTGAGGGTGGGGAACCCCTTCCTTCGAGGTGAGGCTCGGCAGGGGTGTCGCGGATCGAGTTTTTTCCATGTAAGGGCGGAGATCTCCTTCTCTGTGAGACGAGGCTTAACAGGGGTGTCACCAATCGAGTTTAGTCCCATCTGAGGGTGGGGATCCCCTTCCTTACGAGACGAGACTCGGCAGGGGTGTCGCCGATAGAGTTTAGTCCCATCTGAGGGTGGAAAGCCTCTTCCCTGCAAGACGAGGCTCGGCAAGGGTATCGCAGATCGAATTTTTGCGACTGGATAAAGCTTCGAACGTCGTCGGTCGATCATCATATACTCGTTGATAACCATAATGAAGCGCAAGAGATAATCATTGTTCTTAAAACTACTTAAAAAGAACTATTGTTAAACATATTAAACGAGGTCTAGACCTCTTGAAGAAAAGAAATTAACAAACGATGACTCATCTAGTCTACGTCGCTCGTCGGGGATAACAAGCTTCTTGAGTTGTGCATTGATCGCCGCAAGGTATGTTTGTTGGGTGACATGTTAGTTTCCTTGGACCTCCCAATCCCTTCTTCAGTCGTAAACTTTAGTTTTTGGTGAAGGCTGGTGGGACATCCTTAAACCGCCTTATGGACTCCCTATAGTTGTCAAGGCGCCAAGGCGACCCAAGGCATTCTTGGGGAGCCTAAGTTCTTAGGTGCTACCACTTAAGCGACGACTTAGGCGGCTTATTAAAACATATATGAAATATATATTATTATTAATTGTGAGTTCATAAATACAAATAAAAAATAGCAATCAAATTAATTTTAATATAAAAATTGAAATCAATTAATTTGCTATGAGATAATTGACTTGAACATATAGGTAACAAATCAATCACAATAAATATTAAAATTGGAACAAATTAATCTAGCATGAAATAATTCACTTAGATAATTAGATTGAATAAATAAGAACAACTCAATCATGATATAATTGAAAGAAATTAATTTATAGTCTTGTGAATTAATTCGAGCATATAAAATTAAGAACAAATCAATCAGATAATCAAATCTTTAAGATGAGATATACTAACCTGAGATTTTCTGACTTCTTCAATAAAACCTACAACCATGGTTAGACAATACATATAAAATAAGTACTAGGATTCTAAAAAGTATCACTACAAATAGTCAACACATGCAAATGAAACATGACAATAAAATATCTAGATAACCACAACAAACGTTAAATGGAAATAAAAATCACACACAATCACATAACCATAATTTAAAATTTAGACAGTACATCATCTACTTAAAATTAAAAGTTCTCATAAAACCCTAAATCTTGAATCCAAATATTGCTTCTTCAAGAGCCATATCAACATCTTCATTGCCGTAATCTCTATCATCAGAGTCTTCACTCTTACCGCCGGACTCCTATGGAGCATCATCATCATATGTCTCTTCTTCTTCTAGCCATTCATCTTCATCTTGATTTTCCTCTCGTACTTGTACTTTGTTTCTTGTGGGTCTTTCATATGATGCTTCCATAGCAATGTCAACATCTGTCCATGTCAAATCTGCATCCTCATGAACTAAATTTGAAGATCCTTTAGTCATCCACTCAGTCCCCCAATCCAAATTAATGAAGCAAATAGGATCATATTTGTTTATACTAAACAAACACAAGATCATTCAGTCTTTTATGTAGTGGCGAATCTAGTAGCCCCACATCTGACCAATTCTTTACCGTTTGTTTCCCCTTTCTCATGTAATCAAGAAGCCGGGTGTGAGCGTAAATGTAAGCTGTCAATTTCTTTGCCTTTGAAATTACACCCTTATAGGGCTTCATCTTGCCAATGTCTTCTAATATAAGATCCAAACAGTGAGCAGCACAATGAGTTCAAAATAATTTTCTTCTTTTTTCCATTAACACTCGTCTTGCCGCAACATTATATGATGCATTGTCAGTTACCACTTGTACCACATTCTCTTCTCCAATCTTTTCAACCATCCTATCCATCAACTCAAACATTTTAATATTGTTCTCATGCTCAGATGATGCATCAATAGACTCTACAAAGTAAGTCCCTTTAAGATAATTTACTAGGAAGTTAATTAACTTCCTTTGCCTCTTATCAGTCCACCTATCACACATAATTGTACAACTATATGTCTTCCAATGCTTCTGATATTCAGTATATATAGCTTGTATTTCTTTTACCATCTTTTTCAGAAGAGGTACTCTTAACATATGATAACTTGGGGGTTTATACCCCAGCCCATATCGACCCACAACTTCCATCATCAATTCAAAAGTTCGTAGTCGAGCTGCATTAAATGGTAAACCACCTTCATTGAACCAAGTTACTACATACTTATCAGCCTTTACTTTTTCCTCCTCCTTCCATCTATTCTCCAATGTATTTTGAATTTTTTTCACACTTCTTCTTGCATCAACAAAGTCCTCAACACTCATTCTTGCAAAATTATCCATTAGACCTTTGATTTGAGTGTGAGACTTTAGTTGCCTTGCACCGCCTGAGCTCTTTAGTATTATTGAAGAAGAACCCTTTTCCTACCTATTAGTAGGTTGACTAGGTTCCTCTTGTTGTGTGTCATCTTCCTCCTCATCATCACCATCAAGCTCCCCTACAACTGGAAGACTTGGATTTGGCTTTCTCATCTTATTTTTGTTCATGCAATTAAGCATTTTTGAAGCAATTTCCGTGCTAGTAGTTGGACATTTCTTTACATTCCTGAGACCACCTATAAGGTGTTCTTTTTGTCTCTTAATGCCCTCGTGTATGTGAGAGAGAGAGAGAGAGAGAGAGAGAGAGAGAGAGAGAGAGAGAGAGGAGATGACTCACCGGATGCGCCATGCGCCAACGACGATGCGGCAACGGCAGGGGATCGCTGGAACGGCGGAAGGGGGAGAAGCCTAGCGCAGTGCAGATCGGGGGTGGGGGAGGATGGCGCCAGGCTCTAGCTGATCAGCGGCGGCCGGAGACCCCTGGAACGGCAGAGGGGGGCGAACCCTAGCTAGCGCAGATTGGGGATGAGGGAGGAAGAGGACAAGGGCGTCGGGGGGTCAGGGGTCGGGCGTGAACGTGTTTTAGTTAGGGGTGGGTTAATTGGCCGGACCGGAACGGTCTAGGCACCACAAGGAGCCCAGGCGCCCTGAGCGGGCCGCCTGGGCCGCCTTTCATGGCTCAGGGCGCCTGGGCCGCCTTTCATGGGCCCGTGAAAGGCGTCCATGTGCCTAGCTACAGTAACCGTGCCTTTATGCCTTGACAACTATGAGGCTCCCTTCTTAAGATGACAATATAGGCATAAGGAATATTTACTGCCGTAAACTTGATCTCTTGTGTGATTGCCGTCAATGGCGTCCCCAATGTCATGGGGAGGGTTATCTGTCCTTCCGCAGTGACTAGTTGGCTGCTAAAGCCGTATATCGGGGTTCAGACCCTTTGCATGTTGGACAAGTTCGGCTCGAGTTGCTTGAAGCAGTCGAGGAACAAGATGTTTAAAGAGCTTCCATTGTCAACGAAGACCCTTTTAACACAATAACCTGTAATGTCAGCTTCAATTACTAGGGCATCATTGTGTGGGAGCACGATACCTTGGGAAGTCTTTGTCGGAAAAGGTGATGGGCTCTCTGGTCAGGGACGGGCGGGTGATGGTGGCAATCTCCCAGGCGAGCCTTTGCGTCTCAGAGGCATAGCTCCGCCTCTTATTATTTCTATCTTCGCCGCTAGAAGCTCCTCTATATGTGGATGACTCACTCTGGAGGGGGTTGCCGCTTTTGACTTGCATGTGGAGGGGACCGGTGACCGTCCCTCGGGTCCTATCGAAGTTCTCACTCCCCTCCATGAGCGATGTACCTCTTTAGATATCCTCGCTTGGTGAGGTCTTTGATCTCCCTTCTGAGGTCATACCATTCAGACGTGAAGTGGCCATACTCGTTGTGGAAGGCACATATTTTTTCGGACTTCTCGGCCCCTGGGACGAGTTTCATCTTTTTGGGCCAATGCATATAGCCCTCATTTTTAATCTCCTTGAAAATGCGGTCGATCGGCATGTTCAACATGGTGTAATTTTCTTCCCGCCAATCTGAGAACCGGTCACGCCGTCCTTTCGCATGATCCTAGCGCTGATTCTTATAAGGCCAACCAGGCTGGTCTTGCTTCAGTCGTCGTTTATTCCGACCGGAAGCCGATTGACCTTCACTTTTGTCCTCAATGTTTGGGTGCTGCTACAAGGTCTTGCATGTACGGAGCAATTCTTCATTATGAATGCATTGGTTGACCTTTCTTATGAAGTCAGGGAGGTCAATCGGGAGCTTCTTACTTAGTTCAAACTGAGCCTGTTGACTGGTCGTCCCTGCCATAAAGTATTGCGCTACATTCGGCACATCAACATTAGGGATCTTCAGAGCAGCTTCATGGAAACGCGCCCAATACCTTCGGAGCGATTCGTCTCTCCTTTGGCACAGGGACGCGAGAGACGCCATGGTCACCGGTATACGCCTACTTGCCGCGAAGTTATTCTGAAAAGAGTGCCGTAATTCTTTGAAGTTGTCAATGGAATTGGCTTTAAGCTGTCGGAACCACTATCGAACGTTCCCTCCAGCGTCGTTGGGAATCCTCGACATTGGATTTCGTCTGGCACGTTTAAAAGTGAGAACATGCTTTCGAACATTTGTAGGTGATCATCCGGATCCTTTGTGCCGTCATAAGTTTTCAAGGTAAGCATAAATAAATGTGGGGGAGAGGTTCCTCTTGCCCTCTCCTAGTAAAACAGGAATTCCAGCTCCCTTGATCTTCCAGGCGAACTTTCGATCACGGCGGAGCACTTTCTCTACCCGCTCTTCCAGCTTTCATACCCTCCGTTCCAACGGGGACATGTGGCTGGAGTGGCGGCTAGACCCATCGTGCTTGTTCCGAGGTGAGGCCGTTGAACTTGAAAAAGTGGAGTCTAGGTTGGGGGGCTTCTAAGAGGAAGTGCTGCTATCGGCGGAAGCATTGTTCCATCGTTGACGACGTTAACCTCTGGTTCGGGGAGGGGCGAGGCTTCTCGCCTGACCGTGTGACCCTCGTCTGGAGGGTCGTTCTCGAACCGATCGCTCATGCGACTAGCGACTCTCCCCGCCTAGCGCAAGGTCGTAATGTAAAGGCTGCCTCTCTGCAAGGGCTGCAAGGCCGCCGGATGGGGGTGGTGGTAGGGGTTGTATTGGATTCTCCGCATTTCGGGGACTTCTGGCGGGACTTGCCGTCCGGCCGTGTCTCTTGCGCTGCGCGTCTCCTTCGAGGTGGTCGACCTTGCCTTCAGCTGACGGATAAGGTCAACCAAGTACTGTAGTTCGAGACCTCCTGCCTGGCGTAATTCCTCGGGGTGGTTGGGGTCATCGCTTGGAGGTTTTGGTGGAAGGAGGGTGTCAATGGCCAAGGAGGTGGAGGTGGGGGAGGGAGGTTTACTCCATTATCTGTGACTTCCTTTTGTTGAGATAAGTGTTGTATATCTCCTTGGGGGTTGGTCCAGGAATACCCTTACCCACATCTCCAATAGTCTCAATCATGTCCTCCCAATAAGGACCCTTTGCAGCATTGGCAGGTACACTGTTATAAACAAACCATCTCGAAACAGCACGGCCAATCTTCTCCTTGCATACCTTCAGGTTCTTCATAGCAGCTGTGATTGATGGTTGTCTACCTCTCCGTCTTGTTAGGAAAGCATCTATAGGACCCACTCTAGGATCATTGTCCCTAGTCAAGTCATGAATTTCCTCCTCGTTGGATCCATGTCCGGATCCACTCCCTTGCCCAACGTGTCGACCGGTGCGTCTATACACATCCTCATCAGCAAAAGATCGTCTACTTTCGTCCATCGCTCGACGTATATCATCTTAAAATTAAAATAGATGATTAGACTAATTTAATCGAGATGAAGTATAAAGAAGTAAATAATTAATTGAAAATTTTAAATCAAATAATACCTCGAGAGAAGTCTTCAAATGCAGTAGATCTCCTTCTGGTAGGGTCTATGTCTCCCTCCCGAGATCTATCTCCCGGAGGGTGAATATGAATACCTTGACCTGAGGGCCGTGTCATTTCTTCCCTAATTTGGCCTCTCATCGTTGATGCTGCTCCTTTTTCCAACTCTCTTTGTCGTAGGTAATTTTTGAATTGATTTTTTACCTCTAGTGGTGCAGCAGTACAAGCCTTCACTTCTCCTTTGACACCCCCAATATGTTGTTTTAGACGAAAAACTCCACCCGAAATAATCCGACTGCAGTAGTTGCATTTGACTTTGCGTGAAGCCATGTCTACGACGGTGCAGTGGTTCCATCCCGGGTCACCACGAGAGGTGACAGATGTGGCCTCATTATGCTCAGAAGTCGACATCTTTAAAAATAAAAAATATATTAATAGGGAAAGAGATAATTAGTAATTAACTAATTACATAAAGAGAAATGGTGAGAAATAAGAAAAAATATAGAGAAAGAGAGTGAGATTTCATATCATACCTCGAGGGAGAGTGAGAGACAATGAGAAATAAAGCTACAAAGACAAAAAGAGGTTAGAGAGAAAAATTAAAATGCAATAAAAATAATATGATGAAAAAAATTTGATGTAGTCCGTCGGTCCGTCCTTTAGAGTTTAGAACTCTAGAGAGCTTTGGAAGTTTGGAGAGAAAGAAGTTAAGAGAGCTTTGAGTCTTTGAGAGAGTATGAGAGCTTAGAGAGAGAGAGAGAGAAGTTTTAGAATTTAGAGAGAGAGAGAAATGAGAATTTGTGTGAATGAGGGAGAGAAGGGTAGGAGGGGGTTTTATAGGGACTTGGGGGGGACTTGGAGGGGCTTAGAAGCCCCTCCTAACCGTTGGGAACCCATTTGAATGGGTTCCCAACGGCTACCCAACGGCTAGTTCAGAACTAGCCGTTGGGTGGCCGGGTCGGCCGGACCGGTCCGACCCAGACCGACCCGGGTTGGGGTCGGACGACCCGGCCGACCCCCACCCGATCCCAGCGATCCCGGCTGGGATCGTTGGGTCGGGGCTCGGGGTCGGGTCGGACCGCTCCGATTCCGAGCGGACCGGGCGATCCGATCCGACCCGGTCCGACCCGGCCGACCATGGTTATGATCGCCTTTGGCCATGGCTTCCCGAATCATTTTCCATAGATAGCGCTAAAAGATGATGGGCCGAAATCTCATCCACTATGATCAGAACCTTTTGTCTTCAATCACAGAGACGACACCAGGTGGTCCCTACAAAACAGAACACCGTTAGAGAGCTCCCAGCAGCGGTCCGAGGGAGCCTCCTTCGATGCCTAAGTCGAAAGGTTGGGGATGTTGCAGGAAAGACTAGGTAGCTTGGCCGTAGAAAGCGTACCTTTATTGATTGGACTTAGGATCCTTATATAGTGGAATAGAAGAGTCTCAACTGAGGAAACAAGATCTAAGAGATATCTTGAGCATTTCCAATTTGGAAGGGGACTGCTCTGGAAGAGTAAGGTCCGGAACGGATTTTTGGGTTTTACCCAATCTGATCGGGAGTAGAGGATACTTCCTTGTGGGACATGATCCTTAATTGAGCAAGTTTCTATTTTAGGCTCGCCCCCTTTTAGGGAAGGGTAGGGATATCCCAATGTAGGTTGAGTCCTGCCCAAGGCAGGGGTCTTAGGCCGGATGGGTCGGCCTAAACGCCTTGTCCGTGGACGGATTCGGATCTCTGATCTGCGTGGTTATCTCTATCTGAATGAGATTTCTATGGACGAAAATTGGGCCTTCCTTGAGTAACTGGGCCGGCCCACGAGTCATTTAGGCTGAGTGAGATTTTCTCCCTTCAGGTGGCAACATAGGTGGCTGTCATGATGCCACCAGTGGCACTGACACCCGATCCTGCTTCTCTCCCTCCCTCTCTCTCTATATACATATACATATACATATACATATCAATCTCCCTCTGCCATGGTTGGCAGAATTGGCTGATACCTGTACGTAATACGTATTGGCTGATATGTAGTGGTATTAGCATAGACCGGTACCAAAACCGGTACCAGCCTCATTTTCTTAAAAATATAATTGTACCCGGTCCAGTACCAGGCTGAAATTGTCCGATATGGACCGACCAATACATATCGGTTTTGGCCAACACAGATATTGATACTACCCATCCTTGTCTTTCTGTCTCAGAGAGAGAGAGAGAGAGAGAGAGAGAGAGAGAGAGAGAGAGAGAGAGCGAGAGAGAGAGAGAGAGAGGGATGGGGGTTGGGTGCACATGTGGTTTCCCTGAATGGACATACAAAGTTCTTTTACTTCTAGCTTCTCCAAGATAAAAAGGCTGTTCAATACTTCAATTCCAATCTCTTGATTCTGTCATGCTGAACAGGGTTATTTCCAATATTAGTTGCAGCCTTCTTGTCACAGTACAGTCTTGTGGGGACTTTCATAATGAAGTCTTTTTTTCGTGTCTTTTGCTGAAAGGTACTGTGGATTCCTTTCTAGCTTCTAAGTGGTGGACAAGTGTGCATCCCCAGCCAGAGCCCTACAGCCCAGCACCGATGACACTGCTGGTAAATGCTTTGTTTAGCGGGGCTATTTATTGCTTTCCATTGTTTCTAGCACTGAGGGTAGCAAAGCTGAAACAATTGGGAGTCTCTGCTTTTATCCAGATATCCAACCCTCTCGTAGTTGATGCCATAAGGTGTTTCTCTGGAGCATTTGCATTTGAGGTGTTATTTATGGCAAAAATGTTGTGGAATCAACCAAGGACTATAGATTTCTTGTGTCTGTAGGACAGCATTTAGCATCTTGGATCTGAGTGGAAGGTTTTGTGGATCATTCTTCATGGGAGTGTAAGTCTCACATTGATTTGTGTATGAATGAGCTATAAATTTCTGTGAAAGTGGGTCCCTCCACTGTCGGCCAATTGACATCTTGAGTTGGATCCTCTAATGTAGTATCAGAATGGGTCCATATCCGACCAAGGTTTGGTCTCTCTGCTTCTGTTTCTGCTGCATTTATCAGCTCAGTTTATAGTCGGCTTGGGTAGATGGGGTGTTATTTTGGTTGATCCATAAAAGAGTTCGTTCCTTATATGGTTCTGGCCTCTCCATTCATGGCCAGTTAGTTTTAAGTTGGAAGTCTATCATGTTATCAGAATCAGCCCATACTCAAAGATGATGTTGCTGAATGGCTGAATCTATGTTGTTTGGCCCCCGCTTGTCTTGTGATTCACACACAAGAATATGTGTTTGAGCTTTGTCACTTCTCTGCAATTGGCGTAGATTCATCCTTAAGGTCCCTGTAGAAAGGTGGAAGAATGGTCATACCTATAACTTCGACCTACTCTAGGTGCTTGGGACCTTGGTCCTAGAGGGAGAGGTGTCTCTTCTCAACCCACTTTGTTGTACCACCTCTATTTATTTTCAAATATTTCAGAAAATATATTTGAGGCTATTTAGTGAGGCTGGGTCATTTTTTTCCCCCTGGGGAAAGGGGTGATTCGTAGTTCATCTTCTTGTAGGCTAGGTTTTTCTCTTGCTTTTTCTTTTTGAAAGTATACAGAATGTGGGATGCATCCTCAGGTAGGCTTCTTTCCACCCTTTTTGTTATTGTGTTATGTAAGCACTCTACTCTTCCTCTTTTGTATAATTACTGTGGTACCAACCTTTTTCTGTAAAAAGGCAATTTTGAATGGTGTCATTGTTGAATCATGATTTTTGTTACCCTGTGTTTAAATGTTATAGGTGGCATGAATCCTTGTGAGAGCCAAGATACTCGACATGCATTAATACCTTTTCCTACCTTAAGTTCCTCTATTCTCGAACCTCCATAATGGTTTTTATAGCCTTATGCTTTCAAATGAACCCTCTATTTTATCATTTATTCTTATGCCCTGTACTTAGCAGTAAACTTGTATTTTGTTGAGGGTTCATACATATACTTTTGAAGGTTTTAAGTCTATGCCTTCTATAAGTTTCATGGGGATTTTAAGGAAATTATTGATTACTGTTATTACTGTTTTTCCATTGGGTCTTAAGCGTGTTAGGTTGATGATTTGAGGGATTTTACATCTTTACTGATATCAATGATAAAAATAAGTTACAGTTACATAATAGTGTCCCATCTGCTTGTAAGTATTTCCCAAGTGCTATTTCATGTGTCGTCCTAGGAGATGTACTACCTCTTTTATTACTGGAGGAACTGTTATAGTTTAACATATAAATTCTGCTAAAATTTTCTCTTATTGGCAGAAATAATGCCACTTTCAAACCAGTTTCAAGACATTGCTGTAAAAGAGTTAACTTTGTGCTTCCAGAGATCTTATCTGGTTTTTGTTATGGCAAGTTCTAGGTTCCAAAGATGAAGTCGTATATTAGTGATCCGGAGGACTTGAAGCAGGACTCTTCATACCAAGAAACATGGGATGACATGGTTATTAATGTATGTAGGTAAACTTTGCATAGGTGTAACAGTCAAGTTCCAAAAATTCACTGATTCAAAAGCATGGATTCAAATGTTTAAAGTTCAGCTTTATACTCGGTTTTGATAAACTGTGCCTTCTACAAAAGGAAGTCTCTGTTCTCTCTCTATTTCAGTTTACTGATTTTCCACTCTCAGTTGATTTTGGTGGGTTTGGTTTTCTACGAGGGCATCGTTTCAACGCATGACCTTCTGATACTTTCGCAGTTTTGAACGTAATGTATCTAGTTCTCTTGAATGAACATTTTTGGATGACTTCTTAACTGTTTGTAGTCGACAGTTCCTGGCAGAATCTTTGGATGTTGTTCAAGATGTGGAATGGGTCATTGCACTGGGAAATTCATTTACATGTCAGTATGACCTGTATGCGGTAGAAGATGAACACTCGGCGTTACTTCATAGGTATCACAGTTGCAACTTTGGTCTATAGTTATCATTAGCTAATTAAACTGGCTGTGATTTGGAAGATTTTTGGTTAACTGATAAAATTAAAGAACTTTATTTGCATATTGTTTTCTGAAAAGAAAACAGAGCCTTCTTTAGACTCAGGAAGCCTTTTTTTTTCCTCAGATATTTGAATAACATAAGTTGATGCTATCGGTTAACTTCTAAAACTAAAGAAACTCTGTTGGTGCATTTCATGATTTTCATCATCATCATCATGAAGCCTTAATCAATCTGCTGTTGGCTTATGAGCTGATGCACATCATATTAAACCCATTGTTCTTAAAGAACTTAGGGTTCATAGTTTATGCCCTCCTAGACTAAAGTCATGGTTATTCAACAGATATCACGATTACACTAAGAGTAATACACACAATTAGATGAAATCAGGGGGGAAGCATGAATATATTCCAAGTAAAAGACACAACTCTGCTTCAGAATAGCTAGGGCAACATGTAGAATAAACTTTCTCAAATTTAAGATGTGATTAGTAGGATTAAGTACTTGTTTACATAACCATACATGACATCCAGTGCTTCTGGGTATTAGTAATACGAAACTTAAACATCCCTAATCAGGTTTCTAATAAACCCTAATGTGTTGAATTAAGTAATTTTCAAGTTTAAATCTTACATTTCATGAGTTTAAATACTTAACACAACTTCTTGTTCATAACACAGAAACATATATTAACCATATCCTTGACATTAGACTTGAAATGAATTACTTTGGTAGCATGTGATGAAGGGGACTCAAGGATGATGAAGCAGAGTGTGTATAAGCATGCAATGTTATTACCAGCTGGTACTGTCAGAGAAGTATGTGTCTCCATTATCTTCAGGGCAATCAAATTTGGTGGAGTATTATTATCGGGAAGGGACTCAAGGATGATGAAGCAGAGGAGTGTGTGTCTTGATTGCAATCAGTTTGATTAGCAACGGTGGGAAGTTCTCTGTTAAAGCTTTCCATCAATCCGTTGAAGGAAATCTTCCTACTTATCAAAAATTGGACGAAGTTTGGAAGGTTAAGTCACTCTTAAAACTTAGGATTTCTATTTGGCCACTGTTTCAACAGAGGCTGGTTACTAAGTTGTACAGGAGAAAATGGTGCAAGGACAGCGATATTATCTGTTCTTTCTGTGGGATTTGATGGTGAAGGTGTAGAGCATCTGTGCACCATTTACTGGGTTGCTTGTGAGGCCTGGCAGATTTTTGCTCACTATGCTCAAGTACAATTTACTTTGAATTCACTCCAAGAAATGTGGGGGTTATTTCACAATCTTTGACAACAGTCTGGGAAAAGCAGTAGGAGCATACTGTTGTTGAAGATTTATGTAAAAGAATTTTGATGCCGTTATCAAACACCTAAGTTGACATAACACTAAGAGCAGCGGCTTACAAGAGAGAGGCCTAGGATTTGTGTTATAGGAACCCTACACAAGGGCACCATGCCCTCATCCATGCTATCAGATTTGGGATGTTCCTTTCTTGAAAAGCCCATCTCAAAGAATATTTTAGCAGTACCTCCCCCAACAAGCGTGCACCCCAAGAAAACAAAAACCAAAGAATGAGGAGGAAAGCCATACATATGTAGAAGAGGAAGGAAGGAGCTAGGTGTCATCCTACCTCTATGGTGCCTCAACTGATGCCTTCAACTTTTTGGGTGTCTGGTGAAGCTTCCGAAGATGCCGTTCCTCTATCCATCTTCAAGTTGAACAGGGATTGGAAAGATTCTCTTTAAGCACCCTGCATCCTAGTCAAATTTGTAGAGGGTGGAAGAGAGCAGAAATCAAGGAGCCTCCACTCCCTTTTACTGTTTCATGGCTCTCTCTTGATTTTCTCCCCTCCCCTCTCTCCACCTCCCCTCTTACTTTTCTTCTTATCCCTTTCTCCTCTCTTCCTCTCCTCCTCATCGTCTCCACCCGTTCTCCTTGTGTCTTCCCAGGGTTGTCTGGCTGAAGTGGGGAGAGGAATGGGCAGGGGAAAGAAGGTAGGCAATTTAATAAGTGTGGTGGCCTACTGAGGGTCTGGCCTAATAAGACCCTGTAAGGATCCAAAATCTAAGCCTCAGTAAAGCCCAAACTAAAAACTCATCAATTATTCAACTTTGTAAAGTTTTCAGAATTTCTTATAAAATTTCTTGTTTCACTATATGATCACAGGTTGGGTTAAAGATTTATTGAACATGGACCAGAGCGGCCCATTATCTTGGGGTTTTGAACTTTCGGATTTTTTTAAAATTAAGTCCTATTACAATTTTAACTCTTATTTTATCCCTGAAATCATGATAGTTGCATATAAATAAATGATAGTGTCTGAAAATAGGGGCCATTACCAGCTGTTTTGTATTATTCTGTGCAGATGCCTAGGGGTTCTTCTTCAAAAAGTTGATGATAGGACATATGTTCGTGATAAGATAGAATGCATGTATAAGCATGCAAATATTTCAGTGCCAACAAATAGACTTGGTCTAGCAAAGGGCATGGGTTTGGTGAGTTGGCACTTGGCACAGGATTTTGAAACATTTTTGGCTTCACTCAGAAATCTTACCTTTTCTTATTTGCAGGTGGCAGCTTCACATTTGGATACTGTTTTAGAGAAGTTGAAAAACATTCTTGATAATGTTGGACGTAGTAGATTTCAAAGGTAACTCCAATGTTAGGGAAGTGTTCCTTAGATTTTAAGTTTTTACTTGTGATTTGGAGAAATAATTAAAGAGCAGTAGTCTTGCACTATCATGTGATGCATTATACATTCTACAAGCTTTTTTTTTGTCTACATTCTGATTAAAGCTTTTCTTAAAATGTGGAACACTATAAAACTTGAACATTTTGTTCGGGTGTTGGACCAAGCAGTAGTCTGTGAAGCTTTTAGGGAAACTGATCGATCATTGCTACTATTCCTATTCAGTGGTTTGCTGACTTGGAATGGCTAATATGAATCACAAGAGCACAAGAATTGTTCCATTTTATGTTTCACAAAACTGAGCGATTCTGTGTCACTAAGAAAAAGAAAAGAGAGCTATAGAGTTAGACGTATATGGCTGTTTCCACTTTTGGTTTCCTCCCATTCAGAAGGTTCACCCTTGAACAGCTTAATAGAAGATCAGCCAATCGGCCCATGCTATACATCAAATCCTGACCTCCCAAAATAGAAGAGACATCTTCTAGAATCCAATGTGGAGATGCTGTCCAAACCAAGGTTCACCAACTTGGGGATCATATTGGATCATATCTTGCCAAGTATGAGTTGGATCCGATCTGACTTGGGCTGATTTGGTCCCGCTCGCACGAGTCAAGCCAATGAATTTGTTAAAAGTAATGACCAAGTGAATGAATTTGTTAGAAGTAATGACTGATGAGTTTTAGTCATATTTTAGAGTAATGTTCCCTATTAATTGATATAAAGTGTAATTCTACTTATCAAATGGAAAAAAAAATTCAATTTGAAACAACCGTTTTATATATATATGAGTCCATACAATCCGGTCTAACTTGGTGCATGCTAGAGGATCGGACTCGCCTAGATATGAGTAGACTTGTACAAGTCAGCATGATCCAGTATGATACGGCAAACCATGGTCCAAACTTGACATAGTCCCCTGTCGATCTTATAAGCCTTGCATTGTCCTACATGATCCTATGAACTGCTCTAGGGTTGTTCTATGTCCAAATGGCATGGAAAGCCAATCAACATAGTTTCCTGTCTGATTTGAGTGCCTTATTCTGCTCACATCACTAATAACTCTTCAATAGCAACTGGATGAGGTCAAGATGCATTGATCCATGAACAGACTTCTCTCCATAAATCTACACTTGGCACTGTAAGAACAAGCAGTGAGTAGATTCTGCTTCTGTACCTACATGAGTGGTCACTAAGTAAATTAAAGATGAGGGCTGTCAACCTGTCACACTTTTGCGTTCTAAGTTTCACCATCCACCACATTAAAAAATATACTTCCAGATCCCCAATATTGCAGTGGGCTGAAATACCTTCATTGTTGTCCAGGATTGAGCAGACTCAGAGCATGACATTAAAAGGCAGTTTTGAGCATGTAAAAATGTCTAATATATCGACATTTGATATACATTAATGTTCTTGGAAGGGGGTAAAGAGCAGATGAGAAACTTGCTATTTATTTTTGACTCTTTTGGAAAATATTTCTGGACAAAATTAATTTTGACAAAAACACTAGTTGGAATCAATATGGGAGAACATGAGACGATGGAATGTGCAGAAATTCTGGGTGGCAAGATAGAAAAGTTACCAATAATTTATTTGGGACTTCCTCTTCATTACAAACAAATTAGACAAGTAGATTGGGAGCCATTGATTTTGAGAATGCAGAGAAAAGTGTCAATTTGGAAGGCCAGGCAGCTATCTCTGGGAGGCAGAATGATTCTCTTAAATTCAGTGTTAAGCTCAATTCCGCAGGCACACGAGTATCCATCAATGTTTATTATGCCTCAGGGGGTAAGGTGTAAATTGGATAGAATCAGAAGACGTTTTCTCTTTTCGTTTGGGGGGGGTGCTAATGGAAAGCCTAGATGTGTTGCATTAGTCAAATGGGACAAGGTTTGCAGGCCTGTAAAGAATGGAGGTTTAGGAGTCAGAAATGTGTCTTCTATGAATCTTGCTTTGATGGGCCGATGGTTAGGGGATCTCATCTCCGAAGATGAAGCCCTCTGGAAAAGAATAATTATCAAAAACATTATCATGAAAGAGAAGATTCTATATACATACCTTTAACATTACATTCATGTCTCCTTTATGGAAAGGTATATACTCAAGACAACATAATTTGTGGAAAGAGGAAATCGTTATATAGTTGGCAATGGTGAGAATACTAATTTTTTGAGAGATAAATGGGCGGGATCCCAATTGTTATAGCATAAATTCCCTCTCATTTTCCAGTTAGCATCAGATCGGTGGGCCACAATCAAGAATTTTTGCACAATTGAAAACACAGATTCAGTGGTTGATATTCCTAAGAAGAGAGTTGAAAAGATGAAGAAGTAGATGAGTATTTAAATCTTCTGCAATTTCTGAAAGAAATAACAGTTCACAGTGATAAAAGTGACCAGGTTATATGGCTCAAAGAGCGGGGAAAATTCTCTGTCAAGTCTTTATATAAGAGCATGGAAGGCAGAAGGGAGCGTTATCATAATTTTGGGCAGATTTGGAAAGTTAAATCTCCTCTCAAGGTCCGGGTTTTTTGTGGTTGATGGTTGAAAAAAGGATCATAACAAAGGTCTATAGAACCAAGTAAGTGCCCAATACAGCTACAATTTATTCTCTTTGTGGTCAAGGTGCTGAAGATGTGGATCATCTTTTTATTCATTGCCATTTTAGCACAGGAGTTTGGAGCATAGTATGCAAGCTGGTACCCGTTCACCTCACTTTCAGCAGCATTACACAACTGTTCAATCAATTCAAGAGGCTCAAGATGCAGTCCATTAATCCAACCAGAGGCAAAATATTATCAATCATTCCTTATGCCGTCTGCTGTAGTATTTGGAAGGAAAGCAATGATGCCATCTTTAGGGGAAGTAAACCTTATGCAGAGAACACTTCTCTTAGAGCTATTCATCTTCTATTTAATTGGAGTAGATTCTTTCTTCACATCCCTTTAGTCAGCTGGAGAAGGGAATTTAAAAATTACAATGTAGTTATGATTTTCTTTGATTCTTAGTAGAGGCACCTCGCCGATCCTTTCGGTTGTACCTCCTCTATTTATGCATTAATAAAACTGGTGGTACAATCCACTACTTTATTCAAAAAAAGAACAAAAAAACATGGCTAGTACTTAGTAGGGGATGCAAACGAACCGAGCTGAGCCAAGCTTCCACTTGTTTGAGCTTGTTTCAATTGCAGATACTAGAGCTCGAACTGCACTTCGAGCTCATTTTACAGGTTCGAGTTTGGCTCGAAATAAAATTCATGTAGTTTGATCTTGGCTCAAAGCTCTGCTTGGTAAAGCTTTGTAGGATATGGGCTGGAGCTGGGCAGTTGGGTTGCACTAGAATATGGGCTGGGGTTGGGCAATTGGGTTGGACGTCTTCTAGTATCTGTGCGAGTCGAGTCGATGGCGTGCATCAACTCGTTGAGTCACAATTGACTTATTGTGGATTGAACAGTCCTGTGCCCTATTGCACTAGTCAGGCTTGATCCACTGCAATCCAGTGCGAGCTGGCCTGGCATGAAACGGTGAGTCTGTGGTTTATCTACAAAGTTAACGAGTTATTTTTTTTATGAGTCTCTGAATTTATTTCATTGTGAGTCATTTATCGGTTCATTTACATGCATAATGAGTTATTTTAGATGGAGTTTTTCTTGATTGGTAAGTAAATTTAGACTAGTATATCATGCACACAAGGTAGGGATTTATTATATTATATCTATTTATAGAAGTTAGACCTTCGAGAATGTCTGGGCACCTCTGCCGCCCAGGAAGGATAAAGCAGGATCATGGGATTCACATGATGGCGCTGTTGCCTACCCCATCTCCCTCTCGCCTTCCTCCACCGGCAGCCAGGCCTCCTGTCGCTTGTGCCAACCTCGACGGTGCCGAGTGCTGCGGCAAACAGAACCCACTGCCTGTAGCCCATAAGGCCGACCCCGAAATGCCGTTGAGTAGAAAACGAGGGTGGAGGAGGAAATGGAGTGGACGGCGATAGCTTCCCACACAAAGGCCAAGGCAGGGAGTTCGTTGGTTCTCGTGGTGGATGTCATCAATTGAGGGGCAAACATTTTCATGAAGTAGGTATTTCATCATCAAAAGAAAATATCTCTTGAGGATGCGAATGGTGGAGGCAGCCTCCTTAGATTGGAATAGGTGAAGACAGGGTGTTGACATAACAATCCATGGAAACCTCTACCTAGCAGCAGTTTTCGCATTGGGCTTCCTCATGTGGGGGAACACTCTAGTTTGTTGGAGATGCAAATCAGTGGGGCATCACAGTTCTCTTTGTCATGATGTCCCAGCTTAAGATTCTTGTGTATGCAGCAGTCTCTTTAGAAGAGAAATCTGGTGGGTCTGATGTAGAGTCCCCAACGAGAACCATATCTGTGGATGTCCCATGGTTTCCACAATATGAGAAGAAAATATAACCTTTCAGATGCTGTCTTGTGGCCCATCTTCAGACTTCAGAAGGGATTTCTAGATAAAGAGGAATTTCTTAAGGCTCTGCATAAAACCTGGCCGTTAGTAAAAGGCTGGAGGATTGGAGTTCTAGAGGACAGAAGTTGCATCATGTTTTTCTCCAACGAGCATATCAGGTATCAAGCCTTCTGTAATAATGTTTTTCATTTCAACAACACTACTGTTAGATGGGCAGAATGGAATGATGGGATCGGTGTTACAACTACGGACAAAGGAAGGTTTCTAAGGCATCGGATCAGAGTATACCTTTAAAAATTATGGGGTGTGAGGGTTTTTCACTGCATTTATTAATCCATTTGGAATTCTTAAAGAAGTTGATAGAAACACTTTTATCTGGGGTTAACCTGGAGTTTGCTCGAATGAAGCCAATGTGGAAGTTCATCATATTTCTGGATTCCAATATTCCACAAGTGATATCTTAAAGTGGTGAAATTCTTCTTTTTTGCTGGAGATATCCATGGAGCATGAAAATTTATCTTCAGTTACTAAAATGGGCTGGACATACTCAGAAGTTGTTCAATCATTTAAGACATACAAAGAAAATTGGGGGAGGAAGTCTTGCGAAGAGGAAGGAGACAAGTGAAGGTTTTATTTTAGATCAAAATAACTTCAGCGATCTGTTTGCCAGGAAGTCTTCCTCTGTTTGCCAATTGGCCGATCCCAGCTGATCTGGCTTTGGATTGGCGAGGGCTGGACCAGGATCGGATTGGTTCAGCCAAAAACCTATCGGATTGGCCAATCTGATCCGATACCAGATGATTCGGCACATCATCATTTATTCATTAAATTATGGATTCGTACGTATCTAGGCAAACTCTTGAGTGCTGAGCATGGAATGCAATCGCATGAGATTCTCACGAGATCTCCAAGAATCTAAGGGTTTCCGAAAAACAAAACCCTTGAAACTGCCTGTAAATGATAATCTTGAGAAATCTTGAGAAATCTTGTGAGATCTTGGGCAATCTTGTGAGATCTTGGACATTCTTGGAATTTTCTCCGCCTGGGGCAATCTTGCTGGACCAGGATCAGATTGGTTCAGCCAAAAACCTATTGGATTGGCAAATCTGATCTGATATGATACCATATCATTCGGCACATCATCATTTATTCATTTTTTTTTCGAGAAAAACGTAGATTGTACCACCAATTTTATTAAATAAATAGAGGAAGTACAATTGTTAGGATAGGAGAGACTCCAATCCATAGAAGTGTCTAAGGCATGTTAAGAACAAATGCCTTAAAACAAGCATCAACAGACCAAGGTTCGCTGTATTGTACCGGATCGGGCCGACTCGTACGAGTTGACTCGTATCTGGGCCAACCCGATCCACTAGCACGCTCGGATCGGACAATCTGGCTTGGACCGTCTGCGGATCGCACCGACTCGAGCTGTATCGGGTCCGACTTGTGCCGGATCGCACAATACGGGCTTGAGCCGCTGCGATTTGGTGCGAGCCGGTCATGGTTCGCCGCGAGTTGGTGCGATCCGGCCCGATACATGTGGATCCGATACGATACGCCTTCTAAAGCCACCTTTTCAAATTAATTAAAAATTTATATATGATCCTTCTATGAGATTTGGTGTGTCACTTTCTTTTGCAAATTGATGTTTTTGTATTAAATTCTTCTTAATTAGTATACTAGGATATCATTTTTACATAGTTAAATGCATGAAATTGATGTTTTCCTCTTAAATGTGACTCATAATCATTTACCGTAACAAAAACATCAAGTATAATTTATAAAAGTACATATTTATGTCAATAAATTAATGATTTCTTT
The DNA here is from genome assembly GCA_030544215.1 of Zantedeschia hybrid cultivar. Taxonomy (NCBI): domain Eukaryota; kingdom Viridiplantae; phylum Streptophyta; class Magnoliopsida; order Alismatales; family Araceae; genus Zantedeschia; species Zantedeschia hybrid cultivar. The sequence goes on from JARZZO010000015.1 coordinate 4,639,596, forward strand.
CCAAAAAGAAAAAAATCTTGAACCGGCGTGAACCGGCCCGACTCGTGCGAGTCGGTCCGAGTCGTGCCGATCCGGATCGGATTCAACTTGTATCTGGCCGGACCCGATCCGATCCGGATCTACGATACGGCGAACCTTGCAATAGGCACACCTATAATATGCCTTGACCAGGAATATGTAATACAAATGGTTTCAACATAAATTCTACTTCCCCGAAATATAGTGTTGTTTGTATCTTTCGGGAAGCTCCAAGATACTGCAAAAGAAGAGTACCATACACACTTTCCATCTCCCGTTGATGCATATGCTGTAAGTACTTAAAGTACTGCCACATCTGCATACAGTTTTGAAAATTGTTCTTAAAAAAACTGAGGATCTACCAGGAAGTCTTCCATATCTCTCTATTCAACTGACAGGTAACCAGCAAGTGATCCACATCAGCTTGGTAAACTCCACAGGAGGAACATACAATGTTGGCATCAAGAGACCATTTTCTTCTGTACACTTTGGTAACGATTCTTCTCTCATACATCATCCACATAAAGCCCTAATTGTAAATGGTGATTTCACTTTCCAAATATCAACAATTGTCTGATAATTTGACAATTCTCCTTCCAGCACCGAGTAAAAGGACTTAACAGTAAACTTGCCTTTATTCAGTTCCCAAATTAATATATCTGGAGAATCTGACTGGGAATTGTCTGATGCTCTTCGAGCTTGGTTGAAATCCCCAGTGACACACCATGGCAGACCAAATTTCCTCTGAGACCAACTTAATTCCTTCTGCAATGTTTGCTGCTCTTGAATCTGCTGGGGCCCATAAACTACTGAAGGCATCCATATCATTCCTGTCCGGATGTCACAAAATTCCTGTCACATAATAGCCTCGTAACTCCAACAACTGACCTTCCAACAGAGTTATTCCATGCAACTAGCATACCACCTGACTTCCCTGCTGATCTTCTGAAAACACAAACTGAAGCACCGAATGGTGGGACTATCTTCAATTTTGTTTCCTTTAAGCAAATAATATCTACAAATTTCATCTGAAAAAACTCCATAACCACCCTTTGCTTCCCTTCATCGTTCAATCCCCTAATATTCGGCGACAGCAACTTCATGGATTATTTCCTGATCCCTGCACCACACCACTGGTTCCAATCTCCTTCCTGGAGATTTTACTATCTCTCAATAAGCTCTTCAGCTCCCTTTTTCCTTCCATTATCAAGTAAACCACTCTGCCTATCGTTGAACAGTTTCCGGAACTGTCCCACTTTTCCATTTAGTTGAACCCTAACCCGGAAGCTCTTCTTTCTATTTCGTCATTATCCCAATCGGCCAAAAAATCCCCCCCCCCCCCCCCCCTCCATTTTCTCTTTCCTTCTATTATAATGTTTGCTGGCAATAACTGGAACCATATCAAGGACGCTGGTTGTTGCAGATCGTCGGCAATCTTGCCGGCCAGAAATAGGGAAAGAGGAAATCGAGGTGGAGCCTGAGGGGAAACAAGCTGGAAACACTTACCTGTTTCCGTTCCTTGGATTCCGGCAGAATCTTCTCCAGTCGCCTCATTCTCCACCTCCTTGTCCATCGCCGAAGACGGCGCAACGGCCCTACACCCTCCTTCCTTGCGAAGGAATGAGACCACCTTCCTCTTCCACTCCTTCGCAACTCTGCGAACAGCCTTCACCAGCTCAGTAGCCAACGCAGACAATGCTTGGCTCCAATCCTTATGCTGTTGACTGTCTTGTTTACCCCTTCCAGAACCATCTACAAGCCTGTCCACTACGATAACTTTAGTGGCATTTTGGTCATTAGCTACGTCTTCAGTAACCCGGTTCAACATCGCATCCCGGTTCTCAACCAGGTCAGCCGGTTCAACCAGGTGATCCCCATGTTGACACTGACCCATCTCGTCCCTCGTAACCCTGAGTTAACTCGGCGCCAATAGAGCCTTGTTCCAAAGTGTTCTTCCTCCTCTCGCCTGCACCTTCCACTGCCCTAGATTCTTTGTACTGTTTATACGCCATTGCCACCTCCTTGTACGTCCAGTTAGGACCTTCCTTCAACTCCTTCGTTGATTCAAACTCTACCTTCACCCAAAAGAAGCAATTACCCCATTGCAGCCTTACCCATCTAGGCACAACGATCCCCTGTTCTACTGCAAGGACTCTGGCATAGTCCAAGACTTCCCACTTCACCGTTCTCCTATCTACCATCTTTAACTGCCCAAAGGATTCAGCAATCGGATTAAATGCCTCCACTTCCCATAGATACCAAGGAATTTCTTTCAACGTGTACCATCCCTTTGTAGCTCTGCTCACCCTCTGTGTACCAGCTTCTGGAGACCAGGCTTTCCGGTAGATCTTTGTACCATTACAAACCATCCATTCCAAATACAATATCCTGATACAAGCTATCAGATGGGGGCCAGAGTAAGATCTGATTATCTTCAAGCACACAAAACCAGCAGTTCTTCATCACTGGCCTACGCTTCGCCATTGTAGTGAGAAACTCTTCCTTGTTAATCACACCAGAGAAAAATCCCAAGATGCACCTTTTACAAACCTCCAGTTGTTATTGTAAGAAGGGAACCATGGAACATCTACACATGGTCCCCCAAACCCATCTTCCGCTTCTTCCACCCACTTTGCCTTCAAAGGCATCACAGAACCTATGCTTGTGTTACCAATAACACCCCCATCATTCCTTCTACTCCCTAAGACCTCCTGTCTTCTATATCGGTTGAACCTTTGGTTCCCCAGTCTCCTGCATCTCAAACAGACGAGGGCATTATGGCATTCTTCTAATCGATGCCCTTTCTCAAGGCATCGGAAACATCTTCCATTGAATACCTCACCAAAGCTCTTCCTCTCCACTGCACCCCGCTCCTCTCCTCTTCCATTACACTCCGCTCCACCCTGCTCTGCTCCGCCCTTCTCCACTCTCATCCCACTCAAAGTTGATCCCTAGATGACTCCACAACAAGGGTTTTGTTGCACATCATCATTTATTCATTAAATTATGCTTTCGTACATATCTTGGCAAACTATAGAGTGCTGATCATGGAATGCAATCACATGAGATTCTCATGAGATATCGCAAGAATCTCAGGGTTTCCGAGAAACTGCCTGTAAACGACAATCTTGGGAAATCTTGTGAGATCTTGGGCAATCTTGTGAGATCTTGGACATTCTTGAAAATTTCTCAGCCTGGGGTAAATTTTATCTGTTCATATATATATATATATATAATAGAAATAATTTCATTTTGATGATATGTATGTGTATATCATATTGTTATCATACATCAATGTCCCGAGATTTTGTCTCCATCTCCCAAGATTTTATTGAGATCTCTCCAAGATATCAACCCCCCCCTCTCTCTCTCTCGATGAAGCCGAGATCCAAGATGACAAACGTTGGTGCTGACAATATTCAAAATTATGTTACGTCCTGTATTGCAGTGTTGCTGATCCATTGGACAGAATGGTATAATTTTCTTTAATACTGTTATCAAATGGACAGATTCATGTTCTTCAGTGGATCAGTATTTGTCCTTGTGGCCATACATTTGACTCATGCTTAATGAATGTAATTGGGCTATTTACTTATACAAACGTACTTTATTTTCTTGCTGACTGTACCGAGGATCACAAATTCTTCTGTTGCAGGTTGCTGTCCTTCTTTTCTGGTAGTGCCAACACTGAAGATGTTGATGACATCCATGCTGCTTTAGCTTTGATGTATGGCTATGCTGCAAGATATGCTGCATCATCCGTCATAGAAGCAAGGATTGATGCACTAGTGGTATGAAAATATTATGTACTGATGCCTATTGGCCTTTGACAGGTGCTGAATTACATTTAGATAGTGGTTTGACATTGTTTATTACTGAAAGAAAAATTGAAGGATAGATAAAATGGTACTCTAAAAGGCTATACACTCCATAGATAAAATAGTCCAAAGCATGCAATCCATGAGTTAAGGGGAAGTAGTCCACCTCATGTTTTTCAAGTTCCCAAGTCATGTGTCCCCTCAGGTATGCTGTTCAACATAACTGCCGATCTCTCTAGTTCAATTTTCTACTATGCCAGTCTGACCTCTAAAATGCCCTACTCTTGTGCTTCATCCAGTGCCTCTGTTGTAGCATGCACTATCATCAGATTGACTATCATTTGATTTGTCAACTCTCTCTGTATTGTAGCGTGCAATATTGTCTGCATATCGGACCTCTTACCTAGATGCACCCACCACTATTACTACTACTATCACTAATGACTAACGGTAGACAGGCCCACAGTAAAAGTTGAAGCACCAGCAACAATCAGCATGGTGTTTTACACTTCCGTACTCAGTTGAACCGAGTCCGGTGGAGCTCAACAGTCAGGGAGAGGATGGTGCTGACAGGGATACTTTACACTGTGGAGTCCTAAAACCACATGTAGGTAAAGGTATTCTTGGGGCGCTCCCAGATTACTCGAAGGGCAGGAAAGAGCAGATTTCGGTATCTAGTAAGGGTAATTACTCCATTAAAAGGACGTTGGAGGCTCTGCATGTTGGTCCCGAGAGGAGTCTTGAAGTGGGCTCTTAGGCGGGTTAGAGGGAATGGCTATCGGGCGAAGGAGAAGAACAAAATTCCGGGTTGTGGTTTATGAGGTTCCGGGTTATGTTGGGGATCCGATGCGCTGGGACCCTGGCGTATCGGATCTTGACTTAACAGTGAACCGGGATGTTAAGGAACCGGCTCACCGTTCAGGGGGTATGATTGGACCGGCTCATATATCTCGCGATGAACTAGCAATGGACCGTCGTCTTCCTCAGCGCGACGGGAGTTCCAGTTTCAGTTCTGTAAAACAGAGTGCCAGAGGAGTATAGACAACACTCTGTGGAGGAAGGATCTTTAGTCAGTCCATGGTTGGGAACTGTCAGAAGGGTAAAGGGATGATGAGGACTGTGGAAGGAAGCTCGGAGAGGAATGATGAACAACGGTCTTCTCGCAACAGAGTTCCAGTGGAAGGACAAATCTATGACAACAGGATAGAGATATTGCAGACTGTTCATCCTTTAATCGAAGCGGCTACTTCTCAAGCTATTCTGCCAGAGCGATGCTTGTACAAAGATGGGGAAGTGGAGTCCTTACATAATGACAATATGTATGTACAGATTATTCCTTATGAAGAAAGTGATGTGCCGTTAGCAGTCAAGCAGATGGGAGATGAAGAGGCTTGGAGGAGGGAGATCATACTTTTTGGCCAGCGTATAGGAGTTTCCTTCTTAGGCAGGGAGGAGATCGTATTGAGTTTTTTGAAGAAACTAAAACGAAATGACGCTTTGCAACATTCAGCCAAAAGAAAAGGTACGGGAGGTGGTATTAAAATAGGGAATAGAGAAGTAGATTTTGTGAAAAACAATATTCTAGTTGACAGTCTTATAGGCAAGAGGATCAAGGAGGTGGGTTTGCACATTGTTTCTTCATGAATCTGATATCATGGAATATCAGGAGACTTAATGGGGATCATAAAGCCAGAGCAGTGAAAGATCTGGTTCAAACTCTTCACCTAGACTGTATCTGTCTGCAAGAAACTAAGATGAGTAGTTCTGATACCTCTATTTTATCAAGAGTGGGCGGGCAATCACTGGACAAGGCTACATTTCTTCCAGCTGATGGAATCAAAGGAAGATAGTTGATATTATGGAATGGTGCTGTCTGTGATGTGGGCAGATTTAGTATCTCGGTCTCCTTTAATTGGAAGAATAGAAGGTCTTGTAGTAATAGCTGGGTTATATCATCAGTTTATGGCCTTCATACTGATCAACAGAGGGAAGACTTCTTTGAAGAACTTAATAGGTTACATTCTCTCTTTACTGAGGCCTGGGGTATTGTGGGGGACTTAAACTATGTAAGGTTCCCTTGGGAAAGGACAGGTCTGTAGAACTGGAGTAAGTCAATGCTCAGCTTTAATCAGTGGATCAAGGAGGCCAAGTTCATGGACCTGGATATCCCTAATAGGAAATTTACCTGGTCTAATCTTCAACAGGTTAGTAAACAGTCTAGGATTGATAGAATCTTAATTTCGACTGATTGGTTTAAGAAATTTCCTATGTTACAAGTGAAAGGGTTAAGCAGGTTAGTTTCGGATCATATTCCTCTGCATTTCATAATGGAGGATAAGAGAAAGATAATCATGATCTTTAGATATGAATTGAAATGGCATAAGGAAGAAGGCTTCAAAGATCTAGTAATCAAATGGTGGCATGAAGCTCCATCGGCTGAATCTGCAGTTTATAATTTCCGGGGTAAACTGAAGTTTATTAGGAAAAGTTTGAAGCTATGGGTTAAAGATAAATTTGGGAGGGCCACAAAAGAAAGACAACGTTTGAAGAATAATATTGCAGAGTTGGAATTGAAAAGTGAGAGCATGGATTTATTAGTCCATGAAATGCTTTCACGTAAGAAGTGCAAGAAATTGTTGAATGATGAGTTTCTCAAAGAGAAAATTAAATGGAAGCAGAGAGCTAAGGAACACTGGTTAAAGGAAGGTGATAACAATACTTCTTTTTTCCATGCGGTGGCTAGTGCTGAAAAGAGAATCCTATCTATTGATCACCTTAGAGATAATGAGACAGTGATTGAAGATCCTAATGAGATTAAGAGGAGATTTGTTGATTTTTATAAAAACCTTTTCTTGGAAGTTTTTCCCTTGAGGCCTCATCTTGTAGAAGGCATGCTTCCTAAAATAGATGTATTAGAAGCATAAGCACTGGTGGCACCATTCTTGGAAGATGAAGTTAGAGTTGCTGTCTTTAGTATGGACCCCAATAAAGCTCCAGGCCCGGACGGATTGTCTCTAGACTTCTATCAATTCTTCTGGGACACAATTAAAGAAGACTTGGTTAAGGTTGTGCATGAGTTCTTTGTTAACCTGGACAAGATCAAAGCCTTTAATTCAACTTTTTTAGTACTTATTCCGAAATCAGAAGGGGCTGAAAAATTGGCTGATTTTCGTCCAATAAGCTTGCTCAATGGGTGTTATAAAATCATTACCAAGATCCTGGCGACTAGACTAAAGATAGTTGTTCATCGGGTTGTGGGCTGAAACCAATCAGCCTTTATGCAAGGTAAATCCATTCTTGATAATTATATGGCAGCCTATGAAGCAATTCATCATTTTAAGCAAAGGAAAAAGGAAGGTGTTATTCTGAAGTTTGATTTTGAAAAGGCCTATGACAGAATCAGCTGGAGTTTTTTTTTGAAAGTGATAAAAAACAGATCACTAATTCATTAATAATAAAATGCAGAAACTACACCAAGGAGCAAAAAAGCTCAGAGTACACACATGAAATCCCATACACAGACAGACAAAAAAACCCACAATTATCTTATCAAGACGATTAGATAATATACATGACTAAAAAATAGGACTAAAGGAAACACTATCTGTAAGGACTGAGATTTCGGGTCAGATCCCCTGGTTTGGACCCTGAGGGGCCTTAGAGAATTTCTTCTGAATGACGTCTGCCCTACACGACGCCTTTTAAACGGCGTCTTGATGGGTGGACGCCATTTAGGTTTCTTGCCGATTGTGCCACGTGGGTGGGTTTCGGGCCGCGAGAGTACGGCCCCTGTCTTGTCGTCTGAACGGCGTCCGTGATGGACGACGCGATTCAAACTGCGACCCTGCGATGTCAGTGTACGGTGTCGGTCTTGTCGTCTGAATGGCGTCGGCAGAGAGCGACGCGTTTCAGAGCTTCTGTCAGTACGGCCCGTCATGTCAACTGATAGGCGTCCGTACAGCTCGACGCGTTTTACTCAGTTTCTGGTTACCCCGCGAACCCTCCTTCTTTTCCCTCATTTCTTCCTTCTCTTTCTCTCTCCTCCCTTCCTCCAGCGATTCCGACGACGCCTCCTTCCCCTTCCTCTTTTCTTCCCACCATTTCATCTCTCCCTCCACTCCATTGACCTCCTAACTCCCACCACTACCACCACCACCTCCTCCGGGGCGTTTTCTCTCCGGACGGTGGCCGACGTCCCGGTGGAGTAACGACGACCTCGGCGGTACCGGCGGCGGTGTGGGGCGAGACAGGTGGGCGGCTTAGGGCTTGGAGGAGTTCAAGTAACCGGTAGGGTGACGATTCCCAGTGCATTTTCATTCGAAACTATGTTTTTCCCCGCGTTTGAAGCATGTTTCGGGGTGCTTTTTGGGGTGAAAACGCTAAGTACATGTATGAGAAATTGGGTGTTCTAATGGGTAGTTAGGTTCTCCTCCTTCCCCTTTATGTTTTGAGCCCATTTCTATGCGTTTTGGGGGAGAAATCCCACCTCGAGGATTGGGGGAAGCGAAGGGGAGAACCTGTCTGTCAGGGTTGAATGGCGTCGAGGTTGAGCGACGCCTTTTGAAAAGCGGCGCCCACCGACGACTCGATTTAACCCAATAACAGACCCTGTCCCCGGACTAATAAGCGTCCAGGGATAGCGACGCCTTTTCAATAGGCGTCTTGCGTCGACGACGCGTTTTAGTGAAAATCACCCCATGGCCTGTCCCTGTTTTCGGTCGCTAAAAGGCAACGAGGGGCAGCGACGCCTTTTAAAAGGCGGCGACCTGTGGCGACGCGTTTTACGCCAGGTTCTGTGGCTGAGTTTCTGTGAACCAGTTTAGGAGACTTGAATGGCGTCGGCCTTGGTCGACGCGATTCAAGACAGAATCACACTAATTCATGCTAATAAAATGTGCTTACACTGTTAGACAGTTAATTAGCTAGTTAAAGGCATGCTTTAAATTATACTCGACAATGATGGATTCCTTGTGACCGGATCGCACCGCGTTGTGTTTCGTGCGACCGTGGACTCCTTATTGTACTGTGTTTTGTGGTTACTGTGGACCTAGAGTGACAGTTGTAGCGCTTTATCACCCTGTGCTGGTGTGGGTGGAGCACAGCGCCGGTGTGGGTGTGGCGCGGTGACGCCTAGTGAGAGAGGGTCACCTGGTGGACCCCGGGGTTAGCTAGTACCAGTGTGGGTGTGGTACCTGTGGAGTGTCACTCGTGCTGAGGGAAGGAGTAACCACCTGAGCCAGTTGGGCTGGAGTAGCCAGCATGTTATCCGAGGGGTTACTGTTTGGTCTCAGCGGGTCGGTGTTTTCTCCACCTTCGTTTGTGTGGTTGGTGTGTTTTTACCGAGACGTTGGTTATGGGTTCCCTGGTAGACTGGTTTTAGAAATATGCATGCTATATATACTTCGAATGCATGTGATTCATATCGAGATTTAGGAGTAGTGATTACTGCTGTACTTGTTAATGTACCTTCAGCTGTGTCATGTTACTTGTGGGTGTGTGAGTGGGCAGTGGGGATCGAAGGATCCCTACTGAGTCTTTTTGTTGAGACTCACCCCTGCGGTTTTTAGGTGAGGGTTCCAGGCAGACTTAGCGAGGAGTGTGCTGTTGCGTGCTGCGCGTCGTCAGCTGTTGTTCCGGGGTATGCCCCGACGTAGTTGTTATCTTTATTTATGGCCTGTACGCTTAATTATTTCTTTTCAGTTAGAATATGTAATTATTTGCTGTGTCGAGTCGCATTGTAATAACTTTTAATTCCTGCACTTTCCTTTCAATTCAATGCGATGTGAATGTTTAGCTTAGTTTATTATTTATTTCCCAGACTCATCTAGATCCTGGTTTGATTCCAAATTAATGATTCGGTACCCATTTAGTAATCGGATCCCCGATTATAGGGTGACGGGTCGTTACACTATCAACACATCATCCTCAAAGCCTTCCTCAAAGCAGACAGAGTAGGAGAGGATTTCGGATCCCCTACAATCCCAGCAACAATACCCCATTCTCTGACCCATCTAATAATCCTGCACATAATGTTATAAAAGCTGTTATATTCATCTCTGAATCTTCTATAATTCCTTTCATTCCACACACTCCATAGAAATGCAGGAAGAATTAGAGATCACAAATCCTTCTCATTTGGATAAGGGCATAGCATAGCCCATCCCTCCAACATAAGAAGTGAAGAGGAAGGTTCTTCCCAACTGATATTGAGACTTCTGCAGCATATCATCCACCCGGCTTGAACAATACCACAGTAGCAAAACAAGTGGCCCATGTCCTCAGTAAATGAACCGCAGAAGCAACATCTGAAATTCTGTAGAGGGAGGAACCGACTCAACCTGTCCATTGTTGGAAGCCTTCCCAAAGCAATTTTCCACAATAAGAGATTGATCTTACACGGTAAATTCTTGGACCAAACTACATTCCCCCAGGGCACATTAACACCACTATCATTAATAATTCTAACCAGAGCATTAACCGAAAAAATGCCTTTAGTATTCCAGCCCCATACTCTTGTATCATCACAGTTTCTGTGCAAGCCAAAATTGTGAATGATGTTCAGCACTGCCAATAATTGTTGAAACTCAAGAGTTGTAAGATTTCTTCTAAAGCTCAGATTCCATGGATTAGAGTGTCCATATGCATACATTTCAACCACAACTTTGTTCTTGTCCTCAGAAACTAGATATAAATCTGTAAATTCCACTGTCAAAGCCTGGTTCAGCACCCACTTATCTTCCCAGAATTTAACCGAGCACCCGTTGCCCACTCGAAAAGAGATTGGGGGAGCAATCAAGTCCACCATTTTACTAATATTCCTCCAAATTGGGGACACATTAGATAAGAATGTTGGGTGCAAATTCCATCTAGAAGTACCAGAATAGTATTTCCCCTTAATGATTCTGGACCACATGGCATCTTTCTCCTCTCCCATTCTCCAAATCCACTTGGCCAATAAAGTTTGGTTAAAAATATCAATCTTTAGCAATCCTGCCCCACCTTGATCCTTTCTCCTGCAAACCTTTTCGCATGCTATAAGGTGCAAAGCCCTTGTTTCTCTCTTCCCTCCTTCCCCGAAAAATAGACTTCTCTTGGCTTCAAGAATTCTTTCCACCTTTTTTGGAATTCTGAAAATTGATAGATAATAAGTAGCCAAAGATGAAAGAACTGTTTTAGATAACACCCATCTTCCTGTGGCTGATAAAAACTTGGCCTTCCACCCTTCTAATCTCTGCTCAAACCTTTTAATAAGATCATCCCAATCCCTAACTTTACAATGAACATTAGATAGAGGAAGACCAAGATAGGAAATTGGGAATGAAGACACCTTACAAGTAAAAGAATCAGCAATTTCTTGAATTCTCTCCGAATCCAAATTAATACCAACCACCTCAGATTTTCGGAAGTTAATGGACAGTCCTGTGATAGCTTCAGTGAGAATCAAAAGCCTCTTCATGTTTATGATCATAGATTCATTTCCAGAGGAGAAAAGTAATGTGTCATCAGTATACTGAAGGTGTGATAATAAAAAACCATCTCTTCCTACTGAGAAACCATCAACCAAACTTTGTGTTGCTGCCCGATCCCATAAGGTACTTAAAATCTGTCCAACTATGATAAAAATCAGTGGAGACATCGGATCACCTTGCCTTAAGCCCCTTGAGCTTTTAAAGTACCCACATGGTTCACCATTAATTAGAATTGAGAATTTAGCAGTGGATATACAACTTATGATCCAACCAATCCATTTGTGATTGAAACCCATGGCCCCAAGTGTTCTTTGAATACACAACCAGCTTACCCGATCATAAGCTTTCTCAAAGTCCAATTTAACAAGCACACCCTCCTTTCTACTACTCTTCTGAGAGACAATGGCTTCATGAGCTGACAAGAAATTATCCAGAATGTACCTTCCCCTAAGGAATGCTGCTTGATTTGAACTGATCACCTCCTTCAGCACCAACTTAAATCGATTGGCCAGCACCTTAGTGATGATTTTATAATCCCATTCAAAAGACTGATGGGCCTAAAATCAGTCACAGAATCGGCCCCTTCCTTCTTTGGTATTAGAACAATAAAGGTAGAGTTAAAGCGTTTGATACACAAGGGCCTTTCCTGAAACTCTCTCATTACCTTCATCAAATCTTCTTTGATAATTTCCCAGAAATGCTGATAGAAACCTATAGAAAAGCCATCCTTTCATACTAAACACTGCAACTTAGACTTCCTCCTCTGAGAATGGTGCACACAACTCAATAGCCTGATCTCCATTAATCTTAGGTAAGACACCCTCCTAGATGTGAGGTCTCCACCACTCGTCTTCCTTAAACAGATTCTCAAAATATGAAACAAATCTACTCTTCATCTCTTCCTCAGACTCCACCATAGAATTATCGACTTTTACTTGATTAATTCTCAAAGACCTTTTCTTTGCAGTTGCAGTTGCATGGAAGAATCTAGTATTCTTGTCCCCCTCCCTCAACCACAACTCTTTCGACCTCTGCTTCCACTTTATCTCTTCTCTAAGTAGCCACATATTATATTCTCTTTTAAGATCAGCTAGCTCCTTGTTTTCATCCTCAGATAACCCAATCGCATCAGCTTTAGCTTCCAATTCATCTATTTTCTAAGAGAGTTGTTGCTTGTAAGAAGAATCTGCTCCAAAAGTCTCTGCACACCATTTTTTAATGTTTGACTTCACCTTGTTCAGTTTGTTAGAAAATGAAGCAGCCGCCTGAAAGGTCGACTCCTCCTCCTGCCACCACTTAGATACCAGCCCCTTAAAGTCCTTGTGGGTATGCCAAGCTAACTCATACCTTAAGATTTTGTGCCTCTTTTTTGCCTCCTTAGTCCTCATAAATAAAAGAATATGGTCTGAAACTATCCTATTTAGACCTAAAACATGAGAACCAGGAAACTTTTCAACCCAATTGGCCGAAACCATCACCCTATCCAACCTAGATTGAATGCCATGCATTTGTAAGTTAGACCAAGTAAATCTTCTATTTGAAATTTTAAGGTCCACCATACCATAATTAGATATCCACATACCAAATCTCTGCATATCTGAATTCCAGGTCTGACAGCCGGTCCTCTCCCAAGGGTATATGAGGCAATTGAAATCTCCAAGTATGCACCATATTCCTTGAAATAGCAGAGCTAGCCTATCCAACTCTTGCCAAAATTCCATCCTATCCTGTTGAAAATGAGGCCCATATACAGAGGTGACAACCCTAGGCTATGAACCAGCCACTTCATTAAACATAACCGAAATGCTGAATGTACCCATATCATAAATCCTTCCTCTGAATCTGTTGCCATTCCAGATAACAAGTTGACCCCTACTGTTCCCTTGTGCCGGAAATGAAGCCCATTTAGTTAAAACTGCACCTCCAAGCTGCTTAATGAATATGCCATCCATAGTCTCCATCTTAGTTTCTTGCAGACAAATGCGTTCTAGATTATGAACCCTGACAAGATGCCTCACAACCCTTATCTTAATCTCCCCATTTAGACTTCTAATATTCTAAGAGCATAAAAACATTTAAACCGGAATCATGCCCTCCTGCTTCTTAGGTCTAAGAGAATCAACAATTTCATTCTGATTGATGAAATTAACTTCTCTCTTCCCTATTTTCATACCACCTCCATTCCCTTTCCTCTTTAAAGAATTATGCAAAGCCTCTGTTCTTTTCAGTTTCTTGATAAACCTCACTACCGCATCTTCTTTTCCTTGGAAAGAAACCCCAATTTTCCTGCCGAACTCCATGATTTCCCCTACCCATTGATCATACTCCTCAGCATGCCTGGGAGAGAAAGGAACAATAGCTTTAGAAACATCCTGGCCGGAATTGCCCTGCAAAGAGATAACTGTTCCCGGCAGCTGGATAGCTAAAGCCTCGGGTTCCAATGTCAGGTGCGATCCATCCAGTTCAGTTTCTGTAGCCTGACTTGGATTCATCCCAGACTCACCATCGTGGATAGATGAGTTACTTTGTTCCTGGGGATCAACCGGAGAACCAGCTAAAACGGGAAGAACCTGGGCCTTAACAGATACCCTCTGAGCCTTGTCAACAAGAAGGCGGCTCTCATGTCTCCCTGGTTCAGCCTTGGAAGCAACCCCAAGACCCATCTTTGACCTACTGGTCTTCCCCAGTTCGTTGTCGGGAGACTTCCCCGTTGCAATTTCAGAATCACAGGGAGGAAGATGAATAGTACCTTCACCGCAAACCGGCCGAAGGTCGAAAAACCGGTTCACTGTTTGAGCTTCGTCAGCGACACTAGCTGTGTGATGAACCGGCCGGTCGGATAATAAGTCAGAATCCGAAACCGCCATATTGAAAATCAAAATAGGGTCCATGCCGGTAACCCGATACTGTTCCTCTTCGCCGCCCGAAGAGTCCAACGGTCGATCTCGCATAGACCCGACAATCAGAGCCTCGAAACTCAAAGAAATCCAGCCCGCAACCCTCACCTCGAGAAGTGCCACATCCCAACAATGACTCTGCCCCTCCTCAACCACCTCTTTACTCACAGGAACCCAGGTTCCAGCCTTCTGCCTGGCCCGAGGAGGAATCTGAACCGCCGCCTTAGTTGTCCATTGAGACACACCCATTGGCAAACACCGACTCGGTCCTTCCTCTTTTTTCTGTTGAGTCACTGGGGATGACTCAATCAACTCGGAAGAATCAGCTGGAGTTGTCTTCAGAAAACTATGGAGCTTATGGGTTTTAATGGGAAATGGATTTCTTGGGTTATGAATTGTGTTTCATCGTCTACATTTTTCGTTCTGATTAATAGTGAACCATGTGGTTACTTTAAGAGCTCCAGAGGGTTAAGGCAGGGAGACCCTATGTCGCCACTTCTTTTTCTGTTGGTTGGTCAGATTTTAACTACTCTTTGGGACAATGCAACTCAACAGGGTTTGATTGAGGGGTTCAGCATTGGTCGGAGCAATATTCTGTTATCTCATTTACAGTTCGCGGATGATACCTTATTGTTTACTCCAGGAAGAAATGAGGACATTCGAAACATTAAGCAGTTGCTGATTTTGGTGGAAGTCATTACTGGGCTGAGGATTAATTATGATAAATTAGAAGTTGTGGGGGAAATGTGCCACTGGACAGACTTAAGGAAATAGCCAATGTCCTTGATTGCAGAATTAATTCTTTCCCTATAAAATATCTTGGTTTGCCCCTATCGGATGGGGTGATCAGGGTACGGGATTGGGATGGTTTAATCAAGAAATTTGAAGATAGGTTGGAAGGATGGAAAGGTAGTTTCCTTTCAGGTGGAGGGAGAATGATTTTGTCCAAATCAGTTCTCTCGTAATTGGCCACCTATCATGCATCCATATTCAAGATTGTGGAGAAAATCATTGAATCAGCTAGAAGTGCATTTTTCTGGTCAGGAGGGAAAAAGGTTGAAGAGAGGTATTCAATTGATCAAATGGAAGAATGTGTGTAAGTCAAAGGATCAAGGTGGTATTGGCCTCTGTGGGGTAGCAACTTTTAATAAAGCTCTACTTATGAAGTGGCTGTGGAGAAGGGGGGAGAATCCGGAAGCTATTTGGGCATGCATTGTCAAGGATTTTTATTACCATGCTGACAACAAATGGACTCTATATCCTTCTACTACTTATAATTTGTCCCCCATTTAGAGGAATATAGTCAAGAATGCTGATTTCATGGCCATCTCTTGTGAGATCCAAGTTGGTAATGGGGCTGATATTCTATTTTGGAAAGATTTATGGTGCTCCAGACTGGTTCTCTCCTCTCATTTCAGTAACCTATTCAATATTACTCAAAACCAGGAGGCTTCGGTTGCGGATGTTTTGTCGGATAACCATATTAATCTGCGACTGAGAAGGGATCTTACTGAAGCAGAAACAGAGGAATTTTTGAAGCTGAGTACTCTAACCAGCAGAGTTAGGATTTGTGCTGAGAATCAAGACAAGAGAAATTGGAGATGGAATACCAATGGGCAGTTCTTGGTTAAATCTGCAGTTCAACTTTTGAATGATGGTGGTAGTAGGGTTTGGTGGAAGAATTTGGTTTGGTCTAATCATGCCCCCAACAAGATTAAGGTGTTTTTATGGAAGGTTGCCTGGTCCAGAATACTCACGGGTAAGAGAGCGAAGAAATTCCTTCTTCCGGGAAGATCTTCATGTCTTTTTTGTGCAATCTATGAGGAAGATCAAAACCATCTGTTTTTGGACTGTGGTATTATAATAATTCACTGGAAGATTTTATGCAGAATCTTTGGAATCAATTGGGTGGATCAACCATCTGTTTTGGATCTCTTAAGTTGGTGGTCTAAGGTCTGTCCTTATCCGGGACAGAAGCAACTGTGGTTCAGCATCTGTCCAGCTCTGCTGTGGACCATTTGGTGTGAGAGAAATAGGAGAAAGTTTAGTGATCAATTTTGCAGGGCTACTGATTTACTGAAAAGTACTTTTACATGGGTGGAGGAGTGGGGAAGAGCTGCTGGAATTCTGAATGAAGAAAGTTCTGTTATTCTGCAGAATGGCAGTCTGTGGAGAAGCATGTTTTTTTGAGGTTAATGTAATTCTGTTTTATCCTCTTGATAAAACAGAAAATCTGAACTTTTGTCTTTGGGTGGAATTAGACTTGCTTGGGGGTTTTACCCTATATAGGTTGTAATGGGCTATGGGTTTCTCTTGTATTATTCTCTTCTTTTTCATAAATGAATCAGTGACTTTCATGTCACCTTCAAAAAAAAAAAAAACAATCAGCATGGTGATAGTTGGCAAGATCAGCTTGCAGGGATCTGCCACCTGAGAAAAACCTTGTGTGATATGGGAGATAGCATTCTTCAACGTGCGAGAGAGAGAGAGAGAGAGGGAGAGATAGTGAGAGAGAACAAATCAAATGATAGTCAATCTGTTGGCAGCTTCAATTCTGGCCCTAAAGACCATATTGGAATCATCACTATGGTCATACGGTAATTGGTTTGAGGACCTATGGAAGTCGAGGCGTGAGCTAAAACACAGTAAAGATAAATAAGGGAAAGCACGAGGTAGGAACTTCATACATCAGTAAGGAACATATGCAGTATAAGGAAAGTGCATAATCAGTAACATAAATTTGCTATCTTGAATAAAAGCGGTAATATCTTATAGAGGAATTGATGTTAGTTCTCGAGTTAGAAACCACTTTCGTGCTCACCCACATAGTCCTACCTAAAACTCCTATGACCTTCCCACTCAAAACAAAACACAAAACAAAGGAAGGTGGCAGTGAATCGTTGACCCATGTATGAATCATTTATGCCACTACTACTGATTATGAGTTAGGAAAAACAATAAAGTAAATGAAGGCTAATTTACATGCTGCTCAAGTAAGCAACAACTACTCTATGTTCAATTAAACAAATATAACAGTAACAGACAGCAAAAAAGCAACACAAGAAGTAAAACTGTAAAAGATTAGACTCCAATGGAAATAAGCCCTTGTCTACAAAAGATAAGACTGAACCGTCGGTATCAGTCAATGCAACATAGGACAAAACTAAAATGCTTAACTCTCTTATAAAAGAGTAGGTACAAGGAAGGTTAGGACAGGGCCACACATCCAGTCATTAGCATGGAAAACAAAAGAAACAACAGAATATTCTATCGGTCCTCTGGGGAAGATGCCATGTCAAAAGAACTATGCAGGAGGGTTGCAGTGGGTTTGCACATATAGTGTCTCATCTTTCTTTTTTCTAGTTTCTTTTATGGGTAATTAGGAGGTGAGGAGATGATGGAAACCTTTTTTTCCCCCGGTTGTCTTGGTGTATTTTCAGCATTTCTTGCTAATAATTGTCCCCACTTTAAGACAATGTTAAAATAGTCTAGGAAGTATAATATTCTCAGGGTGTCTGAAGTTTTCCTTAGAAAAAATGATGCCATGGATTGATTTTATCTGCTTGATTGATACTATTTTTCTGTTTTAATAATTTACTCCATGTTCTTACTTGTACAGGATCTGCCTGGATTAATGTTTCATTTTTCTTATTTTGCTAAGATTACATTATTGTACATTTTGTTTACTTGGGTTATCATTTACACACTTGTTGCTTCTTTATATAGGGGACAAATATGCTGTCACGACTTCTTCATGTACAGCATCCTACAGCAAAGCAAGCTGTTATTACTGCAATTGACTTGCTAGGTGCTTTAATTCTCTTATTCATAATTAATGTGTACACTTACTACATGCTTTTGAAGAATTTAATTTTATTTGAAAAGTGTATTACTTTGTTTTGAAGTCAGCTTATGGCTGCATATGCACACCATCATTTTTCATTCATGAATTTTGTTATTGTCCATTTTAGGAAAATGTGTACTTTAGTTACCTTTTAGTGCAAATTTGTTGATTTGGGTGATAATTACCTATGGTTTGTGGACATTACAAGGATTGACATATTTATTTTTATAACATTCAACAAATATTTCTTCATTGTCTCTTCATTTCTTGTTGTTTTTCATTTGGCTTGCACAAGGCCACTTCTACATCAAACTATAAGAAGGGGCAGCCCAGTGCCACAAGGCTCCTCGTCTGTGTGCTGGGGTGTGGACTGCAAGTACCTCTCCCTGTTTAAAGTGAACATATTCCTCCAACTTTCTTGATAGTACATTCAGATACTTGTGCCTTTCCTTGCAACATGATTTTACCATTAGTTCATTTCCATCCCTGTGAAATGCCTCAACTAGGAATGATTACTAAACAATTTTATGTAAAATATCATCAAGTAATCTATGGAACTATATAGTAATACCTACAGACTACTTTGATTGGTTAAATTAGGTTTAACTATCCTTAAAAATTACCATGGAGGATGAGGTGACAAATCCAAGGAGGAGGATGGCCTGTTAGTACATCGATATATGGAAGATGACACTGGAGCTCACTGTCAAACCTAGAAATCCAAAAGGGAAGAATGATGACCCTTCTTATCACATGAAGTGTTTAGCCTATGATCATGAATGAAACAAAAAGGTCCCCCCCCCCCCCCCCCCCACAAAAAAAAAAAAGAAAAAAAAAAAAAGAAAGAAAAGAAAAATGCCACGAGTATTCTTGCTATGAAAGAAAGATATTCCCACCGTAGACTATTTGGAGCTCTAGTAGTCATTTAAATGGGGCATCTTAACAATCTTCCTATCACAGGTCATGCTGTCATAAATGCTGCTGAAACTGGACTATCTTTCCCACTTAAAAGAAGGGACCAGATGCTAGAGTATGTATTGACTTTGATGGGTAGAGATGAAGATGACGGATCAGCTGATCATAGTCTCGAACTGCTGCATACTCAGGTGTGTGCCACTTAGAAATGTTTACCTTAAATTGGTAACTGGTCACTCATTGTTCTTAAAGATTTTGATGCTGGCATGACATTGTTTGACATTTTTTTTAATGCAGAGTCTTGCGTTAAGTGCCTGTACAACCTTGGTTTCTATAGAGCCAAAGCTACCCATGGAAACAAGAAACTGTGTTTTGAAGGTACCTTATGTTTGTCATCTGGTTCGCACAAATAATCACTTCTAACTGTTTTGTGTTGTAACAATGAAGTAATTCTTTAGCAGGCTACCCTTGGTTTCTTTGCCTTGCCAAATGATGCATCAGAGATTGTTGATCCACTAATCAACAACCTTATTACTCTTTTGTGCGCAATTCTTGTCACTAGGTATGTTCTACTGTCACATCTATGTAATTGTTTTTGCTTAATTCTCACATCAGACCAACCAGATTTCACTCATTTTAAAATGATCATGAAAGTCCCTTAGTTGGTGAATATATTTTCCTCGGAAAGTCTATATATCCTTTGTTTATTTATCCTTTCCAAATGATCTTCCAAATACTGTTGATCTGCTTGTCAACAATTTTATTACACTTTTATGTGAAATTCTTCTGACTAGGTATGATTTATTGCCACATTATTTCAACTTTACTTTCTGATCAATCTTGGCTTCTAGAATGAAAAGGGCATGGATAAGTTGGTTGGTTGAAATCAGTCGGCATTCATGGAGGGAAGGTATATATTGGACAACTACATGATAGCGTATGAGCTTATCCATCATCAGAGGATTAATAATAAGAAAGGAGTACTTTTGAAACTTGACTTCGAGAAGGCATTTGATAGAGTCCGTTGGCAGTGTATTAGAAGAACCTTGGAGTTAATGGGATTTAAGAAAAAATGGATTGATTGGGTCATGAGTTGCATCTCCACACCAAGATTTTCCATCTTGATTAATGGTGAGCCATGTGGTTACTTCAGTAGCTCAAGGGGCCTAAGGCAGGGTGACCCCATTTCTCCATTTATTTTCATTCTTATTGGCCAGATTTTCAGTTCTTTGTGGGACAGAGCAGCTGAATTGGGGTTAGTTGATGGTTTCAGAATTGGAAGGAATTCTACAGATTTGACTCATTTACAGTTTACTGATGGTACCCTTGTATTCACTTCTGGTGGGCTGGATTTTATACAGAATACTAGAAAGTTGCTGATTCTAATTGAACTCATTATATGCCCGAAAATCAACTTCAATAAATCTGAAGTAGTAGGTATCAATATGGATGGTGATTTCTTGAAAGATATTCTTGCTTTATGGATTGTTCCTGTTCCAAATTTCCAATTAAATACCTATGACTTCCATTGACTGATGGTGCTCTCAAAGTAAGGGATTGGGATCCATTGGTGTAGAAATTTGTAACTGCATTGGAAGGATGGAAAGGGAAATTGCTCTCTGCAGGTGGAAGGTGGATCCTCTCAAAATCAGTCCTCTCTTCTTTAGCCATTTACTATATGTCTATCTTTAAAGTTCCAAGGACTGTTGAAAGAATCATAGAAGGAGCTAGAAGTTCTTTTTTCTGGTCATGAGGGAATAGGGAGAGGAAAGCTATGCACTTGATCAGATGGGGTAATGTGTGTAAAAGCAAAGATTTGGTCTAACTAGTATCCAGACTTTTAATAAAGCTTTATTGGCAAAGTGGTCATGGAGGCTTGGGGAGAGAACGCATGCACTGTGGGCCTCTGTGGTAAAGGAGAAATACTACTCTAATGTCACCAAGTGGGACCTGTGTCCTTCTAGAACTGTCCTTCTAGAACCTATAATTTATCATCCATATGGAAACACATTCTTAAATCAGCTGATATTTTCTCTGTTTCATGTGAATTTAAACTAGGATATGGGGAGGACATCAGGTTCTGGAAGGATAAGTGGTGCTCAGAAATTCAGTTGCCCAAGTTGTCTCAAGTGTTATCAGTGATCAATGGAATAATTTCCTGAGAAGGGACCCCACAGATGTTGAGCTTGAGGAGCTCATCTACATATTCAGCATCATGAATCAGTTCAGATTATCACAGGATCAAGAAGATAGGAGGCTCTAGAGATGGAGCAATAACGGTCAGTTCTCAGTTAGTTCCCTAGTGAGGTTTCTAGATGATGGAGGCTGCCCACTGGATTAAGAGTTTAGGGAATGTTTCAGATTAAAGATTTTAAATGTCCCTTTTGTGCCCCATGTGAAGAACATCAAGTTCATCTCTTTTCAGCATGTGGAATTATTAATGTACAGTGGATCACTCTTTGTAGAGTTATGGGCATCACTTGGATTGAACACTCTTCTGTTCTGGACTTAATTGAATGGTGGAAGGGTATGTGCCCCTTTCCTACATACAAGGATCTGTGGTATTTGTTCTGCCCAGCTTTTTTGCGGGCTGTGTGGCTTGCAAGGAATAAAAGGAAATTCTGTGATGAGTTCAGAATCCCTTCTGACATCCTGGACAGATCTATACAACTGGTGGAAGACTGGGGACGGGCAGCAGGTCTACCTGTGAATCACGATCATGACCTACTTGTGAAGGCGCGGTCCTGGAAGCTCTTGGCAGCGTTACCATGACACTGTTTTCTCTGCTTTATTATCTTGATAAAGCAGTATCCCCTCTCTAATCCTCATATTTTCTTATTTTCTTGCACTGTGCATAGTGGCTTCCTGGTCATTGTAATTGGATCACCTGGTGTTGGGCTTGCATTTGGCCTGCATTTTTTTACTTTCCCTCCTGTAACAGTGTAATTCCCTTAATATTTCTTAATGAATTGTGACATTGATTGTCACTTTAAAAAAAAACCTTTACTTTCTGATCTGTATGAACTGTCTTATTGATAGCTTTTTTTTTTGAAGGTGACAACAGTCACAGATTCATTTAAAAAGAGATCCAGTAGTACATGAAATGACCATAAAAGGAAAAGAAACACCCCTCAGGGTACACAGAGAAGATCACCCCGCACCAAAAAAAAACTGACCATCACAAATTTATCCCAAAGACAAAAGACAGTAGTTGGTCAGATGAACATCAAGCAAAACCCTAAGAAACAAAAGCCCTCCAACGAAGTGCCTGTTGGATTAAGGAAGACTCAGTATGGATTTGAGAATTTCCAGTCTTATACCAGCAATCCACCCAATTGATAGCTCTTAGCAGGATTTCATATGAACTGTTGAACTGATCCATGAATCTTCGGCCATTCCTTTCCAACCAAACAGCCCACAAGATTGCCGGGAGAAACAATGTGTATCCCTTCCACATCACTTCATTGAACACAGATTAGTCTGCATAAGGTCTTCCAAATGACTTATTTGGGGCTTCCACTTTCTGATGTTCGCTGTAAAATTAGAGAGTGGGATGATCTTATTAGAAGGTTTGAACATAAAATGGAAGGATGGAAGGCAAGATTCTTATTAGCCGGTGGCAGATGGGTGCTTTCTAAATATGTCCTCGCATCCTTGGCAACTTACTATCTTTCAGTTCTTAAAATCCCTAAGACGGTGGAAAGAATTATTGAGTCCAAGAGAAGTTTATTTTTCTGGGGGGGAGGAAAAAGAGATAAAAGAGCCTTGCATTTAGTGGCTTGGGACAGGGTGTTCAGAAGGATCAAGGAGGTGTAGGTTTGATTAAAGTCGGCACCTTTAATCAGGCCTTATTATCTAAGTGGATTTGGAGAATGGGTGAGGAGGAAGATGCAATGTGGGTTAAGATAATCAAGGGGAGATATTATCCAGGACCAGGTGCTTCAAAATGGGATATTCAGCATACTTCATCTTCTAGTATGTCTCCAGTTTGGAGGAAAATCAGTGAAATGATTGATCTGATAAGGCCTGCCATAACCTATCCAGTGGGTGATGGCTGTTCAATAAGGTTCTGGGAAGACAAATGGCTTTCTATTCAGCCTCTGGCCATGGAGTTCCATCAACTGTACCAAATTTCAGATGACAAGGACAAAACAGTGGCCCAGATGTATTCTCAGGATCACTCTCAACCTTGGTACTTCTCATTTAGAAGAGATTTTACAGCGTTGGAGATTCAACAAATGGTGCGACTGGAGTATTACTCAGAACATTGTGCTGCCTAGAAATAGTGAGGATAAAAGGTTATGGGTTTGGAGTTCTAATGGCATGTTTACTGTAAGTGCAATTTCAAGGACTATCAGTGATAGTGGTGGTACCAGAGTCTCCTGGAAGGGGACAGTTTGGTCTAATCTTCTGCCCAGCAAGATTAATTTATTTTTGTTGAAGAGAGCTCTGGAGACTTCCCACTATCTATAGACTCTCAAAGGTTTCCCCTATTCATAAGCCTTCTTGCATATTTTGTGGATGCTTTGATGAGGATGCAGATCACATCTGTCACTTCAGAATCACCACTGTACTTTGGATTTCTTGCTGCAGATCTCTTCTCATCTCATGGGAGGAGCCTCCAACTCTGATCAAACTGATGAAATGGTGGGATAATATCTGCCTGTTCAGTCTGAGAGAAAGTTGTGGTCCATTATTCTGCCAGTTTTTCTGTGGGGAGTTTGCATAGAAAGGAATTCCAGAAGATTTAGACAAGAATTTAATGGCATTCAGAGTATTGTGAGAAGAATTATTGTTTGGGTTTCAGACTGGGGAAAAGCTGCTAGGAATTTGGAAGTTGACATGAGATCAACTGTCCTAATATCCAGATTGCAGCAGTGACAAAGAGTGACTGCTTGATTATGGTTTTTGTTTCTCCCTTTTGTAATTAGTATTATCTTATCTCCTTGATAAGATATACTTGGGGTGTAGTTCACTAGGGGGATTGCTTGTGTATGTTAGGGGTTGAAGGGGATGAGAGTCTCCATAAATCTCTCACTGTTGTACTGATGTTTCTTTTTTTTTAACTTTTGAAAGTGTGGCTTAATTGGTCACCTTCCAAAAAACAGGTCTTCCAAATGACATTAATAATCCCACAGTCACAGAATAGGTGATCTACATTCTCCTCTGTCAAAGCATAAAACATGCATGATGAGTTGTTAATATGGAAGAAAGCTCTGATTCTGTCACTTGTAGGAAGTCTTTCCCATGCTATTTTCCATAAGAAGATCTTTATCTAGATAGGTAATAGCTTTGTCCACACAAGTCTTTCCACCATATTCTGCACCCCCCATCCCCCCAGCAATTTTGTAAGAGAGCTGAGAGAAAACTTTCCTTTAGATTCCCATCGCCAAACTCTTTTGTCATCCTGGTCCTCGCGTGGTTGGATCTGATTCAGATCATTGAGCATAGTCGGGAAATCTTCTGCCTCTGCATGTGTAAGATTTCTTCTGAAATTAATATTCCAATAGCCACCACCTTCCTTAATGCTCATTTTTAGAGTAACCATATTTTCGCTCATTATAGCATGTGGGCCATCCCCTACGAGGTCCATGGGCTTTGGAATATCCAAATGTAAATGGACTTTAGCCTGTCTGATGTGGTGGTGAGTGGTTGAGGGTGTCCTTTTTTTGGCGGTTTTTTTCTTTTTTCTTTTTTTTTTGGGGGGGGGGGGGTGGTGGTGGTTAGACACACCTTCACATAGCTGAGACCCATTAGCAGTTGGCATTTTGATAATTTTGGAAAAAATAGGGTTGTAAAGCATTATTGTGCATTTTAGTCTTTTGAATTATCTTTGGAAAAAATTACCAGTATAGGCTTTCTTCTGAATAACCTATGTAGAAGGATAGAATGGAGGTTCCTTTAGTCCAACATCGGTTATTGAGAAAGCAACCTAGTGGTTGTAAAGAGGGTCCCCCCACCTTCCTCCTAACAAAGGCCATTTTCCTAGAAAAGGGTATAACTATGAGGCCTATGGGCTAAAGCAGATAGTACCTTGTTGGGGAGAGTCCACGGTTCCTTCCCTCACCAACCTCTATACCTTTGCCTTTATGAAAATGATCTTATATAGTGTTTGGGAGTAGTTTTTATACTGGAGCTATTCAATTTTAAAATTTATTTCATTCAAAATTTTGTTTTAGTTTTGGAAAATGGTATAATCAATTCTTAACTTGTTTGGCAAGATTATTATAACTTTTAGAAACTGTGGAGACCCGTTTGGGTTTTGGAGAGAGAGAGAGAGAGAGAGAGAGAGAGAGAGGTTAGTCCATCCACTATGCATCATGCAGCTCTTTTGAAAAGGAAAAAAAAAAGGGTTGAGTTGTTTCTATTTTGAAGGAGTCTTATGAAGATTCCATCTCTTCCAATCCCCTCCCTTAAAAATAGGAGAGGAACTCCAAACAAGGTATAAGTCTTATTTCTTTCTAAAATAAAACTGAGAGAGAGAGCTGAAAAAAGTGTAACAAAGACCCTATTAATGCCCTTAAAATTTTCAAACACCTGCTGCTGTAACCTACCATTAGGTGCCGTCCATTTAATTTAGCTACACATGAATTGAATCTAGTGGTCCCTCCATAATATATCTAATTTTCAGAACTTTTACCCCATTGTGTTGCGGGGATGAAGAATGGATGGCACCAATGACACGTACACATTGGTGATGAACATCCTCCTGGTGGAAACAAAAATAGTTCAGGTGTTGAGGACACTCGCAGCCATCTGATCGGGGCACCCACATCGCTGCTGATTGCCTACGTGGAGACAATGACGCCAGGGGATCTGTGGCCATGTTGGCAGGGTGGTGGCCTCATGGTCTCCATTGCAACTGTTGGCAGGGTGGTGGCCTCATCGTCTCCATTGCAATGAGGGCATGCTGGCGGAGATCTATGTATGGGGTGAGGTACCAGATGTTGGAGATGATATGGTTCACTGTGAGCATTGAAGATTTTCATGGTTACATGCTGCTGGTGCAGAAGATTGAGAGGAAAGGGAAGAGAGAGGAGAAAGAAGATGGCAAAAATGAGTGAGTGACGGCTGTGTGTTCTGGCCACGCAGCCCCCAAGAGGTTTATTATTTAACCTCATTGCAATAAGGACAAAAGCAACCCTATTACACATTAATCAGGGGTATTACAGGAAGAAATAAAAGAAAGTTTTTAAGTCAAATGGATCCACTTTAATGGGTCTAATGATGAACCTAAGCGTCTAACTGCCTGAATCACATGATTTAAGTAAACCTGACCCATCTTAATGGGTCCAGTAATTAACCTAAGCCGCAAGATCCCCAGATCAGGGTGTTACCTCCTACACTCTGCATAGATGTCTCACATACACGGTTTGCCTAACATAGAGTGTAGCAGCTCCTTGGTGACTCCCTTGATGAAGACATTAGCCACTTGATCAGTAGAGCGAATGTAGGGCAGGCACAGCTCCCCACTGTCCAGTCGTTCAGGAATAAAGTGCCAATCGATCTCAATATGCTTAGTGCGGTCATGGTGGACAAGATTATTGGCAATATTGATGACAACCTTGTTATCATAATACAACCGCAACGGAAGAGCAAAGGTGATACCAAGGTCCTGTGATAAAAGTTTCAGCCACAACAATTCTGCAAGGCCACGCACCATGGCTCTGTATTCAGCTTCGGCACTAGATCGGGCATAGATTGTCTGCTTCTTGCTCTGCCAGGCAACCAAGTTATTACCAAGATATCGGCACACCCAGCAATGTCCAAATGATGGGACTTTGTAGACAAGATCCCTTTGGCAGGATTGGTCTTAATATACCGAAGAATATGATCCACAGTCTGCATGTGTGGTGCTCAGGGGGCATGCATAAACTGAGTAACAATATTGATAGCATGTATAATATCTGACCCAGTGAGTGTCAAGTAGAAAGAAGCTTACCATCTATGCCGGTTAAATTGTGATTGGCTTCAATAGGACTTACAGTAGGGTGGCACCCTAGTTTTCCTGTTTCTGTTAACAAATCAAGGACATATTTCTGTTGGGAGACATAAACCCCCTCATTGGAGTAAGCAACTTCCAGCCTAAGGAAATAACAAAGCAGCCCCAAATCTTTGATTTCAAACTATCTAGCCAAGCTATCCTTCAACTTTTGTATTTCCTCCTCACCATCTTGGTGATGACAATATCATCAACATAAACAATCAGGATGGCTACCTTGCTATCCCACCATTTCACAAAATATAGTGCTTTCCTCAACCGGCATCTTTCCCATTTGTTTGATACCCTGGTGGGGGCTGCATGTACACCTTTTCTTGCAAGTCACCATTAAGAAATACTTTTTTTACATCCAACTGAAATAATTTCTAGAAGTACTGGGCTGCAAGAGCGACGATAACTCTTAACAGATTTTAACTTAGCAACAAGGGTAAGGGTTTCCTCATAAACAACACCATATGTCTGATGAAACCTTTGGCAACCGGCTTGGCTTTGTATCGGTCTATGGACCCATCTAGCTTGACTTTGATGGTAAACACCCATTTGGAGCCAACCAACTTCTTTCCCTTTGGTGGATCAACTAGTTCCCATGTATTGTTCTTCTGGAGATCTCACATTTCCTCATCCATGGCATGCAGCCAATTAAGATCATTTTTTGCCTCTTTGAACGATTGTGGCAAGGAAACATAAGACAAGGTAGAAACAAAAGACTTGTACAACAGAGAAAGACGATAGTAAGAAACAAAATGAGAAATGAGATGTTGGGTACACCCTCTTTTACTTTTTTAATAATGGGAAGGTTTGGGTCTGTGGGCTCTGAAGAAGAAGAACCTGGAGATTCGACAACTGCATTGGAAGCAAATTTTGTGGATTGAGTCAACTAGCTTTTTGGGCAGCATGGAGTAAGTGATTGGCTCCTTGTTAAGTGCTTTAAATTGAGGAGAATCACTAGCTTTAGAAGTTGAGCCTGTTGTGGCTTTGGGAGAACAAGAGTATCATGAGAAACTTCAAGAGGCGGAGTACATAATTATAGCTTAAAACCCGGTGAAGAACACTACTCCCCCTAGGAACAAGGTGGGGAAGAGAAGTAAGACTGGCACTCATTGAAGGTGACATCCTTGAGAACATATTTTCTCCCAGTTTTAGGATCAAGACATTCAAAACCTTTCTGAGGAGGAGAATATCCATCAAATACACCTTCAATGGTATGGGGATCAAGCGTAAAATGACTAGGTTGAAGACAATCAATAAAGCATATACAACCAAAAACCCGTGAAGGAAGAGCAAACAAAGGGCGATTGGGATGCAAAAGAGAAATTGGTGCCCCATGTCCAAGAAGACGAGATGGCATTCAATGGATGACATATGCTACAGTCAGGATTGCCTCACCCCAGAATTTCTTGAGAAGGTTATGCTGAAAAAGGAGAGCCCGAGCAGTTTCTAATAGATGCCGATTTTTCCTCTCAGCCACCCCATTTTGTCGGGCCGTCTAGGCACATGAGAACTCATGTATAATCCCCTCATTCTCAAGGAAGATACTTTTTTTTTTTAAAGAATTCTTTTGCATTATCATATTTTCAAATTGATTTTCAACCATCTTACAGAAAACCTCAATCACTCGGGGAACTTTAACTCTCGATTTTAGCGAATAAATCCATGTGTAGTAAGTATAGTCATCAATGAAGCTCACAAAATATTGGAAACCAGCGAAGGAGGACATGGGGGAAGGCCCCCAAACATCAAAGTGGACGAGTTCAAAAGGAACTGAACTTCTATTAATGGAATCTAGAAATTGAGTACGACAAGACTTGGCAAGATGACAACATGACGAGAAAGAGTCTCCAAGTTTATTCCATGAAATAATGACAGATACAAGACTCTCAAAGACCAAAAGGATAGATGACCAAGACGAGAATGCCACGATTGGATCCCCAAAGTCTACTAGTTTGAGTCTCTATTCGCTTATGACTGAAGAGCAACATTGTCTCCAAGCTTGAGGTAGAGACCACCTGCTTCACGCCCAATGCCAATCAGTTGTTTTGTCTTCACGTCCTGGAAAACACAGTGATCCGGAAAAAAAGGTCACTGCACAATTCAAACATTTTGTGATGCTACTACTGGACGTGAGATTCAAAGACAATTTGGGAACATGAAGGGCAGAGGACAAGACAAGGTGACTATTCAGTTTAATGTTACCATGGCCGGCGACCGTAGCTTGGGACCCATCTGGTATAGTCACTTTGTCTTGGCCGGAACAAAGAGAGTATGAAGAAAAAAGATTAGAGATATCGGTCATATGATTTGTAGCACCAGAAGCTATGACCCAAGGAAGAGGTGCTGGCAGGTGGAGGCACTTAGTGGTACTGGTTATACCTGACTTGGTAGAAGAAAGAGCGGAGGCTCTAGATCAAAGCTGCAAGAGGAGGTTCTGAAGTTGAGTGATGTCCTGTGTGGACATCCTCAGAAGAGCTTTGCCTGAAGAACCAACTAATCCATTGTCCAGTGAAGGAGCAGATTGACCATCAAGAGGGTTGGAGGTAGCCACATGATCTTTGGCTTGCTGTCCCTTCTTCCCATTTCTGAACTTAAGGGGTTTCTTCTCAGGATGCAAGTCCCAAAAGTCCTCAGCTTGATGATTTTATCAGCCATGGTGATTATATATTTTTTCGGTCTTAGATTTGTCCTTGCTTTGACTCAGACCACCTCTTGCTGATTTCTGTCCAGCACTCACCAAGGTGGAGCACTCCCCTGTACCACCTATTGGTTGAGTCCCAGTGTGATCGTTCATTGCCCACCAACGATCATCTTCATTTAGCACCTTGTAGTACACTTGCTCTAGTGTAGGGAAAGGTTCCATATTTAGAATTTGACCATGCAAGTTTTCAAATTCAGAATACAGACTGTCCAAGAACTTGAAACTCTATTTTGGAGAACATAGTTGAGGTTCTTTCCAATCGCCACACAAGCTTGATGATAAATAGCATTAGAGTCCAGCTCTTCCCATTTACTCCGTAGGCTGGAAAGTAGCTTGTTGTGGACAAGTTTCCTTGCTTCAGCTCATGCACTTCATTTGTCAATTGATAGACTTAAACCATGTCTTATTTCTGACAATACATCTCCTTAGGAAGTTTCCACACATCTTTAGCAGATTTCTTCCGGAGAATCATTTGTTGGATCTTAGCACTAATAGAATTGATTAACCATGACATTACCACACTATTTTCAAGGTTCCATTTATTGTATCCGGGATCATCCACACCAGGTTTCTCAAGTTTCCTATTTCTGTAGCCACTTTTTCCTTGTCTGATGATGTATATCTCAGTTGCGACCGACCACACATTATAGTTGTTTTCATTCAACTTGACTGGCGTGATTTGTAGGGATAGGTTATCACTGCCTATGGTCACAAGGAAAGGATCACCCTACTGTGAAAATTTTTTCGAGGTAGCTTCAGATTGGGCAGACTCTGACACGGGGACAGACTTGCTCCAATTTGATGACAGAATGGACTGTGGAGTGACTCCCCCTCTTCGGAAGCCCCAAGTACTTAAGGCACATGGTCAGCACAGACTACGGCGCCTTGGAACACCAACCAAACAGGTGGTGTTCATCACTTGCGTCACCCCAGAATAAGGTACACGTGTAGCGGACTGTCCACCAACTTCAATTGAGAATAGGAAGACATAGAAGAATAGAATGGGAGTAGCTAGCCATGGAACTGTAGGATGGGTACTCTCGTCAAACAGGTTGGTGTGCGACCATTGGAGAAGATATGGAGGAGGAAGGCCGTAAACTCCAACATTGTTTAAAAGGACAACGGCTCAAGGCACTGAGGCATACACCTCAAGGCAAGGTGCTTGGAAAATGCATTGAGGCTTGCACCTCACGCTCTTTATCTGAGGCTTACGCTTTCTGTTAATTGAGGTCATGCGCCTCACACCATTTACTTGAGGCTTATGCGGTTACGCCTTGAGGCGGTAAGACAATGAGATGCTTTAAGGTAGATCTAAAGCTTCTGCCGCATTTATTGTTTTTAAAATATGATTCAATGATGACAATTCTACTAGATAAACAAAATAAGAGGATTTGAACTGAACTGAACTCTTCTGCTTTCAACACCAAAAGAGAAGGCAATAACTGTGGCAGTTCATTCTTCAATGCCATCTAGTGGTCCATGGCTTTCACCCCATAGTTCATTTGTATAGGCCCCATCATTAAGTTAGATTGTATTACTAATGAGAAATCTGCATTATTTAATTTTCTTTGATAGTTTTAATACCCTTTCCCTAACATAGTGAGGCTTACGCCTCATTGTGCCTCAAGGCTTACGTCTTGTAAGGCTTTTGAAAAGTGCCTCACGACTGCCTCAAGCCCTTCTAGACTATGACTCCAAGGCCTGGACACCCTTTTCTCTGCGCACAGGACTTCAAAACATAGGGCCCACCTGACCCCAACTAGCCTGTGCACACACCTAGATAGGGAGGAGCACCACCCAGCTGATCCTCATCAGCAACCTGCTGTTCAAACAAGGCCCGGACATGCCCTAGAAAGGCCAGTGCTCTGATACCTTGAAGATTTTCATGGTTACATGCTACTGGTGCAGAAGATTGAGAGAGGGAAGAGAGGAAGAGAGAGGAGGAAGAAGATGGCACAAAAGAGTGAGTCATTGCTGTGTGTTCTGTCCATGCATCCCTCAAGAGGTTTATTATTTAACCTAATTGCAATAAGGACAAAAACACCCCTGTTACACATGCTAATCAGGGGTATTACGAGAAGGAATAAGAAAGCTTAAGTTAAATGGATCCACTCTAATGATGAACCTAAGTGTCTAACTGCCTGAACGACATGATTTAGTGAACTGGATACATTTTAATGGGTTTGGTAATGAACCTAAGCTGCACAGAACCCCAGATCAGGGTGTTACCTCCTACTAGCATATTGGCAAAGACACAGATAAGGACTAGCCATCTGTCAGAAGCATGCTAGTTAAATACAGGACGAGTATAATATGGCAAAAATATACTTGAGTATATTCGGCTTAAATTTTGAAGAAGATGGTCAAAGATCTCGTCAAATATTTGCCTACTTTAAAAATACGGAATGGTGTGCATACAGAATATTAAATGGAATCCTTGAAAATTTTGGAATGAAAAATACGGATCTATATGTTATAAAGATACAAAGATATGTGTTAACAGTTTCTTAAATTTCATAACTATTAACTAAAATATTGATACAATGCTTTAAAATTTAGCAGCCTTTCATCATTACAATGATGACATTGGAAAAATCTAAAAAAATTTAGAGGTAAAAGATCTGAAATTTTAACCAAAAGTAATATGTGTGTCTATTTCAAGAGATGGACCCCAAGGAAAACAAAGGAAAAAATCTGTACGTTTTTTCAGCTAAAGAAGAAAAGGTTTAATATTTCCTCAAGTGCTTTTGGAGTTTCATATCCAATGACTGTGTCTTACATGCAGCATGCAGATGATACCTTGCTGTTTATGGAAGGTGGGGTTTCACAACTCAATGATATGCTCTTTGTGTTGAAATTTTTTGAATATACTTCTGGGCTTAAGATCAATTTGGAAAGAAGTTCTGTTGTGGGAGTTAATATGAAGGGTGATACTCTTGTAGAATGTGCTCGGCTCCTGGGGTGTAAGGTGGAACAGCTATCTATCATGTATCTTGGCTTACCCCTTCTTTATAAAGCATGCAAGAAGAGAGATTGGGATTCCCTGATTTTCAAGTTGCAAAAGAAGCTATCTTTGTAGAAGGCAAGGAATCTAAGTTTAGGAGGGAGAATTACTCTGCTAAATTCTTTTTTATCCTCTATCCCAGTCCATTATATGTCCATTTTTCTGATGCCCAAGGCTGTGATCAGGCAAATAGATAAGATCCGAAGAGTATTCTTATTGGGAGGGTATAATGCAAATTCCAAAGGGATTCCTTTGGTAAACTGGAAGAAGGTATGCAGATCAATAAGGAAGGGTGGGCTGGGTGTTAAGAACTTGAGCTCCATGAATCTGGCTTTGTAGGGCAAGTGGTTGTGGGCTATGCTGACAGAAGATGAGCACATGTGGTAATCAATCATGAGGGCTAGATATTATGCAAACTCTGGGAGATTTTTCTTATAGAACAGGAATCAGCTTGGCATGTCTCCAATATGGAAAGGAGTCTTACAGTCAGCTAATTGGGTGCTCAAATACAGCAAGATTTGTGTAGGAGATGGACGGCATACTTACTTTTGGTATGACAGATGGGTGGAGTTACTACTCTCAAGGACAGGTTTGCAAATGTTTTTTTCCCTTGCAGAACAAAAATGGAGTACAGTCAAGGAGGTGTATACCATGGACAGGGGGAGGATTCTTTGAAATGTACTGTCAGAAGAGGGTTGAAAGACTTTGAAATGGAAGAATTCATGGACTTGTTAAAACTTCTGAATGAAGTTGAGATTAAACCAGACAAAAAGATGTGATAGTATGGGAGAAGAATAATGGGAATTTCTCTGTTCAGTCTTTGTATAATTTGATAGAAGGAAGTTACCCATCTTTTAAAGAGATGTGGAAAGTAAAATCCCTTCTGAAAGTTAAAGCTTTCATGTGGCTGTTGCTCCAGAAAAGACTCGTTATGAAGGTTTTTAGAAGCTGTTGGAATCCAGATTCTCCAAAGAGATGTTCACTATGTGATATTTGTGATGAAGATGTTGAACACTTATTTGTCCATTGCAATATCAGTAAAGAGGTGTGGAGAATAGTTTCTGCAATATTAAAG
Organism: Zantedeschia hybrid cultivar; assembly: GCA_030544215.1. Lineage (NCBI taxonomy): Eukaryota > Viridiplantae > Streptophyta > Magnoliopsida > Alismatales > Araceae > Zantedeschia > Zantedeschia hybrid cultivar. The sequence continues at coordinate 4,673,330 of JARZZO010000015.1, forward strand.
CTTCAGTTAAGATTCAATGGCATCGACAAAATGTGGAGATTTTTCAGATCTTATAGCGCATCAGAAGGAAGTTCTGTTCAACACAAAATTATTCTAATCCTTCCACATGCGGTCTGTGGGAGTATTTGGAGACAAAGGAATGATAGCATTTTTCGGGGTAGCATAGTGTATATTGAAAACATTTGTATTCAGGCGGCATCTCTCCTGTATCAGTGGAACAGGTTTATTTTGGGAATCTCTGCTGCAGAGGGGATCAAGTAATGGAATTGATGTAATTTTCTTCTTTTAGAAAGTTGGAGGAATCTCTCCTCGACTTTATAAGATGTACTACCTCTATTTATTTCAATAAAATTAGTGGTGCACCAGAATTTTCTCCAAAAAAAAAAAAGTTATGAACTTTTGAACTTTCAAACTGTGGGACCCAGTGTTAAAAAAAAAAAAAAAAGGTGGATAAACGAAAAAATGATAACTGCCGGCTTCTACAAGTACTTAACAAAAGATAACTCATGTTAAAAGGTTGGAGCTTAGGATGTGGTTGTGTACATTTAGAAAAAAAGTGGAGAGATGAAAGGTGAAAAGAAGGTCTATGGTGATAATAAGACAGAAAGAGGCTAAATAACCACTGGAGGATCTTCACATCTTTGATGCCACCGGGGATGGGAGGAAGTGGACATCACCAGTGGATTGATTTTGGGCAGATAATGTAGAGAATGGGTTTGTGGGGAGCAAACACTGTCTTGGATGGAGAACACCATCAGAGGACTGCTAGGGTTTGATGGTGTGGAGGGATGCTGCATGAAGGGAGGTGGCATCTCATCGGTTGGGGATTTTGTGAACTGGGAATCAAGGAATTAATACATGTACTGTGTAGTATCAGCCCTGTATAATGGTACTTGTACAATATGCATTTTCTACTATTACTTGAAAGCAAACACATAAAACTGTACTTTTCAGATTGAGACAGGAGATGGCTGTGCTTTTCAAAATACATATGCATGCATATAACATACATATTAAATGCATATTGACTACAGTCGTAAGAGCTAGCAACCCAGCTAGCTCTTTGTATGGCTGTGACAGTCAGCTGGAGCAGTGGTGTCCATCATACAATGTGGATTTGAGTGGTATGCTCCAAAGAGGGGAGTGGTGCCATGACGATTACTTACTATGCCACACAATAAGCGCACATGCATGCAGAGATGCATAACAGTCTTGACGAAAGCAAACATTCTTATGGAGTGTTGTTTTCTCTCTGCACAGGTCCCTGGTTGAGAGTGAGAGAGAGAGAGAGAGAGAGAGAGAGAGAGAGAGAGAGAGAGAGAGGAATTGGTATAGGCAGAAGATAGGGAGAGGAGCGGTGTCTCTGGTGAAACGGGGGGGAGGGGGGGGAGGAGAGAGTGAAAGAAGAGTTTCTTTTAATTTATAAACGGTAAAACCATAATTTTCATTTATCATCCCACTTGGTTAACAGAATATTCCATGAATATCCTTCTGTAATGGACAACAACGGACTTCAGGGGTTTTATACGGGAGTAGCTTTCATAAAGCAGGGGTAGTGGGGTTTAGTTTAGTTATTTCTTACTTAATTTTAGAGTTTTAGATGCATTTTATATATCATTAAGTTGAGTCTTACGGTTTGAGGGTGTTTCCGGATGCTTTTGTCATTATGTTTGAATTTGGGGCATTTATCCTTCAGTTAAGCCATGGGCATTAATGGCAGGTTGGGGTTTTGATTGGTTTGTTACGTCATGGGTATTAGGTTAGGTTGTCAAGGTTGGAGGCATTTTAGCATTTTGATGGACCATGGTCTAGTCTTTGAGAGAGTTGAAATTTGACTAGGAGCTAAGGTTGAAATTTGGCTAGTTGGGTTCATAAGGTTGTGGACGAGTACAGGATCTTCCAGGGCAAGAAACAGGGCTTGAGTAATGGCCTAACTGGTTGTTCGCAGGGTGCTTCTTCCGAGTTGATCGAGTCAACCCTAGTGACTCAGCAGCCAGAAGAGGCAGGGACGAGCCTGGGTTTGGCCAGGGGAGGAACTCACCGAACTTCCAGAGCGTCGGTTCAGGTTCTTCCTCGGGCCAGGCAACTGTTTGGAACCTGGGCTCCTGTGAGCCAACGGATGGATGAGGAGGTGCAGAGGCTATGGATGAGGGTTGCGGGGCAGATTTCGTCGAGTCCCGAGGCTACGGTTGCGGGCTCTTGCATGCACGTTCGTCGGGCTTATCGGGTGGGAAGAGGAACAATATCGGGCTATCGGGGCGGGTCCAGTTCTGGCGGTTGAAACGGATCCTGACTTATCATCCGACCGACCGGTTCAAGCCTTGTTATGTATTGCTGATGATGATCAGCCCGTGAACCAGTTTATGGGCCCTCGACCGGTCGGGGATATCTCCACTGTTCATCTTCTTCCCCCGGTTTCTATAAACTCGCTGGGTAAGACGCTCGACGGTGTTCTAGAGAAGGTTCCTCTCACGCCGATGGGTCGAGGGGAAGCTTCCAAGACTGAGCCTAAGGAAATCCCCTTACCTGTGAACAAGAACCGGAGGATATCTGTAATGCCTCTGGTCCCTACTACTCTCCCTGCTCATCCGGTGGCGTCTCTGGAGCGAAGGAACTTCACCATTGGTGGAGTAGTTTCTGAGGATGTACCAAGACAGGTCGCTGAGTTTGATATGGACAGTGCTCAACTGTCTGTAGAGCTCGAGGTATTGGCGATCCAGTTGCCAGGGTCCGGAGATTCAGTACAGGGGAGATCCGGCAAGGAATTATCCAAAGCCATTGTTCCTTACTCTTCCACTTCTAATGGGGATTATGAACAATGGGTGGAGGATATTATGGATTTTGGCAGGAAAATTGGTGTCTTTTCAAGGAAAAGAAGATGCAGTGATTAGCTTTATTAAGAAGTTGAGACGGACAGAGGCATTGCAGAGTTCCTTAAAGAGGAAAGGGACTGGTGGTGGTGTGAAAATTGGAAAGAGGGACGTTAATTTCATAAACAAAAACGAAATTGTAGATTCCCTTAGACCCAAGAAGCAGGGGGGCTTGACTCCGTTATAATGTTATTGTGTTCTTGGAACATTAGAGGTATTAACGGGGAAATGAAGAGAAGGGCTGTTTGTGATCTTGTTAGGAGTCATAAACTGGATTGCATATGTCTACAAGAGACTAAGTTGGAATATGTTGATGGGCAATTCATCAAGCAGCTTGGAGGTTCAGTGTTAACTGATTGGGCAATATTTCCTGCACAAGGAAACAGTGGTGGTCAGCTTATCATCTGGAATGGAAACAGATTTAAAGGGAGGGTTTGTGATAAGGGTACATTCAGCATTTCTGTGATGTTTCATGCAGCGGTTGAATCAGAATCTTGGGTTGTTACCTCAGTCTATGGACCTCATTCTCAACAGGCCAGGATGGAGTTTTGGCTAGAACTGGAAAGGTTAGCTGTGATTTGTAAGGGAATATGGTGTTTACTTGGAGATTTTAATTGTTTAAGATACCTTTGGGAAAGAACAGGCAATCAGAATTGGAATTCAGATATGGAGAGATTGGGAGCTTGGATCTCCAATCATGGAATGATGGACCTTGAAATCCCTAATGAAAATTCACTTGGTCTAATCTTAAAAGAAATGCTACCCAATCAAGGTTGGATAGAGTATTGGTTTCAACATCTTGGATTGAAAAGTTCCCTAGTTCTCATGTTCTAGGACTGAACAGGATGGTTTTAGACCATATTCCTTTGCCTCTGAGGACTAGGGAAGGGAAAAGGAGGCCTAAAATTTTCAGGTATGAGCTAGCTTGGCACTTGCATGAGGACTTCAAGGGGCTAGTTGCGAAGTGGTGGCAGGAAGAGGAGTTGTCCCATCAAGTGGCTGCCTCCTTTTCTAAGAAGTTAAACAAGGTGAAGATAGCCATTAAATCTTAGTGTGCAGTGACTTTTGAGCATGTTCTTCTACTAGGCTACGGCTGACTCAGAAAATTGATGGATTAGAGGCAAAAGCTGATGTGACTGGATTATCTGAAGATGAAAGTAAGGAGCTGGCCAAACTTAAGAAGGAATACAATATGTGGTTACTAAGAAAAGAGATTAAGTGGAAACAAAAGTCGAAAGAATTGTGGTTGAGAGAGGGAGACAAGAATACTAGCTTTTTCCATGCAGTTGCAAGTGCAAAGAAGAGGTCAACGAGAATTGATCAAGTGAAAGTTGATAACAACTTGGTGGAGTCTGAGAAAGAGATCAAGAAAGTCTTTGTTTCTTTCTTTGAGAACTTGTTTAAAGAAGACGAGTGGTGGAGACCTCACATTCAGGAGGGAGTTTTACCCAAGATAAAAGGAATTTAGGCCAATGAATTGTGTGTCCCATTCTCAGAGGAGGAAGTCAAAACAACAGTGTTTAGCATGGAAGCCAACAAATCACCAGGACCGGATGGGTTTTCCATGGGTTTTTATCAGTATTTTTGGGATATAATTAAAGATGATTTGATGAAGGTGATGAATGAGTTCCATGAAAGGCCTCTGAGCATCAAAAGATTTAATTCCACTTTTATTGTTCTTATCCCAAAGCGGGAAGGGGCCGATACTGTGGCTGACTTTAGGCCCATTAGCCTCCTTAATGGCTGCTATAAAATTATCACTAAGGTGCTAGCTAATCGACTTAAGAATGTACTAAAGGAGGTGATTAGTTCTAATCATGCAGCTTTCCTAAAGGGCAGGTACATTTTGGATAACTTCTTGACAGCTCACGAAGCCATTGTTTCTCAGAAAAACAGTAGAAAGGAGGGTGTGCTGGTCAAATTGGATTTTGAGAAAGCTTATGATCGGGTAAGCTGGTGTTGCGTTCAAAAGACTTTAGGAGCTATGGGTTTTAGCCATAAATGGATTGGTTGGATCATGAGCTGCATTTCCACTGCTAAATTCTCAATTTTGCTTAATGGAGAACCATGTGGTTATTTTAAAAACTCGAGGGGTTTGAGGCAAGGAGATCCGATGTCTCCGTTGATTTTTATTTTAGTTGGACAGATTTTACGTACCCTATGGGATAGGGCAGCAATACAAAGACTTGTTGATGGTTTTTCAGTAGGGAGAGATGGTTTCTTACTCTCACACCTTCAGTTTGCTGATGATACATTGCTTTTTTCTTCTGGCAACGAGGCTATGATCACAAACATGAAGAGGTTAATAACTCTTTTTGAAGCTATCACAGGGTTGACCATTAACTTTCGGAAATCTGAGGTGGTAGGTATTAATTTGGGCCCGGAAAAAATTCAGAAAATTGCTGACACTTTTACATGTAAGGTGTCATCCTTCCCAATTTCTTATCTAGGGCTCCCTCTCTCTAATGTTCAATGTAAAGTCAGGGATTGGGATGACCTCATTAAAAGGTTCGAGTAGAGATTGGAAGGGTGTAAGGCCAGGTTCCTATCAGCTGGAGGAAGATGGGTGTTATCTAAATCAGTTCTTTCATCTTTGGCAATTTATTATCTTTCTATATTCAGAATCCCAAAGTAGGTCGAGAGAATTCTTGAATCTAAGAGAAGTCTTTTTTTCTGGGAAGGAGGGAAGAGAGAATCAAGAGCTTTGCACCTTATTGCATGGGATAAGGTTTGCAATAGAAAGGATCAAGGTGGGGTAGGCTTGGTAAAGATTGTTACTTTTAACCAAGCTCTTTTGGCCAAGTGGATTTGGAGAATGGGAGAAGAGGTTGGTGCTTTGTGGTCCAAAATCATCAAAGGAAAATACTACCATGAGACTTCTAGATGGAATTTACATCCTACATCCTCTTCTAATATATCTCCAATCTGGAGGAATATTGCCAAGATGGTTGATTTGATTGCCCCTCCAATTTCTTTTACCGTGGGTAATGGATGCTCGGTCAAATTCTGGGAAGACAAGTGGGTACTAAGTCAGCCTTTGGCAGTGGAATTTGCGGACTTGTATCTAATTTCAGAGGATAAAAATAAGTTTGTGGCTGAGATGTACACTTATGGACAGTCCAACCCATGGAATTTGAGTTTTAGAAGAAATCTTACAACTCAGGAGATCCAATAGTTGGTGGCTATGCTGAACGATATTAAAAATTTTGTGCTGCAGAGCAACTGTGAAGATTCAAGATTATGGATTTGGAATCCTAAAAATTCCTTCTCTGTTAATGCCCTGATAAGAGTAATTACTGACAGTGGGGTTAGAGTGCCTTGGGAAAATCTAGTTTGGTCCAAGAACTTACCTTGCAAGATCAATATTTTTTTGTGGAAAATTGCTTTGGGCATACTACCAACCATGGATAGACTGAGCCGGTTCATTTCCTTGCAGAACCTCAACTGTTTCTTCAGTGGCAGATTTATTGAGAATGTGGAACACTTGTTCTGCCACTGTGGAATTGTTCAAGCATGGTGGATGCTGTGCTGCAACAGCCTTAATATTAGCTGGGTGGAACCTTCTTCTGTGCTTCAAATGCTTAAAAAACCCCCAACATGTCATTACTGCTATTTCTCTCTTTGAATCCCAGTAGGTGTAGATGGTGGGGTTCTCAAATCCCTCCCCCCTTTTCCCCTACTTTCTTACCCATCTCTGTCGAACTGTCTAGCCTTTCTTCTTCTTCTTTTTCTTCTTCTTCTTCTTCTTCTCTCTCTCTCTCTCTCTCTTGCTCTCGTGTGTGCAAGAATCCCCTAGGGGGACCCTACTTTGCAGATCCCTATGTTTCTTTTCTTTTTTTTCTTGAAGTTGCCACCCCAATCCTCTACGGTTTTGGGTGGCTTTTCCTTTTTCTACTATTCTCTTTTTGTCCAGGGGGACCCTACTTTGCAGATCCCTATGTTTCTTTTCTTTTTTTTCTTGAAGTTGCCACCCCAATCCTCTACGGTTTTGGGTGGCTTTTCCTTTTTCTACTATTCTCTTTTTGTCCAGGGCTTTCTGGCTGGCTGTTTCTCCTGTTGCTTTTCTTCCCATCTTCCCTTTTTCCCCTTTTTTGGCTAGCTGTCGTGGGGGGTTGGGTGGAGGGGGGGTGTTGTTGTTCACTACAACAGTGTAATCAGGAAACTGCATCAAAAGATCATCTCTTCAGACACATCAGACCGGTTCCCAGCGCTGTTAATCTTAATGGATTAAGATGATGCTGTGGTGCTTTTGCTTTATACATACTGACAGGAAATTATGGGGATTTGTCTGTGTATACTATTAGGAGTTGGGACAACTTGGAATGAGTCCAAGTACACATGTTCCAATGAAATCACAAGATTACGGTGAGTTGGTTTCTTGTATTTTGCCAAACCAGGATTCAGTCGATTCAGATTATAGGAAAGTGGCCACAGTTGTCCTTTCCGTTATCGTAGTGATTGGGTGTTGAGCTCACAGCAATATGGCAGTTGAGGCAGATGCTCATGTTCCTTGTAATATGAGTGTTATAGGTATAGCTTTTCCCCCTTTCTTCTCAGTTCAAGTTAGGTGGTGTGAGGCTTCAATGCAGATATGTACTTGTATATCCTGTTTCACTTAATTTTCAGTGAACATAGAAGGAGGCTTGGAAGTGTTTGGGAACAATTTCACATGTGGGTTAAACCTGTTCGTCCTTGATCATGGCATAGCATCATTATAGTCAGTGTCAAAAGAAAAGTTAATTTTCATATAAGTTGGCATGATAAAGAAATGCAAGGAATGTGAGGAGTGTACACAATACAAATTGCTTCTAGGACATGATACATATAAAACAACCTCCTTTGTAAGAATCACATAAGGGAAATGACAAGTATGATGGTTTTCATAATTACAAGGATTTCTTATATGCAACCTTTAAGGGGATCTTTTTTGGGAGCAATCTTGCTAATATGTATGTATTGCTATTATAGATTGAAACACTTGGACAAATAGTTATGTTATAGATAGAAACGCTCGGACAAATAGCAATCTTCTTTGTTTTGGGATATTTTGGTTAGTTTACACTTTCTAATGTGAGGTGTCTGTATCTTGTAAAATCCTCTTTATTGTTTGCCTCATTTAAGTCCTTAACTAATGACATGATATGACATATCTAGTGGTGAAGATGGCCGAAGTCGAGCGGACCAGCTGTTACATATCCTTAGACAAGTTGATCAATATGTTTCCTCTTCCGTAGAGCATCAAAGGAGAAGAGGTTGCATGGCTGTGTATGAGATACTATTGAAATTTCGGACTCTTTGTTCTGGTGGATATTGCGCTCTTGGGTGTCAGTCAATTTGTGTGCACAACAAGCAAGCTGAACGAGCATTCCAGAGAAAATTTTCTAATTTACCAGGTAATATTTGACTTGTAGATATAGTTATGTTTTTTCATGCATTTCGTCAATCTTGCCATTTCATCTCTCTGCACTTTTTGTAGCTGCATTCGTATTGCCCAGTCGTGACTCGTTGAGCCTTGGGGAACGAGTAATAGGCTATCTTCCACGTTGTGCGGATGCCAGTTCTGAAGTCAGGAAGATGTCTGTTCAGGTTAGTTATTAGCACTTGTTGGGGGGAGGGGGGTTTGTGGGGGGGGGGGGGGGGGGGGATTGCTAGTCGGCTAGCACCTTTTATTCTATGCAATCATCCTCTGAACTGGTTTACCAAGGAAAGGATATACTTAACAATATAATTTCTTTACCCATTTTCAGAAAACAAAGCTGACACAACTTTCTGTAGATTGTTTTTTGAAAGTGGATGGTAACACAAATATTGTATAAATTTTTTTTTTAAAAAAATCTCACACAACTTTCTGTAGATTGTTGCTTTATTCTTCAGTATAGCGCTATCACTTCCAAGACTGGTGGGATCCAAGATCTCTGCTGATGTTGACCTAGAAGTGTCGTACAATGCTTTAAGCTCCCTAGAGGATCTGATTTCCATTTTAAGAAGGGTTAGCGGCCTGTTCGACCTCTGCATTTTGTTATTTCTCATCTCAATCTGGAAGCTGGAGATTAACTAAATCTGCACGAAATTAATTTCCTACTATGTTTCTACAGGATGCTTCTATCGATCAATCTGAAGTTTTTAATAGGGTCATTTCATCTGTTTGTACTTTACTGACAAAAGATGAGGTAAATATGGACTCTTTTGTGTGTACGAAGAGCTTTCGCTTCTAACTGTTACTGAAAGAGTCAGCTAAGTTATCTGAGGTTTAATCCTTGGGTTCTTTGAACAGCTTGTTATTTCATTACACACATGCACACCTGCTATATGTGATAAGATCAAGCAGTCAGCTGAAGGTGCTATTCAAGCTGTCATTGAGTTCATTACCAGGAGAGGAAATGAATTGAATGAGGTTGATGTGTCAAGGTTTGGGTTTCGAATTCAGTGCTTCCTTCTGTAGTAACATGGGTAAATGTTTGTTGTTACACCATTCATGATGTTATTGCTTCAGGACAACCCAGTCGTTGCTGTCTGCCACAATGCTTGTAACCGACAAACATTCACGTCAAGAAGTTCTTAATGCAGTATCCTGAACCATTTGTTTTCTTCATTTCAAATGTCAGTTGTGTGTTCTACATCAAAATCTAGCCCATACGTTTGAAACAATGATGTAATCTCCATCAGCAGTTTCCTTGATATTTTAAGATATCATGTTTGGCAGAGGACACCAATTCAAATGTTGTTTTCAATGAAGTATTGGCTGCTGCAGGGCGCGATATTGTTACAAAAGATATATCCAGAATGCGAGGTGGTTGGCCCATGCAGGATGCATTTTATGTGAGTTGGCAGATTCACTTGACCTAGTCCGCTCAATGTTTTCCTCATTGAAAACAATCTCTTTGCATCATCGGTTTTTTGATCTTTCTATCACACCATAGGGCCATCTGGTACCCCTGCTTCTGTGTAGTTCTAGTCTAGATGGGCATTAGGATGATTGTACTATTCTCAGCCTATAATTTTTCTTTCTTAATGTCCTCATCCCAAACACATCCACAGTGCATGTTTCTTGAGGTTGGGAAGATCCTCGTGCCTTCTTTCTCTTTTAGAAAAGTGTAAAAGTTAGGATGTCTTGATGAGTTTTTTACTAAATAGAGGGAAGTGATACATGCAATTCAGACATGAGATACCTTAAAGGCACTACAATAGTTAGGGGAAATCCTTGAATCAATTCCTTTTAGATTGTCACATGTTTCTTTGAACTTTTTACTTTCTATTTGGAGTTTCTTCTCTTTAAAAGATCTTTATCACTCAACATTATGACACATGCAGATGCTTGCATAGTCAACCATAGATGACTGCCTGCTAGATAGGGTTGTAAATGGTAGGGGTCTGGATTATACATGGCTTTTGTGAGAAAGAGAAATAGACATGTTTCAGGTTGAGGATAGAAAGAAAAAAGAATGTTCTATGAAATAAACCTACGCTTGGTGATGGTGAAGTTTGGAGATGGAACCATGCCTTATGTCGTGTATCCTCGAGTGATGTGGCCTCAGATGCTTCAATTGTTAATTTTAGTATTGAGCGAAAGGTTACATCTATTGGTTCTATCCATATTGTAATTGCAGGTTAATCCTAGTCTTGATCTGTAAATGATAGCTCTTCTCACTCAAGAAAAGTAGAAGGCAAGGAGTAGCTTGCAAAATAGATTTCAATAAAGCTTATGATTGGGTATCTTGGAGTTATTTATGAAATATCATGAAAGCTCAACAATTCCTGGATAACTGGATAGGGGTTCTGAAAAACTGCATTAGCCCAGCTCAATTTTTCTATCATTTTTAGTGGCAAGGTGTATGGATATTTCCAAAGTTCTAGAGGGCTTTGGCAAGGAGATCCTTTATCTCCCTTGTTATTTGTCATTGTTGCCGAATCATATGCTGAGAAAGATGTGTACCATAGCAGAAAAACAAGGATGGCTTCAAGGGGTTCAGATCATGAAAACTTTAACTAGAATTTCTCACCTTCGGTATGCTGTTGACACATTAATTTTCCTGGAAGGTAATGTAGATCAGTTAGGAGTTTTGAGTTTTTATTCTTAAGAATTTCGATGCCAAAAATTGCAGTAATATGTTTAAATTTGGACTCTCTGGTTGCAGTGGAACAGAAGGATCTTTAGGAGAGAAGCATTCGCTGCAGAGAGAGTTGCTTCTTTTGTATATGATGGAGCAATGGGGTGGGCATCTTTTATCTGTAATGCAACCATTCTACCTCCCCTCTTTTTTTATCTTTTTGGTTTTCCTTTTTTTTTTTTTTCCGTTTGGGAGGGGGGTTGATGGAGAGTGACACCTTCTGAGTGACACATTCTTGGTGTCTTGTATAGGGTTTTTTTTGCTCTTTATCTTCCTTACACATTTGGAGGCAGGAACAGTCCATTGAGGTGCTGAGATTCTAGGCTGTAAAATGGAGAACAGTTACTTGCTCATGGGTGGGACTCTCTAATACAGTATGCAGAAGAAATTATCGGCTTGGAAGGCAAGCAATCCATCCCTGGATGGTAGGATCACTATGATAAACTCAGTTCTTTCAAGCATGCCCTTGCACTGTTTGTCAGTATTTCTAGTGCCATAGAACATTAGAAAGAAAATTGATGCCCTCGGTGGGAAGTTTCTTTGGGGAGGAATAAATGACAGAAAAGGTATTCCACTTCTCAGATAGGAGATGGTCTGCGGACCTTGTAAATATGGAGGGCTGGGGATGAAGAATCTGTATTTTATGAATCTAGCCCTTTTAGGAAGCTGGTTATGGGAATTAATGTTGGAAAGTGCGCTTTTAAGGAAGCAGGTCATGAGGCAGAAACATTACTAGTCTTCTTACAGTTTCTTTTTACAAATAGAAAATCAAAATCACATCAGTCCAGTTTGGGGAGGAATTTTGTCAGCTAGCAGATTGGTTAACCAGTGCACAGAGTAGAAGTTGGCAATGGAGAAGACACACTGTTTTGGCATGATAAATGGCTGGGAGATTCTGTTCTAAAAGTGAGGCAGGTCTACCAATCTGAAGGCACAACAATCCAATGGTATCTCACTTTAAGGTGGGGTCTAAAAAATGATGAGAAACTGAATTTGTTACTGGATCAGCTAAAAGAGGTTAAAATCAGTACTTCAGTAAAGGACAGGATGAAATGGAGCCAATCAGTCAAGACGTGGTCCTTTTGGACTGAAAGGCTCATGCTTGGTAAATGCAGCCGAAGCCAAATCTTCATTCTGCATGCAGTTCGCTGGAGCAAATGGAATGAAGCATTTTCGAGGAAGTAGATCTTATGTGGAGAATATTTGTTTTAGAGCTTTGTCCTCTTTATTTAAGTGAAGTAGGTTCATTCTTAAATTTTCTGAAGAAGATCCGAATAAGGAATGGTATGTTAACTTCCCTTAAATTGCTTTTGTAGTGCCTTTTTTAGGTAGAGGGACCTCTCGTCTAAGTCGCCATCCACACTACATCTCTTTCTTCAATAAAATTAGTCGCATAAAGCAGAGAGAGAGACCACACCCATGTCAGGCTTAATAAAATTATTGGGTAAATGAGTAAGCTGTTGGGTTTTGGGTACATTTCTTCAAGTCGGCCTAAAAGGGAATCCGTTTTCATTGAACTCTAGCATAATTGGCAAATGGGCCTGATCATAGGCCTGGATTCACAGAAATCACATTGTGCTTTAACCTAAGAAATAATGGGTGCTCACTGGGTAAACCAAAACCCAAGATTATGGGTCTAAATGAGCCCTCTAGTCCTGTTCTGTTTCAGACCCATTTTGACAGCCCTACTACTAGAGATTCTAAATGGTCATTTATGCCGCTTTTTCAAAGGATAGGATATATGACTAATTTTTCAGTTAGTGGTGGTGATACATCTGAGAAAGTGAATGATGACCCTTGGTTGTATCGTTGGATCGATACGACTCGGTTTCTCTAAGAAACCGAGTTGGACTCGTAAAGACTCGGTGTGACTTGGTACAACTTGTAAACCCCATAAACCGATACAACTCATACGAGTTGCACCAAGTCGGCAAACCATGCATGACACATTATGCTTAAATTAAATACCCTTTCTTGGCACAACAAGGACCTACAAATGCCAAAATGATTTATCAACGATGTCCTTTCTCTTGACAAGCAAGTTGGGTGCAGACTCATAAGTTACCAAACACTTGACTGGACAATGGTCATCATATACAAGATGATAGTGGCAACCAGTTCCACCACATTAAATGAATTCTGGGGGAAAAGAGCATGTGGCCACATACTGACCATGATGGAACATAAGAGCAGGATAAAGGTTCTAGCTAACCCCAGACAGCTATAGTCGACTTCTAATTCATTACACAAATGGTGTTTAAACTCAAGTCAGTCGAGCATGTGGCCAACCAAAGGAAGCTTTCTGCTGTTGATCAACAAATAGGTCCAGTGATGGGTCCCATCCCAATTGGTCAAATGAAACAATATCAGGTCAGCTCTTAGGTACCAACAACTGCCTGCTTTTGACCATTTCCTACAGAGTGCTCATTCCTCATTTACACGTCTTTTATAATCAAACTCTGAAATTCCCTACACCTAATTCCCCTCTATTAACTACTTCTGTAACTGAAGTTCCATCCTCTCCCAATAGCAATTCCTTCTAGAGTCTCCGAAACCATCCCTCTCTTTTTTAAACTTCCAGTTTTCTTTATCAACTTTTACACACATCCTCATGAAACACACCATCTCAAGCTCGCCTTTTTATGAAGGATTGTCAGATTGCTGAATAGACTTCCCCAAAAAGACTCCGGATCCCCATTTGCCTCCTTTCAAGTGTTCATGGAAACTTTCAATGTCCTAAAAAACATTGAAAACATAAACTGGGTACAGGGATGGAGGAAAAAGACTCAGGTATTTTTTTTCTCTCGGAGCTCAGTTAGGGTGGGGACAGCCCCAAACCTCCCTAATCATTCCATTGACACTCATCAATGGCGTTCTGCCACACTTCCCCTTTGCTTGCACACACTTGCCCACAAACAAGGCGTGAACATAATCATCCACCCTAGCTTTCACTTCTGCACTACTGTTAGAAAACAGCAGCCTTTAAATCACAGGTTCCTTCTACAAAAACAAAATCAACTGAGGTGAAAACTGAAGGCTTCCTGAATGGACTGCCACAGGATGTAAATCAACAGCCTGCCTCATTTAAGTTGAATTTAGTTACACCTTTCATGATGGTCGATTATTGTGCTTCACTTTTTGAGGTGCTGTTGCTTAGTTTTCTTCAGAGATGAGTTCTTGAATCTCTGTCCTTCTAGAAATCACTTGACAGACAGAACATGAGGTTTTTTGTTCTCTCTTAAAGAAATTTGCTGCTCAATATCTTTCATTGATTGAAAAGTTGTTGGTTCTGTTCTCATAATTTCTTTCATGCAATATGGCAGGCATTTTCACAGCACACAGCACTTTCAAGTCTATTTTTGGATCATATTGTCTCTTTCCTTAATCAGACACCCATCTCAAGAATCAGTATGGAGAAAGGAGAGAGCCATTCTTTAGACTTATCTGTTGAAGAGGACATTCTACAGGCAGCTGTCCTTGCCTTAACTGCATTCTTCAGGTCTGAGTTGCATTGCCTGGTTGTCAGCCTTGTCTAGGAAGACTTTTATTTCCCTGTAGTATCTGACTCTAGCATTTGGAAACTTTTATGTTACTGTGCTGTAGGGGTGGTGGTAAAACTGGGAAAAGAGCAGTTGAACAAAGTTATGCTACTGTTCTCTGTGTACTTATACTTCAATTAGGAAGTTGTTATGGCCTGGCTGGATCTGGAATGCAAGAACCTTTGAGGTAAAGTGTATCTTAGGCTCTGTTTGGTAACAATTCTACCTCAGATTCGGGGTCCTCTGATTCGGCGGGAATCTGAAAAGTGCATTTTTTGTTTAAATGAAAAAGGGTAGATGGATTCTCTAAGAATCTAGATTTTGTTCCATGTTGAAAAAGGTCCTCTTTTTAATTCCTGGCAAATCTTTTGAAAAGCAGGGTAGGAGGGAAATCTAAGGATTCTAAAAGCTAACACCTCTTTCTTTTCCTTTTTACCCTTCTAAAGTTCCTAAAAAGGAGTAATATGAGGATAAAAGTGTCTTTTAATGTGTCTTAAAATTTGAGTTCTCATGGTCTTTTCAAATGAGATTCTAAAAGTAATCAACTTCTCTTATGAATTCAAGAGATGATGACGTGGCACTTTTTAGAATTTGAATTCCGCCCAAATATAGAGCCCAAAAATTGTTACCAAATGTAGCCTTAAACTTGTTAGTTTCTCCCTCTTACATGTGAATCATTTAAACTTTTGACTATTGCTAACAGAAGCAAACTGTTCTACATTTTCTGTTATTTTTCAGGACTTTATTAAGTGCATTTCACTCATTCTGTGAGTGCGTTGGTGATCTTGAAATGGGCAAGGTGCTCTGGGATGACAAAAAATGTCTTTTGAATATTCTATTGCCAATATCAATGTATAGCTGTTATAGAACTGATTCGTTGCCATTGATTTGGAATACTCTTGAATTTTCAGATTTTGGCTCGAGATGGAGGACAAAGTAGCCATGAGAAGTGGACCGACCTAATTGGTGAGCTGGCATGTTCTATTTCTATAAAGAGACCTAAAGAGGTATGTCGGAAACTTGCATGTAATTTTTTCATCATCACCACCACCACCACTGCATCCACTGTTTTCATCGTCGTCATCGTCCTCTTTGTGATCATCGTCATAAATTGTAGTCTCCCCATTAGCCTGTCACAAGTTCCCAATCTGATCTGCCGAGGCACACAACTTAATGTATTCCAGTGTACTATCCTTTTTTGGATAGCGGGTCATCCTATGTGGGAGACATCCTTTATCTACTGTACATTTATCCTTTCCATGAACTTTATCACCCTCTTCAGTGCCCAAGATGAACAAAAAAAAGATTTCATCTTTTTAGATTATTTTTTCGTTATTTGCTTAAGCAGATAATCGCTGCAAGCTCATTGTCACTTGTCAGTTGGGGAGGTCTGTATGAAGAGGAATATAGGAATTGGTGATTGGTTGTTCACCATAATGTATGGTATGTTCGTTTTTCCTTTTGGTCTAGGGCCATTGTAAGTATTCCTTCCATAAGTCGGCTTTCGCTCCGCCAGTGATGCTATTTTGTCTGTAAATGATTGATTAGATGTGGCTGTGAGAGGATTCCTTTTGTAAAAGAGGCTGGCAGCATATGAAACTATCACTGCAATGAAGTTTACTTCATGCTTTCCTTCCCAGCTGCCGGTATCAGCGGATACCGTTTATAGGTATAGTATCGGACCAGGCCAGTATATGTATCGGTATCAGCCGATACTGCCAACCATGCGTTTGAAGCAAGGATGGCAGTACTGGTATCGATACCGGTGTCAGGGGTACCAATGCTGGTATGTACTGGTATCAGTATTGGGCATATCAGCCCAGTACCGGCCAATAGAAGTTTTTTCTTAATTCTTATTTTTTTTTAAAAAAAAGACTGGTATTGGGGTATCCCCCAGCATTGTATTGGTACCCACCGATACCGAAACATATTGATATCGTCCCCCCCCCCCCCAACCCTAATTGCCAACCATGGTCCCAAGGTGAGACCAGTAATCCTTTCTTGCCAACTAGGAAAAATATGCTGTATGGCACTGCATGCTACCTTAAGGGCCACAGATAGGGATTTCTGCACCTAACAGACTTGGCTTATACCTCAAGCTATCATTTTTAACACCCTTGTTTTCTAAAAGAAGTTGTGGTATGCTCTCGTTAGCAACACCATTTGCTTTTAGGATGGAAATGACTAACCCACCCTAGGACTTTGCAGAGTCTTTTTTTCTTGTATATATACCCCTATAATCTTAGAGCTTTGCACCTATGCAGGGCCTGTGCCCTGTGGGCATATTAGTCATTTCTGAACCAAATGGTGTAGATGGTGAGGGCATACATGCAACCTTTTTTAGTAGAGCATAGGGTTATTAAAAATTATATGTTGATTTGGGTTATAGGTGCAAATCTGACAGGTTGCATGAGTTATTTGTAAAAATCCGAAAAAAAAAATCGGGCCTCGTAGAGATGCGAGGACGGTGGTAAAGGGATTACCGGGACTGAGCCGGTCCTCGGTTTTAGGTGCATTGCTGATGATGGCTCTGCTTTTCCTTCAGTCAATCAGGTGGGAGTGAACCACATCTTAAATTCTCATAGGGAAGTAATTTTATCTCTTTGGTGAGGTGCATGTTGCCTTTCACGCATACAAATTGAGTTATCTTAGAGAGGATTCTATACTTGTTTTCCCATTAACTTTGTTTGGTAATTTTATGTGGTGTAAACCACTTTATAGAAAAAACAATCCCTGGTTGCTCCAATCTTTACCACAACTTGTTGATTGGCACTAAGTTATTAAGTCATCAGTATACATTATAGAGATAACTATAGAGAGCATATAAGTATGGCATCTCAGTTTGATCTGTGGAACTATCTAATACACTAACAGATTTGACTGTTGCATTGGCATGACCTTCACACTATCTAATACTATGGAGAGCACCAAGTTATTACCTCAGACTGGGTTTTAGAAGGTCGCCGTCGCAAAGATGAGTCCTGTTGGCAGAGCCCCTCAAGAAGGGGTAGTCTGGATGTCCCCTGACAAGGTGCAAAGAAAGTACTCCCTCCCCCAATAAACACCATCAAAATAAAATTTGATTGCCACAGTCAGTTGAGTATAAATGTTCTCTACTCTCTAAAAGTTTTGAAATGCTAAAATGAAGATAGCATATTGATCAACATGATGCAAGATTGTCTTAGTGCAGTCATCATCTGTTCTCATAACCTTTTTTCTGGATGCCATTTGTTTGGTACAATGTTGCTTCCTGTCGGTTCAAACATTCTCGGTTTGTTTTCATTTCCAAATGCTGTTCAGTCAAGATTGTATTTAAAACATTCGCTATTGTCATTTATGTTTCCAAGTGTATAATTAGAAAAAATCGCTCTTTCTACTGTTTGGAGACAGAAAATTCTGGGACACCTGTACTTTTCCCAAATTTATTTGGTTGCCATTCAGTTTTTTTTTTCTTTTGGAATTGTCTAGGTTCTTCCTATATGCACAATCTTATGTGCAGCCTTAAGTCGACCTCAGCGGTTTCAGAGGGAGGCTGCAGCTGCAGCGTTGTCGAGATTTATTTTTTACAGGTTGGTCAATGCCTTCCTTTATACCATCACCTATAACTCAAATCTCATACCCTTTACATTGATAAATAAAACCATTATTAGTAGTATAATTTTCTGTGATAATCATGTCATGCCCTTAGGTTTCTTTAATGCTACCAAAAATGATAGTTTTCATGGTTGCACAAGTTGCCCGATGATAATTTGATTCAATGCTGCTCAAGTTGCTGACATTGATTGAGCTTAACCTAGTATAAGACATAATTATTTGTGAAATTGTGAAACACTAATGATTCATGTGGAGGTGGTTGTCAACTTACAAGTGTAAAGTTTGCATGAATCCTAGTGCTTACTTTGCAAATCATTGGACTGGTGATTCCTGCTTCCTTGTGAAGTACAATTTAATTCCTAGACTCATTTAATGCGGCTTCTTTGACAATAGAATTAATCATTCTATAAGTAATCATATGATGATCAATCTGGAACTGTTCTGCTAATCATTCTATAAGTAAACATATGATGATCAATCTGGAACTGTTCTGCAAATCATTCTATAAGTAATCTTCTTTGTTTAGTTTTTTCTGTGATCTCTCATTGCAAGATCTCAACAAAGAAGGCAATGGGGGGATGAGAGGGGATGCATTTGCCAAGGCTGTGATAGTGGGACGATGGAGATCGAGATTTGGAAGAGGGAAGGAGAAAGGTCAGGTTGAGTACTTGCTCCATTCTAACCTGACCAACTTCACCGGAGATTGACTTAATCAAGTTCATCAATTGAGTTGGCCTGTGCAAGTTTGAGTTGACTTGCACAAGCATGTTGCAAGGTAGAGGGAGAGGGTAGTTCCCCTCCCTCCTTGGCTTGTTGCAGAGATGGGGTGGGGGAAGTCACAACATATATATTACTGAGCTGAGGGGGGCTTAATGAAGTCTATTGTTAAGCCTGTAAATCCTCTGAAAGCATAAACTACACCTTATCACTATTATCAATGAAACCTTTAATGGCCTTGAATGATTAGCTTCTTCGAGACCACAGAGAAGACTAGAGAGAATCCTAGACAAAGAACAGAAAAGACAAAGAAATCCCTGCTTCAAAATTCTGCTACTTGTCAAACTGAAGAATTGCAGGCATGATACTGTTTTTTGACCCAATAAGTCTGTCTGATGATCAAACATGGCTTCGGACATTTTGAAATGTAAATGTCCAATTGATACAGTAGTATGCTTACTCAAAGGTGCCTAAATGAAATCCCCTGGTTCAACCATGTTCTGAGTTGTCAAATCATTCTCTTGCATTTGGCTCTTGCAATTGAGAGTTTAGATTATTTTTGAACTTTCTAGGTTGTTCTTAGCCTGTTGGCAACTTGGCATCCACTGTATCTTTCATGCTGTTAGAGTGTCCAATTCAAAACCAATTGGCAAGGACTGGAGGGGCCTATGCACAAGCCCTTCCTTGCATGGCCAATGTGGGACTAACCAAGGCCCCCCCTCCCCCCCCCCCCCCCCCCCCCAAAAAAAAGAAAAAAAAAAAAAGAAAAAAAAGAAAAAGAAACAAAACAAAACAAAAGGCCAATTCACAAAGTAGGCAAAAAACAAGAGAGAAGCCTGATGACCTGGAATGAGGGACAGAACAAACAGAGGGTGTCAAAACAGACGGAATGTTGGTTGGGCACATGGACTGGGTCTGATAATGATCCATCCGCCCACCTGACAGGCTGATCCTAACATCCAAGTGTCAAACTTCTTGAAGTGCACGAGGAGATTTCCAGCTAACATGACTGTTGTGAGTGGTGGGTATTTGTTACAACATGCATGGTTTCATAGGTTCCATGCCAAACAAGGAATTCCGGGTCAGGTCAGGTCGGGTCCCCGAATCAGGACCCAGCGATCCCGACCTGACCCGATCTGGATCGGCCAAGTCGGCCGATCCAAATGAAGTCCTGCCGGTCCGACTCGGCCGGATAAAAAAAAAAAAATCCAAAAAAATCAGAAAAAATCAGGAAACAATAAAAAAAAATTACATACATATTATTCAATGGATGTACAATAACAATGAATGCAATTCATGTACATCCATAAAAAATAAACATTAAAGACAACTAACTCACTAATAATTTTTGTTGTGCACTAACTAAAAAAGATATTTTGTTGAAAAATACCTTAGAAAGATCACATTTGTGATCTTTCATCATCCGGCTCATAAGTTTGAGCTGGCAGGCCATAATCTACCGACATCATGGATGGCAGTACCGGTACCGGTATCGGTGGGTACCGATACGAACCGGCCGGTACCGGCCTAGTATCAGCCGATACTCTTTACAGGCATAGTATCGGCCGGTACTGCCAACCATGGCCGACATGTATGTTGGATATCTATAACTAAACAACGAGGTCTTTGAATCCTCTTTGAATACCTCTACGTGTGTAAGCTTGTTGGCTTGAACTTTCTCCTGATTATATTGAAGGGACAAACATGCTATATTGTATAGGTGAAGGTCCAGAGTACCCTTCAGTAGTGCTGCTGATGTCTAAATACGGCAGTGTAGGGGGGTGAAAAATGGGCGGATAAGAAGGTGCATCTTTTTATGGGGGCCAATCATATCATGCATGTCTCTGTTGGCCTTCAAATCCCCTTTGTTGTCCTTGTCTTAGCCTTGAGTTCCTTCAAAATGACTCGGAAGTGCGGAGTAATCTTCGTATCCTGTATAACTACTCCCAAGTGCAGAACCTGCTGATAGTCCAGCAGCAACAACAACATCACCATCACCATCTCCATCATCATCATCATCATCCTTAGTGAAGTCATCACTCCCCACTTGGCTTGTTTTCCTCAATCGCCTTCTTCTACGCTTGTAGGTTTGTCTTTTTGCCTTGTACATGAGACTGAATGTACTCCAGTTTCTTTCACATTGACTGGAAGAAGTGGTTTGACTGAGTACTCTCACTGCAACATACGCCAAAAGGTTTGTGGCAGTTTGTCTGTAATTAATTTGGATCTATCATTCAGCTGTTGAAAAAAAAAAAAAAACAAGACGACGATATTAATAATGAATTGTAGACTGATAGTAATTCATTAAATTGAATATTTGACTATTTATTATGTAATTCACCTAGAGTTGTCCTCATTACTGCAACGCTGACGTCATCATCTCCATAAATGACAATCTTCAATTTAAATATCTCCATCTACAAAATAAATATAAATGACATAAGTTAATGATAGAAGACTGCATTTTCATAAACTCCTATTTTGTATGTTACCTTTGCTAAGGCATCTATCCTTTCATTCGTATTCCTTGATATTCTAGTAATCACGTTAGTAAGGGCCTCGAAGGACCTCTCCATCATTATGCACGCTCTCACTATACTGATACCTTGGGTTGAAAAAATATCATGTATATAAATTATGGTTCAAGTTATAAAAATAAATGTGATTAAAATTAATCACATAAAATCAACTTGAAAAGATGAAGAATTAACTAGCAGTATGGAGATTATGATGAGGAGTCGACTCCCATCTATCATCGATGATCCTCCACCATTTGTCATGCGAAGTAGAAAGGCTTTCGTTCAATTGCTCTTTTGCTTTATCCATGGCCTCATACAAATATTCCATGTCATTTTTGTCATCTCCATCAACTAATCTCAGAACACATACCAGAGGCTCAACCACTTTCAGATAGCGAGAAACTTTATCCCAAAAACTTCTCTCCCCAACTAGCGATTGCACTGTCAAGGCAACTTCTCTAGCATCGGCCCTTAGTGTCCCTATATGTGTCAGAAACTCGTCAGAGTAGACTAACTGGGTCAACTGATGCTTGTATTTACTCAGGCTCTCTAAAGAGATGAAGTTGGATGCAAATCTGGTAGGGCTAGTATGAAAAAGATCTCGTCCACCTATATGTTCTCTCATCATATGTAAGATCCTGTTGTGACTATCTCGTGATCATTTGAGCATGTTATACCACCTCAGCAACAAAAGGATCTTTACCTATGTCCTCCATCATCAAGTCAATAGAATGTGCTGCACAAGGCACCCAATACAAATGGTGCCTCTTCTGCATCAACAATTTACTGGCTGCTTTGTAATTTGCTTCGTTGCCAGTGACTATCTGCACAACATTTTCTTCACCAATTTCCACTACCACGTCAGCATTCTTTATTCTGTTTGAGGCATCTACAAACTTCAAAAAAGCAGTGCCCTCGCTGCAATACACAAGGAAATTAATCAAGGATCTCCTTGTAGTCCATGTCCAACCATCACACATGATGGCTCTTTCCATACATTTTTGAAGTTGTCGACCCATACCTTCAAGTCATTATACTCCTCTTCGAGCCCAACATCATAAATGTAGCGAGGTGTGGGGGCATTTACACTAGGCCCAGCATCTACAATTGCATCCACTATCGTCTGAAAATATGGACTAGATGTTGTACGTGCTGACACACCTGCATGTAAAAATCATTTCACAATTACTTTTAAGGCATTTTTTGCTGATGCCTTAACTCCTTTTAATGCTTCCTTGATTCCAGACTGTCTGACAGACCTTGATATGTACAAAAATTGGTCCATAGGACCGCATGCCACATCTGATGTCCGTCCACAACCCAACATAGACCTAGCAGTCTTGCGACCAGAAGAGCCCCTAGGAACGAATCTCCTAGGCTGAGAAGCAGTAGGCACTAATCCACCTAATGATCTTATGTCTCTTCGCCGGTCCTCATCTTCTCTATTTGTCCGCAAACTGGCACGAACAGCTTTGGTGTACTTTGCATCATGGTCATTTGGATCCTCCTCATCCTCCTCCTCCTCCTCCTCATCATCATCTAAATTGATCGGCCGCTGAACATGTATATTGTAATCCCTTCGTCTCTGGCGTCCTAATATCTCATCTTGCAAATCCATGTGTTGTTGAGATGATAAATCTTTGTGTGCCTTTTTACCCATCATATAAGTCCTCATTTTCTTCTTCAAGTCCAGCGGGACTGACTCACATCTACTGACATCTCTTGATATGTCAGCATGATGATTTTTTAGGCGATAGACGCCACCACCCATCTTTCCACACCAGTTGCATTTGACCCTCCTCCTAACACTATCTACTAGTGTGCAATGCTGTCAATCAAGATCAGCACCCTGCTGCTCCACATCTTGTTCATGATGTCCTTGCTCTGCCATATTCCTGCATAACATAAAAACACAAAAATGCAATCATGTTCTAATAAGTTCAATTGAGTGTTTGACACACTCAATTGAACCTTAATTATAGTAATCATACAAAAGTCATAATTTTTAACCTCTAATTAGAGTTAATTTTAACTAATTAACACTAATAACATGCAATTAATGCAAAAAAATACACAATTATGTTCTAATAGTTTCAATTGAGTGTTTGGCACACTCAATTGAACCTTAATTACAGTAATCATACAAAAGTCCTAATTTTTAACACCTAATTAGGATTAATTTTAAGTAATTAACGCTAATAACATGTAATTAATGTAAAAAAATGCACAATTATGTTCTAATAAGTTCAATTGAGTGTTTGGCACACTCAATTAAATCTTAATTACACTAATCATACAAAAGGCTTAATTATTAACTCCTAATTAGGGTTAATTTTGGGAATTTTGTCTAATCAACATGCTAAAATTTTTTTGAACCTAAATATTAATAGACCTACACAATCATACATCATTTCTAATTTTTTGATAATTTTAAAAAAAATAGATCAAAATATACTTAAATTCGGATCAGGATGCGAAAACAAAATCCGACGTCGACGGCGACAACAGCGGCGGCGGTGGCTCCCGGCCAGCCGACGATGACGGGGTGAAAACCCTCTCCTTTCGGTCGAGATCTCAAAGAAAAAGAGAGAGAAAGAGAGAGAGAGAGGAGAGAGAAGAAGATGGCGGCGGCGGGCCGGCAATGACGGCGGGGGGACTGGTTGCGAGTGGCGGCGGTGGCCGGGGGAGGGGCTGGGGGAAGGGCAGCAGCCAGCAGTCTGCTGGCTCCTGATCCCCCCTGAAGGGGGGATCTCGGAGCGCCCGAATCGGGCCAAACCGGACTGGACTGGACCGGCCAGATCGGGCGGTCCGGACCCGATTTGGTCCGATTCTCCCCCCCCCCCCCCCCCCCCCCCCTTTTTTTTATAAAAAATCGGTGGGGGGGGGGAACAGTAAAATCCCCCCCCCCCCTCCCCCCCAAATTGGATCGGGACCCGCCCATTCCGATTCGAATCGGAATCGGCCGATTGTGCAATCCATGATGTCAAATGCAACTTAAACTCAAAAGCACCTAGAAACCTTAAATGTACAGCAAAACTATCAGCTTAACTGGTTCATGTTTAACTGTCTGGTAGATACAAATAATGCGGAACCAAATTGCATACACAGTTAGTCTTAGCATACAGCTGTGATGGTCAAGTACAAATTGAAAGTAGCTGCATATTTTATCAAGGGCCAAGTTCCTTTGATTAGACAAAGATCACAGATGTTTCTGTCAATCCATGGGCAAATTGTGTTTCGGAGTATGTAAAGCCTCATTGTCCATTAGCAGCAGGAATGCTTGATGGATTAATGCCAGTGACTGTTTTAGCAAGCAGCAAAAGGATGTTAATAGTGGAGCTCCTAAAGGTTATGAAGTGGTCAAGTATTGGCACTTGGAAGTGTCAAAAGTCTAACTTAAGTCTCATTTTGAGAGTCATGAGAAAACCTCATTGAAAGTAAAAGAAAGGTTTCCTGAAGTAACATCATTTTTGTTCTCCACTTGCGCAGTTGGGATTTTGAACTTTACAGGAAGATCCAAAGGAGCACCTCAATCTGAAGGCTTCCTTACATATTAACACGTTTCCCATGCTTTCATATAGAACACTGGTATTTTCTGGTATTTGTTAATTTGTTATCTCACTAGTTTTTGCAGTGATGGAGTTGCATCTTTGTTGGAACAAATGGTTGAAGTGATGTGCCTGCATGTTTCTGATGAGTCTCCAACTGTGAGAAGTCTATGCCTTAGAGGACTTGTACAGGTTTTTATTCTTGCTCTTAAGTTCCTAAATATTAATGTTTTTCATCTTGTTAAGAGACACCGTAGGAAAAATAATGAAGGTTCTCTGTTCAAGCTGAGGGCAATAGCATGATACATATACAAGTGCATAAGAACCCTAATACAGGTGGGAATAAGACATGAACTGTAGAGATCAAGTACAATGCTACCATTAGCCATGTAACTATACAGAAAGAGCAAGCGAAGTCTACAAAGCAACTAATAAGTTATGAGCTACACAAAAAGTGCTGATTGAAACTGAAGCACACAAGTAAAGAAGAAACCACGTCAGTGGACATGACAAAGTCAAGTGTTCTATCTAGTAAGATTGATTGCGTCGAAGTAAATTAAATAAACATAGTCTTAATCATTTCATTCCATTCAAGTAACCCATAGAACTGTAAACCATTTTAACTCGTGCAACTCTGTATAGGGCAAAAAGTGACATGCACAGGGGAAGTTTAGAAACAGGGCCAATCAGCCAGCCAAACCAGCAGTGCGAAGTTAAATGTTCCTTTTGGTCGCATCACAACTAGTTCCAGTGATTGGCCCATTCCTTTCCTATCCAAGCTGGTTAGTCTCACATTGACATGATTTCTATGAACAATCCCTCATGGTCAACTTAGCCACTTCTGGTGGCCCAGTCTAAACTTCCCAAAAGTGACAGGATTGGGAACACAATGGTCATTGCTTTGTCAGAGTTGCTAGTTAGCAAGCTCTACTTGGCATCTGCTTGTTGGTCCCAGTGGAGTACTCGCATGGTCTACAGAACTGTAGTGTCTTGGACCCAATGATATCTGTAGTTCTGTACACAAGTAGAACTCTGCTCGCTATCTTATGGTTTGTAGAGCTCGACAGCAACACAATATTTAATCGCTTAATGATGGTGAACAATAGAGTATTTGCAACTTTGTCACAGGCATGAATTGTGCCTACAACCCAAGACAGGCAGAGTATTAATGTGGCAATTATAAATGAATTTTTAGCCCATCGCACAGAAAATCTTTTTGAATTATTCATTGTGGCACAATATTTTTGAGAATAATTAGTGAATTGGTAAGTGTCTAAACATCTTTAGGATCTAATGTGTATTTGGAGGCACTATATGTAGTTATCACTGTTGTCCATACTTTCTAGCAGATACCAGAACTGCACATGGTCCATTACACTGCTCAAGTTCTTGGGGTGATAGTAGCATTACTCGAAGATCCTGATGAATCAGTTCAGTTAACTGCAGTCCAGTGCTTACAGATGGTAAGTCAAGTTTGGGTATAGTAGCTGATGCCCCACTTATTTCACCTGTCTCACTTTCGTTGATCAAGGTTGTAGGTTTTCATAATTAAAGCTTCAATTTCTCACTACTTCTACCTGTCTAATTGAGATGACAAAAGTTTTAGAGTCCTTTTGTGATAATCTTGTGCTAGGCTTTCAACATATTCTACCTCTGGTAATTGGTAGGTCCTCAAGTCATGTTCTAAAGATGCTGTAGATCCAGCTTTACTGAATCTGTCTGTGCGGCTGAGAAATCTTCAAGTAAGTCTGTTTTTTATATATGGTTTTGCTTGATGAAAAATTTTCTTGGTTTGTTGTGAAAATCATACAATCAATGGTGTTTAGTAGAAATTATGAGGTGCACCATACATTGCCCTGGTTGCCATAAGCTTCACCTCCCAACCAATGAATGATGAGGGAATGATTATTCCCCTCCCTCATTTTTTCAATATGTGTACATACAAGCAGAAGCATACATGCCATATGAAGTAGCAGTTAATTACAAATAGAGCAACTGTAGGATCCTTTGTAGGAAAAGAAATCACGTTATGTGATATTCCTCTTTCCAAAATATTGGAATCTCCCTATTCCCTTTACCTGCAGGGTAGTATGGTTGAGTGTTCCAACTCAATGAGTAGCAATTACACCTCATGAGCCTATTCTTTGATCTAAGGCATTATAACTCAAGTTCTCACGATGATAAAACTGTTAAGATAAGCATGTGTAGTGCATCATGAATTTTAAACTATTAGGTTCTCATCATGAATGGTACATTGGTTATATCTTAATTCATCCTCCATGTACCTCTGATACATAAATTGTAAAGCACATATGATCATAATATTCATGACTTGGGGTGTATAAAAATGAGCCACTTATGTTCTTAAATTATGCATCACAAACTTTGAGATCTCATCATATCAAATAGACCATTCATTTGGCTCATCAATGGATCACTAATTCATGCAATGCATCTTCAAACATCACGTGCTTCATAGTTCTACCTATATTGTATCACATCCAACCCACAAGCTGTGGTGAATGGGTTCATGGACCCCTTTGTCTTAGTGGTACTGCCCAGATGAGATACGACAGGTGGTGGCTACTCCCTATGCTAGAAGATGCAGTCCAATGAGGAGATAGAACAGCTGGCGGCTTCTTCCTATGCTCGAAGATGCAGTCCAAGTAGCATGTACAAGATGCACGGAGGTGGAGGTGGAGAGTACACTGAAATCTGTTTATAACCTGATTGCAAATGGATGGACAACTTAGGAAATAGGAACCACAAAGGAGATCATGTTCTAATCAATTTTAGAAGACTTAATGGAGCGGAGTAGAGCGGGAAGGAGTGGAGTTGCATGAGGCAAAGTAGAGCTCGGGACAGGAAGAGGTAGCATCGGATTGAAGCAAGAGGGAAGTATCTTTAATGGAAGATGTTTCCACTGTTTTGAATAAAGGTCATCGAGTAGGAGCATGTCGCAATGCTCTCGCCTGCTCGCTCTGTGGGGGTTTGGGGCATCAGAGTCATAGTTGCTCAAGGGAGTGTGCGGGTTCAGGGTTCAGGGCAGAAGTTTTGAAGGTGAAGGTAAATTAATATCCTAGGGAAATGTGCAAGGGCTGAGGTGGTGTAAGGTTTAGAAGATGGCTTAAAAGGGCCATGTGTAGAAGGTCTGTGGTTTCCATCCTTCAGTGATAACTGGAGGTTCTGTAGAAGATGTATTATGGGTTCTTTTTCTGGCTCGGTTCAACATGAGGATTTCCAATGTGCAATGTGTATGCATTGGCCGGGGATGAAGAATCGCTGGTTTCGTTTTGTTGAAGACAATCAAATTGTGGTATGGTGCCCGTCTCAAAGTTTGTTTCATGAGATTCTGTTATTGTGAACTCTTGACTGCAGGGTTACTTTAATATATTGGAAGGCCTGGTCCCCAGCGGCTGGTACTCAGAAGACGGAAAGAGTATCGTTAAGATGGTGTAGATTAAAGGGTATCCCATGGCACCTGTGGGATGTGGAGGTAGTCAAGGCGATTATTGCATCATTTGGGAAGATTAAAAGGGTGGATAGGAGGACTCTCGAGTCTCGAGTGGGAGTCTTTGGCCTTTGCTCGAGTTTTGATGGCAGTTGAATAGGGGATTGATATTCCAAGATGGGTGCGGCTTCAGTGGAGAGATGACGTCTTCTGAATCGGGGTGGACATGGAAACCTTGAGGGACGAGTCGGTGGAGAGTAATGACTGGACATGTAAGGAAGTAGCCATGGCTTACAAGGAGTACAGGGCGGCTAGGGTTTCTGGAGGTACAGTCAAAGGGAGGAAGAAGACTGAGTTGAATCTCAAGTAGGTGATGAGTTGACTCAGGATGTTCCAATGAGCAGGGTCGACCTCGGGATGCCAAGTCAGCAAGATGCTGAAGTTCTAGTTGATAAACCGGTCAAACCGCCTCACTTAAACTGGGATCCAGGGACGAGCCTTGTTCATATCCGTTCTGTAGAGGGTACAGAAAATGTCACAAATGCCACTCAAGCCAAGGATTTATGTCTCGATGTAGAAGATTATGGAAAGGTTAAAGATGGTAATCCTGATACGAAGGTGTGGGGATATGCCTTATCCTCGCTGGCTTCCGAGCTGGTTTGCGTGGTTCATTGCTAAATGAGGAAGGACAGGAGGAAGGTAGTTCGACTCCTTTGGAAGGAAGTAGGGTGCTGGAAGGATGGAGCCGTTCCGTCTCCATCGGCAACGGAGATGGAGGCGGTGGAGGAGGCCAGCTGGGACGATCCTTCCGCTCATCAAGGGATGGATGCAAGTACCTACAACTTGTATCCCCTTCGACTCAATCCCATCTTCCTCTTTACTTTTCTCCGGCCACAAAGACTGCCAACGATCTTCAACAACCAGCACAGCTTGATATAGTTCCTGTCAATGCAAGCAGCCAACATTATAAAAGAAGGAAGGAGAAAATGGAGGAAGGGAAGGAATATTTTTTGGCAGATTGGGATAATGCAAAAATAGAAAGAAGAGCTTTGGGGATAGGTTTACAAATGCATAGTAAAATAGGGCAGTTCCGGAAAAATTGCAACGGAAGGCCAAATGGTTTAGATGGATCTGTGTAACCCTATGAAGGGTAAGAGGGAATTGAGGAGTTTGTTGAAGGATAGCAAAGTTGTTAACAGTGCAACTGAAGATAGTGTTGCACATAGAGGTCATCAGAATATACCATGATCTTGTTGTCATGGAATATAAGGGGTTTGAATGAGGATGGGAAGAAGCGAGCTGTTAATGATAGTTCTATCAGAAAACTCACACTGTTTGGGAAACCTGAATTTGTCTTCAGAACAGCTTCAGGACAGGAGGGATCATTGTTGCATGGAATAAATTAATATGGGAAGGGAAACTGTTGGAGATTGGCGAACATTATGTGTCGGTTAGATTATGTGATATCTGAACAAAAGTTTCATGGATGCTATCAGGGGTATATGGTCCTCATCAGCTTCAAGACCAGCAGGAGTTGTGGAAAGAGAGATGTTGCTGTCGGAGAAAAGTTGATCTGGCATGGCGTGTCATCGACTCATCGGTGATTTCAACCAAGTTCGAAGACCTTCAGAAAGAAGCAGAGGTGGAAGATTCAATAAAGGAATGCGGTTATTTAATGAATGGATTGAGGAATGTGCTTGCATGGAATTACCTATCCCTAATGTTCAGTTTACATGGTCTAATGGTAAACAGACACCTTCCATGTCGAAATTGGACGGAGCCTTGGTTAATGATCGATGGGAGAGCAAATTTCCATTGGCAAAATCAGTGTCTGATCACAATGCTATTCTACTAGATTGTCAGAGGAAGAACAATAAGAAGCAACCTTGTTGTATGGAAAAAGTTTGGATGCAGAATGAGGAATTAGAAATCTGGTTAAGGAATCTTGGAAGCGTCAGTTGGTATTCATTCTGGGCCAAAGGTACTAGCATTGAAGATAAGATATCTTAAACAGAAGATGAAAATGTGGGCTGATAAGTGGCGGCAGGAGAGATTTACTCATGTCAACAAATTATTGGAATCTCTTAATGATTTGGATAAAATTGAGGAAAGCAGGCCTTTATCTGAGCAGGAGTTCGATCCTAGATCAGTGGTCAAAGCACAGTATTCTGATTGGCTTATCGAAGAGGAAATTAGATGGAGACAAAAGTCAAGAGCAATGTGGTTGAAAGAAGCAGATCTTAACACAGTTTTTTCACCAACTAGCTAATGGGAGAAGAAGGAGAAATTGTATATCCATTATTCAAAAATAGGACGAATGGATTGAAAATGAGGACAGGATCGCTGAGGAAATTATAATCGATTATAAAGGCTTATTTTGCAGCTGAACAAAGATGGTATTCAGCTTGGGTGGATCCTGAAATTACTAAGTTATCTGCAGAGGAGCAAACATCACTTATTATCCCTGTGACTGAAGATGAAGTTAGAAGACAGTATTTGGTTTGGGTGCAGAAAGGGCGTCGGTGCCTGATGGCTTTCCATTTAGCTTCTATCAGTCTTTCTGGGAGGATATCAAATAATGAGGTCATAAAGGCTGCAAAGGATGTTATCTATGGTGATGCAGGATGTGAAGCGCTTAATAATACTTTTCTGGTTTTGCTTCTGAAGAAGGACAATGCATTGCAATTGAAGGATTTTAGGCCTAAATCTACTGAACAGGTCTTATAAAATTATTGCCCGTATCCTAGCCTGAAGATTGAGTTATGTACTCAATAAAATTGTTCAGCTGAATCAATCAACTTTTATTCAAGGACCAAGGTAGGAGACTGAAAGATAATTTTCTTTTAGCTCATGAAGCCTTGTATTCTCTGAGGAAAAGAGGTTTGGAAGGTGTGGCCTGTAAGCTGGACTTTAATAAAGCTTACAACAGGGTTCATTGGAACTGTTTATGGACTATTTTGGAAGCGCTGCAATTTCCTAATCAATGGATAACTGTCATGAGAAAATGTTTGAGCACGCCCAAATTCTCTATAATTCTGAACAGTAATGTGTTTGGCTATTGTGGTAGTACCGGAGGACTCAGTCAGGGAGATCCTCTATTGCCTTTACTGTTTGTTATTGTTGCTAATATCATGAGTAGAATGTGTTACAGAGAAAAGAGTAATGGGTGGATAAGGGGAGTTCAAATTTGTAGGTATTTGTCCAGGACGACACAATTTTATTTTTGCAAGGTGATCTAGACAATGTGAATATTATTTCCTTCATTTGGAAAGGATTTGAGGCTTGTTCTGGACAGATGATTAACTATGATAAGAGCTCCATCATTCCTCTCAACTTGGAAGAAGACTTGTCCCTGCAATTTTTTTATTTTTTTTTTGGACCAATTAGGTCACAGATTCATTGATAATTAAATACAAGAAGTACACCAGAGAGCAAAGCAGCTCTCAAAACACACAGATGCCCCTTACAAAGTAAGAAAAAGAAAACCCCTCTCCAAAGAAAACTCCCCCCAATATATCTTATCAAGAAGATAAGATATTAAAATAAAGTAATCACAAGATTACAAGATCAGCCAAACATCCTCAACCACTGCAGCAAATCAGACAGGATAGGAGAGGATTTCGGATCCACCACTACCCTTGCAGCTTTACCCCATTCAGAAACCCATCTAATAACCATGCGCATGATGTTGTAGAAGCTATCAACTCATTCATGAACCTTCTATAATTCATTGCAGTCCAAACTCCCCACAGAAATGCAGGAAGAATTGAAGACCATAGCTCCCTCGCAGATGGGGAAGGACATAGCTTAGCCCATCCATCCAACATATGAAGCACAAAGGAGGGTTCTTCCCAACTGATATTAAGGCACCTGCAGCATGACAACCACCAAGCATGAACAATACCACAATGGCAAAACATATGATCCACTTCCTCAATAAATCTGCCACAGAAGTAACAACTGAGATTCTGCAAAGGAAGGAGCCTACTCAGTCTGTCCATGGTTGGCAACCTTCCCAAAGCTATCTTCCAAAGGAAGAGATTGATCTTGCAAGGTAAAAACTTAGACCAAACTGCAAGTCCCCAGGGCACTCTAACTCTACTGTCATTAATCACTCTTTACAATGCATTAACAGAGAAAATACCTTCAGAGTTCCAAACCCATAATCTTGTGTCATCACAGTTTCTCTGCAACCCAAATTTGTGAATGATGTTCAGCACAGCCACCAACTGTTGAAGTTCCTGAGCTGTTAAATCTCTTCTAAAAGTCAAATTCCATGGATTGGAATGCCCATGAGTACAATTCAGCCACATATTTCTTTTTATACTCAGAAATTAGATACAGATCTGTGAATTCTACTGCCAAAGACTGGTGCAAAGCCCACCTATCTTCCTAGAATTTAACCGAGCATCCATTACCCACTTGAAAAGAAATTGGAGGGGCAATCAGATCAACCATCTTATTAATATTCTTCCATATTGGGGACATATTAGATAAGGAGGTTGGATTCAAATTCCATCTAGATGTACCATGGTAATATTTTCCCCTAATGATTTTTATCCACAAAGCATCTTCCTCCTCTTCCATTCTCCAAATCCACTTGGCCAATAAAGCTCGGTTAAAGGTACCAACCTTTACCAAACCAACCCCACCTTGATCCTTTCTCCTGCAAACCTTATCCCATGCTATAAGGTGCAAAGCTCTTGAATCTGTCTTCCCTCCTTCCCAGAAAAATGGGCTTCTCTTAGATTCAAGTATTCTTTCCACCTTTTTCGGAATTCTAAAAATGGAAAGATAATAAGTTGCCAAAGACGAGAGGACTGATTTAGAAAGCACCCATCTTCCTCCAACTGATAAAAACCTGGCCTTCCACCCTTCCAATCTCTGCTCAAACCTTCTAATAAGATCATCTTAATCCCTAACTTTACATTGAACATCAAACAGAGGGAGAACTAGATAAGAAATTAATGCCTGAACTCTCTCCAAGCCCAAATTAATGCCTACCACCTTAGATTCAGACAATTGATTGCCAACCCTGTGATAGCTTTGGTTAGAATCAGTAATCTCTTCATGTTTGTAAGCATAGCCTCATTTCCAGAGGAGAACAGCAGCGTGTCATCAGCAAACTAAAGATGTGACAGCAAAAATCCATCTCTCCCCACTGAAAATCCATCAACCAATCCTTGTGTTGCTGCCCTATCCCATAGGGTACTTAAAATCTGTCCAACTTAAATAAAAATCAGTGGAGACATAGGATCTCCTTGCCTCAATCCCCTCGAACTTTTAAAATAACCACATGGCTCTCCATTAAGCAAAATTGAGAATTTAACAGTGGATATGCAGCTCATGATTTTATTTAGAAACTTATAGTGATTTTATTTTTATTTTTACATGGGAATAGGGCCGAAACATAGTGTGTGGTTTATCCGCACAGATGTAAAAACTGCACTACTCTCTCTCTCTCTCTCTCTCTCTCTCTCTCTCTCTCTCTCTCTCTCTCTCTCTCTATATATATATATATATATATATATATATATATATATATATATAGGAAAGGATTCAACGCACCCCGAGCAGTATCCGAAAACCCACCCACCCCATGTTTAAAAAAATTAAAATCATCAATAATTTTTAAATATTCAAATAGGCCCCTTAGGGTTGATCTCATCGCCGGAGCTTTAATTTTCACTGTCCGATCTTGACGATCAACCAGTGCCATCCGATCGGGCATGTATCAAAAATCAACGTCTAAAAATGCTGGAAAAATAGTTAGAAAAATAAAAAAATGTCAATTTAGCCTTTAGGGTTGATCTCATCCCCTAGGATTTTAGTTTTGATCTCCAAACAACGATGCATTTGATTGGACGGCTACGGTTTAGTTTTTCAATCCAACGGTGAAAATTAAATCCAATGGGGTGGGAAACTACCTAGATAGGGGTATTTGAATATTTTAAATTTTTTGGTGATTTTGATTTATGTATTTATTTATTTATTTATTTACTGAGTTGGGATGGAGGGTTTTAGGGTAGGGCGGATCTCAGTTAGATGCACCCCAGGCGCGTTACATCAGGTTTAGCATCTCTAGAAGTCATTCGTCAGATGCCTGCTACATGTTACTTACTGAGTTTGGCATGCAGGATGGAGAGAAGGTTTCAGGCTGATGTCCAAAAATTCTATCCATGCAAATTTTTAGGTAGTTCTCTAGATCCCATGCCAATCCCAGACTAATGAGTATGGCTTTACAATGATAATGATGAACAAGCTAAAATCTGCTGAGTTGTATTTCAAACATATCTTCACAGTACATTCTTCATTCTGCATCTGTATACAAATTGTTATTCAAAAACTAGTGAAATGTGCTGAAGGTCCATAACCTATGTCTGTTCTTCAAACTGTCTTATGTCTACGCCGATGACAAAAATCTATATAGGAAACTTATATTCAGCCAGTTTACTTGTTAAAACTTTTTATGTTTCTTTGTGTTTAGTCTAGTAAAACAAGTTATGGTTCTATGTTGTGATATTGAGCATTTCATCAAGAAGAAATAATTTAAACATTCATTTGCTGGTGCTTATGCATGTTTCATGAACCAGATAAGCAAGAAGAAATAAGTTAAGCATTTATTTGATGATGCTTATGCATGCTTCATGAACCAGATAAGCAAGAAGAAATCATTTAAACATTTATTTGATGATGCTTATGCATGTTTCATGAACCAGATAAGCATGAACTCAAAGATGCGATCTAATGCTTTCTCAGCATATGGAGTGCTAAGTAATTATGGAGTCGGTACACAACATGAAGCGTTCCTTGAGCAGGTATATGCATTTTCTAAAGTTTCAAGTTCGATCTCAGTAATTTTTGCCAGAATTTTGAAAAATTAAATTCCAACACCACTGTCCAAGTTTGGAATTGAAAATTCTCAAATTTTCATAAATACAATCCAGTGTGGATAAATCAATGAACCTTGTTGTATCATTACATGTTCTCATTATTAAATGAAGACACCCCCAACCCTGCCAAAATAAAGTATGTATGCCAGCTACTTTGAACTCCCTCAGACCCATCAACTGATAAGCAAAGCAAGGAAATATTTATTCACCTAATTACAGGATTTTAATTATAAGAACTTGGGTGGGAAGAGTTTTCATTGACGGAGCTCTGGAGTTTCACGTGGTTTGCCTGGACTGCAGAAGTTGGATGGAGATGACTATCACTAGTATAAAAATGGAGCTAGTGACTTCTCCAAGATCAATTTCCTGAAGTGTTTCAGACATAAGAAAATTTGCAAATCGAGTATTTGATATAAATTCTGAAATAACATTGTACAAGCTCCACTCACTTGGTCAGACAATAATTTTGGGCCCATGGGTAAAAAGTTGATCAGGCGCTAGAAATGGCAAATGAGTCCTGTGATTGGACATGAATGGTCAACTGCAGCATATACCACATAGTGAGGGAAATGAAAATGGGGTATCGAATCTGTGTTGTTATTTATAGGAGTTTATAACATGGAGAAAAGAAAAACAACCACATAGTCCAAGGGACTGTTTCCAATTAATACCTTCTCTTCTGAACCTAAACCTACTGAACTAGACTTTTTGATTAATTAACTATGTTATCAAAGGTGATCGCCTCGCTCGCCTAGGTGATGAAGTAGGTTGAGGCGAGTCAAAATGCCTCGCCTCACCTTATGTTTGCCTCACTCACCTAGGCACTTGCTTATGATATCTATGACATATGCTTGTTTCTTTTTTAATTATGTGGTGCTAATTTTTCTTATTCTTAAGTATTCCAAAGTGGCTAATGACTCTATTAACAATGTCTAGTACCCTTTTTCTCTTACATGATGTTACATTTTTTGTTATTTTTGATGATTCCTAAGACCATTCACTACTTATATGAATAGTGGATGGTCTTAGGGCATTACATGTTGGACATGATCAGTGCTTCTCATAGCCTTACATATGATTATCTTGGATGTTTTCTATTATTTTCTTGTATTGTCATTTTCTTCCTTTATAGTGACTTATGAGAGAACACATCGCCTCAAATGCCTAGGTGATCGCCTAGGCATTTAAGGCTGAGGCGAGCCCCTAGTCGCCTTGATCACCTCTTGCCTCTGACTACATAGTTAATTAATCATGTCCCGATAACCACTGAGGGTAGACATAATACTCTTCGCTGCCTGCTGTTCCAGATATGATTATACCTAACTCCATCCTATTTCTAAGTAAAGCTCAACCAATGATTTGCTTAGACAAGCCACTACTGATCGTTGCCCTGGTAGCTGACGAGTTGATTAGACATGAGGTCTCCTGGGGAAGATTCCTCTTTTTGTTGATTCGTTCAGCCTGTGGGTTATTGGCAACTGTTGCCAATTTTTCCTGCATGAATCTTTCATTACATCTGGGTTCTTTTTCCCTAAGCAAATGCCAGGCAAACTGTGACTTAACCATAATCTGATAGCAGAGGGTGACTACATGTGCTTCAAACCCAATGAATTAGTAAGCAGTGGAAGCTGTTGGTCCATTGTATTTGAGCAATAGGCCCTTTCAAGCATTAACTTAATTTGTAGAACTCTCCTATATCTGACAATAGGTTCCATTGCAAGTTAATGCATTTGTGATGTCCCTCGTGCACATTGGTTGTCTCCGTAGGGGCCATATAGGTGCAGACGTTTACATAACCAGGGATATAATGGTTTTCATTTGATGATAGCACCGTTCCAGCTGGCTTGGCTCCTTACATACTTTGGGCCTATAATTTTTCCCTAGGTAAGTAGACTGGAGACCATAGGTCCACCATCTTGGTGTCAACCGCACTCCTCAGTTCCTGTACCAGGTTGAGGTGACTGCTTGGTTCATAGAATTTAACAACAATGCTTTTCCCGGGACATGAGAAAAATCACAAGTCATCGGTAATTTAATACCATTGGTAAAATATTCTTACGACAGTAACAATCAACATTCTTAAGTGAATGACGAGCAAACAAAAAAATATAGTGATGATGAAAAGACCGGACCTCAATGGTAATGTAATAAAAGGATTGTTACCTCTGAAATCCTGATGTTAAAATATTGTGTTAGATTTCATGAGGTGAATTTGTTGTAAGGTGCTGAGAATAGAATTAGAGAAATCAATTCTGTTTGACCTGTAAGAATAAGTTATGGAGCCAATAGTGGCACAAGGGTTCTGTAAAAGGTGATTCTCTGACATAGGGCAAAGGATTTGGAGAAGAGGAATAAAGAGGCTTAAATAAAATCAAAGTTAGTTGTTTACAAAGTCAACCTGAAGTCTTCTTATAGATCGAGCACACATAGAATTAGCACAGGAATTCTCTTTTAGATTATCTAGTGCTTATTCTCTTTGTAACTTGTAGATGATCGTTTTGTAAAACTGTGTTTTATGTTGCTTATTAGGATGGTGTCAGAAACAGAGGTAATTAATTGGCATGGTTCTCTTATTACGATGGGACATGCATCATTGCTCTCTATCTACACTGCATGTACTCCCATGTTCTCATCATGTCATTCATGTGGTCTGTGTTGTGCTCTTAAAAGGTCCATGCTACGCTTCCACGCCTGATCCTTCATGTTCATGATGATGATCTCAGTGTTCGTCAATCTTGCCGGGTAGAATATTATTTTGTTCTCTTGGGAATTTCTTGTTCTCTGTGTAAACAAAGACCTAACTTATCTTCCTTTAGCAGAATGCCTTTAGAGATCTTGCTCCGTTAATGGAAGTGGACAGTCTGTGTGCCCTTCTCAACACACGATGTTTTAATTCTGACCGTAGGTGTGTATAATGCAATATCCAAAACAACATTCCAATAATCTTCTTTCTTCATTGTAAAAGAAAAAACTAACATTCTCTTCCTTTAATAATCAGAAGTGACTACGAGGATTTCTTGAGGAGTCTAGCAAAGCAACTGTCTCAAAACTTTGCCAGTAGAGCGAGTACCTACTTATCATCGGTAATCCAGGTAGTCACTGAACCTAGTGGTGCTGGAACTGAAAAAATGGTGATTTATTGATTAGGTGCTCCTCGTTTAGGCGTTTGATGCACCTTGGCCAGTCATCCAAGCAAATGCTATTTATTTCTCCAGCTGCATGCTGTCTCTTTTAGATGACCAGCGATCCTTGGCTTCTTATTTTCCGGAGGTACTCAATGGCTGGAGTTTTTTCAATAATCAAAATTTTTAACCTTACTGAGTATAAAAGATCTTTCTTCAGGTATTTGGAATGCTCGTAGGCAAATTGGGTCGATCCCCAGATATTGTTGTCCGGAGAACATGCTCTCTCGCGTTGGGTTTTCTGCTGAAGGCTTCCAATCCTCACACATGGTCATCCTTGCAACTTGATCGAGCGGAATCTGCTCGAAGGTCCCAAGACTGAGTCTCTGAATTACTAGGTCTCAAGACTGAATCTTTAAAGTGCAAAACTGGACAAGGAAAATGTGGAAGATTAAGACCACCAGAGGATAACATATGCATCCAGCAAGACAACATACATTAGCTGAACGCGAGTCGTGCTCTTGGCTGAGAGAATTCCTCTGACGTGTTTTTAAGTGCTACCTAGGAAGGGACAAGGGAAATGTAGAGGACTGGAAAATAACGCAATCTGGCATCACACCTTCAGGAAGACGATTTATCTAGGGAAGAACATGAGTCGCCTTCTGTCCGAGCAAATTTTTCACCATGTTCAAAATGTACAGATGATCAAGTCCACAGCAGCGTTGTATATAGTTGTTTTTGTCCTTTTCCTTCTTGTAAAGGTGTGTTAACATAAACATGTTGTATCATGTTGTGCAGGTACTGTTTTGTATAGTATCATGTAGTTTGCATAGTTGGCCTTGTTCTGTCACACCATTCCTCATTTAATGACTCTATACTTCGACGTGTGTTGACAATATTATTATACCAGAATTCTTACTACACATTAGGAGTCGTTTGATCAGTTGATTAAATGGTTCATGTTGAAGTCATTTTTGACATTTTTCTTCTAACTAGCCTATTTAATAACAACTCTGATTAAGTGATCATATATGACAAAATTTATGGAAAAGATGGAGTGTAACATTCCTCTTGTAAGTTTAAGATCCTTGCGTTAGGGGATTCAGTGCTTTCTAGAAGTGAAAAATCGACTTAAGAGAGCTGCGTCATGATTACCAGTCCCTACCGCTTAAGCTTGATATGGTTTAATTAGTTCACACCAAACATTCCGTACGCAGTTGAGACGAATTGCGGCAGAAAAATCAGTCACGCATTCGTGATTGAAGAGGAGGATCCACGTATGACTCGGACATGTAAAATTGCTTGAGAAGGACGTTCTTGGCACGTAATGATTA
Organism: Zantedeschia hybrid cultivar; assembly: GCA_030544215.1. NCBI lineage: Eukaryota > Viridiplantae > Streptophyta > Magnoliopsida > Alismatales > Araceae > Zantedeschia > Zantedeschia hybrid cultivar. The sequence goes on from JARZZO010000015.1 coordinate 4,713,025, forward strand.
TCTCCATATAGCGCTTAAATTTTAGGGATTTTTGTATATATACCCTTTTAAACCACCATATTAGTATCTACACTCCTGACTCTCAAATAATGTATGAGATACTTCCGACAACCTTTAAGTTGAAGTTATACCCTTGGGGTTATGGAGCCGTTAACTATCAAGGAATATTCTTAGAATATGTTGTGGACCATCCCCACAGACGGCAGCCCCATCTCCACAATTGCCCTTCCGCCTCTATCTCGATGTCTTCTCAGGCCACGGCGGGTCCGTCACCTGCGGTGATCTCACTCCCGACAGGAAGACCATCTGCACTGCCTCGGATGATGCGTCGCTGAGGATTTGGAACCTTAAGATGGGAGAGATTGTTCATGTCGTGAGGGGGCATCCTTACGACACCAACAGGTTCACCTACCTGGCAATCACCGACAACTCGATAGTGACGATTACGAGTTTCAAGGATGGATCTGTGCACAAGGTGAATGTGGCAATTGGGTAGGTGATCGACGCCTTGGCAGTGCACTCCGTGGGGCTCCAAATCCTCCGTGCATTGGCCTTTCGGCGTGCCATCCGTGGGAAGCGACGGGAAGCATGGATGAGACGATGATCATATAGTGCCATGGTTGCGGGCACAGAGAGAGAGGGAGAGGGGGGGGGGAGGAGGTCGTTGGGGTTGGGAAGAGAGACAGCGGGCGGCGAGGGGGTGGGGGTGGCCGCCCGGGTTGGAGATGCGAATTTCTCATCTTAACCCAAGGGTAGGTAGGTATTTCTCACTTTAAACTCCACTTTACAAAACAGACATAACGACAAGGATATGTACACAACGACTTAGAGGTTGTTGGGGGTTGTCTCATACATTATTTGAGAATAGGGGGTACAGATACAAATACGGTAATTTAGAGAGATATATACAAAAATCCCTAAATTTTAATGATAAGGTACATTGGCATTGGCGTGCACCTTAATATTGACTGGATATGGTCATAAAATTCTATCATCTTTTTTTAGCTTAGAAAGCATCTCTAAAATTAGGGGACATGAAAAGCTATTTGCCAGTTGTGGTGAAGTACAAGGTACAGAGTCCCGCTCTCTAGCACAGTTAGACACCTCTCCTTGGGCCCAATTTTCTCTGCTTTAGCTAAATTGTCGCCCCTTTGGGCAGTTGCTAGCTGCGTATATCTCCTCTTCTAGGAAGATTCTCGGCATTCTGGCCGCTCCAAAGCCTACACTTCTGAATTGGGACTCGCTATCATGTTCAAAAAGAAAAGGGCTTTTTGGACATTCATTCCTATAAACATTGTAAATTTAAAATAAGTCTTTATATTTTGTGTATTTTAATATTAATTCTAATAAATTTATATAATTTGTTAAATCCTTTCGATTAAGCCCCCTTTGGGCGGTTGCTAGCTGGGGCGTATATCTCCTCTTTTAGGAAGATTCTCTACATTCTGCCAGTCTTTATAATTCAAATCCTTTTAAATTTCTCGACAATTCATCACAAATTTCTCCACTTCCAAGTGAAAAAACTGCAAGGTACATAATAAGGTCACTTAAGTTTTTTGTACGGAAAAAACATGTTTCATAAAAAGATCGCCCTCTTCAGACGTGAAAGCATGAAATGTTCACAAAGTTGATCATCTGTGTTACATAACCAAGTCAAAAGCAGATCAGCTGTAACCCCACATCGGTCAACTAGGAGGAATAGAAATCTTATAAGCGCAGATTTGGACTGGACTCGGGCACTGCAGAGTGAGCATTTTTTTTTGAAAGAATTTTTCTGAAAAATTCCCTCCCTCTCCTTGCAAGGTTCGCCGACTCGAATCTCCTATCATCCGGTACAATTTGGATCGACTCGATCGATTCGCATGAATTTTTTTTTCCAAATCACAGACTCAGTCGAGTCTCACTGATTCGGATTCGTCCTGATATGGTACAAATCGTCCGAATCAGCATGAGTCAATCCAGTACGGCAAACTATGCCCTGCCCTTACAGAGTTCCAACAAAACCTGCACTTACAGGAGGAGCTGGACTCAACTACCAGTCCCACTTGGGCTATTGCCCCGACTCCCCACCTCGCATGGGTTAAGACCCATCCGAGGTCATGTGCCTCCAAGTTCCATCCAAGTCATGCTCTACAATCCATAGCATACCATGAAAAACAACTATGCATTGCACATTTGCACCTCTTTTTTCTTTCACCGTGGATAAAAGAGGGGAAAAGAAAAACAGAGCCAAGTAATTTTAACCATACAAATATAAGTCATTCTAAGCTATAAATTTCAAAAACTAAAATGTGTTATTCTTCCTTTCTTTAAAGCAGGAAGGGGGAACAAAGATGCAAGTTTAAGCCACTTAAAAATCACGAGACAAGAAAATGCGTGAATGAAATATTTTCTCGTGCATGCAACTGCAGCCCCAAGGTAAAGGGAAGAGGTCCAAAGGATATTCCCCAAATTACTCATGATCACAAAAGACTACTGCTAGGTAAACTAATGACACTTTGTAGGATTATTGAAGCCTAACTTTGCCCATCAATTTCCATCGTTAGCGGGCCAGCTCTGTAATCCGCGACCGCTTTGTCAAATGTAGTCCGTACATGTTGGCACATTACCATCAGATTCTGAAGCGCATCATTGAGTACGTCCTTCGCCGGATCACCTGCCCAATGGAAGAACAAAGATGGGGCTATTTAACAAGAAGAAAACTGGACACTGGAACCAAAAATATCCGTTTCAACTGTGGCTTGTCTGAGGAATGCACAAGTGGGGCCAGAGACCAGATAATTTTCTACCTCCATTTGCATACCAAACTAATTAAAGAGAAACCACAGATTCCATGAATCATCAGAAATCTCTGCAAAAGAGAACACTGTATTTGCCCATTTCATCTATCATCGAAAGTTTCTGCAAGAGTAGATTAGTAAGATGTTTGGTTAAAATGCTATGGCGAGTGCGTCTGCCATGGCGTGCGAGATAAGAGAAGCCCGGCGGCAAAGGCTACTGGCCTACTCTACATTATTCTAGAGCTAAGAGGATGGCCATTAACGGAGGAGAACAACTATTTTACTTAACCGAAGGTAACGTCTTGGGTTCCCTCTGGATCTTTTACTCATGCTGGAATTGGGTGGAATGGGTCAGCTTTACTGGTCGGGCCGGTCGGCGTCGGGATAGGCTGCCGCCTGCCGCCGTGGGCCACCATTGACGTCGGAAGGGTCCCACCTCACCCTTGATGTGGCTTATTGTTGAGAGGACACCTTCGTTTGGATAAATTTAAAATATTCATGTACTTTCTTACATGGTCCAAAAGTATTTTTAACATTTTTGTTGCTATTTTTTTTATCATAAGGTAAAAAAATTGATCTACAACGCCCTTGACCTGACTCATTGTAGAGAGGACATCTTCGTTTGAATAAATTTAAAATCTTTATGTAGTCCCTTACATGGTCCAAAAGTATTTTTAATGTCTCCGGCGGCGTAGCCGAGTGGTGGGACATCCTCTGCGCAAATATTCTTAACATGTCCCCGACGGCATAGTTGAGTGGTGGGCAGTGGCGGATCCAATGTACAAGATGTGGTGTCCTAGGATCCCACTGGACTTTCGAAATCCTAGAGGCCCACCCCAATATTTACTGTCCAGGATCCCACTGGCCACAGATGCAGGAACCCACTGGACTGTCCGATCGCCCAGCCCACTTAGGCATGCCCAACCGAGCGCGGAGGCGCGGAGCGCCCAATCCATTCCCCACCCCGCCCGTGCTGCGCCTGTGTCCATTCATGTTAGCACTGCGAGCTCCCACTCCCACTCCCAAAGTGGCGAATCCAATGTATAAGATGTGAGGTCCCAGGACCCCACTAGATTTTTGAATTCGTAGAGGCCCACTTCAATTTTTAGGGTCCAAGACCCCACTGGCCACGCACGTAGGAACCCACTGGGCTGCAGATCGCCCAGCCCACTTAGGTATAAACCCAACCGAGCGCGGAGCGCCCAATCCATTCCCCGCCCTGCCCGTCCGTTCCTCTGCGAGCTCCCACTCCAATTCCCAGAACCCTAGCCCCTCGGCGGCTCAGCCTCGGCAAAGGCAAGCGGAAACCCGCAACCCACGAGCACCGTGCGCGGCGGCGCGGCGCCCCCAGCCCCCAGGCGGCCAGGCTGAGGCCCCCCCACCCCACCGGCACTACAGGCCGCCAGGCGGCCACCGGCCCCCTCCGCGGCTCCGCGCCTCCGCCCACGGCCCCGACCAGGTCCAGCCCAGCCCGCTGCCCTCCGCCTGCTGCGGCACGGCCCCTCCGCGGCTCCGCCTAGCCTCGGCGACCGGCTCTGGCGCTCCCCTCTGCGGCTCTGCCTCCGGCTCCGGCGCCTCCGCCCAGCGCCTCCCCCCTCCGGGCCTCCGACCGGCTCCGGCGCTCCCCTCGCTGGATCTGCCTCCCCCCTCTGCGGCTCTGCCTCCGGCCTTCGCGGCTCCGCCGCTGGATCCGCTAGTCCCGCCCTCCGGCCCCTCCGCCCAGCGCCGGCCGGACCCCTCCACCGCGTGCTGTAGAATCAGAACAAGGTTAATTTTTTTTTAATAGTAAAGTTACCACACATGGAAAAAAAATTGTGCATAGTTTTCTGATTTATTGTCTTAGTCTTTCATATGTTGACTTGATCATGGAAGAGTTTTTTTTTTTTTGGAATAAGATCGAGGACTCATGTGAATTAGAAGAGAACCCGAGTACTGTTCCAACCACTGAGATCTATAGGGGAAGAGGAAGATGGCTGTGGGTTTTCTATTTTTGTTTTTGGTTGGTTCTTCTCTTGTATAGCCTACGAGTATTGTTCCAGCCGCTGAGAATCTGAGATCTATAGGTGGGGTTTTGTTTTGTTTTTTTCTATAAACCACTGCCGCTGTGGGTACTTCCTATCTTGATGGGTGTTTTCCTCTGTTATAGTGAGCCGGAGATGGTTGTGATCTGAGTTGCCATCTTTTCGTTGTTGAGCTTATGCTACTTATAAAGTTAGGAATCTGGTTGAGGGAGATTTGGACATATCAAGGCTGTGGTTTGAAGCTTTCATGGGGGGGTAGTAGCAGCAGGTGGGGTTATTTGTGTAGTTTTCCTGGTTTAGGCATTTGGAGTTTGCTCAGATTTGAGCTCAGCTCTAGAGTTTAGCATCTCTGAGACAGTTTTTTTTTTCTAACTTGTTTCCCTTCTTATTGGGGGCCCTTGTAAACAGTTTGATACTTATTGTAAGACTGTTGCTTGTTTTGGTTCCAACTTTGTGTTGATGATAAATGTGGATATTTGTGGTGATTGTGAAGATTATCTTTACATATGTATTTTCTAGGTGAAAAATCATTCACATTTCACTAGGTCACGTTTGCTAGATTAGTTCTTTAAAATATCTGAGTTGTAAGAAGTAGTGAAATTAACGTGGATCCTTTCCCCAATCCTTTCTAGACAAGTTTTAGAGGGGTTGGGTGCTCTTCTGGTTAATGAAAAAAAAAATAGAACCATTGTAGACAGCTTATTTAAATAGCCTCATTTGTTGAGAAGAAACTTCTATTAATTTTGGAAAGTTTATCTTCCTTTCTAGGTTGTCGATATCTAAAGATTGCAAAAGATTGCTGACATCGTGAAGTGGCCAAGTCAAGGTATCAAATCTACATAAGATTTTCTTCAATTTTTGTGATCCAGTAAGCCTGGGAGGTGGCTCATTTTCTTCATTTATATTCTATTTTACTTTTCTTAGATGTTAGTTGTTGTGATCCAGCGAGTCTGGGAGGTAGCTCATTTATATATTATTATTTTATTATTTAGTGTTAAATGTTTGTGATCCAGTGAGCCTGGGTGGTGGCTCATTTATATTTTATTTTATTTTTTCTAGATGTTAATTTTTGTGATCCAGCGAGTCTGGAAGGTGGCTCATTTATATATTATTATTATTTATTTAGTGTTAAATGTTTGTGATCCAGTGACCCTGGGTGGTGGCTCATTTATACTTTATTTTGCTTTTCATACATGTTAATGTTTGTGATCTATCTATTATTGAAAGGTGACTCATTTATATATAATTATCAACAAATGTGAATAGTTTACTGTTATTGATGTAAATATGATTTCATAGATGTTAATTTTTAGATTTATAAAATCATACAAATAATTATTTTGTTTGCTAGGATGAGACGATTTTTGATAAAATTAAGTTAAGATCAAGACAATATTTGACCGATCATTAGTTTATAGGTCAATTAACAAATTATCTTTTTAAATCGATATTCATAGTGGATAAGATAATGAGTACACATTATTTTTTACCGAATACATATGATACACTTAGATTTAATTATCCGACCGGTTATTAACTTATAAGATCGTTAACGGATAATATTTTTAAACCGATAACTTAATGGATACGGTCATGGATCTACCTTAGATTCGCACCGAATCCAACCCGTTTGTCTCTTTGGTTGCCCCACCTTCAACTTGGTCCACAATACTCAATATGAGGACCCCACTGGACCAAATTCCTGCGTCCGCCACTGCTGATTAAGGATATATTCCACATATCTTCTTCTGCTGCATGCACATGGACAAGCTTTGGGCAGACATCAGTAAGATGGTGGGATGGCGGCAAGCACCTGTGGCTGTGAACTTTAAGGAACTCTGGAACCTCACTACTCCACTGCGGAAAAAGGACGGGCAAGCAATGTTTAAAGCATCCTTCATAGCTTCTGCAGTGTAGCACTGGTGGAAAAGGAGGAACAGAAAAGTTTACAATCAAGAGTTGACCCCCTTACATCAGGTCCTAGCACTTGCCAGAAAGCAATGCCTCATGTACCTAGAAGTAAATAACCATGAACTTATATTGGCTTCTTCTCGGACACACCAACATCAGTTACTGCCTTCATCTCAGTTGAACCTTGGGTAAAATGGTGCCCACCCTCTCCATACTGGCTGAAAATCAATGTTGAAGGAGCACACTATGTTGGGGATGCAAGATACCTGGAACGAAAGCCATCTCACGCATGGAGGAGAAAGACGAGGAGGAGAAGGAAGATATCACGCGTATGAACACCAGGCGGAGAAGCGTGTAACATGATGCTCTTCTGGTTTCTTCTCTCTATATTCTCTTCGTACATACAATTATATGCGGAGTTACAGTTACTTACATAGAGAAGAGAACTGATTCCAATCAGACTTAAGCTAGGATCGAGGGGTGCATCGCCCGAGATGTGTTGACACGCACGCACGCACTCACACGCACACACACACACATACGTTCATCGGATGCTTGTAAATTTTATTTTCAAAAATCATGAAAAATAATCAAAAAGCATAAAGTCGTTACATTACCTCCAGGGATGTTTCCATTCTTTGAGATTTTAGTATTCATCATTAATTTAAGTGCACTTGTTTGGAGAGTTATAATCAAATCGGATACGATCCGAAAGTGAAATTTAAATTTTAAGGAATGAAAATAATCTTAAAGAGGTAATTGAATATTTAAAAATTATGATGATTTTTATTTTTATTTGACATGGAGATGAGGCCAAAATATAATGTGCAGTTTAATCGCATGTATGCAAGAAATGCACAACACTACTTCTCTCTCTCTCTCTCTCTCTCTATATATATATATATATATATATATATATATATCAATTTAATTATAATTTTTTATATATTTGATGAGGGATTTTTTATTTTTATTCAGCCCACCAAGAGGAATGTGCACAGTCCAAACCAGACCAAGCCAGATTCCCACTGTTTTGCTGTAGACACCCCAAGGACCATCAGCTCATCCAACTCCCTCACCTAGGAAGCACTAAGGAGAAACTCATGACAGATGTTCTAGCATTGAAATAGTCTTATATCAGAAGTCACAATGAGCTATCACTTACTCCCTTCTCTAAAGGAAGTCCATGGACTGTTAATCAACATGTCTCTCTCTAGACACTCAGCCACTCATTTCTTAGTATGTGTCTTTGAACAGGCTTGAATGTTGAAGGGTGTGTCTCTTTGGATTACACCGAAAAATTTAGTGATGATTGTTGACTGTATAGAACACATCTAAATGAAGCTACTGACTCAGCGAATTAAGTGACAGTCGGCTATCCACTGCAGCAATGTCTAAGAATCAGATCAAATTAGATAACCTAACTGTGAAATCTCACGATCTGATACAAAATAAGACGATATCCTAATAAGATCACCAAGTTTATTTAAGTAAGAGGATCGAGTTTGGGCTCCCCGTCATATAAGGTCGAGCCACTGACCCGTTCGCCGTTGGATGCATGGGTTGCTGCTAGTTGCCAGAACCGCCCGGTGCTCTTCAAGGCGCCAGTCACAGCTTGCTCCTAATTTTTTTTATATTTACAGGGATCAAAAATCCAAAAAACCTTGTTTGTTTCACCATGCATGGTTCACTCAAATGCAAAAACTGTTCTTCAAACCACACGGTGAGAATAGATAGTCGTCTGATTCTTATTCTTCTTTTTTGGATTTAAATTTTCTTTAAGAGAGTGTTATTCTTACTCTCTTTAGATGCTTCTTACAATCATGCTATAAATGATAGACTGTTTCATTAAAGAGGTGGGCCATCCCCATCTCTAATCAATTATACATTATTAGATGTGACGCGTAATCAGTATCCATGGGATGCATATTCAAAGGGTACAAGTAGTATTTTCCTTGTTAAAACCCCTAGATAAGGAATTAGATTTTCCGGAACTATACCTTTGGACAGTCCAACGCCTCTCATACACATTGAACCAAGCCATGTGTGTCTTATGCATATCATTTTAAAGATAAATGACTCATATACTCTCGTACAATTCCGTTTTCTGTGTCTAAAGGTGTTGGATGGTCTAGATGCACAGGTCCAAACGCTCTTGTTCCCTTAGATTGAGATGAATTAAACATCTGACTGATTATGAGAGCATTCAAGACTTTTTGGGTACCTCCAAAATTCAGCAGGAAAACTTAAGGAGGGAATAGCAGCTACAAAATTTTAAATTTTGGCTTCTCAAAAGTGGTGGGAATCCTGATTGGATGCCATCATGTTTATTTGATTTTTTTTTCACTTTTTAAATTCCATAAGGAAATTGTAAACAAGCACAACCCGAGTGAGGGGTACAAGAAAGCAATCAGTTCCAAGCTTAAAGAGGATGTATTGATTTTTATTTGCAAAACTTAGATTGTAGGAGAACCTAAAATGGATGTGGGAGATAGTCTCTACGTGTGCCATATCAAATATAATAACTAAAATTAAAGTCTAATTAATTGTAAAGACTATTAAGTACAATTGCTAATTTACATTCATATATTATCCTTGAATTATCTCATAATAATTTTCTAAGCTTATATCCCAAAAACCAACCTTAGATGAATTTCATCTTGTTTGTAGCTTATATCCCAAAGACTATTAAGTACAATTGCTATAATGACCTTAAGGAAAAGGAAAAAATAAGTGAGAACGCACCTATGAGAAGCTTCAAAACAAGTGTGGTGACTCTTGATTCTTAATACATAAACTGGTCCATTCCCTTAATATAAATAACACAGACTTCTGATCTTCCATATAGTTGTTTGCATATAATCACTCAACAGAGAGAGAAAACTAGACAGAATTCTTGTGTTTTCATCGGACATAAGTGTTTCCAGTATTTTACTTAACCGAAGGTAACGTCTTGGGTTCCCTCTGGATCTTTTACTCGTGCCGAAATTGGGTGGAGTGGGTCAGCTTTACTGGTCGGGCCGGTCGGCGTCGGGATAGGCTGCCGCCCGCCGCCGTGGGCCACCGTTGACGTCGGAAGGGTCCCACCTCACCCTTGACGTGGCTTATTGTTGAGAGGACACCTTCGTTTGGATAAATTTAAAATATTCATGTACTTTCTTACATGGTCCAAAAGTATTTTTAACACTTTTGTTGCTATTTTTTTATCATAAGGTAAAAAAATTGATCTACAGCGCCCTTGACCTGACTCATTGTAGAGAGGACATCTTCGTTTGAATAAATTTAAAATCTTTATGTAGTCCCTTACATGGTCCAAAAGTATTTTTAATGTCTCCGGCGGCGTAGCCGAGTGGTGGGACACCCTCTGCGCAAGTATTATTAACATGTCCCCGGCGGCATAGTCGACTGGTGGGACACCTCCTGTGCCTAGTGCAGGGGCGTGTGTTGCGAGTTCGATCTTGCTAGCTGCGTTTTCCTTTTTTCGTGGATTCCGTCCCTTTGGACTTAGAATTGGAGGGGGTTGGGGTGGGTGAGGAGGGCTGACTTTTGTTCCCAGCTCCTCAGGATTATTAGTTAAGGTCCTTTGCCACTGTGCTATGGTTCAAAAAAATGTATATTTTTAACACTTTTGTTGCTATATTTTTATCATAAGATTTTAAAAAAATGACCAACAAAAGGAGACGTGCTTCCTAGTAGGCATGACCAACAAACATGTTGAGGATACCCACCTAAGTGTGCAGATCCTTTTTGGACATTTTCTCAAATAGGTACCGTGCGATCCTGATGCTGCCACACTTCCTAAATGGAGACCAGCTTCGTCCCCAGGAACTCGGCTCCCGGCATACCCGGTCTTGAGGGCATGCGCATGGAGAGAGGGAGGGAGGAAGGTTGCTACAGGGAGAGGGATGCTGCAATGAGGTGCCATAGAGACGAGGAAGCATGTCGCAGAGGGTGCAAAAGTTGCGAATCGGGGCGTCAGGTTTGTCGGGATTGCACGATAGGAAAAAAAGAGGATTATGCCTCTTTTATTTTTTATCATGTTCTTGTGAATGGGAAATCATATCAGAATACCATTTTGATCTAAGCTCCTAAACACCTAATTATGACCACTTTATATATAAAAATATTTTTTTATAAAAAACATGTCATTGTAACACAACCAAACACTCCATAAAATATCATAAAATATCGTTAGACATGATCTAATAATATTTTTCTTATGTTTGGTGTGTCATACAATGGAGTGTCGTAGATTGTCACTTTTTGAACTGGATTGACCTGTTTAAACTCCTTTTAGTTGATTTTGACTTTCAGATCAAAATTATGAAAAATCAAAATTGAAAGTTTTAAAATTGAATATGTTGAAATGAAAGATTTATTTTCACTTTGATGTTGAAATTAATATTTTATGACATTTTATGAGGAGGAATACTTGCTACAATGGTGGTAAATGCTGCACCATCTGATCGGATGGCTTTGTCAGGGGCTTTTTTTTTTTTTTGAGTAAAGCCCGAGGGTGGGGGTAACCCTAAAAGGCCCATTTATATCATCCGATCTTTGATTGAACAGCTATAAAGATTAAAAAAGTAATCACACTTCTATATAGATACCAAACAACTCCTTTACATAAATGTCTCTATAATTAATATCCATTAAAGATGCAACAAATATTTCTTCTTTAATCATTAAATTTAATATTTGAACAAAATTATCCTTATGAAAAGAAATAGTTTTAATTTAGCACATTCTTTCAAAATAGGAAGAAAGAGAGGTAAAAAAATAAAATATTTTAATTATTTTTAAACTTTGATTAAGACTTAATTAGAATTATATAAAAGTTTTTTAATAGAATACTGGCAAGTACTAACAACAAGGACATTTTTATAATTATTATGATGTATTTTTTGGTTAACAATTGCTATTATGATGAGATAAGGTTATTTTATGATAAAATAATAAAATAAATAAAATTGAAATTAAAATTTGAAGAAGATTATTAACTTTGATGTTTTAAAATATATCAAAATTGAAAGTTTTAAAATTAATTATTTTACAATTAAATATTTTATTTTCACTTTGAGGTTAAAATTAATATTTTACAGCATTTTATGAGGAGTAATACTCATTGCAATGGCTGCAATGCTATAGCATCATCGGATCAGGTGGATGTGTCAAGGGCACTTTTTTTCAACTAAAGCTCGGGGGTGGGGACAACCTATTTATATCGTTAGATCTTTCTTAAAGTGATTAGAAAAATAAAAAAAAGAGATGCAACGGATATTTATTCTTTAATCATCAGATTTGATATTTAAATAATATTATCTTATAAAAATATTTTTAATTGGCACATGATGTCAAAATAGGAAGAAAGAAAGACACAGAGAGAAAATATTTTAAGTATTTTTAACTTTGATTCAAAGTCAGGATTTTCTGCATATATATCTCTAGAATACACTGTATTTACGTGTATACCTCTAACTCTTACGTATTGTCATGAATATCAGTAAAATATTTACACAGTTGCACTTATACCCTCCATCTAAATGGTTTTGCATATAGACCTCTAAATTTACTAATATTTGGTATATATATCCCTCAATTCACTAAAATTTTGTATATGTACTTTCAACACTTCCGATGTTATCATGATTATGAAATCTTTTTAGCATATTTCGTTGAAATCCACCTTAATTTGACGGAAAGGTATAAATTCAATCTTTTGAAGATTTTAGAGTATTGATGACATTATGTGAGAGTTGGGGGTATAGATGCAAATATGATGTATTTGAAGAATATATATATATATAAAAATCCTAATACTTAATTAAAATTAAATAAAAAATATTAATAAAATACTGACAGACGCTAACAACAAGGACAAATACTTTATGATTAAAATTTAAAGAATTGCACATATCTCTTTTCTTTTTCACAAGCAGAAACCTTCGCGCGCCCCCTCCGCCGCCTTTCAAAACCCTCGCTCGTCCTGTGTGCTCTCCGCCGCGCTCTCCTTTCGCGCGCTCCAGTGTCTCTCTCCGCTTCCCTCCTCTGCGCACAGGCCGCGGGATCGTCTCCCTTTGGCCGGGCGCTCGTCCTGCTCTATTGGGCGTGGGTGTGCTCCAGTCGGCGTGACCTCCTTCCCCTTCTCCCCGTCGACGTTTCTTTTATCGTCACATGGTGTAAGATCTCTCTCTCTCTCCTCTTTCTTCTGCGATCCAGAGGAAGGGATGGACCGGGCCACCACCGGCGACCTTCCTCTATATGACTAGTTTGGGATGGCTGGGATGTGTGGCGGAAGTAGAATCTGTGGTGACTGGTTGTGGTGCCGCGGTGGTGACCTAGGTTGCTGTGGTGACTTTTTGGGGGTGTGTTTTGGTCAACTTCTTTTCGTTCATACGTTTCCATTTTCATGGAAATGAGGAAGTCTAAAGACGTGTGATTGACAACCATCAAGAAAAGATGTCTTAACACGCTCAATGTAAATTGATTTCCACTACAATGCATAAACATTTTCCAACAGACACCATATAGTTTTTAAGAAATAGTTCTCCAAATTCCCACTACGTTTCTTTGATCAAATGCTGTGTTGTTCTTTTTTAAAACAAAAATATGCCGAAAGGGTCGAAAATCTTACACTCTGTCCCCGGCTCAAAATAAAGGAATAGGAAAGCGCTTCAATAGCTTATGAATCTCCCACAGCATCGTCTCAATAACAATGCTTCTCAACATCTTACAATAGGGCAATGGCCTTACATATACCAGAGAGATCCTAATACAAATGGGACTGATATAGGGGATCCTAATAGAATAAGAAATCTCAATACACATAGAACTACATTACATGATCTCTCTATTATACACATGCTTTAAGACCATATAAGGTAAAGCCATAGGAACTGAAGAGCAATTTTAATTCACAAGACAAGATTTTAACAGAAAAATACTTTTTTTTTTTACTTCTTGTTGGAATCATTATACACAGAGTGACCTAGATGCTTTCTTAGAGCAGTTGAGCCTATAAGCAAGTTTAATTGTTTTGGGAACTTTACCCACAAATTGTTCTCTTGCTCCTCTTCCCATGCCAATTGCCCCTGCTCTACCTTCACTTCCATAGATCCTTGCTTCTAAACAAGGGAGGCATAATGATCGGACATGGATCGGTCCGGTCCTAGACCAATTGGATCAGCCAATCCGATCTGATCCGGACCGATCCGGTCCGGTCCCCCACTTTCTTAAAGAAAACTTAAAAAGTTTAAAAAAATTAAGAAATTATAAAAAATTAGAAAATAGGTTTCCATTGCTCAAAACTTATCTATGGCTTCAAGTAAGTTCTTGGGATTCTATTAATTGGCAAAAAAAGGTTGGATATATTGGGGGTGTGTGTGGGGGAGATAACACCCCCTAACTAACGTGAATACATGATAGAAAAAAAAAAGAAATAAGTTGAAGGTCAAAAAAAATATCTAAGAAAATGTGAGTATACTTGCATTCATTGTAGCTTTACACTCTAATGACTATACAAATGTTTCATATAGTTTTCCCAAGACATATGAGATTCGTATCATTGCCTATATTCTTCAAGAACTTGATTATACTCATATGTGTAGATGTAGATGATTGTCACTGGCACCATCTTTGTATATATCACCTCTATAATAAGATTCTTGTGACGATTGATAAGAGGATACATATGAGTATTGAGGATAAGTTGCATATCCTCCTGAGTAACTCGATGCATTGGAGGGTGGTAGTGGTTGAACTACATAATATCCTACTGGGGGATAGGTATCCATAAGGAGTATAAGGTCCATACCCCTTCGATGGAGCTTGAGATGAAGTATCAAAGAAGTAGTTTTGAGCAAATTCTGCTGACATTTGTCTTGTTGTCCTTGTGAATCCAGCTTGTTGTTGTTGCTGCTTCCTTTGCCCTTGTCTCCAACTAATGTGCCCCTGGCCAACCTATTCGAATGCTCTTCATCTTGAGTCACATGCATGAATTATTGCTTTTCAGTGAAGGTAACCAGAGGAGCTTCAATTCCTTGACTCGAGCCTTGTCTTTGAGATATTCGATGTTACAGGGATCCATCTTGACTATTGTGTGGATCACCGTCATCATCATTACTCATCGTCGAAGTAGAATTGTCTAAAGTTTGGTATTCTACTTTGTTGCTCGGCTTCGGCGTTTCCTTCTCCTCCTCTTCCTCTACAGTGTTTGAGTCTGCAATATACACGGGAGTTGTTAGTTCTCTTTTACCTCTACTTGATCTTGATGCACGTGGCGTAAATTTCTTATGCCTTTTAGAAAGAGGTTGGAGAAGTTGAATTTAAGGACAGTTGGATTTCATCTAGTTCTCCTTTCGCCTACGAGTGATCATTTAGGTTAAGTGTTTGGGGTTTTGGACCACCTAAGTGCTTAGGCGCCTGCCTAGGCGTCAACTTTATAATATAATATTTTAATATATAATATAATATGTATACATATATGTATATGTACAGAAAGAGAGAGGGGCAGGGACCGTGGGTTTCATGCAATATGGGCGCCTTGGGTGCCTAGGCATGCACCTTGGACGCCTAAGCGAGTGCCTTTTGAGCTGTTGGAAAGGCTGCCCAGCACCTTGCTACTGGAAAACTTCTTGGGCACCTAGGCGGTGCCTTGACAACTATGCCTCTAGGTTCTCCGTAGTTTGGGCAACAAGAAGGACGTATCATCTCCTCTCTAATCCGGCCCCTCTTAGCAAATGTTACTCCTCTTTCAACATCCCACTGTCGTAGGTAGTTTTGAATTTGAGTTATGATCCTTGGTGGTGCATTAGAGCAAGCCTTTAATTACAATAGTTACACTTCACCTTTCGTTGTTGCGTGTCCACAGGGGTGCAATGGGTCCATGTTGGGTCGTTGCGAGAAGTGACATATGTTGTCTCATTTTTTCCGATGTAAACACCTTAGAAAAGAAAAATGAAAGATTAAAGTACAAATACAAAATTATATATATATATATATATATATATATAAAGAGAGAGAGAGTTAGAAATGAAAATAAAGCGGGAGAGTTTTAGAGTGAGTGAGTGAGAAAGTAAAAAAAATTTTGGAAATGTTACCCAATGCCACCAATCATCATAGACAATAACCCCCTAAAGTTCAATTAAATCCAATGAGAGCTTTAGAAAGCAAGTAGAGAGAAAATGAGAGGTTGGAGAGAGAAAGAAATGTGAATGAGTGTTAGTGGGGATGAGAAATTGGGGGGGGGGGGGGGGGCTATATAGAACCCCTAAGCCCTTGGCTAGTTGTTAGGAATGTTCCCAACGGAATGGCTAGTTTAAACTAGTTGTTGTGACCGGATTGGCTGATCCGGCCAATTTGATCTCCGCATTGGCCAATCCAATCCGATTTAGCGGATTTGATCTCCAGATCGGCCAATCCGGTCCGATCCTGTCTGATCCTAGCTTCGGGACAGAGGATCGAGGCTCAAGATTGGATCAGTTCGGCCAAATCCGATTGGATCGGCCTATCTGATCCCATTTGTGCCGATCTGGCACACCTTGCTTCTAAAGACCCAACTAAAGTTAGTTCCTTGGATATCTTTTTTTCTTGCAAGGAAAAAATATAAAATAAACCACAAATTGTATTAGAAGTTATGGCATGCAATGTAAGATGAAGAGAGAAGCCTTCTAACAACCCTTACATAAAACATTGCACTTTATTTCCCTCCATGTTTCAGATATAACAATCTATTAGCTTCCCTAAGTGTGTCGTAGTCTATGTTACATCCTATTGAGATGCTCTTGGCAACACACATCCCATAGGCCTGTGAAAATTGTTCTTTCAATTTGAGTATTTTTAATAGGGAAAACTACTATAAAGGGCACACAAATTTTCAAAATATTCAAGAGGGGCACAATAAGTATAAAATATCTAAAAAGGGTACCCCTTCTAAAATTCATATCTAAATGGGACAAAATTTATGTTTTTTCTACCATACTGCCAAAAATACCCTCAGTTGTCTTGCAAATATATTGTTCTAATCTAGATCCATATAATATGACTTTAGTATCTTTGATAAAAAAATATCTAAATGGGACCTTTGTTATTCTTTAATTATCTAAAAGGACACTAATACTAGAAACTATCATGAAAACTTAGTCCTCTAAAATTTAAAGTTGAGAAGAGGATCCTAAATATTTATAACTAATCAAGGAAAATACGTAAAAATAATATGTAATAACATTAATTTTGAATTTTATTCAATGCATAGAATAAACATAATCTTACTAATAATTATGCATAATTAATTTGTGGTCATGAGTTTGAGATAATCAATTTTGATATATAATTAACACAATTTAGTGCAAATCATTTGTAAAATGATTGAGGGTACTTTGTGCAGTATATTAGAAAAATAATGGCTTTTGCCCCATATAGATACAAAATTTAGAAGGGTGCTCTCTTTAGATATTTTAAATTTATAGTGCCCCTAATGGATATTTTGATTTTTGTTTTTTGCCCTGTTCTGTAATTTTTCCTTTTTAATATTATGTCTTTCTATATTCTTTGCTAAAACATAGACTATCTTGGAGGAAAAATAAGAAGAGTGGAGAATCTGACCTTAGCATACTCACTCTTTATGTGCAAAAAAAGATCTTCTATATTCTTGTAAAATGTGTGCTTAAATATAGAATGGAAGCTTTCCCAGTTTGTTGTCGGCACTTCATCTTTTGTAGTTTGATTATATAGCATAACTCTCCTATCTAATTCTGTTTATTTTGCTGTAGAGCTGTATCTTAGAAAATGGAGCATGGATCTATTACTGACAAACGGTCATCAACATTTTCACTAATGGATGAGGATCACACCCTGGCAAACTCTGTTAGGTTCACACTGAATCAAGAGTGAGTACTCTTCTATGTCAACCAGGTTCAACTTAGGTTGAAATTTTTATAATTGTGATTTTTCTTTTAATGGAAGGATTGATTTTTTGCATTACATGAAACCTAGTATGCACCTCAAATTATCGATATGTGTCTTAGGAATTGTTCCATATTTAATGCTTCTTATTTTAGTTGTGTTACATGTGTCCAATTTGACTTTTTGTTGTCAAAATGTAGGGGAGATGCTTGAAGTAGTCTTGACTAGTATTCTTGCTTTATGCTGCAGTCTAGACATTATTTTTTCATCAGCAATGCTGGCACCACCCTCCTCTCCTGGCAGGCTTCATCCATAGACAAATGTTGATGCTTTGATGAATTTGGTTGGCCTTGGCACCTTGACACTTGTAACTGTCCCTTCTCCCCAATGAGCATTCAAACCCACCTACACCCCTCTAGAGATAGACCCCTTCTCATGGGACTATAGACGGGGAGACCGTACGTTGTGGTGCAGCTCCCCTCTCGTCTTATCCTTCCTCCAACTGGTGCATTAGGGCTACCCTGAGTGGCTCAATGGTTATGGCTAAGGAGCCAACGTTTCTCTTCATCATTCATACTCTTCATTATTGGTAGCAAATAGGAACAGGGACAGCTGGGGTATCAGTGGCAGCAAGCCAGCAACACAACAATTATAGCTGCAACAGGGAGAACGATAGCTGTAACAAGGGGAGGGTTCATTTTCCCCCTCACATCTAATTCTCACTCTTTGGCCGTTGAAGTGGCATTAGTAGGGCTGTGGCGTCTTTTTCCCCATCAATTGGGGCTGGCAGGAAGAGCACAAGGCAAAGTGATGAAGCTCTGATGCCCCTCCTCTGTCTCTGTCTCTCTCTCTCTCTCTCTCTCTCACACACACACACACACACTCCCCCCCCCCAAAAAAAAAAGCCAAAAAATGGGAGGGTGGTCAGTTAACTCGGGGTAAAGCATTTGTGTCTGTATTTCTAAGAAGGGCTGAGCTAGAGTTCTAAAAACTTATTCTGATTTGTGTTTCAGTTTCTTGTGTTGCTGTTTTGACTTTGTGTTTGGATGGCCCATTTGTTATTCTGAAAGAGTTAGCTAGCAGTGTGATCAAACATTTACTCAAGCACCTTATGTGCATGAAAGACATGCAATTTCTCAGTAGAGAGCTTTCATGCCTTTGGATGGGTTTTGGTGCATCATGCTGAAGGTGATAAAGAAGGTGCTTGCGGAGGAGATCATTGTGAAAGTGGTGGCTTGATTTGTTGCCAGCATCAAGGGAAAAATGGAGGGAAAAGGAAACATGGCTAAGTTGGTTATGAACATGGGTCATGAGCATTAATGACCTCTTTTGTCTGATCAGATTTAATTGAGTACGTGAGAGATGAACAAGGGGAAAGCTTCGGATGCTTCACGGAAAGCCGATACCACATCCCTCCAACATACCACCTTTTTCATGTTTCTTGTATCACTCAATTAGCATCATGCTGCAATTATGGAGACTCACAAATACCTACACTTTTCCTCCCTTAGGCTTCATTCTCACTCGTGTCCACGCTCATCCAACAATCCAAAAGCCCCACAAGCAAAAAACAATGTATAGATAAGGACACTGGAGGGATTTGCAATTTTTGCAAAATGTTAGTAATAGATGGGTGAAAAAAGTGATGTTACTGAATGAAGAAGGCAGAGGACACTGGGGAGATGCCAGAGACATGGAAGCATGGATGGCAGTACCGGTATCGGTACATACCGGCCAGTATTGGCCCAGTACCGGCCCGATATTGACCGATACCCTTTAAACTATGGATACCGGTGCCGGCCGATACCGGTACGTATCGGCCGGTACATACTCGTATCGGCCGGTACATACCGGTATTGGCCGGTACTGCCAACCATACATGGAAGGAATGGGAGAGTGAGGCAGGGAGGGAGAGAACTACTATACCGGAATAAATCAGGTGGAATAGCATTCGTATTCAATGTTTTGCTACTTTGTCAATTGACCAAACTGAGTACATATTTTTTTGGTACCTTGTTTGCCCTTTATTCAGGAGCCAAACCACACTTTTGTCCATAGATAATTAAAGACTCAATGTTCCAAACTTGAACTAAAGAACAGCTCTTTCAGCAACATAAAATAACCATGTACCCCCTTGTGAGACTTTGGAATCTCAACCTCCTCATCTTTTTGTTCTTTGGAAAAGAAAGAATTTGGATTTTTGAAAAGAGGAGGTTTTTTGTTTTGAAAAGAGAATTCTTGTAGTTTTGAAAACATGTTCTTCTCTTTTATTTAAATGTAGACTTTGAGAATTTGGAATGAATTCTCAAATCTAAGATTTTGGATCAAGCGTGGATCCATATTCTTGACCTCTCCCCACTGACTTTGGTCAGCGTTAATTACGCAAGTTATTAACTGGCAACCCTTGATTAACCGTCCGTTAAGGTCTGTTGCTAAAACATGAATGAAATGAAGTACTTTGATGAAATAAACATGTGTGGGCAGAATTGAACATGCACCAATTTATTTGAATCCATTTTGTTACTATGCATCACTTTCGATCATCCCGTTGATATGAATGAATCGTCGAGATTTATTCACTCTACCAATGAGGGTGAATTATAATTTCATGGTCAATCCACCAATAGGAAAGAACCAAGACATTGATTTATTGGTCATTCTATCGATAAGAATGAACCAAGAACCATGATTATTGGTCATGGCCGGCCCACCAATATGACAGAACCACAATAGTTAATGATCACTCCACCAATAGGAATGAACTAAGAATCATAATTTTTGGTCACTCTACCAATAAGAGCGAACCATAAGTACATTGGTCAATCCGCCGGTAGGAAAGAACCACATAAGTTAATGGTCACCCCATCAATAAGAATGAACTAAGAACCATGATTTTTGGTCACTCTATAAATGAGAGTGAACTATAACTTCATGGCTGGCCCACCAATAGAACATAACCATAAAAGTCAATAGCCGCTCCACCAATAAGAATGAACCAAGAACCATGATCGTTGGTCACTCTACTAATAAGAGTGAATCATAAACATAGTGGCCAATCCACCAATAGGAAAGAACCACGAAATTCTGGCCATTCAACTAACATGAATGAACCAACAACATGAAAGCACATAAATTAAATAACATGAAGCTTATGGCCATTCAACCGATATGGATCAACCATATCTTTTTATTTAGCAAACAACATGCAACTTTGGCCATTCAACCAATATGAATGAGCCACATTTTTTATTTAGCAAACAACATGCAACTTTTGGCCATTCAACCAATATGAATAAACCACATGTTTTATTAAAACTTTGACCATTCAACCGATATGAATGGACCGATATTTTAAAACTTTGGCCATTCAACCAATATGAATGAACCACATGTTTTAGAACTTTGGCCATTCAACCGATATAAATGAACCAATTAGTTAATATGAAACATTATAAGTAAATCAACATAAAACTTATAGTCATTCAACCAATATGAATGAACCATATTAAATTAACATGCATAAATGAAGCCACATAAATTAATTAACATGGAACTTATGGCCATTCAACCAATATGAATGAACCATACAATTTTATTATATGAAACCTTGGTCATTCAACCAATATGAATGAACCATATCTTCATTAATATTACAAGGTAATAAAACAACAAAAATGGGTCCTTTATATTTTTCCAAGCACAGAAATTTTCTCAAAGTTCTTCTCCTTGTTCTTCACCAAAAAAATCTCCAGAGCCTCTTCTTTTCTTCACGTTTCTTGGCTCTCAAAGTGTGCTTCTGCAGCCGGCCCTGGGGGGCTTAAATAGTGGAGGCAAGGGGGAGAAAAGGAGGAAAGTGGGGGGCCGGTGGCTCCCCCAATCGGTGGGGGGGTGCCAGCTGGTGGCACCTATTGGCTCCCCACACCCCTTCTTTCTCTCTCTTTTTCTTTTCTTTTTTTTTGCCCCTTCTCTTCCTCTTTTTCTGTTTTTATTTTTTTCTGAAAAAAAATGTTAAAACATCCCTGCCTAAAAATCATAAAAATCTGTAAAAAGCAGGTATGATCACTAAACAAACACTAGACCTTTTGGCAGTACGAATTTTGTCCAAACAACCAAATCTTATAAAATTAGCTGAAATGTTTCCCAGACTCCCAGTGCATTAAAAATCATAAAAAAACAGAAAAAATTTGTTAAAATCAGAAATAACATCTAAAAACCATGGGAAAATCTTTGAAGTCACCATATTTTGAGACCTCGGTACACTAAAAGATGGACTAGAAGTACATTCCGGCATTTTGAAACTTCCCCAATCCGCTAGAGCACACCCCAAACCTTAAAGGACATTTGCATTCTCTAAATTGTCCAGGAAAATAATGAATCACATGAAGTTTCTCTAGCAAAAACATGTTTGTATTCTTGCATGGGCGGGGTTCTGAAATTGGAGGAAAATAGAGTCTCAAGAAAGAGTCCAACATCAAGTGGGGAACAAGAGAGGGAAATAAGGTCCCAGGAAATATTTTCCTTGGGAGGGTTAGTGATGCGCGACAGGAAGGGGAAAATCCGATGAATGGCACAGAGGCCTAGATAGAGGGGAAGACGGGCAGAGAAGAGGAAGAAGAAGGAAGGGGATGAGAAGAAGAAGAAGAACAGGGGGGCTTCCCACCCTCCCCTCACACATGCCCTTCACGGGCTCCATCCCCACAGAAACGCACGGTGGTTGCAATATTTCCATTTTAATCATCTTCCTCCCCAAAAGGGGATACAAGTCTATTTAAAGACTGCCAAAAAAGAAACCCTAGCAACCCAAACACTTAAAAAGACCAAAATACCCCCTTATACAAAATAAAAAATATAACAGAGCTAAATCTTACAAAAAAAAAAAAGAAAAATACATCAATTGGGCCTCTAATGGGCCAAACAAAATACAAAATGGACCTTTGGCTCCGTTTTGACAGATCTTGGATTCCCATCAGGTAGGGAAGTAAAATATGGGGGAAAAGAGAATATCTTGAGAATATGAGGATTGCTTCTGCAACTGACTTTTATCTGGGTTTGTAAAACTTGAGTAAATTAGTTGAAGAGGTAATTTTCACAAGAAATTTTGAGAATGCAAGCACATATGAAGATTGTCAAAACACCACAAGCTCCTAGGCCCTGGAAAATGGCCAAACTTGAAGACATCTAGGATCATCCTAAAGCAACCTAAAACACCTTGAAAGGTTGTTTGGACCTAGCCTAGATCTCTCCTATCATATTCTTTATTATTATTTGGCTTATTTGGAGAAATATAGGTCGGTTTTATGTATTTTGTTTCTTAGACTATGAGAGCTTGGAATTAGCCCTCAGGGAGTCTGGGACTTCGGATCAGGCGAAGATTCGAGTATATGACCTCTCTCCACTAACCTCGGTTAGTATTAATTACGCCAAGCAATCGCTCAACAACCCTTGATTAACCGTTCGTTGATGTTCTTGTAACATACAACACTACTACCGCATGCAACATATGCATATGAGGATATGTTTTTGGTTAAGCCTTTTTGGCCTTGTCTAAGTTTATGATGGGTTTATGATTGGTTGGAAGACTTTTAAAAGGTTTTGGATTGACTCCGAATTATTTGGATTGATCTCAAGTATTTTAGACACATAAGGGTATTTTCGTAATTATGCCAAGTTAGAGGGTATAGGGATATTATGGTCACTTTAGTGTGTGAGATGAGTTTTAATGATTTAAGAAGGTTCCAAAACATGAAGAAATATTTTAGAGTTATTTTAAATGTGTTTGGGTTGTAGGGGTATTTAGTAATTTTAGGTTAATATGGGTTTCATGGGTATTTGCCATGTTTTAAGTGATTTGACATTTTTATGATTTTTCTAGAACTTTTAATGATTTTAGATATCTTAGGGGTATTTTGGTAATTTTGCTTGTTTTAGGGTTTTGAGGGCATTTAGGGTATACTGGGTGATTTTTATATTTTTTAGAATTTTTCTGTGATTTTTACAGATTTTTATCATGAGAAGGGTATTTTGGTAATTTCATTAAGTTCTGGGATATTTTGGTCATTTCGGGAATTTTATATATTCTTAGATTTGGTTCTCTGTTTTTTACTGATTTGTTACTGAATTTTACTGATTTTTTATTAATTTTATTGGTTTTTATTAATTAATTGAGTATATGAAGGATATTTAAGTCATTTTTTGGGGTTTATGTCATTTTCAAATTTGGTTTTCTGATTTTTATTGAGTTTTACTGGTTTTTACTGAACTTTTCTGGTTTTTATATTGATTTTACTGGTTTTTATTAATTCCCACATATTTTATTAATTAATTAAGCATGAAGGGTATTTAAGTCATTTAGTATCAATTCCGTAATTAGATGAGTTATTTAAGGAGTATAATGATATTCATGTTTTTTAAACATGTTAAGTATATGTTATTTAAGTTATAGTTTATGAGTATATTTATATTTTTATTAACTAGGCTTTAAGTATGTTTTAGGTCTTAGTTAGATTTAGAGGAGAGGCTAAGGGTGTTTATGTCGTTATGTACACAATTAATTAAGCATATGATTAATTAAGTATGACTAAGTACATGCATACATGATTAATGAGATTACAAAAAACATACATACATACAGTAAGTACGAAAGCAACATAGCTAATATTTTATTTCAAAAATTTGGCAGAGTAACGGCTTATATAATGCCGGATTTACAGTAAAATTTCGGCAGAGTATCTCCTTAAGATAACCTTAAAAGGGAACCCAAAAGAGACGCCTCCTAACACGTGCTGAACTTGTGCATAACACGAAGTTTGTGTCTTCAAAATGACAGAATTTTCCCCTAGGAATTTTGGGCCAAAATGGGCATGCCCTCATCCTCCCTTTTGGGGGGTATTTATAGGCCTTGGAGGCCACACCCGGTGGGGGTGTCACCGTAGAAATTGGAGGTGGGGGGTGCCACCTCAAAAGTTTCTTTGGGAGAGAGTTGAGAGGAGTGAAGAGAGGAGAGAGGGAGAGAGAGAGTGGAAGGCCCGGTGGGCACCTAACCCCCCCACCGGTTGGGAACCGGTGGGGGGGTGCCCCCCTTCTCATTTTCTTGAATTTCTAGGAAAGAAATTTAGAATTTAGAATTTTGTTTGGGTTGGTTAACTCTTTATTAAATATGAAACAATAAAGAGCTCTACTTAGTTTGGAACTCTATGGTGAGTCCCAATTGAAGAATTGAATCAAGCATGTGGATTTTTATGATTGGACCCCTCTCCATTGATCTTGGTCGATATTAATTACATCGGTAAAATCATTGGACACCTTTGATTATACATAATACTATAACTAAATGTGTTACAAATAGAGTTTAATGTGAAGCTGATAAACAATACATAACAATGAGCATGATCAAAATGATATAATCATTAACTATTTTTAAGCATTACAAATTACAATTGTGATTGGCATAATTGGCATTACCTATGGCTATGACTCTGATCATCATGATTAGATCATTACATATAAGATTTACAATTACAACAGCCATAATTCGGCCATCAAACTATCAAATCAGTAATCATAATCATGGTGGATGATAAAGCGTATAATTATGGCAATGATCCCTCTTGATCGGACTGTTAGATCCTCATTTATGATCATGATCATCATGGTTGGACCATTAGATCTGTATCCATGGTTTTGATTGATGTGGTTGACCATAAATTTATGTTTAAGATCATGATCGACGTGATCAGACCACTAAATTGATGTCTATGATCACGCTCGATGTAATTGGATCATTAAATTACTTTTTATGATCGTGATCGATATGATCGGGTTGTCATGTTTGCATTTAAGATCATGATGTGATCAAACCATTAAATGTATTTACGGCTCTGATCAACGTGATTGGACCATTAGATTGATGTTTATGGTCTTGGTCAGCATGATCAAACTGTTAGATTGATTCTAACGTTCATGATCTGTATGATTGAACCATTAGATTGATGTTGACGACCATTATCTGCGTGATTAGACCGTTGGATTTGTACTAATAGCCAAGATTAGTGCAATCGGATCATCAAATGTATGTTTATGGTCACGATCAGCGTGATCGGACCATCAGGTTTGTGTCAACGGTCATTTTCCACGTGATTAGATCATTGGATTTATATTCATGATCATGATCAATATGATTGGACTGATAAATTTTTATTTATGGTCGCTATCTGCATAAAATCAGACCATCCAATTTGTGTTAACAGAGTCACAATCAATACCATGTGTTTATGCTTATCGCTCGACATGTTGTATGGTGGAAGATATGGAAGAAACACAATTTTGAATATTTAGGAAAGTAAAATTTAAATTGAAAATATTTGTCTTCGCTCTGGCTTTTCTTTATAATTTGAGTAGGTTTATTCTTAGAGTTTCTGTTAAGAATTGGAGGAGGTTCACTGATACATTGTAGTTGCCACTAAACTTGTTTTGAGTGACTGCCATCTGTTGTGGGAGGGAATCTCTCATTTGCCCTCTAATTTACCACCTCTCTTTATTTGGTAAAAAATTGGTGGTGTAGTCCACAATGAGTTTTGAAAAAGACCACTTTGTACCAACATCATCTAAACTTTTCCACATCCGTGTTTAACAACTTGCTAGAATAAATATGCCACCTCTCCTTAATTCCAAGATCTTTATCCGGAACCCATTGATCTTCACTCTTGTAAAGTTCAACTTAGCTTCACTAACTATTCTCTCAATACTCTCTTTTTCAGTTTTATATTCTTTTAAAGCTTGATTATCTTTTATTCTTTGCCATCCCTTATTCTCATTTATCTTTAATCGTCTTTGAATTTTATTACTCTATCACCAAGTCTCTTTTCATCTTTTTGCCTTTAGATTTGCCTAAGATTTCTTCAGCTACTTTCTTTTATACAGTTTGCCATTTCATTCCACATTGTGTTGATTTTCTCTATCGAATTCCATGTTTCTTCTTTCAATAGATAATTTTTAAATGTATTTATTTTTTTTCTCTTCAAATGGTACCACCTAATCTCAGGACAACTATTCACTACATCCTTTCTCTTCCACTTTTGTTGTAAGCATAGTTGTCAAGGTGTCCAAGGCGGTCAAGGCGGTGGCTTACTGCTTCATTGCTTAGGCGCTTAGGCGAAGCCTAGTTTATATAACCTATATGTTTCAAGAGAATTACTATTTACATTTTCCACCATATAAAGTTTTGTTTTTATTTGTACAAGGGTGGCATATTCACAACATTTAACATATATCTATAGTGTAGAAGGAAAATAAATAAATAAATGACAAATATTAACAAAGGAATAAGAAAAAAAATGAACGAAAATTGTGAATACCTTCCAATCAAGATGGAAAAAAAAAAATCAATCCAACCTGAAATTTACTAGATAAATAATCATGCCATGTATAAAAAAGAAAGAGAAATGTAAGATATATTTAAATAAACAGTAAGCAAACCTGCATAGTAATGTCATGGTTCCCCATATATCTAAATAAATAGTAAGCAAACTAGCATACTTCTCCCACAAGTTATTTTCTTCTACGCCATCTGCACTTAGCAAGCAAGGGAAATCCTAGTTGCTGCCGGCTGTTTGCTACCAATGGCTGTGAGAGGAGGGAATCCCGCTGGCAGAAGAATCCCACACAAAGTGGGAAGTTTGATCATCCATTCCCCTCTTTGACGTAAACATGTCCAGTTTTACATAAATACCCTTCAAGTTCTTTCTGATAATTAGAATGAGCCTAAAAGAAGGCAGCCTGGGCGGGCCTTAGGTGGGCTGGGCACTCTTAGGCGGCCCAGGCAAGCGCCTTAATGAGCTGCTCGCCTACGCACATGTTGCCTTGCACGCGATGGAGCGTGCCTTGAAAACAATAGTTGTAAGCATCCATTTTTAGAATGTAATGTGAACAGGCTAAATTCTCTATTAGGATAACTATACATAATGTATTTGCTAGGTTCAAGTGTAATCTTTGTAAGTATGCCCTTGTGTGGTAAAGTTATGTACTTCTTTCTATTCATATTGGAATGAATAATGGCAGTTGTCACCTTCCAAAAAGTGTAATATTTGTAATTACCTCTGAAATATAAAGGTTTCTAGACTGTGTAGTTTTTGGCATTACACTAAATTTCTTTTCTTCCATCTGTTGTTTCTGACCAACTTCATGTTTTCATTGTAGTCCTAGAGTTGAATTTTGTGGATACAGCATTCCTCATCCTTCAGAGAACCGGGTCAACATAAGAGTCCAGACGACAGGTTTGCATGCCTAGCCCTCGCCTCCGGACCATATCTTCTAACTGAAACCAAAAGCAATATTCCACTTGTGTGCATTTATCCAGATATTTCTATATTGTGCTTTCCAATTAGATTGTGCCCATGAGCTATACAAACAGAAATAAGTGAGACCAAGATCAACAAACCAATACAAAATATGTTGGTAATCGTTAAGTTATATTCTGTTGGTGAGAATTCTACATGTTCTGCTTTTAGTGTTTCAACAACATTGTAGCCAAGTAGGCCTTATTTTATCCATAAGAAACCACAAGTGCATGTCATGCGTACACATTTTGATATAATCTAGATTCAGTATTGCCAAAGGACATCAAAATGATTCCCGCTGTTAGTATAACGGACATTGACAAGAGGGCGGCCCTCAGGTGAGTTGGCTCAGGGCCTTTGGTTATAGCCGAAGGTCACTAGTTCGATCCCTGAGGGTAACGGGAATGAACTGGGACCCCCCGGGCCACACCCTCCCCATGTTTTAGGATCCCCGAGGTGGGTTTGACCTCGAGCTCCCATCGGCACTCCACTACTCGGCCTGCGCACGGTTGCGGCTGGGGTGGAGATCAAGTAAGTGGATAGCTGAGGTGAGTTTGACCTAAAAAATCTAATAAAAAAAAAGGTCATTGACAATGAAGGTTTTTGCTTTGGAGTTGTTCTTGAATGATATGTTTCAGGTATGGATTTTGTCCATCTCCAGTAGATTTGAAGAAAAACTGTGTCATGTTATCTTTTGTATTTGGGCACATATACTTCTTTTCTAGTTTAGATTCTCATTTTTATTAAAAAGGTATATATACAAAAATCCCTAAAATTTAAGCGTTCGCTATATGAAGATAATCATTACGTGCCAAGAACGTCCTTCTCAAGCAATTTTACATGTCCGAGTCATACGTGGATCCTCCTCTTCAATCACGAATGCGTGACTGATTTTTCTGCCGCAATTCGTCTCAACTGCGTACGGAATGTTTGGTGTGAACTAATTAAACCATATCAAGCTTAAGCGGTAGGGACTGGTAATCATGACGCAGCTCTCTTAAGTCGATTTTTCACTTCTAGAAAGCACTGAATCCCCTAACGCAAGGATCTTAAACTTACAAGAGGAATGTTACACTCCATCTTTTCCATAAATTTTGTCATATATGATCACTTAATCAGAGTTGTTATTAAATAGGCTAGTTAGAAGAAAAATGTCAAAAATGACTTCAACATGAACCATTTAATCAACTGATCAAACGACTCCTAATGTGTAGTAAGAATTCTGGTATAATAATATTGTCAACACACGTCGAAGTATAGAGTCATTAAATGAGGAATGGTGTGACAGAACAAGGCCAACTATGCAAACTACATGATACTATACAAAACAGTACCTGCACAACATGATACAACATGTTTATGTTAACACACCTTTACAAGAAGGAAAAGGACAAAAACAACTATATACAACGCTGCTGTGGACTTGATCATCTGTACATTTTGAACATGGTGAAAAATTTGCTCGGACAGAAGGCGACTCATGTTCTTCCCTAGATAAATCGTCTTCCTGAAGGTGTGATGCCAGATTGCGTTATTTTCCAGTCCTCTACATTTCCCTTGTCCCTTCCTAGGTAGCACTTAAAAACACGTCAGAGGAATTCTCTCAGCCAAGAGCACGACTCGCGTTCAGCTAATGTATGTTGTCTTGCTGGATGCATATGTTATCCTCTGGTGGTCTTAGCAGAAATTTCTTGGGGTTTGTTAATCTTCTTTATGGATATTTGTTCCGCAAGGTTATTCTGCCTCTAAACATGGGCATAGAACAGCGGGCCGGGTAACTAACTTTCTATGCCGCTAGTCAGAGCATTTTAACCAAAGATCTTACCAATCTACTCTTGCAGAAACTTTCGATGATAGATGAAATAGGCAAATACAGTATTCTCCTTTGCAGAGATTTATGATGATTCATGGAATCTGTGGTTTCTCTTTAATTTGTTTGGTATGCAAATAGAGGTAGAATATCATCTGGTCTCTGGCCCCACTTGTGCATTCCTCAGACTAGCCACAGTTGAAACGGATATTTTTGGTTCCAGTGTCCAGTTTTCTTCTTGTTAAATAGTCCCATTTTTGTTCTTCCATTGGACAGGTGATCCGGCGAAGGATGTACTCAATGATGCACTTCAGAATCTGATGGTAATGTGCCAACATGTACGGACTACATTTGACAAAGCGGTCGCGGATTACAGAGCTGGCCCGCTAAAGATGGAAATTGACGGGCAAAGTTAGGCTTCAATAATCCTACAAAGTGTCATTAGTTTGCCTGGCAGTAGTCTTTTGTGATCATGAGTAATTTGGGGAATATCTTTTGGACCTCTTCCCTTTACCTTGGGGCTGCAGTTGCATGCACGAGAGAATATTTCATTCACGCATTTTCTTGTCTCGTGATTTTTTAAGTGGCTTAAACTTGCATCTTTGTTCCCCCTTCCTGCTTTAAAGAAAGGAAGAATAACACATTTTAGTTTTTGAAATTTATAGCTTAGAATGACTTATATTTGTATGGTTAAAATTACTTGGCTCTGTTTTTCTTTTCCCCTCTTTTATCCATGGTGAAAGAAAAAAGAGGTGCAAATGTGCAATGCATAGTTGTTTTTCATGGTATGCTATGGATTGTAGAGCATGACTTGGTTGGAACTTGGAGGCACATGACCTCGGGTGGGTCTTAACCCATGCGAGGTGGGGAGCCGGGGCAATAGCCCAAGTGGGACTGGTAGTTGAGTCCAGCTCTTCCTGTAAGTGCAGGTTTCGTTGGAACTTTGTAAGGGCAGGGCATAGTTTGCCGTACTGGATCGACTCATGTTGATTCGGACGATTCGTACCGTATCAGGACGAATCCAAGTCGGTGAGATTCGACTGAGTCTGTGTGATTTGGAAGAATTTTTTCATACGGTTCGGTCGAGTCGATCCAAATTGTACCGAATTTTTTCATATCTTTTAAAAAGTCTTTTCACTTGTTTGTTTCCCTGTAAAAAATTTGATCAGACTTTTATGAGATTATTAACATAGATCACATAGTCAATTAACTTTTTTTAAATTTTTTGAGTTGAGAGAATGGCTAACTCGGCCTTTGATCGTACATTTCAAATAAAAAACGACATTGTTCCTCACACCATCAAAGTTTGAAAAATTAATATAATTTTTTTTTATTTTTTTTTAGTTTGGAGAATATTTTAGCTCGACATTAGATTAGACGATCCAAATAAAAAAAATCATATTTCCATACTGTCAAAAGTTCAAATGGCAAATTCAAAAAATCTTTTTATTTTTTTTATTTTTCTGGTTGTTAGAATGCCCTAACTTGACATCTAATTAGATGGTTCAAATAAAAAAATATTACGTACCTACACATTACACATTATATATTTTGTTGTATTTAAAATACAATTAGAAGAAAAAATAATTTTAAAAATAAATTTTATTATAAAAGTATTTTTTTTTATTTATTTTTCTGGTAAAAGTGAAACTTTTGTAGATTTCAAGAGTATTATATTGTTTTAAAGATATAAGTATAAAATTATAATATCTTAAGTTTTAAGGGTATAAATATAAATAATTTAAAAGGGAGAATAACCTACTACGCCCTTAGGAGTTATTACGTCACCTGATGGTACAATCAAACTTAAAAAAAAAAAAAAATTTTGAATCTCCTAACATGTCCTATACGTCCACATAATTTGGATTTTCGATCGGACATCTTAAAAAATAATAAAAATTCAAAAACTAAGGCTCGACAAACAAGAATGTACTATTCATTAGAGATCGATTTTTTAATTTCGTAATATTTTTTTTAAAGCTGCTCATATAATTTAATTTTCCATCGGACATCTCAAAAAAGATGAAAATTCAAAAGTTGAGCCCCAACGAACAACAGTGTACTATTTTCACTGGAGCTCGATTTTTATTTTTTCATATTTTTGGATTTTTTTTAAAACACCTTGACATGTCCTACATGCTTATCTAATTCGACTTTAGATTGAACATCAAAAAAAACTGAAACTTTAAAAACCTAACCCCAGTGAACAGTGGTATACTATTCATGGAGCGAAGATTTTTGAATTTTTATGTCTTATATTTTTTTTGAGTTGTCATTTGAAAATTCTAATTATTCGAAGATACAGGCAATGTTGGAGACCTTCAAAAAAATTGTAAAAATGTTTTTTTTTTCTGTAATGATGTAACAAGTTATTCTTTCTATTGGTTAAATTGACATATGATTATTCCATCTATACGGCCAACACCCTAGAAAATAACATGAGACTTAGGGGGATAGATGCCTAAATCAAGATTTCACCGTAGTCATTTTTACCTTGATTGAACTTTTACATGTAACCAAATGGCTTCAGCTGGGAAGGTTTTCCCGAAAAGCTGCTCCCGCTCAACCTTTTACGGCCTTCCAAACGGATCCTGAACTTTTTGATCTTTTTTGAAGCTCTCTTGAATAAGAGAACTTAGATCCCATGGCACTGTTGTTTTCGGAACAACATGAACATGAATTCAAAAACATGCAAGTTTCGTCTAGCGTAGCCTATGACCAAAGGTGGAAGTATTTATACTTCCATTTCAATAAAATGTTCTCTTCAAATACATTGGGGGAGCTTTCTAGGGCCCTTTTGGAGATAATACATTCTATTCTGTCCCACGGTGAACAAAATAAATTGAATACAATTGGAAAAGGGAATATACGTAAAAAACAAAAAAATATGTTACAACCGGAGAGCTGCAATTGCTTCAGCTTTAAAGTCAATTCTAAGACCCAATATTCTCCTTACCTCGGCAGGCGTCAATCGCCATGTCATCGTCCCCGAGTTCTCTCCCCAGAAGTCCAAGATCTCGGAGACCTTCTCCACATTCAAAATGGTTGACATCTGGGTGAGACGAGCAAACTTGTCCCTCACAGGCCTCTGGATCATACCATAGAAATGGTTCACCAGTGCCCTGATGTCCCTGTCAAGCTGAAGGCTCCCAAGTGGTGTGAATCTCTTGTGCATCATTATCACTTCAAGTCTTTTTACTATGAAATCGAAGACCAAGTGGACTAGGGAGTCATAGTTGTTGGCAGTCAATAGCGGTTGAAGCCAAGCTATGTTCGTCTCAACTGCGTGGAGAAGCTTCTGAACCCATGGATCATTCACCTCATATTCTTCGTATTCGGCTTCAGAAAGCTCGTAACTAATGGTTCCCACACTGTCCAGTACCGGACGGATGCGAGGAGTCACGGTTGTGACCAACTGCTCCATTCCGGCATTCAACACTTGCTTGAAGCTATTGCTTATTTCACCCCATTCAGATATACACGACTTCAGCTTGTCTCTGTCAGCTGGTGCAGGGAATACCCGCATGCAGATGCAAAGTAAATAAAATTTCACAAGCATACCAAAATTGTGTGCGAAGAGGATTTGGTTCCAAATCAACGGGCTTTATGGTAGTGTCATGTTTGTGTGCCTGTGTATCAGCACAGGCATAACTTAGTATGATGTCAATGAATGTTAAATGAACTAGACGACTAGGTTAATGTCTGCTCAAAAGGTAAGAACAACTATACAGTCGACAACCAAATGGCATATTCTGCATGCTTGCATAGTGAAAAGATTCACGAACATCATTTCTCTTCTTAGCAATAAATCAGATACAAATCAGCCAAAATGTGCAGAGCTAAATCCCAACTAAGGATCAAAGACAACAAGAGAGGTAACTGGAATTCCTTCCGGTTGATAAGAGGGGCAGCCCAGTGCCACAAAGCTCCCACCACTGCGGGGTCTGGGGAGGGGCAACTGTGCAGTCTTACCCCTGCCTTTGGCAAAGAGGCTATTCTAGTTTTGAACCATGATCTCCAGGTCAAAATGGAGGAACCTTACTGTTGCAGCAATACAGACCATCAGAATTCCTTCAAGTTGATGACCTACTAATTTTAGAATGATTGCACTACCGAATACAGTATTTTGCAGTTTCTTGAGAAACAAAAGCAACAGCAACCATTTAAGATAAGACTGGACCAAGGAAGATGAAGAATCTACCAACGCATCAGAAACCCTCGGTTATGCTGCAAGATATAAATCTCTATCCATGCCTAAATGATCTGAGTGCAACCATATCTGCATATGGCACTGGGTAGATTTCCAATTGGTTTGTGTAATTATTACTGTTCCAACAGTAGACGCTTAAAAGATTTAGAGCTCTGCATGCCTTTCTCTCAAATTTGAGGCATCCTGATCCTAGTCCTAGTGTCCTCTCCATCCCCCCCCCCCCCCCCCTTCAGTTTCCTTCTCTTTGTGCATCCCACACATGCATCAGTGATGGTGAGAAGCCACACGTCATCCTGTTTATTAGGCAAGGTGGAGGCAGAAGCTTCAGGTGGTTGAGATTCATTGGAGGGAAGGGACGTTCCCAGTTGCTCTTCTATTTGATTGATCTGATGTGATCAGGTCCCTCTCTTTAAGGG
The DNA here is from genome assembly GCA_030544215.1 of Zantedeschia hybrid cultivar. Classification (NCBI taxonomy): domain Eukaryota; kingdom Viridiplantae; phylum Streptophyta; class Magnoliopsida; order Alismatales; family Araceae; genus Zantedeschia; species Zantedeschia hybrid cultivar. The sequence goes on from JARZZO010000015.1 coordinate 4,747,409, forward strand.
CAAGTCCTTTTCATGTGGGCATCGATGGGAGTGTCAAGGATGACACCGTTCTCAAATTGGGGGAGAAGAGGATGTCAATGACAAAGACTTCAGAAACACGGATCTAGGGGATGAGGATGAAGGGTCTTAGGATTATTTCAAGAGGATGTAAAACACACTGATGTTGAATTGCAAGAAAACCCTTATACTTGAAGAGGAAGTGGGAGAAGCCACAAACAGGGTGGTGGCACTGGACAGAAAGGGGATGCAGATAATGGTGGCGATCAGTGGAGGCAGTGCATGGAGAACCAAAGGAAGAGATTCTACAACATGGAGGAGTCCTGTTCACCATCCTGGTTGTACTATAGTTTTGAGTAGAGGTTTAAAACTTGTCGTCAGGTTCTAACAACAAACCTGAATTCAGAGAACCTCCATCCTACTGACTTTGGAGTCATAGGCAAAAAACAGGAGAAAAACAAACTCCTCCCTGTCCCCAACAAACTTAGGAAGAAGGTAAAGAGTGTGGAGACTACACTCGAGTAACATTTCACAAATGTAATGAGCAGAAGTTGTACACTCGAGTAACATTTCACAAATCTAATGAGCAGAAGTTGTCCTGTTGTCCATATTGGGCAATAGCATCTACTCCGAGAAAGGCTACAGACATTACAAATTTGTTGACATTGTTTTCGCACTTCTTGATTGCTTATTCACTTTAGACAAATCAAAATCAAGCAGAAAAGAGTAGTTCAACTGGAAAATCTGGTGAAAGTTAATCCATTTGAACTGCAAAACACGTAAACTAGCAATATTATCACACTGTTCACTTTTTGGCAAAGCAAAGTAGGGATTTTTAGATATTGCACCCTACAACCTATCAAATTTACAGACCAACTCTTCTAATCCATATATTTATTTATAACCCTCGCAATTATATGTTTATTTCATAAGCCCCTTTCCTTAGGGGCTTTTTCCAAATACTTGAAGGGTTTATTCCCAATGTTCGAGGGGTTCACCATATAACACAAGATTGTAAATAAATAAACAATGATTAGAGGGGTTAATTCCTCAATGAGACAAATTCTAGGGGTAACATCTAAAAATTACAAAAAAAAAATGTATGGAATGTTTCAGGATAGTATATTCCCAAGACGTCCACCTCAAAAACCCTTCTCCCAGACAGCAGAGGTGGGAAGAGTTGGGAAGAGTTTGGAAAAAGGTTGTGGTGCTTTTTCTTTTTCCCAGGGCGGTTGGAGGAGAAGGGACTGTTGCTGCGAAGGATCCATGTGGATCAAGCTCTAGAGGTCGTACACTTATACGGCTCTATACTTCGAGGAACTCGACATCGAATTTCACACAATAACGTGCTCTATGCAAGGTGAAATTCTATTATCATCATAGATCGGTTTTCTGTTTTGTTGCATCAATCGGAAGTCCGAACTGGTTTCTGGGATCCCGTTTATTTGTTCTTCCGCTGCGAGCGGGATCCCGGGGTTTTGCTCGAACCTAACAGTGGTATCTCTTGACAGATGTGCCTTATTTGACCTGATAGAATAGTATATGTTGAGGCAAAAATGGGGCTCCATGACCCTACACCAGGTGTAAAGAAAGGCAAACCTGCACTCATAAGGAGGGTCCCCATCCTCCTCCAAACTAGGGCCATTTACCATGAAAAGCACAAAACCATGAGACCCCAGGCCAAAACGAGCAATACCTTGGAGACTAGAGAAGCCTGCGGTTCTACCTCACAACAGTATAAAAGAACAATTTTTCAAAGATGACAAGCCACTTATGTTGTTGTTGTCTTCCTTGTCAAGCAATCCTAATTGGGATGGTGCTTTGAGGCAGCATTGAAAGCTCACCTCCAGAAGTGAGGATGTGTCCCCTCCTCCCACCTACTACAAGTCTATAACCCATTCCACTTCATGAATGAGGCTTCATAGGCTAACATCCCTCCAGATAACCATGAACGTCCCCCCAGATGACCCACTGTGGACAATGGAGGGGTACAACGGACATCTTACAGTGTGTGTTGAAGGTGGACGGACGTAGTACAAATGTGGAAAGGACTTCCAGAGACTAATTCTACAAGTAACATCTAAAATTTACAAAAAAAAAATTGTATGGGATGTTTCAGGATGGTATATTTCTCTTGACAGATGTGCCTTATTTGACCTGATAAAAATCTCCTCTATAGTATATGTTTGAGGCGAAAATGGGGCTCCATGAGAAAAAAAAAAAGGCAAACCCGCGCTTATAAGGAGGGTCCTTCCCTCCTCCAAACTAGTGCCGTTTACCATGAAAAGCACAAAGCCATGAGACCTCCAGGCCAAAACGAGCAATACCTTGGAGACGAGAGCCTGCAGTTCTCTCTCGCAACAGTATAAAAGAGCAATTTTTCAAAGATGGCAGACCCTCACCAAACCGTAGGGACTGGAGCTCACGCTGAAGAGATTGTTGCATTTTCTTCCCAGAATGCCCCCCCAAACGCGCTGGTTGCAAAGCGAAACCTATATATCACTACAAACTATCAGAGTCATCTTCCTTTCTTTTGTCAGGTTTTTGGACTGGACTGGACCGGAAGAAACGGACGAGCTTGAGATATCTGGTGCCCCTGCTGCTGCTGCTTGCTGCTGTAGCAGCCGCCGTCGGCATGTTTGCACTGCAAGGCCACCGCTTGCCGACGAGGGTAGGTGGCGGGCAGGGCACAGTACTGCTCCGCGGCGGCGAGAACATCACTGGCAGGAACTCGTCCAAGTCACACATGAAGGAGGATGCCCCGAAGTTGGCCAGCATCGGCCCCCTTCCCCTGCATCCACATAGGTAAAGCAAGAAGGACAAGTTGACTGGCAGAACCTTCTTCACTTGGATAGGAGCGCGTCATTAAAGCACTTGATATTCTTCAAACCCAAGCCCCCATTTTCCTGGGGCCTGTGTATTATGGCCCAACTGACTGCAAATCCACCATTATTCTGTTCCCCAGAACCATGCCAAAATAATCTAACCTGAATGGACCCAAGTATTCTAACAATGGCTGCCCTTTTTTTAAAAGTTACTATGTTTTTTGCCAAACAACCCGAGAACTATGATGAACAATTAATATTTGCTAAGTGTAAAATAGTATTAGAATTAGAAGTGTCTCAAACATCAATTATCATATATTTAATAGGGATACATGTCACATTCACTACATATCCCTTCCATAAATCGTGAACACAACATGCAGTGAATGTATCCCTTGGGCCACTTAAACCTGATGATTTACAGGTTTAGATGGGTTTAAGGTTGAACATGTGATGAGCACAGACCCACAAGACATCAGGTTGGTTCGAGTCATCAGCCAATGCAATCCTAACCTACACATTCCATGAGTCTCTCTTCCTTCTCCCAGTGAACATGTGATGAGCACAGACCCACAAGACATCAGGTTGGTTCGAGTCGTCAGCCAATGCAATCCTAACCTACACATTCCATGAATCTCTCTTCCTTCTCCCAATGCACACCCAATCTGCCCTTCCCCCACCCACACACTTAACATCTGGCCCTCTCCAAGCTCACCTCTCCCCTTCCTCTCTCCTAACCCCTCTCGCCTCTCCTCCCACCTGCTCCCTATCTCCTCTGCAACTTCAGTTGGCTCTGCCTATGCCCTCTCTCCACTGATCCCTTAAACCCCCCCCCCCCCCAATGTACTCCCTCTTCCACCTCTCGTGTGACTCTGCCCCAACCGAACCCCAATTATCATGCATTCTCTCTCCTCTCTCCTGCACCATCTCTCCTCTAAAACTCCAGTGCTGCACACCCCCCCACACAAGCATTACTTGCCATCACCAATTGGGAAAGTGGTTGCAGCACTCCATTGCCAAACCTGTTTTGCAGTTGCAGAATCTGCCATGAAATTTCCATCACTGCTCTCTCAGCTGCCCACACCCTCCATCTATTCAGACTTGCCATCACCAATCAGGAAGGCTTGCTCTCTTTTTGTCACTCATGCTGCCATAGCATAGTTGTATCTGCAGGTCTCTATCAATGTTGCCAAATATAGTTTCATCCACAAAACCAAGGACATCATCTACCTTCAAAGCACCACCAAGTGAGCATCCTTCTCTAGTACCCCTCAGGCTAGATTTTCTTGTGCAGCTTCTCTTCTTGTTCCTCCTCTTCTCCTGTTATAACTTATAAGTGGATGGGATTGGCTGGTGAGATGGGCTACATGAGGATAGGCAGATAAGGAAGATGATGGGTGTTGTGTGAAAAGGAGAAAAGGGAAATGAAGGGATTTACATAGTCCAACCTGAGATCAAGCCCATATGGGTTGAGATCATGTTGACCGCCTTTGGGTTGGAGGTCATTTTGGGATAGGTCATGGTTGCCCCTCAGCTGTGGATAAGAGTTAGTGTAGATCCAAACTCAAGCCAGCCTAACCTGAGTTGCAGCCCTAATAAAAGTTAATTCTGGTCATGCATGAGTGTTTATATGAGCGAGGATACCATTGAAACCTAAAATCTCAATTGGCACAGTTCAATGCAGCTTCTCAAATTAGGGTATAATAAATTAGATGGTGCCTTTGCATTGGCAGTTTTTTGCTTGAAACTGCTAAAAATGATTTCGGCTTCTCCTCCAACTTGACAATAGAAAGTGGTGCTTCCAACCTTAAACATATATCCATATATATTTTTATAGATTCTGAGGTCTCAATCCCGATACTTGGTCGTTCAGCTTGTCCTGTCCTATAGCAGATAAAATATTGGAACTATTCACTTTCCAAAGAAAAAGAAGAAAAAAGAAGCATCGGCATGAAAAAAACAGTAGGCATTACTTGATCAAGTCCTTAGATTGGCTTGATTACCATAAGGAATAAGAAATAGAACAAGAGAGTAAAGGATACGAGGTTGAGGCCCACCAAATGCAAAGGGTTCCACATTAACCGGAAAAATGAGATTTGATACTGATACAGATGACTGGTGCTGAACGCCCTATCGTCCTTTGAATTTGGCAAAACAAATGCTTATTCATGTTGGGATACTCTCTTTCCAATTCCAACCGGGCAACACAGGTTGAAAATGCATCTTAAAATGGAGAGAAGTTATTAAAAATCTAATATTCTTAATGCTTCTGAAAACGTTCATGCAGGAAGTAAAATATATATGTATTTAAAGAATCAAAGGTATTAGGAGATGCATTCTGTGCGTATATGTAGTGCCCACAGTGTAAAAAGCTTTGAGGCAGTCATGAGGCTCTTTGCAAGAGCCTTACAAGGCATAAGCCTTAGGCATAATGAGGTATAAGCCTCACTGGTTTATGAAAAGATCTTTCAACGATCAAAACAACTAAAATAGTATTGATTTTCATGCTCAACTCAATGATAGAGTCCGTAGAAGTGAACTATGAGATGGAACCCATGCACTAGTAGTTGACACTGAAACAATAGGGACCATAGTTGTTGTCCTCTCCTTTGGTGTTGGAAGTAAACAAGTTGGATTCAATTCAAATCCTTTCAATTTATTTATCTACTAGAATTGGCATAACCGAATCATGTTTAAAGGAGGTGTAAGTCTTGGGTCGACCTTAAAACATGTCATTGTCTCACCGCCTCAAGGCATAAATGGTCCAAGGCGCATGCCTCAAGGCATTTTTATAGTGCCGCGCCTTAAGGCATATGCCTTGGTGCCTTAAGGTGCTGGCTTTTTAAACAATGATAGTGCCACACATCAGTTTCATGTTTATTTAAGAGATAGTAAAAATGAAGTTCAAGGAAATATATTTACCAAGGCATTAGGAGACACACTCATTGTATCAAACCAAGATAATGAAAGCATGTTAAGCCACACAATAGACACAACAAAATGTATACATTTTTGAAGGTCGATCATTTATCTGCAAGGCCAAGGCCACAACAATATAGTGGTCATTTCAAAGAGCCTTCATTTAAAAAAGAAAAAAAAATCAAAGAAAGCTTTTTTCTTTTGATACGAAAGCCTCTCTGATGGGAATCCAAGAACTAGCGAAACGGAGCCAAAGGTCCATGTTGTATTTTATTTGGCCCATTAAAGGCCCAATTGATGTCTTCTCTATTTTCTTTATTTTTTTTGTCATTTTAGGAGTCTTAGGGGTAACTTGGTAATTTTCCTATTATGGCTTCCTTTTGGAGGCTTATATATGTCCTATGTACTCCTTTTTGGGAAGGCCAATGATGATTAGAATGAAAAAAAAGAGGAGAAAGTTTCATGTTCTAGCCGCAGTGTTGTGCGTGTGTGAGGACCCGTGAAGGGTCGGTGTGAATGGGTGAGATGCCCCTGTGATGCTTCTTCCCCAACCCCCCCTTCTTCTACTGTTCGTCCATCCTCTACCCGTGCTCTTCCTCTCCTCCCTGGCCTCCGAGCCCCTTCCTCTGGATTCACCCTTCTGTCCCGCATCAGTTTGGTACCAGAGCAGGTTCTTTGAGCTGTTCTCACAACCCGAGTCCTGCACCTCCACCACGCCTTCCCCCAAACCCCCTCTCTCTTCGTCCCACGGTTCGAGTCCTGGCCGCATCAGAAAGAAGAAGCAGAAGAAGAGGACAGTGAGAGAAGTCGGCCGGCCTTCCAGCAGCCGTCGTCAACGCCCGCCGACACCATCCCCACCGACGCCCGCGGGACCGACGTCTGCCCTTGCCGCTCTTTCTTCGTCGTTGTCGTTCGCCGCGAAAGCCACCGCCGTAGCCACCCTCCACCAACGTCGTCCTGGCCGCCGACCGCCCGCTCCGCCGCTGCCTCCCTCCACGCCTCCCCTTCGTCCGCTGTTAGGGTGGAGAGGAAAAGAATAACATAAAAGGGGAAGAATTAAGAAAGGTTCATGCCTTTTGTTAAAGACCCGGTCAAATCGAGATGACCCAGTCGAACCTAAGTTCGGTTCGAAGTGGTCCGAGCCTAATGCAACCTGGTCTGAGCCAAGTGCGATTGGCCCGAGCCACCTAACCCTTAAAGGGCCCCAACCCCAACCTTCTGGTTCGACCAAGTTGCCACCTGGTTCAGCCCTGATTCGAACCAGGGTGCGGCAAGGTACGAGCCAGGGTGTCGTCCAGGTCTATTGCTCGGTGTCGAGCGGCAGTAGCGGACGTAGAAACTTTGTCCAGTGGGATCACTCGGATCATCATTAAATATATTGATATTTTATTTTTATTATATTAAAAATATTAAAATAAAAATAAATATATTTTAATCATTATAAAAATGATATACTTCAATAAAAAGATATACTTTGTTACGAGGATTTTTTTTCTTCTAGATGCAGTTAGCTAATTATTTATTAAATCATAAATATAAATCATAATAATATTTAAAAAATCTAATGGAATTGAGCTCTAAATGAGACTGGGGTCGTGTGGGTCATCTAAAAAATTCAGTGGGGTCACCTTATACCTAAATTTAAAACTTACCTTATTAAATTAAGACCCTTATAATAAAATTCTAAAATTTCAGTGGGGTCCATTTAAAAAATCCAGTGGGGTCACCTTATATCTAAATTTAAAACTTACCTTATTAAATTAAGACCCTTATAATAAAATTCTAAAATTTCAGTGGGGTCCTAGGACCCCACTGAAACCAGCTGGATCCGCCTCCGTCGGGCGGTGCAATTGGAGCTGTCAGCGTACCGCTCCGAGCTCGTCCGGGCTCCGATTTGCGCCGTTGAATTCGTCTCAACGAGGCCAACCCAGATCCAGCATGCTACATCTCCGACTTGCCTCGTTTTGCGTGTCGCTCTGCACGCATATCGAGATCCTCGTTTGTACTCTGTTTCATGTGCCAATCATACAGTTGGCATCCTTGCAGCGAAGAGGATCTCGTCCAGCACTTCTTCAGACAATGGTGCATCATTTTGTGTGCCGCACTTGCACGTTTTACAAGGACGCTTGTACGTGCCATTCGAGGTCGTCCCAGACTCTTATTTGAGCGTCGTCAGCGGCGTTGGTCTCGTCTCAGTAAGACCCACCCAGTTTCAGCACACATCTACCCTGACTTGCATCATTTTGCTTGCCACTTCCCATGCTTCCCGAAGCGATGACTACTGGCTACTCAAGCGCAGACATTGGGGGATGTCTAAGGATCTTGGATTAGATAAATTAGTAGATGATTGGAACAACTTCAAGAATGATTGGAAACACGATTTGGACCAGTTGAAGGATGATCTTCGGAGCCTTTGTGCCACGCTGACCAAGCCAAAGGATATTTGTTGTCTATAAGACCGACCTAGCAATGATCGAGGAGTATGAAAATCAAATGAAAGAGGTACACTATGTAACCGATCCAGCACTAGAAGATGATTATTTGGGGGAGGTTGATTCAATGATGTATGTAGCAGATAATGACCTCTTTCTTACTGAAGAGAATGAACCAAAGACAGGAAAGTTACTTGGAGATGTGGTCGATCAGTCGAAGGACGTTCGAGATGTCATCAGTCTGCAAGATTTTGACCACATGTGGAGCGACATTGAGGCACACTTTCCTCTTCAAGCTGGAGCATTCCTTCGTATGATTATTCATGAGCAGTCTATGTTGCTTCCTGAGTATGCTACCATCATTTCTCCATAGATATTAACTCACTATAAAACTCGAGGACGAGTTTTCTCAAACAAGGGGAGAATGATGGGAATCCAAGAACTAAAAAACGGAGCCAAAGGTCCATGTTGTATTTTGTTTGACCCATTAGAAGGCCCAATTGATGTCTTTTCTATTTTCTTTATTTTTTCTGCATGTTTTTTTTGTCATTTTAAGAGTCTTAGGGGTAGTTTGATAATTTTTCTATTAGGGCTTCCTTTGGGGGGCCTATATATGTCCTATGTACTCATTTTTTGGAAATCCAATGATGATTAGAATGGGAAAAAAAAAAGAGGTGAAAGTTTCATGTTCCAGCCGTAGTGTTGTGCGTGTGTGAGGACCTGTGAAGGGTTGGTGTGAAGGGGTGAGATGCCCCTATGATTCTTCTTCCCCAACAACCCCCCCCCCTCCCTTCTTCTATTATTCGTCCATCCTCTACCCGTATTCTTCCTCTCCTCCCTGGCCTCCGAGCCCCTCCCTCTGGATTCACCCTTCTGTCCCGCATCACTCTCCCCCCCCCCCCCCCCCCCTCAAAAAAAACAAAAAATCTCCAGCCCCTGTGCTCAAGTGACAGCAATTTGGCCTATCCCAAAGGACCGCCGACAGGCACCAGCCCAAGATATAAGGTGAAGTCCAAGAACCTTGGCATATGACCCCACTGTCCACATGCACACCAGGTTGAGGAAGGTGGGAGTCGAAACACAACTTAAATGTCACTTCCTAAAGCAAGCTTTGCATGCTAGACAAGCCAACCTCCCACCCTAGTTAAAGAAAGATTTATAGTTGCTATGCAAGCTGAAACGTTGCTCCCATTTCAAAATTGTTGGGAACATCAAATATGCTCCCTTTAGATGTTAATTTTGAGATTTGAACTGCTGTCAAAATATCTTAATTTATCACCTAAATTGAAGTTCATTTTATCTTCTCTACACCACACACGTGGAATTGCAGATTGGGTAACATCCCCAATTTCTTATGTGAAAGGATAACCAGCCTAACTTTGCATCTAACCAAACTCTTGCTTCAATCATCAAACCTTGCATTTAGGTTGATTGATCGTAATAGCTGCAGCAATCATGCTTCATAGTTCATTTGCAAATTCCATTGGGAAAATTAAGTACTGAATTTATACGCATGGGGGTAATGAAGATAGTCTCAAATCAGCAAGACTCAACTAATTTCACAACACAAAGAGAGAAAAAGTACAACATAAACACTAACTCAGGGGTTGAAGACTCACTTACCTCTGCACATTGCTCCTCAATTTCATGCCGTAGCTTCAAAGCATATTCAGCACTCACATCCACATTGTTCAAAGCAGTTGCAATATCCGTCCCAGTTTTCTGCGCTCCAGCTCCCGCAAGGAACAGCTTTGCCCCCAAGTTCGGCTCCCTCAGCTTCTGCTGCAACGCCTCCTGATACTCATTGCTCAGCAAGTTCATTGCACAACTCAACACCGCAAACACCGAGTTGATGTTTGCCGTCGAGATAGCCCGTTGGCAACAGCTTTGAAGAAGATAGAACACATCATCCACCACAGACGTGGTGAGGCTGTCCGGCACCTGCTCATCGATCCTTATCGCCTTCCTCACATTCTCCACCATGAAGAACTCCTCCAGAATCACATAGAACCCAGTGAGCTCCTGCACCATCCTACTGAAGCTGCCGCTCCGGAAAGCCTTCGTGGCCCTGGGACCCAGCTCGGGATCTACAGAATCCAACCCCCTGATCTTGGAAAGCATGAACTCCATGTAGTCCTCCCCCAGCTGAGTCAATGTCAAAATTTCCTCCAGATAAGCCTCGACTTCCCTCGGATCTGGCCCCTCCACGGCTCCAACCGAGAGCAGATTATTGCTGTAGGAGTTGATCTCGGACGCCAACTTCGCCAGCTTCCTATATTCCATATACTTCTTCAAGATCTGCGTTCCTCGCGAATCGCACTCCTCCTGCAACTCACAGATCGCGTAGACGACCCCGTCGTCGCCGCAGAGGCTCCTCAGCACCTTGTCCTTCTCCTCCACCTCCTTCTCCTCCACAGCCTCCACAATGTCCTTGAACAGATGCATCAGGCAACCCACGAAATTGACCTCCTCCGCCGGATTGACCTGCTGCGGCCTCCGTGGCTGCAGCTGCTTCTGCTCGGCGAGCTCGACGAGGCGCTCGAAGTCCAACCTGGATCTGAGGGCGATCTCCTTGCGGAGGTAAGCGACATACACCTGGAGCCCCTCCTCCTGCAGCCCCAAGGGGGAAAAGGTCCTCACGAACCGGAGGATGCTGGCCTTCTCCCTCTGGTCGATCGCTGCCGAGAGCCGCCGCCGCACGATCGACTCCAGCTGCCGCTTGATCTCTATCATCTGATCGCGCTGGTCGGAGCTGGGGTCCCGGTAGCGAGCGTCGATCTGGAGGAAGGTTTGAACGAAGGCGGCGGCCGCCTCGTAGTCCTCGGAGTCGAGGCGCGGCGGGCGCCGTCTAGGCAGTGGCCGCGCTCGACGACGGCGTCTATGCGGGAGAGGGTGGCCTGGACGTTGGACTGGGCGAGGTCGAGCTCGCGGACCTTGGAGCTGGCGCGGTCGGCGAGGTCGGAGGTGGAGGCGACGGACGCGAGGAGGTGGGCGGCGTCAGCGCGCACGGAGGCGAGCAGGGGGTGGGAGGAGCGTTCCAGGGCGAGGACCTGGCGATCGTGGTCGGGGCGCTGGGCGAGGAGGGCCTCCAGGTTGAGGTCGAGGGAGCGATGGTAGGCGACGCACTCGTGGAGGAGTCGGGTCATGGCGCCGACGTCGGTCAGGTTCCGGATCTGGTCTAGGGTTTCGCGGCTGCCGAAGGCGATGGAGCCGGAGGGGGACGCCCGGTCGCCTCCGCCGTCGGGGTCGAGGTCGGCTGGGGGCGGCGGAGGATGGGGTAGCTCGATGGAGAGCGCTGCCGCCGCGGAGAGGACCGCCATTTTTTGGTTTCTCCGTCTGTCCTCTGGCTGCTCGCTGCTCTGCGGGAGCAAGGGGAGAAGAAGAGGAAGAAGAAGAGATCTGGAGTTTTGAATAGAGGGTGACCATTTTATTCTGGGATTTTTGTTTATAAATCCCTCGAGGAAATTTATTTCACAGCGTATTGTTCGTGTATTCGTAAGAAATGCTGATAACTCTCTGATAATAAAAACGTTTTGAGTTATTTATGAATATAGCTCTTTTATATGGGAAATACAAAAGTAGTAACTCTCTGATATATATATATATACATATATACTGAAGTACATTGAAGACAGTTAAATGCGGTTCCTACCAAAAAGATGAACCGTTAGATTAAAATCTAAAGGATCCAAAACTAATCGTCCGCCACCCAGTTCTGTTCCATGCGGAACTACTGCGGGAGCAGCTCCTGCGCAAAGCGGATGAGGACCGTTCAATCACACGATCGGACGATTTCTCTTTTATTTATTTTTGTTTTTTATCTTCTTATATATATATATATATATATTATCTAGAGATAAATAAAGAAACGCCTTTCTCTATATATATACATATATAGATTCACCAACAAGAAGTCAAGTCACCGATCATAGTGAGAGTTTTTCTTTTCTTTTTTTTTTGCGTTTATATTTATGCAATGGGGGCATTTCTAAACTACTTACGGTTTAGACATTATGAATATTTACATAATGGAAACAACGCTTTTTTACATTTATGCTTAATAATAAAACAATGCTTTTACATTTATGCTTAATAATATGTATATAGAATTAGTAATCTTATAATCTTATACATATGTATAAAAACGTAGTAACGCTATAATCTTATATAGAACATAATTATGTTGATAAACAATTTTATATGTTTTTATAATATTATGCATATCTTCTTTTAAGACATATCACAATTGTCTTTCATAATTTTGTTAAATTATAATATTATGAATATCCTCCTTAAAAAATTTCATAATTCTCTTCCTAAATGTCATAAATATTTGTCATGTAATAAACAAATTCTATATATATGCTCCTCGGAGAATGTCAAGAAAGATAATTGTTACATTTTCTCTCTTCACAAAGAATATTCATCAAAAATAATTTTTAAAAAATATTTTATATAAAAAATTTTAATTCATTACTTAAATTTTTTTTATAAACTATTCTTAAAATTGAATTGGCAGAAAATCATTCTTAAAAACATATTAGCACACATATCACGGCTTTTAGCAAAATGCTACAAAAACGCCCTACATAAGTTAACCGCGATGACATTTTTGTAATATTTTTATTAAAAGTAATGATATATATGCTAGCAGAGATGGACAATATTTCGTTAAAAATAATGATATGTATGTTAATATGTTTTTAGGAATGATTTTTTTTGTCAATTTAGTTTTAAGGATAGTTTATATGCAAAAAATTAATTTTTTATTATATTTTTTACATATATACCACTCATATACACCATATGTGCATGTATACCCCCAACATTCACGTATTAACATAAATACTCCTGAAATCCTTAAAAAGTTACACTTATATCCCTCAATCTAATGTACATAAATACTCTTAAATTCACTAATATTTTACATACATACTCCTTAATTCATTAAAATCTTGCATTATGTATCCTCAACACCTCTAATGATATCATGATTTATGCAATATTTTTAACATATTTCGTTAAAATTCACCTAAATTTGAGGAGAAAGATATAAATACAACATTTTGAAGATTTCAAGAGCATTGATAAGAATATGTGAGTTAAAAATATACATGCAAATATATATTTGAGGGATATATATATATATATATGCAAAAAAACTCATTTTTATTTATAGAATACATTGCAAATTATCTCTGCCCCGCCATGATCCCTTAAGCCCGTTTTTTGTCTTTTACTCGAGCACACTGAGGATGAACATTTATAAGATGATACTTTTGCCCATATCTGAACTAAACGATGTTCACTTCTTTCTTCCAAGAAAACATAACTATAAAATGATATAAATAGAATAATATTTCACGGAAAAGTCTCTTCTAGTTGAAGCAGATTCCAATCCAATCCGGAGGGATATGGCGGCGTTTTTTTGAATTTTGAAGGTACACAGACAAAAATTTCCAAGCTCATGTGGTTGGATACGTAAGATCTTAAAGATATAGAAGTAAATTTCTCCATTTGATTACACAAAACTTTTAAGGAAATTGAGGCAAATCCTTCGATCAATGTTAAAAGGTCTAATAAAAGAGAGATCAATAAACACCGATCACTCTTTTTAAAACCACACTTACCCACTAAAGACAAATGGAAACCATCAAACATGAAGGATCTTTTTCTCCCACGCAAATGGTTTGAGAAAAGATGGAGATGGGGAAATGGGGTTCGTTTTTTCTTCCCTGCACACCGTAAAGAGAATAATGTAGCCAAGTTTAGGGACACTCAAGTTCAGCTCCCAGAAACCCGTATGTTTCAATTCCTTCAGTCTTCCCCGTTACAGGCCCTTTTCAATTTTCACTGATACATACTGCAGCACAACTGCCAAAAATGTTCCCCTTAAAAAGCTCTTTAGCCTACAAAGAATAGGCAGTAAAGGTTAACAAATATTGGTAGAAAAGAAGAAAACCAAAATTAAAATTGAAGCCGTAGTGACACCTAATGCCAAAAGAGCGGCTTTGAAGAGGGAACAAGGACCATCCACCCAACCAGAAAACCATGTAATGATCTGCAGTCTCCCTGAAACCTGGGGCTTGTGCGTCGTAAAGCCCCTTGTTTAAAGGGGGCTCCCCAAGCCGAGCATTTGGTTAAGAAGGCCTTTCAAGCATTCCATGCTCTGGACTGTGCTCCAAGGGGTACATGGTAACGCCATTTACATATTTTTGGTGCTCTACAGCTTCCCTTCTCATGGCATCAGCACTCGATGTCTTCCCTCTTCTTCGTTGCTTCGTAATCGAACATGAGCTCAGTAGATCACCCGCTCGACCTCTCCTGCTCAAAAGGAAGAAAGATTGAGTGCAGCGACGGACAAAGAATGGTAATGGATAATTTGAAATAAGTGTAATGCAAGTTTTTATGTGTCTGTGGTCAAGAGTTGGTCAGTGCCTTTGTGGATCACATAAGATGTCGCCCATTTTGCCCCAGGGATCTCATGTTTTTATCCCTTAAAAGGTGCTTCACATGGAAGAGGCTGTCCCTGCCTTAGAAGCATAAGACCTCATTGACCCACATCTGATGTGACACCATCATGGGCTCCATCTGTCTACATATTGTAGCCCCCTGAAACCAGGAGGCCTGCATATGGGTGCACAAGGATTCCTACAGTCGGAGATAAACTGTTTCAATCAGGACTGTCTGTCTCTGTCATAGAGCATTATCTGCTTTGGCTTCAGGGCCTCATGTTTCTGTCCCCTAAAAGGTGCCTCACATGAAACGGTGAAAGAGGCAGAAGATGCCTCTCAAGCATGAGATTCCCTCAACTTATAGTCAATGTAGGACGATCATGGCAACCCCAGAACCCCTTCCGCACATCAGGTATCAAAACATTTATTACTGAGGTCAACCAAGAGAAAAGGCAAGGTTGCAGATGGGTAAAGGTAATGGCCTATCAAGTCTCAGCAAGTCTTTGGCATGTCTTATGAACAAAATTCATGCTCAAGTTTTCTAGCTTAGTTATTAATCAGCATGGAAGGAGGCATTGACGGTATACAATAACATTTGGGCTGTGTAAATGGTCTTTTGATGACATAAAATTTCCTCGAAACACATCATTTCATTTATGCGTTCTCTTACCCCAAGTAGCATGCAATTCGGAAAGAAAGAAGACTGCATATTCACCTTAGCAACTTCTCTGAAGCAATTCATGCAGCATGAATGAGGCTACGACTTGGTAGTGACTGCCCTACCCGATTAAAGTCCGCCCGCATCGGTGAGTGGATCTTGATAAGCTTAATAAGTCCCAAAAATGTTTGAGAGGAAAAAATCATGTCAATAAGGAATTTGAGTACACAATTAAGGAAGTAAATACAGTATAAGAATAAAACCTCATGGAACTTACTCCCAGGCATTCCATCATCTGATAGTATGCTCGTCCATGTAACGGAGTATGCCCTTGTCTGGGCTCCGAAAAATACCTAGTCCTGAGTTCAGGGAGACAAAAAGTGAAATGACAAGTAAGATCCACATCATTAACGGCATCCACAGATAAGGATCAAAACATAAGATTTTTCTCCCTACCATTCCTTGTACCCTGGATCCACTGTGAAACCATACATATCAACAGAGTCACAAATGGACAACCCAAACTCAAGAGCCTTGAGTCCTGTTCCTTTAGCAGCTGAACCAAAAGATGCACCTAAGAAGAGGTATACAGGATTTTTAATTGGAAGTTCCTACAAAAATGAGCCCAACAGAGTTATGCAAGTAAAATAGAGAAGTCTTTTAAAGGGAAGAAAGTATTTGAAGCTTTGAAAAAAGAAAACAGAGAAAATGAAAAACATTCAGGCAGCATCAAAATTGATGGATAAGAAATCCAACAATTTGGAGGATAACCTGAAATTGATGGGGTATTCAATGAAGCAAAAATATTGAACCTGTCTTGAAACAGGTTTTATCTCTGATTAATTACATCGGTTGACTTGTAGTGGATATGGACTTTTTTCAGGAAGAGAGAAAAGCACCCCTCAACAATGTGACCCCTTAATATTTTTTTTAAAAAATGCAAAAGCAAAGCTTCCATGCAATTGAGAAAGAAGCCCAATAGACAATAAAGAAAAAGAAAGTCCAACTCAAACTCTAACAACAAGCTGCAGAACATAGCATCACCATTCACCACCAAGTTCAATTTTGGTCACAGGATTCCACATGGATGGTCACAAAACTATAATAAATGGGAAAACAACCTAATACTTGAAGACAAGATAAAATGGTCAGCAACTTGGTGATCTCCTAAATGGTTTCAGGATATAAGATCACATCTGGATAAATCTTCCCTAATACAAATCACTGTGGAGCTTATCTACGACACCAATAACAACCGGAAAAGTACGTAGAGAAAAAGAAGAAGATGACAGCATACAAACCCGGATCATGTCGTTCATGATGTCATGAATTGTCGTCTTGACGATCAGTGCCTCCTGCCTGGTTTCTGTAAAAAGATAGCTCTTAGAATGTCCATGGTTATGTGAGGGGGAAATCAAGAAGAAAGCATATGACTCCTATACCATCTAGTTCTACAACTTTATCAAGCGCTTTTGCAGATCCTCTGTTCAGAAGCCGAAATGTACTTTTTCTACCCACATATTTGGTATAGTTCTGCAACATTGGAAAATAGAAATAAAAATTATTACATTCATAAAAAAGTCAAGAGAGTACTATTTTTACTCAAGGGAAAAGAAAAGAAATTGCATTTACCAATGGAGAGGAAACAATTACCAAACCTGGATTGGTGCACCATTTTCACGAATCACAGCATCATAGCCATCTATCTCTTCTCCAAACTCTGTTTTCAAAAGATCCCCTGAATTTCCAATTACAGCACATCTCCCAAATTGTCGAGGCATGAGTGGTGGTGTTTCAGGAAGTACCAAAGCAAGCTTCTCCACGCAGAGAGCTCTATTTTCACAGCGGTTGCTGGAGTAACAGTACATCTGATTTAGGCTACTAATCATAACCATAGAAATCATATCATACTGATCTATGCTCAACTTGAACCATCTGATTTGGGTAGCAAACAGGGACGGAGCCAGACTATAAAACATGGGAGGACTAGGCTAAGGACTTTATGTCTGGGAGTTAGTCTTCTGGAATTGCATATATAATAACGCTCAAAACTTCCACTAGGGACAGAAACCAAGAAAAAGTGGGACTTACACAGAATAACATAGGTGCCTTCAATATATTACATGGATAAAAAGAAAGCCTTTATGTGCTGCATGGGACACTATCCTTGCCATGGCTTCTGCAACTGATCCAGCGATACGAGAACAATGGACTTGACTTACCTTATATGGCAAATTTCTATCTATGTTCTAAGTGATTTTTGTATCAGAGTCGCTACAAGGCTCTCTGGACATAAGCGAACCAAAGTAATAATAGATCTTTTTGGGTGTGAAATTCCTTTCTGTGTATTATAAAACTCAAGAGTTGATCTGTACTTACAGCTCGATGCCTTTATTGATCCTCTGCCATGCATATTCCTCCCACCCATTTGGCAGAGCATCTATAAATTCCTTTGTGAGTATTGTAGTACTGTTCCGAACCTGGAAAGCAACACGAGATATAACAAATTGATGCTGCATTGTTCACACAATACTGTCCCCAAAAAAGGGCATGTATAACGTGCACACAGAGTAGCATAACCAATCCTATTTTTATCAGTCAATGATCATGCAAACATATATTTCCAACAGGCAAGTAATCAGGTAGACAAACAGTGCATGCCAGAATGTGTTAATGTCAATACCACTTTTCAATGAACAATTTTAACAGAGTAAAGATGTATTTGGTGGATACCCTTGTAGAATTTCCACAAGAAATGTGAGCACTACATATTATCATTTCCCTCATTTTGTAATGTTCATAATGCATTTCTCATAAATACAATAGGCATCAAGTAGAAAAATAACCTTCTTCTCCCTTGTTTTGGAATGCTCACAAATGTATTCCCATAAATACAATGGACATCTGGCAAGTCAATATCTTGTACGCACGCATGAGCAGAGCTGAAAACACTCAACCTTTTGATTCCTAGCACTGAATAATATTGAGAAAACAGACTGACCTGCTCCCATGCCAGAATGGCCTCACAGAGATTGAAATCAAATGATAGGCCTTCACGTACTCCGGATTTTGGATCTTTCTGTAGAAAAGATTATATGTTTCAAGAAAGTTAAGCTGACACATTCAGGTGAACATCTATAACAATAAAACTTAGATTCAACAAGGACAATAGTGTGCAGTAGCACAGTGACTCAGTCATCAATGAGGTTAATTAAATGATACAAGACAGTTTAGAAGTGGTGGACGAATATAGTGCATGTTTTATATCAAGGAAGCAATACCTAGAAAACAACATGGGTGCATCATTGCCTTAATAAGCTGATGTGGGACAGCAAGGGGGGGTAGACCGGAAGTAGAAAGAAGAGGGGTTTGGAGGAGAAGAAGGCTAGGGTTCCCGTCCCGTCTCGGGAGAAAACACGCAAAGACGGCTCATCATTTCAAAAATCTTCTTCAATGCTTTCCCACGAGGGGATACAGGACAATATATAGACTCCTCAAAGAAACCCTAATAGGAAAATTACTAAACTACCCCTAGGACTTCGAAAATAGCTAAAAAAACATGTAAAAATTACAGATAAAATAAAAGACTCCAAATGGGCCCCTAATGGGCCAAATAAGCTGCATATTGGATCTTTGACTCCATTCCAGCCGTTCCTGGATCCCCATCATTCTCCCCTGATTCGAAAAAAATCGTCCTCGAATTTTAAAGTGGGCCAAATATGCAGACGACTGCGTCTTCTGGAGGAATCTCCAAGCAGAGAATCATATCAACACTCACAAACTGATCTGCTGCACGTGAATCATAAAAGGCCTGCCATATCATGTCCACTGGAGACGGTAGCAAATCATACGGGCCATCGCGTAAAGTAGCAATCATCACACTCTCAATAAGTTTTGGTCGAAGCTGTGAGTCAGCAAAGATATCATCAGCAATAAGATCTAATCATGCCTCAGCAAATAACTCCTGATCCCATGAGATAATATGAACTGATGCAACATCAAGTAGGCCATAACTAAATACATCTTCAGAGAGACGATTCAATCCTGACCGTCTAAACAATGCGTGATCCAGCTGTCAACTATATATCTGACATCAACCTCGAACACTGTATCATCGATCATATGTAGTCCTGATACCATAAATAAGTCGTAATCCCCACCAATAACAGGTGATGGTTTAACTTTAGCACAATAGGTTAAATACAGTTGTTGAAACCTCTCTAGATCCTGATAAGTGGCATTGAGAATAAGAAAGGGTGCCTGGTATCCCTCAGGTCGTATAAGACAATCTCGTCTAGTATGATCAATCACAACTTGCCGTTCGTCTATCCATTCTCTACCCAAACTGATATATGAGCCATAGGGTATAATCTTGCACCATGCATCATCATAATACCTGACGGATCGGGAAGTACTTTTGCCCTTTAAGAGATGGAAAAATGGCACACATATTCGGTCTCCAGAGACAATTACGTAGTCCGTGTGGGAGATAGAATCCACAATAGATTGTGGAATAACATTGCCGAACGAAGTTGCCTCAAGATACACCCTAGCTTTCACAGAATTGGGTAGCTCTACCTCAAAACTAAAATCCATGATGAGAAAACGTACCACTGGCCAAAGAAATGATGGACGAGGTCTGCCTCGCTGTAAGGATGCCAACAGTACGATCGGCGCAAGAAATGGAGCTCAAATCACCATCCTCGATATGCGTACAAAAAGTGACACGCAAAACGAGGTAAGCGGGCACTAGCTGCTGCGAAATCTGTGCGCTTGAATGCTGGCACGCAAATCGAGGCAACTGGGGTTGGCCTCGGGATGCACGATTGGGGTCCTCGGTATGCGTGCAGAAGTGGCACGCAAAATGAGGCAAATCTGGGAAACAGCACACTGGATCTGAGTTGGCCTCGTCGAGACGAATCCGATGGTGTGAACGATGCTCAAATCGGAATCCGGAAAGACCTCGAACGGCGAGCCCAAGTGCCCTCGTAAAGCGTGCAAGTGCGGCAAGCAAAACGAGACGCTGCTGTCAAGCGGAACGTACAGCGAGGCTGGCCTCGCCGATACAATCCCAACGGCACAGACGGCGCGTTAATCGGAGCACGGACGAGCTCCGGACGCTGGCGGTGCGATTAGGACTTTTAGTGCACCTCCTGTGCACTGCAATGGACCAAACTGGGGTCTGGCTCAAGCCCTACAGTGCTCTGGCTTTGATCTACCAGACCCTGGCTCGAACCAGGGCTGGAATCTGGTTGAACCAGCTGGTGTAGTGGGCTCGGACCCTTCTTAATCAATCAGGTTCGCACCTGGTGCAGACCAGGTTTTAGTCTGGGTTGTGATAGGGCTCAAACCGGTTTGGGCTTGAGTCCGGTCAAACTGTGTTTGACTGGGCTGGACTTGAAGGATCCGATCGTCACCCTCTTCTCTCCCCTTCCTTCAAACCCTAACAGGGAGATAGCACGAGGGAGAGGGAGAGAGGGTGGCGGGCACAGCGGTCAGTTGCGGTGGCAGGGTGGGCGGGCTCCAGTGGCGGCCCGGTGAGGTGGCGGGGTGGGTGGCGATGGCGGGCGACCACGGCACCAACGGCGGGCGACCACAGTACCGACGGCGGTGGTGGCATTGACTACGGGCCATAGTGGGAGATGGCGTCGGCAGCGGTGTGTGTGGACAGCGACAGTGGCGGCGCCGGTTAGGGCCGACGATGGTGACGGCGGTGCCGGCGGGCGCCGACGACAATGGTAACGCCGTTGGGAGCCCAATCCCGACCCTCCCACTTCTTCTTCTTCGTCTTCTACTGTGGGAGAGATGAGGTAAGGGTGAAGGCGGCCGTGGATGCAGCAGCAGCGCACGCGACGGCCGACGTTGGTAACGATGGCGGATGCTGCCAACGGTTGCGGCGGTGGATGCTGTGGCGACCGGCTGCGCAGGTTGGAGGAGGAGGAGTGCTCAAGAGGAAGAAGGCGAGTAAGGGAAGTAGCTGTGGCAGGGATCGAGTTTGGGCTCTGATACCAAGTTGATGCGGGACAGCAAGGGGGGGTAGACCGGAAGTAGAAAGAAGAGGGGTTTGGAGGAGGAGAAGAAGGCTAGGGTTCCTGTCCCGTCTCGGGAGAAAACACGCAAAGGCGGCTCATCATTTCAAAAATCTTCTTCAATGCTTTCCCACGAGGGGATACAGGACAATATATAGACTCCTCAAAGAAACCCTAATAGAAAAATTACTAAACTACCCCTAGGACTCCGAAAATAGCTAAAAAAACATGTAAAAATTACAGATAAAATAAAAGACTCCAAATGGGCCCCTAATGGGCCAAATAAGCTGCATATTGGATCTTTGACTCCATTCCAGTCGTTCCTGGATCCCCATCATAAGCTCTGGAAATTCTCCCTCAGTCACCCAACTTTGCTTTACACCCACTAGAATATGAACGAGGGTTCAGATCATGTTTACAACTGCAAATCCACAGCAGCTGATACCAAATATGCTTCCCGAAAAATGCCGCCAGAACAGTAGCTTAGAGTCCAAGTATGAAGAGTTCAGTAACACGTTCTCTTGAATTCTTCCAACATTCCTAACACATGACAAGTCCTCTATTGCTATTCATTTTTTTCCGAAGGGGGTGGATAACAAAGTTAGTGAGTTTAACTCACAATGATACATCATTCCATGAAATTTCAATATTTATGTTTATAATACAGTAGCAACAGCCTCCTGAATTTGTATAACATTCCTAACACATGATGAGACCCTTTTTGCTATTCTTTTATTTTTTCTGTTTACAATACAATGATCATCACGTAGAAATGGCATGAACTTCAAAGTGAAAATAAAAATTGTATTGTGTGAAGGAAAGGAAAAACCTTGAACTTCAAAGTGAAAATAAAAATTGTATTGTGTGAAAGAAAGGGAAGAGCCTTACCCACATTGGCACAGTGCCATGAGGAAATTTGAGTGTAACTTGACAATAATCTCTACCACTTGCAGCTTGCAGGCCTAATCCATTTTTTTTCTGCAATATCATTGATAGGATCTCATCAATATGTGAATATCCTCATAAGAATTTCTTCACTGAAGAGCCATCTTCAGAATTAGATATACTTCGACCAAATAATGAATGACCCATTTATATTCTCAAATGTACTACAACTCCTCAAGGGATAACAAGATAAGGCTATCTCAAGAATAAAGTAAATAATTATATATCTAAACATAATTCATGTAACATGGAGTATTCAATCAGATGTATAGAGGCATAGAATGGGGACTTTAGTCCCCCATCTGTTGTTGAGAAGGAAACATAGTGCTTATAAAGAAGGTCCCCCACCTTCCTCCCAACAAGGACTCTTATTCTAACAAAAGGACAAAACAATGAGGCCACCTCCTTGGATCAAAGTGGATGATACCTTGTTGGAGAGAGCCCATTGTTCCTTCCCTCAACACTGGCACCGCTTGTGGGGGACCCAGCCATAGGCACAAGTTTACCTTCTCAAGGAGTTGTGTAGAGACACATAATGGGTGGCTTTAGTCCAACATTGGTTATTGAGAGGACAACCTACTGCTTATAAAGAGGTCTCCCACCTTCCTCCCAACAAGAGCCCTTTTTCCTAACAAAAATACAACTATGAGGCCACCTCCATGGGCCAAAGTGAACAACACCTTGTTGGAGAGAGCCCACGATTCCTTCCCTCAACAAAGTGCACATAAATGTAGGAAACAATTATTGTTCTCTGTTGTAAGAGGCACAAAAAAAATCCAAGGATGTAGCTTAAAAATCATTTTGTGAATGTATTGGATTTATCCTTTTTAAAAAAGATTCTGACTGGGAAAAAACTATAAGCGGTGAATTCTTAAAGATTGATTAAGGATTAGACAGATACAAGATGCAACAAAATACATATTCTCTATCCTTATATTATTCCCCTTTTGGTTGGAATATTAGTTCTAGTATTAGTTTTGATACTATTATTTTTAAAGTCTACTACACTGATAATGAAATTGATATTAGAGGAACAAGAACAACAGCAGCCGAAATGGAAGGGCAAACTTAGGGCGGGAGAGGGAGAGGATAGAGAGCTTTGAGACTCTCAAAGAAATTTGTTATGTTTTTAATATAGGTTCAGACATTTGTTGTGGCAATAAAATTTTTCTTTGTATGAATATCAAAATTTCCACTGATAGAGCCATCTAATACAGCAACCAAACACCCCATTAACTTTACCTCTAAAAAGGTGATTTTCCCCTTTCTGAGTGTTTGGTAAATTATCCTGTCAGACAGATGGCAGAAGCTATTATCGATTAAACAGATAACAAAATCATGCCGCAGTCCTTGACTGGCAGAACTAGCACGATCATGTCTGGATGCTGAGTGATTGGGCACTAAAAGGCAGAATATCATCAAACCCACTTTTTATCTCAGTTTATTTCAAGTGACTGATGATTAGCACGAAACAGGTTCCTAAAACGTCAAGAATGAACTATAAAGATGTTACTGGGTAAAACAAGCGGAACCAGAGATTTCTTGGCGTTTTCTTTAGCTGACCACGATTCTCTTAGAAGCTTGTTGCTCATCATTCTTGCAGGTGCTTATTTACTATGGAATACGTTCCAAAACCAAACACAAAACATGCAAATTCGCAAGAAAAAAAAAAAAGAGAAAAAGATCCCACTCCTTACCACACACTTCTGGAAACTGTTCTGAAGCGAAATCAACGCTTTGGAATCCCCGTCTGAAAGAGAACCAACAACCTCACCTACAAAATAAACAAAGAAAAAAAAACAAATCAACAACCAAGAAAAGGAAGAGAGAGAGAGAGAGAGAGAGAGTTCTCAAAATTTAGCTTGGGTAGAACACGAGCATTCGACGTGCGATTACCGAAATTGGGGACGCCGATGATGAAGATTACGATGGCGCTGAGGGACGCCGCCAGGGCCACCGACAGCCCCCACTGCAGGATCCGCATCTGGCGATCTAACCAGGTGGAAATCGAGCTCTTGAGCGGAGAATCCTGAGCTGGGGAAGGTGATCCGATGGGAGAGAGAGGAGAGGGGCGAGAAGCGAGAGACGCCGGCGGGGAGATGGCGTCTGGATCTGCTGCTCCGTGCACTTGGAAGCTGGCATAAGCGAAGTGGCCCAGCGGATTGTGAGGTGTCTGGAATCTGGATTTTACTGCCGGACTCGGATCTGCATTCCGGACCGGGAAGACAAATATTGATATGGACAGTGCGAATCGTCCCTGCCTGCTTGGCAACCGACAAAATCAGTTGAGAATCCGGTGATTTTATTAAAAAATATTTTTTAAATAATTTTTGATGGGTCTTATAGTGTCCTGCCCATGTTCCTATAATCAGATCTATGGAAAACTTGGGACCCAACAAAAAATCTAAAATATCTTTCTAAAATAAAAATATCACTTAATTTTTTATTTTTCAATTTTTTTTTAATTTTTCTATCAAAGATCGGATTGTATAACCATGGAAGGTGTTATAGGACCCATAAAAAAAAATTCAAAGAATAATTCTTTTTAAAATAAAGACACTGACAGATGGTCCTCACTGACTGCCGGTAATTAGTTGGAATAAAAAGAAAATAGGATTTTTTGCAAATAAACCCCAAAGAAGCTTGTAATGCAGAAAATCCAGTGTAAAATGTGTATCCGCAAAAAAACTCCCTTTATAATCATCATATACAATATATAAGAACCCTCGTAATCAAGCAAAAAACCTCCTATAAAATATTATTAAATTATCAATTTACAAATATTATTCTTTAACTATCCTATAATGTAATAATTTATTAGATGATCAGATCTTAGTGTACCATATATATTTAATTTTATATATATATATATATATATGTTTATTACCTTATCAGTTATGCACATCGGTTTAGAAAGCCGAAAGATGCCTTTTACAATGAAGAAAATCCTAAACATACCCCTTTTTCCTTTGACCATAGGCGCTGATGCAGAGATTCTGACATACAAGCTATAAAATTATAATACCAGATATTGTTGATTTATCTCTTAAGGGTTGTTTGTTTTAGCGTAAAATAACGTAATTTGAGATAATTGTTTTATTTTACAGTATTTTTAATTGTTTGAAATGATGTAAAATAATGTAAAGTAAAATTCTATCTGAACCTTATCTGTCTGTTCACTTGACATCTCAATTCTCTTATTTTGGTTTACAACAAAGACCCATTATAAACTAAAATAAGAAGATTGAAGCATCCCTCTTATTTTCTTTTACAAACAACCAAACAAACATTTATTGATTCTAAAACAAGAAAATTTCACTTATTTTAAACCAGTGATTTTGAAACCTGTTTTACACTAAAACAAACAACTCCTTAATCGTTGTCATTTTTCATCTTTTTAACCAACCTCGTCAGCATACCTCTATAGTCTTTTCCCCCCCTGCATGCATATCCATTATGCAAGCTCATATATACCAAGGAAAGAGATCAACCAAGGGAAATTGTGCAACTTCAAATCAATCTTTGTTTTATAAAAAGTACTTTCCAGCCTTGTATATTCATGTAAAATAAAATGTTGTGTTGCATTAATCTTGTTTTCTGGTTTTGAATAGTTTTTCTAGAATTGAAAAAAGTAAGCAGGTTATAACTTATTTTTAATGCTTGTTTTCGGAAATTTAGTCATATTTTTTTTAAAATCTATACTTTTCAGTCTTTATAATCTTCCTATATTCTTTATACACTCCTACAATCTTCGTATTTCCTTAAAACCATCTGAATCTTTGAATCATCCTTAGAAAGTTCATCCATATTAAAAAGTCCCTCCACAGGGGTTTGTTAAGGAGGGTTGAAGGGCTTTCTAAGGACATTTTAGATAATTGTACAGGTAATAAAGAATATAAAGATTGCAGAGACTTATAAAAAATATTAAAAGATTATAGGAATTGAAATTTTTTTATTTGAAACTATAAAGTATCTATTCAAGTTCAAGTTGAAACGATTGACACGGCCTATATTTAAAATGGGTTGGATGAATCCTCTTTATAATGTACATCAGGTCAAGTCATGTTGTAGCCTTATTTTCATACTTCGAAATTCTTAGAATTGAAATTTAAAAGAGTTAGTAAAGATAACATAATTTTATTTCATTTGGATTCTATGTTTTACATAGGTTTTAACTATTCCTATGGTCGCAAAGATGTTACAAAACAATGGCAAAAGTCAATCAGGTATCCAACACTAACCTTTGCAACTCTTGACTTTTAGCATGCTTACAAGCCATTTATCCATTATAATTTAATAAGCTTTTTGTTTGTGACTTTTAAAATATATGCGATGCAACTATACATAACTATTTTGAAATACTATCTTTTAACCAAGCTTAATATTTTTACTGCTTTACAAAAGTAAAGTTGCCAAAGACAAACCTTTTAGCATATGCAATGGGAGTAGTAAAGGAAAAGCAAGCTCCACATAGGAATTTATAAATACTTCTGAATTTATTTACTATTCTATTAAATTGAATGTGTGTTCGAATGCATGCAAAATTTGAATAGGGAAATATGTATCTCTGTTGAATTTTCGATTCCTACATATGTTATAGGTTCTAATGGCATTTTTTGCAAATTACATTTTTTTTTGCCACAGTGTAAGGACGTTTAAGGACTTGTTCATTGATAGGCTTTCTCCCAATCACAAAGCCCATAAAATATCTTACATTATAGGACCATACTGTGAAACTTATAACGTGCGAAGCGTGTGCTTTTAACTAGTAGAAAGTCTAAACAAAAGCTTTTATTATGTATATACAAAAGACATTATTACATTTATCAATGTCAACGAGTCATATTCATATTGAATTTATTCTTCGCCAATTCATTTGGACTTGATCTGAATCAATAACTTGCATCGAAATGCTCAACTCTGATATATATATATATATATATATATATATATATATATATATATATATATATATATATATTAATCGATACATATATTTAAGGTGATTAGGGGCAAAACCTGAGAGATTCTCTAAAGTTGGAGATAATTTCGAACCGGTTAATAACTCTATCTAATTAGGCGAGAAATCTAGGTCCACCTTATCATCTCGAGGAAGTATGCTTACGGGCCGAAGATCAGAATTTTAAGATAATTTTTAAGCTCCAACCAACAATAGAACTTGAGAGCTCCCAATTGAGAGACAATAAGTGAACCAAACTGCATTAACCATAGAAAAAGCAAGTCAACTTATTTTTATCTATTCCAACTCTACATGTTTAACATAATGTACCTCAGTGATAAGATCTGTTCAACATAATATAATTCAATCTAATCAAATCATATTATTATTTTATTATTTATATAATCAAATAAAATTTAAAAATAGAAAAATATTATAAAGAAGCTATAACGTCCAAACATTAACGCATATGGCTTTAATTTTGGATCAAATCTCCAACCCTTTTCCCTTCCGTTACAGATGGTTTGTGGGGTTTGACATGTTGCCTTGGGTTTGTTTACAGGTTGCGTCGGATTTTTGGCCCTCCTATCTTGGCCTCTCCGCGTGTTAACTCGCCTTCCTCCTCCCCAGTTTCCAAATCCCCACCGGTTCCCCTTCCACCAACCCCAAATTCCTGTTCGTCTTCTCCAGCTAGGGCTAGGGTTTAGGATCTGCAGATACCCCCGCGGTCTTCTCCACCTGCCGCCAATCCATGGGTGCGGATTTCGCTACCGGCGGTGCCAGCGACGCGGCCGCGGACGCCGGGTGCAGCGCCGTCACCGTCCACATCCGCTGCTCCAGCGGGTCGAAGTTCTCCGTGCAGGTGGCGCCTGGTTCCACCGTTGGGGCTTTCAAGGCCGTCGTCGCCGAGCAATCGGACGTCCCCGCCGAGCAGCAGCGGCTGATCTACAAGGGTCGGATCCTGAAGGACGAGCAAACCCTGGAGAGCTACGGTGGGCTTCCCCTTCTCAGTCCTCTATGGAAATCTCGGGCGGTAGAGGGTGTTCTTGGTTGCTCCGCGGTTGCTTGAGCAAGTTATTCTAACATGCGGGCTTGATCGCGGGTGGTTTCCGGGTTTTCTGGTTCTGAGTGGCGTTAGATGACCGGTAAACGTAGGAAGAACTGATAAATATGGAATGTTTTTGGAAGGAAAGTTGATGATGGGGAATTTGAAGTATAGTATTGAATTCAAAACGAAGATTAAGTTTTGGTTGTGCATGGAATGTTTTCGCATTTTGGCAGAGCTGGGGATGAACAGGCAGCCTGCCAATGGTGAATGCCAGACTTCAGTCATGGTCAAATTTTAAGTTGAATTCATCAGAAATTTCTCCACTCAACATCCCGTCTGTATAACCTTCGATTGTTAGAAAAATCTTATAATTTTATTGACTTTTTGCACACATTTTTCATCGATACATTTTAAGATCAAAATTATATTTTGGCATTTTATAAAACAGGTTTTTATTCTAATACCCTTCACCTTTTATCCAAAAAAACTGTAAATGCCCTTTCATATCTTTTTGCTTCCTCCTCCCCCTCTCAAAATCTATGCAAAAATATCTTTAAATAAAATTAGGACAAAGTCTACCCATCTAACTTGTAATCTTTCTGTCTCTCTTCTCTCCTAAACGTTATTCACTCGTAAGTAGAGATATACCCATTGAAAACGATCTTAGAATGAACATAATCTCCCCTATGATTTCCGCAAAGAGGCCAAAAGTGTCTCAACTGATGCGCTGAGATTTTAACCAAAATCAATTCAAAAATAACTTATGCACTGATTTTGAGAGGGGAAGGAGTAAAAACTTCTTTCTTGAATGAAAACTAAAGAGCATTAGAGACCAAAATTTGATTTTAATCCTACAAATCATGATGAAAAAATCTTCACTTTTTTAAAAGTCAACAAATTTATCAGGTTTTTCCAAACTCTATATAATCTAATCATATTTCCCAACGGACTGCATGAGAGGGGAATAGGCCTCTTCATCTAAGCCTTACGTTCGACTCTTAACATTAAAACCATCTATTGCTTATACGGAAGGCAATTTGAAAAAGCACTAGATTTCTCATAAAATAGGAACGAATAGAAGGCGCTGGTTAGGTTAGAGGGGTTAGATTTTTGGAAGACACCCACCCACGTTAGACAAGCACGTTATCAACGTTGTATCAAAATATGGTTGGATAAGAAAATCAGAGAAGAAAAAAAAAATCTTATTCCTAGAATAAGGTTATATTATAATAAAGAGAATAAATAATTCGACTTTAAACTCCAAAAATTACTTATTCTTCTTATTCTGCCAGTAGGTCCTACAAAACTATCAAAATTAAACATCCCTTATCTAGTATACATAATTCCAAATAAATAATTATGGATAACTTATTCTGCAAACAAATTGAGGCTTAAGATTATTAACATTTTACAACTGCTTTATCCGATTCCTTCACAGTTAAATTAAGTCAACAAAAAGACACAATCGACATTTCATCAAACTACTCAGGTTTAAAAAATAAATCCAGTAGCTTTTGATTCCAAGTCCAAGAGAGACACTGATCTTGGAAAAACTGAAAAATAAAAATAAAAAGATATTTAAGCATTGATGTAGTAAAATATCTTACTCTTTTAATCAGATATTCTGACTTCCAAATATATCCCAACGATCTTGGAGCAAATCCTGTATCACCCACTTTCCAGATAACAAAAGGGGGCTAACTATTCCATTACCTATGTCTTGCTGGGAAACCCTTTTTTGGCATGCAGGGTTTCCTAACCATCAGCAAAAACATAGACACTAGAAACTAGGAACAGGATCACCAAACAAGAACCATAACTTAACAATTCGCCATTATCCCAAGCCACTGATGCCACTGATGTCTTGAACAGATTCAAAACAAGACACGAAACAAACCCTAGAGAGAGGTATCCCAAGAATTGAGAGAGGAAGGAGGGGTAGGGATCCTTCACTTGGCCAGCACCTGCTGGGCGACCTGGTCCTGCTGCTGCTGGTAGTTGAGAGGCCTCCGGAAGAGCATGATGTGCGGCTCCGGCCGGTGGATGGCGTAGTGCACCCACCCCCTGCTCTGCTGCACCCCGATCGCGCGCCACTCGTTCTGCACAAGAACACCACCACAACACCACAGAAGACGAAATCAGAACCATCAAAACCCTAGAAACTGAGTAAAGAAAGGATCGGGGGAGAGGATGCCTCCGAGAGGAGCCTGTTCTTGGGGAGCTGCTTGGCGACCTCCGGTGGCAGCACCACGTGCCTGCAGGCATCACCACACCGAACGCCAGAAACTAGTCAGATCCAACACAACCAAGTAATACCCACCCAATATGACAAAAACAGAACCAAAAAAAAAAGGGCAAAACCGCAAGCGATCTCCATTCTTCTTCCGGAAAATCTCGATACCTGTACTCGTAGGTGTCGTCGAAGTACTTCTCCGAGTACTGGATCTGGCCCATTCCGATCGATTTCTCTGCAAAATGCAATAAAAAAAAAACAACAGATCAAACGAAAGGCATCGTCGACATCAAGGCGCCATCGGCGAGATCGATCGGGAAGTAGAAAGGAGAAGAGGGGGAAGAAGAACCCTACCGGATGCCGCCGAAACCCTAGATTTCGGAGGGAGGGGGCGAGCGGAGAGCCCCCAAAGAGATGGGAAGAAGAATAGAAGAAGGTGGATGCCAACTGCCACGGCCTCTTCTCGTGTTCGGAGGGTTCTCGGTGGTACTTCTTGTGCTCGCCCTTCTTTTTATTTATACGCGAAATTTGACCCGTTGATTAATTAATTAATATTTTAACGGGTATAGAGCGCCGGATTTGAAATTTGAAAATCTGAAACGACGGGTACACCGTGCGGTGCGTGGTCGGTGGTGGAAGGCACTGCCACGGTAACCACCTTGTGGAAGGGACTTTTTTCCCCTTTTTAATTTCGATTAGGGGGTTGAAAGTAAAGCCTTCCGTTTTGATAAAAGGATAAATACACAAAAAAAAATGTAAAAGTTATACTTGTTATACTGCATGTGGTCCAATAAATTTCCAACATTAAACCATTTGCACCATCTATCACATCTTTTTTCCTACCTTTTTAACTATAGAAAGACGAATAACTTAGCTTCCTAACAATATTTATTATTCATCACATCTTTTTCATCTCAAAAATGTCTTTTCCGCATCAACCTTACCACCCATCTGTTTATCACTTTCTACATAATCTTACCACTTTTTATCCAATTTGTATCACTTTCTATACAGTCTATCACTTCTCACGTAATTTTATCACTTCTAATTTTTATCACTATACATGAGAAATAAGAATAATACTCTGTATAATCTCGGTGCATTACAGGCACAGCCATCGAATCATGCCCCCGTATAATTCAACATGTTGAATTGAGTGAGACATAGTATCATGTTTTTGTTAATTTTTTCAAAATATTATCTTTATTATTTTTAACAAATTAATCAACTGAATAGTACGGATGCAGAGTTGAAGTGATCTTTCAACTTGACAATTTCTTCTTAAAAGAACAAAAATTATAATCCACATGCTACAACTAGAAACAGGTCAGAGACAGAAATGAAAAATTGATGTTTTCATTTTTATTTCATACATGGAATATCAAAAAAAATATACTTTGGATATTAAAGCTGAAAATAGATCAGAGATAAAAATAGAAATAAGTGTTTCCACTTCTATTTCCTATATGAAATATCATAAATGGAAGCAGAAAGGAAAGCGCCACATCAATTTTCTATACAGCAACAAAAACAAAGGTAAAAGTGACGTACATACAATGTGATGCTTGTTATATTATGCGACTCCTCATCAAGTATCATGTAATGTATAAATAACGTGATGTCTATTATATCAAAATAAGATACTATCCCCATTATTTAATATCACATCGGACAAGAGTAAGTGAGATCTCATCCTCCTTTACAGAAGTACCGAACCTTCTCAGACCGAAGTGTTAACAATCATCTGCCTACTTTAAAATTAAAGCTCAAGTCATTAACGTTACTAGTCAGGTTTTGTGAAGAGAGAGAAACATAATTAATAACATATTATCAAAATAAATATTGGAAAATAAATGCAAAAATCGATGTTTCACTTCTACATCCATTTATTTATTAAAAAGTTCAGATTCACAAGCACCCCGGAGTCGGAAAAAGAAACCCATTGTTCTATGTTTTATGTTTTCGCATCCATTTTCAGAACGTCGGAAATGGATTGAAAATGGACAAGTCAAAATACCATTTATAGCCCTACCGGACGCTGCCATTCAATCTAGAAATGCTTGAAGGTTTCCAACCCATGTCAGATTACAAACCGCCTGGAGTTCGTAGCTAGTATTACACAAAAAAATAAAGTCCGCCAACACGTCCAGCCAAATATCCCGACCTTAAATGTGGTGTTTTCGTCATTTTTTTTATTTTTGTGTATGGTATATAATTATGGTAGTCCACGAGAAAAAATGACAGCATTTGAACCCATAAGCACAGCCACATGCTTCAATTTTAATCACTATATAAAGACAAATTTAAGAGAACATAGTTTTCTCGATTTACGATGATCAGCTGAATGAAATTTGAAGGGGTCAATTTACACTTTCCTAATGTCGTGAAATGTGATACAACAGATGGCAATATATTTGGGACGGATGGACGCCTCTCCCGCCGCGCGCTGGGAGGCATGGATCTGACGGCGACCTTTGCCCCTTGTGGGCGGCTCTATTGTGCGCAATTCTCTCCAAAATGAAGATTTGTTTGTCCGCTTCAGGCGGGTTTCAAACTCTGCTCTTCTGAGCAGAGGCTACCTTGCCCAGCCAACTAGGCTACTTGATCCCAAAAAAACAAAAAACAAAAAAGATCCAAACACATGTAATGTTTACCTTTTTCGGCATTCACCAGGCTGCACATTATCCATGTTATTAGAAATAGAATTGGTTGTTTGACACAGGAGCAATGAAACAAAAACCTTTCTATTTTCCTCAGAAGTAATTACACCTCAAAAAATAATAGTACCACTGTTAATCACAAGAGAGAGGGATGGAATCAGACAAGACAAGATAACCCTAGAAGCTCCATATTCCCCCCGTACATCCTGCTCCAATCATGTATCTACTCCATTCTATAAAGTAATCCAAAATTCATCCCTTGTCTTCTGCAAGTCGTGTCGTGTATTCTCTATCTCCTCTTGCCATATATGAAAGGGGGGGGGCAAAATATGTAGGACCAAGAGCTCTTCCATCAATTAGTTAACACAAAGGACTATGGCCCAAAAACTGATTTCGAGGCTATAATTTTCTTACTGTACAATGCAGACCTCGTTCCTGCACATTTTGTGCAAAAAAGGCTGCAAGACTACCTCTTCCAACGTGCACGCTGCTAGGAGGGAAAAAAACAGCAGTACTAGCTTTC
Organism: Zantedeschia hybrid cultivar; assembly: GCA_030544215.1. Taxonomy (NCBI): domain Eukaryota; kingdom Viridiplantae; phylum Streptophyta; class Magnoliopsida; order Alismatales; family Araceae; genus Zantedeschia; species Zantedeschia hybrid cultivar. The sequence continues at coordinate 4,781,093 of JARZZO010000015.1, forward strand.
TTTGTACTACCCGTTTGTTGCAGACTTGGGAACCAATTTGTGTAGCATGGATGTCCCCTGAAAGGTCATCGTGTGGTAGCCCTTCATGTACTCGGGCAGCTACAAGACAATATTGCATTACAACTTAAGCAACAGGAACATGCTTAAAAAGATTTCACATGAAAGCTACTCACCTGATCAACAGGCACTTTACTGAAACCAAACTTCTCAGTCCAGATAGATTCGGCTCCATCTGCAGCAGGAAGCACTATATGCTTAATATTCAACGAGCCCAGCATTCCCTCTACACATGAAAACAGAGAGTGAAAGTACCCCTGCAACACATACACACTAGTGTTCAGCACAAGAAGAATAAACCAAATAAAACCAGAAAGAAGGACAAAACCTACTCTACTAAATCCCCGTTAATTTACATAAAGCATCACCAACAAAATGCGCAATTTTCGGTTCTAACTGATGATTTCAAGAGATTGGGCCTGTCATGTAAAACATATCAGAAGCTAAACACACAGCAAATGGCACTCTGTTCCTGTTACTGAGTCCATCAAGAGCAAGGGAGTAAAAGCCAGTCAAACCAGAAGGGGGTGGGCTGAACCAGATAAGAATCAGTTGGAGATGATCCATTCCTGCAGGTTTCCGTAGTTGCAAAATAATTAAAAACATTTCGGTTGCTATAATTTAAGGATAAATACAACATTTCTCATTGAGGGGTGAATCTTATAAAAAGCTGTCCTTTTTTAGGCTTTAATCTTTAAATCCTACCCATTTTAGTATCAGCTAATCAGTAGGAGCCCAGGGAAACCCAGCTTGTCGTTATCGCATACCAATTTATTGCAGCTGCTGTGCCATGCACCTTGTCCGCTGCTACACCATCTCCTACCATTGTACAGGGCAAAACCAATAGCATCAGATGTAGTTTGTTGCTTCCCCTCTCGTCTTCTGCTGCTGCCCCTTGCCTCCTTCACTGTTAGTGGCCTCTGCACTCCCACTAACCTCCTTGGATTTTCCTCATTCCCCTCCTCTTCCTCTTCCCCCACCCTCCTTGGATTTTCCTCCTCATTCCCCTCCTCTTCCTCTTGCTCCAATCCCTCTGATCTTCCTTCACTCTGGCCAGAATTGGTCAGTTTCTGGCCCAAATAGGAACAAGAACCAGAAGTAGCCAAAACTGGAATGGATCCAGGTTCCAGTTTTAATTCCTTGATCAAGAGGGACATGAACACTCAAGCAGGGAGAGAACAACAATTCAATTTCCGTTCCCATCATACTTTGGAAATACATACCGATGACCTTTTAATCAAATGTTTATCAATTGCATGAGCTTAGCAACACAGCAACAGGAGATTAAACATCTTAATATCAATCTCTAGCAGTCATGCTAATAGAGAATGCCATACAAAGTTCAAAAGATGTTGTCACTGACCCATGGCCTTATTTTTTGGGGTGTTTGGGCCGCCACTGGGGATTGATCCCAGTTGGTGACATTTAGTAATGAACTCTTTACCACTAGGATGGATGGCCTAATTAGTTCAAAAGATAGCAGAACCATGGAACACGCTAAACCACGTGCTGTATCACCTTGTTACAAAATTTCATGCTTCCTGATGATATCATGATACATACTGTTTTGCCACCATTATTATCCCAATAGCGGGATATTTTCCTGCTACATTCCGGAAACTGTTTGGATGAAACTCTTGCAAGAGTATGCAGTGTACTAAACCCCATTAACTAATGTTCCCAGCAAGAACATCATTACACGCTACATGACAGAGAGCAGAAGAAAACCAATTTCATAACAGCACTTAAACCCCTGTAAGAATCAAGAATGATCAAACCACATACAGTCACGTTCACATAATGTTACACCATGTGCATTTGACAACAGTTGTGGATTTTCTTTGTTGACATTATACCTTCAGCTGAAGATATCATACTATGTAAGGCATTGGCAACAAGTCAAAGCAGTATGACTACGTCAGGAACTTCCATCCACACAGATGACTTCTTACCAGGAGTTGAAACTGGGAAACTTTCATGCTAAACAAGACTGCAAAATCAGTCTGTAGACTCAGCCAGTGCCTTCAAAAGTTACCATGAGCCACTGCAGATTATGCTGAAGCATCAACAAAATATCACAGAGACTAGTGAAATCTGCAGATGAACCCACATCAGATTCATAAGATGATGGTGCGGACATCAAACTGACATAAAATGCAACCTTCAGTAGCCACAAACACATTGCCTCCACCCACCTTGTGGGTACTCGGGTTATGAAATACTGCCTTGTGGGTATATATGAAAAAAAAAAAGAGGTAGAAGGGTGTTTTCCCAAGCCTTACTGATTTTATTGTGTTTTGCATTTCCAAAACAAGACAGTAGAAAGAGGATCCTTCCTCTTGTGGGTGATGATGAAAGGAAGGGGCAGATGGCAAAAAATAGGAAGCATGATGGCGGCAACTCCACAATCAACACCATCCTCCGCTTCTTCTCACCTTTTTCTTTTCTTTTTTTTTTTTAAACTTTTCTGGCATTGGTTTCAGAGAATTTAACAAAGGTGGGAGGATGCCAAAGGAGGGTTGAGATAATGATGAATGGTGGAAATGGCTGTGAGCTAGATGTAGATGCAAGGGAAAATAGATGCCAGTGGTGAGGAAGTCACCTGAATGAATATGAACTTGGGCCTCCTATGCTGGAGAAAGAGATTGGCCTCACACCATGTCCACAAAGGGGAACATGCATGGTCAGTTGATCGCAACAAAATAGTTTGAGCAGACATCCTTAGCCCCTTAGCCCGACTGCAGAATTTTACTCATTTATAATAGAAAATTACAATAACAGAGTCTTCTTGATGCCACTTTCCAAAGGAACATTCTGATTTTGTTTGAAAGATACTTGGACCATACTAAATATTTCCACCACACACATATGCCCCCTTCATGAAGTATTCTAGTTAGATCCCCTGCACTGAAGCTTCCTTTGGATTTCCAGACCCACACTCTTCTATCTTCCTGCCCCCTTGTCAGTTGAACTTCCTGAATGACTCTTGCCTATCAGTTCTTTCATCTCTATCTGTGAGGTCCCTTCTAAAAGTTAAATTCAATTGCTGAGTGTCAACCTGTGATAAAACATGTGCTACTGAAACTTCATTCTCCTGTACTAACTGATACAAATTAGGAGCCTGTACTGCTAGTGGAACATCTGAAGACCATTTAGCCTCCCCAAATCTGATCAATTCCCCATTCCCTACCATGAATCTCACTGCTGGTGATACCAAATCATGTAACCTTGCAATATTCTTCCAGATGCATGAGATATTAGATGACCTAGATGGTACTAAGCGCCATTTAGATGTGTTGTAATAGTACTTCCCTCTCACAACTTTTACCCAAAGGGAATCCACTTGTTCCCCTAATCTCCATACCATTTAGCCAGCATTGCCCTGTTGAAAGTACCAATTTTCACCTATGTAGTCAGAGGCGAGAGGCTGCAAATCTAACACAAACTCCATGTGATCCTATCTCCATCAGACAATCAAATGCATGCAACGTAATCCTCATATCTATCCATTGCACCTTCTGTCCTTGCACCAGCATCAGATAGGGAGCAGAACAGCAAGTCAGGTGGCCTTCAACAGAACTGTGCTGACAGCTCACAGCAGGGCCAGGAAAGCAGAAGCAGAATGTGGGACACTCGAATGCAGAAGCCAAGGCCGGGGTAGTAGGAAAGGGTGACACAGCAGGCCAGGACAGGCTGGAAGAGAGCCTGGGACAGCCAGCTAGGCCAGAAGAACAAAGGACCAGAACGGCCAGTTGGAAAACAGGTTGGGTCAGCCAACTTCCACCTATATGGCCCAAATATCCACCAACAATCTGAACTGCTGTGTGAGATAAGTTTGACTGATGGTGGCTCAATGCCTAGTGTGCCTAGTGACAGTTGGCACTCTGTTAATGTAACATCTCATGTCTTCGTATGGTTTATAATCATAGTAAAAATGTAATCAATTTTGCCAAAAAGAGGAAAGAAATCACACACCAATAAAAGGATAACAAAAAGTTCTGTTCTTCCCCTTTCCTAACAATCAAAAGTGGTTGCTGGGTAACAAAGCTCACCTTGCCTTGGCATGCCCTGCTTGTTGCAACTAGTGGTAGCTCTGCAAATTCACATCCCAAAACCCGAAGAATTGCAGCAGATACAACAGATGAACTGAAAAATAAGAAACATACTCATGCTTGACACAAACAAAACTATGGTAAACAAGTGACAAGTTTGCCTTTAATTTATACTCTTACTCTACTGTTAATATTGCACAGTGCATCCCTCCAAAGTCTTGGTCTCTCAAGTCCCATCTGAGGCCAATGAAAAATGATAAATCTAGTAAGAAAGGATGAAACGCACTAACAAGTAACAAAAGGAAGAGAAAACATAAATTGTGAAACAAAAGAAATAGATCTTTTTACCCATAAACCATTGCAGGGATAAGGTCCTCCTCTGTTACAGAATCAACAACTGGAGTAAAGCATTCCTATATCAGAACTAAACAAAAGTAAGCAATCTTCTCCCAGAAGGGGGAAAAAGGAATTGAAGCAAATTCAAGGGTAAACAGAAAAGGGTTCAGTTTCACATTAAAAGGTTATACAACTACCAGACATCTGCTGATACAAGGGGGTAAGTTCAGTTGTACATGTATTGAAACTCTACCACACATCGGAAATGTAAGTACAATATATTCTTCTCTCAGCTCATGATCTTACAATGATCTAATTTTGTTCATGATGCTATGATGATGCCAGATCGATTATCCGTAAACGAGATTCTGGAGTCAAGATCAAGAACTAGGACTATTTCTTAAATAACTTAATCTATATTTAGTTATTTACTTATTTTGAACAGAGATGTTCAGTGTTGACAAAGCCCAATAGGTAGTAGTCCACCTCACCATTGAACCTGATGTAAAAGTAAGGGTAAACTGGTCTATTCTGCAAACAGGCTGTCTTTTGTTCAGTGTATGCTGAGATTAAAAGGAAGAGCAAAATGGTTATGGGGTTGGATTACTCTAGGGCATGTAAACAAAGGATCTGGGGGAGGTCTGCGGATGGAGAGGAGATGAAGAGAATGGAGGGACATATAAGTGTTTTAGAAGAGGATATTGCAGGAATAGAAGGGAAAACGAAAAAACAATTACAACAAGCAGACAGCAGACAGCAGATAGGTCCACACACTGTTATGCTTCCTCATTCTCAGATTGTAACATGACCAATTTAATTCAAACATGGTCATATAGCCACAACTTTCCTCACAGGAAAAGGGACCAAAACATGTCATTTTGCCACATTCAACCCTTTTTCTGGCACCCATTGCTCCAAAGGCAAGTGCAACGGCAAAATTTACGACCCTAGGTCTACTGTGTCATAGGTTACTGCAAAACAAAAATATTTTGTGCACATATAGAGCCCCAAATCTCCCTTGAAGGTCAAGATGCAGCGACACTCATCTGGAGGATCTCTAATGGAATGTTGCCTACCGCTGACAAGTTGATTCAGTTTGGATGTGATCTGCCTTCTATGTGCTCCCTTTGTGAGGAAGAGGATGAATCGAAGGATCATAACTTCGTCAAATGTAGCTTTAGCATCGAAGTTTGTCGAGCCATTCCTTTGCAAGGTGCATCAACCATTCATGCAACTGGATTCTATTGAATCCCTACTTCAATTATGGCCTCTTCTTGTGGCCCCTACGGCTGATCGTATCATTTGGTGGCTGATTCTCCATGCCACCCTTTGGGCCATTTGAGGGGAGAGGAATCGTCGGATCTTCCTAAAAGAAGCTTTGGTGACAGACAGAGTGGTTGGATTTGTGTGTGATAAGGGTGGGTTCGAGAGTGGGCGCAAATCTTTTGTACATCACACGTTGATACTTCATCCCTTTTTGTTTGGTTAGGGGAGGGCTGAGTGGGACACCAATTGGTGTTTGGCTTTTTGCCCTGATCTCATTTTGTATAAGGGCTTCTTTTGAGAGCTGAATTATATACATTTGTATGCCTTTTGTTGTTTAAAATATATATTTGTGGCACCGTCCACTTTCCAAAAAAATGATCTCTTCAAAACAACCTATTGCATTCCTAAAAACCTAACAATGACAATTGGCCAAAGAAGGTGGCTTCCTGCCAATTTACCCAAATCCATCAAAATTTATGATCCAGAGAGCTCATGTAATGTACAACTAATGAAACATGATTTTTTGTATAAAATTTGAATCATAGAACCATGTAAGTAGCACATTTTTATGAACCAATGGATAAGAGGTGAGATCTTTATCATGCCAATCACACAAGAAATGAACACTGATCCATGATGCATAATTTCCATGTTGACTGAAATAAGCAAAGGAAAGGTTTAGAAAGTGAAGCTACATTTCAAAGATACAACCACATAACTTTACATCTAAAGAATGAGATTTATTTATTACATGGAATATAGACAGTGCTGCAGATAGCAAGAATCTGGTTTCAGGGGAAGCCGTTTTGCCACTAAGAAGCCTCCATCGGACATCAAGGTTCATTTCTTTTCTAAGATCCTTTTGCTCCTCTTTCTTTATAACCTCTGACTGAGGAATTGGTAGTTGTTCCCCTCCAGAGGCAACTAATTTCTGCAACGCAGTATGAATCTGACCACAATCAGAGGAACAGAACCACTTCCCCTCAGGCAATTCCTGACAACAAGAGAAATGACTCTGTGTCAATATCTAGGACAAACCATGGCTATTTCAAAAGGACAAATCTAGATAGAAAAGGGCGCAAAATTATTTGTTCACCTTTAAGTCGCCCATGTGATGATTCTTCAAACACCCAACATGGAATTCTCGCTCGCACTGAGACAGTGTCATAATTGCGATTAAAAACTTGACATACATTGAAGAGGCATGTTTAAATTGACAACATCAGGAATGCAACAAATAAAACAAAAGGCTCACTTGATCACAAAGCAGAACAGTGCGAGGACCGAATCCTGTGCTAAAGTCATGACATCTGATAAAGAAAAAAAAATTGCATAGATAATGAATGTAGTGATTACGTAGAACAATAAAAGAAGAAAGAGATATGAAATGTTAAAAAATGATTACACATGGATAATATGTCAAGAATGAATATCTATGGATACATGTAACAATCGCATGGTAAGTCAGCAAAATGGTAATACAGGTTATAGGGGAAAACAGCCTGACCACATAAGCCTAGTTTGTTGAGATATAAAAGCATGCAAAGCAAGGTTCACCGACTCTTTGATCCGGATCGAATCGGATCTCCTCGTATACAATATGATACCAATCCAACTTGCATGACTTAAGCCAATGAGTTTGTTAAAAAAAAATAAAAAATAAGTAGTTTAAATCATATTGTAGAGAAAGAAACTCTATTAATTCATATAAAAGTGTGATTTTACTTATCAAATGAGTAAAACTCAATCTAAAACAATTCTTTATGTATGTATGACCATATTGAGTTAGTACGATCTAGTCCGACTTGGTTTGTGCCAGCGGATCGGATCGGCCCAGATACGAGTTGACTCGTACGAGTCGGACCGATCCGGTACAATACGGCAAACCTTGATGCAAAGTAAAGAACCAAAATAAAAGGCACTGACCTACACAGCACACAGCCACCAACATCAGCCTCGGGTGTCTTGACAATGCGAATGCATCGCTTAAATATCTGTTCAATGGGATCAACACCTGCAACCCTTCCAGCAGCAATTGCATTTTCATTTTGTCCCACAGATTTATCTTTTAGATGCATTGTCTGGCAGCATGGACAGTACCAATCCCCCTTTGGAATGTCTGTCAGTCTAATGCATTCTATAACAGAGACGTGAACAAATTAGATACCAGAATTAATATGACATGTATTCTCAGCATGGTTTGTCATCAGAAACAAACTATAAGAAGTGTAACCCAGTGAAAGAAGCTGAAGCATATTGGCAGGTTGGCGATGGGTGTTTGCGTGTCTATGTGCTTGCATGGACAAAGATGTTGAACATCACCACAAAAGATTTAATTTACATTAACAGCCTATAACAAAAGTGCCTGCAACTTCATATCATGGATAGGCCTTGTATATATACAGAAAAACAATGATAGGCCCTGTATATACACACAAAAATAATCCCAAATTGTTCTTTATTATTTACACTGGTCCAGAGGATAATCAGGTCCAAAAAAAACTGCAGTGTCATATAAGGATGTAGGGGAAAGACCCAAAAGTATACATGTTTTAATGGCAGAACAAGGAGGCTCCCTAAAGGTTATGGAATTGGGCATGATCCAACAAAGTATGCACAATGACTTTTCTGAAATTGTCGCAGTAATAAATTGATATAAAAAATTGTAAACAAATTCCCCGAGATGGGTGGGGTATCAAATGTCCAGAAAAAGATGGAAGATGTAAGCGCCCACCTCTCAAAAGAAAAAGATGGAATATACAACTTGCATGGAGAAGGTAGCAGATAGCTGGCTGGGGGAGTTGAGCAGAACTGAGCACATCAAGGGAGCAATTCACGTTACCTTTGTGAAAAGCTCTGGGGCAGAGGTCACAGAGAAGAAGGTCTCCACCATCACCACAGATTCTACAAAGATCATCACTTTCATTGGCAGAAAACTTTTTGCCCTTTGACAAAGAGATAGAGAGTTCATGAAGCGAGACACCATTTGAGGTGTAAATGTTTAGATACCTGGAAATACACAAATAAAGTGAATAGAAAACTAGAGCAACTATTTAAGGAAAGCAATGCCATTACTCTCTCAATCTCTCAATATACTTACGGTTTGCGTCGTGAAGGATAACCAGCATGATTTTCAAACAGAGAGGGACTGACCTGTTCATTCGACAACAGATCAATAAATGTATGCAAAACGTCAAGTAAACAAAAGTATAAAAGAATATCTGTTTACCACTGTCTTGCAGCAATGGCAGAATATTCCAGATCCTTTTATATAACCCTCAAGCAACCTCTGGAAAAATAAACATTTAAGGGCACAGAATATTAAAATTAACAGAGAAAAGAATTGATTGTCACAATGAAAAACCTTTCCACCAGTATAGTATGCAACTTCAGTTCCATCTGGTAAGATGTCATCCATAAATACCAATTTGTGCAGCCGTACATCCCTAGAACAAAGAAAATGAAAAAAAAAAGAATCATGGAAACCAATATAAATTGGAGAATTGGTGAACAGTTATCGAGTAAAACACATGCTAATAGAAACATCATCAAATACCAACTTTGTAGTCATTCGCCCACGACCAGTTTTTTGTGATGGCATACTCTTTGATGTGCTGTCAGAAGATTTTGGCGAAAAAATGGATCTTGAGTGCCTAGAAAGTAGAAACATAAGATGGCCACGTTAAACCAAAAAAAAAACCTGGAACTAAGTTTTCACAATTTGAAGTGAGAGAATACAAGTCAAAGGGGGTGTATTTGAGAAACCCATAAACCTAATCAAATCTTTTTAGCACAGTCATGTGAAGCATGTAAACCTAGTAGAAAGTTTTTAGTCTACATATCAAAAGGGGGCATTATAAAAGGAAAACAAATATGTGCAAGGCCACAAAAATATACTGCAAAAGCAAACACACCTTTCAGCGCTAGTACTCTCCTCGGACAAGTTTGGGCTTGCTGGGGATTGCTTTGCTACTAGGCATGAATCACTTGCTGATGCCAACTTCCCAGTATGTGACTTGGTGGAAGACTCTGCAGTTCACCAATATTAATTCTGAAACCTCATAAACATTTTAAACAAAGTAATGCATCAATTGTCAATAGAAACTATGATTTTGTCACCTGCACATTTGACACCATTCAAAGTCTTAGACCCCTCTGAGTTGATGGCATTCTGAATTGTAGATTCCAACATGTCTAAAGGAGCACTAGAGCATACCCTTAAAAGATCACGAATTGTACTTCCATTTTCCAAGTAAATGAAGTCAGATGGATGCTTTTTCTTGCTACCAGCATGCAGCTCAAAATTGTAAGCAGAAATGGTCTGCCACTCCCACAATAAACAAATTATTATTTGTCCTAAACAATTAATCAATCGCCATCATTAACTGAGCAGCCACATACATATCATCAGAATAAATAAAGTCTGAATGAAGATAAAGTCAATTGCACTTACGTTCAATCCTTTGCAAGAAGCACAAAAACACAATATGCCCCCATCTTTTATCACTCCAGGCAGCCCTCCTTGCTGCAGTAGTAAGGCCACAATATCATCCACAACAGAATATAATCAAGCATGTTGCAATAAAGAAGGAGAAAAACACAAAGAAGAGCCAATGAAACAAATATAGCAAAAACTGAATGGTGAACCAGAACACCAAAGAAACAACAAAGAGATAAACATGTGAACAAAAGCACAATCTACAGCACCCACGGCCATGAACCAATGCAATTTCCTTGGAACAAGCATGCTTTTGTGTGGACCAGAATCTAAAAACGTCCGTTATATGGGATAGTGCTAAAAATACACTCCTCCCTCAAACAGAAAATAGCGTGAACCATTCAAGCACTACCACTTACATTCAGATGATGAGAAATAACGAAGGATAACAGTGATGATGATTATGACAAATGATGAGGCAAGCCACACAATCCTAGATGACACAGAAGCAGGATGGGAAATAGCCTCACATCAAAAGCTGCTGAAGAATGAAGAAACTGTGGGATCAATCTCCATTGGGGGCTGCAACGGGTTGGAGACCCACCATCAAATGTGATGGTATGGGGCATGGAGGTATTCAAAAATGTCGCAGCTGCTTTTGGAGTTCTGAGCATAGTTGTCGATCACGTCCCAATCCTTGTCCGGTATTACTATTGGGATAGGACACCCGGTGTCGCGGACAAATCTGGCATCCTATCTGTTGGAACCCTTTTTAAAGCAAAAGGGAGAAGGGGGAAGCCCCCCCACCGGTTCCAAGAGGGAAACCGGTGGGGGGGGGGGGGGGGAGGAGGATTCCCTCCCTTCTTTCCAGATTTAAAAAATCAAATGGGGGGGGGGAGGATTAATTAGGGTGAAGGGGAGTTAATGGGAATCTTAACCCCATTCACACATGGGTTAAGAATCCCATGTGAACCCCATTTAATACTCATCCTAAAACCCCCTTTCACATGGAGCCAAATCTGGATTTAAGGGGTTTAAACCCTTTTCACATTGGCCCATCCCCCAAATCTGCCACCCAAGCTCATTAATGAGCTCCAAAAACAGAAAAAAGAAGGAAGAAGTGGGGAGGGGAACCCCCCACCGGTTTCCCAAAACCGGTGGGGAGACCCCCCCACCGGTTCCCAACCGGTGGGGGGGGTCCATCCGGTGGCACCCCCTCCACCGGTTGGAACCGGTGGGGGTGCCAACCGGTCCCCCCCTCCCTCTCTCTCTCTTTCTCTCCTTTGCATGCTCTCCCTCTCATCTCTCTTTCCACCCATTGGCCAAAAAATATATAAAAAAAAAGAAGAGGGGAGGAGAGATGATGGAACCGGTGGGTACCCCCCACCTCAAGCATTCCGGTGGGTACCCCCACCGGTTAAGGCTTTGAAGCCTATAAATACCCCCCAAGGGGTAAGAAGAAGCCCCATGCCCATTTGGCCCAAAATTTCCTAGGGGAAACTCTGCCAGTTTGAAGACCAAATCCAGTGCTCTTGCCCGGGTTTGCTGCGATTTGGAGGAAATATTTTCTTGGAGGGTTCTCTTCCTAAGGTTTATTCCTAAGGGGAAGCTCTGCCAAATTTATATTGTAAAATCACCGTACTATAAGACGGGATTATGCCGAAATAATGAATGAATGCTACTATTTGTTCTTTAAGCATATGTGTGTGCATGTGTGTTCATAAATCTACTATTTAAGTAACACTATGTTACTTTATTTTCATATGCAAAATAATTACTTTTATAACTATATAAAATATATAATTAAATATTCTAAAATATCATTGGCCTCATCCCATACATAAATAATCTTAGATTCATAATTAAAACTTAATAATAAAACATTGAGACATAAAATAATATACTTAAGTTAAAAAAATGACTTAAATACTCCACATACTTAATTAATTAATAAAAATCTGCGAAAATTATCTAAAATTAATAAAATAAATATAAAAATCATAAAAATTCTGTAAAAATCAGTAATACTCAGTAAAAATCAGAAAACAAAATCTGAAAATTACATAAATCCAAAATATAACTTAAATATCCTTCATATACCTAATTAATTAATAAAAATCAGTAAAATTAATAAAAAAATCAGTAAAATTCAGTAAAAACCAGTAAAAAACAGAGAACCAAATATGAAAATATATAAAATTCTGAAATGATTAAAATGCCCCTAGAGCTTAATACAAATTACAAAAATACCCTCATACATGTTAAAAATCTGTAAAAATCACAGAAAATTCTTTAAAATATCAAAATCTCTCATATGTCCAAAATACCCTCCAAACCTTAATAAGATGGGTAAAATTACCAAAATATCCTAAATATGATAAAAATAAATAAAAAATCTCAGAAAAATATAAAAATAGACTTTAAGTCTAAAAATCCAATTTGGACAAAATTACCAAAATACCCTTACAATCCAAACACACTTGAAATAACTCTAAAATACCTCCTAAGGTTTTGAAACCTTCCTAAATCATTAAAACTCATTTCATACACTAAAATAACCATAATCTCCTTATACCCTCCAACTTGGCATAATTACAAAAATACCCTTATGGGTCTAAAATACTTGGAATCAATCCAGAATACTTGGAGTCAATCCAATATACCTGGAATTAATCCAGATAGCTTGGAATCAATCCAAAATCATATAAACACATCCTAAACCTGGGTGAGGCCAAGAGTTTAACCTAAAATATATCTTCATATGTATGTGCTGCCTGTAGTAGTAGTGTTGCATGTTATAAGGGCATCATACGGACGGTTAATCAAGGGTTGCCGAGCAGTCGCTCAGCGTAATTAACACTGACCGAGGTCAGTGGAGAGAGGTCATATACTCGAATCTTCGCTTGATTCGAAGTCCCGGATTCCCTGAGGGCTAATCCCAAGCTCTCATAGTCCGATAAAATATAAAACCGACCTATAATTCTCTAGATAAACAAAAAAATGGATTTCCGAATAATCCGACATAGGAGAGATGTGTCTAGGTCAGGTCCCGACGAAGGTTAGAAAAATCTTCGCAAACACTATCCCATATTTTTTCCCATAGATATTCCAACAAATATAAAACATACGTATACAATAAATAATAGGAAAATAAGCATATAAACATGGACAACACAAAATTAATGCAATAAAAACATTAAAACATTTAGGATGGATTTATGAGTTACTAAAGGAGCATATTCATTAAATGAACCCCCCCAAAAATAAGTTTACAAGGAGCTTAAGTGGTACGAAAATCTCGAGTTAAAATACAAAATTTTGGTTGGGATAGGCCGGGACAGATTGGGACAATTACTGGGACAAAATAAGAAAGTATTCCCTCCTTTTTTCTCACTGGGAGGGGACGTCCCAGTGGGAACAGGTCAGGATGGGACGGGATTGACTACTATGGTTCTAAGGGAGGTAGAATGGGATATTTAACAATTGGGGATATTTGAAGCTTGCCAAGGGTCAAAATTGAAGTTGGAAACAAGGCGTCAATCCCATGTAATATCAGATTGTGTTGAGGAATTCATCCTTAGCTTGGAAGTCAAACATCCAGAATCATCAGGTCAACTAGAGCTACAAGAAGGTTGTGTTTTTTTTTTTCTAAAAGTGGATGGTGCCATGTATATCATATATAAAAAGAGAGCATGTACATATGTAAGGAAGATACAAAACAAAAAATCCCCCCTTTACAAACACCAAGAAAGTGTAACCGTCCATCGGGACCTCCCAAGAAGACAAAAAAAGGAGGTGTGACAAAGGTTCACATCACAAGATTCACTCGTTCCCTCACCCTATCAAATACAAAAGAAGCAACCTTGTCCGCAATGTGGGCCTCTTTCCTAAAGAGCCTTTTGTATTGTTCCATCCAAAGGGCCCATGTAGTGGCATGAAGAACAAGACACCAGATGATCTGGTCCCCTTTGCAGGGCCAAAGTCTCCCCCAAAAGCGAAGAAGCTGCTCCATGGATTCCCAAGGGTGGACGACACACTAAAGTGTATGGAAAAGGAGTTTCTTTTTTCTTTTCTTTTTTTATTTTCGAGGTCAAACTCACCTCGGTGTCCCACAAACTCAACCCTCTCCCTAACCACAACTGTGTTCAGTCCAAGTTGTGGAGTGCCAAAGGGAGCTTGAAGGTCAAACCCACCTTAAATCCTTCCACGGGGAGTGCACAGGCCCACGGGATTCCAATTCACCCACGTAACCCTTGGAAGGAAGTGAACCCGTGACCTCCGGGTACCACCCGAAGCCCCGAGCCAACTCTATGGAAAAGGAGTTGCCAGACCTCAAGGAAGAACGAACAAGTGGAGAAGAGATGGTCACACGTCTCCTCCTCATCCCCACAGAGAATGCAGGTGTTATCCACATGCACAGAGAATTTGGTGAGTCTATCACAAAAAGAAGAACCCTCACTTTGAGAGGGCTCTTGGTCCTCTATATACTTTTAGTGAAAGGGAATCCGATCCCAGAATCAGCAAATGACAAGACTGCAATATGTCCAGAAGCTGCGCCAACTCTCCATTCTCCTCATCCCTCAACTGTCTTCTAAAGGAAGGGTGCCACCCCACTCCGGGTATGTCATATCCAAAGACTTGTTCCACCGTGGCCGAAGGGTCCAAGGCGATAGCAAACAGCCTTGGAAACAGAACCTGGAGAAAGCATGGACTACACCACCTCTCCACCCAAAAAGCCATTGCTGGCCATTTCCCACCTTCATTGGTCACCCGCACAGAGGATGTAAATGCATTGGAGAATATCCTTCGAAACATAGGAGACATTGTGCATAGTGGGAAGAGACATACCCACCTTTTAACTTGGCCATAGTACTTAGTTCTGGTAGATGAGCTCCCACCATAGACCAGAATCGGCACTGACAAACTTCGAGAGCCATTTGGTAAGAAGAGCACGGTTGAAGTCAATAACATTCTTCAACCCCAGCCCCCCATTCTCGTTGCATCTGCACACTGTCCCCACTTGATAGCATAGCATCCTTTGTAGGTTTCTCCATTACCATGCCAAAAGAATCTAGCTTGAATGGATTCCAATTTTCTAGCCATAGCCTTTAGAAACCTAAAGATTTTAGGAAGCTTTATTGGCTTATAAGAAATATAAACGTAAGTATGAGGGACAAGAAGCAGATGTGGGGCAAAATTTCAAAATTTTCAAAAATTTCGGTTTGGGTTAAAACCGAACCGATCCAGAAAAAACGGTTTGGTTCGGTTTGGAGGCCCCATAAACCGAACCGAACCAGGGAAACCGAATTTCAATCAAGGGCATGTAAAAATTATATATTACCTGAGTTTTTTTATCATGTTTGAGTAAATATCAATTGGTCTAGAGGGTAATGTGGGCTTCTCATTAATTTACCTAGGCCATTAGATGAAGCTGATCCAACGGTGGGCTTTGGATCCTTAAAAGGAAGCTGCAACTATAGAGGCCTACTAGAGGTCCACTTTGAAGCCCAAACCGAACTACAAACCGAACCAAACCGAATTATTTCGGTTCGGTTTGAGATCTGTACGGTTTGGTTTGGTTTGGTTTGGGATTTAATTCGGTTTGGTCTGGTTTCATAAATATCTTCCTCAAACCAAATCAAACCAAACTGTGAATACCCCTAGTCATAGTAGTCAATCTCGTCCCATCCCGTCCTGTCCTAGATTCCTAGTGAGAAAATGGGTCAATACAGTTTCTTGTCTGTCCCAATCGCTGTCTTAGTCTGTCCTAGTTGTTGTCCCAGTCTGTTTCGGCCCATCCCAGTCTATTCCAACTAGAATTTGTATTTCAACTTGAGATTTTCCTAACCGCTTAAGCTCCTTGTAAACTTATTTTAGGAGATTCATTTCATGAATATACTCTTTTATAACATCATAAATCCATCCTAAGTGCTTTTATTAACTTTGTCTTATTTTCATGTTTTTTTGGAAGGTGACCAAATAGGCCACAAATTCATTGAAAAATAATGCAAACAGTACAACAGAGAGCGATGCAAAAGCTCTCAACTCACACAAAAACCCTTTACAATCATGAAAAGTCCCCCACTCCAAAGAAACTCCCCCAAGATATCTTATCAAGGTGATAAGATATTATTACAGAAGAGCTAACAAAATTACAAAATCAGCCATTAATCTTAAGCCACTGCTGCAAACTAAACATAAGATGAGAGGATCTCAGATCCACTTCTATCCTTGTAGCTCTTCCCCATTCAGAGACATTTAATAACTTTCTTCATGATATTATGGATGCTATTATACTCATCTCTGAACCTTCTGTAATTCCTTTCAGTCCAAACCCCCCACAGAAATGCTGGAAGAATTATAGACCATACCTCCCTCTCAGATAAGGTAGGACATAAATTACCCCACCCTTCCAACATATGGCTCACTGAAGGAGGCTCCTCCCAAGTGATATTTAAGTACCTGCAGCAGGACAACCACCAAGCAGTGATAATTCCGCAGTGGCAAAACAAGTGATCAGCATCCTCATCAAATCTTCCACAGAAAATACAAGTAAGCTTATGCACAGGAAAAAAAAAACTCTGAGTCTGCCCACCGTTGGTAGCCTCCCCAAAGCCATCTTCCAAAGAAATAGGTTGATCTTGCAGGGTAATAGCTTAGACCATAGTGTAGGCTCCCATGGCAATCTGGTTCCACTATCATTAATCACTCTTAACATAGCACTAACAGAAAAATCACCTTTAGAATTCCAAACCCATAGCCTTTTGCATCACAGTTACTCTGCCGTCCAATTTTCTGTATAATGTTCAGAACTGCTACCAACTGTTGAAATTCCTGAACTGTAAGGTCTCTTCTGAATGTCGAATTCCATGGGTTAGACTGCCCATACGAGTACATCTGAGCCACAGATTTCCTTTTATCTTCTGAAAGTTGATACAATTGTGAGAACTCCACTGCCAAAGGCTGGCAAGAAACCCACTTGTCTTCTCAAAATTTGACTAAACATCCATTACCCACTTGATAAGAAATTGGAGGGCTGAACAAGTCAGCCATCTTATTAATATTCCTCCAAATAGGGGACATATTAGATGAAGAAGTAGGATGCAAATCCCATCTAGATGCACCATGATAATATTTCCCGCTAACAATTTTGATCCACATAGCATCTTCCTCCTCTCCCATTCTCCAAATCCACTTAGATAGTAAAGCCTGATTAAGAGCACCTACTTTCATCAGGCCAGCACCACCTTGATCCTTTCTCCTACAAACCCTATCTCATGCTATTAGGTGCAAAGCCCCACTTTCCACCTTCCTATAAAAATAGGCTTCTCTTAGATTCAATTATTCTTTCCACCTTTTTTGGAATCTTGAATATTGAAAGATAATATGTTGACAGCGACGAAAGGATTGATTTAGATAACATCCATCTACCTCCAGCTGATAAGAATCTTGCTTTCCATCCTTCCAATCTCTGTTCAAACCTTCTAATGAGCTCATCCCAATATCTGACTTTACATTGAAGATCAGAAAGATGAAGTCCCAGATAAATAATTGGAAAAGAGGATACCTTACATGTAAAAGTTTCAGCTATTTATTGAACTCTTTCCTGACCCAAATTAATTCCTACCACCCCAAACTTCCGAAAATTGATGGCCAATGCTGTAATGGCTTCTGTTAAGGTCAGTAACATCTTCATATTACTAAGCATTGCATCATTTCCAGAAAAGAATAGCAGCGTATCATCTACGAACTGTAGCTGTGACTGCCAAAAACCATCTCTTCCAACAGAAAATTTCATCCACCAACCATTGTGCTGCAGCTCTATCCTATAGTGTACTCAAAACCTGTCCAACTAGAATAAAAATCAGTAGTGACATAGGATCTCCCTGCCTCAGCCCCCTCGAGCTCTTAAAATATCCACAGGGCTCACCATTCAGCAAAATAGAAAATGTAGCCGTTGAAATGCAACTCATAATCCAACCAATCCATTTATGATTGAACCCCATAGCTCCAAGAGTATTTTGAATACACAACCAGCTTACTCAGCTGTAAGCTTTCTCAAAATCCAATTTAACTAACACACCCTCCTTTCTATTACTTTTCTAAGAGACTATGGCTTCATGGGCTGACAAAAAAGTGTCCAAAATGTATCTCCCCCTTAGGAATGCAGCCTAATTTGTACTAATAACCTCCTTTAGCACATTCTATAGATTAGCCAAAACCTTGGTAATAATCTTATAACAGCCATTCAAAAGACTGATAGGCCTAAAATCTGACACAGTATCAGCCCCTTCCCGCTTTGGAATTAGTACAATAAATGTAGAATTAAAACTTTTGATGTTCAACGGCCTTTCTTGGAACTCTCTCATCACCTTCATAAGATCCATTTTAATGGTGTCCCAGAAATACTGATAAAATCCCATAGAAAATCCGTCCAGACCCAGTGATTTATTAGCTTCCATACTAAAAACTAATGTTTTGACTTCCTCTTCTGTGAAGGGATCACAAAGCTCTTTTGCCCGACTTTCTTTAATTTTTGGTAATACCCCATCCTGAAGATGAGGTCTCCACCATTCATCTTCCTTGAACAATCTCTCATAAAAAGAAACAAAGGCTTTCTTGATATCTTCCTTTGACTCCAGAACATGGTTATCAACTTTCACTTGATCAATCCTCATTGATCTCCTCTTAACACTTGCAGTTGCATGGAAAAATCTTGTATTCTTATCCTCCTCTCTCAGCCAAAGCTCTTTCGCCCTTTACTTCCATTTAATCCCTTCTCTTAGCAACCACATATTGTACTCCTTTTTTTGTTTAGCCAGCTCCTTGTTCTCCTCTTCAGACAAACCAAACATATCAGCTTTCACTTCCAACCCATCTATTTTCTGGATAAGTTGTTGCCTAGCAAAAGAAGCTTCCCCAAAGGTCATTGCACTCTATCTCTTAATGCCTGACTTCACCCTTTTCAGCTTGTTGGAGAAGGAAACAGTCGCCTAATTAGAGGATTCCACCTACTTCCACCATTGATTGACCAGCTCCTTAAACTCCTCATGTGTATGCGATGCCAACTCATACCTGAACATTCTAAGCTTCCTTTTCTCTTCCCTAATCCTCAGTAACAATGGAACATGATCTGAGACCATCCTGTTCAAGCCTATAATATGTGAAACAGGAAACTTATTGATCCAACTGGGTGAAACCAACACCCTATCCAGCCTTGATTGGGTACCATTCAGTTGTAGATTAGACCAAGTAAATTTCCTATCAGGAATTTCTAGGTCCACAAGTCCACAATTAGATATCCAAGTGCCAAATCTTCCATATATGTATTCCATTTCTGATAGCCGGTTCTCTCCCATGGATGTCTAACACAATTAAAATCTTAAAGTACACACCACTCTCCTTGAAATAACAGAGTTAACCTACCCAGCTCTTGCCAGAAATCTGCCCTTGCCTGTTGAGTATGAGGACCACAAACCGAGGTGACGACCCAAGACTCTGTACCAGCCACTACAGAGAAACTCACTGATATGCTGAAAGTGCCCATATCACATACCCTCCCTTTAAACCTATTGCCATTCCAGAAGATAAGTTGTCCACCACTAGCTCCTTGTGCAGGAAAGCTAACCCATTCAGTTAACAGAGTACCACCACCTTGTTTGATAATATGCCATCCACAGCTTCCATTTCGGTCTCTTGCAAACAAACACAACCCAACTTAAGATTCCTGACCAAATTACTCACTGCCCTTCTCTTCATATCCCCATTAAGTCCTTTAATATTCCAAGAGCACAAAAGCATTGTGATGATTTCATACCCCCTACTTCTTAGGTCTTAGAGAGTCAACAATCTCATTTTGGTTAATGAAATTGACTTCCCTCTTACCTATCTTCACACCCCCTCCAACCCCTTTTCTCTTTAAGGAACATTGTAGAGCCTCTGTTCTTCTAAGTCTTTTAATGAAGCTAATGACATAGTCTTCTTTGCCTTGAAAGGAGACACTGATCTTCCTTCCGAACTCCAAAATATCCTCTAACCAGTGTTCATACCCCACAGAAGTGCTGAAAGGGGATACAAAGGAGGGAGAGGAGTAAGGAACAAAAGATGTGGAATCACCCTCTCCATAGCTCCCGTGAAAACGAACAGCTTCATTCCCAGGCATCTGGACCGCCAGTGCCTCAGCTTCCAGGGCAAAATCCAAGCCCTCCTAACCTCCTTTTGCTAGTTGAGGCGGCCTCTCCAGGATCACAACCTCCCCTGTAAAAGAGTCCTTCATTTCCAAATGTTCAACCGTGGGTGCTCTGAGTCTAGAAACCACCAGAGACCTAACATTTCTTCTCTGTTTCTCATCAAGAAGAATCAAGGAACCATAAACCACGGTTCCACCCCAAGAACCCTTGTCGACACCCTCCTGCGAACAAGAAACAACTCGATCACCATCGTGGACCTTCAACAGAGTATGGCCGGCTGCAGGAGGAGGAAGATGAACAGTGTTGCCTCTATTTCGAGCCGGCCGAACAAAAAGGCTCCGGTTCACGAGACTAGTATGACTACAGCCTTTATGAGGATCAGCCCAGTTTGAGGACTTGAGATGAACCGGCCGGTCTGAAAATAAGTCAGTATCCGACTCTCCCCCAGCCAGGAACTGTTCACCCGGGTTTAGATTCAAGCCATCAACCCGATACTGTGCATCTTCCCTGTCCGTTAAGCCCGACAGTTGGTCTTGCTCAGCTGCAACTACCGAAACCTCGGGACTCGATGAAAACCATCACACCGCCCTCGCCTCGTACATTGCAACATCCCAGCAAGACTCTAGCAGACCATCAGGCACCTTCTGGCTCGCAAAGGCCAAAAAACCTTGATTCTGCAGGGCCCGAGTAGGAATTTGAACTAACATCTTTGAAGACGAATGAGACCCTGCAGCCACCCGCTGAGTCATCTCTAATGCTACCTCTAGCTGAGTCACAAGGCTGGGCGACTCAATCAACTCAGGAGTAACAACAGGAGAAGCCCCAGTCGGAGCAAAAATAGGGTCCGATCTCTTCGCCTGGTACTTTCTATATTCAGCTACCACCTCTGCCCAGGACCAGTCCTGAGCAACACTCTTATCAGACTTGGAAGCCGATGGCATCTCCTTCACCAGCTACACCCAGAGATCTCTCCCGGCTAGATGAATTATAACTCTATCAGGAATATCTTCCAGAGAGCTCACCTCCACCTGAACACGAGCATATAACAACATAGAGCCATCCAGAGAACGTGAATCCACTTCCTTTAGCAGTCCAAAACTAGAAATAATAGCCTGGAAAGTTTCACATTCCACACATGAAGTGGAATGCCAAATAACCAGAGCCACAGCTTAATGCCTGGGGGAACCGGGAAGGTTGAGACCGAGGTTGACCAAGGCGAGCACTTAAAGACCACATTGCTTTGCCGAGCAATGAGAAGCATGATACCAAAGGACATCCAATCCGGACGAGGGCTCTTAACCAGGGAGGATTTTTGGTCCAGCTCCCTAATCCACCAGTTATCCACCTCCGGCCAGAAATGATGAAGAGCCTCCAAAAGTGCCTTGTGTGCCTCCATAGAACTAAGCTTAGATAGCTCAGCCATGACAGAGACAACCCACGAACGAGCTCCTGCAACGGCTGGCGACCAAGGAACCACAATCATGCCCTACGCCAGCTTAGGCGCCACTGGAGAAGAGGCCGAGGCTTTAAGGTGCCGATGAAGATAGGAGGAGCGCCTATGGCCAAGCTCACGACAGAGGATGCAGCGAACACGCTCCCCTGCAGTCTCTTGCCTAATGCCCTTTCCCTAGACACCTGATACAAGAATCTCTATCCACCGGGAGAGAGGACAGAGCCTTCTAGTTCCCATGGATATGCTTCTTACCTCTCCTCAACACGAGCTTTCACTCCCCTTCCTCGACAGGACCCTTGCTCTCTCCCTTCTCGCGCCAACTAACTCTCACACCCCACTCGCTCCCCTTCGCTCTCGCTCTCGCGCTCGCCATCCAAAAACCAAATTCACCCTTCCTATCTTATTTTTCATATTATGTATTGTATACAATCAAAGCCTGCCGTGTCATACCGGATTGGGCCGAATCGTACGAGTCGACTCATGTATGGACCGACCCGATCCGCTGGCACAGACCAAGTCGGACTGGATCGTACCGTCTCAATATAGTCATACATATATAAAGACTTATTTTACATTGAGTTTTACTCATTTGATAAGCAAAATCACACTTTTATATGAATTAATAGAGTTTCTTTCTCTAAAATATAATTTAAACTTGCTATTCTTTAATTTTTTTAAAAACTCATTGACTTGACTCGTGCGAGTTGGACCGAGTCAGTCCGAGTTGGATCATTATCATTGGGCAGAGAAAAAGAAATTACAAAATCTCCTCAAAGAATCCCCATAGCAAGGGTGGGGAAGACACGAAGTCATGTGCAAAGGAAAATGGCTTCCATCAAGTGAAACAAACATCAATATTGTAAAGGTGAAGGGATCAAAGTTGTTTATCTAAGAAGACCATAGATTGCAATCTTTTTTAGTGGGGTTTTGTTTCGCAAAGGTATTTAATTATTTGCAAATCTTGTAATTAGGTTTAAAGTCAAGTCTTCTTTTATTTTTCAAGAGACAGTTGTGGACGTACTACCAATTTTATTAAAGGAAATGGTAGTGCAACCAATAACGTAGGAGGAGAGGCTCCTGCATCACCTAAAATGACAGAAGGAACTTACACTCAAGGTTAATTACATGTCTACAAAAAGCCCTTTCAAAGAAGGAACTGATGAATTTAAGTCTTCTTTTAGTTGTAGTTTGGTCGATGAGGAATCTCTCCTACTTCACAAGGTTGAGCTATTTCTATTTATTTCTTAATAAAATTGGAGGTACAATCCGCAACTTTTCTAGGAGAAAAAAAAAACAAACAATAGTGTGCTTCTAGTAAAAGGGCATATGTGTTTCGCCAAAACCAGAAACAAAGAGTAGGATAGATTTGGATGGAAACTATTGTGGTTCATATCAAAGATCAACCACGCAGTGGAAGCTAGCACAATCCGAACCTCCTTGAAAGCACTATGTATAAGATCCAAAAACTTAGAGGACATCAATATAAAACACACCTCATGGAAGCTATGTGTAGCATACTTGACGGCCAATCCATCAAGCAAACCCGTTGCAAGCAATCCTCGGATATTTGATGGAAACTTTGTCAATGCAATCTTCTTGGACATTTTCAACTCCATCTTCTTCTTTGGTGTCATACTTAGTGGCTCATCAAGGCCATTAGCAGAGTTTTTAATTTCCTCCAATCCATCTGATCCACCACTGGCCGCTGGAGAATCCTCTGCCATAGGAATTGATGATTCTTTCACCACAGGGGGTGGTGGCTCTTTTGCTGCAGCCTTCAGTAAGGAGCGAGTAAACCTCCTCATTGGCTTCTCTGGCATGCCATTCTCTTCAGCCTTCTGTGGAATATGATTATCAATCTCAGCAGGGATCTCCACCTGAGGCCTTGCCTCCACCTGAATTGGTGGCGCTAAATCTGTCATAGCCTCTGCCTCGATCTGGATTGCCGACAGCATCTCCACCACAGGCCTCGCATCTACCTGAATTGACGGGGCCATATCTTCCATAGCCTCCACCTCAATCTGAACTGTTTTCGGCATCTCCACCACAGGCTTCACCGGCTCTACCTGAGTAGGCAAGCCCGTATCTGATGTAGCCTCTGCCTCAATTGGAATTGTCCGCGGCGACTCCACCGCAGGCTTCTCATCTTCCTGAATTGACGGGAATGTACCAGCCGTTGCCTCCGCCTCTATCTGAATTCTTCGCGACGACTCCTCCCCAGGCATCACATCCACCTGAAGTGAAGGGAACACACCTGTCGTGGCCTCTGCCTCAATCGGAATTGTTCGCAGCGACTCCACCACAGGCCTCGCATCTACCTGAATCAATGGGACTGTATGCAGCGTCGCCTCTGCCTCGACCAGAATTCTCTGCGGCATCTCCACCGAGGTCCCCGTCTGTCCAAGAATTGGCGAGACCACATCCGTTCTTGCCCCTGCCTCAACCGGAACTCTCGGAGGCATCTCCGCCCCAGCCCTAGACTCGATTTGCATCGGCACAGAAGTCTCCGCCACAAAGCCATCAACCCTAACCGCCGGAAGAGCCGCATTTCTTGTTTCATCTCCCATCTGTTCCGCATCCACACTGCCAGCCATTGCAGCCTCAGCGACCAGCACCGCCTCCGGCGGCGCCGCATCCCCCGGGGCCGGAAGACCTGGGCTCTCCTCGGGCGCGGGGGAGAACGGGTACCCCGCCTCGGCGCCCACCGACCTCCTGCGCCTCTTGGCAGCCGCCTCGGGGGAGGGCCGCACAGGGGAGTGCTGGACCTTGCCGGAGCGGGTCCTGCCCATGGGGGTCGCCAGCATATCCGCCTGGGCCTTCAGGGCGAAGACGAACTCGCGCTTGAGACCGGCGCGGACGCCGGCGCAGAGGATGTATTCCTCCCCGTGGCGAGCGGGGGGAGCCTCCGGCGCGCCGTTCGCCATGGCAAGAGGGGGCGGCGGAACTGGCGGGATTGGAGGGGAACGGCTAGGAGAAGGCCATGGAGGAGGAGGGATCGAAGGGGGTCGAACAGGTCAAGGGCTAGGGTTTGTGGTTGCGGGGCGGAAGGTGCGGGAGGAGGGGGAAGGGGAAGAGGTGTCTTCCGAAAAAATCTGAACAGTGCAGAGGGGGGAAATATATGAATAAAAGAAGAAAAGAAAAAAAAGAGGGAGGAGGAGAGGAGAGAGTTGATGACGTTGAAAATGGAAGGGTGTGTTAGGTTTCAATCCCTCTAATTCATTTTAATTCGGCAAGTTGCTCTGTGACTTTTTTTATATGGAGTCAAAGGTTAAAAAAATCCTTCTTCAAGAAATTTTTTAAAAGAGTTTTAGTTGTTAGTCCCTCTAACTACGAAATTTAAGGAAAATTCTGCTTCTCACATATTTAGTCCTAACTCTGCTAAAGTTGGGTTTAATATTTTTTTAGTCTTTATCATCTACTCTCATTTGTCAAGCAAGTCACATAGAAGCACTTGTTTTAAAGAAACTAAGAAAAGAGTAAGTTTCTTAGGGCCTGTTTGATTTCAAGATAGGGAAAAGGCTAATTCGGGTTAGCCCAAAGGAGCCCGATCAAGATAGCCTTGATTTAATCCATTTTTGACTATTCTAAGATAAGTAGTTCATATTTTAAAGTGGAAGTTAGCTTAGGATAAGCATATAAAATCTTTATTTAAATAATTTATATAAATAAGTTTCATTATTAAAAATAAAAAATATAATAAATTTTATCATTATCTTTTCACATAATTATTAAGTGTGCTTTATACATTAAAATAATATTAATTATTATTTAAATTAGTAATAAACTATGATTAACGTTAATTGTTATTCAAATTTCTTATCAATAAATGGAGCATAAGAAATTTATCTTAATAATTAACTATGATTAATGTTAATTAATATTAGTTAATCAAAATAATATTAAAATATTTAGTAATTAGTATATTACTATTTAAATTAATAATAAACTATGATTAACGTTAATTGTTATTCAAATTTCTTATCAATAAATGGAGCATAATAAATTTATCTTAATAATTAACTATGATTAATGTTAATTAATATTAGTTAATCAAAACAATATTAAATAATATTTAGTAATCATACTAATATTTATTAATATTAATATTTATGAATTAATATTTATTATTAATATGAATTAATGGTTATTAATAATATTTATTAATATTGTTAATAATAATTAACATTTATTACTTAACATTTTTAATATTTAATACTATTTAAATGGAGCATAATAAAATTTATATTAATAATTAACTATGACTAATATTTACTAGTATTTATTAATCAAAATAATAGTAGTTAATATTTATTAATCATAATAATCTGTATTAATATTGTTTAGTATGTATTAATCACAATAATATTTATTAATATTATCAATATTAATTAACATTTATTAATATTAATTAATATTTATGAATATGTATTAATCAATATAATATTTTGTTAATTTTATTAATAATAGTTAACATCTATTACTTAACATTTATTGATATTTAAATATAACATTAATATATGGGCTAACCCCTTCTATCCCACCCCTGGGGGTGGGATACGTTAGCCCGGGCTAAAGCCTGGTTAGCACTCATTTAACCCATTTTTAACTCAGATAGATTAATTCCACAATCAAACTACAACATGGGCTAAAAGTGAGTTAACCCGGGTTATTCGCGGGCTAACCCGCAATCAAACATGGCCTTAAAGTCTAACAATAAAGGAATTTATTTTAAAATATTATATTTAAATGAAGTAAAAATGCAACCGTTTTTAAAAGTATTCAGATATTTTCTCCAATGTTTTGAGGTATTTATCAAATAACTCAAGATTTACAAGAGTTATAAACTAATAATAAACATGAAGGGACATGTTATAAAGTCATCCGTTTATAGAGGTTGCAAACTAAACAATCCAAATCGAACATGGCGGCGAATACCGGCGATATTACGTGCGCACGCTTGTCGTCGGACGAATCAGAAACCAGAATCTCGGATCGTTCCTTTTACTGGGCGGGAGGCTATCTTCACGCGCCGTACGGGTACCGCTAGCAAAGAGTGGAATTGCTACCCCACGATTCGAGGCGGTGCCGCGGTGGTGACAGAGAGCCCAAGGCAAGGAGGCACGAGTTCTCTGGAGCGCACTCTCACGTGGAGAACACGTGAGAGCTGCAATGTGGTGGCACAGTACGAATAGTGAGATCTGCGTGGAGGTATGAATTGCCCCAGGAGCTAAAGAGGAACAAAGAGGAGACATGTGGCACGAGTTGAAGGCCGGGGAGGATGGGTTTTGCACTTTTGCAGGAGTTTTGGGGGCTTCGAAAGTTTCAAAATTTAGCGCGGTGGTGTAGCCGTTGTAATGTGGAAAGTTTCCGCGCAAGCGCGGTACCATAGCCGTTGCAGCGGGGCGGGTAGCACAGCCCACCCGTTGCGAGAATCATCAGAATAATGATACACATGTTAAATAAAAATATTTGTAAAGATCACAATTTTTAATAAAAGTTGAATATGATATTGATTGGTTTATATTGAAAAATAAAACGAGTGAATATAACAATTTTGAAGCTTTTATAGTAAGCTTTATGGGATAAGGAAATATGTGCAAACATTTTTTCTTTTTTTCCTTTTTTTGTTGTTAAGAAATCATTGGAACATCAATCCAATGATCATGCCAAATACAGATGAATGTGTATAATATACATGCATGTATAATCAACATATAATATACATCCGTGACTAAGTAATATTATTGATATAAATTGTACATTATACAAATACAATCGTTATTCTCTATATTAACATATTAATAGCCTATCTAGCTTTCCTACTTCATTTGAGTTCCTTATTTCGGCCCATTAAGAAGATTCTAAAATTGTGTCTCAAGTCTATAAATATAAGGAGTAACACTTGTTGCACTAAGGGTCAATGCAGTAGACAAAAAAATATTTTTTAAATTTTTTTTAGGTGGATTCCGAGATGTCCTACATGTCTGCATCAGCTGATCTTCGATCGGACAGCCCAAAATTTTTTTTTAAAAAAATCAAGTCCCAACAAATAGTAAAAATATCTGTAATGGGCTAAGCCCAATAAGACTTTTTTTATTTTTCATATTTGTTTATATTGAAGATCAACTTGTACAGACATGAAGAGTACCTCAGGGCCCACTTAAAAAAGTTCAAAGAATAAATTTTTTACCCACTTCACTGACCTTCAATGCAATACTGGAGTCAATGCAGCAAGTGTTACTCAACTATAAGATACCATAAACTTTAATTTAGGTTAAGGTTGTGTTTGAAAAAAGCAAAGAAAAAAAGGCAAGAGAGCTTTGTTTCTCCGGCTCTCTCCAATGTTCGCTTTCATGAAAGGATTCAAACCAAGGCCGATACATGTCGAAATTTGAGACTCACAGTTCAGCGGAAATCCTCTGCGATATAAGCTGCTTCTAGAAAACAAAGAAATGGTCTTGCGCAACTAAGACCGTGTTTAATGTAACTTCCATTTGAAAGTATTTTTGCACTTCCATTTAATT
Source organism: Zantedeschia hybrid cultivar (assembly GCA_030544215.1). NCBI lineage: Eukaryota > Viridiplantae > Streptophyta > Magnoliopsida > Alismatales > Araceae > Zantedeschia > Zantedeschia hybrid cultivar. The sequence continues at coordinate 4,809,409 of JARZZO010000015.1, forward strand.
ATTTTTTGTAAAAGTTATTAGATTTTCCCAGCCATTTATATAATAGCTTACTTGTATTTTAACTTCAAACCAAAACCTACAAAGACAAAATTTCCAAGATTAGAGAAAAAGTAAAGTTGTTATAAAAAAATTGACTTTTATTACAAACCAAAACTAGTTATAACCACTCTTCCTCAATTCATTATGTGAAAACTGAAAGCCAAAAATAACTTTCAAAGAGAAGTTTTGACACACACGTCCCAAGAGTCTTACTACATCCGATGGCCGTCTGAATTCAAAATAGGCAATTAAGGCAGTTTAGAAATTCTTTATGACTGAGTTCAAAATTTGGAGACACCAGATTGTTTGAACTTTGCGTGCAGAAGCTAATAGCGTTATGAGGCCTGCAAAAAGGTAAAACAACTTCGCAGGGCAAATCTTAATAGGAGCTTTCACAAACCCATAGACAGTCAGAACTGGGTGTGCCTTGTTCCTTATATTATTAGAAGCACCAACCAAACGAAACAATGCAGTAGAGTTTGAAAGTGTAGACGAAGCAAATACTCACATAAACAAACCAAGTGGCTATGGCTCAGGAGAGAATTTGGGTGGCTACTCCTACTCAAACTACTCCTATATACAACAGGATCGTGAAAAATGTAGATCACATTTAGCCCAAAAGACCTTTGTCTGGGTCGGGATAAAGCTTCTCATCCGCTGCCCCTTTCTGGGTCAGCCTCTGAATCACAAAGACAACCAACTAGTATGGGTAAAGGATCAAGAAGAATTGGAGTAGAAGATCAGCAAGAGGTTGGTTCTCACGGAGAGGGGTCAGGGAGCTGCTTCTCGTATGATAGCTAATTTTCACCACTTGAATGTTTCAGATGGTCATGACTCATGAGGTGCCGAAAGATATCAATTTATACAAGGTATTATGTTACAGAGAAGCTGCAATAAACAAGCAATATTAAGCCGGTCAAGAATATATATATAACCACTGCAGCCGCTCTGTCATCTTGACAAGAGACAACCCGAGTGAAAACCATAAAGGGGATCTGTCCTTCCGCATCGCACACAATAAAAGGAAACGTAGCCAAACTCAACCAAGCAAAGCCCTGCTTGAGGAAGCGTCGTTAAAGAGAAAAAGAAAAGGAAACCGAGTAATGCATACTCAGCAGTTCTCACTTTAATAAATAGTTTAGGTAATTGTCAAATATATTAGGTTTGATTCCCTAGACAAGCTCAGATAATAGCATCACAGCTAGTATAGCTGGCACTTCATCAAAATAAGTAAAATGAACACTAACATAACTAAGCATTCGCCGATAGATATGTTCTTACACCTGTATTTAAGCTTTACCTTCGTCAGAACCATCAAGATTAACCCTGCCATTCCCAGCCGCCACCTGTACACCAGTCAATTGATCCCATGACGTTATTGAAGACCAGGATACCCAAAATTTCTAGCTTTGGACGAATGTAACTGATCTTTAATTCCTATCAATCTGTCACCGGATCTCCAACACCCAGGAGTAATTCTCAATCAAAAAGATGTAATCTAATATCCCGTATTGGTCAACTGACTCCTGATGGCATCAATGGGAAGAACACCCAGTTATTACGATGACTGGACCCACTGTCTGCGACCTTCTCATTAGCCCACCAGTCTGATCCAACACTATCTCGTGCAGAAGTTCCATCAGCATTATCAAATTTGAATTCTTTTGTTGTGCCAACAGAAGTAGAGTGTGGTAGTTTCTCAGGTAACTCATGATAGGCTTCATCAACACAACACCCTTCGGAGCTTGGTGCTTCATCAGCATTTTGGCCAATTTCATCCATAGACGATGCGGTCTCCAAGGGTGATTCTGATGCAATTCTACCTGAGATGGTTGACTCTTTTGCCAAACAACGTGCAACTTCTTCTATGGTTAATTCAAATGATACTCTATGTTCAACAACTGCTTCACCATTCCGACATCTGCTATCTGAGTCTGAAACAGATGCAGCAGCTGAAATCTGACCATTCAAATGCAAACCATGATTCATAGAAGACCACCTTGGTGCCAGATTGTGAATGGCCAACCCTTCAGCTGTCAAGATTTTGGGTGGTTCACCTGTAGGAAGCACAGGAAAAGAGTTGCCCACTGACAACTGGAACTCATGGTCAGGGAAAGGTGATGAAGTGCCAGAGCACACTGAGCTCGGTGAGATGAGGTGGCTAATTGGGCTCCCTGGATACAACTGGTATGGCTGAAATTCACATGGTTCACCTTTTCTACGGTTGGAAGTCAATAGCCGAGCAAAAGGAACCTCAGGGGATGAAGGCGTTGTTAGATGCACAGGTTCTGGTGGAGGGGTTAAAGGTGCTGTAGAGGGCTCAGTGGTGAATGTGGAGAAAACAGGCGGTGAGACTAGCTGGGTCTCATTTGCATAAGGCCCAATGGCAAAAATAGAAGCAGGACCACCAGGAGAAAAAGCATTTGCAGAAAGAGCAGTGAGGGTCAGCAGGCCTGCAGGAGATTGGGTAGCAGATGAGGGCTCTGACTGAAAGAAAGAAGCCGGCGATGAAGGCGGTGCAACAAATGGTAGTACAGGGGCAGGTGGTTGAGCCGGGTTTTCTGGTGGCAAAGGAGCACCTGGCAATGTGGGTTCAGGTACAAAGACTGCATGGCTAACACGCTTGTCTTGTTTCTGGACTCCAAAACACCAGTATATATTGAAGCAGCCTCCCCATCTTCTCCTCTGTCATAATGTAAAAACATTGAGACAAAGGAAGTAACAATTTAATGTGCAGAAGTTATATTAAAAGATACTGCAGTTATTTGATCAAGGTAAAGGTATGCAGGCATTCATTCCAAAAAAACATAATAAAGTGTTTTCTCCTATTACAGAAGCATTACGCTGGGACAGTATCCGATCTCCTTGGGATAAAAAATAGAAAATTTCCAGAGTGAAGAAGAAATTAGTGCATATTCTATGGTTGTTTGGATCATAACTCGTGCTTCTTGTCTGCATTGCAAGTAAAGCATGCAGTGAGATTCTTCCTTCTATCTATCAAATAAAGAAGTATTTTATGTGATAGCCAAACTCATCCTCCCACAACAGAAAGCAACATTTGATACCACTAAGGATCAACTTGAAATTTAAAAAGAAAAGTCACAAAAAGAACGGTAAAAAATACAACATAACAAAAAAGGGACTCAAAATACTCAACATAAGCACAAAAATTATACGAAAGATGCCATCCAACTCGTGACTATTTGATAGGATTCAGCATCCAACAATGTATTTTCGATATTATCTGCAAAGGATGCAGTTCTGAACGACAACAAACAAATTGTCCCAAGAAAAATTCTCCCAAGACACTGACACGTGCTGCATATATTGTTCACAAATGTGACCCAGTTTACCTCATAAGCAAAAGCCTTCATGCTTCATATGCAGCTGACCAGTTTAGAAACACACCACCATAAAGAAGATATATACTTGACAATTCTCTATTTCTTCAGCTAGTGTTCCAAAATGCCCCCGTTTAAAGTTTTCTGTCTTCTGTTCATGGGTTCATTACTCTGGTAGATAATAATGGAACTATCGGCCTAATTGTGCCGAGACACTTGGATATTGGGCACTCGCCATTATATGGAGTAATGCTATTTGTTCAGCTTGGCAGCAATAATTCATTTATGTTATACCAATTATTTGATGATTGTATTCATTGTAGACGCACGGGGCATATCTTCTCATATATAGAATACCGTAAACATCTGCTTCTAACCCTCTACCTGGAAGCCCAAATATAAGTGATTAAGCATAGCATCATCACAGGAACAAAGATCAAGCTCCAACCCCACACCCCCAAACTGTGAACTCATGATTGTAAGGCCTCCATCTGGCGATTGGCTTCCATGTGGAAAATCTTTGTTTACTTCAGTGGCATTGATTTTGCCAGAAAAATGGAAAAATAATACAAGCATATTTTCAATTGAAGATAATAAATAGACGAATGATCCATTGAGGTACATCACATCTCAACGGAAAGTGTCATGGTAAATCTGTGGAATTAACCGGAAATTTTGATACAGGGATGTAATAATGTCCTGTTGAAGCTTCGAATGAAGGATAAAATGCCCAAAAATGTTAGCTTTTCATGCCATCAATAAAACACTGGGTATTTCCGATGTCACGTAGGACAGTTCTCTTTGATGATCTCCAGAAGGGAAGAAGCACAGAGTATGATTCCTCTCTACACTCCTGTGGAAACAAGTTCAGATGCCCAACAAGAATGATTATATGGTTCTGCAGTTCAACAGAAAACGTTTATGTGCTCTTTTCAAGTCCTCCATCCCTCAGGTTTATGTACTTCCTAGACAATAAGGCTGCGCTAGCCTATCTCAGAAGTTTATACATTGCACAGAACATAGTGCAAAGCGGCTACAGTCGTTCTGACAACTATCCTGTATATCATCGCGACCTTGCGTTTTAATCTTCTAGCCACCATGCGGAATACTCTTGTTGGTGCGGGCAAGCAGATGAGGTTCCAGAAATTCCTAAAGTTCCTTCTCTACGCTCAAACTGAACTAGAAGCATCTGTTGAACAGGAGGGAAGCGACTGAATGATATTAAGTCTGTGAGACTAAAAGGTACCAAAGTTGCATTTCATGCTATACTTTATTTCTTCAAAGATTCATATTACCAAAGAGACCAGAAGTCTCATTCATAAATTCAAACATGCAAATTCATTCTTTCCCTCTGCAATCGAGGACATTAAACAGCACATGAGACTCTAAGGATTGGGAATCCAATTGTCCAAAATTTGAAGGCTAAATATTATAATGTATGAGTTGTCCACATCTTCTGCAACCCAATCCATCATAACCAAAATGATCACATTGTGATGACAGATGACTTGCAATGTCACATCTGTGTAGTCCATGCAAAACAGCTTTACACTTTTCTTTCACACTTAAAGAAAGAAAGAGTACACAAATCGATCATTATAAACAGATAAAAAACTTTTAAGGAATTTTCCTCATGAACTCAGGGCCTGCTTATAAGGTCAGATAAACAACTTTTAAGGAATTTTCCTCATGAACTCAGGGCCTGCTTATAAGGTCAAATTGACTTGGACAATAAAATTTTATTTGAATCTTGGACCACCAGTCAGACCTTTTTAACAGCATAAACATTCTACAATCTAAACAAATCTGTTGGTTCAATCAGCAACAAATGATGTATTACTCACTGCACGATACTACTTAATACACATCATAATATTGTGAAACTTATAACATTGTGAAATAATTCGTCCACAGTCCACACAGGATGACAGTACGAGTGAGACTGGCCACTAGAAAAAGCACACATATTGACGTTGCATCAATAGAAAATAATGCCGGATAATGGAAAGCATAGATTGCACTTTACCTAAACAAACAGGCCTAGACATTCAAATCCAGCCCAGAATTAGTAGTCTGCATATTCAATGAATGCAAAGAATATGGAAAGAAAAATAAAAGAATTTAGCATTAAAAAAGTCCTTTCATGAGCATTCCACAAAAAGACAGAAATAAAATGCAAAAGAGAATAAACAAGGAACAATAAGAATAAACCACATTCAACATTTTCTACAGTAAATCATGTTCATTAGTTGTGCCAGTTTAGCACTTCACCAAATTCCTGGTTCTATTGCATAGACTCCCAAGTAATCATGTCAATGTGAAAAGACACCATTTAGAATTCTTATATTTAAACATTCCCTCTATGATTGCATGTGCCATGCCACCCCCACCCCACCCCCAACACCCCAAAAAAAAAAAAGACAGAAAAAAATCAGCAATCACTGTGTACCCAATTGGACGCAACACAGTAGGGAGATGTTATCGGCAAGGGTCTCTTGCTAAAACATCAAGCAGTTTTTCACATATATGCAATTCTTTATGTTGTTTCACACAAAAAGCAAAAGATCTTGCCCTTAGCAATGGCAACCAAAAGTCACAGATGTGCTTCCTCACTGCCCTCTCTTTCACCAATGTTGCACATGACCAAATAACCTCATGAGCTCTCCGATGTATAATATATCACCCCAGACTTTAATGCAATGTAAGTGGCATCCAAGGAACTCCTACATTAGCTTTTGTGTTTGATGACTTTCACCAAAACTGATACTCCTAACCTACTAATTTAATACACATACAGTTTGTCATGGTTTGTTCATTTTTGAAACCTAAGAACTATGTCAATCACAGATACACCCCTCTGATGTGTACTTGGTGAAACCATTCCAAGAATTCATCAACACTTTTTATGGTCCTATTTTTACAGGCCATCCACAATGCATCATTAATTTAATAGCTATTACCAGCATTAGGGCCAGTAAAAGTGAAGGAACAGATAAAGGTCACATGTCCCGAGGGGTTTTCGGTACTTAAAATGACAAGGGAGTTTATCCATAAATTGGCTTTCATAAGTGGAAAGTTTCAGAAGCCTCAAAGTGAAAGTACGCATCCATCATTCCCATACACATTTTCATTGCCAAAACAGATGTTTACACCAGGGAACCATGATACAACTGAAGTGCAACATTAGATGATGGAACAAAGTACACAAAAAATGTTTGGGGCATGCATGCATACACACATACGTGCACACACATGAGCATCAAGTGGATGCAGCTATTGTATTATAGGACTGCTTAATATTGAGGAGAATTTAAACTATCATTTTTTCTAAGCATTAACAGTGCATGTTAATGTGTTATTATATCATGATTAGAATGCTCAAAAGGCAATTTGTGATTACATCATGATTTATGAGATTTTTCAAACCGTGCTCACTTACAAAACAACCTTTTTTTTTATATCAGCTATAACCAAATAAATAGCTAACATAAATAAAGGTCCACGTCTTCAAACGACTGCAAAAGTATGTTGGACTTCTAATCTGGGTGGATGGCCGGGTTGGCTTGAGACCTAGGTTTCCTCCCCAAGTCTTGAGTTTGACATCTCCTAACAGCTCCATTGCATGCATCCAATTAACAGTGTCCTAGCTTGACTTGCCTACCTAGAAATGAGGGGACTTTTTCCTTGTCCACTGAAAAATGAAGAATCTAGAAAAGCAATACGAGATGGGGATGGGCATGAGCCAAGCATCCAGTGTGATTTGACACTGCATGGGTCACCCTTTCCCATTTATGTAGGCCAAGCTTTCTTTGATTCAAGATCAACTCAGCTTAAGGATGATCTTTATACCTACTGCAAAAATCACACATGGAAAAGAGAGGAAAAACAATGCATTTCCAATAGAACGCAAATAATGCATTGGGAAAAATGGAAAGATTCACCTCGCAACAACAGTCCTAAACACAGTGACTGCTGGGGGGTTAGCTTTTCGGATAAGCATACATGCCAAGAACGAAACACCCATTCTTTTCAATGGACTGGGATGTTCAGTTCTTTTGACAAGATGACACACTGATTTGCAAGATATCAAGTAAATCCTTAGGAGCCGATGGCACTGCGTAGTTTTACCACGTGAGCAAGTAGTATTGCCAATGTGACAAGCAACTTCATGAAAGGCCTTGTGATGATGTTGGATTTGATGGGGGGAGGCAATCAAGAGAGGGAAGAACATGGAAATGAACACTCAGTTGGCTCCAACATACTGTTTGAGAAAACTCATCCCAGACCTGATCTATAAGCAAAATGCCTGTCAAATGGTTCAGAACCACTTCAGATGAACAAACTACTAAGAACGGAAAGTTATTTTGCTGCAAAATAACTAATAGAGCTCTTATATACAAATTATACAAAAGGATAGACAGTACTCATATGTTGGTTTACCAAGCAAGCACTATGAAAGACAAAGCTTGAAATCCAAAAGATCGTAGAGTGAAATCTCAACAACTCTGTGACATCTGATCCAAAATATAGAAGACAAGCAATTTCTAAATCTAAGATCTAACTAATAAGTGAATGCACATGAAACAGTCATTCTATTCACCTAAGGACTGGATTTCCTAAAGCTGATGCAGATACTTCAAGGATGAGGTAACCAAAACTTTGCAATTATTCAGCATTTGAGGACTCCAGTACAGTTTTTCTTTTAGAATACTTGCTGCGAAGCATGCTGTCAACTTAGACACCAAATCGGATTTCATCACTCCCATGCAACGGCAACCAAAAGATGTTTAGGTGGGTGTCTATATAATAAAGCAAAAAAATTCCAATATCATAAGAAAAGCGATATTTCATCATAAGAATGACTTAGTAGGCCCAACTGCATGAAGTAATCCATCAGTTAAGTGTTGCGCCATTGGATTTTGTGCATGAGGCTTCATCAGATTGCTCTGATAACTAAAAATCCACTGGACTGAAATAGGAAGTCTAATTATTAGACAAAATCTATACAAAATCACGAACAATCAATGCAACAGATCTTATTTAAAAGTTATGATGCTGCAAAAGGCTACAATAAGTATCGCATCCTATTCGAATTTGAGTTCTACTGCACAACCGGAGTGGCAGGCCTTAAATAATTCTATGCCCTTCATCTTTCAATCGTTTATGATATGCCTTTCATCTTTCAATCGTTTATGAGCTCCAAAATGCAGAATTTTCTGCATGCTAAAGGGTAACGACAAGCAGAAAATATTAAAAAACAAAGAAATTTCTTTCTCGCTCGCATAGAGATGATCAGATCTGACAAGCTAAAAGAAACAAAACTAAACATCAGCGCTGCTGATCGTCGTCAACAACAAACTCCATCACGCATCTGGAAAGAATTTACTTGTAAAATTAGCCTCCGCAAATGAAAAACGAATAGCAACAAATACAGTAACGCGCAACAAACACAGATCATCCCTTCACCCTGTAACATCTCAGTTCCTCACCTATACTATTCTCCTCAGATCTCCGCACGCGTTGCGTAACCAAATGAGAGAGACAGGTCAAATCAAACGCCAAGAAACCAGAATTCTATTATTTGGAACCGAAAGGGGATCGAAATTTACCGGGGAAGTGACCTGCTGCACTCGGCTCTCCGCAGCGACGATCGCCGTGGCAGCGGCATTCACAGTCTCCACGCTATTGTGTAGTCCCCTCATCACTTCTCCCCGCCAGAAACCTAAATTCCTCCAATCCACCGCCTCCGACCAGCAGATTGCGGCCTCGCAGTGGTCGGAAAGCGCCGCAGCAGGAGAAATTTCTCCGGCGGAGCCCCCGGAACTTCTCCAGTGGAAACCCTAGAACAGTGGCCTCGGATGCCGAAACCTAGAAACTGGAACACCTGTTGGGAATCCGGTGGGAGAGTAGAGGAAGCTGAGATGGACATGACCGCGGGGAGTGGGGGTTAAGGTCATTTATATAGAAAAAGAAAGAAGAGGTGTGAGTTGGAGACCTGGAACTCGCAAAATCAAGTCAAACACGCCGGTAACTCTAATCGCACGCTGTGTTAACCATTTTTGGGTGTCAATTATTGTTACAGTAAAAAAAACTTATCTAAACGTATGTAATATATGCATATAATTAATTAATTAATGCAGCCACTATAAATGAAGTTATCATTCCAATTAAATATTTTTTGTTACATTTTTGTTTAGTTGTTTGTGTTAATATAATTGAGTTCAGGATTAACTTAAGAGTTTGAAGTAAAATTACGATTAACGTGTTTATAAGTTGGAATTGAGTTTTGAGAAATTTGAGCAGGTTCGTGTTAAAAATAAATTTTTAATCATTCATTTATTGTGAAGAACGTGTTCATGGCAAGCTTAAATGTGTTTGTGGCTTGCAACTAAGTTGACTCTAAAGCTAATAATAATATGTGAAAGATTATAAAATGATCACTCTGCGTAGATTTATTTAGAAAAGGTCTTTTTGAATAAGTCCTGGGCGATGTTTTTCACATAAAAGTAACATTTTTGTTTATTACTAATATTTTCATAATATATAAGTGATAATTTTATAACGCTTAATTATAATAATTTTATATACAGAGATATCTCAATCTTGTGACCATTATAATCCTGACTAGACTATTATCCAAGAAATTACACGAAAAAATTAATTAGACCCTTCCGTCAGAAGTGTAGCATCATTTTTGTTCTTCCGCTAACTGTTTGTTGACCGGATGGCCATCACTATTTGTCTAATTAAATATTCATATCAAACCGTCAAAATATTAATGTAATAGTATGATAATATAGTAACATACTAATTATTAAAGTATACTATATTATGATTTATTATGAATAATTATCAAGAGAAAAAAAAAAGATTATGTCCATTGGATTTTAGGATAAAAGTAAAATAGAGGTAAAAAAACCGGAATGAGATTTGGTGCAAGCAAATGAGATTTTAGAATAATTATTACACATTTTAACACGTCAGCTAGTGTGACGAACAAGTGACGTTTTTCAATAAACTCTCACACATTTATCTAGATTTTTTCATTATTTATAATTTTTTAAATTTTAAGAGAAGCTGTTGATTTTTTTCAAAAAATATAAAAGATACAGCGTTAATAAACGGTAGTAGAGACTAAACGATCAGTAAAAGGGGACAAGAAAATATATCAGGAGGACCAAATTAAAATTTCCATTCATTCAGCACTATTGGGGCCAAGTCAAGTCGCCGCTGTGGTGTAAAGTCACCACCAAACGTGCAAAAAAGCCCGACCGGCCAGTTAAAAGAGGGCCGAGTTCGGACATCATGGTTAATCCGGTGATTAAAGTGAATAATTTAAAGTAATGTGGAGATTAGTGCGGACACGGGAACCTGTCGGGTTCTTACCTTACGTGAGCTGGTAACCCCTCGTGCGGGTGGGGCCCGCGCACGGGGAATGGGGGCAGAGCTTTTGGTTTGGCGTTCTTTGCACGGCTGTTCTGGAAATGGCGACGCCTTTTTGACTTCTGATGGAACAGAGGTGGCGGTGGCGGCTGCCCCTTATCTCTGCGGTGATGATGACTCCCCAGTTTTAGACGTCATGTCCCAATAAAGAGGGAAAAAAGTGTTTTTTTATAATTATTTACATGCCCTTCCAAAGAAGAAATTTGGTGTTAGAAGAGGTACTTCAAAATTTTAAGTTAGATAGTTATAATAATAAATAAACTTTGATCAAAGTTTTTTATATTAACCATCTAACTCAAATTTGTACATTTTTATATTAACTATCTAACTCAATTTGTGAAGTACTTAGAATTAAAATAATATCAGACTTTCAACAAAACTTTTAATGTTTGTTAGAAGTCTGATATTATTTTCAATTCTTCTGTCAAACTTTTAGTTAGAGTTTTAGTGTGAGAGGTACTTACAAATTAAAGTTGGGTAGTTACTATAATAGAAAAACTTTTCATTAGAGTTTCTTTAAAGTCTAATATTATTTTCTATTCTAAGTATTTTACAAATTTGAGTTACAGGGTTAACATAAAAAAAACTTTTAATTACGGTTTTGTTAGAAGTCTGATATTATTTTCAATACTTCTGTCAACTCTTTGCTAACCATATAATCTCCCTTTTCATTTAATATTATTTTTATTAATAACAGACAACTATTATTTACTAATAACATAACAATCATAATAACTTAATTTATTAATATTTTAGTATGTTATTTTTTAATATATTAAGAATTAATAAGTCATTAAGTTACTGTATTTGTTATGATATTTATGTTAATATCGTAATGATTCATCAAGAATATTAATTGAGAAGATTGAAAATAATGTCAGAAAATAAAGGTCGGACAGTTAGGAGACTTTAAAATAATGTCAATTTTTATAGGAATATCTAATTAATTTATTGTGACAAAGTTTAAGAAAAAAATATTCGAACCCTGTTCAGAGTTTAAAGGTGACATCCACACGTGGACGTCCGCAACTTTCGCCATTGGTTTCCGTTTCGGTGATCCCCGTGAACTGTTGTGGACCTGTGGTGGAGGAAATGAGAAAGAGAAACTCGAAGATCAAACTCTCCACGGGTGTGCGCTTTCAAGCGTCGTCTACCCAATGTGGCGTAATAATGAAATGAAAAATATATAATAAAGTAAAAAAGGATCTTGCATGTATACCCCTATACATAAGTTTATTTATATCTATACTCCTAACTCGCATATAGTGTATGAACTACCTGAAAACCTCAAAAATGTTGTGGCTCTGCCCTTCCTTCGTAACGCCGTTAACTCTAACTGAATATGTCATAAAGATTTTTTAAACTTTGATAAAATTAAAGATGCATATGTAAAATTTTAATAAATTTAAGGGCATATGTAAAAATATCTATAACCTTTTGACATACTCCACTAGAATTAACGGATTGTTGACAAAGGGGCATAGCTGCAATTTTTTTAGATTTTCAAGGATATTTCATACAATTATGAGAGTTGGGAGTATAGGTATAAATATGTTAGTTTCTAGAAGTATAAATGCAAAAATTGCAAAAAATATAATGTATATGTATAGAGTTTTTGTATATATATCCCAATGGATTATCATATTTACTTACGTATCTTGACTCCCACATATTATCATTAATGTCCTTTTGTAAGTATAAGTTCTGTTGAAGTTAACATTATAATCTATATATATATATATATATATATATATATATATATATATATATATATATATATATATATGAGTACAAATATAGAAATATCTAAAAATTTTGGCATACTTCATCGGAGTTCACAATATTTCAACGAGAGGAATATAAATGTAATATTTCTAAATATTTCAAGATCGTATTTATAACAATACATGGGAGGCTGGTATATACATGCAAATAGAATAGTTTTCAGGAGATATACATAAAAAACCTAGTATATAACTTTGAGCAAACTCGTGGGAGAGAGGGAGGAAGGAAAGGGTAGGGAGCTATGATTTGGTGGACATTTTTATTTGTATTAAATAATTATGTCAGACACTCTCTGATATGACACATTAATTAAACACTCGTGTACAATCCTTTACTACAACATTTCAAAATAAACATTAGATATTTCTCAAAATACTTGTCTACATGCTAACGTGTGATATATTTTAGTTATATCCTTTATACTTCAAGTGAGTTTCAATAATTATATTGCTAACGTGTGATATATTTTAGATATATTATTTATGTTTCAAGTGAATTTCAGTAATTCTATTTTAATATATACATACATAATTACATATTAATGTATATATGTTCACATATTTTCTATGTCTTCATGTTCTATTTTTAAGATATCGCAGAGAGAGGGAGGAAGGAAGAGAAAGAGATGATAGAAGGTTATTCGTTCGAAGTTGATGACATCTTTGACCTATGTGAAAGCTTATTAGGGTGCTTTTATAAGATGATAGAAGCATCTTTTATCGAGGAATGCTATTATACCACGCTTCTTGCCGCCCTCTTATTACACTCATTAAGAATCATTTGATCTCTTGATAAAATAATTTTTATTAAAATAAGTTTAACACAATTTTTTTATGTAACTAATGCGGTTAATAAGAGTTATTTGATCAAGTGATCAAATGAACTCTTAATGAGCGTGATAAGAGGGCGGCAAGAAGCGTGGTATAATAGCATTCCTCTCCTTAATTTTCTTTATAAAAAAAAAATAGTAACTACCTTATTTTGAAGTGGATATTATTCTTCGTCAAAATTCACTGATTTTTCTCAATTAGAGCAGCCCATCTACCGCCCTCATCCAACTTATCTATCTCTTACACTTAAAATCAAATTTAACACAAATCAATGGATAATATTTTTATTTTAAAATATTTAAAATAATACCATTTTTTATAATAAAAAATTATACATATCAAGTGTTGTCTAATTTTATTTTTTTTCCTCATCTCTACGAACGAAGGAAAAATTATTATGCATCTCAAAAGAAACCCTGAAAAGATCGCTTCATGAATCTATATGCATCTTTTACCATCTCGTAGTGTTGGTTGGCATCCCATAAGACCAATACCCATGCCAATGGAAATGGGATCCTGGATGGATCCTCTGGATGTTATTTTTCATATTTAGGTAGACCATCACTCGTAAAAGTCAAGAGTAAATTAGATGTTTGATCAAATAAAATAGGTGAAGTAATGAATACTCTTATATTTTTATCAATGGAAATATATGAAAGGTGTAAAAAATGAAGTCTACAAGATCTTGTTTCTTGCTATTACTATTTCTCAAAGTTGTCAATGGATACCCATAACCTAATATATCATACAATTAGGGATGTAACTTGGGTGGGTTGAGTTGAGTTATGTATATAGGCTCAACTCAAATTCTAAATAATCCAGCCCAATTTCAATCCGACCCATAATCAGTTCAGATTCAACCCAAATTTAATAGTGAGTGAGTTGGGATCGATTGGGTTGGGCTAACCCTATTTGTACAAAGTTTGTTGAAAGTATTTTTCTTTTGTACGAATTAATGGAAAAGTTATTAAGTCAAATCGGGCCAACTCAATTTCAACCAAACTCAGCCTAACTTTTACTAATGTCAATCTAAATTTAACCCAACTTGATTTAGATAACTTGGGTCATCCCAATTTATTATAATATGAGTTGGGCTGAACTAGACCACGGATTGACCCGGCCAATTGACACTCTTGCATACAACATGACCTGATCTTTGTTAGGTATGATTGGATTTTGAAATTGAGTTCATTTCATTTTTGAGTTAGACTTGGATCACGATTTTGAGTCTGACCTTTTTAATAGACCGGACTTAAGTCAATCTCAAAAGGACCAAAAAATTCAATAAATGTTAAATATACGTTATAGTAATAAAATTTACATAATGTATATAATATTAAGATTAGTACCATTATTTATTAATAAATGTATATTGTACGCATTAATCAATATTAAACATGGCATTAGATTGATGATTCAATAGTCTCCCAGAAAAAGAAAATGTTCTTTACCTGCACCTAGTAAAAAAATCTCAAACATGTGAAAACTATCTTGCAAAATTTATGTTTCTAAGACAACTTCAGGAGCAACACACGCGTAGTTACTCATTATAATCTTTTAATATAATTTAATGGATACTTGATTAAATGCAACATTAGACTTTTACTTTTTAAAAGATGTGATCCTTTAAGTGGACTTTTATTTTTAAGTATAAACAAGATATTGACATATATATGATTTATTTAAAGGATATTTATAGTTAATGCTTTGACCAATAAGGCGAGGATGATGATGATGAGAAATACATGATATCATGATTGAAAGTTGACCCTCAAACAACTTAATAAGAAGCTTATGCATAATTATATGCTTAGTAAAATTAAATTATGATAGAATTGATTATGCAATCGAAATAAGCATTGCACTAAAATTTTAATTAACTTTTATTTATCATTTTTATACTAAAAGCATTTATGTTGCCTTGTCTTTGCTAGTTATAGAAGGTGTGTCACATCTTGTTTACCTTTAATTTGCTGAACGAAGTTGTATATATACATAGGAAAGTGATACAATATGTTGCCAGGGTTCAAACCGTTGGCAGCAGGCCGTACCAAGAGCCGTCCGATCCTGATTGGATGACAAAAAAAAGAACAAAAAAAATGTAAAACATGCAGAAACCGCCGCCCAGATGCACGAGAAATGCCCGCATGTGGGAAGGCGGGTGGGGCGCCCTGTGTTTCACGGGGCGCTCCCATGATTTCACGCATGTGGGCATCTTCTTCCCTGTGTATGGAGCCGTTGGATCATGTCTTCGGGTGTGATCCGATGGCCTGATTTTTATTTTTTTATATACTATTTCTCCCTCCGGCATGCCTTCTCTCCCCGTCAATGCGCCGCATTGCCGTAACACCTTTAAGAAGTAGGATATGCTCCCAGTGAATCTAAATATGAGAGCGCATAGTATCACGACCATATATATATATATATAGAGAGAGAGAGAGATGCTGAAATATTCCGAAGGCTCTAAATACAACTTGGTTGTAATCTAGCCAATCCTCTTGGGTGGTTCCCTCGGAGCTCTTATGCTCTGGATCTTGTGTGTCTTTTGAGCCCTTCCCAATCTGGCTCCTCCTCCTCCTTTTTCCTTCTCATCCTCCTATCCCTACCATTGCTCTGGTTCACATTCCATGTTGGTGGTGCGTGTATGACTTTATGATCCTTTTACTCCTCTGTTCCCCTCCAACGATTCTCTATTTTGTCTATCTCTGCTGGACCCCATGTCCCTAACCACCCTTGACTTGTCCTCTTCCTCCACAGTTACATGCCTTCAAACACATGATGCACACCCTGTTCCCGCCTCCCTTGCCTTCCACCTCCCTATCTTCTTAAACTAGTTTCTACTCCCGCAAACCCACCATGGACTGCGGTCCACCTGGAGACTCCCTCAATGATTCTGAAGCTGAAGTGTTGTGTAACTTCCACAAGTTACTAGTCAAAGATAACGTGGAATCCCTGGTCCAACTGCAACCGAACGATTTGGGCGACCTCACTAGATGCAAATCTAGCATTCTCGTCAAAGTCCATTCGGATATCAAGATACGTCCTGCTGGTCTGCGGGAGTGGATCGCTCGAATGTGGAATCCCAAAGGTCAGTGGACGTTTCTTGACTACTCCTCCAACACTTTTTTGGTCAGACTACCTGCTGTTGAAGATGTTGAGCGTGCTTTCGCTCGATCTCCCTGGTTCTTCAATGGGGATCTTCTTCTGATGGAAAAATGTAGACCAAATACCCCTCCCTCTGAGTATCAACTCAAGTGGGGTGACATCTGGGTTAGAATTTTCGATCTACCGGAAGAATATCTTTCTATTAATGTAGTTACGAAGCTGGCTTCCCAACTGGGTATAGTTCATCCCCCCCTTGAAGGTGCTATATTATATTGGAGTACGTATGCCAGGATCAAGATCTCCCTGGACGTCACCCTGCCCCTCAAGAAATTGGTTGGAGCTAAGCTCCCGAATGGTGACATCAGGACTTTTGAGGTTGCATAAGGCTTCCTCGTTTATGTTCTTACTGTAAGGAATCGACATGAACGCAGCGGAAATAGAAATGATTCAATTGTATCGGTTTCTGGGGTCGTAAAACGGACATTAAAATCTAAGCGGGAAGAACAGTTCTTCACCTTTGCGGGGTTTCGAATCTCCCATGGATGATGCCGATTCGGTAATCGCGCACGCGCACGATCTCTAGAGGTATCCACACGAGTTCCCGCAGCAGACGCGATTTCCTCCTCGACTTGAGTGCTCCGACCAGATCTCAAATCCACCATGCGCGGAGAGAGACAGATCCACTCCAAGAGAGAGAGAAGGAGAGAGAGAGAGGAGAGAGAGAATCTGGGGAGTAAAAATTCGTCCAACCAACTTTTTACCACTCCCCCTTGGTCCTCCTTATATAGAAATAAGAATAAGCACAAGAGTTAATCCTCATGATTATCCAAGAGTTTGGTCTTGGATAATTCTCCATTAAATCTTCATGTTTATCCTGCAGCTTTTCACAAAAACCCAGATAAGCATGAAATTTAACATCTCTCACCGTCTGACGAGAACTCTTATGTGTGTGACCCTCTAGGCCCATATATCAGTCCGGTTGCAGGCCCATTAAACTTAGAACTGTTTCTTTAGTTTAATATTTATTAATTAACATTTAAACATCATATGTTAAATGATTAATTTAATAAACAAGTAAATTATCATCCGATGATTAATTCACTTGGCCTTCTGACCATGAACAGCACCAAACACTACCTCATGATCTCAGAAGATATAAGGGATACTGTTCCCTTTAATTGAACCTTTCCGTCTGCAGATACCGCACAGATATAATCCTTCACTCATGCAATGTCCCGATAACGCAAGGGTATGGTTTTATAGTCAAACCCTCTATCGCATTATCCAGATGGATTCTAGTACACAGTTAATATCTAGAAAGACATCTCTTTTATTTGACTATGGCCAGGGATTTCTGTGTACACATCCATGGGACATTCTCTCTCCAAACTTATATCAAGAGTGAGTGATCCCTTGTTGTTCACTCAATTACCTTCGCAAGCTTTCCACTGTATCTGAAAGACCGATTATGGTGGACTTAATGGTTAAAGTCCACGAGTCAGAGAATCAAGATACAATGGTCCACAAACAATGTATCATTGGTGACTCAGGTCAAAGGACCAACTGTGCTACTGCAACGATAGAATTCCCTGGTTGACTAATAGGTATAATTACCATCCAATAATTCTTATTTGGGTCTGTTCAGTGAACTCATTCTCTAATGAGCACCCACTTGTTTGTCTTAGTGTCACCACACGAGTGAATGTGAGATCATTCACCCTCATCATATGAGCAGACATAACTTGTGTCGATCTTATCGGATATTTAATGTCCATCTCAAATATCCTACGATCGAGAACTATTTAAGACAATTGCCTTAGGATATTGATCTCACTATCACGATCTCATCATGATTCAATATCCTATACATTTGTCTATGGACCTTCATTATGATAGTCGTTTGCGAGAATTATTAAATGAAGAAATAATTGCCTTTATTAATAATCTGAACTAGAATGTACAATGATTGGCTTTGAGGCCACCCAATTCTAACACTTACTGTGGCATACTTGGGCACGAAAGTGACTCATGTAATGATCTCTCTAAACTTAAGTTACACATCAAAAGATCATACTCCACTGCATTGAGAAACAATATGCTAAATGCCATTAAATTTGAATACGGGGATTGGCTGAAGGCTGCTAATGTTCCTCCTAGTGTCATCAAGAACCAGTAATCTTTTACTAGGCCTTGCAATTCTTCTGAATGTCTCATGGCCTCAACTAACCCAGAACACATTCAGTCAAAAATCAGTTTCGATCCATCTGTGCGTGATTGCAACAAGAAACTATTGTTTCTCTCGCAGGATGTGCAGGTACCTGGTTTCTCCCTCAAATCCAAAGTTGATCTGCATAATCCTTCTGCTTGTACGAGGTTACTTGAAGGGTCTTCCTACTGCCCTCCCAGCATGGGCAAGGGGTTCTGCACCTTCCCTGTTCTGACTAAAGGTGATGTTGAGCTATCCTCTTCAATCTTGCCTTGCGTGAATCATCAGCTCGATTTGCCTTTTTCCAGTGGTTCCTCTACCCTGCACACATCCTCTGAGTGTACTAGTCCTGTGCACACTGGAGAGCTGACACCCTCAAGGATTGATGACTCCTCCATATCTTGTAACAGAGTACTAGTCTCTAGGGATGTCAGGTCTACATCTCCCAATGCCCACCTAGCTACTCCTTGTGGTACCCTCCTACATGACCAGCAGTCTTTAAGCATTACCAGTGGTCTTTCTCCTTCAAAAAGAAAGGTCATTTCGCAGCAAGTCACATAGATGCTTCTTGAGGAACCTAAAAGAGCTAAAGGAACCCTTCTAATATCTAATGATGATCAGTCACAGCTTTTATCCATTACCAAATTACATTACGCACTAGGCATTTCCTTAGACTCTCCTGTCAAGAGCAAGACTCGTCACTTCAGAAGCAAGAAGGCTGCAATTAGCCTTCAGCTTGCAGATCCCACGGAATCCAAACATCAGGTCTTGGCGGCAGACCTTAAATTGCCGCAGATTTCCTAATGAGAATTATCGCTTGGAACTGTCGAGGTGTCAAGGGGTCAGCGACAGTTCCGTTCTTAAAGCAACTGAACCACTCTGTGAATCCTGATATTACATTCCTCTCTAAAACGAAGGCAAATATGCTATTCAACACTAACTTTTTTCAACATAGACATATTGATACCTTTCATATTATTCAAGCGCAAGGCCTGGCTGGCGGGTTGTGGTTATGGTGGAATCCATCCATTAATCTCAATGTTACTCTGATCAGAATTGCATCTTGGCTAAAATTAAAGAACCGAATGGCTCTCACTGGTTCCTGATGTGCATCTATGCTCCTGCTAGTCCTACTGAGAGAAGAGCTTTTTGGAATAAGACCACTTCCTGCATCCTTAATATTCAAGCTCCCATCTGTCTTATTGGTGATATGAATGTCATTCTTAGTCAGCAGGAAAAACTTGGAGGCAATTTGGTCACTCATGCTCATATTAGGAATTTCCAGTCCTTCATCAATAGATCTGGGCTTATCGATCTATCACATGAAGGGCCTGCTTATACCTGGACTAATAACAGGGCCTTCTCTTCTCACATCAGGGAGAGACTAGATCGGGCTCTGGTTTGCTCCAAGTGTTATTTGCATTTTACTAATGCTAAGCTCCTGCATTTGCCTAGGATTGCGAGTGACCATCGGCCCATTCTTCTTATCACTGAAGCTAGTCCCAACAAAAAGCATTGGCCGTTTAAATTTGAAACAGCTTGGTCACTTCGAGAGAATTTCCATTCTTCTCTCAATTGTATGTGGAATGCTACACCTCCTCTAAGTTCCAACTATCACTGCAAGATTGCTAGTCTTCAGTCGCACTTAAGGCAGTGGAAGAGGAAGAATTACTCCAATGCCAAGCTTAGACTGGATGAGCTCAGCAAGCGCTTGAGTGTGATAGATTCAGCTCCCCTGGATGACAGCACCATTCAAACGGGCCACCTTGTGTAAGGACTGAGATTTCGGGTTCAGTATTCGGGTCGGGTTCGGGCCGGATCCCCTGGTTTGGACCCTGAGGAGGGTCTTGAGATTTCTGGCTGAATGGCGTCAGCACTGCTCAACGCCTTTCAAAAGGCGTCAGGTTGTGTGGACGCTATTTAGGTCTGCTGGGTGTTGTGCCACGTGTGCGCCACGTGGGCGGGTTTCGGGCCGCGAGAGTACGACCCCGGTCACATCGTCTGAACGGCGTCCATGTCGGTCGACGCGATTCAGACTGTGACCTCTGCGATGTTTGGGTGCGGCGCCAGAGCGTTGTCAGTACGGCCTGTCCTGTCGTCTGAACGACGTCCGTGGAGGGTGACGCGTTTCAGACCGCTGTCAGTACGGCCGTCCTGTCAGACTGATAGGCGTCTGCCTCGATCGACGCGTTTCAGCTGGTTTCGGATTGACCCCGCGAGCCTCCCCTTCTTTCCCTCATTCTCGCCTCCACTCTCTCTCTCCTCGCCCTCTCCGCCCTCTCCGACGCTCTTCTTCCCCTTCCCTTCCTCTTCTTCCTCTTCCACCACTCCAACACCACCTTACCTCTCACCTCTACCTCCACCACTTCCTTCGCGGTGTTCCACTCTCCGGACGGCGGCCGACGTCCCGGCGGAGTGACGGCGTCCTCGAGGGTACCGGCGGCGGTGTGCAGTGCGGCGGGACGGTGGCACGGAGCTTGGCGGAGTTCAAGAACCGGTAGGGGGACGAACCTTGCATGTGTTGCTCGTATGTTTCTTGGCGTGACGTAACGTGTTTGGGGCTAGATTGAGCATGTTTAGGGGGATTCCTTGTGGGAATGGCGGTGCTTGTGTTAGTATTAGATGGTCTCAAAGCCAATCCGATACTGTGTACATATTCAGATTATTAATAAATGACAATAATTCATTGTGTGTAATTAATTCGATCTGTGTTTATCGTATCACGATGAAATCCATGAACATGTGCAATAGTGTTCGGATTATGATGAGATCATAATTACGGGACTGAAGACTTATAAACACATGTTCTTAATTGTTCCTAGTCATAGGATGTTTGAGATAGGACATCGAACATCCGGATAGACTAGTATAGGTTACTTCAGCTCATATGATGAGGGTGACTGATCCCATAAGTCACTTGTGTAGAGACACTATGCTGAACCTATAGGTGCTCATTGGTGAATGAGTTCACTGAACTGATCCGACTATGAATCGCTGGATGGTAATCACCTCACTGTTAACCAGCTCGATTCAATTGTCATGGTTGCGTGAATGATCCTTGGACCTGAGACTCCAAGGATACCTTGTTGGTAGGTTTCTGAGCTTTGACCTTGACGAACGAATCCCTAACCATGGGATATCAATAAGTCAAGCGATCGGGTTCAGGGAAATGCCCTCGAAGGTAATTGTGTGTTCAATACGGGATCATCCGCTCTCGGTTGTTTGAGAGAGAATGTTCCGAGAATGATGCGCTTAAAGTCCCTGGCCAGGGCGGACTCTGTAATCGATAAGGAGTTATCGGATTCAGATTAGCGACATCTGATTCAAGTGAATCGACCAAATAGGGTTTAACAGTAAACCATGCCCTAGGTCGATTCGGGAACATTGTACGGATGAAGGATTATATCCGCGCGCTAACCGATGACAGAAAGGTTCCAATAGAGGGTTGCGATAACCCCAGTGCCATCCAGGATCACGCGATGTTGCTTGGCATCCAACGTGATCGGCAGTCTGTCCGAATTTATTGTGGGACATTAAATTCGACTGATTAATTGAATATAAAGATATTAATTAATTCAGTGGGTCAGTAAATGGTTACTGGACTTAATGGGCTATTAACTGGACTGGTATTTGGGCCTAGAGGGTCACACGCAAATGGTTTTCAAGTCGATGGATAATCCGACAGGATTTCGGATAAGTCTGGGTTTTTGTGAAAAACCGCAAACTGACTTCTTATAAAAGAACGGATTCTACGTCCGGGGCCAGCAACCCTGACCTAGCCGTCATTCGTTCTTCCCCACTTTCTCTCTCCTCTGGGCGTGCCGTTCCCAACTGCTCCACTTCCCGTTCGACGGGGATTCTGGATCCGCATGTCGCGGCGAATCACGCGCAGTCAGACGGGATCTTCGAGCGCCGCAGCGAGCGAGGAAGCGAGGACGATCCATCGCGAGGAGAACCGCGTGGATACCGCTAGAGGTCGGGCATCTGCGCGACTTGCGGCATCGCTCCGACGGAACCGGAAAACGGACGCGGATTCGAATCCGCGCAAGGTAAATTCGATTTACACCGGTTTAATTTTAACGACCGAAACGGGACAGATCCGATCCCGAACTCCTTTATTCCGCTGCGTTTTAAGATCGGATCCCGACACAGCGATCCCAACAGTGGTATCAGAGCCAGGTTCCACTGTGTTTTCGCCGTTTCGGTCTCTAAAATTTATGGTTTTTGAATTTATTCCATGCTTAGATTTATGTTCTTGAAAGATTTATAATCATTAGATGATTACTGCGATGAGATCGTGATTTAAATCTGAAGAAAAAATTATTTTTGGGGGTTTTTCGTCGTGTTCTTCGTTGGACGAAGAACGGAGCGTTTTTGATGTGGTCGGATCCATAGAGATGGATTTTAAGGGGTTCTAATCGCTGTAGATCATGCCCAATGACCCTGGTCGAGTTGTTGATGGCATGGGAAGCCGTGGAAGAGCGGCCATGGACCTTCTTCTTCCTCCCCACGGGTTTGAGAAACCTGCAAAACCAGATTTTTTGGAGGAAATAAGGGGGCGAATAAATCCCTTTCCGGATGACCTCCAGGGCCACCGCCGGTCACCGCACCTCGCCGGAGCTAAGGGGTTCGCCGGCGGCGTGGTGCGGTGCCCTGCCGGCGCCGGGATCGGCGCCGGAGAAGACCCCAAAGAGGGGGGCGGCGCCGTCGGGTTCCCTGCGTTGCAGGGAACCTTGGGCGGTTCGGCCGGGCGGCTAGGGTTTCCCTAGCCGCCGACCGGACCGGGCCCGGCTGGGCCGTGGCTCGTGCCAGGCGGCCCGAGCCAGGGCGCAGCAAAGCTCGGACCTGGGTCCGAGCCCTGGCTGCGCCCTGGCTCGGCTCTGGCCCGAGCCAGGGGCCCAGCAGGGCTGAGCCCTTTAGGGGGCCCAGTTGATTAAAAATTTTTAGTTTTAAAATTTTAATTATAAAATTGGTTTAATAATTATCTGTAAAATATGATTTTACTGTTTTTATTAAATTCAATTTTTATTGGGCCCTTATTAAGGTTTATTATGTTAATTAATTAACAAAAGGTTGTTAATTGAATTAATTCTAAATGTTAAATTAAACCTTATGCAATCTAATTGTTAGATTAACCCCATAAATATTTGAATTGTTCAAATTGAGCATGGAATATTTTTGAAGCCGTTAATTTTAGATTTTAATGCATTTTTGATGTGTTATTGATTTGCTTGTTTAAATTGGATTTAAATTAGCATGCTTGCAATAAATACTAAAGTTTTCGAAAAATTCCAAATAATCCAAATTTTGTTTGGTCCCTGGTTTTATGAAACCAAAATTAATATTATTTTCGAAAATTTTATTTAGCCATTTGATGTGCAATTCATGTGTGGTTTGTTTAATAAAACACATGGTGGTCATGGACGGGCATTACTTGTGGATGTGGAATGTGATTGTGTGGTTTATTATGTATTAATAAATAGAGGTCTGCGAACCTCTCCCTCTTACATTCCATTGTACTTCTACCTTCCTCCTTGATGTAATCGCCATAAGGCTTCCTCATTTAAATTATCGTGTAATTGAGAATTACGATGTAATTTGATCGAGGCGGATGCGTGCGGAGCGAGGATGATCCACAACTGCTGACCAGATGAAAATGAAGGAGTTCATTGTATTCATGGATTTGCAGACTCATGATATAAGTTGTTATATTGTGTGTATGTGTGCGTTTGACTGTCTGGCTCAAGTCAAACCGCAGTGCCGTCCATGACCACACTAATGACATGTATGTGATGCGTGTGCTTTATATTTGCTAGGTTATTAGTATTAATAAATATATTCGATATATTTAATACTATCACCTAGGATGAGACCAAATTAAATAAGTAAAACCTTCGTTACAAACTCTAAGCCGTAGCGCGAGTCATTGAGAATGTACCGCGTGGCTCTCCATCAATATGATTGATAGAACTTAATTCGGTGGTGGCAGATACTATGTGTTTACCCGAGGTCTGCCATTAACTGATGAGAGGACTGTTGATCATGGCATAAGATGCCTTTGGATAAGAGTAGAGGAACGATATAGTCATCCACGTGTTTACCCGGGAACTATGTTTCTACTTTACTCTGTCACGTATTGATGGTAAAGCTTAGACCGGGGATAATGGTCTACTGTGTTTACCCGGGACCATTAAACTTGGGAGCCGAAGTACGATCGGATATTGCAAGGAGTTGCAATTATCATGAGATGATTGCTCTGAGATAGCAGTATGATACTATGTGTTTACCCGAGGTCATACTGTGATGCTTGGAGATTCTGATCCCCACTAGGAGACAGTCGGCGTCTCCCGTTCTGTATATCTGAAGGTTATACAGTCCGTCGAAAATTAGTGGGAGTAAAATTAGATAATAAAAGACCATATCTTGTTTTAGATAATCTGAATATCTGCTAATTATCAATTAATTATCTCCTGTAGGCGAGAATGTCGCACCATAACCCGTTGCGAGGCATACTTGATGCCAACCGTTTGACAGGCACCAATTACTCAGATTGGCTCAGAAACCTGAAGATAGTCCTCAGGTCTGAGCAGATTGCCTACGTCTTGGATACTGAACCTCCTGCTGAACCAGCATTAGATGCTCTAGAGGAGGAAATGATAGCGTATGAAAAATGGAAGGAGGATTCTACCATGGCCCAATGCTATATGTTAGCCTCTATGAGCAATGAGTTGCAGAGGCAACATGAAGAGATGGATGCTAGATCCATCATGCTCCATTTGAAGGAGCTCTTTGGTGAGCAGAGCAGAATCGAACGATATGAGATATCGAAGAATCTGTTCAAAGCTCAGATGGCAGAGGGAACTGCAGTACAGAATCATGTGCTGAAGATGATTGAGTGGGTGGAGAGGCTGGATGCTCTTGGGATTACACTTCCCAAGGAGATGCACACAGACCTTGTGTTGTCTTCACTTCCACCTTCATATGCTCAGTTCATCGTCAATTTCAACATGAACAAGATCCAGGCGACCTTAGCTGAACTGCTGAACATGTTAAAGACTGCTGAGGGGAACCTTGTGAAGGATAAACCCCAAGTCCTAATGGTTGGTAAGACCAACAGAAAAAGACTTGCAGTCCAAGCTTTTCGAAAGAATAAGAACAAGGTTCAGAGAAAGGCAAAGGTTGTCAAGAAAGATAAGGGTAAAAGTGCTGAGAAAGGTGATTGCTTCTACTGTCACCAGAAAGGGCATTGGAAGAGGAATTGCAAGGAATACCTCAAGGACAAGGCTCAAGGAACTGTGAAGCAGCAGGACGCTTCAGGTATCTATATGATAGATGTAAACTTGTCAATAAGAGATTGTACATCATGGGTATTAGGTACTGGATGTGTATCTCATATCTGCGAGGACCGGCGAGGTGGAGCTGAGGCTAGGTAACGGCGCAAGAGTTGCGGCGATCGCTGTGGGGACAGTGAAGCTCAAGCTACCATCCGGAGACACATTTTTATTAGATGATTGTTATTATGTACCTAGCATAATAAGGAACATCATTTCTATTTCATGTTTAGATAGAATTGGATACAATTTAAATTTTGGGAACAATAGTTGTTCAATTTATTTCAGAAATAAATTAATAACTTCTGCTATTTTATCCAATGGTTTGTATCTATTGAATGTGTCTCATGATAATTTACATATCGGTTCTTCGATTAAAAGAAGTAAGTATGAAATGAACAAAGCCTACTTGTGGCATTGTAGGCTTGGACACATTGGTGAAAACAGACTCCAAAGGTTGCATAAAGATGGATATTTGGATCCATTTGATTATGAATCATATGCAACCTGTGAGTCATGTTTAATGGGTAAAATGGCTAAGTCTCCATTTAGTGGAACTGGAGAATGAGCCAAAGGCATATTAGAACTCATACATTCAGATGTATGTGGTCCTATGTCAACTCAAGCCATTGGTGGTTTCTCATACTTCATTACATTCACTGATGATTACTCAAGATTTGGATATGTATACTTATTGAAGTATAAATCTGAAGCCTTTGAGAAATTCAGAGAATTTAAGAATGAAGTGGAAAAACAAACAGGAAAGAGCATAAAAACCATCCGATCTGATCGGGGTGGTGAATACTTGAGTACTGAGTTCATTAAATACTTAAAGGATAATGGTATCCTTTCTCAGCTTACACCTCCTTATACACCTCAGATGAATGGTGTATCAGAAAGGAGAAATCGCACATTAATGGAAATGGTGCGATCCATGATGAGCATGTCCAAATTACCAGTGTCTTTATGGGGATATGCACTTAGCTCGGCTATGTATATCCTGAACAAGGTACCCAACAAATCTGTTGAGACCACTCCATATGAGATATGGAATGGAAGGAAACCAGACCTTAAACATGTTAAAGTCTGGGGATGTCCTGCTCATGTTAAAAGACATGACGCAGATAAGCTGGAATCCAGAACTGACAAATGCAGATTTGTGGGATATCCAAAGGAAACTTATGGATATTACTTCTATCATCCTGGCGAACAAAGGGTGTTTGTGGCCAGGAGAGCTGTCTTTCTGGAAGAAGATTATATTCTCCAGAAGGACAGTGGGAGTAAAGTAATTCTGGAAGAAGTTCCAGACCCACAAACTGGCAATGGTTCATCAGATGAACCGTCAGTTTCTGAACCTGTTCAAAGTGATACATAGGAACCTCGTAGGTCTAAAAGAGTACCTAAACCACCAGAAAGATATGTGGGACATATTAATTTGGATGGTTCTAAGATACTCTATAATGAGGATGATGATCCTAAGACTTACCAGGAGGCCATTGAAAGTCCAGAGGCCGAGAAATGGCGGGAATCCATGAATTCTGAAATACAGTCCATGTACATCAACCAAGCTTGGAACTTGGTGGATTTACCCGATGGTATAGTACCTATCGGCTGCAAATGGATCTTTAAAAGAAAGATCGGTGCAGATGGACGTATTGAGACTTATAAAGCAAGATTAGTGGCAAAAGGCTATCGTCAAAGACAAGGTGTTGACTATGACGAAACCTTTTCGCCCGTTGCTATGATTAAGTCTATCAGAATTCTTCTCGCCATTGCTGCCTACCATGATTATGAAATCTGCCAGATGGATGTGAAGACTGCCTTCCTCAATGGAAACTTGAGGAGGAGGTGTATATGATACAATCAGAAGGATTCACATCCAAAGAATCTCCAGACATGGTATGCAAGTTACAGAGGTCCATTTATGGACTGAAGCAAGCTTCCCGGAGCTGGAACATAAGATTTGATGAGGCGATCAAATCTTATGGCTTCATTAAGAATGAAGATGAGCCCTGTGTATACAAGAAAAACAGTGGGAGCGCAATCACATTTCTGGTTCTTTACGTTGACGACATCCTACTCATTGGGAATGATGTAGGAATGATGTCATCAGTAAAGATATAGCTGTCAAAGAACTTCTCCATGAAGGATTTGGGAGAAGCATCTTACGTATTGGGAATACGGATCTATAGAGATAGATCAAAGAAGATGCTGGCTTTAACCCAATCCATGTACATAGAAACCATTGTCAAAAGGTTTGGTATGGAAAATTCAAAGAGAGGTCTCATACCGATGAGACATGGAATTTCACTCTCTAAAGGTCAGTCTCCCAAGACACCTGAAGAGAGGGCAGTGATGGATAAAGTCCCCTATGCTTCTGCCATAGGGTCCATCATGTATGCCATGCTGTGTACCAGACCTGATGTAGCATATGCTCTAAGTGTTACGAGCAGACATCAGGCAGATCCAGGTGATGAACACTGGAAGGCTGTGAAATGCATCCTTAAGTACTTGAGAAGGACTAAGGATCTATTTCTAGTCTATGGAGGAGGAGACTTAAAGCTGCAAGGATACACTGACTCGAGTTTTCAGTCTGATCCTGATGACAGCAAGTCAACATCAGGTTTTATTTTCACACTCAACGGGGGAGCAGTGAGCTGGAAAAGTTCCAAGCAGGAAACCACTGCTGATTCGACAACGGAAGCCGAGTATATTGCTGCTGCTGAAGCCGCCAAGGAAGCTGTATGGATGAAGAAATTCATCGGCGATCTTGGTGTGGTGGAAAGCATATCTGGTCCCGTCCCACTGCTGTGTGACAACAATGGGGCGATTGCTCAAGCGAAAGAGCCGAGGTCTCATCAGAAGTCGAAGCACATTCTGCGGCGCTTTCATCTGATCAGAGAGATTATAGCTCGAGGAGATGTCGTGGTGGAAAGAGTTCCCTCAGCCGACAACATAGCAGATCCACTTACAAAGCCTTTGTCTCAAAATGTTTTTGAGCGTCACTTAGAGAATATGGGTATTCTGTATAAAAGTGATTGGCTTTAGCCCAAGTGGGAGATTGTTAGTATTAGATGGTCTCAAAGCCAATCCGATACTGTGTACATATTCATATTATTAATAAATGACAATAATTCATTGTGTGTAATTAATTCGATCTGTGTTTATCGTATCACGATGAAGTCCATGAACATGTGCAATAGTGTTCGGATTATGATGAGATCATAATTACGGGACCGAAGACTTATAAACACATGTTCTTAATTGTTCCTAGTCATAGGATGTTTGAGATAGGACATCGAACATCCGGATAGACTAGTATAGGTTACTTCAGCTCATATGATGAGGGTGACTGATCTCATAAGTCACTTGTGTAGAGACACTATGCTGAACCTATAGGTGCTCATTGGTGAATGAGTTCACTGAACTGATCCGACTATGAATCGCTGGATGGTAATCACCTCACTGTTAACCAGCTCGATTCAATTGTCACGGTTGCGTGGATGATCCTTGGACCTGAGACTCCAAGGATACCTTGTTGGTAGGTTTCTGAGCTTTGACCTTGACGAACGAATCCCTAACCATGGGATATCAATAAGTCAAGCGATCGGGTTCAGGGAAATGCCCTCGAAGGTAATTGTGTGTTCAATACGGGATTATCCGCTCTCGGTTGTTTGAGAGAGAATGTTCCGAGAATGATGCGCTTAAAGTCCCTGGCCAGGGCGGACTCTGTAATCGATAAGGAGTTATCGGATTCAGATTAGCGACATCTGATTCAAGTGAATCGACCAAATAGGGTTTAACAGTAAACCATGCCCTAGGTCGATTCGGGAACATTGTACAGATAAAGGATTATATCCGCGCGCTAACCGATGACAGAAAGGTTCCAATAGAGGGTTGCGATAACCCCAGTGCCATCTAGGATCACGCGATGTTGCTTGGCATCCAACGTGATCGGCAGTCCGTCCGAATTTATTGTGGGACATTAAATTCGACTGATTAATTGAATATAAAGATATTAATTAATTCAGTGGGTCAGTAAAGGGTTACTGGACTTAATGGGCTATTAACTGGACTGGTATTTGGGCCTAGAGGGTCACACGCAAATGGTTTTCAAGTCGATGGATAATCCGACAGGATTTCGGATAAGTCTGGGTTTTTGTGAAAAACCGCAAACTGACTTCTTATAAAAGAACGGATTCTACGTCCGGGGCCAGCAACCCTGACCTAGCCGTCATTCGTTCTTCCCCACTTTCTCTCTCCTCTGGGCGTGCCGTTCCCAACTGCTCCACTTCTCGTTCGACGGGGATTCTGGATCCGCATGTCGCGGCGGATCACGCGCAGTCAGACGGGATCTTCGAGCGTCGCAGCGAGCGAGGAAGCGAGGACGATCCATCGCGAGGAGAACCGCGTGGATACCGCTAGAGGTCGGGCATCTGCGCGACTTGCGGCATCGCTCCGACGGAACCGAAAAACGGACGCGGATTCGAATCCGCGCAAGGTAAATTCGATT
Organism: Zantedeschia hybrid cultivar; assembly: GCA_030544215.1. Lineage (NCBI taxonomy): Eukaryota > Viridiplantae > Streptophyta > Magnoliopsida > Alismatales > Araceae > Zantedeschia > Zantedeschia hybrid cultivar. The sequence continues at coordinate 4,840,002 of JARZZO010000015.1, forward strand.
TACACCGGTTTAATTTTAACGACCGAAACGGGACAGATCCGATCCCGAACTCCTTTATTCCGCTGCGTTTTAAGATCGGATCCCGACACAGCGATCCCAACAGCTTGTGAACGTGGTTTTGTAGCATGCTTGTGATGGTTGGATTTCTCTTCCTCCCCCTTTGGTTTTGGGGCTTTTCAGGGTGCTTGGGATCAAGGGAGAAACCCTCGGGTTGAACCAGGAAACCTGGTTTCTGGCGCTAAATGGCGTCGTACCTGGTCGACGCCTTTCCGAAAGACGTCGGGTCAGTACAACGCGTTTTAGGGCAGAAACCTCCCTGTTCGAGGTTTCATGAATTAGGGGTTCTGGCGCTAAATGACGTCATGGATGGACGACGCCTTTCAGGAGGACGTCGAGCCATCATGACGCCATTTAGGCAGGAAATACCCCCGTTTAAGGGTTCTGCAATACTGGATTTCTGGGTTGAATGGCGTCTGGCGACCCTGACGCGTTTTAAACGACGGCTTCATTGGTGGACGCGTTTTAAGGGATAATCTGGCTTTTAATAAACCTGTCTGAGGGTCTTGAATGGCGTCGACCTTGGTCGACGCGATTCAAGACAGAAATGCTTAAATTTTGTTATTTCATGTATATTTCACGGGGGGATGGTTCAGATGCATGCTTTGAGTTGTATACTGAGACTGAGGACTTCTGCATGAATGAGATTTCATCATCTATGTGTGTGTGCTTCAACTGTACGCTGAGACGGAGGTTTACTGTACGAATGGAATCATGTTGTGTGTGTGTGCTTGTACGAATATGGATTCGGAATGACTGTGGTTTCCGTTTGTCACCATGGGCTGATGGGAGAAGGGCCATGGTGTCTGTGAGGAGGGGTGCTTGTTGTGTTTTACCTTTGGCTGAGGGAAGCAGAACCACCTTGAACCCGTCGGGCCGGAGTAGCTGGTGTGCTATCCGAGGGGTTGCTGTTTGGTCTCAGCGGGTCGGGGTTTCCCTGTTTGTCGTGACAGCTTCCGGCGCGTTTCTTACTGTGGAGCTGGTACTGGTGGGAGTTGGTTTACCCTTTAGCCACTGGGCCTGATGTGACCTTTGATCAAGGTTACGAGTGGTACCCTTAGCCCTTTGGCCTGACACAGCCCGGGAGAGTTGGGTTTGTGGGTAGTTCCTGTAGCTTCGGCTTGACGGGGGTTCGCCGGTCCCCAGGGCCCTCCTGAAGCGCTGAGGCCTAGCGTGGAGGCAATCCGGACGGTAGGACAGTAGTCTAGACTGCTTGTGTGCACACGTAGCTGGCAGTGGCGGTACACTGAGTCCAGCTAGTCCTAGTTTGGCTCACTGCCTCACCCTACAGTGCCCCGGAACACTGTAGGGGTGGACAGGCGTGAGCAGTGGTGGTAGTGTTGGGAGGCGACGTTTGACTTCGGTCGACAGTGTGGTTCAGTCGCTTCGTGGACTTTGACTGTGAGACGTGACTTTGTGTTGGGTTCTTCGGGTTACTTGGTACTGTTCTTGCTACACTGCTTATCGTACGTTTCATATCAGGTTGAGTGCTATGTTTACTGTTTTACTTAATTGCCATATATTCCTGTTGTTGCACTTGTGGGTGTGTGAGTGGGAGGCAGGGGATCGGATGATCCCTACTGAGCCCATTTCTGGTGTGGCTCACTCCCTGCGGTTTCAGGTGTGGATCAGAGTGGCGCAGCGGTAGCGTGGTGTCTTCTTGGTGTGCGGACCAGCAGCTGTCTTAGTTCCGGAGTATGCCCCGATGTTGTTGTACTTTCCTTCTGCCTGTACTCATTTAATGTGTTGGACATGTAATTATTGTTGGACTGTATACGGACATTGTTATTTTCCTTTCTGCGCACTCGTTTACCTTTGTAGTCCGTGTGATTGTTATATTTAGTCTTGTTTAGCACTTACTCCTCTAGACGTGTTGTGTGAGATCCGGGTGTGAACCCGCAGCTAACGGGCCGACATCCATTTAGTGACCGGGTCTCCGGTCATAGGATGGCGGGTCGTTACACCTTGCATACAAAGAGTATACTCACGCCATTATTGAGGAGAATGAATACTGGAAGCAACGTGCCAAGATGCATTGGCTCAAAGAGGGGGAGAAAAATACCAGATTTTTCCATATTTCAGTGCTTTGCAGAAGAAATCTGAATCGTATCTCTGGCATTCAATTGCAGTCTGGGGCCTGGATTAGTAACATGGACATGGTAAATGAAATCTTTGTGGAGCATTTTAGAGATCTGTACCAGTCCAATTCCACAGATGCCACCTTTAAGCTTTGGACTTCTACGGAATTAAACAGCAGACAGGTTACAAGTGAAGAAAATCATCTTATTTGCAGTATCCCTTCCGAGTCTGAAATTAGGACTACCCTGTTTAGTATGGCCCCTTGCAAGGCCCCTGGTCCAGATGGCTTTCCCCCTACATTCTTTCAAAATCATTGGGACATTGTCAGAATTGAAGTGGTAAATTTAATTCAGCACATGTTTAGGTATTGTATCATGTCCAGGAACTTAAATCATTCTAACATTGTGCTAATTCCCAAGTCAAATTCTCCAGTTTCGCCTATGGACTACAGGCCTATCAGCCTTTCTAATGTCATATATAAGATATGTGCAAAGATTCTTGCATCGAGGATCAAACCTCTGCTCAGTAGACTTGTTTCATACAACCAATCTGCCTACGTTTCTGGGAGGCTTCTACTGGATAATATCCTAATCACACAGGAACTAATTCGTTCAATGAAGACTAAACATGGCAAAGATGGTATTTTCTGTATGAAAGTGGATATTGCTAAAGCATATGATAAACTTGAATGGCAGTTCATCTCCACCACTCTTAGCAAATTTGGGTTTTCTGAGTCAGTGATAAACATCCTTATGATGTGTGTTTCTATTGCTTCCTTTTCCATTAATATCAATGGGCAGCATGTTGGCCTCATAGTCCCCTCTAGGGGCATCAGACAGGGCTGTCCCCTATCTCCATACCTCTACATTCTATGTGTTGAGATGTTGACTCAGCTGTTAATTCTAGCATCAATGAACGTCGGATGAGGGGTTATATGCCTTGCAAGAATGCCCCTTGTATCTCTCATCTGATGTATGCTGATGATGTGGTTATCTTTGAAAGAGCTTCTGAAACTGACATTAATGCCTTCCTGGAGTGTTTTAATACTTATGGTCTGTGGTCTGGTCAACACATTAACAAATTGAAGTCAGGTTTGGCTTTTAGTCATAATCTATCCCCTGCCTTCTGCAATCATATTGCAGCTCAGTTTCAAATCCCAATCATGTCCAAAGAACAAACTTATTTGGGTGTTCCTTTCTGGCCTAGGCGATGCAGAGTTGATCAGTTCTCTTATTTGGTTGGCAAAATGAAGGCTAAGCTGAAACTATGGAAGGCTAATACTCTCTCTATGGCAGGTAAAGTCATACTCATCAATTCTGTATTAGCTGTCATTCCATTACATGTCATGGGTATGGGCTTGCTTCCAAGGAACACCTTATCCAAACTAAACTCCATTCAGTGTTCCTTTCTGTGGGGTGACAAGGCTGATCATAAAAAGATCCACCTTCGGAATTGGAATGACATTAAGAAACATCACTACCTTGGAGGATTGGGCATTAGAGATTTGGAGACCCTGAATAAAGCTTGTGTAATGAAACTTGTTTGGAAATTTATTAATGATGTTGATTCAATTTGGGCAAAGACTGTCAGAGCCAAATACTTAAAATCTTGTTCCTTCTGGGAATGTGATATCACCTCAATAGGTTCTGCTCCATAGAGAGCTATGCTTAATGTCAGACACCTTGTAGACAATATCTGTTTCAAAAGCATTCAGAATGGTATGTCTACTAACATTTAGGCAGACAAGTGGATTCCTAATCATCTTGGTCCACCTACTGTTAGGCAACATGGATATGATCAACTACTTATGTGGGTATTCCAGCTAATATGCAATGGCAACTGGAATGCACCATTAATAAATTCCATATTCTCTGCAGAATCTGCCAAGGCAATCTCTGACATTGTGCTACCTCACTCTCCTAGTGGTATGGGGGACCAGTTCATTTGGCCTCTCATTGAGGATGGATGTTTTTCCATTAAATCATCTTATATATACCTCTCTAATATCTCTCCTGCTCCGACTACCTCCAACTGCAATCATGTTTGGAAGACTATATGAGATTCGAAGCTCAGAAGAATTGTTCCACCTAAAGTTTTACATTTTATGTGGAAATGTTTAGTGGATGCATTGCCTGTCAATGACACCATTGCTAAGAGAATTCGCTCTGTCAATTGCTTATGCCAGATTTGCCTCAAAGAAGTCGAAACTGTGGATCATATGTTTTTTAAATGTAATTTTGCAAGATTGGTGTGGTTAGGCTCTCCACTGAATTACCATTCCTTGGAGGATTTCAAGCAGCTGGATCAGAAGATCCTTGACTGGAGCAAGCCACCCTTTACCACTAATGCAAATGACAGATCCTTTCTATCCTTGAGCCTCTCCATTGCCTGGCACATCTGGAAGAGCAGATGCAAATGGGTGTTTGAGGGTTTCAAGGTCAACCCTATCACTGTCATCATAAGAGCTGTTGTGGATGCAGAGTTCTGGCAATCCTCCTCTAGTAATTGTTCTCATCCGAGTAAGACAGACATTACTCTTCCCATGATCTGGGTACCGCCACGTTTTGGGTCTTACAAGATTAATTTCGATGGGGCTGTCTCGGATACTTGTGAAGCCATTGGTATTATCCTCCGTAATTGGCTAGGACAGCCGTTGGCATGCTTCTCCAAAATCTTCAGCTCTCAGGATCCTTTAATTATTGAAGCTCTTGCACTTTGGGAGGCTCTGTTATTTGCAAATCATATTTCTAACTACTCTCTGTAGACACGCTAATTTTGACATCATTTTGAGTAAATTTCATATCATATAATAATGCCTCAAAATGGTCTGATATTTAATCATTAGTTAATTTTTATTAATCTTTTTGGATTAATTGTCTAAATGACATCGGCCAGACAGACATAGTTTAAGTTAATTAAAGAAATTCACTTTAACTCAGATTTTTAATCAAATGTGAAGGATTCTAAAAGACGTCAACCTGTGTAGACGCCATTTAGACTTTAATTCTTATTTTGATTATTAATCTGATTTTTAATTAATTGATTAATTAACTAAAAGACGTCTACCTAGTACGACGCCATTTAGGTTTCCTAAGTTGTTTCTATCTCTTTTTTCGGATGTTTATTATTATCTTAATTAAGATAAAAGACGTCTCCCATAGACGACACGTTTTAGATAATTACAGATAAAGATGAATTAATCAATGTTTATCTGTTTCTTGGCTGGATAAACTTCAAAATCCTTCATATTAATCTAATCATAACCGCGGATGTGTGAACTTAAGTCTATAAATATCCAACCCCTTGGTCATTAAAAAGTTAGTGATGATAGCGATAATTGAGTGAAATTTGAACAAAGAATCTTGGCGACGACGTCCAAACGCTGAAGGATCGAGGTGTTGCTACTTCCAGGAGTCTTGAAGCAAGTTACATCCTTTCTTCATTCATTCTTCGTCCATTTCAAGAGCATTCAAGATCAAGGCTTTCCAGGAGCCATCCAACTTAATTCTTAATTAATTTCTGCATCTTTCTCATATTTTTATCACATTAGCATCATATTTTCATCACATCACTCCATGCAACACACACTCACTAGCATTATTTTCCAATCCATACTTTAAAGGGTTTCAAAGACCACAAACAAGTGAGTTCATTTGTTTAGTTGCATGATTAGAATTATTACTTGAATAGATACTACATCTATTTGAGTTCTTATTGTTTCATCTCTCTTTCTTTCCACTTTCTTGCAAGGTACAAAAGGAGATAAAGAAGAGATAATCATCAACAACAAGGAAAATGAATCTGAATGATCTTCAAAGTCCGATAAGCATCCAAATAAGAACAAAGTCAGAAAGGTTCTCTTTTTTCAGTCGGCTGAAGAAGGAGAATCAAGGACTTCAACATCTCCCAATTCCAAAACAAGTAGGCGATCAATCTTTTCTTTTAGAATTTTTTAGTTAAAAGTTTCTGACGATCACATTCACTTAATTTTTAATAGGTTTATTTGTCACTTAATCAACATAAATTTACATAATAATCACACTCCTAATTTGAGCACTCACACTCTCAGCTTTGGATTGAAGGTGATGCGGAAGTTCTCATTCGGGCTTGCTTGAATCTAAGGCCAACCCCGTGGAAAGTCAGGTCGATGATTAGTAATTGTCAGCTACTATTAGGTAGTTTTTGTGCTGATCTTAGTTTTGTTCCTCGCCTTTGTAATGGCGCGGCCCATGCTACTGCTAAACTTGCTGCTATTTCTTTGGCTGGAAATCATTGGAGTGCTTCCAATATTCCCTCCTGTATCACCTCTGCTATCAGAGCATATTTACCTGTTGTAGTTCCTCCTTCTTAATATGAATGGATCTTTTAACTGTCAAAAAAAAAAAGTAATCTAGCCAATGCCCTCTGATTGCCCGCCTTCTTCGTCTAGTACACAAAGTCCTCTGTACGGGGCGAGAAGGCCATTCGGTCCTCCAATCTTCATTAGAGTGCCCAAAGGCGCCAGGTCCCCCCAACCCCACTCCCCCAATTTATGTATATTAAAAGTATGCACGTTTCTTATGTATGTTCAACTATTACATATATTAGCATTGCATCACATGGAAAACGCATAGCACCTAATTCATTTCAGGTTGATAAAATCTATAGTTTAAGTAAAAATAATAATATTTTTTATTCTTAAAGCTAAAGTCTGATTTATTTTGAGCTTCAACTAGACTTTTAGAGACAAAGGAAAGTGACTTTGAACCATATTTGAGCATAATTTTTTTAGAGCAATGCTTGTTGCACCATGTTCGGCAAACGGCTGCAACAACAAGCAATTTTGTCATTTTTTTCTTTTTTAAAAAATCTAGAGGGGAAATCCTAAGGAGCTCATTCATAACATTCAATCTTTGATTGAATAACTAAAAGATCCGTAAAAATAGAAAACAAAATATCCTTTTTTCGGTTTTTTAACTACCTGATCAAAGATCAGATAGTACAGATGGACCTCTTAGAGTGGTCCCCTCCCTCTTAGATTTTTAGGAAAAAAAGTTGCTAGCTGCTATGGTCATCTGATTGAACCCGATCAGATGGCATCCATGCATGACACAGCAAATAATACTCATTTTTTTAACAAACTCGTACTTGAACTATACTAAAGACGTGTTTAGCATAGTTTTTAATTGAAAGTCATTTTTGGCTTCCTCTTATAACTTAAAAAATAATAGAGTAAAGTTGTTATAATTAGTTTTAGGTTCTTATAAAAGTCAAACCTTTCCTGTTAATCTTACTTTTTCTCTAATTCAAGAAGCTTCAAGTTATAACTTTTAGTTTGGACCAACAAACAATGTAAATATACTAAGTGGCTTTCGATACCTTATCTCTTCTCACAATTAAAATAACTACCTTTTTAATATGTATTTGACGCAACTTCCAATCGAAAGCACTTTTAAACTTTTTCCTGATCATTTATTGTATTTTGATTGGTTTTTGGCTTCTAACTAAAAGCTCCAACTTGGAGCTTCTAAAATGAAAGAAATTAGAAGTTTTAAAAGATTTTATAACTTCCTAAAATTATTTATAGTTATTTTCATCTATTATTTTTTTATATTGTAAGAGAAAATTAAAAATTAATTCTAAGTAAAAGCTACACCGCCCTAAATTTGAACCAAATCCAACTCATGGATGCCCCTACTATTGCTATGATGTTGCGGTCTTACCTTTTCTCTAGGGCTGCAACTCGAGCCGAGTTAGGGCCAACCCTAACTTAACTCATGCCAGGGTCCTTCAATCCTAATGCAACTTAACTCTCAACATAACCTCATCAACCTTATCCCAACTCATCTAATAGTGTCTCAATTTAATCCATCCAATAATGTCTCAACTCAACTCAACCCCTGAAATCATGCCTTCTCGGATTGGGTCAAGTTAATTCAGCATAGTTCATATTTTTAATTTTTTTCTGACCACTAAAATTTCATATATAGAGAGATGAATAAATCTATCTATCTACTTTAACAAAATAACTAAAAGGAGAAAGTACAATTATATTTGCATGGTAAGTTTTGTTCGCATATATAAAATTAAATGAAACGTATTCTATTAATCTAACTTATCGTTTTTATCTATTAATACCGAACTTGAATTTGGCCAGATTGAGAGACCCTTTTAACCCTAATCCAATGTAATACTGTCATAATCAAGTTCAACTCAACATAAGCACCAAGTTGACCAACTCGAGTTTGAGCTGAACTACCTAAAGTTGCAACCCTATTTTTCTTCTGTGCTCATGGACTGCCAGCCACGAGCGCCGCATATTCTGACATGTAAAGACTGAAGACACATGGCTTGCACCGGGCCAGGAAGCCAAACGTCCAAGCGTGCGTGGGCTGCCTTCCCTCCCCTACACGACAACGTATAACATACCTCGCTAGGCACATCACGTGCTCCGGAGAAAAGTGCGTGTGTTTGGAGCCTTCCTCGCGAAAGAAATGTGCAACAGTGCAAACATTTGACCATTCTTGTGTGAACAGTCAAACAGCTTTGATGCTGCAGAGAGTTTTCAAGGCTCACCAAACAGGAATCTAATGGGTTTTCAGATTGACGTGCGAAATCTTGTCATCTTGTCTCGTGCGCATAGGTTTGGTTTGTTCATTGTAAGAATATCCTCGTTGAATCTTACTGTAGAAAGCAATATAATAATTACGAGGCTATAGCTGAATGTTTGAGCATATAAAGCAAAAAAAACTAAAAAGATGCCAAATACGTATATTTTTGGGGTACATAAGAAAAAAAAACCCAAGAAAATATGAAAATAAAATAGGAAATTTTATGGGGACAAAATATCTCTTATGTCATCCATCATTGACTCAGATATTTCCATCACTAATTTAGAGATCTTTTATGTCGTCCATCACCGATTTAGCCGTTTGGGTGCGATGGTAAGAGCCAAGTTACAAGCTGAAGAGGTAAAAATGAAGAAGTCCAATATCGGCCGAATGAGAGGGCCCAACGATTATTCGACCAGCTCACCAGAGGTACAAGAGAGGCCTAGAAGGCCCATTGATAGCAAGGTTTGTGGCTACCTAGGTTCTAAGGAAGACCTGTGTTTAGGGGTGGAAGTAGGCCAGGCGGCCTATCAAGGGCTTACGGTCTAGTTTGTTGTCGGCCTGATTTGGCCTATTTAGTAATTTAGGTCAGGCCAAAACTTTATAGGCTTATTTTCATAAATAAGCCAGACCTATTTTTCAAAATTTTGTTTTATAGGCCTGTAGGCCGACCTGTTTACATATATATATATATATATATATATATATATATATATATATATATATATATATATATATATATATATATATGTATGTAATACATATATAAATATTTTGTAGGCTAAAGAATATTTTTGACCTTGTAGGTCAAAGCCTATTTTTAGCCTATTTTCTGATGGCCTAAACATGCCAACATGCCAGGCCAAGCTTAGTGATTTTTCTAAACAAGTTAGGTCAAGTCTTTTTTTTGACCTACAACAAGTCAACAGAGTAGGCTCAGGCTAAGTTTTTACCATGCAGGCCTGACCTATTTTAGTAAAACCTGACTTGACTTGATCTATTTCCACCCCTACCTGTGTTGCAAGGCGATGGTTGAGAACATGTTTCCCTGTATCTCCATTTCCGGACGACTTAAATGTGGCTAGTGATCAGAAACCCATTCCCTTGACCGACAATGAAGAGTCTCCAAGACATACACGTAGCCCGTTGACCACCCGACCACCGAAAACCAGATAAAGATCGAAAGTGCCATGTGCCTATGCCCTGGTCCCCACTAGTAGGACCGCCTCCTGGTGTTAGCCTCCCTTTGCGCGCCTGTTAGACCCAGCACCGCCTAGGTTAAGATCTACTACCGTTGATCACCTCACTAGTGTTGTTGTCACTATAGGAACTCAATCTCTAAGAGGTGATTTGGCTTCAATCAACTCCAGATGAAATCCTACTAACCCATGGGAGCTCCCGCATATCATCCTCGTGGCATCTCTTGAGTGATGTGAGTCTTACTTGGACCTTCCCTCTTGAGGGCTCATAGCCCTCTCTGTAGGGGACTGTATAAAAACACCTAACCCTCAACCATGTAAGAGACTTCATCTATCTTAAATCTCTGTAAAAAACTTCATCCATCTCTCAGTACCAAACTTAAGTATCAGAGAGTTATCTCTGAGGAAACGTAGGGAGTCCTTTGACACTTGTTCTTTGTCTATATTACTCTAAGTTCTATCAGAGAGGATCCATTGCTCCCTTCGCTCGTCGTGGCAGTCTAAGTGCCTCTCAACCTTCCTTTCCTCTTCACAAATAAAATTTGAACGCATTTCTTATTTTTATTTCACTAAACAGAATATTTGATGAGGTGTTTGGTTGCTCTATTGGATTGATCTAGTAATCTCAATTTTGATATTTCTATTAATAGTGGGTGCATGATTGCACATTATCAATTTTGATATTCTCACACTGGTAAAGTGTATTACCATAATAAATTTATACAACTATGAATGTGTATAAAAGCGTTAGAATTTAGTTTTTGAATATCTAAAAATGTCCTCTTCTCTCTTTTTCTCATCTCTAACTCTCTTGTTCACCTTCAACATTAGTTTTAATATTGATATTATAAATATAAAAAAAATCTATATCAAAATTAATAGTATATCGAAACGAATACAAGACCTCATACTTTAAACATATTAAATAGGGTCCTTCGACCTGCTATTTTGTTCCAAATAATACCCTTCTACATATTAGTCCAGTGTCGAATTTTCCAAAATCTCTCCCCTCTTGTTACAGCAAAAGAGGGTGGAATCTTCCGCCTATCAATGCTCGATCTTTGTAGCATTTTTTATTTCGAAAACCGTGATGGTTCATCGTCCGTCTTCGCCAAGAAGTTAATATCGGTACCCCCTCAGTATCGGTACCGGGACCGATGCTGCCATGTGTACACCTTGTTATGATTCCCCTAGAGCATTGCAGTACAACCTGTCATCCGCTGAAACCTCAACCATGTGAATATTGCTTGTTCTACAAATATACTCCTGACCAAGTTCTGTTACGATATGGGCCGGCAGATAATGGATTACAATTGATGTCAAATATCATTTCGTAAACTAATTAATTTATTTCACTCAGAATACCAACCATTCCATTTGAACCCATCGACAGCCAAATAAGAACTTAAAAGTACGTACACGTATCTAATCCCTATACCAGTTTATCACTTCGTAGTATCAAATGAAATATCAAGCATCAGATCCGATCAATACATATGTTAGCCGCACAATCCCCTGGGAAATTTACCCCAAATTTTTTTACTACACAATTGGGGGTCCAGTGGGAGACGATTTTGAAAATGGGTGTAGCATTGCAGAACAATTTTTTTATTTGCTACGAGATGATGCAGAACAATCTCTGTTACATTTCAAAGAACGTAAACTGTCTAGGAAGCATTTTACAGCTCAACAGTCATATTTTTGAAAAGGGTCCAACGGTCCATTTGGGCAATTTTGTCAGCTTCGAAGCTGTTGCTATGGCGACTCCGGAGCCCCTGTTCTATTATGCCGTTGGAGAATTCCAGATTGTGGACAACCAAATTATATCAGTTCTTAGGAACTCATTGCTTGGTGTCAGAAGGGATGATTCGCCAATTTCTCTTGTAGCGCAACTCGCAAGATGCTCATTGGAAAGGGATTAACCAAACTGTCAAAGAGTTATCAATCACCAGCGAGCCACCATCAACCATTACCAATTCCAAAGAGAATATGGATGCATATATCTATGGACTTCATTGAAGACCTACCACTCTCACATTCAAAGTCCAATTCTTGTTGTTATAGACAGGTTATCCAAATATGCTCACTTCCTTGCTCTCAAGCATCCTTACACGGCTGTCTATGTAGCAACAGAATTCATGTCTAAGATTGTTAAACTTCATGGACTTCCTCAATCGACAGTAACTGATAGAGATGCACTTTTCACCAACCACTTTTGGAAAGAATTTTGTAAATTGCAAGGAATTAAACTCAATATGAGCTCAGCTTATCACCCACAATCTGATGGTCAATCTGAAGCTTTGAACAACTGTCTCGAGACTTATTTGCGTTGCTTCTGCTCCCAACAACAAAAACACTGATTTGATTGGCTTCTTTGGGCTGAATATTGGTATAATACTTCTCTTCATACCTCAACTGACATTACGCCATATGAAGTTGTTTATGGAGTTCCGCCTCGCACTCTTCTTTCTTATGTGCCTAGTACAACAAAAGTTCAGGATGTTGTCGACTCTTAACTCAACAGGTAACAAATACTTTCCGAATTAAAGTAACACCTCTCTAAGGCACATCAACGAATGAAGAAGCTAGCTAACATCGACAAGATCGAGAGTGCAACGTCGGCTATTGGGTCTATTTGAAATTGAACCCTTATAGACAACAGACTGTCATCCATCAATCTAATCATAAGCTCAGTGCTAGGTACTAAGGCCCATTCAAAATTCTTCTTCGTCTAGATTTGCCCAGTGCCTGCCAAATACATATAGTTTTCCACATTTCCCAATTGAAAAGGAAGCATGGTGATGAAATGGTTAATATTCTGCCATTACTGGACATACTTCCACCATTCAAGAAGGAACCACACTTGCTATTAGAAAGACGTTTGGTGAAACTCCACAGTCTGCCAGTAGCTCAACTCCTTACACAATGGAAACATCAAAATGCCAATGAAGCAACTTGAAACGATTATACTGAGTCTGTGGAACAATTTCAAGATTTTGACCTTAGGTCTTAAAAAGAGGGAAGGAATCTGGTACGGTTCAAAGAACGTAAACTGTCCAGGAAGCATTTTACATCTCAACACTCTTTCTTTTTGAAAAGGGTCCAACGGTCAATTTGGGCAGTTGTCAGCTTCCAAACTGTTGCTGTGGGACTCCAGAGCTCCGGTTCTGTAATGCCGTTGGAGAATTCTAGATTGTGGATAACCGAATTCTATTAGTTGTTAGGAACCCATTGCTTGGTGTCGAAGGGACGATTCGCCGACTTCTCTTGTGGCACAATTCCCAAGAATAGATGTAATAAACCTATAAATGGAAATGAGGGAACCCAAGAAAGGGTCGATTGTTTTTGGCTGTGCAATTCTCTGTTCTGCTGTTCTTCCCCAATTCTTCTCTTTCCCTCTGCTCTTCCCCTCCAACACTTCCTATCTCTGTGTTCTTTTTGCTGCATCCCCAATCTGCTTCGTCCACGAAGTTCCACCCAACTCCACAGCATCAACCAGAGCTCGGAGTTCCTCTGCAGGTCCGTTCCTGCAGGGATTGGATCGGGAACCCAGGAGGATCCCTCTACAATCACTTCAAGAATTAACGAAAAGCAATGCACAATATACAAATCTTAAAGCATCGGTGTAGTGCAAGAACAGAAAATCATATTAACAACGGAGATCAAAGCAAACTCTCTGCCGCAAGGCATTATAAGATTACATCACAATGTTTCCTATTCTCTTTCTAATTACTATACATTAACCGTCATCAGCACCACCATTCAAAGCTCACTTTATCACAGGTCTGCATTTATCGTCATCGTCACTGCCGGCAATGCCACTGCCGCTGGGTAATATACTTGTCTCAATGACCAGATGAAGAACCACCCTGAAGAACTGGTGCACGCCGATAGAAACGGGTGACAGGGCCCAGAAGCCGGGTTATTTTCTGTCAATAAAAATGTCAGTAAGCACCAATAAACAACAAAGCCATCATCACGATGGCAGAAGAGTACATTGCGGATGAAATTTACAGTGTAATGCGATCAAGACATCCTCTCATACCAAATCTGACGCTATATAACAGAGGTCATTGATTAAATTTGCAATATAAGAAAAGAATGCTCGATTTGAAACAAGTCACTGTATGGTGCCCTATGATTTATTTAAAGGGGTAATTTCATATTAATCACTATTGTATGCTAAGTTTAGAAAATATAATACTTACATGCATATTATATGACATCTGCTTACAAGAAAATATATCTATTAAATATGCCATTTCAGTGCCATATATATATATATATAATGTTCATACATATCAAATATGCCATCCTCATGACCATTTTGAAACATTATAAGATTAAGATCATATCCAAGTAAGCATGGTCCTTTCTGAAATTGAAAATACATGAGTAGTTAATATGAAACTATTCCTCATTTAAATGCCTATAGAGATAACTCCAACACAAAGAAATAAGTTTTTTTTCCTCCATGTGCAGTAAGGAGATGTCAACATCATCAGGAAAGCAGAAGTTTGCAAGTGTATCTCGATGGTAAAAGACTTTAATGTAGGAGTGTTCACGGTTTGGTTTAGTTTGGTTTATAAGACAATTTTGTCAAACCGAACCAACCCAAATTAATATTAGAAACCAAACCAAACCAATCAAAGTCGGTTTAATTCGGTTCGGTTTGATTTGAACCGTGGAGCTCTAGCTCAGACCATCAGCCATTGGGTCAAGCCCCAGGTTTGAGCTCGGAGACATTAGACAAGCCAAGGATGCGCAACTGGGGGACCTTTATAGACTTCTTGAACACTCATCTTTTTGTTCTTGGCGATGTGAGACTAAATTGAAGGCCAAACCTGCAGCACATTCGTCCAAGGAATTCCAGGTCGGGTCAAGTCGGGTCGGGTCCCCGAATCAAGACCTGGCGATCCCCACTTGACCCGATCTGGATCAGCCGGGTCAACCGATATAAATGAAGTCCAGCCGGTCCGACTTGGCCGGATTAAAAAAATAAAAATAAAAAACAAAAAAATCAGAAAAATAAGAAAAAATCAGAAAAAAAAGTGTATATATATTATTCAATAGATGTACAATAACAATGATGCAATTCATGTACATCCATAAAAAATAAACATTAAAGACCTCTAACTCACTAATAATGATTGTTGTGCACTAATTAAAAAAAACATTATTGTTGAAAAACACTTTAGAAAGATCACATTTGTGATCCTTCATCATCCGGCACATAAGTTTGAGCTGGCAGGCCATAATATGCTGACATGTGTGCTGGATATCCATAGCCAAACAAAGAGCTAGCGAGGTTTTCGAATCCCCTTTGAATACTTCGAGGTGTGTAAGCTTGTTGATTTGAACTTTCTCCTCATTGTGCTGGAAGGACATAAATGCTATACTGTATAGGTGGAGGTCCAAAGTACTCCACAGTAGTGCTATTGATGTCTGAAATTTGAATACGACAATGTAGGGGACTGAAAAATGGGTGGATAAGAAGGTGCATCTTCCCATGAGGGCCAATCATATCATGTCTGTCTCGTTAGCCTTCAAATCCCCCATGTTGTCCTTGTCTTTGACCTTGAGTTCCTTCAAAATGACTCGGAGGTGCGGAATAATCTTTGTATCTTGCGTAACTGCTCACAAGTGCAGAACCTCCTGATAATCCAACAGCAGCAGCGCCAGCACCATCACCGTCACCATATCCATCATCATCATCATCCTTAGTGGAGTCATACTCCTCACTTGGCTTGTTTTCATCAACCGCCTTTCTCTACGTCTGTAGATTTGTCTCTCTGCCTCGTACATGCTGGCCAAGTAAGGTGGTAAACCTTGAGTGTCCTCAAGTGTCTCTCCAATATGTTGAACTCTCTCTTGTTTTTCTTCCGATGAGTCCACTCGTCGTTTAGACTTTCCTTCTGATTGTTGTTTCTTTTTGTTGCTAGATGACTACAGTGAAGGTCCGCAAACTGACACGAACAGCTCTGGTGTACTCTGCATCAGGGTTATCTGGATCCTCCTCATCCTCCTCCTCCTCATCATCATCTAAATTGATCGGCCTGTGTAATTCCTTCGTCTCTAGCATCCTGATATCTCATCTTGCAAATCCATGTGTTGTTGAGATGATAAATCTTTCTGTGCCTTTTTACCCATCATATAAGTCCTCATTTCCTTCTTCAAGTCCAGCGGACTGACTCACATCTGCTGACGTCTCCTAATATGCCAGCAAGATGATATTTTTAGACGATACACGCGACCACCCATCTCCTTTCCACACCAATTGCATTTGACCCTCCTCCTAACACTGTCCATTAGTATGCAATGCTGCTAATCAGGATCAGCACCCCGCTGCTCCACATCCTGTTCATGATGTCCTTGCTCTACCATATTCCTGCATAACATAAAAACACAAAAATGCAATCATATTGTAATAAGTTCAATTGAGTGTTTGGCACACTCAATTGAACTTTAATTATATTAATCATACGAACTCCTAATTAAACTTAATTTTGAGTAATTAGCACTAATGACGAGCAATTAATGCAAAAAACTTTACAATTAGGTTCTAATAAGTTCAATTGAGTGTCTCACACATTCGATTGAACCCTAATTACACTAATCATACAAAAGCCCCAATTTAAACTCCTAATTAAGCTTAATTTTGAGTAATTAGTACTAATGACGAGCAATTAATATAAAAATTGTACAATTAGGTTCTAATAAGTTCAATTGAATGTTTGACATACTCAATTAAACCCTAATTACACAAATCATACAAGAGCCCCAATTTTTAATTCCTAATTAGGATTAATTTTGAGGATTTTGTCTAATCAACATGCTAAAAAAAATTAAACTAAATATTAATAGATCTACACAACCATACATCATTTTTATTTTTTTGAGAATTTAAAAAAAAATAAGATCGAAATATACCTTAACTTGGATCGGATGCGGAAACAAAATCGGACGTCGACGACGGCAATGACGGCGACAACAACGGCGGCGGTGGCTCCCGGCCGGCGATGACGGGATAAAGACCCCCTTCTTTCGGTCGAGATCTCAAAGAAAAAGAGAGAGAAAGAGAGAGAGAGGAGAGAAAAGAGGCGGCAGGGGGCCGGCGGCGAGTGGCAGCAGCTGGCAATGGGGGCAGGTCGGCGAAGAAGGGCCAAGGGAGGGGGGAAAGCAGCAGCAGCAGCGTTTAATTCGTTGTTGTTACTGGGTGGCTCCCGATCCCCCTTGAAGAGGGGGGGGGGGTCCGGGAGCGCCCGAATCGGGTCGGATCGCGTTCAGATCTGCCAAATCGGCCGGTCCAAATCCGATACCGCCCGATTCGGGCTGATTCAACTTTTTTTTTCTTCTTCTTGAAAGATTGGGGGAGGAACAGTGAATCCCCCCCCCCCCCAATCGGATCGGGACCCGCCTATTCCGATCCGAATCGCCCAATTCGGATCGGAATCGGGTGATTCCGCAATCCATGCATACGTCCATGCGATGTGCTGGAGAGCATGCGTTAGAGCCGAGCAGCACCCTTGCTATATCGGGAAAAACGAGCAGCACCCCTGCTATATCGGGAAAACAAAAAAGCCCACAAACCAGGTATCCTATAAGACCATGCCAGCCCACCATTGTTAGACCTTATAACAGTTTGAAGCCCAATGGGCACACGGTCATGGGCCTTGGCCCAATGCAAAAGTTAAAACAAAAGCATATGTTTAATGGGTTGTTCGGTTTCAACGGTTTGGTTTGGTTTGTGTAGTTTGGGACATTTGAAAACCGAAGCATCTCCCAAACCGAAAGTTTGGTTTGGTTTGGTTTTTCGGGTTGAACTGAATAGTGAACACTCCTACTTTCAGGCGGTATCATCTAACCTATATGACAAATATGCATATACAATTATAACATAAAACAAAACACATTAAGAACAAGCTGATCACTTAAAAGAGAACACCTAGATGGTCAACACATACAGCTCAAGATTTGGAGATACATGACCAAGAACTAGAGGGTAAATAAATGCCAGATTCAGCACAACCCACTGGCACAGATGCAAAGCAAGAACTAACAACAGCAGTGCAGCATCTACCAAAAGTTACTGATGAGCAACCAAGGGATGAGGTTCCACAATTACTGTGGAAAACTATTGTCCTGAAAGCTTTCCTTAACCTTTTTTAAGCGGTAGTATAAAAGCCAAGGTAGTCTAATAAATAGCTCAAGATATCTAATTCATGAATCCAGAAATAAATGTCAGATTGACTGTAACCATCAGCATAGACACAAGGCAGGGTAACTTAGCTGCACCCATCCCCAAGAAAGAAATACAACGAAAAGGGAAACTGGAAGGCCATAATTCTGAAGTACAGAAGAAAAATAAAAAATAACTGGTTTAACACTACCCAAGGAAGAACGACTTCTATAATGTTTGTCTTGCTTGGTTAAAATGCTAATGACATGCCAGAGGGAGTTGTCAAATGCGAGAGCCGGCATGGAGGACAAAAATCTTGCAAGGTGCACAATAGGGCAGCAGTGCACACAATTCCCAGATTGGGGCCCAGGAACAGATCTAGTGGATAATTTCGGTGGTTAGGTGGCTAATTCAGTTAGAGTCTGGTGCCAAGACGGGGGTGCGCCCAGCAGCCTACTCTTCGCAGTGCTCTCGCCAACCCTGCCCTCCCTACATTCCTCCATTTGAGTTGGATGACAACAGGCTTTGCTTCTTCTTCAACCGCTTTCACCTCCCATTTGGATTCAGATGCCACAACAGGGTGCCCAGCTCCCGCCTCCACAGCAGTGTTATTCTCTCTGCTTTCCTCTATCTGGGCATGGTGATGCCAAGCTCACCTTCTCCTTCGTCCGCTGTCACCTTCCAGTCGGCATCAGAAAGGGGGCATCGCCTTTCCTCGTCTTTCACTTCCCAAGGAGAGTGAAGGGGAGGAGATATCAGATGCCTAAGGGTTATAATTATTTAATGAATGTGTATTGGATATATCAGGTATCTGATGATTGCTTTCAATTATTTTGTGGAATGTCTGACTTTTTCCAACTTTTTAATTTTTTAAAAATTGATTAACAGTTTTTAGTCACTGTTTTGATTCATAGGAGATTCGGATCCACAGTTCCATCATATCTGGAGTCAGATTAACTTGGTAACCTTGGAATTCGTGTCCGGCTCCAAGTTTAACATTGTGGATCCGGACCATAGTCAAATCTGGGTCAGACCCTACCTGGATCCAGCCATTTTGCGCCCCAACCGGACAGATTCTAACAAGTTTCAGCATTGATTTTAGCTGAAAACTGGCTAGCCATTACATAGGAAAAGAAAAAAGTGAGTTGAAGCCATGGAGGAGTCAGAAGGGCAGGCCAACTTCTTTACGTGTGAGGTTGGTGGGGGGGCTGTCCATTGGCAAGCAGCCAGGCTTGTTGTGCCAGCATGTGGGAGCGGTGGAGATGGCTGGTGGGGTATTGCAAATGACATGCCGTGGCGGGGCAGTGATAAGGGTGGCCTCCTCAGAGGCATCAGGGGAGGGTTAAAGAAGTATACTTATGATTCAACCCTAATAGCCCTTGTTTTAAGTAAAAACTTAGCCAACCCTTCTTTTATAATGTCAGCCCTTGTTTTAAGTAAAGACTTTTTGCCAACCCTTATTTTATAATGTCCTTAATATTTATATATTCCTATCCGTTAAAGAATCACTTTCTTTAGGATCAGTTTCAATGCAACTATACCAATTTAGTTCCATGGCCAAAAAAATCCCATTAGACTTGGTCAAAGACATTCTTGTGGCAAAATTAAGTTCATGCAACCAAGTTTTCTTAGGTTCCCTGTACATATGCGGTCATCTATGAGGCAACTACCTTTTTTGTACAAACAGGCGCATATTCCATTCAGAAGCTTTCATTTCGGAGAGGCTTGTATCCTTTATTCATGCAGGGTCAGGGAATGGGCCAGGGTCTCTTGTAATTTAGACTTGGACAACCGCGCCCCCCCCCCCCTCTTTTTCTGGTTGCCAGGGACATACTGTGTTCAGTCCTTTTGGGGCTTTCGTGGGGTTCTCTTTTTGCTGGTGTATGTTTGTATAGTGGTTTTTGTTCTTACACTCTTGTACTTGTACATCCTTTTTACAACTAATATAATTTGTGGTACCATCCACTTTCAAAAAAAATCTCTGAGGCAACTACCAAGAAAAGAGTAAATTGGAGACATGCCACAGAGTCAATCTGAACACAATCTCAAGCTTGGCACTGCAGAGGACAGTATGTGCATGAGCATCATCAAGCAGAAGTACTATGGCCGAGGAGAGCTTGGGACATCCTGCCTACTTCCATGCATATGTTATCACTGGTATGGAAGGGTATCTTGGTGAGTTCTGATGTTATCAGAGTGGGACTCCAACTTGCTCTGGGAAATGGGAACACTATCCTCTTCTGGACAGATACTTGATGTGATGGAGTGCCGCTTTGTGACAGGTTTCATAAGCTTTTTCTTGTTTCGGACCAGCCTTCAGCTCCAGTGGCTACTGTCTTTGACTCGCAGCAGTTGCGGGGTGGCTGGCATCCTACTTTCACAAGAGCATTGAAGGAGGATGAGATTGTTGAGCTCGCTCAGCTCCTTGCCCTACTTCAGGGGGTGTCCATGAATGTGTCTTCCTCTGATCGCTGGGTTTGGAGGTGGGAGCCAAATGGTTACTTCTCCGTCAGATCTGCTTATTGTAAGTTGGTTGACAGTGGCCTGAGGTTTTCAGTTGCACCTTTGATCTGGAAGCCTAAGTTACCCTTGAAGGTTAAGATTGTGGGCATGTCATGGGAGGCTGCCTATCCACCAGAGACTGGCTCTTTTTATGGAGGGGCTGTCTTCTATTTGTCCATTGTGTGCTTTGGAAGATGAGACAGCGGACCACCTCTTTACAAGATGCTCCTTTGTTCATGAGGTCTGGCAGATACTGGATGGCAAGCTTCTTATTAGTGGCCGGTGTTGGGAGTCCATGGAACACCTGCTGTGCTTTTGGAGTAACCATACTCCACCTTCGGAAGAGAAGCAGATCTGGTGGTTGATTTTGCATGCTACGGTCCGGGCCATTTGGAGAGAAAGAAACAAGAGAATATTTAGGAGCGAGGCATTTGTATCGAAAAGAGTAGCTATGTTTATTTTGCAGCAAGTCAAAGAATGGGCTCTTGCCTTCTGTAAAGAGTCTGTTTTGAGGACTCCTCTTTTTGGTCTTTTTTTTTTATTGGTTGATTACAGAGTACACCACCTTGGTGTTTGCTCTTTTTGTACAGGAGGTGTTTGGGTGGTTATTTGTACATCCTCCCTTCCTTCTGTAATTCTCTTCTTCTTTTAATACAATTGTGGTACTATCCACTTCCAAAAAAATCTGAACACAATCTCAAAATAAAAATAGGGCCCCAACTATTAAAAAAGTAAACTATATTGATAGGCATGACATATTTAGAGAAAAGTGTATGAAAGTCAAAAACACAATCACTGCTCGACATACTACATCAAGTGACTTTTTTTTTGGAAGCATATTATGCCATGTACCTATTAAATATAAAATGGTGTACAAAGTAATAATAAAAAATTAACCCAAATCCACCATTTACAAAAACACTGCCATGAACAAAAGCTCCATGAACAGAAAAGGATCCCCAAGCAAAATACAGAACCAACATCTGTATTTTAAATAAGTAATTCTTCAAATCCCACTTCTGAAAAGAGTGGCGTGTTCTCTTTGGCTGGGGATAAAGCCCCTGGACCTGATGGTTCCTCCTATTGTTTTTCCGACACTGCTGGGAGGTTGTCAGGAAGAACCTCTGTGCTGCAGTCTTAGAATTTCAGGAGGGAAGGGCCTATATGAGAGGTATCAACAAGACCTTCTTGGTGTTCATTCCTAAATAAGGATGGAGCAGACTCTCGCTGATTTTAGGCCTATCAATCTATTGAATGGTATCTACAAGATCATCACAATGGCTTCAAGGCTGGTTAAGGTGGTGGATAGACTCATCAATTGGATCCAGGGGGCTTTTATCCGGGGAAGACAGATTCAAGAGAATTTTTTAGTGGCTCATGAGTGTATCTATGCCATGAAGCAGTGGAAGAAGGGTTTGGTGCTCAAACTAGATTTTAAAAAGCCTATGACATGGTCAATTGGGAGTGCCTATTCCAGATACTCTACAAGATGGGTTTTGGTGATTCTTGGGCGGGCCAGATTAAGCCATGTTTGATTTTTGCTACTTTTGCCGTCCTTATCGTAGAGAGCCCTCAAACCTTTCTCACAGTGGTAAAGGTCTCAGATAGGGGGACCCTTTATCTCATCTACTCTTTGTTTTGGTAGCACACATTTTAAGTTGAATGTGGGACAAGGCAGGTTTGGCAGGTTTGATTCATGGCTTCAAGGTTGATAATCAGGGGAACCAGGTCTCTCACCTCCAGAATGCAGATGACACTATTTTGTTTTTTGATGAGGGTGATGCGGAGCAACTGTTTGTGGCAAGATTAGTGTCAGAGTTACTACATGAGGTCAGCAGTTTCAGAGTTAATTTTCACAAGAGCACTCATTGAAATTCATATAGACATTGTGGCTTTAAGGAGGGCAACTTTTATCCTAGGATGCCAAACTGGTGACTTTCCTTTCACTTATCTAGTCCTCCCGCTCACTCCTGGGCCATTGAAGTGCAGGGCTTGGCAGCGGGTGATTCAGAAATTTCAGTCCAAATTGGCAGGATGGAAGAATAGGCTACTCTCCTATAGGGGAAGACTTATGCTGACAATAGTTTTTGATAGCCTCTGTGTTTATTTTATGTCTACCTTCAGAATGCCTAAGATAGTTGTGAGGCAGTTGGATTCTATCCGCTGTCAGTTCTTTTCACATGGATGTGGAGAACCTAAGAAGGGAGGTTGTGCTATCAGTTGGGGCAGAATGTGTAGGAGCAGAGAGAATGGGGGTCTCGGACTCAAGGATATTGTGGCCTTAAACACTGCTTTTCTTTCCAAATACCTGTGGAAACTGAGGACCTAAGAGGCAGGCTTTTAGAAGGAGATCATTAAATAAAGATACTATTGTAGATCCAGATTCTGGGACCTGATTCCTAATTCGGCCTATCGAGTGTCTCATGTGGAGGGGTATTTTGCAGTATGCAGACGTAATTCGGGTGGGGTGCCAACTTTCTTTGGGTGATGGGGGCAGTCCTCGTTCTTCTATACAGATCATTTGTGTGCAGAGGCACCCTTATGCAGATTATTTCCCAGACTTTTTGCCCTTGCTCTGGACTAGGGGTGCAAACGAGTCGAGTCGAGCCGAGCTCTACCTTGCTCAGACTCGGCTCAACTCATTATTATTGAACTAGAACTCGGCTCGAGCTCGATCGAGTATCTAGACCCGCCCTTCAGACTCGACTCGTCTAGATACTCGACGAGCTAAAGCCAACCTACACAAACCGAACTTGGCCCACAAACTTTTTAATTAATTATTAAATTCCTCTGACCATCACGCTGCCACTCGGGCCTAGCTGCCCACTGCAGTTACCACGCAGAAGCCAACAGCGCGACTCGTTTTAAAGGGATAGTGGGCTTGCACTTTTCCGAAGTTTCCGATGGAGGATTATCCTACATCACACACCCGGCGAAACCTTCAACCCCTGCCGTTCTTCCCAAGTTTCCATCTTAATTACTATTTAAATATTAATTATTTTTTAACCAATTACCTCTAGTTTTCATCCCTATCTGTTGCACTTCATAACCTTAAATTGTTTGATAAAAAAATTTATAAGGTATTCAATATCTTGCATTGGGCCTCCCCTTGGTCCAAAATGCCCTCATAAGCCCAAAATGTTAGGAATCAATCCTAAAATACTGGGAACCTATCCCAAAACACTTAAAGTGAACTTAGGCACTTAGAAGTCCATCCTAATACACTGGAACAAACTAGAACTTAAGAGAGGCCAAGGATTTAAAAGGCGCTTTCATCTGTGCGCATGTCATGTGGTAGTATAGATAGTTTGAAGGGCATCATTCGGACGGTTAATCAAGGATTGTCGAGCGATTGCTCGATGTAATTAACACTGACCAAGTTCAGTAGAGAGAGGTCATATACTCGAATCTTCGTCTGATTCGAAGTCTCGGACTCCCAGAGGGCTAATCCAAGCTCTCATAGTCTAAGAAACGAAATAATAAAATCGACCTATATTTCTCCAAATAAAACACAATAAGGGAAAATATAAATCTGATAGGAGAGATTCTAGGCCCCAGTCCAAACACTATGCTATTACTATCGCTGCCTCCAAAAATCTGAAATTCCTTCCTCTTCTTTCTTAGATATCAAATCCTCCCTTTTGAAGGGTGAAATATTTTCTTTCTTTACCCAACTAGTAGAAAAACGAAAATCAGAATCATTCTTTTTTTTTTTTTTTGAATTCCAAGAGTGAACCCACGAACCCAGGGATTGAGCCCTACATGACTAGTACCCAGAGCTGTAGGCTCGCCAAACATCACTCGGGCATTGGGACTCCCCTCGGCTCAAAATCATTCTTTAGTGCATACTACATAGGACCAAACTAATGTAAGTAATATGAAATTATAATTGCACGCCAAGCACGAGGAATAACTAATTCTCAAAAACCAAAGCACTTTTTAATATTTCTTAGCAAGAAAAAAAATGTCATAAATCATGGCTTAGCTTAGAATAACAAGGTAAACCTTAAACCCTTCCCTTGACATAAAATACTACAACATCCCTTTGTTCTCTTTTTTAACTCAATGAGGAATATTTTCCACTTGAAGTAAAAAGGGTCCAAATTTAGATTACGAAGATGACAACCATGTTAGATCTATTGTTGAGCACACAGTTCCACTATCAAAGTGAAAGTTCACACTTAATAGCTTACCATGATATAACCACAACATCAAAAAAAAAATGTAGGGATCAATTAAGTCTCAAAAAGAAATAGCAAAAAAAAATAAAAGATTTCAAACTCCATATATACAAACATTCAATTAACCCAGAGCCATAGGCTCGCCAAACATCTCTCTTGCATTGGGCCTCCCCTTGGTCCAAAATCATTCTTTAGTGCATAGAATCAAACTAACGTAAGTAATATGAAATTATAGTCACATGCCCAGCACGAAGAACTAATTCTCAAAAACCATAGCACTTTTTAATATTTCTTACCAAAAGAAAAAATGTCATAAACATGGCTTAGCTTAGAATAACAAGGTCAACCTTGAACCCTTTCCTTGACATAAAATGCTACAACATCCCTTTGTTCTCTTTTTTAACTCAATTAGGAATATTTTCCACTTGAACTAAAAAGAGTCCGAATTTAGATTATGAAGATGATAACCATAGTAGATTTTTTGTTGAATACACAGTTCACGCTATCAAAGTGAAAGTTCACACTTAATAGATTACCATGATATAACCACAACATCAAAAAAAAAATGTAGGGATCAATCAGGTCTCAGAAAGAAATAGCAAAAAAAAATTAAAAGATTTCAAACTCCATATATACAAACATTCAATTATAATAATTTTTAAAAAAAATGCGGGATGCTCGACTTAAGAAAAAGAAGAAAAGATAGATTTGCAAATGCATTACAGGTGTTTGTCCTGTTTTGTAAATGCGATAACATGGAGATGAAACACATAAATAAACTACCAAATACTAATATGATTGACTTTTATCCTGCAGACAGAGAATTATGTCTCCCCTTGTAAGTACAAGAAGAGGCATTATCATCAATTTACATCTGCAAGCAACAAATATAAAAGAAACATGGAAATGAAGAAAGGAACACAGGAACAGCTCCGAAGCACCATCCAAGCAAATGTAGGAAAAAGAGCAAACTAATGCTAAACATATGAATTGTCATATATAACAAGCTTATTTCTTAGGAAAACTTCCATCATACCTCATCATTGATGCTAAGCTGAGTCCTAATCTGTGGAGCATGCCATCTTTCCCGCTGCCACCGCTGTCCCAAAATGACAAGGCCCAATAGAGTAGCAGCTACACAGAGAGACCAAAATGTGTTTGCCTCCTTTGCATGAGCATATAACAATGCTGCTCGCCTCTTCCACCATGATTCACTGGGGATTCGAGAGACATTATATTTAGATTTCTTAGTTGGCTTTGGAGAACAGCCTGAGTCCTGGTTTAGGGGATCATCTGATTCTCTAATATCACTTTTCTCATCGAACACAACAGATCTGCCTATATCTGTTTCGCTATGGAAAGAGCTAAGGCCGGAGTCGCTGTACATGCCTTTCACTTCCTTGACTAAATTTAGGCCTTGCAAAGCTGTTGTGCCTTCTTCAAACTCCACGCCATGGCCACAAAGCTTCTCACGCTTATCAAAGAACTGAAGAACATGGAGTTCATTGGCTTCAGATATGCTTTCGCTGTTCCAATTTTCTTCCTGGATTTTGTCAGATAAATCAGCTTCAACCTCAATCGTATCTACATCTTGCACCCGGAATTTGGGGAGACTTTCAATATCATCAGGTTCAACAGGCAGATTCTCATGCTCGTTAGGGGGGAATACAAAATGACCGGACATAAACATAGCATGAGCATATTCTACATCATTTTTGTGGAACTCCTTATCCTTACTGTCATCAGCCAGGTCGATTCCTTCTGGATCTGGTGCAGCAGCATATGCAGACGCTGTGAGAGACACAACTTCCCAGTCAACACCACGTGCTGAGGTCTCTTCCCCTTCCTTCTCATAATCCGCCATGTAAAGGTTACTAACCTAATTAACACAAGTTCCTCTAGATAAACAGACTTCCGGAGCCCTCTGAAAAAAAAAATCACAGTGACTTGTTAATTAGTTGATTCTAAAAATATTCGGAGAAAAAAGAATCCAATAGCAGGCCATTTAACTAAGCCAGCATTTATCGATTCATTGTTAGTCATAAAACTCCATTAAGATAAGTGCTGAAAACCCAAGGGCAAATCACTTGAACAATGGTGAAAATGCATTTCTCTGCAAAGGAAAAAATTTTGGAACCAGATAGTTAAAACAAACAATTCACCATATGCCCATAATTCAAACAAGGACACGAAAAGCTGTATGAACACAACGTACTGAAGAAGCCAAGCAAGGGGAATTATGCAGAGGCCAAAAATGAATGAAGAAGATAAATAAGAGAATTCATGTGGTAACATCTTCGTATCTTCGTGCAATAGGTGTAATTAGCAAGTCTAGGTAACTCTAAACAGATACATGCTTGAGATAAATAAAGCACTTTAAAACACAACGTAATCAATTCACGACCAATTTGTGGAACTCTAATGAAATATAATTCACAAACAAATGAAACAGATGCAAATTCTATGGGACTATATCTGCGATTATCCAAGATGGTGCGAGAAAGGGAGATTTTGCACGATCCTAGAGGAGCAACCTTCCATAAGACGGCATAATTTCAACACGATTACCCTGCCGAGAACACAATTTTGGATCCAAAACTAAAAATTAATCCCCAACATGATAAAACAAGCCTCCACCCAAGTTAAACCTGCACGGAAAGCGATCATCCGAAGGAAAACGCGATTGGAATTACAGATCTGAACACAGATTAAAAACAAACCACCACCCAGAACAGCAAAAGGGATTAAGCAAACACGCAAATAATTAGGCGAAATTAAGCGTATCCGAAGAACAAGCCCTAAACGATCGAATCGAACGATGCTGTCGTAAGAAGATCGAGGATTACCTTAAAAAAGAGGAGTAGAGGGTGATTCGGATACGTGGAGAATTGGAAATCCGTGGGGGGTGGTCGAGGGAAAGAGGGAATTCCGCAAAATCCCGGTGGCGGACGGATACGCGCGGCTCAAGTTTTGGAGGGGCCGGCGGAAGGCGGTTTTCTTATCGACGGAAAAATTTTACCGGTTTCGGAAGTGATGGAACCGGCTGTACCGGTCGCTAAAGGTGCGATTTTGGGCACGGTGGATACGGTACCCGGTTTCGCCTTGAAAGGAAGGAAAGGAATGTCCAACTCTATCACTTGTATTGTACATGATGATTTTTTCCTTTTATAAGGAAAAAATAGCATATTAACCTAAACATATACGTGTCTTCATATACGTGTCTTCCTTGACAAAGAAAGTGACGTATAACGTATCAAAGAAGGGAGAGTTTTGGTCTTATTTGTGTTTGTCTTTCTTCAGTACGTGAGTTTTCATGTGATCAAAAATTGTTTTTCTCTCTTCGTTATGTCATGTATATTTTTAAAAAAAGTTAATTGTTCTTTGAGATGTATTAACTATCATAGCGAAAATAATTTATGGTATTATATGTTTATTCTAATTTCCGGAATTATATATTTATTTGTTGGATTCAACCATTTGATCTTTTATTAGACAACGAAAACGTTGAACTCGAGTGGTCTTAGTGTTTGATTATTTTCTTAAAAAAAATAGTACTTGTTGTACTAAGGTCTAATATTAAAAATAGATGGCCACCTCCAGAGATTGCAGTTCATTGCTGTGCTTGCATTACATGGGACATTACAGTAAGTAGTGCTTTAATTTTCATAACCAGACTTTACTTATTAAAAATAGCACGAGATAAGGTTAACAGTCGCCAGGCTGACATCCTAAAAATTTCTCCCATGTTACACAGCCAATTATATTCAAGGAAAAATCATTTAAAATATAGATTATAGGTTGTACTTCTTCTCTCTCTCCCCTTGCTTATCTCTTACCATAAACATTTCCCTCCTCCCAACAATGGTTAATGGTGCTTTATTTTATCTCTCTCTTCCTCCAAACTCTCTCTCTCTCTCTCTCCAAGAGGCACAGTGATGTTTGTAAAGTTATTTTCCTCCACCAGTTTTTACTTGGGCGTGAAAGGTGCAGGAATAGTCGAACTCGACATGCCATTAGCTCAAGCTCTATTGATCACTTTCGACATTCCTATGTTAACAGTGATGTTAACATCTTCCTGAATGATGCTTTGGTCTCTTATACCATTCGATGAACACTTCGAATCTTGTTTCTATATTGTAGGTCTTTCCTTGCGCTTTATTTTTTAAAATTTTATCTTGTGTATGTATAATGGGTAAGTGGAAGATGAAAGAGATGGCCCCACACAATTTGAATAGCACCTTACGTTAGAGTCAATCTATATGTTATATTATTGTAACAAATACAGCAAATTTTCGTGGTCCGGTTCAACCATACAAATCTTTTCCTTCAATTAGAAACAGCATGTACCCGGTCGGCCATTTCCGCAAGTCATTTATTTTTTTGCCGATAAAAAGCTGCCATTTAATTCAAACTAAGCAAAGGTACACAAACAATACAGTAGGGAGAAACAAACAACAAGGAGGGGTACAGGAAACCCACACAGAGAGGCAACGAGAAGCATACAGGATACAAACATGTACACATAAAAACAGTGGACACTTAACATTACAAAGTGGATAAAGGAAGATTGTAGGGTCCACCTGAGATCCATCCGAAAGTTGGTCGATAAGTGGAGCCACGAAGCTGATCACCGCATAGAAACTGACAAAGACAGTCAAGAAGGTGGTGTTTTGAACATGGTAGTAGTGAGGACCAGTAGAAGCTTGGAAGTGCACGCCAAAAAATGACATACGGAATAAGCCCAGAACTCAGAGTTTCACATATAGGACACTTCGAGATCCATCTAAAAAAATTCAGAAACTATTATTTTTTTAATTTACCTATTGCACTAAGAATCAATACAATTGTGACAGAGTCAATGCAATTAGGACCCTCAGTGCTGCCAGTATTACTCTTCACTCTGATATTTATGTTTCATGTAATTTTTTGTGATTTTGTGTGAGTTTCAATATCAAACTTTCCCACCTTGAGTTGGTAAAAGCTAGTCCAACCAGTAATAAGAGCGTTTTCACCCAAGTCGTGAAAATCCATATTACGCATCTCCTTTTTTTTTCCCCTCAAAATAGTGAAATTTTAGCATTTTTGTTTTTTATTTTAACAAAACAATCATATGACTTTTTGACCTTTGTCGTGGACGCTACAATGTGTGCACGTTAATGTTGATGTGAAGTAACTTTATGCTAATTGGCATGCATAGTAAGAGGTAAAAGATGATGACGCCTTAAATGAATGAATCAACTGTTATAATGTATAGGATCTTGCAAGTTAAAGTATTCTTTTGGATTAGAGATGACTTGTGCTTTATCATATACAAATGAATTTTATGAGATTTTCTAATTCTTCAAAGGCATTTTTCCCTTAAAAAATTTCCCTCCTCCAACACTGCCATGATTTTGTACTTTCTCTTCTTTATGGCATATTAAATTTGAGGTAAATTCTCTGTGAATGACCTTCCATCCGTCCACTTCTAAAATTTCTGCTAGCATTTTATTGTCGCAAATCCGAGGTGAGATATATATCCATAATTCAAAAAGCTGAGCATTTGAATGTCCTTCAAAAATATATATGAGTTTTTAAAATATTAATCCTTATACATGCTCATAGTCAAAATAAAACGTTTGTAACTTATAAATTTAACGTTGACTCGAGGATTTTTATTTTGTTCTTAGTAATAAGTCCTTCCAACCAACGGACATTTGAAAGATGAGAATATGTGGTAACTTGTAAGCAGGACTAAAAAAGTATTAAACTTAAGTTGTTGCACTGCATGAAGTGCAGCACATAAAATATTTTTTTAATTTTTAAGATAGGCTCCACCATATCTTACATATATATATATATAATTTGATCATCGATTAGATAATGTAAAATTTTTTAAAAATTAAAAATTAAGTTCCAGTGAATAATAAAAAGTATATTTAATAGGTCGAACCTAATAAATAAAAACTTTTATTTTATTTTATTTTTAAATTCTTCGACTCTTGCTATGGGAGATTAAATTCTATGAATATGTAAAAACACGGTAAAACTGATTTTTATTTTTATTTTTATTTTTATTTTGTGTGTAACACTACATGATGTACAATAAGTATTATTTTTTTCTTCTGAACCTAAAATAAATATGTAATGGTCGTCACTCGTCCGGTTGTCAACATACAGGGGAAAAAGCAGAGAAGGGCCTCCAGGGTCCACCTGGCCTTCACATATTGACCGGGTGGAGCAGACTGTGAGGCTCTCCACGCCACAGGACGAACAGCAGGAGCTGCGCAGCGGATAGCGGGGGAGGCGATGGGCGGCGACCTGTACGCGCTGGACTTCGACGGGGTGCTCTGCGATAGCTGCGGCGAGAGCTCCCGCTCCGCCCTCAAGGTACGCCCAACGCACCGGCTCTTGCCGATGCCGATCCCCACGACGCAGCTATCCCGAATCCTCTCCAAATCCAAAAATTTCGGAATCGTTAATCCTGTCGGGTGTCGTTAAATCTTCATGTTCTTCTTTGTTAAATTCGCAGGCGGCTAAAATAAGGTGGCCCTTTCTCTTCGACCAAGTGGATGGGGGTCTGGAAGAGTGGATCATCGACCAAATGCACATTGTGAGCCTCTCTCTCTCTCTCTCTCAAGTGGATGACTCAACATGTTTAGGTGGGACTATGTAGTGTGAGGAACACAGGAGTTTGGAATAAATTCACATAGGTGTTGCTTGGTACGACGGAAAGAGTAATGCTTGCTGTACCGCTAGAGATGCAAAAACGGTGAGTTGGAATGTGTCTTCCTATCTTCTTTTGTCATTTAGAAAGTCTACACGGTCCTTGCCCCCTTATTAAATACGTTCCAATGTCATTCGTGCATAAGTGCACATAGAGTGATCCGGATTATAAAAAAATACACATTAAACTACTTTCCGAGAGCATCAAGATGCTCTCTAGAGCAGTGACGAGTAAGTTTATTTTTATTTTAAATTCAACCTCATATGTGCTGAGGTGCATATGACGTCTGGATGCATTTAATGAGAGGGATATGGAACATGTGGGCTTCAGATGGTAAAAAGGGATAGGAGGGCTTATTCTAGCCCACCATGTCTTGCACTCCTAATGGTGCAGCAAGTATTACTCACGACTGAAAATACTGACACTATAAAATATTGTATTCTTTTGAAATATAAAATATGATATTTTCTAGTATTTTATGATATTTCTGTAAAATACAAAATGTTTTTATTTTATTTTTTAATTTCTTGTTAAGTGGTGGGGTGGCCAAGTATTTGTCTTCTTCAATGGGGAGAATTCAAATGTGAGTTCTTTTGGTATTTTTTCTTAATAAGATTCTTTCGAACAGACAATGCCCCTTCTGTTTCTAGATGGATGATATTTTGAAGTTGGAGACCCCCACGACGAAGTAATCTCATAGGATGCGTACACTATGCAAGGGAGTATTATTACATGTCTGAAGACCCTTGAACTTGCAACCTCCCATCGGAAATGGGGTCCTAATACTTCATACGCCTATTGATAAGAACTGAGAAGTTATATATGCACACTGCAGCTTTGCAAAATCAATTTCAACTGCATGGAGGTTCATTAGCTATAACAAGTCATGTTTTTATCATTTTCTTGGATCCTCAGTGCCTATATTATCTTCTCCCTGCCTCAGGATATCGAGGTTACTTTATGAGGTGTCTGATTAGTGTATTAGATAGATCACGAGTATTGATTTCGATATTACTAGTGACAGAGAGTGTTTGACTGTGCTCTGTCAGTTTTGTTATTTATATGCTAGTAAACTGTATTATCATAACAGATTTAATACATCCCTGGGCCTCTATTAAAGCGTCAGAGTTTAGTATTTGAGAGCCTCAAGATTCCCTCCACTCTCCTTCCCAATCTCTAACTCTTATCTATTTTCCTTTCACTCACTTTCCACTGCATTCCTCTAATATCAATTTCGATACTAATACTATGGATGTAAAAAATATTAGTACCAAAACTAACACTATATCTAAATTAATATTCTAACCTAACAGGCATTATGCACACAAGATTCTGGACTTTGGTAGAAAATTTATGAGGCTATGAATCAGAGTGGAAACTTCAATACGATTTTCCGCTCTCTTGGTTGGCAGTATGACATGTAACAGTGACTGTTATCTTCTCCAAGAAACGGCTAATCTAACGTGTTTTCAGCCTTCAGCCATTCATCGCGACTTTCATGTAGGGGCTTTATTTATTTATTTGGTGGGGGGTGGGGGGGTAGTTATTCTAAGCATTTGGGTCCAAGTTAGATTGATAGCTCATAGAAAAAATTTCAAATACAGCCCAACTTGCTCTATAACTATAATCTCTAAAAGCTTATGATGGATTTTAGGGAAAGGCATCCATATCACGTCCTGTCTGACATCAATTGCGTACAAAAATATATGTATTCAACACACATAATTCTTTCCTTTTTCTTTACTGTTCCATCCAAGTTCTTTTGCGGTCTTCCAATAATCTCTTTATAGAACTAGCAAATTTGTCAATAGCATTCTTATTAGGTTCTTTTGAAAATTCTTAAGAGACTTCTGGCAAGGAATGTTTTCGAACTTTTGTTGATCACAAAGAGAATGTGGCAAATATAGCTTCAAACAGCCTTTAGGGGTGTAAAAAGCTAACCCCATTGATTATCTCTAGGGACTGGAAGTAGCACAATGATACTCTCCTGCTGCAGGGTCAGAAGATGTCTCTACCAAAGAAGGCATGGGGGAGGGAGTAGTGGGGAATAACCAACAATGAAAAACAAAGAGCACCTTAACAACTTCATAAATCCCACCTTCATTCTAAAAATTTGCAGGAGTTTGAAGCTCCAATTTACATTAAATCACTTGCCAATACTTTACTATATGCTTTTGGATTTGAACAGTGATCGCTCAATTTGATATCCATGTTGAACCATTTTATCTTTCCTAAGAAGGAGCTGTCATCTTGGAAAATCATTGCACTATATCCTGCACTCTGTTGAAGCTGATAGCAACCTTGTTTGTCATGACAGCTTCGCCCTGTTGTGGAAACAGGATATGAAAATTTGTTGCTTGTAAGGTTACTTTTGGAACTTCAGATACCTTCCATTCGGAAATCTTCGGTAGGTACCTAGCTCTGTTGGTGACTCAACTTAGTTTATATAGAAAGTTAAATTCTTAGAATTAAACTTGCTGTCATCTCATTGGGAACCTTAATGTGTTTTGCTCTTCATTGTTTTTGAGAAACAGTGTTTTCCTTTAACAAAATGGTTCATTGTGCAAGGTTTCAGCTGGACTTACCATTGAAGGAATATTGGAAAACTGGATAGAGCTGAAGCCTGTCATTATGAAGGAATGGGTTGAAGAGAGGGATTCTCTGGTAGACCTTTTTGGAAGAGTGAGGGATGAATGGATAGAAAAGGATTTATCAGGCTGGATAGGAGCCAACAGGTGAATTGTTCTCAGCTAATATTGTCACATGTCATTGGTACTTATTTAAGCACTTCTGAAAAAATGTAATTGAAAGCCTGGTGCTTTTATGTCTATGAAGAAAGGGCTGAGAAGAGTGACTGATCAATCAGTTGAATGGTGGTGTGCCCCTGCAGATTTTACCCTGGTGTTTCTGAAGCTTTGAAATTTTCTAGCTCT
This sequence comes from Zantedeschia hybrid cultivar, assembly GCA_030544215.1. Taxonomy (NCBI): domain Eukaryota; kingdom Viridiplantae; phylum Streptophyta; class Magnoliopsida; order Alismatales; family Araceae; genus Zantedeschia; species Zantedeschia hybrid cultivar. Next base: position 4,874,428 of record JARZZO010000015.1, read on the forward strand.
ACAATTTACATTGTCACCACAAAACAGGTAATGTTCGCTTAATCTCTTTTCCTTTCTGTTATTTCCATGTTTGCTTTCATAGTCTTTATGTACTGTCCTAGATCTCATGTTTCTTTTTTAACTGCAAGTATTTCTTTGTGTACAACATGCAAATAGGCCTGCACAACAGAATATGTTCAGTTGGCATTTTGAGAATCTTCGTATCTTTACTTTAGGCAGGTGCTTCTCATTAGGACTGGCATTGAGCTGAGCTGCTTGTGAGCTACTCGAGCTTGGCTCGGCTTGACTCGACTTAATTGAGCCAATGAGCCAAGCCCGGGCTCAAAGTAAAGCTCGTTTGATCAAGCGAGCCGAGCCTGAGCTCAACCAAGCTCGGCTCGACTAGCTCGCGAGCTGGCTTGGAATAAAATTTTTATTTAAATTGAAGACTTTTTACCTCTTCTCACAAGAGGACCCACTGACAAACATGACCCCCAGCCCACGAGCTCAACACAAATGGACGACAGCCCAACGGAGATCTTTTAACAGTTTGTACCCATTGGCTCTTATGAGGAGGAGAAAACTTTTAAACTCCCCGATGTCGTACTAAAAGGTTACATGAGCCCGCCCAGCCCTTGCAGGGATTTCTCTTCAACGCACACTTGGGGACTTTTTAGTCCGAAAGTGGAGAAACTAAAAAAACTGGTGCCTAGTTTCTCTTTAAAACTGCGACCCCTCTGCTCCCTTCACCTGGCCAAGCCTTATGAATCGGCATGAAACTGGGTTAGCTTTCTTTACTGAGTCGAACCCTTTAACAAGCTGAGCTCGAGTTGAGCCCGAGCTGAGTTGATTTTCTATTGAGCCAAGCATAAGTTTGCAAAATGAGCTTGATGCCGGCTTAGGCTCGGGCTCGGGCTTGAGCTCGAGTATTTTTGACCGAGTTGAGCTTGAGCGAGTGAAAGCTTGGCTGGTTGCCACCCCCTACTTCTCATCAAATTGGCACAGCCATGAAAATTAATCTATGAAATGATTGCTTCCTGATTGAAAAGAAAATTATGTTTATATACAGCCCAGCCGATACTTTGTGGTATCATTAATACTGTTCATATTGTTGCAACATCAATCTGTTGTGCAAACATCCTTTCATTCTCTTCTGACAAACTATTAAATGTGTTTACAAACATCCTTTCATTCTCTTCTGACAAACTGTTAAATGTGTTTATTTTCTTTTACTGTTTGATTACAGGGCAGATTTGCTGATGCCTTGCTAAGTGAATTGGCAGGAGTAACAATCCCATCTGACAGGATCTATGGTTTAGGAACTGGGTTAGTATGATAGGAAGCTTCTCTTATTGCATCAAACTTATTTGGTAAATAAGTTCTCATTTTAAAAATGTGATATCATAAAATTTTTGCAGACCAAAAGTGGAGGTTCTAAAGCAGCTTCAAAGAAGACCTGAACATCAGGGGTTGAGATTCCAGTAAGATACTATTCATGGGCATAGGAAACTCATATAGCACAATCAAGTAGGATCTGTCATTGGAAGGGAACTTATTATGATATTGCCACACACTAGATAATTTTTCTGTCGGCTGTGAAAATTCAGTTGATTGTGTAGTCTTGAACACCTGGATGGGGAACTTGCTCAAATTTCAAATTTCCCGTAGCCTTGCTAGAAAAGTTGACCACGCTATAGCAGACTAGCTATTATCTTGATTCTTTGAAAGGTGGAGAGGCAAATGGATATGTTTTGGACAAAATGAGTGACATGGTTACATCCTGGAGATAGTTTTACCCATCCATGAGGTCTACATTCTTTTATGTCTAACCGTGTTCCATCTTGACTCTCTTGATCTTACTTAAATATGTCAAGTGCTCGGTTGATTCCAGCCAATCTCCCTCTAACAAATGTCCAACATCACATGATAGCTGACTTCTTTCATTGGAAAATGTCCCCTTCCGCTCTGCCTTCTGCTCTGAGGTAGCTAGCTTTCCTGCCAATTCTCTAGTCCCATGGGATCAAGATGGATCATAGCATAGTACAACCCTTCTTAGAAGGCCTCTTTTTTGAGTTGGAATCTTGAGTTTCCTATGTCTGTAATAGGTGGTGCTTCAGTCTTAAATTTGAACTTGGCTTTCTATAAGGCCAAGTGTCTATTCTTTCTCGATGAATTTGTTTTAGCTGATGCAATTTGCTTCCAAGCAGCTTTGTGGAAGATCGTCTTGCAACTCTGAAGAATGTCATTAAAGAATCTGAATTAGATGGATGGAATTTGTACCTGGGTAATCTTATGATCTTTCTTTACATTCTATATCAAACTTTTGACCTGTTCCCTAACATTAATAATCTTTTTGAAGTTAACCTGTGGCCTTTTTCCCTTTTTGCTGAGGCAGCGAATTGGGGATACAATACTGAGAAGGAGAGAGAGGAAGCAGAAGGAATTACACGGATTCACCTACTGGATCTCTCCGACTTCAGCGGGAAACTTAGATAGCTTATGATCCTTCATTTTGTCTACTTGCAAAAGCTTTTTCTGCATCTCCATTGCAGACGATTCATCAATACTATTGTTATCATAAGTCAGTATTTTACTGATAGATAACTCATATTTAATGGAAGTGGATATCATCATCACCGCCGTTTTATGATCGTTGATCACAGCAGAGATACATTCTTTCTTTTATGCAGTACAATTATTACCACAATGAATGGATAGTTATATAAAATTTTGATGTCAGCTAGAGTTGGATATTCTATTGGTAACATGTGGAGAAATCAATATTGATCCTGTCTCGTTTCAAGTAGTTTGACAAAAAAAACGGATTAGTCAACGAGGCTCATTTATGTAAAGGCTATGCTGTGATATCATCATCTTACGTGCTGAAACAGTGTTCTGTTCTTCTTTTCCCTTTTCTTTTTTGGGGAATCAGCGGGAAGCATACGCCAGGGTGACCCGCGCTGTGGATCCTTCAGAGTAAGGATGTAAATGGTAACTGATAACCCGGTTATTCAACCGAATGTTAGCTCCTAGGTCAGTTAACTGATGGTCTTTCTAAACTGATACGTATGACGGATAAGATAGCAGATACAAATTTTTTTTTGTGAACAAATACATATGGTATATTAAAGATCTGATTATTCGAGTGATTAATACCTTATAGACCAGTTTCGGATGGTCTTTCCAAAACAATAATATAATAGATATGATCACTGATGTGCTTTGATCTGTACTGAATTTGACCTATTTGCATCTCTACCTTGGAGCAGTAAAATGTGTTGTCGGTCCCACGGGGCCATTCAGGCAAAGAGTGCTGCCTTGTTTCCCTCTTTATCTGCTGCAGACAGAATTGAACACTTTGAACAGAGGTTGGCTTGTCTGACCTCCAAGCTGGCGCTCCAAGATTAGAGTTTGGATAGTTTCAGTATCAAGTTAGATTGGACTCTAGCAGTCACTACTCTCATGGTGACATGTATAAAGTAGACGCATCTAAATATAACTGAGTTTTTTTCCTTGTTATCGGTTTCCTAGGTTTTTAATATAATGCTAAGCATCTAAATATAACTGTGAGCACGAGATTACAATCATAATTTTTCACTGATTTTTAATACAACACTAAAAAACAACCATGAGCACAAGACTAAAACAATAATTTTAAAACACATCTAAATAAACAAATTTGTACAATAGTTTAAGTTGTATCCACGTGAATTGGGGTGTATTTAAGTGTTTATTGTGGTGTATTTCAAATTATGGTTGTAATATTGTGCTCATAGTTGTATTTTAGTATTCGGAGTTATATTAGAAATCTGGAAAATCGGTAACAAAGAAAAAGCTCCCTGTTGCGATGAGATACGTCTCGAATGACACATTTACTTTACACATGTCACCGTGGGAGTGGTAACTGTCAAAGTCCAGTCCAACTTGATACCGAGACGATCCGAACTCCCAAAATTAACCTCAAGCTGCTGTTATCGGCAGAATGATTATTGGTAAAAAAAAAAAAAAAAAGGCATAGAGTAGTGATGCCAATCTTTTGTTGACATCTGTTCAGACCACACCTTTCACGGACAGGAAATGAAAGCTAGGGGTTAGCTGTTGGAGGCCAGCCAAACCAACATTGAATATGTTATGTGTGAAACAAGTTCCTCTGGACAACAGTGATTAAACAAAGTCATCACTTATACAATGTTACTGTGACATACCGACAAATGAGGGTTTCACTGTTTGTGTTGCGAGTAAGATGCATGGGAGGTCAAACATAAGGTTCCGTTAGATGTCCCCCTTGATCAGCTCCCCACAGATCAAGCGACAGCAAGTTACGATTCGCAGGGAGCCTTCCCCGTGCTGCCTCAGGTGCTCGGCTTGGTAAACTTGTCGCATTGCCCGTTAAGTATCCCCACAGATGGCGGCATTTTATAGCCTTTTATGTCACAGTTGTAAACAGGCCCTAGACTGCAAGACGGAAATAGAAATAGATGTTTCTGCTTTCACTCTCTATATGAAATATTGGGAATGGAAGTAGAAAAAAAAATCCACTCTCATTTCTCATTTCTTACTTGGAAGCGGAAACAGAAACGAAAGTATTCATTTCTATTTTCCTCGTTCACACTTGTTGTCACTTGCAAGTAGCATGCACGTAATACCCGTTACAAGTTACATGCAACGTGTGTACATCATATAATATATGTAATGTGATGTCCATTACATTGATATGTCTGATGCACATAGCGAGTCTGGGTAGTGTCTTTATTGCTTGGTGTTATATCGAACAAAAATAAGGAAAAAGATCTTAATACTTTTTAAAGGTATCATCATTTATAGAAACCAAAGCATTAGTAGTCGAGACATGTAGTTTGAAGCTAAAGGTTCAAATATTGGTCTTGCTAGTTGGCTCTTATGAAAATAAAAAATAGAATTAATAATAGATTATCGAAGCAAATATCAAAAAACAGATGGTGGAAATGATTTCTTTATCTAATTTTTTATTAGAAAGTTGTGATTTGTAAACACCTACTATCTTGAAAGAGAATGTTTTATTTTGTAGTTTTACATTTTTTATTTTTTATTTTTTATTTTTTTGAAACAGCTGCAGTCAGAGTAACATTTTCCTAGTTGGAACCAATTGCATAGATGACCGGATTCCATCAGGAGACAGAATTAAATGAAGAATTACATGCTGCACCGGCAGCTGAAGATACACGGATGTTGGTGTTTAAATTATTTTTTTGTGGATCCCATAGTGCCTAACATGATTTTACAATCTGATCTTGCATCTAATGGATTCAATTTTTTTTTTTTTTTTTGAGTTATCTAATCTAATATCAAATTGTACAACTATATAGGTTGAGTAAGGGCTACTATTTTTTTTAATTTTTTTATATTAAAAACACCGACAACACCATAACTCCGACTAATGGTGCAGTAAATAATTCTCTTAAATGAATTGTACTAGTCATTGCTGGTCAGCTTTACATCCTTGTACTATGGACGTCGGGTCCACCTGACCCATGGTGAGAGTTAAAACTCCACAGCTCCCTGATTCAAATGAAGAGCTCAGAGTACCTGCTATTGTTGGGAACTGGATCCAACAGAGATATCATTTGAAAATTTATAAACCTATTTGTCAATAGAGGCCCATTTGATGCATCATAAAATATAGTAAAATTTTAGTTTTGAAATTGTTGGTTTTAAAATCAGTGAAAATAAAATTCTTAATTTTAAAATCGTTGATTTTGGTTTATCATGACTTTAGACTGAAAACTAAAAATTAAAACCAACTAAAAACATCATTTTTGGAGCTAAATGATTTCAAAATAATAATTTATGATGCTCCAGACAAATGAAAATAATGTAAACCAATTTACAGTACCCTAAATGAAAGGAAAATTTGATTTTAAAATTATTGACTTTAGTTTATAGTGATTTTGAACTGGAAACTAAAATCAACTAGAGAGGGAATTCTTGGAGCTAACTGATTTCGAAATATGATAACTTATGATACTCTGGACATGAAAAAATAATGTAAACTAATTTACAACACTCTAAATCTAAAAAAAATGACATTTGACGACTGATGATGGGTGATTTGGATCCTGCCCATTTAGCCAAAAGGCTTAAGGGCCTGCGCTTTACGAGTACTTACGCAAAGGCACCATGTAAGCGCTCTCGGTATCCCGACAGACAAGTTAAAGGTTGCAATATGGAATGCACGAGTTCTAAGTCCTAAGAAAGCTAAGTCAAGAAGATTGACACATCGGTTGATAAGCTTCAAGACCAGTGATGTCTCGTTCATATTTACCAAGTACCGAAAGGAGCCTACTCTATCAATAATCCAGAGTCTGCTTCAACTAGGGGAGGCCAGGTGCCTGCAAGGCTGCTTCATCTTGACTGTCCGAGAGGTTGAAGGCCCTCTACAATCGATCCATAACTCCTCCATGTCATCGGGCAGGTCTTGCAGACTAATGACATAATCACCCACCTAAAATAGGTCTCAACGAATGCTCCCTCGATCACGAGAAGGAATCCCTTCATCCAGTCTAGTATCCTACGATCCCCTCAATCATGGGGTGTGTATCGTGGGCCAATTAACTCCCTAAGGGCAATGACCCCCTTAATGTCACACTACAAGGACTATATATATCTCTCATCTTCTCCGGAAAAAAGTAAGTAAAATACTACATTGAACTTGACAAAATCCTTTCTCTTCCATAATATACTTTAAGCATCGGAAGGTCTTGCTCCCTAGGAGAATGGGAGGCCCTATGACATCTTTTCTTCGGCAATGGCCCCCTTAATGCTGCACCGCATGGACTATATATATCTCTCAAGTAGAATACTACACTGAACTTGAGAGAATCATTTCTCTTCCAAAATCTGCTTTAGGCATAGGAAGGTCATGCTTCCTAGGAGAATGGGGGGCCCTCTGACGTCTCTTCTTCTTCTTGCAGGTTCTATTATGATATTTAAAATTTTATAAATTATATTAAATAGTCAGAAGATCTGATCGAACGGTTATTGTCGCCTAACCATTTTCTAACCTCTACAACGGCTATTTATAATATTTTATAATATTTTTATATCGTAATAAATAATAGTTAAAAATTGTCAAAAGGTTGGATATAGTGCGGAGAGCGGAGTATCCACTCCCATGTTCGTTATGTATCATGTATGTAGGTTAGTTATCCCTTAACCATCAGAAAGCCGTATATCTGAAAGCTAGTTTATAGTATGTGGGAAAAATCTATGGTGGACAGGTTACCAGAAATTTGGCCATAAAGATAAGAACTTACGTTGTAAGTTACCTTATAAATTATTCGACTAAAATACAAATTTAAACCTATAAAAATAACCTTAGGTGAAGCAAAAATCTGCACTTTAATTTAAACATTTTTTGCCGTGTAGAAATAGATAACTAAAAAAATGATCCATCTAAATGATATGAATAATCTTCTAACAATCTTGGCACCGTGTCATGGATTTTAATCTAAAAGTTATATTAATCATGTACAGAATACACAGATTTACATGTAATTGTATTCATCGGACAGTAGGATCGGATGTAGAATTATTAATTTTTATTTCCTTTATTGAGAATCGTATTAGTTTGCATATCCATTATGAAATTGGTTTTGAAAGAATTTAGAATATCGGTTTGAGAATTGTATTGATTTGCATATCCATTATAAAATTGGTTTAAAAAGAATCCTCTTTGAAATTTTTTTATTACTAACAAATGGTCGGATTATCAAATTTTTAGTTTCCACGGACATCGCGATTTGGTAGTTGTGATAGAATAGTTTCAATTGGTTAAGAGACATTGAAATATTCTTTAGAAAGTGGTGCTCCTTTTATTCAATGTCTAAAAATTGTGACTTCGATCGTCTAATATTATGAGTAATACTAGTTGCACCGCATACAGTGCATCAAAAAGGACGTATGCAACGTCCTTTCACGACATGTCTCACTTTCTTTCTTATTTTTTTAACTTTTTAAAGTGGAAAGAAAGAGAAGTTATAATTTTGTGACAACATTTATTGTTGGCATTTTCCATTCACCTCCCTTTGAAAAGACATAGAACTATTCTACTTTAGTTTGATCAATTTCAATTTATCACTTTCAAATTAATTTTATTATTTTTAAACGTATTCTTTATCATTTTCAAATCGTAATTTATCACTTCATGCGTAGTTCAGTTTTATCATTTTATGTGTAATTTTATTATTTTCTCATGCAGTTTTAATCTTGCCTACGTAAAATTATCACTTCTAAATATATCTTTATCACTTCCTATGTAGTTTAGCTTTATCACTTCGTGTGTAATTTTGTCACTTTTTAAGACAGTTTTATCACTTCTTATACAAAATTATCATTTCTAAACAAATTTTTATCATATTTTTATTAATTCATGCACAACTTTATTACTTCATATTCATTTTTATCACTTCCTGTGCAGAAAATGATAAACTTGAAAGTGATAAAATTGCACTTGAAAGTGATAGCTTTAACTTTGAAGTGATAAAATTGATTTGAAAATAATAAATTGAAAAGTGAGTAAGTTAAAATAAGATGAATTTCATATTATTTTCAAAATAATGTGACTGAAAAAAAGCCAACAATAAATATTGTCCGAAAATTGTAAGTTCTCACTCTCTCTCTACTCAAAAAAGTTAAAAAATAAAAATAAAATAAAAAAATGAGACAGATAGTGAAAGAAGATTGAATATTGCAATTCACGTCACCTTTACACGTTAGTGGATAGTTATTTTTTTGTACTTATTCGTACTTGTCACTGTCTATATGTCAGGGCTTAAGTGAATATTTACGTAGGTGAACTAAGCAATGCCTTAAGATTTCGAATTAAGCAATTTGGTAATTTAATATACTATAGTTCTAACGGGTGGACCGTTGGATAAGTTGGTATACCGGATCCATGGTTACCAGTCTAAACAAGTCCAGTAACTCGTCAAGACTCATTTTAATATATAGCCCAAAAAATGATCGTATGAGTAAGCTAAGGACTTGTTTGGTGAAACATCTAATAGACGAGAACGTACTAAATTTGTTCTTTCAAACCAAAGTGCGCTTTTGTTTCTATGGAATAGGAGTAAATGTGAATCTCACATATATTTTTATCATGAAATAATTAATTCATTCTTATTTGATGTAAATGAGGACATATTCTATTTCAGAGAATAATATTTATAGAATCTTATATAAACATCTAATTGTGGAAGCATCCTTGATCTTCCATAACCTTTGACCTACTTATTGAGAAAGAGAGATTATATATTTTAAATCATTTATATGTGATATTTTTGCTGCTAATTTGTCAATCTCATTCCATAATTTATGTATTGTTTAACATTAACCATTCTGTTGTCCTTTTGATGTAGCTTTCCACATGGTTTATAATAAATCATCTACAGTCACCATGATAGCAACTTCTTGTCATCTATTCTTGGATCTAGTTAATTTGTCCATTGTTCTATCCTGACCGAACAAATATGCGTACAAATACTTATATTTTCTCATCATAGATAATTTATTGACAAGTGGGAAAGCTCATGAATGTTAATAATATTTGCTGCACAACTAGATTGCGTAGTAAGTTTATTTGTCAATCAAAATTGTAATTGTCAATTAAAATTTATGTTTGTGATTGGAAAATATATATGTCAATTAAAATATTATAAGGATGACCATATTAATTCGTCTAATTGACTAAGTTAATTACGTAATTTCAACCACTAAAAAATGTGCAGTGTCACTGGACTTGCTTGCTGCGATTGTGTACCAAATATTATTGGACAAATTTTGATTACAAATGATGACTACTCTCCCCCTACCGCGTGCATGGAAAACCATGCATGCACATACTTGTGTACATGTATGCACATGCTTGCACGTGTGCTCAGTACATGCAGATGTACGAGTGAGATGGCTTTTCTGAAGGCGTGCAACAGCGGGCAAGCAAAGTAAAGAATCTTCAAAGGCAGTATTAGCTTTATATAGAGGTTCATGTTTTTACTCCCTCGGAGGTTTTAAACAAAGTAGGCTCTCGCTATCCAATGCCTTACAAGGACCATAACTGGTCTCTTTTCAAAAATTTCAAGGTTATCATTCATATGTACAGTGCTTTTGTCCAAAACTTGCAAAATTGTTTTAAGATTAATACTCTTTCAAATAAGATATTTAATTAACTTTGTTGAGTTTTTTTTTGACATTAGAACATCATGAAATGTTCCCTAGATTATGTCATCTTTTTGATTGCCCACATATTCTAGAGGAAAATGTTGAGAAAGAAACACTAAAAGAATAGCAAATAATATACGAGAACCATAACCTTCTAGAAGGATATTGATACTGATACTCGTCAAAACACATTGCCATTCTCCCAAAAACGCACAAATACGGGGACAGATCAAGGAGACAGAGAAGTAATGCAGGTTTATGATTGAGATTATTTCTAAAAAATATATTTTTTTGAAAGTATAATTTTATACACGTTTCATAAGATTTTACCTTTTTTTTTCAAAAAGGAATCCCGTCATTTGTCAATGTCTCTTAAATTTGATAAGAAAGCAAGTGTCTCTTAAAAGAAAAATATCCTTTAAATTATTTTTTATTCTCGAAGAAGTTATTCTCTCTCTCACATGTATTTCGCATGACCCCATCCTTCCCGTTCCTCTCTCCCCCATTTACCTACAGGCTACAACAGGCCTCTACGTGCATAGACCCCTCCACTAGGGATGTAAATCGGGTGGACTTCGTACGGATCGTAAGGTGGATCCATAGTCACATCCGTTATGTTACCGGTTTTAAAATGTTATCTGTTAATTATCCTATAATCTAACAATCAGTTAGACAATCGGATCTTAGTATTATATGTTTTCGGCTAGAAAAAAATTATATATATTATCTTATCCGTTATGCTTATCGATTTAAAACTGACCTCTAAGCTAACGAATGGTCGGATGATGGGGGTATCGGTTACCATTTGCATCCCTCCCCTCTACATTCTTATTCCGTGAGCCATGGGATGTTTTTCGTTAAATTCTTTTAAATTATGTTGACATAGTGTTTGCCAAACAGCTTAGTACTATTTAAAAAAATTGTTATGGTTCTGCCAAATACAGGAACAGGTGATATGCAACACATTTAAAAATTAAAATAAACTAGTCTCCAAAAAGAAGTGTTTCGAAATATACTATATATTAATCGTTAATTATCCTAAAATCCACTATCATGGTTTCACATTTTACTTTAGATGGGCCAATTATTATCAGTAAAGAGCACTAATTAATGTAACGTAGCAGACATGATTCCGCTGCTGTGTTGGTTTCTCGTAGGATTGTGAAACAGGGGCATTACAATTATTATCAGTAAAGAGCACTAATTAATGAATGAGTAGACGATGATATAAAAACTCACATTTTCTTGATTGCTTAATTTCATGTTATCATGGTAGTTTAATGGGTCATCTAATCTCATTTACATTACGTGTCATTAATGGTCAAAGAAAATAATAGGAAGAGGGAGAGCAAGGCATTTGGAAGATTTGCACTACTCAATGGTAATAAAATTTGATGCTTTTCGATTTTTTTATTTATCTCTTCTAATAATGAATGGGCATAAAAAATCATGACCAATTTATTTAACATCAAAGAACTAAACAAATAATTTCTTCAATAATGAAAATATCTAAGTACCAAAAACATAAGACTACGTGATTTTTAAGAACAAATATTTGTAAATTGTAAGACCAACCCTTCAACATCAATAATTGGCAATGCTAAAAGTTTGAATGCATAACATTCTAAACTACAGAGTTCTCTATGTCATGGTTGTACAGGTAGGTCTTTGCTCTAAACAACATTAATAGGATTCTTATGTGAGATGAAATGGCTAATCGCATGTGATATGACACCAAAAAGTATTGTGCATCCCACTAGGTTTTCTTTTAAACTTTATCATAGTTGCTTGTCTGTTTTTCATTTAAGATGCATGTCTAGTACAATCATATTGTTGTGCATATACATAGGTCAATACACAATATGATCAACCTCTATAATGTACAATGTGTTGTATATTTATATATCATGTACACGTGATATGATACATTTTCCTCAAGTCCACACGTCAAAGGAATACATAAGCCATTAAAATTTTGAATTTATGCTAATTTATCATATTCTATGACGCTCGTTAAAATTTGCTAGATCATTAGGTCAGAAACAACCTCTCAAAATCTATAGGAACAAAACATCTTGGAAGAAGAATGTTAAAACTAGAGTAGATCCCCGAAGCACCAAAAAAATGCGGGAACGTGTCCAATTGAGACCTCCAATGAATTCGTGAGGCTGATGTCTATATATTCTCTCACAAGTGATGAAACTTGTGGGACGAATGTCTCTTTTCGTGGTAGGACCTCCAAACTCAGAATAATTAATTGAAGAAGGCTAAACTATTAAGTGTCGAAGAATTCTTTACCTAAAGAGAATTTATGAGTAGCAATTTGTAGTATTTTTGTTGCATAGTAGTCCAATAGTTAGACAGAAAGCCTCCAACTCAAGAGATTTGAGATCGAGTCAGTTTGGAACCAAAGATTTTTGTTAAGAGAGAAAGTTTTCTTTTCCACAGTTGATGAGAGATTTGTCAAAAAACGTGTTGGGGACGTGGAGAAAAACGTTTCACTCACCCATGGACACACACACATACAAATTGTGTTATTTGAGTATTGAATATTTATTTGCACTATCTCCGTTCTGGAAACTTTGTAAATATATTTGACAAAAAGTACATTAAAAGATAGTGGGTAGGATCTGCCGTCCATTGTGAAAAGGTGACCAAGTCTCTTCAAAATTAGGAGCCATGGAAGGCAGATGAGGTTGTTTAGTTTGATGAAAGCTGTCATAGAATGTAAAAATATCGCATTCTTTGAATCACAATGGTATAAATTTACAATAGTTTGAAATATTTTGTATTACATCAAACAACATGTTAATATCCAATTGATCCATTGATATGGACCAACTGTGTAGAGTGGTCGCTTCCACCCTGTTGCCCACTTTGGGAGGTCTTGTGGGAAATCCAAATGAGATATGGAAGTATATAGATAGGGAATATCTAATATTCAATCTTACAGAAACAATATAGAATAAATTCATAAAGAGTAAATTGATTTTATCTGATTAAAGTGCGATAAACCAACTCTCTTTAGAGAATATATTGTTTTCCGACTGTGCAAAGAACTGCTGGCAATATTCTCCCAAAATCCAACAATCACTCGCAACCCTTGTAGGTGTATTCAAAAACGAAAATTGCCCACGGACACAACCTCATATTGTCTAAGAAAAACCTCAAGATAGACAGCACAATGGAGAGCAGCGCAGAGAAAGAAAGAAGATGGTGTCGCACAAAAGGGTTTTAATTTTTTAGAAAATTAGCAAATATAAGATGATCCTTTGGACGCGTCGATCCATCTCCCCTCGAATGGTTGCACCTATTTCCACCCACAAAGTAAAATGTAATGGAAGAGTTTAAAGAATAAAAAGAATAATAAATAAAGTAATACAAAAAAGGCTTGTGCCAGGCCCTGGGCTAAGATTTCCAGCCCCGTTGCCCACGATGATCGCATTGCGTGCGTCGTATTTGCTTAATTGATTTGCGACTCGAATCTTTGAGAACCATCTAATTTGAGCTCGACCCGTGCGTGTTGTAAAGTCCTAAAATATATCCAAACAACGAAGAAAGGTCCAACTATATAAGATCTTCCAACGTTTTTGGATATCCACTATAGGACTAAACAAATCACACGGCAAAACCGACAATAAAATGTTTGAATTCCAAACACAAAACTAACAGGTCTTGGGTTCAAAATCGGTCCGATCTACATGTGGTGTAACATTATTTGTCTTCTTGTCCATGAGATTATTTTCGGAGAGATCAGTGTGGAATCTTCTCTAGTTTGGGGGAAAAATCAGGATTTGGATTGAATCTCCTATACATATTTGTAAACATCCGGACACTGTGGCATGTTAACCAAAACAAAAAAAAAACTATTAACATAAGACAATCTAAATTAAATCCTCCAACTTCTTCTCTGCAGGGGATTCTCTACAGGAGATGGTAAGATTGATTGAACTGCAGTATCTCGGTCGCCCAATGCAGATTTAAGTCTCTCATTTTTAAATTTTGATGAATCGATCGGGATAAATAGTTATTTTAATATCAATTTTCATCTAATTAAAATCTATCAAAATTAGCAAGGTAAATTTAATTAATATTTTATTAAAATTAAATTAATAAAAGTTTTGATAATAGAATAAAGACCTACTTTAGCCGCCTAATCTACTTCTCCTGTACTTGTTGCAACGCTAATGAGACATTGTAGCTATAACTATCGATCTTATGGAATGATGCAGTGACCGTGAGTTATTTGATCTTTCAATTGAATCGTGATTATAATAGTAGTATGTTGAGGTATAGCAGTAAGTATCACTTTATGAGGTATACCGTTACACTAACAGTCGGTGCTATAATGAGTGCCGATATTTTAATTTTTTAGGATAAGCCTCGATTTGACTTATATGTTCATTCTAATTTAAGATTAGTGATCTTAAAAGAATTTTTTTTTTTTATTATTTACTTTAACTAGATTTTTAAACTTTTAGAGTTTTTTATCATCTGAACATAGATATAATTATGCAAACCCCGTGATACTAAAAAAAATATATTTTTTTAAAACAACAGCAGCCGTGGTGTAGGCTGCCAGCAAGAATAACTTTATTAACGATTAACATCCTTCTCATGCACATCGAGACGTACGGGAGCCGGAATCGTCGCATCCCGCTTCATGTGAAATGCGCAGCGCTCGGTGGACACGTGTCCCTTCTTTTCCGCAAGGGCAACAACGTCATTAGCCACAAAGAGCGGTTTCCGCGGTGGAACGGTGGTTTTCCTCTCCCGCCCAAAACCGCCAAACCAGGGACCTCGCCGTCTTAAGAAAAAATGTGCAAGGGTATCTTAGTCCACTCACCTCGCCCTTTTGCGACCTGTTACCAGCGGTTACCGGACGCAAGCCGGCCACTTTATTATATCGAAAGAACACCTCTGGAGTCCACGTAAAAAGACAGAAGGAAGAAAAGAGGGGAAAAAAAGAGGGGCGAAGGGACATCGTGCTAGGGTTTGACTGGGACAAATCCGCATTTGCGGAACCGAGATTTTTCTTGGTTTATTTCGATTCCGCTCATAAAAATTGGCGCCGGGTTGTCCAGCTCCGGCGAGATCGCGGTCTTCCGGCGGGATCTCCCGCTCCGATCTCGAATCCGGGGTCCCCGGAAACCCGCCGAAGGGGCCGCGCGCGGGCGGAGAATTCTTCGGGAGCAGCCTTCAGAAAACCGGAAACCGCCTTTGGAGGAGGCGCCTGGGCGTGGTGGGTGGTGGAGCGGGGAGAGGGCCCCTCGGGAGTCCAGATCGGGGCGAGGAGGCCGCAGATATTGTGAAAAAGGGGTGGGGGTGGCGGTTTCGTGAGGAGGAGCCGTTTTTTTTTTTCACCCCTCCATTTTTGGGGTTTAATTTTTGTTGAAAATTTGTAAAAAATTGATTTCTTGGTTTCTTCCGGGTGCGCCGGGGGCGGCTTCGCATGCAACCCGGTGGTGGGGTGGCCGGGCATGGGCGGAATCCGGGTGCCCCGCCGCCCGGGCGGTCGTCTTCATCGTCGTCGGCGTCGCCGTCGTCGTCTTCGTCCGCCGTCTCGGCTCCGGGCCATCTAGGGCTCGACGGTATCCACCACCACCACCACCACCATCACCAGCAGCAGCAGCAGCAGCAGCAGCAGCAACAACAACAACAAGTGCAGCAGCAGCAGCAACAGCAGCAGCTGCAGCGGCAGCAGCACCTGGCGTTTCGGCAGGTACGTGTGTGCGGAAGAGGCGGTGGTTTTCGATTAATTCGGTTGGGACTGCGTTGGGAATCGGGATAAATTTATAATCTTGGGGATTCCTCCGTGTTGTTGTGTCACGTGGACATGGCTGGGCATGTGTTCTCTTCTTGGTTCCCTTTATCCCCTCACTTGCTCTCCCAGTAAGCAGGATGTCGTGCCATTGGTCGTGTCATCAGTTCTGCTCCTCCCCGCTCTTTTAACTCTTGTTTTTAGTTCTTGCGGCTTAACACACCTTTTTGGATGGGTTACTATTTGGGTTTCAATTTAAGTTGCTTTAGAAGTACCATTTTATGGTGGGTTTTAATGTTGTCGGTGTTGGTGCTGTTACTTGATGAGTTGATTGCTTTTTGGTTTGAAAATGGCAAGAAGATGGAGTACATTGTTGGGCTTATTTATTATCCTTGATTTGGTTTCTGAACTGTGTCACTGCAATGATGACAGCTCAGGAAGCCTGAAGGGGATGAGGGATTTCTCGCTTACCAGTCTGGCGGAACACATGGAGTTATGGTGGGTGGCAGCTTCCCGGCCTCGTCAGGTGGCATGCCTCCGGCTCAGCGTCCAAGGGTGCACGGTGATGTACCTCAACAGCATGGCGCCGTGCAGGCTCGCGAGGAAAGCCAGGTCAGGGCGCAGGATCATGTGCAAAATCCTGAGCATCAGGCTTACCTTCAGTATATCCAGGCTGCGCAGCAGAAGCTGCCAGGGAATCTGCAATTGCAGCAGCAGACCAAAATGGGAATGGTTGTCCCAACGGGGAGGGATCAGGATGTGCGTGCATATCATTTGAAGATGCAGGAGCTTATGTCTCTTCAAGCTGCCAACCAGGCGCATGCCTCAATGTTGAGAAAGTCGGCTGAACATTTTGCCCATGCTGAGAAGCAGGTTGAGCAGGGGCATTCAAGTAGCGAGCAAAGGAATGAGCTAAAGCCTCCTCAGTCTGCCATGGGACAGTTTGCTTCAGCAAACATGACAAAGGCTGTTCAGCCCCCGCAATCACAAACTGGTGTACAGAATGTTGCTAACAACCAGCTTGCGATGGCCCAGTTGCAAGCAATTCAGGCTTGGGCTCTAGAGCGTAATATCGATCTTTCTATTCCTGCTAATGCCAATTTGTTTGCACAACTCCTTCCACTTTTCCAGTCTAGAACGGCTGCAATGCAAAAGCCAAATGAAAGCAATACCATTCTGAACCAATCACAGGCATCTTCATCGAAGCAACAGGTAATGTCTTCTCCAGTGGGTAGTGAAAATTCTGCTCATGGGAATTCCTTGAGTGATCACTCTGGGCAGGGTGGGCCTTCGAAAGGCCGACATCTACCTCCTTCAGCATCGATCTCCAGTGCAGGGAATGCTACTCTGATGAATTCTTGTAACATTCAAATGCAGCAGCAACTCGCTGTTCCACCAAGGGATAAACAGAATGATAAGGTTGTTACACATCAAATTACTGTTGGAAACGGTGTCTCAGCCATGCATCCGCCTCAGGCATCTGCTGGTATGAGCCAGAACATAGAACGCTCAAGCACTAAGAATCCCTATCCTGGTCCCGAAACCCACCAAGTGCAGTATTTTAGGCAGTTGCAGCAATTGAACCGAACTGTTTCTTCTAGTGAAGGTATGGCGGTACAATCCCCTTCTCATGGTCCTTCGGTTCAGGTGCCGCAGCAACATATTGGGTTCACAAAACAGCAACTTCATGTTCTCAAAGCCCAGATATTAGCTTTCAGACGTCTGAAGGTAAATATGCCATCTTTGGTTACTCGAGATGTTTTATTAATCATTATTCAAAGGCTGGTACTAACTCTACCCACGAACTTTTGATTATCTGAGGAAATCATGATGACAATTGCCCATTGTCTATATGAATGGACCTTATACTGTCACTGATGATGTCTCACCCCCTTCCTTTTCAGCGTGGCGAGTATAGTCTTCCGCAGGAAGTTCTCCAAGCCATTGTGCCACCGCCTCTTGATATGCAACCACAACTTTCTTTCCCCTCTCAGGGGGTGATTAATCAAGAGCGGACAAATGCGAGGAATGTTGAAGAGAAGACAAGGCATTTTGATGCTAATGATAAGGTTTCTCAGCTGGCTCATTCGAGCAAAGGGCAGATGCCTCCAAAGGAAGATTCTTCCCTTGCAGAAGACAAAGGGATTCAGTTGCAGAATGCAGCAGGTTCCACAAAGGAACACATTTCTATGGGATCTCTTGCAAAGGTGGAGCAAAATAGTGCACCTTTAGTTAAATCTGAGCAAGATACTGAACGAGCATGTCAAAAGATCCCTGCTAAAGGTGATTTGAACGTAGATAAGGGAAAGGTTGCTCCACCTCAGACTACTGCGTCGGATGAAGAGCATGTAAAGAAAACCACTCAGACGAATGCCACACCAGTGTCTAAGGATGTTAATCCTATAAGAAAATATCATGGTCCGCTTTTTGATTTTCCATTTTTTACAAGAAAATTT
Source organism: Zantedeschia hybrid cultivar (assembly GCA_030544215.1). Classification (NCBI taxonomy): domain Eukaryota; kingdom Viridiplantae; phylum Streptophyta; class Magnoliopsida; order Alismatales; family Araceae; genus Zantedeschia; species Zantedeschia hybrid cultivar. The sequence continues at coordinate 4,892,818 of JARZZO010000015.1, forward strand.
GATCCATTTGCCTCATCCATGTCATTGAATAATACAAGCAATTTGATATTATCCTATGACGTGAAAGATTTGTTATATGAGGAAGGTGCGGAAGTTCTTAACAAGAAAAGAGCAGAAAATCTGAAAAAGATATGCAGTTTACTATCAATGAACTTAGAGAATAAAAGAATTCGGCCAGATCTTGTTCTGCGGCTTCAAATTGAAGAGAGAAAGCTTCGCCTTATAAACCTTCAGGCTCATCTTAGGGATGAGGTTGATCAGCAGCAGCAGGAGATAATGGCAATGTCTGACAGGCCCTACCGAAAGTTTGTTCGGCAGTGTGAACGCCAACGTGCAGAACTCTTAAGGCAAGTTCAGGCTTCCCAGAAGCTGATGAGAGAGAAGCAATTAAAATCCATTTTTCAGTGGCGTAAAAGGCTTCTTGAGGCTCACTGGGCTATTCGTGATGCACGGACAGCCCGTAACAGGGGAGTTGCTAAATATCATGAGAGGATGCTGAGAGAGTTTTCTAAGAAGAAGGATGATGATCGGAACAAAAGAATGGAGGCATTGAAGAACAATGATGTGGATAGATACCGTGAGATGCTGCTCGAGCAGCAGAGCAATATTCCAGGCGATGCAGCTCAAAGATATTCTGTTCTCTCTTCATTCTTGTCCCAAACAGAAGAGTACCTTCACAAGCTTGGAGGGAAAATAACTGCGGCAAAGAGTCACCAGGAGGTGGAAGAGGCAGCAAATGCTGCCGCTGTTGCCGCACGATCCCAAGTATGACCTTGTTATTCTTGTGCATAACACAATCTGTATCCTGAAGCCACCTCTGTTGCCCCCCTTCCCCCGGCTCTTTTAACAGCATTTGTTTTCTGTCAATAGGGCCTGTCAGAAGAAGAAGTTAGGGCTGCTGCAGCATGTGCAGGAGAGGAAGTGATGATCAGGAATAGGTTCTCTGAAATGAATGCACCAAGGGACAGCTCCTCTGCCAGCAAGTAATTTTTTTGTTTCTTTTGTTATTTGTTTTTAATAGACCAAATGATTTTTGGAATGCTATTGATTTCTTTTTTTTTGAAAGTGGGAATGTCATCGATTTGCCATGCATGTCATAGTGACATGGATCTCATAGAGAAACAAAGCTTTTTTTCGGCTAATAGCTGAAATTGCTATTTTCGCTTTTGGAATAGCTTGTGCCATTGCTGAATTATGTCCAAAATTCTTGGTTGTAGGTACTACAATCTAGCTCATGCTGTGAATGAAAGAGTTATCAGGCAGCCCTCGATGTTACGCGCTGGGACCTTAAGAGACTATCAACTTGTATGTGACAACTTCTTGTACTTGTTTCTATTTTGTCTAGGCCATGGTTACCAGGAAACTAATTTGCCCTCCCACCCAGAGAAAGAAAGTACCAAGTCCATTCCATGTTTCTTACTTCAAAACAACAAAACCCCTCTTTTCATTTTTTAACAGAGGAAAGTGTTTTACTGAAGCATCTTGGCCAGTTGGTACCGGGTCTTAAGAGGGATGGGGGGGGGGGGGTCCAAGTTCGAACCTATCGGGGGTGGATTTCTTTGAATTTCCCTGAACAGTCTCTGCCACTATGGCAGGGGCCCTAAACAAAAGATGAAAGTGTTTTAGATGAAGTGCTTCTGACTTCCACTTTGCACGTGTTGCACGTTAGTAATTTAACTAGTCTCTATTTGGAGTGGAGCTTTATATGTTATGCTGTGCTATTCACTTTTCCAGGTAGGGCTTCAATGGATGCTTTCCTTGTATAACAACAAGTTAAATGGAATTCTTGCAGATGAGATGGGTCTAGGCAAGACTGTGCAGGTAGGTAGATTTAATCTTGATTTTTTTTGTTTTATGCTTCGGTCGCTTTAGTTGTATTTTTTATCGTTGTTAACGGCTAAACTTATATCAAGAGCCATGTTGAAGGTTGCTTACTGGTAATGCAGAAAGGTCAGGATGTAGTAAGATATATCTGTTAAAAAGGTTAACTGTGTATCAGATTGACTAAGTTTTCTGCTGTTTCAGTTCTGAGTCTTGCCTTTTTCCTGCACGTTTTAAAAGCCCATCTAAGTTGAGGCTACTAGAGACTATGGCATATTTTCTGAATGTTGTATTTGTGAATCTTTGAATCTCTTTTTACAATGGCCATCTTATCCTTTAAGAATCATTATATGCTCAGATCCCATCTATGGATCTAGTTGTATTATGGGGCCATATCTTATCTGGTTGTCAAATCCTTACCTCCACTGCAGTGCACTAGAGATCCCCAACCCCCCACAATGCTTTGACACCCTCCATCTGTGATATTAACAGCATTCTCACATATGCACCTTTTGAATGATTCGATCCCCATCCCTCCTGTCCCTCTTGCATCTGCATGCGGCTGTAAGGTAGGCCTCTGTTTATGTCTACACTTGATTCCCTCTTTGTCATCGTAATCATTACCTCTTCCAAACTGACTTGGCCTGCGATTACTTTCTTAGAGGACATGTAGAAAGGAGAAAGTACCAGGAGCTGCAGCAAGATAAGTTTGAGTTTAAGAGGGAGCTGCACAAGATCGAGTTTAGGATTAAAGTCTGTTCAAGACTGAATCTAGATGTGAAAAATGGTACATAGCGGAGGACGTAAGTGTTTTCGAGGCAAGTAATGCCATAATTGAGTACCAATCCAAGAGTTGTTTGCTTAATTGTTCTGACATAGATAGGATGGAGGTGGAGGTGGACGGAAGGCGAAGGGTGGATTGCTGCTCGAGGAAGGGGAGCGCACAAGCATACTCTGGTTCCTCAGAGGACTCAGTCCGGGTTCCATGTTCATCAAGATGTCTGCATCCGTGGTCTGGAGAAGGGGTATCGAGCCTTTATCTGTCATCGAGCAGTTCGATGCCGTAGTTGCAAAGGTGTGGGGCATAGAAGATGTGTGCCCCCTATTTTTGCTTCGAAGAAGATGACGGCGGAACAGGGTAGTCGGGGAGTTGGTAAGCCAAGGGAAGGAGGAGAAGAGGAGCATTTTGGGGAGGAGAAGTGTTTCTGGTGTCATTCAAGTTCCATGGTTGCCAAAAGTTAGTGAAGCTAGGAGTGTTCTAGAGGAGAGTGTGGTAGTCTCTGTTAAGGCATTTTCAGGGAATGTCAGGGGAGGGGAGTCTTTGAAGGAAGCCGTGATTGCTTCTTTGAAGAGATGCTGACTAGAGGAGAAAGAGTGGGGAGTTCGGGAGATGGGCAACCAATCCTTCTTGGTTAGAGTGGCTCACCCATATGGAAGTATGAGGTGTGCTCTTTGGGGTCAATTCATATGGAGAAGCTATCCTTCTCCTTCTCGCCATGTAAGGTTGAGTATGGCACCATTCTGGCGCGGAGAGGTACAACACGATGGTGCAGAATCAAGGGGATCCCATTCCATCTTTGGAATGTGAATACTCTCCAAGCTATTGCTTCCTCCTTCGGCACTCTAGGGAGGGTGAATAGAGTTCTATATGGGGATAATCTGCTTTAACCAGGGTGCTGGTTGAAGTGGACTTTTTAGAAGACGTCCCAAAGGAGGTTAAGATACTAGTGGGGGGAAGTGAAATGTGGCGGAAGCGATGCCAATAATCTTTTGTATATTCTATTTGGCCCATTAGAGGCCCATTTGATATATTTTCTTTTTTAAGACTTTTTAAGGTCAAGTTTAAATTGTTTATTTTGAATTAGGGGTATTTAGGTCATTTGGTGATTAGGGTTGCCTAAGGTTTCTTTTGTCTCTATAAATATGCTTGTATCCCTCTTTTCAAAAAATGGAAAATATTGTGAGTTTTGAGCTGTCATGTGTGCTTGTGTTCTTCCTGGGATGGGGGAACCCTAGGATGTGATGCTCTAGCCTCTGATGCGATGCTGGAGGCCGCTACCTCGCCGCCAGTGTGAAGCCGGAGGCCTCCTCCTCCTCCTCCTCCTCTTTCGTTCTTCATCCACTAAATCCCTTGCCTTTGTCGTTTTCTCCAAGCTCGGCCTCCGTGTCATTCCTCTCTTTCCCCTTCTCGTCCCGCATCAATTTGATATCAGAGCCTAAAATCGATCCATCGGGCTGTCGTTTGTTGCTCTGCCAGATCCTTATCACCCTCTTAACCTCGCTGCCGTTTAGCTTGGATGAAAGACACAACGGCGACCTCGTCGTCGAAAACCTCACTGCACGAGTCCTCTCGCCACACAACAGGTCATTGGCGTTCGCACAACACCGGCCTCGTCGCCCGTGTCGTGCACGAGTGCCTCCTGCAAGGATCCTTGCAGCTCCATGTGCAATGACCAGGGGTGCAGTTGTCGCCGACAACGTCTGCTAGTGCCGGCGCCATCGCCGCCATCTTCGGCCGCTGCCCCAAGAGCCGCCTCCGCCTCCGTTCATTCTCTCTCTCTTCTTCATCGGGAGAACAAAGAAGAAGAAGAAGAAGAAGAAGAAGATGAAGAAGAAGAAGAGGAGAAGGAGTTGGTCGGAGGGAGGCCCAGGCCTTGCCGGTGCTGCAGGCAGCCCCAGTGGTGCCCCACTGGCCTAGTAGGTTGTAGTCCGTAGCCTCTATCGCACCGTTGTGCTGCACCACCGCCATCTGCTGGCACCTCGGGCGTCTTCCACGAGCCCCACCGTCATTGCCACCAGCTCCTCCATCACCTCTCTTTCTGTCTCTCTCTGTGTTCCAGTTTGGAAGAAGGAGGCGGAGGGATGGGTAAGCGGGCAAGCCCTCCGTGCCCTCACTTCTCTATCCTGGTCAAGCCAGGTTTGACCTTGTCTGGCACCGGGGGTCCAAGCCCCTTGATTAGCTGGTCCAACCATGACCGACCTGGTTTGTTCCAAGTTATGCCCCTGGCCTAAACTAGTGTCCTGCATCTGGTCCGAGCCGGTTGCCTTAAAGACCAGGCCACCTTGGTTTGAGCCAGGACCTAGTCTAGTCCTGGTGCGAGCCAAGGTCCACTGGGTTCGAGCCATCTGTACCAAATAGTAGACCATGGTCTTATTTGGGTCTGCTATAGTACCATAACGGTGCACTTGGACGACGCTTTGGTGCACTGTCAGTGTCGGGACCACATCCGTGCTCCAATTCGCCTGCCGTATGCATCGTTGGGATTGTCTCAATAAGGTAGACAGCAAGGTCGACCCTGCTGTACGTCTCGTCAGCCAGTGTTACCTTGTTTTGCATGTCGTCCTTGTACGCTTTATGATGACTTTTGTGTCTGCCGTTCGAGGTCGTCTCATACTCTATTTTTCGTGTTGATCGTACTGGCGGTTCCTCACAGCAAGGCCAACTCATCTACTGTGCTGACATCGCCGATGTGCATTGTTTTGCGTGCCCCACTTGCATGCGCCCTGTAGATGTTTGTTTGCGTGTCCCAAGGCTCGTGTCTGCCACCTCAATTTGTGTGACGACTTTCGGATGCCTCTACTTACATGGCACGCTTGGTGAGACAATGGCTACCGACTACTCGAGCAAGCATTGGGGTTGTCCAAGAGGAGTTAGTGTTGTGTTATGTATATACTCTTATCATCATTTCCCCATGGACATTGACTTATTTCAAAACTCGAAGACGAGTTTTCTCAAACTAGGGGAGAATGATGGGGATCCAAATGTGGCGGAAGCGAAGCCAAGAATCTTTTTTGTATATTTTATTTTGGTCCATTAGAGGCCCACCTGTTGTGTTTTTTTTTTTTAAAGATTTTTTTAGGTCTAGTATCATTTATTTTGAATTAGTGGTATCTAATTCATTTGGTGATTAGAGTTGCTTAGGATTTCTTTTGGGTGTCTATAAAAATGCTTGTATCCCTCTTTTCAAAAAATGGAGAATATTGCGAGTTTTGAGCCGTCATGTGTGCTTGGATTCTTCCCGGGATGGGAAAATTGGTCCATTAGAGGCCCATTTATTATTTTTTTAAAAGATTTTTTTAGATCAAGCTTAAATCGTTTATTTTGAAATAGGGGTATTTTAGGTCATTGGTGGTTAGGGTTGCTTAGGGTTTCTTTTGAGTCTTTATAAATATGCTTGTATCCCTCTTTTCAAAGAATGGAGAATATTGTGAGTTTTGAGCTGTCATGTGTGCTTGTGTTTTTCCCGGGATGGGGAAAACCTAGGGTGTGATGCCCTAGATGCCGAAGGTCGCTACCCCGTCGCCGGTGTGAAGCCGGCTGCCTCTTCCTCCTCCTTCCCCTCTTTATCCCTACGTCCCCCTAAATCCCTTGCCCTTGATGTCTTCTCCAACCTCGGTCTCTATATCATTCTTCTCTTTCCCCTTCCCGTCCCGCATCAACAACTTGTTCAAGGAATGTTTTCATTGGAGACTACACTTGGAAGATGGAATGCTGGCTAAATTGAATGAATCAGAAGCTGAAGCAATGTGTTTACTATTTCAAGAAGAGGAAGTTAAAGAAGCAATTTTCAGTATGAACCCTAACAAATCCCCGGGTCTAGATGGATTTTCATTGGGCTTTTATCAGTTCTTTTGGGAGGTGGTTAAAGAAGACTGGATGAAGGTTATGCTGGAATTTCAAGATAGATCCTCATATGTTAGGTGTTTCAACTAAACCACATTGTTCTTATTCCTAAAAAGGAAGGTGCGGATAGATTGTCGGAGTTTAGACCAATTAGCCTATTGAGTGGATGCTATGAAATCATTACCAAGTCCTATCCTCTCGCCTAAAGAAAGTTCTTGGTCTGCTGGTGAGTAAGAATCAGTTGGCTTTTCATGAAGGGGAGATTTATATTAGATAATTATATGGCATCCTATGAAGCTATTCCTTGTCAGAGATATGGAAATGAAGAAGGTGTGGTTTTGAAGCTTGATTTGAAAAGGTGTATGATAGAGTCAGGTGGTATTGCATAAGGAGAACATTGGAATTGATGGGATTTAATAAAAAATGGATTGGGTGGATAATGAGCTGCATCTCCTCACCTAGGTTCTCAAATCTTATTAATGGTGAGCCATGTGGCTATTTTAGTAGTTCTAGAGGTCTTAGACAAGGGGATCTTAGACAAGGGGATCTTAGACAAGGGGATCCTATCTCTCCTCTTATCTTGCTTCTTGTAGGACAAATTTTGAGCTCATTATGGGACAAAGCTGCACAGTTGGGATTAGTTGATGGATTTACCATTGGAAGGGATAACAATCAATTAATACACCTCTAGTTTGCTAATGATACTTTACTATTCACTTCTGTGAGTGAGGATGTCATTTTTAACATAAGAAATCTGCTCACTCTTGTGGAATTAATCACAGGTCTTAAGATTAATTTTGAAAAGTCTGAAGTGGTTGGTATTAATTTACCAGTTACTGCTTTGAGGAACATTGCTCATTTAATGGATTGCTCTTATTCTCAGTTTCCTATTAAGTATTTGGGGTTGCCCTTGACTGATGGTGTCATTAAAGTCAGGGATTTGGATGCTTTAGTCAAGAAGTTTAAAGATATATTAGAAGGTTGAAGAGGAAGGTAGATGGGTTCTGTCCAAAGCTGTCCTTTCCTCATTGGCTGTATACTATGCTTCAATCTTCAAGATTCCAAGGACTCAACTCAACTTAACTCAACCAAGCCTTAATCCCAAATAATTGGGGTCGGCTATATGGATTCTCTTGTCTCCACTTTAAATGATTTTAGGCTACATCTTCTGGAAGGTTTAAAGCCTCAAAATCATATTTAACTACCCTCTTCCAAGTTAATCTAGGTCTACCCCTTCTTTCTTCTTCTCCTCTATCCTAATATGCTCCACTTTTCTAACTAGAGCCTCCCTAGGTCTACGCCTAACATGTCCAAACCATCTCTCTCTCCCTTCCCTCAATTTGTCCTCAATTGGTATCCTTAGACTCAAGTGCTCCTCCAAAGCTCTAGTTTTCTATTAACTCTCTATTGCGTCTCATTTATCATTACAATATCATCCGCAAACATCATACATCACGGAATGTCCTCTTGTATATCTTTTGTTAAATGTCATCTTGTATATCCTTTGTTAAGTCATCTATAATAAATGCGAAAATGTAATGACTTATCGCTGATCCTTGATGCACTCCAACAGAAATAGAAAAGTCTCTTGTTTCCTCTCCAACCGTGCGGATACTAATAGTTGCTCCTTCATACATGTCTTTTAATACTTATATGTACCTAGTAGATACTCTCTTGCGCTCCAACACCCACCACAAGACATCTCTTGGAACTCTATCATAGGCCTTCTCTAAATCGATGAACACCATATGTAGATCTTTTTTTATATCTCTATATTTCTTTATCAAGCTCCTAATGAGAAAGATAACTTCCATAGTTAATTGACCTGGCATAAAGCCGATTTGATTAGTTGAGATAGTTGTGTCACAACGTAAACGATGTTTCACAACTCTCTCCCATAACTTTATAGTATGACTCATGAGTTTAATTCCTCTATAATTTGAGTAGTTCTAGATGTCTTCTTTGTTTTTAAAAATATGTACAAGAGTACTCCTCTTCCATTCATTTGGCATTTTATTAGAGACTAGGATCTTGTTAAATAGTTGGGTCAACCATTTCCTTCCGACATCTTCTAAGTATTTCCACACTTCAATAGGAATTCCATCAGGACCACAAGTTTTACCTATTTTCATTCTCTTCAATGCTTCATTGACTTCCAAAAATCTAATCCTCCTAGTATAGTTCTCATTATGCTTTGTTGTACATTCTATGCCCACTATGTTTCCACTATGATTATCATTAAAAGAATTGTCAAAGTAACTTCTCCACCTTTCTCTGATGTCCTCATCTTTCACGAAAATCTTTCTTTCACTATCCTTGATGCACTTAACTTGGTTAAGATCCCGACATCTTTTCTCTCTTATCCTTGCCAATATATAAATATCTTTTTTTCCCTTCCTTAGTTCCTAGTTTCTCATACATCTTTTCAAAGGCTTGAGCTCTTGTCCGACTAACAACTTTTTTTGCTTCATTGAATTGTTCATAAGCCTCATTATTATCACACTTTGACAATCTTTTATATCATTCTCTTTTACTCTTTACCGTCTTTTGTACCTCTTCATTCCACCACCACCTCTCCTTTACAGGTGGACCATGTCTTTAGACTCTCTGAGTACTTTTCCAACTATTTCTTTAATCTTTGAGGCCATATCTATCCACATATTATTGGCCTCCAAATCCGATTTCTAATCACCCATATTGAGAAGTTCATTCTTAAACATCACTTGCTTCATCCCTTTTAATTCTCACCACTTTGTTCTAGCGGCAGTCTTCCTTTTAAACGTACCCGACCATCTCTTGATCTAAATATCTAAGACTACTAATCTGTGTTGACTTGTTAAGGCCTATCCGGAGATAACTTTGCAATCCTTGCATAAATAGCGATTTGTTTTCCTTGTGAGAAGGAAGTCAAATTGGTTTATATTTTGTCCACTTTTAAAGGTCACTAAATGAGATTCCCTTTTTATAAAGTGAGTATTTGCTAGTATAAGGTAGTAGGCCATAGCAAAATCGAAGGGCTTTGATTGTGAAGGAAAAATACTTCTCATACTCTAGTAAATGGGCTCTTTGTCCATCTAGAGATTACAACATCTCATCTATTTGGAAGCAGACTATCAAGGCAGCAGACATTCTCTCAATTTCCTGTGAATTGCAGGTGGGGAATGGGGAGCAGATCAAGTTTTGGAAGGATAAATGGTGTTCTCAGTCATCACTGGATATGCAGTTGAGTAACCTGTTAGGCATAGTGTTAATGGTGATGATACAGTTGCCCAAGTACTATCCCATGACACAATTGGACAATGCAACGTTCTCTTGAGAAGGAATCCTGCTGATGTGGAATATGAAGAGCTGATATCCTTATTGAATATTGTCAACCATGTTCAGTTATGTCAGGAGCTTCAAGATAGAAGAGTATGGAGATGGAACAAGAATGGCTATTTTTCAGTTAAATCTCTGGTGCAGCTATATTACAGAATGGAGGCTGTAAGGTTTCCTGGGAAGAGATAGTGTGGGATAAACTTCTTCCGAACAAAATTAGAACATTTTTATGGAAGATCGCATGCAATAGAGTGCCTACGAGTCACGGAATTAAAAAGATATTCAATCTGAAGAGCTCGTTATGTATCTTCTGTGCTCGGTATGATGAAGTTTAGAATCATCTATTTAATAATTGTGGTATTATCTCTGCACTGTGGGCTGTTCTCTGCAGATCAATTGGAATTGAATGGAGGGAACATCATTCTGTCATGGAGCTCTTTAAAGTGGTGTAGGGCTGCTTGTCCTGAGTCAGCGCAGAAAGATCCTTGGCTTTTGATGGGACCAGTTATGTTATGGGCAATTTGGTCTGAAAGCAATAATAGGAGGTTTAATGATCATTTCAACTGTGCTTTTGATATCTTGAAAAGAACTATTATTTGGACTGAAGACTGGGGAAGGGCAGCGGGGATTCCTCAAACAGCATGCAGATCGTCTTGAAAAAGTCTAGGAATTGGAAGGATTTTGTTTTGTTTCTGATTTGTAATCCTGTTTCTGTTTTATTGCCTCCATAAAACAGGGACTGTGCTTTTGATGTCTGTCTATGCATGCCTGGTTCATTCTGAACAGGAGGACTAATCAGTGTATGGGTTGATGCGGGATGGGAAGGGGAAAGAGAACACAGAGGCCAAGGTTGGAGAAGACGACAAGGGCAAGGGATTTAGCGGACGAAGGGAGAAAGAGGGGAAGAAGGAGGAGGAAGAGGCCTCCGGCTTCACATTGGCGGCGGGGCAGTGGCCTCCGGCATTGCACCGGGGGTTAGGGCATCACACCCTAGGGTTTCCCCATCTCGGGAAGAACACAAGCACACATCATGGCTCAAAACTCGCTATATTCTCCATTTTTTGAAAAGAGGGATACAAGCATACTTACAGAGACTCAAAAGAAACCCTAGGCAACCTTAATCACTAAATGACCTAAATACCCCTAATTCAGAGTAAGCGATTTAAACTTGACATAAAAAATCTTAATAAAGAAAATACATCAAATGGGCCTCTATTGGGCCAAATAAAATATACAAAAGATTCTTGACTTCCCTTCTGTTGTCACTCCCCCCCTCCCCCCCCCCCCCCCAAAAAAAAAAAAAAAAAAAAAAAAAAAGAAAGAAAAAGAAAAAGAAAAAGAAAGAAAGAGTAATGTCATAATTGATGGATGCAAAGTAGATAGAATGCAAGTGTCCTGTTTTATAGTGCCAACCAGACAAAGGCCTATCTAATGGTGGAATAGTTATAGAGTCAATGTTGGTGCGCATGATAGATGTGCCCACAACTGATACAGAGACTTACCATCTCGTTGCCTAGGTGAATGATGCAAGGTGCTTAGGTGAAGCCTATTTTAGGCTTATATTTTTACAAATAGTGCATAATCTATAGTGTTTGATCCTTGTCGTGTTGGTTAGTTGGTTGAATGTTATTGTTGAATTCCTGTAACGTCTGTTCTTTTATTGGAGAATATGAAGATTAGTTGCTTGAATGTTATTGTTGAATTCCTGTAACATCTGTTCTTTTATTGTAGAATATGAAGATTAGTTAGATGGATTAAAATATTGAATTTGTTGCTGTTTTGAAATGATTTTGAAACATGGAAATAGTCCTTTTTTGCTGCCTGTTTGGGAGAAAAGTGTGAAGCAGTAGGATGCAAGGGCTGCCAGGTAAAAATTAACAAAAAATTGCTTCATGAATAGATGAAAAGGTGAATCTAAGTAACAATCATAACAAAAAGTTAGGGGAAAAATTCCAGTGTAAAGGCTTCTGCGGGCTGGAGCTGCCCATGCCATCTTAAAGGAGTCTGTAGTGTTTGGTGGTTGATTATTCACGCTGCTATTCGTGCTCTGTGGACATAGGGGATCAGACTACTTCGGAACTTGGAAGTCTGTAGCTCCTCTGTTTGGCTTGTTTGTGGGGATTGACTTAGGGCACCATCTTAGTGTGGGCCTGTCCTTTTCGTATAAAGGGATTTTTGTGAGCTTACACTACTATACTTATACAAGTTTTTTAAAATTTTTTTATCGTACTATTCCTTTTCAAAATAAAAAAAAGTGAAATTATTTACTTGCCTTTTCCTCTTTGACCTATCTCAAGTGGTTGAACTATCAGACCACTGTTAGGTCTGACTTCTGGGTGGGCAAGCAGATGTGTTCTCTTGAACTTCCCATGCTCCCAGTTATCATCGCAAGATATATCTCCAATACTTTTTTGGAAGTGAATGGTACCACAAAATGTATTAAAATAAAAGAAATTCCAAGATAGATTCTTTTTTCATTTAGGAGAGGTATCTCACCAATCCTAATTCTGATTGTACCTCCTCTGTTTATGATTTAATAAAATTTGTGGTACAATCCACTATTTCTTTTCCCAAAAAGGGGGAAATTTACAAGTGTAAGAGATGAAACTCTCAGAAATCCCCTGTAGGGCCTGTACAAACGCAGACAAGGTGTGGTCCAAACTATCCCCGCAAAAGGACAGAAAAGAGGAGTGTGAGGGGCAGACATTGCCCAAGAGTATACCCCACTCCTTAGATTTTGTAGATATTAAAGAAGCTAAAACCTCCTCCAATATGAAAGACAGATATCCAATATAACCCACCAAGTAAAAGAATTAGAAAATGACCATCGAGAATCTGAGTTTATTCAAGGTCTATTCTTGTAAGTTTTTCTTTTGTTGCATGCTATGCTATGTCTTGTATGCTTGTAACCTAAATCGACAGAAAAGTATTGCTGCCAAAGCATTTGGTTTCTGTGGGCAATACCTGTTTTATCTCATATCAGGTATTCATGAGCCTTGGTTCTGGCCTCTCTATTTAGAAATTCAAGTTTTGGGTTGGTGGTTTGGTTTTGTAACATGTATCAGAGTCAATTTGCTAATTGGGTTACATCTACTTGGCCTCATGGTTATGAGGAGAGCTACTTGTTGGTATGACTCCTCCACATTCGTTGGGTGTTTATGAATCATGAGCCACTAGAAGAATAGGTGGGAATGTGGTAAGGCTATAGTTGTCAAGGCGCCAAGGCGACCTAAGGCGTTCTCGGAGAGCCTAAGCGCTTAGGCGCTAAGGCGGTTGCTTAAGCGGCGACTTAGGCGTCTTATTAAAACATATATGAAATATATATTATTATTAATGTGCGACTCTGTGTGTGTTAGAGAGAGAGAGAGAGAGAGAGAGAGAGAGAGAGAGAGAGAGAGAATGGGGCGTGTGTGTGAGTCTGTGAGACAGAGAGTGCATTGTGTGCGACTGTGTGCGTGTGTCGTGTGAGAGAGAGAGAGAGAGAGAGAGAGAGAGGGGAGTGTGTACTGTGTGTGTGTGACAGAGAGAGAGTGGAGTGTGTGACAGAGGACTTCGGCCCTGTGTGCAGCGTGCGCTGTGAGAGAGAGAGACCACATCGAGAGAGAGGGAGGGGACTGTGTGTGTGAGACAGAGAGGGCTTCGGCCCTATCCGTGTGTGTGTGAGAGAGAGAGAGAGAGAGGACTCACCGAATGATGCGGCGGCAGCTTCAGCTCGGCGGTGGAGGGAGGCGAAGGAGGATGGCGTTGATCGACGGCGGAGGGGGGCGAAGGAGGATGGCTGATGGCGGTAGGCTTCAGCTCGGTGTTGTTGGCATCGGCAGGCGTTGATTGACGGCGGCAGTCGGCGGTGTCGACAGTGACCGGACCAGAGGGGGGGGGGACGCCGTGAACCCTAGCTCGCTGCTCTCGCACAGATCAGGGGTGAGGGAGGAAGGGGACGAGCGTCGTCGAGGGTCGGGACTCGGGCACGAGCTGTTTTAGAGGTTAATGGACGGGCGGGCGAGCGCGGGTAAACGAGTTTAAGTTACGGGCGGTTAACGGGTGCCGGAGAAAACGGGCCGGTTTAATGGGCTGAACCGGGACAAGGCAGCTAGGCGCCCTAAGCGGGCCGCCTGGGCCACCTAAGCAGGCGCCTGGGCCGCCTTTCATGGGCCCATGAAAGGCGCCCAGACGCCTAGCTTCAGTTTTGGCGCCTATGCGCCTAGGCCTACGCCTAAGCGGCGCCTTGACAACTATGGGTAAGGCAACCCAAGGCATGCTTGGGGTCCCGAGCTCCTAAACGCTTAGGCGTAAGTCATGAGAAGAGAGGGGGGGGGGGAGGGTGGAAAAAGCTCACTGGTGATGAAGGATGGTGGCTAGATGGGGCTTCTTGGGGTCTGTGATGAGAGGTAGGCATATCATTGTTTGGCAGCACTCGGTGGTGGAGTCTTAGTGGCTCTTGTTGGTGGCAGCGAGTTGGCAGCAGCCTGCAGAGAAATCTGAGTGGTGTGAGGGGGTCAAAGGGCTCAGGGGAAAAGAAAAGGGGGTGGGGGTCAAATGGGAACGAGATCCTTTGGGTGGGGGTTAAATATGAGGTCCATTGGCAGCAGACCCAATCACCTCTAGGCAGGCGCCCAGGCTGCCTTTGGTGACTAGGTGGCCATCCTGCCCACAGCACTGGGGCGCCTTGAGCCTGGGCCATCACCTAGGTGCCTACCTTGACAACTATGGCTAAAAGGGCAGTCCCGATGCCATGAGGTTTGTATCACTCTGAGGCGTGGGGAAGGTCAATTGTACACAGCCTTACCCTTGCTTTTTTTGCAAAGAGGCTGTTCTAGAGAATTTTCGAGCCACTCCATTCCTATATTTGTTCTGGGCCTCTCCACCCACAAACTCGGGTTTTGGGTTAGTAGTTCTGATTCAGTTCAGTAACAGGTAGGAAGTTAAAAAGCTCTGTTGGTCCCTGTACCTTAAGATGTCACTTTTCGATAACTCTTCTATTTTGAAACTAGAAGTTCAATATCTTGAGCATTGTTCAGTTTCAAAGGAAAAAAAAAGCTCTCGACTGTTGGTGGTTGATGGAGTTGAACATTCATTTAGATATGGAACTAAGCTTGTGGCTTAATGATGATATAAAAAAAAATCCTATATTAATGACCTTTATGTCTATACTGTAAATTTGAATTATATCGACCAAGGAATTCAGTTTGTTACAGGAGTTAAATCTATTTATGATGGACTGTGTGAAAGAGTGGGGTCAAGTGAGTAGTGTAGTGGTAAGGCTCTGGCCTTCGGCGGGTTAAATTCCCACAGGTCACGGGTTTGAGCCCTGCGCTTCCTAGCATGCTGTCCCTCCTTGTGTGTTGGGCGGTTTACCAGGTATACTTGGATGTCTGGTCCAGGAGCTGCCCCCGGCTTCTGCCGGCTTGGTCCGGTATACTTGGGTGTCTGGCCCGGGAGCTGCCCCCAGCCCCTGCCAGCTCGGTCCAGTATACTTGAGTGTCTGGCCAGATAGCTGCCCCCAGCCTCTGCCACGGTTTCTTATAGGTACCGTCCCGTCTAAGAAAAAGAAAACATATTCTCCTATAGTATGATCTTTTTAAACTATTCTCATTTGACAATGCCTATGTTATTCTTCATCTATCTAGAACTTTTAATTAGTTTGATAGCTTATTCTATTATAGGTCCAAAGAAACCAGTGGTTTGGGGTTTTAACCCTTCTTTCTTGTGTCTGAATAGGTCATGGCTTTGATCGCTTATTTGATGGAATTCAAAGGGAATTATGGACCACATCTCATAATTGTTCCTAATGCTGTTCTAGTCAATTGGAAGGTAAGACTACTGTTTCTGTTCTTTGCATATCCACATTCAATGATGAATTTTCTGGCTGATTTGTTTCTGTTTTGTAGAGTGAGTTGCATAATTGGCTGCCATCTGTATCATGCATCTTTTATGTTGGTGGGAAGGATGAACGATCAAAGGTTTTCACTCATGTAAGTTATGTTTCACTCCTAAGTTATGTTATGCTTTGTATGCTTCACGCTTGGGTTCTCTTGAAAACAAGTCCGCATGCTAGTATAGTGCAGAAGTTTTTGTCCAGCTCTTTGTTGTCCTTTTGCACAATTTGGCTGCATGAAGCATGCTGGTTGGTTAATGATATCACTGACTTTTAAACGGAAAAGAAGGGAAAGAAATGCACTGTTGAGTTTGGAATGTGTCACATGTTACAGAACAAAAAGTGTGTTACATGTTTGACAAGATCACAGTGAAAAGTTTGGACTGCATTCAGGTTGTGAAGAGCTTATGAATTTGTAGCAGTTTTGGTGCTTTCACCTTTTTTTTTTCCCTTGTTCTTGGGGATGATAACAATGCTTAGGCTTCAGTCACGATGAAATTGCTGTAGGCAGGAAGACATTTCACCTAGAAGATAGGTCACCAGTTGGATTAACATGTTACATGAAGGAATGGTTTTCCATTTATGGTGCACGATTGCATGCTCAGGGGGGCAGCTTGGGATATTTTACAGAGGGCCTACTGCGTGCGAGAATCCAATCATATTTGGATGGTTCAAACTTTTGATACTGCCTGGCCATGTTAAAGATGGCTGTACCATGTCATAGCAATCATCCACATATACACAAATGCATACAGACAAGTACTTATTCCTCGGCACTGCAATTCATGCTGTTGATAGTGGTGTAAATCCAGTCAGATGGTTCTTGGTTCAAGCCAACCGTATATACCTCCTGTAGTGCCCTGATTATGTGACACTAATGCCCTGATTGTGGCACCTGGCCAGCTTGCTGGCCACCACGGTGATTTGGATCTCACTTTCTGCGATTTCCTTCATCCCGAGAAAAATGAGCTCGAGGGTGAAGCATGATTCCAGAAAGGAGATGATGTATGCAAAAAAAAATCAAAGAAATAATGAGGTAACAATTCAAATTATTGATAAATTGAAAGACACATTTGATAAAAGTGACTCTGAATGCCAAAATAAGCCTAAAATGGTCCTCGTCAAGGACGGTATTAAGTGCTCAAAGGTTGTGGATAATGATTCTTCTCATATGCCCAAATTATGAAATCTGGGTATTACCGATGTCCGCATTTTTGTACTAGGAATAATTCCGCTTGGATTGGGTGTTGTGAACAACAGGAGGCAGGGAGGATGCCCAAATGCTTTTGGATCAAACCCCTCCTCCGTTGGCAACTGGGATGTTTATGGAGCCTTGAAGCCCTAACCCTAGATGCAGCACCTCCACCTCCAAGGAGAAGGGGAAGAAGTAGAAGCCCGATTTAAAGAACCACAGTGAGATCCAATGGAGCCCCTTCCCATGATGTCGACAGCTGTGTCGAGGTGCTTGCCAAGCCCTTGCCAAGCACAGTTCCCCATCCCATTCTCCTACCGAGTCTGCGATAATGCCCTTCTGAGCATGCCCCCTCCAGCAGATCTGCTTGCTCACCTTCGCCTGCAGATCTGTTTGCGTGCTCTCGCTGCCAGTGCGAGTTTGCCAGATCGCCCATCTGAAGGTCTTCATCGCATCCTCCCCTGGGATGCCAATGGTGAGAACCTCCTGAAATTGTTCTGCAACTTCGTCTCCGTTGAAGGATTGCAGGATCGTGAACAGTGAGGCCTCGGCCACTACAAGAGCTTTGATTTTGTCCCACATCGATTCGCGATGGCTTCCTCCTGAAGAGTACCAGCTCTCTCTGTAGCAGAGGATCCAGAGGGTGATGGGGTTCCAAGTGATTGCCCTGCTTTCTCATATGCCATGTGAGGAAACCATCAGTTTCCATACGGATTCGAAAAGCAAGACATTCTCATCCGGACATGGGTCCATATGCTTAAAAAAGGGAGCTGGGACTTTGGCACATCTGGTTTTGGATTCCACTAGACCCCGCCCAACTTGCAGAGCTAGCTGTTTACTGTCTCCTGTAGGTTTCCAACAGGTCATTGGACACAACCACTGTATCCAAGCCGGGATTCGGGGAAAAAATGGGTCCTAGCAAAAAAAATCTCAAATTGGCAAAAATATGAATTTTTTGTTGAAAAAATTGTGAAGGAAATATTATTTTCTTAGCATTTACTATAAAAACGAGTGAGTTCAAAAATATATTTTTTAAAAATATGTGATTAAATCATGATGAGAAAAATCATGATTTATTTGCGAAAAATCCCTCAAGATGAAAAAGTGTGATTGAATCATGATCGCAGATTTATGTTACATTGGTCTCAACCTAAGCCAGATATCACTATGGGTCTTCGTTTATGTTGTCAAATCTTCAAGTGTGGACTCATGGTAATGTTGTAACTCATGGGTAAACCAGTGAATGTTGGGTTGATCCAACTCAAGGCTGATAGACTCAGTTTTTAATTTTTTTCCCTTTAAGGATATAATAATTATTACTCGAATTTTAGACATTGAAAATGATAATTTTGGCAAGAGTAAAATATATTTTTAATTTATAAATCATATTGGAATTATTTACACAAAAGCAAATTGCTGGATGCAATACAATCAATCCATCTTTCAGAAAACAGCCAGCATTGGTGACCTGGATTGTTTATAGAAGGTTTATTAGTTATAGTTAACATTTGCAGCTTGACCTGGATTGTTTATAGAAGGTTTATTAGTTATAGTTAACATTTGCAGCTTGGTTTTGATTTTTTTTTTTTCATTTTTCAAGTAAAGTTTTGATGATTTTCTCATAGTTTGCTTGCACATCATGAGACACTGGCTTGAGTTTATATTTTTCATGTGGAGATATTTGGAAATCGTCATTTAGAAACCTCCATAATTGCAGTTTCATGTTGAAACTGTGAAAGCATTATTAGCAGGTGTCATTCACTACACAGTTACTGTTTATTTTTGCTGAAGTATGCTTTGTTGGCATGTATATATTTGTACTTGCAGGAGGTTTGTGCCCTGAAATTTAATGTGCTTGTCACCACTTATGAGTTTGTTATGTATGACCGTTCCAAGCTGTCAAAAGTTGATTGGAAGTATATCATAATTGATGAAGCTCAACGCATGAAAGATAGGGAGTCTGTTTTGGCACGTGATCTTGACAGATACCGTTGCCAAAGGCGACTACTTCTTACAGGAACCCCTTTACAGGTTTGTCAATTTACATGAGTATTCAGAATCTGTGGTCAAAAAATAGGCGTGTTACCAAACAACATATTTATTTTTTTAGCCATCAAATTGGACTCCCTTTTCTAAGGGCAAATAATTTTTTACAGTTGTGTAGTTGCATTTGTCCATTGCATCTGTTTTATCGATACTGTTTGGGGGGTTAAAAAATGTGAAATCTTAATTTAAAATTTATTTCTGTGATTTTAAATGATCCTTTTAGTTCTTTTAATTCTTGCCAGATATCCTTCCTGTCTGATCTTTGCTTCAGCTGTAGTTGTCATGCAGTTTTGCTACTTTGAAATAAGGGGTAGCATGAAAAATGTTCAAATTTATGACATAAAAGCAAGTCCGCCGTATTGTAGATCCGGATCGGATCAGGTCCGGCCAGATACGAGTTGGATCCCATCCGGATCGGCCCGACTCGGGCCAACTCGCACGAGTCGGCCCGGTCCAGGCCGGTTCAAGTTTTTTTTTTTTTGGAAAAGAAATCTTCAATTTATTGACATAAATATGCACTTTTATAAACTCTACTTGATGTTTTTGTTACGACAAATGATTATGAGTCACATTTAAGAGGAAAACATCAATTTCATGTATTTAATTATGTAAAAATGATACTCTAGCATACTAATTAAGAAGAATTTAATACAAGAAACATCAATTTGCAAAAGAAAGTGACACACTAAATCTCATAGAAGGGTCAAATATAAATTTTCAAGCATCAACATTGAAAACTCATAAGTTTCTCAGAGATAATAATATATATGACATATGTAGTACACGAGTGATAAAATAACTCAATCATCCTCATCAAAGTCATCAGAAAAAACAAAAGATCTCTCATCCTCTCCACTAAAGTCTAACTCAATCTGGGTAGGAGGCGGGATATGTGGCTGTCTTTGAATACATCTAACCATCTGAACAAATGATGGTGTGTGGACATCAGTGGATGGAATATGAAACTCTGAAAAGAAAGCTCTCACAACATCTACAATCTCCACCATAAATCCTCTAGTCGACGTAGATGACGATAGACGAGTCGACGATGTAGGTGGCCTGACTGTCGTCTATCTAGGTCTTGTGCTAGATGATGCCTTCTCCTGCCTCAGAAACCTCTGCAATTGTCTACAGACATCACGTGGGACTGAAGGACATGAGATACTACCTTTGCGTATCCCCGCAAGATGCTCTGAGAAATGATCGATCCCGCTAACAAGGTGTCCACAGTAAAGACAATAGATATGTCGATCTTCTGGAACTGTGTATCCGTGGTCCCATGCCGGATGATGTCGCTCACGTGGATCTGCAAAAGAAGAATTGATAGAATAATTTAACAACATGATTCATTTGAACTATTGAACCATATTAATATAAGACAAAGATATTAAGAGTTTAAGACTACAATAAAAGTAAAGAATGAAATACCAATAATGGCCCCAATATGGATATTGTGTAGTCATGTCATAGTTATAAGTCTCCGTCGGAGCATCTCTTAGTAAGTGAACATGATAGTTGGACAACACATAGTCTTGATATTGGCTCCAAGTCATATGTGAATTATATCTCTCATGATAATCTGCTGAGTACTGCTGATATGCCATATTATTCGGTTTGTACGTTATTGGCCATAGTACTATAGGAACATAAGGTACGCTTTCACCATAACTGTAACCACTATATTGATATGCATATGAAGTATAATATCCATATGGAACCAATGTTGGTTGCTGGTATCCTGAGATCGAATGACCACTACTATAAGATGATATACTCTCATATCCTGTCTGTGGCCGCCGATAAGAGTTGGATGCATCAGAACTATATTGTCCCACACCTGAGCTTTTCCCATCTTGTGTGCTCAGTCCATCAAACTCTCTCATCATGTTGTGCAGCCCGTATTCATACATGATGGTGCCAGGCTCAGGATTATAATAACGCTTATCATCTGAGGATGAGTCAGTGCGCATCTGATCTGGTATATCTACTTGCTGCCCCCTCCAACGATATGGAACCTTTATCAGAGTACGAGGTAGTGCCTCCACACAGTCATCTGGCTCATGAGTTCTATGGTCAGTATCTTGAGTAGCATGCGTGAAGTCTTGCTCTCCAGTAAAATTGACCCTATCTCCCCCACCCCCACTAGCATGGCTAGCACCAGGACCACCCCACTAGCATGGGTGACATCAGGACCACGACCACGACCATCAACACCCTCACCACCACCTCCCTCGTCACCATCATCTGTGTCATCTCTAGCTGATGAATCAGATATACTCTTTGAGACTCTAATATCAAAAGGAGATTGTGTTTCATCTTGATCATTAGGATCTAGTGTATTTAAGTATGTAATGTCAAGTGGATCATCTGGGACTGCATCCTTCTTCTGTGTCCTTTTTGGATCCTCCTAACATTTTTTACATTTGGGACCATACCATTCCATCCCTTCTTTCCCTTTGAACTTACTTTTTTGTTACATGCTTACTTCTGGACTATACTAGCTGGGAGGTGTGCTAGAGGCGTACATTGGAATGACGTGAACTATGATTAGAAAGCTATCGATGTGCAGCTCCACTCTGTGCAGGTTGAGATATGGATGGATGTCGAGGTGCAGGTGCAACTGGAGGACGTTGAGATGCATGTGCAACTGGAGGGCGCTGAGGTGCAAGACTTTGCATTAGCCGCTCCCACTCTGCATCATCATCCCGAGCTACTCCGTTCCTGTCCCTTGTGACCAACTGATCAACATTATCATCATTATCATCATCAGTCTCTAAGTCAACCTTTTGATCATGACCTTATGTATGCTCCTGATCATGACCTTGTCCAACAATATATTTATCATGGTCTCCGTCGTGGCCTACCGTTGCTGATATTTTTGCAACCAAGAAGGTGTTAGGAGATGGCTCTCATCATAGGAGATGGCTCTCATCAGGATCTAATATCTCATCAAGTTCTGGCTCCTTACGATCTGTTGTTCTGAAAACCCAAGCAATCATAAGAACCTCATCATCTCGAAGGTAACTAAGATCAGTGGGATGATAATCATCCTCTCATTTCTTTGCATTATGCTGCAAATGTTTAATCCTCAGCCTCCTATTATAATGGACATACACGAGCTTGTCTAATCGGATGTATGATAAGCAATTCCTGATCTTTGTATGTATGAGTGCAAAGGTAGATCGATTCCACTCACATCTACTGTAGGAAAAAGTCTGCAACGAAACCTTAATAGCTATCTCTTTCAACCTTGGTGCAGACTTTTCAAAATTTAACCACCAGTCAGCTACATAATAAATAATAGAAGTCTATATCAAGATATGAAAAATAGAAAGACAAGTATGTGAAACTCTTTTCTAAATAATTTTTTTTTTTATACTAGTATCAGATCTCTCACGGTCAACTATAGCTGGTGGCTCTCTGAATGTCCCTATTGCCTTCCGAAAGATTTTCATCTGCGTAATTAACAACATTATTAGGACTGTTGCATAACATATGTAAAGAAATGAAATAAGAATAGATTGACCACCTTATTTTATTAATTGCCACCACTACTGCATTCAGATCATCTACAAGTCAGTTGACCACCATTGTCACGGCTGCAATCAAGTCATTATTGTATGCCAATGCATGTGTATTGAAATACCGGATGGAGATAATACGCTGTAATAAAAGTGTCATCTATCAATCATTACTAAAAAAGAAAAAAATTATCACCAAATGTCATGAAATGTAAATTTTTCACCAGCCATATGCAACTCTCTGCCCATTTGGAAATCTTACCTCCTTTCTATAATTTTAAAAAAATTCTTCTGCATACTTTCTTGAGATTGTAAGAATCTTCTTCTTTGCAGCCTCCAATTTGGCATACACCAACCCTAAGGTTGGTGTCTGATCTCCATCCACGCAGCGAAAGACCTCATATAATGACTCAATAACACCCAAAAATCACTATTGTTCATCAAGCCTTCAATCTTCTTTCCTTCGTCTGTCGCAACAAATGTGGAGTGTAACCATTTGTCACTTCTAAACATTTGGTTCAAGCCTACTTTATGTTTCAACATACTCTGCAAGATAATAAAGTTGGCGGCAAATCTTGTGATGGCAGGTCTTAACAACTCACTATGTATATGATCCATGATCAATCTCAATATATAATAATAGTTGTAGATATATCGTGTAATCTTCTGTGTCTTGGCAACATTCTTGTTAACAACATCTAACTATTCAATTTCTTTCAACATCAAATCTACAAAATGGGCTGCACATGGGGTCAAGAATAAATGAGGCGTACGGAGCATTAGCTCCTTTCCTGCCTTTTAGTACGTGGGGCTATTATTTGTCATCACTTGGATAATGTATTTTTTGTCAATTTCCTTCACAACACTATCCATGAGTTGCAGAATGTATTCATGGTTGTGTATCTGATTTAATACATCCATAGACTTATGATAGAATACTTGTTTGTCGTAATACACACGAAAATTAATGAGACTGCTTTTGGTGATCCCTGACCAACCATCACATATCAGGATAACCTTATATTTCTTCCACTTTTTCTTGAATGAATCAATGTATTGCTTAATCTCCTTGACCTCATCATCAAGATATTTTTCTGCCAGTTCTTTTGGAGTGAAGGGTTTAATATGCAACCCTTGAGCTTGTGCTTCATAGATCATACTGGAATATGAAATGATGTTTGCTGCATTAAAGGAGATGCCTGCATGATGCCAAAATTTTACAACAACCCTTCCCAATATATATCTTGGACCACTCTTCTTGTAGCTATCATCAACCCTTGTTTGTTTCCTATGTCCCCTAGGAAACATATAAGGGACAACCTCCTCAACATGAGTGCCTGACTTGTGCTTTTGAGGCCAACTTGTAGGTGCTGGTCCACTAGTGAAATAAGAGGATTTACTCCTCCTAGGTTGAGCCTGCCCCCTAAAGGAGCTCCCACCAGCACCTGATGATCCACCAACACCCTGCGCTGCCCCTTCAAAGTGAATCTCCTGAGCTCTCATAAATTTTCTCTCCCAATACTCATGCCTACTGAGTTCCAACACTCGCTGAGTACGTGGAGAAGAAGGCTGACGTCCGTGTACCTCCTGAATATCATCATCATCATCAGACTCAGTCCAACCTCCTCCTTCATCAGTATCTCCCCCGTCAGCAATTCTGTAGATCATGTGTTTTTCCCTCTCTTTGTCTGCATCCTTCTTTAAGCGCACTTCCTTCAGACTTTTCAAGTGTTGAGCCATCTGGGTCCTGATCTCGTTGGGAACATTTTTACACTCAATGACTTCATTATATCCAACTGTTTTTCATCCTGCAAGGTGTTTCTTCAATCAAGAAACATCACCGCCCTGTCCTATAAACTGACAATAGTTGCACTTGAACTTGTACGTACTGCCATCAACCATAGTCCCATGCGACCAACCCATGTGTTCGGACTCTCGACGAGGGGGTGGGGCGGCCATCTAGTTACAACAAACAAAAGAAAAATAAGAACAAAAATACATTAGACAACAACTAAGAAAAGTATAACTTGAAATGATGTTAAAATCATCCTTATATATATTTTTTAATTTTAAAAAAATTAAATAAATTCTTAAACTATATTTAATAAATTAAATAAATTACAAATATTAATTGGACATATTTAGAAAAGCATGACTTGAAGTGCTATTGAAATTTTCCTTATATGAAAATAATAATAATAATTATTTATTATTTTTAAAATAACTTATGAAAATAAACTTAATAAATTACAAAAATTGATTGAATCGGATTTATATTTAATGTGCATGAAGAACATAATCATAAGTTGAGGCATGTCCATCATCACATAAATAAATCATTTATTTATTCCGTATTTATTAATATTTAATCAATCTCTATAAATCAACTCCGAATTTGAACAAATTTTATTTTTTTATGTCAAAATTACAAAGAGACGATAGATCTACCTATTCTTCATGTTTTAGTACCCTAAATAATATCAAATAACAAGAAAAGAAGATAAAAATAAAAAATTCTTAGGGTTCGGATGTTTACCTTTTTCAAACCGGATGAAAACGGTCCTTAGAGTTTGAAAATCCCTTCTCTTCTAACAAAATCACCTCCAAAGCTTGAAAACTCCTTGGATCTCTCAAAACCACCAAGAAAAGTAGAAGAAAGAAGAGGGGGAAGGGCTGGAAGGGTGCGGGTGCTTCGTCTGCTACGTTCTGTCCTAACAGAAACGCAACAGACAGTGAAAGGGGGTTTTAGGGGGCGTATCGTATCAAATCCACGCGTATCGGGCCGGATCCCACCAAGTCGAGGCGAACCGCGACCCGCTTGCACCGGATCGCAGCGGCTCGAGCCCGTATTGTGCGATCCGGCACGAGTTGGACCCGTACGGCTCGAGTTGGTGCGATCCGGAGATGGTTCAAGCCGGATCGTCCAATCCGAGCGTGCCAGTGGATCGGGTAGGCCTAGATACGAGTCGACTCGTATGAGTCGGCCCGTTCTGGTACGATACGGTAAACCTGGGGGGGGGTGGAGATCTTAGTCCGGTCAAGCATCCCTATGTGCTGGTTGGGTGTTGGATTGGGCCATTGAGGGGATGGTGTCCTGTGTGGAAGCCGACATATGCTGATGTGATGAGCAGGTTTGCAACTAGGAAACTGGGTTCATCAAGACAGACAGGCCCATAAAAGTGGCTGTGCCGAATCTGCCAATCTCATTGGAAGTGTTCAAGGGAGGTTGGTGGTTGAAGAGATGCATTAGGACTTTGGTCATGGAGGGTAAGAGGATGCAAAGGAGATCCAGCGGTTGGTACAAGGGAGCTGGGGGGAAGGTTGTTGGGGGAATTAGGACTTCGGTGATGGAGGGTAAGAGGACACAAAGGAGATCCAGCGGTTGGTACAAGGGAGCTGGGGGGAAGATTGTTGGGGGAATTTGGTCATCTTTTGGAGCAGCTGTTTCTGATTCTTTATCCATTCAAAGGAGTGGCCAAAGATCCAGCGGTTGGTACAACGGAGCTTCCGGGGGGGGGGGGTTCTAGGGCTTGGGAATTTGGTCTTCTTTTGGAGGAGGTGTTTCTGATTCTTTGTCCATTCAAAGGAGTGGCCAAGGAGATCCAGTGTTCGATACAAGGGAACCCTTTTTTTTTTGGGTGGGGGGGTGCTAGGGCTTGGGAATTTGGTCATCTTTTGGAGGAGGTATTTTGATTCTTTGTCCATTCAAAAGGAGTGGCTAAGGTGATAACTGGAAGTAGTGTGATAGCTGGACATTGAGTAGTGCTCTGATTGGCCTGTTTTGAGTTCCACTCCAGCACATATTTGAAAAGCAGGGTGATCAGGTGAGGTTGCCCCCAGTGGACCTGCCTCTCGCTACCTGCAGAAAAGTACTAAGTAGACCGCCGTTCCCTTTTGCTCTGTTACAACAATGAAGAAATGGATCTCTGGCAAAGGAGAGTTTTTGGTGACCGAGTTGTTTGTGAGTGTGAGCAGTCCACTGGAGATCTTCTTGGCAGGACAACCTTCTTGATTAGGGTGAGAGTCACTGGAGGAGTAATTGGAGGTCTGTCACATGGTGGCGGCAAGCCATAACATTGGGTGGTTCATTTGAGTAGGAAGATGGTGATCCTTCATATGTCAGACCTGTCTTTGGCATGTGTCCTTGTCTGCAGTAGCAGGGGCCAGTTGGCACTTCACTTCGAAGTTTTGAAGCTGGTGGTCTTTATGGGGGCCTTTAGGTTGGTACAGACCCAGAGGGCTTTTGTGTAGTGGTTTTCTGTTAAGAGGGAACCCGGAGATGCGTGGGTAACAGTGTACACGACGACATACCAGAAACCCAATGACACCTGTTCTATCACTTCTGATTGAACTAATGTCCACTTTCTGTTGGTTCTATGTGGATTTAGATTGTCTGTCTCCCCACTCGACAGTGTCACATGATGGACGGAGCAGTTGCATAGCTCCTCAACAATAGCTGTTTGCGGATCTCTCCCAGTGTGGTGGCTGCTGGCACCTGGCAGCAACCCATTCCTGTTTGGCAGAGGTGCTGAAATCATGGATTTGTAATCAGGGATTTGATCATGGTGTATGATGAAGCCTAGCTCTGGTGGATGGAAGATTCGATGGTATAGTGAGTGCAACAGCCTTTGGAAACTAACAACAGCTGGATGGAGACCAATCAAGGGGCTGACCCTGACCTCAGATCAACAATGGTCCAACAGGTTTCATGGTGGTTTCGTTCTCCGTTGGTGAAGCTGATGGCAGGAGGCAAAGTAGGGTTTATAGGTTCCACTTAGATTATCTTTGGCCTGGGCCTCGACTCTCTTCCATGGACTAGATATTTCTACTATCTATTTTATGCTTCTTGCCTCTCAAGAGCCAACTATTCAGATGGCTATGGAGGATTAGGTGGTGAGGGGTGTGCACTCTGAAGGGGTAGTGCAGGTGGGGGGAAGGATTCCAAGGGTGGATGAGGCATTTGGGGGAGGGGAGTCAGAGGGAAGAGTCTTGGGGAATGGGGATGGAGATAAAGAGAATGATGGAGGCAGTGGAGAGGCCCATGGAGGATCAAGTAAAGAAGTTGGCAGATAGGGTGTGTCCTCTTTTTTTACTTTTTTTCATGGGGTTGGACATGGAGGTGCAAGAGCTATTCTTGAAGGTTAAAAGCTAAGAGTGCTAGGGGGGAGTCAACTAACAATGGGGGGGGGGGGGGGGGGGGGGGGCGAAATGGTGGTAGTGGATGGGTGGTCAGGTGTAGGGATGAGAAGGTGAAGGAGGGGGGAGGTCTACAAATAGTAAAGTGAAAATTCTATGTTTATGCGTAAGGAGAGTTTGTGATCTGGAGAAGAGAAGACTGGTTAAAAAAATGTGATTCTGAGGTGCACAGTGGATGTGGAGTGCTTGCATGAGACAAATTATGGGGATGATCGAGGAACTATCAGAAGAGAGGTTGATGGCTTTCATATGCCCAAGGGGGTGGCATCTCTAGTGCTAGGGATGTTGAAATGAGTTAGGATCTTATTCCATAACATCCTAATTCATCTCAAGCTGTCAAGCACGTGGATGAATTCCGAGAAGTTGGGAAGCATGCTAACTTTATCACTTTCCAGAATGTTGAGGATGGTTTCTTTTGGGACTTCTGGTATTTATGGGCTGCAAATTAGAGTGGGTAATAAAGCTTTATGGAGGAGTTATTTGATCTTCTTCTTTAGACGTTAGGCCAGCCTTCATATGTAAAGGGTGAGTTCAGTGCACTTCATGCGGTGGAGAGGTCTGGTCATACCAGCTATAATGGGAAGATGCAGGATTTTACCAAATCCATTGCAGAGGTGATTTTGATTGACTTTTGTACTCCTAGTGCTCTCTTTACTTGTTCTAATCTCAAAGAAACCTCTTGTTGCTAGATGTTGGATAGGTTCATGGTCTTAGTCGATTGGAATATCATTGTTTAAGGCTGGAGGAAGTGTGTCCGTCGAGGCTGGTATCTGATTACAAGTCGATTCATCTAAGACTAGAATGGCACAAAGAAGACCGATCTTTAGGATGGCAATATATTGGCTGAGAGGTGAGGGCTTTATGGAGATGGATGGGATGCATGAATAGAATAATCTATAGAAGCTTCAACAATGACCATGGAGAGCAAACTTGGAAGTAATTGGGACAATTATTGTCCCAACAGGGAGCTAGCAAAACTCTTCGAGGAAGATGGCAGAGAACATGCTTTTGGAGCAGTTCAGGGGCCTTGATTCTCTGGAAGAGACAAGGTTGCCGGATGAGAAGGACAAGAAGCTCAAAGAGACTTTGATGGCCGAATATGGGACAGGAACACAACTTCCACGGAGGGGTGTCAAGCAGGCAAGGTGGAGCATCATAAAGAACTTAAGTGTCAGCAGACACTTAATCAAAAAGAGGCTATCGGCTAGTAGCATGTGATGGAGCTCTATTCGAGACCAATCGCTGAGCAGGAATTTGTGGAAGCCTTGCATTATGACTAATCTTTTCTCCTGGCTCATTTGTAAAGATGCCAGGGAGCTTGGCAAGCCATTCTCAGAGGGGTGAAGTGAAGATTGCTATATCCACCTTGCCAGATGAAAAAGGCACCCAGATAGATAGGTTTCCCTCACTCTTCTTTTGGCATAGCTGTGAGGTGACTAACAATGATATCCTGGGGATGGTGCCAGGATTTGAAGAATGTGACATTAGTTTAAGGGGCTTCAATAGGATTTTTTGGTGTTGACCCTAAGGAAGATAAGCTGAGAGATTGTGGGACTCTGGACATTGCTGAATGGGGTTTATAAAGTCATCATTGAGGCTCTAGAATGGAGGTTGGAGTAGGTGACAGACATGGTAGTCAGTTGGAGCCAAAGTGCTTTCGTCAGGGGAAGACATTTGAGAGAACTTCGTGGTGGCACCTAAGTGTGTCCACGTAGTGAAGTATCAACGGAGACTTGGGTTTGTTATCAAACTAGACTTTGGAAAAATGTATTGTAGAGTGAGTCGGGGTTGCTTTGTTTCAAGCGATGACTCTTTTTGAGTTTGATGCCAATTCCAAATGGCTGGATTGATTAGGTCCTGCATTACCTCAGCCAAGTTTGTAATTCTAGTGAATGGCAAACCCTTTTTAAGGTTCTTTCACAATGGTTGAAGTCTCAGGCGAGGGGCTTTATAATTTATATCACCACTTTTTTCTTAGTTTTGGTGGCCTAGCTGTTGAGTAAAACGTGGAGAGACCTGAATCATTTGGGTTTAGCAAAGGCTTCCAGACATGTGCTCTGGGTATGCATATTAGTCATCTTTAATATGCAGATGATACCATTCTATTTGTAACAGAGGCTGAGGAGTTAACCTTATGTCATTATATCTTATATCACCACCCTTTTCTTGATTTTGGTGGCCTAGCTGTTGAGTATAATGGGGAGAGGCCTGAATCATTTGGGTTTGGCAAAGGCTTCCAGGCATGTGCTCAGGTGTATGCGTGTTGGTCATCTTCAATATGCTGAACCATTATATATGTAATGGATGTTGAGGAGTAACCTTGTGTGACTTGACTTGCTTGAGCTTCTGGAAGAAGTGAGTGGGTGAAGGTAAAGTGAGTTAATTGAACATAAATGTTGATGGGTTGGCGATGGTGATTCTAGAGTGCAAGGTAGCGAAGTTTCCTGTGTCTATGGGTGCACCACATTAAAGTGATCAGATAAGAATAGTTCAAAATTTTGATGCAGGCTAATAGGGTGGAAAGGAAACTCTTCTGTTTTTTTTTTCTTTTTCTTTTTTTTGGGGGGGGTGTTAAGAAGCTAGAGCCTGTTCAAAGCAGGTTCTTCTGGCATGGTAGTGTGGGGGCTGTTGTATGGAGTGGCATGATTAACTGGGGATTGTTTGTGAGGGGAAGGAGATTAGCAGAATGGGCATTAGGCACATGAAGGATGAAGGATTTTAGCTTGGCTCTTCTATGTAAATGGCTATGGAAGTTGGAGCTGGAGGAGAGGGGACTTTGGGTGGAAAGAAATAATAAAGCATAAGTACTTCAGAAGACCCAAAGTATGGACTATTCTGTTAGACACTTTGAATGTTTTCTACTTCTAGAATGACATTCTTTAAGTGAGGAATGTGGGACACTTTGGCCAACCTTGGACATGGTGAGAATATTCTCTTTTGGAAGGACAAGTGGTGTGAGTGTACCTCCATGGAGGAGTGGCATCGTTGAGTCTATAGTGTTACTTTAGATCCATTGGTATATTTAGTAAAGACGTCTGTTGATAGTAGGTGGTGAAGGGCTGCAACATTCAACAGACAAGGAAATTAGGCAATGCTGGGAAGTTGTAATTTGGCTTTATTGGTGGAAACTCCTGGTGCACTGATGATACAATGATGGAGATAAAGTGAGAGGAAGATTGTGAATTCTCTGTCAGATCAGCATATGTTTGCATTGTTGATGGGGGGACCACCCAATGGCCTCCTAGTTATGACTTCCAAAAACTCGGTGAAAGTGAAGATCCTAATTTTAAGGATTTTGCAGGGCAGGCTCCCTACATGTGATAGGCTTGCAATCTTGGAGAACTTAGGACGACGTGCTGCATATGTGGGGAAGAAGAAGGGAAAGTGGATCATTTGTGCACTAGTTGTTCCCTTGGTCAAGATTTGGTTGCAGATATCTCAGAAGACGGGTAGAGTTCATTGAATCCTCAATAGAGTGGCTGACCTGATTTCGGCTGGAATCATGAATGGCCTCTTGGGGGATACCGAAGGTTTAATGGCTAGTTTTATACGCCACCCTACGAGCCATGTGTGGGGAAGAGGAATGACAGAATTTTTGAAAGGCAGAGCAGGACCTTGTGGACAGCTTTCTTTTTTATTTGCCTTAGGGTTTTGGAATGGTTTAAGCTTGTTTGTAATATGGAGGGTCAACCTTCTTTCTTATCCTATTGATTGTATAGCTGGTCTAGGCATATTATTGGCATTTCTGCTGATTCTTGGATTAAGGCACTAAGATAATAATGCCTTCTTATTTTTTCTGGGTAGGAACCTCTCCTATCCTTTTGATTGTACTTCCTCTCTTTATCTTAATAAAATTGGGGGTACAATCCATGTTTTTCTTAAAAAAAAAGAAAAGGTCTTTCCTTTTGGGTGGCATCGTGGGTAGTGAGTGCAACACCATCTTGCTGTGGGCTGTATGTTTTGTGTCGAGGGACATTTGAGAGCATACTAATAGTATACTTTTAGATCTTCTTTCTTTTTGTTATTTAATGAATTTGTAGTACCATCCACTTCCACCAAAAAAGAAAGAAATAAATATTTAGAATTTAATAGTGGAATCTGCATTAAATTGACATCTAATATGTAAATATTGGGACTCTTGGTCAAAATAGAATGAGGGATTGATGGAGTAAAGTGAATACAATGCTCTTGGGAAATGGGTCGTTTTGGCTGTGGGTAAGACTATGGTTTATTGCAACTTATAGTCTTGTGGATATTTCCTCAAACTGGTATACTGTAGCTTTTCCATCCATTGGATATTTGACAGTTTACTTGTTTTTACCCCAGAACGATTTGAAAGAGCTTTGGTCTCTGTTAAATTTACTTCTCCCTGAAGTATTTGACAATCGCAAAGCATTTCATGATTGGTTCTCAAAGCCCTTTCAAAAAGATGGCCCCTCACATAGTCCAGAGGAGGATGATTGGCTGGAGACTGAGAAGAAGGTAATCATCATTCATCGTCTTCATCAAATTCTTGAGCCTTTTATGCTCAGACGGCGTGTTGAAGATGTAGAGGGTTCTCTGCCACCTAAGGTATTTTCTCTTTTGTTTTATTCTCTTGTTTTTGTATGCGTCCAAATATTATCTAGATCTGAACAATGTCCTTGGTTTTGGGTTGCAGGTCCCAATTGTTTTGCGATGCCGAATGTCTCCCATGCAGGGTGCCATATATGATTGGATTAAATCAACTGGTACCATTAGGGTTGATCCTGAGGATGAATTGCGCAGGGTCGAGAGGAATCCATCATACCAAGTTAAGATGTACAAAAATCTCAATAACAAATGTATGGAGCTGCGCAAAGCCTGCAATCATCCTTTACTTAATTATCCTTACTTTAACGACTATTCAAAAGATTTTATTGTTAAGTCTTGTGGCAAACTTTGGGTACTTGATAGGATTCTCATAAAACTTCAGAAATCTGGGCACCGAGTACTTCTTTTTAGTACTATGACAAAACTTCTTGATATATTAGAGGAGTATTTGCAATGGAGACGACTTGTCTACAGACGCATTGATGGTACTACAAGCCTTGAAGATCGTGAATCAGCTATAGTGGACTTTAACAGGCCCAACTCTGATTGTTTTATCTTCTTGCTCAGCATTCGTGCTGCCGGAAGGGGTCTTAATCTTCAGACTGCAGACACTGTTGTGATATATGACCCAGACCCAAATCCACAAAACGAAGCGCAAGCAGTTGCCAGGGCTCATCGTATTGGGCAGAAAAGAGAAGTCAAAGTCATTTACATGGAAGCAGTTGTGGACAAAATTTCAAGCTACCAAAAAGAAGATGAATCCAGGAATGGAGGTTCAGTTGACTTAGAAGATGATCTTGCTGGTAAAGACAGATACATGGGTTCCATTGAAAGCCTTATACGTAATAATATCCAACAGTATAAGATTGACATGGCTGATGAGGTCATAAATGCTGGTCGGTTTGATCAGCGAACAACACATGAAGAAAGGAGAATGACTTTGGAGTCTTTACTTCACGATGAAGAGAGATATCAGGAAACTGTTCATGATGTTCCTTCTTTACAGCAGGTGAATCGTATGATTGCTCGAAGTGAAGCAGAAGTTGAACTGTTTGATCATATGGATGAAGAATTCAACTGGGCTGGGGAGATGATGAAGTATGATCAAGTCCCCAAGTGGTTAAGAGCAGGATCCAAAGAAGTAAATCAAGTTATTTCTAGTGTATCGAGGAAGCCATCCAAGAACATTCTGTCTGGCAATATTGGTCTTGAATCTGGTGAAGTGCTTGCAGGATTATCTCCAAGCAAATCTGAAAGAAGGGGGCGCTCAAAAGGTCCCTTTGGTGATAAGAACTATTCCATTTACAGGGAATTGGATGATGAAGATGGGGAAGATTCTGAGGGAAGCTCTGAAGAGAGAAATGTGTACATAATGAATGAAGAGGAAGAAGGGGAAATTGGAGAATTTGATGAAGAAGACTTCAATGGTGCAACTGGCGAGCCATTGGAAAATAAGGATCAATCGGAAGACGAAGGGCTTATCTGTGATGGTGGCTCTTTCGTATATTCGCAAACTTTGGAAGTCACTAGAAGTGAGCATGCTTTTGAGGAAGCTGGTTCTTCAGGATATTCGTCTGGAAGTCAAAGAGCACCTCAGGCTGCAACCCCCTCTGGATCTTCGCAGAAATTTGGATCTCTTTCTGCCTTGGATGCAAAGCCAGCCTCTATGTCAAAAAGGACGGTGGGTGAATTCTTCATTTCGTTCTTAGTTGATACTTTGTTGTTTGCATTGTTCATTTTTGCTTATGTTCCTTTGGTTCCAACTCTTTTCATTTGGAAAATTCCAGCTTGATGATCTTGAAGAAGGGGAAATAGCAGTTTCTAGTGATTCTCACATGGATCTCCAGCAATCTGGAAGTTATGTACATGAACGTGAAGATTGTGAGGATGAGCAGGTTCTGCAACCAAAAATAAAGCGGAAACGTAGTATGCGTATTCGTCCAAGATACGTGGTAGAAAAGCTTGATGATAAACCCAACAGTGAGAGGCTTTTGACTCAGCGTGGATCCCAGCTGCCTATGCAAACAGATAATGACTATGTCACACAACTGAGGCCTGATTCTGAATTTGAGTCATTCAACGAGCCTGTTTTAGATGGGAATGATTTGAGTAACCCGTCTATGAAGCTGAGGCGTAATTTGACATCAAAGAAGGGTACAGTTACTCCAAAGTCAAATATCGTGCCAAAGTCAACTGAAAATTCTAGAGAAAGTTGGAACAGCAAAGTCATAAATACTGGTGGGGCTTCCTTGACTGGAACCAAGATGTCAGATGTAATGCAAAGAAAGGTAAGTATACTTGACTGCTGCTGCCTCTTTTGAATGTTAATTGATTTAGAGTCAAATTAAATCATCATGTTCATACATGTGAGAGGGAGCCTCTGTGCAATGGTAACACTGCTCCATTTTGACATGGAGGTCATTAGTTTAAAACCAAAATAGCCTTTGCAGAAAAGAGGGTAAGACTGCATACAGTTGACCATCCATAGATGCACAGTGGTGGGAGCCTCATGGCACCGGGCTGCCTCATATTAATACATATATGCATATGCATGTGCATGCGTGCATGAGTGGGGTCAAGGATATGTTTGGGTGGGAATATTAAATAGGAATTTATTTATTTATTTATTTTTAAACTGTCATTGTGCTAATAAGGGAATCTGGTCCCTCATGAGAATTGTGAAGGTTGTGAATGGGCAGTGTATTATCACATTTACAGGAGGGGGAGACACAGTGGATATCATTGGAAAAGTTTTATGTTTCAGTATTTTCTCTATTGCAAAGCCTCCTTCTTGAGTGTAATTTATAGTAAGGGAGGGCATGATAACCGTGTCATGGCTGTTAAGACACATCTAATAGTCGATGATTGATAAATACATTGGTTGAATCATTCTTTTTACGTGCAGAGAACTGAAGATTTCGGGTTCTTGGTGTGGATTTTAAACTTTTGTTCTTTCTAATATGCTGCAAATTCGTACTTGGAAATTGTTTCTCTAACAAACTGATTTATTAGTATTGAATCATAGAGTGCATGATTTCAGAGTATTGAATAATGTCGTTTCCATTTCTTTTGAACAAAATAAGTTTTTGTCCAATGTGTATTTGCTGGAGACATTAAAGTGTGGAGATTTTTGTGTAGGATTTTAGTTTATACCTTTTTCTTGTAGGTGTTTGCATGCACATGCATGCATATTTTACTTATTAACGATGATTTGTTAATGTATCGATGGGAATGAAGCAGAATGGGGAGGGTAAGTGAGGATTTTAGACTGTGAGGAACACCCTCTCCAATAAGGAATTTTAATGTGAATTGTACCATCAATTGATTATGCAAATAAGCTGAATTTCAGCAGATGATAACCAGGGTTTATGTTCACCTTCCAAGAAGACCTCTCTTTAAGAACTTAGCCTATGTGCCAGTTGCCCAGGCTGAAAAAAAATGCATCCCTGAACTGCTTGGATGTGATGATATCTCAGCTCGTGTGAACTTTTACCTTAAATGAGACCTCGATAGTTCTATGTACATGCACCTGATCTATTTTTTAAGGTGTTTCAGCTTATGATGTATGATCCACTATTTTGCAATAAAAAGGCAACATGTCTCTAAGATGAGTGTTGACGAGATGGAAATGTTAAGGTGGATGTGCAGACATACTAGGCAAGATAAAATTCGTAATGAGTATATCAGAGAAAAGGTGAGAGTGGTATCAATCAAGGACAAATTGAGAGAAGGGAGATTGAGATGGTTTGGGCATGTAGACGTAGACCTAGGGATGTTCTAGTTAGAAAAGTGGAGCATATTAGGATAGAGGAAGATAAGAAAAGAAGGGGAAGACTAGATTAACTTGGAAGAGGGTAGTATAATATGATTTGGAGTCTTTAAACCTTTCAGAAGAGGTAGCCCAAAATCGTTTAGAGTGGAGACAGAGAATCCATATAGCTGATTCTAATTAATTTGGGATTAAGGCTTGTTTGAGTTGAGTTGTTATTTTCTTCCTTCATGGTGATTTATGAGAGAACACATCACCTCAAATGCCTAGGCATTTGAGGTTGAGGCAAACCCCTGGTCACCTTGATCTCCTCTCGTCTCTGACTACATAGTATTGATGCCTTCAAGATGCACTATTCCCTCTTGGAATTCCAACACAGCTTTAGGGAGGTCACGTTAAATCACCTCTCAACAGTGTTGGAAAAACACAGATGGGAAACCATGTGGACTAGGTGCCTTATCACCATCTAATGCAAGCATAGATCCTTTCACCTCCTCTTTAGAGTGTTTCCTAGAAAGCTTCCTCTCCTTTGATTGAGTGACATGTGGCAGAAGAGTATCTGCCATTGTCAGCCACCATTTATCCTCTTCTGTGAACAATGTATAGGAATGGGATTAGACATGTTGGCGAATATCTCTTTCCTGTGGAAGAATGTGGTCTCCGTCTCTAATGCTTTTGATGCTATCCTTTGGAAATAGGTTGTGTTCTTGTCACCTTCCTTGATCAGTCTTTCCTTGGGCCATTGCTTTTAATAGCTTTCCTCTTTGAGGACCTTTTTTCTTCAGATTTTTGAGGTCAAACACACCTCGGCAACCCACTTACTCGTGCTCCACCCCAGCCGCAACCGTGTGCGGTCCGAGTTAGTAGAGTGCCGAGGGACGTTCGAAGGTCAAACACACCTCGGGTATCCTTCCATGGGGAGCATGCGGGCTCCTTGAGGAGGACCTTACCATCAAGGAAAGCAAGATCGGCATGAATCGGATTGGATCGGCTGATCTGATCAGTTTTGACCTGAACCGATCCGATCTCATCCCCTGATCCACTGGTCTAGGCCAAGATCGGCCAAGATTGGTCGGTCGGACCAATGTTTTTCTAAATAAATTTTAAAAATAAATGGGGGACTGGTCCAAATCGGCCCAAGATTGGTCCTCAGATCGGAGTGGCTGATCTGATCGGTTTGGACCGGGGTGATCCGTGCCGATCCCCAGTTCTGCCTACCTTGCTTACCATAGTTTTTCTTCAATTCATCTCTAAGGAACCTTGTCATCTTCATCAAGCAGCTTGACTTCTTCTAGGGAGTTCAAAACCTCAATCTGGTCCAGGATTCTGTCCTTCACTATCTTTCTTGGGAGAGCAGGACTCTTCCCATTTGAAGAGTTCCCTAGCCAGGACCTTCAGTTTCATCTCCCAGGCCCTACCAAAAAAAATGTGGTTTCTTCGATGTTGTTTGCATGAAAAAGAATGTTTTTTTTTGGAGGGTGACAAAAGTCACAATTCATTCCAAGAAGAAAATATTGCAACAATAGTGGAAAACATAACAAGGTACAAAGACCACCTACACTCCCAACCCAAATCCCATAAAGACCCAACCTCTATTTTATCAAGGAAATAAAATATAGGAAACACAAAAGGAAATACAAGAACCAGACTCAGGAGATATTAATCATCCACTTGATTGATAAAAGTAAAGAATGGAGAATCCTTATCTGCCATAATACGCCCTGAATCCTTATGTCAAGGACACAGATGAAAAGTGGCCTCGAAAAGGCTTCCAATTAGTGACATACTTGAGAATTCATTGAAATACAGAATTCCAGATATATTTTCTGTGGAATCTTCAAAGAAAAAAATGTGTCGTTGAATAATATCCATAAAATGGGATTAAGCTAACGAAAAATAGAAAAAAAATTGGAGTAGCTAAGCCTTAGATCTGAGTATGGTACTTGCACCTAGGGTTTGGAAATGTGGTGTTACATTTGTTTTTTGTTGGTTATGCAGAGGCAACCTAGATTTGGTCCCCCCCACCACCACCCCCCCCCCCCCCCCCCCCCCCCCCCGCAGCAGCATGTATAGCAGGCTTGCAACAACATGTTAGCAGCAGGGGGCGAGCTATCTGGGATTTGCATCCCTACTTAGTTAACAGGATCAGGTACGGAAAAAATAGAAGATTATCCCTGAACCTACAATAAAAAATGAGAGAATATCATTGTCTGTGGAATTGGCTGATCCTGATCTGGATCAGTGGATTTGTTTCATAATTGGCACCAATCAGCCAGATATTGAGGGCATTGAATTGTGTTGGCCGGGATCAATTAGTGACATACTTGAGAAATTATTTTTTATTCAAAGGACTCCCTCATCCTGTACATGGTCTATCCTGGCTGACCTGATTGGCACGGCATCAGACTCCATGTAGCTGATTCAGCCACTCAATCTGATGTTGAATGTCTTGCACAGCAGTCCTCATTAAGAATTGCATCCAAGTCCTTAAAGTTTATGGCCTAGGAATTATATCCAAGGAATGCCATATCGGATCTCGACAGCATCTTAGAAGGCCAAAGAGATGATCTTGGAGGGATCGGGAATGACGGCTGGATCATTATCAGCTTATAAAATTCTAATTTTTATGTATTTAGCCATTCGACATGATTGAATTAACGCACTAATAATAAGAAGAGTGCAAAAACATATTTACACGTACACATATTACTTTCTTGAATCTCAATGGCATCTCAATGTGTTGGAAAACTCCTCATCTTTCGCCATCCTCATTCCCTCTGCTACCAGCATTCTCATGTACTCTTCTCCTCATCTGCTCCTTTATCCTACTCCTTCCCATTACTCTTACTCTTTATCTCCCTTATTCCTGTTCGTAATAGAGATTCATCTTGGGATCCTTTTTTTTTGTTGGGGGGGGGGGGGGGGAAGGATATCTCAGAGATCTAGAAGATATTTCAAACCATGATAATACCGATCCATATTTTTTTAAGCACCACAGCCCATAGATGGTTACAAGGCAATTCTAGTTTTTTGTTTCTTAAACCCTTTTGGCCTTATGCTCGCACCCTGGAAAGTTGAAAAAAGTCATGCCTCGATGGTCCTAATTCAGTTCTGCTTATTCCTGTCGTGAGCACTATCTTTCTAGCTTCAATCAATCAATCCCTCTTTCCTTCAGGTTTACATTAGACATGCTGTTCGGTTAGTTTGTGGTAATGCTCAAGTAGTGGATCAATTCCTTTTTGTTACTTGGTCATTCACATGCCTGTGGTTGTTGTGGTTATTTTGAGTGGGATGTTTCATATAGTGTGACATGCCTGTTGGCTTTTAGTGTCATGTGTTCTAGATGTCCAGATTCATATGCCTTCATTTATCTTTGCTCGACCCTTGTGCTTGAATAATAAGTGAATGCTGGGATTTGAATTAACATGCTTTATGCTTAGCGATTCTCATCGTATTTGTTTTCGTACTAATAGTTTCTTGTTTGATGTTTAGTGCAAGAATGTTATTTGCAAGCTTCAGAGAAGAATTGATAAAGATGGCCATCATATTGTACCCATCTTATCTGATTTGTGGAAGAGAAATGACAGTTTATATTTTGCCAACTCTGCAACTATGGATCTACAGAGGATTGACCAGCGTGTGGATAACTTTGAGTACAGTGGTGTAGCAGATTTTATTGCTGATGTGCAGCTGATGTTGAAAAACTTGGTTCAGTATTTGGGTTACTCCTATGAGGTACTTTAATTTCCTCTATCCTTTTTGATGCATTGATCTTGTTCAGAAAGACATAGAACACTGTAATTCGATTACAAAATGATGCCAGCTAGAAGATGTTATGCCAGCTATTTCACCCTCTAAGGAGTAAAACAAATCTACATATTTTTTCATGTTTAGTTATTCTCAGTTACTTCAGAAATGGGGAATTTTATGGGGCCTGTCATTAAGGGTCTTATTATTTTTCTCCCTTAGTTTAGCAAGTTTAAACGTATGCTTTTCACTGCTCAAGTTCGCAAGTTTAAACATATGCTTTTCACCGCTCAAGTTCCTAGTTTATGACATAATTCTTCACAAGTGTTAACTTAGCTTCACTAATTATTTTCTTAGTGTTCTTGTTTGCAATTTTGTATTCTTTAGAGTTCGATTATTTGTATTCCTTTAGCATGCTTTTAAGTGTTATCCTTTTTCTTTAATAGCCTTTGAATTTCATCACTTCACCACCAATCTCTTTTCCTGAAAGCTTTTTACCATTAAATTTCCCAAGATTTCTTTAGCTATTCGTTGTATATAAGTAGCTAATTTTTTTCCACGTGTTTATTTCTTCTCCTGAATTCTATATCCCTCTTTTAATACATAATTCTTAAATGTATCAAACATTTTCTCTTTTTAAACTTCATTTGATCTTGAGACAACTATTCATTACCTGTTCTCATTTTTTTTTTTTTTTTTTGGGGGGGGGGGGGGGGGGAGGGGGGGTGTGTACATCTATTACTAAAATCCTATGTTGAGGTTCTAAAACTTTCTCCTAGACTGGCCCAGATCTGGAAAATGCAAATTACAAAGATTTGGTCTGGCCCCTGATCATTTTATTTGGCTCCAATTATTGTCCAGCCCGACCTAGTTTTAGAAGCTTGCATTATTTTAATTTTTCACCTTATGTCAATGTTAATTGTTACCTTTTTAGCGAGAACGACTCTCAATTATTGTATTGCTATTTTTTCAGAACACTTGAGTAGCAAGAGTTTGGCCATGAGAATGGCACTTTCTAGTTTACAATTCTATCAAAATGTCATAAGATTGAAAGGAGTCATAAATCAATGTACGATAATTTCTTTTAGAAACCAATATTCAAACAGCAGCCCACGGAAAAGTATGGAACTACGTGGGTAGCAGTTTGCTGGACAACATTGTCACCTAGCAAATAACACATTAAACTTGCTTTATGCTAACAAAGTATCACCGATCATTCATAATTTCATTTGACCAAAAATCACACAACATTGTTCACATAACCTGAACTCATCTAAGCTCTAAGCTCCAGCCTAAAATCACATAACTTGTTTCAATCAAACTGAAATCATGACATTGATCATACAAAACCTAAAGGACTTACATATGATAATGACATTCAACACATACTTCTATTACAAGCCTTCTCTGTAGTAAATGAAAGAAAAGGAGGAGGAATGTCTTCTGTTGCTGCCAGCTATGTTGCAGTCCTTCTGGTTTAAGAGAAACTTGAGGTTTAGACAGGGTTTCCACAGCTTATTCAACATTCTTAGAAGAGCGACTTAATGGATGGAAGATTGGGGTAAAGATCCTGATATACATAAGCATGAAGGGTCTCTTATCCTTAAAATCAGGCAATGGATATATTTTCTGCTTTGAATTTTTACTGTTTTCTCCTACTATCTCAGTAGAGTTGTTTTTTTAAGTTTGTCTTGTATCTCTTCCAACCCTTCCTTGGTTAGAGCTGCCCTTTTTTTTTTCCTGGTGTAGTCTTCAGTAGGGTTTGGTACCCTGCTAGTAATGTATTCTCATTTCCCTATTTCAATGAAATGAGACTTTTGTCACCTTAAAAAAATCTCTGTTATGAACTCTATTCCCTTGACCATGAACATGTTGTGAGGGAGGGAGGGAGGGGGCAAGGTGGCTTATCCAGCATCCTCTGTGTACTTCTTTAAGAGATAAGCTTGATACACTTGATAATCGAAAACCTTGGCTGTGGATTGTTCTGGTGATGGTGGCGAGTGATTGTATCGAGGTGACTGTTGCTGTGTTGCATGAGAGGGGAATTTTCCACAAAGGCCAATTGGCGCATGAATCAGATACGGGGTACCATGATGGTTATCAGCATGGCGGTTATTAGACTTTGGGTTTCAATCTTTGTAGGTCTTGGGCCTGGCCAAGCCGATGAAAGCCCAAGCCTAGCCCTTTTTGTTCTTTGGACTTCTTTAAAGTCTACCTTGAGCCAGGCCTACAGGCCAGGCCAGGCCAGACTAGTTAACAGCCCTACTAAATACTCACCTCTCTTTCTAAAGTAAGTGTTTAATTATTAGGTAATAGCAAAGTCAAAAAATGGCAC
Organism: Zantedeschia hybrid cultivar; assembly: GCA_030544215.1. Lineage (NCBI taxonomy): Eukaryota > Viridiplantae > Streptophyta > Magnoliopsida > Alismatales > Araceae > Zantedeschia > Zantedeschia hybrid cultivar. Next base: position 4,934,834 of record JARZZO010000015.1, read on the forward strand.
TGCCTATACCATTTCTTTTGCCAAAATTAAAGTCTCTCTGAATCCTCTCATAGCCTGTATTATCCTTGCCTACATGATTATATTTAGGTCTCCTTTAAGGAAACCTCTCCCCACTGGGAATACCTTGGATTACCCCATCAAAATTCTCCCAAGATTCTTTTTTATTACTTTCTTCTAGTTCCACTTGTAATGCATAAGCACTAATTATATTTAAGATCCCTTTACCTAACACAACTTTAACTAGTATTAGTGTATCCCTGGGTGATCGACTTTTACAACTTTGTCTTTTAAATTTCTACGTATAATAATATCTACAACATTTCTTTTGTTGGTTTTACCTACATACCATAGTTTATATCCATCAATTTTGTTTGCTTTAGATTCCTTCCATCTTATTTCTTGCAAACCAGCTATGTTGACACTCCTATTTCTCGCAAGCATTACGAACTGTATACTCTTTGCGGTTAGGGTTATTAGATTCTTCATACCTAAATGAATATAGCTAAATGAATTTCACGCTTTTGGACTTAACCCCATGTTAATTTGACACCCAAGAATCCTTGCTGTATTGGTCACTGCATTCAGGCACCATCATGGTGCATTGTTTCTGGGTGGCACCCTAGCTAACCTTTGCTCACTTGTCCATACATCCGGATACAACATTTTTTATGAACACCCTAGCATCAGTGAGGATATTTGTTCAAGCGTCATGATCAGGATGTGACGAAAATTAAAGTGCTGGCTGCAACCTAATGCACAGTTTCCTCCTTTCTCATCCTGGCTTGGAGCCAACCACCGCAGAGTTATAATGACCACACTGATGGTGATAATGCTAAAAGCTGCAAGATTTTTAGATGTATTTTGTGTCTTTTTCTTTTTTTGGGGCCAGTGGCACAGTTGACTACGGGCGCCTTTGGTTGCTCGAAGGTGAGGCCCAAAGTAGGTGTGTTACATGTAAGTCACTTGATCCCGCCGCTGACACTTTGGTGGTTTGAAAGTCTTAAAACAGGTGGAACTCACCTACAAAAATGAGCTTAAAACAGGCCGAGGTGACTTCAAGAGAAAAAGCTCGGAAGACACCTCCGGGAGCTGAGGTCCCCCACATCACGTGGATATTTCCCAACACCACCTGAATATTTTCCCAACGCCTGGATATTTCCCAACGGATATGTTACTGTTTCCATCTTCTCACCATCAGGAAAAAAAACTCATATATGGTACCTATCGCTGCAGATGGTAACTTGAATAGGAGACTACTTTATTATCATTAAATTGTTGGAAGATTAGTCCAAATCCAAAGCTGAATCCACCATGTCACAAACGTGTAGTTTATCCCAAATAGAAGTTTTATCTTTTAAAGTCTCTTGATAGAAGAGTTTGTCATCTACTTATAATTATGTAAAGTTTGTCTTACTTAGAATTTGTGCCTATCTACAAATCTGATAAGACTTACTGCTATATGGTCTAATGATGGCTATTGAATAAAATTTATGTTTTCTCTACCTCTCCTCCTACTCCCCACGTCAAAGTTGTCGCATGTGGTGCATAGCGACCTGAAGGGTTCCATCCAACAGCTGCTGCGTGGGAGTTGCCTATGTATAAAACTTCCTCCAACGGCACCTTCCTCTAACCGGTGCTGCTACCATGTGCCAGACAGGGTCTTCAACACAGCTGGTATGCCTTTGCTTTCTAACAAAAATAAGGAAAGAGAGCTAACCATGCTATTCATACCAATCATTAATATTAATGACATTAGACCTAAGGGGGGCGGGGGTAGAGGAGTGGTAACCCAGGGCTTCGGTTGGTAGCCATCCCAACAGCTTGTGGGTTTGATCCTCGCCACCCTCGCATGGTGTGAACCGGGAAGCCGTGCCCCCATCTCCCGCACAGTAGCTTCCCCGGGGTTTACCGGGCAACCGGGTTTCCCTCGACATCTAAAAATTAATGACATTAGATCTCAAATTGCATGGTGGTGACATACTCTCACACGTGAAGGTGAGTTTACTAAAGTCACTTACAAATAACCAAGCAATAAGAAGTGAGTTTACGGAAGTCCCTTACAAATAACCAAACAATAAAACCGACCTCCTGAAAGTGAGTTGCAAACAATCAAACTATTGTAGTTTGAACTCACGGGGAACTCACTTTTAAGAACTCACCTCCATGAAAGTTAGTTATTTATGTCTAACCAAAGGCACCCCAAGTATGTACAGTTCCTCTCAAGTGGGGAGAGTGCAATTCTGAACTATGTCAAGATTTTCCCCCTAATGGAGATACTTCCACACAAATGACTCTTCTGCCCCTATTCAGGTTATAATTCTGGGTTCTGAACCATCACCGGAAATCCTAAGGGGACTGCATGGACCAGTGCAAGAGGGCGAACCCATGACTTCCCCAATTGGGAGGTCATCAGATACCCAAGTGATCCACACCTCGGTGATAGGTGCGTTAAGTGTCAACACAATATCAATAAAGGCACGTGTGGATTCTTATACTTCTCGTGCCCGCGTGTCTTGTTTTTCAAAATTTGTCATGCTTCACATATATATTTGTGTGGGTGCTTAATCCCCACATTCATGTCCCAAAAAATAATTACTGCAGAGCCTCTGTGTTGCAAAGAAGCACCACATTGCTGCATTATGCACGGGCTCTTTTGTCAGCTAACTGTTTATTAGTTTGTATGATGGGGTAGATACAGTGGGCTTTCATGTGGTATAGTTGAATAGTCACCTGCATAGTGATACTGTCTCTTCATCAGTTATGTGCATGCTGATGTATGTGAAAGACCTATAGTTATTCTGCAGATTGGAAATAGGAATCATATGTCAGTCAACTCGTCCGTTAACACCATTTTATTAAGGAGTTTGCTGTCTACCTTTCTGTTTCACTGAAGATTAGATTACAAACTGAATGTTCAGTAAGAGTACAATGTAGACGTATCTTTAAATGACTGCTTGTGTTCACTTTGAGACTGCTTAAATTTGTGTGCAGGTGAGAGCTGAAGCAAGGAAACTGCAAGATCTCTTTTTCGATATCATGAGGATTGCATTTCCAGATACGGATCTTAGAGAATCAAGAAATGCGGTGACATTTTCAGGTCCCGGTGGACCTCCAATGTCCCCATCTCCAAGGCAGCCTTCCTTTAATCAAAGTAAGCGACACAAGCTCCTCAATGATGTGGAATCAGACCCAGTGATTACCAAAACTGCACTTCAGGGTCCTAACCCAAGTGATGAAGAGCTGAGAACACGGGGCCACGTCTCAAAATTGCATAAGGAAACAAGGCCCTCAGTTGGCGGTAGCAGGGAGCATGCTCCACTGGACTGCCCACCGTTTCCAACACATCCCGGTGATCTGGTTATCTGCAAGAAGAAGAGAAAAGACAGGGAGAAGTCAGCTGTCATGCAGAAGGTGAGTCCCGCGTCACCACGCAACATGGCTGCTCCGACGCAAGTTCGGCCGCCGGCATCCCTTCTTAGCCAAGGCCGTAATGGGCCTGCATCACCATCCAACCCCACAAGGGTTGGCCCACTTTCCCCCCCAAATGTAGGTCGGAGTGTGAAGATTTCTCTCCACAAGGATGCACATGCACACGCCAATCACCAAGCAGTGCATCCCACCACATGGCCCCATCAGAGGGGGGGCCCACAGCAAGCCAGCGGTGCGGGTGCTGGGCCTGTTGCTTCTGCTGTAGAAGAGGTCCAATGGGCCAAGCCTGTAAAGAAAATGAGGACAGATACTGGAAAAAGGAGGCCAAGTCATTTGTGAGCTCATCTGTATATATCATAATTGTATGGATTTTGTTCTTGGCAGCTTATCCAGAAGAGAAATTTCGGTTAGCTTCACACATTGTACGGATTTTGTTCTTGGCAGTCTTATTACGAGGATAAATTTGAGTTGGCATTCCGGGTAAATGAAAAAGACAAAGCAACACGAAAGAAGAAACCTCATTTATGCTTAAGCATCTGTAGATGCCATCAAGAAGGGGTGGGAAAAATCAAGTTGTTCGACGATGGAAGTGATATGGTGGATTGCCATGGCCAGGTCAAAGCTGTGAAAGATTCTGTTCCTTGTATCCGAGGCTGGCAGCATGCGGCAAGATACTCGTCGCCATGTAGTGGAATGCAACTAACACCAGATTTAATGGAACAACGAGAGCTGATTTCACCCTGCAGTTCGTCAACAACAGCTAAGGATTGGAAAGGAAAGGGTGTATCTTTATCTTCATGTATTGGTATCCTTTAAAATTAGGCTAATTGGACATTAAGGTGGGTATGTGATTGAGATTTTATCTAGTGAATAGATGAGAAATGAGGGTTGTAAATAAGATGCGATCGATAGTTATGATGAGCCAAGAAAAAGTGGATGGGATGACATGATTGAATTTGGGGGATGGGATATTCTTATCCAAATTATCTGGGTTTGGATGGTTTCCTTATCCTTGTCTTGGAAAGGTTTGTATCCTTGGCTTTCTTGGATCTTTGGTGAAAAAAATTGTATCCTTGTCCTTTTCTTGTTTTCTTTAGAAAGAGAGGGAACTTTGGCCCGTTTTACCCACCGGTTCGGTTTTGAATTGGCAAAAGATGGTGTATGATCACAGTACAGGGTTCTATCAAGTGCCTTTGCAGTGTTGTGCCCTGATGCTCTCCCCAGTGAAATCATCTTCTGGACTTGGTACTCTCTTACTCCCATTATTTATGATTGGTTTAGCCCTATGTTAAGTTGCAGTGGGTTTTACTATTATATTAATTATTTTATTAAAATTTAAAAAAGAGGAACCTGATTCAAACTGTAGGTAGATCCAGGGTAGCGGTAAGAATTGGGACAGCTTTGGAAATACAATGTAAAAAGAAAGCAATTGTAAAAGAGTTTATTAATTTCTATTATCGAAAAAAATTAGATTGTGAAAATGTTCGGGATGACTAATTTCACGTGCACGGCCGTTTTTCATTAAGGGCCATGATACTATTAAGAGTTAAAAGAGTGCATTGATTAGAATTGGCATCTCATTTAAAGGCAAAAACTGTTGTCTAAAAATTTGGGCTTTTATCTACATCTTATACTTATTTGCCTACCTCTCGGATATTTTAAACCTGCATTTTCAAATGCAGCCTTACAAAACCTGAAATGGAGATTGGAACCCTGTTTGGTTTGTCTCAAGTAGAGGCACAAGTACATAACAATTGCGGGTGTCTCACGCGCTAGTGCTACGGTTGTTGTGGCTTCAACGAGTCTCGGGTTCAAACCGCGTCCCTAGGCAGTACGATGCCGCAAGATCACTTCTCCAATTGATGATCTGGGATTCAAAAAAATTATTTTATGTACTAATAGTAACATCGGTTATCCCATACTTGAGGAATAATGTAGAAGATGCTCCGAATCAAACCGTCCCCGCTTAAGGACTTGTAATTATTTGATCAACTGAGCAGCAAAAAAATATGTATTAAGGTGAGCCACAGATTGCATACCGAAGGATGCGGTGAGAGCAGTTTGGACGTCTGACTCTCCCCAAGGATGAGCACTTTTCTGTTCTATCATCTTAGTCCACGTTTATGGAGGATTTCCTCTAACAAGACATGAGGATCCTGTCAGAGAAAGGAGCTTTGGGCCTCCCGCATCCGACTTTCCTATATTGGTTACCAATTTCACATATCCCTATTCATGAGGCTGGTTATCCGATACCCGTTATTTTGAGATGAAGATGATAGTACGAAATTTATTCATATGAGCTTTTCGACTGTTAAACAAAAACTTTTTATTGAAAAAATTAAAATCATGAAAGAAAAAAGATTGAAAGGAGTCGTATTTTTGGAGTTGGTCCTAAACTGGACAATTTTGATCATCGCCTCAACTGTCAGTAATGAGAGTTGAAAATTCGTTACCAAATAAGTTTCACTAACTGCACTATACCACCTCCTTCCAAGTTCATGAGAAAAATCTTTTGGACCTCATTCTATAGATCAGAGTGTATCCCTACTTATACTTATATGAGACAAATGTCATTTTATTTCACTAAAAGAAGTGGACAACCTTTATGTAAATTAGGGTACACTGATCCAGAGAATGAGGTCCAAAAGATCTCATCTCAAAGTTTGACATCATTTTGTGGAGATATAACATTCTTTGGAAGTGGCAAGGTAGCAAACGCAACCATATGAACCAAAGGTAGATTATTTACACGGTTACAAATGGTATCAATAGACGAGTTGGCAGATGCCACGGAGTCCAAATAACATTTACAATTTTACAGTGGGTATCGACATCTGCAGCTAGGGATCAGGATTGCCTGGCAGAGCCTCATCACTCGACTCAGAATCATCTTCACTGAGCTCTTCGTCACTTGATTTATCCTCAGCGAGTGCGTCAACATCGACAGGCTTTGCATATTTCTCACAAAATTCTGGACAAAAGGATTTCATAAATTGCATCATCTTTAAATGGTAGCATTCTAAAACAAGTTACTGAGATGGTATATCTATTCTCCCCTAGTCAAATTAGGCAGTCAGCAAACTGCGTGACACTTGCTACTGATATGCACCTGTGGAAACTGGATGCCCACGGAAAGATCAAATAAAATAGACTATCATATTGTTGTAAGTTAGCAGCAAAATATAGGATAAAGCAGTCTACACTATTTTTTGCCTATATGATAAGTTGGAGAATAGGGAACCAGACTTTGTAATTAAAATCCCTTTTACCTTTGTAACCATCCTCTCTGAAGCCTTATCCAACCAGAAGGAATTCTCAAGTTTCCTACGTTTCTAACAAAGAGGGAAGGCAATATTTGATACAAGCCAATTGTGATACTGAATAAAAACTTGAAGAACTTTCCAGTAGTAAATTTATTGTACTGGTTCCTTTGACGAGAACATATACGTCACTGAGGTTTGACAATGGTTGAAAACAACAACAGTGCGGTTTAAAGCCATAACTCAAATCGCTGTTATGATCTAAGATATGAGGTATTTAACCAAAGCCTCCAGTTTTGGATGTAGTAGCCAGTGTAAACAGACAGGATTTTGTACCTATAAAGTTAGTACAGGGCTTAAATGGAACTAAGTTGATTTTGCAGCAATTCTTTGCATATATGTTTTGCTTGGTTTCATGAATTAGGAATATTAGAGAAGTTTCAAAAATAACATGTACACAAACCTTGGAAGAAATAAGGAATTGAAAATGGCCATCATAAATCCCCCCACCATGACAAATGGAAGAGTTTGTATCATTTAGAGAGAAAAAAAGATTCGAGTTTCATGATTCACATTTCACCCTGATGATGATACTTAGGTGCCAAATTCATGTAGCAAGACTTTAGGTAAGAGGGGGAAACCAAAATAAGTTGATTCACGTACTTGCCAGACAAACAGAGCAACTTGAGGGAATACTGAAAGTTTCCCTAGGAATGGATAGGGACTCTACAAGAAGAAGAGAAAAGAAGGAAGAGGAAAAATCTTCATAGCCCAGGCTAAAATGAAGTATCAATGATGGAATGGACCAAAAAGCAGCCTCTTGGTGATACAGTGGGATCAAAATTTGTTATAGTCAATTATAACGTCTGAATAAGAATGCCAAAAATAGTATGGAAGGAAGGTTCAAAGAAGAGAAAATAAATAGCTAAATGGGAACAGACAGTCTCATACGGCCAACCAAAAGTGATGAGATATAGCTTGGTATCTCTCTTCTCTTTTTTCCCAAATGATGAGAAATACCCTGCAGGAAAGCACTCCCTGGCAATAAGTCCAAGCAGAACCGTGATCATACTGGCATACAGGTCCACCTTGGGCATAGCTATTGGGATCTTTAAACTAAGTCAATGGGGAGAAAACTCTCAATCATTTAGGTAGGGCGTAAATGGGCCAGGCTACCTTGAGGCTTGATAGGCCTAGACTGCTTAAAACAGGGCATGGACCATACCATAAAAAACCCGAAAATAAAATCTGGCTTGACCTAGAGGCCTGCTTCCCTCTCCCGTCCCCAGTCCACACCTTCTCTAACTCCCCTGATCGCAACACATTAATGGCATAACTACACTAAACCAAGGAATCCTGATGAAGCATTCTGCTGCCGAGATAAGAAACATTTTGATATTAGAAAAGTTGTGGTGCAAATATTCTTAGTCACTGCAAATTTGATCACAAATATTTTCCCAACAACCTATTCACACATACATCCAAATATCAAATGTATTCTCTATGTAACTTAAGAATTCTTGGATATGCCTATTTTGGAAAGAACAAGAATAAAAGAAATCAGCAATATACTCATTATCTTCCACATTTCAGCCACTGGATGAGACAAAGAACATGCAGTATGCGGAAACAGTACAGCTTTCCTATCACTAGACAATTGAATAAGAAAAATACCTTATCCAATTACTAGAAGAAGTACTAATATTATTATCGACTGAACTAGGGAACAAAACCTAATAACTCACCCATCTGGATCCCCCAACCCAGATTTACATATTTTGTTTTCCTTCTGGAACCCATTAGAGCAAATTTCTAATCCCCTTGCACGAAAATTGCAATATAAAATGCAAAACATTGACCTTTTACCAGCTCAACTTCAGTTTATTGCTCATGTCTTTTCTAACCACCAAATTCTGAAAAGGCAAATGTATAAATCTTTTCAAGCATCAAGGTAGCCTCGGGCCCTCAGAGAATTGTCAAACAATGAAGTAATCTCACCCACAAAGAACTCAGCTTTGATGACTAAAACATATAGTAGCATGATTTGACACCCATATCATTACAGTATTTCTTGATTTATACCTAAAGAGTTAAAAAAGAGAACCATGTTTCAGTGGGCATGTGTTTTTTATCCTCAACATGTCTTAAGTGCTGACAAATAGTTTCACTACTTATCTTACGGATTGTATGCATGCCATGAAAAGTGTTCGACTAGCGCAATATGACTTGTTATTCAATAGTACAGATATCCACTATGAAATTTCTGATATTCTTTGTGAGATGTGCTGTTGTAACTCAAGTAATAATAATAATAATAAAATCATGGTTCATGGCTCATATACTCCACCCCACCCCACCCACCACCACCCCAAAAAAAGTCCTAGTGGTCAGGCATTTCTGTGGGATGCTAGGGTTTTCAGTCCAAGAATAAGCTGCACTAATCATATATAAACTACCTGGGTGTTAGCAACCGAATACCACCATCATGTCTGTTTCCATCCTAAACACATTTCTGGAGATGGAAATTAAAAAACAAAAAACATCGGCACCATTGAAATGAGTTCCCAATACAAGTTGTGTCAGACTCAGCAGATGTGAGGAACTAAGGGGCAGACAGCAAAAGAACAGGCACCAAATTGTTAGGTCGATCACACAGCAGCTGAGTAGAGCAATAGCAGATATAGTATCTGCTGCAGATGCTTTTTTTTTCAGCTGTGAAATTACTTCATTTCTTTTATTATTTCCACTACTTCTGTGCTACCCTTTTTTGTTCTTGGATTTTCAAATCATCATCATCTTCTTCCTCTTTTATCCCATCATTTATATTTTTATTCTCTTATGGAGATGACTCAGATGAGTCAAATCATGGCTGTAAATGGAACTTTGAGTTTATGATTTCCTTGCACATTTCAAATGTAAAAGTTGGATTCAGATATTTAAAATTGTTTATAATAGCCTATCAGGATTGGGAACAGATATTCTGACACCATAATGGAGTTGGAATGGGAAGCAGAGTGTTCTGTATCCAGGGAACTAAACCAGATGTGAGCCTTATCCCACTTATTTGGGGTTGGCTGCATGAACCTTGTTATGCGATTTTATGCTATCAAGTGCCATGTTCATGCATCTTTGTGTTTGTGTATGCACGCACGCACGTGCACGCATGAGAGAGAGAGAGAGAGAGAGAGAGGGCTTGTGTTCAACCACTAGATTAAAGTTGAAACTGGATACGGGTTGAACTTGACATTTTGTTCAACCACTAGGTTACAGGTGAAACTGGATATGGCTTAAACTTGACACTTGTTTCTGTTTCCAATATTTACAGGGGAAAAACTCATACCCATTTTAGTTTGAGGTCAGGGTTGGACACAGTAAATCCATGTTCTCAAAGTACTTAAAGAGGACAGAAAACTCTCACGCCTCATTAGGAGACACCTTGGCTATCCCTTGCTAAAGGGGGGCATGCCAACAGTCTTCTGTGTGAAGGTTAGTTCCAAAAACCATCTCAACCACTGCCAGACAGGCAGAATGATGTCCATGGATATCTGGAGTATTCACCAAGCCATGTGAACCTTCTGTCAAGGCATGCTTCCTGAATCTGCATCATCAGGCAAATGTGGCGAAAGAAAGAACACCATCAGATTGTAAGAAACCCGAACCAGAAACAAACACTAAATGCCAAGCTACCTTAGGCTAAAATGATCTTCAATATCCGGGGAAAAAGGCTAGAGGACTCCTTATGTGGGGAGAAAAACTCTTTTGACTGACTAGATAGAGAATTATCAAATCATAAAAGAGCCAATGACCTACCATGCTTCAATGACAAATTCAGTGCAGACACGTTACGAATATAGTTGTCAGGATCTCCTTACAATTTGTTGTTGTAATACTTGATTTGCATCCTCCCTCAACAACAAGTGGAACCTATTTCCTCCTTATCATTTAAACAGAAGCCAATATTATGAAGGGAAAAAGTGGCCTTTTGCTTCTCCATAAACTATGATCCACAAACCATGATGTCTGCCTAGCTTCATTTAAGTCACAAACAGAGCCCTCACGCACATTGATATGGACAATAATGTGTGAAAATGACATGGACATGTTTACTCAGGCAGCGTAGTCAGTGGTCCTTGCTCAGACAAGCAATACAATACACACACACATACATACATACATACATATACATATATATAGTGTATGTATGTATGTATAGATACATAGATATAGATACAGTAGAAAAAAAAAAGACGGGCAAATAAGAAGTACCCTTCACTCTTTGCCCATAACTTGAACGGTCACGCATCATTAAAGCAGCGGCCTCTCCATTCAGAGGATCTGAAGGGTTAGGGTACAGAAGAAGCTGTGGGAGGAAAACTTCAAAAACATTCACAAGATCTGCAAAAAATCACGTATAAGAGTCATGGCTATTTAAAATAGCCCACAGCTACACATGCTATGTGGTTTGATATTCAAACACAAAGGGTCTGATGGATACCAAACATAGGACTCCACGTCTGGTTGATGACATCCAAACATACTGAACCAGACCTGAGAATGCTAAAACTCAGTAAGCACCAAGATAGTGGTCTGAGAAGGTTCAAAAAACAGACTGCTACGCAGCCAAAGTAACACATTCCTTGGAACACTTCCCATATAATATAAAAGACATACAGATTAGTGGTACACTTCCTTAGGTGACGAGCTGCGATAACAATAGGGATGCAGGGAGATGAAATAAATCAAGACAATGAGAATGCCACAGAAGTGACAAGCAACAACTCACATTTCATCAACATTAGGGTGGTAGATCTTATTAACAAACACAATCGATGGAGACTTGTAAGGATAGGCTTCTGGTAACTCCACCCTTATCTTCCATACACCCCCTTGATATAGACCTGCCACCGTCATAAACCACAGAAAGAAATCAAAAGAAGAAAATCATCAAAGCCTCATATGGATTAAGACCGAACCAACCAGCAAGTGGAGCAGACATCCACAACCACAGAACAACAAAAAACCAACTTCTCCAAAAAAATTTTGCAAAAGAACCAAAGCCAAATGTTGGATCACACAACACAATCGAATAAATTTCATTAAAGACAACTAAGTTCAACATAAAAAACAATGAAGTGCTAAATACACAAGGATGCCAAAGCAAAAGTATGCTTGATCATGTTATTGGTTGGACCTCATGGTTGGGGCACTGGGACGATGTTGTGTACTTCTCCTTCACCATTTCAATGAAATAACTTCAAAAAAAAGGGGAAAACAAAACAAGAGGCTGAAAATATCAAGGATACTAAAGCAGAAGTACACCTGGTAATTCTATTAGGCATCATGAATTGGGACATTGAGAACGTCTTGTGTACTTTTTATTCACCATTTCAATGAAATAAAACTATTACTCTAATCATCTCCCAGGGGAACAAAAAGAAAAACAGAATAGGTAGTACTCTTGATCAAAGAAAAGTGCCAACTTTGCTTTTAATCCTATCAGCTGCCAACATGATTCAGTCAACTAAGACAACAAAACACATCCATCGATGCAAAATTGTCTGCAGATCATACGCAACAAATAAGCACGAAACTGACACACAGATAGAGAGAGAGAGAGAGAGAGAGAGAGCGCAAAAGATTGGGACTTGAGAGCCATTACTGTCGTTGGGGCCGTGGAAGTCCACGTAGAACTCCTGCATCCCATCGTTGATCATCTCAACCTTGTAGTCGCTCATCATCCTGCAACCAGACGAGGCGGACGAGAAGATTACATCGAGAAAAGCTCAAAGGTGACTGCTTTGTGAAGAGATTGCAACGGAGAGGGGGCGTTAACAGTTTCATCAAGTCCATCTCTCGGCGTTTGCTGGGAGAAGACATCTTGTTCTTCTTCCCGCTCCTGCTGCTGCTTGTGGTTGAGGTCTGGTTGCCCTTAGTGGAGTACACGGAGAGAGAGAGAGGGGTTGGAAGGAGGAGGAGGATGGATGGATGGATGGGACTACGGACGGCACAAGAGGTTATTCTACTGTGAGAGAGGGGGAGAGAGAGAGAGAGAGCAGAAGAGAAGACACATCCACTGTCCAAGCTGAGTGAAATATATATATATATATATATATATATATATATACGCATGATATATGTGTGCTTTATTTGCTGTAATGAGAGCTTGTTGTTGTTAATAATAGATATGAAAAACTAAATTTATATAAAAAGCTGTGATCCATATTATTAAATTGAATTGATTCAGAAGTTATATATTTGATATATTCTAATTAATTATGACTCGAAATGTGATGTCTGAGTCATAATGCATGTATTTGTTTCATTGTTTATGATCATTAAATTATTCATAGAAAAGATATGTAAATTAGTAGAAGCATATTAAAGTAAGAAATCATGATCTATAAGTTATAAATCTTAATTCTATACTTCAAAGACAAGTTTATTTAAGCTAATAAACTTGATGTTTATGTATCTTAACTCTTGGATCACTTTTCATGTTGAAATCATCATGTACTAAACTTGATGGCTACGTATTTTAACTCTTATATCACTTTTCATGTTGAAAGTCATCATTTTTCTTAATTGGAGTTTTTGCAAATAACCCCTAAAAATATCATACTTGTAGAAAACCCCTATATGATTAATATTTGCATATAACCCCCCTTAACTATAGTATTATTACTATGCGACCCCTTCAACTATGTGGGTTTACTTGAGTTTCACTTGAACTGAAATATGGTTACCTTACATTGAATATGTGAAAGCTATTAAATAGAAATACTAATAATATCTTCAATTAAAATAGATACTCCACACAAGAAAAATCACATAAACATATGTTCGTAGGCTTGTTGTATATATTTAACATCAAGAAAATTATTTCTATTTTTGTGTAGAGTAAAAATATTCTAACTCAGATGAAATGCAAAACAAATTACGTAGTTAAGGTGGTTATATGAAAGTATGAATCATACAAGAATTTCTACAAATATGATATCTTTTAGAGAGTTATTGGAAAAAACCCTTATTTTAAAAAATTATATTTGATCTATGTGAAAGGATAATGTCATTTTAAAGAGATTTAATGATTGATTTCATAGGAAGTATTTACTTGGGTAAGATCATTGTACGTCCAAATTAAATGGGACTTATCTAAGAACCAGACATCGTGTTTGGTAGTTAATTCATTTAAATTAATTGTAAAATATTCTAACAATTATATTTGATTTATATTTCTTCTATGTGAAGGACAATGTCATTTTAAAGAGATTTATTGACCGATTGTATAATAAATATCTACTTGTAATGACATTAAATCCAAAAATTAGACGTTGGTTTGATGGCTACAGTATATAGAACATTCTGGCAGAGATGAAAAGCAAGCGATTGTAATTTTCAATGAAAATATCCCCACAATTTTAGAGATTAAGATTATACCTTACAAATAAGTTATCGTCCCTAATATCCCTAGCTACATTCATCACCATTAATTCGCGGAGAAAAATTATTAATGTACCCTTTAAAAGTTGTACGTACGCAAGGGGTTAGATGCAAATCGGGAACACTACAAAATATAACATAAAAAATTAAGAAGACTCTTGAGCAAGTCATTTCTGTTCATAAACTATAGTTTCATTATTTTAACCAAATAACGTGGAAGAGGATATAAAAAAACCATTTTCGTGGAATATAAAATTAGGGTATAAGAAGATCACGGAGCTGGCTGTCCATGTATACAATTTTATATGGCTAGAATTAATGACAACAATTTTTCTCCCATTTTTTCCTTTCCTGTCTGCCTTCGACCACCATCGCGCCAGGAGCCCCTCATCCGGGTGCCTCCCTCCGATCCTCTCCCTCGCACCTACCGTGAAATGAGTTGTCTTGGTCCTCTTTCCATATTAGAAAAAAAAGTTTCTCTTTATTATTTTTTGTCTTCCAAGTCTCATCTAGAAAAAAGGCGTATTCAGTGTACCAGACTCCTACTGTATGTGGCGTCTAGAAAATAGGTGATGTACGCAATCTTATTAAGCAGTGAGACTATTTTCTTAATTCAAATCTCATCTAGTGAGTCAGGTAAAACAATCAATAAATGTTAATAGAAGTAAGAAATCATAATAAAAAAATTAAGAGATCCCAATCCGCCTCCCACTGGGTTTTTTAAATGGAAGGGGGATGAAGGTCTGTCATCACCAACCTTACGTGCTGGGAGAGAATTAGGCGCAGCTTGTGACCCAGGCAACCATAACTTCTTACCATCTGTGCGTTAGGAAAGGAAAGCCATAATAACTTCGATTCAGGGGGCCACTTCCTCCAATGTTCGTGAGTATTTTCTCGTTCTTTCTTTGAGGTGCCTTGCTTAATTAATTTTCTCCATGAACTACTTATATTTAATTTTTGTCCTATATTTGAACTTTTATTGGATTTCGTGTCCGAGTCCTCCATGTCAAGTATGGGTCTGTGCCAATGAATCATATCCTGTAAGAAAAAATAATTGCATGTAACAGTCCATCTTAGAAAAGCCTCAGGCACGGTTTGAAATTGCGATGGCTTGTGGATTACGGACATTTTAATGATTGAAAATCATCGAAAAGACACAATCACAACCAAATGAGCTTACGAAACATTGACTTGCGTAAAGGAGAGATTTTGGAGAGTAGGAGAGAGAAAGACACAAGTTCAAGAATCTCTAAAAACTAAAAAACCTAAGTTGTACACAGCTTTTAAGGAGAAAATAGAAAAAAGTTAACAATGGGCATTCTTTTTTTTTCTCTTTATTAACAAAAGCAAGGGCAATAGAGTAAATATGTCTCCAAAAAAATAAGAGTTTTTTGCATATGTACCCCTCAAAAATATCGTATTTACATGTATACCCCAACTCTCTCCTATTATCAAGAATACTCCTAAAACTCTAAAATGTTGTATACCCCTCCGTCAAACTAAAGTAAATTTCAAAGAAATACATCAAAAAGATACCATAAATCATGATACCAGTAGAGGTGTCGGGGCACATATGCAAAATTTAGTAAATGAAGGGGTATATATAAAAATATATTAATAAATTTAAAAGTATCTATGTAAGATCTTTAAATGGAGGAATATAAGTGTAACTTTTTGAAGATTTCAAGAGTATTCTTGGTAATAAGAAAGAGTTATACATATGTAAATCTAATACTTTTTAAGAGTATATATGCAAAAAAAACCTAAACTATTTACAGGCGAGCCCGTCAACGGGCTGTTGTTTAAAAAGCTAGAAAGCAAAGAAGAGGCTTCAACTATTCAAGCGGTACGCAGGGTCACACAAATCAAAGGGAACAGCGGCGGCTGGAGGAACGGATCAGCACGCGCAACTGCATTGGATCGGTCAGTGCACGTGCCGGGGACGAAGAATATTCTTGGAAAGACCTTGAACACTTCTCACGTGAAATAAATGCCACGTCCCAAAAAAAATGGTTCAAACTCCAGCTTCAATGTCACAAAATGCATTGGAGCTGTAACTGATGTTCGGTCATGTAATCGGAAGGTGCACAAAATTGAAGCTTTGCTATATCTCTTTGCATCATCTGATTATAGGAGTGGACGGTGGTTGCAACTGCAATAGGTGAAGAGAATTTTTAGATTTTTTTTTTTTAAATTTAAACGTGTGACCACTTACAAGGATCAAAGATGAATTTGATATTTTACTTATCTTTCATGCTCAAATGTATGATTTAGCCTTAACTCTTGTGAGAGAAGGCACGCTTGGACCCAAAGAATCTTATCTCTTAGCCTCATGTTTGGCAACAGAACAAATATGGAGGAAGAATATCATTTCACGTATGAATTGTTTTTTCATTTATCAATTTTTTGTTTGACAAAAAATAGAGAAAATAAATATTTTTTTTGATAGGAGGGTGAAATTTTCACCTTTTTTTTTATTCGAAAGGAGACCCCGAATAGAAATCAATGAATTATTCTACCCTCTGACTGAATATTCGACTTCCTGAATATTTCAGTTGCCAAATAATATTTTAACACGAATGAGGGAAAAAATCTCCTATTCCACTCACTTATTCTATCGTCAGATTGGGGTTTAATGAAATATTAATATATCATATTTTTTATCACTCTCTCTTTGCCATGGCACTTGTTCTATGCAAAGGAATAGTAAAAAGTATAGTATACCAGTTTTGCTCAATCTCTTAATTATAAATGATTCACTTCTCAAGAGACATCGATAAGTGCCTCTAATTGTCATGCATGACAACATTACACCAATTCTTCTCTTGTCGTCTCTCTCCCTTCAGGCGTGCACAGAAGGGGAGCAGTATGTGCCGAAGGATCCATCTTTGCCTACAAACACGAATGCTAGCCGCATGTGGGATGGAAGGATTGGGTTCCCCCGTCAACGTCACACCACATGAATAATATGAGCCGGCAGAACTTTCGGCACGTAGGGGCCTTGGGAACCCATCATGTTTACTAAAACCTTTCTTGGCTCATTCCAACCGGCTTTAATTTTGCCCACATTTGAATCAAGGCTTTGGAGTGTGGGTGCAGGTGAAGAGGTGTTGCCGGGAGCAATTATTGGGGGATAGGGTGGGGTTGGGGGCTATTTGCCTTCGAACCTGCATCTTTCTGTGTGGAGGCTTAAAAAACAAGAGAGCAGGTAGGAAGTGAGCGGAGAGGAGGGGATGAGAAAAAAAGAGGGGGAATCATAGGAGGTGGGCAGAGCCGTGAAGAAAGGAGATTAGAAGGGGGTGGGTAGAGATGCAAATGGCAACCCAAAACTTGATCATTCATCTTATTGTTGTTAGTTTTATTGATCGGTTAATAGATAGTTTTTTTAAATTGATATGAATAATAGATAAGATAATGGATACAAATCTTTTTTAACTAAACTCGTATGTTATATTGATCTAGAGATTTATGTTAGATCTGCACCACATCTGATTACATTCTTAGTAGCTAAAGAGTCAGTGTATATGAGAACAACAGTGATCGTTAGTATGTCATCACCTTTGTCAGATGGAATAATACTTTTGTTGCATTGACTTTTAGTGCTGCACAGAAAGGTCAGTGCAGTGAAATTTTTTTATTTTTTAGATTGTTTTAGATGGACCCTAATGTGTCATAAACATCTGCACAGGCTGATTCTTGATCAGACAACTCAAAAAAATCTGAAAAATAAATAACCAACTCTAATGAACAGTAAAAAATATCTTTAATCGGTCAAGTCCAATAATAGTTTTTTTATTTTTTAAATTGTTTTAGGTTATCTGATCAGAGATCAATCTGTACGAATATGTGCAACATGTTAGAACTCACCTAAAAAAATTTTAAAAATAAAAAAATTACCCACTGCACCAACTCTCAATATGACACTAGAGTCAGTACAACAAATGTTACTATATCACATGAGCATTTTTCTTATCAGGCGATCTTTTAGGTGTCTATGGTATGATGTTATTTGGCGTGCTCAAGATGAAACATAGTGTCATTGAACACCAGCTTACGCTACTAACCCCAGCCTAGACTGCACACTTGCTTAGCAAATTTATGGTCTAGCGTTGGTTTTTGGTCATCATTTGACCGTTTCCGGCACAAGGTATGAATGGAGAGATGTAATGTATTATTTGATATGTTGTGAGATGATTGCAAAACATAGTAAACTATTCTTCTTTATTTTTTTCATTTAGTATGTTGAATTTTAAATATTTTTTGATATGGGGTTTTTTTCCTCCTTTAAACCATCATAGAGAAGTATAGATGAAGCGGAAACCACTTCCAGTCTGAAGTGCACCATCTTTTCAATCCAAACACCTTCGTATAATCTGTTAAACAGAGTCGATGATGCAGAAGGCAATGCAGTAAAAAAAGGAGAAGATATGGAGAGAAAAAATTGACGGTGCATGAGTTAGGATAGGAATGAAATTAACAAAGATTAAGAGAAGATAAGATGCGAACCTACTTCACGAGAAGTAGAGTTCCTTGTAATATAAATTAACTGAAACATATGTACAATTCATGAGTCACAAGAAATTGGGGATAGACATAATCAGAATTCTGGAGACAGAAAGATAGGTGGAAGACATGAAAGCTGGGGAAAAGAAACCAATCAGGTCGAATGCTAGCTCCATCTTTTAAAATTTAGACATTCAAAACTAAGTGTCTAATTCAATCAATTTGAAATCATTCTTTTTATGACTTCTGAAAAATATAACCGATGAGAGAGAAATGGCATCTTCAGCTGGTTTTTTGTACCTTTTGTTCATGATGATAATGCAAGAAACATCTACCATGATCAATTTTATCAATATTTTGACAATCGACATCATGTTGCATTTGCACCAATGATCAAACACTCAATCCCCTAGTTACCAAAATGTGAAACAGAAGCACGAAGCAATTATACAAAGTTTGAAGCAAAAGCTAGAAGCTCTGCCAGACTAGGCGAAAGCGAGAAATGAGACAACTTTGATATTTTTTTAAGGGAAAAAAAAAGGAGTTTTGTGGTCGTCATTCAAGTCACGTTCGTATAAGGACGCGTGTCCTTCCTATAACTTCTAAATGGTTGGGCTAGTTGCCATTTAAATCTCTGACCACAGGAGATTCCACCAGGGAGAATCTAAATTCTAGGTTGGTCAACTATAGCGCGCAGAAATTATTTCCTAAAGATAACTTCTTCGAAAGAAAATTCTACTTGGGTGTTACCGAACGGCCCTTTAGCAACTATATCAAGAAAGTGCAACCAAAACGAAAAAAAAGAAATTATTTTACAAATATAGTTTGTAAAAGGATGTCTATGTAATTATTCTTGTTTCTTGAATATGATAAAATGTGAGATAAAAGAACAATATGTCTCTAAAATAACTATTGCCAAGATAAAAATGTTAAGGTAAATGTGCGGACATATTAAGTTAAATAATTCATAATGAGTATATTAGAAAAAATGTGAGAGTAGTATCAATTGAAGATAAATTGAGAAAAAAGAGATTAAGATGGTTTGAACATGTTAGACGTAACTTAAGAGGACTCCAATTAAAAAGGTGGAACATATTATGATAGAAGAAGAAAAGAGAGGAAGAGATAGACCTAAAATAATTTGGAAGAGAATAGTACAATATAATTTTGAGATTTTAAATCTTTCGGAAGAGATAGTCTAAAATCATTTTAAAGTGGAGACAAAAAAATCATATAACTAACTCTAATTAATTTAGAATTAAGACTTAGTTGAGTTGAATTAAATTGATAAGATGCAAGATGTAGGGCGTTTGACAATGAATTTATAACATGGCTCTACTCCGTAATCAGACCATATTACCAAAAACGGCCTCTCTCCAACTTTTCGGAAATAGCATTCCCCCATCTTTCTCCCATTAGTTTCTCTTCTGCCCCATAATTCTTCCTTCCCCAAGAACTGACGCTCAGGGGCTGTCGGGAGATTCTAATCTCCAAAACGCATTTTCAAACTTGACCGTAGTATGAGATGCAGTCCCTATGACAATAAGATAATATGAAACCGTACTCCCGAGGTCGTAAAACAAATAAAAATACCTTACATGCTACTTGTATACGGAATCAGCATGCTGTAAAGAAGTTAAGATGTGCTCAGCTTGTTCAAGTAGTTAACTGGGTCGTGTCTTGGGAGGATGGTACTGCTATGTGCCAACACCAATTTAAGAAAATTAGGTGAATTATATGTCACACATGCTGTGTCACTTAAATTACCTGACTTGAAGGAGACTCTTCTTCAAACATGGATTTCACTATCCAAGCGAGGTGTGAGGGAAGCGTACTTGAGAAGAACGTCTCTCTCTCTTTCTCTCTCTCTCTCTCTCTCCTACATCATTAACCATGAAGTCTGTAGTGAAGCCACCATTCAGGCTAGCCTACCAAAAAGCCTTAACTTTGCCGGCCACTCACAAGCTCACCACTGAAAAGACACTTAAAAGGCTACCATTCACATTTAAAAAAAAAAAAAAAAAAACGGCACAAATATTTACAAGTGACCAAAGACAAAGTTTGAGAGATCATCTAAAATTAGAGATAATTTCGAAATGGTGATAATTCAACTTAATTAGGCGAGAAATCTAAGTCCACTTATTTATCCAAAAAAGCAATCCTACAAATCGATAAGTATCTTATGGGAGTTTTTAAGCTCTAACCAGAAATAAAACTTAAGACCTCTCAATTAAGAGGCAGCTGGTTCGACTACCATTCACGTTAGCCTAACGCCATTAAGTTTGATAGATCATCCTTCCTTCACAAGGTCCCCGTCAACAACTCTGATAGATTACCATTAGTCTACCATTCACGTAGTCTGGTAGCCTATAGCCTACCTTTCTCTGGGTCCTGGGGGTAATACCTAGTCTTGTACCACCCTGCCATTAACATGACCTACCGACACACCATTCACATAGACAACCAGCCTACCATTCACACAGCCTTGCATCTACTGCTAAAAAGTCTCATAACCTATAGCATGCCTATGGCTGCATACCCCTCACAGCTTACAATTAACTCTTGCGACCTATCATTAACTTTCACAGCCTACCATTAACTCTCATGCCAGTATCGACTCTGACTGTCTGACAGCCTACTGCTAACTACTAAAACCTGCCATTAACTTTTAACCTTCACAACCTACCATGAACATTCTTAAGCTACTATCAACTTCTAACCTTCATAAGCTACCATAAAACTTTCACAGGTAACCAGTGGCAGACGCAGAAATTTTGTTCAGTAAGATTCTTCGGATCATTATTAAATATATTGATATTTTATTTTTATTATATTAAACTATTAAAATAAAATAAAAATAAATATATTTTAATCAATATAAAAATTATATACTTCAATAAAAATGATACCCTGTTACGAAGAATCTTTTCTTCCAAATACACTCAATGAATTTTTTATTAAATCATAAATATAAATTACAATACTGTAAAAAATTCAATGGAACTAAGCTCCGAGTGAGACTGGAGTCCTATGTATCATCTAAAAAATTCAGGGGGTCACCTTATACCTAAATTTGAAATTTGATATTAAATTAAGACTCTTCTAGTAAAATTTTAAAATTTCAGTGGGGTCCTGGGACCCCACTGAAATGGGTCTGCCACTGCAGGTAACCGTTAACTTTCATAGGCTACCATCAACTATATCAAGCTACCAATAATTAAATTTTACAAGCTAGCATTCATTAAACCTAAAGGCTATTATCAACGGAAATATATAACTTCTATTAGTATGTGAAATGGTGGGTATGAGAATCCTAGCAGATGGCTCTTTCACTATTGGAGCTCATGAAGGATAATACACTGTCAAGGGTACTAATAATGATCAATAGCCCGGCAATCAATAAAATCCAATAGATTAAGATCTAAGAGCTAATTTAAACCTGCTCTCAAGATCCACATGTATGTATAATTTGAACTACAAGCAATCCATATACTGCATCTGCATACCACAACACATTGCACCTCGTCAAAATCTGCATGAACCACCCTTACTCTTTTTCTTTGCTTTACTGTGATCTTCTTGTTTATAGAATATCAGTTAGAGATACAGAAATGTATACTAACGCCAACTTGCAGGTTGGAGGGGAGGATCCAAATTGGAAAAACCCAAATGCTACCAAATTCCTGCCAATGGAAACACCTAAATGAAAAATCCCAAAGCACTAAAGGAATCACATTCCAAGACTTACAAGCAACAAATAATAACACTAATATAATAATACTAACAGCAACTACAGTATTATAAGAAGGAAAAAAAAAGAGGTATAACCCATTTATTAAGTGGACCATGTTTGTGTTGAACACCCAAAAGGCGATCAAGCCCTAAAAAAACCAGAAACACAAATCGCTGGCCCTACTTTGGGCCTTTTCTCCTGTGAACCTGGAACCAATATCCTATGGAATGCAAGACTAAAGAGATTATCATTCCATTACAACCCTCAAAACTGCAGGCTTGGCATGAGATTAACCGCCTTCCTCATGGCATAAGCTATTCACAGGCCTCCCTCCACACTATACCCAATGTTCACAGTTTTTTTTTTCTCGAGAATACCATACAGACCAAGTGACCTAGATTAAAAGAGCTCCTATATCAAATAAATTGGACGAAATCTTTGATGATCAACAGCACCATTTCATGGCAACATCATTTGTATTTTGCTCCCTCCCTCTAGGAATCTTATCTCCACGTGACAACAGAAAAGCTCCGCACGAATTTTTGGAAAAGAAAATATGATTTACCAAAACTATTAGGTTTATGGTCCCCTATCTTCGCATTTCACAACTTATACATTAAGCATGTTTGGGAGAAAATGGACTCAGCACATCATGGCGACATCATTCGTATTTTGCTCCCTCCCTCTAGGAATCTTATCTCCACGTGATAACAGAAAAGCTCCACACGAATTTTTGGAAAAGAAAAGATGATTTACCAAAACTATTAGGTTTATGGTCCCCTATCTTCGCATTTCACAACTTATACATTAAGCATGTTTGGGAGAAAAAGGACTCATAGCACATCAGTGGGTTCCAATGCTGCCTCCTGTACTGTAACAAGCTCTTTATTGATCACTAATTGGAGAGGTGGAACAAATTAGATCAACATGAAACATAAACTTTTAAAATGAAATCCAGAGCTTCTCAAAATACTCCTTTGACTTGGGAACTCATGCTTACTACCTCATCACTGATCTTGTCAAATCCACATGTTCTTTGTCCAACTCTAGCAATTCCAGCCCCATTGGGATAAAGCTTCTAGCCTTCTAGTGATCAATTACAAAAAGGTGGTAGAAGTCTGGCCAGCTAAAGCTCATTGGTCTTGTTTTGGGGAGGGGGGGGGGAGGGGGTGACCCTTGTACATGGAGAAGACAACAGTAGACCAAATGGCCTGCCAAGAACACCACTGACTCATCCTTTAGAGAAACCACTCAAGCATATAGATTACATGAGAAAGCTTGTACTTCATCTCTCAGGCAATAATTAAAAGGATCCCGACTAGACTTCACTTCAGAGTATCAGAAACAGAAAGGTACTGCTTCAAACAGAATGGTTTACCTATTCTTATTAGATGCTAGGAGGGGTTCAAAACTTCCATGTGACAAGAAACATAAAAGTTGAAGAAATAACAAAACATAAATGGTTAATTAGCATTGCCAATTTGCCCTGGACCACTGATTGCTACAGAAACTTGAAATGGTTAATCACAGCTGCAAGAAAGGAAATTTCGTTGAAACTTTATTTAAAGATATCTAAGTTCATCAAGCATTTGAAGCAAGAAAAACAGAAAGGCTATTTTGGAGCTCCTACTAGCAAGATGATAATCAGGTATATTAGAAATGAAGATTTCTTTGAAATGTGGATGTACCACGTAGTATATAAACTATGACAAATAGGGGAACATACAAGAGTAAAGAACAAAAACCCTCGAAAATTCCCTCTATACAAAAGGCACCGAAGTGGTGCGACCCTCAAGTGTCCCCCAAAAGAACCAAAAAAGGAGGATCTGAATACATGCAAATTACATGACTCTCACCCACTCCTTCACACTAAGACATCCAAAGGAAGCAGCCTGATATTGGAAATAAAGATGAAAATAGCCTTGACCGGAACAACTATTTTCAGTCTGATGAAAGGATAATGCCTGTGAAAACATAATATTCCCTCAACCATACAATTATCCCTTGATCACTTTTAAAAATGACAATTTTTCTGTAATAATCAATAAAAACCCAGGTAGTTTTCTGGCCTAGGCACTAGAGAGAATTCGGATGAACTAGAAATACACCATAGCATGCAAATATTCTTTTACTTGTGGGTTCCCATATTTGTTTTGAGAATGGCCATGATGCAGTTTGATTAGGTATCATGATGTTTACACATATCATGCTGCTTATACAACAAGTTCTCCTTACATCTATATCGCAAACCATGTTAGAGCATAAACTTAGAAGGAAAACATCCATGATCAAATCTGTGTTTTCTTTAAAATTTTAGCAAAACTCAATATAGCTAGCAATCCCACATGGTTCAAATATGTAAAGGTCATGATGTTTCCATGAATAGTGCATTATACAAGCGTATATTCTAGAAACAGTACATTACCAAATTTGCACATGTTCTTTTAAGAAATTTTCAAAACTCAACATACCTAGCAAGCCCACATGTTTCAAACATATAAAGGACAACATTATTCCACGAAATAGTACATTATGCAAGCCCAAATTCCAAAGAACAGGTAACACTGCAGACAAGGCTGTCTTCCTGGTAAACTAAACAAACATATAATATCTGTCTTTGAGAGTTTGTTACAGACAAAAAGCCACTCTAACCCTAGAAAATGAAGATGCAGCCAAAAAAATGAACTAACCTAGGGTTTTAGCAAATAAATATTTAGCCAAGGTACAGGCCAAAAAAGGAAGTATGTGGTAGCAAACTGTCATGTAACAAGAAAAAGAAAATGATAGATTAAACAAGCATGTCACAGGGGATGCACTTCTGAAATAACCTTGTCAGTAGCAACTTTCCACTTCCAAAAAACAACTTGCATATCATTTGTGGTGGTATGTACCAACAACCAACATTTCTAAACCAGAGTAAACAGAAACTGAGTAAGCAAGAACTGTTTGAAAATGGACCCCTGTTGCTTAAGAAAAAAAGGCAAAAAGAAAGGAAAACAAAGCAAAGGAAGCAGTGATTCAGAGTGAAATAATAATTTTGAAATGATATCAACCTAGAGAGGGCTTTGCTTTTCTGAGGGTTTTGTTACACTGGGCAAATAGTAAAAGAGTTACAGGGTTTGGAAATCTGATGAAACATCAAAGGATATTACATACTTTGTAATCATCTCTATTTTGACTTTATAAACATGTGGTACTAGCCACTTTTGGAAAATCAACCATGCAGTGGGCAGTTTGCTCGGGAAGCAACATGCAACATGGTGTACAATAAGGAGAAAAAAATCAAATGAATGAGAACTGGGAGGGGAAGAGTACTGCTTGCAAATGCTTACAGATGTGCTGCTTCTTGGAAAAGTGAATGCTGCAGTGCCTACTGAGAAGCATCTCCAAGACAATTCAGATACCATTTCTGATTCCAATTTGTATGCATAAAAAAACTATATGGGATATGAGGCACTGGGAAGATGACAAACTATTCCTTATAAATGGACCAATGTTGATATTTTTATTATCACACTTGAAAATGTAGATTCAGATTCATTGAAGCAATGGATGATAAGAGAATCAGTAAAAGAAAGTGAAAGAAAATCAACACTTATAAAGGCAAGTAATATGTCACCCACATCAACTTAGATAACTCGCAGATTGAAGCCAAAGGTCAAGTACCCAAGCGTTCCCTTGTTTTGCCAATTTATGAGAAGTGAACTCTGGCTGTAATAAGAAACTTTAAAGAAAACAACTTCACAACAAGATAGTCTACCTACATGGTTCCATAGAGAAACAAAATGAAAAACTGGAATAGAATATGATATTCAAATATGACTCTCCGCCACAATTTTTTTGAAGGTGGACTCTAAGGAAACACACAATTAAAGAAAGTTGATGAATGTTTCTTTTCCTTTTCACAGATTCATCTTCTCCCCTAAGTTTCCCACTCTCAATTGTGCCTTTTACATTATTGTAACACACTCATTTATGATAGAAATAGAACTCTCCAGATAATGAGGGACAGTATGAAAAAGGGATAGTGAATTCAAATAGGTGGAGAAACAATTGCATACATAGAAAGAGAAAATAACTATCCTTGTGATGCAGAAGAGGGGGGGAGGGGGTGTATTAACGAACATAATGACAAATTGTGAAGGCTTGGAGGTCACAGCAATCACGAAATCAGTACATATTTTTTTAAACTGTTATAAGCAATTATGAATTATCAATCTTCAAGTTTATTGACTTCCTTTATGAATAAGCAAAACATTTCTGATCTGTCTCATGGTACAGAAGATCATATCAGCTTCACTCAAATTGTGGCATAACAGACATGAATTCCATGATTACTTCAAGATGAGAGACCAAAGCCCTAATCATCAAGGAAAAGCCAAAAAGTGCAAGTTTGCACGAACGTTTATTAGAACTGAGTTCCAAGCCTATTCGGCACGAAACACACAAGCCCTAATCATTGTCTCAAGTAAAAAAAAAAAGGTGCAAGCTTGTCTTGAACAGTTTAGATATCTGATTCACAAAAAACAAAACCAGTCCACCACAAGTAAACAATTTTTTAAATGGAAATAGCACATATACATTTAATAACAATAATGATTCAACTAAGGTTTACATTGTATGTGTCTTTTCCTTTCTTCAGAAATTAATGAGTATCCTTACCTTAGAGCTTCCAGAGGTAGCAACCACTAGCTCACTCTCGTAAAAATAGATAGCAAGCTATCTCAAATAGAAATGGTAAGATGCAGAGGGAAGCCTGTATTTCATACATGTTCCATACTCGATCTAAAATCTACAACATCAGTAAATCCCAAAGATGCCTTGTCTGAAAGAGCGTGAAGTTTTCATCCTACTCCTATTTGTATTTCTTCTGCTACTTCTCAAGGGAGTCAAATAAAAACGCAGGAGTCCATTATCCACATTCCCGGGAGAGTAGAAATGGACGCTCTGGCTTCGACCAAACTTGTATTCCCTCTTCTTCATTTGCCAATCAGGTCTTAGGCCATGCAGATCTCCACTCAGTGTATTTTTACTTCGGGTCAGAGAATGGTTTACTCTGTTTAGGCCATTACCATATAGATGGAGTGCACTCTCTGAGTTCAGTCTTTCCACATTCTTCATTTTGCCATTTTCTCGCCAAGATTCTGAAAGAGACCGTTCGAAGAAGTGCTCCTGGTTTTGAGAGGTCTCCCTAAAAGGACTAGTTATGCTCCAGCTCCACACTTTGCTCCACCTGCAAGGCTTCCTTCTGCTAATGCTTGGAACAGAGACATCCTGCTGATGCTCCTCATTAAACCTCTCTCTAAGTGGTTTTGCACTATTGTTTTGTGCAGATGAAGTTTTCTCTACAGTTGAACCCATGGGATTGGTTGTGGGTTGTTTAAGATGAGAGGATATGACTTCAGAGAATTCAGGAAGACTTCTTTTCCTCCTTTCAGACATTGACAAATTAGGGGTATCACTGCCCCACAAATCATCCAAATTTCTATCTTCTGCTTCTTCAACGCAGGAAAAGGAGCAAGCAAATGCCCTGCTCATCATTGAGCCATCCCATGAATGTCTTGGATCCTCCCAAGAAGCCTTGCTTGAATCATAAGAAATCTTCCAGTCACAGGAATGCCGAAACTTATGTTCATTTTCCAACCATTCCTCCTCAAGAACACCATTTTGGCCCCTCTGACGTGACAAATTTCTCTTGTCGGTATTTTTTGTCCTCCATTTCAATACATTTTTTGAAAACATAGAACCTAGCCAAAATGAGACACCTGTTTGCTTTGAAGTCTCACCACCTCCTGGACCAAGTTTCTTGACCACATAGGAATCAGCATTAGGTCCCTCCAAGGCTCCATAAGAAGTTGACGCACTAGTTTCAAGACCAGCTATGCTTTCTGAAAACCGAGCTTCTGAATCAAAACTTGCCCCAACATGCATATCTTCAGACACATTGCCATTCGGAAAAGATGCGACTTCAGAAGCATGGATATTCTCCTTTAACCTTAAATCTGCTGCAATTGAATTTTCTGACAAAGAACCGTTCTCTACGGCCACCTGTTGCCTCTCAGGATCATAACCAGCATTGTCATCCAGGCGAAAGAGGGACTGAAGTGTCCTCCTTGCCCTGATTTCATGAGGCTTTCTATCATAATCTGCTAGAGACAGAGAGAGGTCAACCACTTCCGTCTGCCCACCCGGAAACCTTGGACTCCTATCTGCAGCATCAAAGATAGATAACCTCTCGACCAGGCAAGAAGAACAGAAACCAGTGAAGTACTGAGATGGGTGCCTCACACATCTCGTGATGCTACCATCTACTGGATTCATCTAAGCAGACAAGAAGGGGAGAAAAAAACCGAGATCCGACTGTGAAGTTGCAACGCTGAGCCAAGAACAAACCTAGGATGCTCAGCCGCCTCAAGAAATCCGTCGGCCGCCCAGAGCTCAGCGGCAGAACAGAGAAGAACACAGAATTGTCGTTCCCTGTCGCCGGATCAACACAAAAAAAACACCAATTCCCTAGATCTATCAGACTTCACACATCACAAAACCTCTTCAGATCCATAGCACCCAGAGCCAAGCCCACCTCAAAACCCCCACTCTAAATCACCCGCACAGTGGGAAAACGGAAAACAGCGAAGTACCACAACACCTGCAAGAGCTCAAATCCGGGAAAAGAAAATCCTAGGAAACCAGCACGGCGAACACGAAGAGCACCGAAAATGCGAAATATCTGGTGCCGGAGCTGCTCCGCAACCGACAGACCCAGAGAACTCCCCAATGACCCGTCCTGCTCGATCTGAAAGCGCCACAGCAACAGATTGAGAGAGAAAGAGAGACGAGAGAGGAGAGAGTACGCGATAAACCCTAGAATCGCAGGCGCGCAGCAGCTTTTGGGGCCTGGCTCCGGATTCCGCCCCCGAGAACGCCTCACCTCTCTCTCTCCAGTGCGATCCCCTCTGGCGCTGGCAGAACAGCTTCCATCGTACGCTCATCGGCCTCCCCAAACCGCTCGCCATTATTTTATCTCCCGAAGAATCCCCAAAATGACTAAAATCTCCTGCCGCGTGGCATACTGCGCCCCGCCCCCCCAGTTCCACGTGATGACTCCCCATTGGCTGGGAGGCGGGAGCGGTGAATGGGCTGAAACGCCCTTTATCCATGCCGCTTTTGGAATCTCCGAATCCGACCCACGAGGGAAGGGGAAAGAGCCGTTGCGAGTGGCCGCAAAGGGGCTTTCTGGTCTTTTTAGCCGTAGTCCGTGGCAATGAAGTACCAAAATGCCCCAAGTGAACGTGTTGAGGAGGCGACGTGAGGAGGGGTAAATTGGTACAAGAGAATAAGCGGTGCGGGCGACAATAAAGTGGGGCCGGTACGGAAACTTTGCGCGATTTGTTTAACAAGGCCTTTGGGCAAGCAAGTCAACTCTGAGCGCGGAACGGGCAGGGGATTCGGCGGGGTTCGGTTTGCTGACGACGGCGGGGTCTCTGGCCGACTGTGGGTTGCGTGTGCACGCATCCCTCGTGGTGCGTGTTGCACAGTAGGCAGGCAGTAGGAGCGCAGTGGAGTGGGTGGTGTTGCTGTGTGGAGCGTGGGCGGTGGCAGAGCCACAGTTATCGTTGATGTCGAGGGGCAAAGTTGGGAGGGGATTGCTTTAGGCTGATCCTTATCCTGAATAATTCAAATACGGATAATATCCTTATCCTTTAAGCTGTCCTCTTATAAACTTTAGGCTTCGAAAATGGACAGATAAATAGATTTTTTACTATTATTTACATCTCTAATTAGGTGCCTCTTGTATCGAGGACTTCCAATCTATAATGGATGACGATCTCTTTTTGTCTCGTGATTATGCTTGTGGTCCCAAAGCTCTCTAAATGGATTGCATCATCGCAAACTTCAAAATTGCCCAATTGAGGAAGAGTCTAGGTTGGGTTTATCAGGACTGCAGGAGTGGATGAGGTCTCCATAGGAATCTTCCATGTGCTAACTACTAAGTTCTGTAAGTTCTCCATAGCCAGGAGAGAAGGAACAACTTTGGAAACTTCGTAAGAGCTGTCTCCAACTTCCCATTTGGCAGAGAAGCTGCTAACAGCTTTGTCAAACAACCGTCCCCACCCCCCTCCACCCAACATTTTGACAATTTTTGCCCAAGAATGGACTTTTAATTTAGTGGTCAAAGTAAGCATTTTAGGTACTAGGGAGGGTCTAGTTATCATCTTTGTAGTAGGAGAGGCTCCTCAAGCTTAGAGGTAGACTTTAGGGATGGTGGATTAGATGCAGTAACCTACTCCTTACTGTTGTGCACCCCTAGCATACATCTTAGGCCAACGCCCACATCCATCCTCTGGTCATGTGAGGGGATTGATGGTCGAGCTGGAGGAGTAGAATTGGCTAAAGAGTTTGTACAGTATGCTTAGCAAGGCTTGAGCTTACGGAACTCAACAAACAATGCCAGGACCTCACGATCGTTGACTGGCCCTTACCAAACTTTAACCAACCAAACCTTGACCACCCAATGAGGATAGTGAGGTAGCTCAAAGCCTGATGAGCATGATGCATCATTATGAGCGTGTTTGGTAAAACTTTCATTTCTTACATGGGATGAGTTGAGAGAGAAAAGTTATAACTAAGTTTAGTTTATTACAAAAGTCAACACTTTCATAACAGTCTCATTTTTTCTATAATCTTGGAAGTTCTCATTTTGTAGTTTTTGGTTGGAAGTCAAAATACAAATAAAATATCACATAAATGATTGTCAAGATCTAATAACTTTTATAAAAAATAACTAAATGACAATACAAAAGTACTTTCAAATAAAAATTGTGCCAAACACGGTCTATAAGTCTTGAATTGATGGCGAATGAATGATTGTGGAATGCAACCTTCCCCCATCCACCTCTAGAATGGCCTTCCGAAAGTAATTAGAAAGCGATCATAGTCATAATCTATATTTTATGATTGAGAAATAATTTTTAAGACCTCATAGCCTCTGGTATCAACTTGAAGGCAAGCTCATAGTTGGAATTGACAGACACAAACACAAGGTAAACAATATGATAATGCCCTTTTATTAACCACCTCTTTTATATTATACTACTATTGCTATTACCACGTGACTTGAGCATGGGGATGATAATAAAAAAAAAAGAGTTTGACAAGGAGTTTTACATTCTCTCACTAGCATAGACATAACTTTCCGCCTACGTGTTGGATTCGTTCGCAAGACTCCAATTTAGAATCCTGATCATTCCGAGGAAATTGGCATGGTTTATTGTTTATAGCCATAAGACATCATTTTTAAGTTAGACTTTATTATTTTCCTAGAGTATGGCTCAATTTTAGTTAAAAATTACTATTTTTTATAATGTTTTGGATAGGGATAAGATAGACTTAAAGTTTAATTTTGATAATGATTCTTTTGTGTAAACTACTTAACATTTTATCTTTTTCATTTCCTGAATTTTTATTTTTTTATAATGGAAATAAAAAATGTATATCTATAGACGTCCCCAAAAAATACTAGCTAATTGAATAATAATTTGTGATTTTTTAGTTTCTTTGAGAGTAGTAAGCTCTCTCTCGTTCTTCTTCTCTTCTTCATATTCCCAATCCTTATATATGCAACCAAACGGTTGTTTCACTTTCACAAATTAACTTTCGTTTTTCATCTAATTAAACAGAATATATAATTTTACTAAAGATGCATATGTTGGAAGATGCTCTTGTCAATTGATGATGATATATTAATTGAAATATAAAACATGTCATTTCTCATCAGACATCAATCTTTTATATTGCCATGTACAGAACTCGAGTGTACACTGCTCGACTGTCATTCAATTAAAGTAGATCAGATGATAATGTCTGAACATTACAGCAAGTATTTCTCTTCAGGACAAAAGACAAAGTATACTACACTCTCAACTCTCTAAAAAGTGACCGGAGGAAACTGACATACCTACTTTTGAAACATGAGAGTTGCATCAGTTTAGTTAGCTCAACCACAAAGCAGTAGGTAGCTGAAAGCGTGGTACTAATCCCTAGCATTCATTAAAAGGGAAAGAGAGTCAATATCTACCATGCAAATGTAAAAATTTCTGAGCAAAGGAATGGCAGTGATGCCTCTTTAACTGCAGCTGCATGAGATGGATCACGTTCCACAATGTTTCACTGCAATTACAACAACTGGTTTCATTAGGATGTTATTTGGATTTTAGGATGTTCTTTCGTTTAGTGCACATTAAAAGGAAATGCTTATATGAGGGGATTTCTTTTTCCACTTTTCTTACCCACCTGATTTGGTTGAATGAAATTGGCTTCTTATTCGAGTTTTACATCAATTGTTACATGTGAATTTTTAAAAAGGCCGTTGGATTAGACCATTCCTTAATGAATGTAAGAAAGGCGGAAAAAAAAAAATCTCGTCACCCTAGCATTGCCCAAAATAAATTAGCTATTTCATGGTATTTTATATCGAGCGGTTGTTTATTTCAATGTAAAAACTATGTAATTCATCGATTTCAAAATTATTATTTTTAAAATTTGTAAAATTTTATGATTTTAAAATCATGAAACATTTGTTTGGTTGCTTGAAAAACAAAATAAGAGAGTATTCAAATCTTCTGGTTGTGGTTTATAATGTGCCTTTTCCGGACACCAAAATAAAGAAATGAGCTGTCAAATAAACAAACAAGATGTAGATAAAATTTTATTTTACATCTTACTAAACATCCAAAAATATTACGAATAAGATATTCTTTTTAAATTAAACTATTTTACGTCAAAACAAACAACTCCAAATCATCGATGTCTAACAGAGGTGGCCTTTGAGCCCATGCTAATTTGTGTTTACGACAGGCTGTACCATGCATTTGGAATGGACACCTTGTACCAAATATGAATACATACAATCCCATGAGGTCAAAAATTAAAGTGAAAGATTGGCAAGGGCAGTGGAGGACAAGCTGTGGTACATTAACATTGAACTCTAAGGGCTAGTTTGATGTGTAGATTGTATGTTAGGACATGAGTAATTCGGAATTATTTTTGTTAGAGCAAGACGTTTCTTTTGCTTTGATTAAGGGATTACTGTTTCAATTTATTTGAAAATAAGCTATTCTCATCCGAATACGTAACCTGCACAAAAGTGAACACAGTAGAATAAGAAAGATAATAGGGTGTTTGTTTGCATTATAAAGAGAGTTTTCACTACAAAAATATATTTTTACAATAAAAGAGTATAAAAATAGGTGTTTGGTTACATGATAAAAATATATTTTAAAAACCTTTTCCTTCACTAAACATGATAAGAAAAAAGAGAGGGGGAGTCCTGTTTTTTTTTCCTGTCACGCATGGAGGGGAGTCTGTTGGGTTTTCTCGGTTTCTCCGGATCGCTGACGCAGCGGAAAACAAAAATATTTACAGCGATCCGTTCCCGTTTCGAAATATAAAATACGATAATCGGATTATCGAAGTTCTCACCGTGTGCGGATTCGAATCCGCAACCATTCGATTCCGTCGGTGCGACACCGCAAGCCGCGCAAACGCCCGGCCTCTAGCGAAGTCCACGCGATCTTCCCCGCGACGGATATCCTCGAGTTCCTCGTTCTTCGCAGCCTACGAAGCCTCCGCCGGTCGCCGCAATAATCGCCGCAGCGCGCGGACGATTTCCCGTCGAACGGGATTCGAAGAAGCGGCGGAGCAGAGAATGACATAAACTGAGGAGGGGCGACTAGGGTTAGCAGCAGCTTGGCCTGCTCAGCCCGTTCGCTATGTTTTATACTAACCGCGCGGTTTTTCATAAAAAACCCCCGGTTTGTATAAAACCCACTTATTTATCCATCGCCTTGAGAATCATTTGCGTGTGACCCTCTAGGCCCAAGTACCAGTCAAGTTAATGGCCCAACAAGCCCAGTGACTCCTCACTGGCTTTATTAATTAATTAATAACCCTTTATTAATCAATTAATCAATCGAATTGATGTCGCACATCGAATTCGACCGGGCCTCCGATCATGTTGGGTGCCAAGCAACACCGCGTGAATCCGGAATGTATTTGGGGTTAAGTAACCCACTCTTGGAACTTTTCCGCCGACAGTTACCGCGTGGATATAATCCTTCATTCGTACAATGCTCTCGAGTCAACTCAGGGTATGGCGAGCTGTCAAACCCTAACCGGTCGACTCACTTGGATTGGATGCCGCTGATGAATATCGAAAAACTCCTTTCCTGATATTATCGTCCGCCCTGACCAGGGACTTTCGCGCATCCTTCCTAAAGCATTCTCTCTCTAAGTACCGAGAGCGAATGATTCCTTATTGACACACAATTCCCTTCGACGGTATTCCGCTGTACCCAATCCTTGGCGTATTAGAATCCCATGGCTAGAGATTCGTAAACCAAAGTCAAAGCACAGAAGTCCACCGACAAGGTGTCCTTGGTGTCTCAGGTCCGAGGACCATCCACGCAACTGCGACAATAGAATCAAGCTGGTTGACAGTGAGGTACAATACCATCCAGCGATTCAGTCGGATCAGTTCAGTGAACTCATTCTCCAATGAGCACCTACAGATTCGCCTTAGTGTCTCCACACAAGTGACTTATGAGACCAGTCACCCTCATCATATAAGCAGGAGTAATCTGTACTAGTCTAACCGGATATCCGATGTCCTTCTCGGATATCCTTCGACTAGGAACGATTAAGAATATGTGTGTTTAAGTGATCAGTCTCATTAGTATAATCTCATTATAATCTGATCACTATAGCACATATTCATGGATTTCATTATGAAACGATAATTAACGCGATTTACACATAATGAATATTATGCCATTATATTAATAAATGAACGAGATTTACATAGTCAGATTGGCTTGTAGGCCACCTAAACTAACAGAGTCGTCGTCGCTGCCGGGGTTGAAGCTGTGGAGGAGGATGTAGTCGTCGGTGGCGACAGAGAAGGTGGCCTGGGTGAGGTCGAACTAGGAGGTGTTGAGGGGGTCGAACTGGGAGGTTGCCAAGGTTGGAGAAGAGCATGATGTAGAGGAACTTCGCCACGGCATCTCTGGCAGCCCACCGGAGGAAGACAAAGGCCAGCACCCGCCGAAACCCCAGTTGACACCCGACGGCGACCGTCCTGCAAAAGGGCCTCTGCCTCCCCAAGAGGAGATCGGCCAAGAACACGACTTTGATCGTGCAAGAGTAGCAGATGAGGAACCCGACGATGGCGAAGAAGTAGACCACGGAGAAGAGGGTCATCAGATAGGTGAGCACCATGGCATCCCCTCACCCCAAATTGTAGCCCTGGCCAAAAATCCAGATCTCGATGCCGACCTCGACATCTGGCTTCTCCACATCACTATCCCCACCGCCGCCTTCGTCGGAGAAGATGAACAAGATGGGAGACACCGAGGGGTGCAAAACCCTAGTCTTCTACTCGACGGGGAGCGCTAGAGGATCTTGTCACTGCCGCTGCAACCGTCGAGGCGGAGAAGACGGTCGGGGCTCATCAAGAAAGAGGTGGACGGCCAGCTGTGGAGGGATGGTTGATGTTGGCATGGTTGGCATCGGAGAAGTCGTCATTGAGGATACCAACGCGCGTCTGGTGGAGGAAGGGACGCCAACAATGACAGGGCGGGTACCCATGTGGGCCATAATGGTGGTGGTGGTTGGAGGGGAGGTGTGGGTGGTTGGCAATGGCGGGGGTGGAGGAGGAGGAGAGGCGCAAGAGGAGGGACCGAACGGCTAGGTCGCCATCGAGGACGGAGGAGATTTGGGCGGCGGCGAGGTGGACGGCAGAGCGGTAGAAGAGGAGGAGGGAGACGGAGGGGTGTTGTTTGTGTCAAACATGATAACTTTTGAAATTAATAATTAAAAATTATAATAAATTTTCTTTTATTATTTTTTTATCATGAAATTATTTAAAAAATTATTGTGCAACCAAACACCCTATAAGCTATCCTATTTGAGTCCTATCCCACTATCAACTTAAGCTTAAGCTAAACCAGTGGCTTAAATGACAACAGGAAAGAGGGCTCAACGTTCCGCAAAGCATATTGGGCCGGAGATTTTTTGGAAAGCTAGCATTAGGGGGTAACAGGGGTGGGGAACCCGACCAGAGCACCTCGGATTCGAAACTCGGCACTACAGCTGGATGACGCACAGGGAAGAGAAATTCTGCCCGTGAAGAAACTCCTCGCGGGGGCCGAACCCGGATTTCTCCCGCCCAAGCCAGGGACGCGTCCATTCACGCTGCTGCACACGGACAACCTCGAGATACTATGAGGAGTGGGTATTTGTGTTGTCTATTTTTTTTGAAAATATTTTCACAACAAATTTTTCGTAAGTTTTACAAATCCGAGTAAAAATTAGTAGGAAAAATAATCTTTATATTTTCAAAATGTTCGATTTTTTCACGGGGCTTATTCCTCACTTTCTCTTGGAGAAATATTTCCGTGATTCTATTTCTCGTAATTTTATTTTTCATGATTTTATAATTTTCGAAAAATATTGAGAATGCAAACACCCCTGATACTTAAATCAAATATAACCTGAGCATAAGTAAAGAGGATAAAGAGGTAGCGTCCGAGTCCAAAAGAAGCGAGATATCTGATGTCATACTATCACTTATCAGTCCACTTTATTTTCTTAACGATTGTGCAACTTTACGAAGAGTTGCTGCATCAGGTGCAGTGCAGCAATGAGATGCACTGTG
The DNA here is from genome assembly GCA_030544215.1 of Zantedeschia hybrid cultivar. NCBI lineage: Eukaryota > Viridiplantae > Streptophyta > Magnoliopsida > Alismatales > Araceae > Zantedeschia > Zantedeschia hybrid cultivar. The sequence continues at coordinate 4,971,909 of JARZZO010000015.1, forward strand.
TGTGGTGCAATATTGGCCAACGATTCAAATCATGTCAACATATAGTCTCTTTTTTTTTTATTTGATAGAATGATGGGAGATTGAGCTGAGATGAAGTCCCAATTTAACAAATTATTTTTAAAATAAAAAAATTATGCTATCAACTATCATCCAATCAAAGAGATCAGATTGTGCAGCCCATCCGCTGGTGCAGCAACAATTATTCCTTTTATAAATATGTAGTATGAGTCTATTTTCATGGAGTGAGTTGCCTAAACTGTTTAGAGATGGGCCATGCATACTTGGCCAAGCTTAGTTGCTCGCCCTTTATGGGGTTTAACTTATTTGTAAAGACATTTGAGGCAAGCTAAATTTGTAGGCCAACTTGCGGGTTTGATATCGATGCATATTTGGACCCAGGACTCATCAGAATTAATAAAGGAACTATTTATAATTATCCTCTCTTATATGTAAACTTGTAGGGTTATCTTTCTTACATATGCATTTATTTTAAAAGTCTTATTTTATAACATATGCTTTGGACTTTTAATTTTTTCTCTCAATCCATATTTCAATTAGATATAATGATTCTGAACTTTTAATGTTTACTAAATAACTAACTTAATATTCATAGAAAAAAAATTGTATTTCTGAATATATATTTTTCTTTAATTATTTTATCCATTCCTTTAAAAAATATAAAATATAAAATTCAATTATATTAATTATATTTTTTTATTCAAATATGTTAACTCGCCGTACATCACACATGATTGCAACTAGTTATCTATATAATTAGCTTTCGTCAAAGTTGCTGCAACTCTTGTGATAGGGGTACTTTTGACATTAACTTCATATAATAATATTATTAAATTAACACATTCAAAACTATTTTAACAAAGTAGGAGAATAAAGGATGACTGTAAAAGCATCTTTAGCATGATTTTTTGCTCGGTACAATTATTTAAATTGACATGTTTATAAGGATGACAATTGTCTAATTTTTACATATGAATTGAAGGTGGCATAAATCCGAGAAATTAATTTACACCGTATAGAATCCTTTCACAAATTGATTAAGGTTTACTAGGGAGACATCTCTCATAAACTCAATTATATTCATACAAAACAACGAGACAAAAATTTGTAAAAACAAATTTATAATAACTTCATTTCAATTTTCAAATAAGGCTTTCTTATTCTCTAAATGACTAAATTATGATTTAACAGAAATGAATTTCAGCCAAGAATGATTTATTCTCGAAATAAAGCGAATAAACAATTTCACTCTATACTAAAAAACTTGGTATTTCACCTTAAATTCTGTCCCACTATTAAAATGAAATATTCTTTAATCTAAAATGAATAATTTAAAATAATTCATTTTCTGTGTGGGGCTTAGTGACATCCAAACCATGCCTACACCTGCGCCTAAAGAGGTGGGGCCCTCTTTTGGTTGCGGATGGATGTCGGATAAGGGACCGGCCCGATCCGGACTAATTCAATATCTTGGATGGAGGAATACCGGTAACAAGTGGGTTAGTGCACTTCAAAATTCCATCCCGCTTTGGCCGGGAAAGCTGACGCTTGACCCCTCTCCACCATGGAATGGATGGGAATGGAAGGCGGTAATAAATAATACCGGTAAGAACGAGGTTAATTTTTAACTACCCGCACCTCACGTTTTCCCCCGTCCAAACATTCCCCGTATAAAAATTTCCTCGCAGCTCGGTCGTCTTTTTAATTTCGTAGTTCCTACTAAAATTCCGAAGCCTTTCTCGATTTCCCCCACGTCATGCATATGGGGAAGAGGAGAAGAGGGCGTTCTTCCTCTTCTCCACCGCCGCCGTCGTCGCCCCCCAACACTTGAATCGGATTCTTCTCCACTTCAATCCCACTCGAATCGGGAAGAATTGACGGCGCTGCTCTGCCCGCGAAGGTCGATTTCTTCTCTTCTCGCCTTTTTCCTGTCATCGGTTTGTGTGGGAATTCGAATTTTGGTAGAGGGTTTGTGTTTCTGGCTGTTTGATTTTGTTTCGGAATCTATCCAATTATCCATTTGATCAAGGTCGTTGGGCCTTTTGGAATCGATTCTGTCGGGCTCCGTTTCTGTTTTGTGGTTTGTTTGATGAATCCGCTGTGGTCTGTTGGCTATGAATCGAGAGTGAGGGATGGAGTTTTGATTTCAGCTTTTGATGCTGTGTTCGTCTATTTCTGGTTTTAGTTTGCTGTTTGATGTGTTTTGGATACGCGCCCTGGTTTCTGGTGTTTATCTGATTGTGTAACTGCTGAAAGTTGATGGAGCATGCTTCCTTTGTTTGCTAATGAGTTGTCTCCACATAAATTTGATGGAGTTGCCTATGTATTTCTTTTTGGATTTTCTTTTGCTCTTCTAGGTTTTGTTAGTTTTGCTTTGATGAGGTGTGTTCTTTTTCGTGGGTCGTATGGGGGTGGATCGAAGTAGTAAACCTTCTATTCCCTGTGAACTGGATTGCTTATTTGAGAACATTTGGCGTATAGGGGTTTACTGAATTACAAATACCTGAGCAAACAAGGCCATATGATCATGTCTTGTGCCTGTGGCATTCCTGTTCTGTATCGTATGTTTTAGAATTTAGACTATCATTCTTATAATTGTCATGGCCATAGCCTTGTCCCTAGGGCATTCCCGTTCTGCATTGTATGTTTTAGATTATCATTCTCTTATTTATTGTTTGCTTCATCAATTTGTGTTCCCAATATCTTACTCGTGTGCTGCACCTCCCTATGCACCATGGATACTATAAATTTATTTTTATTTCTCCTCTTCACTTTTTTTTAAAATCTGCTTTATGTCACATTCGACAGTCAAGTGATGAATATAATGTTGGAGTCTGATCAGAGGGGACAGTTCTTGACGTCTGTCATTCCTCTCTTGCTATGATCTTTTCACTTGCGGCTCCAATGATGCCTCCTTTTGTCTGCCTTTGGCTTTGTCATTTTTTTGGATCAACCTGTTCGATGTTTTGTTCTCCGTGACAATCTCTAGTCAATTAATAGGTATTGACATAGATTTTGAATCGTACATGTACATACCAGGGCTTTATTTTTTTTTTTCTTGCATATGGTGGTAAAAAGTGTACGGAGCAAGAAGTGAATCTAGCTAGTAGGCAAGGTTTTATTGTGGATAGGAGAGCAAGAATAGCCTTTTAGGTTCTTTTTGGGCGGTGCAATGTGTCTCATGTTACCAGTAAAGAACCATGTATGAAAGGTATATCTTGAATGGTATACCTATCAGAATAAAACTGTATACTCTGATGTAACTTCTGTGATCTTCGTGTGAATGCATAGTACATGCTTCTATGAATAGTGACTTTTTTAGCATTCTTCTTTAAGATAAGGGAGTAATAACTTGCTTAAACAGTTTATGCAACATGTTTACGTTTCTTATCATGTGATTTCTTCAATTGACATATGTGTGCAAACAAGGATTTGCACGGTGATCAATTTCATCATTATCATCATAGTCTTTAGCATTATTCCATCAGTTTGGAAAGGACTCCATGAAGGATCTAAAGATTTGGCAGAGTCTAGGCACTGCCTAAGTGACAAGGCTTTTATTTCAAGGTCCAGGTAGCTGAACACCTTCTTGGGCTCTGAAAAAGTCAGCATAAGTGTTTCTTAGGCATGCCTAGCCAGACCTATCATGCCTAGGCAATGCCTACACTAGTTCATGGGCCAATCAAGTCGAATCCATTGGGAATCTACCCTGATATAAATGGGGTTGTGGGGATGGCTGGACCCTAGTTCTCAATACCTTCCATCTCATCTTCCTCACGATTTCATCTTCCTTGTTGTCTCTGGCCTAGTCCCTCCACTACGAACCAATCTCAAGGCTCGAAGATGAGGCACTCCTATATATATGGTAAGATTCTCATCGCGCTACGATGGTCATCGTGAGGCAACAAACCCACTTATCAATATCTACGAACTTAGAATTCCTCATGGCCATTAGCCTCCTCTCATATGACCCCCCTACAAAGAGCTAAACGATGAAGTGCAATCCTTATGGCAAGTATGACATACAAGAGAGGTTGAGTCCCTCTCTTCATTCTCTCACCCTTCATATGTTCCCTATGTCCTTATCATCTCTTTCTCCCTTCTCTGTAAGTGTTTATCTCCCTATCTATGAGCGCCCTGTGAGGGTGCCGCCTAGGCACTACTTAGGCTAGTGCCTGAGTGCTTCGGCACTCAAGGACCTCGACTACACCTTCGCTCACCTTACTGCTTGACAACTATGAATTGGATGGGCTCTAAAGTCCCACGAGGTTCATTGGTGGGGACAAAACTACATTCTTGGTGGCACTGTTGGAGCTCATGATCCTAGGAAAAATGCTTAAGGTTCCCCTTCAGCCTAAATAAAGATGGAACATGACAGATTCAATGCAAAAATATATTATCTCCTCTAAGACATCTATTTGGCAATGAAAGAAATGAAAAACAGTCTTGATTGTGCCCTGTTAGAATAGTCCCACGTCAAAAAAGGGACAAAATAAACAATGGTTAAGTACATAGTGCCTACTCCACTCAATGCCTTAAGGTTTTGAGTTGGATGACCCAATAACTTCAACATGGTCTCAGAGCCCATGGTTGCGAACTGGGTCACGCATCTCGTATTTGTGGTCCACGTGACAAAGCCTAAATTGGCCTGCATGTGAGGGTGTGTTAGAATAGTCCCGCATTGAAAAAGGGGCAAAATAAACAATGGTTAAGTACATAGTGCCTACTCCACTCAAAGCCTTAAGGTTTTGAGGATGGCTCAATAACTTCAATATGCCCAAATGCTCACCTTTTACAATCTAAATAATTCTCTTGGCATGCAAGAATTCGAAGGTGAATTTCTTCTATTGCTCCTTGCATCTCCTGATTTCTTTCCCATGGAATAAATGGCCCATGCAATAGTGCATGGCTCTTAAAAGTGAACTATTGTAATTTGACAATGTTCATGTACAACACAGTGAATAATCTTGTGTGCAGGAAACAGGTCTTGTGCGAAAAGGTGCATCCATGTGACTGTATAGTTTGTGACAATGTGCATATACAAACTACCAAGTGTCTCTACGCAGGTCCCATTTGCATGCATCATTGTCACAATGTTATGGAAAAATGGTGTTTTGTTGATGAAACCTGCAACCCAAAGTCATCTTTTTCCTGTTGAACATCTAAAAGGATTTAAGTCTTACATGGTTATGTTTAGCCTCTCATAAAAGGCAACACTGGACAGGAACTCAGATATGACACTGTTAAACAATTTTTTACTTGACTAAGTAAATTAGAAGCCACTGAAATCTGAATGTATGACATGCACAAAATGAGAGAAAAGAAGTTCTTAAGCTTCACCTTGACGAAGGCCTCGCCCTTGGCCAACAGTCCTTGTTAATGGCAGCAGGTATCCAACAGCAGCAGCAGCAGAAAACAACATCAGGGGCATAACAGCAAAAAAAAGAAAAGAAAAGAAAAAGGGGTAGAGGAAGAAGTAGAAAGGACCACACCCTCGCACCCCCGGTAACACCTATACCCCCCACCGGTGGCCTCCTAGGCTTCCACCAGTTTGGGGGGGGGGTGCATTAAATAAAGAAGAAGAAAAAGAGGAGAGAGAGAAGAGAGAAGAAGGGGGAGCGGGAAGTACCGGTGGGTACTCCTGCTGGTCAGTGATTTAAAAGTCGGCTGCCTCACTCACTAGGCGGTCCACCTAGGTGGTTCACACCCCATTCCCGCTTAGGCGGAAACCGACTCGTCTTCTTTTATAATATTTTAGTTGGACATCTTCACCTTTTGTTGAAAGACCTTTATGCTGTTACAATAACTCATACATGGACTTGTAAATTGTCCTTTCTATAAATGCATCTCATTCATATGGCATACCCATTTAGGCTACGATGAAAGGTTATAACTCTTTGTGTGTCATACTGTAGCAACTAGCAAGGACGACAGCTATGTGGAGACTTCCCTCCTTTGTAAAAATTGCAATCAATGACAGTCATAGGACTTCAAAGATGATTCTCGCATGTGTATATATTGGCATAGTAGTTTTGCGTTCAATACTATATTATTCTTCAAAGTAGTTACTGACTTACAGTAAATTAGGATTTATAATTGAATTTGATATTTTATTATTTTATGATGCTTATATAAGTAAATATGAGATGTTTATAGTCGATAGCATTATCAATTAATAGAGAGTATATATAAAAACTTTAAAAAAAGGTTTGAAAAAAATAGTTGGATCAGAATTGGGGCGCCCGCCTTGCCACTTGGGCAGTTCGCCTAGGCAATAATGGGGTTGGCCGACTCATTCCGCCTAGGTGTTTTTAAAACATTGCCACCGGTAGCAACCCCTCACCGGTGGGGGGTGTCCCATTAAATGAAGGAAAAGAAGAGGAAGAAAAAGAAGGAAGGAAAAAAAAAAAAGAGGAGAAGATAAGGGAGCACCGGTGGGGGTACTCACTGGTGGCACCCCCAACGGTTGAGCCAACCGATGGGGGTGCCCACCAGCCTCCCCATCTCTCTCCCATCTATCTTACACATCTCTCTCTCACTCCCTGCCCCTTTGCCTCCCACTCTCTCATTGGAGGGAGGCCATTGGTGGGGGGTATCCACTAGTGCATCCCCCCCCCCCCCCCCCCCCCCCCCCCCCCTCCTTTCACCGGTGACCTCTTGTTCCCCTATAAATACCCCCTAAGGGTGCTGCTGAAGGACAACAAGGAGAAGCCAGGGAAGGTTAGGGGAGACTCAGTCAAAGTTCCAAGTTTTCAAAGTAAAAAAAGAAGGCTCTCAAGTGCTCTCAAGTTCTCAAGGCAAAAAGCCCAAGAAGATTATGTATTTTGAGGCCACCGGTGGGTGGTACCCACCAGTGCATTCCCTCCCTCACCGGTGACCTCTTGCTTTCCTATAAATACCCCCTGAGGATGTTGTTGAAGGACAACGAGGAGGAGCCAAGGAAGGTTAGGGGAGACTCAGTCAAAGTTCCAAGTTTCCAAAGAAAAAAAAGAAGGCTCTCAAGTGCTCTCAAGTTCTCAAGGTAAGAAGCCCAAGAAGATTATGTATTTTTTTTTTGAATAGGTGGGTGCCCTCCATTTGTTAGAAGGACCCTTATTTTGATTAAGTGAGAATATATCTCACTAATCAAATTAATTTCATGATGTATGTTGACATTGTGTAAGACATATTTGAATAGAATCAATAGATAGATATTCAAGCGGTGCAATTGTTAAATCATCCATCGAGAAAAAATGATCAAAGATTAGAGGGCTAGAAGGCCAAGTTACTGTCTGCAGGGGGAAGATGGATATTGTCTAAATCAGTACTGTCTTCTTTGGCCACGTATCACTTGTCAATTTCTAAAATCCCGAGATCAGTTGAGAAACAAATTGAATCAATGAGAAAATTATTCTTTTGGGCTGGAGGTAAGAAAGATAAAAAAAGGGCTGCACTTGATCTCTTGGGATACAGTGTGTAAGACTAAGGAACAAGGGGGTTGTGGACTGGTTAAACTGCAAGGTTTTAACCGGGCGCTGCTCGCCAAGTGGCTGTGGAGATTGGGAGAAGATACAGACTTGGTTTGGATGAAGATCATAAGAAGTATTATGGGAAAGCTCCTAGATGGTGTATGCAGCCTTCAAGAACTTCTAATCTATCACCAATTTGGAGGAACATTCTCAGAACAATTGACCTCATTCAACCTGCAGTTAAATTACAGCTTGGAAATGGTGAAAGGATCAGATTTTGGGAGGACAGGTGGTGCACTGATAATCCATTTGCAATGTAATTTATGAACCTGTATTCAATTGCAATGGATAAGGAGAGATTTATTGCACAAATATATTCTTATGATGATAATCCCAGATGGAAAATCAACTTTCGAAGGGACCTAACTGATGTTGAGATGATGGAATTTCTTTCTCTTTTGAACATTATCAATGGAATTCAGCTAACCAACAACAAAGAAGATAGAAGAATCTGGAGTTGGAATAAACAGGGTACATTCAAGGTGAATGCACTTACCAAATAAGATTAAGATTTTTCTATGGAGAATTGCTTGGAGAAGGTTACCAACTGCTGACAGGATAAAGAGATTCATCCAAATTCAGAATACTAGATGTTCGTTCTGTGGAATCTATGAAGAAAACATTGATCACCTATTCTGTCATTGTGGGATTATCACTGTTTTGTGGGTAAAGTTGTGTAAGCATTTTCATTTTCAATGGAATGAGCCTAATACAGTGATGGATTTACTGAAACAATGAAGGCAGATCAATACATCTTATCTAGACAAAGATGTGTGGTCTGTGCTCCTCCCAGCTATGCTATGGGCAATTTGGTATGAGAGAAACAAAAGAAGATTCTCCGAAGATTACAATTGTGTTGCAGATATTATCAAGAGAGCACTGCATTTCATGATTGAATGGGGTCGTGCAGTGGGCGTCTTATTATCAGAGGAATCCTTGGTTTCTTTTGTTGCAAGTCAAGGGAGAAATTTCTTATTGGGTCTCCAGGGTTGTGTTGTTTTCTGATTCTTTTCCTATTTTATCTTCTAGATTAAATATGGGAGGGTGGTGGGTGTTTGTTATGGGTGTCTATGTTTTTTGTTAAATTCAGGGTGATCCTATTGTATACTTGGTGAGGATGTAACTTTTTTCCTATGGAATGAAAAGTGACTAATGTCACCTTCCAAAAACATAGTGAGGTTATATTCATTGGGTTAAGTCCTAAGTGGATCCTTAATGGATCTTAAGTGAACCCATGAAGGCCCAATAACCTAAGGGGCATGTAATGGGTCATAAACAAGGTTCATTAAGGACAAAAATGTCAAAAGGACACTCAATTGAGTTGATTGGACTACATACTATCCTTTAGGATGTTTAAAGGATAGTTGCGGTTAAAGGATACTCGCTCAACGTAAGGATGTCTACTTGAAAGGATACCTAAAGGACTCGAGTATGCCCTTTAAGGAATAAGGATACTAAAGGAAATTCGCCATACACCTCAACCAAAGTGTATCCTTTTAGTATCCTTTAAGGATTCTAAGAGGGACCTTGTGCCCAAAAAACATGTCAAACTATATCCTTTAAGCATCTTTCTAGGTATGCAAGGGATAAAGTCAATCAATGTGTATCCTTTAAGGAAGTAAGGACATTGCAATGTAACGTTGTCCTAAATCCCCTTCTGCAATAGGTTAAAGTTTGACTTATTAAATGGAATTCATTAGCGCATGATCCTATTTTAAAGGCGTCAATCGGACGGTTAATTAAGGGTAGTCAATCAATTGATTGACGTAATTAACACTGACTGAGGTCAATGAGGAGAGGTCAAATTCATAGATCCACGCCTGATGCAAAGTCCTAGATTCCCTGAGGGCTCATCCTAAGTTCTCAAAGTCTAGAAAACCAAAGAAAATAAATAAGTAAATAACATTCCCACAGACACCTAATTGATTACCTAAATCATATACATCTTGTGTTTTAGGACTGACATAAATTTATTAGTCAGAAGAAAGATGGTCAGGGCCGTAGGGCAAGCATAAATTACTGATGCTTGACAGGATGTGTTTAGTTAGTTACTTAGACCTTGGAAAGGGAACTTCTAGGAGCCTAGTTAAGGATTGGTTGACTTATTTTGTAGTTCAAATATTCAGGCTGCACTATACATGTATGCTGCCCAAATATTTCTTTTAGTTGAAAACGATGTGCTTGTCACCTTGCCATAACACATGCCTCAATGAACTAGCAGTATGAATATTTCTCCAGTTTTTGTGCTCTGAACTTTCCATCTTCTAAGAGGTGGCATCAAGGAAAGTGGAATTGGATCAGGACCTTGGATCAGTAGGCCCAATCCAATCCATATCAGGATTGGATTGGCCGAATTATCAATGGATTGACTTGGCAAAAGCCATTTAGTCACATAATAGGTATCCACAAGCACTCCATGCCTGCATTAGTTTTTGGCCTTTCCACCCACTAATTTGAGTTTTGGGTCCATAGTTCAGTGTAATAACAGAATCTAACTGATGAATATTTATGGAATAAAGTTTTGTTTAATTTTGCTGGACATAACATGCTAGTAGGAGACAGAGGTCCCATATTGTATAAGGGTTGGCATTCCTGAAAACCTGCTAGAGGACTAAACGGCTTTCACTAGAACATCACTTACTGCAAGCCTTGGTTTTTACAATAAATAGCACCATGTCAAACTGCATTAGGGAGGAAATGGGGGTCACCCGGCAAATGCGAAAGGGACCCAACTCTGATGCTACATGGCCATCCCCAATTATTTGTGATTTTTAAGCTAGGAACTTGACACATCAAAAACCTTGGAGAATTGGCATTTCTATAAAAAGATGAGGTGCATAAAAAAAGTTGCGTTCTGATCGTGAGCTTAATCTATTTAATAAATAAGGGCAGTTTCCAACTCACTGACTGGTCTCATTTGGCTTTTGATGATGACTCTATCAAAACCTTTTTTGCCTACAGCGTTGCACCAACTAATGGAGAGTGTGTCCTCCCTGAGAGCTGTTGGGAAAACTCCACCCCTTGACCTTTTGATGAATTTGTGTCGAAGGCCATTGTGTCCCATGATGGTCTCAGAATTTTGAGGAGCACCTCTTGTCATGTGACTTCCCCCAGGTTTGTTGGTGGGTCATGGTGTGGGGGTGGGGGGATGGGGAGTGTTGGCAAAGCCATTTAGTCCGATAACCAGTATTCATGGAATAAAGTTTTGGGCCTCTCCACCCACTACTTGAGTTTTGGGTCAACAACTTAGCTTAGAATCTAAATCTAAGTGATGAAGATTCATGGAATAAAGTTTTGTTTAATTCTGTTAAAGGACATGTTGTGTTAGTAGGAGACAAAGGTCCTACATTACATGGAGGGTTTTTTTTTTTAATAGAATCAGGTGTACTACCAATTTTATTAAAATAAATAGAGGGAGTACATCCAAAGATAGTCTAGAGGAGAGATTCCTCTGACCATAAAACAGAAAAGAAAAAACAAAAAATTACATACGACTTGTGCTTCTAGTCCAACTCCCAGAAGAATTGCGCAAAATGTGTCGACTCCACTGGTACCACCATGAAACCGCCTGCAGACATATGTTTTCAATGTAGACTTTTATTCCCCTTGAATACACTATCATTCCTGCACCTCCAAATGCTCCAGCAGACAGCATGTATCAATATTAATGGCAATTTTTTCTGACTCTTGGTGTTCCCTGATGGTGAAATTCTGGATAAAGAGTATAGGTCTTCAATATTTTGGAAATTCAGTTGTATGTTCAGGCTTGCAGAAATAATGCTCCAGACTTCTTTACTTATTTTACAATGAATAAATAAATGTTCCACATCCTCATCCTATAAGTTACACATCGGACATATAGTTGAGCTGTCAGTATCCCAGTGTCTTCTGTACATCCTTGTGACAATTCTCTTTTAGAATAGAAGCCACATAAAAACTCTTATCTTTAGTGGCAACTTAACCTTCCAAATTCCCTTATAAGATGGGGAAGTTGATATATTCCCTTCTATCAAGGAATACAAAGACTTAACAGAGAAAATCCCATTGTTGTCTGACCATACCATTCTATCTTGGTTCTGTGGATCTGTCTTAACATCATACAGTAAAGACATGAGTTCTGAGAATTGATCCAGCTTTGCATCTTTCAGATTTCTCCGAAGATTAATGTTCCAAAATTGCTTCCCCTCCTCACAAATATATAAATCTGCGACTGTCTTCCATTTATTCACAGTAATATTAAAGATAAGAGAGAACTTGTCCTTAAGCAAATAATCTCCAATCCATCTATCATACCAAAAATAAGTATTCATCCCATTTCCGACAGTTATTCTGCTGGATTTAAAAACCCATTCTGCAGATTTCATTATGCCCTTCCAGATCATGGAATTTCGGGCCGGATCGGGTCCCCGAATCGGGACCCGGCGATCCCGATCCGACGCGGATCGGATCGGCCAAGTTGGCCGATCTAGATGAAGTCTGGCCGGTCCGACTCGGCCGGATTAAAAAAATAAAAAAATCAGAAAAAAATCAGGAAAAAATCAGAAAAAATTGTATACATATGATTCAATGAATGTACAATAAAAATGAATGCAATTCATGCACATCCATAAAAATATATACATTAAAGAGAACTAAGGGTCTGATGTTCGGAAGAGTGATGTTGTTTCCTCTGAAAAAGCAAGTGGACAAGTGTCCCAAGGGCCGGACAATTGGAAAAAATCGAAGGGGTTTGACAGCGACTCTGCAAAAGCATGGAATTCCACATCTGTGTCAACTAAAGGAGCAATGTCTAATGAGGATCAAGTTTGGACTCCAAAGACTGATTCCGATAAAACTAACGAGCCTAGTTGCTGGGGCAATCGCAGTGGTTCATTTTAGCAGAGAGATGCTTGGAGTCAAGAAAAGCATCATAGGGGAACACATAGTTCTGGCGAGGGAAGTGGCTGGGAGAGATCTAATGGGGGGAGTGCAGAGAACGGCGAATGGTAGCCATTCATAGCATGGCAATGTACATCAGCTTCTTGTTTCTACTTTGATGGTTTAATCACTTCGTTTGTCCCTAGCCTATTCTACTTGAGATTTTCCAACTTGTAGCCTGTTTTGGGGGTCAAGTTGCCGGCGGCGGCGAGTGGCGGCGGCGGTGGCCGGGGGAGGGGTTGGGGCTTGGGGGAAGGGGGGAAGGCCAGCAGCAGCAGCCCCCTTAAGGGGGGATCCGAATCGGTTTGAATCGGGCCAAATCGGACCGGACCGGCAAGATGGGCCGGTCTGGACCCGATTTGGCCCGATTTAGACCGATTCACATTGTTGTTTCCCCCCCCCCCCCCCGAATCGGATCGGAACCCGCCGATTCCGATTCGAATCGAAATCGGCCGATTCCGCAATCCATGTTCCAGATAGGAGATAGAACTCTATTATTTGTGCTGAAAATTCTGAATTTACCACAATTTGCATAATATCTGAATTTCATAATTTCTTTCCACATCTGGTCTTCATCAATGAGCATCCTCTACAACCATTTTCCCAGTAGAGACAAATTCATAATACTCAGATTTTTAACTCCCAGCCCTCCATTCTTCTTAGACTGACATACTTTTCTCTATTGTACCAACGGAATTCCTTTTTTGTTGTCATTGTTACCTCCCCATAGAAAAACCCTCCGGATTTTATCAATTCTTTTGATGACCTCCTTCAGTATAATGAAAACTGACATATAGTACATTGGAATTGAGGATAGCACAAAATTGAGAAGAGTGATCCAGCCTCCCAAACTCAGATTTTTTGCTTTCCACAGAGATAATTTTCTTTGTAATTTATTAACCATAGTTTGCCAATCAGCAATTCTAGTAGAAGTATAATGCAGGGGCAGGCCCAGATATACTATTGGCAACTCTTCTATTTTACATGCAAAAATCTGAGCACAGGCATTCAGTTCCTCTACCTGCAAATTTACTCCTATAATTGAAGTTTTCTCAAAATTTATCTGAAGACCAGATGTGAACTCAAATGCCTTAAGAACAAACAGAAGGTTATGTAGTTGATCTGGTCCTCCTAAAAAAAGTAGAGTGTCATCTGCGTACTGCAAATGAGAAATACTAAGTCCAGAATGCAACACTGTAACTCAATGAAACCATTCTTCCTCCTCCGCCCTATGGCACATAATACTTAGAGTATTTGCCACCAAAATGAACAGGTATGGAGATAATGGATCTCCTTGTCTCAATCCCCGGGAACTTTTGAAGAAGCCTTCCACTTTACCATTACTTAACATTGAGAAAACTGCATGAGAAATACAGTTTTTCAATGTGTGCACCCATTGTTCAGGAAAACCATGCTTGTGTAGAACATTCCATAGTCATTCCCAAGAGACTTTATCATAGGCTTTATGAAAATCCAGTTTAATCAACATGCCTTTCCTCCTATCTCTCTTCATTACAAAGATAACCTCATGTGCTACCATAAAAGAGTCAAACATATTTCTCCCTGGCACAAAAGCATTTTGCTGCACATTGATCAATTTCCCTATAATCCTGCCCATTCTAGTTGCCAATATTTTTGTAAATATCTTGTATGACCCATTTAAAAGACTAATGGGACGGAAATCTTTCAATTCACTGCTTCCTCTTTCTTGGGCAAAAGAACGATGAGAGTATGATTCACATATTCTCCTCCCTTTTGATGCTGAAACTAATGTCGAACTGCGTGGATAACCTCTTCCCCCACAAGATCCCAAAACGATTGATAAAAGAACATCTGTATACCGTCCGGGCCTGGTGATTTATCACCTCCCAGATTAAAAACAGCTGCTTTAACTTCTTCTTCTGACATATTGGACATCAGCATTTCCTTATCTTCTTCATCAAGTTCCTTCACCTCATTTTCCTGCCACAATGGATACCGTCTTTGCTCAGCTGAAAACAATTTTGGTAGAAACTGAGAATTTCCCCAATTATAACCTTCTCATCGTCTGTCTACACCCCATTCACTTCCAATGAAGAGATAGTATTCCTTCTTCTTTTTCCATTTGCAATGATTTGAAAAAAAATTAGTGTTATTATCCCCTTCTTTTAACCATCGAATTCTAGACCTTTGTCTCCATTTACTTTCCTCCTCCATTCTCCATTCATTCATTTGAATTCTGAGCATTGTCAACTTAGCTTTCTCCTGATCAGTAAGTGGTCTGTCTTCTACTAAAATTTCCAAATCATTGATATTTGCAGTCAATGTATGAAATTTCTCAGAATTGTTTTCCTTCCACTGTGCCGCCCAAACTTTAATAGCTGCCTTCAGATTTTTCAATTTAAATGCCAGACATTTTACCCCATGAAATCCTGTTTGCACATTGTTCCAATTTGGTTCCACCATTTTCCTGAATTCTTCATTTTTCATCCAATTCTTTTCCAATTTGAACGGTCGATTTCTTGATATATTCTGACTGCTCTCCACCATTAAAACACAATGATAAGACACAAACCCCGGCTTTGCATTCAACACTGCAAAAGGGAATAAGCTCTCCCATCTAACTTCAATAAAAACCCTATCAATTCTGGACATAAACCTTGAATTGCTCCAAGTAAAACGTCTCCTATTCAGAGGTAATTCAATCAACTCCGACCAGTTGATCCATTTGTTGAAATCTTTCATTCCTCTAGTAACTCTACCCCCAGAACTCTTTTACTTTCTTCATTGAAGTCCCCTACTACACACCAAGGAAGGTTAAATTTCTCTTTGCATGAGGTCAATTCTTCGTATACTAATCTTCTTTCCATATATCTATTCGGACTGTATACTCCTGATAAAAGCCATTCCTTTCCATCAGGGAGACATTGTAGGATTACAGACACTGAGTGCTCTCCCACTTCTGCAAGAGTTCCTTTCCAGTTACTTGATTCCCATGCTATAAGAATTCCACCAGATTGGCTGTCTGCTCTTCAGAACACATAATCTGGTACCCTGAAACCTGTAATCTGCTTGATTTGTCTCATATCAAAACATTGAATCTTAGTTTCCACTATGCAGACTATATCTACATTCCATCTCCTAACTGAGTCTCTGACCACTACTTGTTTTTGTTTACCGTTCAGGCCTCTGATATTCCAACTAATCAGCTTCATAATTGACCACGGCCACCCCTTCTCAGCACTTGTGGATTATTTGTTGGAATATATCCCTCACCTTCCACAGACCTAAGCAGACTGCTCAATTCTCTAGACCTTTTAGGTTTAGAGATTGAGTCACCTTTCGTAATTACACTGTTGTTTACCCACAATTTCTTGAATTGCCCAGTTTTTTCCTTTAAATCTATACCCAAAACCTCCGCCTTGGCCAATAGTTCTTGATCTGTCAAATCACCTAGCAAAGGTGTCTGCGTAGACCCCTTCCTTGTACAGTTATCCTCATTTTGCACCTCGGGATTTTTAGCAGGCTTGGAACAGGAAAGAGGAAGAGGGAGATGGATTTTGGGGGGATCTTGCATGCATAAAAGATGCGTACCCGGAATAATAGAAACCTCCCCTTCCGACTCATCCTTGCTTTCAGCATATTTCCCTCTAACGGCTCCGCTACTTTCGTTGGGCTTGATCATCTTTGGCGTCTCAAAAGAAACAGCTTTCCCACGTTCACGGCGAAACTGTTGCTTCTCCCCATTCTCCTCCGTTGAACTAGGGACCCCTTCCAAGCGTAGAAGAGCACTCTTAATCGGGAAAGCCTGTAGCTCCTTCTTCGCCTCAATCTCCCGACGCCGCTGGAAAACCCTAACTTTTCACCCCCGGTCAAGTCGTAGACCCCGCCACACTCCTTTGATAACCTAGCTTGCCAAAAATTGGACCGCCCCTTGCCAACACTTGTCACTCGTAAAACCTTACATGGAGGGGTTAAACTCATGAAAACCTGCCATTGGACTAGATGGCTTTTGCTAAAAGCATCCCTTACAACAAGTCCGCAGAGAGTCATACCACGAATGGCACAATGTTTAACTGCATTATGGCAAAATGGGGGGAGCCCACTAAACATAAAAGGGACCTAACTCTGGTACCATGTTAAGGGCATGAACCCCCAACAACAGCCCCCCCCCCCCAAACAAAAAAAAGAGAGGGTCCATTGTAATTTTTAAGGAGGGACTTTAACGTAGCAAAAACAATGGAGAGTTGATAACTGTCTATAAGAAAATGAGGTGCATGAGTTGCTTCCTGATTGTGTAAGCTTAAGCTGTTCAATGGATAAGGTAGTTTCCTACTCACTTACTCGTCTCATTTGGCTTTTGACACCCTCTCTTCTATCTAAACTTATGGGTCCTAGAGCCTTGTACCAGTTAAGAAGGTGTTGTAGAGATCTGCACCAGTTAATAGAGGGTGTGTCCTCCCAGACAGTTGCAGTGGAAGCTTCAGACCAATCCTTTATCCTTCAATGAATGCTAGAGCTTTGCACCAGTTAATAGAGGGTGTGTCCTCCCAGACAGCTGCAGGGGAAGCTTCAAACTGATCCTTTATCCTTCAACGAATTTGTCGCCAAAAGGCATTTCCTCTCATATCATTTGATTCTCGCAGTTTTGTGGAGCACTCCTTGTCATATGGCTTGGCCCAAGTTCATCGGAGGTGTAGGAGTTGAAAGGTGTGTGCGCGCTTTTTTTTTGGGGGGGGGGGGGGGGGGGTTGGGGGGGGGTGTTGTGTGGGTAAAGTACTCCATGCCTGTATTTGCTTTGGGCCTCTCCACCCACTAATTTGAGCTTTTGGTTGATGGTTTAATTTACTAACAGAATATAATGGATGAAGAATTATGGACTAAAGTTTTGTTTAGTTCTGTTAAAGGATGCATCAATCATCATGTTAGTAGGAGGCAGAGGTCCCACATTACATAGAGGGTGGCACCCATGAAGTTCAGCTTTTGCTATAAGTATCCATTGTGATGAGAACAGATAAGAGTTGTACAGCAAATGGCACCACTTCGAATTCCATTAGGGAAAAAAGTAGGGTGCCTGACAAGTATGAGTTGGATCCACCTCAGATACGATGTGAAAGGGCATGAACATCTCCAAAAAAGTAGCTTCATTGTAATTTGGGGTTTTGGCAAATAACCCCCTAAGGAATCTTGTATATGCAAGAAAAAAACATGCATTATGTACAGATTATATAAAACACCTTAAACTCTCTTCTTATTCTAAATAAACACCTATTTTGTCAGTGACGTGAGTGATGGTAGACTTGATGGTAGATTATTTGCGTACAGTTATTATAAAGAGTTTTTTTTTTTACATGTATACATTTTACAGGGTGCTCTCTGAATACACAATATTCCTTTTTTTAGGAAAAATCTGATTGCACCACTAATTTTATTAAAAATAAATAGTAGTAGTACAATCAAAACAAGATAGGAGAGGTTCCTATCTTGAACCAGAAAAAACTAAAACCAATAAAAAACAAACACTAAAGTGAATATAATTCTCTAGCCCAATCTACAGCAAAAACACCCATAATATGACGGCTTCAATTGTAGAAAAGAGAAAGAACCAGCAAAGCTATGTTGTCAATGTAAAGTTTACTTCCCCTGAACAAAGTAGCAGTTCTTTCCTTCCAAGCATATACAAGATTCTTTAAGAGGTTATCTGCTAAAAATTCTTGTCATTTTAAGTAAGGAACTAGATGTGGCAAAATAGTGGAGAATTCATGCCAAAGCTGTTTGAAGGAGCATATGCTGCTCTCTACAAACGGCCAAACTTCAAGTTATCTTGGAAATTTTCTCCTCTACACTTACCGTGGACAGAAACTGGCACATTAATCTATCAGATACTTGACCATAAAAAATGAAAAATTGATGCATTCCTTTGAACTTTCTCTTGCAGATAGGATGAGTGCTGCATTTCAGTTGAAGAACATTAGAGAACATTAAATCTGCAACACAGAATAGTGGGTCTTCTCTCTTGGTGAGAGACCAGAATGGTTGACTTCAAAGGCCATCCAAAAATACATCTAATGTTTTGCATCTTGGACACTTGGACGTGATATGTCATACAATATTTAAACATGACACTCCATTTTTGGATTTCAACACGAGCACTTCAACAATTCATGAAATATTTATTTGAATATGAAAGTTTAATAACTCGATTTATAATTCATTCATATTTTTTATATTTTATACAAATTTCAATTATAGGCACTGTGTTACATTCATGCATAGGTACATATGATTTGCCCACAGCTATGTATGCTTGTGTCCTTGTGTCTTGTTTCTAAAACTTGATTTTATCCAACATATATGCCCATGTTGATACTTGGTAGTCATGTTTGTGTTTCACAAATCATATGGTAATATCTTTCATCCATTAAACAAACCCTCCCCTCCTCCAAACCAAACCCAAACCAAAGTAATGTGGCCTTGTTCCTTGTGCTAGAATGTGCGACCTTATTCATTTCTCATTTGAGCTATTATCCTTACATTTCATTTATTTAAGGCTAGCAAAACTGCAAAAGCAAAATAACAGGGTATATTTAGGATAACTTTCCAATGTATTCGCATCCCTTGGAGCTTAATTTTCACTATTTGATCGTATCTAAATTGTTTGTAGTCGTCCAATCGGTTGCGAGCAAGTTGGTGATGAATACTAAAATGCCAGAGGATGTGAACAACCCTAACGGTAATCTGACCAATTTTTTATTTTTGACTATTTTTTCATGATTTTTTGAAAATCATATATGTAAGTACCCGATGGACGACCTTGATTGAGTTTCACGATCGAATAGTAAAACTAAATCCCCAAGAGATAGAAACAACCTTAAGGGAGGCAATTGAATATTTAAAAATTTATGATAAATTTTAACTTTTTAAATATGGGATGAGAGTCGAACAGTGTGTGCGGTCAAATTGCATGCATTGTAGCGGTATGCGGTTTGACTGCACGTACTGTTTTGACCCCCCTTCCTTATATTAAAAAAAAAAAATCTCCATAAATATCTAAATATTCAATTATCTCCCTTAGGATTGTTTCCATCTCATGGGACTTTATTTTCACCGTCTGATCATATTCGATCTTGAAACTCAATCGTAGCCGTCCATTGGGTACTTGCAAATCTTGATTTCAAAAAATTATGAAAAAATAGTCAAAAAATAGAAAATTGGTCAGATTACTATTAGGGTTGTTCCCATCCCCTGAAGTTTTAATATTCATCACCAATTTGTTCGCACACTATTGGACAATTACAATCAATTCGGATGCAATCCAACGGTCAAAATTAAGTTTCAAGGGATGAAAATTACTTTAGGGGGGTAATTGAATATTTAAAAATTTATGAATATTTTTATTTTTTCCGACATCAAGATGGGGTGGACCGCACAGGAGTTCCGGTTCACATAATAGCACACACACACACACACACACACACACATATATATATATATATATATATATATATATATATATATATATATATATATATATATATATATATATATATATATATAGAGAGAGAGAGAGAGAGAGAGAGAGAGAGAGAGAGGAAAGGATTCAGTCAACTCATCCCCTAGGGTTTTAGTTTTGATCTCTAATAATGACATGTTTGATTGGACGGCTATGGTTAAATTTTTTGATCCAACGGTGAAGATTAATGTCAAGGGGTGGAAATCAACCTAGATAGGGATATTTGAATATTTTATGTTTTTTATTGAGGTTTTGGGGTGGGGCACATCTAAGTTAGATGCACCACACACACACACACACACACACACACACACATATATATATATACTATTGTGCGGTCAGTAGTCTGACCGCATGACATGGGGGGGGGGGTGTTAAACCCGTTAATTGGCTATTAAAACTAAAACTTAGAGGGATGGGAACAACCTTAGGGGTTAATTGGAGGTATTTGTATGTTAATTATTTTTATGATTTTTTCAAAATATTTTTTTTGTGCACTTGATCGGACGGCTACGGTTGAGTTTTACGATCATATAATGAATTTTTTTAAAAAATCATCAAAAAATAGAAAATTACTCCAATAAGCCTCTAGGTTGTTCCCATCCCTTGAAGTTTTAGTTTTCATCACCAACTAAGGGGTTTAAATCCCCCTAAAGTGCCATGTGGTCTTAGCGCTAGCCACGTAGTAACATCTCTCTCTCTCTCTCTCTCACACACACACACTGATTGACATATATTTAACTGATAGTTGTGATATTATTTGGTAACAAATTTTTAATCTGCTTATCCAGATCCCTTTCTTGTATGATTTAATGAATTTATGGTACTGACCGCTTCCAAAAAAGATTATTGTCCAGATTCATGTGCATTTTAAAAATTGTTGTCTAAGAATATTATTTTAAAATTGCTCCCTTGTTTTACCTGAAATTGCAGGATACAGCCAGTCGACTGTTGTTGCCTATCACTTGGATGGCCTGATTGTCTCTCATATGTATTGTTTGCTATTGGACTACAGACTTAGGTGAATCAACTAGATAGATATGGGAGGCTGTTGTTGCTGTTCATCCAGAAGAACTGAGTCGACTAGGACACCAGTTTACCTATATGTACACTCTTTTTTCTTTTCCCATGTCACATTTGTATAACAGGGCATCATTATGTTCTACTTCATATTATTCTTCCATTGCATTCAGTTTTTTGCAGAACTTGGTGATTAGTGTGGTTCTACACAATCTTAACAATAACGTATTTTTTATGACCACTGTTGTAGCTGATATTCTTGTTATGGCATTCTAGTTGTATGTCTCAGTCTCATGGCATGCTCTTGGTTGTCCTGGTAACAACTACTTTATTTTGACTATTTAGTTTCTATTGAACAAAAGTTTATCACATTTTATTGCAGACATGTCTATAGATGCTGTGGATGGGTGCTTGAATGCACAAGAGAATATACAAGAATGGGGTAGTCGTTATGGCCATCTTCATAGAATCTGTCTTCTGATTGTTTGGATTAGGCTTTGATGACGAATGGTAAAACATTAACTTTAAATTATTGGAAGAACTTAAAGAACTTGATGGGTGCAGTACTTAACTTTGATATATCCTAAGACAACCAAAATAAAGTGGAACAAGTTGACATGTTCAATTCTATTAGATGTATAGCTATTTATACAAGCTCTATAATGAGATGCTCTAATAGACTCATGTACGTAGACATTGGTCTCGCTACATTTATGATAATGAAGCACTTATCCAGTGGACTGAATGATTCTGCTTTTGTTGTCCTGAATGACATCGCCACTTTTACTTGAGATGGGATGTCTACTGATGCATTGGTCATCTCTATTGAAATCAAAGGTTAGATAAAGTGCACAAAAAATAAAACATGCTTCCCTCCTCTCAACTGTGCAGTGTGCATCTGGTTTGCTTTGTTTGGCATCCTTCTATTTGTGATAAAACCATGGATCTCATGGAGTGAAATTTGTGTAGTATGTGATTCATATAATACAAATGATTATTTATGATATTATGCATATCACAATATCCCTATTGTTCTTTGCAGGATAGATTGCAAAAAAGGTTTAGTTATTCTCAATTAATTATTTCATATACTAGACATGGTTGAAGTACTTGCATTTTTTCACACAAATAATGTGAGAGAAGCAGATGAGAATGGATGTTCTTAAAGAAGTTCCATCAATCATTCATCATCTAAGCATTTGAGAACCATGAGTAGGTTGACAGAGGCGGATATTTTTAATTCAGTGGATGACTGTAGGGAAACATGTATATATATATATATATATATATATATATATATATATATATATAGTGTGTGTGTGTGTGTATAGGTATGGGTAATGTGAAAATCAAAGCGAGTTTAAATGGCTGCACATTGGACAGTGTGCAGAGATGTTGCACGTGGTCATTATAGCCCCCTCGTCTCTCTCTCTCTCTCTCTCTCTCTCTCGCACACTATGTGTGTATATATCGGGGATGGATCAAATGTGCCTCCCCTCGAAATCCTCTTCTCCCCATGTTAAAAAAGTATCAACAATTTTTAAATATTCAAATAGTTTCCTTGGATTGTTCACATCCCAGGGCTTTAATTTTGACCGTTCGATCTTGAAATCAATCGAATTCGTCCGATTGGGTACGTACAAAAAACAAGATCTAAAAATGTTGAAAAAATAGTATAAAAAAAAATCGTCAGATGAATCCTTAGGGTTGATCCCATCCCCTTAGGTTTTAGTTTTGATCCCCAATGAAGGATGCACTTGATTGGATGACTAAGGTCGAGTTTTTCGATCTGATAGTGAAAATTAAATCCCAAGGGGTAGAAATCAACATAGAGGGGGGTATTTGAATATTTTAAAAATTTTGGTGTTTTTTATTATTTTTTAAAAATGAAGAAGAGGGAGTTTCAATAGGGGCATCTAAGTTAGATGCATGGAATTTAGGTCTGGCCGGATCCCAAGATCGGGACTTGCCGATCCCAATCCAATATGGATCCGCCGATCCTGATGAAGTCGGGCCAATTCGGATCGGCCCGATTAAATAATTGATTAAAATTAATAAAAAAATATAAAAAATCAGAAAAAATGAATGCTAAAGACGAATAACTCGCTAATAATTATTGTTGTACACTAATTAAAAAAGACATATTATGAAATTTTTAACATAAAATTAATGAAAAATACCTTACAAAGATCACATTTGTGATCCTTCATCATCCGGTTCATAAGTTTGAGCTGGCGGCCCATAATTTGTTGACATATACACTGGATACCTATAGCCAAATAAGGAGCTAACGAGGTCTTTAAATTCCTTTTGAATACTTTGAGGTGTATTTGCTTGTTGGCCTGAGCTTTCTCCTGATTATACTGAAGGGACATAAATGCTATACTGAATAGGTAGATGTCCAGAGTACCCCTCAGTAGTGCTGCTATTATCTGAATACAACAGTGTAGGGGGTGAAAATGGGTGGATAAGAAGATCTATATTCCCAATTGGACCAATCATATCATGCATGTCTATGTTGGCCTTCATATCCTCATTGTTGTCCTTGTCTTTGGCCTTGGCTTCCTTCAAAATAACTCAAAGGTGCGGAGTAACCTTCGTATCCTGAGTAACTGCTCCCAAGTCTATAACCTCCTAATAGTCTAGCTGCAACAACAACACCATCACCATCCCTATCATCACCATCTCATCATGTGATTGTTCCTGAGTGGAGTCATCATTCTCCATTTGACCTGTTGTCTTCAGTTGCCTTCTTCTATGCCTGTAGGTTTGTTTCTCTGTCTTGTACATACTGTCCAAATAGGGTGATAAGGTTGGGGTGTCCTCAAGTGTCTCTCCTATCTACTGACTAGCTGTATCTCCCCTTTATTCTTCTTCCGACGAGTCCACTTGTTGTTTAGACATTCTTTTTTATGACTTTTTCTTTTTCTTGCCAGATGTTTGCAATGAAGTTCTCGTTGTGTCCTTGTCCTTTCTTCTCTCTAGATCCACCTGAGTAAAAGATCTCCTTAATGCTGGCTGAGAAACAAAAAATTTAGCAGTGTCTAGTAGTGTGGCTGACTTTTGACGCCTCACAGATGCACCTCCTTCGTCTTCTACCTGAAATTCAGGATCTCGAATAACTACCCCATCCAATTCATCTTCTGGCCAACTCCGATCTTGAGGATCAAACTCAGGTTGAGCATCTCTGGTTGTTCTAGTCTCCACCCAAGTATGCAATGGGTGTTCTTCATCCCACAATTCATCGACATTAATCTACTGTAGAGGCTCATCAATTGGTCTGCCAGCAAACTCTATGAATCTCTGTCGTTTAAGCCTCTACTTTTCCTGAATATGTTTGATCCTTAGGTGCATGTTGTAGTGACAGTATACTAGCTTCTCCAATTTAAAAATACCAAATCTGTTACAAATCTTCATGTGAATGAGACTGAATGTACTATAGTTTCCTTCACACTAGTTGGAAGAAGTGGTTTGACTAAGCACTCTTACTGCAATATACGCCAAAGGATTTGTGCCAGCTTGCCAATAATTAATTTGGATCTACCATTCAACTGCTGAAAAAAAAAAGAAGACAACATTAATAATTAATGATAGTAATCCTGGATTACTGGATCGGCAGGTCCCGACCCGATTCTGGGGGGGAAATCATTGCCCCCCCCCCCCCCCCCCCCCCCCCCAATTTTTTTTAAAGACTGGGATTGGCCACCATTCATGATTTTAACCCATCTGCTTTAGAATTTGTCCTTGGTACAATGATATGCTTACTTGGATTATAGTTCTGCTACTGTATTTTTCCCCCTGAAACAATGGACTTCTGCTACATGTTTGATGGTTGCCAATGGATAGGTATCGACATTCAATACCTTCTTCATTTTGTTGATTAAGAACTTCATAGACAGATGTCAAAGTATTTCTGTTTGAGATTGATGTTTCGTCAGCTGTCAAGTTGGATCAATACTGGGCTGTTGACAATGGGTACCCATCAACGTGTAGTTCACTTTTAGAAATAATCCATCTTGTCAAAAATGAGTAGGTTCCTTTGGTGAATGTACATTTTGATCTCATTCATTAAATACATTTTGCAGTGTCCTCGAGCATCTGAGGAGCGTGAACCCTTATCTTCACTGCATGATTCAACATCTGCAATATCCTCTGGACTGCTTTTCCATACAACTTTGGAGACCTCTAGTCCTGATACTTATCGAGCTCCTCCTCCACCGTTGCCTTATGACGTGGGTTTGGGAGGGTCACAAACTGTAACTCGAGGATTTGAAACAAGCAGCAACAAAGCCGATCCAGAGTTGCAGACTGAATCTCAGCCTCCAGAGGACACTGTAAGTGATGACCTTGAGAAAGGTTGCCCTAAAGCGGTTGAAGATAAACCTTCAAAGTTGAGTGTTTATATCACTTCTCCAATCGAGGAGGAGGATGTCTGCCCCATTTGTCTTGAAGGTATTACATTTACTTGAAAGATTGTTATTCTCCCTTGTGATGTTGCCGGTTAATTATAGTTGATTTCTATGATACTGACATTGAACATGAGTACTTCTGAGATTTTGACACCTATATGGTAGGTGGTATCCTTTTTTTCCTCTTCTAAACACCTGCAGAAAGCATTGAAAGAGTACCATAAGTGATTAGAGAGTCAGCTAGTCTAATTTCACTCCATAGGCAAGGAGAAATAAAATTTGATTAAAAAAAGGCTATGACAAGCTATGAAGAGGACATTTAATAGGTAATCTGATGGAAAATTCACAGAAGACCATCCTAAATCATTTTGGGGTCAACTACTGCAGTTCTACTCCACAAGTTTCTAGCTCATGTGACAAGTATAGGTTCCTTTGGTCTGCTCAAACTATTTTTCCCGAGTCTTTTTGGTTCTTTCTTTTATCCAGGAATCCTTGAATTGTACACTATTCTCAACTGGCTGTGTTTCACTTATACTGAATGTGCATAGGCCACATCAATTGTATCTCTTCTATCTTATCTTCAATAGGTGACTCTCCTAGTGTCCTCCCAATTTCTTCTTTTGTGATTCAATAGGTGACTCCTAGTATTTTCCTAGCTCCTTCTAAGTTATTGTCCCTTAACTCTCATTTTATTTTCATTTGCCTTCTTTATGGCCAATCATTCTACTGCATCAAGCATGCCAAGTTGTGTTAAGATACCTATGTGGGAATAGCTGGACAACCTTCAACTTTTGGTGGATCTTATGGTTAAACATGTATTTTTCCCCCTCTCTTCTCTCTCTCTCTCTCTCCCTCTCTCTCTCTCTCTCTCAAATTCATATTGATGCGTCAAGTCTGTATACTCTTTGAGATTCCGATGGTACTATATTCTCTTTTGGGAAATATAGAAAATGGAAGTGTTACGTAGGATGGGTAGGAAGTTGCCAAAATGTTTTTTTGGGTCATGGCTGGATCAGGACAGTCCTACATGATGAGGTAAACACCTCATTAGCAAGAGACATTAGATGGTCCTAGAAAACCCCTTAATCTCCATCTGAGTCCAGCTTCATCTTGTTGACTCTTTCACTGAGTTCTTAAATGATTTGACAACTATTTTTTGTTAATTCCTTGCAGAATATGACACAGAGAACCCACGGATTATTTCAAAATGTGAACATCATTTTCACCTTTCTTGTATACTTGAATGGATGGAGAGAAGTGACATCTGCCCAATTTGTGACCAGGTTTGAACTTCGAACTTCAAAAGCACTTTTCCTGTGGATTTCTTAAAGTCAGTAACAGTATTCCAACTTCTTATGTAGTTTTCTGCTTTCATCTTTCAGCATTTATAAAGTGCTTGTAGCTTTTCATGTGCAGTATGGAGATTTCCTAGGTATTTGATTTTTAGGCAAAATTATCCATTTGTAAGATGGAAAATAACATGTCTCTCGGTGTGTGCCACAACATAACTATCTCTATTCTGACATCCTATGGGTTCTCTTCATGTCTCATCTGAGAATGACCTATTTTTGTTTGTGATCATGGTTTCAGCTTATGTCATCTATGGGTTTCCCCATTTAACAGTTGCACTTATATCTGTGCAGATAATGGTAATCGACCCCACCTTTAGTGAGTAGCTGTGAGGTGAGTCTTACAAAGGATCATTATGAAGAATGGAACAAGGGACGCATGGCATTTCTTGACAACAGAATTGATATTAGTGTGCAGTCAGGATCTGTGCCATTTTGAGGCAAATTTTTGAGAGATCCAATCTCATTCATGTGACTTGTCTGAAGTGGTCAAAGGATAAGATGAACAGGAATACATGAATGGGGAACATCTGCTTTGTTCTTTTTTCTCTTTGTAAAGCTGCAATCCTTGATCTCCAACAGGTCGGTGATAACATTGGAATGTTCTATGTGTTTGCTGAATATGATGTGGGTTAATAGGTTTCTTAGTTGGCCAAAAAAAAAAGGGTTTCTTTTTCTCTTTTCTGTATAGACCTGTTAATAGATTTCCTCTTTTCTTGGCATTCTTTATGTACATTTTATTTGATTTTTTGGTCAGGGGGATGTGTTTGATCGATGTATGCAAATGACATGATGATTAACAGGGGCATAATTTTTGAGGTCGTTAATGTACTTGGCTATTGAAAAGATATTACTTTGGGGATAGAAATTTTTGTATTAATGTTTCCCCTTCCCTCTAGTGTGGTACATCCAAGATTAACCAAGATTGAGTTGAAATCTTCTCTTTTATCCGAAGAAAGTAAGAAACCTAGATGGAGGGAAAGCGGTAATTTGGGAACTTGGTAAACTCTCAATGTATGAAGTAACTCGAAGTTCCTCACCAGTGAGCTCATTAAGCATTTGAAGTCGCAGCGATAGGAAGCAAACCCAAGTTAGGGCTCAATCCCTGCTTTTCGGGCTGCACAAGATTCAGCTTTTGTTGAATAATATTTACATTGTTTCTGAAATTCTGGCCTGAATATGAAAGGATGGCATGTGGAGTTCCCTTGCTGAAGTTTCCAGTCTCCATTTCATTATTTCTGTGTAACCCAAGCTGGCTTCCTTTGGGGTCAGCCGGTGTTTATTGGCTTGAGTTTGATGATCAAGATGGATGATTATCTCAGTCATGAAGATTTCTCCTTGGTTTCAAATAGATAGGATATACATCCAAATGATGTTGATATCTATCTCATCTATCTAATCTGCACCCATTTTTACAGGCAGATTCCATTCTGATATGCTCAGTAAAGATAATTTTGCCAAAACGAGATGCTATGCCAGCTCCAAGAAGGGGACTATATATCTCGTGCAGGATTCTTTCATCTCTTTGCATCCGGTGATGAAGGATTAGCAGGTGGATTGATGAAATATTGGTATTTGTAGATATCCATTAGGTAGGTGACATAATGGTTCTTATCCAGGGCCAAGAATCACGGATGCACAGAGGAGTTACCAGGTAATTTTATTCTGAGCTAATCTTGTTTGCGTATGGGATTTAACTTATCAAACTTCTGCCCTCAGCAACTTTTTAGATGAGTCATTTCCAATCAGGTAACTCCTGTTTGTAAAACGATTAATTAGAAGTCACTTTTGACCTTATACTTTGAACATAAAAATTAAAAAATGATGAATGGAAGTCACTATAAATAACTGAGTGGTTTAAAGTCCAGCCTTTTCTTACGATTCTTTTCACCCTCAATTTAGGAAGCTTGAATTTAAAGTTTTTAGTTGGAAGCAAACCAAGAGATTATAACCAATGCTCTCCCCTAAAAAGGTAAATTCCTGGAATAATGCTTGCTGTAATATCGTGGACAATGTCTGGGCACTGCCGTCTTATTACTTTGAATACGCGACAGAAAAATAGGCATGCATTTTTATTTCTTTTAAAAATTGCCGAGCTGGGGACTACCTCAGCTAGGCCTCAATAAGATTGGATGGTTAAAAAAATCATGAAAAATAAATTGTGTGCTCATGAGATTTGAGTTGGATATTGCAAGTGTGCCTACAACGCCCCCATTGCAGCAAACATTTCTCAAGTTGTTGTAGGTTTCAAATCATTTTAAATAGATCAAGGACCATTGGCTTCTTTTGCAAATTTATGGTTGGATTAAAGAAATCTGTTTAAATGGTTCCTTGTGCGCACGAGAGTATGCAGATACGTACGCTACATTTTCAAAGGTTAAAACATTATAATTATATCATAAGATAAAGGAATTTTTTTGACTAGCAGAAGTCAAATAGTCTATCCGCAGGATGAAGGCTCGTTGCGAGCACATCCACAAGTCTCCAAGAGAAGTACCGTACTGCCTCTGTGCAGTGTGGTGCACCACGTGTATCGATCGCAGGACCTTGCAGGAGCATTGCACGAAGTATTTCCCTTGCTACTGAGGCGCTAGAAATCAACGTATAATTAGTGTGATCCAACTGGGATTTGATTCGACAAGTTAGGCTGTGACCACTTGGCATGCCCTATGCAGGCTGATTTTTTAGGGTAACACCTGCTGCACTGCAGCGTAGCACAGCAGTCTTTAGAATAGTGCCTCACGCAACCTGAACTGGGGGATCACGTAGAGTGTTTTTGAATTTTTTTGACCATCCGATCAAAGATCGGACAATATGGATGACTTTCTCAAGGTTATCCGTACATCGTAGAGTTTTAGTTTTTTTTTTTTTTAAAAAAAAAACACTACTCCTGTTCAGCTGTCTAATCAAATCAATTGGACAGTATCGTCGGTCCATACTGACCTTCAGGCAGTATTCTCAAAGTTTTATTGGTTCGGTCCAACTGTTCTGTGTGGTAGGATGTATACACTATTGCATGCATAGATCTTTTAGAAAAGTTGATCATATATAGATATGAAAATGTGGATACGAACATAATCAGTAGATGTATTTTTTGATTGTTTGAAATCTTTGAATTACTAAATAATTTATTGATCAATTTTCCTGAAGAACCTGCACATATAATAGATTTTATGCTGTGCGAACTTACCACAAACTTTTTATGTATGTACCATGATGAGGCAGAATCCGATTCGGCCCATTAGAGCAGGTCCAAACCCCACTCAGCCCAACAGCAGCAGTACCAGGCCCTCCGGGAGCCTCCGGCCCATCGGCGGCCCAGCAGCCCTCGGCCCAGTAAGCGGCACCGTCGCTCCCGGCCCAACAGGCTTCAGCCCGTCAGCGGCCCACCAGCCTTCGGCCCGGGAACAGCACGGCAGCCCAAGGCCCAGCAGGCTTCGGCTCCTCAGCGGCCCAACCCCCTTCGGCCCGATAGCCGAGTCCGGCCCACTCTAGTGGCGGATCCGGCGCTATGGCGGTTTACCAGTAAGCCCAAACATAGTCCTATATCGGCTACCACCGTTAACCAACCTCTATCCTCTGCTATAAATACACCGCTATTTATTGCCAAAGGTATGCAACTCTTTGCCTCCGAGACCCTTAAGCTACTTCTTGCCTTCTGAATCGAATCATCTTCAGGAGCTAACTTGACCGTCGGAGGGGGTTCCTAAGGGCCAGAGCCCGGGACTCCTGCTAACCGGTTTCTTCTTCTTTCCCTCCTGCAGGAGCTCGGTTCGAATCATCGCCGACCTTCCCGAGTCGGTCTCGGCCGCCGACCTCGGATTCCTCTCCCTGGTCTCGACGCCGTGCGACGGCTGCCCCGCGACAGGAGCCTCGGCCCCGACTTCCCGGAGACGAGCCCGCACCGACCGAAGCGCCCTTCGGCCTTCGGACCCTCGTCTTCGCCTCCGCCTCCGCCTCCTCGGCCTTCCGGATCCCCGTCGGGCCTCCATAACACCGATCCGAACCGGCTTCGGATCCATTTCTCCGGGTTCCAGCCTCGGAATCCGGTCGTGATAGATCCAGTCTACATCACGTGGCGCCGTCTGTGGGAATCCAACAAAACAAGTCATGTCTCAGCGACCTGTGACCCGACGATCCGGGCAAGGCGAAGCAGAAGCGCGGGAGGCCTCGGCGCAGATGCTGCCTTCCGAAGGCGCACCTTCTGCCCCGCCGAGCCTGCCTCTACCGACCATACCGGAGTCTCTCGGCTCGGAAGACCGAGTGGGGGTGCTCCAGCAGCAAGTGGCAACGCTGGCCGCTGCCGTCACGTCCCTAGCGCCTCTCCAGGAGATGGTATCCGCCATCGCCCAGCGCATGGGGCTGATGGGACAGCCTCCTCAGCAGGCGCCGCTCCCCCCGCTCTGCCCAGTACAAGATGTCCGGTTCCGGCCGGCGCCTACGCCGGTTCCTCTCAACGAGGCCGCGGAGACGCACAGCGAGCCCTCAACGCTACCTGTCCGAACTCCTCGCACTGGTCGCCTGACGGAGCAGGATTATGCTTCGTCAGAGTACCGTCCGGCCCGAACCGGAGGGCAATCCGTCGCCACCTCGACCGCCCCGGACCTGGACCAGCGGCTGACGGCGATGCGCAAAGAGATGCAACAGATGGTGTCTCGACCTCACGGAGCGCCCCTCGCCAGCAACATCCTGGAGCAGACCCCATTCACGGCGGAGCTCCTAGCCACCGAAGTACCTCCCAACTTCAAGCTGCCGAAGGGCCCTCTCTACGACGGAATGACAGATCCGGTCTGTCATTTCCAGAAGTTTAACACTTATCTTCGGGTCCGAGGGATCTCTGAGGCAGTCCGCTGCCGTCTTTTCCCCCTCACCCTTGAAAAAATCGCCCTCACCTGGTTCGAGGCTCTGGCCCCCAACTCCATCCACTCCCTGGTTCAGTTGGGCCAGTTGTTCATCGACCAGTTCTATGATGCCACCCGGCAGTCCAAAACTTCCGCCAGCTTGCTAGCCATCCGGCAAGGCCCCACCGAAACTCTCCAGGAGTACTTCACCAAGTTTCGGACCGAGGCCGCCCAGATCCCAAACCTCGACAGCTCGATCGCGGTCTCGGCCGTGATCAGCGGGTGCCGGGATGAGGAGCTCCTCGGCTCCATCGGAAAGCGCCATCCCCCTACCTTCCAGGACCTCGTGGCCCGGGCCCATAAGTACATCAACCGAGAGGCCCTGATGCTATCCAGGGGTAAAGGCGCAACCGAAACTATCTCGCCGCCTGCTCTCCCGGCGGTCCGACCTCGGTCCGAGGACCAAGAGCCCTCCCGGAAGCGTTATCGCCGGGAGGATTGGGACAGGGAGAGGCGACGGGACCCGCAGCCGCGGTACCTACCCTTACCTGCTCCCCCTTCCCGGATGCTCATGGAGGTGAAGGGCATGCTCCGGCGGCCTGATCGCATCAAGACCGATCCTCGCCGAAGGGACCCCGGCAAATACTGCGAATATCACCGAGAGATCGGCCACACGACGGACGAGTGCCGGCAGCTCCGGGAAAAAATCGACCGCCTCATCCGAGAGGGGAGATTGCCGCAATATCGGCGGGAGCAGCCGCCGCAACAGAACCGGGACGTCCCTGCAGCACCCAGACAACAACCACCCCCGGCGATAGAAGCCGCTCCTCCGCCAAAAGCCACCTCGGCCCCGGTTGAATCACCCCATCAAAGACCCAGCTCTGGGTCTATCATGATGATATCCGGAGGGCCCGGGGAGGGATCAAGGTCGCGGCAACGCAACACCGTAGCGGCGGTCGACGGCGAGCCGAAGCGGCCTCGTCTGGAAGACATCACCTTCGGCGCCGAGGACCTGACTGATGTCCAGGTCCCTCATGATGACGCCCTCGTCGTCAACGCTGTAATAAATAGCTATGATGTACATAGGATCTTTGTGGATAATGGAAGTGCCCCAAACATCTTGTTTTACGATTGTTTTGAGAAGATGGGATTGAGTGAGGCTAGCATGAAGCCTCATCGGGGCCCCCTCTTCGGTTTTAACGGCTCGCCCTGCCGAGTAGAGGGTATTGTTCGGCTTCCTGTAACCTTAGGCTCCGCCCCCTGGCAATTAACCGTTGAAACGGACTTTGCCGTTGTAAAGATCGAGTCAGCCTACAACGCCATATTCGGCCGAAGGCTCATCGGCGGGGTCGGAGCCGTGCCTTCATCCTTCCATCAGAAGCTGAAGTTTCATACCAACCACGGAATAGGCGAGGCCAAAGGGAACCAAGAAGCAGCCCGGCAGTGCTACATGATTTCGGTCAAAGGGAAGGCCGCTGCCGAAACCCTAACGATCGAGTCATCAGCCGAGACATCTCCGGGAGAAGCACTCCTCGCCGTCCCTATTCCGGGAGGCGAGGGACGAGTCCTGATGATAGGCTCCGGCCTGGATAAGATTGAAGCGGAGAAGCTTACCGAATTCTTGAAAGAGAATCTCGACGTCTTCGCCTGGTCTCCATCGGACATGCCCGAGGTTGACCCGGAGATAGCCGAGCACCGTCTCCACACCGATCCCGACCAGCCCCCAGTAAAGCAGAAGCGGCGCACCTTCAATCAAGAAAGGAGAACCGCCATCCAAGCCGAAGTACAGAAGGGGCTGGACGCCGGACACCTCCGAGAGGTGCATCATCCGGAATGGATCGCCAACGTGGTCATGGTGCCCAAGAAAGAGGGCAAATGGCGTATGTGCGTGGACTTCACCAACCTCAACAAAGTCTGTCCGATGGACAGCTTTCCGCTGCCTCGGATAGACCAGGTGGTGGATGCGACGTCCGGCCACGAGCTCTTAAGCTTCCTCGACGTCTATTCGGGCTACCACCAGATCCGGATGCATCCGGAGGACGAGAGTAAGACCAGCTTCACGACCGATTTGGGCCTGTACTGCTACACCCGAATGCCCTTCGGTCTGAAGAACGCCGGCGCCTGGTCAACAAAGTGTTCGCTCCATAGCTAGGCCGAAGCATGGAGGTCTACATAGACGACATGTTGGTCAAGAGCCGTATCGCTTCTGAGCATTTGGCCGACCTAGCCGAGACTTTCTCCGCCCTTAGGCGGTACAAGATAAAGCTGAATCCGGCCAAGTGCGCCTTCGGGGTAGCCTCCGGCAAGTTCCTCGGTTACATGGTCACCCGCCGTGGGGTGGAAGCCAACCCCGAGAAGATTTCGGCCATCGTACAGATGCGCCCCCCGGCAAACATCCGAGAGGTACAGAAGCTGAACGGGAAGATCGCAGCCCTCAGTCGCTTCATGTCAAGGGCGGCTGACTATTGTTTCCCCTTCTTCAAGCTGTTGAAGAAGGCCAGCAATTTCGAGTGGACGGAAGAGTGCCAAGCAGCCTTCGACCAGCTGAAGGCCTACCTCGCCAAAGTCCCCGTCTTATCCAAGCCAGTTCCCGGGGAACCCCTGAGCTTATACCTTGCGGTTTCCGAGACGGCTCTCAGTGCCGTCCTCATCCGAGAGCAAGAAGGCATACAGAAGCCGGTTTATTATACCAGCCGAGCCCTTCAAGGGGCAGAACTCCGGTACCTTGCCCTAGAGAAGTTGGCTCTGGCCCTTGTCTCGACCGCAAGGAGGCTCCGGCCCTATTTTCTGGCCCATTCCGTGAAGGTCCTCACCGACCAGCCCCTGAGACAAGTCCTCTCCCGGCCAGAGGTGTCCGGCAGGCTGGCAAAATGGGCAATCGAGCTAGGAGAGTTCGATATCTCCTACGCTCCTCG
Source organism: Zantedeschia hybrid cultivar (assembly GCA_030544215.1). Classification (NCBI taxonomy): domain Eukaryota; kingdom Viridiplantae; phylum Streptophyta; class Magnoliopsida; order Alismatales; family Araceae; genus Zantedeschia; species Zantedeschia hybrid cultivar. Next base: position 5,006,378 of record JARZZO010000015.1, read on the forward strand.
GGTAGCTATAAAGGCCCAGGCGTTGGCAGATTTCATCGCCGAACTTACCCCTGGCGCCCCCGAGGCGCCTCAGCCAGTGCCAAACGCGACCGAAGCCGAGGCTACTTCGGCTCCCGTACCGGCCGACGAATGGCGACTCTTCGTAGACGGCTCCGCGTGCTCCACGGGCAGCGGCGCCGGATGGATCCTGGCGTCGCCCGAAGGGGTCGTCACGGAGTACGCCCTGCGCTTCTCCTTCCCAGCAACCAACAATGCCGCCGAGTATGAAGCTCTCATCTCCGGCCTCCGGGCCGCAAAGAAGCTCGGCGTCCGGAACCTGAAGGCCTTCAGCGATTCCCAGCTGATCGCCAGCCACATCTCCGGGGAGTACGAGGCTCGGGACGCAATGATGGCTTCTTATCTACAGGTGACTCGCAAAATCCTCGCCCAATTCGACTCTTATGAAGTCGTGAGGATCCCGAGAGCCGAAAATGCCCGAGCCGATGCACTTTCCCGGCTGGCGTCAACCCAAGACGGGGGGGGAGGCCGAATGATCCTCGTCGAAGAGCTCGCCGAACCAAGCCTCGGCGAAACCGAGGCCATGCTAGTCGCTGAGGCCGAGGCCGAGGCCGAGACATGGATGACCCCCTCGTCGCTTTCCTTCTCCAAGGAGAAGTCCCGCCAGATCCAAAGGAGGCAAAGCGCATTCGACAGCGCTCATCCCACTTTCTTCTTCTGTACGGGGCCCTGTACAAGAAATCCTTCGGCCGACCGCTGCTGCGGTGCCTCGGCCCAGCTGAAGCCGACTACGCCGCGAAAGAAGTCCATGAAGGGGTATGCGGAGCGCATGCGGAAGGAAGGGCCTTGGCTCACAAGCTTCTAAGGCAAGGCTACTGGTGGCCATCACTCCGAGAGGACGCCTTAGCCCTCGTCCGGCGATGTGACCAATGCCAGAGGTATAGCTCCCTCATCCACCAGGCAGCCGCCCTTCTGACCCCCTTATCCGACCCCTGGCCTTTCGCTCAGTGGGGGATTGACCTCCTGGGGCCTTTTCCCGTTGCCACCGGCCAGAGAAAATTCCTCATCGTGGCAGTAGATTATTTCACTAAGTGGGTCGAGGCCGAACCCCTCGCGGCGATAACCGATAGCAATGCTTGGAACTTCGTCTGGAAGTCCATCATTTGCCGGTTCGGCATTCCTCGGGCCATCATTTCTGACAATGGGAAGCAGTTCGACAGCCGGCGGTTCAGCGACAACTGCGCCAGCTTCGGCATACTCCACAAATTTACTTCGGTGGCGCATCCTCAAACAAACGGCCAAGTCGAAGTCGTTAACCGAAGCCTCCTACAGGGATTGAAAACCCGCCTCGGCGAAGCTAAGGGCCGATGGGTGGAGGAGCTGCCAAGTGTTCTGTGGGCTTATCGGACGACAAGCCAAACCCCCACCGGCGAAACTCCCTTTCGCATGGCCTATGGCGTAGAGGCCGTTATTCCGATGGAGATCGGCCTTCCCTCTCCCAGGGTCATTGCTTACGATCCGAAGGCCAACGACGAAGGGCTGAAAGACCACCTGGACCTCATTGAAGAGACCCGAGACAGGGCTCGCGTCCGGCTGGCCGCTTATCAACAGCGCATGGCGAAGTACCACAACGCTCGAGTAAAGCCCCGATGCTTTGAAGTAGGGAGCCTCGTGTTGAGGAACGCTCATGCTTCCAAACCAGCCGAAGCCTCAGGAAAACTTGCCCCCAACTGGGAGGGGCCCTATCGAGTCAGGGAGGTGATCAGGCGTGGAGCTTATCGGTTGGAGACCCTTTCGGGCCAGCCTCTCCCTCGCACCTGGAATGTTGAGCGCCTTCGGCGTTATTATGTGTAAGTCACTTTTCCCCAGGCTTACAGCCGAAGAGTATGAATAAAGACTTCTTTTATCGAGCGGCGTGGTATTCTTTCTAAGTCCGTGTAAACCGTACCGGGAGTGGCTTCGGCCATGCAAACCGTATCGGGAGCGGCATGGTATTCTTTCTAAGTCCGTGTAAACCGTACCGGGAGTGGCTTCGGCCATGCAAACCGTATCGGGAGCGGCATGGTATTCTTTAAGTCCGTGTAAACCGTACCGGGAGTGGCTTCGGCCATGCAAACCGTATCGGGAGCGGCATGGTATTCTTTCTAAGTCCGTGTAAACCGTACCGGGAGTGGCTTCGGCCATGCAAACCGTATCGGGAGCGGCATGGTATTCTTTCTAAGTCCGTGTAAACCGTACCGGGAGTGGCTTCGGCCATGCAAACCGTATCGGGAGCGGCATGGTATTCTTTCTAAGTCCGTGTAAACCGTACCGGGAGTGGCTTTGGCCATGCAAACCGTATCGGGAGCGGCATGGTATTTTCTAAGTCCGTGTAAACCGTACTTGGAGTAGCTTCGGCCATGCAAACCGTATCGGGAGCGGCATGGTATTCTCTAAGTCCGTGTAAACCGTACCGGGAGTGGCTTCGGCCATGCAAACCGTATCGGGAGCGGCATGGTATTCTTTCTAAGTCCGTGTAAACCGTACCGGGAGTGGCTTCGGCCATGCAAACCGTATCGGGAGCGGCATGGTATTCTTTCTAAGTCCGTGTAAACCGTACCGGGAGTGGCTTCGGCCATGCAAACCGTATCGGGAGCGGCATGGTATTCTTTCTAAGTCCGTGTAAACCGTACCGGGAGTGGCTTCAGCCATGCAAACCGTATCGGGAGCGGCATGGTATTCTTTCTAAGTCCGTGTAAACCGTACCGGGAGTGGCTTCGGCCATGCAAACCGTATCGGGAGCGGCATGGTATTCTTTATGAGACCGTGTGAACCGTACCGGGAATGGCTCCGGCCACGTATACCGATTCGGGAAGCGGCAAGGCATATCTAAGTTCGCGCAAGCAGAAGCATGAATGGCTTCGGCCATCCGACATACGTAAGAAGCGGCAAGATGTCCCTTCGGGATCATATGGACCACGATAGTAAAGGCCCCGGCCGAATACTATGGCAACATTCTATCCGAACCTACATCGGGCCTCGGCCCTACAAGCTATGGCGAACGATGACAGGATCTCAGGCTCTTGAAGGGCCATATTCGGTCGATCATACGCAAACACCAAGGTAAAGCCGAAAACATTCCTTATATTTATAGAAAAGGAAGTACAAAAACCGGCCACACCCTCGGCCGAGGGCTTACAACAGAAGAAGAAGTAAAAGCCGGCCGAATACTTGGCCGGAGGTTTACGATAGAAGAAGAAGCGTAAACCAGCCATACCCTAAGCCGAGGGCTTACAACAGAAGAAGAAGCGGAAACCGGGGCGGATCCCCGCGTCATTCTTCGGCTTCGGCCTCTTCCACCTCGGCTGTGGCTTGTACCGGAGAGGGAGAGGGAGAGGGAGAGTCGACGATCTGCACCGCTTCAGGAGCTGCAGCCTCCTCGTCGGCAGCCTCTTCAAGGACAGCCTCCTCAGGGGCCCCCTCGGCGGGCGCATCTTCATCATCCGGCGCAGGAGTCGAGGTCCTCTCGGCCATAAGTCCCTGCCACCAAGACAGGAGCTCCTTGGCTTCCTCACCCCTCGGCAGGGCGACCCCGGTCAGATCGACACTCGGGTAGGCCCTCTGGGCGACAGCCAACCCGAGGTCGAAGACGGAGGAGGAAGCCAACAGTTGAGCTTGGATGATCTCTTCGGTGAAGTCCGGGCCGGCCTTGTATTCAGCTACGGCCAAGTCCGCCACCTCCTCCAGCTCCTGCTTCAGCGCCGATACCTCTTCGGCGTGTCGCCGCTTCTCCGAGGCCCGCCGGGAGTCCTTCTCCTGAATCTGGGCCTTGAGGGCCCGGATCTCGGACTGTGCCGCGGCGAGCTCCCCCTCGGCCTTCACTTTGGCCTCAGCAGAAGCGCGGGCCTCAGCTGTCTTCTCCTCCAGCTGCGCCCGCACCTGGGCACTCGAGGTCACGAGCCCACCGACTAAAGGCTCGATGTCGGGCACCCCCGAAGTGCCCTCGCCCGAGCCATCCGACTCCCTCTCGGCCTCCAGGAGCTGGAGCCGGAGCTGCTCCTGATGGTGCATCAGGACGCTGCCTGTCACCGCAGCCTGCGAGCCGAAAGCGAACAGTGATCAGAAAAAAGGAAAACCAAGAGAAAGCTAAGGAAAGCTCGACTGAAGCACCTTCAAGCTTATTACCTGGACAGACAGCCGAGCGCTCATCGCCGCCAGGTCGATGACCGAATGGCGCTTCAGCCCTTCAAAGGCCGAAGGGAGAGTGAGACTGCGGAGCAGACGGAGGCACGTCTGCGAGTCTTCCATACTCTCGTCCTCGTAAATCCCCGGTTCGGGACGCCACCACTTGCGCTGCGCCCGGGGAGCCTGCAACCCGGCGCCTTCGTCGCCGACCCCGGCCGCCACAGCCGAAGGGGAATCGCCCCTCGGCGCTTCAGGAGACGCCAGCCTCGCGGCCCTTCGGGCCTCGGCACTCCTCCTGATCAGCGGAGCCTCCTCCGCGTCTACGGCCTCTTCCGACCGGGGGCGCTTCGACGCTCGGCCGCCCCTTCGAGCGGCGAATTTCGACTTCCACTCTCTCTCGAGGGCGGCAGCAGCAGCACGGCCCTCAGAAGAGGCTGCCGTCCTTGGGACCCCGCCTCGGGTCCTCGGAGCCCCAGCGCCTCGGCCGGGCCTGCCTGCCGCCTGCGGGGTCAGTGCCCGGCCCGGACCGCGCTGGTCGGATATCCGGTCGAGGAGGGCGTCGAGATCGGCCATTGCTGCAAGCAAGAAAAGCCTGTCAGAAACAGAACAGTATACAAATACAAACTCAGAGCCGACTTACCCTCGGCCGAAACTTCATCAGCATCCTCAGCCGGAAGAGCTTCGGCCAGAGGAGCGGCGGCCCTTCCTCCGCGGCCCCGCGGAGTCTCCCCGGGAGGAAGATAGGGGAAGGCCCGCACCGGATCGGACCGGGGATCCGGCCATACCCCGGCGGTCACCAGACGCTCCGACGCGCTGAGAAGCCCCCAGACGTTGTACGGGGCCATCATCTGGATGCGACCCACGAGGATGCTCTGGACCGGGGTGAGGATAGGAGGATCCGAGAGGCCTGCAGCCAGCGGCGCCCATTCAGTAGGGAAGGGCCACACGCTCTCCTCCTTCTCCGGCAGGGAGACGAAGACAAACTTCCTCTTCCAGCCATGGATAGACGAAGGCTTCCCGGAGAGTACGCTTCGCCCGACCCGAGGGACGAAGCAGTACCACTCGGACTTCTCCTGTCTTTGAATTTTGAAGAGGCAGCGGAAGACATTGATGGAAGGACGGATCTTCACATGAGCAAAGACGCTCAAGAAACCGTACACGGTGCGCCAGGAGTTGGGAAAGAGCTGAGACGGAGCCAGCCCGTAGAAACTGAGAAGGTTGATGACGAAGGTAGGGAGTGGAAGACGGAAACCCGCCTCGAAGCTATCAACGTAAATATAGAAGGAACCCGGGCGGAAAGTGTTAGCCCGGGTGGCGGAGTCAGGCCGAATGACCGTCATCCAGGAAGGGAGCTGGAAGTAAGAGACCAGGCGCATGATCTCTGCGTCCGAAAGGGCGCAGGATGCCTCCGAAGCCATATCAGGACGACGGCGTCCCGAAGTGGAAGCCTGGCCTGGGTTCCGGGCCTCTTCGGCGTACTCGGCCCCGGAGGTCTCGGCCCCAGAAACCTCGGCTCCGGAAGCCTCGGACCCCCCAGTCCCGGAGTCCTCGGACTCTTCGGACATCGCTGGGGCAGAGGAGTCTGAGGTGAGGGGATCTGATAGGAGAGATCGCAGAGAGTGGGAAGGAGTATACTCCTCGTCCGAAGGAGTAATCTCACTAGAAGAATCCCGGACCATAAGGCCACGAAGGGAAGGAGGAAAGCTAGGGCTTACTCGCAGGAAGGGGGAGGAAGTCTCTCCTGAGCCGAGTGCGGCTCCTCAAACCTCCCAGCTCCACCAGCAATGCGCTCCGAGGAACGGAGACCTTCCCACGGTGGCCGGCGAGCTCGGACGAAGCCTTCAGGAAGTTAGCTTTCCGCTGAAGAAGGAAGAAGAACTTGGAGGGTTGCAGAGGAAACGCAGGCGCAGCAGCAGGAAGAAGAACAGTGCCCTGCTGAGGGCTTGTATTTATAGAGCCCACTCGGAGCGCTTCCCGCCGAAGCCAACGGCCGAGATCGTCCCGCTCGTCCCCTCGCCCCGCTCAGATGCACGCCACGTGCGCTGTCCATCGGCAATAATGACGGACCGGCTCCGGGACTTGCAGCGAAGCAATCGACGGCCGAGGGCGCTCCGACCCTTCGGCTGGCCGCCCGGATACGCGCCGCGTGTCCCGATCCGCGCGCTGAAGATGAAAAGGGCGGCAATCCGAGTGAAGCCTCGGGCAGAGGGCCGAGGCGATCCGCGACCAGAGAGTGGTCAGGATCCTTTTGTGTTTTCGACGGAGCGACCGGATGCGCGACGCGTGTCCCGTGCTTCCTCGCGAGGCGACGCGCCATCCCGTCCATTTAATGGAGCCTGACACGAGTCAGAGGGCTCGGCCCCTTCGGCTTCTCGGCTCCGAGCCTTCGTCGCCACTCCGAGCGGGGACGAAGCAACCACGTAGCCCTCGGCCGACCGAGGGCCCCCTCTTCCCAGTAGAAAGAGAACAGAGCTTCGGGTAAGACACCTGTTATGATGATCTTTTGGCAGCTTCGGGCTATACTCTCGCCATCTCAGAGCTGAGGAAGACAAGAGTGGGAGGCTATGTGATGAGGCAGAATCCGATTCGGTCCATTAGAGCAGGCCCAAACCCCACTCAGCCCAACAGCAGCAGTACCAGGCCCTCCGGGAGCCTCCGGCCCATCGGCGGCCCAGCAGCCCTCAGCCCAGTAAGCGGCACCGTCGCTCCCGGCCCAACAGGCTTCAGCCCGTCAGCGGCCCACCAGCCTTCGGCCCGGGAACAGCACGGCAGCCCAAGGCCCAGCAGGCTTCGGCCCCTCAGCGGCCCAACCCCCTTCGGCCCGATAGCCGAGTCCGGCCCACTCTAGTGGCGGATCCGGCACTATGGCGGTTTACTAGTAAGCCCAAACATAGTCCTATATCGACTACCACCGTTAACCAACCTCTATCCTCTGCTATAAATACACCGCTATTTATTGCCAAAGATATGCAACTCTTTGCCTCCGAGACCCTTAAGGACTACGGTCCGAATAGCATTAAAGCTACTTCTTGCCTTCTGAATCGAATCATCTTCAGGAGCTAACTTGACCGTCGGAGGGGGTTCCTAAGGGCCAGAACCCGGGACTCCTGCTGACCGGTTTCTTCTTCTTTCCCTCCTGCAGGAGCTCGGTTCGAATCATCGCCGACCTTCCCGAGTCGGTCTCGGCCGCCGACCTCGGATTCCTCTCCCTGGTCTCGACGCCGTGCGACGGCTGCCCCGCGACAGGAGCCTTGGCCCCGACTTCCCGGAGACGAGCCCGCACCGACCGAAGCGCCCTTCGGCCTTCGGACCCTCGTCTTCGCCTCCGCCTCCGCCTCCTCGGCCTTCCGGATCCCCGTCGGGCCTCCATAACACCGATCCGAACCGGCTTCGGATCCATTTCTCCGGATTCCAGCCTCGGAATCCGGTCGTGATAGATCCAGTCTACATCATACCACAAATTTTTTGATGTAGTATTATAACCAGAATATAAATACGAGTCTTCACCCGTATAGAGACTGCACAAATATCCTGTCTGGTCAATTTCCACAACACCCCTGATTGTTCCGTACGTTCACAGATGTATGATTCTCTGTTACCTTTTCCCAAAATCTAAAGTTTAATTCAAGGCATTATGCCATCAAGTAGGGGCATGGCCGTATAGATACATCAACTTACATATCAATAACATGGCGAGAAGCTTCCAACCCAAATAGTTAGCGGTTTCAACCTTTTTATAGATGGTGTCGACTGAATTGAAGATAAGAAAATGACAAAACCTAAGGATATTAAGCTTCATTCGTGTAACAGAAGCCAAGCTTTCCTGTCATAACCAGAAGCCATTCAAATTGACGCCAAGAACATGGATAGAAAATTGATAAACTCATACCCAATCCAGTCAAGGGGGAACGGTACCGAGGAATGGTGGGAGGGAATGTACGTTATGAGAATTCCAAGATACAATTATCAAAGCGAAAGGTTCTCAATCAACAATTTGTACAGTAAAAAATGTGCAAGCAGATAGCCTGCCATGTTTATTCTCGTGGTCAGCAGTTACAAATGTAGTATTTCATATCCACAACATGGGGATGGATTTCGTCATTTGATCATTAGGCAGAAACGTGTGATCGCTTTTCTATCCAACTAACTCAGGTTAAAAAAATTTCTATCCAACTACAACCTTGCAATTTTTCCCTACACATTCTCCTCATCATGTTTCTCACCCTCTCTTCATCATGCCAACATTCTGCAGCTGCATAGATGTTGGACATGAGCATGTAATTTACCGGCTCATTCAGCTGAAGGCTTAGAAGCAAATCAACAGCCCATTTTGCCAACTTCATGTCACCATGGAGCTTGCATGCGCCAAGGAATGCCCCCAGACTGCTTGCAGTACTTCCAGAGGGTACACTTCTTATAAGGTTACAAGCATCATCAAGAAAACCAGCCCTTGCAAGTAGATCAACCAGGCATGTGTGGTGTTCATGATTCGGCTTCATTCGATGATCTTTTATCATGGAAAGGAAATGCCATATCCCTGCATCAACTAGTCCAGAATGGGAACAAGCAGACAGGACTGCCAGGAAAACAATCTCATCTGGTCTCACACCTGAATGCAACATCTTCTCAAAAATCTCCATGGCTTCTTTACCAAGACCATGGAAGGCAAAAGCAGAAATAATTGATGTCCATGTGACTACGTCAGGTTTGGAAATTAAACTGAAGGAAAGAAAAGCATTATGAATGTGTCCACACTTGGCATAAGCACCTATAAGGGAATTTCCAATTGATAAAAAATCTTCTAATCCACTTTTTACCACATGGTTGTGCACCTGGAAGACCTCATTAGCTTTTGCCAATTCAGCACAAGAGCTAAGAACGCTAGAGAGTGTTAGTTCATCTGGTTTCATAGATTTTCTAAACATTTTCCTAAGTAGCTTCACAGACTCCTCCCCATCACCAGATTTTCCATAGCTGACAATGATTGAGTTCCACAGCACAACATTTTGAACATTCATCAAATCGAAAGCCTTGCGGGCACTCTTCATATCCCCACACTTCCCATACATATCAACAATGGCACTGCCCATGACCACATCAAAATCAGGTGTCGACTTAATTGTAAGACCGTGAATCTGCCGGCCCAATTCAATGCGATTTAAGTAGCTAGAGCAATTGAACAAGCTGCTGAAAGTGTACAGATCCCCATGTATTCCTTTCAACCCCATCAGCCGAAAGATTCCAAATGCCTCTTTACCGAGACCATTCAAGGCATAACAAGAGATCATCACATTCCACAAGACCAAGTCTCTAACAGTAATCTCATCAAACACAGAACGAGCATCATCAGTCAATCCAAACTTAGCATACATGTCCACAACAGCACTGCCAACAAAATCGTTGGACGAATAACCAAGTTTGATAACAAGGCAGTGGGCTTTCTCTCCATCTACCATACTGTCCAATTCGATGCAAGCACGAAAGACGCCCACAAAGCTTATATGGTCAGGCCTTACCCTTTCCAGCATCATTTTCCTGAGAAACCAAAACCCCAAATTCTTCCCACATGCGTAAGAACCAACTAGATCATTGCCCATAACACAATGCCCAGCAGAGCAATAGTCAACAAACCCGGATGTCACCGTATTCCAGGAGATAACATTCCTCTGGGGCATTTCGTCGAGCAGTTCGAGGGCAGAGCCCAACTGACCACATTTCATATACAGCTTGAGCAAGTGGTTCTGAAGGGAGATGCCATGGGGGTCTCCTGACTTCATCAAGTAACAGTGTATCTGTTCTCCTCCACGAAGGACGCCCATTGCTGCACAAGATTTTAAAGCTTCCAAGCAAAGATGGTAACGTGTATGTGACCCGGGGTAGTGGGTCGACCCATGGGTTGGCGCCGAGGCCTCTGTTGTTCCCACGCATGACGGGATTGTTGTGGTCTCTTGTGGTTGTGGCCGGCCTTCGTCGAGGAGGATAGTCCGGTAAACAGAGGGAGATGACCGGTAACAAGAGGAGGAAGCACGGAGGACCTTGTTCGGCAGGCCAAACATCACTCCGTTCCATTGGACTGACCGTACGGAAAATTGCAGCACCCCTAGAGTTGCTCAACTTCTTACCTTTTAGAGCGTATCACGTGATCTCACGTGACATGTCATACTCTTTTCTTGTTAAACGATTCAAAAGTGCTTGGCTTAAATGATATTTTCGATCTCCAATATGACTGACAAACTTTATGATATATTTTGAGTTATTATTTGGTCGTCTATGATAAAGATAATTTTGAGAATATCTATGTAACACTTTTAGCAAAGTTGTGAATAGTAAAGAGACATAACAAGAAGATGTGACGTGATCTCACGTGACATGTCATACTCAAAAGTGCTCTCCACTTTTGTGAATAGTAAAGAGACATAACAAGAAGATGTGACATTAGATTCTTCTTTAGCAGAAGTTGCATGCTTGTCGTCCCCAAAGCCATATACCACCTTCTGTGGGGAATTAATTTTCTAATTTTTCTCTCGCAAGTGGAGAGCACGATGGACCAGTGGGAGCTCTCCAAAGAGATCTATCCATGTACCCTATGCTTTCACCTTTCACCAAAATATCATATAGGTTTGAATGTATTTTGTCGCCACTTTCTATTATAATTTACAAGCCCAAGTCATAATTCTTAAACCCGATTTTTCTCAGGAGAGAACATTAGACTTTAGAAGTCATATATGTGGTCTGCTAATTTCCTCGATGGAGGAAACTTGGAAATATTTAAGAAATAATTATACCTACTACTACTAAACATTTCCGTGCAAGGAAAAAACAGCTTCCAGGATAAAAACTCCACCGAATACCCTAGTTAGGCTCTGTGCACCCTAAGTCTAGTGCGCATCAAACTTTTTCACACGATTTTTGTTTGAAAACTTAGGGGCAGGGTTCGTCCAACATCTCTGGACATCGCAGGA